>OZ014520.1:274118212-277104036 GCA_963966055.1 Lathyrus aphaca | reverse complement strand
TGCGTTTTGCATTACATCTTTAATAAATGTGTGTTTGTTTTCATATGTATTCATGTCGCATCCTTTTAAGTCATAAGTCTCTTATCTTCACTTCTTTTGAGTTGAATTTGCATTATGCATTTGTTTATTTCATTTCACTTTTGATTGTTTGATGTTAGCATGTTATCTTACTCATTTTATTTCGTTTGTATGCGTACTAACCTTGCAGGGGCTATGGTAAGTGTGAGATGTGGAAATTGAGTTCCACATCTCCAATTATCATCTCTTCCTCTTATGTTTATGTGAACTAACCCTCTTTTGTTGGGCTTAGGCCTTTCTCATCCCTTCTTATATCTTCTTCTTCTCTTCTTCATTAGGGTAGAAACCTCACCAACCCTTAGGACATCCATGCATGTTAACACTTAGGATTATTTTTAGTCCCCTTTAGAATTTTTCCTTTGAGTTCCTTTTGGTTGTTCTTCTCTTCTCATCTCATAACTCTAAAAAACACTTTAATAACTTTGAAGTGATGCATTGATCCATATCCTTATTCCATGAGGTATGCTTGTAGTCTTCCCATCTTGGGATAGTACAAGTTTACCTTGTGATGCACAAGTCTGATCAAGGTATCTCCTTCATAAAAGAAAAGCATAAAAAACACTTCTTCATTGTAAATACCAAAAACACTTAATAAATTCAATGAGTTAGTGAGCTTAGGCCCTAATCTCTGGATTCAAGTTTTGGGGATCTTCTCCTTACTTGAGTGTGCTTGTTCTGTTATTCCATCTTGGAATGTAGTGACAAGTGCACATTCCATGGAAAAGAGCTTGAGTTCACTTCCTTGTGACACACTCATAAAAAGCTTCATAAAAAACACAAACAAACAATAAGCGTCTTTCCTCCGGGAATTCTTTTCTCATCTCCTTCGCTCCGTACGCGAACTTGCTCCTACTTGTCACTTTGCAAGACGGTTACGCACTCGTCGTCCGAGTCTGCAACATCTGAGCAATGGCATAGGCAGTTCAAGCCTTAATTCACAAGCAATTTCCTTTCCACCCCTAGTAAGGGGAACTACGGCGTCTCTGATCCTCATTATCCTGATGAGGTATGTAGGCAGCGGGGTAGGGCCCGTTCGAGCACAATCTTTATTTTCCCTACATTTCTCCTCTTTGTTTCTTATTCAGTTCTTTTCTCAGTTACTTTTCCATTTCATTGTATTTTCTTTTGCAGCAGCTTTCATACCCTCACCCTTTGAAACAGTTTCTTTTGCAAGTGTGGATCCCGTCGGTACGGCGGATGATATGGGTGCTAATACCTTCCCAGGTCGTAACCGACTCCCGAACCCAGTCTCTTTGGTTCGCAGGACCCGTGTCCTTCCTCTTCTTTCTTCTGGTTTGTGCAGCATTACCATTCCCGTTCCTTCGGGACAAAAATTCCTGGCTGGTTTGTGCAGCGTTTGTACCAGGATGGAAATCCCGGGAGCGACAGCTGGCGACACTGCTGGGGACCGAACCCAGAGTCTCTGGTTCCCCTGTGAGTCTCTCCTAGCGCTTGTGTGTTGCTGTTTCATGGGGTGATGTTTGTTTGTTGAGGCTTGTTGTATGTTATTGTTGTTTATTTACAGCTTTATCTACAACTTTATTTACAGTTTTCAGTCTTTATTTACTACATCATGTATATATATTGGACTGTCTGGACTGGTTTTCTTTGGTGGGATGTGTGTTACTTGTTATTGAGAGATATGAGCCAAGTACCCGGCTCGAGTGCACCATAGGACTTAGAGTGGTTCCACTTTGACCTCATGAGATCTTGTCATGGGGGTAGTAGTGAGTTCCACACCCAGGTTGCGATTGTCTTGGAAATGTCTTGATTTGGGGATCTTCCTCTCTCATTACATGACCCTGACAGTTATGTGCAGCTGGGAACCGATCATTGAGAACCTTGTGGAAACATCCCTCTTTAGTGATGACAGTGGCAGACCACATTTTTGTGGCAAACCCATTTGCATCTGAGGGCCCACCTGGGGATCGCATAGGATGACCTTGTTTCCCAGACTCAGCTGAGGCCTCCCTGCGTAGTATATAATGCCAAACCGATTCCCTGATTTGGTCATGAGCCATTTCTCGGAAATGGTGACAGTATTATTGCTATTCGGCTTTGAGAGTCTGTGATGTCTGACCCGGAGCCTTTTTACCCGTGAGATTGGGGGGTGTTTACAGGTGTGCAGGAACCCATGACCTCAACATACACTCATCTGTTCAGTGGTTCTTGTTATAATCTGTGGTCATGTGATTATGATCTTTGGTTCTATGGTCCTATGGTTCTGGAGTTATGGTTCTGGAGTTCTGGTTTTCTTGATTCTGGTTTTCTGGAGTTCTTGTTCTGGTATTATTGATCTGTGGTCCTGAGATCTTCTTCAGTGGATTATGATTATCAGAGAGTGTGACTCAGTGGACTTTTGGGTTTGCCAGTTTTTCAGAGAGGCCCTTGTCAGTGATCCAGTTCAGATGGTCCCAGTTGATCATATGCTTGCATTGCATTACATTTGCATCATTCTTTGCATTAACTGTTTATGTTTCCCATTTTTTTCAGGTCATTGTTCTTCATCTGTTCCCAGTTCTGGTATTCTTATCTCCATGGCAGAAATCAGAAGAGCTTTGAGAAAAAAGAATGTGCATTATACCTTTCTCCAGCCGGAAGTTAAAAGTGTTCAGAGGTTAGCAGGTCTGATGAACAATCAAGTCTTGGGTAATTTCAAGAAAAGATATGGCCAGATACTGAAGTTTGTGGACAAGCCCACTGCAGACCAGAAAGACAACTTGCATACCTTGTTGCAATTTTATGATCCCCTGCTGCGTTGATTTATTTTTTTCAGGTTACATCTTAGTTCCGACATTAGAAGAGATCTCCAGCATGCTGAATGTTCCGATCAGAGAGACATTGTCGTTCTACGGGTCAGAGGTTGTGCTCAGAGATGAAGACATAGCCAAGGTTTGTAGGTTTCCAGTTGCTTCAGTCAGGAAGGCTCTGCAAGAGAGTGAAGGCAGAGGTCTACCCTGGAGTGTGCTTATCCCAGAGGCTGAGAAGTATGCTATAGAGGCTAAGTGGAATGATTTTGGAGCTTTGCTTGCATTGATGGTATACGGGTCCAGTTTGTTTCCTGGAGAGAAAGAGTTTGTCAGCTTAGAGGTGATCTCAATCTTTGCAAAAGGCAATCCAGTGCCTACTTTATTGGGTGACTTTTACTTCAGTGTCCATTACAGAAACGAGAAGGGTAGAGGTGGTACAGTGGTCTGCTGTGCTCCTTTGTTCGCTGAGTGGTTTGCTAGAAAGTTGCCTAAGTCAGGTGCCTTCAAGGAGATGCGAGACGAATGGAGATGGTCCAGAAGACTGATGGGATTGACTGTAGAAGACATTGCTTGGGGTTATGACAGGGATTTGCTAGGAAAGGAGTTGATGGTTAGTTGCGGAAGGTTTACTGGAGTACCTTTGTTGGGAAGGAAAGGTGTCATCAGTTACTATCCAACATTAGCCAGAAAGCAGTTTGGCTACCCTTTGAAAGATCCTCCTCAGATGGAAATGTTTGCTGAATCTTTGTACTTTCCTGCTAACGGAAACAGAGAGTTAGTTCAACAAGCAGTCCAAGCCTGGGCTCACAGGATAAAAAAGGGGAAGAAAGACTTCGGCCGAGTTGATCCCAAGACATATCCACCATATGCTGAATGGTTGCAAAGACATATCGAGTCAGTTCTCATGCCTTTTTCAGTCGAGGCTCCGCTTTATCCCCGAGAGGTGCCTGGTCAGAGCAGTAATGTTTCCTTGGAAGAGTACAAGAAGCTAGAAGCCCAGCTACATGAGGTCAGAGTAGAGAATACCGAGATGGTAAGCCTGTACCACCAAGCCAACAGGGCCAAGAAGGAAGCTGAAGACAAGCTGCAAAAGCTCCAAGCCTCTCTAGAAGCCAAAGAGAAGGATTTTTCTGGTAGAGAAGCCCATTTCCACAGATTGGGTATGATGGAAGCTCAAAGAGAAGCTAAGCGTAAGGAGACTCTAAAGACTCTCAAAGATGCTCGTCAATCCGTTGCTTGGCTACAAGGACAAAGGGATGAAAAGCAGAAGAAATTCAAAGAGAAGGAGGAGTTCTTCGAAGTTCAGATGGCTTTCAAGAAGAAGGAAGTGGAGCAAGCCCACGCCATCCGAAGGGAGAAGACCCAACAGCTAGCCCAAAGTCAATTAGCTCTGGAGGAAGCAAGGAAAGAGATCGAAGAGCTCAAGTTGAGAGCGGGTGTTAAGAAAAGCAGGGTAGAGATGGCAGATCCTGGGTCTTTGGCCTAGTTGTTTATTGTTCAGGCTACCTACAGGCTTGTTGTAGGAGTCTTGCTTTTATTTCATTTCTTTTGTCTTTATGTACTGGCATGTAACCCTTCGGGGAATATTTCTGGTTGTATTTTGACTTTTGGCCTGCAGTGGTCTGCTCAAATTCAGTATTAATGTGCAAGTTATCATTTTGAATGTGCAAGATTCGTCTATCTGGATACTGCTAATGTTTGAACACTTATCAAAGAGAAAGTTTGAAAGCTAAACACTGAAAGTGATTGTCTGAGATTAGATGCCAGAACTGGGGCACGCCAAATGCTTAAAATTGGAAACATGAACAGTTACATTGCATTGCATATAATCTGTTTGTTTGTTTTGCAGGTGTCGTCTCAGTTACTGACGTGTTTTGTGTAACAGGCACTATAGCTCCTCGTAAAGTTCGAGAACAACCAGTAGTGCACAGATATCCGACCAAGATTAACAGAGAACGAGCCATGGACCAAATGCAAGCGGACTTGGCAGATCTGAGACAGATAATGGATAACTTTATGACGTTAATGGCCGGTATGGGGCAGAACCAAGAGCGTCTACGGGAGATGGTTGAGAATCAGAACAGGAACACTGCTGCTGCTGCTACTGCTGACAATCGTACCGGTGCAGGCGCGCGTCAGGTTGAACCTTCTGTTACACAGCCAGGAGTGACTATTACCAACGATGGGTTGCACAACATTCAGATGGATAATCATGACGACCAGTTCACTTTACTTGATGAAGCTGAAGGTCAAGGAGCAGAGATGAACAAGAGGTTCGAAGAGATGGCTGAGCAAATCAAAGTTATTCAGTCCCAGAGCTCTTTGGGATTTGACATAACCGACTTGGGCTTGGTTCCTGGGGTCAGGATTCCGTATAAGTTCAAAGTCCCAACCTTCGAGAAGTATAATGCCACTGCTTGCCCGAAGACCCATCTGCAATCATTTGTTGGGAGAATTTCCGCTCACACAGATGATGAGAAACTCTGGATGTATTATTTTCAGGACAGCTTGGTGGGAGCTTCTCTTGAATGGTACATGAAGCTCAGTAGGGTCAATATCAAGAGTTGGAAGGATCTAGCTGAAGCCTTTGTGAGGCAGTATCAATATAACTTGGACATGGCTCCGAACCGCACGCAGTTGCAGCACATGGCTCAGACAGCGAAAGAAGGCTTCAAAGAATATGCCCAGAGGTGGCGCCAGCTAGCTGCCAGGGTGCAACCACCCCTGTTAGAGAACGAAATGGCCGACATGTTTATGGGCACTCTCCAAGGTGTATTTCTTGAAAGACTGGCGTCGAGTTCTGCTACTAAGTTCAACGATATTGTTATTGCGGGAGAAAGAGTTGAAACATTGCTGAAAATGGGGAAGATACAAGACCCAAGTTCTAGCAGCTCAAATGGAGCGAGGAAAGCTTTTAGTGGACCTCCTAGAAGACGAGAGGGCGAGACGAATGCCGTATTCGGTCGAGGCCAGGGTCGTAGTTACAGAAGACCTTATGAACATGTGGCTGCTGTCACCATTCCTGCAGCTCCCGTACAACAGATGCTACCTCCTCCACAACAACATCAACAACAATAACAACCTCGAACCAACTACCAGCAAAGACCGTATCAGCCGAGGCAGACTCGCCCGGCTAATAGGGTGATTGAAGCTATCCCGATGACTTACGCTGCCTTATTGCCAAGACTGTTAGATTTGAACCTGATTTAACTGAGAACTTTGGCACCACCACCTCCTGGAGAGCTTCCAGTTGGTTATGATGTCAACGCACGATGCGCTTTCCACTCTGGAGCACCCGGGAACTCGACGCAGAAGTGAGGGCTTTGCACCACAAGGTTCAGGATCTTGTAGACTCTAAAGCGATCAACTTTGCGCCGCCGCCGAATGTCAATTCGAACCCTATGCCTAATCATGGAGGGGCAAGAGTCAATGCTGTTGAGGGTGGTGACAGGCTGGGTCTCGTGCTGAATATTGATGAAGTGAAGACTCCCTTGAAGGTAGTGAAAGAGAGATTGTTGAAGGGTCTAGTGTTTCCTGGTTGCTGTCTTGGTTGTGAAGCCTGTATAAATGTTGAGAATGGCTTTGGGAAATTGAAGATGGGTTTGCAGGGTTTGATTGATGCTGGATCCTTGCAGTTCAGTAAGGTTGATGATGAAGAGGCTGATGATGTGTCAACCATTACTATTTTCTACGAGGAAGCTGATATGCCCGTCAGACAAGAGCCGGTTACAATCTATGCTCCTCAGATTAGTCCCGTAACTATTACTGTACCTGGGCCAATGTCGTACACCGATGATAGAGCCATTCCTTGGCATTATGGCTCCGATGTTTATATAGCTGGACAGAAGATGGAGAGAAGACCTGTTGCTGACCCGACTGTAGAGAATGTCGGAGGTGTTGGGGGTTTCACCCGAAGTGGTAGTTTGTTCGCTCCCCCTGCGCTGAGAGGGGATCCTGAGGCCGAGGCTTCGTCCAAAGCCAAAGGAAATCAGGCTGCGAATGATGAGTCAACTACTCATGTGGCAGGGCAGGGGATGCTTGAAAAAGAGGTAGAGGAATTCATGAGGACTATTAAGAAGAGTGATTACAAATTGGTTGATCAACTGAACCAGATGCCTTTAAAGATTTCTATCTTGTCACTACTGATGTGCTCTCTCGCACACCGAGAAGCCTTACTGAAAGTCCTACAATTGGCATACGTTCCTCAGGAGATCACGGTCAACCAACTCGAAGCGGTTGTAGGAAGTGTCAATGCAAGCCATGGCTTAGGCTTTACTGACAGAGTCCTCACTTCGGAGGGCAGAAACCACAACAAAGCACTACACATCACGATGGAGTGCAAGGGCGCTGTGCTATCTCATGTTCTTGTAGACATAGGCTCTTCCTTGAATGTGCTTCCGAAGAAGGCACTGATGAAGCTTAATATTGATGGGATTGTCCTGACGCCGAGTGATCTGGTGGTTAAAGCTTTCGATGGATCGAGGAGATCAGTTTTTGGAGAGGTTGAGTTACCCGTCAAGATAGGCTCTCAAGTCTTCAAAAGCGTTTTCTATGTTATGGACATCCAACCTGCATATAGCTGTTTGTTGGGAAGGTCGTGGATACATGCTGCTGGAGCCGTTACTTCAACCCTGCATCAGAAGCTTAAGTACGTGGTTGACGGCCAGGTTATCACAGTTTGTGGGGAGGAGGACATATTCGTCAGCCATTTGTTGACATTTAAGTACGTAGAAATGGATGGAGAAATCCATGAGACTTTATGCCAAGCTTTTGAAGCAGATGTCAGTATCTTGACTCCTGTGGAGAAAAACAATGAGGGCACGTCCATTCATTCCTACCGGGAAGCAAAAGAGGTTGTTCAATCAGGCAGTGCCCAGGGCTGGGGCAAGCTGTTGGAGCTGGAAAAGAAAGGTGATAAATTCGGCTTAGGGTATCATCCTGGTGGGTCTACTCAGAGTGGTAAAGCTATCACGTTCACAAGTGATGGGTTACTCAACCGTGATCAGATCTGTACTGCAAGCCAATATGGGGATAGTAACGGAGACTGGGACAACAATTGGATCCGCCCATGTGCGACCGTCGAGGAGCTAGGAAATTGGTCTGCTGAAGACATTGTTCAAGTCACCTGGCTCTCAGAGTAATTTTTTTGTTTCCTTTTATTATCATACTGCATTGTCAAATCCAGCATTCTGCCCAAGATGCTTGGATCCATTGTATTGGGCCACCATGTTTTGTATCGCATCGTTATTTTGCTATGAAATAAAAGGACATTTTCAGACAAACTGTGTTCACTGTCTTTGTTTTTGAACTTTTTCACAAAAAATATATAAAAATGGCAATGTGTTTTCCTTTTTTTGTTTTTGTGTTAGCATCTCTTTTTCAAAATAAGCAGATTCTGAATAAGCACGTCATCTGTGCAGTGTTGATCATCCGGATTCCATGGATAACGTTCCTGCTATGACTATGCATGACTTTGATAATCCAGTCTACCAAGCTGATGAAGGGGTTAAGGAAGACTGTGACCTCCCTGAAGAGTTGGTCAGATTGTTGAAACAAGAGGAACGAGCTATTCAGCCTCATCAAGAGGAGATTGAGACTATCAACATTGGCAGTGAAGAAGCAAAGAAGGAAATCAAGATTGGGGCCAGTCTGCAGGCCGACGTCAAGAAAGAGTTGATCAGTATGCTGAGAGAGTATATGGATATCTTTGCTTGGTCATATCAAGATATGCCAGGTTTAGATACCGACATCATGATGCATAAGTTACCCCTGAGAGAAGACTGTCCTCCTGTAAAGCAAAAATTGAGAAGAACTCGCCCTGACATGGCGATAAAGATTAAAGAGGAGGTTCAGAAGCAGTGGGATGCTGGGTTCCTTGCTGTGACTAGTTACCCACCTTGGGTAGCTAACATTGTTCCTGTACCTAAGAAGGACGACAAGGTCCGGATGTGCGTTGACTATCGGGATTTGAACAGAGCAAGCCCAAAAGATGATTTTCCGTTGCCACACATTGATGTGTTGGTGGACAATACTGCTCAATTCTCGGTGTTCTCCTTCATGGATGGCTTCTCCGGATATAATCAGATAAAAATGGCACTGGAAGACATGGAGAAGACAACGTTCATTACCCCGTGGGGGACATTCTACTATAAGGTCATGCCCTTTGGTTTGAAGAACGTCGGGGCAACTTATCAACGGGCGATGGTCACATTGTTCCATGACATGATCCATAAGGAGATTGAATGTTATGTGGACGATATGATTGCAAAGTCAAGAGACGAAGAAGAGCATCTGGTCAACCTGAAGAAGCTTTTTGATAGACTGATCAAGTACAAGCTGAGGTTGAATCCGAACAAATGCACTTTCGGAGTGCGTTCCGGAAAACTGTTGGGTTTCATTGTAAGTCAAAGAGGAATTGAGGTAGATCCTGTTAAAGTAAAAGCTATTCAAGATATGCCTGCACCGAGGACAGAAAAAGAAGTGCGCGGGTTCTTAGGGAGGTTGAACTACATTTATCGGTTCATATCTCATCTAACGGCTAGTGCGAACCAATATTCAAATTGCTAAGAAAAGAGAAAACGGTCAGGTGGAACAATGATTGTCAAAGAGCTTTCGACAAAATAAAAGAATATTTGCAGGAGCCTCCAATTCTAATGCCTCCAGTGGAAGGAAGACCGTTAATCATGTACTTGACCGTGCTAGAAGGGTCAATGGGGTGTGTGCTCGGCCAACATGACGAGTCTGGTCGAAAAGAGTACGCCATTTATTACCTTAGCAAAAAGTTTACCGACTGTGAATCCCGATACTCACTGCTCGAGAAAACTTGCTACGCTTTGGTATGGGCTGCTCGCCGACTGAGGCAGTACATGTTGACTCATACCACATTGCTCATTTCCAAGATGGATCCTGTCAAGTACATCTTTGAGAAACCAGCATTGACCGGAAGGGTTGCTAGGTGGCAGATGATTTTAACTGAATATGACATCCAGTATACTTCTCAGAAAGCCATCAAGGGAAGTGTATTATCGGATTACCTTGCACAGCAACCTCTTGAGGACGACTATCAACCGATGAAGTTTGATTTCCCTGATGAGGACATCATGTACCTCAAAACAAACGATTATGAGGAACCACTTCCGAAGGAGGGGCCTGACCCTGAATCCAAATGGAAGTTGATGTTTGATGGGGCAGTCAATATCAATGGTCGTGGAGTTGGTGTCGTACTCATTACTCCTGGAGGTGTTCACTTACCCTTCGCTGCCAGAATCACTTTTGGCTGCACCAACAATGAAGCGGAATACGAGGCATGTATAATGGGAATAGAGGAGGCAATTGATCTTCAGATTAAAAACCTCGATATATTCGGAGATTCAGCCCTCATCATTAACCAAGTTACCGGCAAGTGGTATATGCATCAAGAGCATCTAATTCCATACAAGGATTATGCTAGAAAACTGTTGACGTTCTTCACGACAGTTGAGCTCAAATACATACCACGTGACGAAAATCAGTTTGTCGACGCATTGGCCACTCTCTCTTTGTCGATTAAAGTCTTGTGTTGGAATTTTGTGCCCAGAATTGACATATCCAGGCTAGACGCTCCAGCTTATGCCTTCTCTGTAGACGCCGTGTCTGATGAGAAACCTTGGTATTTTGATATCAAGTTATTCCTGGAAAAGCAAGAATACCCAACTGGGGCATCTTCCAACGACAAGAAGACCTTAAGGCGACTTGCTGCTAGCTTCTTCTTGAATACAGATGGGGTTTTGTACAAGAGAAACTTTGACATGGTCTTGCTCAGATGCGTGGATAGACACGAAGCAAGCCTGTTGATGCAGGAAGTCCACGAAGGATCTTTCGGTACCCATGCAGGAGGGCATGCTATGGCAAAGAAGTTGCTGAGGTCAGGTTATTACTGGATGACACTGGATGCAGACTGTTGTGCATTCGCTCATAAATTCCACAAGTGCCAGATATATGCAGACAAAGTGCATGTTCCTCCAAGCCCGCTCAACGTCATGTCATCCCCTTGGCCCTTTTCTATGTGGGGCATTGACATGATCGGGAAGATCGAGCCAACTGCTTCGAATGGTCATCGCTTCATCTTGGTCGCGATTGATTACTTTACCAAGTGGGTAGAAGCAGCGTCTTATGCCAACGTCACTCGTCAAGTGGTGGCAAGATTTCTGAAAAGAGATATCATATGCAGATACGGAGTGCCCGAAAGGATCATTACTGATAATGGTTCTAATCTCAACAACAAGATGATGGCAGACTTATGTCGGGACTTCAAGATACAGCATCACAATTCTTCTCCTTACCGACCAAATATGAATGGTGCGGTAGAGGCTGCAAACAAGAATATCTAGAAGATTGTGCAGAAAATGGTTGTCACCTACAAAGATTGGCATGAGATGTTGTCGTTTGCTTTGCATGGGTACCGAACGTCAGTCAGGACGTCAATGGGGGCAACTCCCTTCTCTCTGGTGTATGGCATGGAAGCAGTCCTGCCTGTTGAAGTAGAGATTCCTTCACTGCGCGTGATGATGGATGTCAAGCTGGATGAGGATGAATGGGTGCATGCTCGTTATAATCAGCTATGTCTAATTGAGGAAAAGAGATTAGCGGCTATCTGTCATGGTCAGCTTTATCAGAGGAGAATGAAGCGTGCATTCGACCAACGAGTCCGTACTCGAGAATACCAAGTGGGAGAGCTTGTATTGAAGAGGATCATTCCTCCAGGTTCAGATAACAGGGGCAAGTGGACCCCAAACTACGAAGGACCATTCATAGTAAAGAAAGTCTTTTCAGGAGGAGCACTGATGCTCACCACTATGGATGGGGAAGACTTCCTGTCCCCTGTGAATTCAGATGCAGTTAAAAAATACTTCGCATAAAAATGACCCGCTGGACATAAAAACAGAATGTAAGTCCAGGCAAGAATAGGGCATCCCAGCGAGCTAAAAACAGAATAAAAAGCTCGGGCAAAAATTAGGGAAATAAATAGGAAAAAAATGTATACCCGCTGAGTTGAAAAGCCACATCGGACAGCTCAGGCAAAAAGGGGTATCCCGGTGGATTGAAAACCTAAAAGGGCGATCCACGCAAAACAAGGGAATAAGCGAACAATTGCGATCCGAGTTATCTGAACCATGCTGTCGTTTCGTACAACTTGACAATATCAGAGGGATAGGAAACAGTCCTCTCAGAAAGCCAAAGCAGAATGGAGAGTCTTGAAAACATGCAGGTCATAGTAGAAATGGAACTCCTTGGAATGCCGTGTACATTGCCATTAGGATAGTTTCTTTTTCTCAATTTTTATAGTGGCTACCTCTTTCCAGGTGGTTGCTTCCTGATGTAAAATCTTTGCCTATTCAGAGGCCATTCAATAAAAATAATATTCAGTCAAAAAACTGTGTGTGTTTATTTTTGTTTGCAAAATGTCCTGAATTTTCAGCAAAAATAGCATTGCATCTAAACATGGTGATAATTTTGAAAAGAAAACTGACATGCAGGGAAACTGTAACCCTCTTTGAGTGCCGGGTGACGATGGATGAACAGATCATGCCACACAAATCCCCGGGGCACACTTGTGTTTTCCTTTGTTGCAGGTTGAAGGATGGTGTCACATTCTCAAGCAATTTACTCTTCCCTAATAGAGTATCTCCCTGTAACACCCTAATTTTTGCCCTAAGATTTCTTCGCATATCATCTGCATTTCGCATACAAACAAGATCGCACTGGCTTTCGAGTTTCTCCTCAGATGTGGGTCTATGCTTCGCAGGGGATCACCATTGTTTTTACTGCTTTATATTTGTTTATATTTACTGACTCCTAACCAAAATACCAAAAATATGTTGCAGTGTTCTTCTTCTTCTCTGTGTTGCAGGTTTTCAAAGACAGGGCAATAATTTCATTCAGATGCGTTTGTTCAGTCACAATTTGATTTCAAATGGACGTTTGACCTAATTAGGTCAAACTATCAAAAGATTGGTTCGACTGCCAATTATGTGTGCCGGGGTTTATTCCTCAGATAGCAGGTTTTCAAAAGTTCAGATTGCGTTGTGTGTGAAAGGATATCAGACAATGTGTTGTGGTTTGAATCTTCAGTATTCATTTGTTCATCAGCGATCCATCTGAGGATTTATTTTCCTCAATTTGGTTTTAAATCATCAGGGCATGTAATAAGACGGTTTTCAGATGACAGTTGGTTTACTTTGTGAAATATTCAGTGGGGCTGTGTTGGCTGTGTTCATTTTTCATCAGTGGCTTGTGCAAGAAAAATCAGGATTCGTTGTGGGCTTGAAAACCAAATTCCATCCATTACCCATTTCTTGATTAAACCAGTTTATCTAAGTCGTCAATATTTTTTTAGTTCAATTACCCGATTATCCATTTTTTTTATTATTCACAAAAAATTCCAAATTCTAAACTTTTCGATTCTTTTTTTTTTCAAATAACCATTTCCAATCATTTCTTTATCCAATTTCCTTATCCATTTTTTTTATAATCCATTTTTTTTATTAGCTATATCCCATTTATCATTAAATCCATTATTCATACTTTTTATTTTTTCCTATTTCTCCATTCAAAATTCTAATCCCAATTCATTTTTTTTCTTATTCATTTTTTATATAATCCATTTACCAAATATCCATAAATCATTTTTTTTTATTTTGATTATCTTTTTAGATATAAGCCCATCAATTTCATTTTTACCCATTTTAAAATGCATTAATAGAATATCATAGTTATTTTTATTTTTTTTACAAAGTCCAAAACATTTCAATATATCACATTTCTTTTTGCCAAGTCTTTGGCCCACATTTCCATCAATCCACAACAAAGCATTTCCCAACATTTCCCCAAACTCCTTTTCGCACGTGCATCCAGCCAAGCCTATGCACAAAATTCCAAAGCAGCTACCAACTTGACTTCAGCCTCATGCGCAGCTAGCCTTCACATCCACAAGCCTGGCCCACCCAAAACTTTCCCCAAGGCAAAAACTCCACACAACCCGTACAGCTTTCACGTGAAACCCCCAAACTTCACATCAGCGTAATCCATCTGGCCCACAAATACGTAAAGCCTGCAAGCACAAAGCACTCTGGCCCACAAAGCCGTACGCCCACTCAAAAAACCTTCACCAACAACTTTGTTTTGCCAAGCCGTACGCCCAAAGTACCAGCTGTCAATACTTCTGTACAATACGCCAAAGCCAAACTCACCCAACGCATCATCCAACAAGCAATTTCCCAGCTCACACGCCCTTTGGCCCACCAAGCTTCACAATTTTCCAGCCGAATACGTCATTCATGCCGCAAGCAAAACCAAAGCCACACACTCGCCGCAGGCCTCTTATGCCGCATTAACAACAAAAATAACAAGTCAAAGCCGTATCAAGCCTAACGCAATCAGCCAAACAAGAACAACAGCTGAAGTCGCAAGGCACGAATCAAGCCTCGCACGAGCTTCACGAAAAAATCACCTGAAAATCATCACGCTTCTCGCACACGAAGGTAAAACGCATCCTACAAATCAAAACGGCAAAGAGTAACAAAACGCATCACTCAATATCAAAAACGCAAAACAACAGAACACAAAACGCAGCTCAAATTAAAATTCACACGAGAACCTCACCGTATCCAAAACGCATTTCAAATCTTCTCAAAACGACTTCAAGCTTCAGCCCTCTTCTCCTATAAAAAGAACCCTTCACTCCCTCCATAAACAAGCTTCAATAGCAAGAAAAACTCTGCCAAAATCCTTTCAAGCTTCAAATCCCTAATCATATCTTCATCCCGAAATTCATTTTCCCTCAATCAAACTTCAAATCCTTAAACCCCTTTCTTTTCCTCTTTCCAATTTTCAAACAAAAACATCAAAAGCTGAACCAAATTGAGAGAGAGAGATCCGAGAGTTTGAGAAGAAGAAGAAGTGAGAGGCCTTTGTTTCGGAGAGAGTCCGCGATAATCGAAGAAGAAGAAGAAGAGCTTTTCACGATTTGAGAAGGAGAAGTGTTGTTCAATTGATTTTGTGAAGGTGAGCCTTGAGGAGCCGCCGTGAATTTGTTTTGTTTTCCCTGTTTTGCACATAGAAGGAAGAAGAAGACCAGTTCTTCTGTTTTCTTATTTTTTTTAAATTTTCTTTTTTTAATTTGTTTAATAATAAGAATAAGAGAGTTGAATTGGGCCTGTTTGGATTCGTTTGTTGCTCATACCACCCGCGGGTTTCAATATTCCCCCTCCCTTTTCTTTTTCTTTACATTGCTTTATTTTTTAAAAAAATGATAATTATATTATTATTTGCTTTAGTTTTAGAAAAAATGTTAGAAAAGATTTATTAAAAGTGTTTTTAGAATCATATTGGAAAAAATGTTTAGAAAAGATTTTTTTAGAAAGATTTTTAAAAAAGAGTTTTAGAAAATGATTTTAAAAATAATTCTATTTCTTTTTTGGATCTATTTTCTTTTAGATCCATTGTTCTTTATCTTCTTTTATTTTTGGTCGATGACAATCTCCGATTCGGGATTGTTGATTTCCGATTAGTTTAATCTTCATTATTTCAAATCTATGGATGAATGATCATTTGGATCATTCTTCATACTTTGAGATCGTGATAGGTTGCTTTTCGATGAAATTCAACGAAAATCTCGATTAAGATTAGACCGTTCTTTTTCTTTAGTGTGACATGTTTTCGGAGAACGATCCATTATATCGTTTCTCTAACATGTATTAACACGAATATTTTCCACTTTAATTAGTGGTGGCCGGCCTCATTTGTAGGGTAATTACTTCGTAAATTACTCGGCGATTGCTTAACATAGACCTACAGTTGTCCCGATTCGGATTAAAGATCCACTTGGATCCAGTTGCCTCGATTTTATTATTCCTTGTTGTGGTTGTGCTTGATTAAGTTCATCATACCACTTTATATTGTAAATATTTTAATATTGTGAATATAATCCGTTTAAATTTAATCTCTCGCACCTTATCCTTTTATTTTAACCTCTTGCTCCTTTATCTCTTTATATTGCTTTATCATATTATATCATATATCATTTGTTTATATTCATATTGTGCTTGTTTTTTTATTTTGTCCATTTGGATATCAAAACACTTAATAAAGGATTGAACACTTAAAAGACTTGTGACTTCTAATTTTGGACTATGGTTACTATCCCTTTGCTTTTGGAGAATGGACTTAGACCTTAAGATCTTCCCCCTTTGCTCAAGTTGGAATGGGTTAGAAACCTCGGCCTCAAGATTATTTCATTAGCCTTTGAAGAAGGAATTCCGAACTTTGAAGAATTGTGCATATTATGGTTTGGTAAACTCTTTCCTTAACTTTTAATTCAAGCATTAGGATTAGTCCCTTCATCTCCTCCCCATTCTTTAATTTTCAAAACTTCTCCCTATTTCAAAAATATTCTTGTTTTCTAAACTTCAAACACTTTCATAAATAAACCTTGACTTAGGTCAAGCGATTTTTAATCTTTTTTTATTTTCTTAATCAATGTTAATTCATGTAAATATATCAAAAATCATTTTCTTACATACTTTAAAAAATGCAAACCCACTCAATTGTTTTCGTGCCTTGTGCACCTTTTCTTTTTTTCAACATGTTTAGATATGATTCATCTTTTCTAGCGGAATTATTCGCTAAAGGATGACGACTTATCTCTACATTCTAAAATCAATTCAACCCATTTGTTTCTTTTCAAATTTTGTACCACGAACTACGAGGTTTTGATCTCGCATTGCACTTTGTGGGTACGTAGGCATAAGGCGTTAAAACCTTATCAAACACAAAATCATTAAAAAATATTCTTCTCCTCATCTCTTCCATTTTTTCAAAGCAAACCAATTTCAGACCAAAAAGCAATAAATATTTCAAAGAGCTCCCGTGGAGTACCACGGACGAGTCGGGTGCTTAAAACCTTCCCGGTTCGTAACCAGTCCCCTTACCCAATCTCTGCTTGTTTCTTTTAGCTTTTGCTTTTAGACTCCTAGGTTTTTATTCGTTCTTTTACCTTTTTCCTTTCGGAAATAAAGAAAAGCGCGGTGGCGACTCTGTGTACATCGAGTTAAGTTAATCAATAGCTTACACTCACGATTTTACCGCTACACTCCCCAAGCAGAGATTTCTTTCTCCAGCAGGTATATGAAGCCTGGCATCTCCAGCAGAGATTTTATCCAGCTAAGCCTTGGCGGTAGCCCAAGCATTTTTCTTCTTCCCCAGTGAAGTTGGCAGTCCATTCTTCCTCAGTGGAGTATGCCCAGCCGGTATCTGAAAGCCTGACATCATCAGAGTTGGAATTAGCAGTATTTTATTCTTAGCAAGAGTCTTCCCCAACAGGTGCGACTGAAAGCCTGATGGTCCCTCAGAGTCTTGAATCATCAGATGCTCTCCCCAGCCAGGTCTGAAGATAATCCTGTCCCCACAGAGTTCATATTTGGTTTTCACCTCCGTCCGTGAAATATTTCCCAGCAAAGTCGGCCGTACTTCTGGGTATTTGATGATACAGTCAGGTATCCATCACCTCAGTCAGAGTTGAGTGTCCAAGCCTCTTGACTTGTCTTCCCCTGCAGAGTTGTATCTCTTGCAGCCAATCAGGCATTTGTATATCGCTCGTCTGCGTTTGTCAACACTCGTTTGTGTTATCCCTAAACGGAGGTCTCCCCAGCAGGGACATATTACTGCTTTATTGTTGCTCGTCTGCATCTTTCAACACCCGTCCGTGTTGGCGCTGTGGTATTGCTCGTCTGCTTTCCCCAGCATTGGCTTATGATTACCTTGATGTTGCTCGTCTACAATTTTTCAACACTCGTCTGTGTTTGGTTATCTCTTCGATGTTGCTCGTTCGCAATCATTAAACACTCGTCCGTGTTGTGATATCTCCTTTGTTGTTGCTCGTCTGTAACTCCTCAACACTCGTCTGTGTTTGGTATTGGATCCTTCGCTTCACTCGTCTGTGCCGTGATATGTATTCTCTGTTGTTGCTCGTCTGCAACTGTCCAACACTCGTCTGTGTTTGTTTGAAGCTCGTCTGCTTTTATTCCCCAGAAGTCGTTCGTGTTCTGAAGCTCGTTTTCTTTGCTTGGATACTCGTCTGTATCATCCCCAGCACTCGTCTGTGCTAGCTATATCTGTATTGTGAGGGTCTGCTGTTTATCCTGGTATTTCTGTATTGCTACTTCAAATGCTCGTCTGTGTTTGAATTTCTGGTATTCGTCTGTACCAGTGGCTGATACTCGTCTGTATCATTGCCTGAAGCGCTCGTCTATGTTTCTCAGATCATCGTCTGATACTCGTCTGTATCATTGACTTTTGGCACTCGTATGTGTTATTTTGATGATTATCCAATACTCGTCTGTATTGAAGAGGTTTAAAATCCTGACTGTGGGAATTAATGTCAAAATGGTTACCGGTCCTGGCGTAACAGGTAAATCCTAAGGAGACTCGTCTGTCTCATGTTCTTACAATGGTTGAGGACTCGTTTGTCCAGCTCTTGGCGTCACAGGTTTGCTCAGAAGACTCGTCTTTCTTATGCCATATATCTGCGGATAATATATGGAGAAGGTTCGTCTACCTTGATTGCATGTCTATCCTACAGACTTAAGTGCATTTCCGGTCCTGGCGTAACAGGTAAATCCGAAGGAGACTCGTCTGTCTCATGTTCTTACAATGGTTGAGGACTCTTCTGTCCAGCTCCTGGTGTCATAGGATTGTTTGAAGACTCGTCTGTCTCAGATTGGTGCATTGCAGTGTTTTGAGGACTCGTATGTCCAGCTCCTGGCGTCACAGGATGGTTTGAAGACTCGTCTGTCTTGGCTCTCTTATTCCAGATATCAGTTTCAACCTGAAAGAGGCTCGTATGTTTCTTTCTCCCCTGCAGTCCCCGGAGCGTCATCTGGTTGGGTTTATTTCCCAAGGTTGCATTCCTCGTCAGAGCGCAAATTTCCGGTTTTCTTGGTATTCAATCACAGTTTATATTGAATGGTCGATAGCTCAGAATATCGTCCTTTTCAGATTAACTGATGATTGAATAGGGGCAGCTGTAACACCCCAAATTTTCCCTCTCCTGTTTATCATCATTTCATCATAAGCATAACATTTAGCATATCATTTTTATATTTCGCATAACATCATTAGCATAGAAAGACGAAGCATAACATCCATAACATTGCATATGCTGGCAGTGATTCCACTTCAGTTGTGTTTGTTTAAGCTCGCGATTCGGTTCATACGGGCGTTGGACCTAATCTTGGTCAAACTATCAAAAGATTGGTTGAATTGCGAGCTATTGTATTGGGGGGTTACTTCTCAGGCGATGTGCCTCAAAGTCGAGTTGTGTTATGTGCGAGAATCATCAGTTTACCTGGCAGTGATTTGTGTGAGAGTTTCAAATTCAAAGGTTCAGGCTTATTAAGATTATATGTTCAGATGGGTGCAGCTGCAGATTTATTTTCCCGGAGGATGATTTAGATTAATGTGAAGCGATTCTGGTCAGAGGCTCAGAGACTGATCTATTCAGATGGTTGTTGTTTCACGTGTGAATTGTTCAGTGGTAGTGGTGTTCTCTTGAATTAAATAGTTACTGTGGAAGTGAGGCGAGATGGTTGAGTTGAATGAACTGATTGATTGAGATTTCGTGACTATGTGCGTGATTGGTGGAAATTTGTGCGATTCACCAAAAAAATAAATAATATTTAGTTTCATATCCATTTTTACTCATTTTTTTTCTCATTCGAACCATAAATACTCATCATCCGTTTTTCCCTTTAATTCGAACTTATTTTCTATCATTTTGTCATTTGATTTCCATTTCCAATTATCCACCAAATTTCCATTAGTTTTTAAGATAATTACCAAAGCCTTTTTCCTATTTCACTTTGTTAGGTCCACTTTCATAATAATAAGCCCATAAATATTTTCTTAATCCCATATAGATTTTATCACAAGAAAATATAAAATAAGATAGCATATTTGATGCACACAGATTTGCATTGCCCAATTTTTTCTTCTTTCTCTCAGTCACGCTTATGCACATAATTGCATACACTCATTGCCCTATTAGATGCCTTTCCCAAAACGACATAAGAAAGTCCCGAAAAATTGCATCAAACGCACATCAGCAAAAGGAAAACTCAGCTGCACACAAGTGGGGTCACACACGAAATTTGTGAAATGCACCCTTCTAGCAAGCACCACGCATACATGCATGTAAAAAGGGTGAATCAAAGTGAAAACAAATCGTGAATCAAAACGCAGTGAAACGAGAAATAAAAAAAAGGAGTCGATAACAGAAAACAAAAAAAAAGAGTTAACAGAATGGAAAGAAAGTTGTGATATAACAAAAATTCTGTTTCAAATAAAAAGAGGAGATAACCGAATTTGAGAAGAAAAAGGAATAACAGATTTCATAACCGAATTTTTATCACGAATAGCACAGAGAACCGATTCAATCTCATCCATTTTTTCTCTCCAGAACCAATTCAATCTCATCCATTTTTTCTCTCCAGAACCGATTCAATTCTCATCGACTTTCTTCACCTCATCACAGAGGATTCTCGATTCATCTTCATCAACAGAAAGCCAATAACAATTCCATTCTTCACCATTGATATCACAAGACAGAACTGAATTCGTTCTTCACCGCACATCGCACCGAAATCGAACTTCTGTCATTCTTTTGCATCGAACAAAATCCACAGAGCACCTTCAACAGTTATCAGTTGAACCTGCACTTTCAATGGCATCTTCGATCGAAGCATAGCCATCGCGACGTCGTCTTTGTCGCACCTTCATCAACATCATCAATTTCGTCAAATCATATTCGCAGAAGAAGGAAGGAAGTTTCAAAGACAAGACGAGAGCGGATCTTACCGAGAATTCATTGTCCTCGACCGCGATTTCCAGGTACGTTCCTTCGAGTGTCCTTGAGAATGATTGTTGTTATGCTTTGAGTTGTGTGGAATGTTATTTCTGTTTTCTTCGATTTAGTATTAGACTTAGGTTTTTGGTGAGATTGATGGTGGATCCGCGGGTGGAAGGGATTTGGTGAGCACCGTGGCAGATTCGTGGTGAGATTAGGAGTTAGGCTAGGTGGAATTTTACGGTTCGGCGAGATGGAAGAAGTAGAAGCCGAATGAAGTAGAGGGAGGCTTAGATTAGAGTGGTAGGTGATGGCGGCGTTTGGAGGTTGAGGGAGGAGGTTTGGCGGCGAAGGATGTGAGAGAGAGAGAGAGTCGTCGGCTTCAATTCGTTGAGCTAGAAGAAGAAGAAGTCGAACGAGGAGGGGAAAGGAGGTGGTGGTCCGGCGATCTTGCGGCGGCTAGGTCAAGTTAGGGTTGTGGAAGGTGGTGTTCGGTCTCCGGCGAAGGAGGTGAGGCGCCGGTGGGTAGGTGAGGAGCAGAAGGTTGAAGGGAGGGCTTGTTTGGTTCTTTGTGTTGGTTTTTTTCGTTTTATGATAATAAGAAGAGTAGTGTTGGTGTTGTAAAGATTTCTTTTAGTTTCTAATAAATTAAATTGAATTCTGATTGAGATTTGAGGAGGATAAGAGATAAGGATATCCATTTGTGGTTGATTCTGATTGAGATTTGAGAAGGATAAGAGATAAGGATATCCATTTGTCACCGTCCGGTAGGGCCTCTCTGGTAGCCAGTCACGCGGGGGCACGTACGCCAGACGGCATGTGTACATGCTTTCATTTTTTTTTATCTTTTTTCGTTTCATAAAGAGTTGAATTTATTTTCTTTTGGATTCTTCCTGGGCCTTGTGTTTTTCTGTTTGCACCTCCTCCCTATCCGGCCCAGTCCAATTCAACATGAATTCGTTACTAATGTCACCTCTTCCAATTCATTTATTTTTCTTTCCATTTTTTTTTATTAACCAGTTTTCTTTTAATGCATTAAAAATAGTTTTAATCACCTAAAAATCCCCAAATAAATCATGGACCTTCTTTTGTGTATCTAAAATTTTGTCACATTTTTATTTTATTTTTTTCATTGATTAACGTGCCATAAATAATTCATCATTGCTCATAGCTTCATTTGCTTCATTTCTTGACTAGTCTGTCT
Organism: Lathyrus aphaca; assembly: GCA_963966055.1. Classification (NCBI taxonomy): domain Eukaryota; kingdom Viridiplantae; phylum Streptophyta; class Magnoliopsida; order Fabales; family Fabaceae; genus Lathyrus; species Lathyrus aphaca. Next base: position 277,082,126 of record OZ014520.1, on the reverse strand, counting down.
TGTTTATTTTCTACAGCTTTCAATATTTGGAGTTTTAATCCCATTCTTTTTGCATTGTGTTCCTGAGATCTTGTATTTTTCATGTGATTTTTCTCTGAATATTTAGAAAATTATTTCTTGAGTTTTGGTCTGGTATATTGCGATGTAAGTTTTCTGTCCTAACTTGTGTTCTTGCCTCCATTTGACTTAGCTCCTTTCTGAATTTTTGCAAATCCTTTTGGCTAGTTGATATAACATGTTTGAAGATCATTTGGTCTCAGTTGTAGAATTTTTAGATGGCTGGTTGATTATTTGTGGATTTTTGTTCTCACCTTGTCCCATTTTGCTTCTTTTGGTTCATTAGATCTCTTATGGGCTTAGAAGGGCACTTGTGGCAACTTATTCTTCTCATTTGGGGTTCCTTTGGGATGTGGGTACCTTCCTGGTCCTAGGATAGGTCTTGTGTCTTCCGAATATTTGAGTTTTCTTCTTATTCAAGTCATTTGTTTCTTTAAGTGTTTTAACTCCATCTTTTGATTCCGTTGCTTCTATTTGGATATTGTTCGGTCTTGTGTGACCTCTATCTTCATCTTTCTGGCTTCCTAAGCTATTCTTCATCTCATTTTGATTCTGGTCTTGAGCTTTGCGCTTTTATTTTGTGCGTTTTGCATTACATCTTTAATAAATGTGTGTTTGTTTTCATATGTATTCATGTCGCATCCTTTTAAGTCATAAGTCTCTTATCTTCACTTCTTTTGAGTTGAATTTGCATTATGCATTTGTTCATTTCATTTCACTTCTGATTGTTTGATGTTAGCATGTTATCTTACTCATTTTATTTCGTTTGTATGCGTACTAACCTTGCAGGGGCTATGGTAAGTGTGAGATGTGGAAATTGAGTTCCACATCTCCAATTCTCATCTCTTCCTCTTATGTTTATGTGAACTAACCCTCTTTTGTTGGGCTTAGGCCTTTCTCATCCCTTCTTATATCTTCTTCTTCTCTTCTTCATTAGGGTAGAAACCTCACCAACCCTTAGGACATCCATGCATGTTAACACTTAGGATTATTTTTAGTCCCCTTTAGAATTTTTCCTTTGAGTTCCTTTTGGTTCTTCTTCTCTTCTCATCTCATAACTCTAAAAAACACTTTAATAACTTTGAAGTGATGCATTGATCCATAACCTTATTCCATGAGGTATGCTTGTAGTCTTCCCATCTTGGGATAGTACAAGTTTACCTTGTGATGCACAAGTCTGATCAAGGTATCTCCTTCATAAAAGAAAAGCATAAAAAACACTTCTTCATTGTAAATACCAAAAACACTTAATAAATTCAATGAGTTAGTAAGCTTAGGCCATAATCTCTGGATTCAAGTTTTGGGGATCTTTTCCTTACTTGAGTGTGCTTGTTCTGATATTCCATCTTGGAATGTAGTGACAAGTGCACATTCCATGGAAAAGAGCTTGAGTTCACTTCCTTGTGACACACTCATAAAAAGCTTCATAAAAAACACAAACAAACAATAAGCGTCTTTCCTCCGGGAATTCTTTTCTCATCTCCTTCGCTCCGTACGCGAACTTGCTCCTACTTGTCACTTTGCAAGACGGTTACGCACTCGTCGTCCGAGTCTGCAACATCTGAGCAATGGCATAGGCAGTTCAAGCCTTAATTCACAAGCAATTTCCTTTCCACCCCTAGTAAGGGGAACTACGGCGTCTCTGATCCTCATTATCCTGATGAGGTATGTAGGCAGCGGGGTAGGGCCCGTTCGAGCACAATCTTTATTTTCCCTACATTTCTCCTCTTTGTTTCTTATTCAGTTCTTTTCTCAGTTACTTTTCCATTTCATTGTATTTTCTTTTGCAGCAGCTTTCATAACCTCACCCTTTGAAACAGTTTCTTCTGCAAGTGTGGTTCCCGTCGGGTACGGCGGACGATCTGGGTGCTAATACCTTCCCAGGTCGTAACCGACTCCCGAACCCAGTCTCTTTGGTTCGCAGGACCCGTGTCCTTCCTCTTCTTTCTTCTGGTTTGTGCAGCATTACCATTCCCGTTCCTTCGGGATAAAAATGCCTGGCTGGCGACTCTTTTCTTTTTCCGCGCCACTTTCGCGTTTGTACCAGGATGGAAATCCGGGGAGCGACATCTTGCAGATAGTGCTCAGCCCTAGCTTTCTGAATCTTGGCCTCTTTACAGGCATTCTTCAATATCTGTTCCCCATCCCTTGCTTTCCTTATGTAGTCTTCTGTCTTTTCAATTTTGGCAAGGTGCTCAACCCTGAGCTTTTCCAATCTCTCAATGTCCAGGCGACCATCACTTCTTTCCCAAAGAGTCTTCTTCAAGGCCTGGGATAACTGCTCATTCCTTTCTTTCAACTTTTCAAATTCCTCCAGGCTAACTATTGCTGCGGGCTGTATTGTAGATGGTCCAGGTATGTCTTCCAAGGTGAAAGGCATTCTGGTAATCTGAGCTCTGGTACGGGACCAGTTTGAGTACTGAGCTGAAGCAACATTGTTACATCTTCCAAGAATAGCTATCCCTTTTGTCTGGATGTTGTCCCAAGCCCAGGATGCTTGTCTGACAACAGCTGAATTAGGTTGCACTTCACAATATAGGGTCTCAGCTAAATCCTGTCCTCTGGGCGGGTGAACTAAGGCATATCCCAATTGTCTCTTAAACAGTAAAGGATTGTAATTGATGCAACCCTTTACTCCTATCAGAGGCACATTTGGGTATTATCCACAGCTGGTGATAATGTCCTTGCCTTTGGTGCTCTGGGTCCACCATCTGATATCATCTAAAGTCAAGGCAATGAACCTCTTGGCCCAATTCTTCTGCTGATGTGGGTTCAAGAAAGCATTTGATTTAGGCAGGTGTCTGAGTAGCCAAGAGTAGAACAAAGGAGCACAACACCTTACCAACTTCCCTCTTTGTTTTTCATTCCTCTGATGAATGGAATAGTAGAAATCCCCTAGCAATGTAGGCACTGGGTTCTTCAGAAGAAATAAATGGATGGCATTCTTACTGACAAATTTAGGCTCATCTGCAAACAGTATAGCCCCATATATGCTGAGGGCTAATAATGCACAGACTGCCTTCCACTCTCCCAATGAAGCCTTCAGGATGGCCTGAGAAATCAAGAAGTCCAAATGCAAACCAGGAATCCCAGCTTTTGTTGTTCTACTTTGCTCAATAAGGGCAGGCTCCAAGTACAGTGCCCTTGCTATCTTTTCACTTCCAGGAGCAGTCATCTCTGGGTTGAAGGGGATTCCACCTCTGATAGGTACTCCAATCAATAAAGAAAACTCTTCCAGCAGAGGCCCTAACTGAAAGTCTGGAAAGGTGAAACATCTCAATGGAGGGTCATAAAACTGCAAGCATGTGTGGATCATGCTCCTCTGAGAAGGATCAAGGTCCATAACCATATCCAAGATTCCCCCATAGTGTTCCCTAAACAATGGGATGTGGTCAGGTGTGATAAGTGACTGGACCTGCCTAATACCAGTCAACACAGGCTCAAAAAAGTGGTAGGATATGTTGCTCTTCCTGGGAGTAGTCATGAGTGCTGCTGAAGAAGCTGAAGATAAGTGTTGATGAAGATCACCGACTGAGATGCTGAAGATAAGTTTCTGACAGACTGATGCAGGTGGTGATGGAGATAACTGAAGCAGATAACTGATGAAGACAGCTGAAGCAGAGTTCTATGCAGAAGATGGGGTCAAAACCAAAACCAAGATATAAAGTGGTGGATACCCTGAAAAGAAAATAAACAAATGTCAAATGATGCAATGATGATATATGCAAATGATATGCAAGGGTTTGTGATCAAGCTGGATCTGATTATCTGTCCTGATATAAGGCCCATGTATGTTCAAAAGTCCAGATGGAGGCTTAGAAATCCAGTAACCAGGGTGGGGGACTCAAATAAAGAGTCACATGTCCAGGGTTAATCACAAGAAATGTCCAAAGTGGAGTACTCTTAAACAAAACAGTAACAGGGTATGATGTGGCCAAGGGTTCCTGCAAACCTGTAAACAACCCAACCCCCTCACATGTAATGTTATAGAACAAAGATCCTCAGACTTGGATCGGTTATGAGAAGTGTAAATACTTTTAACCCGGAGGTACAGTGTTTACAATAACCATAAAAGATCCTCCTCTAATTCACCTCAGCTTCTGAAGGTCATAATAAAGGTCATCCAGACTTATCAGGCTTCCTAGATAGCCCTAGCACTACAGGAAATCTGTAGCACAGAGTTCTCAAGAAGAAACCCACATCTGAACCATGTTTCATATTCCCGCACCAGACCGAAATGGAATGGGAAAGAACATGAACCACTCTAGCCTAGGTGTCACTCAGGTCCCAGGTATAGGACCTTAAACTCTCAATAAGACCCCACCCACCAAAACAGAAAACCAGATCCAGCAATGGCAGTATGAAATATGCATAAGATTGTAAAGAAAGTAAATAAATAAAGTTGTACATAAAGCGATAAATAAAGAAAAATAAATAAACACACATAGCACATAACACCCCAATAAACACAAATCAAACAAGCGCTAGGAGGAACCCACAAAAAGAACCAAAAGCCCTGGTTGCAGTATAAGGGTCCCCAGCAGAGTCGCCAAGTTGTCGCTCCCACCAAATGACACAGGGCCAGAAGGGGTACAGACGCGAACGGTCGGCAAAGGAGAGAACACAAGGGTGAACTGAAAAGAGTCGCCAGCTAGGCATTTTTATCCCGAAGGAAAGGTAATGCTGCATAAACCTAGGAAAGAAATGGATAAGACGATCGCAAACCAGAGAAACTGAGAAAGGGGGTTGGTTACAACCTGGGAAGGTATTAGCACCCAGATTTTCCGTCGTACTCGACGGGATCCACACTTTAAATTTTGTGTTTTAAAGGGGTGGTGTCAGTGCTATTTTGTGTGCAAAAGCTGGAAAAGAATGCAAGTGTCAATGTGAAAGAAATGTGAAGTGAACAAGAGAAGTGTCAGTGCAAGGAAAGGATGTGAAGCTCAAGACTATGAGGCTTAAAGAATAATGCTGGAAGAGGGGAAATATATAGAGAATTTTGTTCGATAACTGTTAAGTTATGCCTACGTATCCTCTCGTGCAATGAGGAAGTCAGAACACCGTAGTTCGACTCAAAGAGACTGAAAGATAAATTGACTTGTGAACTGCTTACTTGTCTATGCTCAAGTGTATGACCTGTCTGGCTCAGGTGCAAATTGTCTTGCATCAGACGGAAGAAGCAAGTTCTCGTTTGTGAGTGAAGATGATGAGAAAAGAATCCCGGAGGAGACGATTATTGTTTGTTTTTGATGTTTTCAATCTTTTATTGCTTTTTGTGTTTGTCAAAAGAAAATGAGCTTAAGCCTAAACCAAGGGTTAGTAAACTCATCACATCTTCCCTCTGATTAGGGGTAATGAGAATACCTTAAGTATGAAGTAAGCACCTCACACTTAATCACCATGATGTAGGATTAAGATCATTAACCCACTTGTGTTTATTTATGATGTTTTTGGAGTTATTGTTTTATGTTAAATAATGAGTTTAAGCCATAATCAAAGATTCAATGGACCCATTACACCATCCTAATAGAAGGATAATAGATGGGAACATTTGAGCTGAGAAAGGCTCCTCAACTTAATCCATGATTAGGGATTAACCTCATGACATAACAAGGCCTTTATTTAAGTGGATTTCAGTTAATGGTAAGATTAAGAAGTGGATTTTATGGTTTATAAGACAACTTGAGGGGGACTTGTCCATTAACACTAGGGTTAGTCTTTCTTAACCAATTAAGGAAGAATTAGAACCCTAATGCAAGGCCCAAGTTACAAGCTTGATGTCTTAGTGATTATTAGATGAATTGATTAAAGGATTTAAACACATTAAGGGCTTAACACTTAGGGTTAAAGTTATACACTCCATCCTAATAGAAGGATGCAGGCATAAGCTTAATCACAAAGCCTTAAAACCTTTAAGGTTTAGTCCTTGATTAAGAGATGAGAAGAGAAGACACAAAGATGACACAAAGGTAAAACTAATGGGGTACTAATCAAACCCTAATTGTTAACATGCTTGGGTATTCCTAGGGTTTATGAAGCTTGCAAGAAATCTTCAAGAAGAGCCACCAAGGGAGAAGAAAGATGAAAGGAGGAGAAGCAAAAAGAAGCAAGACAACTTACTTCACTTAAGAAGATAAGTTGCTTGAAGAAAGAAAGAGAGGAAGGAGCATGAATGAGCAAGCTCACTCTAATTCACAAGTAAAATGCAGCAATGAATGCATAAAAGAGATGAGAAGAGATTGTGAGAAGTGAAGGCAAACTCACTTCTCAAACACTTACCACCTGAAAAGTTAGCAAAATGAAATGAAATGAAATGAAAATGATATGAAATGCAAAGATGAAAACCAAAGTCAGAAACATATTCATGATGCAAATGATGTTATGAGATGGTATGAAAGCATGTCAAGGGATATGAATGCTCATACAAGAGATGGGAATGCAAATGAAGCATATAAGAAGCATGAAAGTTCATGAATGCATATGACATGAAATGAAGACAAAACATGGCAAATGGATGATGCAATGATCAAACATGATTTCAATATGTCCTAATATATCTTATATGTTATGTGGATGCACAAAATGTCATGGCAAGTTCATGTATGCAAGCTTATGTAAGATGGATGCAAATGAAGATGCAAATTAGGGTTTATGTACAACATGAGATGCAAAATTCAAAATCAGAAGCAAATGATAAGATAAAAAATTGAAAATGGAATCAAAGGGACCCTAAGCCTATACAAGTTCACTGCCCAAAGGGTAAAGTCAGAAGCTTAACCTAGAAGGACTTATGAATTTTCTAAGATTCTATGGTTTTAAGGGTGATCCTAAAGGGAAAATACCAAACAAATTGAAAATGAAAGATAAAAATGAAACAAATTTTTTTTAGATGTTTGAAAGTATGCATAACACAATGCAAAAAGAACCATTCACAAACTCAACTTAGATCAAAAGTTATGAATTTTTGAAGTTAGGGTTAAAAATATTCAAATTTAAGGACCCTAATTCAAATGAAAATTGTCAAAGTGTGGTCAAAACCAAAAAGAAATTTGTTTTGTGAGTTTGTAAATGTTTGAAAATGTTCTCTGAATTTTTTTGGAATTTTTAAATACCTAAATGTATTTTTAATTAATTAATTTCCATTAACTAATTAAAAATAATCATTTAAATGATTTAAAAATAATTTTTAATGCAAAAAATAAAAATATTTTTGGGTTCTGAAAATTAATAAAAGATTTAATAAAAAATTTCAGAATTTTTGAAGTCTTTTTACTATTTTTAATAAAATGCACAAATTAAATAGAAAGAAAATGAAATAAAATTAATTAAATGGAAAAGTAATCTGATCCAAAGATCCAGATTCAAAGTTGAGAGAAAATGGTTGACTGGCGCGTCATCCAAGGGTTGGGATTTGTCCTGACTGAATTAACTTAATTAATCTTAATTAAACTAAATAAATGTGGATTAGGGCTAATGACAATCCTGGCCATTGAAAGCGCGCGCGCAGGGCAGATCCAAAGGCTAATATTCAAAGTTGATTAATTACAGGATTAGGGCTTAAAAAAATTCAGGTGACCGGAACAGTGTTCCGGTCATCTTCTCCGACGAATCAAAATCCCATCTTCCTCCCTAAGCATCTAAAACATGATTTTTCTGCCCAGAAATGAACCTCACGCATAACTAAACCTAAACCCCCAAACAAAATCCATTTATCATTCATCAAACAGCCAAATCGAAACAAAACATTTTTAGGGTTGAAACTTCCAGAGACTCCATACATGCTCAATATCCCACCATTTTGAAAAATAAATACATCAGGATTACCAGCACAACATAAGGATTCGATTAAGAACTTAAAAACAAGTTTCTGGGAAAAAAGTTCTTGAGCTTGGGCTTTCTGGCTCTTCCTTTGATGCAAGTCCACTCCTCTGAACCTCCTGATGATGAAATGAAGCTTAGAAAACTTTGAGAGTGGCTAGTTTTGAGATTCCAGCTCTGGTGTAGCAGATTTTGAGGTTTGTGTATGTGATGTTTCAGGCTGTTTTGGTGGTTGATTATTGTTCCTTGGATGATATATGACTTATTGGTGAAGAAAAAATGGAAGTTTGATGGCTGTGGACGAAGTTTCGAAGAGGTGAAGATTTTGACAATTTTTGTGAATCCTGGCTTATGGGAGGATGCTGGCTTGTGTGTGTGGTTGTTTCAAGTCCTTGAGGTCCACATAACATGTTCTGATTGGGCAGAGGGTTGGTAATGTCACAGTTTGATTGGTATGGGCAAAGATGTAAAAGTCAAGATTTTGTGTACCTTAGGTATGGCTCGGGTCAGAGAAGATCTTAGGGCTTGTCTTGCTTCAGCTTGGATCAAGGAAGGCCTTTGGATCAGTTTTTGTGAGCTGGATGGCCTTGATCAAGAGTTTCCAATGTTCTTGCATATTTCCCTCTTTGGAATTTCTTGTGAATCAAGGCAAGGAAACTTATGAGTTCTTGGCCAATTTGCAGCAAAATGAACCATATGAAGTTGTTATGATGCTTTGAGATCAATTAGAAACCAAACCAATCATTAGAAGTTCTTCTTGCAAAAAGCTCCTTTTCTTGAAAATTTATGAAAAATGCCTTATGGTAACTTGTGATTCAAGGCATGAAGCTTTGTGAATTGGCTCTGACTTGCTCAAGAAGTTACCTAGTGATCAGATGACTTCCATAATGAATTTTCCCATCAAACTTGGTATGCATGACCCCTATATCATATTGAGACCAATAGAAACAAGAATGACCAAACAATTTGGAGTTATGGCCTCTGAAACCAAAACCCTAATTTTAGGTCATCTGTGCAGTTAAACTTGGCTCTGCTTCCAAGCTTTGCAAGTTCTTGTGATTTTAAGATTTTCTTGATCTTGGGAGGATATAATATGATTATTTAACATTCATGGACCCTCTTGAGATGATTGTAGGCCTTTGGATTGGCTCAGATAGCTCATGGATTGCTCAGATCACAAACCCTAGATGCATATGACTGTGAACCAATGCAGTGAAGCAAAAATGAAATATGACATGATATGATTGAACTTATGCAAATGAAAAGATCACAAGCCATGGTGAAATGAGTGAGGGAAAATTTGGGGTGTTTACAGACCTCATGCAAGTTTACCATGCTTAATCCCTTATTACTTCATATAACTTCACCTTAACTCCCATTAGGGTTTAGTACTTCTTTTAGGGTATAGTTTGAGGTTTTTCTCTTTATGACTTTAGAATAATTTGGTATGGTTTATCTACTTACTTTAGAAGTCCTTTTATCATTTAGGATCCTTTAGATCTAGGTCTTAACTCTAGGAAGTCCTTAGGGCTTTTCCCTAGCTAGTGTGAGCTTTTGCCATGCTTTGTGTTTAATATGCTTTGTAATGCTAACTTTTGTTTTGTAGGGGGAAATATTGAGGTATATGTTACTTATTTCTCATCTCTTTATACATTCTAAATGTGTTTTCCTTAGCACTTTGTGTTTTTCCTTTATAAGTTTCCCTTTTGTTCTTTAGAACCAACTTAACTTCCTTAGGAAGTAAGATGAGTTCTAACTCTCTTTTCTTCTATTCCTTTTTCTCATTAGGATTAGAAAACCTCACAAACCCTTAGGACCTCCTTTTGCATCTAATAAATAACTTAGGGTTGTGTCTTAGTCCCCTTAGTGTTTGTCCTTTCTCCTTTGAGTCTTCTTCTCTCATCTTCAAATAAAAATCCAAAACACATTTAATGAAGGATTGAAATAGTCTCTTGGGTATAGCCTTATTCCATGGGGAACTCATATTCATTCCATCTTGGAATAGTGTGGGCTTGTCTAGCATGATGTACAAGTCTAATCATGAGGCTATTTTCATTAAAAAAAACAATCAAAACACTCCTCTAAAAGACAAAACAACAAACAATAAGCGACTTTCCTGCAGGAATTCTCTTCTCATCTCATTCACTCCCAACGCGAACTTGCGACAACTTGTATCATTTGCAAGATGGTAAACACACTCGTACCAGATGAGCCTGCAACACCTGAGCATAGACATAAGCAGTTCCAACGATAAAAAACACAAACAAATAGTTCCCGCCTTAGTTAGGCGAACTACGTCGACTCTGATCCTCATTTTCCCGATGAGGTACGTAGGTAGCGGGGTATGGCCCGTGCGAGCATATTCTTTATTTTCCCTACATTTTCCCCCTTTCTCTTCTTTCTCTTTTTCCAGTTCCCTTTTCATTCCCATTCCAGTTAGCGGTATATTTCAGTAACAACTTTATTTTCTCACCCTTTGAAACAAACAAACAAGCGTGGATCCCGTCGGGTACGAGGGACAATCTGGGTGCTAATACCTTCCCAGTTCGTAAACGACTCCCAAACCAAAATCTTTGGTTCGCAGGACCTTGTCTTTTCCTTCTTCCTCGGGTTTGTGCAACATTACCTTTCTCGTTCCTTCGGGATAAAAATGTTTGGTTGGCAACTCTACCTTTTCCGCGCCACTTTCACATTTGTACTAGGATGAAAATCCCAGGAGCGACAGGAAGTTCGACATGATCTTGCTCAGATGCATGGATAGACACGAGGCAGACATGTTAATGCAGGAAGTTCATGAGGGGTCCTTCGGTACCCATGCTGGAGGGCACGCCATGGCGAAGACACTTTTGAGATCGAGGTATTATTGGATAACCATGAAATCTGATTGCTGCAAGTATCAAATTTATGCTGGTAAGGTGCATGTGCTTCCCAATCTGTTGAGTGTTATGTCATCACTTTGGCCCTTTGCCATGTGGGGCATCAATATGATCGGAAAGATCGAAGCTACCGCTTCTAATGGTCACCGCTTCATTCTAGTTGCCATAAACTACTTCACCAAGTGGGTAGAAGCAACGTCATATGCTAATGTGACCAAGCAGGTCGTGGCCCAATTCATAAACAGGGATATTATTTTTCAATACGGGATACCCAAAAGAATCAATATTGATAACGGTTCTAATCTCAATAACAAGGTCATGGAAGATCTGTGTCGGGATTTCAAAATCAAACATCACAACTCTTCTCCATACCGCCCAAAGATAAATGGCGTCGTCGAGGCAGCCAACAAGAACATCAAGAAGATAATACAGAAGATGGTTGTGACCTATAAATATTGGCATGTGATGTTTCCATTCGCATTGCATGGGTACCAAACATTTGTGTGCACCTCAACAGGGGCAACCCCGTTCTCGGTAGTGTATGGTATGGAGGCAGTCCTACCAGTGGAAGTCGAGATTCCCTCCTTAAGGATAATGATGGTTGTTAAGCTTAAAGAAGCTGAATGGCTCCAGTCAAGATTCTATCAGTTGAGCCCCATCGAGGAGAAACATTTAGCAGCTGTATGCCATGAACAATTGTATTAGCGGAGAATGAAACGGGAATTCGACCAGAAGGTGCAGCCTCGATGATACATACCCAGTGACTTAGTGTTGAAAAGGATCCCTCCTCCTCAAACAGATCATATGGGAAAATGGACACCCAACTATGAGGGACCATTCGTGGTTAAAAAGGTTTTTTCAGGCTAAGCCTTAATGCTGACAACCATGGACAGAGAAGACTTTTATCCCATGTCAATACAGACGCAGATAGAAAATACTTCGTATAAAAGAGACCCATTAGATAAAAACAGAATAAAATTCCAGGCAGAAAGGGGCATCCCGGTGAGCAAAAAACAAAATAAAAGGTTCGGGCAAACGTTAGGGAAATAAACAGAAAAGATGTACACCCGCTGAGTTGGAAAGCCACACTAGACAGCTCAGGCAAAAAAGGGTATCCCGATGGATTGAAAACCCGAAAGGGTGATCCATGTAAAAGAAGGACTAAAACGAACAACTGCGATCTGCGAAATCTTGATTCGTTATCTACAATCAAGGAAAACTTGAGGGTTAAGGATCAGTCCAATCATCTTCCTCGAAAGTGAAGTACACGGAAGATCTTGAAGACATACGGGTCATGGCCGGATTCAAACTTGATGAGATCCAATTTTCACATTGTAATTAGGATAATTTATTTTCTTTTTGTGCAATTTCCTCTTCTAGGGATTGTTTCCCGATGTAATGCCTATTCACAGCCATTTTTCAGTCAATAAAATGCTTTTTATCAAATCACCTCATTTGTTTTTTGCTCATCTACCATTGATTGATTGCAAAAATGTTCAATAAATTATGATAAATATTGCATTACGAATACATTGACGCTTTATAATGCATGCTTAAGGTTAAAACACTTGACATACATGTTAAATGTTAAGTAACATGGATGGTCGATTCAGACCGTGAACCTGGGGCATGCATGCTCATCTAACTTTATCTTTTGCAGGAACTATATGTTATGTTCAATAATAAGCATGCAAAGAGAAACAAATCCATTACCAGCACGAGGTGTCAAGGAGCCCATTCCTCGGTAGGCGTCATCAAGGAAGATTCCTCAACAAGTCTCGTTAGACTATCTTTTCTCCAGCATAACAAGATAAGAAGAGGGTTGGTACTCCCTTAAGCAAAGGGCGTCATTATTTCTTATTCCCAGCATGGGTTGACATGTACTTCATCATCCCCAACATGAGACGATTTACATCCCTTGTCCGCAGCCTGAGGTGATCTAAAACTCTTATCTTCAGCAGGAAGCATTCTCATCGATGTTCTCCATCATCCCCAAAAGAGTCGGAAATTGAAATATCCCTCAGCATTACAATAGAAGGCAGATAATATTCTCCCCAAGTAGAGAGTTTTCCTTCAACAAAGGAGTATCCCCCACCAGAGTCTTCTTATCCCTAGCAGTAGACGAAGATTCATTATTCTCTAGCAGTATAGGAGGAGTCAGCATTCCCTAGCAGTGGTAAATATTGTAAGAAGTCGAATGGTTGTCCTTCTTACACCGTATTGTTTGCAGTCTTCCCTAGTGAGATCGCCAAGTAAATTCCAATCTTCATTAGTACCTCTCCCTAGACAGAAGAGTGTGCACTTGAGAAATTCCCCAGCAAAATTTTTCCTCAGCAGAATATCAACAAATCCTCAGCGGAGCATCATTATGTTATTTCCTCAGTCAGGTAGAAGGCTGCTACTTCCCCAACGAAGTTCTGCGGGTGGCATATCTCCTACTTAAATCCAAGACAGTGCAAGACTTTCCCCAACAGGGTCTTCATTCCTTCACTATTTCAAAGTCCAATTTATTTTTGGCAAAGTTGGCAGTTCATAGCCAGTGTATCACAAACAATATCCCCTACAGAGCTGCTATTCCCCATGGATTCGTTAAATCAATATAGTGATTTTTTCTTCCCAAGTAGGGTGGTGAGAGAGACTTGTTGTCCCCTAATCAGGAGATCCTTTTGCATTTGCATTTAGTAATCATCATTGCATTTGCATCTTCAAAAGCGTAGCATTTCCATCGTTATGGGGCATTACACCATGAAATTCAAACATATGCATGTGAAGCATAAGCTAGATTTAGTACCTTGAAGAAAAATCCTAAAGTGTCATTTCTTCAATTAGACCGAAAGTGTCTCCATGGAGAACACTTGTCATCCCTAGCCGAGTTATCATCTAAGTACGATGGTCTTGTGTATTTTGAGTTGTCATCTAAGTACGATGAGCTAATTCCTGCTAATTATGTCTGAGGTCAGGATCTTATTTTGAGTTGTCATTCGAGGATGACATTCCCTTTTTCCTTAAGTCCTTCTGAGGTTGGTCTTGTGGTTATGGTTATCATTCGAGGATGGTAAAAAAAATTTTGAGCTTATTGATTGAGGTCAATATGCTTCCCCGTAGAGTCTGTCTGAGGTCAGTCTTCGTGTTTCCGGTTATCAATCGAGGCCGGTATACCTTTTTTATTCCCTTCAAGGATGATTTCATATTAGATCTGAGGATCTTATTGTGAGTTTTCATTCGAGGATGGTATTCTCTGTTTCTTCAAGTCCTTCCGAGCTCGGTCTTGTTGTTATGGTTATCATTTGAGGATGGTAAACCAATTTGAGAGTATTGATTAAGGTCAATATGTCCCCTTTGAAGAGTCTTTCTGAGGATAGTCTTTGTGTTCCTGGTTATCGACCGAGGCCGATATACCATTTTGATCCCATTCGAGGATGGTTTCGTGGCAGATCCGAGGAACTTATTGTGAGTTATCATTTGAGGATGACATTCTTTTCTTGAAGTCCTTCCGAGGTTGGTCTTATTTGTTGCAGCCGTCATTTGAGGATGATATGTTATGTTAGATTATCATTCGAGGATGGTTTTCTTTTCCAGCCACCCGAGGTCGGTTTTCCCGCTTCGTGGTCCCTTGGTGGTGTTGCTAGAGGATGGCGTTCATCAACCTATTTGCTCACCCCACAGAGTAAAACATTTCCGGTTTATTCGGGTATTCAATCACTCCATACCATGAATGTTTGAAAGTCGTTGCTATCACCCATTCAGGTCTACAGTGATTGAATAGGGGCAGTTGTAACACCCCAAAATTTTCCCTCTTGTTTATCACCGATTTTGAGTAGCTTATGCTTCGTTTTCGTGTTATCTTGCATATTCTACCATACATTGCATAATAATAGAGAGCATACATCATTGATCGAAGCGCGGGACATGTGATCAAGGGTTATTCGAAAATCATCGGGTCTCTGAAGGAAAATAATCTCATAAAATATGACCAAGATCGGATGTCCAAGATTTCCCATCAAAAAGAAGAAAATTCAAATTTTAGTTGAAGTTACCGGTTACCTCATGGGTAGTAACCGGTTACTTGTTGAGATTTGAAGATAAAAGCCAATTTTTGTATTTGTAACTAGTTACCTCATAGGTAGTAACCGGTTACTTCGTGAAGAATTTCAAAAATTCAAAAATCAGTTGGTTGCTTCCATCACCCTCCATTTCACTTTGCCTTGCATTTCCACCAAATTCTAGAATATTCCACAACCTTCTAAAGGAATATTCCCAGAATATGTAAAAGGAATATTCCAAGAATATGCCAATGGAATATTCTAGGAATATTCCCAACCAACTTCAACAAACCCTTAGCTTAGGATCCAGGCCTAGTATCTAAACCTCGCACCTA
Organism: Lathyrus aphaca; assembly: GCA_963966055.1. Classification (NCBI taxonomy): domain Eukaryota; kingdom Viridiplantae; phylum Streptophyta; class Magnoliopsida; order Fabales; family Fabaceae; genus Lathyrus; species Lathyrus aphaca. Next base: position 277,066,997 of record OZ014520.1, on the reverse strand, counting down.
ACCTAAACCTAAATCCGAAGCTAACCTCTATATAAACCTTGATCACCCAAGCCAAAAGAAGATGACACACATTTCACCATTTTCATAATTTCTCAATTCTCTCATTTCTCTCCCTTTTCCAAACTCATACCAAAGCTTCATCATCATCAAGATTCTTCTAGTTTTGCATTGAAACTTGAAGAATCGGAAGCTAAGCATCCACCATTTGCAACAATTCAGTGGATTATCGAAGAAGTTGCTATAATTTTGGTGTTTATTTCACCTTTCGGAAGCGATTTCGGATAATTCTCACCAATCAAATTTATTTTGCGCATTCGCGGATCGAAGCTTCGGATCTCTGATTTTCTCTTCTTTCACGTATTGCTCGACATTGCAACAATTTCCAAAGCAAGCCTCTATTTTGAAGGTTGGTGAATCCTTAATCACTTATCGTTTTAACTTATTTCTCTTCATCTCACTTTGCGCATTCTTCGCATTTTCTTGTTTTTGGTACTTTCGGTTGATTTGATCGTAGAAGCTAGAATCGTAGAGTGAGCATAGAATTAATAGGTGTTAGAATGTTGCATCTAGGTGTAATTTTCGTGCTTAGTTGATAGGCATTAGGATATTGCTTATTTGAATAAGTTGCTACTGTTTTTTGCATAAAAATGCAGAAATTTTTTATTCTGGTCTCAGAGTAATCGGTTACATGTATTAAATTTGCAGAAAACCCCATTTGTTGAACTGGTAACCGGTTACTGCATAGGTAGTAACCGGTTACCACTGAACCAGAATGAAAAATTCTTACTTTTTCTTGCATTTTTGATATCCATTCCCCCTCAAATCATAATTGATCTTTAGGGTGTGATTTTAGGGAGTTTTTAGGAGCTGACTTAGTGCAGGTGTGAGTAGTTTTGTAAACTTTCAACACGCGGTTCGTTAGATACCGATTTTTGACATAAGTGTTTGTAAACACCCCAAATTTGCCCTCACCCATTCACACCATGGCTTGTGATCATTTCATATGCATAAACACAATCATATCATCTCACATCTCATTTTTGAGTCATTGCATAGGTTCTAAGTCATCTGCATCTAGGGTTTGTGATCTGAACAATCCAAGAGCCTCTTGAGCCACTCCAAGGGTCATCAATCACTTCAAGGGGGTCCATGTGTGTTCTTATATCATATTACATCCTCTCAAAGTCAAAAATGCAAAAGAATCACAAGAACTGGGATTGGTATAGATGCAGAGCCAGGCTTGACTGCACAGATGACCTAAAATTAGGGTTTTGGTTTCAGAGGCCATAACTCCAAATTTTTTGGTCATTCTTGTTTCCATTGGTCTCTATATGGTATAGGGAGTATGCATATCAATTTTCATGAAGAAATTCCATGGGGAAGTCATCTGATCAAGGGTTGACTTTCTGGACAAGTCAGTGCAAAATCAGGGCATCTGAGGCCCCCAATGACCCAACCAAAGGGTGATCTTCATCATTTTGAGTGTATATGATCTTTATTTGGTCATGGGAGAAGGTTGAAGTTCACAAAAATCAAGAATTTGAAGTTTTTGCAAAGTTGACTTTTTTGGGCTTAGTTGACTTTTCAAGAATGTGTCATTGTATGTCACTTTTCAAGCCTTGCTTTTTGATCCAAAAATGCTTCAAATGAAAAAACTTTGGTCATGAAAGTTGTAGAATACATTTTTCCCTTTTCAAAAAGTACAAGAACATGATCTAATTCTTCTTGGATCAAAAGTTATGGTGTGACAAAGTTGCCAAAAATCACTTATTTTCAAGATGTGCACCAAATGAGAAATTTGCAAAATCATGAACCAAGGCTGTTTGTAGCTTCTAGTTGACATCAAACCAATGTACAAACATCACATAAGTCCTAAAGGTCAGAATTGAACCAAGAATTCTCATGTTTCATGGCTTGTGGAATGAGAAAATCACATGTGAACCAAAGTTGAAACAACTTGCAAAATCATCATCACACTTTCCCCACTTATTACATTGGATGCTGAACCTTGCTAGCCTCCCATACACACCATGTTGCGCCAGCCCTAGCCATTGTACCAAGTTAGAACTCAAGCCATACCTCTCTTACAAAAAAGTTGACTTTTGGCAAAAGCAAACATCCCAATCACAGCAGGCCATGTCACATCCTCTGGCCACTTGGAATTGTTTATACTATCCTTTAGCAAGCAAAACATATGAAGAGGCCAAGCAAAAAACACACCATAGCATCACATACACAAAAACCACCCCATTTTGCAAAACCATTCGAATCTGCCTCCACACCTCACAAACACAAAAGCAAGTCTCACCATCATCCTCACCTTGTCACACTGAACCTAAACCCACAAGGAAGCAAGCCAGAAGCACACTGGAACACCTCATTACCATTCTCACTCCAACCTGCATTTTCATTCGAATCATCTTCCACAGCCACAAAACATCCAAACTCTTTTCACCAACAAATCAAGCACATCAAAAGGAGTCAAAACCACCCTTCACATTGATCTGAAGCAGCCTATACACAGAGCTCATTTTCTGCTATATCAGATTGGAACCTCTCAAAATAGCTTGCTTAAGCTCATTCCAAGCCTGCCATTAGCACCAGGAGGATCAATGGAGTAAGTTGGCACCAAGAAGCAGTCCAGGAAGCCCAGAAATAGAAGCTTCCATCTCAGGTATGACCATAGAAACTTTTCTCTCAGAGCTTGATTTTTAAGTTACAAACTGATTATTCATGTCTTGCTGGTCATGGGGATGTTCTCAGAATCAAAAATGAGTGAGAGATGAGTTTGTATGATCATTCTGAAATTTCACCCGTGGATTTTGTTTTCTTCGATTTGCATGATTCTTGGGGTTTAAATGATATTTGAGGGTGGATTCATGTCCTAGGAGGTTAGAGGATCCTTTAGATGTGTTTAATTTGTTGTTTGGATGCCTGAATCACGTTTTAGGGTTTTGGGGTCGCCGGGGAAGATGACCGGAGCTCCCCTCCGGTCACCTGAGTTTGTTTAGCCCTAATTACAGTCATTAATTTCTATTTGAATCTTGGGCGTTGGATCGTTTGAAAACGTTGACCTCCCGCGTGCGTGTGTGGCCTGGATTCACCCAATTAGCCCTAATCACCATTAACTCATTTAATTATTTCATAAATCTTAATTAAAATCAGAGCCAACCAGGACCCTTGGATCTGCGCGCCAGTCAACTATCCCAAACCCAGTTCAAATCTCCACCCTTGGATCTGCTTACTTTCTTTTTATTTCAATTTTTATTGCATTTCTTTTCATTTTATTTGCACAATTTATTTAAAATAGTAAAAATTGTTTAAAAATTATGAAACTTTTTCTCAAGAGTTTTATTAATTTTTATGACACAAAAATATTTTTGTTTTCATTTTTAGCATTAAAAAAGTATTTTTAAATATTTAAAGGATTATTTTTAATTGATTAATGGAAATTAATTTATTAAAAATACTTTTAGGTATTTAAAAATCACCAAAAAATTCATGAAATGTTCTAAGACATTTAGAAACATTGTCCAACCTTCAAACCAAATTTCTTTTTGATCTTGATGCATTTTGAGAATTTTTCATTGCATTAAAATTATTTTTGTGCATTAATTTGATCCATAGTTCAAAAAAATCATTTCTGCCTATTCATGAAGGATTGGACATTGATTCTTTTTGCATTGCATTGTGTTTAGCATGTAGTTTTTGAGATAAAAAGGCCATGATTTGATCTTTCATTTTCATTTTGTTTGGCATTTCTTTTGTTTGGAAACCCTAAAACCCAAGCAAACTTGTAAAAACCATAACTTGAAATTGGTGAGGAGTTGAGACCTCTCCTTTGGGAATTGGTTTAGTATGGGATTAGGGATCCTTTGTGTGGCATTTTCAATTTTTTATCTTAGGGTTTGCTTCTGATTTTGACTTTTGTTTGATGTTTGGTTCATAAACCCTAATTTGGGGCTTCCATGTGCATCCCTCTTGTATTCTCTTGCATAACATGACTTGCCATGACATTTCAAGCATCCATTTGACTCATTTGACATCATAAGACATATTGAAAGCATGTTTGATCATTGCATCATGTATTTGCCATGTTGTATGTCATGTGCACTTCATAACTTTTCATGTATGTTCATGATTCTTAACTTGCTTCATTTGCATTCATGAACTTGTATGATCATTTCCATGTGTTGCCTCATGTTTGTAGCATCTCATAGCATCATTAGCATCATGTAAATGCTTCTGGTTTTGTTTCTCATCATGTCACCTCATCCCATTTTGCATTGCATTGCATTTCTTTTCTAACCTTTTCAGGTGGTAAGTGATTTTGAGAAGTGAATTTGCCTTCACTTCTCATAACTTTTCTTTTCATCTCTCTTGAATCCATTGCTGCATTTTTATGTGTGTTTGAGATTGAGCTTGCTCATTCCTTTTCTTCTTACTTTCTTTCTTCAAGTGACTTGACTTCTTGAATGAAGCAAGTTGCTTTGCTTCTCTTGATCCTTTCATCTGCTTCCTGGTGTTTCCTTTGGAGATTGTTCTTGTAAACCTCACAAACCTTAGGGACAACCAAGCATGACAATGATTAGGGTTTTGATTAGTCTCCCCTCTTAGTTTTACCTTTGTGTCTCTTTTGAGTCTTCTCTTCTCATCTCATAATCAGGGACTAAACCTTAAAGGCTTTAAGGCTTTGTGATTAAGCTTATGCCTGCATCTTTCTCTTAGGATGGAGTGTATAACTTTTATCCTAAGTGTTAAACCCTTAATGTGTTTAATTCCTTTAATCAATTCACTTAATAATCATCAAGACATCACACTTGTAACTTGGGCCTTGCATTAGGGTTCTAATTCTTCCTTAATTGGTTAAGAAGGACTAACCCTAGTGTTAATGGACAAGTCCCCCTCAAGTTGTCTTACAAATCATAAAAATCACTTCATCATCATACCATTAAATAAAATCCACTTAATCAAAGGCTTGTTTCGTCATGAGTTTAATTCCTAATCATGGATTAAGTTGAGGAGTTTTCCTCAGCTTAAACATCCTCATCTATTATCCTTCTATTAGGATGGTGTAATGAGTCTGTTTAATCCTTGATTATGGCTTAACCTCATTACTTAACACTAAACAAAAACAACAAAAACATCTAAATAATCACAAGTAGGTTAATGATCTTAATCCTACACCAAAGGTGATTAAGTGTGAGAATCTGACTTCACACTTAAGGTATTCTCATTACCCCTAATCAGAGGGAAGATGTGATGAGTTTACTAAATCCATTGGTTTAGGCTTAAGCTCATTAACTTATGACAAACTTCAAAAAGCAATAAAAGACTGAAAAACTCAAAAACAAATAATAATCGTCTCCTCCGGGACTATTTCTCATCTCATTCAGTCACAAACGAGAACTTGCTTCTTCCGTCTAATGCAAGACAGTTTGCACCTGAGCCAGACAGGTCATACACTTGAGCATTGACAAGCAAGCAGTTCACAAGTCAATTCATCTTTCAGTCTCTTTGGGTCAAACTACGGTGTTCTGACTTCCTCATTGCACGAGAGGATACGTAGGCATAACTTAACAGTTATCGAACAAAAGTCTCTGTATATTCCCCCTCCTTCCAGCTTCATTCTTTAGCCTCATGATCTTGAGCATCTTATTCTTGTTCCTACACTGACACTGTACATTTATACACTTCACTTCTCTTACACTGACACCTGTACATTCTTTTCCAGCTCTTTTATACACAAATTGCACTGACACTACCCCTTTAAAACACAAATCTTTTAAGCGTGGATCCCGTCGAGTACGACGGACAATCTGGGTGCTAATACCTTCCCAGGTTGTAACCAACCCCCTTTCTCAGTCTCTCTGGTTTGCAACCGTCTTATCCATTTCTTTTCTAGGTCTATGCAGCATTGCCTTTCCTCCGGGATAAAAATGCCTAGCTGGCGACTCTATTCATCTCCAGTGAGTTCACGACTGTGTGTTCTCATTGTCCCTCTCGCCGACCGTTCGCGCTTGTACCGGGATGCAAATCTTCGGGAGCGACAGCTTGGCGACTCTGCTGGGGAACCTTTATATTGCAACCAGGGCTTCTGGTTCTTTTTGTGGGTTCCTCCTAGCGCTTGTTTGATTTGTGTTTACTGGGGTGTTATGTGTTTACTTGTGTTTATATATGTTTTATTTTTGCTTTATGTACAGTTTGTTTTATTACTTTCTTTACTGCTTTACATATATCATACTGTCATGCTGTCTGGCTGGATCTGGTTTTGCTTTGGTGGGTGGGTGTTCCATTGAGAGTTAAGGTCCTATACCTGGGACCTGAGTGACACCTAGGCTAGAGTGGTTCATATTCTTTCCCATTCCATCTCGGTCTGGTGCGGGAATATGAAACACGGTTCAGATATGGGTTTCTTCTTGAGAACTCTGTGTTGCAGATTTCCTGCAATACTAGGGCCATCTGGGAAGCCTGCTAAGTCTGGATGACCTTTTAGTATTGACCTTCAGAAACTGAGGTGAATTAGAGGAGGAACTTTTATGGTTATTGTAAACACTGTACCTCCGGGTTAGAAGTGTTTACACTTCTCATAACTGATCCAAGTTTGAGGATCCTTGTTTTAGAACACCACCTGTGAGGGGGTTGGGCTATTTACAGGTTTGCAGGTACCTTGACCTCAGAATACCCTGTCACTTTGACTTGATTAAGAATACTCCATGTTGGAACAGTTCTTGTGATTCTAAACCCTGGACATGTGGCTCTTTATTTGAGTCCCCCACCTTGGTTACTGGATTTATAGACCTCCATCTGGTATTCTTGAATATGTCTTGGACTTACATCAGAGCTCTTGATCAGATCCAGCTCAGTCACAAACCCTTGCATATCATTTGCATACATAAACATTGCATCATATTGACATTTGCTTATTTGTGTTTCAGGGTATCCATCTTCATTTGGTTTTGGTTTTGACCCCATCTTCAGTATTTGACCCATCTTCATCAGCATCTGCTTCAGTTATCAGCTATCTACTTTAGTCACCTGCACCAGCCAATCAGTGGCTCATTCTTCAGTGTTATCATCAGCACCTGTCTCTACTCATCTTCAGCATCATGGCTCCTAAAAAGAGCAATATCACCTATCACTTCTTCCAGCCGGAGCTATCTGACATCAGGAGGATTCAGACCCTGATCACTCCAGATCACATACCATTGTTCAGGGAACACTACGGAGATATACTTGATATGGTTATGGATCTGGACCCTTCACAGAGAAGCCTTATCCACACTTGCATTCAGTTTTATGATCCCCCATTGAGATGTTTCACTTTTCAGGACTTTCAGCTAGGCCCTCTATTAGAAGAATACTCATCATTGGTTGATATGCCTATCAAGGGTGGAATCCCTTTCAACCCTGAGATGGTCTTTCCCGGTAATGGAGAAGTAGCAAAGGCTTTGCATCTGGAACCTGTCCTGATTGAGCAGCATATGACTTCTAAAGCTGGGATCCCTGGTTTCCATCTGGATTTCTTGATCTCTCAAGCTACCCTGAAAGCTTCTTTAGGAGAGTGGAAAGCTGTCTGTGCTTTGTTGGCCTTGAGTATATATGGAATTGTATTGTTTGCAGATGAGCCTCGATTCATTAGCAAGAATGCAATCCATCTTTTCATCTTGCAGAACCCGGTGCCCACTTTATTGGGGGATCTCTACTATTCAGTGCATCAGAGGAATGAAAAGTAGAGGGGAAGATTAGTGAGGTGTTGTGCTCCATTGTTCCATACTTGGCTTCTCAGGCATCTGCCCAGGACAGATGCATTTTTGAATCCTCATCAGCAGAAAAACTGGGCCAAAAGACTCACTGCTCTAACTTCAGCCGATATCAGGTGGTGCACTCAAAGCACCAAAGGCAGGGATATCATCACCAGCTGTGGGCATTTTCCCAATGTGCCCCTAATAGGAGTTAAGGGGAGTATTAATTATAATCCTTTGCTGTTCAGAAGGCAACTGGGCTATGCACTGGTCCACATTCCTAAGGCACAGGACTTGGTTGAGACTCTTTATTGTGAGAACAAGATTAATCTGGCTATTGTTAGGCAGGCTGCTTGGGCCTGGGATAATGTTCAAACCAAGGGAATAACCATTCTGGGGAAGTGCAACAATGTGGCATCAGCACAATATTATGAGTGGTCCTATGCCAGGGCCCAATTATCTGGAATGCCCTTTACCATAGAAGATATGCCTGAATCATCTTCAGCACCACCCCATGCCACTATTAGTTTGGAGGAGTTTGAGAGCTTGAAGGAGAGAAATGAGAAGTTAACCCAGGCTTTGCAGAAGACCCTCCGGGAGAGGAGTGATGGTAGGATGGAGATTGAGAGGTTGGAGAAGTTGAGAGTGGAGCATCTGACTAAGATTGAGAAGTCTGGGGATTATATCAAGAAGTCTAAAGCTGGGGAACAAATTCTGAAGAATGCTTGCAAAGAAGCCCAGTTCCAGAGAGCGAGGACAGACTTGTATCTGAAGGAGAGTCAGGCTCGGTGGGTCAGGATCACCGAGGCTCGTACCCTGGAGGACAAGAGAGTTCAAGAAAAGATGGAGCAACTGGAATCTAGTGCAAAAGTGCAGCAGGAAGCCCTGGCAGCAGCCCAGAGGGAGATATCAGAGCTAAAGATCAAAGCCGGAGTGAAGAGGTCAAAGGACCAAAGCCAGCACAAGAAGCTAACAGTAGCTGTTACGACCCTGAATCTCCTCATCCGGAATCTCACGGAGCGTCCGGCTGATCCTGTGACCGAAGCACTTCTCAAGGAAGTTCGTGAGGATGAGTTTGGTCTTGGTGTTTGACCATTTGTTTGTTGTTGCTTTCATTCCATGTACTTTTATTTTTCTGTAATGTATTTTGACCCCTCAGAGGGCTTGTATTTGTAAACAAACTATGTACCATTTTGCTTTTTGAAATATATGTACTAGTTTGTTCCATCCAAGTTTCACTTCAAAAGCAACATCAACAGCATCTTCAAGGGTCTAGAAGGGTCAAAACTGAATGCCAAGCCGGATGCCTTGAAAACAAATAAGCATACTGCATTGCATGCTAACCCTTTTGTTTGTTTTGTAGGTTTTTGTTTTATTGTTGCTAACTCTGTTGTGATGTTCAGGAACTATTGCTCGGCGCCGGGTATTTCCCCTCAATCGTCTGCACCGTTATCCGACCCGTAACAATCTTCCGGGCATCCAAATGGATCAGATGCAGCAGGACCTTACTGAGGTCAGAAATCAAATGGCGAACGAAAGATTGGAGATGAGAAACCAGATGACTCAGTTTATGGAAGTAATGAACAACATGTCTCAGAGCCAGGAAAGATTGAGGGCCATGGTGGAAAGGCAAAATCAAGAAGATCCACATATAGGGACTGTCGGCACCAGCAACAACGAGAGGGTCCAACCTCATGTCAATCCCCCTGTGTTTGGCCCCCATCTTCATCCAGAGGTCAATATTCCTGCAAATGTTCAAGGGACTGCCACTGCAGCCAGGGTACTTCAAGAAGACCCCCAGGAGGATCAATTCACAGTGATGGGTGCTGGGGAAGAAGCTTACGATAGAAGGTTGGATGAGATAGCTGAGAAATTGAGGTCCTTAGAGTCTCAAAACTCTTTGGGATTCGACGTCATGGACATGGGCTTGGTAGACGGGGTCAGGATTCCCCATAAGTTTAAGCCTCCTTGTTTCGAAAAATACAACGGGACTTCATGCCCCCGGACTCATTTACAATCATTTCTGGGAAGGCTGAAGGCCTATACTATGGATGAGAAGCTCTGGATGTTCTATTTCGAAGACAGCTTGACAGGAGCTTCAAGAGAATGGTACTCTCATCTGACGAGAGCAACTATCAGATGCTGGAAGGACCTAGCAGAGGCCTTTATCAGACAGTATCAGTACAACTTAGACATGGCACCCAACAGGACCCTCCTAATGGGAATGTCACAGTCGTCAAGGGAAAGTTTCCGAGAATATGCCCAGAGATGGAGGCAACTGGCTGCTGCTGTTCAGCCACCTATGTCTGAAAGGGAAATGGCAGACATGTTTATGAACACCCTTCAGGGAACTTATATTGACAGGCTGGCTGCTTTCTCTTCCACTAGCTTTGCAGATGTAGTCATAGCCGGGGAGAGAATTGAGAGCCTGTTAAAAATGGGTAAGATATCTGACAACGGTGCAAGCTCGTCCAGTAGTACAAGGAAGCCTTTTGCAGGCCCAAGAAGAACTGGCGAGACCAATGCCATCCACACCAGCAGGGGCAGGCCCCAATATGTTCACAGATCGGTGGCAGCAGTCACCATTCCCGCTCCAGCTCATCCTCAACCAGTTTATCAACCTCCGCAACAAAACTATCAGCCACAACCTCAGTACCATCAACAGAATTAGTATCCTCCGAGAAATTACAACAACAGCAACACCAACAACAATAACCAGCAAAGGCCATTCCAACAGAGGCCTTCACAAGCCAACAGGGTAATCGATCTGATCCCTATGCCATATGCTACCTTGCTGCCACAACTCTTGAAACTCAACCTAGTTGAGCTAAGGACGCTGGCACCTCCAGATCCCAACAGTCTACCCAGGAATTATGATTCCAACGCCAGATGTGCCTTCCATTCAAATGCACCTGGCCACAGTACAGAAAAGTGCAGAGCCCTGCACATGAAGGTACAAGACCTGGTAGACTCGAAAGCTCTGAATTTCGCACCACCACCCAATGTCAATAAGAACCCAATGCCAAACCACGGTGGTCCCAGGATTAACGCTATTGAAGAAGACAAGCCGTCTTATTTAATAACCAGTGTGGGTCAGATCAGGACACCGTTGGTAGAAATTAAGGCTCAGCTCCTCGAATGTCAAATGTTCCCGGGGTGTGAGTTGGGGTGTGCTTACTGCAATATTTCAGTCAATGGGTGCGATAATTTGAGGAATGGCATAGACGGTCTCATTCAGAGTGGCCAACTTCAGATCACCACATCATTTCCTACAAATCCAGCCATCTCATCAGCAACAACTACGGAACCTCCTACAACTGCAACAACCATTGTTCCTGACAATTCTTCGGCTTCATCAACAAGTACTTCATCTGTCATCTCAACTGATCAGGTATCAACAAATTTTTCTTCTACAACTCCAGCACCACTCCATTTTGAATCTCCTACAACAACAACATCCATCCTTCCACCAATGTCTCCTACAACACCAGCAATAAATCATGAAGATGTCTCAACTGTCACAATATTTTATGATCCTGAAAACAACTCTGCCTACAATTCAGAAGGTGCTGCTCCCATCAGAGCACCAGTCACAATTTATTACGATCCACAGACTATCACAATTCCTTCCGCAGCTGCAGCCAGTCCAGTCACTATCACGGTGCCTGGACCGGTACCCTATGAAAGCAGTAATGCCATCCCCTGGCATTACGGCTCTGACTTGTACTGTGAAGGACAAAGAATCACTTTTGAATCATCAACCCCTGCACCACAAGTAGACAATGTGGGAGGAGGCGGAGGCTTCACTCGAAGCGGACGTCTTTTCGCTCCACAAATTCAGAGACCCACTGCCGAAGCAGAAGCTGCTGCTAAAGCAAAAGGAAAAAGCTTGGTGCAGGAAGAGCAGACTGTTAAAGAAGCTTTGAAAACACCCTTTGACCAAGAGGTTGATGAGTTCATGCGAATCATCAAGAAGAGTGATTATAAAATAGTGGATCAGCTTCATCAGACGCCTTCCAAGATCTCAATCCTATCATTGCTTATGTGCTCCGAAGCCCATCGGAACGCGCTACTCAAAGTCTTGCACGCAGCTTACGTGCCTGAAGAGATCACTGTCAATCAGCTGGAAGCTGTAGTTGGAAATGTTAACGCTAGTCATGGACTAGGGTTCACCAATACTGATTTGACAACGGAAGGCCGCAACCATAACAAAGCCTTGCACATAACCATGGAATGTAAAGGTGCTGTCCTTTCCCATGTGCTGGTAGACACGGGGTCATCCCTCAATGTCTTACCTAAGAAGGCCTTGGTGAAGCTAGAATATGACGGATTGGCGTTGAGACCCAGCAACCTGGTGGTAAGAGCCTTTGATGGTTCAAAGAGATCGGTTCTGGGAGAGATTGAGTTACCCATAACGATTGGCCCGCAGACCTTCAAAACGATCTTCTACGTGATGGATATACAGCCTGCCTATAGCTGTTTATTAGGTAGGCCATGGATTCACGCCGCTGGCTCCGTGACCTCTACCCTTCACCAGAAGTTAAAATACGAGTGGGAGGGTCAAATTGTTACAATCTGTGGAGAGGAGGATATTTTTGTCAGCCACCTGGCTACTTATAAGTACATTGAGATGGATGGGGAGATCCATGAAACAATGAGCCAAGGTTTCGAGGCCTTGAACGTGAATGAAACATCTGCTGTACCTGGAACTTCAATATCATCATACCAACAAGCCCGGAAGGTTGTTGAGGAAGGAACTGCCCAAGGCTGGGGCAAACTGCTATCGGTGGAGAAGAAAGAGGATAGATTTGGGTTGGGTTACAAACCAACTCAACAAGATCAAGCAGAGGCTGCGAAAGAGCCCAACTTTGTGAGTGGGGGGATGCTCACCCCTGATGCTGTCAACTGTCTGGAAGACGAGCTGGAAGAAGAACGCAACCTGGAAAGCTGGATTCGTCCAAAGATCCCGGGGAGCAGTGTCTCAAAATGGTCTTCCCAGGAAATTATAAGAGTTACTCATGCATAGTAATTATTATTTCCTGTATTTTTTATAGCATGCATCAAAGTCTTGCATCTTGCCCAAGATGACAAGACTCATTTTGTAATCGGGCCATCTGTACTTTTTGTGCAACAAGATTAATCAATGAAATATCAGACATCTTTTTGCAAATGAGTCTTTTCTCTTTTCCGTTCACTGTTTTTCCATTTTTTCTTTTGTACAAAAAAAATAAATGGCAGTGTTTTCAAAATGACAACTTTATTTCACTTTTCTAAAACAAGATTAAAATCAAATCACTAAAATGAACAAACTGAACCCTTGCAGAGAGTGCCCCCCTGACAGCACCGACAACAGCACGGCTATGACTTCGTATGACTTTGACAATCCGATCAATCAAGCTGATGAAGGGGTTGAAGAAGAATATGAGCTTCCTGAAGAGCTAGCCAGGTTGTTAAGACAAGAGGAAAAGGTTATTACTCCTCACCAGGAGGAGGTTGAAGTGATCAATCTTGGTACAGACGAAGACGTGAAAGAGGTTAAAATCGGGGCCTGCCTGCAAGACTCAGTGAAGAGACAACTGATCGACCTGCTTCAAGAGTATGTGGATGTGTTTGCTTGGTCTTATCAGGATATGCCAGGGTTGGATACCGATATTGTTGTGCACAAGCTGCCTTTGAGGGAAGAATGCCCTCCAGTTAAACAGAAACTACGCCGTACTCGTCCAGACATGGCAATGAAAATCAAAGAAGAGGTACAAAAGCAATGGGACGCCGGGTTCCTTGCTGTAACTAGCTATCCACCGTGGGTTGCTAATATAGTACCTGTGCCTAAGAAAGACGGCAAAGTAAGGATGTGTGTTGACTACCGGGATCTGAACAGGGCCAGCCCGAAAGATGATTTTCCATTACCTCACATTGACGTATTGGTAGATAATACGGCTCAGTTCTCGGTATTCTCCTTCATGGACGGATTTTCAGGATATAACCAGATTAAGATGTCACCTGAAGACATGGAGAAGACAACTTTCATCACACCCTGGGGCACGTTCTGCTACAAAGTCATGCCATTGTGATTGAAGAATGCTGGTGCAACATATCAACGGGCTATGGTAACATTATTCCACGATATGATCCATAAGGAAATCGAATGTTATGTGGATGACATGATTGCCAAGTCCCTTACTGAAGAAGATCACTTGGTAAATCTGCTCAAGCTGTTCAAGCGTCTGAGGAAGTACCAACTGAAGTTGAACCCCAACAAATGCACATTCGGGGTGCGATCTGGTAAGCTGCTGGGGTTTATCGTAAGCGAGAAAGGGATTGAAGTTGACCCTGATAAAGTCAAAGCCATTCAAGAGATGCCTGCACTGAGGACGGAGAAAGAAGTTCGAGGGTTCCTAGGTCGATTGAACTACATCTCACGGTTCATATCTCACCTCACTGCAACATGTGAACCCTTGTTCAAGCTGTTAAGAAAAGAACAGACGGTCAGGTGGAATGAAGACTGCCAGAAGGCTTTTGAAAAGATCAAAGAATACTTACAAGAACCTCCAATCCTTATGCCTCCAGTTGAAGGAAGACCTCTGATCATGTACTTGACAGTATTAGAAGAGTCAATGGGGTGTGTGTTGGGCCAACATGACGAGTCTGGTCGAAAAGAGTATGCAATATACTACTAAGCAAAAAGTTTACCGACTGTGAACAACGTTATTCACTGCTCGAGAAAACTTGCTGTGCTTTAGCGTGGGCTGCTCGCCGACTGAGACAGTATATGTTGACCCACACTACCTTATTGATCTCAAAAATGGACCCAGTCAAGTACATTTTCGAGAAGCCAGCTCTTACCGGACGGGTTGCAAGATGGCAAATGATTCTCACAGAATATGACATCCAGTACACATCTCAGAAAGCCATCAAGGGCAGTGTACTATCTGAATATCTTGCTGAGCAACCTATTGATGATTACCAGCCTATGAGATTTGACTTCCCTGATGAAGACATCATGTTCATAAAATCAAAAGATCATGAAGAGCCTGTTCACACTGAAGGGCCCGACCCGAAAGAAGAATGGACTATGATGTTTGACGGGGCTGTTAACATGAATGGTCGTGGTGTTGGTGCAGTACTCATTACACCTAAAGGAGTTCACATGCCTTTCTCGGCAAAACTCACTTTCAACTGCACTAACAACGAAGCTGAATACGAAGCTTGCATTATGGGTCTTGAGGAAGCCATTGACCTCAGGATCAAGACATTGACTGTATTCGGAGATTCAGCTCTGGTAGTTAATCAAACCAACGGAAAATGGTACACACACCAGGATCATCTGATACCTTACAGGGATTATACAAGGAGGTTATTGACTTTCTTCACAACTGTCAAGCTTGAGTATATCCCTCGGGACGAGAATAAATTTGCAGATGCTCTTGCTACCATTTCATCCATGATCAAAGTTCAGGCTGCCAATTGCGTACCTCAAATTTCAGTGTCCAGACTCGACAGACCAGCATATGTGTTCGCAGCAGATGTTGTCAAAGATGATAAGCCTTGGTTCCATGACATTAAGTGCTTCTTGGAGGACCAAACATACCCACCTGGGGCATCTTCCAATGATAGGAAGACTTTGAGAAGGCTTGCTGGTAGTTTCTTTCTGAACACTGATGGGTCTTTATACAAAAGGAACTTTGATATGGTACTCCTCAGATGTGTTGATAAGACAGAAGCGAATTTGTTGATGCATGAAGTGCACGAAGGATCCTTTGGTACCCATGCAGGAGGGCATGCCATGGCTAAGAAATTGTTGAGATCAGGGTATTACTGGATCACGATGGATGCAGACTGTTGTGCCTACGCCAGAAAATGCCACAAATGCCAGATCTACGCAGATAAGGTGCATGTGCCTCCTAATCCTTTGAACATCATGTCTTCACCATGGCCCTTTACCATGTGGGGCATTGATATGATTGGCAAGATTGAGCCAACTGCTTCCAATGGCCACAGATTCATCCTGGTCGCCATTGACTATTTCACCAAGTGGGTCGAAGCAGCCTCATATGCAAATGTTACAAGACAAGTGGTAGCCAGATTCCTAAAAAGAGATATCATCTGTCGGTACGGAGTCCCCGAGCGTATCATTACTGATAATGGTTCCAATTTAAACAACACAATGATGGCAGAGCTATGCCGGGACTTCAAGATCCAACACCACAATTCTTCTCCTTACAGGCCAAAGATGAATGGCGCTGTTGAGGCAGCAAATAAGAACATCAAGAAGATTGTGCAGAAGATGGTAGTCACCTACAAAGACTGGCACGAAATGCTACCATTTGCCTTGCATGGGTACCGCACGTCAATCAGAACGTCCACTGGGGCAACACCGTATCAACTTGTGTATGGTATGGAAGCAGTCCTACCTGTCGAGGTTGAATTACCCTCTCTACGAGTACTGATGGATGTTAAGCTGAACGAGGTAGAATGGGTTAGGTCCCGATACGAACAACTGAGTCTGATTGAAGAGAAGAGATTGGCTGCAATCTGTCATGGGCAGTTATATCAGAAGAGAATGAAGAAAGCCTTCGATCAGAAAGTCAGGCACCGGGAGTACCAAGTGGGAGATCTTGTGCTGAAAAGAATCCTCCCTCCTCATACAGACCACAGGGGCAAATGGACTCCAAACTATGAAGGACCATTCGTGGTAAAGAAAGTTTTTTCTGGTGGAGCACTGATGCTCAGCACCATGGATGGTGAAGATTTCCCGTCCCCTGTGAATTCAGATGCAGTTAAAAAATACTTCGCATAAAAAAATGACCCGCTGGACACAAAAACAGAATGTAAGTCCAGGCAAAAATAGGGCATCCCGGCGAGTCAAAAACAGAATAAAAGACTCGGGCAAAAATAAGGGAAAATAAACAAAAACGAACACCCGCTGAGTTGAAAAGCCGCATTGGACAGCTCAGGCAAAAATGGGTATCCCGATGGATTGAAAACCCGAAAGGGCGATCCATGCAAAATAAGGGAATAAGCGAACAACTGCATTCTGAATTCGTCTGTATCACCTACAACTTGGTAAGCTTCAAAAGGATCAAGCTTCAATCAGAATCGACATTCTTCAGAAAGCAAGGTGAGAGGAACGTCAAAAGTCATACGGGTCGTAGTGAAGAGGAAGCTCCTCAAAGCGTCATCAACACTGCCAGCTTTTTGTTTCTCAATTTGTAACAATCTCCTCATTCCAGGGGATATGTTCCTTTGACTGTATCCCGCCGATTCAGGGCATATGAATTAATAAAATCAGATTTTCAGTCATGTCTCGTTTTGTACACTTTATTTGCAAAAAATGTCTGATGTCTTAAAAGAAAAACTGATTGCATAAGAATACAGATGCTTATCTTCAAATAAAAACATGCTTGCAGGAAATATGCTTACTCTCAGAAGTGCCTAACTCCTATGACGGAATCCAGTAAGGGATACCTCGGGATTACCTTGTGCGTTTCTCTATCTTTTTCAGGATTACAGGTATCCAGAACGCAACTTGGGGCATGAAAACTGTATCCCAGCAAGCCGGCAAATCAACACTCATTCTTAAAAAGTGCTCTCTCCCCAGCTGAGTTGCCTCCCATGACTTCCCCCAGCTGAGTTTGCCACTTATTACTTATCCCCATCAGAATGGGTAGGTATCACAAAAGGCACCTATATCCCCGGCTGAGTCAAGGATCCTCTTCAACAGAATCCCTAGGGAGGCCTCTCAATAATCTCTTTTCCTCCCCAGCCAAGTTGCCATCTCGCCCTCGGCCGAGCACAAAAGTCAAAGAGCTATCTCCCCACAGAGTTCCAGCCTCTATCCAGAAGAGCAACGCATAGAAGATCGCAACAGAGTGAAGAAGGCTTCTACAAACCCCAGCTGGGTCTCTCATTTTATTTGAATAGGTCTCTCAATGACCCGATTCCCCAAGCAGATGCATCTCATCAGATCTACCAATGATCTCATCCCCATCTGAGATGTCTACTTCAACAAATCGATCAGAGATCTTCGCGGCAACGGGACCCGGATCCCGGTTTGGTACCTTTGCACAATCATAACATTTGCATCGTATTCACCCACAAAGCGTAGCATTCCGTCTAGTACGGAGCATTACGGCAAAAATCCAACACATAGCATAATCATAAGCCATGTTTTGAATCAGCACTTGTGACTAGCAACCATTCATCAGAATGCAGAATACTTTCCCCCAGAGTCCCCACCAGAGTCCCAGCAAAAGCAGCTGCCTCACAAATCACAAACACCAGTATATACTCATTTTGGACACCCGTCCGTGTCATCACTTCCCCCAGTAAAGTCGCCTGAACACTCTTTACAAACAAGATCACCCGTATTACAGATACGTCCTGACACCCGTCCGTGTCATATCCCCAGCAGAAAGCCAAAGACATCCCCTTTGCACTCACATATACCTATATACACTTTCTCGACACCCGTCCGTGTCATATCCCCAGCACAGTCACCTACACTTTGTATATCCGATTTTTGTACATATTATACTTTTCCCTCTTGACACTCGTCCGTGTCACTCCCCCCAGCAGATAAACACTCATCCATATATACTCATACTATTTATACAGATACTCGTCCGTATCTTGTATGTACCGTTTATATCCCCTCAGAGTCAGCACTCGTCCGTGTTCTTTGTTAACCAGATGGTACTCGTCCGTATCATCAACTCAGAGCATGCGTCTAAAGTTTGTTTCTACATGATACTCGTCTGTATCATAGTTTTAAGGATGCTCGTCCGCGTCTTTAATCCATGCACTGTGTCCAACACTTATGTCCTCTTGAATATAGACACTCGTCTGTGCCTACTATTCCCCAGAAGAGTCCCTTCAGATTCAACACTCGTCCGTGTTCTCTGTTAACCAGTTGATACTCGTCCGTATCATCATCTTTGAGCACGCGTCAGCGTTTGTTTCTACATAATACTCGTCCGTATCATAGTCTTAAGGATGCTCGTCCGCATCTTTAATCTATACACAATACCAAACACTTATACCTTTTGTTTCTTGGATATAAACACTCGTCCGTGTTTGCTACTCCCCAGTAGATCGCCAACAAAGCAATTTTCCTTTTTATCTGACATTCGTCCTATGTCATGATAAACCCTGAGAGCAGCCGTACCCTGCTAGGTGGTCGTCCTCCACCTCTTGATGGTCGTCTTCCATCATGCTCATCCGATGGCCGTCCCCATCGTTGATTTTAGCAGCCGTCCCCTGCTAGGTGGTCGTCCTCCACCTCTTGATGATCGTCCTTCATCAATTTTATCCAATGGCCGTCCCCATTGTTGATTTTGGTTATCTGGCATTCGTCCTATGTCATGATAAACCCTGAGAGCAGTCGTCCCCTGCTAGGTGGTCGTCCTCCACCTCTTGATGGTCGTCCTCCATCATGCTCATCCGATGGTCGTCCCCATCGTTGATATTTTCGGCAGCCGTACCCTGCCAGGTGGTCTTCCTCCACCTTTGATGGTCGTCCCCATCATAATTCTTTTATTCCCCAACAGAGTAGCCGTCCCCTGCTAGGTGATCGTCCTTCACCTTTGATGGCCGTACCCCATCATCTGTTTATTTCATTTATTCTTTAACCCGATGGCCGTCCCCGTCGTGGTCCCTTTTCTTTTAGCCCGATGGCCGTCCCCATCGTTGGTTACTTTGCTTTATGAACTTGATGGCCGTCCCCGTCATGTTTCATTAATCCCCAGAGAATTTTACAGCTTTATCTTGATGACCGTCCCCATCATAATTCTTTTATCCCCAGCATGTCGGCCGTCCCCGTCATTGCTTTATTTTCCGCACTTTTCCCAGCATGTCGGCCGTCCCCGTCATTGCTCTTTACCCAGCAGTCGTCCTCTGCTCGACGGTCGTCCTCCGTCGCCCACACTTTACAATATACTTTATTTTCCTTTACAATCTATATCCCTTTTCTTCTTCATTCTGTGAGTGCAAATTTTGGACTGTCTTTGGTATTCAACCACAAGTTATCTCGCTTGCCTGTTAAGCCGTTGCTTACATCCTGCACAGCTAACTCATGTTTGAATAGGGGCAGCTGTAAACACCCCAAATTTGCCCTCACCCATTCACACCATGGCTTGTGATCATTTCATATGCATAAACACAATCATATCATCTCACATCTCATTTTTGAGTCACTGCATAGGTTCTAAGTCATCTGCATCTAGGGTTTGTGATCTGAACAATCCAAGAGCCTCTTGAGCCACTCCAAGGGTCATCAATCACTTCAAGGGGGTCCATGTGTGTTCTTATATCATATTACATCCTCTCAAAGTCAAAAATGCAAAAGAATCACAAGAACTGGGATTGGTATAGATGCAGAGCCAGGCTTGACTGCACAGATGACCTAAAATTAGGGTTTTGGTTTCAGAGGCCATAACTCCAAATTTTTTGGTCATTCTTGTTTCCATTGGTCTCTATATGGTATAGGGAGTATGCATATCAATTTTCATGAAGAAATTCCATGGGGAAGTCATCTGATCAAGGGTTGACTTTCTGGACAAGTCAGTGCAAAATCAGGGCATCTGAGGCCCCCAATGACCCAACCAAAGGGTGATCTTCATCATTTTGAGTGTATATGATCTTTATTTGGTCATGGGAGAAGGTTGAAGTTCACAAAAATCAAGAATTTGAAGTTTTTGCAAAGTTGACTTTTTTGGGCTTAGTTGACTTTTCAAGAATGTGTCATTGTATGTCACTTTTCAAGCCTTGCTTTTTGATCCAAAAATGCTTCAAATGAAAAAACTTTGGTCATGAAAGTTGTAGAATACATTTTTCCCTTTTCAAAAAGTACAAGAACATGATCTAATTCTTCTTGGATCAAAAGTTATGGTGTGACAAAGTTGCCAAAAATCACTTATTTTCAAGATGTGCACCAAATGAGAAATTTGCAAAATCATGAACCAAGGCTGTTTGTAGCTTCTAGTTGACATCAAACCAATGTACAAACATCACATAAGTCCTAAAGGTCAGAATTGAACCAAGAATTCTCATGTTTCATGGCTTGTGGAATGAGAAAATCACATGTGAACCAAAGTTGAAACAACTTGCAAAATCATCATCACACTTTCCCCACTTGTTACATTGGATGCTGAACCTTGCTAGCCTCCCATACACACCATGCTGCGCCAGCCCTAGCCATTGTACCAAGCTAGAACTCAAGCCATACCTCTCTTACAAAAAAGTTGACTTTTGGCAAAAGCAAACATCCCAATCACAGCAGGCCATGTCACATCCTCTGGCCACTTGGAATTGTTTATACTATCCTTTAGCAAGCAAAACATATGAAGAGGCCAAGCAAAAAACACACCATAGCATCACATACACAAAAACCACCCCATTTTGCAAAACCATTCGAATCTGCCTCCACACCTCACAAACACAAAAGCAAGTCTCACCATCATCCTCACCTTGTCACACTGAACCTAAACCCACAAGGAAGCAAGCCAGAAGCACACTGGAACACCTCATTACCATTCTCACTCCAACCTGCATTTTCATTCGAATCATCTTCCACAGCCACAAAACATCCAAACTCTTTTCACCAACAAATCAAGCACATCAAAAGGAGTCAAAACCACCCTTCACATTGATCTGAAGCAGCCTATACACAGAGCTCATTTTCTGCTATATCAGATTGGAACCTCTCAAAATAGCTTGCTTAAGCTCATTCCAAGCCTGCCATTAGCACCAGGAGGATCAATGGAGTAAGTTGGCACCAAGAAGCAGTCCAGGAAGCCCAGAAATAGAAGCTTCCATCTCAGGTATGACCATAGAAACTTTTCTCTCAGAGCTTGATTTTTAAGTTACAAACTGATTATTCATGTCTTGCTGGTCATGGGGATGTTCTCAGAATCAAAAATGAGTGAGAGATGAGTTTGTATGATCATTCTGAAATTTCACCCGTGGATTTTGTTTTCTTCGATTTGCATGATTCTTGGGGTTTAAATGATATTTGAGGGTGGATTCATGTCCTAGGAGGTTAGAGGATCCTTTAGATGTGTTTAATTTGTTGTTTGGATGCCTGAATCACGTTTTAGGGTTTTGGGGTCGCCGGGGAAGATGACCGGAGCTCCCCTCCGGTCACCTGAGTTTGTTTAGCCCTAATTACAGTCATTAATTTCTATTTGAATCTTGGGCGTTGGATCGTTTGAAAACGTTGACCTCCCGCGTGCGTGTGTGGCCTGGATTCACCCAATTAGCCCTAATCACCATTAACTCATTTAATTATTTCATAAATCTTAATTAAAATCAGAGCCAACCAGGACCCTTGGATCTGCGCGCCAGTCAACTATCCCAAACCCAGTTCAAATCTCCACCCTTGGATCTGCTTACTTTCTTTTTATTTCAATTTTTATTGCATTTCTTTTCATTTTATTTGCACAATTTATTTAAAATAGTAAAAATTGTTTAAAAATTATGAAACTTTTTCTCAAGAGTTTTATTAATTTTTATGACACAAAAATATTTTTGTTTTCATTTTTAGCATTAAAAAAGTATTTTTAAATATTTAAAGGATTATTTTTAATTGATTAATGGAAATTAATTTATTAAAAATACTTTTAGGTATTTAAAAATCACCAAAAAATTCATGAAATGTTCTAAGACATTTAGAAACATTGTCCAACCTTCAAACCAAATTTCTTTTTGATCTTGATGCATTTTGAGAATTTTTCATTGCATTAAAATTATTTTTGTGCATTAATTTGATCCATAGTTCAAAAAAATCATTTCTGCCTATTCATGAAGGATTGGACATTGATTCTTTTTGCATTGCATTGTGTTTAGCATGTAGTTTTTGAGATAAAAAGGCCATGATTTGATCTTTCATTTTCATTTTGTTTGGCATTTCTTTTGTTTGGAAACCCTAAAACCCAAGCAAACTTGTAAAAACCATAACTTGAAATTGGTGAGGAGTTGAGACCTCTCCTTTGGGAATTGGTTTAGTATGGGATTAGGGATCCTTTGTGTGGCATTTTCAATTTTTTATCTTAGGGTTTGCTTCTGATTTTGACTTTTGTTTGATGTTTGGTTCATAAACCCTAATTTGGGGCTTCCATGTGCATCCCTCTTGTATTCTCTTGCATAACATGACTTGCCATGACATTTCAAGCATCCATTTGACTCATTTGACATCATAAGACATATTGAAAGCATGTTTGATCATTGCATCATGTATTTGCCATGTTGTATGTCATGTGCACTTCATAACTTTTCATGTATGTTCATGATTCTTAACTTGCTTCATTTGCATTCATGAACTTGTATGATCATTTCCATGTGTTGCCTCATGTTTGTAGCATCTCATAGCATCATTAGCATCATGTAAATGCTTCTGGTTTTGTTTCTCATCATGTCACCTCATCCCATTTTGCATTGCATTGCATTTCTTTTCTAACCTTTTCAGGTGGTAAGTGATTTTGAGAAGTGAATTTGCCTTCACTTCTCATAACTTTTCTTTTCATCTCTCTTGCATCCATTGCTGCATTTTTATGTGTGTTTGAGATTGAGCTTGCTCATTCCTTTTCTTCTTACTTTCTTTCTTCAAGTGACTTGACTTCTTGAATGAAGCAAGTTGCTTTGCTTCTCTTGATCCTTTCATCTGCTTCCTGGTGTTTCCTTTGGAGATTGTTCTTGTAAACCTCACAAACCTTAGGGACAACCAAGCATGACAATGATTAGGGTTTTGATTAGTCTCCCCTCTTAGTTTTACCTTTGTGTCTCTTTTGAGTCTTCTCTTCTCATCTCATAATCAGGGACTAAACCCTAAAGGCTTTAAGGCTTTGTGATTAAGCTTATGCCTGCATCTTTCTCTTAGGATGGAGTGTATAACTTTTATCCTAAGTGTTAAAACCTTAATGTGTTTAACTCTTTTAATCAATTCACTTAATAATCATCAAGACATCACACTTGTAACTTGGGCCTTGCATTAGGGTTCTAATTCTTCCTTAATTGGTTAAGAAGGACTAACCCTAGTGTTAATGGACAAGTCCCCCTCAAGTTGTCTTACAAATCATAAAAATCACTTCATCATCATACCATTAAATAAAATCCACTTAATCAAAGGCTTGTTTCGTCATGAGTTTAATTCCTAATCATGGATTAAGTTGAGGAGTTTTCCTCAGCTTAAACATCCTCATCTATTATCCTTCTATTAGGATGGTGTAATGAGTCTGTTTAATCCTTGATTATGGCTTAACCTCATTACTTAACACTAAACAAAAACAACAAAAACATCTAAATAATCACAAGTAGGTTAATGATCTTAATCCTACACCAAAGGTGATTAAGTGTGAGAATCTGACTTCACACTTAAGGTATTCTCATTACCCCTAATCAGAGGGAAGATGTGATGAGTTTACTAAATCCATTGGTTTAGGCTTAAGCTCATTAACTTATGACAAACTTTCAAAAGCAATAAAAGACTGAAAACACAAAAACAAACAATAATCGTCCCCTCCGGGATTCTCTTCTCATCTCATTCACTCACAAACGAGAACTTGCTTCTTCCGTCTAACGCAAGACAGTTTACACCTGATCCAGACAGGTCATACACTTGAGCATATACAAGTAAGCAGTTCACAAGTCAATTCACCTTTCAGTCTCTTTGGGTCGAACTACGGTGTTCTGACTTCCTCATTGCACGAGAGGATACGTAGGCATAACTTAACAGTTATCGAACAAAAGTCTCTGTATATTCCCCCTCCTTCTAGCTTCATTCTTTAGCCTCATGATCTTGAGCATCTTATTCTTATTCCTACACTGACACTGTACATTTATACACTTCACTTCTCTTACACTGACACCTGTACATTCTTTTCCAGCTCTTTTATACACAAATTGCACTGACACTACCCCTTTAAAACACAAATCTTTTAAGCGTGGATCCCGTCGAGTACGACGGACAATCTGGGTGCTAATACCTTCCCAGGTTGTAACCAACCCCCTTTCTCAGTCTCTCTGGTTTGCAACCGTCTTATCCATTTCTTTTCTAGGTCTATGCAGCATTGCCTTTCCTCCGGGATAAAAATGCCTAGCTGGCGACTCTATTCATCTCCAGTGAGTTCACGGCTGTGTGTTCTCATTGTCCCTCTCGCCGACCGTTCGCGCTTGTACCGGGATGCAAATCTTCGGGAGCGACAGTGTTGAATGTCTGTTCATAGCATGTTATGGATGTTGTTTTCATGATTTAACATCATCAATAGCACATTAATAAGTGTTTATAATTTTGTTTTGCATTGTATTTGCAATCCACTAATGTTTTGGTCGATTGTGCGCGTAATTGGAAAGGTTGCATATTGTTTAAAACCGCACAATTCACATAGGTTGCATTCATTGTTGATTGTTTATGTGTTGCATTCCTTCGTTGATGTTCGTTTTAGGTTGTTGCATTAAAATGTATGAGTCTTTCATTTCATTGCTTGCATTAAAACGTCCTTTTTTGTATTTGAAAAATAAATGAAAATCTGTCATGTTTCACTACTGCATTTTGAAACAGAAGTTGTAAAAGACATGTTGCATTATTCTATTTTGGTTTTTACACCTATTTTCATGTTGTTTGGTAGCTGTAATAGGTTGTTTGCATTGTTATTTTCATTTAGTGGTTGATTGTGTGCTATAGAGTTGTAGTAGCTACTGACGTTAGGCTTTTCTTAGCTTTTAAGCGTCCTTAGATTTAGGATTGAGTCTAGTTTAAGTCATAATTGTGGTAGGATGTTGGTACTTGATTACCTCTTTTCTTTTATCACTTTGGATTTATTCTACTAATTGTTTTTTGTAGGGGGTATGGTAAGCCATGTGTGTGGGAGGGTATCCTACATACACCTTCTTCCTTATCCTTTTACATTTCAACTTGTGTTTGCGATAAGCATTTTATGCTTCTTCGACATTTCTCTTTGTTCATCCCCTTTGAGGTTTAAACTCATCTTCAATTCCTTGAAGTGAGTTAAGACTTGCTTCCTTTTCTTCTTTCTAGGAATAGAAAACCACACAAACCATAGGAGATCCCTTGAATAAATAACTTAGAGTGAGTCTTAGTTTCCCCAAGTTTTGTCCTTTCTCGATTTGAGTCCTCTTTCTCATCTCAAAATAAAAAAAAAATACCCAATAAAGGTTGAGCCTTCTCGTGTGCCAGAAGACTTTGCCATGGGGTATTTGCACGCATTACATATTTGGATGAGGTGTAGGATATTTGTCATGATGAACAAGTCTTAGCATGAAGATGTCTCACAAACAACAAAATCAAAAACACTTCTTCTAAAAGGAAGTGAACAAGCAACAAACGTCTTTCTTGCAAGAATTCTTTTCTCATCTCATTCACTCATAATGCAAGCACTCGCTTCGACTTGTATCTTTGCAAGACGGTAAACGCACTCGTACCAGACAAGCTTGCAACACTTGATCATAGGCATAAGCAGTTCAATTCATAAAAAACACAAACAAGTTTCCACCTTAGTTAGGCGAACTACATCGACTCTGATTCTCATTTCCCATGAGATACATAGGTAGTTGGGGTAGGGCCCACTCGAGAACGTTCTTTATTTTCCCTACATTTTTCTTGTACCTTTTCTTTCTCTTTTTCTAGTTCCCTCTCTCATTCCAATTCCAGTAACGGTTTTTATTCAGCAGCAGTTTTATTCCTTATCCTTTGAAATAGACAAATAAGCGTGGATCCCGACGGGTACGGAGGATGATTTAGGTGTTAATACCTTCCCAGGTTGTAACCGACTCCCGAACCCAGATCTTTGGTTCGTATGACCTTGTCCTTTACTTTTTCCTTATGTTTGTGCAGGATTACCTTTCCCATTCATTCGAGATAAAAATGCCTAGCTGGTGACTCTATCTTTTTCGCGCCACTTTCGCGTTTGTACTAGGATGAAAATCCCAGGAGCGACACCCTTGATTTTAGAAAAATTTACTTTAAGAAGGTGATAGAAGTAAAGAAAAAGCATGGACAAAGACAAATTACAAAGGAAAAATATTATTTTTATTCCTTTAACTTTATCTCGGGGTCCATTTTGGTCCCTCAATTTTAAAAAGTTTCACATAGATCCTTTAATTGTTCAAAAAGTGTCACGTTCATCCTTTATGATTCTCCCGTTAGTCAAAGTCAATACTATTATACAAGTGGCGCACACATGTAGTTGATGTGGAATCTCTCGCTCATGTGGAATCTCACGCATGACATATGACGTGGTATACCAAAACTCCAAGAAAAAATCCTACATTTTGCATAAAACCTAGTTTTGTACCCATGTTATATTTATTGCAAAAGGAAATAGAATACCACTGAACCACTTCATATTTGCTATTTTATAATCACAAATTGGAAATATATGCACACAAAGTAAGGACAAAATCAATGAAATCATAAAGTTTACTTTTTATTTATTTCATTTTCACATACCCAATTTTGTATTATTAGTAGGGACAAATAAGATTACATAAATTAACTATTTTTTAGTTCAAATATTATTATTATTTTGTTTCAGAATATAAAATGGTGAGAAAGAAAGAAGATGACAGGAAATTTGAAGATGACCTGAAAGTTGAGAAAGAAAGAAGATGATCAAAATGTTGTTATCGTGTATACGTGAAAGAAAAACAAAACAGTGAGAAAGAGAGAAGATATCACAATGGCAGAGAAGCTCGTGGTAAATTCTGATCTAAGGTGGGATAGTGACAGTTGAGAGGGTCGCGCGATGGTTGAAGGTAGATGGATCTATGTGGTGTTGTCGACGATGTCTCATTGAGAAGAACACAAGGAATCAACTGGATCCGTATTGATTCATTTTCTTATGGGTTTCAATACGTTTTAATTTCATAGATGAATTTCAACACATTTTGATTTCTTGTTGATATTGAACCTGATTTATTCTATGGATATTGTGGGTGTGCATCAACAAGGAGTCACAGATTTAATTCCATGGTGTAACTTGATAACAAAATTGATGTAAAAGGGGTCACAAGAGATATGTAGCATAAATGGTTCGTCGTTCTCCCATGTATCCTCATAAACACGGGTTCGATAAAAGATAGAGATGTGGTTGTATTACGAATTAAAATATAATAGCATAACATGGCATTAAAATTTCACAAGTTGATAGAAGCCTTGTTGGTAGAGTTGTCCACCTGGGAATGTGAGGTCTCTAGTTCAATTCCTATAGAAGGGAAAACTTTTAGGTTTTTTTTTAATTTTAATGACCTTTGTGATGAGTATACGCCATGTCAGATGCCACGTGTATGAGTATATACCACGTCAAATTCCATGCGAGCAAAAATTGATGTCGTTTGTGAGAATTAGACGCAAAGGACATAAATGACACTATTTGAACAATTAATGGACCAAATTGAAACTTTTTAAAATTGAGGGACCAAAATGGACCCTGAGGTAAAGTTAAAGGACCAAAAAGGGTATTTTTCTAATTACAAATAAACAAAGAGATAGGGTAAGAGAGATCACACTAGAGATGATCTCGGTTCAACCTTAAACCATGTATATTACTCTAGTCCCCAAGAGTTTCCTCTTGAGATTTCCACTAACAACAACTTGAGCTTTTACATAGGTTCAACCCAATAAACTTGCACCAAGTTTTTATAGGTTTAGTTTGCAACGTTTAAATTTATTACAAGATCACAAGGGATATAATCTCTTAAGTATACAAATTCAAAACATAACAATATGCTTTGTTGTTTAGATTAAGACACAAAATTAATTACGCAATCCCTTTTTTTCATGATCTCTAATTACATGGTTCCTAATCACAATATGCTTTGTTAGAGAGTTAAGTATCAAATTCTTAATGATGTTTATGATGTTAGTGTTGTCATATTTCATCAAGATAGTTCTAAGATTAACTTCCTAATTACTTAACGATATTTCATCTAGATAACTCGCATATAACAACTGCATGAATGATATATTCTGTTGGGGTATAATACAAGTGAGAAAGATCTAGAAGGGGATTGAATAGACCTTGCCCTTAAAATTAGTATCAGTTTTTCTCTCTCTTAAAATTAGAGTTATCATAAAATATGCGCCAGTAGATATTTTATAAAGTATGCGTTGGATCGGTATAAAAAATTACACAATGTTCAGACAATTAAATGAAATATGAAATGATGAAAATCTTAGACAATTAATGAATTAATAAATACAAGTTAAATTTATACGAGATTTCTAAATCAAATATTATCAAACAATCAACCAATCTAATGTTACATTTATAAACATAGTTAATCACCAGAAATATGAATCAGATGACTTAATATATTCCATACCTACACTTATACAACAAATTGTTGTAAGTAGATAAAACCTAACAATATGCCATTTTGTGAAAGCTCTAAAGACCTAATCATGCTAACTATACATAAATAAATAAAGAGATATGGATAAAGAAGAGTACATCTATGTTTATACTGGTTCAACACATTCGTCCTCACTTTTCTGCCTACGTATCTCCATTGACCCATGACCAATGAAGAATCAGAGCGACGTAGTTCCCCTCAATAGGGATGAAAAAAGCAATGAAGAAAAACAAACAAACAGTTGTCGTTGCTGAGAGTACTTGAATACTGTTGGCTTTATTTACTTCCTGAAGATTCCAGCTTAACGTGGACCATCTGGTAAAACAACTGTGACACCAGCTCCATTGTGATTAGGCATTGGATTCTGGAGTACATTTGGGTGAGGCGCAAAATTGATCGCCTTGGAGTCAATTAGGTCTTGTACCTTGTTTTGAAAAGCCCAACATTTCTCAATACTGTGCCCCTGGGCACCCGAATGGAATTCGCATATGGCATTTGCATCAAAGTTTGGAGGTAGATTATCAGGAGAAGGAGCTCTCATGGTACGAAGCTCGACCATGTTCAACTTTAGTAGCTCTGGAAGCAATACAGCATATGGGCATGGGATGGGATCAAGTCTGCGGTTTCTCGCTCTTGTTCTTTCCTGATTTGGTCTTTGTGCCTGATATTGCTGACCTTGGGGTTGTGGCTGAACCTGAGGAGTAATAGTCACTGCAGCTGCTTGGTAGTAACCTTGCGAACGACCTTTGTCTCGGCCCCTATACACATCATTGGTCTCGCCTTCTCTTCGTCTTTGGACATTGCCAAAAGGCTTCTTCACACCAGAAGAACCAACACTGCTGGCATCCTGAATCTTTCCCAATTTCAGAAAGTTTTCTATCCTTTCTCCAGCGATGACAATATCAAAAAAACCAATGGACGGGCAGGCGGCCAGACGATCCAAATATACACCTTGCAAGGTGCCCATAAACATATCGGCCATTTCCCGATCGAGCAATGGAGGTTGAACCTGTGCGGCCAGCTCATGCCACCTCTGGGCATACTGCTTAAAACTTTCTTTAGGTCCTTGAGACAAATTCTGCAACTGAGTGCGGTTCGGAGCCATATCAATATTGTATTGATACTGCTTGAGAAAAGCTTCAGCTAAATCTTTCTAGCATTGGATAGATACCCTTCTTAGCTTCATGTACCAGCTCAATTAAGCTCCAGATAGACTATCTTGGAAGAAATGCATCCAAAGTTTCTCGTCATCAGTGTGAGCCGAGATTCTTCCAAAGTATGCATGAATGTGAGTTCTAGGGCACATGATGCCGTTGTACTTGTCAAATGATGGCACCTAGAACTTAGGAGGGATTCTGACTCCTGGCACTAACCCAAGATTGGTTACATCGATGCCCAGGGAATTCTGACATTCCATGGCCTTAATCTTCTCCGCCAGCTCTTCATACCTTCGATTGTTGACCTCATTCATATTACCCATATCAGCATCCAGTATAGTGAACTGGTCTTCCTGAGTGTCTTTATTACGAGCCGTAGTCCCATTTAGATTTGGCCCTCTGTTACAGGCAGCATTAGGATCCACATTCTCAGTCGGTGTTCCAGCATTAGCATTCTCATGGGGTTGCTCAACCATCAACCTGAGACGCTCTTAATTCTGAGCAATGTCGGTCATCATGTCCATGAACTGATCCATCCTCTGTCGGAGCTCATTGAGATCAGTCTGCATTCGTTCAGCCATTCTCACTCAGTTTCTTTTTGTTGGATACCGATGAACGTGTTGACCAGCTATATTGCCTAAAGTTGAATAAGTTAGAAAGTCCAAATAACCTGTAAAAATGCAAAATATGCAAATCATGCAGTAAATGCGTATGATATGTTCATGAGGATGCGACATGCAACCCTGCAAATGAGTAAGCATGTGTTAGTGATGCAAGCATGCAGAGGATGTTATGCAATGCACTGGCATGTGATCAAAGGTCTGGCGATCACTGGTCTAACGTTGGTGTTGAGAAGACAGTCATGTGCTGGTGAGAGTCGTGATAACTGTACCACCGAAATCCCGGATTTCAAAACCAAAGGACCATGTAGAACCTGATCATAATACTGAACAATGCTGGCAAAGTGGGTATGTTGGAAGTTTCAGGGTTCTTACATACCTGTAAACCCCTCCCATCTCACGGGTATGCTACTCCGAGTCAACATCACGGACTCTCAAAGCCGGATAGCAATAATACGTTCACCATTTCCAAGAAATGGCTCATGACCAAATTAGGGAATCGGTTTGGCATTATGTACTAACCAGGGAGGTCTTAGCTGAGTACGGGAAAAACAAGCATCCTTCATAAGTCCTCAGCTTCAAGCACTAAATCGAGAAACAATAGTACATTCATCCCGAAGGGTACAATACTATCGTCATACGAACAGTTTGCCTTGACTGGATTCCTATGAGAGAACCAGGCCATCCTATGCGAGTTCCCTGTGGGCCCTCGGATGCGAGTGGGTTTGCCAACAAATGTGGTCTGCCATTTTCATCATTGGAGAGGGATATTTCCACAAAGGTTCTCAATGATCGGTCCCCAGCTGCACATAACCATCAAGGTCGTATCCCGAAGTGGGGAAGAACCCCCACACAAGATAGTTCCAAGACGGTCGCAACCTGGGTGTGGAACACATCGCCACTCATCATGTAACCATGCGAGTACAACGTATCCACGCTAATCCTATAGTGCACTCAAGCCGGGTATTTGGCTTATCTCACAGTAACTCCCAGCCCACAGAAAAAATGAAAACCAGTACAGCCAGACAGTGATAATGATGCATGATAAATACTGAAAGTAGTAAATAAATACCTTAAAGTAAAGCTATAAAGTAAAACTGTAAATGAAAACAGTAAAGCTAAACTAAAGCACACAGCAGCAAACAGATAAACACCGAAAGAAACAAAAACAGACAAGCACTAGGATTGACTCTACTAGGGAAACCATAGATTCTGGGTTCTTTCCCCAACTGTAAAGACCCCAAATTTGCCCTCACCCATTCACACCATGTCTTGTGATCTTTTCATATGCATAAGTTCAATCACATCATCTCATATTGCATTTTTGTTTCACTGCATTGTTTCAAAGTCACCTGCATCTAGGGTTTGTGATCTGAGCCATCCCTGAGCCATTTGAGCCACTCCAAAGGTCACTAATCACTTCAAAGGGGTCCATGTATGTTCAAGCATCATATTATATCCTCCCAAGATCAAGGAAGTCAGAAAATCACAAGAACTAAAAAAGGCATGGAAGCAGAGCCAGGTTTAACTGCACAGATGACCTAAAATTAGGGTTTTGGTTTCAGAGGCCATAACTCCAAAAATTTTGGTCATTCTTGTTTCTATTGGTCTCTATAGGGTATAGGGATCATGCATATCAATTTTCATGAAGAGATTCCATGGGGAAGGCATCTGATCAAGAGTTGACTTCTTGAGCAAGTCAGTGTAAAATCAGGGCATCTGAGGCCCCCAATGACCCAACCAAAGGGTGTTCTCCATCATTTTAATATGTATGATCTTTATTTGATCATAGGAGGTGTTAGAAGTTCACAAAATTGGAGAATTTCAAGCCATTTGCAAAGTTGCCTTTTTGGGAAAGTGACTTGTAATGAAAACTTGCCATTTTGGGAAAGTTTTTCAACCCTTTCTTTTTGATTCAAAAATGCTTCAAATGAGAAAACTTTGGTCATGAAAGTTGTAGAATGGATCATTCCCTTTTCAAAAAGTACAAGAACTCATTCTAATTCATCATGGATCAAAAGTTATGGCTTTGCAAAATTGGGAAAAATCACATAATTTCAAGTTTTACACCAAAGAGGGATTTTTGCAAATTCCAATTCCAAGCATTTTCAAGACCTCTAGTTGACTTCTAGGCATCACACAAACATTAACCATGACTTAAAAATCAGATTGCACCAAAGAACCTCCCATTTTCATGACTTATACTTCAAGTAATCACAAAAGGGCCAAGACTTTGTGAAATTGCAAAAACTCTCACAAACCCTAATCCACTTGCTGCATTGCCTCTAATCCATTTCCATGGTTCTCCCTGATTCAAGCTGCAGCCAAGCCATGCCTTGTACCTTGACTGCCATAGCCCATACCTCTCTTACACAAAAATTTGACTTTATGCATTTTGCTCCATACCAATCACACTGCTCCACAACAACTCTCTGACCTATCAAGGATTGATATGTGTACCAAAAGCAACCCAACACATAACACAACACAACCTGAAACATCTCACAAGCCATAGTTTCCAAAACTCACCTCTTATGCATTTTGTTTCGAAACTCATCACACAAGCCACAAACATCAAAACAAACTTCATAGAATCACTCAACATGATCATCTGATCATTTCCCAACCATCAATTTGCCCTGAAAACCCCTCAAACAGAAATACGATTCTTCACTCCCCTTGGTCAGAACTTCATCAATCTCAAAAACCAGCCACATTAAACTCCAACTAAACCTCAAAACATCTTCAGGGAGACCATTAGAGAAGCTTTGAAGCAAGGAGGCAGTCTGAAAGCTCCAAACCGAAAGCTTCACCTCAGGTAGCTTCGAAAATTTATTTTTTCCAGAAGCTCTATTTTAAGTTCTCAACTTGTTAAGTTTGATTCCCTGAGTGCATTGAACCTTTTACTTTTGAAAATGATGGAGATTTGAGCATGTATGGCTTTTCTGAAATTTCTGCCATTTTTGTACCTTGCTTCGAATCTTGTTAATGGTTAGAAATAAATTCCATTTGAGGGTGGGGATGGGTTTAGAATGGAGAGAGGAAGTGATCTGGAGCTTTAGAGCTCCAGAAATGACCTAGAGAGTGAGATTGAAATTCTCAGGGAGGGTTGTCACCGGAGAAGACGACCGGAGCTCTTCTCCGGTGATCTGAATGTAATTAGGGCTTAATTGCGTTTAGGGCTCAGTTTGAATCTTAGCCATGGATCTGTCTGACTTTTGTTGACTCCCGCGTGTTTGAACGGCTTGGATCACTTCATTAAACCCTAATCCTATTTAATTAAATTAATTAATTAGGTTTAGTTTAATTTTGTCAGTTTGAATGAGGACCACAGGATATGGCGCGGGTCAACTCCCTCTAAAACCAGTTTAAACCACAGCCCTTAGATTTGCATACTTCCCATAAATTCAATTTTTATTTCATTTAATTTGTTTTATCTTTTACGAATTATTTAAAATAGTAAAAAGCATTTAAAAATTCCGAAAATTTTTGTCAAACATTTCATTAATTTTTAGAACCCAAAAATATTTTTATTTTTATTTTTTGCATCAAAAATCATTTTTAAATTATTTAAATGTTTATTTTTAATTAGTTAATGAAAATTAATTAATTAAAAATACATTTAGGTATTTTAAAATCACAAAAAAATTCACATTGAATTTTAAAACATTTAGAAACATTATCAAACTCTCAAACCAAATTTATATTTTGTTCTTGATGCATCTTGGCAATTTTTGTTGGAATTAACTTCATTTTAAGGCAATATTTTGGTTCAAACTTTGAAAAATCCATTCTGCCTAACCCTTGAGAGTTTGATGATGGTTCTTTTTGCATTGCATCCTCCATAGCATGTAGTTTATAGGATAAATTTGGTTTGAATTGATCTTGAATTTTCAATTTATTTTGCATTTTTCATTGTAAGACACCCCAAAACCCTAGCCAACTTAGAAAATTCATAACTTGCACTAGGTTAAGAGTTAGGACCCCTCCTTTGGGCAGTGAACTTGTATAGGTTTAGGGTATCTTTGATTTCATTTTCAATTTTTTATCATGTCATTTGATTCTGATTTTGAATTTTGCTTTGTGTGTTGATCATAAACCCTAATTTGTGCCTTCCTTTGCATCCATCTTTCATTTGTTTGCATCCAACAATTAGCCATGACATTTTGTGAATCCACATGATCCATAATACATCTTAGGACATATTAGAATCATGTTTGATCATTGCATCTTTCATTTGCCATGTTATATGTCCGTTGCATTTCATAAACATTTCTTGAACTTCCATGATTCAAGCATGCTTCATCTGCACCCATATCCTTGTATGATCATTCTCATGTCTTGCCTTGTGTTTGCATCCCCTTTTAGAATCATTAACATCATGTCTATGCTTCTGGTTTTGGTTTGTACCATGGCATTTCATCTCATTTGCATTGCATCTCATTTCTTTTGCTAATTTTCAGGTGGTAAGTTATTTTGAGAAGTGAATTTGCCTTCACTTCTCACAATCTCTTTTCATCCCTCTTGTGTATCATTACTGCATTTTATCTTGTGTATTTGAGTGAGCTTGCTCATTCATGTTCATCTTACTTTCTTTCTTCAAGCAACTTGTCTTCTTAAGTGAAGCAAGTTGTTCTGCTTTTCTTTGCTCCTTGCTCCTTTCACCTGCTTCCTTCCTGGTGGTTTCTCTGAAGATCTTCTTGCAAACCTCATTAACCCTAGGAATAACCAATCATGATAATAATTAGGGTTTGATTAGTTCCCCATTTAAATTTTACCTTTGTGTCATCTTTGAGTCTTCTCTTCTCATCTCATAATCAGGGCCTAAACCCTAAAGGCTTTAAGGCTTTGTGATTAAGCTTATGCCTGCATCCTTCTATTAGGATGGAGTGTATAACTTTAATCCTAAGTGTTAAACCCTTAATGTGTTTAAATCCTTTAATCAATCCATCTAATAATCATCAAGACATCAAACTTGTAACTTGGTCCTTGCATTAGGGTTCTAATTCTTCCTTAATTGGTTAAGAAGGACTAACCCTAGTGTTAATGGACAAGTCCCCCTCAAGTTGTCTTACAAACCATAAAAATCAATTCTTCACCTTATCATTAACTAAAATCCACTTTAAATAAAGGCTTTGTTTTGTCATGAGGTTAATCCCTAATCATGGATTAAGTTGAGGAGTCTTTCTCAGCTTAAATGTTCTCATCTATTATCCTTCTATTAGGATGGCGTAATGAGTTCATTAAATCCTTGATTATGGCTTAAACTCATTACTTAACACTAAACAAAAACAACAAAAACATCTAAATAAATGCAAGTAGGTTAATGATCTTAATCCTACATCAAGGTGATTAAGTGTGAGGTGTTTACTTCATACTTAAGGTATTCTCATTACGCCTAATCAGAGGGAGGATGTGATGAGTTTACTAACCCATTGGTTTAGGCTTAAGCTCATTTTCTTATGACAAATATCCAAAGGCAATAAAAGACTGAAAACTAAAAAACAAACAATAATCGTCTCCTCTGGGATTCTTTTCTCACCTCATTCACTCACAAACGAGAACTTGCTTCTTCCGTCTAATGCAAGACAGTTTACACCTGAGCCAGACAGGTCATACACTTGAGCATAGACAAGCAAGCAGTTCACAGGTCAATTTACCTTTCAGTCTCTTTGAGTCGAACTACGGTGTTCTGACTTCCTCATTGCACGAGAGGATACGTAGGCATAACTTAACAGTTATCGAACAAAAGTCTCTGTATATTCCCTCCTCTTCCAGCATTGTTTTTTAAGCCTCATAGTCTTGAGCATTTCACTCTTGTTCTTACACTTACATTCCTCTTATACACTCCACACTTATTTTACACTGACACTTGCATTCTTTCCAGCTTTGATACACAGATTGCACTGACACTACCCCTTTAAAACACAAATCTTTTAAGCGTGGATCCCGTCGAGTACGGCGGACAATCTGGGTGCTAATACCTTCCCAGGTTGTAACCAACCCCCTTTCTCAGTCTCTCTGGTTCGCAACCGTCTTATCCATATCCTTTCTTAGGTTTATGCAGCATTACCTTTCCTCCGGGATAAAAATGCCTAGCTGGCGACTCTATTCATTCCCTTGTCTTTTCTCCGGCCGTTCGCGTCTGTACCCCTCTTGGCCCTGTGTCATCAGGTGGGAGCGTCACCAGCATAGTCGCCAACTGTCGCTCCCGGGATTTTCATCCTAGTACAAACGCGAAAGTGGCGCGGAAAATGTAGAGTCGCCAGCCATGCATTTTTATCCCGAAGGAACGGGAAAGGTAATGCTGCACAAACTTGAGGAAGAAGGAAAGGACGAGGCCTTGCGAACCAAAGATCTCGGTTCGGGAGTCGGTTACGACCTGGGAAGGTATTAGCACCCCAAACCGTCCGTCGTACCCGACGCGATCCGCGCTTGCTTGTTTGTTTCAAAGGGTGAGAAATAAAAGATGATGCTGAATAAAACTGCTACTGGCATGGAACTGGAATGGGAATGAGAAAGGGAACTGAAAAAGAAAAGGAACAAAGGGGGAAATGTAGGGAAAATAAAGAATGTGCTCGAACGGGCCCTACCCCGCTGCCTACGTACCTCATCGGGAAAATGAGGATCAGAGTCGACGTAGTTCTCCTAACTAAGGTGGGAACTATTTTGTGTTTTTTAGGATGACGTTGCCATAGCTCTAGCTCAGATGTTACCGGCTCTGACTCGAGGGTGTTTATTTTATCGTTGTTTGAACTGTCGAGGCAAGTCGCATTCGTCCGCAAAGATTAGGAGATGAGAAGAGAAGACGCAATGTCTTTGTTGATTGTCTTTTATGAGAAGTGTTTTGGAGTTTGTTTGTGAACATTCTCATACTAAGACTTATCCATCGTGGTAGGGACCTACACCTCGTCCCGAAACAAGATGTGTATAAGAACTCCGCAATAAAGTCTCGTGTCGTACAAGAAAAATCGGTTTTTATTTAGTATTTTATTGTTTTTCTTTATGAGATGAGAAAGAATGACTCAAGTCGGAAAAGGACAAAACTAAGGGGGACTAAGACCAACCCTAAGTTATTTATTATAAACAAAAGGGAGATCCTAATGGTTAGTGAGGTTTTCTAATCCTAAGGAGCAAAAGGAAAAGAAAGAAGAAAAGGATGCAACTTACTTCCTAATGAAGGTAAATTGGTCCTAACAAAGGGGGAAATCCTACCAAACACAAACATGGAAGGAAAAAATGAATTAAAATGTATAAAAGAAATGTATAAAAAGTAAAAGGATAAGGTGTAAGGAAACATACCTCAATCTTCCCCTCTACAAAACAAAGATTAGTGTGCAATTTATTAAAAAGGAATGAGGTAAACACACAACAATTAAATCCTAATGACTCTATCTTAAGTCTAGAGAACTAAAAAAATGCTAAAACAATAATCCAGCACCTATTACAGCCCCTAAAGTACAAACAGCTATGAAAATAATGCATAACACAAATCAACTTTTTACAGACAGCATGCAACATGAAAAGGTAGGTGTAAAAAGTTACAAACAACATGCAAACATAACAAACAACATGTATTTTACAGCACCTATATGCAAAAACAGCTATGAAATGCAAAATCCAGATTTGGTTATTTTCATTTTTTAATGCACAAACTTAATGAAAAATGCACCAACTTCATCATGAACATGCATTTGAACATGGATCCTCATGCATAATTGAAATAATATGCACATTTTTGAAGGATTATGCAATAATGCCTCACATGGTTGATTATGCAACAAGTAATGCAAAATGTGGCACATGAATATGGCATAAGAACATGATGATCATTGATTATAAACAT
Source organism: Lathyrus aphaca (assembly GCA_963966055.1). Lineage (NCBI taxonomy): Eukaryota > Viridiplantae > Streptophyta > Magnoliopsida > Fabales > Fabaceae > Lathyrus > Lathyrus aphaca. The sequence goes on along the minus strand of OZ014520.1, from coordinate 277,028,266 downwards.
GCAATATGATGGATCAACAAGAATGTCAAGCTCAATGCAAAATTCAGAATTGAATTGATGTGAATAACATGATCAAACATGTAACAAAATGCAACCAAATGCACATACATATATGATTATGTGAAATGTAACATGCCTTGATATAATGGAATGCAAAGTGATTTAATGCAATGCAAATATGTTAAAACAGAATGCAACATGATTATCACATGCCAAATGATGCATAAACATGGCAACAAAATGCAAGAAATCAAGCTATGCACAAAGAAACACTAAAACGCATAATACGTAACATGAACGGAAATGCGTCGAAACGACTCGAAATGGGGGAATGAGCTACTGGAAATGGACCCAAAAATTCCGTAAAATCACTACCTAAAAATGCATGAACCATAGCAGCACTAGGAAGCAAGATTGAGCAAGAAAATAAGCTAAAAATCCAAAAATGAACAGCGTTAACCGTTAACGGACCCTGGACAACACTAAAAATGGCAAAAAACGCATGCGTTAATCGGTTAACCAAATGCGTTAACCGGTTAACGCTGAACAGAAAGTGAAAAAAGCTTTTGAAATAAGTGCTTTTGGCTACAATATTACTTCTAATGATCCCTAACATTACTAGGAACATGCTAACACTAATTTCTACTTAATTAGGGTTTATTTACACATGATAGAACCTATAACTATCAACACCTTAAATCCTAATCCAATAACAATCCCAAATCGCAAGCAATACATAATCGATCGCAATCAAAACGAAAAGCAATTAAAGAATGCCGAAATGGCGATATGAAGAGAATAACTTAAAGGAGAAGTGATTTAGATCACCAACCTACAAAGCGGAGAAGTGCTTCGGTGTATGTTGCAAGAATCGGAGCTTGATCGAAGAGAAAACCAAGAAAACCGCGGATTCGCAAAATAAATGCGTTCTTGATGCTTGAACCTTCGCGCACTTCCGATAAGTCGAAATCCTCACAAAAATCACTAGCTTCTTATTCTACAATCCACAATCAATGGGGGTTGAAGGCTTAAGCTTTAAGATCTTCAAGTTTCAATGTGAAACTTGAAGAGCTTATTCAAAAAAGCTTTGGTGAAAATGGAAATGGAGGAAAAGTGGGAGAGAAAAAGTGATTGTGAAAGAGTAAAAAGTTGGAAAATTGTGGGAACCCTTGCAATGAAGTGATTAATGGTTATATATAGGCTAGGCTTGGAGCTAGGTTTTGGAATGGAATTAGGTTTGGGGCCCAAAATTAGGCTTGGGATCCAAAATTATGGTTTGGTAGTTAGTTAGGGTTAGGGTTGGAGAGGGAATATTCCTTGGAATATTCCTCGGAACACTCTAGAAGATGGTAGAACATGGTGGAAGTTTCCAAGGGAAATGGAGTGGAATTGAAGTGGAAAAATAAGAGGTAAAGAATGAAAGGAAATGTGGAATGAAAGTGGAAGGAAAAGGGAAAGAAAGTGGAGGGAAAGGTGAAATCTCCCTTTTTGGTTGGTTAGCTTATAAGTGGTTTGGATTATTTTTGGGATACTATTTTTCTCTTGAACTCCAATGCTTGGCAAGCCACACTCCTCATGCGTATGCAAAGGATGATGATTTATTTATTTAATTTTTCAAATACGATGCAATGATATGAAGAATGATGCAAGAATGAAGCGTGAATCGCTCGAGGTTGATAATAAATAAGAGGGAAAATTTTGGGGTGTTACACTAGCTTGCTTATATGTAACAGGTTCACAAGTAGTAGATATAGAAGAATAAAAGAAAATTATGCAGGAGATAGAGAATGGTATGAAATTTTTTTGGTTATATAATATAAAACATTAGAATTGGAAGAAGTGCAGATAAAATCTTTTAAATATGCAGGAGTGGGTTTAATTCTTGTGGTTGTTCTAAGGGTATTGTTGGATGGAGAATTATTAGAAGAAGGAAAATGTTCTAAGGTTTCTATAGAATTCAGAGGAGAAGAAGTAGAATGTATATTAGATAAGGTAGAAGTTTCTGTTTGATTGTTAAAGGGTGAGATAGTTTGTGTGGTATGATCCGGAATATCAAAATTGTTAACATGAGAAGGCATATTAAATAGGAAAAGTATAGTAGAATGCTCAGTATTATCAAGAGACAATGAGTTAGAATTAGAAATAGATGGAGAAATTATTAGGTGTATAAGGAAAAGTTTGTTTATAAAAAAGACAATTTCTAGAAGTGAAAACAGATCTTGTATGAAGGTCAAATAGTAAAAAACCTTTGATACCTGTAGGGAAACCTAAAAGGAGACATTTCGAAGCACGAGGATATAATTTGTCTCTATTTATGTTAAAGGTGGATGCATAAGCTAAACAACCAAAAGTTATTAGATTTGTGAATGAAGGGGTATTTAAAAAAGAATTTCATAAGGAGTGTGTTGAGAAGTCAAAAGGTTGCATAATCTATTGATAAGATAAGTAGCATGACAAAAGGAATAAGACCCGAAACATTTGGGTAAGTTAGCTTGAATCAAAAGTGATATAGTAACATTTAGGAGATGTTTATGTCTCCTTTCAACAACACAATTTTGTTGAGGTGTTTCAACAGAACTTCTTTGATGAAGAAATGCCTAAAGAATTATAATAAGATGGCATGATGAATTCACTACCATTATCACTTCTGATAGTTTTAATTTTAAAAGAAAATTGAGTTTGAGCATATGTGATAAAATGTTTTATATGCAACCTAGTATCAGATGTATGATGCATTAAAAGAGTCCATGTATAACCTTGTAAAAACATCAACAATGGTAACGAAATAATGGAAACCATCCAAAGAAGGTGTGGAGATAGGACACAATATGTCCATATACAAGGTCAAAACATTTTGAAGAAACAAAATTACTTAAAGGAAAAGAAAGTTTACATTGCTTAGCCAAATGGATAGTGTTACAACGGGAAGTCTTTTGAAATGAAATATCAGAAAATTGATTAGACATGTGTTATAAAACCTTATTAGAGGGTTTGTAACACCCCAATTTCTAGATTAATTATTTATTTAATTAATCTAGCGTGAATATATGAATTATATGCACCCAGATCGTCCGTCGTACTCGACGGGATCCACGCTTACTTGATTGTGTTTAAAAGGGGTAAGTGTATGCTATCTGTGTGCAAAAATATAGGGAAAGAAAATACAGGTGTCAGTGCAAAAGGTGTGAATTGCTCAGGAACTGAGGCTTAAAAAAAGAAAGCTGAAAGAGGGGGAAGAAAAAGAGACTTTTGTTCGATAATTGTTAGGTTATGACTACGTATCCACTCGTGTAATGAGGAAGTCAGAACACCGTAGTTCGACTCAAAGAGACTGGAGTGATTTTGACTGTGAACTGCTTGCTTGTCTATGCTCAAGTGTATGACTCGTCTGGCTCGAGTGCTAACTGTCTTGCATTAGACGAAAGAAGCGAGTTCTCATTTATAGAATGAGTGTGATGAGAAAAGAATCCCGGAGGAGACGATTATTGTTTGTTTTTGCTTTTTCAGTTTGTTATTGTTTTTGGTGTTTTGCATAAGATAATGAGCTTACTTAAGTGTGAGATAAGCATCTCAACTTAATTACCATGATGATGTAGGATTAAGATCATTAACCTACTTGTAATTATTATGATGTTTTTGTTTTTTGTTTAGTGTTAAGTAATGAGTTTAATCTCTAATCACAGATTAGTGAACTCATTACACCATCCTAATAGAAGGATGATAGATGAGAACACTTAAGTTGAGGAAGATACCTCAACTTAATCCAGGGTTAGGGATTAAATTCATTATATAACAAACCTTTATTAAATGGATTTTAATTAAAGACTGAGATTAACAAAGTGGATTTTAAGTTTGTAATACAACTTGAGGGGGACTTGTCCATTAAACACTGGGGTTAGTCCCTCATAACCATATGGAAGAGATAGAACCCTAATGTAAGGCCCAAGTTACAAGATAAAGTTTTAGTGATTATTAATGTGTTTTGATTAAGAGGTGTAAACAAATTAAAGGTTTAACACTAATGATTAAAGTTATACACTCCATCCTAAGATAAGGATGCATGCATAACCCTAATTCAAAGTCCTAGAGCTTTAAGAGTTTAGCCTCTGATTATTGAGATGAGAGGAGAGACTCAAGGAGACTCAAAGGTAAAATACTAGGGGGGACTATACACAACCCTAAAAATTATCATGCTTGGATATCCTATGGTTTGTGAGGCTTAAGAGAAAGGATCTTCAAGGCCACCAAGGAAAGGGAAGCAGATGAAAAGAGAAGGAGAAAGAGAGAATAAGTTACTTACTTCCTGGAAGAAGATAAGTAACTTAGGAGAAAAGAAAGGAGCAAGAGAGACATAAGTGAAGTAAGTTCACTTCAAAGACAAATACATATGCAAATGAGAGGAAAGAAGAGGTGGGATATGAAGGCAAATCCACCTCCCAGACAACTTACCAAAAGTTCCTAAAATGTTAGTACAAGATGCATAAGACATAAAGCACAAAGAAATGAGATGAATAAGGATGCAAAGTCCAAAACCAGAAGTGATTATGCAATGCAAATGTGTTATGAGATGATGCAAAATCATACAAGATGCATATGAATAATCATACAAGAATGAGATGCAATGGAAGCATGTTTAGAAGCATGAAAACACATGGATGTTCATGGAATGTAATGAATGCAAAACATAGAAAATGAATAAAGAAATGATCAACCAATGTCCAACCATGTCTTAAGATGTCTAATATGTCATAAAAATTCTTGAAATGTCATGGCAAGTTCATAAGTTCATGATATGTTGAGAAGAATGCAAATGAAGATGCAAAATTAGGGGTTTAAGGCAACATGAGATGCATATGACCAAAACAGAAGCATACATCATGATAAAAAATTGAAATTGAACTCAAACAAACCCTAAACATACATAAGATCACACCCCAAAGGAGTAGGTCAGAAGCTAACCCTGGGTAAAGTTATGGAATTTCTAAGTTAACTAGGGTTTTTGGGTGATTCTTAGGGTTTTTGGGTGATTCTTATGGATTTGAATACTTTGTTTGGTTGATGTTTTCTCAAGTGAAGTTTTATCCTTCTCTATTGAGCCTTTTCCTGATTGTGTTTTGATTTATCTTCATATACAATCATTCCCTGAGTTGAGTCGGCTATCTAGTGATTTATTTTCCTGGTAAACTCTCTTGTTGTCCGTTGGTTTTACCCAGTGGGATTTTCCTTTTGCGTCCCCAAGATTTTTCTTTCCTTTAGTGGTTGTTTTCTCCCCTAAAATATCTTGGATTTGCATATCATCTCATATTCATAACATTGCATGGTCTCTTAGTGCACAAAATTGGATTTTCTATATTTGAGTCTCTCCCATCTTGTAGAAATGAAGATGTCAATCTTCATATCTCCAGATTGAAGAAACTTAAATAGGGATATTTGTAACATCCTAAGTTTTCCCCCCAAATATTGTGTTTTGCATTCGCATCATTTGCATACAAACAAGATCACGCACTGGTTCCTCGGTTCTTTTTGGTTATAGGTTTATGTCTCACAGGGGATCACCATTGCTTTTGTGTGCCTTTTATTTGTTTATGTTTACTAACCATTAATTAAAATCCAAAAAATATTTTTTTTTCTTTTATTAACATGTTCAGGGAAAGAGAAACTCAAAAATACCAAAAATAGCAGTCTCATAGCTCGAATGAATTTCACTGATAAAAATTCGAAGTTGATCTCTAAACAATTAAAATTTATCTGATCAAGGATTCCTCAAGTTCTAATTGATTTATTCAAGGAATTCCAAGGTTCATGTGTTTATTTTCATGCCTTCTCCGACGTACAAAAGAATCGAGCCAAACAACCAACAATGCAATCAAAAGGAAACAAAAATTCAAATTTGGACTTAGACTTGGTTAATTGATTAACCAATGTGTTAAACGATTAACCTAGGAGAAATTTGAATAATTTGTTTGAATTCAGCACCATCTTGACCCTCGATGTCACTTGGAATATTCTAGATCTACATCATTTTAATTCTCTACATCATTTTGATCATTTCCCACCATGTACCTTCAATAATCACCACACTTTTATGAATTTCCCTCCAATTTTAATCATAAGCCTAATTTTGATTATCCAAGCCGAATTCCATTCCACTAAATTCCTATAACTAAACTCTTTAAATAGATGCATCATTTCATTCATTTCTCAAGCTTTAGAGAGCCAAAAAAAAACCTTGCAAAATATCTCCTCAAACAACAAAATTCACCAAAGCTCATTTTCTTCTTTTGAAAGTTATCGAGAATTTGCATTGAATTCTTGATTAACTTATACCTAAACCTTCATCCTTTTTACTTTTCATCATCAATTTCAGTAGATCAAGCTTGCTTGTGGATTAATTTAGAGTTCGTTCTTGGTAATTAATCTTCCTCCATTGTTAAACTTTCATCATCATCATTCAAGATGTAGATCCTTGGTGCTCTTTGTTGTTGATCCTTTTGATCATATATTTTTATTTGATTGCAGGGATTCCACTGTATTTTTCAATTTGAAATTTAACCCAATTCAGTTATTGATCATAAGGTGTTTGAAAATTGTTTTAAAAAAGGGTCATGCTGAATTTTGGCCAATTTTCTATCTTTGGTTCAGTGTTAATCGATTAACCAGTTGATATACAAACTGGTTAATCGATTAAACAGTGTAAAATGGCGCAAAATTTGAAAATTTGGACGTGTTAACCGATTAACCAATGTGTTAATCGATTAACACTGATCCATAGGCAGTTTTTGGCTCTATTTTGGGACTATTTTGCTTCCTTTTTCCCCTTTTTCCCTTTTCTTCTTATTTTTACCTTGAGAGACATTTTTGGAACTGATTTCTCTTTAATTTCAATGGACTTTTGGTGTAGATTAGAGTGGATAATATTCATTAATTCAAATCGATCTATGAGTGAATTATTTAATTCACTTTAGATGCTTTGAATTAATGATATATTTTCATACTTGCATCCACCAAAATGAGTGATTGAACTTAAAGATGAAAGAATACCATAAGTGTAACTCAATTTGGTATTCATCTTTATTTTCATGCAACATTGTGTTTGGATGGAGATTTACATATCGTTCATCTCACATGTATTAGCACACACATTATATTGGCGGGCCTTATTTGTAGGGTAATTACTCCATAAATTACTCAGCGATTGCTTAACATAGACCTAAATGTGTCCCTACTTCGGAATAAAATCCAATTGGATACTTGCATTTTCATGGACCAGACCTCGTGTTGGTCATGTCATCCCAATGTTGGTTAATCATTTGCATTAGATCTACGACTTTTGAAGCTTGATGCGTAGTTGCTTTGGATATCCCAATCTTCTTTCAAGTCTTCATTGAATTTTGATCTAATTACATCAACTCATCACTATAGTGTAAGATACTAAGCGAAATCGGTTATCTTTTCGGTTTTGGCACTAAGTGCTTTGTTACTCTCTTGGTTGTGGATGATTAAGTTCGCCATACCATATTATATGTATATTATTATTATATTGCTATTTTACTTTCCTCTTGCACCTATCCTCTTTAATTTCTTTCTTTCTCCCTTTTCTCCTTTATTTTTATTATGTTTTATCATCCATTATCATGTTTATGTTACGTTACTATATCTTTGTGTTTTTCAATTTGTTTTGTCCATTTGGACACCAAAAATATTAATAAAGAATTAAACCTCTAAAAAACTTGTGATATTGGTCTTGGACTATGGTTACTATCCTTTGCATTGAAATTGGAATCTTGGACTTAGATTCTAGGACACCTTCCATTTGCTTTGATCATCATGGAGTTGGTACTTTAGCCTTTATTTGGCCATTTGTTAGCATATGCTTTTAAGGATGGAACTCTTGCGCTTATGCTTGGAAGTATCATGAAGTTGGCTAGATCTTTCCTCGTTTATCTCTTTTATCTTTTTTAGGATAGCCTCTTCATCTCTTCCCCTTCTTCAATTTTCAAAACTTCCTCTCTTTTTCAAATGATTCTTGTTTTGAAACTTTCACCACTTTAATGAATCAAACCTTGACTTTTTGTCAAGATGCTTTAACTTCTTCTTTTATTTAAATAAATGTCAATGAACTTAATCATTTTGACTTCAATTCAAAAATTAAAAAGAACCAAACTCATTAAAGTTGTTTAGTGCCTTTGGGCATCTTTTTTTTTCTTTGCAAGTTTAGACTATGAGTCATTTTTTCTAGTCAGATGCAAGTCTCTCAATCTCCATAGTTTTAGTTTGATCTCATTGAGTCTCTTGTCATTCGTGGAGGTCTAGTGGCATACTCTTCGATTTTATTCGAGTTGACGCCCTCCCTATAATGATGTATGAGTCCATGCCCTCATTCTCATGGAAGATTTGTGAGACTATCCATTTGAAAATGATAAATTATCTTCACTTCTTAAAATTAATCAAAACCAACCAATTTTCACTATTTGTACCACGAACTACAAGGTTTTAATCTTACATTGCACATTGTGGGTACGTAGGCATGGGGTGGTAAACCTCTTCAAACACAAAAAAAAAATTAAAAATTAATTATTTTCTCATCTCCTCACTCTCATTTAACCAAATCATTTTCAAACCAAAAAGCAATAAATTTTTCAAATGGCTCCTGTGGATTACCACAAACATTTTAGGTGCTAATATCTTCCCATTTTGTAACCAACCTCCTTACCCTTTCTCTGCTTGTTTCTTTAGCTTTTTGCTTTTAGATTCACTTTAGGATTTATTCGCTCTTTTTTCCTTTTTCTTTTGGAATAAAATAAAAGTGCGGTGGCGACTCTGTTTACCTTGAGTTAAGTTAATCAATAGATTACACTCATGGTTTTACCGCTACAATAGGGTTCTATCACCTTATTGTATGGAATGTAATTCACGAAGGAGATCAGAAAACCTAAAAATGATTAACTTTTATGAATCTTTCGCGCAGATCTTCTCATAACTCGTAGGCAGAATCAAAGCAAATGGTGCTCTGTGCAATGTGATGGGAGAGAGTGCGATTAATCCATGAAAGAACCATACTACCAACTTGTTCCTATAGCCCGTAGTTCACATATGAGGAAATTTGTTTAGGAAGAGATCCATTGATGAAAGAAATTTTGTTTTGTGAGGTAAGGGCTCTGCGCATTGACTTGCTCCAATTGTGATAGTTGTTGTCGTCTAATGGAGGTGCGACAAGTATGTCGCTAGGGTTTTCGTCGAGATGAAGATAAAAGGGGTTTCTTGGATTAAGAGTTGGATCTGTATGTTCTTTATGGACAGGAGGAGGTGAATTGGGAATGGAAGTGCCTTTGATTTCTTCGTCAGAAGCCATTGATATGGAAGAAAGATGGATGAGGAAAACGATAACAGAAAGGGAAGAAGGGCAAGAATGCAATAAAAAATGTAACTATAATAATGCGGAAGAATGAAAAGAGATTGATAAAAGTATAATATACTGATAATACATTACAATGGTTGATGCAAAGAGATGAATCTCCATTGTTATGAAAGAAAGTCTTGAGAAAAGTTTGAATTATGTATTTCCCTATTAAACCAAAGAGGGGTAAATCGAACAATATATGTACAACAAAGATAAAGGGTTTTTATGCAATAAGAGTTAAGCCCAAAACATAAAAGGTAAAAGGCCCAATAACTATGTATCTAATAAGTATGAAACATTTTGTGCTATACAAGAGTTTGTGGAGGTAAGAAGAACTTCCACTTGAGGGGGAGCATTCTGAACTCACACTTGAGGGAGAGTGTTGAGAATGTAACAAGTGTAAGTAATGTGGGTAATCATCTAACAATAATTGAAAATTTGAAGACTTGAGCATTTATAGTGAAAGAATACACTTATTTATCACCTTAAAATTTTAGATAAGTATGTGGTGTGTCTCTCATATACTCTCTGACACAATAAAGAAAAAAATTTAACCAAATGGTTTAATCCAAGGGTTTAATGAATTTTAGACTCTTTCTTTAAAGATTCAAGGGTTAACATTAAAGCAAAAGAATTCCATTATCAAAAAAAGAAAGAAACTCATCTGCCTCATTCAAGTCAAAGAACCAAAAATATAATATAATCAAACACCCCTTTTCTTTTTCGAAGCACGCGTATAGAAAACGAAACTCTTTTAACCACAAATCTATTTTTAAAAATAAGGGAAAATCAAATCAATTCATGAAAGTGAGATTCCCAAGTAATCATGTGAGAGCTATGAATTTTCAAACTTTCAAGGTTGGCTTTTTAAATTTAATTATTATGTGAATATTATATACTTTTCTTTCATAGAATATAGCAAAGTGGGTTACCGTATATTATTTAGCAAATCTTTAACTTTGCTTTATTATTTTCTATTGGCCCCTTCGACGATAAATTAATTCACACAAAAAGATTTTGTTAATATCTAATTTAAAAAATATATATTTATAGATATTCATAAATATCCATTGAAATCTCAAAAATTCATAAATTCAATTTAACAGAAATTTGAATATGAAGCCGACACAAATATCTTATTTATTTATCAGTAGGGAATTAGTAGTTAGTATTTATAATTGTCAAAATAAACTAGTCCATATGAGTTGGACCGCGAAATCAAAAAAATCATAGAATTTGAGCCTTAAAATTAAAGATCTTATTTTGTAAGATTTTTTTAGTTCAACTCTAAAAAATCTATTATCCATTAGGATTAGCTCATATGGACCATGACCCATTAGGTCTATATCGTTGTAAATTTTAAAAAATTATATTAATACAAATATTATTTTATTCTAAAATAATATATTGATTTTTCTAACTTCATTAAATTTTATATTTATTCTATTTGATCTTTTTCTTTTAAATATTATACATTAATATAATCAATATTTTTTTATTCAATTATTTTTCTTATATTAAATATTCGAGTATTATTTTATACAATTTAAATTTATATTATATTTAAAAATACATTATAATATTTATAAAAGATAATATAATATTTAAAATTTATTATGTTTAAAATAATATAATTTTTAGTTTTATTTATATTAAATATTATGACATTTTAATTGTATTTTCTTATTTAAAAAAATTAGTTTAAGATCGGGGAGTCGGAAACTATAGTAATTTTTGAACTTATATTCGATATAAGTTTTTTAACTCAATCTTAAAACATTTGAGCCTTTCCATTTTAACAACTTTGCTCGTATTCATTTTGTAATTCCTACTTTTATTATAATAAATGAAAAAAATATGTTACATTAGTTCAAATGCATAACTAAATAAATTATATTTTCCAAGAATCCCAACTAAGGAAAAAATTAGAGAAAAATAGCAACATCGTCGTGACTTGATAATAATATAGAAAAACGTGAATATTACGGGACCACAAGTTAGAGTAAATTTATAATAGTAATTTAGTATTATAATTATAATAAAATAAAAGCTGAAAAAGTTACAACAACTCCATGTGAATTTCTTCTGCTAAATATATTGCTAATACCGTAAGCTTAATTAATTAATTAGTTAATCCATCAACTAACCTAGATATATGGAATTTTAACAAACTCCGTTGACAATCTGCCTCACTAAGACCATCTTTCGAAGTGAATCTACATTGATATTTTATTATTATTAAATATTGATGTTAGATTAATATAATTATTTAATTTATTAATTATAAATTCACACTTAATCAAATATTATGAATCGTTAGTAATATAAATTATGAAGGAAGCAATTCATTTTAGTAATGTTGGGTATTGGAACTTAGTGTGTTGATTTCTAATATCAAGAGTATTTTATCTTTGCACTTTAACTTTGAAGTTAAATTTGTTAGCTAATATTAGGGCTGACAATGAACCGGATTAACTCGGAAATTATTCTGAATTTAATTCGACAATTAAATCGTTGAACTAAGTTTATGAACTAAATGAGCTGAATATGAATTAAAAACTAAATTTGTTAACTAAATGAGTCGAACTTGAACTAAACATAGTTTGACTCGTTATGTTCATGAGTCAACTCGATTAAATATAAGATGAATTATATTTTATTTAAGAGTAAATTTTTAAATATTTGTTCTAAATCTTAGCCCTGTTTCTTTTTTATCTAACGATTTTAATTGATAATTTATATTCTCACAAGAGCAAATTATTTCTAAAAAAATTATACAAATAGAATCAACATCGTATAAATTACAATCTTATAAATTTTATTTTATTTTTATATATTTTATTTATTAAAATATTAATTTAAAATGTCAAATATATATATATATATATATATATATATATATATATATATATATATATATATATATATATATATATATAAAATAGATTTTTAAAAAATTACTTTTAAGCCCCCATTAATATGTGATTTACCTAACAAGATAAACCTAACGAGTTGAACCGAGATGTTTGTGAACTTCTAACAAGTCGGGTTTGAGCTGAAAAAAGTTCGTGAGGAACTCAGACTCAACAAATTCTTAACAAGTCGAGTTTTAGCTGGAAAAAAAGTTCGTGATGAACTCGAACTCGGCCAATTCTTAAGGGGTCGAACTAAGCTGAGGCGAGTTTGACTCGACTCGACTCATTTCCATCCCTAGGTAACACACAAACATTTTTCCCATTCCCTTGCAATTGCGACTATTTTTGGGCTTGTCACCGCTTTTCTAATTCAAAACCTCCATGTGAAATGCATTAATTCTGATAATTTCTTATAGCACCCTGTACATTTCTACTGCACTATGTGGAATTCCATTTATGTTTCATATTTTCGGAGATATATCTCTGGAAGTACAAAAAGTTCAGTGAACGTTAAAATATTCCAAGGATATATCTCTGAAATAATTTGGAGCATATATCGCGCCAGACTCTTCTCCTCCCTCACACTTCTCAAAATACATTTCTAAACTCTTCTCAAACTCTTTCTCAACATAATTTTTATCTTCTTCATAACATCAAATTTCATCAAACAAGGCTCAAAGGAACATCAAACATCATCAATAACATCATTTAACATCATCAAAACCATAAATTTCAGGTAAATTTTCGAGTTTTCAAATAATTTTCTTAGTTTTAGTGTTTGTAGAAATCAATGATTAGGATTAGAAATGTGAGGAATCACATGTAACATATTTTAGACTTAGTTCATCTTTTCATATACTGTGGGAATTTTTCGGAGATGCATCTTCGGAATGATTCAAAGTTAATAGTTTTATGGTGTTTCCGGAGATGCATCTCCAAAATTATTCAATGTTATTTTTTATGGTGTTTCCAAAGATGTATCTCCGGAATTTCCTACAATATGTTTTCTTTTCATATTTGTGCGTGTTGTCTGCGTGCATTAACGATACATATTACTTTACCTTACATGCATTATGGTTGATAGATTCGACAGACTAAGACATGGTCGGTTGCCCAACATATATCTATTCGATGAACGTGGAGCCAACAGGTTCCAGAGTCATTTGATACATCTGGTCAGGTAGAGGGGTTGATTATGGGGCGCAATTGTCGCTCCCTGGATTTCCATCCTGGTACAAACGCGAAAGTGACGCGGAAAAGGTTAGAGTCTCCAGCCAGACATTTTTATCCAGAAGGAACGAGAATGGTAATGTTGCACAAACCAGAAGAAAAGAAAAGGAAGGACACGGGTCCTGCAAACCAAAGAGACTGGGTTCGGGAGTCGGTTACGACCTGGGAAGGTATTAGCATCCCAGATCGTCCGCCGTACCCGACGGGATCCACGCTTGCAAAGAAAATGTTTCAAAGGGTGAAGAAATGAAAGTTGCTGCAAAAAGAAGGACTAGAACTGGAAAAGAAAAGAAAAGAAATGGGGGAAAATGTAGGGAAAATAAAAGAGTGTGCTCGAACGGGACCTACCCCGCTGCCTACGTACCTCACTGGACATGAGGATCAGAGTCGCCATAGTTCCCCTAACTAGGGGTGGAAAAGATTGCTTGTTAATTAAGGATTGAACTGCCTATATCAATGCTCAGGTGTTGCAGGCTCGGACGACGAGTGCGTTACCGTCTTGCAAAATGACAAGTAGGAGCAAGTTCGCACGTAAAGAGTGAATGAGGTGAGAAGAGAATTCCCGAAGGAGAGACGCTTATTGTTTGTTTGTGTTTTTTAGAGGTCTTTTAGAGTGTGGCACAAGGAAGTGAAGGAAAATCCCTCTCTAAGGACATGTCCTTATTACCACATCCCAAAATAGAATGAGTAACAAGTCCACCAAGAATGAGGAAGATCCTCAAACTTGTTTCCTAAGATTAGGATTTAAATTCACTAACTTGTTTGTATTATTAAGTGTTTTTGTGGATTAAAGTGAAGAAGTGTTTTTAGCTTTTCTTTGAGAGAGTGACAAAAGGGAGAAGTCATCTTAACTATTATTAATGTTTTAGATTTTGTATGAAGATGAGAAAGAGAGAGCACCAAAAGGATCTCAAAGGTAAAAACAAAAGGGGAAGTCTAATCCTAAAAGTTATCATGCAAAGGTGGTCCTAAAGTTAGTGAGGTTTAAACTATCCTAAGAAAGAAGAAGAAGAAGAAGAGAGGAAGAGGAGAGGAAGAAAGAAAAGTTAGAGAACAACTCACTCCTCTAAAGGAGATAAGTTGCTTCTAAAGGGGGAAGATAGAAGTTGAATCACAAGATGACATAAGGCACATCAAAAATCACAAGATAGAAAGCAAAGTAAGAGAAAAGATGAAGAATTGAAATGTGGATAACATCCACACTTCACTTACCATGAGCCCCTGAAATGGTTAGAACTTAAACACATATGACAAGATAATACCAAACAAGATCAAGTGAGGCATAAACAAGCAAATAATCAATTCCACATACCACAACCAGAAGTGATTCATCTCATTTATATGCTAACAAACCTCAAACAAAACCAAAATGGAAGTGGAACAAACATGGCATCTCAAAGCAACATGAACTACTTATGAAAGAAGAAAGCATACATGAGATTAAATACATCATTCAAGCATAACAAGCATCATCTACCTCAAGACCAGAATCACATCCCCACAAGAATGTGCACAAACGACACAAAAGACCAAGGAAGAAATCATACAAGCTCAAACATAATCACCACAAGAATGAGAAGTGAAGTGAACATGTGCACAAGTGTAAGGACAAACAAATGCAAATCAAATTAAAGCATAAGCCTCAACTAAAGACCAGTGACCTAAACATGTTAAAATGTTCCTAAGAAGCATGAACAAACATGGGGAAGAAGCATACAAACTCAAGCATAAACATTATGGAGGGCAAATGGACAAAGAAGGTAAAGTGAACATGCATACATTTGTGAGAGACTTCAAAGGCAAGCAACACAAAAATTTCCAAAGCACAAACACCAATTAAGGAACAGGGATCAAACCTCATACAAAAAGAGCTCTAAACATCCTATAGGAGTTGGCGCAAGTGCCCTCCTAGCCTAAGAACTAAGCATGCAACAAGAAGAAGAAAAAACTAGGGCAATCACATATGAAAATTCAAATAAAATCAAAAAATCATCCACAAATTCTACAATTAAGCACAAGTGCTCATTGACCATGTGATAACATCATACCAAAAGAGGAAAACCAGAATAAAAATCAAACTAGGTCAAAGGACCTCATGAACACAAACTAGGGTTTGAAACTTCACACACAAGTTAAATGCCAAACATAATCAAACAAGTTTCTAAAAATCAGAAGAAAAATCATCAATGAACTACATCCTAATATGAACCAGATGCAAAAAGAACCAACTCAAAACTCAAATTAATGATCAAGATATAAAATCCACAAGTCAGCATTCATTTAAAGTGAATAAAAAACAAATAATAAATGTGAAAATTAATTTCTACGTGGAAAATAAAAATAAATGAAAAATAAATATATCAAAAATTAGATAAAATTAAAAGAAACAAACATGATTTATTTTAGAATTTTATGAAACCTATTACTATTTTTAAAAAATAAAAACCAAACTGAAAACAAAATGAAATAAAAAAATAAAAGAAAAGGCCAGGGGTGCAATAAGCAAAGGGATTCAGTTCAAAATGGTTTGGGCTCCTAAACAGGGGGCGTGAATAGCACTACAAGGCCCAGATCAACCCAATGTGTACACAACATTACCATGGAAATTCAAGGAAAATCAGGAAAAAAAAACAAGCCATCAGATCAATCTTACGCATGCCAAAAGGTCAATGGATTCACTAAGTCAAAAGATCAAGCAATGTTTAGGGTGCGTGCACATCATAATTAAGGTGTGGTGACAAGCAGGATGCATTATTGTGAGAAAAGAAAACACGTGAGGGAGACACTCCCATTTTAATGCGCTGTCAAAGCTTAAACCGTCCAGATCAAATATCCAATGGTTAAAACATCATCTCCTTCATTTTCAAATTCAAATAAAATTCCAGAAACCGGCGACCAGAGCCCAAGCTCCGGCGCCGGAAAATTCATGAGCAAGAACAAACCATCACCAAAATGAATCAAACTCTCCAGATGAAATAAATCAAGCATGTTGAATTCAAATATCCACTTAGATTTTCAAATAGATCAAGGAGCAAAGAAAATCGAAGCTAAACATATTCACATGTCAAACTGAAATTCAATCATACAGTCTCAATTCTCACTCATTTTAAAAAATAAATAGATCAACATCATCAATGAAGCATACAGATCAAATATCACACAAGAAAACACAAATCCAGATCTATGAATTTGACAATCACCTGAAATTTGCAGAGCATCAATTAGCTTGAGAAAAGCCTTCAGATGGTGCAGATCTGCCTCTTTTAACTCCTCCTTGCAAAATAAATGCAAGAGAATGCCTGAGATTGCTTAGATCTTGAGTTTCAACCTCAACTGCACTTGAACTGCGCCTTGTGAAATCCTTAGATTCAACTTGAATTAATGGTTGATCTATGATCCTTAGAGCTCAAGGATGAAGACTGTGTAGTTAGTTTTGGCAATGAGTTAGGGAGATGATATATTCGAAGCAAATTGCAGAAATGCAAGAAATTTGAATTTGAGAAAATGAGAGAATCCCCTGGCACATTCAAGGCATGTTTAGCTTATATATCATGTGCATACCATGCTGATTAGGGTTTGCAAGCAATGGCACGTGAGAAGAGAGTGTGTGGGATGAATTTGCATTATGGCATGAAGAGTGTGATCTTATCTTTTACTCGTGAATTCCTCCCCTCCTTGGCACATGCTGACTTCATTTTGATTCACTCATTCACACTGACTTAATCCTGGCCCTTGGATTCTTCCATCATGCTTTTAGAATGATTTTACACTTTTTTAATTTTATGAAATACCATGCACCCATGCATTATGGTATTGTGACTTATTTTTATCTTTAAATCAGCTTGGAAATGAGTTACAACACATTTTGCAACTTGGTAGAAAGTGATATTTCATGTGAAATCCTAAAAACAAGCCAAATTCAAATGATCATAACTTCCTAACCACAAATTATAAGGTGATGTTGTTATACTTTTTGAAAATGGGAGAACATACCCTACAACTTTCATGTTTGAAGAAAATTCATTTGGATCCATCTTAATCATGAAAGAGGCCTTTGAATATTAGGGAAAAACTTGCCAAAAATAATAACTTTCATTACAAGTCACATGTCAAAAATGGAAAGTCCTTCAAAACCTCTTGATTCATGATATTTGCCACCACCAAAGCCCTTATTTGACCTTAAGGATATCCCTTGACTTGAAAAATGGGATTGGGCCCCTTGCATTGTCACAATTGACTTTTCAAATAATCAGTTTGACCAATTTCTTCTTATGCAAGCAACTGATGAAATGATTGCCTTCCTTAATGAATTTTCTCACCAAATTTCATCCATAGAATTCACATATCATATGAATGACTTTGCCCACATGAAATGGCCAAAGTCACAAAGGATCCTTGCTTGAAAATTAAACCCTAATTTGAAGACCATTTGTGTAGGAGCTTGCCCTTTCTTGGATCATCTGCTAATCTCCAAACCTTCTGGGCTCTTGCAAAGGACCTTGAACTTGTATATGCCATGTAGACACTTCATAGGACTTGGACAAGGTCACTTTCCTTCTTGCTTTGACTTGTAAGGCTTCAAATGCACCCATGATTGATCATATGCCCAATGCTAGAACATGAGAATGTTATGCTTCATTTTTCTATGAAAAAATGCTAAGGATATGACATGCTTATGATGATTATGATATGATGATGATGCTAGAAAGAAGAGGGCAAATTTGGGGTGTTACAGCTTCCCCTATTCAAGCAACTGTTAATCTGAAAAGGACGATAGCACAGGCTGTCGACCGTTCAAGATAAATTGTGGTTGAATACCAAGAAAACTTGAAATTTGCACTCTGCTGGAGAATGCAGAAAATGGGAAATAAACCCAACACTCTGGGCAATCTAAGTGGAGAAAAAGAAGACGAGCTCCTTCCAAATCGAATTGTTACGCCGGATAAGAAAAACTTAGACAGACGAGTCTTCTTCGAGCAAACCTGTTACGCCAGGAACGAGACATACGAGCCTTCTTCACGTAAACCTATTACACCAGGAACTGGACATACGAGCCCTCTTCATACATTTTACAAAAATATATGACTTCAGACAGACGAACCTCATTCGGATATCCATTTATGCCAGGACCGATGATGCACTTAAGTCTGTGGGATAGACATGCATGATCAGGATAGACGAACCCTCTTCATATATTCTCTGTAGATATATGGTCTAAGACAAACGAGTCTTCTTCAGATAACTTGTTACGCTAGGTGCAACATTAGGATTGGACGAACCCTCTTCACAAATATTGCGTAGATAAGTGGTGCCTGAGACAGACGAACCTCCTTCGAATAACCTGTTACGCCAGGACCAGTAACCATTTTGACGTTTAATCCCACCATCAGGACTTCAAACCTCTTCAACATAGACGAGTATTGGATGATCATCAAGAGAACACAGTCGATTGCCATAAGTCAATAATACAAATGAATATCCAACAATGATCTAAGAAACACAGACGAGCGCTTCAAGCAATGATACAGACAAATATCAAAAACTGATATATACGAATACCAGAAATCCAACACAGAAGAGCATGGAGGATTATACGGACGAGTATCCAAACAATGCAAACGAGCTTCAAACAGATAACAAACCCTGACGAGTGCTGGAGAACGCAGACGAGCATCAAGCCAATACCAAACACAGACAAGTGCTGGGGCATGCAAATGAGCAAAATCAAATGCCTAATTGGCAGTAAGAATCTCAATTCTACAGGGGAGAACCAGGCCAAGATGCTTTGATACTTAACTCTGGTTAGGGAGATGAACAACTGTCTATATCATCACATTAGCCAAAAATAAATTGGCGACTTCTCTGGGGAATATTCCAATGATGAGAGTAAATCCCAATCATGACCTCTGTGGGGAAATCAGGCGTTCAGCTGCCTGCTGGGAATATTCCACTTGTGGAAAGATAATCCGCTTGGGGATGAAAGCTCTTCAATTAGCCTTAGAGTTATGATGGGGATTCCACCTGTTCTAACTCAGCTGGGGAGCCTTCTCTGGTTGGGGAGATATGACACCGTCCTGCAAAACCTGCAACAACAGTATACACACATGTGCCCCGGGGACTTACATGGTATGATTCGTTCATCCACTGTCATCCGACACTCAAAGATGGTTTTAAATGTTTCCCTGCAATGTCAATTTTGTATAGAAAATCACAACATTTCAAATGCAATGTTCTTTATGCCAAACATTCAGGACATTTTTGCAAACAAAATAAACACAACACAACTTTTGACTGAATATTCATGTATTAAGTGGCCTCTGAATAGGAAAAAATTTACATCAGGAAGCAACTACCTGGAAAGAGGTAGCTACCATAAAATTGAGAAAAGAAACTATCCTAATGGCAATGTACACGACATTCCAATGAGTTTCCTTCCTGCTATGACCAACATGTCTTCAAAACTTTCCATTTTTGCCTTTGTCTTCTGAAGAAGAAGGGGAGACTGATTCCTGCCCTTCTGATATTGTCAGGCTGTTTGAAACGATGATTGTGTTCAGATTACTTGGATCGTAGTTGTTCGCTTATTCCCTTGTTTTGCGTGGATCGCCCTTTCGGGTTTTCAATCCACCGGGATACCCTTTTTTTCCTGAGCTATCCGATGTGGCTTTTCAACTCAGCGGGTGTACATTTTTTTCCTTATTTTCCCTGAGTTTTGCCTGAGCTTTTTATTTTGTTTTTAGCTCGCCGGGATGCCCTTTTCTTGCCTGGACCTTAATTCTGTTTTTGTGTCCAACGGGTCTTTTATGCGAAGTATTTTTTAACCGCGTCCGAGTTAACAGTGGATTGGAAATCTTCTCCATCCATAGTATTGAGCATCAGTGCTCCACTCGAGAAAACTTTCTTTACTATGAATGGGCCTTCGTAGTTTGAGGTCCACTTGCCCCTGTGATCTGAAACTGGAGGAATGATTGTTTTAAGTACAAGCTCGCTTACTTGATACTCTCGAGTACGTACTCGTTGGTCGAAAGCTTGCTTCATTCTCCTCTGATAAAGTTGACCATGACAGATGACCGCTAATCTCTTTTCCTCAATTAGGCACAACTGATTATATCGAGCACGTACCCACTCGGCCTCATCAAGCTTCACATCCATCATTACATGTAAAGAAGGAATTTCCACCTCAACAGGCAAGACTGCCTCCATGCCATATACTATGGAGAAAGGAGTTGCCCCGGTTGACTTCCTGACTGACGTTCGGTACCCATGCAGCGCGAATGGTAACATCTCATGCCAATCTTTGTAAGTGACAACCATCTTCTGTACAATCTTCTTAATATTATTGTTAGCTGCCTCTACCATGCCATTCATCTTTGGCCGGTAAGGAGAAGAATTGTGATGTTGAATCTTGAAGTCTCGACATAGTTCTGCCATCATCTTGTTGTTTAAATTGGAACCATTATCATTAATGATTCGCTCGGGCAATCCGTATCTGCAAATGATGTCTCTCTTCAGAAATCTGGCTACCACTTGGTGAGTGACATTGGCATAAGATGCTGCTTCAACCCATTTGGTGAAGTAATCAATCGCGACCAAGATGAAGCGATGGCCATTTGAAGTTGTAGGCTCTATCCTCCCGATCATGTCAATGCCCCACATAGAAAAGTGCCAAGGAGATGACATGACGTTGAGCGGGCTTTAAGTAATATGCACCTTGTCTACATATATCTGGCATTTGTGGCACTTACGGGCATATGAACAATAGTCTGCATCCATTGTTAGCCAATAGTACCCTGATCTTAATAACTTCTTAGCCATAGCATGTCCTCCTGCATGAGTACCGAAGGATCCTGTAAACACCCCTAATTTGACCTCTCACTTTCTTATGCCTTGGATTATGATCACACATATTGCATAGCATATCATTACATCTTACATTGCATATTCACCTTTAATATCTCATTGCATCTCTGCACAACTAGGGTTTGTGATCAGATGAATCTTGAAGAGAGTATGATGTATCTCAGAGGCCATGAAGCATGATAGGAAGATTCTTGGGTGTTCTAAGGTCATATTGTACCCCCAAGGGTTCTTGAAAGTCAAAAGATCACAAGAGATTGCAGATGCACCTAGGCAGGCACAGGGCTCCTACACAGATGACCTGAAATTAGGGTTTTGGGTTTGAGGCCCTTACAAAATTGTTTTTGTTCATTCTTGATTCCATTGGTCTTTATATGATATAAGGAGCTTGTGTATGAAGTTTTATGCAAATAATTCACTGAGGAAGTCATCTGATCAAGCTGTGACTTGTTGTGCAAGAAAAGTCAGGATTAGGGCATCTAAGGCCTCCAACAAGGGTTCCAAAGGGTCATCATCATCATCAATTTGAGGTCCTATGACCTTTATTTGGTCTTAGGAATGTTTTAAAGATCACAAGATTGAAGAATTTTGAGCCATTGCAAAAGTTTCCATTTTTGGACATGACTTGTAATGAAAACCTTCCATTTTGGGAAAGATTTTCAACCTCCTCTTTCTTGATCAAAAAGGCTTCAAATGAATTTTCTTCAAACATGAAAGTTGTAGATTGGATCTTCCCTTTTTAAAAAAGTACAAGAACTCCTCTTGATTCATCCTAGAACTCAAGATATGTCAAGTCAAAGTTGGGAAAAATCTTGTAATTTTCAAGTTCATGTCAAAGAGGGAAATGTGCAAAAGTGAATTTCAGGCCTCTACATGACTTCTAATCCACTCAAATACATCATGGCATGATAAAAAAAACATCTCAAAGTCAGAATTGAGCCTTGAACCAAATGATTCCATGTCTTGTTTCTCAAGAAATCACAAAGTTGCAAAATTACAAAACCTATGCAAACTCTTGATCCAAGCCATACAGCTCACAACATTTGATCCTAGGGTTCTCCTTGAAGCCAGCTGAGGCAGCTCAAGTCCTCAAATCAACTCTTCCATGGCCCATACCTCAAGTACACAACTTTTGACTTTTTGTCCAATTGAGCCATGCCATTCTCACAGTGGATATCTACTCCTCTGACTCATTCCAATTGTTTATGCATTGCCTAAGGATCATAAAACACAACACACAAGAGCTCAGAGGACACACACTCAGATTGCACAAAAATCCAAAAACACTTAATAATCACAAATGGGTTAATGATCTTAATCCAGTATCATTAGGGTAATTAAGTTGAGATTCTCATCTCATACTTAGGTAGACTCATTATCCCTAATCAGGGATGATATAATGAGTTTGCAAACCCTTGATTAAAGCTTAAGCTCATTATCCTACGCAAAACACCAAAAACAATAAAAAGACTGAAAACACAAAATACAAACAATAATCGTCTCCTCCGGGATTCTTTTCTCATCACATTCACTCCGAAATCGAGAACTTGCTTCTTCCATCTAATGCAAGACAATTAGAACTCGATCCAGACGAGTCATACACTTGAGCATAGATAAGCAATCAGTTCACACCAAAAACATCTAAGTCTCTTTGAGTCGAACTACGGTGTTCTGACTTTCTCATTCCACGAGAGGATACATAGGCATAACTTAACAGTTATCGAACAAAAGTCCCCAGGTCTCCCCCCTCTCCTCTTTCTAGCTTTCTTTTCTTAGCCTCAGTTTTGAACTCCCATTCTTTGTATACCATCACTATGTACATCCATCTCTGTTATAACACAGCTAGCACATACATTATCCCCCCTTAACACAATCAGGTAAGTGTGGATCCCGTCGAGTACGACAGACGATCTGGGTGCTAATACCTTCCCAGGTCGTAACCAACTCCCTTACCCAGTCTCTTTGGTTCGCAACCGTCTTATCCACTTCTTTATAGGTTTATGCAGCATTACCTTTCCTTTGTGCTATATTATTGTAACCTTGGTGGGTGAGGTATTCCAGTGAGAAAGCCTCAATACAAAGGCCTGAGTGACACATAAGATTAGAGTGGTTTCATATTCTTTCCCATTCCATTTCGGTCTGGTGCAGGAATATGAAAACACGGTTCAGACATGGGTTTCTTTTTGAGAACTATGTGCTACGGATCTCCTGTAGTGCTAGAGCTATCTGGGAAGTCTGCTAAGTCTGGATGACCTTTTTAGATGACCTTCAGCATCTGAGGTGAATTAGGGGAGGATTCTTTATGATTAGTGTAGGTACTATATCCCCCAGGATGAATGTGTTTATACTTCTTATAATAGATCCAAACAATGAAGAATCATTCCTCCTCATACAGACCACAGGGGCAAGTGGACGCCAAACAATGAAGGTCCCTACGTGATAACTAAAGTCTTCTCAGGCGGAACACTGATGCTCGCAACCATGGATGGAAAAAATTTCCCATCTCCTGTGAATTCAGATGCAGTTTAAAAATACTTCGCATAAATGACCCGCTGGACATAAAAATAGAATGTAAGTCCAGGCAAAAAAAAGGGCATCCCAGCGAGTCAAAAACAGAATAAAAGACTCGGGAAAAAATAAGGGAAAATAAATATTAAAAAAAATGTGTACACCCGCTGAGTTGAAAAGCCACATCGGATAGCTCAGGCAAAAATGGGTATCCCGGTGGATTGAAAACCCGAAAGGGTGATCCACGCAAGATCAGGGAATAAGTGAACAACCGCACTCTGAATTCGTCTGTATCACGCTCACATAACCTAGCAAGCTTCGAAAGGACAAAACGTCGATCATAATCAACTTTCTTCAGAAAGTAAGATAAGAAGAGCGTTCAAAGCCATACAAGTCATAACCAAAGGAAGATTGAAGTATCAACTTCAGCATTGCCAAATAAAATACTTTTATTTTCTCAATTTTATAGCAATCTCCTCATTTCAGGGATTAGCTTCTTCAAATGTACTCGCCTGTTCAGGGCAGACAAGTCAATAAAATCAATATTCACTCATACTCTGTTTTATACTCTTTTGTTTTGTTTGCAAAAAAATGTCCAAAGTTCGTAATACAACATTTGCATGAAAACATATAAGCCAATTTTAGTAAATGCTTGCAGGAAATATGTACTCTTAATCTAACTCCTACGACGGAATCCGGTTGAGGATACCTCAGGACACTTGTACGTTTCCTTTGTTTAATAGGTTGCAGGTGTCATACCCCAAATTTGTCCTACCCGCACTATTTTATTTTATTGTCTAACCATCATTTCAAAAAAATCCAAAAAATATATGTCATGTCTTTTCTTCGGGTTTTTTGTGCGCAGTGTCGTTTCAGAGTCGAGTGTGTGCGAAAATCGGTGTATGTCCAATTCATTTCTTTTCATTTTAAAAATTCTTTTGTATTCGTAAACCAAAATTTTCTTATTATTTTCCAATTTTATTATTATTGGTTTTAGTTATTATGATTATTCTCATTACTCCCCATTTTTATTTATTCTTAAGCAAAGTCAAATTAGGCCCATTATCTTTTTTTAAGCTCATTTATTTTAACAAAAACCACAAAAATATTTTTCTCATGTTTATGATCCTTATTATTATTTTTATTACTATTTTTATCATTTACTATTATTTTTATTCTTTTAGTCTTATAATTCTTACCCTTTATTTCAACATATTTTATTATTATTATTTTCATTTATTATTATTATTTCTTTTATTTTCATTTATTTTTAGTTTCCTTATTTCAATTATTATTATTATTATTATTATTATTATTATTATTATTATTATATTTATCTGTTATACTCATTATTGTTATTATTTTTGTTTTGAATACTATACAATCCCACTAATACACTACACAATTATATATCAGCCAGCTTTTAAGCTTCCCCACAATTCCGTACACTTCTGTAAACACCCCAAATTTTCCCTCACTCGTTCACACCATGGCTTGTGATCATTTCATATTCATAAGCTCAATCATGGCATCTCATATTACATTTTTGATTCACTGCATTGGTTCTAAGTCATCTGCATCTAGGGTTTGTGATCTGAGCAACCCAAGGGCTTCTTGAGCCACTACAAAGGTCATCAATCACTTCAAAGAGGTACATGTAGGTTCAAGCATCATATTATATCCCCTCAAAGTCAAGAATGCCAAGAAATCACAAGAACTGAGAATGGCATGGAAGCAGAGCCAGGCTTGACTGCACAGATGACCTAGAATTAGGGTTTTGGTTTCAGAGGCCATAACTCCAAATGTTTTGGTCATTCTTGTTTATATTGGTCTCTATATGGTATAGGGAGTATGCATATCAATTTTCATGAAGAAATTCCATAGGGAAGTCATCTGATCAAGAGTTGACTTTTCAAGCAAGTCAATGCAAAATCAGGGCATCTGAGGCCCCCAATGACCCGACCAAAGGATGTTCTTCATCATTTTGATTGTATATGATCTTTATTTGATCATAGAAGATGTTAGAAGTTCACAAAATTGAAGAATTTCAAGTCTTTTGTAAAGTTGACTTTTTGGGAAAGTTTGACTTTTAATGAAATTGCCATTTTGGGAAACTTTTTCAACCCTTGCTTTTTGATTCAAAAAAGCTTCAAATGGAAAAACTTTGGTCATGAAAGTTGTAGAATGGATCATTCCCTTTTCAAAAAGTACAAGAAC
This sequence comes from Lathyrus aphaca, assembly GCA_963966055.1. NCBI lineage: Eukaryota > Viridiplantae > Streptophyta > Magnoliopsida > Fabales > Fabaceae > Lathyrus > Lathyrus aphaca. Next base: position 277,002,139 of record OZ014520.1, on the reverse strand, counting down.
ATGACCTAATTCATTTTGGATCAAAAGTTATGGCTTGTCAAAGTTGGCAAAAATCACAAAATTTCAAAGTTTCTACCAAAGAGGCAAAGTTGCAAATTCACTTCTCAAGGCAAATTAATTCATCAAATGGACCTCTAAACTTCACAACATGATCATACAAAATTTAAAAATCAGAATGGGCCAAGGGATCATTCATTTTTGTGGCCTATGGATCAAGATTTTTCATAAGAAGCAAAAGTGAACCAACTTGCAAAACTCATCATAGTTTATCACCCACTTGCTTGCTAGCTTGCTGAACCATCCTAGGCATCTCCCCACATCATGCTGCGCAGGACACACCCTTTGTCCTTGGCTAGAAAGTAGCCCATACCTCTCTTACACAACTTTGACATTTTGGCAACTTGAGCCATACCTATCAGTAAAGCACACATCACTTCTTCTGACCAATCACAGTTGTCTATACAAGCCAAAAGCAAGCCAAAGCAACAAGAACACAAGCCTGGAACACTCCATAGCACAACATTCTCATTTTCACCTCATCTGGCAAGAGCATTCGAAACTGCTTGCACAAGCCACAAACACACAAACAAACTTCACCAATCAACTCAATACACCTTCCTGGTCACAAAACACCCTTCACCATAGCCTGAAACTCAAAGAATCAAAAACACGATCACCACCTGCCATTGAACAGAACTCCTGCCATCTCTCAAACCAGCCATTGCAAACTTCAAACAAACCTTGCAAGCTTCTTAGGAGGATCAGTGGAGTAGATTTGAGCCAAAGAAACAGCCTGAAAGCTCTGGAATCGAAAGCTCCATCTCAGGTATCATCCAAGAACATTTTTCCAGAACTCGTGTTTTGAGTTATAAACTGATTCTATGTGATGTGCTGATCATTTTAAGCTTTGAATCATTGAAAATGGTTGCGTGTGTAGGATGTATTTGATCTCTGAAATTTTTGCGTTGTTTTCCGTTTTGATTCGTTTCTCATGATTCGGTGGAAATGAATGGATTTTGGGGTGGGGTTTAGGTTTAGTGATGATTAATGATTGATTCTGGAGAGTTTGGCATGATTTCATGGCATATTGAGAGAGATTGAGAGTTGAGCTGGCCGGAGAAGACGACCGGAACAGTGTTCCGGTCGCCTGAGAGTGATTAGGGCAGGATTAGGGCTTAATCATTTAATTAGCGAATTTGAATTCCAGCCCTTGGATGTGGTGCCAAGTCAAACGCGCGCGCTGCCAGTTCAAACCTAGGCCCTTGGATCTGATTACCACCCATTTAATCCATTTTATTTTTCATTTTATTTCATTTAATTTGTCCATTTAATTAAAAATAGTAAAACAATTTTAAAAAATTCTGAAATTTTTTGTACAAACTTTTATTTAATTCCAAAAACCAAAAACTTTTTTATTTTTATTTTTTGCATAAAAAATATTTTTAAATCATTTAAAAATTTATTTTTAATTAATTAATGAGAATTAATTAATTAAAAATACTTTTAGGTATTTAAAAATCACCAAAGAATTCATGAAACCTTTAAAAACATTTAGAAACATTGTCCAACCCTCAAACCAAATTTCTTTTTTGATCTTGATGCATTTTGACAATTTTCCATGGAATTAATTCAATTTCAAGGCATTATTTTGATCCAAACTTCAAAAAATCATTTCTGCCTAACCATTGAGAGTTGGACTTTGATTCTTTTTGCATTGCATTTTGTTTAGCATGTAGTTTGTAGGATTAAATTGGCATGATTTGATCTTACATTTTCCTTTTGTTTGACATTTTTCTTGTCAAGGTATCCTAAAACCCTAGAGAACTTAGGAAATTCATAACCCTAATTGGGTTAAGAGTTAGGACCCCTCCTTTGGGCAGTGAGTTTGTATAGGATTAGTGTTCCCTTGAATGCATTTTCAATTTTTTATCTTGATGCTTGCTTCTGATTTTGGTTTTTGTTTGTTGCATTGATCATAAACCCTAATTTGGGCTTCCTTTTGCATTCATCTTAGATTTGCTTGCATACCTTGACTTGCCATGACATTTTATGCATTCATTTGATTCATTAGACATCTTAAGATATGTTGAAAGCATGTTTGATCATTGCTTCATGTATTTTCCATGTTGTATGTCATTTGCATTTCATAACTCTTCATGTGTGTTCATGGTTCTAAACTTGCTCCATTTGCATCCATAAGTTCATATGATCATCCCCATGCCTTGTCTCATGTTTGTATCATCTCATAGCATCATTATCATCCCATATATGCTTCTGGTTTTGGTATGCATCTTGCCATTTCATTTCATTTTGTATTGCATTGCATTTCTTTCACTAACTTTTCAGGTGGTAAGTTACTTTGAGAAGTGAATTTGCCTTCACTTCTCACAATTTCTTTTCATCTCTCTTATGCATCATTGCTGCATTTTATCTTTGTGTTTGAGATTGAGCTTGCTCTTTCTTCTCCATCTTACTTTCTTTCTTCAAGTGACTTGTCTTCTTAAATGAAGCAAGTTACTTTGCTTCTCTTTGCTACTTTCATCTGCTTCCTGGTGGTTCCTCTGAAGATTTCTTTCTTAAACCTCACAAACATTAGGAACAACCAAGCATGACAATGATTAGGGTCTTGATTAGTCTCCCCACTTAGTTTTACCTTTGTGTCTCTATGAGTCTTCTCTTCTCACTTCATAATCAGGGGTGGAGTGTATAACTTTAATCCTAAGTGTTAAACCCTTAATGTGTTTAAACCCTTTAATCAATTCACTTAATAATCATCAAGACATCAAGCTTGTAACTTGGGCCTTGCATTAGGGTTCTAATTCTTCCTTAATTGGTTAAGAAGGACTAACCCTAATGTTAATGGACAAGTCCCCCTCAGGTTGTCTTACAAACCCTAAAAATCACTTCATCATCTTACCATTAACTAAAATCCACTTAATAAAGGCTTTGTTTTGTCATGAGTTTAATCCCTAATCATGGATTAAGTTGAAGAGCTTTCCTCAGCTTGAACATTCTCATCTATTATCCTTCTATTAGGATGGTGTAATGTGTCTGTTTAATCCTTGATTATGGCTTAACCTCATTACTTAACACTAAACAAAAACAACAAAAACATCTAAATAATCACAAGTAGGTTAATGATCTTAATCCTACATCAAAGGTGATTAAGTGTGAGAAGCTGACTTCACACTTAAGGTATTCTCATTACCCCTAATCAGAGGGAAGATGTGATGAGTTTACTAACCCATTGGTTTAAGCTTAAGCTCATTAGCTCATGAAAAACTTTCAAAAGTAATAAAAGACTGAAAACTCAAAAACAAACAATAATCGTCTCCTTCGGGATTCTTTTCTCATCTCATTCACTCATAAACGAGAATTTGCTTCTTCCGTCTAATGCAAGACAGTTTGCACCTGGGCCAGACAGGTCATACACTTGAGCATAGACAAGCAAGCAGTTCACAAGTCAATTCATCTTTCAGTCTCTTTGGGTCGAACTACGGTGTTCTGACTTCCTCATTGCACGAGAGGATACGTAGGCATAACTTAACAGTTATCGAACAAAAGTCTCCGTATATTCCCCCTCCTTCCAGCTTTATTCTTTAAGCCTCATATTCCTGAGCATTTCACTCTTGTTCTTACACTGACACTGTATATATTACACTTCACTTCTCTTACACTGACACCTGTACATCCTTTTCTAGCTCTTTTATACACAAATTGCACTGACACTACCCCTTTAAAACACAAATCCTTTAAGCGTGGATCCCGTCGAGTACGACGGACAATCTGGGTGCTAATACCTTCCCAGGTTGTAACCAACCCCCTTTCTCAGTCTCTCTGGTTCGCAACCGTCTTATCCATATCTTTCTAGGTTTATGCAGCATTACCTTTCCTCCGGGATAAAAATGCCTAGCTGGCGACTCTTTCTTTCCCTGTGAGTTCACTCCTGTGTGTTCTCATATCATCCTTTCGCCGACCGTTCGCGTCTGTACCTTATTTGAGCGCAGTCTCATTATTTGGGAGCGACAGCTTGGCGACTCTGCTGGGGACCCTTATACTGTAACCAGGGCTTCTGGTTCTTTTTGTGGGTTCCTCCTAGCGCTTGTTTGATTTGTGTTTACTGGGGTGTTATGTGCTAATTGTGTTTATATAGTTGCTTTTATTGCTTTATGCACAGTTTTGTTTACTGCTTTCTTTATAGCTTTACATATATCATACTGTCATACTGTTCTGGCTGGATCTGGTTTTGTTGCTTTGGTGGGTGGGGTTCTATTGAGAGTTAAGGTCCTATACCTGGGACCTGAGTGACACCTAGGCTTGAGTGGTTCATGTTCTTTCCCATTCCATTTCGGTCTGGTGCGGGAATATGAAACACGGTTCAGATATGGGTTTCTTCTTGAGAACTCTGTGCTACAGATTTCCTGTAGTGCTAGGGCTATCTGGGAAGCCTGCTAAGTCTGGATGACCTTTATTATGACCTTCAGAAACTGAGGTGAATTAGAGGAGGATCTTTTATGGTTATTGTAAACACTGTACCTCCGGGTTAGAAGTGTTTACACTTCTCATAACTGATCCAAGTCTGAGGATCCTTGTTTTAGAACACCACCTGTGAGGGGGTTGGGCTGTTTACAGGTTTGCAGGTACCCTTGACCTCAGCATACCCTGTTACTTTGTTTGGATTAAGAATACTCCATTTTGGGACAGTTCTTGTGATTTTAACCCTGGACATGTGACTCTTTATTTGAGTCCCCCACCTTGGTTACTGGACTTATGAACCTCCATCTGGATTTCTTGAACCATACATGGACTTATATCAAGGCAGTAATCAGATCCGGCTTGATCACAAACCCTTGCATATCATTTGCATACATCATCATTGCATCATTTAACGTTTGCTTATTTGTTTTTCAGGGCGTCCATACTATATTTTGGCTTGGTTTTGACCCCTTTATCTGCATAGACCTACCTGCTTCAGCTACTGTTATCACCAGCATCTTCCTGTCAGTGGCCCGTCTTCAGTGTTATTCTCCATCATCAGCATCTGTCTCAGCTTTTCTTCAGCAACATGGCACCCAAGAAGAGCAATATCTCCTACCATTTCTTTCAGCCTGAGCTAGCTGACATCAGGAAGATCCAGACCTTGATTACTCCAGACCATATACCACTATTCAGAGAACACTATGGAGGCATCCTTGATGTGGTTATGGATTTGGACCCTTCCCAGAGGAGCTTGATTCATACTTGCCTGCAGTTCTATGATCCCCCTATGAGGTGCTTCACTTTTCAGGATTTTTAGTTGGGGCCTTTATTAGAGGAGTATTCATCATTGGTTGGTGTACCTGTCAGGGGTGGAGTCCCCTTCAACCCCGAGATGGCTTTTCCTAGTAATGAAGAGTTGGAAAGAGCATTGTATCTGGAACCCTCTCTGATTGGGCAGAATATGACTACTAAGGCTGGATTCTCTGGTCTACATTTGGATTTCTTGGATTCTCAGGCCATCCTGAAGGCCTCCTCAGGAGAATGGAAGGCAGTCTGTGCATTATTGGCCCTTAGTATATATGGGGTCATATTATTTGCAGATGAGCCTAAGTTTGTTAGCAAGAATGCAATTCACCTTTTCATTCTGAGGAACCCAGTACCCACCTTACTGGGAGATTTCTACTACTCTGTTCACCAAAGGAATGAAAAGCAAAGAGGAAGATTGGTGAGATGCTGTGCTCCCCTGTTCCATACCTGGCTGCTCAAGCACTTGCCCAGGACTGATGCATTCTTGAATCCTCACCAGCCAAAGAATTGGGCTAGAAGACTCATTGCTTTGACCTCAGCTGACATCAGGTGGTGCACTCAGAGTACCAAGGGCAGGGACATCATTACTAGTTGTGGGAAGTTCCCCAATGTACCTTTGATAGGAGTGAAGGGTTGCATCAACTACAACCCTCTGCTATTCAAAATACAATTGGGCTATGCATTGGTCCATCCTCCTAGAGCACAAGATTTGGCTGAGACCCTTTATTGTGAGATTAAGCCTAATTTGGCTATTGTCAGGCAAGCATCCTGGGCTTGGGACAATGTTCAGACCAAGGGAATAACCATTCTGGGGAAATGCAACAATGTGGCCTCAGCCCAGTACTATGAGTGGTCTCATGCCAGGGCACAAATTTCTGGGATGCCCTTCACCATTGAGGATGCACCAGGGCCATTCACAGCACCTCCTGCCACTGTCAGCTTAGAGGAGTTTGAGAATTTGAAAGAGAGAAATGAGAAGTTGACTCAAGCTCTACAGAAGACCCTCTGGGAGAGGAGTGATGGTCGCTTGGACATTGAAAGGTTAGAAAAGCTAAAGGTGGAGCATCTAGCCAGGATTGAGAAGTCAGAGGATTACATCAAGAAGTCTAGGGCTGGAGAACAGATTTTGAAGAATGTCTGCAAGGAGGCTCAGTTCCAGAAGGCCAGGACTGATTTGTATCTGAAGGAGAGTCAAGCTAGGTGGGTCAGGATCACCGAAGCTCGTACTCAGGAGGATAAGAGGACTCAGGACAAGATTGAGCAGTTTGAGGCTAGTGCAAAAGAGCAACAGGAAGCCCTGCTAGCAGCCCAAAGAGAGATCTCAGAGTTGAAGATTAGAGCTGGTGTGAAGAGGTCAAAGGACCAGAGTCGACACAAGAAGCTAACCGCAGCTGTTACTACCAGGAATCTCCTTATCAGGAACCTTACAGAGCATCCAGCTGATCCTGTGACTGAAGCACTTCTAAAGGAAGTTCAGGAGGATGAGTTTGGTCTTAGTGTCTGACTTTTGCTTGTTGTTGCTTTCATCTCATTGTACTTTTCCCTTTTTGTGTTGCATTTTGACCCCTCAGAGGGCATGTATTGTAAAAAGAAACAAACTATGTATCAGTTACTTTTTTGTAATATATGTGTTGGTTTGTTTTATCTGAATTTTTCAAGCAACATCAACAGCATCTTCAAGGGTCTGGAAAGGTCAAAACCAAGTGCCAAGCCGGATACCTTGGAAACAAATAAGCATACTGCATTGCATGCTGACCTTTGTTTGTTTTGTAGGTTTTGTTTTGTTTTTGTTACTAACTCTGTTGTGACTTCAGGAACTATTGCTCGACGTCGGGTGTTCCCACTCAACCGTCCACACAGATATCCAACCCGCAACAACCTTCCGGGTATACAGATGGACCAGGTACAACAGGACCTTACAGAGGTCAGGAACCAATTGGCCAATGAGAGATTGGAAATGAGGAATCAGATGACACAATTTATGGAGGTGATGAATGGTTTAGCTCAAAGCCAAGAGAGATTGAGGGCTTTAGTAGAAAGGCAGACTCAGGAAGACCCCCATCTAGGGACAGGTGGGACAAGCAACAATGAGAGGGTTCAGCCTCATATCAACCCACCTGTATTTGGACCCCACCTTCATCCAGAGATCAATATCCCTGCTAATGCACAAGGGAATGCTACTACAGGCAGAGTACTCCAAGAAGACCCCCAGGAAGATCAGTTCACAGTGATGGGAGCTGGGGATGAGGCTTATGACATAAGGCTGGATGAAATTGCTGAAAAATTAAGATCCTTGGAGTCTCAAAACTCTTTGGGTTTTGATGTTATGGACATGGGCTTAGTGGACGGGGTCAGGATTCCCCACAAATTTAAACCACCGTGCTTTGAGAAGTACAACGGGACTTCCTGTCCACGGACCCACTTACAATCCTTTCTGGGGAGGCTGAAGGCATATACCACGTATGAAAAGCTATGGATGTTTTATTTCGAAGATAGCTTAACAGGAGCTTCAAGGGAATGGTACTCTCACTTGACTAGAGCAACCATCAGGTGCTGGAAGGACTTGGTTGAGGCCTTCGTTAGACAATCCAGTATAATTTGGATATGGCACCCAACAGGACCCTCCTATGGGGATGTCACAATCATCCAGAGAAAGCTTCCGGGAGTACGCCCAGAGGTGGAGACAGCTTGCTGCTGCTGTCCAACCACCTATGTCGGAGAAGGAGATGGCAGATATGTTTATGAACACCCTCCAAGGAACATACATTGACAGGCTAGCTGCCTTTTCTTCTACCAGCTTTGCGGATGTAGTTATAGCTGGAGAAAGAATTGAGAGCCTATTGAAGATGGGCAAAATTTTTGACAGCGGTGCAAGCTCTTCCAACAACTCAAGAAAGCCTTTTGTGGGCCCAAGAAGAACTGGTGATACTAATGCTATCCATACCAGCAGGGGCAGACCCCAATATGTTCATAGGTCTGTGGCATCTGTCACCATTCCCGCTCCAATTCATCCACAACCGGCATACCAACCTCAGCAACAACCTCACTACCAGCAACAAGCTCAATATCCACCTCAGAGAAATTATAACAACAACAACACCAGCAACAACAATCAGCAAAGACCATTTCAATAGAGACCATCTCAGGCCAATAGGGTGATTAATCCGATCCCTATGCCCTATGCCACATTACTGCCACAACTCCTGAAACTCAACCTGGTTGAGCTAAGGACATTGGCACCTCCGGATCCTGCCAGTCTGCCCAGAAATTATGACGCCAGCGCCAGATTTGCTTTTCACTCAAATGCACCTGGCCACAGTACAGAGAAGTGCAGAGCCTTGCACATGAAAGTGCAGGATCTAGTGGATTCCAAAGCTCTAAACTTTGCACCTCCACCAAATGTCAGTAAGAACCCTATGCCAAACCACGGTGGACCCAGAATCAATGCTATTGAGGAAGACAAGCCGTCTTACTTGATAACCAGTGTGGGGAAAATCCGGACACCTTTGGTAGAGATTAAAGCTCAACTCCTTGAATGCCAAATGTTCCCTGGATGTGAGCTAGGATGTGCTTATTGCAACATTTCAGTGAATGGGTGTAATAACTTGAGAGATGGCATAGATGGTCTCATCCAGAGTGGCATGCTTCAGATCACAACATCAATTCCTACCAATCCAGCAATCTCCTTAACAACAATTCCAGAATCGTCTACAACTGCAACAACAATTGTTCCAAACAACTCTTCAATCTCATCAACAAATGCTTCATCTGTCACTTCAACTGGCCAGATATCAACAAACATCCCTTCTACAACTTCAGCACCACTTCATTCAGAACCTCCTACAACAGCAGCACCCATCCATCCAACAATGTCTCCTACAACTTCAACAGCAAATGTCTCAACGGTTACAATTTATTATGATCCTGAAAATGATTCTGCCTACAACTCACAAAGCGCCACTCCTGTCAGAGCACCAGTCGCAATATACTATGATCCACATACTATCATGGTCCCTTCTGCAGCTGCTATCAGTCCAGTCACTATCACAGTGCCTGGGCCAGTACCTTATGAAAGCAGTAATGCCATCCCCTGGCATTATGGCTCCGATCTATACTGCGAAGGACAGAAAATCACTCTTGAATCATCAACTTCTTCACCACAAATAGACAATGTGGGGGGAGGCGGAGGCTTCACTCGAAGCGTACGTCTCTTTGTCCCGCAAATTCAAAGACCCAATTCCGAAGCAGAAGCTGCTTCCAAGGCAAAAGGGAAGAGTATGGTGCAAGAAGAGCAAATTTCTAAAGAAGCTTTGAAAACCCCTTTTGATCAAGAGGTTGATGAATTCATGAGAATCATCAAGAAAAGTGATTACAGGATAGTGGACCAGCTTCACCAGACACCTTCTAAGATCTCCATTTTATCATTGTTGATGTGCTCCGAGGCTCACCGGAATGCACTACTAAATGTCTTGCACGCAACTTATGTGCCAGAGGAGATTACAATCAATCAGTTGGAAGCTGTGGTTGGAAATGTTAACGCTAGTCATGGACTAGGATTTACCAACACTGATTTGACTACGGAAGGCCGCAATCACAACAAGGCTTTGCACATTTCCATGGAGTGTAAGGGTGCAGTTCTTTCCCATGTACTGGTAGACACAGGGTCATCCCTCAATGTCTTACCTAAAAAATCCCTTGTGAAGCTGGAGTATGAAGGATTGGCATTACGTCCCAGCAACTTGGTAGTGAGAGCCTTTGACGGTTCTAAGAGATCAGTTCTGGGAGAAATTGAGTTGCCTATAACGATTGGCCCACAAACTTTCAAAACGACCTTCTACGTGATGGACATTCAGCCGGCCTACAGCTGTTTGTTGGGTAGACCTTGGATTCACGCCGCTGGCGCAGTTACGTCTACCCTTCACCAGAAGTTAAAATTCGAGTGGGAGGGCCAAGTCGTTACTATCTGTGGAGAAGAAGATATTTTTGTTAGCCATCTGGCTACATACAAATACATTGAGATGGATGGAGAGATCCACGAAACTATGAGTCAAGGGTTTGAGGCCTTGAACATAAATGAAGCATCCGCTGTACCTGGAACCTCAATGACATCTTATCAACAAGCCCGGAAGGTTGTTGAAGAAGGGACTGCTCAAGGCTGGGTAAGTTGCTTCCCGTGGAGAAGAAAGAGGATAGATTTGGGTTGGGTTACAAACCAACTCAACAAGATCAAGCAGAGGCTGCTAAAGAGCTCAATTTTGTCAGTGGGGGGATGCTCACCCCCGATGTTGTGAACAATTTGGAAGACGAAGATGAAAGCGACCGCAACCTAGAGAGTTGGATCCGTCCAAAGGTCCCGGGGAGCAGTATCTCAAACTGGTCTTCCCAGGAAATTATAAGAGTTACTCCTGCAGAGTAATTATTATTTCCTGTATTTTTAAGCATGCATCAAGTTTTGCATCTTGCCCAAGATGACAAGACTCATTTTGTAATCGGGCCATCTGTAATTTTGTGCAACAAGATTAATCAATGAAATATCAGACATCTTTTGCAAATGAGTCTTTTCCGCTCACTGTTTTTCCATTTTTCTTTTTGTACAAAAAATAAATGGCAATGTTTTCAAAATGACAACTTCATTTCACTTTTCTAAGCAAGATTAAAATCAATCACTAAAATGAACAAACTGAACCCTTGCAGAGAGTGCCTTCCAGACCACACCGACAACAGCACGGCTATGACTTCGTATGACTTTGACAATCCAATCAATCAAGCTGATGAAGGGGTTGAAGAAGAATATGAGCTTCCTGAAGAGCTAGCCAGGTTGTTGAAACAAGAGGAAAGGGTTATCACTCCTCATCAGGAGGAGGTCGAGACGATTAATCTTGGTACAGATGAAGATGTGAAAGAAGTTAAAATCGGGGCCTGCTTACAAGACTCAGTGAAAAGACAACTGATTGACCTGCTTCAAGAGTATGTGGACGTATTTTCTTGGTCTTATCAAAATATGCCAGGGTTGGACACCGACATTGTTATGCACAAGCTGCCTTTAAGAGAAGATTGCCCGCCGGTTAAACAGAAACTGCGCCGTACTCGCCCAGACATGGCAATGAAAATCAAAGAAGAGGTACAAAAGCAGTGGGACGCCGGGTTCCTTGCTGTGACTAGCTACCCACCGTGGGTTGCTAATATAGTACCTGTGCCTAAGAAAGACGGCAAAGTAAGAATGTGTGTTGACTACCGGGACCTGAACAGAGCCAGCCCGAAAGATGATTTCCCATTACCTCACATCGATGTATTGGTGGATAACACGGCTCAGTTCTCGGTATTCTCCTTCATGGACAGATTTTCAGGGTATAATCAGATCAAGATGTCACCTGAAGACATGGAGAAGACAACCTTCATCACACCCTGGGGCACGCTCTGTTACAAGGTGATGCCATTCGGACTGAAGAATGCTGGTGCAACATATCAACGGGCTATGGTGACATTATTCCATGATATGATCCATAAGGAAATTGAATGTTATGTGGATGACATGATTGCCAAGTCCCTCACTGAAGAAGACCACCTGGTGAATCTGCTAAAGCTATTCAAGCGTCTGAGGAAGTACCAATTGAAGTTAAACCCCAACAAATGCACATTCGGGGTGCGATCTGGTAAGCTGCTGGGGTTTATTGTAAGCGAGAAGGGGATTGAAGTTGACCCTGATAAAGTCAAAGCTATTCAAGAAATGCCTGCACCAAAGTCAGAAAAAGAAGTTCGAGGGTTCTTAGGTCGATTGAACTACATTTCACGGTTCATATCTCACCTTACAGCAACCTGTGAACCCTTGTTCAAACTACTAAGAAAAGAACAAACGGTCAGGTGGAACGAAGACTGCCAGAAGGCCTTTGACAAGATCAAGGAATACTTACAAGAGCCTCAAATCCTTATGCCTCCAGTTGAAGGAAGACCTCTAATCATGTATTTGACAGTTTTAGAAGAGTCAATAGGGTGTGTGTTGGGCCAACATGACGAGTCTGGTCGAAAAGAGTATGCAATATACTACCTAAGCAAAAAGTTTACCGACTGTGAACAACGTTATTCACTGCTCGAGAAAACATGATGTGCTTTAGCGTGGGCTGCTCGCCGACTGAGACAGTATATGTTGACCCACACTACCTTGTTGATCTCAAAAATGGACCCAGTCAAGTATATTTTTGAGAAGCCAGCGCTTACCGGACGGGTTGCAAGATGACAAATGATTCTCACAGAATATGACATCCAGTACACATCTCAGAAAGCCATCAAGGGCAGTGTATTGTCTGAATATCTTGCTGAGCAACCCATTGATGATTACCAGCCTATGAGATTTGACTTCCCTGATGAAGACATCATGTTCATAAAAGCAAAAGATCATGAAGAGCCTATTCACACTGAAGGGCCTGACCCGGAAGAAGAATGGACTATGATGTTTGATGGGGCTGTTAACATGAATGGTCGTGGTGTTGGTGCAGTACTCATTACACCTAAGGGAGTTCACATGCCTTTCTCGGCAAAACTCACTTTCAACTGCACTAACAACAAAGCTGAATACGAAGCTTGCATTATGGGTCTTGAGGAGGCCATTGACCTCAGGATCAAGACATTGACTGTATTCGGAGATTCAGCTCTGGTAGTTAATCAAACCAACGGCAAATGGTACACACACCAGGATCATCTAATACCTTACAGGGATTATACAAGGAGATTATTTACTTTCTTCACAACAGTCATGCTTGAGTATATCCCTCGGGACGAGAATCAGTTTGCAGATGCTCTGGCTACCATTTCGTCCATGATCAAAGTTCAAACTGCCAACTTTGTACCTCAAATTTCAGTATCCAGACTTGACAGACCAGCATATGTGTTTGCAGCAGATGTTGTCAAAGATGATAAGCCTTGGTTCCACGACATTAAATGCTTCTTGGAGGATCAAACATACCCACCTGGGGCATCTTCCAATGATAAGAAGACACTAAGAAGGCTTGCTGGTAGTTTCTTCCTGAATGCTGATGGTTCCCTGTATAAGAGAAACTTTGATATGGTACTCCTCAGATGCGTTGATAGAACAGAAGCAGACTTGTTGATGCACGAGGTGCACGAAGGATCCTTTGGTACCCATGCTGGAGGGCATGCCATGGCCAAGAAATTGCTAAGATCAGGTTATTACTGGATCACAATGGATGCCGACTGTTGTGCCTATGCCAGAAAATGCCATAAATGCCAGATTTATGCGGATAAAGTGCATATGCCTCCCAATCCTTTGAATGTGATGTCTTCACCCTGGCCCTTTGCCATGTGGGGCATTGATATGATTGGCAAGATTGAACCGACTGCTTCAAACGGCCACAGATTCATCCTGGTTGCTATTGATTACTTCACCAAGTGGGTCGAAGCAGCTTCCTATGCAAATGTTACAAGGCAAGTGGTAGCCAGATTTCTGAAGAGAGATATCATCTGTCGATACGGAGTTCCCGAGCGAATCATTACTGATAATGGTTCCAATTTAAACAACAAAATGATGGCAAAGCTATGCCGGGACTTCAAGATCCAACACCACAATTCTTCTCCTTACAGGCCAAAGATGAACGGCGCTGTTGAGGCAGCTAATAAGAATATCAAGAAGATTGTGCAGAAGATGGTAGTCACCTACAAGGACTGGCATGAAATGCTACCATTTGCCTTGCATGGGTACCGCACGTCAATCAGAACATCCACTGGGGCAACCCCGTATCAGCTTGTGTATGGTATGGAAGCAGTCCTACCAGTTGAAGTTGAATTACCCTCCCTACGGGTACTGATGGATGTTAAGCTGAACTAAGCAGAATGGGTCCGATCCCGATACGAACAACTGAGTCTGATTGAAGAGAAAAGATTGGCAGCAATCTGTCATGGACAGTTGTATCAGAAAAGAATGAAGAAAGCCTTCGATCAGAAAGTCAGGCACCGAGAGTACCAAGTAGGAGATCTTGTGCTGAAAAGAATCCTCCCTCCTCATACAGACCACAGGGGCAAGTGGACTCCAAATTATGAAGGACCATTTGTAGTAAAGAAAGTTTTCTCGGGTGGAGCACTGATGCTCAGCACTATGGATAGTGAAGACTTCCCGTCCCCTGTGAATTCAGATGCAGTTAAAAAATACTTCGCATAAAATGACCCGCTGGACATAAAAACAGAATGTAAGTCCAGGCAAAAATAGGGCATCCCGGTGAGTCAAAAACAGAATAAAAGACTCGGGCAGAAATAAGGGAAATAAACAAAAAATGTACACCCACAGAGTTGAAAATCCGCATTGGACAACTCAGGCAAAAATGGGTATCCCGATGGATTGAAAACCCGACAGGGCAATCCATGCAAAATAAGGGAATAAGCGAACAACTGCGTACTAAATTCGTCTGTATCACTTACGACTTGGTAAGCTTCGAAAGGATCAAGCCTCTATCAGAATCAGCCTTCTTCAGAAAGCAAGACGAGAAGAACGTCAAATGTCATGCGAGTCATAGCAAAGGGGAAGCTCCTCAAAGCGTCGTCAACATTGCCAGCACCTTTTTGTTTCTCAATTTATAACAATCTCCTCATTTTAGGAGATATGTTTCTTTGACTGTATCTTGCCAATTCAGGGCACATGAATTAATAAAAGCAGATTTTCAGTCATGTTTCGTCTTATACATTTTTGTTTGCAAAGAATGTCTGATGTCTTAAGAAAAAACTGATTGCATGAATACAGATGCTTATCTTTAAAAAAAAAACACGTGCTTGCAGGGAATATACTTATTCTCAGAAGTGCCTAACTCCTATGACGGAATCCAGTAAGGGATACCTCGGGATTACTTGTGCGTTTCTCTATCTTTGCAAGATTGCAGGTATCCAAAAGCGCAACATGGGGCATAAAAGCTTTACCCCAGCAAGCTGGAAAATCAACACTCACTCAGTCTTAGCACCCAAAGTGTTTTCTCCTCAGCTGAGTTGCCACTTGTCACTTCTCCCAGCCGAGGTGCCAATCATTCTCCCTCCTCAGCCAAGTACAAAAGCCAGGGAACCACTTCCCCACAGAGTTTCAGCCTCTATCCAGAAGAGCAACGCAGGAAAGAATCACAACAGAGTGAAGAAAGCTTCTACCAACCCCAGCTGGGTCCCTCATCTACTGGAATAGGTCTATCATTGACCCATTTCCCCAAACAGATGCATCTCATCAGATCTACCAATGATCTCATCCCCAACTGGGATGCCCATTTCAAACCAGATCGGCCAGAGATCTTCATAGCAACGGGATCTGAATCCCGGTTTGTATCCTTGCATAATCATAGCATTCGCATCATATTCACCCCGCAGAGCGTAGCATTCCGTCTAATACGGAGCATTATGGCAAAAATCAAACATATTGCATAATCATAAGCCATGTTCTGAACCAAACACTTGACAATCCGTCAACAACGTACAAATTGCTCCCCAGATTCCCCAACGGAGAGCTAAAGCTAAAACAGTTGCCTTACACTCCCAAACATCAGTATATACTCTTTGCAGCACCCGTCCGTGTTATATCCCCAGCAAAAAGCCAAAGACATCCCCTTTGCACTCACAGATATATATACATGAAATTCCTTGACCTCCGTCCGTGTCATTTTCCCCAGCACAGTAAAATAAACGCCTTGTATACCAGATATTTGTTTATAATATACACTTCTCCTTTTGACACTCGTCTGTGTCACTCTCCCCAGCAGGTTGAACACTCATCTATACACCACCCATACTTATACAGATACTCGTCCGTATTTTGTATACACCATTTATATCCCCGCAGATTCGACACTAGTCCGTGTTCTTTGTTAACCAGATGGTACTCGCCCGTATCATCATCTCGGAACATGCGTCAAGCGTTTGTTTCTACCTGATACTCGTCCATATCATAGTCTTAAGGATGCTCGTCCGCATCTTTAACCCATACACTGTTTCGAGCACTCTCGTCTTCTTGAATATAGACACTCGTCTGTGTCTACTATTCCCCAGAAGAGTCCTTTCAGATTCAACACTCATCCATGTTCTCTATTAACCAGTTGATACTCGTCCGTATCATCATCTCTGAACACATGTCAGTATTTGTTTCTACCCGATACTCGTCCGTATCGTAGTCTTAAGGATGCTCGTCCGCATCTTTAATCTATACACAAACATCTAAACACTTATACCTTTCTTTCTTGGATATAAGCACTCGTCCGTGTTTACTATTCCCTAGTAGATCGCCAACAAAGCAAAATTTTCTTTTTATCTGACATTCGTCCTGTGTCATGATAAACCTTGAGAGCAGCCGTACCCTGCTAGGCGGTCGTCCTCCACCTCTTGATGATCGTCCTTCGTCATTCTCATCCGATGGCCGTCCCCATCGTTGATCTTTTCTATCCGACATTCGTCCTATGTCGTTATTTTTAGCAGCCGTCCCCTGCTAGGTGGTCGTCCTCCACCTTTTGATGATCGTCCTTCATCATTTTACCCAATGGCCGTCCCCATTGTTGATTTTGGTTATCTGACATTCGTCCTATGTCATGACAAACCTTGAGAGCAGCCGTCTCCTGCTAGGTGGTCGTCCTCCACCTCTTGATGATCGTCCTTCATCATGCTCGTCCGATGGCCGTCCCCATCGTTGACCTTTTATCCGGCATTCGTCCTATGTCGCGATACTTTCGGCAGCCGTACCCTGCCAGGTGATCGTCCTTCACCTTAGATGATCGTCCCTCATCTTATACCCAACAGAGCAGCCGTCCCCTGCTAGGTGATCGTCCTTCACCTTTGATGACCGTCCCTCATCATCTGTTTATTTCATTTATTCTTTAACCCGATGGCCGTCCCCGTCGTGGTCCCTCTTCCTTTTCCTGATGATCGTCCTTCATCAGTTTAGCCCGATGGCCGTCCCCATTGTTGGTTACCTTACTCTATGAACTTGATGGCCGTCCCCGTCATTTTTCATTAGATACCCAGAGAATCTTATAACTTTACTTGATGGCCGTCCCCATCATAATTCCTTTTATCCCCAGCATGTCAGCCGTCCCCGTCATTGCTTTATTTTTTCGCACTTTATCCCAGCATGCCGGTCGTCCCCGTCATTGCTCTTTACCCAGCAGTCGTCCTCTGCTCGACGGTCGTCCTCCGTCGCCCACACTTTACAATATACTTTATTTTCTTTTAAAATCTATATCTCTTTTCTTCTTCATTCTGTAAGTGCAAATTTTGGACTGTCTTTGGTATTCAACCACAAGTTATCTTGTTTGCCTGTTAAGCCGTAGCTTACATCCTGCACAGCTAACTCATTTTTGAATAGGGGCAGCTGTAAACACCCCAAATTTGCCCTCACTCGTTCACACCATGGCTTGTGATTATTTCATATGCATAAGCTCAATCATGGCATCTCATATTACATTTTTGATTCACTGCATTGGTTCTAAGTCATCTGCATCTAGGGTTTGTGATCTGAGCAACCCAAGGGCTTCTTGAGCCACTCCAAAGGTCATCAATCACTTCAAAGAGGTCCATGTAGGTTCAAGCATCATATTATATCCCCTCAAAGTCAATAATGCCAAGAAATCACAAGAACTGAGAATGGCATGGAAGCAGAGCCAGGCTTGACTGCACAAATGACCTAGAATTAGGGTTTTGGTTTCAGAGGCCATAACTACAAATTTTTTGGTCATTCTTGTTTCTATTGGTCTCTATATGGTATAGGGAGTATGCATATCAATTTTCATGAAGAAATTCCATAGGGAAGTCATCTGATCAAGAGTTGACTTTTCAAGCAAGTCAGTGCAAAATCAGGGCATTTGAGGCCCCAATGACCCAACCAAAGGGTGTTCTTCATCATTTTGATTGTATATGATCTTTATTTGATCATAGAAGATGTTAGAAGTTCACAAAATTGAAGAATTTCAAGTCTTTTGTAAAGTTGACTTTTTGGGAAAGTTTGATTTTAATGAAATTGCCATTTTGGGAAACTTTTTCAACCCTTGCTTTTTGATTCAAAAAAGCTTCAAATGGAAAAACTTTGGTCATGAAAGTTGTAGAATGGATCATTCCCTTTTCAAAAAGTACAAGAACATGACCTAATTCATTTTGGATCAAAATTTATGGCTTGTCAAAGTTGGCAAAAATCACAAAATTTCAAAGTTTCTACCAAAGAGGCAAAGTTGCAAATTCACTTCTCAAGGCAAATTAAGTCATCAAATGGACCTCTAAACTTCACAACATGATCATACAACATTTAAAAATCAGAATGGGCCAAGGGATCATTCATTTTTGTGGCCTATGGATCAAGATTTTTCATAAGAAGCAAAAGTGAACCAACTTGCAAAACTCATCATAGTTTATCATCCACTTGCTTGCTAGCTTGCTGAACCATCCTAGACATCTCCCCACATCATGCTGCGCAGGACATACCCTTTGTCCTTGGCTAGAAAGTAGCCCATACCTCTCTTACACAACTTTGACATTTTGGCAACTTGAGCCATACCTATCAGTAAAGCACACATCACTTCTTCTGACCAATCACAGTTGTCTATACAAGCCAAAAGCAAGCCAAAGCAACAAGAACACAAGCCTAAAACACTCCATAGCACAGCATTCTCATTTTCACCTCATCTGGCAAGAGCATTCAAAACTGCTTGCACAAGCCACAAACACACAAACAAACTTCACCAATCAACTCAATACACCTTCCTGGTCACAAAGCACCCTTCACCATAGCCTGAAACTCAAAGAATCAAAAACACGATCACCACCTGCCATTGAACAGAACTCCTGCCATCTCTCAAACCAGCCATTGCAAACTTCAAACAAACCTTGCAAGCTTCTTAGGAGGATCAGTGGAGTAGATTTGAGCCAAAGAAACAGCCTGAAAGCTCTGGAATCGAAAGCTCCATCTCAGGTATCATCCAAGAACATTTTTCCAGAACTCGTGTTTTGAGTTATAAACTGATTCTATGTGATGTGCTGATCATTTTAAGCTTTGAATCATTGAAAATGGTTGCGTGTGTAGGATGTATTTGATCTCTGAAATTTTTGCGTTGTTTTCCGTTTTGATTCGTTTCTCATGATTCAGTGGAAATGAATGGATTTTAGGGTGGGGTTTAGGTTTAGTGATGATTAATGATTGATTCTGGAGAGTTTGGCATGATTTCATGGCATATTGAGAGAGATTGAGAGTTGAGCTGGCCGGAGAAGACGACCGGAACAGTGTTCCGGTCGCCTGAGAGTGATTAGGGCAGGATTAGGGCTTAATCATTTAATTAGCGAATTTGAATTCCAGCCCTTGGATGTGGCGCCAAGTCAAACGCGCGCACTGCCAGTTCAAACCTAGGCCCTTGGATCTGATTACCACCCATTTAATCCATTTTATTTTTCATTTTATTTCATTTAATTTGTCCATTTAATTAAAAATAGTAAAACAATTTTAAAAAATTCTGAAATTTTTTGTACAAACTTTTATTTAATTCCAGAAACCAAAAACATTTTTATTTTTATTTTTTGCATAAAAAATATTTTTAAATCATTTAAAAGTTTATTTTTAATTAATTAATGAGAATTAATTAATTAAAAATACTTTTAGGTATTTAAAAATCACCAAAGAATTCATGAAACCTTTAAAAACATTTAGAAACATTGTCCAACCCTCAAACCAAATTTCTTTTTTGATCTTGATGCATTTTGACAATTTTCCATGGAATTAATTCAATTTCAAGGCATTATTTTGATCCAAACTTCAAAAAATCATTTCTGCCTAACCATTGAGAGTTGGACTTTGATTCTTTTTGCATTGCATTTTGTTTAGCATGTAGTTTGTAGGATTAAATTGGCATGATTTGATCTTACATTTTCCTTTTGTTTGACATTTTTCTTGTCAAGGTATCCTAAAACCCTAGAGAACTTAGGAAATTCATAACCCTAATTGGGTTAAGAGTTAGGACCCCTCCTTTGGGCAGTGAGTTTGTATAGGATTAGGGTTCCCTTGAATGCATTTTCAATTTTTTATCTTGATGCTTGATTCTGATTTTGGTTTTTGTTTGTTGCATTGATCATAAACCCTAATTTGGGCTTCCTTTTGCATTCATCTTACATTTGCTTGCATACCTTGACTTGCCATGACATTTTATGCATTCATTTGATTCATTAGACATCTTAAGATATGTTGAAAGCATGTTTGATCATTGCTTCATGTATTTTCCATGTTGTATGTCATTTGCATTTCATAACTCTTCATGTGTGTTCATGGTTCTAAACTTGCTCCATTTGCATCCATAAGTTCATATGATCATCCCCATGCCTTGTCTCATGTTTGTATCATCTCATAGCATCATTATCATCCCATACATGCTTCTGGTTTTTTGTATGCATCTTGCCATTTCATTTCATTTTGTATTGCATTGCATTTCTTTCACTAACTTTTCAGGTGGTAAGTTACTTTGAGAAGTGAATTTGCCTTCACTTCTCACAATTTCTTTTCATCTCTCTTATGCATCATTGCTGCATTTTATCTTTGTGTTTGATATTGAGCTTGCTCTTTATTCTCCATCTTACTTTCTTTCTTCAAGTGACTTGTCTTCTTAAATGAAGCAAGTTACTTTGCTTCTCTTTGCTAATTTCATCTGCTTCCTGGTGGTTCCTCTGAAGATTTCTTTCTTAAACCTCACAAACCTTAGGAACAACCAAGCATGACAATGATTAGGGTCTTGATTAGTCTCCCCACTTAGTTTTACCTTTGTGTCTCTTTGAGTCTTCTCTTCTCACTTCATAATCAGGGACTAAACCCTAAAGGCTTTAAGGCTTTGTGATTAAGCTTATGCCTGCATCCTTCTATTAGGATGGAGTGTATAGCTTTAATCCTAAGTGTTAAACCCTTAATGTGTTTAAACCCTTTAATCAATTCACTTAATAATCATCAAGACATCAAGCTTGTAACTTGGGCCTTGCATTAGGGTTCTAATTCTTCCTTAATTGGTTAAGAAGGACTAACCCTAATGTTAATGGACAAGTCCCCCTCAGGTTGTCTTACAAACCCTAAAAATAACTTCATCATCTTACCATTAACTAAAATCCACTTAATAAAGGCTTTGTTTTGTCATGAGTTTAATCCCTAATCATGGATTAAGTTGAGGAGCTTTCCTCAGCTTGAACATTCTCATCTATTATCCTTCTATTAGGATGGTGTAATGTGTCTGTTTAATCCTTGATTATGGCTTAACCTCATTACTTAACACTAAACAAAAACAACAAAAACATCTAAATAATCACAAGTAGGTTAATGATCTTAATCCTACATCAAAGGTGATTAAGTGTGAGAAGCTGACTTCACACTTAAGGTATTCTCATTACCCCTAATCAGAGGGAAGATGTGATGAGTTTACTAACCCATTGGTTTAAGCTTAAGCTCATTAGCTCATGACAAACTTTCAAAAGTAATAAAAGACTGAAAACTCAAAAACAAACAATAATCGTCTCCTTCGGGATTCTTTTCTCATCTCATTCACTCATAAACGAGAATTTGCTTCTTTCGTCTAATGCAAGACAGTTTGCACCTGGGCCAAACAGGTCATACACTTGAGCATAGACAAGCAAGCAGTTCACAAGTCAATTCATCTTTCAGTCTCTTTGGGTCGAACTACGGTGTTCTGACTTCCTCATTGCACGAGAGGATACGTAGGCATAACTTAATAGTTATCAAACAAAAGTCTCCGTATATTCCCCCTCCTTCCAGCTTTATTCTTTAAGCCTCATATTCTTGAGCATTTCACTCTTGTTCTTACACTGACACTGTATATATTACACTTCACTTCTCTTACACTGACACCTGTACATCCTTTTCCAGCTCTTTTATACACAAATTGCACTGACACTACCCCTTTAAAACACAAATCCTTTAAGCGTGGATCCCGTCGAGTACGACGGACAATCTGGGTGCTAATACCTTCCCAGGTTGTAACCAACCCCCTTTCTCAGTCTCTCTGGTTCGCAACCGTCTTATCCATATCTTTCTAGGTTTATGCAGCATTACCTTTCCTCCGGGATAAAAATGCCTAGCTGGCGACTCTTTCTTTCCCTGTGAGTTCACTCCTGTGTGTTCTCATATCATCCTTTCGCCGACCGTTCGCGTCTGTACCTTATTTGAGCCGAGTCTCATTATTTGGGAGCGACAACTTCCACTCAGAAACAAACTCCCATCCACACCCATTTTCACGCAACCACACAAGACCTCATGCCAACTACTTTTTTTTGTTTTCTTACAGCAACAAAGCGCGAAATTCTCGCCTACAACCACAACATTTGTAACAAATTCGTAAGACTAGATTCCTTAGCGTACGACCTTCCATTCCACTCACACACAAAATGTACACACATTTTTACACAATAAATACACAACTCATAGATTTCATTTTGGGGAATCTTTCTTGACAAAAAAAAACTTCCATCGCATACTCTCACATTCTTCATAACATCAAACCTTCACCACCAACATACACCTTCAATCACAGAATAAAGAAAAAGAAAAAATGAAATTTGAGATGGAGTGAAAACAAATGAAAACAGAATCGAACCATTAACGCGGTCAAACCAGGCTGAGATTCGTGAAGACAAAATCACTTCCTGAAGCAACTCACCATATTATCACCTCTTCACCTCGCCGCCATCACCAAATGCATAAACAAAGACCAAATCCGAACAAAAAACCTTCGAAAAGCCTCAATCCCTTCAAGCCGCACAAACCTGAACAAATCACCACACACACAAAGCACGCGAAAATGCAAAACCAGATTGAAAACTGAAACAGAAACCCCTAAACAATCTGCACATCACCACCAAACCCTCACCGTCGTAAACCTGTGACCACCCTTCAAACCGCCCAAAAATCGCTGTGATAAACCGTGGATCGATTGAAACTGAAGAGCTAATCTGAAAAGAGCCGTGATTGAGTGACAGACACAAATAAAGAGCGAAGCATTGAGAGATCCGTTGGTCCGCCATTGAAAATCCCTTTGTTCTTCCTGTCGGCGCCGCGAGCTCCTTTTTTGAGAAATAGGTTTATGTTTTCTTTCAGAATCGATGATAGAGCAAGTGTTTTGGTTTAAGTTTTTTTGCTTTTTTTTTTTAAATTCTGATATTGTTTTTAAAAAAAAAAACTTGCCTTAGCTATTGTGGGCTTAGAAGCAAGTCCATCTGAACTTCTATTAACCCCCTACACTGTTTGTTTAGCACCTAACCTCTCTTGTGATTTTATTTTATTTATTTATTTTTCTAAATTTAGTTTATTATTTCAAGGATTGTAGTTTTTTTAGATTTATAATTCTCAGATAATGCTTGGTATTCGCTCTTCTTGGGAATATTTTGTTTTTTAGTTATTATTATAATTTATTTTTTAGGGCCTATGATATAACAAACGGCCAAATTGTGTCCGATCCCCTTATCGGAAAATTCGGTCAATATGAGGCCTATGTAGTTTAATTTATTTTTCGCTTTCATTTTTATTTCAATTTATTTTCTATTGCTACAATTTAATTCAATTCGCTTTATTATTCAATTTTTTTTTCTATTTAATTTATTATTTGTTTATCGCTTATTCTAATTTATTTAATTTATTTGTTTCATCGCATTTTAATTAAATGATTCGACTCCTCATAGAACGGTTCCAAATTTGAACCGACTCTAAGGTAGTTAACGAACCACATCTCGACGCGTCCGAAAAGGTCCAACGCCTTCGAACAATTGCATTCGAATAAAAAGGCCGAACGCCTTCGAACAGTTCAAAAACACTGCACACACGCTTTCTCTTGGGCGAATTACAACGAGACCCTTTTATTTCATGCAATCCCCTAAAATTTATTTTGTATCCCTCCCCCATTCTATGTACGCACTTTATTTTCCGTATTTTATCGATTTAGTTTAGTTCGCGAACCCTTGGTCCAACGCCAAGCGGTTGCACTTGCACACTCGCACTTTATTTTTCAATTTTCGTTTTGTTTATTAGGATCCACTTCACCTTGCGAGCCGAGCGCTGTGTGCCTCGCTAACAAACCACAAAATAAACCTCCATTTGCATTCACCCTCTAACCTCAAAAAACCAAAACAATTCTTTTTAGATCCAAACCCTTGATCCAACGTCAAGTGGTCTTAGGAAATAAAACACATTCTAATAATACGAGAAGAACTGTATGCCACGAGCCTTAAGCGGTAGAAAGGAGGATAACGAGCTCTCGTTACTCGCTCTGATTATTTCGACGCAAGACGCTCGTCTTGTTGGACGCAATAAACTATCCATAGTCTTTAGTGCAATTCGACTCCTAAACCCTTTCATCGAAGAAAGTTAATAAAATCAACAACCATCAACCGTAGTAGGCCGAACTACGAAGCTCTGACTTTCCCATTGCACGCGGGAGTACGTAGGCACAAGGATCTCAATCCTTGCCGAGCACCTAGGATCAATCTAACTTATAATTTAAACTCATTTCCCTCTAGCAAGTAATTCGTTTAAGCATAAACATCCTTTCGCGCGTGATAACTTAGATGGTTCCCATCGAGTACGATGGATGTAGGGGGTGCTAATACCTTCCCCCTGCATAGCCGACTTCTGAATCCAGGCAATGGTTCCATTGACCTTTGTCCTCATCCTCTTTTCCCGGGTTGTATCTATATCTTCCTTTTCCCTCTTCGGGAATAAATAGAATTAGGTGGCGACTCTTCGGTCTGTCCAGCGCGCGGCTCCCATCTTTTCGGATCGCGTGAGGTCGTAATTTTCGGAGTGCGACAGCAGGTCCTCAAGGCAGTTAATCTTTTGCAGCATGGGGTATATCAGGCACTATATCCCCAACCAAGTCAGCAGTCACATCATCGGCAGGATCGCTTGACGAAAGCATCCCCCACGAAGTTCATCATTCCCCCAAGTTACATCCTAAATGAAAGAACCACAACATATTACTTCTCAAAATTTCTCTCCTCCCCAAGCGGGATCTCCCGAGCAATAACTGAATTTGTTTCTTCCCCAACAGATACAATTTCCAACACCTTGGGGTTTCTCTCATCCCCAGCTTGAGTTTCCCCACAGAGTTCTCCAGAAAGATCGCCCAGAGATCCTTTCTCCCCGCATAGTTCAGACCCCGGATTGATTCTCTCATTTACATAATCATAGCATTCACATCATCTTCCCCAAACAGAGCGTAGAATGCCGTCTAATACGGAACATTACGGGAAAAATTAAACATGCATGATCATAATCCAGGTTCGAACCATTCACCTGTATAAACAAAAATCACTCCTCTAACTGGTATACGAACACCTCTCCCCTGTAGTCGCCAGAATACCCTTTTGCACTCTCAATACAAATACCCTTATACTACTCTCCAGCAGACCAAAAGACTCGTCCATGTTCCTTGCTTAAATCGATACTCGTTCGTATCATCATCCCTAAACGCGTATCGGCGTTTGTTTCTATCGATACTCGTCCGTATCGTGGTCTTAAAGATACGCGTCCATATCTTTAGCCTATACACACTATCGAAACATTTATCCTATTTTATTTTAGGGCTTAAACACTCGTCCATGTTTATCTCTTCTCACAACAAAACTATCTTTCTATCCGGCATTCGTCTTATGTCGTGACATTTTTATCAGTCGTCCCCTGCTAGGTGATCGTCCTTCACCTTTTGATGACCGTCCCTCATCATTTATCTGATGGCCATCCCCATCGTTGATCTTTTTATCCGACATTCGTCCTATGTCGTTCTATTTCCAGCAGCCGTCCCCTGCTAGGTGATCGTATTTCACCTTTTGATGTCCGTCCCTCATCATTTATCTGATGGCCGTCCCCATCGTTGATCTTTTTATCCGACATTCGTCCTATGTCGTGATATTTCCAGCAGTCGTCCCCTGTTAGGTGATCATCCTTCACCTTTCGATGACCGTCCCTCATCATTATTTCATCAGTTTATCCGATGGCCGTCCCCATCGTGGATTCCTATTCTTTAGCCCGATGGCCGTCCCCGTCGCGGATTCTTTATTCTTTAGCCTGATGGCCATCTCCGTCAGTGCATCTCTCACCTTTTAATCCCCCAGCAGTTGTCCTCCGTTCGATAGTCGTCCTCCATCACTATCAATCGATGTTCATTCTATATCGTCTGGTTTTGTAAATAACAATTTATATCCCTTTTCTTCTTATACCAGAGAGCACAAATTTTGGACTGTCTTGGTATTCAACCACAAGTTATCTTGTTCGTCTACATCTCTACACAGCTAGGGTTTGTGATAAGATGAATCTTGAAGAGAGTATGAGGTATCTCAGAGGCCATGAAGCATGACAAGAAGTTCTTTGAGTGTTCTAAGGTCATATTGTACCCCCAAGGGTTCTTGAAAGTCAAAAGATCACAAGAGATTGCAGAGGCACCTAGGCAGGCTCAGGGCTCCTACACAGATGACCTGAAATTAGGGTTTTGGGTTTGAGGCCCTTACAACCAAATTTTTTGGTCATTCTTGATTCCATTTGTCTTTATATGATATAGGGAGCTTATGTATGAAGTTTGATACAAAAAATTCACTGAGGAAGTCATCTGATCAAGCTGTGACTTGTTGTGTAAGAAAAGTCAGGATTAGGGCAACTAAGGCCCCCAAAAAGGGTTCCAAAGGGTCATCATCATCAATTTGAGGTCCTATGACCTTTATTTGGTCTTAGGAATTTTTTAAAGATCACAAGATTGAAGAATTTTGAGCCATTGCAAAAGTTGCCATTTTTGGACATGACTTGTAATGAAAACTTTCCATTTTGGGAAAGATTTTCAACCTCCTCTTTCTTGATCTAAAAGGCTTCAAATGAATTTTCTTCAAACATGAAAGTTGTAGATTTGATCTTCCCATTTTCAAAAAGTACAAGTACTCCTCTTGATTCATCCTAGAACGCAAGATATGGCAAGTCAAAGTTGGGAAAAAACTTGTAATTTTCAAGTTCATGTCAAAGAGGGAAATGTGCAAAAGTGAATTTCAGGCCTCTACATGACTTCTAATCCACTCAAATACATCATGGCATGATCAAACAACATCTCAAAGTCATAATTGAGCCTTGAACCAAAGGATTCCATGACTTGTTTCTATAGAAATCACAAAGTTGCAAAATTGAAAAACCTATGCAAACTCTTGATCCAAGCCATACAACTCAAAACATTTGATCCTAGGGTTCTCCTTGAAGCCGACTGAGGTAGCTCAAGCCCTTAAATCAGCTCTGCCATGGCCCATACCTCAAGTACACAACTTTTTACTTTTTGGCCAATTGAGCCATGCCATTCCCACAGTGGATATCTACCCCTCTGACTCATTCCAATTGTTTATGCATTGCCTAAGGATCATAAAACACAACACACAAGAGCTCAAAGGACACACACTCAGATTGCATAAAAATCCAAAAACAATTAATAATCACAACTGGGTTAATGATCTTAATCCAATATCATTAGGATAATTAAGTTGAGATTCTCATCTCATACTTAGGTAGACTCATAATCCCTAATCAAGGATGATATAATGAGTTTGCAAACCCTTGATTAAGGCTTAAGCTCATTATCCTATGCAAAATACCAAAAACAATAAAAAAACTGAAAACACAAAAAACAAACAATAATCGTCTCCTCCGGGATTCTTTTCTCATCACATTAACTCTGAAAACGAGAATTCGCTTCTTCCATCTAATGCAAGATAGTTAGCACTCGAGCCAGACGAGTCATACGCTTGAGCATAGATAAGCAAGCAGTTCACACCAAAAACATCTAAGTCTCTTTGAGTCGAACTACGGTGTTCTGACTTCCTCATTGCACGAGGGAATACGTAGGCATAACTTAACGGTTATCGAACAAAAGTCCCCAGGTCTCCCCCTCTCCTCTTTCTAGCTTTCTTTTCTTAGCCTCAATTTTGAACTCCCATTCTTTGTATACCATCACTCTGTACATCCATCTCTTTTATAACACAGCTAGCACATACACTATCCCCCTTTAACACAATCAGGTAAGCATGGATCCCGTCGAGTACGACAGACGATCTGGGTGCTAATACCTTCCCAGGTCGTAACCAACCCCCTTACCCAGTCTCTTTAGTTCACAACTGTCTTATCCACTTCTTTCTAGGTTTATGCAGCATTACCTTTCCTTCAGGATAAAAGTGCCTAGCTGGAGACTCTATTGAACCTCAACCTTCTACATCGCCGACACCAGTTTGCGTTTGTAACAGGATGAAAATCCGGGGAGCGACAAATCCCTCGTGGAATTCCTGCACTAACAGGTCTACTTCGTGTCTATCCACGCATCTGAGCAAGACCATGTCAAAGTTCCTCTTATACAAAACTTCGTCTGCATTCAAGAAGAAACTAGCAGCAAGTCTCCTCAAGGTCTTCTTGTCTTTGGGTGATGCCCCATCTCGGTATTCTTGTTTTTTCAGGAAAAGCTTGATATCAAAGTACCAAGGTTTCTCATCAGACACTGCGTCTACAGAGAAAGCATAAGCTGATGCGTCAAGACTGGAAATGTCAATTCTGGGCACATAGTTCTAACACAAAACTTTGATGTACGAAGAAAGAGTAGCTAATGCATCGGCAAATTGATTCTCATCTCGTGGTATATATTGAAGCTTGACCATTGTGAAGAACGTCAACAGTCTTCTGGCATAATCCCTATAAGGAATTAAGTGTTCTTGATATGTATACCACTTGCAGGTAATCTGGTTGATAACGAGGGCTGAATCTCCGAATATATTGAGGGTCTTAATCCGAAGATTAATAGCCTCCTATATTCCCATTATGCATGCCTCGTATTCCGCTTCATTATTGGTGCAACCAAAAGTAATTCTGGCAGCAAAGGGAAAGTGAACACCTCCGGGAGTAATAAGAACAACACCAACTCCACATCCATTGATATTGACTGTCCCATCAAACATCAAATTCCATTTGGATTCAGGGTCAGGCCCCTCCTCCGGAAGTGGTGCCTCGCAATCTCTTGCCTTAAGGTACATGATATCCTCATCAGGGAAATCAAACTTCATTGGCTGGTAATCATCTTCAAGTGGTTGTTGTGCAAGATAATCTGACAATACACTTCCTTTGATGGCTTTCTGGGAATTATATTGTATGTCATACTCTGTCAATATCATTTTCCATCTAGAAACCCTTCCGGTTAATGCTTGTTCTCGAAAATATACTTGACAGGGTCCATTTTTGAGATTAGCAATATGGTGTGGGTCAACATGTACTGTCTTAGTCGGCGAGCAGCCCATGCCAAAGCGCAAAAAGTTTTCTCGAGCAGTGAATAACGGGATTCACATTCGGTAAACTTTTTGCTAAGGTAATAAATAACATGCTCTTTTCGACCAGATTCGTCATGTTGGCCCAACACACACCCCATCGACCCTTCTAACACAGTCAAGTACATGATAAGTGGCCGTCCTGGAATTGGAGGCATTAGGATCGGAGACTCCTGCAAATATTCTTTTATCTTTTCAAAGGCTCTTTGACAGTCCTCATTCCACCTGACTGTTTGTTCTTTTCTTAACAATTTGTAGTTGGCTCGCAGGTGGCAGTTAGATGAGATATAAACTGAGAAATGTAGTTCAATCTCACTAAAAACCCACACACTTCTTTTTCTGTTCTTGGTGCAGACATGTCTTGTATTTCTCTTACTTTTGCAGGATCTACCTCAATCCCCCTTTGGCTAACAATAAAACCCAACAATTTACCGGAACGCTCTCCAAAAGTGCACTTGTTTGGATTCAACCTCAATCTATACTTTATCAACCTGTCAAACAGCTTTTTGAGATTAACCAGGTGCTCTTCTTCGTCCCGGGACTTGGCAATCATATCGTCCACATAACACTCAATTTCCTTGTGTATCATGTCGTGGAACAAAGTTACCATAGCCCGTTGATACGTTGCCCCGACATTCTTCAACCCAAAGGGCATAACCTTATAACAGAATGTACCCCACAGGGTAATGAACTTCGTTTTCTCCATGTCTTCCGATGCCATCTTAATTTGATTGTACCCGGAGAAGCCATCCATGAAAGAAAATACTGAGAACTGAGTGGTGTTATCTACTAGCACATCAATGTGAGGCAATGGAAAATCATACTTTGGACTTTCTCTGTTTAGATCCCGATAATCGACGCACATCCGGACCTTGCCATCCTTCTTTGGTACAGGCACAATGTTAGCTACCCAAGGTGGGTAACTAGTTATGGCAAGGAACCCGACATCCCACTGCTTTTGAACTTCCTCCTTGATCTTCATCGCCATGTCAGAGCGAGTTCTTCTCAACTTTTGTTTTACCAGAGGATAGTCTTCCCTCAATGGCAGCTTGTGTATAACAATGTCAGTATCTAATCCTGGCATATCTTGATACGACCAGGCGAAGATATCCATGTATTCCTTCTTTACCTCGGCCTGCATACTAGCCCCAATCTTTATCTCTTTCTTTACATCCTTAGACCCGATGTTAATGATCTCTATTTCTTCCTGATGAGGTTGAATTACCTTTTCCTCTTGTTTCAACAACCTAACCAATTCTTCAGGGAGTTCACAGTCTTCCTCAACCCCTTCATCAGCTTGGTAGATAGGATTGTCTAAGTCATGCATGGTCATAGCAGGAACGTTAGCACAGGAATCCGAATGATCAAAACTGTTCTTTTCAAAAGAGACGCAAACACACAAAAACACTGGAAAAAGAAAACATTGCCATTTTATTTGGTTTTTATGAAAAATTTAAAAACGAAAGAAAGAGAACACAATTTACTTGAAAAATGTCCTTTATTTATGGTGAAAACAAATGCATTAAAAGCATGGTGGCCCTACAAAT
Source organism: Lathyrus aphaca (assembly GCA_963966055.1). Taxonomy (NCBI): domain Eukaryota; kingdom Viridiplantae; phylum Streptophyta; class Magnoliopsida; order Fabales; family Fabaceae; genus Lathyrus; species Lathyrus aphaca. The sequence goes on along the minus strand of OZ014520.1, from coordinate 276,970,988 downwards.
GGATCCATGCACCTTGGGCAGAGTGCAGGATTTGACATGCAGTATGATAAAATGGAAACAAGAAAATTACTTTGACTGCCAAGTAACTTGAATAACATCTTCAGCAAACCAGTTCCGGAGCTCCTCCCCAGGTGTGCATGGGTGGATCCAGTTATCCAAGTCGCAGTCATTATCCCCATCTTCATTTTTTGCACAAATGTTGTTGTAGTCGAGCATTCCAGCACTAATGAACGTTATGGACTTACTGCCCTGAGACCAGCTGGACCAACTAGGTTGATATTCAAGACCAAACTTGTCATCCTTCTTTTCCACTTCTAACAATTTTCCCCAGCCCTGGGCATTTCCGGATTGGACTACTTCCTTAGCTTGCTTGTAGGAGTAGATAGGAGTCCCTTCCTTTTCATGGCTTTGAACTGCAGCAACCGGAGACAAAGTACTAACATTGACTGTCTCAAAATCCTGACAAAGCGTCTCATGGATCTCCCCGTCCATTTCCACGTATTTGAAGGTCGACAGATGGCTTACGAAATTATTCTCCTCACCGCATACAGTAACAACTCGGTCATCTACCACATACTTCAACTTTTGATGCAACGTGGATGTTACTGCGCCAGCAGCATGAATCCAAAGACGTCTTAGTAGACAACTGTAAGCAGGTTGGATATCCATAACATAGAATGTGCTCTTGAATACCTGAGACCCAATCTTTACTGGTAACTCCACCTCCCCAAACACAGACCTCCGTGACCCATCAAAGGCTTTTACGATCAAATCACTGGGTCGTAAAATGATGCCATCAACATTCAGCTTCATTAGGGCCTTCTTAGGGAGCACATTGAGAGAAGATCTTGTATCTACCAGGATGTGTGATAGAACAACGCCCTTACACTCCATGGTGATGTGTAAGGCCTTATTGTGATTGCGTCCCTCAGAAGTGAGATCTCTATCTGTGAATCCCAACCCATGGTTGGCGTTCACACTGGCTACCACAGCCTCCAATTGGTTAACAGTTATCTCTTGTGGTACATATGCCATTTGCAAAACTTTCAACAAAGCCTCCCGGTGAGCTTGGGAACACATTAACAACGACATAATGGATATCTTGGACGGGGTATGATTCAGCTGTTCAACCACCTTATAGTCACTTTTCTTAATTATTCTCATGAATTCTTCAACTTCCTTTTCAAAAATGCCCTGACTAGTAACGAAAGTTGTCACCTCTTCAGTTGCTATATGTTTACCCTTAGCCTTTGCAGCAGCTTCAGCTTCGAGATCTCCTCTAAGAGCTTTAGGAGAAAAGAGACGCCCACTCCGCGTAAACCCACCAACTCCTCCGACATTCACAACAGTCGGGTCAATTGTCATTGTTTTACTTTCCACCTTCTGTTCTTCTATGTACACATCTGAGGCATAGTGCCAAGGAATGGCCTTGTCATCAACACAGGGAACTGGCCCTGGAACAGTAATGGTTATCGGACTCACCTCTGGAACATAAATAGTCACCGGTTCTCTCCGGGCAGGAACTTCGGCAGGATCAAAATAAATTGTTACTGTAGACACACAATCACTTCTATTGTCAACCTTGTCAAACTGTAGAGACCCCTCATCAATCAAGTACTGCAACCCAGCCTTCAAATCTCCGCAACCATTAATTGAATTCAAACAACCCTCACAGTCAAAATCACACCCTAGGAACACGTGCCCTTTCAGCAATCTGTCTTTTACCACTAACAATGAAGTTTTTACTTCTTTCACATTCAAAATCAGGTTCAACCTCTCGCCACCATTAATAGAGTTTATTCGGGACCCTCCATGATTTGGAATAGGGTTTGATGTAACATTTGGAGGCGGTGCGAAGTTAATTTCTTTCGAGTCAATCAAATCTTGGACCTTATGCTATAATGCCCTGCACTTCTCCGTTGAGTGCCCGAGAGTTCCTGAGTGAAATGCGCATCTTACGTTAGCATCACACCCCACTGAAAGTTCTCCAGTTGGTGGTGATGGCAATGTCCTCAACTGAACCAAGTTCAAATCTAACAATATTTGTAGTAGTGTTGTGTATGTCATAGGGATTGTCTCTAGCATCCTGTTAGCTGGACGAGCTTGTCTCTGTTGGTAGGGTCTTTGCTGATAGTTATTGCGCTGCGGCTGTTGTTGTTATGGTTGTTGCACATGGCTTGTGGGAATGGTGACTGCTACAACCTGCTCGTAAGATCCCCTGTATCCACGGCCCCGGCCTCGGCCATACACAACATTAGTTTCTCCCTCTCTCCTTCTTGGAGGTCCATTAAAATCTTTTCTGACACCACTTGAGCTACCTGCACCACTGTCTTGGATTTTCCCCATTTTTAGAAGAGTTTCAACCCTTTCCCCGGCTATCACAATATCGTTAAACTTTGTTGCTAAACAAGATGTCAGTCTCTCAATAAACACACCCTGCAGTGTTCCCACAAACATATCTTCCATTTCATTCTCCAACAAAGGAGGTTGTACTCGAGCATCAAGTTGACGCCACCTCTGGACGTACTCTTTGAACCCTTCTTTAGCACTCTGAGACATTGTCTGCAACTGGGTACGATTTGGAGCCATATCCAAATTATACTGATACTGTTTCACAAACGACTCAGCTAAATCCTTCCAGCTTTGAATATTGACCCTGCTCAGCTTCATGTACCATTCCAAGGAAGCTCCTACAAGAATATCCTGGAAGTAATACATCCATAACTTTTCATCATCTGTATGCGCAACAATCCTTCCCACAAAAGACTGAAGGTGAGTTTTCGGGCAAGCCGTACCATTGTACTTATCAAAAGTAGGGACCTTGAACTTGTAGGTAATTCTCACCCCTGGCACTAAGCCCAGATCAGTAATGTCAAACCCTAGTGTCATACCCCAAATTTTACCCCTAACTGCTCGCCTCATACATTCGCATTAAAAAGATTTCCAAGACTTTTTGCTGTTTTCACCTCATCTTCAAGTTATTTCCTAAATCTAGGTTAACTTTTATTCATTTCCAAGCCTTTTAAATTTAATTTCTATTTTTTTTTCACTTATAACTTTTAAATTTGTTTTCATGTTAGTTCCTATTTCTTTTTCTTATCCTATTTTTAAGGTTTTTTATTATTTCCTTTTTATTCTTCTATTTCTAATCTTTGTTCCAATTTTTATTTTTTTATTATTTTATTTTCATTCTTAAATTTTAAAATTTTAAACTAATTTTTATCTCTATCTTATTTTCAAGTTTTATTTCTAATTTCTATTCCTAGTTTTTTTTATTTTTTATTAAATTCATTTTCAAGTTTTATTTCTAAATTTTAAATTTGATTTCTATTTATAATTTTCAATTCATTTTTTTAAGGTGCTATCTCTAAGTTTATTTTCATTATTTAACCTTCAATTCATTCTAACTTCCATATTTAATTTTCAAGTTTTATTTCTAATTTCAAGATTATTACTAAGTCATTCCCATCTCAATTTCTCAATGCCATTTTTCAAGTTTCAACTTATTTTCTAAGTTTGATTATTCTTTTCAAAATTGTAAATTTAAGTCCCAAGATTTATTCTTGTTTCAAACTTAAACTCTATCTCTTTTTTCTTTCTTCCATTTAAAACTTTGCCCAATTTTAAAATTTTATTGTTGTTTTCAATTCAATTCATATTCCAAATCTAATGTCAAAGCTTATAGTTTAAATTCAAATTTAGGTTTTCAATTCAATTCCATAAAAAAAAACATTCTTAGTACAAGCATAAATAAATTCATTCAAGCATGTTCAAACTCATGTCCATTCATACAATCAATGTCTTTATTCAAAGATTTTAAAACAATTTCTCATTCAAATATGAATCATTTACATATTCATTGTCACATAAAAAAAGGGATCCTAAAACAAAGTACATCATTTTGTTACAACATAAGGTTGCAAGCCTAAGCATAAAGAAAACGTTTTCCAAGTGTAAGCCATGCCAACTTCATAAGGTCTTCATTCTTCTTGTTAGAAACCCTTCCAAGTCTTTGTTTCCCCCATCCTTGAGTTTCTCATGCACATAAAAAACAATAGGACAAGATTAGCATTTATATCCAAGCCAATTTTATTCACAATGTTCATATATCATCCATCATCATATCCAAATTCACGAATAATGATCCAAAAAAAAAACATTCAAACATCTCATACATAACCATATTTTTATGCATAATCATATGCATAATGTCATAGAGTTCAAGCATAAAACTGAATTGGAAAGGATACAATAGTATAGTTTCACAAGATACACCACAACAAAACAATTGCAATAAGGGCATTTTTTTCTCTTTTCACAAAAAAACAAAGTACAATCTCAAAGCAGCAGTTCACAAAGATAGACCTTTTTTTTAGTCAGCAGGATCTGGCTCAGTAATGCGAAAAAGAGGAGACTTTTTAGGATAGTATAACAAAAGACCAAGGGACCACCACATGTACCCTAACAGTTTGTCTTAGAGAAAAAAATATAAAAAGGAAAAAGCTTCAAACAACAGAAAATAACAGCAGAAATTTTGTCATACACTAGCAGGTTTTTGATAAGAAGGGGGAGGTTCAGACCTGTTCCAAACAAGGCAGGATTGCAGGGTCCTATTTCGGTCTATCCCTTGGGCCATTTTAGTATCTTCTGCAGTCAACCATATGCTTACAGCTCTCTCCTTACACCAAAGGGTGATAAGCTCCCCTCCCTATGAGCTAAGGCCTGAACTGAAAATAACTTCACCTGAGAATCAAACAAAAGGGAAATGTTAAGCTGAGTTAACAAGTACCACAGAAAACTGAAGCAAAAAACCCTAAAAATTTCAATATAAAAAGAAGAGCATCAACAACTCTGAAGAGGGACTCGACGCAATCACCTTCAAAGAAAAAATTCAAAACCCTTGCAACAACCCTTCTGACCGTGTTCAAATCATCTGCAAAAATTACCAAAGTGAAAACCACTATCAATAACCACAGTAAAACCCAAACGAGTTCGAAATCAGAACTAAAAAAAAAACAGACACCAATCGAAATCACACCTGAGGGAGACGAACTCACCGCTACCACCACCATCGCCACCCTCACACCGAATAAGCCGCGAACCGCTACCACCACCATCTAACGACCTCTGAACCACGACGAACACAGACCACCGGCACCGTGACTTTTCCCTTGGGCTAAATCTGAATTTCGTCGTTGAGGGTGAAAACGAGAAGGAAAGAAGGAGACGCGAGTTTGTTTTTTCTCCAGAGGCTGGTTCGTTCCTTTTTTTTTTATTTGGTTTCCTTTGGATATTTTTTTTTGTTCCTGGAAAAGCTTTGAGGGAGAGCGGCTGTTGATGAACTCAAACCCTAGTTTTCCCTTAGTACTTAGTCCAACCGAACCGGGTCGACCCATGACCCGGTCGGTCTCCCCCCCAACGACATTTTGGGCCTTGCCCAATTCAGCTTCCATTGCTAAACCCACTTTCCGCTGACTCAGGCCCCCTCACACTATTTTCTTCTTTTTTTTATTTATTTTGTCTTTGTTTCTCCTTTTATTTATTCTTTATTTGTTTTTTATTTATTCTTTATTTTTTTTATTTATTCATTATTTCAAAGAAATAGAAACAAAAATTCATGATATTTATTTTAAATAAATTTTATTTGATGTGTTGTTTAATTTTGTTTAAGTTTAATTTAGTTAGTTAGTTATTTATCTTCTGACCAAGTTTTTTTGTATGAATGTATGTTTATATTTTCTTGCCCTGTATTTAAGCGTATGATGATGGTGTTTGACTTGTATGAATTTGGGCCTTATTCTCACATTTTCGACTAACACTTGCTAAGATAGAAGACAAGCCCAATTGTCGTCTCAAGAAAATAAATTCTAATCTCAAAAAATAATTAAGTTTCTCGGTCCAACGCCAAGTAAACATTTTAAAAAAAAAACACGTCTACATTTTTTCACACACGTAAGTCGATCACTAAGTGATCACCGTCTGCACGACTTATCGTGCCTTATTTAAATTAACAAGGAATAGAGCCCCGGAGTCTAGCACTCCGCATGTTCTAGAACGAACTACAACTGGGCTAGCCCCACGCGTATCGTTTCGTTCACTCCTTTGTTATTAATTACATTAACCCTAAAAATGTCTAAAAACAATTATTCAATTAATTTAACACTGAAATAGAACTCCGGAGTCCAGCACTCCGCACGTTCTAAAATGGACCGCAGCTGGGCTAGTCCCACGCAACTTGGTCCATTCGCCTTTCGTATTTCGAAATAAATAATCGCGTAAATTAACGTACGAAAACAGAACTCCGGAGTCTAGCATTCCGCACGTTCTGGATTGGACCGCAACTAGGCTAGCCCCACGCGACGTGTTTCAATCACCATTCGTATCTCAAAATATCCCATCCATTTTTTTATATAAATTAACGTACGAAAACTGAACTCCGGAGTCTAGCACTCCGCACGTTCTAAAATGGACTGCAACTGGGCTAGCCCCACGCAACGTGGTCCATACGTTCTTTCATACTTAAAACAATTTAAAATCTACCAACCAATTCAAATCATTTTCATAATTAATCAGCGAATGACAAAATTCTGGAGTCTAGCACTCCGCACGTTTTGGAATGCGATCGCTCCTGGGCTAGCCCCACGCGACGTGGTTCATTCGCCCTTTCGTTTAAAACACCTTAACAAAAGTCAAACACTTTTTCTCTAAAAAAGAACATTGTTTAAATCATTCTATCTCGCAAGCAAGCTAGCACTTTAGCCTCCACCGCGAGTATAAGCCAACGCTTAGCAGTCGAATGCGTTTTAAACAATCGTTCAATTAAAAATCACAAACCGTAGATGCACGAACTACGATGCTCTGAATTTAACAATTGCACAAGGGAATACGTAGGCATAGGGATTTTAATCCTTCGCGAGCACAATAATAAAAAATCTAATTATTTCTCCGTTTAAAGCACCCTATAAAAAAATCAACCTTTTCTTCGTCGTAACAATAATAATAAACTTTAATCCTTTCTCCGTCTTAATATTAATTAAAAAACTTTCTTTTCTTTCAAACAAACATATTAATATCATTTAGAAGACAAAAACTTAAGATAAAACATTTAATCGCATATTTAGCTAAGAGGTTCCCGTTGAGTACAACGGACGTGAGGGGTGCTAATACCTTCCCCTTGCGTAACCGACTCCAGAACTTAGAATTCGGTTCCGTATACCATTTCTTATCCTTCCTTTAGGTTGTATCTCTATCTCCCTTTTCTCTCGTAGAATAAATAGAATTAGGTGGCAGCTCTGTTGTTTATTCTAGGATCATATTTTTCGAGGTACGACAGTTGGCGACTCTGCTGGGGATAAGCTCCATGTTAGAGAGAGTCGAGCCTAACTTAGCTTTGTGTGTTTACTTGTTTGATCTTGTCTCTTCTTATCTTCTCTATGTTTGTTATTTATGTTTGTTTACGCTTTTATCGCTTTCCTTTTATTTCCTCATTATATTATTTGCCTGTGGAATACTTGGGTCACTTTACAAGTAAATTTTGAGTGGTGGAAAAATCAGAGAGAACACCTAAGTTTAGAATTGGATGTTATTAGTGTTAGTCTCCAAGGACTCGCTCCTTGCACGCCTAACACGAAAGCTCCCCCAGATAGTTAGACTTTTCGTAGATCTTGTCGCAACGCAGCTAGCCTGTCGCGTGACCAGGTTTACGAAAGGGCTGTGATTCTGGGACCCCCTTGGACCTGTTTCAATTTTGGTAGTTATGTAATGTTAGGCTCCGAGGGCTCTCCCCTTTATCAGCCTAGCATGAGAACTCCACTCAAGGTGGACCTTAACGTTATTATCGTCACAATGCAGCTAGCCTGCGGCGGGGCGTTAGTACGATAAACGTCTGTGACCTTGAGTTTCCTTAAAACCATCACCGTAAAAACCCTCCCGTGAGTCGGACTTATGGGTAGTAAAACGTAGAACCAATCTCTTACAACCCACCTGTTAGGAAGGCTCCGAATTTACTTGTGGCACCTTGCATCCTTGTATCCTTGCATCTTAACATCATATGCATCATTTTAGTAAAAGCTTCAAGGAACCATTAGACTTTTGTTGCAAACCTCATATATTTTACCTGGAATGGACTTAAGTTCATTAGTTTTAACAAGAAACTTTACCCATTTCGAGGTTTTGCAATAACTTCTTAAGTCCCTTGAAGCATTTGCATATTTTTACTCATGTTTGCATCTCCACATATGCATTTCGCAAAACTCATTCTCGTCAACTCCTTTCCAGCTGTCACACTGAGGATCTCACGCAAGTATTCCACCCGAGCTCAGACCGAGAAGAAGATGGCTAAAAGAGACCTAGAGATGGACAGAGTTAATGATGAGCTCTCTGATCTTCGTGGAAATATGGGTCAGATGATGGAAATGCTGCAGGTTATTCGAGCAAAATTAGATACCCAACAGACTGTGGTGTCTGAGATTGTCACTGCAACGACCGAGCCTACTCCATCTGTCACTACTCCTGTGGCCTGGCCTCCTTTTGGGCTTCCTCATGGATTTGTACCCCCTCCTCAGGGTTTTGCTTCTCAAAGTTTTATCCCTCCTTCCCAAGGACTTACTGCTCAGGGTTTCTTCCCTCCTTCCCAAGGTTTTGCTTCTCAAAGTTTCGCACCTCCTTCTCAGGGTCTTGCACCTCCTGTGACTAATGAAGAGAACCATGTGGTTACTAATTTTACACCAGACATTGTGCACACCCGTGACCAACCATACTTTAATGACTCTCAAGTGTATGATTTGCCAGATATGTCTGAGAATGGGAATGAGAAACATGAGAAGGTGCAAGAGAATTTTGATACCCTTGAAAAGAGGTTAAGAGCAATTGAAAGCGACCAGATCTTTGGGGCTGCTGCTAGAGAGATGTGTCTGGTGTCTGGACTGGTAATTCCTCCAAAGTTCAAAATACCTACTTTTGACATGTACAAGGGCGCAACTGTTCCTAAGAACCACCTCTTGATGTACTATCGAAGAATGGCTGCACAGGTGGACAATGACAAATTAATGATCCACTGCTTCCAGGACAGTCTGAAGGGAATCTCCTCCAAGTGGTATCTAACGCTAGACCAGTCGAAGATTCGCAGTTTTCAAGACTTGACAGATGCTTTCATCCAGCAGTACAAATACAATATGGACCTTGCTCCCGATAGGAGGCAGCTGTTGAGTATGTCACAGAAGGATTCTGAATCATTTAAAGAATATGCTCAGAGGTGGAGAGGGACCGCTTCTCAGGTAGATCCCCCGTTGTTTGAAAAGGAGTTAGCTGATTGGTTTGTTGACACGGTGCGACCAGAATTCTTTGAGAGAATGGTGGGAAGCGTAACTGCTAGCTTCTCTGACCTTGTAGCCGTGGGAATCAAGGTTGAACTTGGACTGAAAAGTGGAAAGATGAGTGGTGCACCTAGCAGTTCCAGCAATGGTAGTGGAAATAATGTCAAGAAATTTACCAGCAATTTCCACAAGAAGAAAGAGGGCGAGACAAATGCAATAATGACGAGTCAAAGAAGGAATCAGCTGTGGCAGAGACCTCCACCTATGGCTCAACACCAGTATGTCTACCCACCACAGTATGTTCAACATCCTTATGTGGAGGCAGTTCAACCGTCATATAATCCACAAGTCCCAATGTATCGGCCAACTCAAGCAGTACCGATGTATCAGCAAGCGGCTCCAGTGATTCCAGCTTATCAACCAATGCTCAACAATTCGGGCTATCAACGAGCGCCCAATGCTTCAGCCTACCAGTAGAGGACTCCAACTCCTTATCTGAATTCCATCTTTCAGAATAGAAGACCAGGAGGAAGGTCTCCTCATCCTATGATCCCTTTGACCTATACTGAATTGTATCCCTCACTACTAAAGAAAGGCTTGGTTACTCCAAGGCCTATGGGTCCTCCACCAGATCCGCTTCCACTAGGTTACAACTCAAGTGCCCACTGTTTGTTCCACGAAGGTGCTCCGGGGCACGATTTGGAAAATTGTATTGCTTTGAGGTATGTTGTGAAGGATCTAATGGATAAAAACATTTTGTCATTTGGAGATACTGGTCTGAATGTCAAAAATAATCCTTTACCAAAGCATGGGTCCATAAATGCCATTGTTGATGAGTCTGACGAAGATTTTATTTTCAACGCAACAGAGATCAAAACCCCGCTCAGAGACTTCCATGCGAAGCTAGTAGAGGTGGGTATGCTGAAGAACTGTCATAAGAACTGTGAAGCTTGTGCGAATAATCCAAAGGGATGTGAACTGGTCTTGAGAGATGTTCAAAGTTTGATTATTTTGGGTGTTTTACAAGTAAGCGGTCGTGTGAAGAGGAATGAAGTGGCAATGATTGAACCCATTTTCAACTTTCCTGAATATGATTCTACCATGGCACCAGTGTTTAACCTTCCTGGGTCCTCAAGAGTTCAACCCATCTTTAATATACCAGAACCTGTGGTGCCCATTTTCATTATACCTGAACCAAGGTTTGAGCAAAGAAGTAACTCTTTCCTTTATGAAGATACCAAAGCAGTTCCATGGAAGTATGATACATGGAAAATTCATCAGAAGTTTGAACAGGCTGGTCAGAAAGAAGGTTCAAAAGTGGCAAGTGCTGACATAGCAGGTGCAGGTCGTTTAACTCGCAGTGGTCTTGTTTATACTCAGTAAGTCAATACAGTTCCACCTAAAGAAGTCATTCCCGCTATTATCAACCAGGATAAAGGGTTAGTCTTGGAAGAAGAGGATGCAGAATTTCTCAGAATCATTAAGAAGAGTGATTATAAGGTTATTGATCAGCTACATCAAACACCTTCCAAAATATCTATCTTATCACTTCTTATACATTCACCGGCCCATAGAGGTGCTCTCCAGAAATTACTAGCCCAAGCTCATGTTACGCATGATATAACTGTGAATCTGTTTGATGGAGTCATTGCCAATATCACCGCATGTAACAATCTCAGCTTCAGTATGGAGGATCTTCCAAAGGATGGCTTGGACCATAACCGTGCTCTTCATATATCTGTAAAATGTCAGGAGGATACTTTAGCGAGAGTTCTTGTGGATACAGGATCATCTTAGAATGTTTTTCCAAAAAGAACGCTTGCCAAGTTATCTTATCAAGGGGCCGAGATGAGGCCCAGTGCACTGATTGTGAAAGCTTTTGATGGGTCAAGAAGGACTGTTATTGGAGAAGTAGACCTACCAATCTTGATTGGGCCACAGGTCTTCAAAATCACTTTCCAGGTTATGGACATTAACCCTAATTACAGTTGTTTGTTGGGAAGACCTTGGATCCATGATGTTGGTGCAGTCACTTCTACCTTACACCAGAAGATGAAGTTTGTGGTCGATAATAAGCTGATAACTGTGTCCGGTGAAGAAGACCTCATGGTCAGCAACCTTTCTTCCTTTAGTTATATTGAGGCTGATGAAGATGCTTTGGAAACTGCTTTCCAAGCTCTGGAGATAGCCAATGTAGTCCTTATGGAGGTAGAAGAGTCAAAGGGGAAGGGTATTCCATCTTTTGCATCACTGAAGAGTACAATTTCCACTATTGAAGAAGGAAGCTATGAAGGTTGGGGTATTGTCATTGAAGTCAAGCAGAAGCTAGATCGTTACGGGTTGGGTTACAAACCAACTCATGTGAAGGAAGGAGCATCAACCTCCGTCAAAGGACGTCCAAAGACCATTCAAGAGGTGTTTTCCAGTGCCGGATACCAGATCAATGAAATTAATGGGGATGTTGAAGATGAAGATGTGGATCATTTGGTTTATCAGTGTGAAACAACTTTGGGCAATTGGGAGGCAGTTGAGATCCCAAAAATTTTTCCGTTGTCAAAGTAATTTATTTGTTTTCTTTAAGTGTTTTCAAAGTTCCCTAGCTATGCCCAAAGCTATGGGATCATTTTGTAGGGCCCCTTCTCATTTTCAAGTTATTCATTCAATGAAGGCATTTTGTTAATTTCTTACTTTGTTTTTATTTACTGTTTTTCTCCTTTCACTTTTAAAAAGAAAATGGCAATCTTTCAAAGCTAATAAAAAGTTTTCTTGAATCCCTCTATTTTCACTTTTAATAAAAGCAAATCATTCCCATATGCAGAACAAATGAAAACCCTATTGAATCCATTGACTCTATGCTCTCTCCTAACTTCAATTCGCCCATCTACCAAGCGGAAGATGAAAGTGAGGAAGATTGTGACATTCCCGAAGAACTGTCAAGATTAGTTGAGGATGAGCACACAGATCTTCAGCCACATAAGGAGAAGGTTGAGACCATCAACCTTGGCACCGATGAAGATAAGAAGGAAGTCAAGATTAGTACAACGCTTGGGGCAGACATCAGAGAAAGATTGGTCAAGCTTCTGAAAGAGTATGTGGACGTGTTTGCATGGTCGTATCAGGATATGCCTAGTTTAGACACATACATAGTTGTTCATAAGTTGCCGCTTCGACTAGATTATCCTCCAGTAAAGAAAAAGCTCCGAAGAACAAGACCAGACATGGCTCTGAAGATAGGAGGTCAAAAGACAGTTTGATGCTGGATTCCTCGCAGTTGCAAAGTACCCTGAGTGGGTAGCTAACATCGTGCCGGTCCCCAAGAAGGATGGCAAGGTTAGGATGTGCGTGGACTATAGAGATTTGAACAAAGCCAGTCCCAAGGATGATTTCCCTCTTCCGCACATTGATACTTTGGTTGACAACACTGCTAAGTTTGCTGTTTTCTCCTTCATGGATGGATTTTCAGGATACAATCAGATTAAGATGGATCCTGACGATATGGAAAAGACCACTTTCATCACACCACGGGGAACTTATTGTTACAAATTTATGCCATTCAGTCTTAGAAATGCAGGAGCCACCTATCAAAGGGCAATGGTCACCCTTTTCCATGATATGATGCATAAAGAAATAGAAGTTTACGTAGATGATATGATTGCCAAATCACAGAGTGAGGAGGATCATTTGAATCATCTACTGAAGTTATTTGAGCGTCTCATAAAGTTCCAACTGCGTCTGAATCCAGCTAAGTGTACCTTTGGTGTCCGATCAGGAAATTTACTTGGTTTTATTGTTAGTCAGCAAGGAATTGAAGTAGATCCGGATAAAGTCAGAGCAATTCAAGAGATGCCAGCTCCAAAAACAGAAAAGCAAGTCAGAGGCTTCCTTGGAAGACTGAACTACATCTCCAGATTTATCTCCAACATGACTGCTACCTGTGAACCTTTATTCAAGTTGCTCTAGAAGAATCAAGCAATTGAGTGGAGTCCCGATTGTCAACTGGCTTTTAAGAAGATTAAGGTTTATCTACAGGAACCTCCTATCTTAATCCCGCCTACTCCAGGGAAGCCTCTCTTTATGTATCTGACTGTACTTGAGGGATCTATGGGTTGTGTATTAGGCCAACAGGATGAAACCGGTCGTAAGGAGCACGCCATTTATTACTTAAGCAAGAAGTTCACAGACTGTGAAAGAAGATATTCACTTTTAGAGAAGACTTGCTGTGCTTTGGCATGGGCGGCCAGACGCTTCAGGCAGTATATGATTTGTCACACCACTTTGTTGATCTCGAAAATGGATCCAATAAAGTACATTTTTGAGAAACCTGCCTTGACAGGAAGGCTTGCCCGTTGGCACATGTTGTTATCCGAATATGACATCTAGTATGTAACCCAGAAGTCTATCAAAGGCAGTGTTTTGTCTGACTACCTTGCTGATCACCCTGTTGAGGACTACGAACCTTTGAAATTCAATTTCCCAGACGAGGACATCATGTTGATAAAGGATTGTGAAGTTCCAGGTCCTGATGAAGGTCCCGAGCTAGGTTCTCGTTGGAAGATGATGTTTGATGGTTCCTCTAATTACATGGGGCATGGTGTGGGAGCTGTGTTGATGAATCCTGATGGTGGTTATACTCCCTTCACGGCCAGATTATGTTTTGAATGTACAAACAACATTGCAGAATATGAAGCATGTGTTTTGGGTATCGAAGCTGCAATTGATACCAGAATCAAGGTCCTTGAAGTATATGGAGACTCAACTTTGGTAATCTACCAAGTCAAAGGTGAGTGGGAGACCCGTGATGAGAAGTTGATCCCTTACCGGGCCCACATTGTGGAATTAATCAAATACTTCAATGAAGTCACTTTCCATCATGTTCCAAGGGCAGAGAATCAAATTGCAGACGCTTTGGCTATGTTGGCCTCTATGTTTCAAGTCAGATTTCTTAATGAAGCTCCACTCATTACAATCGAGCAAAGAACTACACTAGCCTACTGTCTACAGGTCGAGGAAGAAACTGATGAGAAACCATGGTTCTATGACATCAAGAACTACTTGCAAAATCAGGAGTACCCAGCTGATGCAACAACTATAGACAAGAGGACTTTGAGGAGATTGGCATCCAAGTTTTTCCTCAACAACAATGTGCTTTACAAGAGAAATCATGATATGGTTCTGCTCAGATGTGTGGACAAGCGCGAAGCAGACTTATTGATCAGGGAAATCCATGAAGGATTATTTGGAACACATGCCAATGGACATGCCATGTCCAGGAAGATTTTGAGAGCTGGATACTTCTGGTTGACCATGGAATCAGATTGTTTCAAGTATGCCAGGAAGTGTCATAAATGCCAGATTTATGCCGACAAGGTACACGTACCTCCGACCCTTTTGAATGTTCTGTCGTCGCCGTGGCCTTTCTCAATGTGGGGCATTGACATGATAGGGGCAATTGAGCCTAAAGATTCCAATGGTCATCGGTTTATCTTGGTCGCAATCGATTACTTCACCAAATGGGTAGAAGCAGCTTCCTACGCCAATGTGACAAAGCAAGTGGTTGCCCGTTTCATCAAGAACCAAATTATCTGCCACTATGGGATCCCAAAAAGAATCATCACAGATAATGGGACCAATTTGAACAACAAGACGATGAAGGAGTTTTGTGATACATTCAAGATTGAACATCATAACTCTTCTCCTTACCGTCCGAAAATTAATGGAGTTGTTGAAGCTGCAAACAAGAACATAAAGAAGATTCTGCAAGAGATGGTGAAGACTTACAAAGATTGGCACGAAATGTTACCATATTCTTTACACAGATATAGAACATTAGTTCGCACGTCAACAGGGGCAACCCCTTTTTCTCTAGTATATGGGATGGATGCAGTTCTCCCTATCGAAGTAGAGATACCATCTTTGAGGATCTTGATGGAAACCAAACTGGAGGAAGCTGAGTGGGTCCAGAGCAGATATGACCAGCTGAACCTCATTGATGAGAAGAGAATGACCGCCATGTGCGATGGCCAGTTGTACCAGAAGCGCATCAAGAGAGCATTTGATAAGAAAGTCTGTCTTCGAGAATTGAAAGAAGGAGATCTTGTACTCAGGAAAATCTTGCCAGTCCACAAAGACATGCGTGTAAAATGGAGTCCTAACTATGAAGGCCCATATGTTGTGAAGGTGGAATTCTCCGGGGGTTCCCTAATCCTCACAACTATGGATGGTGAACAACTGAAACACCCGGTGAATTCTGATGCAGTCCAAAAGTATTATGCCTAAATAAAGCCCGCTAGGTCGAAAACCAGAAATGGCGACCTAGGAAAAAATGGGTATCCCGGTGGATCATAACCTATGAAGGAGATCCAGGACAAAGTTAGGGATAAAAATAAAAAAATAGTGCTCGCTAAGTTGAAAACCCGAAAGGGCGGCTTAGGCAAAAAAAGAGCATCCCGGTGGATTGAAAACCCGAAAGGGCGGTCCAGGCAAAAATTAGGGACAAAGGCATTTGACTGTATCAGATAGTGTTTACCATTACTGAAGATCATTACTTGAAGACCAATCCAGTCACTCTTGTCAGAAGCAAGGTGTTGGGCGGTTTTAGTTATTAGGGATTATAGTGGTCGTTGGATTCAATGTAAACCTTTCCCCATTGCCATTTTCAAATTGTAATTTCTCATGGAGCTTTTGCTATTGGCAAGCTACCATTCTTGAATGAAATACAGCCTTTGCCTTTAAACTTTGTCTTTCAGTTTCTTATTTTCTTTGTTATGCAAAATGTCTTTATCGAATTACAATTTAACTCTGAAAATGACAAAAAAAAAACAATTTTAGAAACAGTTTTTGAAAACATACTGGAAAACATGCAAATTTCTTTGACTTTAGAAAATTAAAAAGATTTTCTGACTTCTAAAAAGCCCTCAGGCTTGCAACAACCCTCTCATGCAATTATTACAGAAATCCCCATAAAGGATTAAAAGCTGGTAGCACTCTTGGATGGATCCTTGGACCAAACGTCGATTTCCAAGTTTGAAGGCATCTCCCCAACATCTTTCTTATTGCTCGTCTGAGTATGGGCGTTGAGATCCTACTCTTCCCTGTTTTGTCAAAACTCCCAGTCTCCCTAGAGTCAGTATTTGCATATCACGATCATTCGCATCATGTTTAATCATACGCATTTGACATAATCATTTGTCTATCCCCAGTTGTCGCCTGTCTAACTCCAGGTCCAGATTACTGTCCCTTGTTATTTTAAAGTCCACTGTTGTTGGTACCCCGCAGTGTGGTTGACCAATTTTTTTACCCACCAACACTGGTATCCCCTGCAGGGGCCCTCCTTGAAGTACCTTAGTACAACCAATATTTCTTTAAAAAACCCAATTATCAGGGGCATAAATCCTTCAAGCTGTTTGCTTAAGCTTTAGTGTTGTTTAATTCCACACGCACCCGTGTTCTCCTGATAATTCCTGAAAGTTCTTCTTTAAACTCATCATGTAAAAGAATTTCCTGAGGTTGGTCGTTTATCTCGTTGAAAACTCCAACATTTATTCTTATTTTCCAGCTTGGTCGCTTAGAGCCGATTGATTTATCTTTAAGCGCTTCGCATTTTTTTTAAGTATCAGTGGTTTGCACGGAGCCACTGCCTGAATACTATTTTCGTTTTCCAATCCTCGGTCTCAACAGTTACACTTGAACCTATTGATTTACTACTTTGAATTTATGTCAGTTATTTATTTCTTCAACCGTCGTGTTGAATTTTGTTTTCCGACCGCCGCGTCGATGTCTGTTATTTCATTTCCCGACCGCCGTGTCGATGTCTGTTATTTCATTTCCCGACCGCCGCGTCGATGTCTGTCATTTCAATTCCCGACCGCCGCGTCGATGACGGTTATTTAATTTCTCCAACCGCCGTGTTGAATTTTTATTTTCCGACCGCCGTGTCAATGTCTGTTAATTTCTCTTCCCGACCGCCGTGTCAATGTCTGCTATTTTATTTCCCGACCGCCGTGTCGACGTCTGTTATTTTTATTTTCCGACCGCCGTGTCGATGACTGTTAATTTCTTTTCCCGACCTCCGTGTCGATGTCTGCTATTTTATTTCCCGACCGCCGTGTCGACGTCTGTTATTTTATTTTCCGACCACCGTGTTGACGACTGTTAATTTATTTTCCGACCGCCGTGTCGATGTCTGCTATTTTATTTCCCGACCACCGTGTCAATGTCTGTTTCTTTCTTTTTCCCGACCGCCGTGTCGATGTTTGTCATTGTATTTCCCGACCTCCGTGTCGAGATTTAATTATTTATTTCCTCAAGCGTTATGTTGAGTGTGTTATCCCGATCGCCGAGTCGATGTCATTTAAACTACGTGTCTCAACCGCCGAATTGTTGCATTGGGATCCCCAACAACCACTTTGAACTTGCTAACTCATCACTTCAGGTAGTCTGTCTTTTATCTTGCGTTTTATTTTCCGTCTTCTGTCATTCTTAGTGCCAGCAGTTACACTTGAACCTGCTGATATATCACTTTGAATACATCCTGTTTCCGTCTTGTCATCCCCAGCATATTGTTATCCCCCGTGAGTCTTCACCCTTAGTTTCATTTCTGTGGATCACCATTACCAGTTATCTGCATCGTATCCCGCATACCATATTCAGCATATTCATCAGCATGTTAGGTTTTATCGCATTTCGCATGTCATATCCCCAGCAAAACAAGAGTCCCTCATAAGTTCATAACATACCATTACATTTAGGGGCAAAAGTTTCGGTTATTTCTATATTTAAATACCCTTCACTCCGATTTTATGAGGATTGTTATCACTCATTCTATCTGGTAAATTTATTTAAATAGGGGCAGCTGCCATACCCCAAATTTTACCCCTAACTGCTCGCCTCATACATTCGCATTAAAAAGATTTCCAAGACTTTTTGTTGTTTTCACCTCATCTTCAAGTTATTGCCTGAATCTAGGTTAACTTTTATTCATTTCCAAGCCTTTTAAATTTAATTTCTATTTTTTTTTTCACTTATAACTTTTAAATTTGTTTTCATGTTAGTTCCTATATCTTTTTCTTATCCTATTTTTAAGGTTTTTTATTATTTCTTTTTTATTCTTCTATTTCTAATCTTTGTTCCAATTTTTATTTTTTTATTATTTTATTTTCATTCTTAAATGTTAAAATTTTAAACCTAATATTTATCTCTATCTTATTTTCAAGTTTTATTTCTAATTTCTATTCCTAGTTTTATTTTATTTTATTAAATTCATTTTCAAGTTTTATTTCTAAATTTTAAATTTGATTTCTATTTATAATTTTCAATTCATTTTTTTAAGGTGCAATCTCTAAGTTTATTTTCATTATTTAACCTTCAATTCATTCTAACTTCCATATTTAATTTTCAAGTTTTATTTCTAATTTCAAGATTATTACTAAGTCATTCCCATCTCAATTTCTCAATGCCATTTTTCAAGTTTCAACTTATTTTCTAAGTTTGATTATTCTTTTCAAAATTGTAAATTTAAGTCCCAAGATTTATTCTTATTTCAAACTTAAACTCTATCTCTTTTTTCTTTCTTCCATTTAAAACTTTGCCCAATTTTAAAATTTTATTGTTGTTTTTCAATTCAATTCATATTCCAAATCTAATGTCGAAGCTTATAGTTTAAATTCAAATTTAGGTTTTCAATTCAATTCCATCAAAAAAACATTCTTAGTACAAGCATAAATAAATCCATTCAAGCATGTTCAAACTCATGTCCATTCATACAATCAATGTCTTTATTCAAAGATTTTAAAACAATTTCTCATTCAAATATGCATCATTTACATATTCATTGTCACATAAAAAAAGGGATCCTAAAACAAAGTACATCATTTTGTTACAACATAAGGTTGCAAGCCTAAGCATAAAGAAAACTTTTTCCAAGTGTAAGCCATGCCAACTTCATAAGGTCTTCATTCTTCTTGTTAGAAACCCTTCCAAGTCTTTGTTTCCCCCATCCTTGAGTTTCTCATGCACATAAAAAACAATAGGACAAGATTAGCATTTATATCCAAGCCAATTTTATTCACAATGTTCATATATCATCCACCATCATATCCAAATTCACGAATAATGATCCAAAAAAAACATTGAAACATCTCATACATAACCATATTTTTATGCATAATCATATGCGTAATGTCATAGAGTTCAAGCATAAAACTGAATTGGAAAGGATAAAATAGTATAGTTTCACAAGATACACCACAACAAAACAATTGCAATAAGGGCCTTTTTTTTTTCTCTTTTCACAAAAAAACAAAGTACAATCTCAAAGCAGCAGTTCACAAAGATAAACCCTTTTTTTTAGTCAGCAGGATCTGGCTCAGTAATGCGAAAAAGAGGAGACTTTTTAGGATAGTATAACAAAAGACCAAGGGACCACCACATGTACCCTAACATTTTTTTTAGAGAAAAAAATATAAAATGGAAAAAGCTTCAAACAACAGAAAATAACAGTAGAAATTTTGTCATACACCAACAGATTTTTGATAAGAAGGGGGAGTGTCGTACCCCGAAAAATACGACCTTACGCGATCCGAATGGACGGAGCCGCGCGCCGGACGGACTGAAAAGTCGCCACCTAATTCTATTTATTCTCGAGGAGGGAAAGGGAAGATATAGATACAACCCGGGAGGAAAAGGATGAGGACAAAGGTCAACGGAACCATTGCCTGGGTTCGGGAGTCGGTTATGCAGGGGGAAGGTATTAGCACCCCCTACATCCATCGTACTCGATGGGAACCATCTAAGTTATCATGCACGAGAAAGGATGTCTATGCTTAAACAAATTTCTTGCTAGAGGGAAATGAGTTGAATTATAAGTTAGATTGAACCTAGGTGCTCGGCAAGGATTGAGATCCTCGTGCCTACGTACTCCCGTGTGCAATGGGAAAGTCAGAGCCTCGTAGTTCGGCCTACTAAGGGTAATGGTTGTTCGATTTTATTACCTTTCGTCGATGAAAGGGTTTAGGAGTTGAAATGCACTAAAGACTATGGATAGTTTATCTCGCCCAACAAGACGAGTGTCTTGCGTCGAAATAATCGGAGCGAGTAACGAGAGCTCGTTATCCTCCTTTCTACCACTTAAGGCTCGTGTCATACAAATCTTCTCGTTTTTATTAAAGTGTTTTATTTCCTAAAGCCGCTTGACGTTGGATCAAGGGTTTGAATCTAATCGGAACATTTTGGTTTTTTGAGGTTTAAAGGGTAAATGCGAATGGAGGTTTTATATTGTGGTTTGGTTAGCGAGGCACGAAGCGCTCGGCTCGCAAAGGAAGTGGATCCTAATAAACGAAAACTGAATAATAAATTGCAAGTGTGCAAGTGCAATCGCTTGGCGTTGGACCTAGGATTCAGAATTAAATAAAATGCGGAAAATAAAATACGTACAAAGTAATGGGAGAGGGGTACAAAATAAATACAGGGGATTGCGAGAAATAAAGGGGTCTCGTTGTAGTTTGCCCAAGAGAAAGCGTGTGTGCAGTGTGTTTGAACTATTCGAAGGCGTTCGGCCTGTTTAATCGGGACGCAACTATTCAAAGGCGTTGGACCTTTTAATCGAGCGCAACTATTCGAAGGCGTTGGACCTTTTCGGGACGCGGCGAAATTTGGTTCGTTTACTGCCTTAGAGCCGATTTAATGAAATCGTTCTATGAGGAGTCGAATCGTAATTTAAAATGCGAAATTAAATGAATAAATTAAATTGCGAAATATTAAATAGAACAATAAATTGAATAATTAAATAAATTAAATAATGTCGAAAATAATGAATCAAATAAATTAAATTATATTACAAGTTTTTTTGTTCAGAATAAAAAATAATAGAATAAAATAAAAGAGGGCCTCATATTGACCAAAAATCACCGATTAAAATCGGGCGAAAAATTGGCCTTTTATGATATCATTGGCCCGAACATAAAATTAAAAGTAAAGAAATTTAATAGATTTAACTACAGAAAAGTAGAAATTAACCAAAAAGAAAATCCATAAAATAAATAACTAATAAATAAATGTGAAAAAAAAAAGAATTTGAACAAAAACAAGGGGTGCAGCGGATGGGCTGGATGTGTGAATAAAAATTCGCATGGGTCAAGCAGCAAGCCCAACAACAACAAAAAAATCTTTAAAAAATAAAAAGAACCTATAAAAACAATAGAGAGGGTGGCGTTGAGATAACTGGTGTGGACTGGAAAATTTAAGTGGGCTTTATTCAATCAACACCCAAAATTATATTCAAAAGATAAAGATAATAAAAAAAATAAAAAACATAATGAATAAAAAAAATGTAAAGGTGTCTGTGGTGTATTGTGTGTGTACCGTGAATCAGGGAATGTGTTAGCAGCAGTATCAAAGGTTCTAAGCCCAAAGGAACAAGATCATAATACAGATAAATAAAATAAAATTAAAATTAAAAAAAATGAAGCATAAACATGATAGGTGGTTTTAAATAAAAAAAAATATGTATCATTTTTTTAAAGAACAAATAAATAATAAAAGAGAATAAAAAAGGCCAAACCCTCCACATTCAGATCACGCGGCCATGGCTTTTTCACGGAGGTCTCAGCTTCTCACCGCTTGGCTCTCGCGGTCTCGGTGGCGGTTTGTTCCGTTCCACCTCAAATCGTGCTCCCTCTGTCTCTCTCTCGCGGCGCTTTCTCTGGATCTCTCTCCTGTCTTCGCGCTATTCAACGGACCTCTCTCAATCTCGCGATTTGCTTCTGCGTTTTTCTCGGTTCGCAGTGGTTTGAGTGATTGGCTGCAGATTCAGTTTTGTTTCGCAGTTTGGTGTTTGTGTGAGCGGCGGATGTGATGGTTTTGGGTTTCGAAAAGGTGTGGCTGAAGGGTTATGTTTTTTTTGAAGGTGATGGTTTAACGGAAAAGCTGTTACTGTTTTCGGTTTGCACGGCGGGTTCACAATGGATTTGAAGGTTCGAGATGATGGTGGCGGACGGCGAAATAGTGATGGGCTATGAAGGATTTCCGACGGCATGGCTGTTGGAGATGCTTTAGTTTTCCTCAGATTTATCTCAGTCTATCGTCAAGTTTTGCTTTCAGTTTGATTTTGGTCCGTCTGGGTTGTGCGGTTTTGGTTTCGTGAATTTGTTTCAGATTCGTGAGGAACAGGGGAATTGGTTTGGTTTGTGTTGAGGAAGATGGTCGCGGCTATGGAAGTTTGTGGTTTAATGAGTTTCGGTGGTTTTGATTGGTGTGACGGATTTGGTTTGCAACTGGTTTACGGTTTGGACGGTGGTGAAAGGTTTAACGTGAAGGAGGTGGCTGTGTGGTGGTGGTTAGCGGATTCTGAGTTTATGAGGTCCTTTTTTTCAAGTTATTGATGGAGGTCGATGAGTATTCTGTTTGTATTTTTCAGTTTTTGTAGTGAGAAACGAGGATTTGACTGAAGCTTGGTTTTGGGTTATTATTTGTGTAATGGTTTGAAGGTTTGGAGATTATGAAGTTTTTAGGGATGGTTTTTTCTAGTATTTTTATGGTTTTCTTCGTTTTTGCATTTTATGTGGTGAGAAATCAGTTTTTTGGGTTTGTGATGGGTCTTGCTGCCGCTTTTGTTATATGCCTCCTTCTCTTTATAATGGTTGCGGAAATGATTCTTTCATATTTTTTACAGATGGATTTTTTTGTGAAATGATTTTGGTGGGTTAGTGCATTTGCGATTAGTTGTTGCGGATGTTGTGATTTTGGGTGGATAGTACAGAATACAGATAGTGGGGTTATCCGTTAACACTGGGCTGGCAGTGAGAGTGAGTGGAAAAGTGGGGAATTTGTTGAGTTGAAAAGTGGGAATTTGTTGGAAGGAAAGGTGACGTGGTGGATGCACAATATGGTGGGGGTCATGCTATTAGAGAAATATTTATGAAAACAAAACATATAAAAAAAGAACATGAAGTTTGGACACTAATAATAATAATAATAAAGGTAATAATAACAATAACAAAAACTGTGCTAAATTAGAGTAATAGAAATAAAATAAATAATAATAATAAGATAATAAGATAATAATAATAATAATAATAATAATAATGGGATTAATGAAATAAGAATAGCAATAATGAAATAAAAATGGGAATGGTGCTAGTACAAATAGAAATATAATAATAAAAACAATAATATGATTTTTTTGTCTTAATTAATAATTTTTAATAATATAAAATAATAAAAGAAAGATTATTGGCTTAAAAAGGATTGGAAGTAAAAAAAAATCTAATTGGTTTAAATAGTAAATCAAATGCATTTAAATGATGAGGTGACAATTTTAAAATGAATAAACATGTATAATATGTGTATAGAAATAAATAAATAAAGGAAACTGATATATTCACAAATTGTGATTTTTTTTAGAAAAATTTCAAAAGTATAATTAAAAGAATTGAATAAAAAATACAAAAATATTTTTGTGATTTTTTGGTGAAAATAAATATGCGGGTAGGACAAATTTGGGGTATGACAGATGCCCCTATCGAATTGGCTTAGACCGAGTAAGACGAACTGGCTCGCGTTCAATCTTTCAAGGTATAAGATAATTAGATATTAACAGACTCCAAATTTGTCCGACAAAGAAAGAAATTTGAAAAATAGCAAATGGAATAAACTGGAAATGATGGGTGACACAGCAAGAAATAATTGACAAAATAAATCACTCATCACCAGAGGATGATAAGGCAAATAACTGAAAATAAACTCACTTATCAACAGAGGAAGATAAGGTAATAGACAGAAAAATAAACTCACTTATCAACAGAGGAAGATAAGGCAATAGACAGAAAAATAAACACACTTATCAACAAAGGAAGATAAGGCAAATAACTGAAAATAAACTCACTTATCAACAGAGGAAGATAAGGCAATAGACAGAAAAATAAACTCACTTATCAACAGAGGAAGATAAGGCAATAGACAGAAAAATAAACTCACTTATCACCAGAGGATGATAAGGCAATAACTGAAAATAAAATCACTTATCAACAGAGGAAGATAAGGCAAATGACAGAAAATAAAATCACTTATCAACAGAGGATGATAAGGCAATAGACAGGAAAATAAACTCACTTATCAACAGAGGATGATAAGGCAAATAACTGAAAATAAACTCACTTATCAACAGAGGATGATAAGGCAAATAACTGAAAATAAACTCACTTATCAACAGAGGAAGATAAGGCAATAGATAGAAAAATAAACTCACTTATCAACAGAGGAAGATAAGGCAATAGACAGAAAAATAAACTCACTTATCAATAGAGGAAGATAAGGCAAATAAACTGAAAATAAACTCACTTATCAACAGAGGATGATAAGGCAATAAACAGAAAAATAAACTCACTTATCAACAGAGGATGATAAGGCAATAAACTGAAAATAAACTCACTTATCAACTGAGGATGATAAGGCAATAAACTGAAAATAAACTCACTTATCAACAGAGGATGATAAGGCAATAAACAGAAAATAAACTCACTTATCAACAGAGGATGATAAGGCAATAAACTGAAAATAAACTCACTTATCAACAGAGGAAGATAAGGCAAATAAACTGAAAATAAACTCACTTATCAACAGAGGATGATAAGGCAATAAACAGAAAAATAAACTCACTTATCAACAGAGGATGATAAGACAATAAACTGAAAATAAACTCACTTATCAACAGAGGATGATAAGGCAATAAACTGAAAATAAACTCACTTATCAACAGAGGATGATAAGGCAATAAACAGAAAATAAACTCACTTATCAACAGAGGATGATAAGGCAATAAACTGAAAATAAACTCACTTATCAACAGAGGATGATAAGGCAATAAACAGAAAAATAAACTCACTTATCAACAGAGGATGATAAGGCAATAGACTGAAATTTAAACACGGCTATTGAATCCGCCAAGAGGGGATGCCTGGAATTTTGACTGATATGATCCTGTCTTCCGCCGGGGAAAGGACTGGAAACTTGTATGATCCTGGATCCTGAATTATGCAACTATGCTTGATTGTTGTGAAATGGTATTCCATAAGGATGGAGATACGATGCAAATGTTTATGCATTGAGATGTAAGTTAAAAATGTTGGGGATATGAAAAACTGATTTATTTAGGTATGCAAATGATGCATATATTGTAAATGATTGAAATAAATGATGCTTATGCTGTTGATGATGCATAATGATGCGTATGAGCGATTGAAAGGTGCCAGCTTGGTGGACTTTGGGTTTGGTAGTTGCCAATAATGATTGGACTTTGGGTGGGTGCAGGGATTGATTTCCCGACACTCGATCTTTGACGATGTATGGTCAGAAGATGGATCTGAATGCTCCAAACTTTGGTCACTTGCTGATGAGCGGAGCGACTTAATTGACACATGAAGACTGACTTGCTTTGAATGATTGCCGACGCTTAGCAAGATCTACTTGTTCAGCTGGGGAGAAGAGAGAGGAAGACTCGCTCCTTGTTTGCTTTCCCCTGCCTGTAATGTATCTGAAATAAATTTGATGGGGAAGCTTCGACAGTGGCCATGTCATGACCTGCCCCTGATTGAGCTTTTGAAGGTGACTTGCCCCTGATTAAGCTGATTTTGAAATAAATTGCCCCTGATTGGGCTGTTGAAGATGGTTTGTCCCTAATTGGACTGCTGAGGTAGTCTTGATTCATGTTGGCAATGAAGTTCAAATTTCTCCTTTGATTGCCCCTTGTTGGGATTGTACTGATGTCAAGCACTGAATTGCAAATAAATTATTCATACACAAATGGTAATGTTAATGTAAAGTTCATGTGAGTTTTGAAAAAAGTTAATTTATTTGAATGATTGTGATAGTGTGACGAATGGACTGTTAGTCCAAACGAGGTGCTGATTTAGAAAGTGTATGAAAAGATGCAGCAAGAATGATGTGCAATCAATATGGAAGATTAGCAAATATATGGGAGTCAATTTACGCAACCTTGTTGGTAGCATGCTTTCAGAATAAACCGCGCCTCAATTAAGTCTTTTGAGGGTTGTAACGTGGTCTGGTTAATGGTTTGAGAAATAAAGGATATAAGGCTCAAAGTTTGATTTGTACCCATCCCTTCTTCGTATTGTTCTCCAATCCTACGTTCAGTTAACTTTACACATGCATTTGTTTTGACTTTGCGAGAGTGAAGATGAAGCTTTAAAGTTTGCTTGAAAATGGCAGTCATCTTTTTTGCTGGTGACCCTTTGATTTTTTTTTGTGGTCACTGATATTTGTTTTGTTTTTTGCTGAGGATTTGAGCTCCTCTTTTGATTTTTCGACTAAGTCTCCCTTTGGGTGCTCAACTTAGTGTTTTTTTCTTTTCTTTTTTTTTCCGCTTGAACGTTGTGACTGCCAAGTCATTTGTTGATGGTCCTCTGACGAGATATCTCATCTTGCGATTCGAAGGTGTAGTCGGGTTAACTGAACAACTACCCTGCCCCGGGTTAAATGTAAGGGTTGTATCCAAAAGAAACTCCTACTTCTAGGCTCGAAGTGGTTGACTAGGGACTAACTCCTTATATCTCCAGTGTTTGGGGATTTGAAATAATGCCTGTACATCATTGACGAGGTTTTATCCGAAAGCATACCGCAATAGTTATGGGTATTTTGTTTTCATCATCCTCCCTCAAATATTTGCTAAAGTGAAGTGAGGGAAATATTTTTTGTGATTTTGTGATACATGATAAATATGAGCGAATGCGAATAAATTGATTCAAAACATGCATAAACATAACATTAACATAACCAAATACAGATGATAACAATGTTCAGAGCAAATAGTATTTAAACAAACATTACAAAACAACAGGAATGCGGAAATTATAAATTGCATTGGCTGCCTTGATTTGAGGAATGAACTTCTCTTGAATTGACTACTTCAAAGTTCGAGACAACTCATCCTGGTCTTCAACAACCCCTTCAAATGTCTTCATTTGTTGGCACCGTGTGACGGCATTGGATCGTTCTGGACATTTGGATTTCTCGGAGTGAGAGTGAGGTCCTTAGAGTTGATCATATCCTGAATCAAGTGTTTGAAGGCATGGCAGTTCTCGATGTTGTGACCTGGAGCGCCTTTGTGATACTCACAGCGAGCATTGGCATCATAGTTCCGGGCATTACCAGTCTGAGGTGGCATATCCTTCAACACAAGAGTTCCTTTTGCCATTAGCCCCTTAAAGATTTCGGTATACGTCATAGGCAGGGGATCAATGTGCCTATCATATCCTCTTTGCTGATATGGGGGACGCTGTTGAGGAGCGCGCTGTTGCTATTGACCAGGCCGTGGTGGATAAGCCGATTGCTGGTATGGATTGGGCGCATACTGTGCAGCTGCAACCATAGGACGTGGTTGGTGAATCATCTGAGGCGGAAATAAATCTTGAAAGGCCTGCTGATAAGGCATTGGAGGAACTGGCTGATATGGCATAGGAGCATATTGTGCAGCAGCAACATAGGGATACTGATAGTAGGGAACTGGTGCAGGTGCACTCTGTTGAAAATTCCCACTTGTAGCGGAGACGGCGTTTGTTTCGCCCTTCTTGTATCCGTTGAAAGGCTTCTTGGCATTGTTCTGGCTGTTAGAACCTCCTTGGATTTTTCCACTTTTCAGACCTTCTTCAATTCTTTCTCCTACCATCACCATGTCTGAGAATCCAGAAGATACACTACTGATCAGCTTCTCGTAGTATTGCCCCTGTAGGGTACCCATGAAGATGTCGATCAATTCACGGTCAACCAATGGAGGATGCACTCTGGCAGCTAACTCCCTCCAGCGTTGGGCGTACTCCTTAAAGGATTCGCTCTCCTTCTGAGACATACTCTGAAGTTGAGTACGGTTGGGAGCTAGATCAGTGTTGTACTTGTACTGCTTTTTGAATGCATCAGATAGTTCAAGCCAAGTACGAACATTGTTGCGTTCGAGCTGCATGTACCATTCTAGAGATGCTCCAGACAGGCTGTCTTGGAAACAATGGATCATAAGCTTATCATCTTTAGCATGAGCGGCCATTTTTCTGCAGTACATCCTCAAATGAAGCTCAGGACAGCTGAGGCCTTTGTATTTTTCAAACTCCGGCAGTTTGAACTTAGCAGGGATCACAACATCTAGAACTAAGCACATGTCTGAGGCACTCAAAGAAGTCGAATTGTGTCCTTCCATGATTCAGAGTTTTTCAGCCAACTCGCGGCACATCTTCATAGCTTCAGACTCTTGAACAGCATGAGGATTGGTGATTGGAACAGCAGTATGCATCTCATACTCAACTTGATGATTCTCTTCAGTTTGAGGAAACTGGACTTGAGTTGGGATAGGTTGAGCTTGAGGAATAACACCAACAGTGACACCAGAGGCAGGTATTGGTTGGGAAGTGACCTCTTCCACAGCAGGAGTGAAACCTGGAAGCAAACCATAAACCAAAGGATTTGGAACTGGAACTGAAGGCATTGCTCGTGAGGTAGATCCTTGCACTTTAGCATTGTTCATTGCGGCAGCAGCTTCACGACGTTCTTCCATCCTTGCCAAAGATTGCAAAGTCTCATAAATCTGGTCAATCTTGCTCTTGACCGAGTCAATCTCTTCCCTCATAGCAGCTTGTTCTTCTTGAATTACGTCCATCAGTCTTCTAGTGTTGGCTCTAGTTAGATACGGTCGTCTAGCACGATACGGGCGTCGGGAAACCAACTTGATTTACTGAAGATGGAGGAACATGGAAATAAGTTCTGGATATTGGAATGAAATGCAAGATGAATAAATAATGCAAATGAGATGATATGCAATGTCAGAATCCAGGATCACAAGATCAAGGTCTCACGAGTCCAAGGTACAGATGGAGGATACTCTGATCAGGAACTCACTAGGTAGACTCTAAGGTTTTAGGGATCCCAAAGTTATCAATTCATATGGTTGTTCATCACACGCGCCATAAGCATGACGGTTGATTGACTCCTCTATATGAATCTATTTTGGGTGAGATCTTCGTATCGACAATCCACGAGAGCAAATTTTCTCGGGAGTCCATACTACATGATCATCGACACAAGGTTTAAAACAAAGTCCTGGAGTTATGGAACTTTCTCAACTGTTTGATGCATGTGTCAATTTTATACATTCTTGACAGTCAATCAACTCCATTGAGTAAGTCTATTCCAAGTGAGGTTCTCGTATCGAGCCACGCGAGGGCGAACCCTGGTGCCCAATACTACGCAACCATCAACCGATGTTTTAACCAAAAGGTTCTAAAGGTCCTCAGAGTTAATGACCCTAATGAAAGCAACTGAGCACACGCGTCAAGGACTTGACGGTTGTCAGTATTCTCATCAGAATCTACTCCAAGTGAGGTTTTCGTATTGACAACCCACGAGAGAGGTTCTCTCAGGAGCCCATACTACACAACCTCGCTAACTTAAGTTTGTACTCGCAAGCCCGGGTATAGAGCCTTTCCCTCAAGTTCTTTTGCAAAGTATCGATCCAAATTATAGTACCAAGGAGCCACAAGATATATAAGATGGAATGCGATAAAGAAAGCGATAAAAATAAACAAGCAAGGCATAAAAGCAAACATCCAAACAAGCGTGGAAACCTAGACTAGGCTTGACTCGCATAGGGGTGAACCAGTCCCCAGCAGAGTCGCCAGCTGTCGTACCCCGAAAAATACGACCTTACGTGATCCGAAAGGACGGAGCCGCGCGTCGGATGGACTGAAGAGTCGGCACATAATTCTATTTATTCCCGAGGAGGGAAAGGGAAGATATAGATACAACCCGGGAGGAAAAGGATGAGGACAAAGGTCAACGGAACCATTGCCTGGGTTCGGGAGTCGGTTATGCAGGGGGAAGGTATTAGCACCCCCTACATCCATCGTACTCGATGGGAACCATCTAAGTTATCACGCGCGAGAAAGGATGTCTATGCTTAAACGACTTGCTTGCTATAGGGAAATGAGTTGAATTATAAGTTAGATTGAACCTAGGTGCTCGACAAGGATTGAGATCCTCGTGCCTACGTACTCCCGTGTGCAATGGGAAAGTCAGAGCCTCGTAGTTCGACCTACTAAGGGTAATGGTTGTTCGATTTTATTACCTTTCGTCAATGAAAGGGTTTAGGAGTTGAAATGCACTAAAGACTATGGATAGTTTATCTCGCCCAACAAGACGAGTGTCTTGCGTCGTAATAATCGGAGCGAGTAACGAGAGCTCATTATCCTCCTTTCTACCACTTAAGGCTCGTGTCGTACAAATCTTCTCGTTTTTATTAAAGTGTTTTATTTCCTAAAGCCGCTTGACGTTGGATCAAGGGTTTGAATCTAATCGGAACATTTTGGTTTTTTGAGGTTTAAAGGGTAAATGCGAATGGAGGTTTTATTTTGTGGTTTGGTTAGCGAGGCACGAAGCGCTCGGCTCGCAAAGGAAGTGGATCCTAATAAACGAAAACTGAATAATAAAGTGCAAGTGTGCAAGTGCAATCGCTTGGCGTTGGACCAAGGATTCAGAATTAAATAAAATGCGGAAAATAAAATACGTACAAAGTAATGGGAGAGGGGTACAAAATAAATACAGGGGATTGCGAGAAATAAAGGGGTCTCGTTGTAGTTTGCCCAAGAGAAAGCGTGTGTGCAGTGTGTTTGAACTATTCGAAGGCGTTCGGCCTGTTTAATCGGGACGCAACTATTCGAAGGCGTTGGACCTTTTAATCGAGCGCAACTATTCGAAGGCGTTGGACCTTTTCGGGACGCGGCGAAATTTGGTTCGTTTACTGCCTTAGAGCCGATTTAATGAAATCGTTCTATGAGGAGTCGAATCGTAATTTAAAATGCGAAATTAAATGAATAAATTAAATTGCGAAATATTAAATAGAACAATAAATTGAATAATTAAATAAATTAAATAATGTCAAAAATAATGAATCAAATAAATTAAATTATATTACAAGTTTTTTTGTTCAGAATAAAAAATAATAGAATAAAATAAAAGAGGGTCTCATATTGACCAAAAATCACCGATTAAAATCTGGCGAAAAATTGGCCTTTTATGATATCATTGGCCCGAAAAAAAAATTAAAAGTAAAGAAATTTAATAGATTTAACTATAGAAAAGTAGAAATTAACCAAAAAGAAAATCCATAAAATAAATAACTAATAAATAAATGTGAAAAAAAAAAGAATTTGAACAAAAACAAGGGGTGCAGCGGATGGGCTGGATGTGTGAATAAAAATTCGCATGGGTCAAGCAGCAAGCCCAACAACAACAAAAAAATCTTTAAAAAATAAAAAGAACCTATAAAAACAAGAGAGAGGGTGGCGTTGAGATAGCTGGTGTGGACTGGAAAATTTAAGTGGGCTTTATTCAATCAACACCCAAAATTATATTCAAAAGATAAAGATAATAAAAAAAAATAAAAAACATAATGAATAAAAAAAATGTAAAGGTGTCTGTGGTGTATTGTGTGTGTACCGTGAATAAGGGAATGTGTTAGCAGCAGTATCAAAGGTTCTAAGCCCAAAGGAACAAGATCATAATACAGATAAATAAAATAAAATTAAAATTAAAAAAAAAATGAAGCATAAACATGATAGGTGGTTTTAAATAAAAAAAATATGTATCATTTTTTTAAAGAACAAATAAATAATAAAAGAGAATAAAAAAGGCCAAACCCTCCACATTCAGATCACGCGGCCATGGCTTTTTCACGGAGGTCTTAGCTTCTCACCGCTTGGCTCTCGCGGTCTCGGTGGCGGTTTGTTCCGTCCCACCTCAAATCGTGCTCCCTCAGTCTCTCTCTCGCGGCGCTTTCTCTGGATCTCTCTCCTGTCTTCGCGCTATTCAACGGAACTCTCTCAATCTCGCGATTTGCTTCTGCGTTTTTCTCGGTTCGCAGTGGTTTGAGTGATTGGCTGCAGATTTAGTTTTGTTTCGCAGTTTGGTGTTTGTGTGAGCGGCGGATGTGATGGTTTTGGGTTTCGGAAAGGGGTGGCTGAAGGGTTATGTTGTTTTTGAAGGTGATGGTTTAACGGAAAAGCTGTTATTGTTTTCGGTTTGCACGGCGGGTTCACAGTGGATTTGAAGGTTCGAGATGATGGTGGCGGACGGCGAAACAGTGATGGGCTATGAAGGATTTCTGGCGGCGTGGCTGTTGGAGATGCTTCGGTTAGTCTCGGATTTCTCTCAGTCTTTCGTCAAGTTTTGCTTTCAGTTTGATTTTGGTCCGTCTGGGTGTGCGGTTTTGGTTTCGTGAATTTGTTTCAGATTCGTGAGGAACAGGGGAATTGGTTTGGTTTGTGTTGAGGAAGATGGTCGCGGCTATGGAAGTTTGTGGTTTAATGAGTTTCGATGGTTTTGATGGCTGTGACGGATTTGGTTTGCAACTGGTTTACGGTTTGGACAGTGGTGAAAGGTTTAACGTGAAGGAGGTGGCTGCGTGGTGGTGGTTAGCGGATTCTGAGTTTATGAGGTCCTTTTTTTCAAGTTATTGATGGAGGTCGATGAGCATTCTGTTTGTATTTTTCAGTTTTTGTAGTGAGAAACGAGGATTTGACTGAAGCTTGGTTTTGGGTTATTATTTGTGTAATGGTTTGAAGGTTTGGAGATTATGAAGTTTTTAGGGATGGTTTTTTCTAGTATTTTTATGGTTTTCTTCGTTTTTGCATTTTATGTGGTGAGAAATCAGTTTTTTGGGTTTGTGATGGGTCTTGCTGCCGCTTTTGTTATATGCCTCCTTCTCTTTATAATGGTTGCGGAAATGATTCTTTCATATTTTTTACAGATGGATTTTTTTGTGAAATGATTTTGGTGGGTTAGTGCATTTGCGATTAGTTGTTGCGGATGTTGTGATTTTGGGTGGATAGTACAAAATACAGATAGTGGGGTTATCCGTTAACACTGGGCTGGCAGTGAAAGTGAGTGGAAAAGTGGGGAATTTGTTGAGTGGAAAAGTGGGAATTTGTTGGAAGGAAAGGTGACGTGGTGGATGCACAATATGGTGGGGGTCATGCTATTAGAGAAATATTTATGAAAACAAAACATATAAAAAAAGAACATGAAGTTTGGACACTAATAATAATAATAATAAAGGTAATAATAACAATAACAAAAACTGTGCTAAATTAGAGTAATAGAAATAAAATAAATAATAATAATAAGATAATAAGATAATAATAATAATAATAATAATGGGATTAATGAAATAAGAATAGCAATAATGAAATAAAAATGGGAATGGTGCTAGTACAAATAGAAATATAATAATAAAAACAATAATATGATTTTTTTGTCTTAATTAATAATTTTTAATAATATAAAATAATAAAAGAAAGATTATTGGCTTAAAAAGGATTGGAAGTAAAAAAAAATCTAATTGGTTTAAATAGTAAATAAAATGCATTTAAATGATGAGGTGACAATTTTAAAATGAATAAACATGTATAATATGTGTATAGAAATAAATAAATAAAGGAAACTGATATATTCACAAATTGTGATTTTTTAAAGAAAAATTTCAAAAGTATAATTAAAAGAATTGAATAAAAAATACAAAAATATTTTTGTGATTTTTTTGTGAAAATAAATATGCGGGTAGGACAAATTTGGGGTATGACAGGGAGGTTCAGACCTGTTCCAAACAAGGCAGGATTGCAGGGTCCTATTTCGGTCTATCCCTTGGGCCATTTTAGTATCTTCTGCAGTCAACCATATGCTTACAGCTCTCTCCTTACACCAAAGGGTGATAAGCTCCCCTCCCTATGAGCTAAGGACTGAACTGAAAATAACTTGACCTGAGAATCAAACAAAAGGGAAATGTTAAGCTGAGTTAACAAGTACCACAGAAAACTGAAGCAAAAAACTGAAGCAAAAAACCCTAAAAATTTCAATATAAAAAGAAGAGCATCAACAACTCTGAAGAGGGACGCGACGCAATCACCTTCAAAGAAAAAATTCAAAACCCTTGCAACAACCCTTTTGACCGTGTTCAACTCATCTGCAAAAATTACCAAAGTGAAAACCACTATCAATAACCATAGTAAAACCCAAACGAGTTCGAAATCAGAACTCAAAAAAAAAAAAACAGACACCAATCGAAATCACACCTGAGGGAGACGAACTCACCGCTACCACCACCATCGCCACCCTCACACTGAATAAGCCACGAACCGCTACCACCACCATCGAACGACCTCTGAACCACGACGAACACAGACCACCGGCGCCGTGACTTTTCCCTTGGGCTAAATCTGAGTTTCGTCGTTGAGGGTGAAAACGAGTAGGAGAGAAGGAGACGCGAGTTTGTTTTTTCTCCAGAGGCAGGTTCGTTCCTTTTTTTGATTTGGTTTCCTTTGGATATTTTTTTTTGTTCCTGGAAAAGCTTTGAGGGAGAGCGACTGTTGATGAACTCAAACCCAAGTTTTCCATTAGTGCTTAGTCCAACCAAACCGGGTCGACCCATGACCCGGTCGGTCTCCCCCCTAACAGCATTTTGGGCCTTGCCCAATTCAGCTTCCATTGCTAAACCCACTTTCCGCTGACTCAGGCCCCCTCATTCTATTTTCTTCTTTTTTTTTTTTAATTTTGTCTTTGTTTCTCCTTTTATTTATTCTTTATTTGTTTTTTTATTTATTCTTTATTTTTTTATTTATTCATTATTTCAAAGAAATAGAAACAAAAATTCATGATATTTATTTTAAATAAATTTTATTTGATGTGTTATTTAATTTTGTTTAAGTTTAATTTAGTTAGTTAGTTATTTATCTTCTGACCAAGTTTTTTTGTATGAATGTATGTTTATATTTTCTTGCCCTGTATTTAAGCGTATGATGATGGTGTTTGACTTGTATGAATTTGGGCCTTACTCTCACATTTTCGACTAACACTTGCTAAGATAGAAGACAAGCCCAATTGTCGTCTCGAGAAAATTAATTCTAATCTCAAAAAATAATTAAATTTCTCGGTCCAACGCCAAGTAAACATTTAAAAAAAAACACGTCTACATTTTTTCACACACGTAAGTCGATCACTAAGTGATCGCCGTCTGCACGACTTATCGCGCCTTATTTAAATTAACAAGGAATAGAGCCCCGGAGTCTAGCACTCCGCATGTTCCAGAAAGAACTACAACTGGGCTAGCCCCACGCGTATCGTTTCGTTCACTCCTTTGTTATTAATTACATTAACCCTAAAAATGTCTAAAAAAAATTATTCAATTAATTTAACACGAAAATAGAACTCCGGAGTCCAGTACTCCGCACGTTCTAAAAGGGACCGCAGCTGGGCTAGCCCCACGCAACGTGGTCCATTCGCCTTCTGTATTTCAAAATAAATAATCGTGTAAATTAACGTACGCAAACAGAACTCCGGAGTCTAGCATTCCGCAAGTTCTGGATTGGACCGCAACTGGGCTAGACCCATGCGACGTGTTTCAATCACCATTCGTATCTCAAAATATCCCATCCATTTTTTTTATAAATTAACGTACGAAAACTGAACTCCGGAGTCTAGCACTCTGCACGTTCTAAAATGGACTGCAACTGGGCTAGCCCCACGCAACGTGGTCCATTCGTTCTTTCATACTTAAAACAATTTAAAATCTACCAACCAATTCAAATCATTTTCATAATTAATCAGCGAAAGACCGAATTCCGGAGTGTAGCACTCCACACGTTTTGGAATGCGATCGCTCCTGGGCTAGCCCCACGCGATGTGGTTCATTCGCACTTTCGTTTAATACACCTTAACAAAAGTCAAACACTTTTTCTCTAAAAACGAACATTGTTTAAATCATTCTATCTTGCAAGCAAGCTAGCGCTTCAGCCTCCACCGCGAGTATAAGCCAACGCTTAGCAGTCAAATGCGTTTTAAACAATCTTTCAATTAAAAATCACAAACCGTAGTTGCACGAACTACGAAGCTCTGACTTTCCCATTGCACAAGGGAATACGTAGGCACGGGGATTTTAATCCTTCGCGAGCACAATAATAAAAAATCTAATTATTTCTCCGTTTAAAGCACCCTATAAAAAAATCAACCTTTTCTTCGTCGTAACAATAATAATAAACTTTAATCCTTTCTCCGTCTTAATATTAATTAAAAAACTTTCTTTTCTTTCAAACAAACATATTAATATCATTTAGAAGACAAAAACTTAAGATCAAACATTTAATCTCATATTTAGCTAAGAGGTTCCCGTTGAGTACAACGGACGTGAGGGGTGCTAATACCTTCCCCTTGCGTAACCGACTCCCGAACTTAGAATTCGGTTTCGTATACCATTTCTTATCCTTCCTTTAGGTTGTATCTATATCTCCCTTTTCTCTCGTAGAATAAATAGAATTAGGTGGCGGCTCTGTTGTTTATTCTAGGATCGTATTTTTCGAGGTACGACACCTAGAGAACTCTGAGATTGAATGGCGCGAATTTGCTCAGCCATTTCTTCAAATCTCCTATTCATGTCAACCCCCTGGCCTTCTGCCTCATCCAGCAAAGTGAATTGTTTATCCTACCCATCCATCTGCATGTTATGCACTCCATCATTGATAATAGTGACCCCTAGTTGCACCACAGGGATTTCAACATGACGGGCGCCAGCCCCATTGCGATTACCTCTATCAATGTCCCATTGTTCCTGGCCTGATTGTTCTTCACCAGCTTGCGCAAGCGCTCTTGAGTTTGACCCATCCCATGAGGGTCATGAAGTTATCCATTTTTGTCCTTAAGTCAGCCAAATCCGCTTGCATCTGATCCATTGCTCTCTCTCTCTCTGTTTACCTTTGTTGGGTATCTGTGTACGGTTGACTGTCTCTGAACCTTCTTGGGAGCTATAGTGCCTGAAATTGACATAAACGTTAGAAAACTGATGAATTACCTGCAAAACAACAAACACGTTATATGCAATGCAATCTTCGTGCTTTCATTATCAAGGTCTTATTGCCCCAGTTGTGGTATCTAATGAGGAATCCAAATGGCCTTTAGAGTAATCTCTTGTGAACATTCCTTTCACTGTTTCCACACCATTTCCACAACCAAACTAAGAAAAGAAACATACAGCTCAAAGAGTCTGACAAAATAAAGATGCATAAATCAAAGGACCTAAGGCACAAACAACATCCCCATAGGGTTTTAAGTCTTACAAACTACAAAGTACAGCAAACAACTTAGATTCCTACAACAATCAGAAATACAAAGGAAGGAAACTAAGACTCCAAGCTATAAGAAGACTCTGGCTCTTCTTCTGCAAGCTCCAACTCTACTCGAGTTCTCTTCACATCTACTCTTCTTCTGAGATCTTCTACCTCTTCAAGGGCCTCATGCAGCTACTGAGACACCTCATGTTGCCTTCTGTAAGCTTGTTCTAACTCTTTTCCTTAAGCAGCAATCTGCAGCTTGAACATCTTTTCCTTCCTTCTGTATTCTACTTGATCTTGCTCTCTTTGCCCATACACCCAGGTGAGAGATTGCCTAGCATCCCTGAGAGCTTTCTTGTTTTTCTTGAACTGTTCTTCTCTCTTGATGTCCATCAATCCTCTTCTTTGGAAGTAAGCCTCCCTTTCTGCCAACTCTTTGTTCTTAGCTTCTTGGTCTACCTGTACTTTGTGCAGCTTCTCTTCTATAGTCAATTTGGAGAGGGGCGACTGATGATGCAGGCTAACCATTTTTGTATGTTCCAGTTTCAATTCTTTCAGCTGAGCTTCAAGCTTTTGATAATCTTCTAAAGGAACAGTGCTTGGTGCTACAGGGATCTGTGGAATTATTTCCTTTGGGTAGAGAGGAAGCTCCAAATAAAATGGCAATAAAGTAATCCTGACACGCTTCTTCAACCATGTTGCAAAGGGTTCATACATATTGGGATCCACCCTCCCAAACTCCTTCTTTCCCTTTTGAGTCCTGATATCCCAAGCTTGGAATACCTGGATGGCCATGTCAATATTCCCCTCAATAGGAAGATACAAAGATTCTCTCACATCCTCATCAGAAGGGGATTCTCTCAAAGGATATCCAAACTGCCTTCTAGCCAGAACTGGATTATAATTGATCATTCCTTTCCTTCCAATCAAAGGAACATTGGGAAACCAGTTACACTTTACAATCATCTCTTTTCCCACCACATCCCTATCATACCCCCAGCTTATATCACATGAAGTCAACCCCATCAATCAACGAGACCATTTCCATTCTCCCCTCAAATATTTGAAGGGCCCCACCTTAGGCAATTTTCTAGCAAACCATTCAGCAAAAAGAGGCACACAACAGCTCATATGACCTCCCTTCTTCTTATTCCTATAGTGGACCCCGTAATAAAAGTCACCTAACAAGGTAGGTGTGGGATTCCTTCTGAAGAAAATGGCAATAGCCTCCAGGCTTACCATCCCTTGATCACCTGGGAAGAGACTAATTCCGTAGATCATCAAAGCTAAGAGTACACTGAACTATGTCCATTGGTTATCTTGAGCATATAGCAGGGCCTCCTGAATCAGCATACTGCAAGACAACCCCTTCCATTTGCTACTATTCAAACCCTGATTTACCCTACTTAGAGGAAAATGACACCTTTGAGCAATCTCCTCTGCTTGAAGTACTCTCCCTGAGTTGTAATAAGGCTGCCTTCCACTAAGGGGGATATGTAACAAGCTAGCAATTTCTTCCAACGTAGGTGCTAAGACATAATCTTGGAATACAAAACAGCGTAATGGAGCATCATAGAACTGAAGTAGAGTATGAATGCTATCCCTTTGATCTTCTGTTGGCTTGTTTCCCTTATTCAAACATTAGTTAGTTGTGCAGGATGTAAGCTTCTAGCTTATCAGACAAACAAGATAACTTGTGGTTGAATACCAAAGACAATCCAAAATTTGCACTCGCTGGATAGAAGATGAAAAGGGATATAAATTGTAAAAGGTAGTATAGTATGATTGTCAAATGATGGCGATGGAGGACGACCATCGAGCAGAGGACGACTGCTGGGGATAAAGTAGTAAGCAAAGCAATGACGGGGACGACCGACAAGCTGGGGAAATAAAGATTATGACGGGGACGGCCATCAGGTAAAGAAACAAGATCCTCTAGGGATTAAAGTAAAGGCAATGATGGGGACAACCATAAGGTTTGCAAAGTAAAGTAAACAACGATGGGGACGACCATCAGTTTAAAGAATAAATGAAATAATGATGAGGGACGGTCATCAAAGGTGAAGGACTATTGTCGTACCTCGAAAAATACGATCCTCGCGAATGCGGTCGCGGATGGGCTGACTTGAGAGTCGCCACCTAATTTTATTTTATTCCCAAAGAGGGAAAGGGAAAACATAGATAAAACCCAGGAAGAAAGGATAAAGACAAGGTCGTCGGAACCATTGCCTAGGTTCGGAAGTCGGTTATACAGGGGGAAGGTATTAGCACCCCCTACATCCATCGTACTCGATGGGAACCTTCTAAGATGTCACGCGTGAAAGGATGTCCATGCCTAATGAATTACTTGCTAAAAGAGGAAAAGGATTTAAATTTGATTATCTTTCTTTAGGAGTCGAATTGCACTAAAGACTATGGATAGTTTATTCCGAACCAACAAGCCAAGTGTCTTGCGACGGAATAATCGGAGCGAATAACGAGAGCTCGTAATCCTCCTTTCTACACTTAAGGCTCGTGGCGTACAATTTCTCTCATATTATTAAAGTGTTTTAATACTTAATACCACTTGACGTTGGATCAAGGGTTTGGATTTAAATAAACATTTTGGTAGGTCGATTGCGAGGCATAAAGCGATCGCGAAGGGTGAATGCAAAATGGAGGTTAAGGATTAAACGATTACGCAAGAACGATTCCTAATACTAATCTAAGGTGGAGCCGTTGGAGCTCGAATTAAACCGAAAGCGACAAAATGTTGCTCTTTAACTATCTTAGAATCGATTCAAATTTAGAATTATTCTATGAGAAGTCGAGTGTTACTTTATAATCAAATAATTATTTAAATAAAAGAAATGTGATAAAAATAAATAATTGGTCTCATATTGACTTAAACAACGTCGATTTATTGAAATCGAATATTTAAGTCGTTTGTTATATCATCGACCATAAAACTAAAATAAAGTCGAAATAATGATAAAATAAGAATTTGGCCTCATATTTAATTTAAATAACGTCGATTTATTAGAAATCGAATATTCAAATATTTATTCATCGGCCGAAATAAAATAAATAGAAATAATGAGAAGTAATAAGGAAAATAAACGTGTGGCCTCAAATTAGGGGATAACGTCGACTTATTAGAAATCGAATATCACCATTTATCATTGGCCAAATAATAATAAAGTCGGTAAATAATAATGGATCTAAAATTAATTAGAAACCATAAGAAATAATAGGAAACAGTCTCATATCAATTTGGACAACGTCGATAAAATCGAATGTCACAAACCGGATAATAATATCATAGACCAAATAATAGGTATAAAATAAATCAATAAATTGATGAAATAATAAATGGATAAAAGTCGGCCTCAAATCGGTTTAGATAACGTCACTAAATGGAATATCGATAAACCATATTTTTATCATAGGCCCAATAATAAAATAATGAGGAAATAATGAAATCGGTCTCAATTTAATGGATAACGTCGATTAAAATAATCGAATATCTCATTTTATCATTAACCGAACAAATCGAATAATCGATTAAATAATAATGAATAATAAAATTGAAAATGGCCTCATAACAACTTTGATAACGCCGATTTAGAATCGAATATCAAAAAGTCATAATTATTTCATTGGCCCTAAGAATAAAATAAACAAGAATAATAATTAAAATAAATAGGATTAAAATGATCACTAACAAACCAAATAGTTCACTAATAACCCCCCCTTTTTTAAACATTTTCTGCATGATAAAAAACACTTTCTACACGATAGAAAAAAAACTGAATAGAAGTTGGGGTGCATCGCTTTATGCTTTGGGTATGGTTAGAAATACCCATGGGCTGAGCCCATATACACCATGAGCCAGTAACACCGAACAAAAAAAACATAAAAAACAATAAAGAAAAGTAGCTCAAAGATAACAATGCATCAACCTCAAAGAAAGCAAGAAAAAGCCCCTGCGATTTACGGCGACGGAAGCAAAACAGTGATCGGGAAACTTGGAGGAAATCACAATCTCAGTTCAAATACCTCGCGGTAGTGCTTCACTTCGTTTCAGCTTGCGATTTCACGAGTCAATTTCAAACGGCGCTCGACCCACTCTCAGCTCAATGGCGGTTTCAATTTGTTTTGTTTGTTCGATCTCATCGTGAAATCGTTCTCAACCTCCAATCTCCTCTCTCGGCGCTCTATCCGCTTCGCGGTGAGACTCGTTTACGCTCACGGAGCTGGCTCGATTTTGGGTTGGGTTCGGAGATTAAGATAAAGCTTGAGTGTATTTGGCTTATTGTGAAAGGTTTGATGTGAGTTTGAAGAAGAAGAGGTTAAAATGAAGAAGGGTTGCGGTTTGTTATTTTGTGAAAAGTTGTTCTAAGGTGAACGAAAAGGTATTATGAAGCCCGTGAAGAAATTGCAGGTTATGAGCGGATGGTGTTGTGGTGTCAAGAATGAAGTTGTGTGCTTCTCCTCCCTTTGCAATATGGTTTAGTGTTTTTTATAAGATTCTGAGTGAGGAAAAATGGGTTCTAAGAACAATCCTTTTTTGTCCTTTGCAGTATGAGAGACTAACCGTACGAACTTTTTATTTATTGTGCAGGATGAGACGTTATAGAGCATGAAGGTTGGCTGCGGAATGTAATGCACTGAGAGTGGATTTATGCCGTTACCGAATGCTTGGCCGAAAAATGCGTGTGTTGACGTTTTGTACGGAAGTTGCGTGAGAGTGAGATATCGAATCTAAAATCCGTTGGAGAAGATTTTCCAATGGATTTGGGTGGGGTCAGCCAAGAATGAGCTGGCTTGGGGTCCTGCGGTTTTGCCTAAAAGATTTCATTGAAGTAAACTGGATTTTTACCAACTGTGAAAAGGTAAACTCATCTGATTTTACTGATACAACAACTCTTTTCACAGCTGAGATTTACTCTTTGACTTCTTGCTTGGATTTTTTTTTTTGTGATGAACATGATTTAACACAACCTTGCTTCTTCCTTGCAGCTTGAGCATTGATCGCGTTTGACATTACAGTTGATCCCACAAATGCTCCGTTTTATAACCCTGCTAAGGACATCACTCATCAAACTTTGGATCATCTTCCAATGAAGGATGCTTACAAAGGCACACACTCGGATTGTTCTTTTATTGAAACCCTAGAACAACTATCCAATTGTACTGCAGAAATTAAGAACAAAACTGAATGTTCTTCTGAGTTGGGATCTATGCATTTGGATCCTAAAAATATAGCAGAATGCTGTTCCTGGAAGGATGACTCAAGTGCGGTTTTTCCTTTCCAATGATTTAAAGATGATTGTAGCTCGGTGAACACAACAATTATGCCCTGTTGATGCTATGCTTGAACATCAAGCTACTTCAGATAGATTTTCTTTTTGGAAGATGGTATGATAAGTTTGACATGAATAATTGTTTTAATCGTTTGCATTTGTTGATCTCCTGTGGTTTATTTGAGTGTAGGAACACGATAACCTGAACTTCTGAATCAACTGATACCTGGCTATTCCTTTTTGGATGCTCTTTTAACTGTTTTTTTTCTGAAAGAGCTTAGTGTAACAAGTATTGTATCTTGATGTGTACTTGAATCAATTCTTTACAAGAGCTGACCTGCAACAATGCTTTTTTCTAATAATTGTTCTTGTACTTGTTTCTGCAGGTAACCAATGCAGATGCAGGGTACTTTTCACAAGGAGGAAGAAGATTATAACTTATGGCGATATTCTTGGTAACGCACGCAAATGAAGCTTGAAGATAGGAATGGTACGAAGAGTTTGTTAAAGCTTGAGAGACGCCGACGTTTACTGCGAGAATGTTTTGTCGGAATCACTGGTAAATCGAAGATGGAGTTCTCAACTGAGGAATAGCTGCTGCTTTCAAAAACTGAAAATGGGCTACAGGTTTGGCATTCTTGTGCACTGATATGGTTCTTGTCATCATGGTTTTGATGCTAGTCCCTTAAAACTCTCCCTTCCCATCTCCATTGTTATGTTTAGATTACAAGTATTTCTACCTTCTTTCATCTCTGGACTGCAATGGCTTGTTAAGACGATGATATTCAATACTTGTTCTAATTAAAAATATGTTGATGCCCTGCAGGTCTATCTCATTATCGTGATATTTGGCTCGAAGTTTGGACTGCTTCCTTGATGTGCACATGACAGATATTTTTGAAACTCGTCATGTACCGGCCTTGATCATTTACTTCTTTCCCAATGTATTTACCATTACAGGTTTTGGTTTTGCTTTGAGGAAATAACACGATGTCTTGTCCACTTGTACGAACCTAAATCTGAACTGACTTTTGATATTCTTTACCTTTTATTTACAGAACGGTGGTAGGATGATCGACGATCTAATGAAGCAAATATCAATGATACATAATCCACGACCTAGGCTTTTGAAGTATGTGGGATTGAGGTGTG
This sequence comes from Lathyrus aphaca, assembly GCA_963966055.1. Lineage (NCBI taxonomy): Eukaryota > Viridiplantae > Streptophyta > Magnoliopsida > Fabales > Fabaceae > Lathyrus > Lathyrus aphaca. The sequence goes on along the minus strand of OZ014520.1, from coordinate 276,927,092 downwards.
ATGGTAACTTGCTAGTGGAGTAAGCATTTCCGCACTAGACTGCACATGAGCGCTCCCAAGAACACATAATTAAAATTGAAGATGAGAAACATCCATGGTTCGAATTAGCATCCGATTCTTGCTGCTACCCATTCCTGGGTTTTACCACTGCATAAGGTCATCTTACCGCTACCGAACTTTACGTATGTTCAAACAATCATAAACTCCAAGTTTTACTCACTCTTCTGGTTTTCTCAGGGTCGCGTCGAGACGTAAACATCATATGCTTACGGCATGACCTGTTATCAGTTGAAGCTTGGGCCGTGTTGCTGTTATGAAATGTTCTTATTATTTGAATACTTTCCTTTGAAATTATGTAGAAGCTCTTAATTAAAAGTTATGTGCAACAATCTGATTTGTAGATTTTTGTCTATTGTCTCACCCTTTGAATTTTTCTGTTTATAAGCAAGACTGGAAATTATGATTCTGCTGAATTTGTATTTGAACTTATAATGATGACAGTCCCGTAATTCGCTCACTGTGTATTTCCCTGTTTTGTATGACACGAGATTTTGCTCGACAAAGAAAAAATCCTAACGGTTTGATCATAAAGTCATGGAGTGAAGGATACTTTAGGGCCATGGTTTAATTGAACTTGCATGGTAATCACAAAAACCTTATTGATGGTGTTTTGATGACCCTGCTTTCATGCTGCTTTTTTTTGACATTTTTCTTAAACGCACGCATTCACTCCATGTCATGCGTCTCTCGGAGGCCACTTGGCACAAGGAACCAAGTTCCCACAGGTTTATAGAAATGCTTAACTTTTACTTCAGGATACTTGTAGAAGTTCTAGCATACCTTTTTTCTTCTTTTTGTGATTCAACATTAAAACAATTTGTATTATTTCTTGAACTTTGAAGAAATGAAACACCTTTATTATTTCTCATGAGTTGTCGCAATTGGTGTCATGATTTGAATATGGATGCAGCTTCTTGTAAATGATCCTTTGGAATGCAACTTGAGCTTGTCTTGTAAGAACAATACTTGAATTATTCTTAAATGGTATTTAAATCTCATGCTAGAATTGTGAAGTGATAATCTCTCAAATAATTTTGATGTAAGACCAAGTGATGATTTCTCGACATCACAATCCAAAATATGAATCAAAACTCAATTAATCCTTAAGATGACTTCTCATGACAATCCTTAGTTTTAGGGGAAAAAAAGAATTCCCACGCATCGTCTTTGAGCTTTTCAACGTAAGTTTAGACCATTTTAAACGATGTGAACTATTTCTTGATCAAATAACAATCTTAGCACAAGCTACACTGTGCAATTGAAAATTCCTTCACACGTATACACTTGAATTATGATGAACCCGCTCTTCAATGTGAACCTCCTATCTTGATAGCCTTGACAAAACTTGTTTCATCCTTACAATACCTGATCTTAAATCAACCAGCAAGACAACAAACATACATTTTTTGGAATTTTGTATAATAATTAGTAAGATGAAAATGATTAAACATGTAGGATAAATTTGGGGTATGACAGATGCCCCTGTCTAATTGTCTTAAACTTGAAGTGAACAACCACAGGGCGTTCGATTCTAAAGTAAAAGTCAATTAGATATAAGCAGACCCAAAATTTGTCCGATGAAAAAAATGTAATGTGATGTTGAAACGTGATATGCATGCATGGATGCAATTGTTGGGGATGTAATGCGGTTTGAATGCGATATGAAATAAGATGACATAAAGTCGGCGGGGATAATGAAATGATTGAATGAGAAGAAAAACAATGAAATGAAAAGGTAAGAAACAGGTTGAGGAAAAAACAAGATATTTATGAAAATCTGTCTGGGTAACAGAAAATAGTCAGAAATACTTGAGATGATAGAAATAAACCCTGAGAAAGGTACATCCAAGAAAAATCTATGGATGCACAAACACCAAATTTGGAAATCAACGCCCAAAACATCTAGAAGAGTACTAGATGTGAAATGAAACCCAAATTATGAAAGTACACCAAGGGAAAGATCAAGCTTTTCAATAAGACATTCAGAGAGATGCTACTTGAAGTAAAGACTCAAGCCAAACTTCTCAGTGGGATTAACCAGAAAGAGAAAGTTGAAAAAGGGATCCACCTCAAACTTCACACAGTTTGAAGGAAAAGAGTTCCACACCAAACTTAACACATTTTGAAGGAAAAGAAAATATCCACGCCAAATTTATCAATAAGACAAGTTTGAAGGAAAAGGGTTCCACGTCAAACTTGACACAGTTTGAAGGAAAAAGGTTCCACGCCAAACTTGACACAGTTTGAAGGAAAAGGGTTCCACGCCAAACTTAACACAGTTTGAAGGAAAAGAAAATATCCACGCCAAATTTATCAATAAGACAAATTTGAAGGAAAAGGGTTCCACGCCAAACTTGACACAGTTTGAAGGAAAAAAGGTTCCACGCCAAACTTGACACAGTTTGAAGGAAAAAAGGATTCCACGCCAAACTTGACACAGTTTGAAGGAAAAAAGTTCCACGCCAAACTTAACATAGTTTGAAGGAAAAGGGTTCCACGCCAAACTTAACACAGTTTGAAGGAAAAGAAAATATCCACGCCAAATTTATCAATAAGACAAATTTGAAGGAAAAAGGTTCCACGCCAAACTTGACACAGTTTGAAGGAAAAAAGGTTCCACGCCAAACTTGACACAGTTTGAAGGAAAAAAGGATTCCACGCCAAACTTGACACAGTTTGAAGGAAAAAAGTTCCACGCCAAACTTAACATAGTTTGAAGGAAAAGGGTTCCACGCCAAACTTGACACAGTTTGAAGGAAAAAAGGTTCCACGCCAAACTTGACACAGTTTGAAGGAAAAGGGTTCCACGCCAAACTTGACACAGTTTGAAGGAAAAGGGTTCCACGCCAAACTTGACACAGTTTGAAGGAAAAAAGTTCCACGCCAAACTTGACACAGTTTGAAGGAAAATGGTTCCACGCCAAACTTAACACAGTTTGAAGGAAAATGGTTCCACGCCAAACATGACACAGTTTGAAGGAAAAGAAAATATCCACGCCAAATTTATCAATAAGACAAATTTGAAGGAAAAGAAAATATCCACGCCAAATTTATCAATAAGACAAATTTTAAGGAAAAGAAAAATAAACACGAAAGACAGGGTGACAGACACGACTGCTTTGATAGGTGCCAAATGAGTTGGACTTTGACTATAAGGTAAGATAACAAGACATCGAGAAATGCATATGAGCATGAAGTAAACCTCGTGCTATGCTCGATATGAAATTGTATGATGAAAATGGTGCAATGGTTGCAATGCAAATGCTGAGACCACGGGATGAGACTCTTTTGGAGAGGTGCGGCTGAAACAGCTGATTCCACAACATGATGAACCTTGCCATTTATGCCCCTTGAAAGATATCTTGAACACAACTTCCATTACACTTGTTGGAAGTATAAAAATGTTGATCCTGGTAAGCAGGAGTGAGAAGCTTGCTTGGGGATTGCTTGGAGTAGATTGCCCCATGCTGAATGATTCTGAAGTGACTGTTTGACTGGTCGCTTGAAATGCTTGCCCCAACATGAGTCTTGGAAGAAGATTCTTTCTGAATAACAAGATCTTTGATTGAAATATGCCCCTGATAGGACCACTGATCAAGTTTCTCAACTGTTTAGAATTCCTTGATAATGAGTACTTATTGTAAATAAAATGTTCATTCAAAAAATGTTAATTTTAATACAATGCTCAAGCACAAATTTTGAAATCAAAATCATTATTGGAAAGATATTGGTGTAAAGAAAATGAAATAATGGCAAAGAATGCACTGTTTATTAAGTCATGCAAAGTGCAAAGTGAAAGATAATGCAAATTGAAAATATGAAAAAGGTATGATAACAAAGCAAATGATTGGCAAATCTCTTGGGGAGTCAGCTTACGCAACCTTGTTGAGATATGCTTTCGAAACGAACCGAACTTCAATTAGGTCTTTTAAAGGGTTGTAACGTGGCTTGGTTCACGGTTTATCAAACAAAAGATATAAGGCTCAACATTTAAATTTTACCCATCCCATTATCCATGATGATCTCCAGTCCTACGCTCAACTAATCCAACCTATGCATTCAGATTACTTAAGGTTACACTGAGGAAGATGGCTTAGAAGCCAAAGGATTATTGGACAACAATCATTGCTTATTTCCCAACATTTGTTGGTTTATTCGATGAGGATTTTGGATCAGCTCATCTTTGTGTTTGTTGAGGAGTTTTGGTGGCCTCTTTTGATTTGAATCTTATTATCCCTAACTTTTGTCTGAACTGTATCTTTGAAATTTTCAGTCCAGCAGGATGCTTTTAGTTTTGCCTAAGTCGCCTTTTAGGTGTTGACTTAGCGGCTTTTTTTCCATTTTTGATTTGGACAATGATTGCCATCAATTTCCTCGACAATTGTGCGAAGGAAATCTTGGACTTGAAATCCTTATTGAAAGGTGCAATGAATTGATATTCCTGAAATTGAATGCATATTTGAATTAATTGAGAACTACCCTTCCCCAGGTTAAAATTATGGGTTTTTCGTGTAGAAAGAAACTCCAACTTCTAGGCTCAAAGGGGTTGGCAATGATTATCTTCCTTATTTCTCCAGTATTTGGGAGTTGAAACAATGCCTGTATATCATCAGCAAGATTTTATTTTGAAAGCATACCATTCAACAGTTTGGGTATTTTTCGTCATCCTCCCTCCAATCATTGCTTATATAATAAATGAATAAGAGAAACAATGGTATATATTGTTTGGAATTTTTGAAAATGAAAAGCATAAATAACGTGCAAATATGAAGGTGAATGAATTGATTCAAAACATGTGATGCTCATTTCATTAATACTAACATTAGAGAATAAACAAAGTCTTCAAACAAGTACACATAATACAAACAAGGAAATTAAAACTGAAAAGAAACGAGGCCTAGTGTCTAATCAGTAGCAAGGATGAGCTTTCCCGTCTGACCCACTGGCTTTAGGTAGTAACTTGTGATTCTTCGACCAAATCTTCAGTCACTTTGTTCTGGCATGTGATCTTTTCCAACCCGGGGAATCCCTCTTGGTGTGAAGGTAATCACATCTCCTCTGACCAAATCCTGAACTCAAGACTGGAAAGCATAACAACTTTCAATGTCATGACCCGCAGCTCCTTCATGGAATGGGCAATGAAGATCAGTTCTGAAACCATCTGGAAGAATATTCGGAGGAGTAAGTGCTCTAGTTGTGATAAGGCCTTTCAGAACCAAGTAAGGATATAGCTCAACATATTTCATGGGAATAGGATCAATCGGAGTTCTAGGCCTCGGATTACGAGTCTGACTCTGACGAGCACTCCTTTGTGGGGGAGCCCTACCTTCAGCTTTTGTCACAAACTCCTTCCTCTTTTGAAGCTTTTCAGAGGAATTTCTAGAGGACTCAACATCATGGTGCAAAAAGTGAGGATTCTCATAAACAACTTGGGAAACAATACCCGTAGGGGTAACATTAATTTGAGGTATGACAATCCTATGGGACTGAGCTTCCCTAGCCAACAATGTTTGAATCATCTCCATGAGTACATTCATGTTTCCTTTCAACTCATTGAGGTCTTCTCTAACCCTTCTGTTATGCTGCTCTTGATTTTCCATTCTTCTTCCGATGTTGGCTTCAGTTCCGAATCTGTGCTTAGGAATCAGCTTGACGGGTACTCAACAACTGAAGATGGGAACGAATGAACATGAGCGACTATGAATGCAAAATGAATGCAAATATGAATGCAATGATATGCAAATAAAATGAAAAAAGATGTTCAACATAACGCCATGGTATCATAAGTCCAAGGTACGGATGAAGGGTATTCAGATTGCTTTCCTTACAAGGATTTTGCCGGGTAAGCTATAAAGTTAAAGGAATCCCAAAGTTAACAATCCCTATGGTTGTTCATCACACACGCCAGAAGCATGACGGTTGATTGACTCCACCTTATGAATCTCTTTTGGGTGAGATCTTCGTATCGAACCACGCGAGAGGGAAGTCTCTCGGTGCCCCATACTACGCGATCATCGACACGAGGTTTAAAACAAAGTCTCAGAGTTATGGACCTTTCTCAATTGTTTGATGCACATGTCAGTTTTATATATTCTTGACAGTCAATCAACTCCATTGAGTAAGTCTATTCCAAGTGAGGTTTTCATATCGAGCCACGCGAGGGCGAACTCTAGTGCCCCATACTACGCAACCATCAATCGATGTTTTAACCAAAAGGTTCTAAAGGTCCTCAGAGTCGACGACCCTAATGAAAATAACTGAGCACACACGTCAAAAGCTTGACGGTCGTCATTGTTCTCATTAGAATCTACTCCAAGTGAGGTTTTCGTATCGACAACCCACGAGAGTGGTTCTCTCAGGAGCCCATACTACACAACCTTGCTAACTTATGTTTGTACTCGAAAGCCCGGGTATAAAGCCTTTCACTCAAGTTTCAAAATATCGATCCAAGAACCACAAGGTATAATATGGAAAGTGATAAAGAAAGCGATAAAAACAATCAAGTAAGTCATAAAGGCAAACATACAAACAAGCGTGAAGCAACCTAGATTAGGCTTGACTTGCATAGGGATGAACCATTCCCCAGCAGAGTCGCCAGCTGTCGTACCTCGAAAAATACGATCCTCGCGAATGCGGTCGCGACTGGGCTGACTTGAGAGTCGCCACCTAATTTTATTTTATTCCCAAAGAGGGAAAGGGAAAATATAGATAAAACCCGGGAAGAAAAGATAAAGACAAGGTCGTCGGAACCATTGCCTAGGTTCGGAAGTCGGTTATGCAGGGGGAAGGTATTAGCACCCCCTACATCCATTGTACTCGATGGGAACCTTCTAAGTTGTCACGCGTGAAAGGATGTCGATGCCTAATGAATTACTTGCTAAAAGAGGAAAAGGATTTAAATTTGATTATCTTTCTTTAGGAGTCGAATTGCACTAAAGACTATGGATAGTTTATTCCGAACCAACAAGCCAAGTGTCTTGCGACGGAATAATCGGAGCGAATAACGAGAGCTCGTAATCCTCCTTTCTACCACTTAAGGCTCGTGGCGTACAATTTCTCTCATATTATTAAAGTGTTTTAATACTTAATACCACTTGACGTTGGATCAAGGGTTTGGATTTAAATAAACATTTTGGTAGGTCGATTGCGAGGCATAAAGCGATCGCGAAGGGTGAATGCAAAATGGAGGTTAAGGATTAAACGATTACGCAAGAACGATTCCTAATACTAATCTAAGGTGGAGCTGTTGGAGCTCGAATTAAACCGAAAGCGACAAAATGTTGCTCTTTAACTATCTTAGAATCGATTCAAATTTAGAATCATTCTATGAGAAGTCGAGCGTTACTTTATAATCAAATAATTATTTAAATAAAAGAAATGTGATAAAAATAAATAATTGGTCTCATATTGACTTAAACAACGTCGATTTATTGAAATCGAATATTTAAGTCGTTTGTTATATCATCGACCATAAAACTAAAATAAAGTCGAAATAATGATAAAATAAGAATTTGGCCTCATATTTAATTTAAATAACGTCGATTTATTAGAAATCGAATATTCAAATATTTATTCATCGGCCGAAATAAAATAAATAGAAATAATGAGAAATAATAAGGAAAATAAACGTGTGGCCTCAAATTAGGGGATAACGTCGACTTATTAGAAATCGAATATCACCATTTATCATTGGCCAAATAATAATAAAGTCGGTAAATAATAATGGATCTAAAATTAATTAGAAACCATAAGAAATAATAGGAAACAGTCTCATATCAATTTGGACAACGTCGATAAAATCGAATGTCACAAACCGGATAATAATATCATAGACCAAATAATAGGTATAAAATAAATCAATAAATTGATGAAATAATAAATGGATAAAAGTCGGCCTCAAATCGGTTTAGATAACGTTGTCGCTCCCACCAAATGAAGCCGGGTCAAATGGGGTACAGACGCGAACGGTCGGCGAAATAGGGATGTGAGAACACACAGGAGTGAACTCACAGGGAATGAAAGAGTCGCCAGCTAGGCATTTTTATCCCGGAGGAAAGGTAATGTTGCATAGACCTGGAAAGATATGGATAAGACGGTTGCGAACCAGAGAGACTGAGAAAGGGGGTTGGTTACAACCTGGGAAGGTATTAGCACCCAGATTGTCCGCCGTACTCGACGGGATCCACGCTTAAAAGATTTGTGTTTTAAAGGGGTGGTGTCAGTGCAATCTGTGTGCAAAAGAGCTGGAAAAGGATGTACAGGTGTCAGTGTAAAGGAAGTGTGAAGTGTGATATATACAGTGTCAGTGCAAGGACAGGAGTGAAATGCTCATGATAATGAGGCTAAAAGAATAAAGCTGGAAAGAGGGGGAATATACAGAGACTTTTGTTCGATAACTGTTAAGTTATGCCTACGTATCCTCTCGTGCAATGAGGAAGTCAGAACACCGTAGTTTGACCCAAAGAGACTTAAAGATGAATTGACTTGTAAACTGCTTACTTGTCTATGCTCAAGTGTATGACCTGTCTGGCTCAGGTGCAAACTGTCTTGCATTAGACGGAAGAAGCAAGTTCTCGTTTATGAGTGAATATGATGAGAAAAGAATCCCGGAGGAGACGATTATTGTTTGTTTTTGAGTTTTCAGTCTTTTATTGCTTTTGAAAGTTTGTCATAAGTTAATGAGCTTAAACCTAAACCAATGGATTTAGTAAACTCATCACATCTTCCCTCTGATTAGGGGTAATGAGAATACCTTAACTGTGAAGTCAGGGCCTCACACTTAATCACCTTTTGATGTAGGATTAAGATCATTAACCTACTTGTGATTATTTAGATGTTTTTGGTGTTTTTGTTTAGTGTTGAGTAATGAGATTAAGCCATAATCAGGGATTAAACAGACTCATTACACCATCCTAATAGAAGGATAATAGATGAGAATGTTTAAGCTGAGGAAAGCTCCTCAACTTAATCCATGATTAGGGATTAAACTCATGACAAAACAAAACCTTTATTAAGTGGATTTTAATTAATGGTAAGATGAAGAAATGATTTTTAGGGTTTGTAAGACAACTTGAGGGGGACTTGTCCATTAACACTAGGGTTAGTCCTTCTTAACCAATTAAGGAAGAATTAGAACCCTAATGCAAGGCCCAAGTTACAAGCTTGATGTCTTGATGATTATTAAGTGGATTGATTAAAGGATTTAAACACATTAAGGGTTTAACACTTAGGATTAAAGTTATACACTCCATCCTAATAGAAGGATGCAGGCACAAGCTTAATCACAAAGCCTTAAAGCCTTTAGGGTTTAGTCCCTGATTATGAGATGAGAAGAGAAGACTCAATGAGACACAAAGGTAAAACTAAGAGGGGGGACTAATTACAACCCTAATCATTGTCATGCTTGGTTGTTCTTAAGGTTTGTGAGGTTAACAAGAGAAATCTTCAATGGAACCACCAGGAAGCAGATGAAAGGATCAGGAGAAGCAAAGTAACTTGCTTCATTTAAGAAGACAAATCACTTGAAGAAAGAAAGTGAGAAGAAGAATGAGCAAGCTCAATCTCAAACACATAACAAAATGCAGCAAGGGTGCATGAAAGAGATGAAAAGAAATTGTGAGAAGTGAAGGCAAATTCACTTCTCAAAGTTGCTTACCCCCTGAAAAGTTAGTGAAAGGAATGCAATGCAATGCAAAATGGAATGAAATGGCATGATGCAAATCAAAACCAGAAGCAAATATGAGATGATAATGATGCTATGAGATGATGTAAACATGAAACAAGGCATGGGGATGATCACATGAACAAATGGATGCAAATGTAGAAAGTTTAGAACCATGAACACACATGAAAAGTTATGAGATGCAAATGACATACAACATGGCAAATACATGATGAAATGATCAAACATGCTTCTCATATGTCTTAAGATGTCTAATGAATCAAATGAATGCATAAAATGTCATGGAAATACATGGTATGAATGCAAATACAAGATGAATGCAAAAGGAAGCCCAAATTAGGGTTTATGATCAATGCATCAAACAAAAACCAAAATCAGCAGCAAACATCAAGATAAAAAATTGAAAATACATTCAAAGGAACCCTAATCCTATACAAACTCACTGCCCAAAGGAGGGGTTCTAACTCTTAACCTAATGTAAGTTATGAATTTCCTAAGTTTCCTAGGGTTTTAGGGTACCTTAACAAGAAAAATGTCAAACAAATTGAAAATGAAAGATCAAATCATGCCCATTTAATCTCACAAACTACATGCTAAACAAAATGCAATGCAAAAAGAATCAAAGTCCAACTCTCAATGGTTAGGCAGAAATGATTTTTTGAAGTTTGGATCAAAATAATGCCTTGAAATGACTTTAATTCCATGAAAAATTCTCAAAAGACATCAAGATCAAAAAAGAAATTTGGTTTGAGGGTTGGACAATGTTTCTAAATGATTTTAAATGTTTCATGAATTTTTTGGTGATTTTTAAATACCTAAAAGTATTTTTAATTAATTAATTCTCATTAATTAATTAAAAATAAACTTTTAAATGATTTAAAAATATTTTTAATGCAAAAAATAAAAATAAAAATGTTTTTGGTTTCTGAAAATTAATAAAAGTTTATACAAAAATTTTCAGAATTTTTTAAAAGGTTTTGCTATTTTTAATAAAATGAGAAAACAAATGAAATAAAATGTAAAATAAAATTGAATTTAATCTGAAAAAAGAAAAGTATGCAAATCTAAAGGTCCAGATTCAAATATGCACGCGCGCGAATTGACCTGGCGCCATATCCAAAGGCTGACATTCAAACTGGCTTAATTATGATTAGCCCTAATTAATTATGCCCTAATGACTTTCAGGCGACCAGAACACTGTTCCGGTCGTCTTCTCCGGCCATCTCAAATCTCCAACTCTCTCTACACGCATCCAAAACAAAATCTAACTACCCAGAAATCATCCCCACTCAAAAACGAATCAAACCCCTCAATCAAACAACATTTATCATTCAAAAACAGAGAGAATCGAATCAAACATTTTTTACGGCAAAAGTTTCAGACAGTGCATACATCCTGGTTTCTCAACCATTTTCAAAAGTAAGCACATATTCATGATCAGGAGAGTGCATAGAAGCTATTAATAACTTAAAAACATGTTTCTGGAAAAAAGTTTTGAGTTGACTACCTGAACTGAAGCTTTCGATTCAGGAGCTTTCTGGCTGTTTCTTTGGCTCAAATCCACTCCACTGATCCTCCTAAGAAGCTTGTAAGGTTTGTTTGAAGTTTGCAATGGCTGGTTTGAGAGTTTGCTTGAGTTCTGTTCAATGGCAGGTGGGAATCGTGTTTTTGATTCTCTGAGTTTTAGGCTATGGTGAAGGGTGCTTTGTGATCAGGAAGGTGTGCTGAGTTGATTGGTGGAGTTAGTTTGTGTGTTTGTGACTTGTGCAAGCAGTTTCGAAAGCTTTTGCAAATGAAGGTGAAAATGAGAATGTTGAGTTGTGGAGTGTTTCAGGCTTGTGTTCTTGTTGCTTTGGCTTTCTTTTGGCTTGTATAAACTATTGGGATTGGTCAGAAGATGTGATGTGTGCTTTTGTGATAGGTATGGGTCCTTTTGCCAAAATGTCAAAGTTGGTGTAAGAGAAGTATGGGCTACTTTCTAGCCAAGTACAAAAGTGTGTTCTGCGCAGCATGATGTGGGGAAATGCCTAGGATGGTTCAGCAAGCTAGCAAGCAAGTGGGTTATGTCTTATGATGAGTTTTGCAACTTGCCTTGCCTTTGATCTTTATGAAATATCTTGATCCATAGGCCACAAAAGTGAGAAGTTTCTTGGCCCATTCTGATTTTTAGGCCTTGCATGATCATTTTGTGAAGTTTAGAAATGCATTTGATGACTTAATTTGCCTTGAGAAGTGAATTTGCAACTTTGCCTCTTTGGTGCATAACTTGAAATTTAGTGATTTTTGCCAACTTTGACAAGCCATAACTTTTGATCCAAAATGAATTAGGTCATGTTCTTGTACTTTTTGAAAAGGGAATGATTCATCCTACAACTTTCATGACCAAAGTTTTTCCATTTGAAGCTTTTTTGGATCAAAAAGTAAAGGTTGAAAAAGTTGCCTAAAATGGCAATTTCATCAAAAGTCAAACTTGCCCAAAACGTCAACTTTGCAAAAGCTTTGAAATTCTTCAATTTTGTGAACTTCTAACATCTTCCATGATCAAATAAAGATCATATACAATCAAAATGATGAAGAACACCCCTTGGTTGGGTCATTGGGGGCCTCAGATGCCCTGATTTTGCACTGACTTGCTTGAAAAGTCAACTCTTGATTGGATGACTTCCCCATGGAATTTCTTCATGAAAATTGATATGCATACTCCCTATACCATATAGAGACCAATAGAAACAAGAATGACCAAAAAATTTGGAGTTATGGCCTTTGAAACCAAAACCCTAATTTCAGGTCATCTGTGCAGTCAAGCCTGGCTCTGCTTCCATACCACTTTCAGTTCTTGTGATTCTTTGACATTCTTGACTTTGAGAGGATATAATATGATGCTTGAACATACATAGACCCCTTTGAAGTGATTGATGACCTTTGGAGTGGCTCAAGAAGCTCTTGGATTGCTCAGATCACAAACCCTAGATGCAGATGACTTTGAACCAATGTAGTGAATCAAAAAATGTGATATGAGATACTATGATTGAGTTTATGCATATGAAATGATCACAAGCCATGATGTGAATGGGTGAGGGAAAATTTGGGGTGTTTACAGCTGCCCCTATTCAAACATGAGTTAGCTGTGCAGGATGTAAGCGACGGCTTAACAGGCAAACAAGATAACTTGTGGTTGAATACCAAAGACAGTCCAAAATTTGCACTCACAGAATGAAGAAGAAAAGGGATATAGATTGTAAAAGAAAGTAAAGTATATTGTAAAGTATGGGCGACGGAGGACGACCGTCAAGCAGAGGACGACTGCTAGGGAAAGAGCGATGACGGAGACGGTCGTCATGCTGGAAAAAGTGTGGGAAATAAAGCAATGACGGGAACGGCCGACATGCTGGGGATAAAAAGAATTATGATGGGGACGGACATCAAGTAAAACTGTAAAATTCTCTAGGGATTAATGAAACATGACGGGGACGGCCATCAAGTTCATAAAGTAAAGTAACCAACGATGGGTACGACCATCGGGCTAAACTGATGAAGGACGATCATCAGGAAAAGGAAAAGGGACCATGACGGGGACGGCAATCGGGTTAAAGAATAAATGAAATAAACAGATGATGAGGTACGGTCATCAAAGGTGAAGGACGATCACCTAGCAGGGGACGGCTGCTCTATTGGGGATAAGATGAGGGACGGTCATCTAAGGTGAAGGACGATCACCTGGCAGGGTACGGCTGCCGAAAATATCGCGACATAGGACGAATGCTGGATAAAAGGTCAACGATGGGGACGGCCATCGGATGAGCATGATGGAGGACGACCATCAAGAGGTGGAGGACGACCACCTAGCAGGGGACGGCTGCTCTCAAGGTTTATCATGACATAGGACGAATGCCAGATAACCAAAATCAACAATGGGGACGGCCATTGGATAAAATGATGGAGGACGACCATCAAAAAGGTGAAGGACGATCACCTAGCAGGGGACGGCTGCTAAATATCACGACATAGGACGAATGTCGGATAGAAGGTCAACGATGGGGACGGCCATCGGACGAGCATGATGAAGGAAGATCATCAAGAGGTGGAGGACGACCACCTAGCAGGGTACGGCTGCTCTCAAAGTTTATCATGACATAGGACGAATGTCAGATAAAAAGAAAATTTACTTTGTAGGCGATTTACTGGGGAATGGTAAACACAGACAAGTGTTTATATCCAAGAAATAAAAGTGCAAGTGTTTTGACGTTGTGTATAGATTAAAGATGCGGGCGAGCATCCCTAAAACCACGATACGGACGAGTATCGGGTAGAAACAAATACTGACATGTGTTCAAAGATGATGATACGGACGAGTATCAACCGGTTAACAGAGAACACGGACGGGTGTTGAATCTGAGAGGACTCTTCTGGGGAATAGTAGACACGGACGAGTGTCTATATTCAAGAAGACAAGAGTGTTTGACACAGTGTATGGATTAAAGATGCGGACGAGCATCCTTAAGACTATGATACGGACGAGTATCAGGTAGAAACAAACGCTTGACGCATGCTCTGAGATGATGGTACGGACGAGTACCAACTGGTTAACAAAGAACATGGACTAGTGGTGAATCTGCGGGGATATAAGTGATATATACAAGATACGGACGAGTATCTGCATGAGTAGATTAAGTATGAGTGGTGTATATTTAAGTGTTTAACTGTTGGGGAGAGTGACATGGACGAGTGTCAATAGAAGAAAAGTATAGTATAAACAAGTATCTGATGCACAAAGTGTTTATGTTGCTGTGCTGGGGAAAATGACATGGACGGATGTCAAGGAATTGTATATATGAGTATTTGTGAGTGTAAAAGGGACGCTTTGGTCTTTTACTGGGGATATGACACGGGCGAATGCCACAGGGAGTATATACTGGTGTTTGGGAGTGTAAGGCAACTGTGTTTGCTGGGGAATCTGGGGAGTATTCTGTATATTGTTGACGGATTGTCAATATTCACAAGTGTTTGATTCAGAACATGGCTTATGATTATGCAATATGTTTGATTTTTGCCGTAATGCTCCGTATTAGACGGAATGCTACGCTTTGTGGGTGAATATGATACGAATGCTATGATTATGCAAAGATACCAAACCGGGATTCGGATCCCGTTGCCGTGAAGATCTCTGGTCGATCAGTTTGGAATGGACATCCCAGCTGGGGATGAGATCATTGGTAAATTTGATGAGATGATGTCTGCTTGGGGGGGATAGGTCACTGATATACCCATCCTGATAATGAGGGACCCAACTGGGGTTTGTAGGAGCTTACTTCACTCTGTTGTGATCCCTTCATGCGCTGCTCTTCTGGATAGAGGCTGAAGCTCTGTGGGGAAGTGGTTCCCTGGATTTTGTACTTGGCTGAGGAGGAAGAATGATTGGCACCTCGGCTGGGAGAAGTAACAAGTGGCAACTCAGCTGGTGAGAAAACACTTTGAGTGAGTGTTGATTTGCCAGCTTGCTGAGATGAAGCTTACATGCCCCAAGTTGCGTTTTGGATACCTGCGATCCTGTAAAGACAGAGAGACGCACAAGTAATCCCGAGATATCTTTTACTGGATCCCGTTATGAGATTTCAGACACTCCCGGGAGTAAATATATTCCCTGCAAGCATGTATTATTATTTTTGAAGATAAGCATCTGTATTTATGCAATCAGTTTTTTCTTAAGATATCAGACATTTTCGCAAATAAAATGCACAAGACGAAAACATGACTGAAAATCTGATTTTATTAATTCATGTGCCCTGAATTGGCGAGATACAGTCAAAGAAACAAATCCCCTGAAATGAGGAGATTGTTACAAATTGAGAAACAAAATACTGGCAATGTTGTCGACGCTTCAAGGGGCTTCCCTTCTGCTATGACTCGTATGACATTTGACGTTCTTCTCGTCTTGCTTTCTGAAGAAGGCTGATTCTGAAAGAAGCTTGATTTTTTCGAAGCTTACCAAGTTGTAGGTGATACAGACGAATTCAGAATGCAGTTGTTCGCTTATTCCCTTATTTTGCATGGATCGCCCTTTCGGGTTTTCAATCCATCGGGATACCCATTTTTGCCTGAGTTGTCCGATGCGGCTTTTCAACTCAGCGGGTGTACGTTTTTTTTTGTTTATTTTCCCTTATTTTTGCCCGAGTCTTTTATTCTGTTTTTGACTCGCCGGGATGCCCTATTTTTGCCTGGACTTACATTCTGTTTTTATGTCCAGCGGGTCATTTTATGCGAAGTATTTTTTAACTGCATCTGAATTCACAGGGGACGGGAAATCTTCACCATCCATAGTGCTGAGCATCAGTGCTCCACCAGAGAAAACTTTCTTCACTACGAATGGTCCTTCATAATTCGGAGTCCACTTGCCCCCGTGGTCTGTATGAGGAGGGAGGATTCTTTTCAGCACAAGATCCCCTACTTGGTACTCTCGGTGCCTGACTTTCTGATCGAAGGCTCTCTTCATTCTTTTCTGATACAACTGCCCATGACAGATTGCAGCCAATCTTTTCTCTTCAATCAGACTCAGTTGCTCGTATCGGGACCGGACCCATTCGGCTTCGTTCAACTTAACATCCATCAATACCCGCAGGGAGGGTAATTCAACTTCAACAGGTAGGACTGCCTCTATACCATACATAAATTGATACGGTGTTGCCCCAGTAGATGTTCTGATTGACGTACGGTATCCATGCAAGGCAAATGGTAGCATTTCATGCCAGTCTTTGTAAGTGACTACCATCTTCTGCACAATCTTCTTGATATTCTTATTAGCTGCCTCAACAACGCCATTCATCTTTGGCCTGTAAGGAGAAGAATTGTGGTGTTGGATCTTGAAGTCCCGGCACAGCTCTGCCATCATTTTGTTGTTCAAGTTGGAACCATTATCAGTAACGATCCGTTCGGGAACTCCGTATCGACAGATGATATCTCTCTTCAGAAATCGGGCTACCACTTGTCTTGTAATATTTGCATAGGAAGATGCTTCGACCCACTTGGTGAAATAGTCAATGGCGACCAGGATGAATCTGTGGCCATTTGAAGCAGTTGGCTCAATCTTGCCAATCATGTCAATGCCCCACATAGCAAAGGGCCAAGGTGAAGACATCACATTCAAAGGATTGGGAGGCACATGCACCTTATCCGCATAAATCTGGCATTTATGGCATTTTCTGGCGTATGCACAACAGTCGGCATCCATTGTGATCCAATAATAACCTGATCTTAGCAACTTTTTAGCCATGGCATGCCCTCCCGCATGGGTACAGAAGGATCCTTCGTGCACTTCATGCATTAGTAAATCTGCCTCTGTCCTGTCGACGCATCTGAGGAGTACCATATCAAAGTTTCTCTTGTACAGGGAACCATCAGTATTCAGGAAGAAACTACCAGCAAGCCTTCTTAATGTCTTCTTATCATTGGAAGATGCCCCAGGTGGGTATGTTTGATCCTCCAAGAAGCACTTAATGTCATGGAACCAAGGCTTATCATCTTTGACAACATCTGCTGCGAACACATATGCCGGTCTGTTTAGTCTGGACACTGAAATTTGAGGTACAAAGTTGGCAGCTTGCACTTTGATCATGGATGAAATGGTAGCCAGAGCATCTGCAAACTGATTTTCGTCCCGAGGGATATACTCAAGCTTGACTGTTGTAAAGAAAGTCAATAACCTCCTTGTATAATCCCTGTAAGGTATCAGATGATCCTGGTGGGTGTACCATTTGCCGTTGGTTTAATTGATTACCAGAGCTGAATCTCCGAACACGGTCAATGTCTTGATCCTGAGGTCAATGGCTTCCTCAAGACCCATAATGCAAGCTTCGTATTCAGCTTCGTTGTTAGTGCAGTTGAAGGTGAGTCTTGCCGAGAAAGGCATGTGGACTCCTTTAGGTGTAATGAGTACTGCACCAACACCACGACCATTCATATTAACAGCCCCATCAAACATCATAGTCCATTCTTCTTCCGGGGCAGGCCCTTCAGTGTGAACAGGCTCTTCATGATCTTTTGCTTTTATGAACATGATGTCTTCATCAGGGAAGTCAAATCTCATAGGCTGGTAATCATCAATAGGTTGCTCAGCAAGATAATCAGACAATACACTGCCCTTGATGGCTTTTTGAGATGTGTATTGAATATCATATTCTGTGAGGATCATTTGCCATCTTGCAACCCGTCCGGTAAGCGCTGGCTTCTCAAAAATATACTTAACTGGGTCCATTTTGGAGATCAATAAAGTAGTGTGGGTCAACATATACTGTCTCAGTCGGCGAGCAGCCCACGCTAAAGCACAACAAGTTTTCTCGAGTAGTGAATAACGTTGTTCACAGTTGGTAAACTTTTTGCTTAGGTAGTATATTGCATACTCTTTTCGACCAGACTCGTCATGCTGGCCCAGCACACACCCCATTGATTCTTCTAATACTGTCAAGTACATGATCAGAGGTCTTCCTTCAACTGGAGGCATAAGGATTGGAGGCTCTTGTAAGTATTCCTTGATCTTGTCAAAAGCCTTCTGGCAGTCTTCGTTCCACCTGACCGTCTGTTCTTTTCTCAACAATTTGAACAGGGGTTCGCAGGTTGCTGTAAGGTGAGATATGAACCTTGAGATGTAGTTCAATCTACCTAGGAACCCTCAAACTTCTTTTTCAGACTTCGGTGCAGGCATTTCTTGAATGGCTTTGACTTTATCAGGGTCAACTTCAATCCCCTTCTCACTCACAATAAAACCCAGCAGCTTACCAGATCGCACCCCGAATGTGCACTTGTTGGGGTTCAACTTCAGTTGGTACTTCCTCAGACGCTTGAACAGCTTCAGCAGATTTACCAGGTGGTCTTCTTCAGTGAGGGACTTGGCAATCATGTCATCCACATAACATTCGATTTCTTTATGGATCATATCGTGGAATAATGTCACCATAGCCTGTTGATAGGTTGCACCGGCATTCTTCTGTCCGAATGGCATTACCTTGTAACAGAATGTGCCCCAGGGTGTGATGAAGGTTGTCTTCTCCATGTCTTCAGGTGACATTTTGATCTGATTATATCCTGAAAATCCATCCATGAAGGAGAACACCGAGAACTGAGCCGTATTATCAACCAATACAACAATGTGAGGTAATGGGAAATCATCTTTCGGGCTGGCTCTATTCAGATCCCGGTAGTCAACACACATTCTTACTTTGCCGTCTTTCTTAGGCACAGGTACTATATTAGCAACCCACAGCGGATAGCTAGTTACAGCAAGGAACCCGGCGTCCCACTACTTTTGTACCTCTTCTTTGATTTTCATTGCCATATCTGGACGAGTACGACGCAATTTCTGCTTAACCGGCGGGCAATCTTCTTTTAAAGGCAGCTTATGCATAACAATGTCGGTGTCCAACCCTGGCATATCTTGATAAGACCAAGCAAACACATCCACATATTCTTGAAGTAGGTCAATCAGTTGTCTCTTCACTGAGTCTTGTAGGCAGGCCCCGATTTTAACTTCTTTCACGTCTTCATCTGTACCAAGATTGATCGTCTCCACCTCCTCCTGTTGAGGAGTGATACCCTTTCCTCTTGTCTCAACAACCTGGCTAACTCTTCAGGAAGCTCATAATCTTCTTCAACCCCTTCATCAACTTGATTGATTGGATTGTCAAAGTCATACGAAGTCGTAGCCGTGCTGTTGTCGGTGCAGTCTGGAAGGCACTCTCTGCAAGGGTTCAGTTTGTTCATTTTAGTGATTGATTTTTATCTTGTTTAGAAAAGTGAAATAAAGTTAACATTTTGAAAACACTGCCATTTATTTTTTGTACAAAAAGAAAAATGGAAAAACAGTGAGCGGAAAAGGAAAAGACTCATTTGCAAAAGATGTCTGATATTTCATTGATTAATCTTGTTGCACAAAAATTACAAATGGCCCGATTACAAAATGAGTCTTGTCATCTTGGGCAAGATGCAAGACTTTATGCATGCTTAAAATATACAGGAAATAATAATTACTCTGCAGGAGTAACTCTTATAATTTCCTGGGAAGACCAGTTTGAGATACTGCTCCTCGGGATCTTTGGACGGATCCAACTTTCCAGGTTGCGGTCGCTTTCATCCTCGTCTTCCAAATTGTTGACAGCATCAGGGGTGAGCATCCCCCCACTAACAAAATTGGGCTCCTTAGCAGCCTCTGCTTGATCTTGTTGAGTTGGTTTGTAACCCAACCCAAATCTATCCTCTTTCTTCTCCACAGGTAACAGCTTGCCCCAGCCTTGGGCAGTCCCTTCTTCAACAACCTTCCGGGCTTGTTGATAAGATGTCATTGAGGTTCCAGGTATAGTAGATGTTTCATTTATGTTCAAGGCCTCGAACCCTTGACTCATCATTTCGTGGATCTCCCCATCCATCTCAATGTATTTGTATGTAGCCAGGTGGCTAACAAAAATATCTTCCTCTCCACAGATAGTAACGACTTGGCCCTCCCACTCGAATTTTAACTTCTGGTGAAGGGTAGACGTAACCGCGCCAGCGGCATGAATCCATAGTCTACCCAACAAACAGTTGTAGGCAGGCTGAATGTCCATCACGTAGAAGGTCGTTTTGAAAGTTTGTGGGCCAATCGTTATAGGCAACTCAATTTCTCCCAGCACTGATCTCTTAGAACCGTCAAAGGCTCTCACTACTAGGCTACTGGGGCGCAATGCCAATCCTTCATACTCCAGCTTCACAAGGGCTTTTTTAGGTAAGACATTGAGGGATGACCCTGTGTCTACCAGTACATGGGAAAGAACTGCACCCTTACACTCCATGGTAATGTGCAAAGCCTTGTTATGATTGCGACCTTCAGTAGTCAAATCAGTGTTGGTAAATCCTAGTCCATTACTAGCATTAACATTCCCAACCACAGCTTCCAACTGATTGACTGTAATCTCTTCTGGCACATAAGATGCGTGCAAGACTTTTAGTAGTGCGTTCCGGTGAGCCTCGGAGCACATTAGCAGTGATAGAATGGAGATCTTAGAAGGCGTCTGGTGAAGCTGGTCCACTATCTTGTAATCACTTTTCTTGATGATTCTCATGAATTCATCAACCTCTTGATCAAAAGGGGTCTTCGAAGCTTCTTTGGCAACTTGTTCTTCTTGCACCATGCTCTTCCCTTTTTCCTTGGCAACAACTTCTGCTTCGGCACTGGGTCTTTGAATTTGCGGGGCAAAGAGACGTCCGCTTCGAGTGAAGCCTCAGCCTCCTCCCACATTGTCTATTTGTGGTGAAGAAGTTGATGATTCGAGAGTGATTTTCTGTCCTTCGCAGTATAGATCAGAGCCGTAATGCCAAGGGATGGCATTACTGCTTTCATAAGGTACTGGCCCAGGCACTGTGATTGTGACTGGACTGATTGCAGCTGCAGAAGGGACCATGATAGTCTGTGGATCATAGTATATTGTAACCGGTGCTCTGATAGGAGTGGCATTTTGTGAGTTGTAGGCAGAATCATTTTCAGGATCATAATAAATTGTAACAGTTGAGACATCTTCATTGTTTGCTGTTGATGTTGTAGGAGACATTGTTGACTGGATGGGTGTTGTTGTTGTAGGAGATTCTGAATGAAGGGGTGCTGAAGTTGTAGAGGGGATGTTTGCTGATATCTGGTCCGTTGAAGTAACAGATGGAGCATTTGTTGATGAAACTGAAAAGTTGTTTGGAACAATGGTTGTTGCAGTTGTAGAAGACTCGGGAACTGTTGTTAAGGAGATTGCTGGATTGGTAGGTATTAATGTTGTGATTTGAAGCAGGCCACTCTGGATGAGACCATCTATGCCATCTCTCAAGTTATCACATCCATTCACTGAAATGTTGCAATAAGCACACCCTAGCTCGCATCCAGGGAACATTTGACATTCAAGGAGTTGAGCTTTAATCTCTACCAAGGGTGTCCGAATCTGATCCACACTGGTTATCAAGTAAGACGGCTTGTCTTCTTCAATAGCATTGATTCTGGGGCCACCATGGTTTGGCATAGGGTTCTTGTTAACATTTGGTGGTGGTGCAAAGTTTAGAGCCTTAGAATCTACCAAGTCCTGTACCTTCATGTGCAAAGCTCTGCACTTCTTTGTACTGTGGCCAGGTGCATTCGAATGAAAAGCACATCTGGCGCTGGCGTCATAATTTCTGGGTAAACTGGCAGGATCTGGAGGTGCCAACGTCCTTAGCTCAACCAGGTTGAGTTTTAGGAGTTGTGGCAATAATGTGGCATAAGGCACAGGGATCGGATCGATCACCCTATTGGCCTGAGACGGTCTCTGTTGAAATGGTCTTTGCTGATTGTTGTTGTTGGTGTTGTTGTAGTTTCTCTGAGGAGGATACTGAGTTTGTTGCTGATAATTTTGTTGCTGTGGTTGATAAGCTGGTTGTGGATGAATTGGAGCGGGAATGGTGACTGCTGCCACAGACCTATGGACATATTGGGGTCTGCCCCTGATGGCATGGATAGCATTGGTCTCACCAGTTCTTCTTGGGCCCACAAAAGGCTTCCTTGTGTTGCTGGATGAGCTGGCACCGTTGTCAGAAATCTTGCCCATCTTCAATAGGCTCTCAATTCTTTCTCCAGCTATAACGACATCTGCAAAGCTGGTAGAAGAAAAGGTAGCTAGCCTATCAATGTATGTCCCTTGGAGGGTGTTCATAAACATATCAGCCATCTCCCTTTCTGACATGGACGGCTGGACAGTAGCAGCAAGCTGTCTCCACCTCTGGGCGTACTCCCGAAAGCTTTCTCTGGATGATTGTGACATCCCCATCAGGAGGGTCCTGTTGGGTGCCATATCCAAATTATACTGGTATTGTCTAATGAAGGCCTCTGCCAGGTCTTTCCAGCACCTGATGGTTGCCCTAGTCATATGAGAGTACCATTCCCTTGAAGCTCCTGTTAAGCTATCCTCAAAATAAAACATCCATAGCTTTTCATCCATGGTATATGCCTTCAGCCTCCCCAGAAAGGATTGTAAGTGGGTCCGTGGGCAGGAAGTCCCGTTGTACTTCTCAAAGCACGGTGGTTTAAATTTGTGGGGAATCCTGACCCCGTCCACTAAGCCCATGTCCATAACATCAAAGCCCAAGGAGTTTTGAGACTCCAAGGACCTTAATTTTTCAGCAATTTCATCCAGCCTTCTGTCATAGGCCTCATCCCCAGCTCCCATCACTGTGAACTGATCTTCCTGGGGGTCTTCTTGCAACACTCTGCCTGTAGTAGCATTCCCTTGTACATTAGCAGGGATGTTGATCTCTGGATGAAGGTGGGGTCCAAATACAGGTGGATTGATATGAGGCTGAACCCTCTCATTGTTGCTTGTCCCACCAGTCCCTAGATGGGGATCTTCCTGAGTCTGCCTCTCTACCAAGGCTCTTAATCTCTCTTGGCTCTGTGCCAATCCATTCATCACCTCCATAAATTGTGTCATCTGATTCCTCATTTCCAATCTCTCATTGGCCATTTGGTTCCTGACCTCTGTAAGGTCCTGTTGTACCAGGTCCATCTGTATACCCGGAAGGTTGTTGCGGGTGGGATATCTGTGTGGACGGTTGAGTGGGAACACCCGACGTCGAGCAATAGTTCCTGAGATTACAACAGAGTTAGTAACAAAAACAAAACAAACCTACAAAACAAACAAAGGTTAGCATGCAATGCAGTATGCTTATTTGTTTCCAAGGTATCCGGCTTGGCACTTGGTTTTGACCTTTCCAGACCCTTGAAGATGCTGTTGATGTTGCTTGAAAGAAACTCAGATCGAATAAACTGATACATATATTACAAAAAGTAAATGATACATAGTTTGTTTCTTACAAATCATGCCCTCTGAGGGGTCAAAAATACAACATAAAAAATAAAAGTACATGGAATGAATGCAACAACAAGCAAAAGTCAGACACCAAGACCAAACTCATCCTCCTGAACTTCCTTTAGAAGTGCTTCAGTCACAGGATCAGCTGGACGCTCTGTGAGATTCCTGATAAGGAGATTCCTGGTAGTAACAGTTGCAGTTAGCTTCTTGTGTTGACTCTAGTCCTTTGACCTCTTCACACCAGCTCTAATCTTCAACTCTGAGATCTCTCTCTGGGCTGCTAGCAGGGCTTCCTGTTGCTCTTTTGCACTAGCCTCCAACTGCTCAATCTTGTCCTGAGTCCTTTTATCTTCCAGAGTACGAGCTTCGGTGATTCTGACCCACCTGGCTTGACTCTCTTTCAGATACAAATCAGTCCTGGCCTTCTGGAACTGAGCCTCCTTGCAGGCATTCTTCAAGATCTGCTCTCCAGCCCTGGACTTCTTAATGTAGTCTTCTGACTTCTCAATCCTAGCCAGATGCTCCACCTTTAGCTTTTCTAACCTTTCAATGTCCAAGCGACCATCACTCCTCTCCCAGAGGGTCTTCTGTAGAGCCTGAGTCAGATTCTCATTCCCCTCTTTCAGTTTCTCAAACTCTTCTAGGCTAACAGTGGCAGGAGGTGGTGCTGTGGAGGGTCCAGGTGCATCCTCACTGGTGAAGGGCATCCCAGAAAATTGAGCCCTGGCATGGGACCACTCATAGTACTATGCTGAGGCCACATTGTTGCATTTCCCAAGAATGGTTACTCCTTTAGTCTGGACATTGTCCCAAGCCCAGGATGCTTGCCTGACAATAGCCAGATTAGGCTTAATCTCACAGTAGAGGGTCTCAACCAAGTCTTGTGCCTTAGGAGTGTGGACCAATGCATAGCCTAGTTGTATTTTGAATAGCAGAGGGTTGTAGTTGATGCAACCCTTTACTCCTATCAGGGGTACATTGGGAAACTGCCCACAACTGGTAATGATGTCCCTGCCTTTTGTGCTCTGAGTGCACCACCTGATATCAACTGAAGTCAAAGCAGTGAGTCTTCTAGCCCAGTTCCTCTGCTGATGAGGATTCAAAAATGCATCAGTCTTGGGCAAATGTCTGAGTAACCAGGTATGGAACAGGGGAGCACAACACCTCACCAATCTTCCTATCTGCTTTTCATTCCTTTGGTGGACAGAGTAGTAGAAATCTCCCAGTAAGGTGGGCACTGGGTTCCTCAGGATGAAAAGATGGATTGCATTCTTGCTAACAAACTTAGGCTCATCTGCAAATAAAATGACCCCATATATGCTAAGGGCCAATAAAGCACAGACTGCCTTCCACTCCCCTGAGGAGGCCTTCAGGATAGCCTGAGAAGTCAAGAAATCCAAATGTACACCAGAGATTCCATCCTTGGTAGTCATATTCTGCCCAATCAGAATTGGTTCCAGATGCAATGCCTTTGCTATCTCTTCATTACTGGGAAAAGCCATCTCAGGGTTGAAGGGGACACCACTCCTGATAGGTACACCAACCAATGATGAATACTCTTCTAATAAAGGCCCCAACTGAAAATCCTGAAAGGTAAAGCACCTCAGAGGGGGGTCATAGAACTGCAGGCAAGTATGAATCAGGCTCCTCTGTGAAGGGTCCAAATCCATAACCACATCAAGTATGCCTCCATAGTGTTCTCTGAATAGTGGTATATGGTCTGGAGTAATCAGGGTATGAATCTTCCTGATGTCAACTAGCTCAGGCTGAAAGAAATGGTAGGAGATATTACTCTTCTTAGGTGCCATGTTGCTGAAGAAGAGCTGAGACAGATGTTGAGAATAACACTGAAAATGGGCCACTGACAGGCTGGTGCAGGTGACTGAAGCAGGTAGCTGATAGCTGAAGCAGATACTGATGAGGATAGGTCTATGCTGATGATGGGGTCAAAACCAAGCCAAAGTAAGTATGGATACCCTGAAAAACAAATAAGCAAATGTTTAAATGATGCAATGATGATGTATGCAAATGATATGCAAGGGTTTGTGACTGAGCTAGATCTGATCAAATGCTCTGATATAAGTCCAGGTATGTTCAAGAAATCCAGATGGAGGTTCATAAGTCCAGTAACCAAGGTGGGGGACTCAAATAAAGAGCCACATGTCCAAGGTTAAAAATCACAAGAACTGTTCCAACATGGAGTACTCTTAATCAAAACAAAGTAACAGGGTATGCTGAGGTCAAGGGTACCTGCAAACCTGTAAACAACCCAACCCCCTCACAGGTGGTGTTCTAAAACAAGGATCCTCAGACTTGGATCAGTTATGAGAAGTGTAAACACTTCTAACCCGGAGGTACAATGTTTACAATAACCATAAAAGATCCTCCTCTAATTCACCTCAGTTTCTGAAGGTCAATACTAAAGGTCATCCAGACTTAGCAGGCTTCCCAGATAGCCCTAGCACTACAGGAAATCTGCAGCACAGAGTTCTCAAGAAGAAACCCATATCTGAACCGTGTTTCACATTCCCGCACCAGACCGAAATGGAATGGGAAAGAACATGAACCACTCTAGCCTAGGTGTCACTCAGGTCCCAGGTATAGGACCTCAACTCTCAATAGAACACCCACCCACCAAAGCAACAAAACAGATCCAGCCAGCATAGTATGACAGTATGGTATATGTAAAGCTATAAAGAAAGCAATAAAAATAAATGTACATAAAGCAAGAAAAGGTAAAGACAAACATACAAACACAATTAGCACATAACACCCCAGTAAACACAAATCAATCAAGCGCTAGGAGGAACCCACAAAAAGAACCAGAAGCCCTGGTTACAGTATAAGGCTCCCCAGCAGAGTCGCCAAGCTGTCGCTCCCACCAAATGAAGTCGGGTCAAATGGGGTACAGACGCGAACGGTCGGCGAAAGAGGGATGTGAGAACACACAGGAGTGAACTCACAGGGAATGAAAGAGTCGCCAGCTAGGCATTTTTATCTCGGAGGAAAGGTAATGCTGCATAGACCTGGAAAGATATGGATAAGACGGTTGCGAACCAGAGAGACTGAGAAAGGGGGTTGGTTACAACCTGGGAAGGTATTAGCACCCAGATTGTCCGCCGTACTCGACGGGATCCACGCTTAAAAGATTTGTGTTTTAAAGGGGTGGTGTCAGTGCAATTTGTGTGCAAAAGAGCTGGAAAAGGATGTACAGGTGTCAGTGTAAAGGAAGTGTGAAGTGTGATATATACAGTGTCAGTGCAAGGACAGGAGTGAAATGCTCATGATAATGAGGCTAAAAGAATAAAGCTGGAAAGAGGGGGAATATACAGAGACTTTTGTTCGATAACTATTAAGTTATGCCTACGTATCCTCTCGTGCAATGAGGAAGTCAGAACACCGTAGTTCGACCCAAAGAGACTTAAAGATGAATTGACTTATGAACTGCTTACTTGTCTATGCTCAAGTGTATGACCTGTCTGGCTCAGGTGCAAACTGTCTTGCATTAGACGGAAGAAGCAAGTTCTCGTTTATGAGTGAAGATGATGAGAAAAGAATCCCGGAGGAGACGATTATTGTTTGTTTTTGAGTTTTCAGTCTTTTATTGCTTTTGAAAGTTTGTCATAAGTTAATGAGCTTAAACCTAAACCAATGGATTTAGTAAACTCATCACATCTTCCCTCTGATTAGGGGTAATGAGAATACCTTAAGTGTGAAGTCAGGGTCTCACAATTAATCACCTTTTGATGTAGGATTAAGATCATTAACCTACTTGTGATTATTTAGATGTTTTTGGTGTTTTTGTTTAGTGTTGAGTAATGAGATTAAGCCATAATCAGGGATTAAACTGACTCATTACACCATCCTAATAGAAGGATAATAGATGAGAATGTTTAAGCTGAGGAAAGCTCCTCAACTTAATCCATGATTAGGGATTAAACTCATGACAAAACAAAACCTTTATTGAGTGGATTTTAATTAATGGTAAGATGAAGAAATGATTTTTAGGGTTTGTAAGACAACTTGAGGGGGACTTGTCCATTAACACTAGGGTTAGTCCTTCTTAACCAATTAAGGAAGAATTAGAACCCTAATGCAAGGCCCAAGTTACAAGCTTGATGTCTTGATGATTATTAAGTGGATTGATTAAAGGATTTAAACACATTAAGGGTTTAACACTTAGGATTAAAGTTATACACTCCATCCTAATAGAAGGATGCAGGCACAAGCTTAATCACAAAGCCTTAAAGCCTTTAGGGTTTAGTCCCTGATTATGAGATGAGAAGAGAAGACTCAATGAGACACAAAGGTAAAACTAAGAGGGGGAACTACTTACAACCCTAATCATTGTCATGCTTGGTAGTTCTTAAGGTTTGTGAGGTTAACAAGAGAAATCTTCAATGGAACCACCAGGAAGCAGATGAAAGGATCAGGAGAAGCAAAGTAACTTGCTTCATTTAAGAAGACAAGTCACTTGAAGAAAGAAAGTGAGAAGAAGAATGAGCAAGCTCAATCTCAAACACATAACAAAATGCAGCAAGGGTGCATGAAAGAGATGAAAAGAAATTGTGAGAAGTGAAGGCAAATTCACTTCTCAAAGTTGCTTACCACCTGAAAAGTTAGTGAAAGGAATGCAATGCAATGCAATGCAAAATGGAATGAAATGGCATGATGCAAATCAAAACCAGAAGCAAATATGAGATGATAATGATTCTATGAGATGATGTAAACATGAAACAAGGCATGGGGATGATCACATGAACAAATGGATGCAAATGGAGCAAGTTTAGAACCATGAACACACATGAAAAGTTATGAGATGCAAATGACATACAACATGGCAAATACATGATGCAATGATCAAACATGCTTCTCATATGTCTTAAGATGTCTAATGAATCAAATGAATGCATAAAATGTCATGGCAAGACATGGTATGAATGCAAATACAAGATGAATGCAAAAGGAAGCCCAAATTAGGGTTTATGATCAATGCATCAAACAAAAACCAAAATCAGCAGCAAACATCAATATAAAAAATTGAAAATGCATTCAAAGGAACCCTAATCCTATACAAACTCACTGCCCAAAGGAGGGGTTCTAACTCTTAACCTAATGTAAGTTATGGATTTCCTAAGTTTCCTAGGGTTTTAGGGTACCTTAACAAGAAAAATGTCAAACAAATTGAAAATGAAAGATCAAATCATGCCCATTTAATCTCAAAGTATTTTTAATTAATTAATTCTCATTAATTAATTAAAAATAAACTTTTAAATGATTTAAAAATATTTTTTAATGCAAAAAATAAAAATAAAAATGTTTTTGGTTTCTGAAAATTAATAAAAGTTTATACAAAAATTTTCAGAATTTTTTAAAAGGTTTTGCTATTTTTAATAAAATGAGAAAACAAATGAAATAAAATGTAAAATAAAATTGAATTTAATCTGAAAAAAGAAAAGTATGCAAATCTAAAGGTCCAGATTCAAATATGCACGCACGCGAATTGACCTGGCGCCATATCCAAAGGCTGACATTCAAACTGGCTTAATTATGATTAGCCCTAATTAATTATGCCCTAATGACTTTCAGGCGATCGGAACACTGTTCCGGTCGTCTTCTCCGGCCATCTCAAATCTCCAACTCTCTCTACACGCATCCAAAACAAAATCTAACTACCCAGAAATCATCCCCACTCAAAAACGAATCAAACCCCTCAATCAAACAACATTTATCATTCAAAAACAGAGAGAATCGAATCAAACATTTTTTAGGGAAAAAGTTTCAGACAGTGCATACATCCTGGTTTCTCAACCATTTTCAAAAGTAAGCACATATTCATGATCAGGAGAGTGCATAAAAGCTATTAAGAACTTAAAAACATGTTTCTGGAAAAAAGTTTTGAGTTGACTACCTGAACTGAAGCTTTCGATTCAGGAGCTTTCTGGCTGTTTCTTTGGCTCAAATCCACTCCACTGATCCTCCTAAGAAGCTTGCAAGGTTTGTTTGAAGTTTGCAATGGCTGGTTTGAGAGTTTGCTTGAGTTCTGTTCAATGGCAGGTGGGAATCGTGTTTTTGATTCTCTGAGTTTTAGGCTATGGTGAAGGGTGCTTTGTGATCAGGAAGGTGTGCTGAGTTGATTGGTGGAGTTAGTTTGTGTGTTTGTGACTTGTGCAAGCAGTTTCGAAAGCTTTTGCAAATGAAGGTGAAAATGAGAATGCTGAGTTGTGGAGTGTTTCAGGCTTGTGTTCTTGTTGCTTTGGCTTGCTTTTGGCTTGTATAAACTATTGGGATTGGTCAGAAGATGTGATGTGTGCTTTTGTGATAGGTATGGGTCCTTTTGCCAAAATGTCAAAGTTGGTGTAAGAGAAGTATGGGCTACTTTCTAGCCAAATACAAAAGTGTGTTCTGCGCAGCATGATGTGGGGAAAGGCCTAGGATGGTTCAGCAAGCTAGCAAGCAAGTGGGTTATGTCTTATGATGAGTTTTGCAACTTGCCTTGCCTTTGATCTTTATGAAATATCTTGATCCATAGGCCACAAAAGTGAGAAGTTTCTTGGCCCATTCTGATTTTTAGGCCTTGCATGATCATGTTGTGAAGTTTAGAAATGCATTTGATGACTTAATTTGCCTTGAGAAGTGAATTTGCAACTTTGCCTCTTTGGTGCATAACTTGAAATTTAGTGATTTTTGCCAACTTTGACAAGCCATAACTTTTGATCCAAAATGAATTAGGTCATGTTCTTGTAATTTTTGAAAAGGGAATGATTCATCATACAACTTTCATGACCAAAGTTTTTCCATTTGAAGCTTTTTTGGATCAAAAAGTAAAGGTTGAAAAAGTTGCCTAAAATGGCAATTTCATCAAAAGTCAAACTTGCCCAAAAAGTCAACTTTGCAAAAGCTTTGAAATTCTTCAATTTTGTGAACTTCTAACATCTTCCATGATCAAATAAAGATCATATACAATCAAAATGATGAAGAACACCCCTTGGTTGGGTCATTGGGGGCCTCAGATGCCCTGATTTTGCACTGACTTGCTTGAAAAGTCAACTCTTGATTGGATGACTTCCCCATGGAATTTCTTCATGAAAATTGATATGCATACTCCCTATACCATATAGAGACCAATAGAAACAAGAATGACCAAAAAATTTGGAGTTATGGCCTTTGAAACCAAAACCCTAATTTCAGGTCATCTGTGCAGTCAAGCCTGGCTCTGCTTCCATACCACTTTCAGTTCTTGTGATTCTTTGACATTCTTGACTTTGAGAGGATATAATATGATGCTTGAACATACATAGACCCCTTTGAAGTGATTGATGACCTTTGGAGTGGCTCAAGAAGCTCTTGGATTGCTCAGATCACAAACCCTAGATGCAGATGACTTTGAACCAATGCAGTGAATCAAAAAATGTGATATGAGATACTATGATTGAGTTTATGCATATGAAATGATCACAAGCCATGATGTGAATGGGTGAGGGCAAATTTGGGGTGTTTACAAACGTCACTAAATGGAATATCGATAAACCATATTTTTATCATAGGCCCAATAATAAAATAATGAGGAAATAATGAAATCGGTCTCAATTTAATGGATAACATCGATTAAAATAATCGAATATCTCATTTTATCATTAACCGAACAAATCGAATAATCGATTAAATAATAATGAATAATAAAATTGAAAATGGCCTCATAACAACTTTGATAACGCTGATTTAGAATCGAATATCAAAAAGTCATAATTATTTCATTGGCCCTAAGAATAAAATAAACAAGAATAATAATTAAAATAAATAGGATTAAAATGATCACTAACAAACCAAATAGTTCACTAATAACCCCCCCTTTTTTAAACATTTTCTGCATGATAAAAAACACTTTCTACACGATAGAAAAAAAACTGAATAGAAGTTGGGGTGCATCGCTTTATGCTTTGGGTATGGTTAGAAATACCCATGGGCTGAGCCCATATACACCATGAGCCAGTAACACCGTACAAAAAAAACATAAAAAACAATAAAGAAAAGTAGCTCAAAGATAACAATGCATCAACCTCAAAGAAAGCAAGAAAAAGCCCCTGCGATTTACGGCGACGGAAGCAAAACAGTGATCGGGAAACTTGGAGGAAATCACAATCTCAGTTCAAATACCTCGCGGCAGTGCTTCACTTTGTTTCAGCTTGCGATTTCACGAGTCAATTTCAAACGGCGCTCGACCCACTCTCAGCTCAATGGCGGTTTCAATTCGTTTTGTTTGTTCGATCTCATCGTGAAATCGTTCTCAACCTCCAATCTCCTCTCTCGGCGCTCTATCCGCTTCGTGGTGAGACTCGTTTACGCTCACGGAGCTGGCTCGATTTTGGGTTGGGTTCGGAGATTAAGATAAAGCTTGAGTGTATTTGGCTTATTGTGAAAGGTTTGATGTGAGTTTGAAGAAGAAGAGGTTAAAATGAAGAAGGGTTGCGGTTTGTTATTTTGTGAAAAGTTGTTCTAAGGTGAACGAAAAGGTATTATGAAGCTCGTGAAGAAATTGCAGGTTATGAGCGGATGGTGTTGTGGTGTCAAGAATGAAGTTGTGTGCTTCTCCTCCCTTTGCAATATGGTTTAGTGTTTTTTATAAGATTCTGAGTGAGGAAATATGGGTTCTAAGAACAATCCTTTTTTGTCCTTTGCAGTATGAGAGACTAACCGTACAAACTTTTTATTTATTGTGCAGGATGAGACGTTATGGAGCATGAAGGTTGGCTGCGGAATGTAATGCACTGAGAGTGGATTTATGTCGTTACCGAATGCTTTGCCGAAAAATGCGTGTGTTGGCGTTTTGTACGGAAGTTGCGTGGGAGTGAGATATCGAATCTAAAATCCGTTGGAGAAGATTTTCCAATGGATTTGGGTGGGGTCAGCCATGAATGAGCTGGCTTGGGGTCCTGCGGTTTTGCCTAAAAGATTTCATTGAAGTAAACTGGATTTTTACCAACTGTGAAATGGTAAACTCATCTGATTTTACTGATACAACAACTCTTTTCACTGCTGAGATTTACTCTTTGATTTCTTGCTTGGATTATTTTTGTGTGTGATGAACATGATTTAACACAGCCTTGCTTCTTCCTTGCAGCTTGAGCATTGATCGCGTTTGACATTACAGCTGATCCCACAAATGCTCCGTTTTATAACCCTGCTAAGGACATCACTCATCAAACTTTGGATCATCTTCCAATGAAGGATGCTTACAAAGGCACACACTCGGATTGTTCTTTTATTGAAACCCTAGAACAACTATCCAATTGTACTGCAGAAATTAAGAACAAAACTGAATGTTCTTCTGAGTTGGGATCTATGCATTTGGATCCTAAAAATTTAGCAGAATGCTGTTCCTGGAAGGATGACTCAAGTGAGGTTTTTCCTTTCCAATGATTTAAAGATGATTGTAGCTCGGTGAACACAACAATTGTGCCCTGTTGATGCTATGCTTGAACATCAAGCTACTTCAGATAGCTTTTCTTTTTGGAAGATGGTATGATAAGTTTGACATGAATAATTGTTTTAATCGTTAGCATTTGTTGATCTCATGTGGTTTATTTGAGTGTAGGAACACGATAACCTGAACTTCTGAATCAACTGATACCTGGATATTCATTTTTGGATGCTCTTTTAACTGTTTTTTTCTGAAAGAGCTTAGTGTAACAAGTATTGTATCTTGATGTGTACTTGAATCAATTCTTTACAAGAGCTGACCTGCAACAATGCTTTTTTCTAATAATTGTTCTTGTACTTGTTTCTGCAGGTAACCAATGCAGATGCAGGGTACTTTTCACAAGGAGGAAGAAGATTATAACTTATGGCGATATTCTCGGTAACGCACGCAAATGAAGCTTGAAGATAGGAATGGTACGAAGAGTTTGTTAAAGCTTGAGAGACGCCGACGTTTACTGCGAGAATGTTTTGTCGGAATCACTGGTAAATCGAAGCTGGAGTTCTCAACTGAGGAATAGCTGCTCCTTTCAAAAACTGAAACTGGGCTGCAGGTTTGGCATTCTTGTGCACTGATATGGTTCTTGTCATCATGGTTTTGATGCTAGTCCCTTAAAACTCTCCCTTCCCATCTCCATTGTTATGTTTAGATTACAAGTATTTCTATCTTCTTTCATCTCTGGACTGCAATGGCTTGTTAAGACGATGATATTCAATACTTGTTCTAATTAAAACTATGTTGATGCCCTGCAGGTCTATCTCATTATCGTGATATTTGGCTCGAAGTTTGGACTGCTTCCTTGATGTGCACATGACAGATATTTTTGAAACTCGTCATGTACCGGCCTTGATCATTTACTTCTTTCCCAATGTATTTACGATTACAGGTTTTGGTTTTGCTTTGAGGAAATAACACGATGTCTTGTCCACTTGTACGAACCTAAATCTGAACTGACTTTTGATATTCTTTACCTTTTATTTACAGAACGGTGGTAGGATGATCGACGATCTAATGAAGCAAATATCAATGATACATAATCCACGACCTAGGCTTTTGAAGTATGTGGGATTGAGGTGTGATGGTAACTTGCTAGTGGAGTACGCATTTCCGCACTAGACTGCACATGAGCGCGCCCAAGAACACATAATTAAAATTGAAGATGAGAAACATCCATGGTTCGAATTAGCATCTGATTCTTGCTGCTACCCAGTCCTGGGTTTTACCACTGCACAAGGTCATCTTACCGCTACCGAACTTTATGTATGTTCAAACAATCATAAACTCCAAGTTTTACTCACTCTTCTGGTTTTCTCAGGGTCGCGTCAAGACGTAAACATCATGTGCTTATGGCATGACCTGTTATCAGTTGAAGCTTGGGCCGTGTTGCTGTTATGAAATGTTCTTCTTATTTGAAAACTTTCCTTTGAAATTATGTAGAAGCTCTTAATTAAAAGTTATGTGCAACAAGCTGATTTGTAGATTTATGTCTATTGTCTCACCCTTTGAATTTTTCTGTTTATAAGCAAGACTGGAAATTATGATTTTGCTGAATTTGTATTTGAACTTATAATGATGACAGTCCCGTAATTCGCTCACTGTGTATTTCCCTATTTTGTATGACACGAGATTTTGCTCGACAAAGAAAAAATCCTAACGGTTTGATCATAAAGTCATGGAGTGAAGGATACTTTAGGGCCATGGTTTAATTGAACTTGCATGGTAATCACAAAAACCTTATTGATGGTGTTTTGATGACCCTGCTTTCATGCTGCTTTATTTTGACATTTTTCTTAAACGCACGCATTCAATCCATGTCATGCGTATCTCGGAGGCCACTTGGCACAAGGAACCAAGTTCCCACAGGTTTCTAGAAATGCTTAACTTTTACTTCAGGATACTTGTAGAAGTTTTAGCATACCTTTTTTCTTCTTTTTGTGATTCAACATTAAAACAATTTGTATTATTTCTTGAACTTTGAAGAAATGAAACACCTTTATTATTTCTCATGAGTTGTCGCAATTGGTGTCATGATTTGAATATGGATGCAGCTTCTTGTAAATGATCCTTTGGAATGCAACTTGAGCTTGTCTTGTAAGAATAATACTTGAATTATTCTTAAATGGTATTTAAATCTCATGCTAGAATTGTGAAGTGATAATCTCTCAAATAATTTTGCTGTAAGACCAAGTGATGATTTCTCGACGTCACAATCCAAAATATGAATCAAAACTCAATTAATCCTTAAGATGACTTCTCATGACAATCCTTAGTTTTAGGGAAAAAAAGAATTCCCACGCATCGTCTTTGAGCTTTTCAACGTAAGTTTAGACCATTTTAAACGATGTGAACTATTTCTTGATCAAATAACAATCTTAGCACAAGCTACACTGTGCAATTGAAAATTCCTTCACACGTATACACTTGAATTATGATGAACCCGCTCTTCAATGTGAACCTCCTATCTTGATAGCCTTGACAAAACTTGTTTCATCCTTACAATACTTGATCTTAAATCAACCAGCAAGACAACAAACATACATTTTTTGGAATTTTGTATAATAATTAGTAAGATGAAAATGATTAAACATGTAGGACAAATTTGGGGTATGACAACTATCACCTAGCAGGGGACGGCTGCTCTTTATCACAGCATATGACAAATTTCGGATAGAAAAGGTCGACGATGGGGACGGCCATCGGATAAGCATGATGAAGGACGATCATTAAGAGGTGAAGGACGATCACCTAGCAGGGTACGGCTGCTATCAGGGTTTATCACGACATAGGACGAATGTCGGATAACAAAATCAACGATAGGGACGACCATCGGATAAATGGTGAAGGATGGTCATCAAAAGGTGAAGGATGATCACCTAGCAGGGGACGACTGCTCTTTATCACGACATAGGACGAATGCCAGATAGACGGTTCCAATAATTGAGGCTCCACTAGGGAAGGGGATTAGGGACGGTCATCCAAAGGTGAAGGACGATCACCTAGCAGGGCACGGCTGCCGAAAATGTCATGACATAGGACGAATGTTGGATAGAAGAAAGTTGCTTTGTTGGCGACTTGCTGAGGATTGGTAAACACGGACGAGTGCTTACGCTTAAGAATAAAAAGGTATAAGTGTTTGACGACGTGTATAGATTAAAGATGCGGACGAGTATCGGTAGAAACAAACGCTGATGCGTGTTTAGAGATGATGGTACGAATGATTACCAACTGGTTAACAAAAAACACGGATGAGTGTCGAATCTGTTGAGGAGTGATATATATACAAGATACAGACGGATATCATAGACTTCTGTATAAGTATGAGTGAGTATCGGTTTGTTGGTGAAATATGAGCAAGACACGAACGAATGCTTGATCTGCTGGGGAATGTATGACACGGACGAGTGTCAAATATGTACTATATAACAGGCATTTGTTTTAAGAATGCGAAGGATATGCTTTGGCTTTCTGTGGGGATATGACGACACAAACGGGTGTCAAAAAGAGTGTGTTATGAACAAGTATTTGTTTGTAGAAAGTGTTCGGGCGACCTTGCTGGGGAAGTATGACACGGACGAGTGTCAAAAGAGTATGTATAGGTATTTGTATTTGAGAGTGCAAAGGGGACGCTTTGGCTTTTATTTGTAGGGGATGTGAATTTTTATATACATGGCGGATGAAATACCGATGGTAATTACAGGTAACTGGCTCGAACCTGGCTTTTGATCATGCAAATGTTTGGTTTTTTCCGTAATGCTCCGTATTAGACGGAATGCTACGCTTGTTTGGTTAATATGATGAAAATGATATGATTATGCAAAAGGGAAACCGGTCCGGGATTCGGATCCCGCTGGGATAAAGATCTCTGGATGATCTGATTGGAGGGATGTCCCGGCTGGGGAGGAAATAACCGATGGATCTGTCAGGAGGAAGAACTTTGTTGGGGGAAACAAATCATTGGTATATCTATCCGGAGAGAAGACTCAGCTGGGGAGAAGGAAACTTCAGCAACTCTGCTGGGAAAGTAGGCATGCATTGTTCTCCTGGGAGAGAAAGGAAACTCTATGGGGAGATAATTCTTTCCACCTACTGAGGATGAGAAATCTGGCACTCTGGTGGGGATCTCAGCTGGGGAAGCTCATGTTGGATGGACTTGTGCTGGGGGGGCTTTGCCAGCTTCGCTAGGGAAAAGCAGTTCAGATATTGCTCGGGAGATCCCGCTTAGGGAAGTGGCATGTTGGGGATTCGATGCTTGGTATGCCCCATGCTAGGTATTGAATACCTGCAACCTGTTAAGAAAAAAGAAACGCACAAGTATTCCGAGGTATCCCTTACCGAATTCCGTCATAGGAGTTTAGATTTTCCTGAAAGTAAAAATATTTCCTGCAAGCACTTATTATTAAAGAAGGCTCATTTGTTTTATGCAAGTACTGTATCATGAATATTGGACATTTTGCAAACGAAACAAAAATGTACAAAATGAGGTGTGACTAAAAACTCTGATTTTATTAATCTGGGTGTCCTGAATTGGCAAATACAGTTAAAGAAACAAATCCCCTGAAATGAGGGGATTGCCAAAAATTGAGAAAATAAAGGTGTTGGCAATGTTGACGACGCTCCAGTGAGCTTCCCTTGCTATGACCTTGACATTCTTCTCATCTTGCTTTCTGAAGAAGGCTGATTCTGACTGATGCTTTATCCTTTCAAAGCTTGTCGTGTTGTGAGTAATATAGAAGAATTCAGAATGCAGTTGTTCGCTTATTCCCTGATTTTGCATGGATCGCCCTTTCGGGTTTTCAATCCACCGGGATACCCATTTTTGCCTGAGCTGTCCAATGTGGCTTTTCAACTCAGCGGGTGTACATTTTTTTTTCAATTTTCCCTTATTTTTTCCCGAGTCTTTTATTCTGTTTTTGACTCGCCGGGATGCCCTATTTTTGCCTGGATTTACATTCTATTTTTATGTCCAGCGGGTCATTTTATGCGAAGTATTTTTTAACTGCATCTGAATTCATAGGGGATAAGAAATCTTCACCATCCATAGTAGTGAGCATCAGTGTTCCACCAGAGAAAACCTTCTTTACTATGAATGGACCATCGTAATTTGGAGTCCACTTGCCCCTGTGGTCTCTATGAGGAGGAAGAAGTCTTTTCAACACAAGATCTCCCACTTGGTATTCCCAAAGTATGACTTTCTGATTGAAGGCTTTCTTCATCCTTTTTTTGATATAACTGCCCATGACAGATTGCAGCTAATCTCTTTTCCTCGATCAGATTCAATTGATTGTACTGAGACCAGACCCATTCTGCTTCGTCCAGCTTTACATCCATCATTACCCGTAAGGAGGGTAGCTCAACATCAACAAGTAGGACTACCTCCATACCGTACACAAGTTGATAAGGTATTGCCCCAGTAGACGTTCTGATTGAGGTTCGGTACCCATGTAAGGAAAATGGTAGCATTTCATGCCAGTCTTTGTAAGTAACCACCATCTTATGCACAATCTTCTTGATGTTTTTGTTAGCTGCCTCAACAGCGCCATTAATCTTTGGCCTATAAGGAGAAGAGTTGTGATGTTGGATTTTGAAGTCCCGACACAGTTCTTCCATCATTTTGTTGTTCAAATAGGAACCATTATCAGTAATGATTCGCTCGGGAACTCCATATCGACAAATGATGTCTCTTTTCAAAAATCTGGCTACCACTTGTCTAGTGACGTTTGCATACGAAGCTGCTTCGACCCATTTAGTGAAGTAATCAATGGCTACCAGGATGAATCTGTGGCCATTTGAAGCAGTCGGTTCAATCTTTCCAATCATGTCAATGCCCCACATGGCAAAGGGCCAAGGTGAAGACATCACGTTCAAAGGATTTGGAGGCACATGCATTTTATCCGCGTAGATCTAGCATTTATGGCCCTTTCTGGCATAGGCACAATAGTGTGCATCCATTGTGATCCAGTAGTAACCTGATCTTAATAATTTCTTAGCCATTGCATGTCCTCCAGCATGGGTACCGAAAGATCCTTCATACAACTCGTGCATCAGCAAGTCTGCTTCTTTCTTATCAACACATCTGAGCAACACCATGTCAAAGTTTCGCTTGTATAATGAGCCATCAACATTAAGGAAGAAACTACCGGCCAACCTTCTTAATGTATTCTTATAATTGGATGATGCCCCAGGTGGGTATGTTTGATCCTCTAAGAAACTTTTGGTATCATGGAACCAAGGCTTATCATCTTTAGCAATGTCCACGGAGAAAACGTATGCTGGTCGGTCTAGTCTGGATACCGAAATCCGAGGTACATAATTTGCAGTTTGAACCTTGATCATGGAGGAAATGGTAGCTAAAGCATCTGCGAACTGATTTTCATCCCGAGGGATGTACTCAAGTTTGACTGTTGTGAAGAAAGTCAATAATCTCCTCGTATAGTCACGGTATGGAATCAGATGCTCTTGGAGAGTGTACCATTTGTCGTTGGTTTGATTGATCACCAAAGATGATTCTCCGAATACATTCAAGGTCTTGATCCTGAGGTCAATGGCTCCCTCAAGACCCATGATACAGGCTTCGTATTCAGCTTCATTGTTAGTGCAGGCAAAGGTGAATTTTTCCGAGAAAGGCATATGAACTCCTTTAGGTGTAATGAGCACTGCACCAACTCCACGACCATTCATATTGACAGCCCCATCAAACATCATTGTCCACTCTTCTTCTGGATCAGGACCTTCAGTGTGAACTGGCTCTTCATGATCTTTTACTTTAAGGTACATGATGTCTTCATCAGGGAAGTCAAATCTCATGGGCTGGTAATCATCAATGGGTTGCTCAGCTAGATAGTCAGACAGTACACTGCCTTTGATGGCCTTTTGAGATGTGTACTGAATGTCATATTCCGTCATAATCATTTGCCATCTTGCAACCCTTCCGGTAAGTGCTGACTTCTCAAATATGTACTTGACGGGGTCCATTTTTGAAATCAACAAGGTAGTGTGAGTCAACATATATTTTCTTAGTCGGCGAGCAGCCTACGCTAAAGCACAACAAGTTTTCTCGAGCAGTGAATAACGTTGTTCACAGTCGGTAAACCTTTTGCTTAGGTAGTATATTGCATACTCTTTTCGACCAGACTCGTCATGCTGGCCCAACACACACCCCATTGACCCTTCTAATACTGTCAGGTACATTATTAGAGGTCTTCCTTCAATCGGAGGCATGCGAATTGGAGGTTCTTGTAGGTACTCCTTGATCTTGTCAAAAGCCTTCTGACAATCTTCGTTCCACCTGACCGTTTGTTCCTTTCTTAACAATTTGAACAAGGGCTCACAGGTTGCAGTAAGATGAGATATGAACCGTGATATGTAGTTCAATCTACCTAAGAACCCCCGAACTTCTTTTTCAGTCTTGGGTTCAGGCATCTCCTGAATGGCTTTGACTTTGTCAGGATCAACCTCAATTCCTTTTTCACTTACGATGAATCCCAGCAACTTACCAGACCTCACCCCGAATGTGCATTTGTTGGGGTTTAGCTTCAACTGGTACTTTCTCAGACGCTTGAACAACTTCAGCAGATTTACCAGATGGTCTTCTTCAGTAAGGGACTTGGAAATCATGCCATCCATGTAGCATTCAATTTCTTTGTGGATCATATCATGGAATAACGTTACCATAGCCCGTTGATAAGTCGCACCAGCATTCTTCAGTCCAAATGGCATTACCTTGTAACAAAATGTGCCCCAAGGTGTGATGAAGGTTGTTTTCTCCATGTCTTTGGGTGACATCTTGATCTGATTATACCTAGAAAAACCATCCATGAAAGAAAATACCGAGAACTGAGCTGTGTTGTCGACTAATACATCAATGTGAGGTAATGGGAAGTCATCCTTCGGGCTAGCTCTGTTCAGGTCCCGGTAATCCACACACATACGTACTTTGCCATCCTTCTTAGGCACTGGTACAATGTTAGCCACCTACGGCGGGTAACTAGTTACAGCAAGGAAACCGGTGTCTCACTGTTTTTGTACTTCTTCCTTAATCTTCATGGCCATATCTGGACGAGTACGGCGTATCTTTTGCTTCACTGGAGGGAAATCTTCTTTTAATGACAACTTGTGCATAACAATATCCGTATCTAGACCTGGCATGTCTTGATAGGACCAGGCAAAGACGTCGACGTATTCTCGGAGCATGTTGATAAGCTGTTCTTTTACTGAAGCCTACAGACTGGCCCCAATCTTCACTTCTTTCAAATCCTCCTCGGTACCAAGATTAACTGTTTCAACCTCCTCCTGATGAGGAGTAATCACTTTCTCTTCTCGCCTCAACAACCTGGCCAACTCTTCAGGTAACTCATAGTCTTCTTCAACCCCTTCATCAGTTTGATTAATTGGATTGTCGAAGTCATACAAGGTCATAGCAGTACTGTTGTCGGTGCAACCTGGAGGATAATCTCTGCAAGGGTTGAGATTTGTTCGTTTTAGTGATCAATTTTAATCTTGTTTAGAAAAGTGTAAAATGATGTTATTATTTTGAAAACATTTTCATTTTATTGTTTTGTACAAAAGTGAAAAATGAAAAGACAGAGAGCGAAAGAGAAAATTCTTTGCAAAAGATGTTCAATATTCATTGATATTCCGTTTGCACAAAATTACAATATGGCCCTATTACAAAATGAGTCCTGACACCTTGGGCAAGATGCAGGACTTGATGCATGCTGAAAAAAAGCAGGAAATAATAATTACTCTGCAGGAGTAACCCTTATAATTTCCTGGGAAGACCATTTAAGGACTTGGTGACCCTGGATCCTTGGACGTATCCAGCTCTCCAGGTTGAGGTCACTTTCCTCCTCGTCTTCCATGTTGTTGACAACATCTGGGGTGAGCATCCCCCTACTGATGAACTTGGGCTCTTTAGCAGCCTCTGCTTGATCTTGTCGGAATGGTTTGTAACCCAAACCAAATCTGTCCTCCTTCTTCTCCACTGGTAGCAGCTTTCCCCAGCCTTGGGCATTTCCATCTTCAACAACCTTTCGGGCTTGCTGATAGGAGACAATTGAAGTACCCATCCTATCCTCCTGGGATGCAGCAAATACCTCAGTCATCGCCTCATTGACATTCAAGGCCTCGAACCCTTGGCTCATAGTTTCATGGATTTCACCATCCATCTCAATGTATTTGTATGTAGCCAGATGGCTAACAAAGATGTCCTCTTCACCACAGATGGTGATAATTTGTCCTTCCCACTCATATTTCAATTTCTGGTGAAGGGTCGACGTAACTGCTCCAGCGGCGTGAATCCATGGTCGACCCAACAAACAGTTGTAGGTCGGCTGTATGTCCATCACATAGAAAGTAGTCTGAAAGACCTACAGACTGATTATCACAGGCAGCTCCACCTCTCTAAGAACAGACCTTTTGGAGCCATCAAAATCTCTGACCACCAGATTGCTTGGTCAGAGAGCTATCCCATCATATTCGAGCTTGACAAGATCCTTTTTTGGCAAGACATTGAGTGAAGACCCAATGTCAACAAGAACATGAGAGAGCACAGCCCCTTTACACTCCAAAGTGATGTGTAAAGCTTTATTGTGGTGACGTCCTTCTGTTGTTAAGTCAGCATTGGTGAAACCTAGCCCATGGCTAGTATTAACATTAGACACCACCGTCTCAAGCTGATTCACTGTGATCTCCTCTGGCACGTAGGCAGTGTGCACGACTTTAAGTAGTGCATCCCGATGAGCTTCGGAACACAACATCAAGGATAAGATGGAGATCTTGGAAGGGGTCTGGTGGAGATGATCCACAACCTTGTAGTCACTTCTTTTGATTATCCTCATAAATTCATCCACATCCTGATCAAAGGATGATTTATGGGCCTCTTTTGGCGCAGGTTCTTCAGGTGCCACACTTTTACCTTTGGCTTTAGCAGCAGCCTCTGCTTCAGTGTTAACTCTTGGGATTTGTGACGTGAAGAGATGCCCGCTTCTAGTGAAGCCTCCGCCTCCCCCGACATTATCGACCTGTGGTGTGTAAGTTGAAGAATCAAGAGAGACTCTTTCCCCGTTGCAGTAAAGGTCTGAACCATAGTGCCATGGTACAACGTTATCTTTTTCATATGGAATGGGTCCAGGTACCATGATGGTGACTGGACTAACTGCAGCGGAAGTGGGGACTGTGATTGTCTGTGGATCGTAATATATAGTAACAGGAATTCTGACTGATGGTGGTGGAGAAAGACTGAAGCTGGGTTGTTGTTGAGATTGTTGCTGAAAATTGTTGGAATCAGGGACCCTTGTTGGGTCGTAGTATATGGTGACTGTGGAGATGTCATTATTAATGGTTGCTGTAGTTGTAGAAGCGGATGCGGTTGAACTAATATTTGTTGAAGTGATGGAAGAAATGATTGTTGACTTTGTAGACGAGTCTGTCGGAACAATTGTTTTTGAAGTGGTAGGAGGAGTGCCTGTTGTTGCTGCAAGAGGAATTGCTGATGTTGTAGAAACCATTAATGTTATCTGCAGGATACCTTCTTTGATAAGTCCATTGATGCCACTTCTTAAGCTTGCACAACCATTAGTGGAAATTTTTCCAGATTCACAGCAGGCCTCACAACCTAGGAACACCTGGAACCTTAAAAGCTGAGCTTTAACCTCAGCCAGGTGTTGCACCCCAAAATTTGCCCTCCACAAGACAAGTCATTGTGTACTAAGAGGCTCACAAGGTTCACAAGGTTCACAAAGTTCACAATTAGTCAGAAAATTTGACAAATCCCTCAGACAATGCACCCTCCTAAGCACTGCATCCTAAACTAGGGTTTTGACTTTAATCAGGCTAAATGGACTTCCAAGACTTCAAGTGAGATTCATAG
Source organism: Lathyrus aphaca (assembly GCA_963966055.1). Lineage (NCBI taxonomy): Eukaryota > Viridiplantae > Streptophyta > Magnoliopsida > Fabales > Fabaceae > Lathyrus > Lathyrus aphaca. The sequence continues at coordinate 276,883,161 of OZ014520.1, read as the reverse complement.
CATCCTATATGTGTCCAAGAATCCCCATGTCAAGTTTCAAGACTTTCCCAAAGGATTTGCTCAGTCAGATGATCAGATAGGTTAAAATCAGTCAAAGCAGTTAAAAAGTCAAACTGAGGTCAACTGTGGTCAAACCAAAGTCAAACTTCATTATTTTTTTGCCAACATCAAGTATATGAAGTAAAATTCATCATTTGATCAAGGATTGATCATGATTCATCAAGGAGATTTCAGATCATCAAGAATCAGGAGTTTCTAAATTAGGGTTTTCATAGGAAAAGTCAACTGAACTTTGACCAGCCATAACTTTCACATGCTTCATCAAATTTTTTCCATATAAAGCTCATTTTGAAGGAAATTGAATTCTCTACAACTTTGTGTCTCACAAGCCAAGCCCAAAAATGCTTCATTTGGAAGGTATGAGCTAAGACATTATAGGTCCTTTTGAAAGTCAACAAAAAGTCAACAACTTCAAAAGAGTATAACTTGAGAATGGTAAAAGATATGGACATGAGAACAAAGATGTTGGTTAGAGGACTATTTAAGCTTTCCAAAATGTCCAAGAACACCCTCATAGCATTAAAATTGAAGGATTTGTGCCATTGCAAAGTTGGGAAATTTTTGAGTGGTTTATGAAGTAAATGGGGTCTTAAAACCATAATTCTTCAAATGGGCTGACTTTTTTGTGACCCAATGTGTTCCATGACATCATGCACGAAATTTATTTAATATTTTCATAATTTTATTCATTTTAATATTTTGCTTCTAGAATGTCATAAAAGTTATTTGGATCTAATTGATACAAAAATTATGAAGATTGTCTTAAAATAGCAATTTCATATCAAGGAATATTCAAATTTTAAAGCTAATCTTTTTCAATCTTCAATGATCCAAATATCTATCAAATTGGTGAAGTTTTTGACCTAATTCACTCACTCTTATATAATGAACACTTAACAAACCATACGACACGAGTTTGCAGCCTCTAATATCACTTTCAAACTTCACAAAATTCATCAAAGAATTCACATTCAGATTCCAAGGTAGAGAGAGTTTCAATGAGTTTTGAGCATTGCAACATGTTCTATGATGTTCATTGAACGTATTTGGATCATAAACAACATCTAAAACCATCTCATTCATGCGAACCGAATCCATATTCATTCACTTTTTAAATTTTTCGATTCTCATAATATTGGCATTATTTCTTGAATTTGATCATATATTTGTGTTTATGATGATGATTGGAGTGTTTCTGGACAAATTAATTTGAGTTTAGGTACAAGAATGAAGAATCACCATGGCTAGGGTTCTTCGGCCATTTTAGGGTTCTTTGATTCATCACATATAAATGATTTCTAAGACCATGGATCAACTCTAATTAACCTCTGGATTGTGTTGGTATATTCAATTTGATAAAATTTTACTGTTTTGTTGATGATTGAATTTCGTAGGGTTTGCTGCAAATGAAAATTCGCAGGAAAACTTATAGCAAAATTCGCAGGAAAATTTGCATGTCTGGAGGTAGAAGACGAAGGCAGCGCGCGTTTTCTAATTTTCAAAATTTGTTTTAATATTTTATTGAATTGTTTATATTTTGTTTCACAAATGCGTTGGTAGCTCAGATGGTAGAGGCGTGCGCTTGGAGACTCTTTGGCCTGGGTTCGATTCCCCCCAGGCCATTTTGTGTTGTTTTGTTTTTTCATGATTTTTGTAGGTAAGAAACAAAAGGTCTTGCTGCTCACTCAATATCACCAAAGCACGCATAGCCCAGTGGAAGGCAGGCTGGTCCAAGATGTAAAGCCTAGGGTCTGGGTTCGAATCCCAGCCCCAGGTAAGTTGCAATTTTTCTTTTATTTTGTGATTTGTTTTATTTAATTCTTTTGTTTAATTATTTTATTATAAAAAAATATAATTAGGTTTAATATGTAAATAATTCCAAGTTAATATTTATATGTTCTAAAAAATTCTCAAAAATATTTTCTAAAACTAATTTCTTATTTGTTTGAATTAAAATATGTGTATATTTGTTTAATAATTAAATTAGTATTAGGTATTAAATTAAAATATTTTTGTACTTAAAACCCTAATTATATTCAAACCCTAATTTATTTTCTAACAATTCAAAACCCTAATTTTCTTTTATTTTTAATTTCTTATTTTTATTATGTTTGTTTAATTATAATTAGTAAATATTTCTAATATATATATATAATTAAATTATTAAACTATTTATAATCTAAATAAATTAGTATATAACTATTATTATTATTCTCATCATAAATTATTTAAAAATTTCCTATCTAAAAAATCTAAAATTTTTTAGTTAAGTTGTATATTATTATGCTAACCTCCTTTTTCTCTTACATGTATTTTTATTTATTATTACTAACCTTTTATTTATTTATTTATTTATTTATTATATGCTTATCATTTAAATTGTTTTATTATAATGTAATTGTGCAAGTTATGTAATAGTGGTAGAATTTTTATTATTTATTTAAATTGCCATGGTTAGTAAATTAGGGAGTGAAAACATGTTTGCATCTTAAAATTGAATTTAGATCACTAATTATAAGATAAATATTTGAATTTGTACACGCACACACGTAAGTCGATCTTTGATCGCCATCTCACTTCTTAAGGGTTACCTCTCATGTTGCCTAAATAAAAGGACAAGTAAGGTGTATAAAGCAAAGTCCCTTCTCTTACTAATATCATCTAGTCCCTTTAAAGATTATAAGATCAAGTCCCTTCATGGTTGCCTTCGTAAATGATCTTGTCCCTTTCGAATAAAAGATGATAAGTCCCTTCGAATTGCTAATACACCTTACAGTTGCCTAATCACAGATGTCCCTTCACATGTCCCTTAAACATCCAAGGTAATGACTACCTATTCCTTAATAATAGGGATAGTCTTACCATTGAAAGAACATTCAAGAACAGTAAAGATTTAATCATTAGGGTAGGTTCCTCTTATGTACTTGCTCACCTTTTCAAAACATTTCAAAAACACTTCACATTTTCAAACAATTTTCAAAACAAAGTCTTTATATATATCCGTACAAGGATCATTATAAAGTACTTAAGAAAATTTTTAATCACACACTACACTTCTCAAAAACATTTTAAAGTGAGCTAAGTAACTAAGAGCCCATGGATAACCATGGATGTAAAGGGTGCTAACACCTGTCCTTTACATAACCTACCCCCCGAACCCAAAAATCTTTTAAGGTCTTTCCTGTTCTTTTATGCCCTTTCCTTTGGATAAAATAAAAGTCGGTGGCGACTCTTGCTATCCGCAACATTTAACTAAAGTCAGTTCTCCCACCGTGTTACACCAGGGTGTTTGAATGCTTGCAGTATCTTCAATTAAAATCATGGGTGAGTCCTCCTCTATAGCATTTATCCTTGGCCCACCATGGCTGGGCATAGGATTCTTTGTGACATTGGGAGGTGGTGCAAAATTTAGGGCTTTTGAATCTACCAGATCCTGGACCTCCATATGCAGAGCCCGGCAATTTTCTGTGGAGTGACCAGGTGCATTAGAATGAAAAGCACACCTGGCGTTGACATCGTAATTTCTCGGAAGGTTTTGAGGATCTGGTGGAGCCAATGTCCTTAGCTCGACAAGATTAAGCTTTAGGAGTTGTGGCAACAATGTGGCATATGGCATTGGTATAGGGTCAATCACCCTGTTGATCTGAGATGACCGCTGCTGAAAAGGGCGTTGTTATTGGTTATTGTTATTGTTGTTGTAGGATCTTTGTTGAGGAAACTGTGGTTGTTGAGGAAAATGTTGTGGTTTTTGAGTATATTGAGGAGGTGGAGTAGGGATAGTGACGGCGAAAACTGATCTTGGCAGATATTGGGGTCTTCCTCTTCCCATATTTACAGAATTTGTTTCACCGGATCTGCGGGGCCCTGCAAATGGCTTTCTTGCACTGCTTGAACTGGCGTCGTTGTCAGGAATCTTTCCCATTTTCAATAAGCTCTCAATTCTTTCCCCAGCTATAACCACGTCTGCAAAGCTAGTGGAAGAAAATGCAGCCAACTTGTCAATATAAGTTCCCTGGAGGGTGTTCATAAACATGTCTGCTATCTCCCTTTCTGACATCGGGGGTTGAACGGCAGCAGCCAATTTCCTTCACCTTTGGGCGTACTCTCTAAAGCTTTCTTGGGAAGACTGTGACATTCCCATCAGAAGGGTTCTGTTTGGAGCCATGTCCAGATTATATTGATATTGACGAATGAAAGCTTCGGCCAAGTCTTTCCAATTCCTAACTGTGGCCCTGGTCAAGTGAGAGTACCATTCCCGGGATGCCCATGTCAAGCTATCCTCAAAGTAAAACATCCACAATTTCTCATCCATGGTGTAGGCTTTCAATATCCCCAGGAAAGACTGAAGATGGGTATGTGGGCAGGATGTGCCATTGTACCTTTCAAAACATGGGGGCTTGAACTTGTGAGGAATTCTAACCCCCTCCAATAATCCCATATCCATGACATCAAAACCTAGAGATTCTTGGGATTCAAGAGACCTTAGCTTTTCTGCTATTTCGTCCAACCGAAGGTCATAAGCTTCATCTGCCCCAACCACAGTAAATTGCTCTTCCTGAGGGTCTTATTGCAAGGCCCTCCCTCCAGTGTTGCCTTGGGTGTTTCTTATAGCATTAATTTATGGGTTCAGATGAGGTCCAAACTCTGGGGGATTAGTACGAGGTTGCACGTGATCGTTGTTACTGGTACCCCCTGTACCTGGGTGGTTTTCCTCGGGAGTTTGCCGCTCGACTAAATCTCTCAGTCTCTCCTGGCTCTGACCCAAACCAGTCATCACTGCCATAAATTGATTCATTTGGGCCCTCATCTCTGTCCTCTCATTGGCCATTTGGGTCCTCACATCAGTCAAATCCTGTTGAACCTGATCCATTTGTAAGCCCGGAAGGTTGTTTCTTGTCGGATACCGGTGCACTCTATTGATGGGGAACACTCTTCTACGAGCAATGTTTCCTGAAACCACAACAAAGTGAGAAACAACAACAAAAATAAAAACCTACAAAACAAAGAAAAGATGTTAGTATGCAATGCAGGATGCCTATTTGTCTTCCAAGGGTATCCGGTTTGGTTCTTTGGTTTTGACCTTCCAGACCTCGAGGAAATGATGATGTTGCAGAGAGATAAAACCCATGAAATAATACAAACCATATATTACAAAGAGTGAAGATACATAGTTTGATTACAATAAAGTTCCCATGGTGGGTCAAAATACAACAACAAAATCAAAAGTACAAACAAAAGGAAGTACAAGTACAAAGAGATCAAACATCCAGTCCAAAGTCATCCTCTCTGACTTCCTTTAGGAGAGCCTCAGTCACTGGACCAACGGGGTGCTCTGTGATGGTCCTGATAAGAAGGTTCATGGTGGCAATGGCACTGGTCAACTTCTTATGCTTATCCTGATCCTTTGACCTCTTCAACCCCGCCTGAAGTTTCAACTCAGAGATCTCCTTTTGTGCTGCTAACAAAGATGCCTGATTCTTCTTCTCACTAGCCTTCAACTGCTCTATCTTAGCCTGGGTTCTCTGATATTCTTGTGCACGAGCCTCAGTGATCCTGATCCACCTAGTCTGACTCTCCTCTAAGTAATGCTCAGTCCTGGCCTTTTGAGTCTTAGCTTCCTTGCAAGCATTCTTCAACACTAACTCTCCTGCTCTAGCCTTTCTGATGTAGTCATCTGTCTTCTCAATCTTGGTCAAGTGCTCAATCCAGAGCTTCTCTAACCTATCATTATCCAGTCGGCTTTCATTCCTCTCCCAGAGGGTCTTCTTCAAAGCTTCAGAGAGCTGAGTATTCCTTTCCTTTAATTTCTCAAACTCCTCTAAACTAACAGTAGCTGCAGGCTCCACTGCTGATGGTCCAGGTACATCCTCTAAGGTGAATGGAATCCGATTGATCTGTCCTTTGACACGAGACCAGTCAAGGTACTGAGCTGAGGCTATGTTGTTGCACTTGCCAAGAATAGCCGTCCCCTTAGTCTGAATATTGTCCCAGGCCCAGGCTGCCAATCTGACAATGGCAAGGTTGTGCTGGATGTCACAATAGAGGGTTTCTGCCAAGTCTTTCCCTCTTGGGGGATGTAACAAGGCATACCCTAATTGCCTCTTGAAAAGAAAAGGGTTGTAGTTGATGCAACCCTTCACTCCAATCAGGGGTACATTGGGATACTGCCCACAGCTAGTGATAACATCTTTTCCCTTGGTGCTATGAGTGCACCATCTGATGTCTTCTGATGTAAGGGCAAGCATCCTTTTAGCCCAGTTCCTTGGCTGATGAGGATTCAAGAAAGTGTTCGACTTCGGCAAGTGCCTTAACAACCAACAATAGAAGAGGGGTGCACAACATCTGACCAATCTCCCCCTTTGCTTCTCATTCCTTTGATGCACTGAATAATATAAGTCTCCAAGCAAGGTAGGGACTGGGTTCCTCAACAGGAAGAGGTGAATAGCACTCTTGCTTACAAACTTAGGCTCGTCTGCAAACAAGATGACTCCATATATGCTGAGGTCCAGAAGAGCACAAACAATCTCCCACTTCCCTGCTGCAACGTGCAGGGTGGCCTGAGTAACCAAGAAGTCCAAGTGAAGGCCTAGGATTCCAGCCTTAGTGGCCATGCTCTGGTCAATGAGGGTGGGCTCCAAGTGTAAAGCCTTAGCTATATCTTCGTTCTTGGGAGCAACCATCTCAGGGTTGAAGGGAATCCCTCTCCTGATAGGGACACCTAACAACATAGAGAACTCTTCCATCAAAGGTCCCAACTGAAAATATGGGAAAGTGAAACATCTGAGAGGAGGGTCATAGAACTGGAGACAGGTGTGGATAATGCTCCCCTGGGATGCATCCAGGTCCATGATCATGTCCATAATGCCACCATAATGCTCCCTGAATAAAGGGACATGATCAGGAGTGATGAGTGCCTGCATCTGCCTGATGCCTGTCAAGGTGGGCTCAAAGAAATGGTATGTGATGTTGCTCTTCCTGGATGTGTCCGTGCTGATAATGGATGCTGGTGAAGAAGACTGAAGATAACTGCTGATAAAGGCAATTGAAGAAGATGCTGAAGAAGAGTCTCTGATGAAGACAACTGGTGAAGAGAGCTGAAAAGAATCTCTGGTGAAGATAACTGATGCAGAGGCTGGTGCAGGTAGCTGAAGGAATCTGAGCAGTAGAACAGGTCAAAACCAAACCAAAGATAAGATATGGATGTTAGAACAATTATGGTTCTAAACCTCTAAGAGTTTTGATGATAACAAATATTATTATGCAAGAATAAAAGTTCTAATGACTCTCTTTATTATATGTGTAGAAGAGGAAGTTATTTAAAGAAGACGTGCATTATTATAAGATACATTGAGCCGTATATAGAAGATACACTTATTGAAGAATCCATCATTTAATGACATGGTTTAATAGATGCGCATCAAGACTTTATTATCTCTGATTTACGTCTAGAAGATGGTGATCTTCATAATGAAGGCATTAATTAAAGAATATATTAATTAATGATGAAGACAAGTATCTCTTGTTATGGAAGGAGTTTATGGTATTAAGTAATATCCTAAATTAGTTCAAGATGTCTCCAACGGCTACAATATTTAAGTACTATATAAAGGAATCAAATTGAAGATTTGATATATCACTCACGAGAAAAAGACTCACTCATTTGTGCTAAACTCTTGTAACATTCACTTAGTGATCATAGCTTTATTAGAAGCAAAATAGTTACTTTATTATCATTATTGTAATAGTTAAGTAAAATCCCTTGAGTGACTAGTTTCAGTCAAAAGACTCAAGAGGACATTGACTGTAGGTCAGTGTGTGTATTCAATTTTTGAATAGTGGATTAAGACCTCAGTGAAGAGGAAAAATCACCTTGGCGGGTGGACTGGACGTAGTTTGAGTTCAAACGAACTAGGATAAATCAACTTGTCATAGAAGTTAATTTTTAGTTGTTAAAGAAAACCCAATTCCAACCCCCCTTCCTTGTGTTTTACGCACCTTCAATGGATACCTTGTAAAACAAATAGGCAAATGTTAAATGATGCAAAATGATGTATGCAGAATGATATGCAAAGGGTTTGTGATCAAGTGCTGGATCTGTTATCTGCCTTGATAGGGTCCATGTGTTGTTCATAAGTCCGGATGGAGGCTTAGAAAACTAGTAACCAGGTGGGGGACTCAAATAAAGAGTCACAAGTCCAGGGTTTCACAAGAACAGTCCAAAATGATACAACCTTAACAAAACTAGTAACAAGGTATGATGAGGCCAAGGGTTCCTACAAACCTGTAAACATCCCAACCCCCTCACATGTATTGTTCTAGAACAAGGATCCTCAGACTTGGATCAGTTATGAGGAGTGTAAACACTTCTAACCCGGAGGTAAAGTGTTTACAATAATCATAAAGGTTCCTCCTCTAATTCACCTCAGATGCTGAAGGTCATAAGAGGTCATCCAGACTTAGCAGGCTTCCCAGATAGCCCTAGTACTACAGGAAATCCGTAGCATAGAGTTCTCAAGAAGAAACCTATGTCTGAACCGTGTTTCATATTCCCGCACCATACTGAAATGGAATGGGAAAGAATATGAAGCCACTCTATCCTATGTGTCACTCAGGTCCCCGGTATGGAACCTTACTCACTCAATATCCCTCCCACCAAAGGAAACAACAGATCCAACACAGGTGATATGATGATAACAATATGAAATGCATAAAACTATAAATGAAAGCAATAAATAAAGTTGTACAGAAATCAATAAATAAAGCAATAAACAACAAGCACAAGTAGCACATAACACCCCCATAAACACAAATCAAACAAGCGCTAGGAGAAACCCACAAAAATAACCAGAAGCCTTGGTTGCAAGATAAGAGTCCCCAGCAGAGTCGCCAAGTTGTCACTTCCCCGAAAAGACACTGGGTCTTATAGGGTACAGACGCGAACGGTCGGCAAAGAGAGAAAATGAAGTTGAAGTGAATAGAGTCGCCAGCTAGGCATTTTTATCCCGAAGGAAAGGTAATGCTGCATAAACCTAGAAAGATATGGATAAGATGGTTGCGAACCAGAGAAACTGAGAAAGGGGGTTGGTTACGACCTGGGAAGGTATTAGCACCCAGATTGTCCGTCGTACTCGACGGGATCCACGCTTAAAAGATTGTGTTTAAAGGGGTAGTGTATGTGTTATCTGTGTGCAAAAGCTGGAAAAGAAATATACAAGTGTCAGTGCAAAAGGTGAATGCTCAGGAACTGAGGCTTAGAAAAGTACTGAAAGAGGGGGAAGACAAAGAGACTTTTGTTCGATAACTGTTAAGTTATGCCTACGTATCCTCTCGTGCAATGAGGAAGTCAGAACACCGTAGTTCGACTCAAGGGGACTGAAAATAAATTGAATGTGAACTGCTTGCTTGCCTATGCTCAAGTGTATGACTCGTCTAGCTCGAGTGCTAACTGTCTTGCATTAGACGGAAGAAGTAAGTTCTCGTTTTTGAATGAGTGTGATGAGAAAAGAATCCCGAAGGAGATGATTATTGTTTGTTTTTATGTTTTCAGTTTTGTTATTGTTTTTGGTGTTTTGCATAAGTTAATGAGCTTAAGCCTAAATCAAGGGCTTGTAAACTCATTATATCTTCCCTGATTAGGGATAATCAGAATACTTAAGTATGAGATAAGCATTTCAACTTAATTACCATGATGATGTAGGATTAAGATCATTAACATACTTGTGATTAATTAGATGTTTTTGGGTTTTTGTTTAGTGTTAAGTAATGAGTTTAATCTCTAATCACAGATTAGTGAACTCATTACACCATCCTAATAGAAGGATAATAAATGAGAACACTTAAGCCGAGGAAGATACCTCAACTTAATACATGGTTAGGGATTAAATTCATTATATAATAAGCCTTTATTAAGTGGATTTTAATTAAAGGGTGAGATTAAGAAGTGGATTTTATGGTTTGTAAGAAACCTTGAGGAGGACTTGTCCATTAAACACTAGGGTTAGTCTTTCTTAACCATAAGGAAGAATTAGAACCCTAATGTAAGGCCCAAGTTAAAAGATGAAGTCTTGATGATTATTAAGATGATTTGATTAAGAGGTTTAAACAAATTAAAGGTTTAACACTTAGGATTAAAGTTATACACTCTATCCTAAGAGAAGGATGCAGGCATAACCCTAATTCCAAAGTCCTAAAACTTTAAGTGTTTAGTCTCTGATTATTGAGATGAGATGAGAGACTCAAGGAGACTCAAAGGTAAAAAAATAAGGGAAACTAATCACAACCCTAATTATTATCATGCTTGGATGTTCCTATGGTTTGTAAGACTTAGATAAAGATCTTCAAGGAAGCCACCAATGGAAGAAGCAGAAGAAAGGAGGGAGAAGCAGAAGAATAAGTTACTTACTTCATTGAAGAAGATAAGTAACTTAGAGAAAGAAAGTGAGAGAGATGGAACACAAGTGAACAAGTTCACCTCAAAGACATATTAAAATGAAAATGAAAGAGATAAGAAGAAGTGATAGGTGAAGGCAAATCCACCTCCCAAAATAACTTACCAAACCTGAAAAGTTAGCATGAATACATAAGGTATAAAGCATAAAGAAATGAATTGAAATGAGATGAAATGAGGTGAAATGACCAAATTCATAAGTGTTTATGCAATGCAAATGTCATGTAAGATGATGCAAAGTCATACAAAATGCATATGTATGATCATACAAAGACGAGATGCAAAGGAAACATGCTTTGAAGTTTGAAAACACATGAAAGTTAATGAAATGAAATGAATGCAAATCATGGCAAATGGATGAAGAAATGATAAATCATGGTTCTAACATGTCTTAAGATGTCTAAGATTACATATGAATGCAAGAAATGTCATGGAAAGTTCATGTATCGATGCATATGCAAGGTGAATGCAAGTGAACATGAGAAATTATGGTTATATGGAAGTATGAGATGCAAATGAACAAAACAGAAGCATATGACATGATAAAACTTTGCAATCAATCTCAAATAAGCCCTAATCCTATATTAGGTCACACCCCAAAGGAGAGAGTCAGACGCCTAACCAATCAAAAGTTATGATTTTCCTATGTTTTCTAGGGTTTTTGGGTGGTTCAAAGGGGAATATGCAAATCAATTTGAAAATGCAAGATAAATTCATGAGGAAAATGTCCTATAAACTACATGCAATATGTCACACAATGCAAAAAGAATCAACTTCAAACTCTTCTTGGTTAGGCATAAATGAATTTTTAAAGTTAGGGTTCAAAAATATGGTTTTAATGACCCTTAATTCAAAGAAAATTCACAAACTATGATCAAACCTAAAAATAAATTTGTGTGAAGAGTTTGAAAGTGTTTCTAAATGCATTGGGATGATTCATGATTTTTTTGGTGATTTTTAGAAACCTAAATGTATTTTTAATAAATTAAAAGGCTTTAATTAATTAAAAATAACATTTAAATATTTTAAAAATACTTTTTTTAATGCAAAAAATAAAATAAAAATTATTTTTGGAATGAGAAAAATATTTAAGGTCAGAATGAAAAAGAAAATATTTTTTTGGAAATGTTTTGGTATTTTAAATGAATTATGCAAGAAAATACAAATAAAAATGAATTAAAATGATTTAAATGGATAGTCAACTAATCCTAAGGCTGAGATTTAAATCCAGGGGGTGAGGGTTGACTACGCGCGTGAATCAGTGGTCCAAATCATTCCTGACTAATTAAACCTAATTAATTTAATTAATTATATTTAGGGTTTAATGACTTAATCATAGCCATCCACGCACGCGGGCAAAACAGATCCAAGGGCCACCATTCAAACTGGAAACTATACCCTAATTAAAACCCTAATTACTTTCAGGTGACCGGAACTAGCTCCGGTCATCTTCTCTGGCAAGCCAAACCACCTATCTTCTTCCCTAGGGTAAATCAAACCCTCTAACTCTCCAGAAATGATCTACTAATCTCCCTCAACAAGAATCCATCATCAAAACACATTTATCATTCATCAAAAACAAGATTCGAAGCAAATCGTGAAAATAAACAAAACTTTCAGAAATTCAATACATGCTCATTTCTCAATCATTTTCAAAACAATTCATATCAGGGTGATTGGTGAAGCATGTAGATTCATTTAGAAACTTAAATAGCAAGTTCTGGAAAAAACGTTCATGAAGCTACCTGAGTTAAAGCTTTGTGTTCTTGAGCTTTCTGGCCTCCCTCTTGGTTCAAATCCACCCTAATGATCTTCCTGATGATGAAGATGAGCTTAGAGCAAGCTTGTGATGGCCATTTTGAAGGTTTTGGTTCTGAGGATGCAGAAATCGTATTTCAGATTCAGTGGCTTTTAGGGCAAAATGGAGGGTGCTTTGTGTTCTATGGATGATTTTGAGGTGAATGGTGAAAGAATGAGTGAGTTTGAGTGGCTAGGTAGTGAGATTCGAAGACTTGAAGTTTTTGCAATTTTTTGGCAATCTGAGCTTAGGGTTGCATTCAGGCTTGTGTGTTATGTTCTTTGAGGTCCATGATGTTTGTATAAGGTGTTCTGATTGGTTCAGAGAGTTGGTGTGGCATAGTTTGATTGGTATGGTATGAAATATAAAAAGTCAGGGAAAGTGTACCACAAGCATGGGCTCGGGTCAGAGGTGATCTAAAGGGTGGATTTGCCTCAGCTGACTTTGTGGAGAGCCATAGAATCAAATTACATGAGCTGACACAACTGGATGAAGAGTTTCATAGCATTTTGCAATTCTTGAAAGTTTTGGCCCTTTTGTGATTTCATGAAGTTCAAGTCATGAAAATACTTGGTTCAATGCATAATTCTGATGTTTAGAGGCCCAATTGACATATTGTGAAGTGTTTATGTCCATTTGAAGTCATTAGAATGCTTGAACATGCCAATTTGCAAAATCCCTCTTTGACTTGAAACTTGAAATTATAGGATTTTTGCCAACTTTGAAAGGCCATATCTTGAGTTCTAGGATGAATCAAGACATGTTATTGTACTTTTTGAAAAGGGAAAGACCTAATCTACAACATTCATGACCAAGAATTTTTCATTTGAAGCATTTTTTATCATGAAAGAGGAGGTTGAAAAACTTTCCCAAAATGGAAAGTTTGCATTTCAAGTCATTTCCAAAAATGGCAAGTTTGAAATTGGCTCAAAATTATTCAATATTGTGAACTTCCAACCACTTCTAAGATCAAATAAAGATCATAGAATTTCAATTTGATGAAAATACCCCTTTGGTTCCATTGTTGGGGGCCTCAGATGCCCTGATTTTGACTTAACTTGCTCAAGAAGTTACCCAGTGAACATATGACTTCCACAATGAATTTCTTCATCAAACTTGGTACACAAGATCCTTATGACATATTAAGAACATTAGAAACAAGAATGGCCCAAAAATTTGGAGTTAAGGCATCTGAAACCAAAACCCTAATTTAGGTCATCTGTGTAGTGAAACCCTAGCTCTGCTTCCATGCCTTTGCCAGTTCTTGTGATTCTTTGACTTTCATGAACTTTGAGGAGCATAATATGATGATATAACACACATGGACCCTCTTGGAAAGCTTTGAGGCCTTTGGGATGGCTCAGATGGAATCTTGGATTGCTCAGATCACAAACCCTAGATGTAGATGAACTTGAACTTATGCAGTGAAGCAAGAATGCAATATGAGATAGTATGCCTATGTTAATGAAAACATGAGAGATCACAAGCCATGGTGTGATATGAGTGAGGGAAAATTTAGGGTGTTTACACTTGTCCATGTACCTGAGAATCTACCCAAATCTGGCCCTGAAAAATCTCCTAAAATCTTGTCATTCATGAGACCCTTCAGTTGGTGTAGTTTCTTCACCTCTGGTTGTGGAAATGTGTAATGTGCATTGTTCTTTTTGAGAGTTGTGATGATTCTTGCCATATGGATATGAGAAATTAACAGATACCAGAACAGGGTGTGTAAATATAACCTGAAAAATGAAAACACTAAGATGTTAAGGATGCTATGATATGATGCAGATGCAAATGCAAGGAAAATATGATCAATCTGGAACTATCTGGGTACTGTATGCAAGAGCCAAGTGATCACAAACTGTAAGTCCTCTGAATAACAACCCCTATACACTTGGATGAGTCACATATATCCTTTGATCAAACTTCCAAACCAATTAGATCAAGAACTCCAAAGGTCAAAATATCATATCAACACATAAGACTGTACTGGCAGTGGGTATGATGAGGTTAAAGGGTTCCTGCAAACCAGTAAGCCCCTCCCAATCTCACTGGTGTGCTCTGGGTCAAACATCACGAACTCTCATAGCCGAATAACAATAATACTTTCACCATTTCTGAGAAATGGATCATGACCAAATCAGGGAATCGGTTTGGCATTATGTACTACCCAGGGAGGTCTCAGCGTGAGTCCGGAAAAACAAGCATCCCTTATAAGTCCCTAGCTTCGAGCGCTGAAATCGAGAAACAACAGTACATTCAGCCCGTAGGATACTGTACTATCGTCATACGACCAGATGCTTTTAACTGAGTTCCTATAAAAGAACCAGGCCATCCTATGCGAGTCCCCAGTGGACCCTCGGGTGCGAATGGGTTTGCCACGAAATATGGTCTGCCACTGTCACCACTGGAGAGGGTTGTTTCCACAAAGGTTCTTAATGATCGGTCCCCATCCGCACATAACTATCAAGGTTATGTAATGAAGTAGGAAAGATCCCTATATCAAGACATTTCCAAGACAGTCGCGAATCTGGGTGTGAACGCACTAATACCCCCATGACAAGATGACATAGGGCCAAAGTGATTGTCCACGCTAAATCCTATGGTGCACTCAAGCCGGGTATTTGGCTAGTCTCATATCACCACACACAAGTAACACCCAAGTCCCACCAAACAGAAAACCAGTCTAGTATAATATACGATGCATGAAAATAAATACTAAAACTGTAAATAAAATTGTAAAGAAACAACAACAAAATATACACACAGCAGCAAACAATCAACACCCAATAAAACAGAAACACGCAAGCGCTAGGAGAGACTCTCAAGGGAATACCAGAGATTCTGGGTTCGATCCCCAGCAATTTCGCCAGCTGTCGCTCCCTGGATTTCCATCCTGGTACAAACGCGAAAGTGGCGCGGAAAAGGTTAGAGTCGCCAGCCAAACATTTTTATCCCGAAGGAACGAGAATGGTAATGTTGCATAAACCAGAAGAAAAGAAAAGGAAGGACACGGGTCCTGCGAACCAAAGAGACTGGGTTCGGGAGTCGGTTACGACCTGGGAAGATATTAGCACCCCAGATCGTCCGCCGTACCCGACGGGATCCACGCTTGCAAAGAAACTATTTCAAAGGGTGAAGAAATGAAAGCTGCTACAACAAGAAGGACTAGAACTAGAAAAAAAAGAAAGGGGGAAAATGTAGGGAAAATAAAAGAGTGTGCTCGAACGGGCACTACCCCGCTTCCTACTTACCTCACTGGAATGAGGATCAGAGTCGCTGTAGTTCCTCTAACTAGGGGTGGAAAAGATTGCTTGTGAATTAAGGCTTGAACTGCCTATGTCAATGCTCAAGTGTTGTAGGCTCGGACGACAAGTGCGTTATCGTCTTGCAAAATGACAAGTAGGAGCAAGTTCGCACGTAAAGAGTGAATGAGGTGAGAAGAGAATTCCTGAAGGAGAGACGCTTATTGTTTGTTTGTGTTTTTTAGAGGTCTTTTAGAGTGTGGCACAAGGAAGTGAAGGAAAATCCCTCTCTAAGGACATGTCCTTATTACCACATCCCAAAATAGAATGAGTAACAAGTCCACCAAGAATGAGGAAGATCCTCAAACTTGTTTCCTAAGATTAGGATTTAAATTCACTAATTTGTTTGTATTATTAAGTGTTTTGGTGGATTAAAGTGAATAAGTGTTTTTAGCTTTTCTTTGAGAGAGTGACAAGGAAGTGAAGGAAAATCCCTCTCTAAGGACATGTCCTTATTACCACATCCCAAAATAGAATGAGTAACAAGTCCACCAAGATTGAGGAAGATCCTCAAACTTGTTTCCTAAGAATAGGATTTAAATTCACTAATTTGTTTGTATTATTAATTTTTTTGGTGGATTAAAGTGAATAAGTGTTTTTAGCTTTTCTTTGAGAGAGTGACAAAAGGGAAAAGTCATCTTAACTATTATTAATGTTTTAGATTTTGTATGAATATGAGAAAGAGAGAGAACCAAAAGGATCTCAAAGGTAAAAACTAAAAGGGAAGTATAATCCTAAAAGTTATCATGCAAAGGTGGCCCTAAGGTTAGTGAGGTTTAAACTATCCTAGGAAAGAAGAAGAAGAAGAAGAGAGGAAGAAGAGAGGAAGAAAGGAAAGTTAGAGAACAACTCACTCCTCTAAAGGAGATAATTTGCTTCTAAAGGGGGAAGATAGAAGTTGAATCACAAGATGGCATAAGGCACATCAACAATCACGAGATAGAAAGCAAAGTAAGAGAAAAGATGAAGAATTGAAATGTGGATAACATCCACACTTCACTTACCATGAGCCCCTGAAATGGTTGGAACTTAAACACATATGACAAGACAATACCAAACAAGATCAAGTGAGGCATAAACAAGCAAAGGATCAATTCCAAACACCACAACCTGAAGTGATTCATCTCATTTACATGCTAGCAAACCTCAAACAAAACCAAAATGGAAGTGGAACAAACATGTCATCTCAAAGCAACATGAACTACTTATGAAAGAAGAAAGCATACATGAGATTAAACACATCATTCAAGCCTAACAAGCATCATCTACCTCAAGACCAGAATCACATCACCATAAGAATGTGCACAAACAACACAAAATACCAAGGAAGAGATCATACAAGCTCAAACATAATCACCACAAGAATAAGAAGTGAAGTGAACATGTGCACAAGTGTAAGGACAAACAAATGCAAATCAAATTAAAGCATAAGCCTCAACTAAAGACTAGGGACCTAAACATGTTAAAATGTGCCTAAGAAGCATGAACAAACATGGGGAAGAAGCATACAAACTCAAGCATAAACATAATGGAGGGAAAATGGACAAAGAAGGTGAAGTGAACATGCATACATTTGTGAGAGACTTCAAAGGCAAGCAACACAAAACTTTCCAAAGCAAAAACACCAATCAAGGACCAGAGATCAAACCTCATACAAAAAGAGCTCTAAACATCCTATAGGAGTTGGCACAAGTGCCCTCCTAGCCTAAGAGCTAAGCATGCAACAAGAAGAAGCAAAAACTAGGGCAATCACATATGAAAATTCAAATCAAATCAAAAACTCATCCACAAATTCTACAATTAAGCACAAGTGCTCATTGACCATGTGATAACATCATACCAAAACAGCAAAACCAGAATAAAAATCAAACTAGGTCAAAGGACCTCATGAACACAAACTAGGGTTTGAAACTTCACACACAAGTTAAATGCCAAACATAATCAAGCAAGCTTCTAAAAATAAGAAGAAAAATCATCAATGAACTACATCCTAATATGAACCAGATGCAAAAAGAACCAACTCACAACTCAAATTAATGATCAAGATAGAAAATCCACAAGTCAACATGCATTTAAAGTGAATAAAAAACAAATAATAAAAGTGAAAATTAATTTCTACGTGGAAAATAAAAATAAAAGAAAACTAAAAATTAGAGAAAATTAGAGAAAATTAAAAGAAAAAAACATGATTTATTTTAGAATTTTATGAAACCTATTACTATTTTTAAAAAATAAAAACCAAACTGAAATAATAAAATAAAAGAAAAGGCCAGGGGTGCAATAAGCAAAGGGATTCAGTTCAAAATGGTTTGGGCTCCTAAATAGGGGGCCTGAATAGCACTACAAGGCCCATATCAACCCAGCGTGTAAACAACATTACCATGGAAATTCAAGGAAAATTAGGAAAAAAAACAAGCCATCAGATCAATCTTACGCATGCCAAAAGGTCAATGGATTCACTAAGTCAAATGATCAAGCAATGCTAGGGTGCGTGCACATCATAATTAAGGTGTGGTAACAAGCAGGATGCATTGTTGTGAGAAAAGAAAACACGTGAGGGAGACACTCCCATTTTAATGCGTTGGCAAAGCTTAAACCGTCCAGATCAAATATCCAATGGTTAAAACATCATCTCCTTCATTTTCAAATTCAAATAAAATTCCAGAAACCGGCGACCGGAGCCCTAGCTCTGGCGCCGGAAAATTCATGAGCAAGCACAAACCATCACCAAAATGAATCAAACTCTCCAGATCAAATAAATCAAGCATGCTGAATTCAAATATCCACTTAGATTTTCAAATAGATAAAGGAGCAAAGAAAATCGAAGCTAAACATATTCACATGTCAAACTGAAATTCAATCATACAGTCTCAATTCTCACTCATTTTCAAAAATAAATAGATCAGCATCATCAATGTAGCATACAGATCAAATACCACACAAGAAAACACAAATCCAGATCTATGAATTTGACACTCACCTGAAATTTGCAGAGCACAAATTAGCTTGAGAAAAGCCTTCAGATGGTGCATATCTGCCTCTTTTAACTCCTCCTTGCAAAATAAATGCAAGAGAATGCCTGAGATTGCTTGGATCTTGAGTTTCAACCTCAGCTGCACTTGAACGGCACCTTGTGAAATCCTAAGGTTCAGCTTGAATTAATGGTTGATATATGATCCTTAGAGCTCAAGGATGAAGACTGTGTAGTTAGTTTTTGCAATGAGTGAGGGAGATGAGAGATTCAAAGCAAATTACAGAAATGCAAGAAAGTTGAATTTGAGAAAATGAGAGAAGCCCCTGGCGTATTCAAGGCATGTTTAACTTATATATCATGTGCATACCATGCTGATTAAGGTTTGCAAGCAATGGCACGTGAGAAGAGAGTGCGTGGGATGAATTTGCATTATGGCATAAAGAGCGTGATCTTCTCTTTTACTCGTGCATTCCTCCCCTCCTTGGCACATGCTGATTTCATTTTAATTCACTCATTCATATTGACTTAATCCTGTCCCTTGGATGCTTCCATCATGCTTTTAGAAAGATTTTGCACTTTTTGCATTTCATGAAATACCATGCACCCATGCATGAATTTGGTGAGTTTTCTTGGGAAAAATGTCCTTTTGGCAATGCATTATGGTATTGTGACTTCTTTTTATCTTTAAATCAGCTTGGAAATGAGTTACAACAAATTTTGCAACTTGGTAGAAAGTGATATTTCATGTGAAATCCTAAAAACAAGCCAAATTCAAATGATCATAACTTCCTAACCACAAATGCTATGGTGATGTTCTTGTACTTTTTGAAAATGGGAGAACATACCCTACTAATTTCATGTTTGAAGAAAATTCATTTGGATCCATCTTAATCATGAAAGAGGCCTTTGAATATTAGGGCAAAACTTGCCAAAAATAGTAACTTTCATTACAATTCACATGCCAAAATGGAAAGTCCTTCAAAACTTCTTGATTCATGATTTTTTCCACCACCAAAGCCCTTATTTGACCTTAAGGATATCCCTTGACTTGAAAAATGGGATTGGGCCCCTTGCATTGTCACAATTGACTTTTCAAATAATCAGTTTGACCAATTTCTTCTTATGCAAGCAACTGATGAAATGACTGCCTTTGTCAATGAATTTTCTCACCAAATTTCATCCATAGAATTCACATATCATATGAATGACTTTGCCCACATGAAATGGCCAAAGTCACAAAGGATGCTTGTTTGAAAAGGAAACCCTAACTTGAAGACCATTTATATATGCCATGTAGACACTTCAGAGGACTTGGACAAGGTCACCTGCCTTCTTGCTTTGACTTGTAAGGCTTCAAATGCACCCATGATTGATCATATGCCCAATGATAGAAAATGAGAATGTTATGCTTCATTTTTCTATGCAAAAATGCTAAGGATATGACATGCTTATGATGATTATGATATGATGATGATGATGTTAGTGTAGGAAGTCCACGAGGGATCCTTCGGTACTCATGCAGGAGGACATGCTATGGCTAAGAAGTTATTGAGATCAGGGTACTATTGGCTAATAATGGATGCAGACTGTTGTTCGTACGCCCGTAAGTGCCACAAATGCTAGATATATGCAGACAAGGTGCATGTTCCTCCAAGCCCGCTCAATTTCATGTCATCTCCAAATTTGCTAGCAATTCCATGTGCTGCTACCAACACAACCAAGGGACCACATGACCTGCTACTCCATAATTCCATCGCATACCACAATAACCTGTCCCACAATTTTTGCACATGATAACGCCAACTACACAACTCTCAGAAAAAGGCATAACAAATTCCCATGCCATCCACAAGCTATCCATATAAACAAAACGAAGTCAAAAATGAAGCATGAGAAGCGCACCTCACATCAAAATGCAACGCGAAACCAAAAAATGCAGCAATACAATTTCCTCACCACTCTTCCAATTTCACCCTTTACCTCTCTTATTTAAAGAATCATTCATTCTTCATTATGACAAGCTTGGAGAGCCTAAAAAACCTCTGCAAAAATAGTTAACCAAGTTTCACAAACCCTTCTCATACAAATCCTCTTCATAAATCACAAACACAAAACTATTGTAACACCTTTCTCCATATTCAAATCCTTCACAAAACCAGAATACTCACAAAATAAATCCTGCATAAACACAAACCCAGATTCGTTTTCTCATACAATTTACCTTCAATAAAACTCATAACAAATATTCATACAATCAAACTCACAAACGAATTTCAAAAACCTCTCTTCAATGACCCAAACACAAACCCTAAACAAACAAACCCGGAGAGTTTGAAAATGCAAATCAGATAGAGAGAGACATTGAAATAGAGAACCATGAAATCGGAAACAAAAACGCAGAGACCGAGAAAAACTCATCTAGAGAGAGGTCGAGAGTGAAAATCAAATAGAAACGACGATGATAGATCGCGAAAGAAATGTTCATACAAAGAGGGTAGGTTCTGAATAGTGGAACTCACTTTTTATTTCGTTTATTTTTTTTCTTTATTTTACTTATTCTGTTTTAGTTTTGATGTCTTCAACATTAATAGGATATTTGAGAAATTTTTACGTAAATATCCCTACTTATTCTGTTTTAGTTTTGAAAGTGGAAAGATAGTCACGAAAGATCTCGGTGGTGTTGTGGTAAGAAAAATTTGATTAATTCCGGGGTGACCTTTCTGTTTTCTCGAACATTACTTGAGGAAAAGCAATGAGATAAGTTTGGGGTTGTGATTGGTCACCATTTCTACTAGTTTTCCTTCAATTATTCGACATGAATCCGCCAAATATGTAACACTTTGTTTTGTATTTTCATTGTTTTTCAAGTCAATTTTACTTGTCGTACTTTATTCTTGAATTTTATGATTTGTTGTTTTATATCAATTATGTTGCATTTTATGCTTTGGTTTGGTTGTTTTATTTGAGTTCAAGTATGAGTGGAAAAGTTCAAAGAGCTTGTGCGAAGAAAATGGAAGTTTCGGGAATTCATAAGAGTTTTTGGAAGGAAGTAAAAGATGCCTAGACCTAAAATTCAACAAGCATGGAAAAATATTGGGCAACTAAGTATTTTATCTATACTATGTTATAGTTCTCTTCAGTAGCTTTCTGACGCTTCGAACGGGAACCAAAACAGACTTACGGATCAAAAGTTATGATCGAAAAAGGTCCAATTGAAAATTCTAGAGGGCTGACACGGGTGCCCGTGTCCCATGACACGGCCCGTGTCAGGAGGTCTGGCACTGAAAGTCAATTTTTATGATGGCAGAGGGCCAACACGAGTGCCTGTGTCCTATGACACGACCTGTGTTGGCCAAGGCGCTAATACGACTAATTTTGATGATGTTTGATGTTAAGTGACTCTTGGGCCTATTTTGGGTATTTTCTACTGTTGTTATGTGATATGGAATTATTTAGGTTAGTTTTGGGGAAGGAAAGAAAGACTTTGGATTTTACGATTAATTTTTACTTTCTGCTCTAGAGATTGTACGCACCCGTTTTAGGAGAAAGGCGATCTTGGAACGGCGGAAGCCATTGAAGATCAACTGAAACCTATTACAAGTTTAATGTCTTTTCCTTATTTTTTTAGTTTTGTAATTTTTATTATGAATATGAGAGGCTAAACCCCCAATTCTAGGGGGTGTCCCTGATTATCTTTGAAATGACATTGAACATTTTGTTATAATAATTTCACTGCTTTCTCATAATCATTATGTTATTTGATCGTTGGTAATGCAAAACCCAATTTGGAAAATAAGGTTTTTGATCTAATGTTAACCATAGGTAAGAATACCATTCTTAACACTTTTTAAATAATATTATTTTATTAGACATCACCAAGGAATTGGGATGCCATAATTTAATCGTAAAACTTTTGGTATTCTAAAAGCTTGGTATTCTTTCTATACAACCAAGGAATTTGGGTATAGAGGGAATACCAAAGGGTTTTCTGTAAAGGAATTTCGGAAAAATATTTTAATAAGACGATAATGATTTAGCCAAGAAAATTATTTTTCCTGCGCAGTCCTCAAGAGAGTGACACTGGGAAAATCTTTTTTTATTACTACATCGATAAAATAGTACACTTGCTATTTTACCGATCAAGTTTTTGGTGTCATTGTCGGGGACTGCCAATTAATAAGTTTTTGTTAATTCAATTGAAATTTTGTTGCTCCGCAACAAAAATTTTATTAGTATTTTTTCCTGTTATTTTATTGTTATAATTTGTTATTATTACTAATCTTTGTTAATTTTATAATATTTATTTTATTTTTCTGTTATTTTTATAATTTTTTTATAATTTATTATTATTATTATTAATTGTCTAACTTGTGTATGCGAGGAAAACCTTC
Organism: Lathyrus aphaca; assembly: GCA_963966055.1. Lineage (NCBI taxonomy): Eukaryota > Viridiplantae > Streptophyta > Magnoliopsida > Fabales > Fabaceae > Lathyrus > Lathyrus aphaca. The sequence goes on along the minus strand of OZ014520.1, from coordinate 276,860,186 downwards.
AGCTTAATTTTTTTTGGCACAGATTCAGGTTTAGACTCAGATAAAGAGACTGTTATTATGGCTGAAGATCCACCAGCAGAGAGACTCCTTGGTGATTATGGTGGAGAAAATGCACTGGTTGGAAGGTTAACAATTTTAAACTAACCAGTGAATGTGACGAATTTCCAGTTGCATCCGAACACCATCACTCTACTTGAAAGGAGACCTTTCACTAGAAAGGTTAACGAAGATGCCAACAAACATCTGCAAAGATTTCTGACTATGAGCACTACTCTCAAGATTGATGGACACACCGATGAAGCGAAAAAATTAAGAATGTTTTCATTCACTCTCTCTGAAGATGCTGAAGAGTGGTTCTACTCGTTACCTGCCGAGAGTATTACTACCTGGGAATAAATGGAGAAGGTTTTTCTCAATAAGTATTTTCCCGCCTCTCTTTATATTAGAAAAAGATATGATATTGTGAATTTTAAACAGAAGGAGGGAGAGTCACTCGGAGATTCTTATAAGAGATTTAAGAGGTTCTTGGTTGCATGTCCTACTCATAACATGGATGCAACTGAACATATGCAAAACTTTGTAAATGGCCTAAAGATGAAGACTAAGCAACTAATTGATACAACTACCGGTGGCTCATCTAAATTTTCAACAGCCACTGGTATCAAGAAGATCATCGAAGCTATTGTTGCAAATGAGCATTTGGAATTATATGACCGTACTGTGAGTCAACTTAAAGGAAAAATTGACTTGAAACTGGATAATCAAGCGGTGCACATGGAAGATCAGATTAAAAATGAAGTTGAGAAAAGATTGAAAGGTATGAATATTAGCACTCAAACTGTGGCACAGGTTCAACCGGTTCAAGCTTTTTATTGTGAAATCTATGGTGGACCGCATGTTGTTATGCATTGTGTGGCAACTACGAAACAAATTGAAGAGATCAAGTTTCTGAAGCAAAATAACCCATATTATAATACTTACAACCCAAGTTGGAAGAACCATCCAAATTTCTCCTGGAAAGATCATCAAGGTAATGTTCAACAACAGGGACCGATGCATTATCCGATGCCACCACAACAACAATATCAACATCCACAACAATCGTATCAGCAACAGGTACCGAAGAAAGAAGATTGGGAGATGTCTATTGAAAAGATGGCTACTGTTAATTCTCAGTTCCAAGAAGAGACCAGGAATAACCAGAGGAACATGAATGCTTCTATTAAAAATTTGGAAGTTCAACTGGGTCAAATAGCAGCACAAATTACAAATGTTCAAGCCCCAAGTGCTCTACCTAGTGCAACTGTGACAAATCCAAGAAATCAAGAGAATGTGAATGCGGTTACCACTAGAAGTCAAAAAGTGGTGGAAAAAGAAGAAGAAACAGAAGATGAAGAGGATTATGTTATTGAGGTAGATTTGGAAGTGAGAGAAAATAAGAAAGAACCAATAAAAGTTACACCTCCAGTTAAGCCAATATATGAGAAAAAGAAAAAGGATATCAAACCAAAAATTAAGCTAATTGTAATACCTTAAAATTTTCCCTCTCATTCTTCATGACATTTAGCATATCACTTTGCATACCCGAACTCATAGCATGACTTAAAGCATTGCATCATAACCACCATTGCAAGGGGCATATGCTTGTGATCAGTGACTGGGGCAGTTGATGACTATCTAAAGGCAACCAAAGGAGCAATATGACTTCACAACATGGTGCAAAGGGTTCACAACATCCCACAAGTTTTCTTTTGAAGCCATAAGTCCCAAAAGGAAGTGGATTGGTCAGAGAAGTCAAGCAGTGCAACATCTCTTGACAAAACAAGGCCAAATTAGGGTTTCTGATTAAATGGGATTCCCAAGGAAATTTTGATCCAAAATTGATTTCATTGTTTTCTACATGATTTTGGGTACCTAGGGTTCAAATTTCATCCATTGAATCATTTTGGAAGAGGTTCAATTATCCAGTTGATTGAAAATCAGGAATTGGGGAAAAGTCAACCAGGCTAAGTAAAAAGTTAACTCCTGACTTTTTGAGATCAAAATCATGAAATTAGGGTTATAAGGATCCTATAGACCAATTTTGATCAAGAAATGATGGAGTAATCATGAAAAATGAAGAAAACCAAAACTTACCATTTTTGGAAAATTAGGGTTTCCAAAAATGGCAAGTTTTAGCCATTTTTGGCAACCACTTCAAGAGAGGCCTTCTCCAAATTTAAGAAGCAAATGAAAATTCTACCTTGAGCTAATTCAATAGGGTATCCTAAGCTTCAAATCTATATGTGGAACTCACCCATAGCATTAAAATTGAGAGAGATATGATCATTCAAAGTTTGATCAAACTAGGGTACACTAGGGCAAAAACCAAGTCATGTCGTGCATCCTGCGTGCGCCAGGTAAGGACTTTTGTCAAACATGTGGTGTGTCACAAGTATGGCTCAATTTCTCCATCAAGATGACTCCAAATGAAAAATATTCCAACATGGATGTTTTTCATCTCCATGTTTTCATCAAGATTGATGTTGGACAATTTTTTATTTGATCAATGCTCCATGATCATATGAGGGGTCAAAGTAAGGAGGGTGAAAACTGGAATTTTCCTTGGGCATCTTTCCAGGCACACATATATCATGCAGGCCAATCATGCAGTCCCATGACATGATGTTCAATGGTTATTTTGAATTACTTACAAGCTTCATCCTCACTTGGCATAAACATCAAACATATTGTGTGAAAGTTGATCTTCAATTTGAGCACAAGTAGCACATCATTTAATTGCTTGAATTTGAAGAAATGTCTCATGGAAGATCATCACATGCCACCTGGTTACTTTTTATCTAAGGCAGTGTCACAAAGCTTCATTCAGTGCAGTTTAAGTTTGTTTACTTAGTTTAGGTTGCATTGTTCACGAAGCTTCATTTAGAGGGTCTACATTATCCCATGCCTGCGAGCTCATGCTGGTTGATATGCATCTTAAGGGAAATTTGAGGATGAGGAGATTTCATAACACATGATCCATTACCATGATCAACTCAGCTTCACACTTCACCTCACCCTCACCATAACCAGCATGAATCTCATTTCATGTGATCACATTCGAGCAAGGCAAACTCAAGCTGAACTGAATTGCTCAATCCACCCTCATTGCACCTTGCACCTCAAGTTGGAATTAACCATGGTTCTAACTGTTAACCATGAGGGTTAATAGTTAACCTAAGCTATATAAAGCTTTCTCCAACTAAATTTTGGGATTACTCTTCATTATGCTCGAATCTCATCACAAACTTCATCACTCTCCTCTAAACTTTCCTCTGGTTTTGTGAAGAGAACACACTGCAATTTTGTTGTATCAAGCCTCATATTCCATTAATACTACTCAACCTTCATTTTTCATCATCATTATCATGAGCTGCACAACTTCCATTGCTGCATTCCATTGAATCTTCCACCTTGCACCACTACACATCTCTGTATTTGGCTTCAATCCTCACTGATTTCCATATCCAGCATTGTGCTCATCATCAAGCCAGCTTCAACATTATCACAAGGATGAGTTCTATGGTTGCAGTGGCTTGAAGTACTAAGATCGCATCTTTGCATATTCTCTGCATCAGATCTATTTTCATCAATATTTTGCTTCAGGTTCTTCTTCAACTCTCTGGATTTCTACAACTCTAAGAATCACTGCATTTCAGGTTCTTCTTCAAATTCCATTTGTATATTTTTATTATGTTTTAATGGATTTGTATGCTTTGAAGCTTATTAGAAGCATTGCTACCACTGACTAGTTGATAGGCCTTTTAGAGGCATAGTTTCAGTTTTAAGTTGGATTTTTGTGGCCTTCGATCTTACTTGTTCTTGCATGAAAAATGAAAACTAAAGCTAGATTATTGATGTATGAAGCATGAGGAATAAAATGATGGTTTTTATTTTCATTTTCATGGTGTTTTGTGTAAAACCTAGATGGAGTGTGATCGGAGAAGATGACCGGAGAATAGCTCGGGTCACCTGAACAGGAACCCTAATTTTCCTCTAGCTTTAAGTACCAGCCCTTGGATCTTTCTAATCCTGCGTTTCTGATCATGCCACCACATAAATAAGCCATGTGCCCTTCACATGCTAAGGTTAGGGTATCTGAGTGTTCTTGTGTGTGCAATCCCATAGTTCTTGCCATGTGTCCATGTTTGCATTGGTTAGTTCATTTTGTGAAGAATAATTGTGGAGCGTAGGATGAATCAGACAGCCCAGATAGAGTCAATTGTGTTGACCTGAGTCTCACCATAACTTCCTAGTCTTCAACGCATGGACCTGGGCCTTAATGTCTATCTACACCTCCCATCTTAATAGCCCAAACGCATTGTACTGATTTCCTTTTCTATATGCACCCCTGAGCATTGTTCTTCCTTTTTATTTTCTATTTTTTATCCCATTTCATTTTGATTTTAGAAAATTACCAAACCTCTTCCAAAAATCCTGAATAAATTCATAGGGGATCTTGAACATTCTTTTTAATTTTCTTCATTTTTAATTTCATTTTCCATTTATTTTTCATTCAGAATTAATTTCCCAATTAATTTCCCTTTTATTTTCTTCATTTCTGACCAATCATTTTGTTCATTTTATTTCTCCCAAACCATAAATGACCTTGAGTCCATTCTTCTTTCTTTATTCAAAGGACACATTGAATACTCCAAAATATTTTTGTTATAATTTTTAGGTCATTGATTGTACCATTTTAAGTCCATTATTTTTCCTTGATCACAAGAAACCCTAATCTACTTCAAGCCTCCATTTGAATAGGTAAACATAGGAATTTCCAAGAGTTTTTTTAGAGGTATACCATCTTCTGGATTTTGTGTTTAATTGTCAAGTTTCATAAGTTTTCAAGGTCATTTGCTATTTTTCCATGTATTGGGCATTATAGGTCATATTTTTGGTCCTTCTTCTATCTCCTTTTGTTCAAAATGGATAAGGAATTTATGCCATTCATTTGAGGTCATTAGTTTGAGTCTTATAGAGTCCCTTAGAAGTCTTTGAATATTAAAAGTACATTTTAGGTCATTGTATTTTGATTTGTGTTGGTTACTTGAACCATAAGTCACTTAGGCCTTCTTTTGCCCTAATTCCTCTCCCTCTTCCATCTTAAGCCTTCAAAACCAATCTTAGGATCATTATCTTGTGTTTAAAACACATCTTAACACTTCACCAAGTCTCTGGTTTTTGTATGGAGAATTCACATCCCATTATTCATGTTTGGGTTTATTCTAAGTCTTTTTCTTCCTTTGAAGTTCAATATGCATTTCTTCTCATTCTCACACCATTACACATAATGTTTGGATCTCTTTCACTTGGATATCTTTATCCCCATTTAGTGTGACATCTTAGGATGCTCCCATTAGGTTTTAACCCCTGGATTTTCCATTCACCTTTGAATCCATATAGGTTTAACATACTTAACCATTTAAGTTCATCATTTAACTCCACATTAGCTCCAATTAGGGTTTGGCTTCCCTTTAGGGAATAATTTGAGTTTGTTCATTCTTAGGGATCAAGAATACCTTAGTGTGAGTTATCCACTGACTTTAGAAGCTTGCTACATTATAGGATGCCTTAGACTTAGGTATTAGCCTTAGAAGTTCACTAAAACTTTTCTTAAGCTAGTTTTGAATTTTCCCTGAGTTTGCCATGTTTATATGATCAAATTGCTTCATCATGCTAATGTTTGTTTTGTAGGAGGGAAAGTTGAGGTAAACATTACTTCATTTCTATCTCTTATGCATTTTAAGTGTGTTTATCTTAGCACCTTGTGCTTTGCTTTTAGGCTCCCTTTTCTTTAGAGACAACTTAACTTCCTTAGGAAGTAAGTTGATCTCTAACTCTCTTTTCTTCTCTTCCTTTCTCTTTAGGATTAGAAAGCCTCACAAACCTTTAGGGCATCCTTTTGTATATAATAAATGAATTAGGTTTGTGTATTAGTCCCCCTTAGTTTTGTCCTTTCTCCATTTGAGTCTTCTTCTCTCATATTCAAACAAAAGCCAAAAGACATTGAATAAAGGTTTGGAGTAGTATCTTGTGTATAACCTTATTCCATGGGGCACTCATATTCATTCCATCTTTGAATAATGTGGGCTTGTCTAGCATGATGTACAAGTCTGATCATGAGACTATCTTCACAAAGAAAACATAAAAGACATTTCTTCACAAGCTACAAAAGCATGTAATAAGTTCAACCAGCTAGTGAACTTAGACCCTAATCCTTGGAAACAAATCTTGGATAAATTCTCCTTACATGGTGTGCTTGTTCTACTATTCCATCTTGGAATATGGTAGTAAGTACACATTCCATGGAAAAGAGTTTGAATTCACTTCCTTGTGCCAAATTCATAAAAACAAACTCCTAAAAAGCAAACAACAAACAATAAGCGACCTTCCTGCGGGAATTATCTTCTCATCTCACTCACTCTAAATGCGAACTTGCGACGATGTGTCTAGCATGCAAGATGATAAACACACTCGTACCAGACGAGCATGCAACACCTGAGCATAGACATACCCAGTTCCACCGCATAAAAAACATAAATAAATAGTTCCCGCCTTAGTTAGGCAAACTATGTCGACTCTGATCCTCATTTTCCCGATGAGGTACGTAGGCAGCGGGGTAGGGCTCGTTTGAGCACATTCTTTATTTTCCCTACATTTTCCCCATTCTTTCTTTTCAGTTCCCTTTCTCATTTCCATTCTCATTCCAATTAGCGGTTTATTTCAGCAGCAATCTTATTTCTCACCCTTTGAAACAAACAAACAAGCGTGGATCCCGTCGGGTACGGCAGACGTTCTGGGGTGCTAATACCTTCCCAGGTCGTAACCGACTCTCGAACCCAGATCTTTGGTTCGCAAGGCCTTGTCCTTTCCTTCTTCCTCGGGTTTGTGCAACATTACATTTCCCGTTCCTTCAGAATAAAAATTCCTGGCTAGCGAATCTACCTTTTCCGCACCACTTTCGTGTTTGAACTAGGATGAAAATCCCGAGAGCGATAGCTGGCGAATCTGCTGGGGACCGAACCCAGAATCTCTAGTTTCCCTCATAGAGTCAATCCTAGCACCTGTTTGTTTTTGTTTCTTTGGGTGTTTATATGTGTGTTGCTGTATGTTTATTTACTGTTTTCTTTTACAATTTACTTTACAACATTTATTTACTACTTTCAGTATTTATTTTCACATGCATCATATACTGGATTGTGTTGGTTTCATTTTTTCTATGGGATGGGATTTGTTACTGAGATATGAGCTCGTAATCGGGGCTCGAGTGCACCTTAGGACTTAGAGTGGTTCCACTTTGGCTTCATGGCATCTTGCTATGTTGGTAGTAGTGAGTTCGACACCCAGACTTGCGGCATTCTTAGGAATGTATTGATACCGAAATCTTTCTGGGGCAATACACAACCTTGATAATTATGTGCAGTCAGGGGACCGATCATTGAGAAACTTTGTGGAAACATCCCTCTCCAGTGATGACAGTGACATACCACATTTGTTGGAAAACCCACTCGCATCCAAGGGCCCACTGGGAACTCACATAGGATGACCTGGTTCTCTCATAGGAACCCAATTAAGGTAGATTGTTCGTATCACGATATTATTGTACCCTTCGGGATGAATGTACTATTGTTTCTCGATTCAGTGCTTTAAGATGAAGACTTATGAGGGATGCTTGTTTCCTTGGACTCAGCTGAGACCACTCTGAGTAGTACATAATGCCAAACCGATTCCCTGATTTGGTCATGAGCCACTTCTCGGAGATGGTAAACGTATTATTGCTTCTCGGCTTTGAGAGTCCGTGATGTTGACCCGAGTAGCACATCCGTGAGATTGGGAGGGGTTTGCAGTTTTGCAGGAACCTTAACCTTCAACACACCCACCGTGCCAATATGCTTTAGTATTGTGATCTGTTATTTTACACATTGATTCTGAGATTTGAACCTCTGATCAGAGAGATGCATGTTTTGATGTGGTGATGTTGTGACCATGCACAAACACTTGCTTACATGTTTGGCACCACACAAACACATCACTGATCACATGCCTTGCCTTGCATAAGCATCATGACATCATTAATCACATGTTTTCTTATTATTCTCAGGGTTCTTATTACTTCCGATTCCCGGTCACATTGCTGCTTCAAGATGGAGACTCTAAGGAAGAAGAATGTTCACTATACTTTCCATAACTAGAGATATAGGGTATTCAGAAGTTGATCAGCTTGATGAATGACAAAGTTATGGATGACTTCAAAAAAGAGTATGGAAAGATTCTGAAATATGTGAATAAGCCAACAGTTGATCTGAGGGACAACCTGCATTCCTTGTTGCAATTTTATGATCCACAGTTACGAGTCTTTGTTTTTCCAGACTACATTTTGGAACCTACCTTGAGTCTAATAGAAAATATTGCATGTATCAGACACCCCTAGCAGAGGTTAAAGCCCAACTTTTGAAATGTCAAGTGTTTCCAGGTTGTGAGGCCTGTTGTGAATCATGCAAACTTTCCGAGAATGGGTGTGCAAGTTTGAGGAATGGCATTAATGGCTTGATCAGAGAAGGCATTCTGCAAATTACAACAACATCTTCTACAACACCAGCAACTCTTTTGTCAACAACAAGTGAATCTTCTGCAACTGCAACAACCATTGTTCCTATTGATTCTTCTACAACTGCAACAACCATTGTTCCTACTGCCTCATCTACAACTTTAGCAACCATTTCGTCTGTCACTTCAACAAACAATAGTTCCGTTTCATCTCCTTCTACAACTCCAACAACCACCAACAATGATCTCTCCATAGTTACGATTTATTATGACCTGACAATGGTCCCGAATTCCAGCAATTTTCAACAATCTCAGCAACAATCTCGATCAAGCATCAATTCACCACCACCAACATCCACAAGAAGTACTGTCACTATCTTTTATGATCCACAGACAATTATGGTTCCAACTTCTGCTACAGTGAGCCCAGTCACCATCACGGTGCCCGAGCCAATTCCATATGATAAAGACAGTGTTGTACCATGGCATTATGGTGATGACCTTTACTGCAACGGAGAGAAAGTCCTTCTTGATTCTCCAGTTCTTACTCCCCAAGTGGACAATGTCAGAGGAGGCGGAGGCTTCACCCGAAGCGGACGCCTCTTCGCGTCACAAGCTCCCAGAATTAATACTGAGACAGAGGCCGCTGCCAAAGCCCAAGGGAAGATTGTGATACCCGAAGAATCTGGACCAAAAGAGACTCATAAATCATCCTTTGATCAGGATGTGGATGAATTTATGAAGATAATTAAAAGAAGTGACTATAAAGCTGTGGACCAGCACCACCAGACTCCTTCAAAGATCTCTATCTTATCCCTGCTGTTGTGTTCCGAGGCCCATCGAGATGCACTACTCAAAGTTCTTCATGCTGCCTACGTGCCAGAAGAGATCACAGTGAATCAGCTGGAAACAGTGGTGTCAAATGTCAATACTAGCCATGGGCTAGGTTTCACTGATGCTGATTTGACCACAGAAGGACGTCACCACAACAACGCTTTGCACATCACCCTGGAGTGCAAGGGAGTTGTACTATCTCATGTTCTTGTAGACACTGGGTCCTCACTCAATGTCTTGCCAAAGAAAGCTCTTGTCAAGCTCGAATATGATGGAATAGCTCTCCGGCCAAGTAATCTTGTGGTCAGGGCTTTTGATGGCTCCAAACGATTTATTCTTGGAGAGGTGGAACTACCAGTGATAATCGGTCCACAGGTCTTTAAGACCACTTTCTATGTGATGGACATACAACCTGCTTATAGCTGTTTGTTAGGTCGACCATAGATTCACGCCGCAGGTGCAGTAACGTCGACCCTTCACCAGAAACTGAAATATGAGTGGGAAGGTATCACCATTTGTGGTGAAGAGGACATCTTTGTTAGCCATCTGGCTACATACAAATATATTGAGATGGATGGTGAAATCCATGAAACTATGAGCCAAGGGTTCGAGGACTTGAACGTCAATGAGGCGACGACTGAAGTATTTGCTGCATCCCAGGAGGACAGGATGGGTACTTCAATTGTCTCTTATCAGCAAGCCTAAAAGGTTGTTGAAGATGGGAATGCCCAAGGCTGGGAAAGCTGCTGCCAGTGGAAAAGAAGGAGGACAGATTTTGTTTGGGTTACAGACCATTCCGACAAGATCAATCAGAGGCTGCAAAGGAGCCCAAGTTCATCAGTGGGGGGATGCTCACCCCAGATGCTGTTAACAACCTGGAAGACGAGGCGGAAAGCGACCGCAACCTGGAGAGCTGGATACGTCCAAAGATCCCAGGGAACCAAGTCCTTAACTGGTCTTCCTAGGAAATTATAAGGGTTACTCCTGCAGAGTAATTATTATTTCCTGTCTTTTAGCATGCATCAAGTCCTGTATCTTGCCCAAGGTGTCAGGGCTCATTTTGTAATAGGGCCATATTGTAATTTTGTGCAAATGAATTATCAATGAATATCAGACATCTTTTGCAAACAAGTCTCTTTTTTGCTCACTGTCTTTTCATTTTTCACTTTTGTACAAAGCAATAAAATGGCAATGTTTTCAAAATAAATAACTTCATTTTCACTTTTTCTAAACAAGATTAAAACTGATCACTAAAACAAACCAATCTCAACCCTTGCAGAGATTATCCCCCAGATTGCACCGACAATGACACTGCTATGACCTTGTATGACTTCGACAATCTAATTAATCAAGCTGATGAAGGGGTTGAAGAAGACTATGAGTTACCTAAAGAGTTAGCCAGGTTGTTGAGACAAGAAGAGAAAGTGATCACTCCTCATCAGGAGGAGGTTGAAACAGTTAATCTCGATACCGAGGAGGATTTGAAGCAAGTGAAGATTGGGGCCAGTTTGCAAAATTCAGTGAAGGAATAACTTATTGACATGCTTCGAGAATACGTCGACGTCTTTGCTTGGTCCTATCAAGACATACCAGGTCTAGATAAGGATATTGTTATGCGCAAGCTACCTTTGAAAGAAGATTGCCCTCTAGTGAAGCAAAAGCTACGTCGTACTCGTCAGGATATGGCCATGAAGATTAAAGAAGAAGTACAAAAATAGTGGGACGCCGGTTTCCTTGATGTGACTAGTTACCCACCGTGGGTCGCTAATATTGTACCAGTGCCTAAGAAGGATGGCAAAGTACGGATGTGTGTGGATTACCGGGATCTGAACAGAGCGAGCCCGAAGAATGACTTCCCATTACCTCACATTGATGTATTAGTTGACAACACACCTCAGTTCTCAGTATTCTCTTTCATGGATGGATTTTCCGGGTATAATCAGATAAGGATGTCACCCGAAGACATGGAGAAAACAACCATTATCACACCTTAGGGCACATTTTGTTACAAGGTAATGCCTTTTGGACTGAAGAATGTCGGTGCTACTTATCAATGGGCTATGGTAAAATTATTCCACGATATGATCCACAAAGAAATCGAGTGCTATGTGGATGATATGATTGCCAAGTCCCTCACTGAAGAAGATCATCTGGTAAATCTGTTGAAGTTGTTCAAGCGTCTGAGGAAGTATCAGTTGAAGCTAAACCCCAACAAATGCACATTCGGGGTACGTTCGGGTAAACTGCTGGGATTCATTGTAAGTGAAAAGGGATTTGAAGTTGATCCTGACAAAAACAAGGCCATTCAGGACATGCCTGCACCTAGGACTAAAAAAGAAGTTCGAGGGTTCTTAGGTAGATTGAACTACATATCAAGGTTCATCTCTCACCTTACTGCAACCTGTGAGCCCCTTTTCAAATTGTTAAGAAAGGAACAAACAGTTAGGTGGAATGAAGATTTTCAGAAAGCTTTTGACAAAATAAAGGAGTACCTACAAGAATCTCCAATTTTTATGCCTCTAATTGAAGGAAGACCTCTAATAATGTACCTGACAGTATTAGAAGGAACAATGGGATGTGTGTTGGGCCAGCATGACGAGTCTGGTCAAAAAGAGTATGCAATATACTACCTAAGCAAAACGTTTACCGACTGTGAACAACGCTATTCACTGCTCGAGAAAACTTGTTGTGCTTTAGCGTGGGCTGCTCGCCGACTAAGACAATATATGTTGACTCACACTACCTTGTTAATCTCAAAGATGGATCCAGTCAAGTACATATTTGAGAAGCCAGCACTTACCGTAAGGGTTGCAAGATGGCAAATGATTCTGATAGAATATGACATTCAGTACACATATCAAAAGGCCATCAAGGGCAGTGTACTGTCTGACTATCTAGCTGTGCAACCCATTGACGATTACCAGCCAATGAGATTTGACTTCCCTGATGAAGACATCATGTTCCTAAAAGAAAAAGATCATGAAGAGCCCGTTCACACTAAAGGGCCTGACCCAGAAGAAGAATGGACAATGATGTTTGATGGGGTTGTCAATATGAATGGTCATGAAGTTGGTGCAATGCTCATTACACCTAAAGGAGTTCATGTGCCTTTCTCGGCAAAACTCACCTTTGCATGCACTAACAACGAAGCTGAATACGAATCCTGTATCATGGGACTTGAGGAAGCCATTGACCTCAGGATCAAGACTTTAACTGTATTCGGAGATTCAACTTTGGTAATCAATCAGACCAAAGGTAAATGGTACACTCACCAAGAGCATCTGATTCCATACCGTGACTATACAAGGAGATTATTGACTTTCTTCACAACAGTCAAACTTGAGTATATCCCTCGAGATGAAAATCAGTTCACAGATGCTTTGGCTACCATTTCCTCCATGATCAAGGTTCAAACTGCCAATTTTGTGCCGCGGATTTCTGTATCAAGACTAGACCGACCAGCATACGTATTCTCCGTGGACATTGCAAAAGATGACAAGCCTTGGTTCTATGACATCAAATGCTTCTTAGAGGATCAAACATACCCACCTGGGGCATCATCCAATGATAAGAAGACATTAAGAAGGCTTGCCGGTAGTTTCTTCCTTAATGCGGATGGTTCATTATACAAGCGAAACTTTGACATGGTGCTTCTCAGATGTGTTGATAAGAAAGAAGCAGACTTGCTGATGGACATGGTGCATGAAGGGTCCTTCGGTACCCATGCTGGAGGACATGCAATGGCTAAAACGTTGCTACGATCAGGTTACTACTGGATCACAATGGATGCAGACTGTTGTGCCTATGCCAGAAAGTGCCATAAATGCCAGATTTATGCAGATAAGGTGCATGTGCCTCCAAATCCTTTGAACGTGATGTCTTCACCTTGGCCCTTTGCCATGTGGGGCATTGACATGATTGGAAATATCAAACCGACTGCTTCAAATGGCCACAGATTCATCCTGGTAGCCATTGATTACTTCACCAAATGGGTTGAAGCAGCTTCGTATGCAAATGTCACCAGGAAAGTGGTAGCTAGATTTCTGAAAAGAGACATCATTTGTCGATATGGAGTTCCCGAGCGAATCATTACTGACAATGGTTCCAATTTGAACAACAAAATGATGGAAGAACTGTGTCGGGACTTCAAAATCCAACATCACAACTCTTCTCCTTACAGGCCAAAGATGAATGGCGCTGTTGAGGCAGCTAACAAAAACATCAAGAAGATTGTGCAAAAGATGGTGGTTACTTACAAAGACTGGCATGAGATGCTACCATTTTCCTTACATGGGTATCGAACCTCAATCAGAACGTCCACCGGGGCAACACCTTATCAACTTGTGTATGGTATGGAGGTAGTCCTACCTGTTGAAGTTGAGCTACCCTCCTTACGAGTAATGATGGATGTAAAGTTAGATGAAGTAGAATGGGTCCGGTCTCGGTACAATCAATTGAATTTGATTGAAGAAAAGAGATTAGCTGCTATCTGTCATGGGCAGTTATATTAGAAAAGAATGAAGAAAGCCTTCAATCAGAAAGTCATACTTCGGGAATACCAAGTGGGAGATCTTGTGCTGAAAAGACTTCTTCCTCCTCATACAGACCACAGGGGCAAGTGGACTCCGAATTACGATGGTCCGTTCATAGTAAAGAAGGTTTTCTCTGGTGGAGCACTAATGCTCACTACTATGGATGGTGAAGATTTCTTATCCCCTGTGAATTCAGATGCAGTTAAAAAATACTTCGCATTAAATGACCCGCTGGACATAAAAACAGAATGAAAGTCTAGGCAAAAATAGGGCATCCCGGCGAGTCAAAAAAAGAATAAAAGACTCGGGCAAAAATAAGGGAAAATTGAAAAAATGTACACCCGCTAAGTTGAAAAGCCACATTGGACAGCTTAGGCAAAAATGGGTATCCCGGTGGATTGAAAACCCGGAAGGGTGATCCACGCAAAATAAGGGAATAAGCGAACAACTACATTCTGAATTCGTCTGTATCATTTACAACACGACAAGTTTCGAATGGATAAAGCATCGGTCAGAATCAATCTTCTTCAGAAAGAAAGATGAGAAGAACGTCAAGGTCATACAGGTCATAGCAAAGGAAGCTCGCCGGAGCGTCGTCAACATTGCCAACTCTTTTACTTTTTCAATTTGTAACAATCTCCTCATTCCAGGGGATCTAATTCTTTGACTGTATTTGCCAATTCAGGGCATCCAAATCAATAAAATCAGATTTTCAGTCACATCTCTTCTTGTACATTTATTTTTGTGTCGTTTGCAAAATGTCCAATATCCATGACATAATATTCGCATAAAGCAAATGAGCCATTCTTAATAAATGCTTGTAGGAAATATATTTACTCTCAGGAATATCTAAATCCTATGACGGAATCCGGTAAGGGATACCTCGGGATACTTGTGCGTCTTTCTTGTCTTAATAGATTACAGGTGTTCAATACGCAACATGGGGCATGCCAAGCACACTTCCTCAGCGTACCTCCTCCCTGAACAGTATCTGGAATGCTTTTCCCCAGCGGAGTTGTCAAAGCCTCCTCATCACCAGCATAAGTCTATTCAACAGGAGCTTCCCCAGCTGGGATCCCCACAGAGTTTTCTAGGAAGATCGTTCAGTGATATTTTCTTCCCCAAACAGAGTGCCAGGTCTCTCAAAGACATAAGAACTATCTCCCCGCAGAGTTCTAACCTCTCCTCAGAAGAACAAGGCCTGGAATTCTCACACAACAAAGTGACAGAAGCTTCCTTATCCCCAGTCGGGCTTCTCCTCACAGGATAGGTCTATCAATGATCTAGTTCCCCAAGAAGAGCCATACATCCTATCAGGTCTACCAAAGATCTCCCCCCAGCTGGGATATCCTTCCAGGCAGATCAGCTAGAGATCTTCACAACAGCGGGATCCGAATCCCGGATCGGTTTCTTTTTGCATAATCATAGCATTCACATCATATTTCCCCACAGAGCGTAGCATTCCGTCTAATACGGAGCATTACGACAAAAATCAAACATTTGTATGATCACAAGTCAGGTTCGAGCCAGTCACCTGCAATTACCATCAGTATTTCATCAGCAGTATATAAAAACTCACATCCCTTGCAAATAAAAGCCGAAGCGTCCCCTTTGCACTCTCCAACATAAATGCCTGTTTATATATACCTTTTTGACACTCGTCCGTGTCACCTTTCCCCAGCAAGTTGAACACTCATCTGTGTCTCACTCATACTTCACCAACAATACTCACTCATACTTATACAGAAGTATCTGATACGCGTCTGTATCTTGTTTATATATTATTCCCCACAGATTCGACAATCGTCCGTGATCTTTGTTAACCAGTTGGTACTCGTCCGTATCATCATCTCTGAACACGCGTCAGCGTTTGTTTCTACCGATACTCGCCCGTATCATGGTCTTAAGGATGTTTGTCCGCATCTTTAATCTATACACAGCTTCAAACACTTATATCTTTTATTCTTGATTGTGAACACTCGTCCGTTCTTACCATTCCCCAGTAAGTCACCAACATAACCATTTTCTTCCATCCGACATTCGTCCTATGTCATGATACTTTCGGCAGTTGTACCCTGCCAGGTAATCGTCTTTCACCTTTGGATGACCGTCCTTCATCCCTTTCCCCAGTGGAGTCTCCATTATTGGAACCCTATTCTATCCGACATTCGTACTATGTCGTGATATTTAACAGCCGTCCCCTGCTAGGTGATCGTCCTTCACCTTTTGATGATCGTCCTTGATCATTTTATCCGATGGCCGTCCCCATCATTGATTTTGTTATCTGACATTCGTCCTATGTCATGATATAACCTCGAGAGCAGCCGTACCCTGCTAGGTGATCGTCCTTCACCTCTTGATGATCGTCCTTCATCATGCTTATTTGATGGCCGTCCCCATCGTCGACCTTTTCTATCCGAAATTCGTCATATGTCGTGATAAAGAGCAGCCGTCCCCTGCTAGGTGATCGTCCTTCACTTTTGATGACCGTCCCTCATCATTATTTCATTTATTCTTTAAACCGATGGCCGTCCCCATCGTTGTTTACTTTACTTTGCAAACCTGATGGCCGTCCCCATCATTGCCTTTACTTTAATCCCCAGAGAATCTTGTTTCTTTACCCGATGGCCGTCCCCGTCGTGGTCTCCTTATTTCCCCAGCTTGTCGGCCGTCCCCGTCATCGCTTTACTTACCTTACCGCTTTATCCCCAGCAGTTGTCCTCTGCTCGATGGTC
The DNA here is from genome assembly GCA_963966055.1 of Lathyrus aphaca. Lineage (NCBI taxonomy): Eukaryota > Viridiplantae > Streptophyta > Magnoliopsida > Fabales > Fabaceae > Lathyrus > Lathyrus aphaca. The sequence goes on along the minus strand of OZ014520.1, from coordinate 276,843,496 downwards.
GTCCTCCATCGCCTTCATTTTAATAATCATGCTATACTTTCTTTTACAATTTATATCCCTTTTCTTCTTTTCCCCAGTGAGTGCAAATTTTGGACTGTCTTTAGAATTCAACCACAAGTTATCTTGTTTGTCTGTTAAGCCAGGCGCTTACATCCTGCACAGCTAACTCATGTTTGAATAGGGGAAGCTGTAAACACCCCAAATTTTCCCTCACTAATTTCACACCATTGGCTTGTGATCTTTCATGTTTGCATAAGTTTAAGCATACCATCTCATATTGCATTTTTGTTTCACTGCATTAGTTCAAGTTCATCTGCATCTAGGGTTTGTGATCTGAGCAATCCAAGGATCCATCTGAGCCATTCCAAAGGCCTCCAAGCATTTCAAGAGGGTCCATGTGTGTTCTACTATCATATTATGTTCCTCAAAGTTCAAGGAAGTCAAGAAATCACAAGAACTGGCAAGGCATGGAAGCAAAGCTAGGGTTTTCACTACACAGATGACCAAAATTAGGGTTTTGGTTTCAGAGGCCTAAACTCCAAATTTTTGGGCCATTCTTGTTTCTATTGTTCTTAGGATGTTATAAGGATCATATGTACCAAGTTTGATGAAGAAATTCATTGTGTAAGTCATCTGTTCATTGGGAAACTTCTTGAGCAAGTCAGAGCAAAATCAGGACATCTGAGGCCCCCAACAATGGAACCAAAGGGGTATTTTCATCAAATTAAAGTTCTATGATCTTTATTTGATCATTGAACTGCTTGGAAGTTCACAAAACTGAAGAAATTTGAGCTAAACCAAAAGTTGCCAAAAATGGAAATGACTTGTAATGGAAACTTTCCATTTTGGGAAAGTTCTTCAACCTCCTCTTTCTCAACCAAAAATGCTTCAAATGAAAAATTGTTGGTCATGAAAGTTGTAGATTGGATCATTCCCTTTTTAAAAAGTACAATAACATGTCCTAATTCATTATGGAACTCAAGTTATGGCCTTGAAAAGTTGGCAAAAATCCTATAACTTTCAAGAATACACCAAAGAGGATTTTTTGCAAAACCACTTGCCAAGTCATTTTGTGACCTCTAATGCATCTCTAGGCATCATACAAACATAGTACAATGCATTGTGATCAGAATTTCCCAAAGAATCATTCACTTTCATGCCTTGAACTTCAAGAAATTCAAAAAGGGCCAAAGTTCTTCAAATTTGCAAAAGGCCATGAATCTTCTCATACACTTGCTTCAGCACCCCAAATCATTTTCTATGGACCTCCTTGATCAATGCTGAAACAAGACATGCCCTTGAACAACTCCTTCCATAGCCCATACCTCAAGTACACATAATGTTGACTTTTTGCAAATCACCCCATACCAATCCGCTGCAGCCACAACAACTCTCTGGCCAATAGAGACATGTTATGTGGACCAAAAGCAAGCCAATTCACATAACCTTGGAGCAAAGAACCATACAGAAGCCAAGTTTCACAAAATCACCCTCAACCTTCATCTCTTTGAAACACACTGCACAAGCATCAAACATCCAATATTTTTCCATAGATCAACTCACCATCATCCATAGATCATTTCCCAACCATTGCCAAGCCCTAAAATTCAGCCAAACACAAACACGATTCTGGACCAGTTGAGTTGCAACCTCTCAATCCAGCTCATTTCAACTCATTACAAGCCTTGCAACATCATCATGGGATCAAGTAGAGGCTTTTTGCACCAAAGAGGAGGTCAGATAGATCAGATTGCAAAGCTCCAGCTCAGGTATACCTCATGAACTTTTTTCCAGAAATGCTATTTTAAGTTCCTAGATTGTTCTTTGTGTCTCCCTGATCATTGTGGTGTGTTTAGTTTTAAAAATGGTTGAGTATTAAGGTTGTACCGTGCCTCTGAAACTTTTTCAGTTTTTGATGTTTTGAATCGTATCTTGAGTTTGAGCCATTAGAAATTTGTTTTAAGGGTAGATTCAGGCTTGGGAAGGTTTGAGGATTTTATCTGGAGCTTTAGTGCTCCTGAAATGGCCTAGGGAAGAAGATTGTAGTTTGGTCTCGCCGGAGAAGACGACCGAAAGTCTTCTCCGGCCACCTGAGATTAATTAGGGCTAATCTCAAGTGATTAGGCAGTTTTGAATTCTGGCCCTTGGATGATGTCTCCCGCGCGTGTTTGGACATTCTAGATTGATCATTAAACCCTAACCCCCATTTAATTAATTTAATTTGGATTAATTTATCAGGAAAAACCTCAGCCACTAGATTGCGCGCCAGTCAACATTTTTCTCTCAGCGTTGAATCTCATCCATTGGATCCACATACTTTCCATTTAATTTGATTTTTATTTCATTTAAATGGTATTTTGTTGCATAATTATTTAAAAATAGTTAGATAACTCCCAAAAATATTATTCTCTGCATTTTAGTTCCAAATATTTTTCTCAACTCAAAAACATTTTATTTTTATTTTTTGCATTAAAAAAGAATTTTTAAAATATTTAAATGTTTATTTTAATTGATTAATGGAAATTAATTAATTAAAATACCATTTAGGTTTCTAAAAATCACAAAAAAATTCAAGTTGCATCTTAAGAAATTTAGAAACATTGTCAAACTATTCATACAAATTTATTTTTTGTTTTGATCCTACTTTGACATTTTCTTTGAATTTAGGGTTCATAAAATCCCCTTTTTATAACCCTAACTTTGAAAAATCTTTTCTGCCTAACCATGAAGGGTTTGATAATGATACTTTTTGCATTGTTTTCTATATAACATGTAGTTTATAGGATTTTTCTGGCATGAATTTATCTTTCATTTTCAAATTGATTTGCATTTTTCCCTTTGAGGTACCCAAAAACCCTAGATAACTTAGAAAAATCATAACTTTCTTTAGGTTAAGAGTTAGGCCTCCTCCTTTGGGTTGTGATATCATATGGGGTTAGGGTTTGTTTGAGCTTATTTTCAAATTTTTATCATGTGAATTACTTCTGTTTTGATCATTTGCATCTCATCCTTTCATGTAATCCTAATTTTGCATCTTCATTTGCATCTACATTGCATTGCATCCACACATGAACTTGCCATGACATTTCATGCATTCATATGTCATCCTGGACATCTTAAGACATGTTAGAATCATGCTTGATCATTTCTTCATTCATTTTGCCATGATTTTCATTCACTTCATTTCATTAAACTTTCATGAACTTTCAAACTTCAAAGCATGCTTCATTTGCATTCATTCTCTTTGTGTGACCACTCATTGCACTTGGTATGCCTTTGCATCATGTCATAGAATCATTTTCATCATGTGTATACTTACGACTTTGGCTTTTGTCTTTGCATTTGTTTCATTTCATGTCATTTCTTCCTTTATGCATCTTGTGCTAACATTATCAGGTGGTAAGTAATTTGAGAAGTGAATTTGCTTTCAATTCTCATTTCTCTTCATCTTCTTCATATGCGTATTTGCTGAATTTTTAATTTCCTTTGAGTGGGCTTGCTCATTCATGTTCATCTCTCACTTTCTTCCTCTAAGTTACTTATCTTCTTCAATGAAGTAAGTAACTTATTTCTTCTGCTTCTTCTTCCTTTCATCTGCTTCTTCCATTGGTGGCTTCTTTGAAGATCTTTCTTAAGTCTTACAAACCATAGGAACATCCAAGCATGATAATAATTAGGATTGTGATTAGTCCCCCTTAGTTTTTACCTTTGAGTCTTCTTTGTGTCTCTCTTCTCATCTCATCATTAGAGACTAAACCTTTAAGGTCATAGGACTTTGGAATTAGGGTTAAACCTCTTAATCAATACATCTAATAATCACTAAGACATTAACTTCTAACTTGGGCCTTACATTAGGGTTCTAATTCGTCCTTTATTGGTTAAGAAGGACTAACCCTAGTGTTTAATGAACAAGTCCTCCTCAAGTTGTCTTAAAAACTTAAAACTCACTTCTTAATCTCACTCTTAATTAAAATCCACTTTAATAAAGGCTTGTCATCTAATGACTTTAATCCCTAATCATGGATTAAGTTGAGGTATCTTCCTCAACTTAAGTGTGCTCATCTATTATCCTTCTATTAGGATGGTGTAATGAGTTCACTAATCCTTGATTATGGCTTAAACTCATTACTTAACACTAAACAAAAACCCAAAAAACATCTAAATAATCACAAGTAGGTTAATGATCTTAATCCTACATCATCATGGTAATTAAGTTGAGATGTTTATCTCATACTTAAAGTATTCTCATTATGCCTAATCAAAGGGAGGATATAATGAGTTTACTAACCCTTGGTTTAAGCTTAAGCTCATTAACTTATGCAAAACACCAAAAACAATAAAAGACTGAAAACACAAAAACAAACAATAATCGTCTCCTTCGGGATTCTTTTCTCATCACACTCATTCATAAACGAGAACATGCTTCTTCCGTATAATGCAAGACAGTTAGCACTCGAGCCAGACGAGTCACACACTTGAGCATAGACAAGCAAGTAGTTCACAGTCAATTTATCTTTCAGTCTCTTTGAGTCGAACTACGGTGTTCTGACTTCCTCATTGCACGAGAGGATACGTAGGCATAACTTAACTGTTATCGAACAAAAGTCTCTGTGTCTTCCCCCTCTTTCAGCATTCTCTTTTAAGCCTCATTCCTGAGCAATTCACACCTTTTGCACTAACACTTGTATTTTCTTTTCCAGCTTTTTGCACACAGATAGCACGTACACCTACCCCTTTAGACACAATCTTTTAAGCGTGGATCCCATCGAGTACGACGGACAATCTGGGTTCTAATACTTTCCCAGGTTGTAACCAACCCCCTTTCTCAGTTTCTCTGGTTCGCAACCCTCTTATCCCTCTTTTTCTAGGTTTATGCAGCATTACCTTTCCTTCGGAATAAAAATGCCTAGCTGGCGACTCTATTCATCTTCATTTCATTTTCTTCTCTCTCCGACCGTTCGCGTCTGTACCCTATCTGACCCGGTGTCTTTTCGGGGGAGCGACAACAGGTCCTGCAAACCAAAGAATCTGGGTTCAGGAGTCGGTTACGACCTGGGAAGGTATTAGCACCCCAGATCGTCCGTCGTACCCGACGGGATCCACGCTTGCAAAGAAAATGTTTCAAAGGGTGAAGAAATGAAAGTTGCTGCAAAAAGAAGGACTAGAACTAGAAAAGAAAAGAAAAGAAAAGAAAAGAAATGAGGGAAATGTAGGGAAAATAAAAGAGTGTGCTTGAACGGGCCCTACCCCGCTGCCTACGTACCTCATCTGGACATGAGGATCAAAGTCGCCATAGTTCCCCTAACTAGGGGTGGAAAAGATTACTTGTGAATTAAGGCTTGAATTGCCTATGTAATGGTGTTGCAGGCTCGGACGACGAGTATGTAACCGTCTTGCAAAGTGACAAGTAGTAGCGAGTTCGCGATGAGAGTGAAGGTGATGAGAAGAGAAGTCCCGAAGGAGAGACACTTATTCTTTTTTTGTGTTGTTTTTAGAAGTCTTTTAGGAGTGTGGCACAAGATAATGAACTCAAACTCTTTTCCATGGAATGTGTACTTGCTACTACATTCCAAGATGGAATAATAGAACAAGCACACCAAGTAAGGAGAATTTATCTAAGACTTGTTTCCAAGGGCAAGGGCCTAAGTTCATTGACTTGTTGAATTTATTAAGTATCTTAGTGATTAAAATGAAGAAGTATTTTTTAGGATTTTCTTGATGAAGATTACCTCATGATCCGACTTGTGCATCATGCTAGACAAGTGTACTATTCCAAGATGGAATGAATACATATGCCCAATGGAATAAGGCTATACACAAGAAGTCACTTCTTTCTTTATTAATGTTTTTTAGGTTTTGTTTAGAGATGAGAAGAGAAAGAATCAAAGGAGCAAAAGGAAAAATCTAATGGGGAAAGACTAAACCTAAAGTTATCATGCAAAAAGTGGTCCTAAGGTTAGTATGGTTTGAAACTATCCTAAGAGAAAAGAAGACCAAAGGAGAAGAAAAAGAGAGGAGAGGAAAGCTAGAGAAAAACTTACTCCTCTAAAGGAGATAAGTTGCTCCTAAGGGGGAAAAGAGAAGAGTTGAATCACATGATGGCATAAGGCTCATCAAAAACCACAAAGTAGAAAGAAAAGTAAAAAAGAAGAGATGAAGAGTTGAAATGTGGATAAACATCCACACTTCACTTACCAATGTACCTACAAATGTTAGCAAAATTCCAGTACATATACATCAACACAATTCATGGAATAAACATGCTCAAAGTTTAAAAAAAAAGATCAAACAACATGCCAAGCATTGCAAATACATGAACTTATGCGTCGAGAACATGAAGGCATACATCAACCAGCAAGAAAATCATCCTAAACTAGCATACCAAATGATCATACAGTGATCCGTGGTGATTAAAGAAAGTAAGGGAATCAAACTAGCTCAAAACAGCTCAAACATGGCATTCTGCTTCAGTGTTAACCGGTTAACCGGTTAACCAGTTCAAACCTGCAGAAAACAACACAGAAAACAAATGTGTTAACCAAAGCGTTAACCGGTTAACACTGTGCGAACATCAATAATTTCCTGCATAAAAATCAGTTCCAGACAGCTTATCTCAAATAATTCCTCAACAGTCCAACAATCAATTATGCATGAAATAGTTGGATCAAATCACATTAATCAAACATCATTAAGCTCATAAACATTAAGACATGGATCTAATTGCAAATCAACCAACCAATTCAAGCAAAACAAGAAAATACACAAGCACATGGCGGATCTAAGCACAAGCATTGCAAATAAGCTAAAAATAGAGTTAGATCTGAACTTAACCAACCTACAAAGCTGAGGTATGCTTTGGTAAATGTTGTTTGAGCTGGAAATAAGGAATCTCGCGGAAAACTTCGAAGATCCGGTGCTAATCTTTACACGTCATGCAAAATAAATGCAAGCAAAGGATCTTGATGAAGAATTTGGCTCCAAAATCACTTCTAATCACCAAATCAGATCTGAACCAAGTAGTGAAACCAAAAAATTGATGCAAAGAAGCTATGGATGGAGGTCTAGTTCCAAGATCTACAAACTTTAATTCAAAGTTTTGTGATCTTCAAAGAGGAACTTTGAGTGATTTGGAAAATTGGGAGAGAAAAATGATAGAATGGTGAGAGAGTAGTGAAAATTCAGAAAAATGAGAAGTGAATTATGAGGGAGCCCTCTCTTGGTTTGGAGGGAAATGGAATAAATACCTTCTAGGTTTGGGGCCCAAAATATTTGTTTGGGATCCAAAAAAAATGGTTTGGGATTAGCTTAGAAAGTGATTAGGATCTAGCCTTGGAATTAGGCTTGGTAAACTCTCTAGATCCTTCTCCATAATTCACACTTAATTCAAAATGAATAAAAAACAGAAATATGAAAAATTGGAGCCAAGACACATGCTGAACTTGCTGTTGGAATTCAAAATTCGCAACCGTTAACCGGTTAACCAAAGCATTAACTGGTTAACGCAAGAAATTTTTGAATTCTCCCTCCTTTTTGTGGGAAACTCCCATAATAACCTGGCGCCAACCATTCCAATCTGATTTTGATCCTAAATCTTTTTAGGGCTTTGACCATGATACCAAGCTTGTACAAAAGGTCATGTGAGCTTCCTGCCAGGTCACCATGCTCTTGACTTTGACTTGTAGTACTTCGAATTTCCCGGATGATTGATCATATGCCCTATGCTAGAACATGTGAGTGCTATGCTTCATCTTTCTATCCAAACTGCTAAGGATATGAAATGTTGATGATGATTACGATATGATGATAATGCTAAAAAGAAAAGGGAAAATTTGGGGTGTTACACATTTGAGTTCAGGTTCAGCTTCAGCTTCACATTTCACTCAAGTTACACCAAAATCCTCCAAACTCGGCTCTGCATTCTCTCTGCAAAATCACTGCAACATTGATTGATTAAGCTTCTGCTTCCATTGATGCTACTCAAGCTTCATTTGTTCATCATCATCATCATCATCATGAGCATCATTTTCATGGCAATATTGAAGTGAATGATCCACATTACACCAAGGCACCTTTCTGCATCTTGCTTCAATCTTCTTTGATCCTTATCTACAGCATTGCAATTTTCCTCAAGTCATTATCAACATCATGATTTGCAGCTTCTCCATGGAATTAATGGCTTGAAACCTCAAGATTTCACATCTGCAAATTTTATGTATCTTCATCAATTACTCAAGATTCTTCAAGCATAGAGTGTTTATTTCACTCCATACACATCCAGGATCAATCAAATAAGACCGTGGAACCTCTCCTCTGGATTTCTACAATTTTGAACACCACTGCATTTCAGGTTTGTCACTCAATTCATCTTGCTCGATTTCAAGGTTTTTTGATTGATTTGTGTTGATATGAGCTTGATAGAAGCATTGCAACCTCTGTTTAGTTGATATGCTTACTAGAAGCTTATATTCAAATTTTAGGTTGGAAATGTTTGGCTTCGATTAACATTATTCATGAACCTTAGGAGAAAATCAAGCCTAGATATGTGATCAGCCTAAGGAGGCGAGTTCAACCATGGCTTTATTTTTCATTTTAGTGAAGTTTTGGTCCAAGCCCTAACTAGAGGTCACCGGAGAAGCTGACCGGAATTCTTCTCCGGTGACCGAAACAGTTGCCTCAATTTTATGTGAACTTTTAAACGCAACCCTTGGATCCATTCAATCCAACGCCCATAAAAGTGACACCACGTTAATGAAAACATGTGCAAGTCATGTGCCATCTTTATGAAGAATTTCTCAGCTTCTATCCACACCCCCAACGCATGTGTACCAAGCCCAATTCAGTTCACTTTGTTTCTGATCACACCCCTAGGCCCAGTCCATGTTTTTTCCTTTATTTTTATTTCTCCTTTTATTTTCATTTCCATTTTCAATCAAATAAAATACCAAAAATCCTAAATAGATTCACACGCGCTCTTCATCATTTTTGTTAATTTTCTACATTTTTTTAATTCCATTTTTTCTTTATTTTTTATTCAAAATTAATTTTCCATTTATTTTCTTCTCAATTTTCTTCTTTTCTAACCAATCCTTTTGTCTATTTTTGTTTTCTAAAACCATAAATGATAAAATTTTCATTCTTTTTGCCCTATCCAGAGAACTCACCATACTTCCCAAAAATAATTTTTGTTCATTTTTTAGGTCATGTTTGGTCTTCTTTTGAACCCGTTCTTTTGCATTGATCCATATGAACCCTAATTCAATTCTTGGATTTATTTGACTAGGAAAAAATATAAATCTTGGTGAGATTTTTTAGACTTGAATCATCCTCTGGATTGTGATCTTGGATATTAAATTTCATAAATTTTCTAGGTCATTTGGTATTTTTTCTAAGTGTCTTGCATCATAAGTCACATTTTTGGTCTGTAACCATAATAAACTTCTCACCACTTCATTTGTGAATATTGTGTGAATCCAATTTCCATCTTAACTTTTCATCAAGCCCCTGTTTTTTGTATGGGGAGTTCAAACTTTCATTGGTCATGTTTGGTTTTATTTCTAAGTCATTTTTTTCCTTACTTTGAAAACCATGTTTCCATGTTCATTCCTTCATCTTTCATTCTTATGTTTGAATCCTTATGAGTTGAATATCTTCTTTCCCATTTGATTTAATGTACTTAAATAATTCCATTTAGTGTTAGGTTCTGGGGTTTACATTCACTATTTACCTTAGGCATTTTTTCCATGCTTAGATACTTAAGTTTCCCTTATGACTTCTCATTAGCTTTCATTAGGGTTTAGTGATACTTTAGGGTATAGTTTGAGTTTGGTTTACTTCATAACCTTAGACAATTTCGATTTGATTTAGCTCCTGCCTTTAGAAGCTAGCTAGCATGTAATATACCTTAGAGCTTGATTTTAGGCTTAGAAGTTCATTAGTATATTTATTAACTAGTGTGAGTTCTTCTTTGAATTTTACCATGCTATAATTGTTCAAAATGCTTCATCATGCTAGCATTTGTTTTGTATAGGGGGAGATTGAGGTAAGAATTACTTCATTCTCATCTCTTATGCCTTTGAATTATGTTTGCCTTAGCACTTTGTGCTTTGATCATAAGCTTTCCCTTTTGCTCTCTTAGAAATAACTTATCTTCCTTAGGAAGTAAGTTGGTTTCAAATTCTCTTTTCTTATTAGGTTTAGAATACCTCACTAACCATAAGATATCTTTTGAATGAATAACTTAGGGTTGTGTATTAGTCCCCCTTAGTTTTGTCCTTTCTCCATTTGAGTTTTCTCTCTCATCTTCAAACAAAATTCCAAAAGACTTAATGAAGGATTGAAATAGTCTCTTGTGTATAGCCTTATTCTATGGGACACTCATATTCATTCCATCTTGGAATAGTGTGGGCTTGTCTAGCATGATGTACAAGTCTAATAATGAGACTATCTTCACAAATAAAACATAAAAGACATTTCTTCAAAAGCTACAAAAACATGTAATAAGTTCAACAAGCTAGTGAACTTAGACCCTAATCCTTGGAAACAAGTCTTGGATAAATTCTCCTTACTTGGTGTGCTTGTTCCATGGAAAAGAGTTTGAATTCACTTCCTTGTGCCAAATTCATAAAAAACTCTTAAAAAGCAAATAACAAACAATAAGTGAATTTCCTGCGGGAACTCTGATCTCATTCATTCACAACGCGAACTTACGACGACTTCTCTCGCATGCAAGACGGTAAACGCACCCGCACAAGTCGAGAATGCAACACCTGAGCATAGACATATGCAGTTCCAGCTATAAAAAAACACAAACAGATAGTTCTCGCCTTAGTTAGGCGAACTACGTCGACTATGATCCTCATTTTCCCGATGAGGTACGTAGGCAGCAAGGTAGGGCCCGTTCGTGAACATTCTTTATTTTTCCTACATTTCCCTCTTTCTTTCAATTTTATTTTCCTGTACCCATTCTCATTCCATTCCAATCAGCAATCTTGTTCAGTAGCATCTTATTTCTCACCCTTTGAAGCAAACAAACAAGCGTGGATCCCGTCGGGTACGGCGGACGATATGGGGTGCTAATACCTTCCCAGGTCGTAACCAACTCCCGAACCCAGATCTTTGGTTCGTAGGACCTTGTCATTTCCTTCTTCCTCAGGTTTGTGCAAAATTACCTTTCCCATTCTTTCGGGATAAAATGCCTGGCTGGCGACTCTACCCTTTCCGCGCCACTTTCACGTTTGTACTAGGATGAAAATCCCGGGAGCGAAACCCGCATGACAAGATATCATGAGGCCAAAATGATTGTCCATGCTAAAAAAACCTAGGGTGTACTCGAGCCTTGCTACTGGGCTCATCTCACAGTAACCCCGTCCCACCAAATAGAAAAGCAGCACACACAGTCAAATATATATATATATATATATATATATATATATATATATATGATGCATGAAAAATAAAATACATAAAGCAGTAAATAAAATTATAAAGTAAGGTTGTAAATAAAAATAGTAAACTAAACACACAACATCAAATAGACAACACCCAAGCAAACAAAAACAAATAAGCGCTAGGATTGACTCGCATAAGGAACCAGTGATTCTGGGTTCGATCCCCAGCAGAGTCGCCGACTGTCACTCCCTGGATTTTCATCCTAGTACAAACGCAAAAGTGGCACGAAAAAGGTAGAGTCACCAGACAGGAATTTTTATCTCGAATGAATGGGAAAGGTAATATTTCACAAACCGGTGGAAAGGAAAGAATAAGGTTTGTGAACCAAAGAGACTGGGTTCGAGAGTCGGTTACAAACAGGGAAGGTATTAGCACCCCAGATCTTCTGTCTTACCCGACGGGATCCACACTTGCTTGAACTATTTCAAAGGGTGAGAATAAATTGTTGCTAAACAAAATAACTGCTACTGGAACTGGAAAAGAAAGAAATGGGGGAAAATGTAGGGAAACAAAAAGAGTGCTTGAATGAGCCCTACCCCACTTCCTACGTATCTCATCGGGAAATAAGAGTTAGAGTCGATGTAGTTCCCCTAACTAGGGAGGAAACTATTTGGTATTTTTTAGATTGAATTGTTTATGTCAATTCTCTGGTGTTGTAGGCTCATCTAAAATGAGTGTGTTTACCGTCTTGCAAAGTGACAAGTATGAGCAAGTTATTTCGTTCAGAGTGAGTGAGACGAGAAGAGAATTCCCGAAGGAAAGTTGACTGTTGTTTGTTCAGTGTTTTTTAGAAGCTTTTTCTCTGAGGTTTGCACAGGAAAGTGTATTCAAGTCCTATTCCTCAGAGGTCTGAGTAAGGAGAGGATCCCCAGACTTGTATCCAAATATCAGGGCTTAAGTATACTACCCCATTTGTATTTATTAAGTTTTTTGCCTTTTGAAGTGGAGAAGTGCTTTTTTAGGCTTTTCTTTGTGAAAATGACTTCATGATTAGACTTGTAAATCTTGCTAGACAAGTTTTCATTATCCCAAGATGGGATGAATACAAATTCCCCATGGCATAAGTCCATACACACAAAGTCACTTCAATCATTATTAAGTGTTTTTAGCCTTTTGTTTGAAGATTAGAGAGAGAAGCACCAAAAGAGAACCAAAGGTAAAAGTCTAATGGGAACTAAATAATCCTAAGTAAGTTTCCATGCATAGGTAAACCTAGGTTAGTATGGTTTGACTTCTATCCTAATGAAAAAGAATAAGAGAAAAGAAGGAAGAAGAGAATAAGTTAGAAGACAACTTACTTCTTAAAAGAAACTAAGATGTTTCTAAAGGGGAAGTGATGAAGTTAAGCAAGCAAAGCACAAAGTGCTAAGGAAATCACAACTTGAAAGCATAAAGAGATGAAGGAAGAAGTTATATGTGGGATACCCTCCCACACACATGACTTTCCATAACCCCCTACAAAACAAAGGTTAGATAAACACATTGCATATTGAAAGTATAATGAAATAAAAACCAAGTGGCAATCAACCTAATCAAGGGATGACACTAAGGGTTCACTAAGGCTAAGTCCTAAACAAAAGGGATCCTAAATGACCAAATACCTATAAAGTCAATAGATAAACCCTACTAAGGTACTCTAAAACTATAAGATCAAACAACAACAAACTATGCCTAAACTAGGCACTAAACACCAAAGAAGTTCATAGTGAAGTTATATGAAGAAGATTGAATGATTATGCAAGGTAAACATGTACTAAAGCATGGTTAAATGGCAAAGTCAGAACCAAAAATCAATTATAAATGTCATGTAATGCATATGAATATGCATACAAAGTATGATAATGAATGCTCATGTATAAGAGATTAGATGGAGAAAAAGTGAGAAGAAGTAAACAAGTTGTTACATAAGGAAAGAGTTATCTTTGGACACAAGTCAAACATGAACAAGAAAATATGAAGTTCTAATACCAAAGTTAGAGGCTATATGGCATGTTAATATGAATATTAGAGGCACAAATTAACCACAAGTGAGCAAGCATAAGCTATGTTAGGGTTAGAGAAGAAAGAAGTTTGTATTAGAAGCAATCATGTTCAAAGAAGAAAAAAATGAGATGATGGCATTTTGAAAGGATGGGATGATGTAAATTCAGAATCATACATCTCATGGGATGCAAATGAATATCATGGAACTAAAATAACAATCATATTACAAGTTAAGAAGGATCAAAGGGGAGAGAATGGGGGGAAGTAGGTCAAAGAAGTACATGTGAACAAACATGGAACTTATAAGTAAAATAAAATCACAAATTCAAGTGGAAGACCTATAACTGCAAACAAGAGACCTATAAATGTCTAATGGTGACTTAGGATACCAAGCAAGAGACCCTAATAGGATGGCATAAATGTCTTCCTCAAACTAATTTGGAAAGAGGGAAGAAAGTAGCATAGAAAGTTGCTTAAGGAGAAAGGTATTAAAAAAATAGCAATGATCATGAAAAAATTATGAAATTAAGTTTCCAAGGATCTCAACAAGGGGAAGACATCACCCTATAAAATCTCACAAGGATTCATAAGGTATGCCATTCAAACAACCAAACAAAGTCAACTAGGGTTTCAAATGAACAAACTTAAAGAAGAGACTCAAAAGAGGACTAAGAATGATGTTAAAATCAGGACAAAAATATTCTTCAAAGCTATAACATGTCCTCTGAATCATGCAAAAGGAAAGGGGTTAAGACTATGAATGGATCATAAAATTTGAAATCAACAAGACAAGGTATGTATTAATGGGAGAAACCAAAAAGAAATTAAAAGAAAACTTAATTCAGAGGCTAAAATAAAATAAAAAAGGAAAAATAAAATTTGCCAAAACCTTAAAAAAACAATAAGGATCATTTGTGAATTTTCTTGGAGTTTTTGGATGTATGTATCTATTTTTAAAAATGCAAAATGGAAATGATATGTAAATGAAATTAAAATGAGCCAGGGGTGCAGATAGAAGCCCAAGTACGTTGAAAATAAGAAGCAGGCCAAAGAATGAGGTGTCAATAGCACGAGAGGCCCATCAGTGAAATTTATAAACACAAGTCAACACAATTGACTCAACCACCATCCATCAGATCAATCAAGAGGCTCACACGCAATCAACAAGAATGAAAGTAAACAACATCAACACATGAGGTCCAGTCAATGAAAGGTACACACATCCAATGGATCACATAAAAGAGTCAGATTCAAAAGTATACAAGATAAATTGCTAGGATGAAGGTGTCTTTCCCCTGATTTTCATCTTAGTACAAACGCGAAATTGGCGCGGAAAAGATAGAGTCGCCAGCCAGGCATTTTTATCCCGGAGGAACGGGAAAGGTCATGCTGCACAAACCTGAGGAAGAAGGAAAAGACAAGGTCCTGCGAACCAAAAATATGGGTTCGGGAGTCGGTTACGACCTGGGAAGGTGTTAGCACCCCAGACCATTTGTCGTACCTGACGAGATCCACTCTTGTTTGTCTGTTTCAAAGGGTGAGAAATAAGATGTTGCTGAATAAAACTGCTAACTGGACTGGAATAAGAGTGGGAAATGGAAAAGAGATCGAAAAGAAAGAAAATGTAGGGAAAATAAAGAATGTGCTCGAACGGGCCCTACCCCGCTGCCTACGTACCTCATCGGGAAAATAAGGATCAGAGTCGACGTAGTTCGCCTAACTATGGGGGGAACTATTTGTTTGTGTTTTTTATGCGCTGGAACTATGTATGTCTATGCTCAGGTGTTGTAAGCTCGACTTGTACGAGTGCGTTTATCGTCTTGCATGTGAGACAAGTCATCGCAAGTTCGTGTTTAGAGTGAATGAGGTGAGAAGAGAATTCACGCAGGAAAGTCGCTTATTGTTTGTTGTTTGCTTTTTAAATTTTTTTTATGAATTTGGCACAAGGAAGTGAATTCAAACTCTTTTCCATGGAATGTGTACTTTCTACTACATTCCAAGATGGAATAGTAGAACAAGCACACCAAGTAAGGAGAATATCCAATACTTGTTTCCAAGGATTAGGGTCTAAGTTCACTAGCTTGTTGAACTTATTACATGTTTTTGTAGCTTTTGAAGAAATGTCTTTTATGTTTTCTTTGTGAAGATAGTCTCATTATTAGACTTGTACATCATGCTAGACAAGACCACATTATTCCAAGATGGAATGAATATAAGTGCCCCATGGAATAAGGATATACACAAGAGACTACTCCAAGCCTTTATTCAATGTCTTTTGGCTTTTGTTTGAAGATGAGAGAAGAAGACTCAAATGGAGAAAGGACAAAACTAAGGGGGACTAATACACAACCCTAATTTATTCATTCAAAATATATCATATGGTTAGTAAGGTATTCTAAACCTAATAAGAAAAGAGAATTAGAATCCAACTTACTTCCTAAGGAAGATAAGTTGTTTCTAAGAGCCAAAAGGGGAAATCCTATGATCAAAGCACAAAGTGCTAAGGCAAACACAATAAAATGCATAAGAGATGATAATGAAGTAATACTTACCTCAATCTTCCCCTCTACAAAACAAATGTTAGCATGATGAAGCAATTTGGACAATTGTAGCATGGTAAAATTCAAGGAAGAACTTGATCAAAAACTTGATGCGTGTTTTTCGCAAGTGTACGAACACGTCAAAGTAATATAAAAGATTGTCGAATCCACAGAGACCAAGTGTCAATCTATCGTACCTGTTGTTATGGTGTGTATCTAAGGCAACTGAATATAAGGGTTTTAAGGAATGCGCAATGGTAAATAAAATAATAATTTTAAATAATTAATAAAGGACAGGCTCGAATGTAATTCACGTAATCAATTGATAATCTGGTACTTGTTAATAGAACTACTTATGGGCAATGTTTTCTCCTTTGAAAAGAACTAATTTAATAGGAACTGTCGCTTTCGCGTATTCAGAACCGAGTTGTACTCTCTAATCAACCCCTCCTATTGTCACGGATAAAAAGGTGCGTACTGCGTTAGAGTAGTAAACCTATTTTTAAGAAATATAGTATCTTGACTAAGTTGAAAAGTACTTTAACCTGGATTTCTTAGCAAAAAGAGGTTCTCACGAACCAGACTCTAAACTTCTTAACACGTCCGAAAATCGTTTTAAAATCTCTTTTCTTTTTAATATAAAAACTCCTAATGAACTAGACAAAGCTCTTTTGGCTGTTTTTGAAATAGTTAAAAACAATTACTTACATTGAAAGATAAAATAGCCCTTAAGTGTTTCCACGAACAATTGTACGGATTACTGGTTTAATTACGATCCTTACATTCTAACCTTTATGGATTTAGTTAGACATGGTAAAGTAAAAGTTCTTTTTATAATTTTTCATAAAAGTAAGTAGTGCGAGTGCAGAAAGTAAATAAAAGTAGTGCGAGTGAGGAAAGTAAATGAAAGTAGTGCGAGTGCAGGAAATAAAGGTATTTAAAGCGAGTGCGGAAAATAAACGAAAATAAAGCGAGTGCGGGAAATAAATAAAAGTAAAGTGAGTGCGAGAAATAAATAAAGTAAAGCGAATGCGGAAAATAAATAAAATTAAAGCAATGCGGAAAAGTAAAATACGAACTGGAATTAAAATGGCGAGAGGATTAACTTCCTCCCAGAGTGCTCCAAAACTCGATCACACAGACAGATACAGACTCGATCACTCGATTGCAGAAACACCCCGATGTGGAATGGTAACTGCCTTAAAACTAATATATGCCTAAGAGATTCTAAGTTTGGATGCAGAAAAACGAAAATCTAAGGTCCTATTTATAGGAAAACAAAATGTAGGAAAATATCAGGATGCCTCCTCCACTTTTTAGTGGAGGGAATTGTTTTTGCCTTGTGGCGCCCGCCACAATGTCATGGCGCCCGCCATAGGACTAATGGGGAATGAAAGAGTGGGGATCGTGGGTCTTGGCAGTTGTGGAGTGGTCTTGAGACGTGGCCACGTCATGGCAGACCCCATGGCGCCCGCCACGGTGGATGCCGTAAGTGTAAAACGCTGAATTTCTAGGTTTTCGTCTGTTTCTACTCCTTTTTCGCTCCTTTTCTCGATTTAAGCCCTGATTACATAAAAAACCTGAAAACAAAGGAAAACAAAGTAATAACATAACATAATAACAATAAAATCTAAGAATGCATGCGAAATCGGAGTCAGAAATACGGTGAATTTTAGTGTGATCAAATTTTCCCACACTTAGACCTTTGCTTGTCCTCAAGCAAACATTAAAGCTCAAGAAAAAAATGGTGTTGACACATGATTTGGGTTAAAGGGTTTCTAAGTTCAAGTCAGGATGCAGTGGCAGATACTAACTAAGTGAACCAAGGGTACCATAATAACACAGACACAAACTTTCAATCCTATATTAACCACTCCATGTCATCCCACAATACCTAGGCCTATTTTCTCATCTTTTTGGGTCCTTTTCATTCAGGCGCAATCACATTAAGCCCGTTATCCGTACATGCTTCATAGTAGAGTGACCGGTTAGTGATTCTGATCCATAACATAAGGTTTCTGGCACATAAGCATGTGTAAACCTGTTTTATTTGACCTAATTGTAGCTGCGGGGGATCGGATCGTAATCCGCCCTACCAAGTTCAGTGTCAGATACCTCTGAACCAACTAACAATAGGTGACTGCAATTTTTTTTTTTGTGGCAAAAATATTTTTTCTTCTCTTTTTTCGGTTTAAATGACTTTGTGAGGGTCACCTATCCCAGAGTTTGCCATTTTTTTTCTTTTTTTTTCTTTTTATTAGCACTGGATCATTCACTTGTGTTCATCGACCCCCTACGTAGAGCATGCTTAGGCCGGAGCTGACTGCTAGAATAAACTACTTAGGACAATTTTTTGAATGATAATAAAGGCCATGGTGTGGGGTTTAGGAGTGATTCCTATATTCAAGAGGTCTATGGTGCTAAAATGGTGCTGATGTTTCAAAAAGTTGACCTAAGACACCACATCCTAATCTAAACCTGTCTCAAAGCCCAAAGAACATGTGAAACAACATTGTTTTCTTTTTAAAAATTTTCTGGTAAGGCCAAGGAAATGGGAAAAATGAGGATATACTAAAAATACACTATACTGGTGACTCGTCAGACTCATACATTATCTAAGAAAATTAAACTAAAAACTTACTGAAAAGGGAAATAACTGAAAGGGAAATGACAGAAAGCAATAAAATCCCCTCCCACACTTAAATCGAACATTGTCCCCAATGTTTCGAAATAAGATAAGGAGGGTAACCTGAAAAACTATTGCGGAGGAGCACTGGTGCCCTCGCCGTCCTGCTGTGATGGTCTGGAACGACGGGATCTACTGTGCTGCTGGTCCCTCCGGTCAAGTCGTGCCGATAAGGCAGCCTGGGCACCCGAACCTGGAATTAAAATGGCTAGAGGATTAACTTCCTCCCAGAGTGCTCCAAAACTCGATCACACAGACAGATACAGACTCGATCACTCGATTGCAGAAACACCCCGATGTGGAATGGTAACTGCTTTAAAACTGATATATGCCTAAGAGATTCTAAGTTTGGATGCAAAAAAACGAAAATCTAAGGTCCTATTTATAGGAAAACAAAATGCAGGAAAAGACCAGGATGCCCCCTCCACTAAAAAGTTGAGGGAACTGTTTTTGCCTTGTGGCGCCCGCCACAAGGTCATGGCGCCCGCCATATGACTAATGGGGAATGAAAGAGTGGGGATCGTGGGTCTTGGTAGTTGTGGAGTGGTCTTGAGACGTGGCCACGTCATGGCAGACCCCATGGCGCCCGCCATGGTGGATGCCGTAAATGTAAAACGCTGAATTTCTAGGTTTTCGTCCGTTTCCACTCCTTTTTCGCTCCTTTTCTCAATTTAAGCCCCGATTACATAAAAAACCTGAAAACAAAGGAAAACAAAGTAATAACATAACATAATAACAATAAAAGCTAAGAATGCATGCAAAATCGGAGTCAGAAATACGGTGAATTTTAGTGTGATCAGAACTCACACTAGTTAATAAAGGCACTAATGAACTTCTAGGCCTAAATTCAAGCTCTATGGTATCTTACATGCTAACTAGCTTCTAAGGGCAGGATCTAATTCAAATAAAAATGATCTAAATCTATGAAGTAAACCAAACTCAAACTATACCCTAAAGTGTCACTAAACCCTAATGAAAGCTAAGGAGAAGTTATAAGGGAAAATGAAGTATTTAAGCATGGTAAAATTACCTAAGGTCAATGGTGAATGTAAATTCCAGAACCTAACACTAAATGGAAGTGTTAAATGACATAAAATCAAATGGGAAAGAAGAGATTCAAGTCATGGAGATTCAAACATAAGAATGAAAAATGAAGGAATGAACATGGAAACATGGTTTTCAAAGTAAGAAAAATGACGTAGAAAGAAAAAACCAAACATGACCAAAAAAATTTGAACTTCCCATACAAAATCCAGGGATTTGATGAAAACTTAAGATGGAAATTGGATTCACAAAATGTTCACAAATGAAGTGGTGAGAAGTTTATTATGGTTAAGGACCAAAAATGTGACTTATGATGCAAGACACTTAGAAAAATACCAAATGACCTAGAAAAATTATGAAATTTAACATTTAGGATCACAATCCAGAAGATGATTCATGTCTAAAAAATCTCACAAAAAATCATATTTTTTCCTAGTCAAATAAATGCTAGAATTGAATTATGATTCATATGGATCAATGCAAAAGAAATGACTCAAAAGGATACCAAACGTTACCTAAAAATTGAACAAAAATTATTTTTGGGAAGTTTGATGAGTCCTCTGGATAGGGAAAAAGGAATTAATATTTTATCAATTATGGTTTAAGAGAAAAAAATGGACAAAATGATTGGTCCAGAAATAAGAAAATATAGAAGAAAAAATGAAAAATTAATTCTGACTCAAAAATACAGCAAAAATGGAATTAAAAATTATGTAAAATTAACAAAAATGATGAAGAACACATGTGAATTTATTTAGGATTTTTGGATGAGTTTTGGTATTTTGTTTAATTGAAAATGGAAAATTTTATAGAAAATGAAATAAAAATGGAAGAAAATAAAATCAGATGGGCCTGGGGGTCTGAAAAGCAATGAAATGAACTAAAATGGTCTTAGCATACACGCACAAGGGGTGTCAATAGAAGCTGGGGAATTTAAGTTCATAAAAAAAGCATGTGCCAGGCATGTGATTCATTGATGTGGTAGCTGATTTCTGTGTGTTAGATGGACAAGATCTAAAGGTTGTGTTATGTTCTCACATTAATGATAGAATTACTATTCCGGTCACCGGAGAAAACTTCCGGGCACCTTCTTCGGTGACCTCTGGTTAGGGCTTGGAAAAAATCTTCACTAAAATGGAAAAGGAAACCTTGGTTGCATTCGTCTCACTCCCCTGAATCTGAATCTAGTCTTAGTTTTCACTCAAGGTTCATTTATTGCACAAATCGAAACCAAACATTTCCACCTAAAAATTGAATCTAAGCCTGTAAGAGGCCTATCAACTAAACAGATGTTGCAATGCTTCTACCAAGCTCATATCAACACAAATCCACCAAGACAAATCAAAATCGTGCATATGAAAGTTAAGAGGAAACCTGAATTGCAGAGGTACTCTAAGTTGAAGAAATCCAGAGATCCTGCTCCTATCACACTCTATGCTTGATCTTGATGCCTTCTAGAGTGAAATAAACACTCTATTGATGAAGAATCTTGAAGAATTGGTGAAGATGTAGAGAATTTGCAGAGATGATATCTTGGTGCTTCAAGCCATTAACTCCATGGATATGCTGCAAATCATGATGTTGATGATGGTTTGATGAAGATTGAGACTTAATTGATGAAGTTTGAAATGATCTGATTCAAAATGCAGTTGAAACTCAAGGAGATGCAGCCATGGATCTTTGAAGTTTCCAACCACTTACTCCATGGAAATGGTGTGTGGTGCGGTGAGGAAGAAGAATTGATGAAGAATGGATCAAGGTTGATGAAGATGAAGCTTCCTTGAAGCAAAATGCAAAAGCAATGCTAGAGAGAATTTGATGATTTTTGATGTGATTCTGAGCAAAAATGAAATGTGTTCTGGATTCAGTTGAGATGAAGGCTTATATAACT
This sequence comes from Lathyrus aphaca, assembly GCA_963966055.1. Lineage (NCBI taxonomy): Eukaryota > Viridiplantae > Streptophyta > Magnoliopsida > Fabales > Fabaceae > Lathyrus > Lathyrus aphaca. Next base: position 276,821,904 of record OZ014520.1, on the reverse strand, counting down.
TGGGTTAAGCCCCTAACCAGCTTAGTTAACAGTTAGAAGTTGAGTTAACTGAGTCAAGTTTGTTAGAGGTGAGTTGGAATTAGTTATGCAGCTCTAGGGTGTGATCTCATGTTGTGATGTTTATGCTTGTTATGGCGAGGGTGAAGTATGATGCAGCCTGCAATGGTTTATGCTTGAGTTGAAGTAAATTGTGAAGCTGATTCACTTTGATTGTGAGCACAATTCACTCACAAATGCAGCCCCAATCTTCTGAACTGGCATTGTCCCTTTTATGTATCAAACAGAAACTGTTTGCAGAAAAAACAGACTTATGTATCGATACATGTTTCGTATGAGTCGATACATGTTAGTAATATAACATGTATGAGTCGATACACAAATGTATTCATCGATGCATACTGAAGCTTTGGTTATTTCCAGCAAGTTAATTGAATCATGCATCGATACATATCACAAATGAATCGATACATAGCCTATTTCCATAAACACAATGAAGCATATATCGATACAACACTTGTATGGATCGATATATAGCACAGAAAAAACATGCATTGATGCAAAATTCGTATGTATCGATCCATACAAAAGCAAATTCCTTTTTTTGTGATTAACAAAGACTTGTGTCGATGCAAACCAAGCATGTATCGATACATACACAAGGAAAATTGTTTTTTCCATGATTTCTCCATCATTTATTGATCAAACTTGGTCCATAGGATTCTTGTGACCCTAATTTCATGATATTGATCTCAAAAAGTCAGGAGTTGACCTTTTGCTCAGTCTGGTTGACTTCTCCCAAATTCCTTGATTTTCAATCCACTGATCAATTGAAGCCCTTTCAAAATGAATCCATGGATGAAATTTTAACCCTAGGTACTTGCCATCATGTAGAAAATAATAGAATCAAGTTTGGATCAAAACTTCATTGAGAAGCCCAGTTAATTGGAAACCCTAATTTGGCCCTTTTTATCCGGAGATGTTGCACTGCTTGCATTCTTTGATCAACTCACTTCTTTCTAAGACTTGTGGCTTCAAATGAATACTTGTGGAATGTTGTGAACCCTTTTCACGAGGTTGAGGAGCTTTGTAACCCTTTGGTTTTCTTTGTATGGCCTTCAATTCCTTCAATCACTGATCACAAACCTATACCTTAGTTATATGAATATGATGCAATGTTTTGGTTCATGCTATGACTTTGAGTATGCAAACTGATATGCTAAATGCCATGAAAAAATGAGAGGGAAAATTTTGAGGTATTACAGCTGCCCCTATTCAATCATCTGCAGACCAGAATGAATAATAGCAACAACTTTTAGATACTCAGGATATGAAGTGATTGAATACTCGAATAAAACCTGAAAATGTGTACTCCGTAAGACAATGAGGATGCCATTTTTTTCTTGTTTTGTTGTTGTTTTTTCTTTTTCTTTTTCCAGAGAGAATGGGATCATTGTACTTAAATGATTACCCAAGACGCGAAAAGAGAGGTGCCTATTGTACTTAAATAAGGCTTGGAAAGAAAAAAGGGGGCCTATTGTACTTAAATAGGGCTTGGAAAGAAAAAGGGGCCTGTTGTACTTAAACAGGGCTTGGAAAGAAAAAGGGGGCATGTTGTACTTAAACAGGGCTTGGAAAGAAAAAGGGGGCATGTTGTACTTAAACAGGGTTTCGAAAGAAAAAGGAGCATGTTGTACTTAAACAGGGCTTGGAAATGACAAACATTGACTTGGATAAACAAGGATGCTTGAAAAATAACATTGGTATCCTCTGTGGGGAGTACCTCAGGTTGAAAATGATGTTCCGGGTCTTATGTAATATCTTAAAACTGGCCCATGCTAGCATGCACATGTTTGAATTTATGGCATAATGTTCCATGATGATGGAAATGCTACACGTTTGAGGATACAGATGCAATGATGATTATGCATATGCGAATATGAAGAGATATCCTGATGAGGAGATAACAACAAATCCCAGGTGGCTTGACTGGGGATAAATGATGATCACTGCATTGATCTGGTTAATCCTTGTGAGGAGAAAACAACTCTGCGGGGAATATCGTTAATGATACATTGGCTCTGAACTGTCGCCATTACCAAAATTAAATTGGACTTTGAGATTGGAGAGCCAGGATCCTATTGGAAATGGACTCTTCTTGCGAGGTACGCTACCCGTTGAACTCCATTGGGGAAGTGATATCTCCCTGACTCGGCTGGGGAATCAGATGTATAATACTGTGCTGAGGTAGCAACCTGCTGGGGAGGAAAGAAAATCTTTGTACTGCTGGGGATTTCTCGTGTATTGAAGGGAATCTTTGCTTGGGGAGACCATCAGTCTTCTTTCACCACTGTTGGGGAAGATCTCTACTTCCATTCTACTGGGGATTATAGAAGACACATGGGAAGACGCTTGTTGAAGAATTTTGTCCAAGCATCTACTGAGAGATTCTGCTAGCAACACATATACCTGCATAAACGCAACTAATAGTGCCTACAACATAGAAAACTAGTTTCGCCTGTATGCCTCGGGCTTATGGAATAAGTCACCATCCTGATCACTTGACGGTTTTTAGAGTTGCATTAAATGTTTTTGTCCTCCTGAGGGAGTTAGAAAGCATTCAAATGTTCATAATTCAACTTGAAAATACAATTTGCTGGACGTTTTTGCAATCAATCAATGTTAAATGAAAAACAAAAACAAATGGTCATAGGTGTGACTGAAATTGAATTTTATTGATTTGGTGAATGGCCCTGAATAGGTATTACATCAAGAAGCAATCCCTGGAAAGAGGAAATCGCTCAAAGAAAACAAACTATCCTATTAGCAATGTGAAGAATGGATCTCATCAAGTTTCGACCCGGCTATGACTTGTATATCTTCATGACTCTCCGCTTGCTTCTCCCTTGAGGACAGTGATTGAATTGATCTTTAACCCTTGGAATGCCTTTAGTTGCAAGTGGATCGCAAGTTTCGCTGACTGTAGTCGTTCGTGTTAGTCCCTCTTTTGCGTGGATCGGCCTTTCTGGTTTTCAATCCACCGGGATACCCCTCTTTGCCTGAGCTGTCCAATGTGGCTTTTCAACTCAGCGGGTGTACATTTTTCTTCAATTTTTCCCTAATTTTTTCCCGAACCTTTTATTATGTTTTTGGCTCACCTGGATGCCCATTTTTTCCTGGATCTTTATTCTGTTTTATCCAGCGGGTCTTTTTACACGAAGTATTTTCTTATTGCGTCTGCGTTAACATGGGTATGGAAGTCTTCGCCATCCAGGGTTATTAAAATCAAGGCTCCGCCCGAGAAGACCTTTTTAACCATGAATGGACCTTCATAGTTGGGTGTCCACTTGCCCCTATGATCATTGAGAGGAGGAAGAATCCTTTTCAGCACCAGGTCACCTATTATGTACCGTTGAGGTCGTACTTTCTTGTCGAAAGCTTGTTTCATTCGGCGTTGGTACAACTGTCCATGACATACAAATGTTAGGCATTTCTCTTCAATGAGGCTCAGTTGATTGTACCTGGATCGGAGCCATTCAGCTTCATCTAGCTTGACATCCATCATTATTCTCAGCGAGGGGATCTCAACTTCGACCGGTAGGACTGCCTCCATACCATACACCAATGAGAACGGGGTTGCGCCTGTCAAGTTACACACAGATGTTGTGTACCCATTGTCGCTCCCGCTAAGTGACACAGGGTCAGATAGGGTACATACGCGAATGGTCGGCGAAAGGAGAAATGAAAATGAACTGAAAAGAGTCGCCAGCTAGGAATTTTTATCCCGAAGGAAAGATAATGCTGCACAAACCTAAGAAAAGATATGGATAAGACGGTCGCGAACCAGAGAAACTGAGAAAGGGGGTTGGTTACAACCTGGGAAGGTATTAGCACCTAGATTGTCCATCGTACTCGACGGGATCCACGCTTGAAAGTTGGTCTTTAAAGGGGTAGTGTCTGTGTTATCTATATGCAAAAGCTGGAAAATAATGTACAAGTGTGAGTGCAAGAAGGTGAAGTGGAATGCTCAGGAATGAGGCTTAAAAAGAATGATGGAAGAGGGGGGGAGAGACAGAGACTTTTGTTCGATAACAGTTAAGTTATGCCTACGTATCCTCTCGTGCAATGAGGAAGTCAGAACACCGTAGTTCGACTCAAAGAGACTGAAAGATAAATTGACTTGTGAACTGCTTGCTTGTCTATGCTCAAGTGCATGACCTGTCTGGCTCAGGTGCTAACTGTCTTGCATTAGACGGAAGAAGCGAGTTCTCGTTTGCGAGTGAAGATGATGAGAAAAGAATCCCGGAGGAGACAATTATTGTTTGTTTTTGGTGTTTTCAATCTTTTATTGCTTTTTTGTGTTTGTCATAAGTTAATGAGCTTAAGCCTAAACCAAGGATTAGTAAACTCATCATATCCTCCCTTTGATTAGGGATAATGAGAATACCTTAAGCATGAGATAAACACTTCAAACTTAATTACCATGATGATGTAGGATTAAGATCATTAACCTACTTGTGATTATTTAGAGGTTTTTGAGTTTTTGTTTAGTGTTAAGTAATGAGTTTAAGCCATAATCAAGGATTTAATGGACTCATTACTCCATCCTAATAGAAGGATAATAGATGAGAGCATTTAAGCTGAGGAAGATACCTCAACTTAATCCATGATTAGGGATTAACCTCATGACAAAACAAACATTTATTAAAGTGGATTTTAGTTAATGTTAAGATTAAGAAGTGAATTTTATGGTTTGTAAGACAACTTGAGGGGGACTTGTCCATTAACACTAGGGTTAGTCCTTCTTAACCAATTAAGGAAGAATTAGAACCCTAATTCAAGGCCCAAGTTACAAGCTATTCTCTTAGTGATTATTAAGATGGATTGATTAAGAGGTTTAAACAAATTAAGGGTTTAACACTTAGGATTAAAGTTATACACTCCATCCTAAGAGAAGGATGCAGGCATAACCCTAATTACAAAGTCTTAAAACCTTAAAGGTTTAGTCTCTGATTATGAGATGAGAAGAGAGACACAAAGAAGACTCAAAGGTAAAAAACTAAAGGGGACTAATCAAAATCCTAATTATTGTCATGCTTGGGTGTTCCTATGGTTTGTAAGGCTTGCAAGAGATCTTCAGAGAAGCCACCAATGGAAGAAGCAGATGAAAGGAGGAGAAGCAGAAGAAATAAGTTAACTTACTTCATTGAAGAAGATAAGTTACTTGAAGAAAGAAAGTGAATGATGAACATGAATGAGCAATCTCACTCAAAAGCAAAAGGAAATGCAGCAAGGATGCATAAGAAAGAGATGAAGAGAAATGAGAAGTGAAGGCAAATTCACTTCTCAAATTACTTACCACCTGAAATGTTAGCATAAAGGAAGGAAAGAAATGAAAATGAAATGTATGCAAAGAGGAAAACCAAAACCAGAAGCATAAACATGATGTAAATGATGCTATGACATGATGCAAAAGCATACCAAGTGCAATGGATGATCATACAAGTGATGAGGATGCAAATGAAGCATGTAGGAAGCATGAAAGCACATGAAAGTTCATGGAATGAAATGAATGCATATCATGGCAAATAAATGAAGAAATGATCAAGCATGATTCTAATGTGTCCTATGATGTCTTAGATGTCATGTGAATGCATGAAATGTCATGGCAAGTTCATGAATGGATGCATATGCAAGATGTATGCAAATGAACATGAGAAATTAGGGTTTTATGACAACATGAGATGCAAAAGACAAAAACAGAAGAAAATCACAAGATAAAAAATTGCAAATGAACTCTAACCCTATACTAGGTTACCATCCAAAGGGGGAGGTCAGAAGCGAAACCTAGAAGGAGTTATGAATTTCCTAAGTTTCTAGGGTTTTTTGGGTGATCTTCAATGCAAAATGCCAAACAAATTGAAAATGAAAGATAAAAATGAAACAAAAATGTTTTTAGAAACTAGAATCCATGCATAGAAAAATGCAAAAAGAATCATTCACAAACTCAACTTGGTTTAAAAGTTATGAATTTTTGAAGTTGGGGCTAGAAAATGATCAATTTTAAGAACCCTAATTCATTGAAAAATGCCAAAGCATGATCAAAACCAAAAAGAAATTTGTATGGTGAGTTTGTAAATGTTTCTAAATGTCTAGGAATGTTCTCTGATTTTTTTGGTGATTTTTAAATACTTAAATGTATTTTTAATTAATTAAAATCAATTAACTAATTAAGTAAAACATTTAAATGATTTAAAAATATTTTTTTAATGCAAAAATTAAAAATAAAAATATTTATGATTTTTGAAAATTAATAAAAGGCTTGATAAAAATTTTCAGAATTTTTTGATCATTTTTACTATTTTTAAAAATTATATGAAAAGAAATGGATAAAATATAAAATAAAATGAAATAAATGGAAAAGTATGAAGATCTGATGGTCTAGATTGAACCCTGGGGAATTTGCCTTGACCACGTGCGCTATCCAATGGCCATAATTCAAACTTAGTTAATTTTAATTAATTAATTAATTAATCCTGAATTAAGCTTAATGATCTAATCTGAACCTTTCAAAAACGCGCTAACTCTAAGATCTAATGGCCAAGATTCAAATTCACACTAATTACTCAGCTAACCCTAATTAAGCCCTAAGCACTTTCAGGTGACCGAAACAATGTTTCGGTCATCTTCTCCAGCGAGCACCTCACCCTAACTTCTTCCCTAAGCTACCCCAGACCCCCAAATTCTCCAGAAACATCCCCCAAACCATTCTAAACAAGAATCAGTCCATGAAAATCATTTATATTGCATCAAAGTGGTGAATCGAAGAAAAATGTTTTTTAGGTCAAGAATTTCAGAGCAAGCATACATACTGGTTTCTCAACCATTTTCAAAAATAATCACATCCCCATGATCAGGGGAGCACAGAGAATCATTTAAGAACTTAAAATGGGGTTTCTGGAAAAAAAGTTTGAGATGGCTACCTGAGTTGAAGCTTTGAGATTCTAAGCTTTCAGGGCCTCTCCTTTGTGCAAAAAGCTTCCTTTGATCCTCCTGAGGCTAGTGGAATGCTTGAAAAGCTTTGAGAGTGGCTGGTTTGTGTTGTGTGGTTCTAGTTTAGCAGAAATGGAGGTTTGTGTGTGTAGTGATTCAGGCCATTCCAAGGGTTGGGTTTTGTTCTATGGATGAAGAGTGATTTGTTGGTGAAAGAATTTCTGGATTTTGTTAAGTTTTGAGGGTGTTTCGAAGAGAACAAGTCTTGTGTCTATTTTTATGAATCCGATGTTGTTGTATGTTTCAGGCTCCAATCCTTCCTCTTATCTCTCCCTGCAAAACACTATTCCAAGAGTATGGGAGTTTTTGCCAAAAAGCCAAATATGTGTCCTTGAGAGTATGGGCCATGGCAGAGGAGATCTAAAGGGTGTATTGGCTTCAACTGAGTTTGAGGATGACCCTTGGATGGTTTATGATGGACTGCAACACTTGGATTGCAAGATAGCATGTGTTTTGCAAATTTCCAACTTTGTGAATTTTGAGATATTTGGTCATGGAAATGTCCCATTCAATGCTGAATTTTGGTCATGAAGTGTTACATGATGTTTCTGTGATGCTTTGAGACAATTTAGAAGTCATACCAATCCTTACAAATCATTTTTGCAAGAATCCCTCTTTTGAGAATTTTATGAAAAATGGCCTATGGGAACTTGTGATCCAAGGCATGATTTTGGGTTTTACATGTTGCATTGTCATGTGATGAAGTTCAGAAGTGAATTAGAGGTCACTTGATTGCTTGAAATGTGAAATTGCAAAAAATCCTCTTTGGTGTGAAACTTGAATTTTAGGATTTTTGCCAAATTTGCAAAGCCATAACTTGAGTTCCATAATGATTTAGCCCTTGTTCTTGTACTTTTTGAAAAGGGAATAATCCAATCTACAACTTGCATGACCAACAATTTTTCATTTGAAGTATTTTTGGTTGAGAAAGAGGAGGTTGAAAAACTTTCCCAAAATGGAAAGTTTACATTACAAGTCATTTCCATTTTTGGTAACTTTTTGTTTAGCTCACTTTTCTTCAATTTTGTGAACTTCCAAGCACTTCAATGATCAAATAAATATCATATAACTTCAATTTGATGAAAAATCCACTTTGGTTCCATTGTTGGGGCCTCAGATGCCCTGAAGAAGTTACCCAGTGAACAGATGACTTCCATAATGAATTTCTTCATCAAACTTGGTACATATGATCCTTATAACATATTGAGACCATTAGAATCAATAATGACCAAAAAAATTGGAGTTATGGCCTCTGAAACCAAAACCCTAATTTCAGGTCATCTGTGTAGTGAAACCCTAGCTCTGCTTCCATGCTTTCCCAGTTCTTGTGATTTCTTGACTTCCTTGATCTTTGAGGGATATAATATGATGATAGAACATACATGGACCCTCTTGGAATGATTGGAGACCTTTGGAGTGGCTCAGATGGATCCGTGGATTGCTCAGATCACAAACCCTAGATGCAGATGAACTTGAACTAATGCAGTGAAACAAAAATGCAATATGATATGATATGCTTAAACTAATGCAAGTATGAAAGATCACAAGCCATGGTGTGAACTTAGTGAGGGCAAATTTGGGGTGTTTACACCCATGTAGCGTAAATGGTAGCATTTCGTGTCAATCCTTATATGTCACAACCATCTTCTGAACGATTTTCATGATATTCTTGGTGGCCGCCTCAATGGCGCCGTTCAGCTTCGGGCGATATGGCGAAGAGTTGTGATGCTCGATTTTGAAATTCCCACACAAGTCAGCCATCATCTTGTTATCGAGGTTAGAATCATTATCAGTAATGATCCTCTCGGGAATTCCATACCGGCAAATGATGTCTCTTTTGATAAATAGGGCTACCACTTGTTTGGTAACATTGGCATAAGATGCCGCTTCGACCCACTTTGTGAAGTAGTCTATAGAAACCAGAATGTAACAGTGACCATTGGAAGTTGTTGGCTCAATCTTTCCAATCATATCAATGCCCCACATGGTGAACGGCCAAGGTGAATACATTATGCTCAATGGATTTGGAGGTACATGGACCTTATCAGCATAGATATGGAACTTGTGGCACTTTCAGGAATATTTACAGCAATCGGATTCCATGGTGATCCAGTAATATCCCGACCTTAACAGCTTCTTGGCCGTAGCATACCCTCAAGCATTGGTATCGAAGGAGCCTTCATGAACCGCTTGCATCAACAGGTCAGCTTCTTGTCTATCCACGCATCTGAGCAGAACCATGTCGAAATTTCGCTTGTATAGCACATCATCTTTATTAAAAAATAATTCACCTGCTAGCCTTCTGAGAGTCTTCTTGTCTTTACTGGATGCCCCAGTCGGGTATTCTTGCAAATTCAAGAATTGCTTGATATCATGATACCAAGGTTTGTTATCTTCACCACTGTCAACTGCGGAGACATAGGCAGGTCTTTCGAGACGAGAGACCATGATTCGAGGCACGTAGTTCTCTTGACACACTTTGATCATGGATCATAAAGTTTCTAGAGTATCAACGAACTGATTTTCATCTGGTTGAATATAATTCAGCTTGACCTTGGTGAAGAAAGTTAGCAACCTCCTGGTATAATCCCTATAAGGAACCAGGTGAGTTTGATGGACTAACCACTTATCATTGACTTGGTTCACCACCAGGGCAGAATCTTCGAAGATCTCTAGATTCTTGATTCGCAAGTTGATTGCCTCCTCGACCCCCCATGATACTAGCTTCATACTCTGCTTCGTTGTTGATACATTCGAATGTCAGCCGAGCAGTTAAAGGTATATGGACCCCCTCTAGTGAGATAATGACAACACCTACTTCGCTTATGTTTACGTTCACAGCTCCGTCGAACATCAACTTCCATTTGGATTCGGGGTCTGGTCCCTCCTCTGGAAGTGGTTCTTCATAGTATTTCAACTTGAGGAACATGATGTCCTCATTCAGGAACTCAAATTTCATGGGCTGATAATCATTGATTGGCTACTGAGCTAGGTATTCTGACAATACACTCCCTTTGATTGCTTTTTGCAAAGTGTATTGGATATCATATTCTGTCAAAATCATCTGCCATCGGGCTACCCTTCCTGTTAGAGCTGGCTTCTCGAAGATATACTTTACAGGATCCATCTTTGAAATTAGGAGAGTGGTGTGAGTCCGCATGTATTATCTTAGCCCGCGAGCAGCCCATGCGAAAGCGCAGCAAGTTTTCTCGAGTAGTGAGTAGCATGTCTCACAATCGGTAAACGTTTTGCTAAGGTAATAAATGGCATGCTCATTTTGACCAGACACGTCTTGCTGACCTAGCACACATCCCATTGATCCTTCGAGTACGTTAAGGTACATGATTAAGGGTCTCCCTGGCACTAGAGGCATGAGAATCGGGGGTTCTAGCAAGTACTCCTTGATTCGATCGAAGGCCTTATGGCAGTCATTATTCCACTTGATAACCTGATTCTTCCTCAGAAGCTTGAAAATAGGCTCACACGTGGCTGTTAGGTGTGAGATGAACCGTGCAATATAGTTCAATCTCCCTAAAAAAAACGCCTACTTCTTTCTCACTTCTTGGTTCAGGCATCTCTTGGATGGCTTTTACCTTTGCAGGGTCGAATTCGATTCCATTTTCACTAATAATGAAACCCAGTAGCTTACCGGAATGTACCCTGAAAGTGCATTTGTTCGGATTCAACCTTAGTCTGAATTTCCGGAGTCTGTCAAACAACTTGGCTAAATTGACTAGATGCTCTTCTTCTGTTTGTGACTTTGCTATCATGTCATCAACATAGACCTCAATATTATGATGAATTATATCATGAAATAGTGTCACCATTGCGTGTTGGTATGTTGCTCCAGCATTCTTCAAACCGAACAACATGACTTTATAACAGAAGGTGCCCCAAGGCGTAATAAACGTAGTCTTTTCCATGTCCTCTGGCGCCATTTTAATCTGATTATAGCCCGAGAAACCATCCATGAAAGAGAATACGGAAAACTGAGCGGTGTTGTCAACAAGCACGTCAATGTGAGGCAAGGGGAAATCATCTTTAGGGCTGGCCCGATTCAAATCCTTATAGTCCACGCACATCCTAACCTTACCATCCTTTTTAGGAACTGGTACAATATTTGCAACCCACGGGGGATAACTGGTTACAGCCAAGAATCCGGCATCAAACTTTTTTTGCACCTCCTCTTTAATTTTAATGGCCATGTATGGGCGTGTACGTCTCAACTTTTGCTTTGCAGGTGGGCACTCTTCCCTGAGAGGTAGTTTGTGCACCACAATATCAGTGTCCAAACCAGACATGTCTTGATAAGACCAGGAGAATATATCAACATATTCTCAAAGCATGGCAATTAGACGACTCTTGATAGATTCTTCTAACGCAGCCCCGATCTTCACCTATCTCTTGTCTTCTTCAGTCCCCAGATTTATCACTTCAATAGCCTCTTCATGTGGCTGAATCATTTTCTCCTCTTGTATAAGCAACCTGGCCAGCTCTTCGGGCAATTCGCAATCTTCTTCACCTTCCTCGTCGGCTAGGTAAATTGGATTATCGAAGTCATACTGAGCCATAGCAAGGTCATCCTTGATGAGACCCGAGGATGAGCATCTGCATGAATGATGATTCATGCTAGATTTAGAAGCTATTTGAGATGTGAAAACATTGCCATTTTATTTTGAAAACAAAAACAAAAATGAGAATGAAAGACATGGAACAGCATGTCATGAATGCAAAAACGCCCGCTTTATTGATGATTATTAAAATACATTATGAACAAAAGAACCCTTACAATGAGTCTATATTCCCCAGATAAGACATAGGACTTGAATATAGGAAAACATAAAAATAAAAAACCATTACTCTTCAAGGAAAGTGACAGAGATGAGCTTCTCCGATGACCAGTTATTTAGTTGCGTCCCTAGAGCACGAGGCTTGACCCACTCATCCATATTGCAGTCACTGTCAGTTGTATCTTCTTGCGCAGCACAGAAATTTCCATGATTAACTCAACCAGCACTAGTGAATGTGATTGGGCTTTTCCGACCACTAGCATTTGGCCTAGGCGCTGATAGACCCGGCTAATAACCAACTCCATACATATCTTTCTTTTCTGGGATTGAAACTGTCCTGCCCCAACCTTCTTACGTACCTGACTCCACCCCTTCCAAGGCATGCTTGTAAGAAGCTATAGAAGCTCCTTTCTTTTAATTTTCATATGAAGCAGCTGATGCAACCTCAGGTTTGACGGGCTCAAAAGCTTGACAAGGAGTCTCAACGATCTCTCCCTCCATTTCCACATATTTAAATGATGCTAGGTGGATGATAAGGATGTCTTCCTCTCCTGATACTGTCACGATTTTCCCTTCCCATATGAACTTTAGCTTCTGATGAAGAGTGGAGGATACTGCCCCCTCTGAATGAATCCATGATCTCCCCAACAAGCAACTATAAGTAGGCTGAATGTCCATTACATAGAAAGTAGCGTTGAAGACATGTGGTCCCACCTTGATAGGAAACTCCACCTCTCCGAAAACTGACCTCCTTGAGCCATCAAATGCTCGTACAACCAAGTTGCTCGGCCTCAACACGACCCCATCATAGTTCAACTTCATAAGGGCTTTATTTGGCAATACATTCAGCGATGATCCTGTGTCAACCAGCACATGTGATAGTACAACACCCTTGCACTCCATGGAGATATGAAAGGCGCGGTTGTGATTGCATCCTTCTGATGTTAAATCCATATATGTGAAGCCCAAAACATGGCTAGAGTTTACACTCAACACCATGGTTTCCAACTGATTCACTGATATGTCCTGTGGTACTTAAGCATTGTTCAGGATTTTTAACAGGGCCTTCCTATGGGCATCTGAGCACATTAACAAGGATAAGATAGAGATCTTCTAGGGAGTATGTTGTAAGTGGTGTACAATCGTGTAGTCACTTTTCTTGATAATTCTTAAGAATTCCTCTTCCTCCTTATCAAATGTGATGTCAGGTTCTGCTGAAGGTGCAGGTGCATCATTGGTCATGGGTTGTTTTCCCCTGGATTTTGCCTGAGCTTCGGCAATATCTATAGGTTGCACAGTATTACTTCTTATATTTTCTGGAGCGAATAACCTGCCGCCTCGGGTAAACCCTCCAACCCCTAAATTTTCAATTTGGCATGGAGAAGAAGTGGATGCAGTCAAGTCCTGCTTATTACAATTATAGTACACTTCACCCCCATAATTCCAAGGAATAGCTTTGTCACTCTGGTACGAGACAGGACCAGCAGTGGTAATGGTTATGGGTGCTACTCTTGTTGCAGCAGGAACCTGAGCTAGGTTGTAATAGATATTAACAGTTGATATGTCTTCGCTTTTCACAACTTTATCAAAATATATGTTGCCTTCATTGATCAACATTTGTATCCCTGATCTCAGTTGATCGCAACCATCAGGGGAACTAACACAATCTAGGCAATCTTCTTCACAACCCGGAAATAAATATTTCTTGGCCAAGCAAGCTTTTATTGACATCAGTGGAGTATTCAAGTCATTAACATCGGATATCAAATTTAAGCATTCACCACTACCAATGGCTCCTACAATCCTCCCTTGAGGAGGCATAGATTATGGAGGGAGTAGGAGTGAAATTAATGGCTTTGGAATCAATTAAATCCTGAATGATGTGCTTCAGTGCCTTACAATTCTTCGTGCTATGACTAAGAGCCCCAGAATAGAACTCACAGTGAGCGTTGGCATCATACCCTTCAGGGATATGCCCCGATCTTGGAGGTAGTAAGGTCCTTAGCGTGACCATTTGCAGTTGTAGAAGATTCTGAAGGAGCTGGGAATATGACATGGGTGGTGCTTCAATATGTCTGTCTTTGTGTCTGGAAGGATAGTATGGCCTGTGAGCCCTCTGTTGTTGGTAATTTGGCTGACGTTGTTGTTGTTGAACCGGCGGTTGGTTTGCTGGAGCAGCAATGGTAACTGGAGCTGCTTAATGGTACATATTATGATTCTGTCTTCTGTCCTGAGTGTACACAACCCCCGTTTCTCCCTCTCGGCGTTTCACAAATGGTTTTTTTCACATTGGAGGTTGAAGCTCCACTGTTCTGGATTTTTCCTTGCTTTATACAGCTTTCTATTCTCTCACCTAGTAAGATAATGTCTGAAAAGCCACTTGATGAACAACCTACTAACCTCTCCATGAAATGCCCTGGGAGGGTATCCATGAAGAGATCCACCACTTCTCTCTCCAACAAAGGTGGTTATACCCTGGTGGAAACCTCACGCGATCTCTGAGAATAATCTTTAAAGCTTTCCAAATTCTTCTGTGACAAACTCTGGAGTTGAGTACGGCTAGGCACCATATCAATGTTGTACTAATATTGTTTAAGGAAGGCCTCCCCTAGCTCTTTCCAGTTTCGAACAGAGTTCCTCTCCAGCTTCATATACCATTCCAGTGAGCCCCTAGAGAGGCTGTCTTGGAAATAGTACATCCAGAGTTTCTCGTCTCTTGTATGAGCAGTTATCTTTCGGTAAAAAGCCTCCAAATGTGTCTTGGGGAAGGAATTTCCATTGTACTTATCAAAGCTTGGTGGCCTGAATTTAGGAGGAATGACCACTCTAGGAACCAAACTCATATCAGATACATCTATCCCAAGAGTGTCTCTACATTCAAGGGCCTTAACCTTCTCAGCCAACAACAGAAAATCTTGAAAGTTTCCTCCCATTCCAAATTCCATATCATCATTAGCAGGAGGGAATTGATCCTCCTGACGGTCTTCCACGTGGATAAGAGTAGGCGTGCCATTTTCTGGACCTGGAGGTCCATTTCCTCTGTTATTGTTGGGTGGATTCCCCTGAGCATCTGTAGTAACCACTGGAGTAACCACTTGAGGGTTAGTTTGGGGAGGACTAAGCCTCTGCATGACATTCCTCAGATCCTGCTGCCCTTGGGCCATACCCTGCATCATAACCATAAACTCTCCCATTCGGGTGCGAAATTCGTTGAGCTCTGTCTGCACCGCGTCCATGATGTTCCTTTGATTGTTGCGGGTAGCGTACTGGTGAGGAATTCTTTGTCTAGGATAACGGGTCCTGACAGCTCTCACAATCTTTTCCTGAAATATTGATAAGTTAAGTAACCTGGAGAAACCTGCAAAAGAAAGAAAAATGCAAATGATATGTATGCAATGATGTGTTCTTTTATCCTCAAGGGTTTTGTTTTACTTCCCCATTCTGGTATTAAGAGAATAGCTTTTGAAAGAAGACCTTGTGTGACATTCAGATGTGAAGTGGTAGCATTTAATATCCCGTGTCCGTGCAAGAGATAGCAACCAGAGATTTAAGGAAAATCAAAATAAATCTGAAATAACAAAGTCCCGTAGGGGGAAAGTTCATACATTAAAGGGAAAGTACATCAGCAAGAAGGAAATCCCACAACAGGCCTGTGGGTAATCCAAATATGTGAATACAAGACTAAAGTCCAGGAAAATCTACATCTTGTAACCTCCAGCTAAGGCGCTTGACACCTTGGAGCAACTGGGTTATATCCAGATGATCTGGTTCCTGTATGAGCTTTTGAATCAGGAGATCCCTAAGGTCAAAAGAGGCATGCAACTCCTCAATTTGGTGTAGGAACACCTTCTCACTTTCTTTGCTCTCACTTGATCTAGTATTGGTCTTCTTAACATCAACCCGAAGCCTTAACTCCTCTATCTCTTTTTGAGCATCCTCCATTATCTGTTGACTCTTTGCCATGTCTTGAAGATGACTCTTCTCTTGGTGGTGGGCCTTTTGAAGCAACTCTCCTTGCTCAGCTAAGGAATCCTGAAGACCTTTGATCTCTAGCTTGTATTTGGCCTCCCACTCTTTCTACTTCTTCAGGTTATCTTCCCATTTCTCATGCCACAAAGTTATAGCTTCATTAGCTTCATTCAACTCTTTCTTATTTTTTCGGCGCTGGCTCGCCTTATGAGTTTCAACTAATCCTCTTTTATTAAAATAGAGTTCTCTCTCTTGGAAGTCCTATTGCTTGAGCCTGACCATTTCTTCATCCTGGTGAGCTCTCTCTTTCAACTTTTGATTTTGAATCTTCAACTTCTGGCATGAGTTATTGGCCTCTTGATTCTCCATCCTAAGCTACTTAACCAAGGCCTCCAACTTCTGATAGTCTTTGAGAGGTACTGAATCAAAGGGTACTTCCTCCTTAGGGTACAAAGGGGATTCCATAGAGAACGGGAGAAGTGAGACCTTTACACGATCTTTCAACCATGTAGAAAAGGATCATATATTTTTGGGTCCACTTTCCCAAAATATTTCCTTCCTTTCCTTATCCTGACCTCCTAAGCTTAGGCTACCTGTATATACAACTCCCTATTTCCTTCTATCAAGAAATAAAATGACTTGAATACCTCTTCAGCTGATGGTGGGACCTTTAGTGGGTAACCAAACTATTTTCTGGACATTGAAGGATTATAGTGTTTTCCCCATTTCTTTCCTAGTAAGGGTACATTGGGAAAGGTTCCACAACTAGCAATAATCTCTTTGCCTATGAAGTCCCTATTGCACCCCCAAGCTATGTTGTCTGAGATTAAGCCCATCAATCTTTTGGACCACTTCCAATCCCGTTTCAAGTCTTGGAAAGGTCCTGATTTTGGGAGTTGCCTTACAAACCGGTCAGCAAACAAGGGAGCACAACTGTTCACATGTCCTTTTCTCTTTTCATTCCTGTAATGAACCCCATAGTAGAAGTCACCCAGCAATGTAGGCACTGGGTTTCTTTTAACAAACATGGTGATAGCCTCCATGATGATTAATCCTTTCTCTCCTGTGAACAAGCTTATCCCATATACCATCAAAGCCAGCAATGTATTGAACTTAGCCCATTTTTTTCGGAGGCCAGATCCCGAGCTTCCTTGACAAGAAAATCTAAGAGAAATCCTTTACCTTTACTGACATCCAGCCCTCTACTAACCTTGGACAAATCCAAATGCAAAAAGTCAGCTATGTCTCTACATGAAGGCGTCTTCTCTAAGCCATAATAAGAAGCACCACTCTTGATGGGAATCCTAAGGATACTAGAGATCTCTTCCAATGTAGGATCCAAAAGGTAATCTGGGAACACAAAGACTCGCAACTGTGGATCATAGAATTGTAACAAGGAGTGAAGGTTGTCTCTTTGGTAAACTTTTGGTTTATTCACATATTCCAAAATCATTCCATACTCTTTTTTGAAGTCATCCAGGACCTTGTCATTCATTAGGCTGATCAACTTCTGAATACCCTCTGTCTTTGGTTGCGGGAAAGTATAGTGAACATTCTTCTTCCTTAGAGTTTCCATCTTGAAGCAGCAATGCAATCGGGAATTGGGAGTAATATGAACCTTGAGAATAAAAAGAACACATATGATTAATGAAGTCATGATGCTTATGCAAGGCAAGGCATGTGATCAGTGATGTGTCTGTGTAGTGTCAAACATATAAGCAAGTGTTTGTGCAGGGTTACAACATCACCACATCAGAATAATCATTTCTCTAATCAGAGGTTCAAAGAGAACAAATCACAATACTGAGCCATGCTGGTACAGTGGGTGTGTTGAAGGTCAGGGTTCCTACAAACTAGTAAACCCCTCCCAATCTCATGGGTGTGCTACTCGAGTCAACATCATGGACTCTCAAAGGCCGAATAGCAATAATACGTTCACCAAATCCGAGAAATGGCTCATGACCAAATCAGGGAATCGGTTTGGAATTATGTACCATTCAGGGAGGTCTCAGCTAAGTCCAAGGAAACAAGCATCCCTCATAAGTCCCTAACTTCAAGTACTGAATCGAGAAACAATAGTACATTCATCCCGAAGGGTACAATACTATCGTCATACGAACAATTTTCCTTAACTGGGTTCCTATGAGAGAACCAGGCCATCCTATGCGAGTTCCCAGTGGGCCCTCGGATGCGAGTGGGTTTGCCAACAAATATGGTCTTCCACTGTCATCACTAGAGAGGGATGTTTCCGCAAAGGTTCTCAATGATCGGTCCCCTGACTGCACATAACTATCAAGGTTGTGTATTTCCCCAGAAAGATTCTGGCATCAATACATTCCCGAGAAGGTCGCAAGTCAAGGCGTGGAACTCACTAATACAAACATAGCTAAATGCCATGAAGCCAATGTGGAACCACTCTAAGTCCTAGGTGCACTCAAGCCGGGTATTTGGCTTATCTCACAATAACAAATCCCATCCCATGGAAAAAATGAAACCAGCACAGTCCAGTATATGATGCATGTGAACATAAATACCGAAAGCACTAATTAAATGTTGTATAGTAAATTGTAAATGAAAACAATAAATAAACACACAACATCACACATATAAACACCCAAAGGAACAAAAATAATCAGGTGCTAGGATTGACTCTACGAGGGAAACCAGAGATTTTGGGATAGATCCCCGGCAGAGTCGCCAGCTGTCGCTCCCGGGATTTTCATCCTAGTACAAACGCGAAAGTGACGTGAAAAAAGGTAGAGTCGCCAGCCAAGCATTTTTATCCCGAAGGAACAGGATAGGTAATGTTGCACAAACCTAAGGAAGAAGGAAATGACTAGGTCCTGCGAACAAAAGATCTGGGTTCGAGAGTCGGTTTGGACCTGGGAAGGTATTAACACCCCAGACCGTCCGCCGTACCCGACAAGATCCACGCTTGTTTGTCTGTTTCAAAGAATGAGAAATAAGATGATGCTGAATAAAACTGCTAACTGGACTGGAATAAGAGTGGGAAATGGAAAAGAGATCGAAAAGAAAGAAAATGTAGGGAAAATAAAGAATGTGCTCGAACGGGCCCTACCCCGCTGCCTACGTACCTCATCGGGAAAATAAGGATCAGAGTCGACGTAGTTTGCCTAACTAAGACGGGAACTATTTGTTTATGTTTTTTATGCACTGTAATTGCGTATGTCTATGCCCAGGTGTTGCAGAATCGAATTGTACGAGTGCGTTTACCGTCTTGCATGCGAGACAAGTCGTTGAAAGTTCGCATTTAGAGTGAATGAGGTGAGAAGAGAAATCCCGCTGGAAAGTCGCTTATTGTTTATTGTTTTCTTTTTAAGAGTTTTTTATGAATTTGGCACAAGGAATTGAATTCAAACTCTTTTCCATGGAATGTGTACTTTCTACTACATTCCAAGATGGAATAGTTGAACAAGCACACCAAGTAAGGAGAATTTATCCAAGACTTGTTTCCAAGGATTAGGGTCTAAGTTCACTAGCTTATTGAACTTATTACATGTTTTTGTAGCCTTTTGAAGAAATTTCTTTTATGTTTTCTTTGTGAATATAGTCTCATGATCAGACTTGTACATCATGCTAAACAGGCCCATACTGTTCCAAGATGGACTGAATATGAGTGCCCCATGGAATAAGGTTATACACAAGAGATTATTTCAAGCATTTATTAAGTCTTTTGAATTTTGTTTGAAGATGAGAGAAGAAGAGTCAAATGGAAAAAGGACAAAACTAATGGGAACTGAGACACAACCCTAAGTTATTCATTCAAAATACATCCTATGGTTAGTGAGGTATTCTAAACATAATAAGAAAAGAGAATTAGAACCCAACTTACTTCCTAAGGAAGATAAGTTGTTTCTAAGAGCCAAAAGGGGAAAACCTATAATCAAAGCACAAAGTGCTAAGGAAAACACAATAAAATGCATAAGAGATGAGAATGAAGTAATACTTACCTTAATCTTCCCCTCTACAAAACAAATGTTAGCATGATGAAGAAATTTGGACAATTGTAGCATGGTAAAATTCAAGGAATAACTCACACTAGTTAATAAAGGCACTAATGAACTTCTAGTCCTAAAATCAAGCTCTAAGGTATCTTACATGCTAACTAGCTTCTAAGGGCAGGAGCTAAGTCAAATAAAAATTATCTAAAGCTATGAAGTAAACCAAACTCAAACTATACCTTAAAGTGTCACTAAACCCTAATGAAAGCTAAGGAGAAGTTATAAGGGAAATTGAAGTATTTAAGCATGGTCAAATTACCTAAGGTCAATGGTGAATGTAAAGTCCAGAACCTAGCACTAAATGAAAGTGTTAAATAACATAAAATCAAATGGGAAAGAAGAGATTCAAGTCATGGAGATGTAAAACATAAGAATGAAAAATGAAGGAATGAACATGGAAACATGGTTTTCAAAGTAAGAAAAATGACTTAGAAAGAAAAAACCAAACATGAACAAAGAATTTTGAACTTCCCAAAAAAACCAGGGGTTTGATGAAAAGTTAAGATGGAAATTGGATTCACAAAGTATTCCCAAATGAAGTGGTGAGAAGTTTATTATGGTTAAGGACAAAAAATGTGACTTATGATGCAAGACACTTAGAAAAATACCAAATGACCTAGAAAAATTATGAAATTTAACATTTAGGATCACAATCTAGAAGATGATTCATGTCTTAAAAATCTCACAAAAACTCATATTTTTGCCTAGTCAAATAAATGCTAGAATTGAATTATAGTTCATAGGGATCAATGCAAAAGAAATGACTCAAGAGGATACCAAATGTGACCTAAAAATTGAACAAAATTTATTTTTGGGAAGTTTGATGAGTCCTCTAGATAGGGAAAAAGAATGAACATTTTATCAATTATGGTTTAAGAGAACATAATTGGACAAAAATGATTGGTCCAGAAATAAGAAAATATGGAAGAAAAAATGGAAAATTAATTCTGACTCAAAAATACAGCAAAAATGGAATTAAAAACTGTGTGAAATTAAAAAAATGATGAAGAACACGTGTGAATTTATTTTGGATTTTTGGATGAGGTTTTGTATTTTGTTTAATTGAAAATGGAAAATGGTATAGAAAATGAAATAAAAATGGAAGAAAATAAAATCAGATGGGCCTGGGGGGTTTGAAAAGTAATGAAATGAACTAAAATGGGCTTAGCATGCACGCACAGGGGGGTGTCAATAGAAGCTAAGGACTTTTAGTTCATAAAAAAAAGTATGTGCCAGGCATGTGATTCATTAATGTGGTGGCTGATTTTTGTGCGTTAGATGGAAAAGATCTAAAGGTCGTGTTATGTTTTCACATTAATGATAGAATTACTATTCCAGTGACTGGAGAAAAGTTCCCGTGAACTCTGGTTAGGGCTTGGCAAAAATCTTCACTAAATTGGAAAAGGAAACCATGGTTGCACTCGTCTCACTCCCCTGAATCCGAATCTAGTCTTAGTTTTCACTCAAGGTTCATGTATTGCACAAATCGAAACCAAACATTTCCACCTAAAAAATTGAATATAAGCCTGTAAAAGGCCTATCAACTAAACAGATGTTGCAATGCTTCTATCAAGCTCATATCAACACAAAGCCACCAAGACAAATCAAAATCGTGCATATGAAAGTTAAGAGGAAACCTGAATTGCAGAGGTACTCTAAGTTGAAGAAATCCAGAGATCCTGCTCCTATCACACTCTATGCATGATCTTGATGCCTTCTAGAGTGAAATAAACACTCAGTTGATGAATAATCTTGAATAATTGGTGAAGATGCAGAGAATTTGCAGAGAGAATATATTGGTGCTTCAAGCCATTAACTCCATGGATATGCTGCAAATCATGATGTTGATGATGGTTTGATGAAGATTGAGACTGAATTGATGAAGTTTGAAATGATCCGATTCAAAATGCAGTTGAAACTCAAGGAGATGCAGCCATGGATCTTTGAAGTTTCCAGCCACTTACTCCATGGAAATGGTGTGTGGTGCGATGAGGAAGATGAATTGATGAAGAATGGATCAAGGTTGATGAAGATGAAGCTTCCTTGAAGCAAAATGCAGAAGCAATGCTAGAGAGAATTTGATGATTTTTTATGTGATTCTGAGCAAAAATTAAGTGTGTTCTGGATTCAGTTGAGATGAAGGCTTATGTAACTTGGGTTAAGCCCCTAACCAGCCCAGTTAACAGTTAGAAGTTGAGTTAATTGAGTCAAGTTTGTTAGAGGTGAGTTGGAATTAGTTATGAAGCTCTAGGGTGTGATCTCATGCTGTGATGTTTATGCTTGTTATGGTGATGGTGAAGTATGATGCAGCCTGCAATGGTTTATGCTTGAGTTGAAGTAAATTGTGAAGTTGATTCACTTTGATTGTGAGCACAATTCACTCACAAATGCAGCCCCAATCTTCTGAACTGACATTTCCCCTTTTATGTATCAAACAAAAACTGTTTGCAGAAAAAAGAGACTTATGTATCGATACATGTTAGTAATATAACATGTATGAGTCGATACACAGATGTATCCATCGATGCATAGTGAAGCTTTGGTTATTTCCAGCAAGTTAATTCAATCATGCATCGATAATATCATGAATAAATCGATACATAGCCTATTTCCAGAAACACAATGAAGCATGTATCGATACAACACTCATATGGATCGATACATATCATAGAAGAAACATGCATCGATGCAAAATTCGTATGTATCGATCCATACAGAAGCAAATTCCTTTTTTTGTGATTAACAAAGACTTGTGTCAATGAAAACTAAGCATGTATCGATACATACACAAGAAAAATTGTTTTTTCCATGATTTCTCCATCATTTCTTGATCAAACTTGGTCCATAGGATTCTTGTGACCCTAATTTCATGATCTTGATATCAAAAAGTCAGGAGTTGACCTTTTGCTCAGTCTGGTTGACTTCTCCTAAATTCCTTGATTTTCAATCCACGGATCAATTAAAGCCCTTCCAAAATGAATCCATGGATGAAATTTTAACCCTAGGTACTTTCCATCATGTAGAAAATAATAGAATCAAGTTTGGATCAAAACTTCATTGAGAAGCCCAGTTAATTGGAAACCCTAATTTTGCCCTTTTTATCAGGAGATGTTGCACTGCTTGCATTCTTTGATCAACTCACTTCTTTCTAAGACTTGTGGATTCAAAAGAAGACTTGTGGAATGTTGTGACCCCTTTGCATAAGGTTGAGGAGCTTTGTAACCCTTTGGTTATCTTTGTATGGCCTTCAATTGCTTCAATCACTGATAACAAACCTATACCTTAGCTATGATGAATATGATGCAATAATTTGGTTCATGCTATGACTTTGAGTTTTCAAAGTGATATGCTAAATGCCATGAAAAAATGAGAGGGCAAATTTTGAGGTATTATAAAAGGCATTGTAATACCCCGTATTTTATTTAATACTCTGAATAATATTAATTGATAATAATATTATTCCTGATTACTCTAAGAAATTTTAACGGAACTAAATAGAGTAATCAGCGGGATATTATTTTATTGATTGATATTAGTTGATTCAGAGGTTTTATAAAATATCGGATTGAGAGACATTTTTTGATACTCTCTAATTTTGGACACAATGGTAAAATATATGATTTTATAATTGTTAATAGAAAGGAAATAAGAAAAAGAAGAAGTTAGTAAGGAAAAATAATAGAAAGAAGAAGGAAGAAGAGAGAGAGAAGAGATGAAAAGGAGGAAATACCCCAAGGCTTCAAATTCATCTTACTTCACCATCCATTCGTCGAATCGACTCAATCTTTCCGCCATTCTTCATCTCTCGAGGTGGGTTCGTAGTTAGATACTTTTGTTTTAGATTTTGGTTGAGTTTTAGGTTTATGAGTTTTTAGAGATTTTGGTAAAAAGCTTGAAATCAAAAGATTTAACGGTTAAAAATTTGATTAAAACTAAGTGTGATGTTTAGTACATGATTGTATACATGTTTGTGGTTGAGTTTCCTCTAGTTTAGTGTAATTTGGTGGAATTTGGGGGTTTTGGGATGGCTTCCCATAGCTGGTGTTTTTGGGGTTTCTGCTAAGTTCGCCCCACGAACTGAAGAACTTTTCCAAGTTCGCCCCGCGAACTGTAACTTTCAGGGTGAGTTGTGTTCCTTTTAAAGAATTATGTTTTCTTTCATAACTTTTGATCCGGTTATCCGTTTTTAACGTTCCATATATCGTTTTGAAGCTAAAACTAAGTATTTTCTTATGATGTCGAGAAATATTATTTTCACCCGACTTTTACCCGACTTTTCGATTAAACCGTAACAATGTGTAAATATGGAAATATGAGTTTAAGGAAATAAAAGGTGAAAACTTGTGAGGTAGCTAGGTTACCCTAGGTGTTTCGGAACGGTTTTTAGGGATTTAACAATACTTAGGCGTAGATACTCGGTTAGTGTCTTCAGGCTAGGTAGTTGTTAGATGTTGGAAGTTTACTTCCTCGCGTATTATCCTAATTTAATTATATCTGGCAGGTGTTGGTATAATTAATCAGTGGATCTGAAACTCTTAATGGATGACAGTGACTCGTGCTTGCTTGTCATCGGGAGTATGACTGGGTGGTGAAAGTATCCATTAGGAATAAGTAACTGTGACCCGTACTTGCTTGTCATCGGGGAGTATGATTGGGCGGGAAAAGTTACTTAGTTGCTAGGTACCGTGACCCGTGCTTGCTTATCATTGGGGAGTATGAATGGGCGGGAAAATTACCTATGGTAGATGATTAGTGACCCATGCTTGCTTGCCACCGGGGAGTGTGGCTGGGCGGGGAAAGTCATCTACACGTTAAGGATCGAGTGGCCCGTACTTGTTTTCCTATGTGTGGCCGAACGGGGAAAGATGCCTTAAAGCACTTCGTGTGTGCTCCATTTTATTTTTATTTGGTTGTCCCTAGTATGTGAACTCAAAGTCTAGGTTTTCCCCGATTTTAGTAGTGTTTTAGTTTGAACCTATTAGAGCCGAGAGAACTCTAAGATAGGGAACTCACTGAGATGTTTTATCTCACCCCATGTTGATGTTGTTATTTCAGGTACTTCATGTTCCGTTAAGGGTAAGGATAAGGCGACTTGATTATCCTTACTAGTGTATGGCTTTGTCTTCCGCTGTGGATTTTTGAGATCTTCGGATCTAGTTCTTAGACTTTTGTAGTTTGAACATCTTGTATTATTCTATAGCTTTTTTTTAGTACCTTATGTTGTAGTGGCTATACTTATACAATATGTTGCTAAGAACTTATTTGTATTTTAGTACCTAATTTTAAATATTTATATATGAAAAATATGCTTTATGTATGTCTTTTGTATATGGGTATTACAGTTGGTATTAGAGAAGGTCGTATCCTCGACCTAGCCTTGAAATATTATAAGTGTTTTCTTCCGTTCATACATGTTGATTTGCGGTAGAACTAAATGTTATGTTTATGGTATTGAGCCTGATCAACTTAATCCTATTTTGATGACATTTATGAATATGGATGGTAGACGTGTAACTCGTGCTCGACCCAGTGTCACTCCTCCCGGTAGCAATCAAGCAGGTGGTGATGGGAATGCTCATATATTCCTATTTATCTAGCAGATGCAGCAACAACAACACCCGTTCATGCAAGAAATGATGCATCAGATGAGTGGGGGCCTTCACCCTCGTGTGGTTGCTCCTGAAGCTGTGGGTGGGACATTTAGAGACTTCTTCCGCATGAACCCTCCGGAGTTTCATGGCGGATTGGACCCGGTTAAGGCTCATGAATGGGTGATTGGAATGGAGAGGATATTCCAGATTGTGATTTGTAGTGAAGAAGACAAGGTGACCTTCGTGTCACATTTAATAAAGGGTCCTGCTGCTAGGTGGTGGGAGAGCGCTTCCAATTTGATGATGGTACAAGGGGTTCCGAGAGTGTTGCAACAATTTAAGATAATTTTTATGGATAAGTATTTCCCGAGTTCCTTGAGGACACAAAAGGAGTTCGAATTTCAACAATTGAGGCAAGGGAGCATGACTGTGGCTAGTTATGCTGAGAAGTTTGAGAATATGATGGCCTACTCTAGGAAAGCTACTTATGCTCCTAATGAAAGGTGGAAAATTGACTAGTTCTTGTTTGGATTAAGGATCGAGATCTCGCATAGTGTCTCTCAACGGGAGTTCACTGCCTACTCCGAAATGTTGAGACAATGCTATGTCGCTGAGCATAGTCTGAAAAAGGTGCAAAGTGAAGCAAGTGACCGAGGAAGAACTAGCCAATCTTTTAGGCCGAGGCCTCAACCCTTCAAAGGGAAACAAGTCCAATGTGTCGGGCCTAAAACTCCACCAACATGTAAGGTGTGTAGCAAACGTCATTTTGGTAGGTGCCAAAGGGATGGAGGAATGAGATACTATAATTGTAATGAAGTGGGCCACTTGTCAAGAGATTGTACCAAGCCGAAGAATCAAGTTCAAGCGAGAGTTTACACCATGGATGCTAGGAAGACGAAGGGCGACAATTCCTTGATTGCGGGTAATTGTCTTATTAACAACCACCCTTGTCTTTTTTTATTTGATTGTAGGGCTACACATTATTTTATATCCACTAGTTGTGCTAAACGACTTGGGTTGCGGGTAATTCCTTTGTCTCCTCCAATGGTGGTTACTACCGCTATGGATGAAACTGTCGAGACGCCCCTTAAGTGCGAGAATTGTACGTTGTCCATGGATGGTAGGATCTTTCATATTGATCTCATTTGTTTACCTCTTAAGAAAATTGATGTTATCCTGGGAATGGACTGGTTTTCTGCCAATTCTGTGTTTATTGGATGTGAAGAAAAGTTGATACTTATTCCATCCGTTGAAGCTCCTCCGAAGGATGTTTTGACAACGATCTTAGAAGGTACGGTTGGTATGGTAAATTTTTTGTTTGAACAGAGAGGTTTATTTTGCTTGTTCTTACTAAAGAGGATAGTAATTACCAACAAGTTTTGAACATTCTGATAGTTTGTGAATTTCCTGATGTTTTTCCTGAAGATGTCACTTCCTTACCTCCGGTGAGGGAAGTTGAGTTCTTAGTCGACCTGATACCGGGAATGGCTCCTATATCCGTTTCCCCTTATCGGATGGCTTCGCTCGAGTTGAAAGAGTTGAAGGATCAATTGGAGAATTTGATGGCAAAGCATTTTGTAAGGCCTAGTGTTTCACCATGGGGAGCTCCTGTTTTGTTGGTAAAGAAGAAAGATGGTGGTATGCGGTTATGCATAGATTATCGCAAGTTGAACAAGGTTATGATCAAAAAATAAATATCCCTTACCGAGGATAGACGATCTTCTAGATCAATTGAAAGGAGCCTGCGTGTTCTCGAAGATTGATCTGAGATCGGGCTATCACCAGATTCGTGTGAAGAGTTCTGATGTTCCGAAGACTGTGTTCAGAACCCGTTATGGTCATTACAAATTCTTAGTGATGCCTTTTGGTGTGATGAATGATCCAGCTATTTTTATGGATTACATGAATTGGATATTTCAGAATTATTTGGATCAATTTGTGGTGATCTTTATCGATGACATTCTTATCTATTCTCGTACTCCGCAAGAGCACGAAGAGCATCTAAGGATTGTCCTATCGATACTGCAAGAGGAGCAACGTTTTGCTAAGTTTAGTAAGTGTGAGTTCTGGATGTCGGAAGTCAAGTTCCTTGGACATGTTATATCACAGGGAGGTGTAGTAGTGGATCCGTCGAAGATAGAAGCTGTAATTAATTGGGAGAGACCAAATAATGTTTCAGAAGTGAAAAGCTTCTTAGGTTTGGCAGGTTACTACAGAAGATTTATTAAAGGTTTTTATCAAATGGAGTTACCGTTAACTAAACTCACTAGGAAGGACTTCGCTTACGAATGGGATTCTAGTTGTGAGCAAAGTTTCGTGTGGTTGAAGGAGAAATTGACAACTGCTTCAGTTTTGATTATTCTCGATCCTAACAAATCTTATGAAGTGTTTTGTGATGCTTCGAAGATGGGATTAGGAGGTGTTCTCATGCAAGAAGGTCAGGTGGTAGCCTATGCTTCTAGACAGTTGAGAGTTCATGAGAATAATTATCCTACTCATGATTTGGAATTAGCGGTCGTGGTGCTTACCTTGAAAGTGTGGCGGCACTATTTGTATGGTGTGCGTTTCGAGATGTTTAGTGATCATAAGAGTTTGAAATACCTCTTTGATCAAAAGGAAATGAATATGAGACAGAGGAGATGGATGGATTATTTGAAAGATTATGACCTTGAGTCGAAGTATCATCCAGGAAAAGCGAATAAAGTGGCAGATGCTTTAAGTAGAAAAGTAATTCATAGTGTCAGATTGATGGTGTTAGAGTATGCATTGTTGGAAAAGTTTCAAGATCTTAATCTTCAGTTTGTTTGGACTCCGAATGGTGTAATCATGGGAAACTTGAATATTAATTCTACTTTGAGGAAAGATATTCAAAAAGAGCAAGTTTTAGATGAGAAGTTGCAAGGATTGTTACACCAACCGGGTTTCGTAAGAGCGTTAGATGGGATCATCCTATTCAACCAAAGAATTTGCATTCCGAATGATGATGTGTTAAAGAGAAAGATTCTGGAAGAAGCACATAAAGGTTCTTTTACGATACATCCGGGTTCTTCGAAGATGTATCAAGACTTGAAGAGAGAGTATTGGTGGTCCGGAATGAAAAAAGACATCGTGGTATTTTTGTCAGAATGCGCGGTGTGTCAACAAGTGAAGATTGAACAGCAACGACCAGGCGGATTGTTACAACCTTTGGACATCCCAATTTGGAAGTGGGATAGTATCTCTATGGACTTTGTAGTAGGTTTACCGAGTAATCAAGGTGGTTATGACTCTGTTTGGGTGATTGTGGACCGACTAACGAAATCTGTGCATTTCTTAGTCGTGAAGACTACGTATAGGGCAAGTCATCTTGCAAGGTTGTTTATTGCTGAAATTGTGAGATTTCATGGTGTCCCTTCTAGTATTGTATCGAATAGAGATCCGAAGTTCTTTTTGAGGTTTTGGAAGGTGTTCCAACAAGCCATGGTTATGAATTTGCGTTTGAGTACTTCTAATCATCCTCAAACGTATGGTCAGACAGAACGTACGATTCAAACGATGGAAGATATGTTGAGAGCATGTGTTTTGGAAAGTAAAGGAAATTGGAAAGAACTTTTGTTGTTGATTGAATTTCCGTACAATAACAATTACCATGCGAGCATCGGAATGGCTCCGTATGAGGCTTTGTACGGAAAGAAGTGTAGAACACTGTTGTGTTTGTCGGAAGGGGGTGAAGATAGGATTTTGGGAACAGAAGTTATTCAAAAGACTATGGAAAAGATTCATATGATTCGAGAAAAGATTAAACAAGCTCAAGATTGTCAAAAGAGCCATGCTGACAATCGAAGGAGGCCTTTTGAATTTGATGAAGGTGATCATGTATACTTGAAAGTCACTCCGAGATTGAGGTTGAAAGGACCCTTTAAGTCGCGTAAGTTAAGTCCGAGATACGTGGGACCATATCAGATCATAGAAAGGATTGGTGAAGTTGCTTACCGTTTATCCTTACCACCCTCTCTATCTGAAATGCATGATGTTTTCCATGTATCTCAACTTCGTAGGTTCGTTCCCGATCCTCTTCAGTCTATTCTATCGGATTCTATAGAGATAGAAGTAGATTTTACTTTTGAACCCCAACTGAGCCGTATTGTTGGGAGAGAAACCAAGGTGTTAAGGAATAAAGAGATACCACTTGTTAAAGTGAAATGAGATGAGACGCATCCGGGTGATGCTACGTGGGAGTTAGAATCAGAGATGCGGGAATCATATCCTCACTTGTTCAGGTAATCCTTTAAATTTGTGGACGAATTTTATTTAAAGGGGGGAGGATGTAATACCCCATATTTTATTTAATGCTCTGAATAATATTAATTGGTAATAATATTATTTTGGATTACTCTAATAAATTTTAACGAAACTAAATAGAGTAATCAGCGGGATATTATTTTATTGATTGATATTAGTTGATTCAGAGGTTTTATAAAATATCGGATTAAGAGACATTTTTGGATACTCTCTAATTTTGGACACAATGGTAAAATATATGTTTTTATAATTGTTAATAGAAAGGAAATAAGAAAAAGAAGAAGTTATTAAGTAAAAAGAATAGAAATAAGAAGGAAGAAGAGAGAGAGAGAGAGAGAGAGAGAGAGAGAGAGAGAGAAGAAAAGGAGGGAAAACCCCAAGGCTTCAAATTCATCTTACTTCACCATCCGTCCGTCGAATCGACTCAATCTTTCCGCCAATCTTCATCTCCCGAGGTGGGTTCGTAGTTAGATACTTTTGTTTTTGATTTTGGTTGAGTTTTAGGTTTATGAGTTTTTAGAGATTTTGGTAAAATGCTTGAAATCGAAAGATTTAACGGTTAAAAATTCGATTAAAATTAAGTGTGATGTTTAGTACATGATTGTATACATGTTTGTGGTTGATTTTCCTCTGGTTTGGTGCAATTTGGTGGAATTTGGGGGTTGAGATAGTTTCCCGTAGCTGGTGTTTTTGGGGTTTCTGTTAAGTTTGCCCCGCGAACTTAAGAACTTTTCCCAGTTCGCCCCGCGAACTGTAACTTTCAGGCTGAGTTATGTTCCTTTTAAAGAATTATGTTTTCTTTCATAACTTTTGATCCGGGTATCCGTTTTTAACATTCCACATATTGTTTTGAAGCTAAAATTATGTATTTTCTTATTATTTCGTGAAATATTATTTTCACAAGACTTTTACCCGAATTTTTTATTAAACCGTAACAATGCGTAAATATGGAATTATGAGTTTAAGGAAATAAAAAGTGAAAATTTGTGAGGTCGCTAGGTTACCCTAGGTGTTTTTCGAAACGGTTTTAAGGACTTAACAATACTTAGGCGTCGATAATTGGTTAGTGTCTTCGGGCTAGGTAGTTGTTAGATGTTAGATGTTTACTTCCTCGCGTATTATCCTAATTTTATTATATCTAGCTGGTGTCGGTATAATTAATCTGTGGATCTGAAACTCTTAATGGATAACCGTGACCCGTGCTTGCTTGTCATCGGGGAGTATGATTGGGCGGGGAAAGTATCCATTAGGAATAAGTAACTGTGACCCGTACTTGCTTGTCATCGGGGAGTATGACTGGGCGGGAAAAGTTACTTAGTTTCTAGGTACCGTGACACGTGCTTGCTTGTCATCGGGGAGTATGATTGGGCGGGGAAAGTACCTATGGTAGATGATTAGTGACACGTGCTTGCTTGCCACCGGGAATTGTGGATGGGCGGGGAAAGTCGTCTGCATGTTAAGGATCGAGTGACCCATACTTATTTGCCTATGTGTGGCCGGACGGGGAAAGATGCCTTAAAGCACCTCATGTGTGCTTCGTTTTATTTTTATTTGGTTGACCCTAGTATGTGAACTCAAAGTCTAGGTTTTCCCCGACTTGAGTAGTGTTTTAGTTTGAACCTATTAGATCCGAGAGAACTCTAAGATAGGGAACTCACTGAGATGTTTTATTTCACCCCATGTTGATGTTGTTATTTCAGGTACTTCGGGTTCCGTTAAGGGTAAGGATAAGGCGACTTGATTATCCTTACTAGTTGATGGCTTTGTCTTCTGCTGTGGATTTTTGAGATCTTCGGATCTAGTTCTTAGACTTTTGTAGTTTGAACATCTTATATTATTCTATAGCTTTTTTTAGAACTTTATGTTGTAGTGGTTGTACTTATACAATATGTTGCTAAGAACTTATTTGTATTTCAGTACCAAATTTTAAATATTTATATATGAAAAATATGCGTTTTGTATGTCTTTTGCATATGGGTATTACAGGCATACTCTACTCAATATTCAGTGCATCACACAACAAAAGTAAAGGTCAGCAAGGGTGGAAAATGAAACATGTGAGGGACACCCTCCCTGATTTATGCGCTGGCAAGATTTTGGCCATGGATGAGAATGAATCTAACTGTTACGTTATGTTTAAATCCTGAAACCCTAGCCTGAGTCCCAACATCCGAAGAACGACTTTCGGTTGTCTTCTACGGACATCTCACCGGAGCTACAACCGTAACATCTCTAGAAATGCATAATAACTACATCAATTGAAAGCTAATCTCAAGAGGATCACAAATCCAACCTAAAAAACAACATACATTGCCTATCTAGAGAGAATCGAAGCTAAGAAATTTTCCCTAGATCTAGGTCTTGTGCTCCTATTGATCCTATAAGTTATCCATCCAGTTCATTTTAGGTTTTAGCATTTAAATCAAGCAACAACAATCAATTTAAGCACTAAAACAATCAAAACAAGTTGAAGAATGAAAACCTGAATTGGAGCTTCTTCAAGGCCACAACAAGAAAACCAGAGGAATATGCTTGATCTTGAGCTTCCTATGGAGCCAAATAAAGGCTTGAGCAATGAGAATTGAAGTGAAATTTGAGTTATAGATTGAAAACACCTTCAAGTATGATATGCTTCAGCTCCAATCCTCTGTGTTGTTGATGCTTAAAACTGCTTGATGATGATTATTGAGTGGAAATGAATGAATAATGGATGAAGAATGATGAAGAACAATGAAGATCAAGTGGAAATCTCAGAGCAAAAGAGAGAGAGAATTCTTAGAATCTGAGTGTTTGATCGAAGCAAATGAGGGTGTGTTGATGAAATTTTGTTATTTGATGCATTTATATCCATGGTTAAGGGTTAACCATCTTAGTTGATGGTTAGAACTCAGGTTAAGTTAATGAGAAATGCTATGGTGTTTTGTAGTGCATGATACCATGGTGAGCTAACTGAGATTTTGCATATGATCCTGATAGCAAGAACAAGTTAATGGTGACATAATGGGAGCCTGACTGATGATGGTAGTAGTTGTACCATAGCCTATGCAAAACTTGCCATATTGGATCACTCTCCTTTTTAAGCAAGTAAATGTTCTCTTGACTTGTCCATTTGAAGTAAGTGATACAAGGGGAAAGAATCGTGCGTGTATGATTGAATCTAAACCAAATGAACCAGCTGCGTCAAGTCAGTTTTTCCTTCCCTCCTTCAATGAAAATCCTGATCTTTGATGCATGAGATGATGATGATCACATGATGAAATGAGGAGATTCAAGTTACAAATGTTGAAGGATTGATTGTTGAACAAGTTTCATGTTTGAAATAAAGTTGATTAGTAGCTTAAAGATGAAGAAAAATGACTTAGGCATCATTGGTATGAAACTGGTTGTGATAGGCATCCTTGGTGGGCGCATGGGCTATGGTGTTAGGGCAAAAATTCAGTTTTGACATACCTCCTTTGGACCACCACATGGCCATGATAACTTTATCAAATGAAAAAAAATGCCAAACATCAGTCTTGAAGAAAACATGGAGATGAACAACTTTCATGTTAGAAATATTTTTATTTGAAGCATCTTTGATTGAGAAAAATGACCATACATCCTGCACACCACCTATTTGTGGAAATTCTGGCCCAGTGACACGCCCATGACTTGCCTTGCCCTGGTTTTTGCCCTAGTTTCACCATACTTTGAATGATCATATCTTCTTCAATTTTAATCATATGAACATGATCCAACTATGGAATTGAAGCTTGGGATTCCCTCTATCAAATAGTCCAGATGGAATTTTCATTTGACCTTTGGATTTTGAAAAGGCATCTCTTGAACCTGGCTGTCAAATTGGTCAAAACTTGCTATAGTTAGTAACCCTAATTTCCCAAAAATGGCAAGTTTAGGTTTTCTTCATTTTTGATGATTCACCCATCATTTCTTGATCAAATTTGGTCCAATGATCACTTGTGACATGAATTTCATGATTTTGACCTCAAAAAGTTAGGAGTTGGCTTTTTACACTGCACATTTGACTTTTCCCCAATTTCTTGATTTTCAAGTAACTGGTCAATTGAAGACCTTCTAAAATGATTCAATGGATGATTTTTCAACCATAGGTACTTGACATCATGCAGAAAACATTAAGATCAGTTTTGAACCAAAATTTCATTGAGAATCCCCATTAATTAGAAACCTTAATTTTATCCCCTTTTGTTAGAAGGTGTTGCACTGCTTGAATTCTTTGATAAATCCACCTCTTTCAAATCCTTTAGGAATCATTTGAGATCTTGTGGGATGTTAAGAACCCTTTGGAAATTTGTTGAGAGCCAAGTGACCCTTTTCACGACTTTAGAATGATCACCAATCTTGCCAGTCATTGATCATATCCATTATGCTTCAAACTATGAATGATATGCTTCACTTTTCTATGCAAAGATGCAATGATAAATATATATGCTATATGATATGCTAAATGCTATGAAATGAGAGGGAAAATTTTGGGGTGTTACAACTGTTTGTCTTGATTCCTTTGCGAGGGTTATGATTGTCTCATTTATCATTTGATGAGGGATAACCATTATGGTTTCTGGTCTTTGGACCTCTTGATTTAGTATGATGAAATGTAATGGATCCTCAGATACACTCCTTTGTGAAAGTATGTATGCTAGGTCCAACTAGATGATACCTACCCTACCCCTGGGTTAAATGTAAGGGTTTTTTCATGCAAAAAGAAACTCCTACTTCAAGGCTCAAATGGGTTAGCGAGGGTCTATCTCCCTTATATCTCCAGTGTTTAGGATTTGAAACAATGCATGTACATCTTCAACAGGGTCTTATTCAAGAGCACATAATTAGAGATTTTTGCGTTTTTGTTTCTTCATTCTCCCTCATAGAGTTCTAGTACGAAAGTTGGCATTGCAATGCACACACGCAAAATTATAAGTGAATACAAGTGGATTACTTCAAGAAAAACATGTGCGTTTTATTATGACTAACATTCAAAAACAAACAAGTTTTATGTATGCATGCATACAAATGTTTAAAAAAAACAAGAGACTACAAATGAAAATGCAGTAAAGAAACTGAACAATGCCATCATTGAGGAGACTTGACTCCGTCTGGACTTATCAGTCTTGGATACTTTCAGTGATCAGTAGTTTTCCATGAACTTGCAATATTCAATTAAATGGCCACATGCTCAATACTGAGCCTCTAAAATTGACCACTGATATGATACGTCTGAAGGAAAGAGTATAGTTGACACATAAGGTTGCTCGCAAAGACCTGAGGATCTTCTGCCTACGTACCTCCATTGACTAATGAAGAATCAGAGTGACGTAGTTCCCCTTACTATGGATGGAAATTCAATGAAGGAAACAAATGAGTGTTATCACTGAGAGTATGGGGATACTTCTGACTGTATTGCTTTAGTTCTCTTCTTATATACTTTGATAAGAAGACTTCAAATCAAGAGAAATGCCATCTCCCCTATCTGTTTGGAACAAAGGTGACAGCTTGTGAATCAATCAAATCTTGTAGCTTGTGGTGAAAATCCTTACACCCATCAATATGGTGTCCTAGTTCCCCGGAATGGAAATCACAATGGGTGTTGGCATCCCATCCATCCGATAGTGGAACAGGAGGTGGGGACAGCTTGTGAAGCTTAATCAATTTCAACAGAAGAAGATGCTGAAGTAGATCAATATGAGACATTGGTAAAGGGTCAAAAACTCTTTCTCTCCTTTGTTGCTGCTGAAGACCCTGTTGAGGGTTCCTTTGTCGTGTATGATGCTTAGGCTGATTATTTGTGTCTGTGGTCATAGAGGTTGCCTGATGATGGTGTGTTTGATATCCTATACCTTTCCCATGTTGATGAAATGTTTCCCCAACTTCCCCCTTCATTCTTTTTCTAACCATTAGCAAAGGGCTTCTTAGTGTCTGAAACTGATGCACTATAATCTTGAATCTTTCCAAGATTTAACAAACTCTCAATTTGCTCACTGAAGATCATAATATCAGAAAATACAGTGGATGGACAAGTAGCTAAACAATCTAGAAATGCACCCTGCAAAGTTCCCATAAACATGTCAGTCATTTCTCTCTCAAGCAGTGGAGGTTGCACTCGGGCGGCCATTTCTCGCCATCTTTGAGCATATTCTTTGAAACTTTCAAACTTCTTTCGAGAAAGACCCTGGAGTTGAGTGTGGTTAGGAGCCAAGTCAATGTTATATTAGTATTGTTTCACAAAAGCTTCATCCAAGTCCTTCCAGCTTCTGACAAAAGCCCTATTCATATTCATATACCAAACCAAAGATGCCCCAGATAAGTTGTCCTGGAAGTAGTACATCCATAGCTTTTCATCCTCAGTATGGGCAGAAATCTTCCTAGAGTAAGATTGGAAGTGAGTTTTTGGACAAGCGTTGATGTTGTACTTATCAAAAGTATGAATCTTAAACTTGTGAGGAATTTTGACCCCTGGCACCAAACCTAAGTCAGTCAGATCAAAACCTAGAGAGTTTTGAGATTCCATGGCCTTTATCTTCTCAGAAATTTCCTCAAACTTCTTATTCACAACCGCATTCTGGTTATCCAACTCCTCATTCATCAACATAAATTGATCCTCTTGACCATCCATGTAGCAAACATTACGGCCATTGTCTCCGCCCAGAGCTCTAGTAACAGGGATGACCTGGGGATTTCCTCGCATAGAACCATTATGATTTCCCTGATTTCCACCTTCTGGAATCTCATCTTTTGGCCGCTCGACCATCAACCTAAGTCATTCTTGGTTATGAGCCATCCCCGTCATCAGGGTCATGAACTACTCCATACGGTTTCTCAATTCCACGAGCTCAACTTGTACTTGATCTTCCATTATAGTTCTTTTTTGCTTGGTTGGATGTTGGAGAAAACAACTCCCAACAATATTGCCTGCGAAGGAATAGAGATGAGACATTGTGCCTGTGTACCTGGACAAAAAAAAGATAACATGTTATTATATGCAGGATGTTATGTTATGCAAATGCTTTGAAACACAACTATTGAGAAAACACTCTCATACGAATCCCTGAAAGTAAGATCTAGTGTAAAGTCATATTGTGACCAGGTGTCGATGCATAAATTTCTTATAAAAAGAATAAAGAAAATCATTGCATAAAAAATCCAAATATCAGAACAAAGGGAGGCTCACATAAGCAAAAGTCACACGAAGTATTGAAAATGAAATGACAACAACCACAAATAGTAACAACAACAAAGGTTCCCTCAACAAGCCTTAGGATAACCAGGTACACCATAATAATAGTAATCTACAGCCTACAAACAGCAACCCCCGTCTAGCCTTCTTTACTTCACGGGCCAACCATCTGGCGTGATGACCTTTGAGTCGATCAGATCCTGGACATTGAACTATAGAGCCATACATTCCTCTGTATTATGCTCGGAGCACCTAAATGAAACTTACAATGCTCATCCGCATCAAATCCTTTTGGAAGATTCCCCACTGGTGGTACCAAAGTTCACAACTCCACCAAATTGAGCTTTAGCGGTTATTGCAACATGGCAGTGTATGTTATCAGGACCGGATCAAGAACACAATCAGCTTGTCGAATTCTTTGCGGATAAGGCCTTTGATGTGGTCGAGCATTCTATTGTTGATATTAATTTGAGTTCCTAACAGGCCCCTGCACTCTCTTACCCATATTTGGTCGAGGAACAAATGAAGGTTGCTGATGTAACACCTTTGAAGACTTAGCCTGAGTAATGACTCCAGAAGAAGAAAAATTGATCACTTCTTTTGTATTCATATGTGCACTAACTTGTAACACTTTCACCCCAGTCAACCCAAAATTGATTACTCCTTCATCAATTAAATCTTACACTTGATGCATGAATGCCCTACAATCATTAATATCATGTTCGGGAGCTCCGGAGTGGAAAACACAGTATGCGTTGGAATTCCAACCCGATGGAAGTTTACCAGAAGGAGGAGTTAGCTCACGAAACCCAATCAATCCCATTTTGAGCAGCTGTGGGAACAACTAGACATAAGACATGGGCATAGGATCAATAACCCTTTCTTGCTTTTTCCAATAGTGGTTTGCCGCGACTAGAGGATCTACAACTGAAACCTTCTAAAGTCCTTCTCCCAGAAACCAAGGCGTATGAGTTGAGGAAGATCCTTGATAAGGAAAGAAAGTGCCCACTTCTTGGGAAATAATTGGAATGAGATTATTCAACTCATTTGTATTAGGAAATGAGATATTAGTTTCTATCCTAGGCTCTTCTTGACTACCAAGTGGTGATTGTTGCTGAGAAGGCTCATACTATGGATGAAATCCATATAACAACTCCTGATTCAGTGGAAACCCCAAAGAGATGGGAGAAACAGGACCTTCTGTTGGAGAAACAGACCCATGAATATTTTCTTTCTTCAACATTACATTTATGATCCCTGTAAGCAATTTCATTTGAGTCTTCATCAAGTTGGATTCCTCTTTTAAAAACTTCTGACTCTGAGATAAAGCTTGCACTCCTGCCTTAGACTTCCCCAGTTGGGTCTTCATTTCAGTTACCTCCTCCTGGAGTTGTTCCAAATCCATACCCTGAGAGTTCTGATTCAAGCGTGCCATTCTAAAGAGAAACCAAGTCAAGATAAAAATATGTCTCTGAACACCTGTCATGAATTCAAGGATGTATGCAAATGCTATGATCGGTTATTCCCAAGGAATTTATCTGCTTTGATTCACATTTTGATACAAAAGAAATCCAACAGCATGGCTCAAATATGAGATTCTCGAAAATAACTGAACATGTGTGCTGAAATGTTATGATGTCATGTATGTAGCTGGCATGTGATCAGTTATAACACCCAAAATATTCCCACAAATTTATAAATAAAAATCAGAGTAAATAAAACACACCATTTTATTCTGAGTGTCACAATCAACAAAACACATGGCTCAATGTGATACGTCTTACAAAATAGTTTAAGTTGCAACTGAAAACTCGAAAGAAACATAAAGTAAGATTCAATTACAAAATGTTTTTCTAAAATAATTAAACAAAAAAAAATTGTCGTCCCAACACCTCAAATCATATATCAGAGCCAACTCATTTAAATGTGAAGTACACCGACTTCACCGACCTCCACTCTACTAATCCTGATCACCTACACGTTACCAACAAAAGGGTAACATTCAAACAGAAAGGGTGAGATACTTACACCAACAAAGGGGGAAAATAATAAGAATAAAATCAAGTATCATCAATCAATCACCATTTCTCATCAAACAACAATTACACCAATACACCACAGCACATAATAATATTATGCACACCAACAAACAACGATGCAATGAGACTCTAGCAACTCTATGTATACCGTACCATTTTTCCATCTCTATTTCAAGATCTAGTTCATGTCGGAACTCTCGACCCCTCTTTCATGGTCCAATATGATCCCTATTTCATGATCACACCCTCGACCCCTATTTCATGGTCACATATGATCCCTATTTCATGACTGTACCAACATCACAACAATTCCCTTTGGAATTCAGATGGATATACCCTACCTTGGTACATCATCCCGAACTATGCACATGCCATGCACCATCAATGACAATATGCAATGTCTACAACATCTACCTCACGTAACAACACCTTCAACAACATACAACAACAACTATCTCATGAAATAACATCACCCATAACATACAACAACAACTATCTCATACAATAGCATCACCAACAACATACAACAACATATCTCATGCAATAGCATCACCAATAACATATAACAAAATATCTCATGCAATAGCATCACCAACAACACATAACAACATCAACATATATCAACAACACCTAACAACTACTACATCATATAACCACAATTACAACACCAACACATACCAATATCAACAACATATATCAACAACATGCAACAACACCGAACAACTAATATGTCATATAATTACAACGACAACAACATCACATAACAACATTATATAACTTCAATCAACATCTACATCATGCATCATCAACTACAACAACATATATCAACATCAATAACACTTATCAACACCTACAACATGCATCATCAACTATAACAACATATATCAACATCAATAACACCTATCAACACCTATAACATGCATCATCAACTATAACAACATATATCAGAAACAACGAGAACACATAACAACAATACAACATACATCAACGGTTACATTAGCATATACCAACAACTATGCCATGTAACAACAACGACCACACATAGCAATAATAACAACAATGTACATATTAATTCATCTTCATTTCAAGTTATGCTTATTATTCTCCCAATTAAGCTCATAAATCACCTCTACTTACCTCTAACATCTCTACATCACTCATCATCCCTTAATATATTAATTAAAGAATTTTAGATAATTTTTCAGAAATAAAACATTTTAGTTTTCACTTCAGATCTTGCTAAGTGAGGGGCTTGCTCGCTGAGCTAGCAACTCTCTGTAAAACGCTCCCCAGAATTTCAACTTGCTCGCTAAGCGAGCACTACGATTCTCAGGGTTTTTCTTCTGCAGTCTAGCTAAACCATGCAACGAATATTCCTCTCAAAAATCAGTCTTACATCCATAAAGTATAGAATCTCACCCATTCAACATCTACTTCAACCGATTATCATACAAAACCAACAACTACTAACAATTGAACACAATTTAATCCAAAATCACCTAAATCCCAATTCTCTATTCAACAATACTATACCTAAAATTCAGATTATTAAACCCTTGGGAGATGAAGAAATCCTACCATTAACTTAGTTCGATGAACGATTCCTTCCTTCTCCGTGAATTCTTCCTTCTAGCTTTGCCCTTTCTCCTTCTTTCTTCTCTATGTTCACAATTCTCTTCCCGATCCCAAAATACGACTGAACTTCCTCATTTCCTAATTTCCAATCTTATCCCCTTATACCTCATCTATTGTTTTCCTTATTTGCCGTCACTATCCTTCACCAATTTACCTTTCTACCTTTTTCTCTTAATATTCCAATTATTATAATTATTCAATATAATGTATTTCCTTTAAATTAACATCATATCAAATAATATTATAATTTATTCTACATCAAAATACAACAAATCCAATTAAATAAATAAAATAATAATCGGGGCGTTACATCAGTGGACTATGTTTGGTGTTGGTATTGAACTAAGAACCAAGTGTTTGAATAGCCACAATAATAAGATCTCTGTATAACAACCCAGAACTGAAAACCAGCGAAACAAATAGGAACAAATAAAAAATAATAGAACATCCATGAAGAAATGGGTATGTTGAAGTCCAAGGTTCCTGAAAACCTATAAACAATCCCCTAAATCTCACAGGTGTGTTACTACGGGTCAACATCACGAACTCTCAAGTCGAGTAGCGATAATACGTTTACCGTCTCTGAGAAACGGTTTGGCATTATACACTAAAAGAGGAGGTCTCAACTGAGTTCTGAAAAACAAGCATCCCCCATAAGTTCCTAGCTTCAAGAACTGAGATCGAGAAATAATAATACATGCATCCTGAAGGGTACAATACTACCGTCATACGAATAATGCTTTAACTGAGTTCCTACGAGATAACAAGGTCATCTTATGCGAGTTCCTAGTGGGCCCTTGGGTGCGAGTGGGTTTGCCAACAAATGTGGTCTTCCACTGTCACCATTAGAGAGGGATGTTTCTACAAAGTTCCTCAATGATCGGTCCCCATATGCACATAACTATCAAGGTCGTACCTTGAAATGGAGAAAATCTCCACACAAAATATTTCCATGACAGTCGCAATCTGGGTATGGAACACACTGCCACTCATCATGATTATATATCATGGAAGTACAATGTTTGTACACGCTAAAGTCTATGGTGCACTCCATCCTTGGTATTGGGCTCATCTAACAGTAACTTCCATCCCGCCAAGAAAACTAGACAGTCCATACAGTATAATAATGATGCATGATAAATAAATACTGAAGGTAGTAAATAAATCGGTAAAGTAAAATAGTAAACTCAACACACAGTAGCAAACAGATAAACACCCAAAGAAATAGAAACAAACAAACATTAGGATTGACTTGTATAGGGAACCACAAATTCTGGGTTCGGTCGCCAGCAAAGTCGCTAGTTGTCGCTCCAGGGATTTCCATCCTAGTACAAACACAAAAGTGGCGCGGAAAAGAAGAGTCGTCAGCCATACATTTTATCCCAAGGAAAGGGAAAGATAATGTTGCACAAACCTAAGGAAAGGAAAGAATGAGGAAATAATGAGCTCCTGGGAAGGTATTAGCAACCCCAGATCGTCCGTCGTACCCCGTCAGGATCCATGCTTGCTAGTACAATTTCAAAGGGTGAAGGAAAATTGTTGTACTTGTTGTTGAAGTGCTACTGAACTAGAAATAAAAATTGACTGGGAAAAATGCAGGGAAAATAAAGAATGTGCTCAAATGGGCTCTACCCCAATGCCTACGTATCTCATGGGGATGAGAATCAGAGTCGACGTAGTTCCCCAAACTAGGGAGGAAAATTTTGTTTGTTTGTATTTTTTATGATTGAACTGCTTATGCCTATGCTCAGGTGTCACGGGCTCGTCTAGAACGAGTGTGTTTACTATCTTGCGAGAGACAAGTCGAAGCAAGTTATTTCGCTAAGAGTGAATGAGGTGAATAGAGTATTCCCGCAGGAAAGACACTCGTTGTTTTGGAGATTTTTAGGAGCTTTTTATTTGAGTTTACATAGGAGAATGTATTCATGTCTTATCTTCAAAGGAGTGTGTACTTCTTACATCACTTCGAGATGGGGTGGATAAGAAGTACACCTAGATATGGAGGAAATCCCCAAACCTAGTTCCAAAGCTTAAGGGCTAAACACATTACCCTAATTTTATTTATTAAGTGTTTTTTGTAGTTTTGATGAAAAGTGCTTTTTAGGTGTTGTTTGTGAATCATCCTCATGCTAAGACTTATTCATCATGATAGATACCCTACACCTCATCCCCATATGGAATGTGTGCAAGTATTCCATGGCAAAGTTCCTTGGCACATGAAGAAGC
The DNA here is from genome assembly GCA_963966055.1 of Lathyrus aphaca. NCBI lineage: Eukaryota > Viridiplantae > Streptophyta > Magnoliopsida > Fabales > Fabaceae > Lathyrus > Lathyrus aphaca. The sequence goes on along the minus strand of OZ014520.1, from coordinate 276,779,112 downwards.
TTATCCTTTATTAAGTGTTTTTGAGTTGTTTAGAGATGAGAAGAGAAAACTCAAATTGAGAAAGGGAAAACACTAAGGGAAACTAAGACTCACCCTACGTTATTGTTCAATAGAGATCCTAAGGTTAGTGAGGTTTGAAGAACTACAAACCTATAAAATGAGAATAGAAGAACAAGTTCTAACTCACTTCAAAGGATTGAAGATGAGATTAGAACTCAAGGGGATGGAAGGAAGTGAAATGTCAAAGAAGCATAATGATGCTTTTCACAATCACATAAGAGAGCTTTTAAAAGAGGAGGGAGAAGAGTTATAAGTATGGATAAGCATCCACATATTCACTTAGTTACCATAGCCTCTACACAATAAGTTAGCAAAACAATGCACAAGTAAAGAAATAAAGAGAGAAGAACAAAAAAAGGTCTAAGGCTAAAGAACCCTACCGAACGGATAAAGATCCATAGCCACGTAAGTGTGCCTAATAAAAGCACAAAAGAACCTATTATTAATAAGAAAAAAAATTAGTAATTCATTAACGTTAACAAAATGAAATGCATTAAACCCCTTTGGTGGCATTCCTCCTTTTGGTGTACCTTGTACACATGAACCAACCATATTAGAAATAACAAGGAGATAAGTACATTAACGTGAACTAAAACCATAATCTCTACATACATTTTAGGTACCTTATCTAAGTTAAAAGACTTGAAATAAAGGGATAAACACAATTCACATTTTAACTATGAAGTTAAACTAACTACTTTGAAATTAGAAGTAAACTTGTAAAATGAAACACCCAAATGAAGTAAGTATAGGTGTGGGACATGGATGCACAAAAAAGTCAGAAGTGAATGGAGTTTGAAATGTATAAAACAACCTATCAATAACTTATCATTACTAGAGAAAACTAAACTTAGTTCACTAAAGCAATACAAAGTGGTTAGAAGTGAAACTAGTTCCTAAGGATGCATAACTTTAAAAGTAGGTAAAGGATGAAAAAGATAAGTGTAAAAAATCATACAAATGACAAGTTACAGTATCTAAATGATGTATATTACTTGTTTAAAGTCAATTAAAGAACCACACAAACTTTGGAGCAAAACTAGGTATGCATATGTTAAATGAAGCGCAATGAAGTCATCTTACTTCTACTAAGTCACATGAGTGAAATTAAGTAGAGAAATACAACCTAAGTCTATGTTAGATATTAGAGAACAAATTAAAGTTAAGTTGAGGTTAGTAGAAGCATTTATTGGTCAATGACATTTTATTTCTTCATGAACAAGCAAACAAGTTAAAAGTTAACCTAATTGTACTTCTAAATTCTTATACAAGTTAGTATGCATGAACATCTTTAGATGATATGTGAAATTGCTAACTTAAGTCTAAAGTCAGTAAAAAATAATGAATGAATGATGTGAATTAAAAGTGGTATAAAATGATCATGTAATTATGTTATGAGTCATGGATATTAATGCATCACATATGCAAAGAAAGCACAAAGAAAGTAGTCAACTTAAAATCAAGCAAAAACAAACAATGGATGACTTGGGATCCTCTTTTTATGACCTATAAGTGACCTATAATCATCACCTAAAGTGGACTTAAAGTTCTCCAAACAAATGGCATAAATGCCTCCTTACAATCTCATGTACAAGTTAATGCATTCTAAAATAAGACCTATAATCTAAATGGAAAAGAAAATAGAAAAGAGATGAAAAAAATTATGAAACATGGACCTATAATTCATAAGACCATAAATGAACCACACAAAAATTTTTTGCTTCAAAAGAACAATTAACATGCACAAAATGATCACATAACACTCAAAGGATCAATTTACAAGTCATTCTAATTACCAATTCCAATGGCCATGAAGAAAGAAACATAAAAAAGGCATGGAAAACAGGTCAATGAAAATGCTTTTGGTGTCTTGGTTAAGAAGGAAACATAAAAAAAAGGCATGGAAAGAAAATACCTCAAAAAATAGTAAAATTAAAGAAAAATGAAAATAAAATTTGTGAAAATTTTATTTGAGGGATTTTAAGGTTCCATAAATTTTTTCATGATTTTTAGGTGTATTTTAATATCCTAAAGTGTCAGTCTGTTCTTTGATCTAACACTTTAGATTTCTTTATGTTTCCAGTATTTTGTTATTCTTAGTGCCAACAGTTACACTCGAACATATTGATTTATCACTTTGAATACTTCTCGTTTTCGTTTCTTTGTCCCCAGCGTGTGTCATCCCTAGCATATTGTTATCCCCAGTGAGTCTTCACCTTCAATTTGTTTTGTGGATCACCATTACCATATACCTTCTTCATTTCGACAAGCATATTCATCATTTAAAAAAAATTAGCATGCTAGGGTTCATCGTATCTCATACCTCATATCCCCTGCAAAACAAATAGAGTCTCTCATGAATCCATAACTTTACATATCATTGCATTTCATCTGCATTCGGTCAAAATTTTAGGTAATTTAATATTTAATCCTCTTCTACCTCGAATGTCCAAAATTTTAGATAATTTAATATTTAGATTTTATTTCAATTTTAAAAAAATAGAATGTTGTCTCACTTTATAGTTTAATTATAATTTTATTTAATTACATATTAGACTATTTAAATTTAATTGTTACAATTTCAATACTAGTTTTAATTTGATGTGTGTTTCATTTAGTTAATTAGGTTTCTATTAGTCTGTCTAAATTAATTAGGGTCTATTTCTAGTCTGTCGCTCCCCGGATTTCCATCCTGGTACAAACGCGAAAGTGGCGCGGAAAAGAATAGAGTTGCCAGCCAGGCATTTTTATCCCGAAGGAACGGGAATGGTAATGCTGCACAAACCAGAAGAAAAGAAAAGGAAGGACACGGGTCCTGCGAACCAAAGAGGCTGAGTTCGGGAGTCGGTTACGACCTGGGAAGGTATTAGCACCCAAATCGTCCGCCGTACCCGACGGGATCCACACTTACAAAGAAAACTGCTTCAAAGGGTGAAGAAACAAAAGCTGATACGGAAGAAAAGGAACTGAACTGGATAAAAGAAAAGAAAAGGGAACTTAAAAATAAATGAAAAGGAAAAATGTTGGCAAAATAAAGATTGTGCTCGAACGGGCCCTACCCCGCTGCCTACGTACCTCATCTGGACAATGAGGATCAGAGTCGCCGTAGTTCCCCTAACTAAGGGTGGAAAATATTGCTTGTGTCTTAAGGCTTGAACTGCCCATGTCAATGCTCAGGTATTGCAGGCTCGGACGACGAGTGCATAACCGTCTTGCAAAATGGCAAGTAGGAGAAAGTTCGCGTACAAAGCGAAGGATATGAGAAAAGAATTCCCGAAGGAGAGACGCTTATTATTTGTTTGTGTTTTTTATGACTTTTCTGTTTTGAAGTTTGCATAGGCAAGTGTACCTAAGTCTTACTCAATGGGATGTGTATATCTCACATCATCCCGAAATGGAATGTGCAAGAGGCACACCTATCTATGGAGGGAATCCCCAAATTTAGTCCCACAAGTGAAGGCTCATACACACTGACCTACTAGCATTTATTAAGTGTTTTTGAGATTTTTGGTTAAGAAGTGTTTTTTATGCTTTCTTTGTGAGGTAATCTCATGCTAAGACCTATCCACCACGAGGGATAACCTACACCTCGCCCCGAAACGGAACGCGTGCAAGTATCTCATAGCAAAGTCTCGTATCACATGAGAAGACTCAACCTTTATTAAAGTGACTTTAAAGTTAAGTTTTAAGATGAGAAGAGAGAGCACCAAAAGGATCTCAAAGGAAAAATATAATGGGGGACTAAGAATCCTAAATGTTGTCATGCATGGTATTCCTAGGTTAGTGAGGTTTGAATTCTATCCTAATGAAGAAGAAGGAAAGAAGAGAAGAAGAAGAAAGAAGAATAGAAGAGGGAGGAAGTAAGGCCTAAGCCCGACAATCACAGGATTAGCATTAAGGAAGAAAGAAGAAGAGATAAGAATTGGAGATGTGTGAACCACATCCACACCTCTCACTTACCAATTCCCCTGAAATGTTTAGTGACATAAACATAAATGCAACATAAAACGAACATAAAGTCAAAGAAGAGCCACACACCCAGAAGTGAAGTCATAAGCACAAATGCCAAATGCAAACTCAAGGCATAAGAATGAGAAAAGAATCACACAACTCAACATGAAGCATTATGAACCACTAAGACAAAACAAAGTAAACATGATAAGATGCAAAGCAAAATAGTCAAAGCAACATCACAAAGTGCCAAACTAGAACCCTAACATGTTAAGAAAGTGTCTAAGGACCACATGAGATGAAGAGAAGAAGGGCACATATTCAAGTATTTACATCATTAGAAGGAAGGAGCAAAGGATGTGAAGTGAGCATGAATAAGTGTGGAAGAACTTCAAAGGAAAAAAATCACAAACTTCTCAAGGTACAAACCACAACTCAAGATCAGAGAGGCATCAACAACCTAAGATGGCCCTAAACAACTTGAAGAAGTTGGCACAAGTGCCCTCCTAAGCTAAGGAATGAACATATGACCCAAAAGAAGCAAAAAGGAACAAGTGAAGAACAAAAATTCAAATTAATTCAAGCAAGCATCTAAAAATTCCACAAACTTGCACAAATGATCTTCAATCATACCAAAACAACATGCCAAAAGGAGAGGATCAGATTCAGAAGCTAAGTAAGTCAAATGAAAGTTCAAACATGGATTAGGGTTAGAAAGCTTCATGCACAAGTTAGAAACCAAAATCAATTAGACAAAATTCTAAAAATCAGAACAAAAATCACCAATAAACTACATCTCCTCATGAATCCAGAGCAAAAAGAATCACCTAAAAATTCCAAATAATGACCAAGATAGAAAATGGACAAGTCAGCATGCTTCAAAATGAAATAAAATGAATTAATTAAAAGGAACAATTAATTTTTGCGTGCCAATTAAAAATAAATGAAAAATAAAAATATCAAAAATTAAAAAAAAATAAAAGAAACATTCCTGAATTGTTTTGTAATTTTTAATGACCTAAAACTATTTTTAATAATTCAAAACCAAACTGAAAATAAAAATGAAAAATAAAAAGAAATAAAATAAAGGAAATAGCCAGGGGGTGTAAACAATAAGCAAGCTCAGTTCATTTCACTTGGGCCTGTACGCAGGGGGGTGAATAGCAAAGGGAGGCCCACTCAGCTCAGCGCAGCTCACAATAATATGGTGGAAATTCAATTTAATCAGAAAATATGACAAGTCAATGGATCAATTGGACGCGCATGATCAGTCAACTCATTAAAACAAAGTCATCACATTGATTGGCCAGGGAGTGAGAGCATGGTAACTATGGTGAGGTGAGAAACAAAAGGCATTATTCAGATTAAATTATAAAATAGAAAACTCGTGACAAGGAGGGTGGAAATTTAATGGGTTGGCATCATGTGGTCCGTCCAGATGAGATATCCAATGGTTGTGCTTCATCTTCCTCATCCAAACTCAGGCAAACAAAAATGCAGAATCCGGTGACCGGAGCTAGGGCTCCGGCACCAGAAAATTCAAACTATGAACAAACCTCCACATAAATGCATCAAAACGTCCAGATCAAATCATTTAATCAAACTAAACACGAATCCAGCACTCAAATACCCAAACACTTCCTGAATTCATCAAATCGAAGCAAATAGAGTTTGACATCAAACTTTCAAATCCAGATTTCTCACTCATTACTCATGCATTTCCAAATCTAATTAGTGCAGAATACTAGCAAAGTTCACAGATCACAATGCACATAAGAAAAACAAGTTCTGGATCTATGAATTTCAGAGCATACCTGAGATGGAACCACTTCAAAATCACCAAGATAATGCTCCTACAGCTGCAGATCTGCTCACTTTGACCTCCTCTTGCAAAATAAATGCAAGATGGAGCTTGAGGGAAGCTGGATCTTGGAATCCGAAAGCTCTTGCTCTTGAATGGCACCTTTATGAACCTTCACTTTCACCTTGCATGAGTATGAGCAAAATGATCCTTAGGGCTCAAGGATGAAGAATGTGTGAAGAGATTGTGAAGAGAGTGCTTGAGGAAAGAGTTTCGAAGGGAAATGCAATTGAGCAAGAAAATGTGAATCTGAAAAATGTGAGAGCCTCCACACGAATTTAGGGCATGATTCTCTTTTATATGCTTTGTATTTTCACCTGGTTAGGGATTTTGAACCAATAGTGGCATGGAGAGTGTGATTGAGGTGTATTGGCCAAATTGCATGAAAAGTGTGATTGCCTCATTCACTCGTGCCAACCTCTCCTCAAGTGTGCATTCTGACTTCAATCCATCCCTTGATTTGTTTTGAATCAATCCTGACCTTTGATCATGAGTGTAACATGCTTTTTTGATGATTTTACAATTTTGCCTCTTATGTGGTATGCTTCATCTCATGCACGAAATTGGTGATATTTTTGGAGAAAATCAACACTTAGGCAATGCTTTGTGATAATGTGATCATATTTGGTCCATAATAACACTTGAAAATAAGTTTCATGAGGTTTTGCATTTGGAGTAAATTTGAAATTCATGCCATGCCCTAAAAATCAAGCAATTTTCGAAGGGATTTTCTCCCAAACCATGAAGGCTATGAAAATGCTCTTGTACTTTTTAAAAATGGGAGACTTTAATCTTCAACTTTCATGTTTGATGGCAATCCATTTGAAGCTTTTTTCACCAAGTTATGTACACTTGAAAATTAGGGCAAAAGGTTACCAAAAATGGAAAATTCCATGACCAATCTCATGCCAAAAATGCAAAACACCTCAAAACCTCTTGATTCTTGATCTTTGATCTTGCCAAACCTCTTCTAAGGTTATAAGAACATACCTTGGCTTTAAAAATGAGGTTGGACCTTTTGAAATCTCACAGTTGACTTCTAGAATGCACAGTTGACCAATTTCTTCATTTACAAGCAACTGATGAAATACCTGACTTCCACAAGGAATTTTCTCACCAAATTTCATCCCTAGGATCCTCTTAACATATGAGAGACTTTGCCCAAATGAAATGGCCAAAGTCACAAAGTTTTCATGCTTGAAACTCAAACCCTAATTTGGGATCATTGTGTAGGAGCTTTGCCCTAGCTTGAATTCCCTAATGATCCTCCAACCTCACGGGCTTTTGTGAATGATCTTAAGCTTGTGAATGCCATGTAGACTCCTCATAGGACTTGAGCAAATCCATTAGACCTCTTGTTATAGCTTGAGGTTCCTCAAATCCTTCCACAGATGATCATATGCCTAATGCCAGGTCATGAGAATGTTATGCCTCATCTTTCCATGCAAAGATGTCAAGGATATGATATGCTTATGATGAATATGATATGGATATGATGCTTAAAAAGAAGAGGGAAAATTTGGGGTGTTACATAGTCTAATATATATATTTAGTTTATATTTTAATTCAACTTGTTAGTTTAAGTTTCTATTTAAATTTAATTTTTGTAAATTGAGTTTTTTTTTTAATTTAAAGTTATTTAAATATTAAATTTAGTTTAATTTTTATTGAGTTTATATTAACCTTTTTTATTTAATCATTTTATATTAGTTTTTTTATTTTTATTTATTAGATTATTTTAGTTAGTCCATATAGTCTAGTTTCTATTTAGTTGGTTTAAGATGGTTTAGTTAGTTTTAAGGTATATGCCCACAGTCCAACATAAACCTGCAGCCTGCAATCACCTGCTACATTTTTTCACTGAAATGAGATAGTTCCAAACTGCAATTTTTACAAGCCCAACAAAAAAGCTTTTGACCAAAACCAAACACCAAAAATGGATATTGGTTGTCTGCTTTGCAAAAAGCTATCACAGAGATTTCAGAGAAAAAATCAATAATAGGGGGAACCCAACGCAGAGGGAATACAAGGCCAACAAAACAGGTTCTAAAAAACAAAATGTTTCCTCTTCGGAACCCATAACAAAAAAAATGTATCTTCTTCACAACCAAAAACCGTGAACCGTAACCTTGTTTCTCCTCTTCAACCCTTCACATGAAAACGCGGAAATCATCACTTGACCACCAAGACCAAAACAACAACAGTAGGAATAAAAACACTCATAACGGCAACAACATCCATCGATTTTCATCTACTCTTATCATAAATTACCTTAAATCTTCTTCTTCATCGCACAATAATAAAAAAATTAACCATCTTCTCCATGATAATAATTAAAAAACTTATTTCCTTAGAACAAACATTTTAACAAACCATTTAGAAGGCATATACATAAATCAACATTTAATCGCATAGTTAGACTAAGAGGTTCCCGTTGAGTACAACGGACGTGAGGGGTGCTAATACCTTCCCCTTGCGTAACCGACTCCCGAACTTAGAATTTGGTTTCGTTGACCATTTCTTATCCCATTTAGGTTGTATCTATATATCCCTCTTCTTTAATTAGAATAAATAGAATTAGGTGGCGACTCTGTTGTTCTTTCCGCGTCCCATCGTGAGGATCGTATTTTTTCGAGGTACGACATTCATCATACATCGTTGAAATGTCGTTGGAGCGTTACATAAACCGAACAACATACGACAGTAAGCGAATGTTCTATAGGGGCATGTAAATGTTGTGTTTTCTTGGTCGTAGGGATGAATAGGAATTTGGAAAAATCCTGAGTAACCATCTAGGTACCAAAAGTAAGAATGTTTGGCTAATCTTTCCAACATTTGATCGACGAAGGGTAAAGGAAAATGGTATTTCCGGTAAGCTTTGTTCATTTTTCGGTAATCGACACAGATTCTACTCCTGGTCACTACTCTTTGTGTTATGGACTCACCTTTTGAGTTCTTAGTGACTGTAATGCCTCCCTTCTTTGGTATGACATGCACTGGGCTAACCCATTGACTGTCAGATATTGAATATATAATTTCGGCGTCTAGTAACTTTTTCACTTCATCTTTGACTGCGGTACTTAGAATCGGATTAATCTGTCTCTGTGGTTCTCTAGAGTTCTTACAGTTTTCCTCTAGCATAATATGGAGCATACATATTGAAGGACTTATTCCTTTTAGATCTAATATGTTATAGCCTAACGCAGTTGGGTATTTTCTTAAGACGTCTAAAAGTTATTCAATTTCAAGTTGTCCTAAGTCTGCATTTTCTATAACTGGTCTTTTAACTTCAGAATCTAGGAATTCATATCTAATATTGTTGGGTAATGCATTGAGTTCTAGAGCGGGTTTCTTTGGGCATGGCATATGGTCTGGTGTAAGAGCTAAGCATTCATTTAGACTTTCGTCTCGATAGGGTTATTTCTAATTATCATCTTCGAAGATCAGAGGAGATGAGATTTTCATTATATCATAATAGGTAGTCTCTTCCTTTCCCATTTCTCTTTTTCACTCGCCAATGACGTTGTAAGGTAACATGTATCGTCTATGGTTGGATCTTGGAGGAATTGAGATAAAATGAATTCGACTTTCTCTTCTCCTACTTCGAATGTCAGCCTGCCTTTCTTCATATCTATGATAGCTCTGAATGTGGCTAAGAATGGTCTTCCGAGTATTATAGGAGTTGTAGCATCTTCCTTGATGTCCATAATTATGAAATCAGTTGGGATGTAGAACTGGCCTATCCGTACAGAAACATTCTCTAAATTATGAACCAGGAAATTTACTGAGCGATCGACTAGTTGAACTGACATCTTGGTTGGTTTTAGTTGTCCCATATCGAGCTTCTTGCAAATTATAATGGCATAACACTTATAATGGCTCATAAGTCGCATAGATATTTGTTTATGACAAACTTTCCTATTACATAAGGAATAGAGAAACTTCCTGGATCCTTCAATTTAGGAGGCATGTTGTTTTGAATACTTGCGCTACACTCAACAGTAAGTGTAACTGTTTCGTTCTCCTCGATTTTATTTTTGTTAGATAAGATCTCTTTTAGAAATTTAGAATATGAGGGCATCTGAGTAATAACTTCTATAAAGGGTATCGTAATGTTTAACTATTTCAGAAGCTCTACAAATTTCTTGAATTGTCCCATAGTTTTAGAATTTGTTAACCGTTGGGGGTACAAAATTGGTGGTTTATACAGTGGTGGAGGTACATAAGATATTTCCTTTTCCGAGGCCTATTGTTCTTTGGCTTCCTTTTCCTTTGGTCTATCATTCTTCTCAGTTGATTTCTCTGGTTTTTGGTACAATGTTTTTTCGCTTCTTAGTATAACTGCATTTGCATGACCTTTAGGATTTGGTTGTGGCTATCTAGGAAACGTTCTAACTATGGCAGTAGTGGATGCTTGTGATTGGGCTACTTGAGAGATTTGGGTTTCTAACATCTTGTTATGAGTAGCTAAAGCATCTAACTTGGTCACCGATTGTTTGATCTGCTCACTAGTATGGATGTTCTGGTTAAGGAATTCCTTGTTTGTTTGAGTTTGTGTAGCTATGAAGTTTTCTATCATCAGTTTAAGGTTGGATTTCCTAGGAGCATTTGGGTTGGGTGTGGCATCTTTTTGGTATCCCGGTGGTATAGTTGGTGCTTGGTTAGGTGCATACAAGGCATTATTGTTCTTGTAAGAGAAATTCGGATGATTCTTCCATCTTAGGTTGTAGGTATTAGAATATGGATTTCCTTGAGCATAGTTCACCTGATTTGTGTTTAATCCCGTAAGAAGTTGACATTCTTGTGGTGTGTGTCATGGGATTCCACAAATTTTTCAATTTGGAGTTATGGCAATCACGGTGGCTGGTCGTGTTATGGTCAAGTTATCGATCTTCTGGACTATGGCATCCATCTTAGCATTTACGTGATCTAAACTTCTCACTTCATACATTCCCGGTTACTTTGGTTCTTCTCTATAAGTGTTCTTTCTCCCCTCATTGGCAATGATTCTGAGCCATGTTCTTAATGAGGTTATAGGCTTCTTCGTATGGTTTATCTATAAGAGCACCACCTGCGGCAGCGTCTATCATCATCCTAGTGTTGTATAGAAGTCCATTATAGAAGGTAATGATGGTTACCCAATTTTCAAACCCATGGTATGGACATAATCTTAATAGATCCTTGTATCTTTCCCATGCATCATAAAGTGATTCGGCATTTTTGTGTCGAAATCCGTTAATCTCAGCTCTCAACATAGCTGTCTTGCTTGGCAGGAAATAACGTGATAGGAAAACTTTCCTTAGTTCTGCCCATGTTGTGACAGAGTTGCCTGATAGAGATTGTAACCATTCCCAAGCTCAATCTCTTAAGGAGAACGGAAAGAGTCTCAATCTTATTGCGTCTTGGGTTACACCATTTGCTTTCACAGTATCTGCGTATTGCACAAACTTCGTCAGATGTTCGTTCGGGTCATCCGTAGGATTTTAAGAAAATGGGTTCTGTAGTAGAGCTTGCAGCGGTGAAGGTTTCATTTCAAAATCGTTTTGGGTAATGGTTGGTGCGACAATACTGTTGTGCGGTTGTAAACACCCCAAATTTTCCCTCACCCATTCACACCATGGCTTGTGATCTTTTCATATGCATCAGTTCAATCACATCATCTCATATTGCATTTTTGCTTCACTGCATTGATTCAAAGTCATCTGCATCTAGGGTTTGTGATCTGAGCCATCCTTGAGCCACTTGAGCAACTCCAGAGGTCTTCAATCACTTCAAAGGGGTCCATGTATGTTCAAACATCATATCATATCCTCACCAAGTCAAGAAATTCAAAGAATCACAAGAACTGAGAAAGGCATGGAAGCAGAGCCAGGTTTAACTGCACAGATGACCTAGAATTAGGGTTTTGGTTTCAAAGGCCATAATTCCAAAAAATTTGGTCATTATTGTTTCTATTGGTCTCTATATGTTATGAGGATCATGCATATCAATTTTCATGAAGAAATTCCATGGGGAAGGCATTTGATCAAGGGTTGACTTCTTGAGCAAGTCAGTGTAAAATCAGGGCATCTGAGGCCCCCAATGACCCAACCAAAGGGTGTTCTTCATCATTTTGAATGTGTATGATCTTTATTTGATCATAGAAGATGTTAGAGGTCCACAAAATTGAAGAATTTCAAGCCATTTGCAAAATTGCCTTTTTGGGAAAGTGACTTGTAATGTAAACTTGCCATTTTGGGAAAGTTTTTCAACCTCCTCAAATTGATTCAAAAATGCTTCAAATGAGAAAACTTTGGTCATGAAAGTTGTAGAATGGATCATTCCCTTTTCAAAAAGTACAAGAACTCATTATAATTCATTATGGATCAAAAGTTATGGCTTGCCAAAGTTGGACAAAATCACATAATTTCAAGTTTTACACCAAAGAGGCAAAGTTGCAAAACCTCATGCCAAGGCAAAATATGACTTCAAATTGACTTCTATGCATCACACAAACATGAACCATGACCTAAGAATCATTTTGCACCAAAGAACCTCCCATTTTCATGACTTATGCTTCAAGTAATCACAAAAGGGCCAAAAGATCACAAAGTTGCAAAACCTCACACAAACCCTAATCCACTTGCTAATTGGCCTCAAGATTGATTCTATGGCTCTCCTCAATCCTTGCTGCGCAGGACACCCCATTGTCCCTAGCCTACCAAGTGCCCATACCTCAAGTACAAAACTTTTAACTTTTTGGCAAGAAGCCCATACCAATCAGCTGTAGCCACCACCCACTCTCTGGCCTATCACAACATGTTATGTGGATCAAACCCAAGCCATAACACACAACAAGCCAGCCAGAAAACCTCAGCATCCTCAAGTTCTCAAAAATCATCCCTCTTGCAAATTCCTTCGAAACTCACTGAATACTCACTCAATCTTCAAACAAATTCCACCAGTCATCTCTAAATCATTCACTGATCTCAAACCAACCATTGAAACAGCCAAAAACACTCCATACACCAAACACGATTTCTGACCAGTTGGATTGCTACCACTCAAACCAACCATCTTCAAAGCTTTCCAAGCATTGCAACTGCCTCAGGAGGTTCAAGGGAGTCTTTTTGCACCAAGGAAGTGGCCAGAAAGCTCAGAGTTGAAAAGCTTCATCTCAGGTAGCCACTGGAATTTATTTTTCCAGAACTCTCTTTTTATGTTACAATATGATAAAGCATGCTCCACTGATCACACTGAACTTTGAAATTTTGAAAATGGTGTAGAAATGAGCTTGTATTGATTGACTGAAATTTCTGCCATTTTTGTTCTTCCTTTCGAATCTTGAGTTTGGGTGAGAATAAATTTGTTTTGAGAGTGGATTTGGATTCAGGGAGGTGAGAGGAGTTAATCTGGAGCTTTAGAGCTCCAGAAATAACCTAGGGAAGAAGTTAGCAATTTTCTGGGTGGGGTGTGGCCGGAGAAGATGACCGGAGGTCATTTCCGGCCACCTGAAAGTCATTAAGTCATTAACTGTGTTTAGGGTTTAGTTTAAATGTGGACCGTAGATGTGGTTGACCAGGGTTGACTCCCGCGCATGTGAATGGCCTGGATCATTTCATTAAACCCTAATCATGATTTATTAAATTAATTAATCAGATTTAATTTAATCCAGCCAATTCAAACGTGGGCCGTCCAGATGCACGCGGGTCAATTCCCCCCAATTTTGTTTGAATCTCAGCCAGTGGATGTGCATACTTCTCATTAATTCATTTTTATTTTCATTTTATTTGATTTATCTTGTACGAATTATTTAAAATAGCAAATCATGTTTAAAAATTCTGAAAAGTTTTGACAAGCTTTTCATTAATTTTCAGAACCCAAAAATATTTTTATTTTTATTTTTTGCATTAAAAATCATTTTTAAATCATTTAAGTGTTTATTTTTAATTAGTTAATGAAAATTAATTAATTAAAAATGCATTTAGGTATTTAAAAATCACCAAAAAATTCACATTTCATTTTAAAACATTTAGAAACATTATCCAACTCTCAAAACAAATTTCTTTTTGGTTCTTGATGCCTTTTGATCATTTTCATTGGAATTAAATTCATTTTAAGGCATTATTTTGGTTCAAACTTTGAAAAATTCATTCTGCCTAACCCTTGAGAGTTTGATGATGGTTCTTCTTGCATTGCATCCTCCATAGAATGTAGTTTATAGGATAAAATTGGTTTGATTTGATCTTGCATTTTCAATTTGTTTGGTATTTTTCTTTGTGAGGCACCCCAAAACCCTAGTAATTTTAGGAAATTCATAACTTTCACTAGGTTAAGAGTTAGATCCCCTCCTTTGGGAAGTGAACTTGTATAGGTTTAGGGTATCCTTGATTGCATTTTCAATTTTTTATCATGTCATTTGCTTCTGATTTTGAATTTTGTTTTGTGTGTTGATCATAAACCCTAATTTGTGCCTTCCTTTGCATCCATCCTTCATTTGCTTGCATCCAATGACTTGCCATGACATTTTGTGCATCCACATTATTCATAATACATCTTAGGACATATTAGAATCATTTTTTATCATTGCATCATTCATTTTCCATGTTATATGTTCATTTCATTTCATAAACATTCATGAACTTCTATGGTTCAAAGCATGCTTCATCTGCATCCATGTCCTTCTATGATCATTCTCATGTCTTGCCTTATGTTTGTATCATCTTTTAGCATAATTTACATCATGTCTATGCTTCTAGTTTTGGTTTGTACCATGGCATTTCATCTCATTTGCATTGCATTTCATTTCTTTTGGCTAACTTTTCAGGTGGTAAGTTGTTTTGAGAAGTGAATTTGCCTTCACTTCTCACAATCTCTTCTCATCTCTCTTGCATCTTTGCTGCATTTTATCTTGTGTAATTGAGTGATCTTTCTCATTCATGTTCATCTCTTACTTTCTTCCTTCAAGTAACTTGTCTTCTTAAGTGAAGCAAGTTGTCTTGCTTCTCTCTGCTTCTTTCTCCTTTCATTTGCTTCTCTCCTTGGGCTCTCTGAAGATTTTTGTCTCTCTTAAGCCTCATTAAACATAGGAAAAACCAAGCATGATAACAATTAGGGTTTAATTAGTCCCCCATTTAGTTTTACCTTTGTGTCATCTTTGAGTCTTCTCTCCTCATCTCATAATCAGGGACTAAACCCTAAAGGCTTTAAGGCTTTGTGATTAAGCTTATGCTTGCATCCTTCTATTAGGAGAGAGTGTATAACTTTAATCCTAAGTGTTAAGCCCTTAATGTGTTTAAATCCTTTAATCAATTCACTTAATAATCACTAAGACATCAAGCTTGTAACTTGGGCCTTGCATTAGGGTTCTAATTCTTCCTTAATTGGTTAAGAAGGACTAACCCTAGTGTTAATGGACAAGTCCCCCTCAAGATTGTCTTACAAATCATAAAATCCATTTCTTAATCTTATCATTAACTAAAATCCATTTAATA
Source organism: Lathyrus aphaca (assembly GCA_963966055.1). NCBI lineage: Eukaryota > Viridiplantae > Streptophyta > Magnoliopsida > Fabales > Fabaceae > Lathyrus > Lathyrus aphaca. The sequence continues at coordinate 276,763,767 of OZ014520.1, read as the reverse complement.
AAGGTTTTGCTTTGTCATGAGGTTAATCCCTAATCATGGATTAAGTTGAGGAGTCTTTCTCAGCTTAAATGTTCTCATCTATTATCCTTCTATTAGGATGGTGTAATGAGTCCATTAAATCCTTGATTATGGCTTAAACTCATTACTTAACACTAAACAAAAACAACAAAAACATCTAAATAATCACAAGTAGGCAAATGATCTTAATCCTACATCATGGTGATTAAGTGTGAGGTGCTTACTTCATGCTTAAGGTATTCTCATTACCCCTAATTAGAGGGAGGATGTGATGAGTTTACTAACCCTTGGTTTAGGCTTAAGCTCATTTTCCTATGACAAGCTCCAAAAAGCAATAAAAGATTAAATACACCAAAAACAAATAATAATCGTCTCCTCCGGGATTCTTTTCTCATCTCATTCACTCACAAACGAGAACTCGCTTCTTCCGTCTAATGCAAGACAGTTAGCACCTGAGCCAGACAGGTCATACACTTGAGCATAGGCAAGCAAGCAGTTCACAAGTCAATTTATCTTTCAGTCTCTTTGGGTCGAACTACGGTGTTCTTACTTCCTCATTGTACGAGAGGATATGTAGGCATAACTTAACAGTTATCGAACAAAAGTCTCTCTACATTCCCCCTCCTCCAGCATTGTTCTTTTAGCCTCATAGTCTTGAGCATTTTACTCCTTGTTCTTACACTGACACTTCTCTTATACACTTCACAGTTATTCTACACTGACACTTGCATTCTTTCCAGCTTTGATACACAAAATGCACTGACACTACCCCTTTAAACACAAATCTTTTAAGCGTGGATCCCGTCGAGTACGGCGGACAATCTGGGTGCTAATACCTTCCCAGGTTGTAACCAACCCCCTTTCTCAGTCTCTCTGGTTCGCAACCGTCTTATCCATATCTTTTCTCAGGTCTATGCAGCATTACCTTTCCTCCAGGATAAAAATGCCTAGTTGGCGACTCTTTTCTTCTGAGTTCACCCATGTGTGTTCTCTCTCCTTTCGCCGACCGTTCGCGTCTGTACCCCTTCTGACCAGGTGTCATTTGGTGGGAGCGACAGCTTGGCGACTCTGCTGGGGAGCCTTATACTGTAACTAGGGCTTCTGGTTCTTTTTGTGGGTTCCTCCTAGCGCTTGTTTGATTTGTGTTTACTGGGGTGTTATGTGCTATATGTGTTGTATATTTATTTTTGCTTTATGTACAGTCTTGTTTAGTTCCATCTTGCTGGATCTAGTTTTGTTGTTTTGATGGGTGTGGATCTATTGAGAGTTTGAGGTCCTATACCTGGGACCTGAGTGACACCTAGGCTAGAGTGATTCATGTTCTTTCCCATTCCATTTCGGTCTGGTGCGGGAATATGAAACACGGTTCAGATATGGGTTTCTTCTTGAGAACTCTGTGCTACAGATTTCCTGTAGTGCTAGGGCTATCTGGGAAACCTGCTAAGTCTGGATGACCTTTACTATGACCTTCAGAAACTGAGGTGAATTGGAGAAGGATCTTTTATGGTTATTATAAACATTGTACCTCCGGGTTAGAAGTGTTTACACTTCTCATAACTGATCCAAGTCTGAGGATCCTTGTTTTAGAACACCACCTATGAGGGGGTTGGGCTGTTTACAGGTTTGCAGGTACCATTGGCCACATCATACCCTATTACTTTGCTTTGATTAAGAGTACCTCACTTTGGACAGTTCTTGTGAGTTAACCCTAGACATGTGACTTTTTATTTGAGTCCCCCACCTTGGTTACTGGATTTCTGAACCTCCATCTGGACTTCTTGAACATACATGGGCCTTATATCAAAGACAGATAAATCAGATCCAGCTTGATCACAAACCCTTGAATATCATTTGCATACTCATCATTTGCATCATTTAACATTTGTTTATTTGTTTTTCAGGGTATCCACATTATATCTGGCTTGGTTTTGAGCGCATCATCTGCATAGACCTCTGTTTCATCAATTATCTGCTTCAACTATCTTCATCAGTTGTCTGCTTCAGCTGCCTTCATCACCAGCACTAGCCTATCAGTGGCTCATCTCCAGTACTAGTCTTGATCCTCATCAACACTTGTCTTCAGCTCTTCATCAGCAGTCATGGCTACACCTAGGAAGAGCAACATTTCATACCATTTCTTTGAGCCTGTGTTGACTGGTATCAGGCAGGTCCAGTCACTTATCACTCCATACCACATCCCATTATTCAGAGAGCATTATGGAGGTATCCTTGATATGGTTATGGACCTGGACCCTTCTCAGAGGAGTATAATCCACACCTGCCTACAGTTTTATGACCCTCCTTTGAGATGCTTCACATTCCCAGACTTTCAGCTAGGACCTCTTTTGGAAGAGTTTTCATCATTGATTGGAGTACCTGTCAGGGGTGGTGTCCCCTTCAACCCAGAGATGACTTCTCCCAGAAATGGAGAAGTGGCAAAAGCACTGTACCTGGAGCCTATTTTGATTGAGCAAAACATGACAACAAAGGCTGGGATCCCTGGTTTGCACTTAGATTTCTTGATTTCTCAGGCCATCCTGAAGGCCTCTTTAGGAGAATGGAGGGCAGTTTGTGCATTGTTAGCCCTCGGTATGTATGGGGCTATACTATTTGCAGAGGAGCCCAAGTTTATTAGCAAGAATGCCATTCACCTTTTCCTTCTGAGGAACCCAATACCCACCCTGCTGGGAGATTTCTATTACTCCATCCATCAGAGGAATGAGAAGCAAAGAGGAAGGTTGGTGAGATGTTGTGCTCCTCTATTTCACACTTGGCTGCTTAGACACCTACCTATGACTGATGCCTTCCTGAATCCCGGCCAACAGAAGAATTGGGCTAAGAGACTTATTGCTCTGACTTCAGATGACATCAGATGGTGCACCCAGAGCACCAAAGGCAGGGACATAATCACTAGCTGTGGGCAATACCCAAATGTACCTCTGATAGGAGTAAAGGGTTGCATCAATTACAATCCTCAGTTGTTTAAGAGACAACTGGGCTATGCTTTGGTCCACCCTCCTAGAGTGTAAGATTTAGCTGAGACCCTGTATTGTGAGATAAAACCTAATCTAGCGATTGTCAGACAAGCATCTTGGGCTTGGGACAACATCCAGACCAAAGGGATGACCATTCTTGGGAGGTGCAATAATGTGGCTTCAGCTCAGTACTATGACTGGTCTCATGCTAGAGCTCAGATTACTGGGATGCCTTTCACCATTGAGGATGTACCTGGACCATCCACAACTCAACCAACAGCCACTGTCAGCCTGGAAGAATTTGAGAAGCTGAAGGAAAGTAATGAGAATCTGTCTCAAGCTCTGAAGAAGACCCTTTGGGAAAGGAGTGATGGTCGTCTGGACATTGAGAGGTTAGAGAAGCTTAAGGTGGAGCATCTGACCAAGATTGAGAAAGCAGAGGACTATATCAAAAAAGCAAGAGCTGGGGAACAAATATTGAAGAATGCCTGTAAAGAGGCCAAGCTTCAGAAGGCTAGGACTGATCTCTATCTGCAAGAAAGGTAGGCTAGGTGGGTCAGGATCACTGAATCCCGTACTCAAGAAGATCAGAGAACTCAAGCCAGGATTGAGCAGTTAGAGGCCAATGAAAAGAAGCAACAGGAAGCTTTGCTGGTAGCCCAGAAGGAGATTTCAGAGTTGAAGCTCAGGGCTGGTTTGAAGAGGTCAAAGGATCAAGATAGGCACAAGAAACTGACCACTGCCATTGCCACCAGAAACCTTCTCATCAGGACTATTACAGAGCATCCAGTTGGTCCTGTGACTGAGGCACTTTTGAAGGAGGTTAAGGAAGATGAGTTTGGACTAGATGTCTGACCTTTTGATTGTTGTTGTTTTCATTTGATGTACTTTTCTTTTGTTGTATTTTGACCCTTCAGGGTCATATGTTGTAAAACAAACTATGTATGATTCACCATTTGTAATATATTTCAGTTTGTTTCCATTGTGGGGTTTCTTTTTCTCAACAACATCAAAGCACCTTCCTCGGGGTCTGGAAAGGTCAAAACCAAGAACCAAGCCGGATACCTTGGGAAACAAATAAGCATACTGCATTGCATACTAACTTTTGTTTTATTTTGTAGGTTTTGCCATTATTTTGTTTGTTTCTAACTCTGTTGTGTCTCAGGAAATATTGCTCGCCGCCGGGTGTTCCCTCTCAACCGTACGCACCGGTATCCTACTCGCAACAACCTTCCTGGTATCCAAATGGATCAAATACAGCAGGACCTGACTGAGGTCAGAACACAGATGGCTAATGAAAGAGTGGAGATGAGAAACCAAATGGCCCAATTCATGACTGTAATGACTGGTTTGGCCCAGAGTCAGGAAAGGCTGAGGGCATTGGTAGAAAGACAAAACCCCGAGAAACCTCATTCTGGGACTGGAGGGACTAGTAATAATGAGGGAGGCCAGCCTCATGTTAACCCACCAGTATTTGGACCTCATCTAGATCCGGAAGTCAACATCCCAAGAAATGTACAGGGAAACACTGCTGCAGGAAGGATCTTGCAAGAAGATCCTCAAGAGGAGCATTTTACTGGAATGGGAGCTGGGGATGAAGTCTATGATAGGAGGTTTGATGAAATTGCTGAGAAGTTGAGATCTCTGGAGTCTCAAAATTCCTTAGGCTTCGATGTAATGGATATGGGGTTAGTGGATGGGGTAAGGATTCCCCACAAGTTTAAACCCCCGTGCTTCGAGAAGTACAATGGAACTTCCTGTCCACGAACTCACTTACAGTCCTTCCTGGGAAGACTTAAGGCATATACCATGGATGAAAAATTGTGGATGTTTTATTTTGAAGACAGTTTGACTGGGGCTTCAAGAGAGTGGTATTCACACTTAACCAGAGCTACTATCAGGTGTTGGAAAGACCTAGCTGAAGCTTTCATCAGGCAGTACCAATACAATCTAGACATGGCTCCTAACAGAACCCTTCTGATGGGAATGTCTCAGTCCTCCAGGGAAAGCTTCAGGGAATATGCCCAAAGGTGGAGACAGCTTGCTGCTGCTGTCCAACCACCCATGTCGGAAAGAGAAATGGCCGACATGTTCATGAATACTCTGCAAGGAACATATATTGATAGGCTAGCTGCCTTTTCTTCCACCAGTTTTGCTGACGTAGTTATAGCTGGGGAAAGGATTGAAAGCCTTTTGAAAATGGGCAAAATTTCTGATAATGGTGCAAGTTCGTCCAGTAACCCCAGGAAGCCTTTTGTGGGACCTCGAAGGGCCGATGAGACAAATGCCATTCATGACAGCAGGGGCAGACCTCAGTATGTCCACAGATCAATAACAGCTGTCACTATTCCAGCTCCGGTTCCTCAGCAACCAGTATACCAACAACCACAACAACCACATTATCAGCAGCAGGTTCAGTATCCGCCACAAAGAACCTAGAACAACAACAGCAATCAACAGCAAAGACCCTTTCAACAAAGACCGTCACAGGCAAACAGGGTGATTGACCCTATCCCTATGCCTTATGCCACCTTATTGCCACAACTCCTGAAACTCAACTTGGTTTAATTAAGGACATTGGCACCACCAGATCCCTCCAATCTCCCAAGGAATTATGATGTCAACGCCAGATGTTCTTTCCACTCCAATGCACCTGGCCATAATACGGAAAAATGCATGGCCTTGCAAATGAAAGTCCAAGATCTGGTGGATTCTAAAGCCCTCAACTTTGCACCCCCTTCAAATGTCAACAAGAATCCTATGCCTCATCATGGAGGACCAAGGATTAATGCCATAGAGGAAGACAAACCGTCTACTTTGATCACCAGTGTTGCACAGATTCGAACACCTCTGGTCGAAATTAAAGTTCAGCTTCTAGAATGCCAGGTGTTCCCCGGGTGTGAGCTCGGTTGTGGGTATTGCAACATTGCAGTCAACGGATGTGAAAATTTGAGAAGCGGCATAGATGGTCTTATCAAAGAGGGTATACTTCAGATCTCGACAACAGCGCCTACAAATCCAGCAATCCCTTTGACAACAATTCTCGATTCTTCTACAACAGCAGCAACAATCATTCCTACCGATTCATCAATATCATCAACAATGGCTCCGTCCATCACTTCAACAAATCAAATGTCAACAACCCTGTCTTCTACAACATCAGCATCCATTTATTCAGCCGAATCTTCTACAACACCAGCAGAAATTAATGAAGATATCTCAGCAGTCACCATCTACTATGATCCATCAAATGTTCCTCCAAATAACAACTTTCAACAACAAACAGTGGCACCTCCTGCCAGGTCACCAGTCACCATTTATTACAATCCGCACACCATTTCAGTACCCTCCTCTGCTGCAGTCAGTCCATTTACTATCACGGTGCCTGGACCAGTTCCATATGAAAGTAATAATGCCATACCTTGGCATTATGGCTCTGATCTTTACTGCAACGGGGAGAAAATCACTTTGGATTCTTCAACCTCTTCTCCACAAATTGATAATGTTGGGGGAGGCGGAGGCTTCACCAGAAGCGGACGCCTCTTTGCCTCACAAGCACAAAGACCTAATGCTGAAGCAGAAGCTGCTGCCAAAGCAAAAGGAAAGAGTGTGGTATTTGAAGAGTCGGCCGCCAAAGAAACTCAGAAGACATCTTTTGAACAAGATGTAGACGAGTTTATGAGAATCATAAAAAGGAGTGATTACAAGGTGGTGGATCAGCTTCACCAAACTCCCTCAAAAATCTCCATATTATCCCTGTTGATGTGTTCTGAAGCTCACAGGAATGCATTATTGAAAGTCTTGCACGCAGCATATGTGCCAGAGGAGATCACTGTTAATCATCTAGAAACTGTGGTGGCAAATGTCAACACCAGCCATGGGCTGGGCTTCACCAATGCTGACTTAACAACTGAGGGACGTAACCACAACAAGGCTTTACACATCACCCTAGAGTGCATGGGAGCTGTTCTATCTCATGTACTGGTGGATACTGGGTCATCGCTCAATGTCCTACCAAAGAAAGCCTTGGTGAAGCTGGAGTATGATGGCTTGGCATTGCGTCCGAGTAATTTGGTGGTGATAGCATTTAATGGCTCTAAGAGATCAGTGCTTGGGGAGATTGATCTGCCTGTGATGATTGGCCCGCAGACTTTTAAAATTACCTTCTATGTGATGGACATTCAGTCGGCCTACAGCTGTTTGTTGGGTAGACCCTGGATCCATGCCGCTGGCGCTGTTACGTCTACCCTTCACCAGAAGCTGAAATTCGAGTGGGAAGGCCAGATCATCACCATCTGTGGGGAAGAGGACATCTTTGTTAGCCATCTAGCTACGTACAAGTACATTGAAATGGATGGAGAAATCCATGAAACTATGAGCCAGGGGTTTGAGGCCCTGAACATTAATGAAGCATCTGCTGTACTAGGAACTTCCATAACATCTTATCAGCAAGCCAGGAAGGTTGTTGAAGAGGGTACTGCCCAAGGCTGGGGCAAGCTGCTGCCCGTGGAAAAGAAAGAAGACAGATTTGGGTTGGGTTACAAACCAACTCAACAAGATCAATCAGAGGCTGCAAAAGAGCCCAACTTTGTCAGCGAGGGGATGCTCACCCCGGATGCAGTAAACAACTTGGAAGACGAGGAGGAAAGCGACCGCAACCTGGAGAGCTGGATACGTCCAAGGATCCCGGGGAGCCAAGTCCTTAACTGGTCTTCCCAGGAAATTATAAGGGTTACTCCTGCAGAGTAATTATTATTTCCTGTATTTTTAAGCATGCATCAAGTCTTGCATCTTGCCCAAGATGTCAAGACTCATTTTGTAATCGGGCCATCTTGTAATTTTGTGCAAACAGATCAATCAATGAATATCGGACATCTTTTGCAAATGAGTCTTTTCCTTTTCCGCTCACTGTTTTTCATTTTTCTTTTTGTACAAAAATAAAATGGCAATGTTTTCCAAAATGATAACTTTATTTCACTTTTTCTAAAAACAAGATTAAAATTGATCACTAAAATAAACCAATTTAAACCCTTGCAGAAAATGCCCTCCAGATTGCACCGACAATAACACGGCTATGACTTCGTATGACTTTGACAATCCAATCAATCAAGCTGATGAAGGGGTTGAAGAAGACTATGAGCTACCTGAAGAGCTAGCCAGGTTGTTAAGGCAAGAGGAGAAGGTTATCACTCCTCATCAGGAGGAAGTTGAAACAGTTAATCTTGGTACGGCAGAAGACGTGAAAGAAGTTAAGGTCGGGGCCTGGTTACAAGATTCAGTGAAAGAGCAACTGATTGACATGCTTCGGGAGTATGTGGATGTCTTTGCTTGGTCTTATCAGGATATGCCAGGGTTGGACACCGATATTGTCATGCACAAACTGCCTTTAAAAGAAGACTGCCCACCGATAAAACAGAAGTTGCGTCGTACTCGCCCGAATATGGAAATGAAGATTAAAGAAGAGGTACAAAAGCAGTGGGACACCGGGTTCCTTGAAGTGACTAGCTATCCGCCATGGGTTGCTAATATTGTACCTGTGCCTAAGAAAGACGGCAAGGTGAGGATGTGTGTGGACTACCGGGACCTGAACAGAGCCAGCCCGAAAGTTGATTTCCCTTTACCTCACATTGATTTATTGGTTGATAATACGGCTCAGTTCTCGGTGTTCTCCTTCATGGATGGATTTTCAGGATACAATCAGATCAAGATGTCACCTGAGGACATGGAGAAGACAACTTTCATCACACCCTGGGGCACGTTCTGTTACAAGGTGATGCCATTCGGACTGAAGAATGCTGGTGCTACGTATCAACGGGCTATGGTAACATTATTTCATGACATGATCCATAAAGAAATTGAAAGTTATGTGGATGACATGATTGCCAAGTCCCTTACAGAAGAAGACCACCTGGTGAATCTGCTGAAATTATTCAAGCGTCTGAGGAAGTACCAGTTGAAGTTAAACCCCAACAAATGCACATTCGGGGTGCGATCCGGTAAGTTGCTGGGATTTATTGTAAGTGAAAAAGGGATTGAAGTTGACCCTGATAAAGTCAAAGCCATTCAAGAAATGCCTGCACCGAAGACTGAAAAAGAAGTTCGGGGTTTCTTAGGTAGATTGAACTACATTTCACGGTTCATATCTCACCTTACATCAACCTGTGAGCCTTTGTTCAAGCTGTTAAGAAAAGAAGAAACGGTCAGGTGGAACGAAGACTTCCAGAAGGCTTTTGACAAACTCAAGGAATACTTACAAGAGCCTCTGATTCTTATGCCTCCAGTTGAAGGAAGACCTCTAATCATGTACTTGACAGTATTAGAAGAATCAATGGGGTGTGTGCTGGGCCAGCATGACGAGTCTGGTCGAAAAGAGTATGCAATATACTACCTAAGCAAAAATTTTACCGACTGTGAACAATGTTATTCACTGCTCGAGAAAACTTGTTGTGCTTTAGCGTGGGCTGCTCGCCGACTAAGGCAGTATATGTTGACCCACACTACCTTGTTGATTTCAAAGAGGGATCCAGTTAAGTACATTTTTGAGAAGCCAGCACTTACCGGACGGGTTGCAAGATGGCAAATGATTCTCACAGAATATGATATTCAGTACACATCTCAAAAAGCCATCAAGGGCAGTGTATTGTATGATTATCTTGCTGAACAACCCATTGATGATTACCAGCCTATGAGATTTGACTTCCCTGATGAAGACATCATGTTCATAAAAGCAAAAGATCATGAAGAGCCTATTCACACTGAGGGGCCTGACCCAGAAGAAGAATGGACTATGATGTTTGATGGGGCTGTTAATATGAATGGTCGTGGTGTTGGTGCAGTACTCATTACACCTAAAGGAGTTCACATGCCTTTCTCGGCAAAGCTCACCTTTAACTGCACTAACAATGAAGCTGAATACGAAGCTTGCATTATGGGTCTTGAGGAAGCCATTGACCTCAGGATCAAGACTTTGACTGTGTTCGGAGATTCAGCTCTGGTAATTAATCAAACCAATGGCAAGTGGTACACCCACCAAGATCATCTGATACCTTACCGGGATTATACAAGAAGGTTATTGACTTTCTTCACAACAGTCAAGCTTGAGTATATCCCTCGAGATGAAAATCAATTTGCAGATGCTTTGGCTACCATTTCATCCATGATCAAAGTTCAAGCTGCCAACTTTGTGCCTCGGATTTCAGTATCCCGACTTGACAGACCAGCATACGTGTTCTCAGCGGATGTTGTTGAAGATGATAAGCCTTGGTTCCACGACATTAAATGCTTCTTGGAGGATCAAACATACCCACCTGGGGCATCTTCCAATGATAAGAAGACATTAAGAAGGCTAGCTGGTAGTTTCTTCTTGAATACTGATGGTTCCTTGTACAAGAGAAACTTTGATATGGTACTCCTCAGATGCGTTGATAAGACGGAGGCAGATTTGTTGATGCACGAGGTGCACGAAGGATCCTTTGGTACCCATGCAAGAGGGCATGCAATGGCTAAAAAGTTGTTAAGATCAGGCTATTACTGGATCACAATGGATGCAGACTGTTGTGCCTATGCCAGAAAATGCCATAAATGCCAGATCTATGCGGATAAGGTACATGTGCCTCCCAATCCTTTGAATGTGATGTCTTCACCCTGGCCCTTTGCCATGTGGGGCATTGATATGATTGGCAAGATTGAAGCAACTGCTTCAAACGGCCACAGATTCATCCTGGTTGCTATTGACTATTTTACCAAGTGGGTTGAAGCGGCTACTTATGCAAATGTTACGAGGCAAGTGGTAGCCCGATTTTTGAAGAAAGATATCATCTGTCGGTATGGAGTGCCCGGGAGAATCATTACTGAAAATGGTTCCAACTTGAACAACAAAATGATGGCAGAACTGTGTCGGGACTTCAAGATCCAACACCACAATTCTTCTCCCTACAGGCCGAAGATGAATGGCGCTGTAGAGGCAGCTAACAAGAATATCAAGAAGATTGTGCAGAAGATGGTGGTTACCTATAAAGACTGGCATGAAATGCTACCATTTGCCTTACATGGGTACCGAACGTCAATCAGAACATCCACTGGGGCAACACCGTATCAACTTGTGTACGGTATGGAGGCAGTCCTACCTGTTGAAGTTGAGCTACCCTCCCTACGGGTATTGATGGATGTTAAACTAAATGAAGCAGAGTGGGTCCGATCCCGATACGAACAACTGAGTCTGATCGAAGAAAAGAGGTTGGCTGCAATCTGTCATGGGCAGCTATATCAGAAAAGAATGAAGAAAGCCTTCGATCAAAAAGTCAGGCTCCGAGAGTACCAAGTAGGAGATCTTGTGCTGAAAAGACTCCTTCCTCCTCATACAGACCACAGGGGCAAGTGGACTCCAAATTATGAAGGGCCATTCATAGTAAAGAAAGTTTTCTCTGGTGGAGCACTGATGCTCAGTACTATGGATGGTGAAGACTTCCAGTCCCCTGTGAATTCAGATGCAGTTAAAAAATACTTCGCATAAAATGACCCGCTGGACATAAAAACAGAATGTAAGTCCAGGAAAAAATAGGGCATCCCGGCGAGTCAAAAAACAGAATAAAAGACTCGGGAAAAAATAAGGGAAAATAAAATAAAAATGTGTACACCCGCTGAGTTGAAAAGCCACATTGGACAGCTCAGGAAAAAATAGGTATCCCGGTGGATTGAAAACCCGAAAGGGCGGTCCACGCAAAATAAGGGAATAGGCGAACAACTGTATTCTTAATTCGTCTGTATCACTTACAACATGGCAAGCTTCGAAAGGTTCGAGCATCGGTCAGAATCAGCCTTCTTCAGAAAGCAGAATGAGAAGAACGTCAATGTCATACAAGTCATAGCAAAAGGGAAGCTCCTTGAAGCGTCATCAACATTGCCAATGTCATTTTGTTTCTCAATTTGTAACAATCTCCTCATTTCAGGGGATCCGTTTCTTTGACTGTATCTTGCCAATTCAGGGCACATAAATTAATAAAATTAGATTTTCAGCCATATCTTGTCTCGTACATTTTATTTTTCATTTGCAAAATGTCTGATGTCTTAAAGATATTCATTGCATAAATACAGATGCTTCCCTTCTAAAAATACGTGCTTACAGGAAATATATTTGCTCCCGGGAGTGTCTAAACTCCTATGACGGAATCCAGTAAGGGATACCTCGGGGAACTTGTATGTTTCTTTGTCATACAGGATTGCAGGTGTTCAAAGCGCAACATGGGGCATGAAAGCTTCTCCCCAGTAGGCTGCCAAATTATTGTTTCCCCACCACACCGTCCAAACAGCACCAGAGATGCTTTCTCCCCATCAGAGTTATCAAGCACCACTTCTCCAACATTTCCTTCAAAGAGCAGCACCTGAAGGTGTTCAAATCCCCAGCTGAGTTGTCAAGTATCATCCTCAGCAGGATCCCCGCAGAAATCTCTAGGAAGATCTTTCAGTGATCTTTTTTCTTCCCCAGCCAAGTACTAGACAGGGAACCATCCCCCCACAAAGTTCCAATCTCTATCCAGAAGAGCAATGCCCGAAGATCTCGCAACAGAGTGACGAAAGCTTCTACAGACCCCAGCTGGGTCCCTCATTATCAAGATAGGTTTATCAAATGACCTACTTCCCAAGCAGAATCATTCCATCAAATCTACCAACGATCTCATCCCCAGCTGGGATGTCCACTTCAAGCAGATCAGCCAGAGATCTTCACAGCACCGGGATCCGGATCCCGGATCGGTATCTTTGCATAATCATAGCATTCGCATCATATTTTCTCCACAAAGCGTAGCATTCCGTATAATACGAAGCATTACGGTAAAAATCAAACATATTGCATAAATCATAAGCCATGTGTCGAACTGAACACTTGTAAATGCTGACAACCCATCAGACAGTATACAGAATATTTCCCCGATTCCCCACAAGAGAGACAGAGCAGTTCCCTTACAGATACAGATGCACACTCCTTTTGGCACTCGTCCGTGTCATCATTCCCCAGTAAAGTCGCCCGAGCATTCTTTACAAACAGACGACTCATACATTACAAATGCTTCCCGACACTCGTCCGTGTCATATCCCCAGTAGAAAGCCAAAGCGTCCCCTTTGCACTCACAGATACATATATACACAATTCCTTGACACCCGTCCGTGTCACCTTCCCCAGCATAGTTACCCAAACACTTTGGAAATCAAAATACTTGTTATAATACACTTTTTCTGGCACTCGTCTGTGTCATGCTTTCCCTAGCTAGTTGGTACTCGTCCATATCATCATCTCTGAACATGCGTCAAGCGTTTGTTTCTACCGATACTCGTCCATATCATAGTCTTAAGGATGCTCGTCCGCATCTTTAATTTATACACCGTGTCAAACACTTATGTCTTCTTGAATTTAGACACTCGTCTGTGTCTACCATTCCCCAGAAGAGTCCCAGCAAATCCCATTAAATTATTTCCTTTCTATCTGACATTCGTCCTATGTCATGATACCTTTCGGCAGCCGTACCATGCCAGGTGATCATCCTTCACCTTTTTGATGATCGTCCTTCATCACCCCCAGTGGAGTCTCTATTCATTAGAACCCCTTCTTATCCGACATTTGTCCTATGTCGTGATATTTTTTAGCAGCCGTCCCCTGCTAGGTGATCGTTCTTCACCTCCTGATGATCGTCCTTCATCATTTTATCTGATGGTCGTCCCCATCGTTGATCTTGTTATCTGACATTCGTCCTATGTCATGATACCTTCAGAGCAGCCGTACCCTGCTAGGTGATCGTCCTTCACCTCTTGATGATCGTCCTTCATCATTTTATCTGATGGCCGTCCCCATCGTCGACCTTTTTATCCGGCAATCGTCCTATGTCGCAATACTTTTTGGCAACCATACCTTGCCAGGTGATCGTCCTTCACCTTAGATGACCGTCCCTCATCTTATCCCCAACAGAGCAGTCGTACCCTGCCAGGTGATCGTCCTTCACCTATGATGACCGTACCACATCATTTATTCCAAATCTCCAGAGAGTTTTACAGTTTTACCTGATGGTCGTCCCCATCATAATCTCTTATATCCCCAGCTTGTCGGCTATCCCCGTCATTGTTTTGGTTCCCGCATCTTCCCTAGCATGTTGGTCGTCCCCGTCGTTGCTTTATCCCCATCAGTCATCCTCTGCTTGACGGTCATCCTCCATCGCCCGCACTTTATAAATATACTTTATTTTCCTTTTACAATCTATATCCCTTTTCTTCTTCATTCTGTGAGTGCAAATTTTGGACTGTCTTTGGTATTCAACCACAAGTTATCTTGTTTGCCTGTTAAGCCGTTGCTTACATTCTACACAACTAACTCATGTTTGAATAGGGGCAGCTGTAAACACCCCAAATTTTCCCTCACCCATTCACACCTTGGCTTGTGATCTTTTCATATGCATCAGTTCAATCACATCATCTCATATTGCATTTTTGATTCACTACATTGATTCAAAGTCATCTGCATCTAGGGTTTGTGATCTGAGCCATCCTTGAGCCACTTGAGCCACTCCAGAGGTCTTAAATCACTTCAAAGGGGTCCATGTATGTTCAAACATCATATCATATCCTCACCAAGTCAAGAAAGTCAAAGAATCACAAGAACTGAGAAAGGCATGGAAGTAGAGCCAGGTTTAACTACACAGATGACCTAGAATTAGGGTTTTGGTTTCAAAGGCCATAATTCCAAAAAATTTGGTCATTCTTGTTTTTATTGGTCTCTATATGTTATGAGGATCATGCATATCAATTTTCATGAAGAAATTCCATGGGGAAGGCATCTGATCAAGAGTTGACTTCTTGAGCAAGTCAGTGTAAAATCATGGCATCTGAGGCCCCCAATGACCCAACCAAAGGGTGTTCTTCATCATTTTGAATGTGTATGATCTTTATTTGATCATATAAGATGTTAGAGGTCCACAAAATTGAAGAATTTCAAGCCATTTGCAAAATTGCCTTTTTGGGAAAGTGACTTGTAATGTAAACTTGCCATTTTGGGAAAGTTTTTCAACCTCCTCAAATTTATTCAAAAATGCTTCAAATGAGAAAACTTTGGTCATGAAAGTTGTAGAATGGATCATTCCATTTTCAAAAAGTACAATAACTCATTCTAATTCATTATGGATCAAAAGTTATGGCTTGCCAAAGTTGGACAAAATCACATAATTTCAAGTTTTACACCAAAGAGGCAAAGTTGCAAAACCTCATGCCAAGGCAAAATATGACTTCAAATTGTCTTCTATGCATCACACAAACATGAACCATGACCTAAGAATCATTTTGCACCAAAGAACCTCCCATTTTCATGACTTATGCTTCAAGTAATCACAAAAGGGCCAAAAGATCACAAAGTTGCAAAACCTCACACAAACCCTAATCCACTTGCTAATTGGCCTCAAGACTGATTCTATGGCTCTCCTCAATCCTTGCTGTGCAGGACACCCCATTGTCCCTAGCCTACCAAGTGCCCATACCTCAAGTACAAAACTTTTGACTTTTTGGCAAAAAGCCCATACCAATCAGCTGTAGCCACCACCCACTCTCTGGCCTATCACAGCATGTTATATGGATCAAACCCAAGCCATAACACACAACAAGCCAGCCAGAAAACCTCAGCATCCTCAAGTTCTCAAAAATCATCCCTCTTGCAAATTCCTTCGAAACTCACTGAATACTCACTCAATCTTCAAAAAAATTCCACCAGTCATCTCTAAATCATTCACTGATCTCAAACCAACCATTGAAACAGCCAAAAACACTCCATACACCAAACACGATTTTTGACCAGTTGGATTGCTACCACTCAAACCAACCATCTTCAAAGCTTTCCAAGCATTGCAACTGCCTCAGGAGGTTCAAGGGAGTCTTTTTGCACCAAGGAAGTGGCCAGAAAGCTCAGAGTTGAAAAGCTTCATCTCAGGTAGCCACTGAAATTTATTTTTCCAGAACTCTCTTTGAAATTTTGAAAATGGTGTAGAAATGAGCTTGTATTGATTGACTGAAATTTCTGCCATTTTTGTTCTTCCTTTCGAATCTTGAGTTTGGGTGAGAATAAATTTGTTTTGAGAGTGGATTTGGATTCAGGGAGGTGAGAGGAGTTAATCTGGAGCTTTAGAGCTCCAGAAATAACCTAGGGAAGAAGTTAGCAATTTTCAGGGAGGGGTGTGGCCGGAGAAGATGACCGGAGGTCATTTCCGGCCACCTGAAAGTCATTAAGTCATTAATTGCGTTTAGGGTTTAGTTTAAATGTGGACCGTAGATGTGGTTGACCAGGGTTGACTCCCGCGCATGTGAATGGCCTGGATCATTTCATTAAACCCTAATCATGATTTATTAAATTAATTAATCAGATTTAATTTAATCCAGCCAATTCAAACGTGGGCCGTCCAGATGCGCGCGGGTCAATTCCCCCCAATTTTGTTTGAATCTCAGCCAGTGGATGTGCATACTTCTCATTAATTCATTTTTATTTTCATTTTATTTGATTTATCTTGTACGGATTATTTAAAATAGCAAATCATGTTTAAAAATTCAGAAAATTTTTGTCAAGCTTTTCATTAATTTTCAGAACCCAAAAATATTTTTATTTTTATTTTTTGCATTAAAAATCATTTTTAAATCATTTAAGTGTTTATTTTTAATTAGTTAATGAAAATTAATTAATTAAAAATGCATTTAGGTATTTAAAAATCACCAAAAAATTCATAATACATTTTAAAACATTTAGAAACATTATCCAACTCTCAAAACAATTTTCTTTTTGGTTCTTGATGCCTTTTGATCATTTTCATTGGAATTAAATTCATTTTAAGGCATTATTTTGGTTCAAACTTTGAAAAATTCATTTTGCCTAACCCTTGAGAGTTTGATGATGGTTCTTCTTGCATTGCATCCTCCATAGCATTTAGTTTATAGGATAAAATTGGTTTGATTAGATCTTGCATTTTCAATTTGTTTGGTATTTTTCTTTGTGAGGCACCCCAAAACCCTAGTAATCTTAGGAAATTCATAACTTTCACTAGGTTAAGAGTTAGATCCCCTCCTTTGGGCAGTGAACTTGTATAGGTTTAGGGTATCCTTGATTGCATTTTCAATTTTTTATAATGTCATTTGCTTCTGATTTTGAATTTTGTTTTGTGTGTTGATCATAAACCCTAATTTGTGCCTTCCTTTGCATCCATCCTTCATTTGCTTGCATCCAATGACTTGCCATGACATTTTGTGCATCCACATGATTCATAATACATATTAGGACATATTATAATCATGTTTGATCATTGCATATTTCATTTTCCATGTTATATGTTCATTTCATTTCATAAACATTCATGAACTTCTATGGTTCAAAGCATGCTTCATCTGCATCCATGTCCTTGTATGATCATTCTCATGTCTTGCCTTATGTTTGTATCATCTTTTAGCATCATTTACATCATGTCTATGCTTCTGGTTTTGGTTTGTACCATGGCATTTCATCTCATTTGCATTGCATTTCATTTCTTTTGGCTAACTTTTCAGGTGGTAAGTTGTTTTGAGAAGTGAATTTGCCTTCACTTCTCACAATCTCTTCTCATCTCTCTTGCATCTTTGCTGCATTTTATCTTGTGTATTTGAGTGATCTTGCTCATTCATGTTCATCTCTTACTTTCTTCCTTCAAGTAACTTGTCTTCTTAAGTGAAGCAAGTTGTCTTGCTTCTCTTTGCTTCTTTCTCCTTTCATCTGCTTCTCTCCTTGGGCTCTCTGAAGATTTCTGTCTCTCTTAAGCCTCATTAACCATAGGAACAACCAAGCATGATAACAATTAGGGTATGATTAGTCCTCAATTTAGTTTTACCTTTGTGTCATCTTTGAGTCTTCTCTCCTCATCTCATAATCAGGGACTAAACCCTAAAGGCTTTAAGGCTTTGTGATTAAGCTTATGCCTGCATCCTTCTATTAGGATGGAGTGTATAACTTTAATCCTAAGTGTTAAACCCTTAATGTGTTTAAATCCTTTAATCAATTCACTTAATAATCACTAAGACATCAAGCTTGTAACTTGGGCCTTGCATTAGGGTTCTAATTCTTCCTTAATTGGTTAAGAAGGACTAACCCTAGTGTTAATGGACAAGTCCCCCTCAAGATTGTCTTACAAATCATAAAATCCATTTCTTAATCTTATCATTAACTAAAATCCATTTAATAAAGGTTTTGCTTTGTCATGAGGTTAATCCCTAATCATGGATTAAGTTGAGGAGTCTTTCTCAGCTTAAATGTTCGCATCTATTATCCTTCTATTAGGATGGTGTAATGAGTCCATTAAATCCTTGATTATGGCTTAAACTCATTACTTAACACTAAACAAAAACAACAAAAACATCTAAATAATCATAAGTAGGCAAATGATCTTAATCCTACATCATGGTGATTAAGTGTGAGGTGCTTACTTCATGCTTAAGGTATTCTCATTACCCCTAATCAGAGGGAGGATGTGATGAGTTTACTAACCCTTGGTTTAGGCTTAAGCTCATTTTCCTATGACAAGCTCCAAAAAGCAATAAAAGATTAAAAACACCAAAAACAAATAATAATCGTCTCCTCCGGGATTCTTTTCTCATCTCATTCACTCACAAACGAGAACTCGCTTCTTCCGTCTAATGCAAGACAGTTAGCACCTAAGCCAGACAGGTCATACACTTGAGCATAGGCAAGCAAGCAGTTCACAAGTCAATTTATCTTTCAGTCTCTTTGGGTCGAACTACGGTGTTCTGACTTCCTCATTGCACGAGAGGATACGTAGGCATAATTTAACAGTTATCGAACAAAAGTCTCTGTACATTCCCCCTCCTCCAGCATTGTTCTCTTAGCCTCATAGTCTTGAGCATTTTACTCCTTGTTCTTACACTGACACTTCTCTTATACACTTCACAGTTATTCTACACTGACACTTGCATTCTTTCCAGCTTTGATACACAAAATGCACTGACACTACCCCTTTAAACACAAATCTTTTAAGCGTGGATCCCGTCGAGTACGGCGGACAATCTGGGTGCTAATACCTTCCCAGGTTGTAACCAACCCCCTTTCTCAGTCTCTCTGGTTCGCAACCGTCTTATCCATATCTTTTCTCAGGTCTATGCAGCATTACCTTTCCTCCGGGATAAAAATGCCTAGTTGGCGACTCTTTTCTTCTGAGTTCACCCCTGTGTGTTCTCTCTC
Source organism: Lathyrus aphaca (assembly GCA_963966055.1). Taxonomy (NCBI): domain Eukaryota; kingdom Viridiplantae; phylum Streptophyta; class Magnoliopsida; order Fabales; family Fabaceae; genus Lathyrus; species Lathyrus aphaca. The sequence goes on along the minus strand of OZ014520.1, from coordinate 276,744,537 downwards.
CTTTCGCCGACCGTTCGCGTCTGTACCCCTTCTGACCAGGTGTCATTTGGTGGGAGCGACAGCAGTTCTTGTTGATTAAGTGTCGCATAGGACTTGAATGAACGCGGTGCTTCTCCATTTTCGGCCATGATTAGTTCTTCAACTGGTTCTGGTATAATATCTTCAAGTAAAAGGGTTTCGTTGGTTTCGGTTCGGCGTCTCAAACTTATGAAACGTTCTACTTCGTCAATATGGGATTCTAAGTGTAACACCCCGATTTTATAAATTATTTTTATTTAATAATTATTGAGTATAGTGGTGTATTTGGAATAATAAGTAGAGAAAGTATTTTATTTAAATAATAATAATAGGGTGAGGTGGCATTATTATTATGATATTATTATTTAATAAATAAAATAGCAAGTTGGAGGTTTGAGGGGCAAGGTTGTAATTTGGTTATGTTATGAAAAAGAGAGAACACGATACCTTTTCTCATTATCGTGCTTTTTGACGAAGAACAGAGGGCTCTGGGGAAAAGGGAAAAGAGAAGGAAGATAAAGGATCATAGAGCTCCAAGGTCAATGGTTTGTGAATAATTGCTCAATTTCGAGGTAAGGGGAGAGAAAGGGTTTTATATTGGTGATCTAGAATAGAAGGGTAATTGGGAGTTCCTTACTCTCTTAGGGATTGTATGTTATTATTGATTGTGATGAAATTGTGATATGAGTATGGATAATATGACGATTGATTGTGTGTGTTTGGGATTTTGATGTTGAATTGCATATATATGTGTGTTATGAAGATTGAGTTATGAATGTTATTGAGAATGGAGTAATTGGAGAAGGTGAAGAAACCCTAGAATTTTACTAATTTGATTTGTAAAGTTAAACTAGGTGATTGATTAATATTAGAGGCATAAAATAGTATTAAGCACGACAATTGGACTGTTTTGGGTGCTAAGAGTGAAATAAAATGAACTGAATTCGGACTGGTGTGAGATCCACGACAGGTTGGAGTTTTAGTGCAGAGAGCGATTTGACAAATCGCAGAGCTCGCTCAGCGAGCGAGGGAAAGTGGGAATCCTGAGAGTTGTTCGCTAAGCGAGAAGAGGCCTCGCTCAGCGAGACCTGGAGCGTGAGAAATTATATTTTTTTATTATTTTATTCTAAAAATTACTGAAATACTTATCTATTTCTTTAATAGTGTCTAGGACTGAATGTGGTGTAGATGGGACAATGTTCGTTCTTTTAGTTTGAAGATAATACTTATGAATAGTTATAGGATCTGATGACCCGTAGGTAATAGTTATGTTTTTTTATGATTGTTTTAAAATAAATAATTTTGTTAAAAAGAATCTAATGAGATATTGTTAATTATGTGTAATGACTCTTGTTTGGATGATATGAATTATATTGACTGTATATTGGTGAATGTGATGATATGGAGGATCGTGTCATGAATGATTTTTTTCATGTTTATATATGTTGATGTATTTGTAATCGATTCTTGCATACGCATACATGTTGGTGGAATAATCATGTCTCGGATGGAGTGTAAGTGGTTATTTAGATTCATTGTAAATCAATGGGTGGGGGATGATCGTGTCACAGTAGGAGCGTAATGTAGCACCCCAAATTTGCCCTCTCCTTTTTATCATCATCATCATATCATAATCATCGTTAGCATATCATATCTTTAGCATATTGAATAGGAAAATAAAGCATAGTACTCGCATGTTCCAGCATAAGGCATATGATCAATCATCAAGGAAATTCAAAGCTCACAAGGCATGTTACAAGTTTGATATCATGATCAAAGCCTTAAAAGGGATTGAGGATCAAAATTAGGTCAGAACGGTTGGCGTCGGGTTATTCCTGAGGTTTCCCACCAAAAGGAGGGAAAATTCAAAATTCATTGGCGTTAACCGGTTAACGCTTTGGTTACCCGGTTAACGGCTGCGAATTTTGAATTCCAGCAGCAATTTCAGCATGTGCTTTGGCTCCAAATTTCCAAATTTCTGATTTTTTATTCATTTGAGTTATGGATTAAATCCTAATCACTTTCCCAAACCATATTTTTGGATCCCAAGCTTAAATTTTGGGCCCCAAACCTAAACCATATTTAATCCATTTCCCTCCAAATCAAGAGGGGGCTCTCTCTTTTTTTTTCATTCTTCATTCTGAAATTTCACTCTTCTCTCTCACTATTCTCTCATTTTCTCTCCTACATTTTCCAAATTCACTAAGAATTCCTCTTTGAAGATCACATAACCTTCCCTTAAGGTGTGTAGATCTTGGAACTAGACCTTCATCCATAGCTACTTTGCATCATTTTTGCTGGTTTAATTGGTGATTCAGATCTGGTTTGGGAATTAGAAGTGCTTTTGGATCCAAAATTCTGCATCAAGGCCCTTTGCTTGCAATTATTTCACATGGAGTGTGAAGCTTAGCACTGGATCTCAAAGTTTTCCGCGAGATCTCTCATTTCCAGCTCAAACAACAATTACCAAAGCGTACCTCGGCTTTGTAGCTTGGTTTAATTAAGATCTAGCTCTGTTTTAGCTTATTTAAATGCTTGTGCTTTAGATCCACCATGTGCTTGTGTATTTGCTTGTGTTGCTTGAATTGATGGTTGATTTTTAACCGGATCCGTGTGCTAATGTTCAGAAGCTTAATGATGTTAATTAATGTGAATTAATTCATTTATTTCATACATAATTGATTTGCTGGTCTGGTGTGTGATTAATTGGATAAGCTGGGTTTGAGCTGATTTTCTACAGGAATTGTTGTTGTTTTGACAGTGTTAACCGGTTAACGCTTTGGTTAACCGGTTAACGCATCTGTTTTCTGTGTTGTTTTCTGCAGGTTTGACATGGTTAACCGGTGAACGCTTTGGTTAACCGGTTAACACTGAAGCATAATGATTTTTTCGAGCTATTTTGAGCTTGTTTGATCCCCTTATATGTTTTAATTGCCATGGATCATTGTATGATCATCGAATATGATTGTTTAGGGTGATTTGCTTGCTGGTTGATGCATGCCTTCATGTTCTCGACACGTAAATACTTGTATGCGCTATTGGGCATGTTGTATGATCTTTGTTGATGTGAGCTTTGAGCATGCCATTTCCATGAGTTTTGTTGATGAATATATGTTGGATTTTTGCTAACACTTGCAGGGGCTCATGGTAAGAGAAGTGTGGATGTTTATCCACACTTCATCTCTTCACCTTTCCTTTTAAGTTGCTTTCTATTTTTGGTTTGATGTGCCTTATGCCATCATGTGAGGCAACTCTTTTCTTCCCCCTTTAGGAGCAACTTATCTCCTATAAAGGAGTAAGTTGCTTGCTAGCTCTTTCCTCCTCTTCTTCTTGCTCCTCTTTGGTTCTTCTTTTCTCTTAGGATAGTTGAAACCTCACTAACCTTAGGACCACTTTTGCATGACAACTTTAGGTTTAGTCTTTCCCCATTTTAGACTTTTGCCTTTTTGCTCCTTTGGTTCTTTCTCTTCTCATCTCAAAACAAAACCTAAAAAACATTAATAAAGAAAGAAGTTACCTCTTGTGTAATAGCCTTATTCCATGGGGCATATGTATTCATTCCATCTTGGAATAGTGCATTTGTCTAGCATGATGCACAAGTCGGATCATGAGGTCATCTTCATCAAGAAAAATCATAAAAAATACTTCTTCATTTTAATCACTAAAACACCTAATAAATTCAACAAGTCAATGAATTTAGGCCATTGCCTTTGGAAACAAGTCTTGGATAAGTTCTCCTTACTTGGTGTGCTTGTTCTATTATTCCATCTTGGAATGTAATAACAAGTACACATTCCATGGAAAAGAGCTTGAGTTGATTCTCTTGTGCCACACCAAATAAAAGCTCATAAAAAACACAAACAAATAATAGGCGTCTTTCCTTCGGGAATTCTTTTCTCATCTCCTTCGCTCCGTACGCGAACTTGCTCCTACTTGTCACTTTGCAATACGGTAATGCACTCGTCATCTGAGCCTGCAACACCTGAGCATTGACATAGGCCGTTCTAGTCTTAAGATACAAGCAATCTTTTCCACCCCTAGTTAGGGGAACTACAACGTCTCTGATCCTCATGTCCAAATGAGGTACGTAGGTAGCGGGGTAGGGCCTGTTCGAGCATAATCTTTATTTTCCCTACATTTTTCCTATTCGTTTCTTTTTTAAGTTTCTTGCTATCCAGATCCAGTTTCAGTTTTTTTCTTTTTGCAGCAGCTTTCATTTCTTCACCCTTTGAAACAGTTTATTTGCAAGCGTGGATCCCGTCGGGTACGGCGGACGATCTGGGGTGATAATACCGTCCCAGGTCATAACCGACTCCCGAATTCAGTCTCTTTGGTTCGCAAGACTTGTGTCCTTCCTTTTCTTTTCTTCTGGTTTGTGCAGCATTACCATTCCCGTTTCTTCGGGATAAAAATGCCTGGATGGCGACTCTACCTCTTTCCGCGCCACTTTCGCGTTTGTACCAGGATGGAAATCCAGGGAGCGACAGCTGGCGACTCTGCTGGGGAAGTGGTCCTAACCACTATTTCTCTGGTTCCCCTCGAGAGTCAACCCTAGCACTTGTTTTCTTCTGTTTATTGGGTGTTGATTGTTTGCTATTGCGTGTTTATTTTACTATTGTTTACAGTTTTATTTACAGCTTTATTTACAATTTTCAGTATTTATATTCATGCATTATTATACTATACTGTCTGGCTGCTGGTTTCCCCTTTTTTCTGTGGGATTGGGAACTGTTACTGAGAGATGAGCTCGTAACCGGGGCTCGAGTGCAACCTAGGACTTAGAGTGGACAGTCACTTTGGCTTCATGGCATCTTGATATGTTGGTAGTATTGAGTTCCACACCCAGACTTGCGACCCTCTTTGAAATGTATTGATGCCGGAATCTTTCTGGGGTCATACACAACCTCGATAGTTATGTGCATCTGGGGACCGATCATTGAGGACCTTTGTGGAAACATCCCTCTCCAGTGGTGACAGTGGCAGACCACATTTTGTGGCAAACACATTCGCACCCGAGGACCCACTGGGAACTCGCATAGGATGGCCTGGTTCTTTTATAGGAACTCAGTCAAAGCATCTGGTCGTCTGACGATAGTATTGTACCTTTCGGGATGAATGTACTATTGTTTCTCGATTCCAGCGCTTGAAGCTGGGAACTTATAAAGGATGCTTGTTTTTCCCGGACTAACGTTGAGGCCTCCCTGAGTAGTACATAATGCCAAACCGATTCCCTGATTTGGTCATGAGCTATTTCTCGGAAATGGTGAACGTATTATTGCTATTCGGCTTTGAGAGTCCGTGATGTTTGACCCGGAGCACACACGTGAGATTGGGAGGGGTTTAAGGGTTTGCAGGAACCCTCGACCTCATCATACCTCATTGCCAGTACAATTCTATGATTTGATAAGGCTACATGAATCATGGATTTCTAATATCTGATTTTGGGGCTTATTTGAGAATGAATTCTTGTTCATGAGGCTTTATTCAGAGGATCTTGGTTCTTGGTCACTTGGGTCCCGTGTTCCGTATCCAAACAGTCCCAATTGTTGATCATGTGCCTGCATTGCATTTGCATCGCATCATACTTGCATTAATTGTTTGTGTTTCCATTTCAGGTTAGCATTTAGCCTCTATACCCAATTTTGGTATTCATTGTTTCTCCAGATGACAGAAGCCCAAGAGATACCCAAAAAAAGGAATGCTCGTTATACTTTCCCGCAACCTGAAATTGAGAGTATTCAGAAACTGGTGGACTTGATGAGTGACAAGGTTTAGATGATTTAAGAAGCCGGTATGGGAATATCTTGGGTTACATGAACAAGCCTACTGTTGATCAGAGGGATAGTCTTCATTCTTTGTTGCAGTTTTATGACCCTCAGTTGAGAATTTTTGTGTTTGGTGACTACGTTTTGGCTTCCACTATGGAAGAGATTTCTGACATCCTGAAGATTCTTATCAAGAATGGGTTCCCTATTATGTTGCGGAGAAGTGTCCGCTGTAGAAGGACATTGCAGGTGCTTGTCATTTGAGTATGCTTAGGGTGAAGATGGAGTTGGAAGCCAGTAAAGGGAAGGGATTTAATCTGGATTTTCTTATCACATAAGCCCATATGTTTGCGTTGGGAGGGAAATGGTTAGAGTTCAGTGTGTTGTTGGCATTAATGGTCTACGGGATAAGTCTTTTCCCAGGAGAGAAAGGATGGGTAAGCTTGGAGGCTATCACCCTATTCATTAAAGGGAGCCCGGTGCCTACGTTGTTGGGAGACTTTTACTTCGGTGTCCATCATAGAAATGAGAAGAGAAAAGGGTACGTGAATTGTTGTGCTCCATTGCTTGCCGAGTGGTTCGCTAAGAAGCTTCCAAAGTCAGGACCATTCAAAGATCTTAAGCAAGATTGGAAGTGGGCTAGAAGATTGATGGGGTTAACATCTGATGACATAGCTTGGGGTGTAGCAGAAACTTGGTGGGGAAGGAGTTTATTACAAGGTTTAGTGAGTTTCCCTATGTGCCTTTGTTAGGTAGAAAAGGAGTGATAAGTCATAACCTTGTGCTGTCTAGAAAGCAATTTGGTTATCCACTAAAGGATCCTCCGTCAGATGAAGAAATAGCTAAGACTTTGTATTTTCCAGCTGAAGATAATGAGCAGTTGGTTATTCAAGTATCCCAAACTTAGGAAACGAAGGTTAGGGAGTGTAAGAAAGAATTTGGAAAGGTAGACCCTAAGACTTATCCCTCTTTCGCTGCTTGGATACAAGGTAGGGTTGATACTTTCTTCCTGCCATTTTCGGTCGAGGCCCCACTATATCCAAAGGAGGTACCGGTACAAACCACTGTTTCTCTTGAAGATTACAAGAAGTTGGAAGCTCAGTTGCATAAGGTTCGGGTAGAGAATTCTGAGATGGCTAGCTTGTATCACCGTGCCAATCATGCTAAGCAAGAAGCAGAAGAAAAGCTACAGAAGATGCAGGCTACCTTAGAAGCTAAAGAAAAAGAGTTTGCTGGGAGAGAAACTCGTTTTCAGAGATTGGGTTCAACAGAGTCAAAAAGAGAAGTGGATCGTAAGAAGACTTTGAAGACTCTCAGAGAAGCTCGCCAGTCCATTACTTGGTTACAGGGCCAAAGGGAACAGGAGCAGAAGATGTACAAAGAAAAGGAAGAGTTCTTTGAAGCGCAGATGGCCTTCAAGAAAGAAGAGGTAGAACAAGCTCACAAGATACGAAGGGAAAAGACTCAGCAATTGGAATAGAGCCAGTTAGCCTTGAAGGAAGAATTGGAGGAGATTGCAGATCTTAAGCTGAGAGCAGGCGTCAAGAAGTGCCAAACGGAGGTGGAGGCTGCAGAAGAGGAGCCTGGATCTTCCTTTTAGCCTAGTGTTTTAGTTTATTTTTTATTGTATCCAGACTACCTACAGGCTTGTTGTAGGAGTCTCGCTTTATCTTTCTGTCTTTTGTACTGAATTGTAACCCTTTGGGGAATGTTGTTTATGTCTATGACTCTGATTGTTGGTAGTTTGTTCATGCTATGCAATGATACTTTTCAGTTACCGGTTCTGAATGAGCAAAATTGGTTTTCCTAAGACACCAGGATCTGAGTACTCCTCGAAAGAGTTTGAAAAGCTAGTTTCCGAAGTCATCTGGAGCATTTTCTATCAAAATACCAGAACTGGGGCATATTAATGCCTGAACATGGAAACATGAATAGTTACATTGCATGCATATAATTTGTTTGTTGTTTTGTAGGTATTTCTCCAGTGTTCTAACGTTGATGTCACTTTCAGGCACTATAGCTCCCAAGAAGGTTCAGAGACAGTCAACGGTGCACAAATACCCTACAAAAGTGAATAGAGAAAGAGAAATGGAGCAGATGCAAGTAGATCTAGCTGACTTAAGGACAAGAATGGACAACTTCATGACCCTCATGGCTGGCATGGGTCAAACTCAAGAGCGTTTGCGCGAAATGGTAGAGAACAATCAAGCCAGGAACAATGTGACAACAAATGGAGGTAACCGCGATGAGGCTGGCGGCCGTCATGTTGAAATCCATGTGGTACAACCAGGGTCACTATTATCAATGATGGAGTGAATAATATGCATATGGATGGGCAGGACGAGCAGTTTACTTTGCTGTATGACGCGAAAGGCCAAGGGGTTGACATGAATAGAAGATTTGAAGAAATGGCTGAGCAAATTCGCGCCATTCAATCTCAGAGTTCTATGGGGTTTGACATCGTTGATTTGGGCTTAGTTCCAGGGGTGAGAATTCCCTACAAATTCAAGGTCCCTACTTTTGATAAGTACAACGGAACAGCTTGCCCAAAAACTCACCTTCAGTCGTTTGTGGGAAGGATTGTTGCGCATACAGATGATGAGAAGCTGTGGATGTATTACTTCCAGGATAGTCTTGTAGGGGCTTCCTTGGAATGGTACATGAAGCTTAGCAGGGTCAATATCTGAAGCTGGAAGGATTTGGCTGAGGCATTTGTAAAGCAGTATCAGTATAATTTGGATATGACTCTGAATCGTACCCAGTTGCAGACAATGTCTCAGAATGCTAAAGAAGGGTTCAAAGAGTATGCCCAGAGATGGCGTCTGCTTGCTGCTCGAGTGCAACCTCCCTTCTTAGAGAATGAAATGGCAGACATGTTCATAGGAACGCTGCAGGGGGTGTTTATTGAGAAACTAGCGTCTTGTTCGGCGACAAAGTTCAATGACATCGTGATAGCTGGAGAGAGGGTTGAAACTATCCTGAAGATGGGGAAAATTTAGGACAGTGGTGCAGGTAGCTCAAGTGGTGTTCGAAAGGCTTTCAGTGGACCTCTAAGAAGAAGGTAGGGAGAGACTAATGTTGTGTACGGTCGAGGTCGGGGCCGCGGATATAGAGGATCTTACGAGCAGGTAGCAGTTGTCACCATTCCCACAGGTCCTGTGCAACAACAACAACAACAGCAACAGCCGTAACGTAATAACTATCAGCAAAGACCATATCAGCAGAGGCAAGCTCGTCCAGCTAACAGGGTGCTTGAGGCTATCCCGATGACATACACAACACTGCTTCAGAGATTGTTAGACTTGAAGTTGGTTCATTTGAGGACGTTAGCACCACCTCCACCTGGAGAACTTCCAGTGGGGTAGGATGCTAATGCAAGATGCGCATTTCATTTAGGAGCTCCCGGGCACTCAACAGATAAGTGCAGGGAATTGCAGCATAAGGTCCAAGACCTGATTGGTTCAAAAGCAATTAACTTCGCACCGCCTCCAAATGTTACATCAAACCCCATTCCAAATCATGGAGGGGCCAGGATAAATGTTGTTGACAGTGGCGAGAGGTTGAACCTGATTCTGAATGTGAATGAAGTAAAGACTTCGTTGTTGGTCGTGAAAGATAGATTGCTGAAAGGGAAGGTATTCCCAGGGTGTGATTATGACTGTGAGGATTATTTGAATTCAGTTAATGGTTGTGGGGATTTGAAAGTTGGGCTGCAGCGTTTGATTGACAAGGGGTCTCTAAAGTTCGACAGGGTTGACGATAGAAGCGATTGTGTGTCTACCATAACAATTTATTTTGATCCTGCTGAAGCTCCCATCCGAAGAGAGTCAGTGACCATCTATGTTCCAGAAGTGAGTCCAGTAACTATCAATGTTCTGGGACTAGTTCCTTATGCTAATGACAAGGTCATCCCTTGGCACTATAGCTCAGATGTGTATGTAGAAGTTCAGAAAGTGGAAAGTCAAGCGGTGATAATTGACCTGACTGTTGTGAACGTCTGAGGAGTTTGTGGATTCACTCGGAGTGGGCGTCTCTTTGCTCCTCAAGTTCTTAGAGGTAATCCCGGAGCTGAAGCTGCTGCAAAGGCTAAGGGTAAACAGATAGCAACTGAAGAGGTGACAACTCCTGCTCCTAGTCAAGGCACTTTTGAAAAGGAAGTCGAAGAGTTCATGAGAATAATTAAGAAAAGTGACTATAAGGTGGTTGAACAGTTGAATCAGACCCCGTCCAAGATATCCATATTGTCGCTGATGATGTGTTCTCAAGCTCACCGGGAGGCTTTGCTAAAAGTTTTACGCATGGCATATGTACCACAAGAGATAATTGTTAATCAATTGGAGGCCGTGGTAGGCAGCGTAAATGACAGCCATGGGTTGGGTTTCATAGATAGAGATCTCACTTCGGAGGGACGCAATCACAACAAAGCCTTGCATATCACCATGGAGTGTAAGGGGGCTGTTCTATCACACGTCCTGGTAGATACATGCTCTTCTCTCAATGTGCTCCCTAAGAATGCGCTAATGAAGCTGAATATTGATGGCATCGTTTTGCGACCCAGTGATCTGATTGTGAAAGCCTTCGACGGGTCACGGAGGTCTGTGTTTGGGGAGGTAGAGTTACTAGTGAAGATTGGGTCTCAGGTATTCAAGAGTACATTTTATGTTATGGATATTCAACCCGCTTATAGTTGTCTGTTGGGACGTCCTTGGATTCATGCTGCTGGCGTAGTGACATCCACGTTGCATCAGAAGTTGAAGTATGTGGTAGACGGCCAAGTTGTTACTATGTGCGAAGAAGAAGATATTTTCGTAAGCCATCTGTCGTCCTTCAAGTATGTGGAAATGGACGGGGAGATCCATGAGACACTTTGACAAGCTTTTGAGACGGTTAATGTCAGTACCTTGTCTCCAGTTGCTGCAGTTCAGAGTAGTGAGAAGGAAGGGACTCCTATCTATTCCTACAAGCAAGCTAAGGAAGTAGTCCAATCCAGAAAGGCCCAAGGCTGGGGCAAGCTGTTAGAAGTGGAAAAGAAAGATGACAAGTTTGGTCTCGAATATCAACCTGGTCAATCCAGCTAGTCTCAGAGCAGTAAGCCCATAGCATTCACAAGCACTGGAATGCTCGACTACAACGTCATTTGTGAAACAGATGCCGATGGGGATAGTGACTGTGACTTAGATAACTGGATTCACCCATGCGTACCTGGGGAAGAGCTCCGAAACTGGTCTGCTGAAGATTTCGTCCAAGTTACTTGGCAGTCAAAGTAATTTTCTTGTTTCCATTTTATCATACTGCATGTCAAATCCTGCACTCAGCCCAAGGTGCATGGATCCATTTGTAGGGCCACTAGGTTTTAATGCATTTACTTTTTCCATGAAATAAATGACATTTTTCAAACAAATTGTGTCCTCTTTCTTTCGCTTTTTAATTTTTTCACAAAAAACAAATAAAATGGCAATGCTATTTTTCAGTGTTGTGTGAGTTTGCGTCTCCTTTGAACGAATAGATTCTGAAATAAGCACATCATTCGTGCAGTGTTGATCATTCGGATTCCCATGATAACATTCCTGCTATGACTATGCATGTCTTCGACAATCCTATCTACCAAGCTGATGAAGGGGTTGAGGAAGACTGTGAACTCCCAAAAGAATTGGTCGGGTTGTTGAAACAAGAGGAAAGGGTCATTCAGCCTCATCAGGAAGAAATAGAGATCATCAACATCGTGTCTGGAGAGGTGAAGAAAGAGGTAAAGATTGGGGCCAGTCTGTAGGCCGAGGTAAAGAGAAAATTGATTGGTATGCTACGTGAATATGTGGACATCTTCGCCTGGTCGTATCAAGATATGCCAGGACTAGATACTGACATTGTTGTGCACAAGCTACCACTAAAGAAAGACTGTCCTCCGGTAAAGTAAAAGTTGAGAAGAACTAGCCCTGATATGGCTATGAAGATCAAGGAGGAAGTTCAGAAGCAGTGGGATGTCGGGTTCCTTGCCATAACTAGTTACCCGCCTTGGGTAGCTAACATTGTGCCTGTGCCGAAGAAGGATGGCAAGGTCCGGATGTGCGTCGATTATCGGGATCTGAACAGAGCGAGTCCGAAGGATGACTTTCCCTTACCTCACATTGATGTGCTAGTAGATAACACCGCTCAGTTCTCGGTATTTTCTTTCATGGATGGCTTCTCCGGGTATAATCAGATCAAGATGGCGCCGGGGGACATGGAGAAAACGACGTTCATTACCCCATGGGGTAAATTCTGCTATAAAGTTATGCCCTTTGGATTGAAGAATGTCGGGGCAACGTATCAACGGGCTATGGTAACTTTATTCCACGACATGATACACAAAGAAATTGAATGATATGTGGACGATATGATTGCCAAGTCCCGGGACGAAGAAGAGCATCTGGTCAATCTCAAAAAGTTGTTTGATAGGTTGATAAAGTAAAGACTGAGGTTGAATCCTAACAAGTGCACTTTCAGAGTGCGTTCCGGTAAATTGTTCGGTTTCATTGTTAGCCAAAGGGGAATCGAGGTAGATCCTGCAAAGGTAAAAGCGATACAAGAAATGCCTGCACCGAAAACAGAAAAAGAAGTTTGTGTTTTTTTAGGGAGATTGAACTACATTTCACGGTTTATATCTCATTTAACTGCCACATGCGAGCCAATATTCAAATTGTTAAGAAAAGAGCAAACGGTCGGGTGGAATGAGGACTGTCAAAGAGCCTTCGAAAAGATAAAAGAATATTTGCAGGAGCCTCCGATCCTAATGCCTCCAGTTCCAAGACGGTCACTTATTATGTACTTGACTGTGTTAGAAGGGTCGATGGGGTGTGTTCTAGGCCAACATGACGAGTGTGGTCGAAAAGAGCATGCTATTTACTACCTTATAAAAAAGTTTACCGACTGTGAATCCCGTTACTCACTGCTCGAGAAAACTTGTTGTGCTTTGGTATGGGCTGCTCACCGACTGAGACAATACATGTTGACCCACACCACATTGCTAATCTCAAAAATGGACCCCGTCAAGTATATTTTCGAGAAACCAACATTAACCGGAAGGGTGGCAAGGTGGCAAATGATCTTAACAGAGTATGACATACAATATACTTCCCAGAAATCCATCAAAGGAAGTGTATTGTCAGATTATCTTGCACAACAACCACTTGAAGACGACTATCAGCCGATGAAGTTTGATTTCCCTGATGAGGACATCGTGTACCTCAAGGCAAGAGATTGCGAGGAACCACTTCCGGAATAGGGGCCTGACCCTGAATCCAAATGGAAGTTGATGTTTGATGGGGCAGTCAATATCAACGGACGTGGATTTGGTGTTGTTCTTATCACTCCCGAAGGTGTTCACTTTCCCTTCGCTGCCAGAATTACTTTTGGCTGCACCAACAATGAAGCGGAATACGAGGCTTGCATAATGAGAATTGAGTAGCTATTAATCTTCGGATTAAGACCCCTCGATATATTCGGAGATTCAGCCCTCGTTATCAATCATGTTACCGGCAAGTGGTATACACATCAAGAACACTTAATTCCTTATAGGGATTATGCCAGAAGACTGTTGACGTTCTTCACAATGGTTAAGCTTCAATATATACCACGAGATGAGAATCAATTTGCCGATGCATTGGCTACTCTTTCTTCGTCCATCAAAGTCTTGTGTTGGAACAATGTGCCCAGGATTGACATTTCCAGGCTTGACGCACCAGCTTATGCTTTCTCTGTAGACGCAATGTCTGATGAGAAACCTTGGTACTTTGATATTAAGTTTTTCCTAGAAAAGCGAGAATACCCAGCTAGGGCATTATCCAATGAAAAGAAAACCTTGAGACGACTTGCTGCCAGCTTTTTCTTGAATGCAGACGGGGTTTTGTATAAGAGGAACTTTGACATGCTCTTGCTCAGATGCGTGGATAGACACGAAGCAGACCTATTAATGCAGGAAGTCCACGAGGGATCCTTCGGTACTCATGTATGAGGACATGCAATGGCTAAGAAGTTATTGAGATCAGGCTATTATTGGCTAACAATAGATACAGATTATTGTTCGTACGCTCATAAGTTCCACAAGTGCCAGACATATGCAGACAAGGTGCATATTCCTCCTAGCCTGCTCAATGTCATGTCATCTCCTTGGCCCTTTTCTATGTGGGGCATTGACATGATCGGGAAGATAGAGCCTACTGCTTCAAACGGTCATCGTTTCATCTTAGTTGCGATTGATTATTTCACTAAATGGGTTGAAGCAACATCTTATGCCAATGTCACTCGCCAAGTGGTAGCCATATTTCTGAAAAGAGACATCATTTGCAGATACGGAGTTCCCAAGAGAATCATTACTGACAATGGTTCCAATTTAAATAACAAGATGATGGCAGAACTGTGTCGGGTTTTCAAGATTCAACATCACAATTCTTCTCCTTACCGGTTGAAGATGAATGGCGCGGTAGAGGCGACTAACAAGATTATTAAGAAGATTTTGCAGAAGATGGTTGTCACTTACAAATATTGGCATGAGATGTTACCATTTGCACTACATTGGTACCGAACATCATTCAGGACGTCAACCGGGGCAACTCCCTTCTCCCTGGTATATGACATGGAGGCAGTCTTTCCTATTGAGGAAGAAATTCCTTCATTACGTGTGATGATGGACGTGAAGCTTGATGAGGCTGAGTGGGTACGTGCCCGATATAATCAGTTGTGCCTAATTGAGGAAAAGAGATTAGCGGCTATCTGTCATGGTCAGCTTTATCAGAGGAGAATGAAGCGAGTATTCGACGAAAGAGTACGAACTCGAGAGTATCAAGTAGGAGAGCTTGTACTCAAGAGGATCATTCCTCAAGGTTCAGATCACAGGGGCAACTGGACTCCGAATTACGAAGGCCCATTCATAATAAAGAAAGTTTTCTCAGGTGGGGCACTGATGCTCACTTCTATGGATGGAGAAGATTTCCAGTCTCCTGTTAACTCGGACGCAGTTAAAAAATACTTCGCATAAAAAGACCCGCTAGACACAAAAACAGAATTAAAGTCCAGGCAAGAAAAGGGCATCCCGGCGAGTTAAAAACAGAATAAAAAGCTCGGGCAAAAGTTAGGGAAATAAAAAAAAATGTACACCCGCTGAGTTGAAAAGCCACATCGGACGGCTCATAATAAAAAGGGTATCCCGGTGGATTGAAAACCCGAAAGGGCTATCCACGCAAAACAAGGGAATAAGCGAACAACTGCGATCCGGGTAATCTGAACCAAATCACCGTTTCATGCAGTCTGACAATATCAGAAAGATAGGAATCAGTCCCCTCATCTTCTTCAAAAAGCAAAGGCAAAAACAGAAAGTCTTGAAGACATGCTGGTCATAGCAGGAAGGAAACTCATTGGAATTCCGCGTACATTGCCATTAGGATAGTTTCTTTTCTCAATTTTACGGTAGCTACCTCTTTCCAGGTAGTTACTTCCTGATGTAAAACTTTTCCTATTCCGGGGCCATTCAATGAATGAACATTCAGTCAAAAGTCGTGGTGTTGTGTTTACTTTGTTTGCAAAAATGTCCTGAATTTTTGGCAAAAAAAAGCATTGCATATGAAACATGTTGATTTTTTTGGAAAAAAATTGACATTGCAGGGAAACAGTTAAAATTATCTTTGGATGTCGGGTGACAATGGATGAACAGATCATACCATGAAAATCCCCGGGGCACCTGTGTGTATACTGTTGTTGCAGGTTTTGCAGGGCGATGTTGCACTTCCCCAAGCAGAGAATGCTCCCCAGCTAAGCTACGGAAATTGGAATCCCCAGCAAAATTCCAAGGCTAATTGAAGAGCTTTCATCCCCAAGCGGATTTTTTTCCACAACTGAAGTCCTCCCCAGCGACTAGATGTGCGCCTGATTCTCCACAGAGTTGAAATTTTCAGAATTCTCTCCCCAGCCGGAGTCTTGACCAAGCCTCTTCCTCAGCCGAGCCTGAAGATGGTTATCCCCGTAGAGTTCATGTTTGGGACTTGCCCCCATCGTTGAAGTATACCCCAGAGAAGTAGCCAATTTATTTTTTGGCTATGGTGATGATACAAACAATTATTCATCCCCCTAACCAGAGGTAGGTGTCAGAGCCTCTTGACCTGGTTCTCCCCTGCAGAGTCGTGATTTTATGTTGTCAATCAGGGAATTTCGCAGGATGCTTGTATGCATGTCCTAGCACTCGTCTGTGTTTGATGTTTGTTGAAGCTCGTCTGCATCCCCTTAACATTCGTATGTGTTTGATACTCATTTGATGCTCGTATGTTTCCCCCAGCAGACGTCTGTGTGTGATTCTGTTTGATGTTCGTCTGCATCCCCAACACTCGTCTGTGTTTGATGGTTGATATCTGCTGGATGTTCGTCTGCATTCCCAGTACTTGCTCGTTTGAGAAATATTTTTTCGTTTGATTCCCCCGGCAGGGTTGTGATGCTTATCAGAAATTTGTTTATTGCTCGTCTGCACTCTCCAGCACTCGTTGGTGTTTTATATCTGTTTGTTGATGCTTGTATGCATTCCCCAACACTCGTCTGTGCTTGATTTTTTTGTTGCTCGTCTGCATTTACCCAGCACTCGTTTGTGTTTGATCTTCATCTATGCTCGTCTGCATGCTTCGGCACTCGTCTGTGTTTATGATCTATTCAAAGTTCGTTCGCTTTGGTTCGATACTCGTCTGTATCAAACCCGCACTCGTCTGTGTTAGCTTATATCCATACATACTGATTTGATAATCATTCTGATACTCTTCTGTATTGATACTCCAAATGCTCGTCTGTGTTGGATCTCTGGTATTCGTCTGTATTGCTACTCCAAATGCTCGTCTGTGTTGGACTTCTGGTATTTGTCTATATCAGTGGCTGGTATTCGTCTGTATCATCGCCTGAAGCATTTGTCTACATTTCTTAGATCATCGTCTAATATTCGTTTGTATCATTGACTTATGGCACTCGTCTGTGTTCTCTTGATGATCATCTGATACTCGTCTGTGTTGAAGAGGTTTGAAGTCCTGACGGTGGGATTAAACATTAAAACGGTTACCGGTCCTAGCATAACAGGTTTATCCGAAGGGGGTTCATCTATCTCAGATACCACTTATCTACGCAAGATTTGTGAAGAGGGTTAGTCCAATCCTAATGTTGCACCTGGCGTAACAGGTTTGCTCAAAGAAGACTCGTTTGTCTTAGACCATATATCCACGAATAATATATGATGAGGGTTCGTCTATCCTGATTATGCATGTCTATCCCACATACTTAAGTGCATCACCGGTCCTGGCGTAACAGGTTTATACGAAGGAGATTCGTCTGTCTCAAGTCATATGCTTTGGTAAAATGTATGAAGAGGGCTCGTATATCCATTTCATGGCATAACAGGTTTGTATGAAGAGGGCTCGTATGTCTATTTCCTGGCGTAACATGTTTGTTTGAAGAGGGCTAGTATGTCCAGTTCCTGGCGTAACAGGATTGCTCGAAGGAGACTAGTATGTCTAGGTTTTTCTAACCGAAGTAACAATTCAGTTTGGAAGGAGCTCGTCTGCTTTGTCCCCGCTTCAGTTGCCAAAGCGTCATTTGGTTGGGTTTATTTACCATTGCTTGCATTCTCCAGTAGAGTGCAAATTTCAGGTCTTCGTGGTATTCAATCACAGTTTATCTTGAACGGTCGATAGCCGTGCTACTGTCCTTTTCAGATTAACAGTTACTTGAATAGGGGCAGCTGTAGCACCACAAATTTGCCCTCTCCTTTTTATCATCGGCATCATATCATAATCATCGTCAGCATGTCATATCCTTAGCATATTGCATAGGAAAATGAAGCATAGTACTCGCATGTTCCAGCATAAGGCATATGATCAATCATCAGGGAAATTCAAAGCTCACAAGGCATGTTACAAGTTTGATATCATGGTCAAGGCCTTAAAAGGGATTGAGGATCAAAATCATGTCAGAACGGTTGGCGCCAGGTTATTCCTGAGGTTTCCCACCAAAAGGAGGGAAAATTCAAAATTCACTGGCGTTAACTGGTTAACGCTTTGGTTAACCGGTTAACGGCTACGAATTTTGAATTCCAGCAGCAATTCCAGCATGTGCTTTGGCTCCAAATTTCCAATTTTCTGATTTTTTTTATTCATTTGAATTGTGGAGAAGGATCTAGATCATTAATCCAAGCCTAATTCCATTGCTAAATCCTAATCACTTTCCCAAACCATATTTTTGGATCCCAAGCCTAAATTTTGGGCCCCAAACCTAAACCATATTTAATCCATTTCCCTCCAAATCAAGAGGGGCTCTCTCATTTTTTTTTCATTCTTCATTGTGAATTTTCACTCTTCTCTCTCACTATTCTCTCATTTTCTCTCCCACATTTTTCAAATTCACTAAGAGTTCCTCTTTGAAGATCACATAACCTTGCCTTAAGATGTGTAGATCTTGGAACTAGACCTCCATCCATAGCTCCTTTGCATCATTTTTGTTGCTTTAATTGGTGATTCAGATCATGTTTGGGAATTAGAAGTGCTTTTGGATCCAAAATTCTGCATCAAGACCCTTTGCTTGCATTTATTTTGCATGGAGTGTGAAGCTTAACACCGGATCTTCAATGTTTTCCGCGAGATCTCTCATTTCCAGCTCAAACAACAATTACCAAAGCGTACCTCGGCTTTTTTGGTTGGTTTAATTCAAATCTAGCTCTATTTTATCTTATTTACATGTTTGTGCTTTAGATCCACCATGTGCTTGTGTATTTGCTCGTGTTGCTTGAATTAATGGTTGATTTGTAACTGGATCCATGTGCTAATGTTCATAAGCTTACTGATGTTAATTAATGTGAATTAATTCATTTATTTCATGCATAATTGATTTGTTGGTATGGTGTGTGATTAATTGGATAAGCTTGTTTTGAGCTGATTTTCTGCAGGAATTGTTGTTGTTTTATAGTGTTAACCGGTTAACGCTTTGGTTAATTGGTTAACGCGTCTGTTTGTTGTGTTGTTTTCTGCAGGTTTGACATGGTTAACCGGTTAACACTTTGGTTAACTGGTTAACACTGAAGCAGAATGATTTTTTCGAGCTATTTTGAGCTTGTTTGATCCCCTTACATGTTTTAATTGCCATGGATCATTGTATGATCATTGAATATGATTGTTTAGGGTGATTTTCTTGCTGGTTGATGCATGCCTTCATGTTCTCGACACGTAAATGCTTGTATGCACAATTGGGCATGTTGTATGATCTTTTATGATATGAGCTTTGAGCAGCCATTTCCATGAGTTTTGTTGATGAACATATGCTGGATTTTTGCTAACACTTGCAGGGGCTCATGGTAAGAGAAGTGTGGATGTTTATCCACATTTCATCTCTTCACCTTTCCTTTTAAGTTGCTTTCTCTTTGTGGTTTGATGTGCCTTATGCCATCATTTGAGGTAACTCCTTTCTTCCCCCTTTAGGAGCAACTTATCTCCTTTAGAGGAGTAAGTGGCTTACTAGCTCTTTCCTCCTCTTCTTCATGCTCCTCTTTGGTTCATCTTTTCTCTTAGGATAGTTGAAACCTCACTAACCTTAGGACCACTTTTGCATGACAACTTTAGGTTTAGTCTTTCCCCATTTTAGACTTTTTCCTTTTTGCTCCTTTGGTTCTTTCTCTTCTCATCTCAAAACAAAACCTAAAAAACATTAATAAAGAAAGAAGTGACCTCTTGTGTAATAGCCTTATTCCATGGGGCATATATATTCATTCCATCTTGGAATAGTGCATTTGTCTAGCATGATGCACAAGTCGGATCATGAGGTCATCTTCATCAAGAAAAATCATTAAAAATACTTCTTCATTTTAATCACTAAAACACCTAATAAATTCAACAAGTCAATGAATTTAGGCCCTTGCCTTTGGAAACAAGTCTTAGATAAGTTCTCCTTACTTGGTGTGCTTGTTCTAATATTCCATCTTGGAAAGTAGTAACAAGTACACATTCCATGGAAAAGAGCTTGAGTTTATTCTCTTGTGCCACACCAAATAAAAGCTCATAAAAAAACACAAACAAACAATAGGCGTCTTTCCTTCGGGAATTATTTTCTCATCTCCTTCGCTCTGTACGCGAACTTGCTCCTACTTGTCACTTTGCAAGACGGTAACACACTCGTCGTCTGAGCCTGCAACACCTGAGCATTGACATATGCAATTCTAGCCTTAAGACACAAGCAATCTTGTCCACCCCTAGTTAGGGGAACTACGACATCTCTGATCCTCATGTCCAGATGAGGTACGTAGGCAGCGGGGTAGGGCCCGTTCGAGCACAATCTTTATTTTCCCTACATTTTTCCTATTCGATTCTTTTTTCAATTTCTTGCTATCCAGATCCAGTTTTAGTTTTTCTTTTTGCAGCAGCTTTCATTTCTTCACCCTTTGAAATAGTTTATTTGCAAGTGTGGATCCCGTCGGGTACGGCGGACGATCTGGGATGCTAATACCTTCCCAGGTCGTAACTGACTCCCGAATTCAGTCTCTTTGGTTCGCAATACCTGTGTCCTTCCTTTTCTTTTCTTCTGGTTTGTGCAACATTACCATTCATGTTTCTTCGGGATAAAAATGCCTGGCTGGCGACTCTATCTCTTTCCGCGCCACTTTCGCGTTTGTACCAGGATGGAAATCCAGGGAGCGACACGTTATTGATGCATCCGAGTTCGAATCGATGAACCGTTGTTGAAGTCGATATCGCATTTGCATTGTGTTGTGGAGTCACATTGCATATATTTGAATGAATTGTTTGTGTTGCATGTTATGACTTGTGTGTGATTACTCCTTTAAAATGTTATTTACACCGTTATGATAAAGAATTGTTTCTCACCCCTTTGTTTTTGTTGTTGTGTCTGTACTTCTTTGGAAGTACAGATAACCCAGGTACATGAGAGTGCTCTGGTGTTGCTTTTTCGAGTCATAGGACGCTCTGATACGTAACACGGGAATGAGGATTTTGGTTACTTTGTTTTTATTTTATTTTACGACTTTGTTAGTTATGTATCTGTTTAATAACTAAAGGAATTGTTTTATATTTTTGAGATGGTTATGTTGTTGAGCAAGAACGAAATGAACTATTTTAATTCCGCTGTTTAATGAAAACTATATTGAATTTGTTTTGTTTTGAAGTGTAGCATCTCACTTTTGTATGAAAACTCTGATTTTTATTACGAATTATGTTATTTTTGAAAATGGGAAAAGTGGGTGTTACACTAAGTCTTCACCTCGAGAGCGAGTACAGGGTATACAATCGACAAAAAGGGTAAATTTGTTGCCTTAGTCTAGATGACACAATAACGAATTGCAATATTGACTAAATCTAAGTCCTCGACAACGGCGCCAAAAACTTGGTTGCGACTTACTGGGTCTAACGGTTACTAACTGCAAGTGCACAGTCTATCGCGTAGTAATAAAAGATATTGATCTCACAGAGACTCGATAATCAACCTAGCGTTATCGGGTGTTACTATGTTTAGCTAAGGTGAGTGATAGTTTAGTTTTAAAGGGATAGAAAATAATAATTTTAGATTAAATTAAATTAATGATAAGGATATCGGTACATAATTAGTTCGCCTTCGCGAATTCAATAAAGGGTCGACTATATTAAGGTTTGTTAAGTTATCTTTCTGTAGAAACTGTCGGTTTAAAAGTCGTTAAGTCACACTCTCGTGGGCTTGCCTATTACTATACTCCGAAGTTCAATTGAGCGCTCACGTTGTGTCAATTCAAGTTAGAAATACTTTTTGGAAACCTAGAGGTTCTAATTTGTTTTAAAGTGCTTCCGTTGTATTTAAAACAATGCTCGATTTCAGCTATCCGGTTATAATTTCACACTCCCGTGGTCTTAATCCTAACTTTTTTATACTTTCTTACTCTCGTAACAAAATTTGTTTATATTAAGAAATCGAAACCAAAAAGTAACTTAATTTAAAGTCTTATCCTAGTTCTATTGAATTCATTTCAGTTAGACAATCACAAACCGATGTTTAGCCAGACATATTAAACAAATGCAAAGAAAGGTAGAAGAATAATTGCATAAAAATAAATGGCATAATAATTAAATGGTAAAGCATTAAAATATAGAAACCTTGTTGAAATAATCTTAATCAACCGATCTTGCAGAAACTTAAAGTAAAATGAATATGCAGTGGCTAGAAAAAATTAAATGGTGATAGCTTCCTAATGATGGAAGATATCACTTTGGTTTGGTAAAGGTAAAGTAGAAAACAATACTGAAAATAAAATAAAAGCTCTGAACTTCGAATGAGAATTTGGCAGCAATTTGGTGCAAAAACGAAGCTCCCTTTATAATTGGTGGATACTACTATTTATAGCTTTTACAACTTAGGTTTGTTGAGAATTTGACGGAGTGAACTTTGTTTGGGCCTTGACTATTGAAGTTGGACTGAAGTTGAGTAGGGTAGAGGAAATTTCTCTGTTGAATAAGAAGAAAGCATGCAGCGGCTATCTGTTTTGACTAAACTGATGTGTATTTAGGTTTCTGGAAATATGCTTGTGACGATCAACTTGGGCTTGGGACAATCAACTTGGATGTGTGATGGTCGTCCCACTTCTGTGACGGTCATCCCATAGATAAAACACATTAATCTTCATTTTGGCTTTTGTTTTATCTCATTTCTTGTCCTACAAGTCTCATTTTCACTATTTGCTTCCAAAAGTCAAGTGTAGTTGAATACCTGCTAAATAAACACAATTCTCGTGTAATATCATTCGAAAATATTAAATTAATAACTTAAATTATCGGAAATTATACTAAATAATATATACAAATTCGAGTTATCAAGAATATTCCTTGTTGAAGAACTTTTGTTATATGAGTAACTTCTTGTTGCTGCGTCAGAACTTCTATCATCTTAAAAATTCTTGTTTTACCTCAGAGATTCTGCACATTAAAGTAAATAATTTTAAGAAGTATAATTTGTTCTTAAAGAAACATTTTTTATCATCAAAACTTAATTAGAAAGAGTAGAATCAATTCTTGTTCTAATAATTCCCCCTTTATGATGATGACAAAACTCTTATATTTTGAAGTATTTAACTAAGAACAAAGGATAGTGAGACTCCCCCTGAGTTATAAAGTTCCTTGAATATGTTCCTTCAGAGTTTTTTATCGGAAGTTCTTATTAGAAAAACTCCCCTTTAGTTAAAACTTTTTCCTATTTACTTAACATCATATTAAAATTGTTAGAATTTTGGGATGTTTGAGGCTTAGTCCTAGTGAGATGTTATTAATCAAAATATTTTATGTTTCCCCCCTTTTTGTCAGGAATAAAAAACAATAAAATCAGAGTAAAAAATATATATATATAATCAAAACATATATAAGCAGAGCATGGAAGCTTTCATTGAGAATAATGAGGTTAACACAGAAGCAAAAAACAAGACAAAGAAACAAGCAAATAAACAGAAATAGAAACTAAGGTTGTGGAGGAGGAGGAGGAAGTCTTGTGAACAATGCCTCCAAAAGACTTTTAATCTAAGAAGTAGATTCCACTTGCTGACCAATCATATTCTTAAGTTCTGCATTTATTTCATCTTACTTGTCTGTCCTGTTATTAACTGCTTCGTTCTCTTTCTTCAACTCTTCCAGAGTTTTCAGCAATAGAGAAGATGAAGTTGTGTCTTCAGCAGAAGGTACCAATTTTTTAGAGGTTGTTGCCGGAGTTTCAAAGGGAGATGCTGCAACAGCTTTGCTATTGTCTTCAGAAACGACCATGACCTAAAGTTCAGAAGAAGAGTCCTTGGGTTCTATCTAGGGAGTATTGTCCAGAAGATGAAAAGTCTTCTTTTCCTAACAGCTAAGAACTTCTTTTTTAAAGATATCAAGCTTTCCATAGAAGTTCTGCTGAGCAATGTCATAGTTGAGGTCCTTCAGCTTGTTAGATTCAGCATTTAACCATTTTCTGAACTTGGTCCACAAATGATCAAACACTGCAAGATTCATATTTTCTGCACAATCAATCTTCAGAAAGTTCACCCAATCTTTCATTTATGAAAGTACTTGTTGAAGTTCTGGTTGGGTTTCAACAAATGGTGTGGAGTTTGGGTCAGAAGGAGGATTTGTGTCAATGGGAATGTCAAAATCTTCAAGTGTTTGTATGTTGTCCAGAAGTAAAAATTTCTCTAGAGATTGTTGTTAGATAAGAGTTTTTCTCCACGTCGCTACATTTAATCCCATTTCCATCAGATTCTATGAGTCTTCCAATAAGATCTTCAGTAATGATGATCTTCTTCCCCATGACATAAGAAGTAACCTGATTGTTTGATGTTGAAACAAAAATCCATAATTCTTTGACCAACTTAGGGAAAATGGGACCCATAATACGATCAAAGTACTTTGTCCAGCCTTGAAGTTTAACTTCGGGAATGAGATCATATCCATTTTCCTTCATGCTATCAAAATCCACAAATAGTTAACAAAGAACTTCTAGGTTTTCAACCAGTGAGAAGAGTTCTGACTGGAGTAACATGAGTTTCTTTAGAAGCTTGATTTGTAGAAACTTGTTGAGAAGATGAAGAAGGTTGAGCTTGCTTAAAAGATGAAGCCATTGTTCACAAGAGGATTTTGGTAACAAAATGCAGAAAGAGAGAGAAAACAAATAGAACAAGAAAAACAAGAAGAGAGTGAAAGTGATTGTGAGAAAGTGAAAAATGTTTGTGAGGTGAGAATGAACACATATATAGAGAGAGAGTTTTCAACAGATATAAAAAATAATTAATGAAAAAATTAAATCACAAACACAATGATTAAAAGAATTAATGAATTATGATAAGGGAGATGTCGTAAAGGATTTTTGAGCACTTACCAATATGACCAGCGCCTCAACTTTGTCAGTTTATTCATTTCAGTTCCTCAGAATTTGAACATGTATTCATCCTCAAAAGACACCTGGAGCTTAGGTTGACAGTTTTTCATTTCAAGAACTACATGTTTTGTCCTTTCTCAGAGTTAGAACATGTATTCAACTTCAGAAGACACCCAGGGCTTAGGTTGACAATTGTTGATATTATGAACTGCATATTTTGTCCTTGAAATGAATTATTCTCATATACGAACTTTCAAATCTTTCTGGATAGATTCTGATACAATTCTCCTTCTTACTTTAGAAGAAATATTGGTTAAAAGTTCAAAAGATGAGAAGTTCTGAGAGTTAAATGTATAGAAATAACATATTCATTTTGGACATAATTCCATACTAAGATGTTTCAGAAGGAAATTAAACCTATCTTCGCTAAGGGGTTTTGTGAAAACACCAGCCCATTGATGGTTTGTGTCTATGAATTTTAAAAATAAAATTCCCTTCTAAGTATAGTCCATAATGAAATGATATTTAATTTCTATATGTTTAGCTCTAGAATGTAAAATAGGATTTTTAGAAAGACAAATAGCAGAAGTATTATCACATAAGATAGGGATTTTACTCTTGTAAATATTGAAATCCTCAAGCTGATTCTTCTTCCAGAGCATCTGAGTACTGCATCCAGTTGCTGCCATATATTCAGCTTCAGCAGTTGAAAGTGCAATTGTAGATTGTCTTTTGCTGGACCAAGAGATTAAGTTGTCTCCCATAAATTGACAACTTCTAGAAGTATTTTTTCTTTTTGTTCTGTCTCCAGCAAATTCAGCATCGCAGTACCCTACAAGTTTGTAATCTCTGGATTTTCTATAGCAAAAACCAAGATTAGTATTACCTTTCAGATACCTAAAAATTCTCTTAACTACTTTTAAGTGAGATTCTCTAGGATCTGATTGGAATTTAGCACAGAGGAAAACACTATATAGAATATCAGGTCTTGAGGCAGTTAAATATAGGAGAGAGCCAATCATGTATAAATCTTCTGATCTACTTTCTTACTTACCTCTTCCTTTTCCAGAATACATGTAGGATGCATTAGAGTTTTAGATGGTTTACTTTCTGACATATCAAATTTCTTCTGAAGTTCGTTAATGTATTTGCTTTGATTTATGTAGGTTCCTTATGATGTTTGATTGATTTGGATTCCCATAAAGAACTTGAGTTCTCCCATTAAGCTCATTTCAAATTCTGCATGCATAGTCTTAGGAAATTCTTTGCCCAAAGAGCTTTTAATAGTTCAAAACATTATGTCATCTACGTAAATTTGACATATCAGTATATCATTTTTAAAATTTTTTACAGAAAAGAGTTGTGTCCACATTCCCTCTAGTAAATTAATTTTCTAAGAGAAAGTTACTTAATCTTTCATACCAAGCTCTGGGAGCTTGCTTCATACCATATAACGATTTCTTAAGTTTATAGACATATTCTGGATGTTTTGGGTTTTCAAAACCAGGGGGTTAATGCACATAAACTCCTTCATCAATGTAACCATTTAAAAACGCACTCTTGACATCCATCTGATAGAGAGTGATGTCATTATTTACAACAAAAGAAATTAAGAGTTTGATAGATTCTAGCCTTTCGATTGGTGCAAAGGTTTCTGTATAGTTTATTCCCTCTTACTGACTATAACCTTGTGCAACCAGCCATGCTTTGTTTTAGACAACTTTTCCTTGTTCATTCAGCTTGTTTCTGAAGACCCATTTGGTTCCAATGATGTTGAATCCTTCGGGTTTAGGAACTAAATCCCATACATCATTTCTAGTGAATTGATTTAGTTCTTCCTACATTGCAATTATCCAATTATTATCTAAGAGAACTTCATCAATGGAGGTGGGTACAATCAGAGAGACTAATCCCATTAGAGATTCTTCAAAGTTTCTGAATGAAGATCTTGTTCTGATTGGATCATCTTTCTTTCCCAGAATTTTATCTTTTGGATGATTCAATGTGCTTCTGGATAGTCTCTTCTGAATGGGTTCTTCAGAATTTATTATGAATTTGTGTTGTCTTTTTCTATAGATGGTTGTTCTTCAGACTTTTGGGTTTTTGTAATTTGAACATCTATATTTGCAAGAGATTCATTCTACTTTGGCTTTTGAAGGCCAAGCTTAACATCAAATCTGACACAAATAGATTCCATCACAATACGTGTTTCTGTATTATATACTCTATATCCTTTCGAACGTTTAGAGTATCCTAACATGAAACATTTTTGTGCCTTAGAATCAAACTTTTTCTGAGGATCATTAGTGTTCAGAATAAAACAAGTACATCCAAAAGGATGGAAATAAGAAATGTTGGACTTTCTACCCTTCCACAATTCATATGGAGTCTTCTCCAATATAGGTCTTATAGATATTATATTCTCAATGTAGCACATTGTATTTACTGCTTCTTCCAAAAAGTGTTTAGCCATGTTAGTCTCATTGATCATGGTTATGGCCATCTCTTATAAAGTTATGTTCTTTCGTTCTACAAGTCCGTTTTGTTGTGGAGTTCTAGGACAAGAGAAATCATGAGAGATGTCATTTTCATTAAAAAAATAATTTCCAATTTTTTGTTTTCTCCACCATGATCACTTCTGACTTTTACAATTCAAGACTCTTTTTCATTTTGAACTTGTTTGCTGAAGTTAGAAAATACAGCCAATCCTCAAAGAGCTGATCAATTCTTCAAGAGATGTTTCATTCAGATTCTTTGATAGCTTTAGAGCAGTGACCATGGGTCTCCATGCCTTTGGCAAGCTTTTGATTATCTTTTTCACATGATTTAGTTTTGAGTATCCTTTGTCCATAACTTTTAATCCAGCAACCAGAATTTGAAATCTTGAGAACATTTTCTTAATTGTTTCATCTTCTTCCATTTAGAACGCTTCATAGTTCTGAATGAGTATCAGAGCTTTGGTCTCCTTAACTTGAGTGTTGCCTTCATGCATCATTCTCAAATTTCGCACCCTGGATTTCCAGTCTAGTACAAACGCGAAAGTGGCGCGAAAGAAGGATAGAGTCGCCATCCAAGCATTTTTATCCCGAAGGAATGGGAATGGTAATGTTGCACAAACCAGAAGAAAAGAAAAGGAAGGACACGGGTCCTGTGAACCAAAGATACTGGGTTCGGGAGTCGGTTACGACATGGGAAGGTATTAGCACCTAGATCGTTCGTCGTACCCGACGGGATCCACGATTGCAAAGAAACTATTTCAAAGGGTGAAGAAAAGAAAGCTGCTGTAAAAGAAGGACTGAAACTGGATAAGAAAAGAACTGAAAAAGAAAACAAAGAGGAAAAATGTAGGGAAAATAAAGATTGTGCTCGAACGGGCCCTACCCCGCTGCCTACGTACCTCATCGGGAAAATGAGAATCAGAGACGTCTTAGTTCCCCTAACTAGGGGTGGAAAATATTTCTGGTGTCTTAAGGCTTGAACTGCCTATGTCAAAGCTCAGGTGTTGTAGGCTCGGACGACGAGTGCGTTACCGTCTTGCAAAGTGACAAATAGGAGCAAGTTCGTATGTAAGGAGTGAGGGTGATGAGAAAATAAGTCCCGAAGGAGAGACGCTTATTCTTTGTTCCAGTCTTTTAAAGAAATGTTTTTGTTGTTTTTGTTTTTTTTATTTATTAAGTGTTTTTTAGGTTTTTGTATGAAGATGAGAAAGAGAGATCACCAAAAGGATCTCAAAGGTAAAAGACTAAAAGGGGGACTAATAATCCTAAGATTTATCATGCATGAAATACCTAGGTTAGTGTGGTGTGAGTTCTATCCTAATGAAAAAGAAGGAAAGAAAAGAAAGAAAGAAAGAAAGAAAGAAGAAGAAAAGAAGAAGAAGATGGACATAAAATACAACTTACTTCTCTAAAGAAGCTAAGTTGTTTCTAAAGCGGGATTGGTGATGGAGTGAATCACAAGATAGCATAAGTCACATCATAAACACAAATGAGAAATCAAAAATAAAGGATGAGATGAAGACTTGAAATATGGATATCATCCACACTTCACTTACCATGAGCCCCTACAAAATAAAGGTTAGTGAACCACATAAGTATAAGATGAAAATAAGAATATTCAAACAATACGCACACCAAATATGAAGATCATGAATCAATCCAATCAAAAATTCAGTACCTAAACCCTATAGGTGACCTAAAACAAAGACCAAGCAAACCTAATAGGATGGCATAAATGCCTTCCTCAAACTATGTTAGAAGGAGAGAAGAAAGAGGTACGAAAAGCTACCTAAGAAGCAAGACACCAAACAAATACCAATGGACATGAGAAAATTACGAAATTAAATTTCTAAAGTTAACAACCAGTATCAAACAATGTGCCCAAATGGCTCACGAAAATTCACAACCAAAGTCCATCAAAAAATTTCACAAAGTCGCTTAAGAACAAATAACGAAAACGCAAACAAGACTCCTAAAACTATGGATAAAATGAAAATAAAAATATAACAAAAATATTTTTAAGAACTATTTTAAGTCAATGAAATGATGCAAAAAGAACGGTGTTAGAATAATGCTTGAGGTGAAAGAAAAAAATTCTACAAGTTAATGCGTTAATGTGAAGATTAAATGAGAAAGAAATTAAATGGAAATTTGAAATAAAAAATGAAATTTAATAAAAATTAGAAAATAAAAGTTGGGAAAATCTCTAAAATGAATTAAAATGCTTAAATATTTTTTTGGCAATTTTATAAAGTGTTTTCGTAATTTAAATGAATTAAAAATAAATGATATGTAAAAAGAAATTAAAAAAACAAGAAAGAAATAATGGAGGGGGTGCGAACAAGCAATAAAGGCAATTAAAAAACAACAAGATGGGCCTATGGGGGGTGAAAACAGCAGGCGGAGAAAGGCCCAAAATGCAAGGGGCTGAGGGTCTAAGGTGGAGCCTCGATCAACTTCTTTGACTCGAAATGGGACGTTGGATTCACGGACTTTCTTGAAGTCTTCACATCTGATGGTGGAAATGCAAGGAGCATGGACGTTAAGGTGGAAACGCGCACGCAGGATTGGAGGAGAAAGTCCTACCGGACGGTGACAAGTGTCACCACTGGTATGGAAAGAAATCCAAAAAGCAACCTGACCTTATCTTCTTATCTCATCGGAATCTCAATTCTTATCCTCCTAAAACTTCTTTATGAAACTTTATTATTATTTATTAACAATCTTTACAAATAAATCTCTTATTAACAATTTATAAAAAAACAAAATAAGTAAACAAACACAACTCAATCACGATCCTCTCTCTCTCAAAGCAATGCTCAACTTCATCTTCGACTTCCTTGCCGCCGCCGCACGTCTCGTCGGCCACCACTTCCAACCACCAAACCTTGAACGTAAACTCTCATTAAAATCCTCCTCTGAATCCAAATCAATACTCCGTTTCTCCAACAAAGCATCCAAACCAAACAGATCGGAAACTTAGAATCAACACAATCACAATCAAGACACGCATCAATAATCTCATCTAGAGGAGGTCGATATCCACGTACATGTAACTCGCAAGTATGAAGGTTGAAATCGCGGTAAGCTTCACTCGATCCCGTCTCGAATTCTTCCTCCTTGCTCTATCGCGTTTCACTACCTCTACTGCGTTTGTGGTTACCGATTGATGAGGGCGATGCTGACGCAATGATGTTGATGGCGTTGAGGCCGCGGTTGATGAGGGAGCGTTGATGAAGGCGAGTTGATGAAGAAGAGTTGAATTCGTTCGTCGGTGATGATGGAATGAATTATGTTATAGCATCGTGAAGATGTGATGACGAAGATTCAGAGGAATTCCATTTAGTTGTTGGTGAAGATGAGCATGGATTATGTTATGTTATGGCTTGTTGATGAATAATGAGCTTTTATTATTGATGATGATGACCGAAGAAAAGTGACGATTTCTACGTGTGAATATTGACTCAATTATGGAGAAATGTCATGTTATTATGAAGGTGAGAACTTTGGTTCTTTATGAAAAAGAAAAATGGAAAAAACTGTCATATTCGATCCGAAATAGTGATCAACATCCCCCCTTTTGTTTCTGAGTTTGTTACTTCTCATGAGGAAAATTAGTGAATCCAATTTTGTTATTATTCTCTATTTTTGTGAAGATTTTATTTCTACATTTCTTTTTTTCTCACGGTTGTCTCGTGTCCATCCTTTAATTCATGAAACTTGCAGGCTCTTTTCCATGTGCTTACGGCAACTGCGTTGTACAGGGTGAAGGAAGCGTGACACTTTGAGTTTTGCTTGGCTACGGTGCACACACTTAATCCTTGGGTTTATGTGGGGCTGATAACTGGCTTGGGTTTTGCAGAATATATTCACGTGGAAATGGCTGGGAATGTGTGGGCCATGGTTGCCTTTATTCCGAAAATTTGTGGTAGATCACATGATATTCTGCAATCGGAATTATGATGCAGTGTCTTTTGTGGAGTGGCATGCATGCTGCATATTTTGTTGAAGTGTGAGTAAGAAATGGCTCGTGAATTGAAGTGTGGTGCAAGCTGGTTTAACATAAGATCAAATGGGCTTTGTGATTTTTGTATAATAGAATTGCAATGAATTCATGTGATGGATTTATGGTTTCTATTATTAGGGTAATGGTAATTGAATAAATGGGAAATGATTTAGATTTGGGTTAAAGAAAAAATGGATATTTTGATTAAAAAAAAATTAGATTATGAATAGAATTGTGGACTAAATCGTTTACTAAAAGTAAATAAAAAAATATGGTTGTTAAAAGAAAATTATGAATTAATAATGGGGAAAAATGGATAGAGAAAGTGGATAAAAATGAATATTGAGAAATGGTTAATTGAATTTGGATAAATAGATAATGGACTAGAAAATTTGTTGATTATGGAATGGAATGGATAATAGCATATTGGATGAAAAATTCGGATAATGGATGAGAATAATTGAATATGTGAAATGGATGGTGATTTAGGAAATAGATAAAATTTATGGATGTGAACTTGAACCACTACCAAAAGCCACTGATGCACACAATTGGATATATAATCATGATAAACCTGAATCCCCGAATCCAAAACCATCACATGAACCACTACCTGGAAAACTGATGACCTCTGCACATAACACAGCTCGACTTTGAAACGCATAGCCTGAGAAATATCTACCAATACAGATACATTGCAATTCAACAAATCTTTTGATAGTTTGACCAAGATTATGTCAAACGTCCATCTGAATGGAATCACAAACTGAACAACCACACTCAACTGAAATCACTGCCAGCTCTATGCTATGCTATAGATGTTATGCTTCATCTTTATATGCTAATGATGCAGTGAAAAATATGAGAATGATATTCTAAATGCTATGAAAATGAGAGGGAAATTTTGGGGTGTTACAGCTGCCCCTATTAGAGCAACTGTTAATCTGAAAAGGCCGAGAGCTCTTGCTGTTGGCTGTTTAAGATAAACTGTGATTGAATACCAAGAATAATACTGAAATTTGCACTCTACTGGAGAACTAAAAGAAAAGGGAAATAAACCCAACCAAGGAGAACTACTGCAAACCCTGGAAAGGTGGCAAGTAACCAGTAACCAAGAAAATGTCTTCTAAATGACATCAGGAGACAACTAGCCTGCCACAACAACGGTGGACTTCAATGGTGTTGCAATATCGAGCGATTTACAAACCAGACAAGATCAAGTGATCTGCCAAGGAAATGGTATCAAGCGATCCATAACCAGGAAGACGAGCATGTAATATCAAGCGATTTACTGCTCAAACAACGAGGAGTAATATCAAGCGATTTACAACTCAGACAAGATCAAGCAACTTGCTAAGGAAATGTTATCGAGCGATCCATTCACAATAAGTTTGTTGACACGGGACAAAGCAATCAATATGATTAGTTTATTTGAGAGGAGAGTAACAACTCTGCATGGGAATATCATCTAGTGACATCTTGCATTTTTTGGACTAGCTGACTGCTTGAAGATCAATCCAAGAGGATTTTACAGAAGACATGGCCTCCAAAATGCCCAAGTTCCTTCAAACTCTAGGAGAGATTCTCCGAATCTTGACATAATTGCCCCATACTACATAGACTGTGGAAGAACTTGTCTCGCGAGGGTTCCTGAAAAACCTCGTATCATTTTGAAATACTATATCCCGTATTCTCAACCCTGGATAGGTCTATCAATTGTCAAAAGGGAAGAACACCTCGTACTTCTGAAGAAACTTCAATCTCGCTTTTGAGCTCAACATAAAACTGTCACCTGTAAGTACATGGATATGCACATATGCCCCGGGTAGAAATGAATGAGTATGATTGAACTTTGGTGATATGATTTCTTGATTTTTTTTTTGTTTTTATGACAGACTCACTGGATATCAACTTAAGGGTTGAAGAAGTGAAGAATGTGATATCTACTCAAGGGTCGTAGGAAACGACAATATCGACTCAAGGGTCGAGGAAATAAGGAAGCAATATCGACTCGAAGGTCGAGGAAACCAAAACAACAAAAATACCGACTCGAGGATCGAGGAAACAAAGAAATATCGACTCAAGGGTCGAGGAAACGAAAGCAACAATATCGACTCAAGGGTCGAGGAAACATAGCGACAACAATGTAGACTGAAGGGTCGAGGGAATGAAAGCAACAATATCGACTCGAGGGTCGAGGAAAACAAAGCAACATCAACTCGAGGGTTGAGGAAACGATAATGACAACATCGACTCAAGGGTCGAGGAAACAAAACAACATCAACATCGACTCAAGGGTCGAGGAAACGAAGTGACAATATCGACTTGAGGGTCAAGGAAATGAAAGCAACAATATCGACTCAAGGGTCGAGGGAACTAAAACAACAATATCGACTCGAGGGCCGAGGACACGAAGGCAATGATATCGACTCAAGGGCTGAGGAAACGAAAGCACTGGTATCGACTCAAAGGTCGAGAAACAAGGGTGATGGTATCGACTCAAGGGTCGACAAATAGAAGCGATGATATCGACTCAAGGGCCAAAGAAAACACTGATATCGACTCAAGGGTCGAAGAAAACCAAAGCGAAGACTGCCACACTCAACTGAAGTGAGAGGTTGGACGTATATAATTTCCAACTGGTCATGGTTGAGGAGATGCCAACACAGATTGAACTTTAACCTTGAAGATGCCAATGACTAATGGACTTTAGCCGTGTATGATGACTAGATGAAGAAACCATAACGACTGAGGAGAAATTCTCTGATCAGGGAAACACGCTTCCCGCGCCCTATTGGGATCAATCATTAGACGTCATTCTGGGAACTGCCTTGCATACTGTAAGATTTTCTCAAGAGGATTTTACAGAAAACCTGGCATCCGAAATGCTTCAGTGTTTTCAAACTCTTGAATATCTCGAAGTAACCACCTCAAACTGTATGGTCCATGAAGGAATTTGCCCCAAGATCTTGCATCATCATAAGGTGTTCTGCCCCAGTATTCTAAATCTTGGGTAGGTGCATCTGATTAACCGTATTTTGGAGAGAGTAACTTCTAGTGCTTCTAGGGTGACCTGCCCCAGTACGAGCCTTGCTTTAGAGAAAACGCCCAGGCTAACTGCTCTGTGAGAGATTTAAATCTCGAAGTGATTGCCCCAGTTTGGCTGGAATTTGACGAGATTGATCTACGTTATTGCCCCGGATTGGCTGCATTTAACCTAACTAGTTGGAAAAGTCCCTATTCAACAGAGCTTCTTGGAAAAATGCGTCTTGACATGAATGTCCTTCAGAAGTTTAAGACTCTCAACTTGGCAAGATTAAGCTTCTGGACTGAGGTTCCATATGTGAACTTCTTTGATGCCAAAAAAATGTATGCAAGCAGAAAATGTTTTATTCTAAGAATGATTATTCTAATGCAACACTGTCGCTCCCACCAAATGACACCCGGGCCAAGAGGGGTACAGACGCGAACGGTCAGCGAAAGAGAGAAGAACACACAAAGGTGAACTGAAAAGAAAAGAGTCGCCAGCTAGGCATTTTTATCCCGAAGGAAAGGTAATGTTGCGTAAACCTAAGAAAAGATGGATAAGACGGTCGCGAACCAGAGAAACTGAGAAAGAGGGTTGGTTACAACCTGGGAAGGTATTAGCACCCAGATTGTCCGCCGTACTCGACAGGATCCACGCTTGAAAGATTTGTGTTTAAAGGGGTAGTGTCAGTGTTATTCTGTGTGCAGAAGCTGGAAAAGAATGCAAGTGTCAGTGTAACAGAAATGTGAAGTGAATAAAAGAAGTGTCAGTGTGAGGAAATAGATGAAATGCTCAAGACTATGAGGCTTAAAGAATAAGGCTGGAAGAAGGGGGAATATACAGAGACTTTTGTTCGATAACTGTTAGGTTATGCCTACGTATCCTCTCGTGCAATGAGGAAGTCAGAACACCGTAGTTCGACTCAAAGAGACTGAAAGATAAATTGACTTGTGAACTGCTTATTTGCCTATGCTCAAGTGTATGACCTGTCTGGCTCAAGTGCAAACTGTCTTGCATTAGACGGAAGAAGCGAGTTCTCGTTTGTGAGTGAATATGATGAGAAAAGAATCCCGGAGGAGACGATTATTGTTTGTTTTTTGTGTTTTCAATCTTTTATTGCTTTTTGATATTTGTCATAAGTTAATGAGCTTAAGCCTAAACCAAGGGTTAGTAAACCCATCACATCCTCCCTCTGATTAGGGGTAATGAGAATACCTTAAGTATGAAGTAAACACCTCGCACTTAATCACCATGATGTAGGATTAAGATCATTAACCTACTTGTATTTAATTAGATGTTTTTTGGAGTTTTTGTTTAGTGTTAAGTAATGAGTTTAAGCCATAATCAAGGATTTAATGGACCCATTACACCATCCTAATAGAAGGATAATAGATGAGAACATTTAAGCTGAGGAAAGCTCCTCAACTTAATCCATGATTAGGGATTAACCTCATGACAAAACAAAACCTTTATTAAAGTGGATTTTAGTTAATGATAAGATTAAGAAGTGATTTTTATGGTTTGTAAGACAACTTGAGGAGGACTTGTCCATTAACACTAGGGTTAGTCCTTCTTAACCAATTAAGGAAGAATTAGAACCCTAATGCAAGGCCCAAGTTACAAGCTTGATGTCTTAGTGATTATTAGATGGATTGATTTAAAGGATTTAAACACATTAAGGGTTTAACACTTAGGATTAAAGTTATACACTCCATCCTATAGGAGCATACAGGCATAACCCTAATCACAAAGCCTTAAAACCTTTAAGGTTTAGTCCTTGATTAAGGGATGAGAAGAGAAGACTCAAAAGATGACATAAAGGTAAAACTAATGGGGGACTAATAAAACCCTAATTGTGATCATGCTTGGGTGTTCCTAGGGTTTATGAGGCTTGCAAGAAGTCTTCAAGAGAAGCCACCAATGAAAGAAGCAGATGAAATGAGGAGAAGCAGAAGAAACAAGTTAACTTACTTCACTTAAGAAGATAAGTTACTTGAAGAAAGAAGGTGAACAATGAACATGAGTGAGCAAGCTCACTCTAAAGAAAAGATAAAATGTAGCAATGAATGCATAAGAGAGATGAAAATAGAATGTGAGAAGTGAAGGCAAATCCACTTCTCAAACACTTACCACCTGAAAAGTTAGCAAAAAGAAATAAAATGAAATGAAAAATGAGATGAAATGCAAGGATGGAAATCAAAGGCAGAAGCATAAACATGATTTTAATGATGCTAAGAGATAATGAAAACACATGTCAAGAGTTGTGGATGATCATACAAGGATGAGGATGCAAATGAAGCATGTCTTGAACCATGAAAGTTCATGAAAACTTATGAAATGCAATGGATACATAACATGGCAAATGAATGATGCAATGATCAAACATGATTCTAATGTTTCCTAATATGTCTTAGGAGTCATGTGAATGCACAAAATGTCATGGCAAGTTCATGAATGCAAGCATATGGAAGATGGAAGCAAATGAAGGCAAAAATTAGGGTTTTTGCACAAGATACAATACAAAAATTCAAAATCAGAAGCAAATCATAAGATAAAAAATTGAAAATAGGATCAAAGGTACCCTAACCCCATATGATACCACACCCCAAAGGAGGAGACCTAACCCTTAACCCTAAGGAAGTTGTGATTTTTCTAAGTTTGCTAGGGTTTTAAGGTACCTCACAAGGAAAAATGCAAAACAAAATGAAAATGAAAGATAAATTCAAACCAATTTTATCCTAGAAACTACATGATATGAGGAATGCAATGAAAAAAGAACCATCATCAAACTCCTCATGGTTAGGCAGAAGGGATTTTTCTAAGTTAGGGCAAAAAGATTGACTTTTAAGAACCTTAATTCCAAAGAAAAATGTCAAAGTAGGTCAAGAACCAAAAAGAAATTTGTTTGAAGAGTTTGATAATGTTTCTAAATGTATCAAAATGCACTGTGATTTTTTTGGTGATTTTTAGAAACTTAAATGCTATTTTAATTAATTAATTCTCATTAACTAATTAGAATAAACATTTAAATATTTTTTAAAATACGAAAAATTATGCAAAAAATAAAATAAAAATTATTTTCAGAATGAGAAAAATATTTTAATTCATGGTGCAAAAACTGAGAATTTTTGGATGCATTTTGCTATTTTAAATAAAATGTAGAAAGAAATGCAATAAAAATGAAAACTAAATTAATTTAAATGAAAAGTAATCAGATCCAAAGGCCCTGGTTTAAAGTTGAGACGCGGGAATTAACCAGCGCGCGCTAATGGACGGCCCACATTCAAACTCACTAATTGTGTCATTAAACCCTAATCTGATGCCCTAATTACTTTCAGGTGACCGGAACAGTGTTCTGGTCATCTTCTCCGGCCAGTCTCCTATGCTATCTCTCTCTATACGCATCCCCAAACTCTTAAACTCTCCAGAAATGATCCCCACCCCATTCTAAATAAGAATCAATCATCAAACAAGATTTATTTCACATGAACAGAGAGATTCGAATCAAAACGGAAAATATCACAGAAATTTCAGAAGCTTCATACATGCTTAAAACTGAATCATTTTCAAAACCAAAAGGTGCAGTGTGATCAGTGAAGCATGGAGAACAATCTAAGAACTTATGAAATCATTTCTGGAAAAAAAAGTTCTTGATGATACCTGAACTGAAGCTTTCGAAAATGGTGCTTTCTGGCCAGTTCCTTGCTTCAAATCAGCTCCAATGATCCTTCTGAAATGTTTGTGATGCTTAGTTGGAGTTTATATGGCCCCAAAATGAAAATGGCAGAAGCTCAGTTCATGAAGTGTGAAAATCGTGTTTTTGATTCTGGGCTTTTTAGGGCAAAATGAAGGGTGGGAAATGATCAGTGATGTTTATGGAGTTGAATCGTGGAAAAAGTTTAAAGGTTTGATGGTTGAGTTAAGAGATTCGAAGGCTTTTGCATAGGGGGAGTTTTTGGTGAATGCTGAGTTCTTAGAGGTTTCAGCCTTGCTTGTTGTGTGTAAAGGCTTGCTTGAGGTCCACATAACATGTTCTGATTGGGCAGAGAGTTGTTGTGGAGCAGTGTGATTGGTATGGCTCATGTTGCAAAAAGTCAAGAAAGTTGTACTTGGAGGTATGGGCAAGTGGCAGGCTGGTTTAGGGGCATGGCTCGAGTCAGCTGGCTTTAGGGAGGTCCATGGAAACTGATTTAGTGAGCTGGCTCAAGTGGATGAAGAGATTTGGATCATTTTGCAATTTTGTACCACTTTGGCCCCTTTTGAAATTCTTGAAGTTTAAGGCATGAAACTTGAGAAATCTTTGGGCAATTATGAATTTTATGTCATGTGTGATGTTTGTGTAATGCTTAGACATCAATTAGAAGTCACAAATTGCCTTGGTACAAGAATTTGCAAGTTTCCCTTTTTGGCACATAAGTGAATTTTTGTGATTTTTCCCAACTTTGCAAAGCCATAACTTTAGTTCTAGAATGAATTAGATCAAGTTCTTGTAATTTTTGAAAATGGAAGGATCCAATCTACAACTTTCATGAACAAGAATTTTTCATTTGAAGCATTTTTGAATAAAAAAGAGGAGGTTGAAAAACTTTCCCAAAATGGCAAGTTTACATTACAAGTCACTTTCCTAAAATGGTAACTTTGCAAATGGCTTGAAATTCTTCAATTTTGTGAACTTATATCTTCTTATAAGATCAAATGAAGATCATAAACATTCAAAATGATGGAGAAGACCCTTTGGTTGGGTGACTGGGGGCCTCAGATGCCCTGATTTTGCACTGACTTGCTCAAGAAGTCATCTATTGATCAGATGCCTTCCCCATTGAATTTCTTCATGAAAATTGGCATGCATGATCCTCATATCATATAGAGACCAATAGAAACAAGAATGAGCAAACAATTTGGAGTTATGGCCTCTGAAACCAAAACCCTAATTTCAGGTCATCTGTGCAGTTAAGCTTGGCTCTGCTTCTATGCCTTTCTCAGTTCTTGTGATTCTTTGACTTCCTTGACCTTGCGAGGATATAATATGATATTTGAACATACATGGACCCTCTTGAGATGATTTAAGACCTTTGGAGTGGCTCAGATAGCCCAGGAATTGCTCAAATCACAAACCCTAGATGCAGATGACTTTGAACCAATGCAGGGAGGCAAAAATGTAACATGAGATGATATAATTGAACTTATGCAATATGAAAAGAATCACAAGCCATGGTGAAATGAGTGAGGGCAAATTTGGGGTGTTTACAAACACACATGTTAATCTTGTAGTTTTTTTTTTTGAAAAGATGTCACAAACCTTTGTGAGCGACTCACTGGGTAAGATACGACATGGATTTTTTTAAAGAAAACATGCACATGTAATATCGACAAAGATCTTTTAGCATAACTCATATGAGTCCGGAACGCTATCTTGTGGTAGTACACTCTCGAATTAACCCTGTTTCAGTTAGGACTTTTAAGGGTTGTATTGTGGTCTGTTTCACGGTTATAGAAAAAAAGATTAAGGCTCAAAGTTTATATGTGCCCATCCATCTTCGTGATGTCCTTCCATTCCTATGTTCAGCTAGTTTTCACAAGTGTTCACCTCTCAAAAAGGTCTTGTTTTGGTCGAGGAACCAATGACTCTAACAATTTAAGCACCACTGTGATTGTTGGAGTAACAGTCACCCCTATTGTCTTTTGTGTCTGTATCACACAACTTGTTTTTCTTAAGGATATTTCTTGTGTAATCCTTTCCATTTTTCGCTTTTGCATTCTTTTGTTTTATCCCTAACTTTTGCCTGGACTGATTCTTTTGAATTTATTTACTTTGAAGTCCAGCGGGATGCCCTAACTTTTTCCTAAGTCGCTTGTTTTCAAGTTTCAACTTAGCGGGCTTTTTATT
This sequence comes from Lathyrus aphaca, assembly GCA_963966055.1. NCBI lineage: Eukaryota > Viridiplantae > Streptophyta > Magnoliopsida > Fabales > Fabaceae > Lathyrus > Lathyrus aphaca. The sequence goes on along the minus strand of OZ014520.1, from coordinate 276,704,471 downwards.
TCTTTTTTTTCTTTGAACAAGTCGTGTGACACAGGTTTTTCTTGATTGTTTTGTAAGGGTTGTGACTGTCTCACTTTCAGTCGATGAGGGATAACCATTGTGGTTTCTGGATCAGTATAACCATTATGGGTCTTTGGACCTTTTGATTAGGTACACTGAAAAGTAATGGATCCTCGGATGGGCACTCCTTTATGAAAGTATGAACGCTCGGTCCAACTAGCTGACACCTACCCTGCCCCGGGTTAAATGTGAGGGTTTTTTCATGCGAAAAGAAACTCCAACTTCAAGGCTCAAAGGGGTTAACAAGGGTTTATCTCCCTTATATCTCTGGTGTTTGGGGTTTGAAGAAAAGTTTGTACATCATCAACAAGGTCTTGTTCAAGAGCACACAAATGAAAATTCTTACGTTTTCATTTCGTCATCCTCCATTACAAAGTTTAAGAACAACAGTTGGTATTGCAATGCACACACAAAATTATAAGTAAAATATGAATTAATTACTTCAAGAAAAACATGTGCATTCCAATAGGATTAACATTCAAGAATAAACAAAATTCATGCATGCATATAAATGTTCAAACAAACATATAAAAGCTACACATGAAAATCCAGTAAAGAAACTGAGAAATGCCATTGTTGAGGAGACTTGACTCCGTCTGGACTTGTCGATCTTGAATACTTTCCGTAGTCAGCAGCCTTTTCCTGATGAGATTTATAGTCTTCAATCAAATGGCCACGTGTCAGCACCATACTTCATTCCCAATTATTCTGAACTTAAGCCTTCGATGTTCAAACATTGACACGAGACGTCTGAAGAAAAGAGTGACACTAAGATGAAATTGTCACATAAGTTTGCTCGGAAAGACCTGACGATCTTCTGCCTACGTATCTCTATTGACCAAAGACCAATGAAGAATCAGAGTGACGTAGTTCCCCTCAATAGGGATGAAAATGAATTACATAAACTAACCATCCTCATAGCCGCTCTTCAGAATCAATCTGAGAATCACCTTCCCATATATCCTCAATAATTTCCTCCAAAACATGAGCTGACGAACCCGTATGACCATGCGAAGACTTGTTAACTCGAATGCCTTGAGGCGTAACTGAAATCAACCCAGACTCAATCAAATCATGAACCTTATCCCTGAGTGGTTTGCATTCTTCAGCTGAATGTCCTGGTGCATTCCCATGGAAACCACATCGAACATTGGGATCAAACTTGGGTGGATATGGAAAAGGCACTGGACTCGGTTCCTTCGGCACTATCAATCCACTATCTATCAGGCGTGGAAGTATCTGACTGTATGGCACTAACAATGGATCAAAATACCTCTTTGGTTTCTTAGTGTAGTAACGACGCCTTTGCGGAGTATGCTTCTGTTGGCATGGTAGTTGTTGATACTGAGGAGGTTCACTAGTAACAGACATCTAACATACAAATTCAGAAGCTTGCTGACTCTGAGCAGTTGAAATGCATGGGTACTGTGGATAAGTCAATGAAGTTGGAGGATCTTCCCATATTGAATCAATCACATCCTTTCCTTGGGAACTTACAAAAGATTCATTCTCATCAATTGAGCCATCTGAAATGCCTTGGATCTTTCCTATCTTGAGAAAACTCTTTGTGCTCTCAGACTACCACCAAGTCAGAGAAAATTGATGTTCCACTGCCACTCAACCTCTCCAAGTATGGCCCTTGCAAGGTCTCTATGAAAAGATCAACCAATTCTCTGTCTGATAATGGTGGTTGAACATGAGCAGCTACTTCTCTCCACCTCTGGGCATATTCTCTGAAATATTCGCCATCCTTTTGGGATATACCTTGCAAATCCATGAGGCTAAGAGCTCTGTCAAGATTGTAGTCATACTGCTTCACAAAGACATTGGCTAGGTCTGACCATGACTAGATACGACTGCTCTCTAACTGCATGTACCAACTCGATGATGCCTCACTCAGACTGTATTGAAAACAGTGAATCATCAATTTGTCATTTTGCTCATATGAGGTCATTCTTCTGCAAAACCTCACTAAATGATGCCTTGGACAACTATCCCCTTTGTACTTTTCAAACTTCGATACTTTGAACTCTGGAGGTATTACAAGGCCATGTACCAAACACATGTTCACAACACTTAGATCAACAACATTACGACTTTGAAGGGCTTTAATCTCTTCCTCTAACACAAGGAATCTTTCTTCCCTCTCAACAACACATGGATCTTGGATTCTCACCACAGGGATTGCCTCTTGGGAACCTGGCATAGTGAAAGAAAAACGGTGATAGTCTGCAGCATCAACAGAAGAAGAATGTTCACTCCGGGTGACCAAACACTCTCGAACATCTAGGTTCTCAACAGGGGTTTGTGCAGGCTGAGCTTGAGTGGAATTATGGCCATCTTGCCTTGCCAAGGTTGTCATAGCGTTTATAAGTTGGTACCACTGATCTCTCGTCAACCCAACACTTGCAAACTGGCTTTGCTCTCCCGGGTCCATGATCTTTCCAAAAGTTGCTTCAAGTCTGATACAAGAGTTGGAATCTCAACTGAAGATGGTGAACAAAGAACGGATGAGCCTTGCCTGTGGAACAGAAATGCAATGCAAATTCTATGAGATGCCATGTTCGGTTATTTCCGGGGAATCTATCTGTTTTGATTCACATTTTGATACAGAAGAAAAAAAATCCAACAACATAATTCAGATATGAGATTCTCGGAAATAACTGAACATGTATGCTGAAATGCTATGATGGCATGTATGCAACTGGAAAATGATCGAGAACTGGTGTCTGTCTGGATACGAAACATTGAGCTGAGAACTAAGTATATGATGATATATATCCTCTGAATAATAACCATCTGATAAGAACTCAAAACCAAGGATCAAGAACTCCAGGATCATAATAACCGGATCAAAACATAGAACACACTGATGATGAGGGTATGCTGAGGTCAAGGGTTCCTACAAACTTGTAAACCTCTCCCAATCTCACAGGTGTGCTCCAGGTCAAACATCACGGACTCTCAAAGCCGAATAGCAATAATGTGTTCACCATTTCCGATAAATGGCTCATGACCAGATCAGGGAATCGGTTTGGCATTATGTACTACTCAGGGAGGTCTTAGCTGAGTCCGGGAAAACTAGGTCATTCTATGCGAGTTCCAAGTGGGCCCTCGGGTGCGAATGTGTTTTCCACATAATGTGGTTTGCCACTGTCACCACTGGAGAGGGTTATTTCCACAAAGGTTCTCAGTGATCGGTTCCCAGATGCACATAACTATCAAGGTCATATCCCGAAGTGGAGGAAATCCCCACACAAGATATTTCCAAGACGGTCGTAGTCTGGGTGTGAAGCACATCACCATTCATCATACCACATGCGAGTACAACGTGTCCACGCTAATCCTAGGGTGCACTCAAGTCGGGTACTTGGCTCATCTCACAGTAACAATCCCCAACCCACCAAAAGAAAAACCAGCACAGCCAGACAGTCCAGTAATAATATATGATGCATGAAAATAAATACTGAAAGCAGTAAATAAAGCTGTAAATAAAACTATAAATAAACAACAGTAAACTAAACATGCAACAGCAAGCATAAAACACCCAATGAAGCTGAAACACGCAAGCACTAGGATTGACTCTCAAGGGAACCAGAGACTATGGGTTCGATCCCCGGCATAGTCGCCAGCTGTCGCTCCCTGGATTTCCATCGTGGTACAAACGCGAAAGTGGCGCGGAAGAAGGATAGAGTCGCCAGCCAGGCATTTTTAACCCGAAGGAACATGAATGATAATGCTGCAAAAACCAGAAGAAAAGAAAATGAAAGACACGGGTCCTGTGAACCAAAGAAACTATTTCAAAGGTTGAAGAAAAGAAAGCTGCTGCAAAAGAAGGACTGAAACTGGATAAGAAAAGAACTGAAAAAGAAAACAAAGAGGAAAAATGTAGGGAAAATAAAGATTGTGCTCGAATGGGCCCTACCCTGCTGCCTGCGTACCTCATCGGGAAAATGAGGATCAGAGACGTCGTAGTTCCCCTAACTAGGGGTGGAACAGATTTCTTGTGTCTTAAGGCTTGAACTGCCTATGTCAATTCTCAGGTGTTGTAGGCTCGGACGACGAGTGCGTTACCGTCTTGAAAAGTGACAAATAGGAGCAAGTTCGTATGTAAGGAGTGAGGGTGATGAGAAAAGAAGTCCCGAAGGAGAGACGCTTATTCTTTGTTCCAGTCTTTTAAAGAAATGTTTATTTTGTTTTTGTTTTTGGTATTTATTAGGTGTCTTTTAGGTTTTTGTATGAAGATGAGAAAGAGAGATCACCAAAAGGATCTCAAAGGTAAAAGACTAAAATGGGGACTAATAATCCTAAGAGTTATCATGCATGAAATACCTAGGTTAGTGTGGTTTGAGTTCTATCCTAATGAAAAAGAAGGAAAGAAAAGAAAGAAAGAAAGAAAGAAAGAAAGAAAGAAGAAGAAGAAGAAGAAGACTGACATAGAATACAACTTACTTCTCTAAAGAAGCTAAGTTGTTTCTAAAGCGGGATTGGTGATGGAGTGAATCACAAGATGGCATAAGTCACATCACAAAGACAAATGAGAAATCAAAAACAAAGGATGAGATGAAGACTTGAAATGTGGATATCATCCACACTTCACTTACCATGAGCCCCTACAAAACAAAGGTTAGTGAACCACATAAGTATAAGATGAAAATAAGAATATTCAAACAATACGCACACCAAATATGAAGATCACGAATCAATCCAATCAAAAATTCAGTACCTAAACCCTATAGGTGACTTAAAAAAAAGACCAAGCAAACCTAATAGGATGACATAAATGCCTTCCTCAAACTATGTTAGAAGGAGAGAAGAAAGAGGCACGAAAAGCTACCTAAGAAGCAAGGCACCAAACAAATACCAAAGGACATGAGAAAATTACAAAATTAAATCTCTAAAGTCAACAACCAGTATCAAACAATGTGCCCAAATGGCTCACAAAAATTCACAACCAAAGTCCATCAAAAAATTGCACAAAGTCGCTTAAGAACAAATAACGAAAACGCACAACAAGACTCCTAAAACTAAGGATAAAATGAAATCAAAAATATAAAAAAAATATTTTTAAGATCTTTTTTAAGTCAATGAAATGATGCAAAAAGAACGGTGTTAAAATAATGCTTGAGGTGAAAGAACAAAATTCTACAAGTTAATGCATTAATGTGAAGATTAAATGAGAAAGAAATTAAATGGAAATTTGAAATAAAAAATGAAAATTAATAAAAATCAGAAAATAAAAGTTGGGAAAATCTCTAAAATGAATTAAAATGCTTACATATTTTTTTGGGAATTTTATAAAGTGTTTTCGTAATTTAAATGAATTAAAAAGAAATGATATGTAAAAAGAAATTAAAAAAACAAGAAAGAAATAATGGAGGGGGTGCGAACTAGCAATAAAGGCAATTAAAAAACAACAAGATGGGCCTATAAGGGGTGAAAATAGCAGGCGGAGAGAGGCCCAAAATGCAAGGAGTTAAGGGTCTAAGGTGGAGCCTCAGTCAACTTCTTTGACTCGAAATGGGACGTTGGATTCACAGACTTTCTTGAAGTCTTCACATCTGATGGTGGAAACGCAAGGAGCATGGCCGTTACGGTGGAAACGCGCATGCAGGATTGGAGGAGAAGGTCCTACCGAACGGTGACAAGTGTCACTGCCGGTATGGACAACAATCCTAAAAGTAACTTGACCTTATCTTCTTATCTTATCGGAATCTCAATTCTTATCCTCCTAAAACTTCTTTATGAAACTTTATTATTATTTATTAACAATCTTTACAAATAAATATCTTATCAACAATTTATAAAAAAATAAAAGAAGTAAACAAACACAACTCAATCACGATCCTCTCTCTCTCTCTCTCAAAGCAATGCTCAACTTCATCTTCTACTTCCTTGCCACCGCCGCACGTCTCGTCGGCCACCACCTCCAACCACCAAACCTTGAACGTAACCCCTCATTAAAATCCTCCTTTGAATCCAAATAAAAATTTCGTTTCTCCATCAAAGCATCCAAACCAAACAGATCGGAAACTCAGAATCAACACAATCACAATCAAGACACGCATCAATAATCTCATCTAGAGGAGGTCGATATCCACGTACATGTAACTCGCAAGTGTGAAGGTTGAAATCGCGGTAAGCTTCACTCGATCCCGTCTCGAATTCTTCCTCCTTGCTCTATCGCGTTTCACTACCTCTACTGCGTTTGTGGTTACCGATTGATGAGGGCGATGCTGACGCAATGATGTTGATGGCGTTGAGGCCGCGGTTGATGAGGGAGCGTTGATGAAGGCGAGCTGATGAAGAAGAGTTGAATTCGTTCGTCGGTGATGATGAAATGAGTTCTGTTATAGCATCGTGAAGATGTGATGATGAAGATTCAGAGGAATTTCATTCAGTTGTTGGTGAAGATGAGCATGGATTCTGTTATGGCTTGTTGATGAACAATGAGCTTTTATTATTGATGATGATGACCGAAGAAAAGTGACGATTTTTGTGTATGAATATTGACTCAATTATGGAGAAATGTCATGTTATTATGAAGGTGAGAACTTTGGTTCTTTATGAAAAAGAAAAATGGAAAAAACTGTTATATTCGATCCAAAATAGTGATCAACATCCCCCCTTTTGTTTCTGAGTTTGTTACTTCTCATGAGGAAAAATAGTGAATCCAATTATGTTATTATTCTCTATTTTTGTGAAGATTTTATTTCTACATTTCTTTTTTTCTCACGGTTGTCTCGTGTCCAGCCTTTAATTCATGAAATTTGCGTGCTCTTTTCCATGTGCTTACGGCAACTGCGTTGTACAGGGTGAAGGAAGCGTGACACTCTGAGTTTTACTTGGCTACGGTGCACACACTTAGTCCTTAGGTTTGCTGCATTTTAAGGTCTGGCGTGTGATGTACGCGTGGGTTTATGTGGGGCTGATAACTGGCTTGGGGTTTGCAGAATATATTCACGTGGAAATGGCTGGGAATGTGTGGGCCACGGTTGCCTTTATGCCGAAAAGTTGTGGTAGCTCACATGATATTCTGCAATTGGAATTATGATGCAGTGTATTTTGTGGAGTGGCATGCATATTGCATATTTTGTTGAAGTGTGAATAAGAAATGGCTCGTGAATTGAAGTGTGGTGCAAGTTGGTTTAACATAAGATCAAATGGGCTTTGTGATTTTTGTATAATAGAATTGCAATGAATTCATGTGATGGATTTATGGTTTCTATTATTTGGGTAATGGTAATTGAATAAATGGGAAATGATTTAGATTTGGGTTAAAGAAAAAATGGATATTTGGATTAAAAAGAAAATTAGATTATGAATAGAATTATGGACTAAATCGTTTAATAAAAGTAAATAAAAAAATGGTTGTTAAAAAAAAGTTATGAATTAATAATGGGGAAAATGGATAGAGAAAGTGGATAAAAATGAATATTGAGAAATGGTTAATTGAATTTGGATAAATAGATAATGGACAAGAAAACTTGTTGATTATGAAATGGAATGGATAATAGCATATTGGATGAAAAATTTGGATAATGGATGGGAATAATTGAACATGTCAAATGGATGGTGATTTAGGAAATAGATACAGTTTATGGATGTGAACTTGAACCACTACCAAAACCCACTGATGCACACAATTGGATATATAATCATGATTAACCTGAATCCCCGAATCCAAAACCATCACATGAACCACTGCCTGGAAAATTGATGACCTCTGCACATAACATAGCTCGACTTTGAAATGCATAGCCTGAGAAATAACTACCAATACAAATACCTTGCAATTCAACCAATCTTTTGATAGTTGTACCAAGATTAGGTCAAACGTCCATCTGAATGGAATCGTGAACTGAACAACCACACTCAACTAAAATCACTGCCAGCTCTATAATATGCTATGGATGTTATGCTTCATCTTTCTATGCTAATGATGCAGTGAAAAATATGAGAATGATATGTTAAATGCTATGAAAATGAGAGGGAAAATTTGGGGTGTTACATTAGAGAGTCAAAAATATGTTTGGCAGATTCTCTATTTGTGATCTTTTCATACATTGTGTATGAGATGGAACTCAGAAGAATTGTTCTGGCCCTGTGATGATATCTGAACTCTTTCTTTTGTTGGACTGTCATATTTTTTCTTTCAATCTTTTGACTTTTGTCTCCAACTAGAAGAGTGTAACCATCAGTTAGCATATCCCAGAGGCACTACAAAAAAAATAGGATTTTACGACACAAAAATTGCTACAGTTACTTGATAATTGTCGTAACTCTCTTATAGAGACAGTTGCTACGACAGTTTACACTAACCGTCCTTATATTTTTTTAAGAATTAATAAAGATTGCGACGGTTGTAACATCAATCGCCGTAAAATAAAGATTACGACGGTTACATCAACCGCCCTAATATTAAAGTTACGACGATAAAAGAAAATGGTCGCCCATAAACCTTTCAATATAGTATTCCCTATTATAAATCTAAAAAAATTAAATTTTTTACTAAAGATCATGACGATTAAAACAACCGTCGACCCCTGAAATCTACCACACTACACATTTTTATTCAAAGAGCACGACGATAACCACACCCGCCGTCACCCTAAATTCGTAGCTCGCTCACAAATGCAATAATGTAACAAAATTCTCTTTTTCACTTTTTCTCTGTTCACAACCAGAAAACCACCACTCTCAACCGGAAAATGCAAAGGCAAAGGTTAGTCAATCAAAACCCTAAAACCATTCCTCTTCTTTTGCATATTTTTCACCTTACAAAATTATTTGTCAGTCTCTCTCTTAATGTGTGTATGTTAATCATGATCATTCTTTCTCTCTGTGTCTCCCGCTCTGTATATCTATATCTATATCTATTTGTCTATCATGTTGTAACTCTAAGATTTTTCGGTTAAGAATTGAATGGGTATTTTGCGCATTTGTTTTTCCTTAGGTTTAATTGGGTTTACTTGAGGTTTATCATTTTTGTAGAGTTAGGGCAGGTTCATGATGGTAGTACCATTCGCGTCTACCTGCTTCCAGAGTTTTAATTTGTCTAAGTTTTCATTGTTGGAATTTTGGGTCTTGTCTAAGATTTTTCGGTTAAGATATCCCTAAAAATTTCAGTAAAATATTTGTCATTTTGTTTTCTTTAATAATACAGGGTTTTGCCAAATATTTTGAATGAAGTTCAAATATGATGGAAGAAGAGGCGATTCAGAGGCTAAAGACAGCAAAACTTTAGGCAAAGAAGAGCAGGTTAAAGTTGTGGACAAACTATGTACCACCACCTACAAATTCAAAGCCAATTCATGGCCAGGTTTTTATGAGAAAGCTAAAATGTTCCTTAGCTATGGATTTATCCCAAATAAGTTAATATTCAGTTCAAGTCATACAAGTGTATAATATTTGACTCTTTTTTTTCCAGGTAGTTGAGGTTTTCGGTGGAGATTGCATCATTGTTGTTGATGATTCTATTCCATACGGAATTCCGCTAGCAAAGCACAGACTCAACCTTTCGAATATTCGGTGTCAAAAAATAGGCAACCCTAGTAGAGATGAAAAATTGCTCCTTATGCCCGTGAAGCAAAGGAGTTCTTGAGAACACGCCTCATTGGTTGTCAAGTTTGAAAATATTATGTGATGGTATATTTTGATATCATTGGTAAACTTATTTCTAATACTTGTGCATGTTTTCAGGTGAATGTTCAAATTGAGTATTATACAAAGGTTGGTACACTAGAAGGATCTGCAGTTCCATCAGGAGCTCCTGAAGCTAGAACAATGGATTTAAGATCAATGTTTATGTCGTCCGCCAGCAAAGGTGAATGTGATGATGCCCCATCATCTATTTCATCTATTGGAAGTCAACAAAATTTGGGTGAATGTTATTGAGTTCTTAGTTGGGCGTGGATTTATTGTTTGATTCATTTAAGACATTAGCAAAGAAAGCCAAGGATTTCCTGTCATTTCTTCACTGAATTAGAAAAGTCCCTGTAGTTGTGGAATATGTGCTCAGTGGCCATTGTTTTAAATTATTAATTCCAAAAGAAACTTGTAGCATTTATTTCTCGTTGTCCGATGTCAGATGTCCTGGTCGTAATGAACCATATTCTAGTGAAGCAATTTCACTAATGAGACGAAAGATAATGCAGAGAGACGTTAAGGTAATTAGTACTTCCTCCATGAAGTTTAGATTTCTTATGCATCCAATAGTACCTCTAAAAACATATCCAATAAAGAACCTTATGTCTTATGCCTTGATGTGTAGGTTTTTCACTTCATGTTATTTGAGATTTCTTATGCAACCAATAGTACATCTAAAAACATATTGCAATTTAAATGCTTTTGGATGTATCATTTCTTTGGCATGTCTTTGACTTTCAAAATAGATATACTCGTAATTTTAAGTTTCATTTCTAAGAACTTAGGACTTGAAATAGTTTTTAAGGCATCTAAGAGAACCAATGTTACTAGAATTATTACATTATATCAATGGTATCTTATCATGTGTGATCAACTTCTGTTTATTGGATATTTCAGTTATGAAGATGAATCATGAGCTTTGAATCCATGATGAAACAACGAAAAAGGGAAAACCAATGTTCATAAAGTATGTTTGTTGCCAAAAAAATCTCTCAATCAATCTTTCTCATATTTTCTCAATCAATCTTTCTCATATTTTATAGTTATAAACGTGAGATCCAGATTTGCTCCTTGTTATTGATTATTGATGAAACCTTTTTTCTTTTGTGATATACAGATTGAGGACTCATAACACACTAGAACTGTACATAGACTAATAAATACCACTTATTATGTGACACACCTCAACCTGGAACTCATAACAAATATGCTTTTTAGGAATAAGGAAGACTATATGACTATCATAGTGCTTCATTCTTCAATAATTGTAAGTATAAGGTATGTTGTTATATCTTAAATAGTTGTACGAAATTTTTCAAAATACTTATTTCGAAATATATTTAAGAAAATGATTATGGCCATTGTTTCACATTTTGTTGACATTTTATCTTGATGAATTTGCTGAATGTTGTACATTATCTAACTAATACATTGAAAAATGTGTAGACATATTTTTGCAATATATTGTAAAATTGTCTCTTTTTCTTCCATTAGAGGTAGCTAACTTATGACCAAATCTGGAATTTAGCATTATGTTCACTGTATGTAGCGTTAGAGAAGGAGAATAATGCACTTCAATATTTCCCAGAGTCTAGTAAACTTTACTTGGTATTATTATTTTAGTCAGGTTTTACTTATTTCTTATGATTTTGTCTTTTATTATGTATGTTGTATTTTATTTAATGTAACATCTCATACTTTTATCATTATTTGAGAAGGCAAGTATGCTCTTCTACATATAGTCTTAGGATATCATTTCTTGTAATATTTATCATACTTATTTACAATACTTATTTACAATTAATTATTGAAAGTTTTAATCATTCAAAAGTGTTTAAATTTCTAGGTTCTTTAACATTTTTTCATTAAATTTAATATGAAAAGTCAGACTCATGTTACTTATTGAAAGTTAATTATTGAAATTCTTAATTAGATGCCTTCCCTTTTCACATCTGTGTTGTTATATGTGATATTTCGGTTATGGAGCTGACAAGTCAGACTCATGTTACTCTTTTCTTAATTCTTTGCAGGCAGTTTAGGTCAAGAGTAATATATTGAGGTTTTATGGTTTTGTATGGCTTGACAATGAGGTAATTATTAGCTGCAACACACACTAGACTCATTTGTACTTGAATCTTCATTTCAGCAAAAAAAAAAAGTCTAAGTAAAAGAAAGAGATCAAAATATAGATCAAGGCTAAATATCCATTTCTAGAGGAAAAGGTTTCAAGTTAAAATGAATTCTATAGTCAAAATCAATTATGCCCTTTTAGAATCGATTTTGAGATATTTGTTGTCTTTAGTTGAAATCAGTAGACATGATGATATGTAGTCAAACTTTTCAAGTTTATATAGCTGACTCATTTATGATATGTGCGCCTTCATTATTTATAATCATTTGATTTAGAATTCACAATTATGTTATTTTTTTGAAGTTTGTTTAAATGGATCTTTATCGGCTAACCATTTCCATCTGGATACAGTTTAGGATCAACTAGATGGTTGATACAGTTGATACATCTAGAGGTATATAATGTATATTTAGTTGCACACACACAATAAAAAGAAGTACTTAATTTAATTGAACTGGTGTGACCTATTATTTTTTCTGTTATGAAGGAAGTTTAAGGAACAATTTAGCCATTATAAGCAATGTTGTTGGAACTGTAGGTCTTATTGTTAATAACTAGCTCCACTTTCTTTTCAATTTACTTTTCTAATGTCTATTTATTTTTCTCTCTTAGGATAATGGCTTGATGCAAGGTACATAAGTATTGTTCTCCATGTTTCAAAGCACATTACAATCATGATTTTGGTATCATTGTTGAGACTATCCATCAATAGTTATGCAGTCGCAGTTGGTGATGTGAATCACAATTTAAATGCATCACTAAAGTAATTAGTTTGTATTCTTATTTATTGGTGTGGTTGTTTCAATTCGGTTGTTTTCAGATTATTCATGTCGGTTTGAAGACTGAAGAATTGAGTATCGTGCACGGTGATGGTTTTTTTGGTCTGTGAATTGACTGAAGTCTCAGCAATGCTGCAGCTGTATGTGATATTTCGCCAGGTAAAAAAACTATTCCAGTGAAGATGAAACAAATTATCATTTTACACATGATGAAATGGAGTCTAATTTGAAAGGAAAGGATGAGGTAAATATGAAAAATACATGGCTGAAATTGTGGAGTCAATTAATAACATTGTAAGTGATGAAGCTGTTAGTCCAAAGGAAAAGAGGGGATCTGAGTTCATTTCTCTACAGTCTCAATATGAAATTTCTAGTAGAAGTAAATTAGTCTATTATCACCAAAGTGTCTTTTATTATGTAAGTTGTATTTAATTTAATTTAATGTAACATCTCATACTTTTATCATACTATTGGTTGGTGAGCCCACTTGAAATACTCTTCTAAAGTATTTTAAATGTAACTTAACTGATGATGCAGATTATAACTAGATATTTTGTTCTTGTAAATTTGAGAAGGCCAAGTGTGCTCTTGTAGATATTATTAGGATATCATATATTTGTATCATATATCACAATTATTTTTAAAAATTAGTATATTTAGAGGGAGGATACAAACCCTCGTTATAGTTTAAAAATATATTGTAAATAACAACGGTTAGAACCGCCATAAATATTATTTTAAAATATAGAAAACAACATTATGACGGTTAAAACCGCCATAATCATATAACGACAGTTTGCACGACATTTTTTGAAACTGTCGCAAAGAGGGCTCGCGACACCAAGTTCTACGATGGTTGTAAAACTGTCATAATCTATGTTTTACGGCAGTTATAACCGTCGTAACATAATCTTAAAATCGCCACTAAAAGACTTTTTTCTTGTAGTGAGGTCTCCATCAATAGCTAGAAAGAAGCTTTCCAGAACATCTTTCCAGTAGTCAAAGTTCTAACCATTGAACACTGGAGGTTTTCCATTGATCTTGTCATTCTAATTGTCATTGTTGTTCTGGAATTGTTTCGCCATAGTGTTTTTATTAAGGATCTTTTTCTGACACGGTTAAGTGTTAGCACCCAAAACCAGGCACTCTGATGCCAATTGAAGGGACGTAAAACACAAGAAAGGGGGGTTTGAATTGGGGTTTTTGAAAAATTAAGACAATGAACAAAACGAATTTATCCTGGTTCGTTTGAACTCAAACTACATCCAGTCCACCTTCCAAGGTGATTTTGCCTCTCTCAATGAGATCTTAATCCTCTAATTAATAAAGATTACAAATCACAAAGACCTAATGTCAATGTCTTCTTGAGTCTACTGACTAACACTTTAGTCACTCAAGGATTTTCAAATATTTGATTGCAAGTGTGTAAAAAGAAATGCTTCTAAAAAGCTATTATCACAACTATGATATTATTACACAAGGTTATTTCAAAAATGAGAATGAATAGAAATTTGAGTTGTGTGAATATGTGCGCGAGAGAGAGCTTCAAATTTCTTCCAAGTGACTCCTTTATATAGAGAAAGATATTTGAACCGTTGGAGACACCTAAACATATTTTTTGATGGAGGTAAATGTCTTTGAAGAGTTTCCAAAAATAAAGATTCATGTTTGATAGCCGTTAATTCTTTGATACTCAATTAATGAGGCTGATTTTGAAATCAGAGTTTATGTGTATGTGGATATCAGAGTTTGATAAAATGAGCTGCTTGTGCTGAGCGTTACACATTCATATCTTCCATAAAGACTTTGAGAATATTCCTTGTTGAAGAACTTCTATTATATGAGGAACTTCTTGTTTCTGCGTCAGAACCTCTATCATCTTAAAAACTTCTTGTTTTACCTCAAAGATTCTGCACATTAAAGTAAATAATTTTAAGAAGTATAATTTTTTCTTTAAGAAGTATTTGTTATCCTCAATACTTAATTAGAGAGAGTAGAATCAGTTCTTGTTCTAACATTTACTTTCTTCCAAACTCTGTCAACCACCAATTTAAAAACAATTTTCTTGGATCTTCCAAACAACACCGGCAAGCCTATGTATTTTGAGTGAGAAAGCCCCGTACGAACTCCCATCCTAGCTATTAGCTCCTCTTGAATATCTTGTTTCACATTCTTACTAAAAGAAACCTCATATTTGTCTAAGTTCACAGTCTGGCCCGATGAGGCTTGGTACTGATTAAGGATTTCCAGGATCTTGTCAGCCTCCTGCCCTGAAGCTCTTGTGAATAATAGACTGTCATCTATAAATAAAAGGTGGGAAATCATAGGAATTATGCGTGCCTCTTTAATACCATGGATCCTGTTGTGATTTATCTCTCGTTTAATCAGGCCCAAGAGAACATTGGCACAAAGAATAAACAAGTATGGAGAAATGGGGTCTCCTTGTCGGAGCCCCCTCTCTGGAGTGAAACTGGAGCTAGACTGGTCGTTGATAAGAACCTTGTAAGTAACCGCCGTGATCCACTTTTGAATGACTCTAATCAAATTCGGAGGGAATCCCATTGCTTGAAGAACACCAATTATGAAATCCCACAATAGCATGTCGTAAGCCTTTGAAATGTCTAGCTTGAGCGCCATGACTCCTTTCTTACCCTTTGTCTTCTTTTTCATCTAGTGAAAACACTCCATCGCTAGCAGGAAATTGTTAGTAATCAACCGCCTTTGCACAAATGCGCTTTGTTCTTCATCCACGATCTCAGGGAGGACCTTTTTCGACCTGTTAGCAATTGATTTTCTCATCATTTTCATAACCACGTTACAAACGTTAATCGTCCGAAAGTCTTTTGTAGTGGACGAATGGTTGAATTAGGGATTAACGCAATATGGGTGTTGTTGAAATCCCTTAGGTCAACATTGTTGTTCGAAACTCCTAAGGCCATCTCACTAAAATCCGAGCCCACTATATCCCAATATTTCTGAAAAAATAAAGTCGGAAGCCCGTCGGGCCCTAGGGCCTTGAGATGGTGCATTTGGAAAAGGGTGTTCTTCACCTTAACGATTATAAAGGCTTCTTTGCACCAGCTAAATTACCTTGGATGAATCTTCCTTTTCACTACAGAGCATATCTCTTCAATATTAGCAAGCTTTGAAGTTGAAAAAAGATCAGCAACATAATTAACCAAGACTCTCTCACAACGGTCTTCTCCTCTTCACCAAACCCCATGTTGTCTTTGATTTTCATGATGGAGTTTGCTTTCCTCCTTTGGTTGGCCTTTCCATGGAAGAACTTGTTGTTTTTGTCACCTTGCTTAAGCCACACCGCCCGACTTCGTTGGCCCCAAAGAATTTCTTCCACCTACAAAAATTATTCCTTTAATTTTCCAGAGATTGTTGGACTTTAATGTTTTATGCTATATAATTCCATCTGCACTCATCATTGAGGAACTCTTCGATCTTGAGAATTTCCTTCCTGATATTATCCCTCTTGTATTCCTTAAAAATCTCGTCCAGGCCCTGCATCACAGTAATTTTAGAATGGCTCCCACCCGTAGTTCCCTTCCAAAGATCATTAACAGCTATAATACATCTATAATCATTGTTCCAGCTCTCCTCAAATCTGAAGATAAAATTATTTCTCCTTCTAGAAATGCTCGTAGTATCCTCCAGAACTATACGGATCACTGCATGATCAGACTGGTATCGTGATAAGTGATTGATGCCAATGGGACCAAATATGTTGATGAAGCCCTCCGTTGCCAAAATCCGATCGAGTTTTCATTGGATATTCTCTCTCTCTCTCTCTCTCTCTCTCTCCCATTTGTCCACGTGAACTTGTAACCTGTAAAACCAAGATCAGTTAGTTTACAAAACTCCATAACTTGGCTTCCCCACGACAATTGGCTCATAGTTCTAGTATTTCCTCCTTGTTTCTCATGGTCGTGGACTATATCATTCAAATCACCAAAACAAATTAACTTGTTCCCATCATTCAAGGCCAGACCTAAAATAAACTCCCAAGTTTTTCTTTTGTTTTGTTCCTCTATATGCCCATAAATTCCACTGAACCACCACCATTGGTTGTTATCTTCATCATCAAGGACAAAACCTCCAACATGGTTTTGTGAAAAGGCCTCAACAAAAATTTGGACTTTATTTTTCCACAATAAGGCCATTCCACCAACTCTTATCTTTCGATGGCCACAATAGTCAACAATGAAACATTCATCGTAGCCACTTCTAATATAAATAGTTTGGAACTCATATCTCTTTAACCTTATTTCCATAAGAAAAGGGACCTCAGAGTTTTCCATACGATTGAGCCTTAGCAAGGCTCGAACTGCACGAGGACTCCCTAACCCTCTGCATTTCTAACTAAGAATTTTAATTGAGGTAGGTGGTGTTGGCCTTCCAACACCACCTCTGGTAAGATTTGAATCTCGTCCTCATTTTCCTGACCCTTTCTCTATTTCTCCCCACTACCTTGCCCTTCGATTTCTCTTCAATCACCATGACATCTACTAGATGTCTTTTACCAAGTTATAAGTCCAACTCCTTCTACATCGAAACCTTCGTCTTTTTCGGTCCTTGCCTTCTAGTCCATTTCTTTTGCTTTTCCTAAGTGGTTGATGTCATATTACTCATGCCTTTCGCGAATCCGAATTTTGAAATATCTACAACAGTCAAAGACTCTGCCACTACTTCAATTTCTAGCTTGTTCTCTTTTGGAGTTCCTTCAATAGGCCTAATTGAGGTAATCAGATCTGTTTTTGGTAGCCTGTTGTCATTTTCCACTTCTCCCTCTCTTTCCTTGTTCTTGTTCTTTGTCTCACACTTGCTACTACCTGAGGAAATGTCGAACAAAGTTTTAATACACGAGCTCGATGTCGATTCCTTTTTCTGTTCTAGTTGAAGTTTAGGTAGTGGGGGTGCACGCAACCACAGTCCATACGAGATATCCTTCTTCTCTAGTTCTTCAAATCCTTCATCCGTTAAATCAGAAGTTTCTTCACAATCCTTGAGCTGATGGTCAAGTCTTCCACAGACAAAGCATAAGGTTGGCAGCCTCTCATATTTGAAGAAGACGCGAAGGTTTTTCTCCTTGAATTTGACCATAAATGTTAAATTAGTTACAAGGTCCTTTAAGTTATTTAATTGTAACAATTTAATCCTTTATGTTTTTTTTCTTTCTACAAGTCAGTTATTTTGTTTTTGTAACTTTGGTCCTTTTTTTTGGACGAAATACATAATAAAAAATTGTCGATCTGACCAAAATACACAATCAAATATAAAATTAATTACATATTCGTGATCAACGCAAAAAAAAAAATAGTTCAAATAATATATGAGTTTATAATTTATTATAACGGAGATTTAAAATTAAAAAAAAAACAAAACGTTAAAAAAAATTTAAAGGATTAATTTGACATTTTTAAATAACTTAAAGATCCTGCCAATAATTTAATGTAATGTAAAAGATAATGTTTGATGTTCTAAGTTGGGCAAATGCCCAATAAAACCGATATTTATAGCTTAATTCAACCAATTGTATTTGAAGGCTTTACCCTATACCCCTACATCTATACTTTTACCCCTACAAATTTTTCAAAATGTCTATTATAATCTTATTATATTTTATTTTTTTATTTTTTTACCATTTATGTCAGACCGTCAGATTTTAGAAAAGTGATCCAAAAAAACACGATCCGAAAGACTTAAAGAATGAGTTCCAGTACGTTATTTTCATACCGGAAGACTTTGGGAAAGTCTTCCGGTTTTGTTATTTTTTTCACCGAAAGACTTAATAAAAGTGTTCCGTACCGGAAGACTTAATAAAAGTGTTCCGTACCGGAACACTTTTATTAAGTCTTCCGGTAGTCCTGTGTATGTGTACCGGAACACTTCAGGTAAGAGTTCCGGTTTGTTCCAAATACACTACCGGAAGACTTACGTGAAGTGTTCCGTTTTTTTTTTTAATTTTTTAATTTTCTTTATAATTCCTTAATATACAATTAAGGAAGGAAAAATTATTTGACATTAACAACATAATAAATATTTATTACAAATTAAAATATTTGACATTAACAACTAAATATACAATAAAGGAAAAATTATTTGACATTAACAACATAACAATATTTATTACAAATTAAAATTTATAGCATTTAAATGCTGATTTATTGAATATGTGTTTTTGATATAAATACTGAAATATGAATATTATATATTAATTATTCAAACACAATAAAAATAAATATTATATATTAATTATTTAAAAGAAAATTATAAAAAAAAATCATTTTTATAAATATTAAACATTGAATAAAAGTATAAAATAAATAAAAATATTATGAGAAACAAAGTTATTTAATGTCATTTATATCATTGAATCATTATTATAAGATAAATAAAATTTATTACTCTTTATAATATATATTTTTTTTAATACCATTCATTACTTAGAACTTAATTATATTTAATTTTTTTCTCCCTAACAAATAATTAAAAGTATATTATTTATAAAAGAGAAATTAGTTTAATTTAAAATGATGGTTAATGTACCTTTAAACTTTAAATTACTATTTAATTCAATGAACCTATACAAGCAATTAAAATTTTTAAACGAAAAAAAATAATTCAAAATTATTTTTAACGTATGATAAAATATTTTTTAAATAAAATAATCATATTATTCTATTTTAAAACAATATATATATATATATATATATATATATATATATATATATATATATATATATATATATATATATATATATATATATATATATATATATATATATATAATAGTGTAGAATACCAAAAAATAAATAATAAATAAATAAAATAGTGTATAGAGTTTTTAATATGAGTTGATATAAGAATCACACATGTCGAATTTTTAAAATGTATATAGGCCGAAGATAACCAATTTATATAATTAAATAAATAATCAAACAAAATGTTTTTGCTACAAAATAAGCATACAATTTAAATGAATTAAATGGACTTTAATATAAATACTAATAGAATGAAACATAAGTAATGTGTGAATAAATAGTATCAAAATTGTATGATATTTTTTATTAATCATGAAATCTATTTGTCATTTATAAAAGGAGAAAACCTAGATACAATTCTTTATGTGTGCTTTATACTTAAAATATGAGAAGTGTATAAAGCACACAAAGAATTGTATCTAGGTTTTCTCCTTTTATAAATGACAAAAAGATTGTATGATTAATAAATATCATACAATTTTGATACTATTTATTCATGCATTACTTATGTTTCATTCTATTAGTATTTATATTAAAGTTCATTTACTTCATTTAAATTGTATGCTTATTTTGTACCAAAGACATTTTCCTTCCTTAATTGTATATCAAGGAATTATAAAGAAAATTAAAAAATTAAAAAATTAAAAAAAAAAGAAAAAATAACAAAATCGGAACACTTCACGTAAGTCTTCCGGTAGTGTATTTGGAACAAACCGGAACTCTTACATGAAGTGTTCCGGTACACATACACGGGCTACCGGAAGACTTAATAAAAGTGTTCCGGTACGGAACACTTTTATTAAGAACAAAAATAACAAAATCGGAAGACTTTCCCAAAGTCTTCCGGTATGAAAATTAACGTACTGGAACTCATTCTTTAAGTCTTTCGGATCGTGTTTTTTTGGATCACTTTTCTAAAATCTGACGGTCTGACATAAATGGTAAAAAAATAAAAAAATAAAATATAATAAGGTTATAATAGGCATTTCGAAAAATTTGTAAGGGTAAAAGTATAGATGTAGGGGTATAGGATAAAAAAGCCTTCATTGTATTTCAGTATATAATATTTGAATTGAAGAAAGTCTGTAAATATCTTAGCCCATTCTCAATTAGATATAGGAGAATATTAAAGGCAGATCTTTTTATTAATTTAAAAAAATCATCATTATTATTACTTTGCTATGCTATTTTTTTTTCACAGAACTTTTTTAGCCCACCAAAGATCCAATAATGTTGATATATCTAACAAATTGATCTAACACAACAGCACAATAGTTAGTTACCAAAATGATTTCAACAATTGATTTATACATTGTAGATCAGAGGTATATGCGCCTCAAAATTTCCGAACTATGTCAGGTACAATGTAACGACGGAAAATGAAAGAAAACGTACGCATACCAACAACTAGTACAACAATGACTGCGGCAACCCGCAATGGACTCAAATTCTTTATTTGTTTTCTTTTGAAAAAAACTTGAAAATTCTCTTTTCTGTCTTTCACCAACTGTTCACTAAAATCCAAAAACTCAAACTGCCTAATCCAAATAAAGAAAAGTTACAACTTGGTGGGCATTTTTCTTTTGCATAAACCTTGTCTTTAATTTTGTTTGTGGAGGAACTAAAGCTAACATGTATACTTTTCTTTGAAAAAGACAACTCTATATTAGAATTGATTTTAATAATATCTGAATGCTTTCGTGTTGAATTTATATTGAATTTTAGATTTTTTTTTATCATTTCCAAGTTTAAAAGAAAAATATGTATTTTGATCTAAATTATTTTATTCTTATTAAGAAATAACTTAATAAAATTTATTTATTTAAATAGAGTTGGAGGAAGGAAAGTGCTGAAAGATTAGTGAAAACTCTTGTATTCACATTTGGTTGTAAGTTTGGCTTTGCAGTGAGAGTTGTACTTGGGTTCACACTTTTTTTTTAATAAACAAAATAGTATATATAATATAGATATAAAGAAGTATCCAAACCCATAGCATAATAGCCTCAGATACAAATCTAATGAGGACTACAAAAAATACAAGGAAAGGGGTATCCAAACCTATAACATAATAGCCTCAAGCACAAATCTAACGAGGACTACAAAAAATACAAGGTAATATTTGTCCATTCATAATAATTACAAGTATTAACATTCATATGCTTCTTACCTAACCACCACCATGAAAAAATACTTACTCTATAGGTGATAGTATCAAAATCCCAAAATTCATCTTTAAACATAATATTGTTCCAAGATGACCATAACACCCAACAAATAATCAACCATAATCCGACCGCCTTCTTAACCTTTATTTTCTTCAACCACAATCTATCAATCCAAACACTTATATGGCCCAACATATTCCCAATATAAATATTCTCGACATCCAACCATTTGCAAGCAAAGTTCCAAATCAACACAATTTTGGAACAATGAAATAATAGATGCTCGAGAGTTTCATCATGTAAGAAACAAAAAGGACATACCCACTCGAAAGCGTTTACAAGCACACCACGCATACGGAGATGATCCCTCGTCGGAATCATGTCATGAATAGCTCTCCAACCAAAAACAAGAATCTTTAAAGGAATATGTGCTTTCCAAACTATCTGAAATGCAGCTCGTCGATCAACCTCCATTACAACAACCGACCCAATTCCTTCCTGTTGCGCCAAGAACCTATACGCGGAACTAACCGAAAATAGTCCAGAATTTCCGACCAACCCTGAAACAACAGTTGTAGCATTCTGGCAGACCTGGAACGCTGCTAGCCGAGTGAACAGTAGCTCCCTCTGCGCGATAAAACCAGCCGGCAAGTTTCCGAAATCCCCTCCTACCCGTCAGCTCCAAATGTCACTTGAAAAAAAAAACATTTTCTACAACTAACTAAATTTGTTTGTAGCAATGTTCCATAAATCTGGAAAAACTTTAGCAAGGGGTTCTTGACCACACCACCTTGAAAGCCAAAAAAAGGAACGTTTTCCATTCCCAATATTGTGATGAAATAAATATGAAAAATGGCAACCCCCAAAATCTCATGATAATTTACCTAAATCTCTCCACCACAAAGAAGAAGGCACACTATACTTAGGAAATTCATCAAGATGAAAAGTTAAAGCATAATCCGGATACCTATGCTCAATGATATCCCTCCAAATGTACTTATCACCCGAAAATAACTTCCAAGTCCATTTAGACATTAAGGTCTTATTGAAAAGTTTAATATCCATAATACCAAGACCGCCTTCTTCTTTAGGTTTGCACACCACCTTCCAACTAATCCAAGAAATACCTTTCTTATGAATCAAACCATTCCAAAGAAAACATCTTTGAATGGCCATAAGAATTCAGGCCACTTTAGATGGAAGTTTGTAAAAAAGACATATAGTGGATGGGTAAGTTTGATAAAACCGTTTTGATGAGAGTAACTCTTCCACCCATCGACAAAAATCTCCCTTTCCATGAAGATAGTCTAGCCCTCACCATATCAATCAAAGGTTTCCAAAAAGATATAAGTCTATGATTACCTCCTATGTATATTTCAAGAAACTTGAAAGGACAAGAAGCAATTTTGCAAGCTAAAAAATTTCCCGCCGCCATAAGGAAAAGAAGGTCCACTCCAAGGCCAAAAAGAGAGATTTTATTAAATTTAATGTCAAGACCGGAAACAAGATGAACACCTTTCAAGATAGCTTTCATAGCCCATAAGTTTCTCCCAGAGCCATCACCAATTAATATCGAATCGTCAGCAAATTAAAGAAGATGGAAAGATGCTCCCTCTCCTAAATTGAACCCGGAAACAAAAAACCCATCCACTGTTCTCTTCATGAGGACCGTAAGCCCTTCCGCCGCAATTGCAAAAAGTAAAGGAGATAGCAGATCCCCTTGCCTAATCTCGCCAGAAACCATGAAATCCTTGGATGTATTACCTTTAAAAAGAACCGACATAAAGCTATTCATGACACCAATTTCCATCCAGTTCTTCCATTTTTCTCCAAAACCCACGATGTTCAAGATACTACGAAGCTAGTTCCAATCAACGCAATCATATGTGTTCGCGAAATCAACCTTAAGAATCACACCTTGTTTCTTGCTTCTTTTAACATAATCAACAATTTCGTTAAGCACAAAAACTCCATCAAGTAGGTTCCTCCCTTCAATAAAAGTCATTTGAGAATTAGAGATGACACTACCAATCACATATTTGAGTCTATTCGCAAGAATTTTTTATATCACTTTATAAACCGAACCAATAAGAAAAATGGGTCTATAGTCATCAAGATTCTTTGGAGCGTCGAATTTTGGAATAAGTCCCAATAACGAAGAAACAAAAACCTTAGGAAGCGGGGATCCGTCAAAGAATTCCTGAATACATCTAGTAAGATCAAGTCCCACCACCGGCCAACACAATTTGAAAAAGTCACAACTAAAACCATTCGTTCCGGAGCTACGATCCGAAACACAATCAAAGACAACTACCTTGATTTCCTCGATTTCAACCCTTTCCTCAAGACCGTCCCTATCTATACTGGATAACCGCTTGAACCCTTGATATCCAATGAAAGGGAAAGTTCTATGAATTTTGTAAAACCTTTACTCAAAATGATTCTTTATCGCTTCTTTTACTCCCAGAACATCCTCCACATAATGACCATCTACCTCTACCGATGTAATAGTGTTCAAGTTGTATCAATTCTTGATAGCAACATGAAATAACTTTGTATTATGATCACCTTCTTCACTCCATTTCAGCCTCAATTTTTGCTTTAATATACTTTCTTTGATTCTAATATTTTTCCACGTGTCATCCTATGCCTCTTTCCTAGACATCAGATCTTGAGAAGAAGCAAGACCAAAATAATCCCCAATCATATTTTCCACTTCATTGATAATATTAACGTCCCTAGCAATTTTTGTATCAATCAATCCAAAAATATTTGCAGTCCACCATCTCAGTTTTTCCCAGAAGAATTAAAGCTTTTTAGAAAAAATGAAATATGCCTTTCCCACCACCGTGTGAGACTCCCACACATCCTTGACAAAATCCATAAACTCTGGATGATCAAACCAACAAGATAAAACTTTAAGAGGTTTTGACCCCCAATTAGTATTTTTGACGGAAATCCATACCGACCTATGATCTGAAATGTCACTCTCTCCAACTTTTTGGCAAACCATACTCCAAACCAATAAAAGACCAGGAGAAATTAAAAATCTATCCAACCTACTACAAGACTTTCTGTTGGATGAGTAAGTCGTTCTCCGTACCTATCACTAGGTTTGGGTCTCGTCCTATTACTATGACCAAAATTTACAAGATTAACAACATCAGCCTGTAATAGAGTAGCATAGTACGACGGTTCGAACATAATTTTTATTTTTTGATATAACTCCTCCAATAAAATCCTTTTCCTCCTGAATTTACCCGGTGTAGACACAATCTGATTCTGAACCGCGTTTCCTGCCTCCTGAACAGCGTTATTAGGAGTAACATTCCCACCATCGCCACCTATATTCAGCGGTGAAAGGATTGTGTCCTCTCTAGAAAAGAAAACATCAGCTCCAACGCAATCTTATCTAACAACAGACCCTCCTACGCAACCTACAACCAATGGTGAAAAAGTGTCAACCACTCTTGAAATACTGACCTCAACTCCCTCGCAATCTCCACTTGTATCAGATGATGAATCAGAAATGTCATCACTGTTTTTGCAATTATCCAGTGTTGTTACACTATCTGTCGCGGTTTCGACAGAAACTGAATATTCTGCAACATTAGCAGAATATGTTTGCATAGCCTTAGCATACTTAGTTAGCAAACCATTATCACAATCTCTTCTAGCACACCCAAGTTCTGCTACTAGAACTCTAATAGTTTGGAATGCATGTTGAGAAGGATGAGCTTCAGACCTCCCAACATAACTGTTACCAGCAGATGGCAATATCCCAGCATCCAGAATAGTGACAGCATGCAAGTCAGAAACTGGTTCATGATTTCATCCCGAAATATGATGATTCCTATTATCCAGTGAAACACAATTGAAACCCGATGACACCTTATCCCCGAAGGTTTCATCTTCATCCAATTCTACCGAATCAATTTCAGAACTTTCCTCACCATATCCCGACTGTAACCTATTCCCAAGGACCCTTTGATAAGGACCATAAGAATCCTCCACTAACTTGGCGATGTAGATTTTATCGTTCACCTCAACATTGCACACTTTGTTTAAATTCATAGTGAATTTAGTACAAAAGAGTACTCATGCAACATCCTGTCTAGTTTGTCTTTGGGTGTCACCATCCATCATAACAAAATGGCCAACTCTAGAAAAGAGGAATTTGAAGAATTTTTCACCCCAAACATGACACGGAAGGCCGAAGCATTTAATCCATGTTAACCTCTCTTTATCCACATCTTCGGGAGACTAAGGGTGTACCCCAGAGAACCATTTTGAAAACCATTGTCTCTCTTCATCAATTAGAAGATTAATAATCCCAGGTTCTTCTTCCTCCAATAAACATAAATTGGCCCCCAAGGGAGTAGCTTTGATGTTAAATAATCCTTCCATTTGTAGCGCTTCATTAACCTCAAGGGCGGAACCGGGAAACTCAAGCACACCAATGAACACTTGCTCGAATATTTCCATTTCTTCTTTAGAAGCATGACAAACGGGCAAAATTCGGTTTGTCTCCCATCAATTTACGACCAATATCATTTTTTGTAATACCAGCATAAGACGCCCCTCCCAAATTGGATTTTGTTGGCTAGTACGAAAATGATTTATGCTTCATATTGATAGAAATACCTATATTTGAAAAATCAACTCCTATCCCTCTCCGTTCACAGGAATTAATGCGACCTACCTTCTGAAACCTAGGTATATTTGCAAATATCTTAACATCGTTGATCGATATACTGTCCAGTTCAATAGCCATGAGGCGCTCATCTGACACTTTTTTGAATTTAACAAAACCGAACCTATTACCCCACCTATCAACCTTAGGAGGAATGTAAACCTCAATCACCAATCCAAGTTCCTTGAAAACAAATAACATCATTCTAGCATCGTACGAGTCTGGAAAGTGCGAAAAGAAGAAAGAAGATACCTCATGGACATCTTGGCTTATAACTTTACCTCCGAACTTTCTCCAAACTGACCTAGTAAGAAAGAACTTTTTTGTTTCCTCTTAACATTGTTCCAAACATGGTGGTTGATTCTCATTGATAACCAGAAAAGAAGAATCTAGAAAAGGAAAACCCCCAAAATACAGAAGATACCAGAACGCACAAAAAGAAGCCAAAAACTCTCAACTCATTCACAGAGAAAATCATGTCACAAACAACCCCTTAATCTTAGCACCCAATTGAGAAAGAAGGCCAGCAGATACAAGGTAGGAAGGTCCTTAATCCTAGGATTAGGACTTTAAACCAAACCCTTGAAACCTACAGAAACCCACCTTTTCAATTTGGCCAAGATTAAAGAGGAAAACTAGACCTAAATGTGAATTAGTGAACCTGATACATCCTTTCTGTGCAGCTCCAGATGCGCCTGATTGGAGAGAAACAACATAAATAACTAGCGATAGGAAACGCCGGATTGTTGAGAGACAGCGGTAGAAATGAGCGATTGGATAGCCTTCAGCTAGGTAAAAGGCGAAGAAGGCGATTGAGATTTAAGAACGAATTTCTAGAGAGAACCCAGAGTTTGGTTCACACATATCCTTATATCACACCGTATATTAGTAAATAAACTCATTAATTTCATTACAAATTATTGAATTAATCACTTGTTAGATTTTTCTAAATCTATAGAGATGTGACTGAAATTCTAAAGATTTATCTCTTGAGATTACAATTAGCCAAATAAGATTATATGGAGACATGATAAGAAATGTGACTATGTTTGTGGAATATATTTATGTTATCAAAAGTCAAAACATTTTTCGTAATACTAAAAAGGAATTGCTTCCTGCATTGGGAAATTTTTTTGACAAGAAGTGTGGATTGTCCTCTATCTTGTTGTTTGTTGTGGTCGAAATATTGAGTATTCTTGGCATTTTTTTCCTTTCCTTTCCTTGATAATATTTGTAGTTTGCATCTCTCTGATTCTATGTGTTGTGCAAGTTAAACCTTTATAAGGTTTTTATAATGACAATTGAATAAGACAGATTAATCATAAATAGCATCAGGCAAAAAGTTATCATAAAAGTAGAGTTGGTCAAGTTTCAATGTTGAGATCAAAACAATAAAAATCAGTTTTAAAGCTAAACATTGAAAGAAATTGAATATGTGAAAACTCACATATTCTTGCGTTTAAATATTGTAGTCTTTCTGATAAGTTATATGTAAAATAAGAAAGAGTAAGTTTTGAATTACTAAGGTGATGCACGCACACATTAGAACCTCTTTAATCTCTTAATCTATTTTCCGTTCTTCTAAAATTCAATCCTCACAAGTGCTTAATCTATTAAGAAGCAATTATAGAAAGAGATTTCTTCTAATTGATTAAGGAGCAAGTTCACCTCATGATCTATTAGGTTGTCAATTAATCGATCAAGGAGCGAACATAAATCAGGGTTTCCTTTAATGGCTTAATCTAATTGATTAGCTTATTGTTTCTAATTAATTAGAAAGAGGCCAAACTCATGGATTGTTGTTTTCTAGCTAAATGTTTTACTATATAAAGAAGTGTTATGCTCACTTCTAAAGCCTAAGTTTTATGCACTATCTACACTTTTATCTCACTCATTCTCCTTTTAATATCAGTTTTATCCACTATACGTTATCTTACTATTGAGTGAGTGAAAAACTTATCTTGAGATTTGTGTATTTCTATTGATGTGTTTACTTAAGAGCTTAGTTCTCTTTTTCATTTGTAATTGACTTGAAGGTTGCAGGTTAAACATGTAAAAATTGTAGTGCAAGAAAGTTTATTAGGTTGAATATGTGTAAGAACTCAAGTTGTTGATTGTAGAAATCTCAAGAGAAAACTCTTGGGGACTATAATCGGTCACATGGTTTAAGGTTGAACCAATATAATCTCTAGTGTGGTATCTCTAATCTATCTCTTTTATTTTATTTGTTTTGTATATATCTGTTTGTATAACTTACTCTTGTGTTTGGAGTTTCTTGTTCAACAAGTGACATCAGAATCAAACACCTAATTTAAGTAATAATTGTTGGAATTAACTCAAAACCTATGAGAATACAACCCTTTCTTTAAAACAAGAAAGGTTCTTGAAGAACAATTAACAAAGAAGAAGAAATATGAAGTAGAAAAGAAATAGAGTTATTAGAGAATTTGGAGAGAAAGTTTTTTCTACCCACAAACTATGAAAATTTTCTTTCTTTTCACTTGCTACTGCAAACTGTGAATTACAATGTGTTGAAATTATTTGAGGGATAATCCCTATTTATAAAGTTAGGTTTTGCTTGCACCCAAGGAAAAGCCCAAAACTATAAAAGCCCAAAATATCTATTTTAGAAATAAATCAAATCAAATCTAATATAGATCTAAAACAAATCTGTGTGAAACACCTGTTTCGGCACATACCCCTGTTCGACACTTCGACACAAGGAATTACAAATTAACACACCACATAATTCATTGTGTCTAAGTTATCCATATTCATCATATACCTTAGCTTCTTGAATACTTCGACCTGCACTCCCTTTGTCATGATATCTTCAATCTGATTTTTAGTTTTACAATGTTCCATATTCATCTTCCCATCTGCTACCTGCTCTCGAAGATAATGGAACATCATTTCGATATGCTTGCTTCGACCATACGCTATCAGATTCTTTGCCAAATTGATAGCTGACATGTTGTCGATCTTCCTGGTAATCACTCAATGACTCTTTGATGTAATCTCTTCGACCAGATTCACCATCCAAGTTGCATGACATGCACAGACAGAAACATCTATATACTATGTTTTGTACGATGATAATGCCACTACTGACTCCTTTCTCGAACTCCAAGCAACTGGTGCACCACCTAACATAAACACATATCCAGTTGTGGATTTTTGATCCTCAGCATCACTACACCAACTGTAATATGTGTATCCCACTAACTTGCATTATTTTCCTTCATCAGCTGGTGGAAACAAAATGCCATAGTTGAGAGTTCCTTTCAAATACCTTAGTATCCTCTTTGCCACTGCTAGGTGTGATACCTTTGGCTGTTGCATGAATATGCTCACCATACTAACATTGTATGCTAAGTCTGGCCTTGTGTGACAAAGGTATCAAAGTGACCCAATAAGTTTTCTGTATTGGGTTGGGTCGACATCATTTTCTTTTGAATCCTTCAACTATTGCAATCTGGGCTCAACTGGAGTCAAAGTTGGGTTTCAATCTTGCATCTCAAATCTCTTGAGTATTTTGCCAGCATATATTCTTTGATGCATCATCAATCCTCTACCACTCTTGTAGAATTTGATGCCAAGGAAATATGAGAGTTTTCCCAAGTCTGACTTTTCAAACTCCTCACTTAGGTCATGCTTGAAATCTTTGATCTCCTTTTTGCCACTTCTTGTTATCAACAGGTCATCGACATAGAGACATAGTATAAGCAATTCACCATTTCTTTTTCTTACATATACTCCATGCTCAGTAGTGCACTTCACAAATTCCTTCTCCCTTAGAAAGTTGTTTATCTTCTTATTCCAAGCTCTTGGAGCTTTCTTCAGTCCATACAGGGCTTTATGCACCCTGTACACCTTTCTCTCTTTGCCTTGTTTCATAAACCCAACTGGTTGTGCAACATAAACTTCTTCATCTAAGGGGCCATTTAGGAATTCCGGTTGTTCATGTTTGCTAGACCAACAACCAACCTAATAGTTTCAATCCTAGCAACATGAGTAAATACTTCATCGAAGTCGATTCCTTCCTTCTGAAGAAAACCTTTCACCACAAGTCTCGCCTTGTGTCGAGTTACTTCTCCTTTGGGATTCATCTTCACCTTGTATACCCATGTCACATTAATTTCCTTCTTTCCTTGAGGCAATTCGACAAGTGACCAAGTGTTGTTGACTTCGATGGACTTTATCTCCTCATTCATTGCTTTCACCCACTTCGAATCTTTCAATGCCTTAGCTGCATTGACAGGTTCTACATCTGCATAGAAAGCATAATATACCAGCTCACCTTCTTTATTGACCACATCATCTGATGTAATCACACATTCTTGCAACCTTGCAGGCACGTGTCTTGTTCTTTGAGGTCTACTTGGGCCTGCTTCACCTCTAACATCTTCTCGCCGAAAATCTATTTCAACTTTACTAGCTGGTTCTTCACATAATATTTCAACTGAATATTTCTTGACATTTTCAGTCCAATCCCATTATTTAAGCTTATCTATGATCACGTCCCTGCTAATAACAACCTGCTTGTTTACTGGGTCAAACAAATTGTAACCTCCAGTCAAATGATATCCTATCAGAATCATTTGACTAGACATGTCATCAAGCTTCCTTTTCAACTGATCTGGCACATGCCTATGTGCTATAGATCCAAATACCTTCAGATGACTCAAGCTAGGCTTGACACCAGACCAACACTCTTCTAGCATAACTCCTTATAGTTTCTTCGTCGGACATCTATTTAAAATATATGTTGCAGTCAACACAGCTTCTCCCCATAGTTCTTTGGGTAGATGCTTGCCATTCAACATACTTCTCACCATGTACATGATGGTTTGATTCTTCCTTTCTGCAATTCCATTTTGTTGTGGAGTGTAGGGTGGCACCACCTCATGCGCAATCCCTTATTTTACACATAATGCATTGAAATATTTCGACACATAGTCTCCACCATCATCATTCCTCAAAATCTTGAGCTTTCGACCACTTTGTCTTTCGACCATAGATTTAAACTTGGAAAATACATCGATTACTTCACTTTTCTTCTTGATCAGGTAAGTCCATAATTTTCGACTGAAATTGTCTATGAAAGTGACAAAGTATCTATTACCTCCAATCAAATCCACCTGGATAGGACCACATACATCAGAGTATATGACTTCAAGAATTTCCTTCGACCTACTTCCTACATCCTTGCTGAATTTATTCTTGTGTTTTTTCGACTGAACACATTCTTCACACACTTCGTTTGGGATGTCGATTTCTTGCAATCCTGAAACCATATTTCTTCTCTTCAAATCTCTAATGTCTTTGAAATTGATATGACCAAGTCTATAATGCCATAACCATTCATCTTTGTTGGCTACACTTGCAAGAAACTTATGCTCCATCACATCCAGTTCAATCTTGAAAGTTCTATTCTGAGACATTGGAGCCTTCAAGATTAACCTACCATTTGTGTTGACGACTCTCATCACCTTGTCTTCGACCACCACCTTGTAGTTATTTTTGACCAACTTCCCTATGCTGAGCAAATTTCTCTTCATGCCTGGTATATATAAAACATTGGAAATTACTAACCTCTTGCCATCTTTCCTCTTAATCAGAACATCATTTGCAAATTTCATTGTGTTCTTCATTGAAGGCTTCATGTTGACAAATCAATCTTTCCTATCATTCATGTGTGATGAGCATCCTGAGTCCAAGTACCATTGTTCTTGGAATATCTCTTCATCTCTTGTTGTGACCATCAACAACATCTCTTCTTCTTCATGCTTCGCCAACTTAGCATTAGAATCTTGATTCTTTTGCTTTTATGGAAAACCACTAGAATAGTTACCATACTTTTGACAGTTGAAACATTGAATGTGACTTTTGTTTGGCTTTCTACCACCACTTCTTCCTCTACCTACAACACCACCTCTTTGGATGCCTTGGTTCCACCGTTTTCTCTTATTCGACCAGTTTGCTTCTTGCTGATTTTGACGTCGAATTGTTGTATCCACCTCTGCCTTTGTTGTCGAACACTTTTCCTTTGCCTTTCTTATCTCTTGCTAATTGAGCATGCAAAGCCACATCACTCTTCAACTTGTCTGCTGCTCTTTCAGCCATTCTTTGTTCATGAGATTCAAGTGTCCCTTGAAGCTCTTCTTTAGTCACCTTTGACAAATCTTTCGAATCCTCTATAGCTACTACCACATGGTCGAAATTTGGAGCCAACGATCTAGAAATCTTTGAGACTACTGCTTTTTCCGTCAGCACTTCTCCACATACTTTGATTTGATTCACAAGTTTCATAACTCTTATAAAGAAATATGCTTTGCTTTCATTGTCTTCCATATGAAGCAATTCATAATCCCCTTTGAGAGTTTGTAACCTCACCTCTTTCACCTTCTCCGCACCTCCAAAAGACTTGTCAAGAATCTCACATTCTTCTTTTACAGAATCAACATCACTAACCTTTTCAAAACTATCTGGATAAACACATTGATGGATTATAAAGAGAGCTTTATAATCTCCCTTCTTCAATTTTCTGTGCACAGTCTTTTCCGCTTCCGTCGCGTTTTCTGCAAGCGTTGCTACTCCTTCTTTCACAAGATTCCAAAGATATTAATAACAGAACACAACCTTTATCTGCTTGCACCAATTCTCATAATTATTTTTCTTGAGAATTGGAAGGTTTTCTGGAAAGTGCCCATTCGGATGATTCATCGCCATCACTTTTGCTTCCCTCAGATTGTTCAAACCAGACACGTATACTAGATGTTTGAATTAACTCAAAGTCTATGAGAATTCCGACCCTTTATTTATGAACAAGAAAGGTTCTTGAAGAAAAATCAACAAATAAGAAGAAATATGAAGTAGAAAAGAATTAGAGTTCTAAGAGAATTTACAGATAAAGTTTTTGCTACCCATAAATTATGGGATTTTTCTTTCTATTCACTTGAAACTGCAATCTGTGAATTACAATATGTTGGAATTATTTGAGGGATACTCCCTATTTATAGAGTTAGGTGTTTCTTGCACCCAAGTCAAAGCCCAAAATATCTATTTTGGAACTAAATCAAATCTAATATAGATCGAAAACAAATTTCTGTGAAACACCTATTTCAACATACACCCTTGTTCGACACTTCGACACAAGGAATTACAAATCAACACACCACGTAATTCATTGTGTCTAAGCTATCCATATTCATCATAGACCTTAGCTTCTTGATTACTTCGACCTGCACACCCGTTGTCATGATATTTGCAATCTAATTCTCAGTTCTGCAGTGTTCCATATTCATCTTCCCATATGCTACCTGCTCTCGAAGATAATGGAACCTCATTATGATATGCTTGCTTCGACCATGCGCTATCGGATTCTTTGCTAAATTGATAACTGACATGATGTCGGTCTTCATGGTAATCACTCCATGACACTTTGCTGTAATCTCTTTGACCAAATTCACCATCCATGTTGCTTGACATGCATAGAGAGAAACAACTATATACTTTTCTTCACACGATGATAATGCCACTACTGACTCCTTTCTCAAACTCCAAGTAACTGGTGCACCATCTAACATAAACACATATCCAGCTGTGAATTTTTGATCCTTAGCATCACTACACCAATTGTAATCTGTGTATCCCACTAACTTGCATTATTTTCCTTCATCAGCTGTTGGAAACAAAATGCCATAGTTGAGAATTCCTTTCAAATACCTTAGTATTCTCTTCATCGCTGCTAGGTGTGATACCTTTGGCTTCTGCATGAATCTACCCTCCATACCAACATTTTATGCTAAGTAAGGTCTTGTGTGACAAAGGTATCAAAGTGACCCAATAAGTCTTCTGTATTGGGTTGGGTCGACATCATCTTCTTCTGAATCCTTCAACATTTGCAATTTAGGCTCAATGACAAGAGAATATTAGAATCTTTATAAAGGGGATGAATTATGATATTTGGACTTCTATAAAAAATGGTCATTTTGTTCTCACACATATTATTGATGATGTTATGAAAAGAAAAGCTAGATAAATATGCACCAAAGAGGATAAAGAAAATGTGAATCACAATTTGAAAGCAAAAACTATTATCACTATTGTTCTCGGTATTGATGTGTTTTTTTCTTCCGTTTTCTCATTGTGAATCTGCTAAATAAACACATGATAATCTTCAACTTATCCATGAAGGTACAATTGAGATTAAAAAGGGTTAGATTTCTACATTGAAACAAAAGTAAAAATTATTTAAAATGAAATTTGAGGAAAATATTCAAGGCATGGAAAAATGTTTTATTCATATTATGAATGATATGAGAACTCTGCGCAAAACTTTTCTCAATGAGGATTTGATTAACAAAGTCCTCAGATATAAGTAAAACAATGATAAGATTTTTAGTAATATTTGTCATGCTAATAGTACCTCTAAAGTTAATATACGTATATATAGTTATTGCAATAAAAATAACCATGTTGCTTTATTGTGTTTTATTAGAAAAAATCATGAAAGTAAAAAAAATGCTTATTATACTTTTCACTTCTATCAAGAATATCACAAAAATGAAATGTGAAATATGTTTGCTTCATCTTACTTATGAGATAACGATGCTGGTTAGAAATCTAGAAAGAACGTGCATTACACTAATAAGATCTCTAAATGTAATATACTTTGATGTAACTACTGCAATAAAAATGACCATGTTGTTTTATTGTGTTTTATTAAAAAATAAAAGTAAAAAAGTAAAAAAATATTTATTCAACTTCTCACTTCAATAAAGAATATCAAGAAAATAAAGTGATAAATTTGTTTGCTTCATCTTACTTATGTGACCACGATTCTAGATGAAAATCTAGAGATAATATGTATTACTCTAACATTAGAAGATCCAAAGTAATTTGGGTACCTAAAGTGAAAACTTAAGTTCATAATGCATGTGGGTTTTAAAGTATTGAATGCTACATGGTATCTTGATAGTGGTTTTTCAAAGCATATTACTAGAGATAAATCTCTACTTTCTTTTTTCTTTCTTAAAATTAGAGGACTTTGTTTCCTATGATGATAATAACAAATGAATGATTAATGGTTCTGATACTATTGATAAGTTTGCTAATAAAATAATTAGTGATGTCCTTTTATTTGTTGGTCTAAAACAGTATTTGCTCAATATTATCCAATTATGTGACAAAGATAACAATGTGACTTTTAATTTGTCTGGATGTAGGGTTGTAAAATTTAAAATTTTCAAACTTTTTTTACTAGTTTAAGTGGTAATACTTACACCGTAAATTGCGATAAACTATCTTCAAATAATGTATGTCTTTTAAACAAATAGGACAAAGTGTGGCTATGATATGGAAGAATATTCCATATAGACCATTTGAAAAAATTAGTCTGCAAGGAATTAGTTATAAGTTTGACAAACGTGCATTTTGAAAAGAATTGGTTATGTGATGTGTAACATAATAGGAAACAAGTAAATGCCTCCTATAAATTCAAAAAATATTTTTTACAAATAGATTTTACAACTCTTGCATATGGATCTCTTTGGCCCATCAAGAACCATGAGTTTTGACATGAATTATTTTGTCCTTGTAATCAGGGGTGACTAATCTAGCAATACTTAAACGCTTTTCTAAATTTGTTGTCGGTTCCACATGGGTATTTCACAACAAACTTGACGAAAATAGGAATGTATTAAAAAATAAAGCAAGACTTATTTTGAAAAGTTGTAATCAAAAGGATGACATAGATTTCACTGAGACTTATGCCCATGTAATTAGATAAGAAGCCATAAGGATGCTTTTAGAATTTTCATAATTATTAAATTTTAAACTCTTCTAAATGGATGTAAATAGTCCGTTATTGAAATATTACATCCAAAAGGAATTATTTATTGATAAACCTCTTGGTTTTATAAACTCTTATTCTCCTAATCATGTCTTCAAGTTGAAAATGGCTCTTTAGGGTTAGAAACAAGGCCCTAGAGTTTGGTATGGTCGTTTGAACATGATTTTTACTTGAAAATAATTTTCAAAGAGGTAACGTTAATATAATACTTCTAATTAAGAAATCAGAGCATGAAATTTTATTTGTGCTAATATATGTTGATGATATTATATTCGGTGCTACTAATGAGTCCTTATGAAAGGATTTTTTGATATGATGTGGAATGAATTTAAAATTTATAAGATGGGGGAACTTTGGTACTTTCTTTGTTTACAAATCTATCAATCAAAAGAAGTCATATTAATCAATCAAGCTAAATATTATAAAGAGCTACTCAAATATTCGGTATGAAAAAAGCGA
The DNA here is from genome assembly GCA_963966055.1 of Lathyrus aphaca. Classification (NCBI taxonomy): domain Eukaryota; kingdom Viridiplantae; phylum Streptophyta; class Magnoliopsida; order Fabales; family Fabaceae; genus Lathyrus; species Lathyrus aphaca. The sequence goes on along the minus strand of OZ014520.1, from coordinate 276,667,907 downwards.
AATATATTTCTACTCCCATGAGCACTTTATGCAGTTTGCATAAGTACTAGAAAGGAAAAGAGGTTGAAGAAAGAAATATCGAGGTATGATCATTTTTTTCTGGTGACTTTTATAATACGATGCAATGGGTCGTGGTAATAAATTTTACAAATGTCATATTTAAGGTTGACAAAAATTCTTGATGATATTTACAATTTGTTTTGTTGTAGCACCAAAAATGATTGGTGAATCAGTGGTTGCGATGAACAATGATGGATTAGAGCTTCCGATGTGGTGGAAGATGGGATGCCTTGAAATTTTAGCACTTTAACTCTCAAGTCAGTATGTGATGGAGAAAAGAGAATTTTGAAAATGGATTTAAAATTGTGTACCTAAAAATGGTGTGCTTTCCCTTTATATAATGAAAAGGTTATACCAAATTTCAATTTATTAGGTGTGTAATGCAGGGAGTCATTGTATACATCTAGAGCTTGGATCACCTGTTTTGGTAGTGACCAAGATGTTGAATTGGGTGTTCATATTTTCCTCGAGGTTTATGAAATATTTAGCCCAACTCAATAGTTCTTGAATGGTATGCATTTCCCTTCTCCTTATCTTTTGTCTAAAGGGGCTATCTTGCAATAGGCCGTTCTTGAATATCCATCACTTTAGCCCTTCAGCGGCTCCTTTTACTTCCATGGAAACCTGTGTAAACTGGCCAATGAAATACTATAGGATTTTCTTCCTTCAGTAAGTGATCCCCCTCAAGGCGACTATTGTTATTGGTTACATTTTTCAGACAATGAAGTTAACAATGAATCTCTCGTAGAATTCCTTCCAAGATTCAATGCTCCTATCCAGAAAAGCGTTGAACCATAGTCTTCCTAGTCTAATAAAGGTTAGCATGGACATTTTACACTTGGAGGCCTCATCAACGTGGCAGTAATTCAACCTTTTGTTCGTGAGTTATACATGCTTTTCTGGATCCCCTTACCATTATACACACTTATCTAAGGCAGTTTCTCCAATGAATTTAAAATTATGTCATATAAAATGTGAGTGCATAGGGGATGCTTCAACATGTTCTTTGGTGGATGCTTCTCTACCTAATCATATGGATGAGTGTGGCTTCCTTGATCTCTCTTGCAAATCTAAGGAGTACTCTATCACTTTTTACTCTTGTGATGGTTATGCAACTTTGAAGCATCATCTCTCCCTGATTCTATTTTAAAATTATGTCTTATAAAATGTGAGTGCATAGGGGATGCTTCAACATGTTCTTTGGTGGATGCTTCTCTACCTAATCATATGGATGAATGTGGCTTCCTTGATCTCTCTTGCGAATCTGAGGAGTACTCTGTCACTTTTTACTCTTCTGATGATTATGCAACTTTAAAGCATCATCTCTCCCCGATATAGTCATCTCAAGGATAACGACTTGGATTCTATTTGTCATAGCCTCTTGTGTGGTGTTTCCTTGGGGATCTGTATTGTGCATACTTTCTTTGAGACGAAGTAACCCTTCCTTATTTTCTTGTGAATTCTACTGTCGAATAATGTTGTACATGTTGTTCACCAGTTCACATGCACCTTGTATTCGGAGGTTGGATCACAATAGTTAACAATCAGACAAGGCTTCTGGTTTGTGAAGCTGAAGGTGGAAGCGAAGCTTTGATTAAAGGTATTGGATTAAATTCAATGATCTGAGGAGCTTGAAGGATATTCGATTGTAGAAGAGTATCCACTAATTGATTTGCGTGCCTTGTGGAGGAGGTGCAAATGGTTGATTGATCACTGCTTAAGTGGCAGTAACAACGGCTTCTTGTGATATAGAGGAACAAGTAGCTTTGGATCCAACCATTATTGAGATATTTGGAAGTCAAAATTCTAGAAATTTAGGAAATCGAGGTGTATATGTTTTTTGGTGAGATCGAACGCGGTAAATCTAGCTTTCGATGTCAAGAACTATGATTTGATAAACTAAAAATGTTTTGAATCGATAGATCGATGAAATGATAAGTGATTATGGAAAACCCAAGAATCAGAAGTCGATTCCCATAGACAATGCGTCTTTTTATTACAGAACCATAATTGATTGGTGAATAGGTGTTTGCATTGAACAATGGGGAATCAGAGCTTCCGGTATGGTGGAGGAGGTGCTCACCTACAAGGTTAGCATTTCAACTCCAAAGTTAGTATGTGAGGGAGAATAGTGAATTGAAATTGGATTTGACATTGTGTACCTGGAAATAGAGTGATTTTCCTTTTTATAATGAAGCACTTATAACAACTTGCTATTTGTTTGACGTGTGATGTATGGAGCCGTTGGATGCATCTTGAGCTTTGATTGCCTTTAATCCCATGTGATGGTAATTCTATTTTGTTGTGAATGTTCTAAAAGTATTGTAATTCATTCCGAGTTGATGGTTGGTGACACTTATGGTCGGCCAAGAACACAATGTAACTTATAATAGATTTGAATTTGACTTTATTATTGATGATGTAGAGTAATTTTAAAGAGGAACAACAACTTTATATTTTTTTTACCATGAGACAAACTAACAAAAACTTTGTGTTTTAACAAAAACATTTATCTCTTATGCTCCTCACGGTGACATCCATTATCCACCAGAATATATGTTAAATTTTTCTTTGGTAATAATATGAGTTATCTTAGTTTGAGCAAAAATATGTTGAATAATGATAATAAAAAAATATTTTATGTTTATCTAATTTTCATCTTTTCTTTGATGAAATGTTGGTCAATCTCAATGCTTTTTGTCTTGTCATGTTGAACAAGATTATGTGCAATATGTTCGAATATAGATGGAGTATAGTTTTAGTTTATCATTCCACCTAGATTGTTTCTAGATATTATCGTTATTCTACACTCATAATCATTTTAGTCTTATCGCGACGAAAGGGTTTGTTTGAGGGGTAACATTTCGTTTTCATAAGTTCTAAACTATAACGGTAAAAGTATCGGTTTTGAAAGGTTTAATAAAACATGTCAAGATTAGGGTTTGACAAACCACTTCGTACAGATAGAATCGATAAAATGGATGGGCTCATTTAGATGATAAATATAATCACATATCCTCTCAATATGTTTATCTCTAACACATATTGTGAGATTTACCATTTTGATCCTTTGATGATTTCTCACTCAACCTATCAAAATGATAACATTCAAGTTCAATAATTGTGAACATCAAATCTTATAACTATCTCTAGCCTATTTCCATTGATGGATGTAAGACCTAGGTAAATAGTTGGAACACTTTTCTCAATCATGATCAACATAAATAATATATCATAAAAGCAAGGTTTTCCAACATATATTCATCATCTAAAGGTTCAAGAGCTTACATCAACAACTATACATACAAAAGAAGTAAAGTCTACCTTCTAATCTTGACACAAGATGGATTAAGATATCCATAGACATAGTTACTTCATAAACAAGGAATGAGAGAAGAAAACAAAGCATCAAGGACAATCTTCCGACTATTGATGCATCAAATCTTCGAAAACTAGATGCTACAATGTTTACAATATTTTTTGTCTAAGAAAATATCAAGGATCCAAGCAAAAGTGCTGAAATGTACTTGACTGGGTCCATCTTTGAGATCAATAAGGTAGTATGAGTCAACATATACTGTCTTAGTCGGCGAGCAGCCCACGCTAAAGCATAACAAGTTTTCTCGAGCAGTGAATAACGTTGTTCAAAGTCGGTAAACTTTTTGCTTAGGTAGTATATTACATACTCTTTTGGGCCAGACTCGTCATGTTGGCCCAACACACACCTCATTGACTCTTCTAATACTGTCAGATACATGATTAGAGGTCTTCCTTCAATTGGAGGCATGAGAATTGGAGGTTCTTGCAGATATTCTTTGATCTTGTCAAAAGCTCTTTGACAATCATCGTTCCACCTGACTGTTTGTTCTTTTCTTAACAGCTTGAACAAGGGTTCGCAGGTTGCAGTGAGATGAGATATGAACCTTGAGATGTAGTTCAATCTACCTAAGAACCCTCGAACTTCTTTCTCAGTCTTAGGCACAAGCATCTCCTGAATAGCTTTGACTTTGTCGGGATCAACCTCAATTCCCTTTTCACTTATGATAAAACCCAACAGCTTACCAGAACGTACCCCGAATATGCACTTGTTGGGGTTCAACTTCATTTAATACTTTCTTAGACGTTTGAACAGTTTCAGTAGATTCACCAAATGATCTTCTTCTGTAAGGGACTTGGCAATCATATCATCCACATAGCACTCGATTTCTTTGTGGATCATATTGTGGAATAATGTTACCATAGCCCGTTGATATGTTGCACCGACGTTCTTCAGACCAAACAACATTACCTTGTAACAGAACGTGCCCAAAGGTGTGATGAAAGTTGTCTTCTCCATGTCTTCAGGTGACATCTTAATCTGATTATATCCCAAAAATCCGTCCATGAAAGAGAATACTGAGAACTGAGCCGTGTTGTCCACCAATACATCAATGTGAGGTAATGGGAAATCATCTTTCGGGTTAGCTCTGTTCAGGTCCCGGTAATCCACACACATACGTACCTTGCCATCCTTCTTAGGTACGGGTACAATATTAGCAACCCACGGCGGGTAACTAGTTACAGCGAGAAAATCGGCATCCCACTGCTTTTGTACTTCCTCTTTAATCTTCATGGCCATATCTGGGCGAGTACGGCGTACCTTTTGTTTGACCAGAGGACAATCTTCTTTCAGTGGTAGTCTGTGCATGAAAATATCTGTATCTAGACCTGGCATATCTTGATAGGACCAAGCAAAGACTTCAACATATTCCCGAAGCATATTGATGAGTTGTTCTTTCACTGGAGCTTGCAGACTGGCCCCGATATTTACCTCTTTCACTTCTTGTTCAGTACCAAGATTGACAGTTTCAACCTCCTCCCAATGAGGAGCAATCATTTTTTCCTCTTGTCTCAACAACCTAGCCAACTCTTCAGGCAACTTATAATCTTCATCGACCCCTTCATCTGCTTGATTAATTGGATTGTCGAAGTCATACAAAGACATAGCAGTGCCGTTGTCGGTGCAATCTGGAGGATTATCTTTGCAAGGGTTGAGATTTGTTCATTTTAGTGATTGATTTTAACCTTGTTTAGAAAAAGTGTGAATGGAGTTATTTATTTTGAAAACATTTCCATTTATTGCTTTGTGCGAAAATAACAAAAATGAAAAACAGTGAGCGAAAAAAGAAGACCGTTTGCAAAAGATGTCCATTTGTTCATTAATCATTCATTTGCACAAAATACAAATATGGTCCTATTACAAAATGAGTCTTGACACCTTGGGCAAGATGAAGGACTTGATGCATGCTTAAATAGGAAATAATAATTACTCTGCAGAAGTAATCCTTATAATTTCCTGGGAAGACCAGTTAAGGACTTGCTGGCCTGGGACCCTTGGACGAATCCAACTCTCCAGGTCGAAGTCACTTTCAGCCTCGTCTTCCACATTGTTGACTGCATCCGGGGTTAGCATCCCCCACTGATAAATTTGGGAGCTTCGACAGCCTCCTCTTGGACCTGTCGGGATGGTTTGTAACCCAACCCGAACTTGTCTTCCTTGATCTGAACTTGCAGCAGCTTGCCCCAGCCCTGGGCATTCCCGTCTTCAACAACCTTCCAAGCTTGCTTATAAGAGGAGATCGAAGTACCGGACACTTCAGCTATTACTTCATGGACATTGAGAACCTCAAACCCTCGGCTCATTGTCTCATAGATTTCTCCGTCCATCTCAATATACTTGTAAGTAGCTAGATGACTGACGAAGATATCCTCTTCCCCACAGATTGTGATGACTTGACATTCCCATTCGTATTTCAACTTCTGGTGAAGGGTCGACGTTACAGTGCCAGCGGCATGAATGCATGGCCGACCCAACAAACATCTATATGTAGGCTGAATGTCCATCACGTAGAAGACAATTTTGAAGATCTGTGGGCCAATCACCACAGGCAGCTCAATTTCCCCAAGAACCGATCTTTTAGAACCGTCAAAGGCTCTCACTATCAGGTTACTTGGATGCAAAGAAAGACCATCGTATTCCATTTTGACCAAGGCTTTCTTTGGAAGGACATTGAGTGAGGACCCAATGTCAACCAAGACATGAGAGAGAACAACACCTTTACACTCCAAGGTGATTTGTAAAGCCTTATTATGGTTACGACCCTCCGTAGTCAGATCAACATCAGTAAAACCTAGCCCATGGCTAGTATTGACCTTTGAAACCACTGTTTCTAGATGATTAACTATAATCTCTTCTGGCACGTAAGCTACGTGCAAGACTTTGAGAAGTGCATTCCTATGAGCTTCGGAACACACCAGCAGTGATATAATAGAGATTTTGGAGGGGGTCTGATGGAGCTGGTCCACAACTTTATAGTCACTCTTCTTGATTATTCTCATGAACTCGTCTACATCCTGGTCAAAGGATGTCTTCTGAGCTTCCTTGGCAATGGGTTCTTCAGGCACCACATTCTTTCCCTTAGCCTTTGTAGCAACTTCTGCTTCAACATTAGTTCTTTGGAATTGTGAGGCATAGAGACGTCTGCTTCGAGTGAAGCCTCCGCCTCCCCCCACATTATCAATCTGTGGTGTAGAAGTATCAAAAGTGACTTTATTTCCATCGCAATACAAATCTGAGCCATAGTGCCAAGGCACGACACTGTTGCTGTCATATGGAACCGGTCCTGGTACCGTGATAGTAACCAGACTGATTGTTGCGGAAGAAGGAATTGAGAAAGTCTAGGGTTCATAATAAATTGTGACAGGAGGTCTGACCGGAGATGGTGCTTGTGATGAAGGTTGTTGATGCTGATGGAGATGTTGAGGTGAATCTGGAACGTGGATTGTCGCAGGATCATAGTAAATAGTAACTGTGGAAATGTCTTCATTGATGGTTGTTGTTGTTGTAGAAGGATGTGTTGTACTGATATCTGTAGAAGTTGAAGAAGGGATGGTTGTTGATGTTGTAGAAGAATTAGTTGGAATGATTGTTGTTGAAGTTGTAGGAGTGACACTTGTTACATTTGATGGAATGACATGTGCTAGAGATGTAGGAGGAATGGTTGTTGATGTTGTAGGAGCTCAGACTGTTGAAGTGATCTGTAAAGTGCCTTCTTTGATAAGGTTGTTGATACCGGTCTTTAAATTTTCACAACCATTGATAGAAGTCTTGCAGGCTTCACAATGAGCCTCACAACTCGGGAACACTTGGCACTTTAAAAGTTAGGCTTTAACCTCGGCCAGAGGTGTCTGAATGCTTCCAACATTGTCAATTAGGTTCATCGATTGATCTTCCTCAATAGCATTTATCCTAGGTCCACCATGGCTAGGCATAGGATTCTTGGTAACACTCGGAGGAGGTGCAATGTTGACTGCCTTAGAATCAATCAAATCCTGAACCTTCATGTGTAAGGCTATGCACTTCTCTGTAGTATGGCCAGGTGAATTTGAGTGGAAGGCACACCGGGCATTAACATCATAGTTTCTTGGAAGGTTCTGGGGATTTGGTGGAGCCAGAGTCCTCAATTCAATCAAGTTGAGCTTTAATAATTGTGGAAGTAAGGCAGCATAGGGCATCAGAATGGGATCGATAACCCTGTTGACTTTGGAGGGCCTCTGTTGAAACGACCGTTGTTGCTGATTGTTATTGTTGTAGGATCTCTGTTGAGGAAATTGTTGTGGTGGAAAGTGTTGTGGTTGTGGAGGATACTGTTGTTGAGGTGCTGGAGCTGGAATAGTGACAGCAGCTACTGATTTTGGCATGTATTGAGGTCTACCTCTGCCCATATGCACTGAGTTGGTCTCACCTGTCCTACGAGGTCCTGCAAAAGGTTTCCTTGTATTGTTAAAACTAGCACCGTTGTCCTAAATTTTGCCATCCTTCAGCAGACTCTCAATTCTCTCCCCAGCTATAACTACATCCGCAAAGCTGGTGGATGAGAAAGCAACAAGTCTGTCAATGTATGTCCCCTGTAGGGTGTTCATAAACATGTCGGCCATTTCTCTCTCAGACATTGGAGGCTGGATAGTAGCAGCAAGTTGTCTCCATCTTTGGGCATACTCCCTGAAGCTTTCCCTTGAAGACTGTGACATACCCATTTGGAGGGTCCTATTGGGAGCCATGTCCAAGTTATATTTATATTGGCGTATGAAAGCTTCAGACAAACCCTTCTAATTTCTGACTGTTGCTCTGGACAGGTGAGAATACCATTCACGGGATGCCCCGGTCAGACTGTCTTCAAAGTAGAACATCCACAACTTTTCATCCATGGTATAAGCTTTTAGTCTCCCTAGGAAGGACTGCAGGTGAGTACGTGGGCAAGAGGTACCATTATATCTCTCAAAGTAAGGAGGCTTGAATTTGTGAGGAATCCTGACTCCCTCAACGAGCCCCATGTCCATTACATCAAAACCTAGAGAGTTTTGGGACTCCAAAGATCTCAAATTCTCTGCTATTTCATCCAGACGACGATCATAGGCTTCATCCCCATCACCAATTACTGTAAATTGTTCCTCTTGAGTGTCCTCTTGCAAGGCACGACCTCTAGTGTTTCCTTGAGTATTCTTGATAGCATTAATTTCAGGATTGAGGTGAGGCCCAAACTCTGGCGCATCTGTTCATGGTTGTCCGTGATCATTGTTACTAGTACCCCCTGTACCTGGATGATTCTCTTCGGGAGTTTGTCGCTCGACCAAATCTCTTAATCTTTCCTGGATTTGAGCCATCCCAGTCATTACTGCCATGAACTGGTTCATCTGAGCCCTCATCTCGGTCCTCTCATTAGCCATATGAGTTCTCACGTCAGTCAAATCTTGTTGAACTTGGTCCATCTGTAAGCTCGGAAGGTTGTTTCTTGTTGGATACCGATGAACTCTGTTGATGGGAAAAACCCTCCTACGAGCAATGTTTCCTAAATCACACAGCAAAGTGAGAAAACAACAACACAAACACCTACAAAACAAAGAAAGAGGTTAGTATGCAATGCAGTATGTCTATTTGTCTTCCAAGGGTATCAATTTGGTTCTTTTGTTTTGACCTTCCAAACCACTGGGAATGATGATGTTGAAGAGAAATGAAGCCTAAAAGATAACACATAAACCATATATTACAAATGCAAAGATACATAGTTTGTGATTACAACATAATTCCCATGGTGGGTCAGAATACAACAAAATCATCAAAAAGTACAACCAAAATAAAATACAAATACAAAGAAATCAAACATCCATCCTGTCGCTCCCACCAAATGACACCAGGTCAAGATGGGTACAGACGCGAACGGTCGGCGAAAGAGAAGAAATGAAAAAGAGTCGCCAGCTAGGCATTTTTATCCCGAAGGAAAGGTAATGCTGCATAAACCTAAGAAAAGATGGATAAGACGGTCACGAACCAGAGAAACTGAGAAAGGGCGTTGGTTACAACCTGGGAAGGTATTAGCACCCAGATTGTTCGTCGTACTCGACGGGATCCACGCTTGAAACTTTGTGTTTAAAGGGATAGTGTTCGTGCTATTTTGTGCAAAAGTTGGAAAAGAGTACAAGTGTCAGTGCTGGAAAGAAGTGTGAAGTGAAATAAAAGAAGTGTCAGTGTAAGAAAAGAATATGAAGCTTAAGATCATGAAGCTTAAAAGAATAATGCTGGAAGAGGGGGGGAATATACAGAGACTTTTGTTCGATAACTGTTAAGTTATGCCTACGTATCCTCTCGTGCAATGAGGAAGTCAGAACACCATAGTTCGACTCAAAGGGACTGAAAGATAAATTGACTTGTGAACTGCTTACTTGTCTATGCTCAAGTGTATGACCTGTCTGGCTTAGGTGCAAACTGTCTTGCATTAGACGGAAGAAGCGAGTTCTCGTTTGTAAGTGAATGAGGTGAGAAAAGAATCCCGGAGGAGACGATTATTGTTTGTTTTTGGTGTTTTCAATCTTTTATTGCTTTTGGAGTTTGTCATAAGAAAATGAGCTTAAGCCTAAACCAAGGGTTAGTAAACTCATCGCATCTTCCCTCTGATTAGGGGTAATGAGAACACCTTAAGTATGAAGTAAACACCTCACACTTAATCACCATGATGTAGGATTAAGATCATTAACCTACTTGCATTTACTTAGATGTTTTTGGATTTTTTGTTTAGTGTTAAGTAATGAGTTTAAGCCATAATCAAAGATTTAATGGACCCATTACACCATCCTAATAGAAGGATAATAGATGAGAACATTTAAGCTGAGGAAGGCTCATCAACTTAATCCATGATTAGGGATTAACCTCATGACAAAATAAATCCTTTATTAAAGTGGATTTTAGTTAATGGTAAGATTAAGAAGTGAATTTTATGGTTTGTAAGACAACTTGAGGGGGACTTGTCCATTAACACTAGGGTTAGTCCTTCTTAACCAATTAAGGAAGAATTAGAACCCTAATACAAGACCCAAGTTACAAGCTTGATGTCTTAGTGATTATTAGATGGATTGATTAAGAGATTTAAACACATTAAATGTTTAACACTTAGGATTAAAGTTATACACTCCATCCTAAGAGAAGGATGCAGGCATAATCTTAACCACAAAGCCTTAAAACCTTAATGGTTTAGTCCCTGATTAAGAGATGAGAAGAGAGACACAAAGGATGACACAAAGGTAAAACTAATGGGGGGACTAATCAAACCCTAATTGTTAACATGCTTGGGTATTCCTAGGGTTTATGAGGCTTGCAAGAGATCTTCAAGGAAAAGCCACCAAGGAAGAAGCTGGATGGAAGGAAGAGAAGCAGAAAGAAGTAAGATAACTTACTTCACTTAAGAAGATAAGTTGATTGAAGAAAGAAAGTGAAGAGGGGACATGAATGATCAAGCTCACTCTAATACAAAAGTAAAATGCAGTAATGAATGCATAATAGAGATAAGAAGAGATTATGAGAAGTGATGGCAAATTCACTTCTCAAACACTTACCACCTGAAAAGTTAGCAACAAGGAAAGAAGTGAAATGAAAATGAGATGATATGCAAGGATACCAACCAAAATCAGAAGCATATTATGAGGCAAATGATGCTATAGGATGGCATGAAAGCATGTCATGTGATGTGGATGATTATACAAGCAAGGAGGATGCAAATGAAACATGTAATAACCATGAAAGTACTTGGATGCATATGACATGAAATGAAAGCAAAAGCATGGAAAATGGATGATGCAATGATCAAACATGATTTCAATATGTCTTAAGATGTCTTGATGTCATGTGGATGCACAAAATGTCATGGTAAGTTCATGTATGCAAGCATATGAGGAATGAATGCAAAGGAAGATGTGAATTAGGGTTTATGCAGGAGATACAAAGCAAAATTCAAAATCAGAAGCAAATGACAAGATAGAAAATTGAAAATGGGATCAAAGGTACCCTAAACCTATACAAGTTCACTGCCCAAAAGGGAAGACCTAACTCTCAACCCTAAAGAAGTTATGATTTTCTCAAGTTTGCTAGGGTTTTAAGATACCTTTCAATGATAAATGCAAAACAAATTGAAAATGAAGAATAAATTCAAACCAATTTTATCCTAGAAACTACATGACTTGAGGAATGCAATGCAAAAAGAAACAACATCAAACTCTTCATGGTTAGGCAGAAAGGATTTTTCTAAGTTAGGGTAAAAATATTGACTTTTAAGAACCCTAAATCCAAAGAAAAATGTCAAAATAGGTCAAGAACCAAAAAGAAATTTGTGTGAAGGGTTTGATAATGTTTCTAAATGTTTTAAAAAGCTCTCTGAATTTTTTTGGAATTTTTAAATACCTAAATGTATTTTTAATTAATTAATCCTCATTAACTAATTAAAAATAATCATTTAAATGATTTAAAAATAATTTTTAATGCAAAAAATAAAAATAAAAATATTTTTGGTTTCTGAAAATAAATAAAAGCTTGGATTAAAATTTCCAGAATATTTTGATGTCATTTGCTATTTTTTAAAATTCGTTCAAATAAATAGAAAACAAATGAAATAATTATTAAATAAAATGAGAAAATGAGAAAGTCAGCCAATCCAAAGGCCCAGGTTCAAACTCAAGATGGGGGGAATTGACTTCGCGCGCTATCCAAGGGCCAGAAATCAAACTACGCTAATCATGATTAAAACCCTAATCTGAGCCCTAATCACTTTCAGGTGACCGGAACAGTGTTCCGGTCATCTTCTCCGGCTATCCTCTCATCCAATCTCCCTCAATACGCAACCCTAGACCCTTAAACTCTCTAGAAACGATCCCCACCCCAATCTAAACAAGAATCATCCATCAAACAGAATTTATTTCACATGAATGGAGAGATTCGAAGCAAAACGGAAAATTTCTCAGAAATTTCAGAAGCTTCATACATGCTTAAAACTGGATCATTTTCAAAACCAAAAGTTGCAGTGTGATCAGTGAAGTAAGGAGAACAATCTAAGAACTTAAGAAATCATTTCTGGAAAAAATGTTCTTGATGATACCTGAACTGAAGCTTTCAAAAATGGCACTGGCTGGCTGCTTCTTTGCTTCAAATTAGCTCCAATGATCCTCCTGAAGAGTTTGTGATGCTTGGTTGGAGTTTAAATGGTCTCTAAATGAAGTTGGCAGAAATTCAGTTCAAGCAATGTCAAAATCGTGTTTTTGATTCAGGGTGTTTTAGGGGAAAATGAAGGGTGGGAAATGATCAGCAATGGATATGGAGTTGAATGATGGAATTTGTTTTGAGGTTTGATGGATGAGCTATGAGTTTCAAAGGCTTTTGCATAAGAGGGAGTTTTTGTGATTGCTGAGTTCTTGGAGGTTTCAGCTTGTGTTATGTTATGGAATGGCTTGCTTTTGGTACACATATCATGCTGGGATAGGTCAGAGGGTGGGTGATGGCCTATGTTGATTGGTATGGGGCAAAATGCATAAAGTCAAGAGTTGGTGTACTCGGGGTATGGGCAAGTGGCAGGCTGAGACAGGGGCATGGCTATGCGTAGCAAGGATGAAGGAATGCTATGAAATCAGATTTGATGAGCTGTGGCAAGTGGATGAAAGGTTTTGATCCATTTTGCAAATTCATGAAGTTTTGGCCCCTTTTGGATTTTGTAAAGTTCAAGGCATGAAACTTGGAATTTCTTTGGGCAATTCTGAATTTTATGTCATGTATGATGTTTGTGTAATGGTTAGAAGTCAAAATGTGGTCACAAAATGCTTTGGCAAGTGTTTTTGCAAACTTCCCTCTTTGGTGCATAAGTAAAATTTTGTGATTTTTCCCAACTTTGCAAGGCCATAACTTGAGTTCTATGATGAATTAGATCAAGTTCTTGTACTTTTTGAAAAGGGAATGATCCAATATACAACTTTCATGACCAAGAATTTTTCATTTGAAGCATTTTTGAATCAAAAAGAGGAGGTTGAAAAACTTTCCCAAAATGGCAATTTTGCATTACAAGTCACTTTCCCAAAATGGCAACTTTGCAAATGGCTTGAAATTCTTCAATTTTGTGAAATTATAACCTATTTTAAGATAAAATAAAGATCACATAAAGATCACATACACCCAAAATGATGGAGAAGACCCTTTGGTTGGGTGATTGGGGCCTCAGATGCCCTGATTTTGCACTGACTTGCTTAAGAAGTCATCTCTTGATCAGATGCCTTCCCCATTGAATTTCTTCATGAAAATTGGTATGTATGATCCTTATAGCATATAATGACCAATAGAAACAAGAATGAGCAAAAAATTTTGGAGTTATAGCCTCTGAAACCAAAACCCTAATTTTAGGTCATCTGTGTAGTTAAGCTTGGCTCTGCTTCCACACCTTCCTCAGTTCTTGTGATTTTCTGACTTTCTTGATCTTGGGGAGGATATAATATGATGCTTGAACATACATGGACCCTCTTGAGATGATTGAAGACCTTTGGAGTGGCTCAGATAGCTCAGGGATTGCTCAAATTACAAACCCTAGATACAGATGACTTTGAACCAATGCAGTGAAGCAAAAATGCAATATGAGATGATATGATTGAAATTATGCAAATGAAAAGAATCACAAGCCATGGTGAAATGAGTGAGGGAAAATTTGGGGTGTTTACAGCCGCCCCTATTCAAACATGAGTTAGCTGTGCAGGATGTAAGCAGCGGCTTAACAGGCAAACAAGATAACTCGTGGTTGAATACCAAAGACAGTCCAAAAATTTGCACTCACTGAATGAAGAAGAAAAGGGATATAGATTGTAAAAGAATATAAAGTATGATTATAAAGTGCGGGCGACGGAGGACGACCGTCGGGCAGAGGACGACTGCCGGGGATGAAGTAATGACGGGAACGGCCGACATGCTGGGGAAATAAAGAGATCATGATGGGGGACGACCATCAAATACAATAAAACTCTCTGGGGATTATAGATAAAGTCAATGATGGGGAAGACTATCGGGTTAATGAAATCAAAGGTGAAGGACAATCACATAGCATGGGACGGCTGCTCTGTTGGGGGTAAGATGAGGGACGGTCATCTATTGGTGAAGGACGATCACCTGGCAAGGTACAATTGCCGAAAGTATCACGACATAGGACGAATGCTGGATAGAGAAGGTCGACGATGGGGACGACCATCGGATAATCATGATGAAGGACGATCATCAAGAGGTGAAGGACGATCACCTAGCAGGGTACGGCTGCTCTCGGGGTTTATCATGACATAGGACGAATGTCAGATAACAAGATCAACGACGGGGACGACCATTAGATAAAATGATGAAGGACGATCATCAAAAGGGTGAAGAACGATCACCTAGCAGGGTACGGCTTGCTAAAATATCACGACATAGGACGAATGTCGGATAGGAAAGGGCTCCAATAAATAGAGACTCCGTTGGGGATGATGAAGGACGATCATCAAAAGGTGAAGGACGATCACCTGGCAGGGTACGGTTGCCGGAAGTATCATGACATAGGACGAATGTCAGATAGAAAGGAGATAATTTATTGGGATCTGTTGGGGACTCTTCTGGGGAATGATAGACACAGACGAGTGTCTAAATTCAAGAAAGAAAAGGTATAAGTGTTTGACACAGTGTATAGATTAAAAATGCGGACGAGCACCCTTAAGACTACGATACGGACGAGTATCGGTAGAAACAAACGCTGACGCATGTTCCGAGATGATGGTACGGACGAGTACCAACTGGTTAACAAAGAACACGGACGAGTGTCGACTCTGAGGGGAAATAAGTGTGTATACAAAATACTGACGAGTTTCTGTATGAGTAAGAAAGTATGAGTGAGACACAGATGAGTGACCAACTTGTTGGTGAGAGTAAGATACAGACGAGTATCATAAGAGGAAGTGTATAAGTTATGAACTTATAAATATAAAAGGTGTTTGACGACCTATGGGGATAGGATGACACGGACGAGTGTCTGGAAAGTATAATAAGCAAGGTTTTAGGCAACTGTGCTGGGGATATGACACAGACGAGTGTCAAAAAGTATCTGTTATGTGGAAGTATCTGTTTGTAGAAAAGGTCCTGGCGACTTTCTGGGGAAAGATGGCACGGACGAGTGCAAAAGGGAGCACGTATCTGTATTTTTGGGAATGTAAAGAAAATGCTTTGATATTTTGCCGGGGAATTTGAGTGGTATCTTGTATGCTATTGATGGTATGTCAGTATTCACAGGTGACTGATTCAAACATGGCTTGTGATTATGCAATATGTTTGATTTTTGCCGTAATTCTCCGTATTGGACAGAATGCTACGCTCTGGGGGAAGATATGATGTGAATGCTATGATTATGCAAAAGATACCGATCCGGGATTCGGATCCCGTTGCCGTAGAGGTTTCTGACTGATCTTGTTTTGAAAGAACATCCTAGCTGGGGATGAGAACACTGGTAGAACTGATATATGATTCTGCTTGGGGAAGTAGGCCACTGATAGACCTATCTTAATGACGAGGAGCCCAGCTGGGGTTTGCGGAAGCTTTTGTTACTTTGTTGTGAAATCTTCAACATTGCTTTTCTAGATAGAGGTTGAGACTCTGCGGGGAGATGGCTCCCTGTTTAACACTCGGTCGGGGAGGAATGATCATTGAACGATCTTCCTAGAGATGTCCATGAGGATCCTTCTGAGGATGAGGAACTCAGCTGATGAGAAAGCATCTCTGGTGCTATTTGGAAGATGTGCTGAGTAAGTAATGATTTGGTAGCTTGCTGGGAAAAAGCTCTCGTGCCACATGACATACTTTGAATACCTGCAACCCTGCTATGGCAAAGAAATGTACAAGTATCCCGAGGTATCCTTTACTGGATTCCATCATAGGAGTTTAGACACTCTCGGGAGCAAATATATTTCCTGTAAGCATGTAATTTAGAAAAGACACATCTGTATTTATGCGATCAATATTAAAGACATCGGACATTTTTGCAAATAAAGATAAAATATACGCGACAACATGTGACTGAAAATCTGATTTTATTAATTTGTGCCCTGAATTGGCAAGTACAGTCAAAGAAACAGATCCCCTGAAATGAGGAGATTGTTACAAGATTGAGAAATAAAAAGATGCTGGCAATGTTGATGATGCTTCAGTGAGCTTCCCTTTTGCTATGACTCGTATGACATTGACATTCTTCTCATCTTGCTTTTCTGAAGAAGGTTGATTCTGACTGATGCTTTAACCTTTTGAAGCTTTCCATGTTGTAAGTGATACAGACGAATTCAGAATGCAGTTGTTCGCTTATTCCCTGATTTTGTATGGATCGCCCTTTCGGGTTTTCAATCCACCGGGATACCCTTTTTTGCCTGAGCTGTCCAATGCGGCTTTTCAACTCAGCGGGTGTACATTTTTTTCCCTTAGTTTTGCCCGAGTCATTTATTTTGTTTTTGACTCGCCGGGATGCCCTATTTTTGCCTGGACTCACATTCTGTTTTTGTGTCCAGCGGGTCATTTCATGCGAAGTATTTTTTGACTGCATCTGAATTCACAGGGGATAAGAAATCTTCACCATCCATAGTAGTGAGCATCAGTGCTCCACCGGAGAAAACTTTCTTTACTATGAATGGAGCATTGTAGTTTGGAGTCCACTTGCCCCTGTGGTCTGTATGAGGAGGGAGGAGTCTTTTCAGCACAAGATCTCCTACTTGGTATTCCCGAAGCCTGACTTTCTGATCGAAGGCTCTCTTCATTCTTTTCTGATACAGCTGCCCATGGAAGATTGCAGTTAATCTCTTCTCTTCAATCAGATTCAGTTGTTCGTATCGGGATCGGACCCATTCTGCTTCATTCAGTTTAACATCCATTAGTACCCGCAAGGAGGGTAATTCAACTTCAACAGGTAGGACTGCCTCCATACCATAAACAAGTTGATACGGTGTTGCCCCAGTGGATGTTCTGATTGTCGTACGGTACCCATGTAAGGCAAACGGTAGCATTTCATGCCAGTCTTTGTAAGTGACCACCATCTTCAGCACAATCTTCTTGATATTCTTGTTAGCTGCCTCTACAACACCATTCATCTTTGGCATGTAAGGAGAAGAATTGTGGTGTTGGATCTTGAAGTCCCGACACAGTTCTGCCATCATTTTGTTGTTCAGATTGGAACCATTATCAGTAATGATTCGCTCGGGAACTCCATACCGACAGATGATGTCTCTCTTCAGGAATCGGGCTACCACTTGCCTGGTGACATTTGCATATGAAGCTGCCTCAACCCACTTGGTGAAATAGTCAATGGCTACCAGGATGAATCTGTGGCCATTTGAAGCAGTCGGTTCAATATTGACAATCATATCAATGCCCCACATGGCAAAGGGCCAGGGTGAAGACATCACATTCAGGGGATTTGGAGGCACATGCACTTTATCCGCATAGATCTGGCATTTATGACACTTTCTAGCATAAGCACAACAGTCTGCATCCATTGTGATCCAATAATAGCCTGATCTTAACAACTTTTTAGCCATTGCATGCCCTCCAGCATGGGTACCAAAGGATCCTTCGTGCACCTCGTGCATCAACAAGTCTTCTTATGTTCTATCAACACATATGAGGAGTACCATATCAAAGTTTCTCTTGTATAAGGAACCATCAGTATTCAGGAAGAAACTACCAGCTAGCCTTCTTAATGTCTTCTTGTCATTGGATGATGCCCCAGGTGGGTATATTTGATCCTCCAAGAAGCACTTGATGTCATGGAACCAAGGCTTATCATCTTTAGCAAGGTATGCAGAGAATACATATGCTGGTCTATCAAGTCTGGATACCGAAATCTGAGGCACAAAGTTGGAAGCTTGAACTTTGATCATGGATGAAATGGTAGCCAGAACATCTGCAAACTGATTTTTATCTCGAGGGATATACTCAAGCTTGACTGTAGTGAAAAAAGTCAATAATCTCCTTGTATAGTCTCAGTAAGGTATCAGATGATCCTGGTGAGTGTACCATTTGCCGTTGGTTTGATTAATTACCAGAGCTGAATCTCCGAACACAGTTAAAGTCTTGATCCTGAGGTCAATGGCTTCCTCAAGACCCATAATACAAGCTTCGTATTCAGCTTCGTTGTTAGTGCAGTTAAAGGTGAGCTTTGCCGAGAAAGGCATGTGAACTCCCTTAGGTGTAATGAGTACTGCACCAACACCACGACCATTCATATTAACAGCCCCATCAAACATCATAGTCCATTCTTCTTTTGGGTCAGGCCCTTCAGTGTGAATAGGCTCTTCATGATCTTTTGCTTTTATGAACATGATGTCTTCATCAGGGAAGTCAAATCTCATAGGCTGGTAATCATCAATGGGTTGCTCAGCAAGATAGTCAGACAATACACTGCCTTTGATGTCTTTCTGGGATGTGTACTGAATGTCATATTCTGTGAGGATCATTTGCCATCTTGCAACCCGTCCGGTAAGTGTTGGCTTCTCAAAAATGTACTTAACTGGATCCATCTTGGATATCAATAAAGTAGTGTGGGTCAACATATACTGTCTTAGTCGGCGAGCAGCCCACGCTAAAGCACATCAAGTTTTCTCGAGCAGTGAATAACGTTGTTCACAGTCAGTAAACTTTTTGCTTAGGTAGTAAATTGCATACTCTTTTCGACCAGACTCGTCATGCTGGCCTAGCACACACCCCATTGACCCTTCTAATACTGTTAAGTACATTATCAGAGGTCTTCCTTCAACTGGAGGCATAAGGATCAGAGGCTCTTGTAAGTATTCCTTGATTTTTTCAAAAGCCCTTTGGCAGTCTTCATTCCACCTGACCGTTTGTTCTTTTCTTAACAGCTTGAACAAAGGCTCACAGGTTGCTGTAAGGTGAGATATGAACCTTGAAATGTAGTTCAATCTACCTAGAAACCCCCGAACTTCTTTTTCAGTCTTTGGTGCAGGCATTTCTTGAATGGCTTTGACTTTGTCAGGGTCAACTTCAATCCCTTTCTCACTCACAATAAAACCCAGCAGTTTAACGGATCGCACCCCGAATGTGCATTTGTTGGGGTTTAACTTCAATTGGTACTTCCTCAAACGCTTGAATAACTTCAACAGATTCACCAAGTGGTCTTCTTCTGTGAAGGACTTGGCAATCATGTCATCCACATAACATTCAATTTCCTTGTGGATCATGTCATGGAATAATGTTACCATAGCCCGTTGATATGTGGCACCAGCATTCTTCAGTCCGAACAGCTTCACCTTATAACAGAATGTGCCCCAGGGTGTGATGAAAGTTGTCTTCTCCATGTCTTCAGGTGACATTTTGATCTGATTATATCCTGAAAATCCATCCATGAAGGAGAACACCGAGAACTGAGCCGTATTGTCGACCAATACATCAATGTGAGGTAATGGGAAGTCATCTTTTAGGTTGGCTCTATTCAGATCCCGGTAATCCACACACATCCTCACCTTGCCATCCTTCTTAGGCACAGGTACAATGTTAGCGACCCACGGCGGGTAACTAGTTACAGCAAGGAAACCGGCGTCCCACTGTTTTTGTACCTCTTCCTTTATCTTCATTGCCATATCTGGGCGAGTACGGCGCAACTTCTATTTTACTGGCGGACAGTCTTCTTTCAGAGGCAGCTTGTGCATAACAATGTCGGTGTCCAACCCTGGCATATCCTAATAAGACCAAGCAAAAACATCCGCATACTCCCGAAGCATGTCAATCAGTTGCTCTTTCACTGAATCTTGCAGGCAGGCCCCGATCTTAACTTCTTTCAAGTCTTCTTCCGTACCAAGATTAACTGTTTCAACCTCCTCCTGTTGAGGAGTTATAACCTTCTCCTCTTGTCTCAACAACCTGGCTAGCTCTTCAGGAAGCTCATAATCTTCTTCAACCCCTTCATCAGCTTGATTGATTGGATTGTCAAAGTCATACGAATTCATAGCTGTGTTGTTGTCGGTGCAGTCTGGAGGGCACTCTCTGCAAGGGTTTAGATTTGTTCATTTTAGTGATCAAATTTTATCTTGCTTAGAAAAGGTAAAAATGAAATTTTTATTTTCAAAAACATTGCCATTTTATTTTTGTACAAAAAATGAAAAATGAAAAATAGTGAGTGGAAAAGAAAAGACTCATTTGCCAAAGATGTCCTGATATTCATTAATTGATCGTTTGCACAAAATACAAGATGGCCCGATCACAAAATGAGTCCTGACATCTTGGGCAAGATACAGGACTTGATGCATGCTCTAAAAACACAGGAAATAATAATTACTCTGCGGGAGTAACTCTTATAATTTCCTGGGAAGACCAGTTTGAAACATGGCTCCCCGGGATCCTTGGACGTATCCAGCTTTCCAGGTTGCGCTCGCCTTCTGACTCATCTTCCAAATTATTCACAGCATCCGGGGTGAGCATCCCCCCGTTGAAAAACTTGGGCTCCTTTGCAGCCTCTGGTTGATCTTGTCGAGTTGGTCTGTAACCCAACTCGAATCAGTCCTCTTTCTTCTCCACGGGCAGCAACTTGCCCCAGCCTTCGGCGGTACCTTCCTCAACAACCTTTCGGGCTTGTTGATATGATGTGATGGAGGTCCCAGACACAACATATGTTTCATTAATATTAAGGGCCTCAAACCCTTGGCTCATGGTTTCATGGATCTCTCCATCCATTTCAATGTACTTGAAAGTAGCCAGCTGGCTAACAAAGATATCCTCATCCCCACAAATGGTAATGACTTGGCCCTCCCACTCGAATTTTAACTTCTGGTGAAGGGTTGACGTCACGGTGCCAGTGGCGTGTATCCATGGTCTACCTAATAGACAGCTGTAGGCAGGCTGTATATCCATCACAAAGAAGGTCGTTTTGAAAACCTGTGGGCCAATCATTATTGGCAACTCTATCTCTCCCAGAACTGATCTTTTAGAACCGTCAAAGGCTCTCACTACCAAATTGCTTGGGCGTAATGCTAATCCATCATGCTCCAGCTTCACAAGGGCTTCCTTGGGTAGGACATTGAGGGATGACCCTGTGTCCACCAATACGTGATAAAGAACTGCACCCTTACACTCCAAGGTATTGTGCAAAGCCTTGTTGTGATTGCGACCTTCCGTTGTCAGATCAGTGTTGGTAAATCCTAGTCCATGACTAGCATTGACATTTCCAATCACAGCCTCTAACTGATTATCAGTAATCTCCTCCGGCACATAAGCTGCGTGCAGGACCTTTAATAGTGCGTTCCGATGGGCTTCGGAGCACATTAGCAATGATAGTATGGAGATCTTGGAAGGTGTTTGGTGAAGCTGGTCCACCACCTTGTAATCACTCTTCTTGATGATCCTCATGAATTCATCAACCTCTTGATCAAAAGGAGTCTCCAAAACTTCTCTAACAACTGTTTCTTCTTGCACCATGCTCTTCCCTTTTGCCTTAGCAGCAGCTTCTGCTTCAGCAACGGGTCTTGGACTTTGCGAGGCAAAGAGACGTCTGCTTCTAGTGAAACCTCCGCCTCCCCCCACGTTGTCTATCTGAGGTGAAGAAGTTGATGATTCTAAAGTGATTTTCTTCCCCTCGCAGTATAGATCTGAGCCATAATGCCAAGGGATGACATTATTGCTTTCGTAAGGAACTGGCCCAGGCACCATGATAGTGACCGGGCTGATAGCAACTGCAGAGGGGACCACAATGGTGTGTGGATCATAATATATGGTAACTGGTGCTCTGACAGGAGTAGCATTTTGTTGTGAATTGTTGGGAGGAACATTCGTAGGATCGTAGTATATCGTAACCACCGACACACTTTCATTAATTGTTGCTGATGTTGTAGCAGATACTGTTGACTGGACAAGTGCTGAAGTTGTAGCAGGAAATGATGGAATAATGGGTGTTGTCGTTGTAGAAGGGATCGTGACTGAACTTGTATCCGTTGAAGTGATTGATTGAGTAATTGTCAGAGTTGTAATAGAATCTGTTGGAACAATGGTTGCTAACGTTGTAGGAGTATCTGTGATTGTTGATGAAGGAATTGTTGGAGTTGTAGTTGCTGTTGTCGTAATCTGAAGAATTCCATCTTTAATGATACCATCTATGCCATTTCTCAGCCTCTCACATCCATTAATGGCAATGTTGCAATACCCACAGCCGACTTCACACCCGGGGAACACTTGGCACTCTAACAGCTGAGCTTTGATTTCAACCAAGGGTGTTCGGATTTGTGCAGCACTAGTAATTAATGTGGATGGTTTTCCTTCATCAATAGCATTAATCCTAGGCCCGTTGTGACTAGGAATTGGATTCCTTGTGACATTCGGAGGAGGTGCAAAGTTGAGAGCATTTGAGTCCACTAGATCCTGGACTTTCATCTGTAGGGCCCTGCATTTTTCAGTATTATGCCCCGGTGCGTTTGAGTGGAATGCACACCTGGCATTAGCATCATAGTTCTTGGGCATATTAAGAGGATCTGGGGGTGCCAATGTCCTTAACTCAACTAGGTTGAGCTTCAAGAGTTGTGGCAAGAGTGTAGCATACGGCATTGGAATCGAGTCAATTACTCTGTTTTCCTGTGATGGCCTTTGTTGGAAGGGATGCTGTTGTTGGTTGTTGTTGTTGTTGTACGACCTTTGTTGCGGATAATGAACTTGTTGTTGATATTGTGGTTGTTGCTGTTGAGGATATGCTGATTGTTGTGGAATCAGAGCTGGAATGGTAACAGCTGCTACTGACCGGTGAGCATATTGAGGTCTGCCCCTGCTTGTATGAATGGAATTTGTTTCACCTGCCCTTCGGGGTCCCAAAAAAGGCTTTTTGGGATTGCTGGACGAACTTGCACCACTTTCGGAAATTTTGCCCATCTTTAAGAGACTTTTAATCCTCCCACCAGCTATGACCACATCAGCAAAACTGGTAGAGGAAAAAGCAGCCAGTCTATCAATATAGGTCCCTTGCAATGTATTCATGAACATGTTGGCCATTTCCCTTTCTGACATGGGTGGTTGGACAGCAGCAGCAAGCTGTCTCCATCTTTGAGCATACTCCCGGAAGCTCTCTCTAGAAGATTGAGACATTCCCATTAGAAGGGTTCTGTTGGGAGCCATGTCCAGGTTGTATTGATATTGACGGATGAACACCTCAGCCAAATCCTTCCAGCATCTTGTCGCTCCCACCAAATGACACCCGGTCAAATGGGGTACAGACGCGAACGGTCGGCGAAAGGAGAGAGAACTCACAAGGGTGAACACAGAAGACAAGAGTCGCCAGCTAGGCATTTTTATCCCGGAGGAAAGGTAATGCTGCATAAACCTGAGAAAAGATGGATAAGACGGTCGCGAACCAGAGAGACTGAGAAAGGGGGTTGGTTACAACCTGGGAAGGTATTAGCACCCAGATTGTCCGCCGTACTCGACGGGATCCACGCTTAAAAGATTTGTGTTTTAAAGGGGTAGTGTCAGTGCAATTTGTGTATCAAAGCTGGAAAACAATGAAAGTGTCAGTGTAAAAGAAGTGTGAAGTGTATAAGAGAAGTGTCAGTGTAAGAACAAGAGTAAGAAGCTCAAGACTATGAGGCTTAAAGAATGATGCTGGAAGAGGGGGAATATACAGAGACTTTTGTTCGATAACCGTTAAGTTATGCCTACGTATCCTCTCGTGCAATGAGGAAGTCAGAACACCGTAGTTCGACTCAAAGAGACTGAAAGATAGATTGACTTGTGAACTACTTACTTGTCTAAGCTCAAGTGTATGACCTGTCTGGCTCAGGTGCAAACTGTCTTGCATTAGACGGAAGAAGCGAGTTCTCGTTTATGAATGAATGAGATGAGAAAAGAATCCCGGAGGAGATGATTATTGTTTGTTTTTGATGTTTTCAATCTTTTATTGCTTTTTGTATTTGTCATAAGAAAATGAGCTTAAGCCTAAACCAAGGGTTAGTGAACTCATCACATCCTCCCTCTGATTAGGGGTAATGAGAATACCTTAAGTATGAAGTAAGCACCTCACACTTAATAACCATGATGTAGGATTAAGATCATTAACCTACTTATATTTATTTAGATGTTTTTGTGGTTTTTGTCTAGTGTTAAGTAATGAGTTTAAGCCATAATCAAGGATTTAATGGACTCATTACACCATCCTAATAGAAGGATAATAGATGAGATTAGGGATTAACCTCATGACATAACAAAGCCTTTATTAAATGGATTTTAGTTAATGATAAGATGAAGAAGTGAATTTTGTGGTTTGTAAGACAACTTGAGGAGGACTTGTCCATTAACACTAGGGTTAGTCCTTCTTAACCAATTAAGGAAGAATTAGAACCCTAATGCAAGGCCCAAGTTACAAGTTTGATGTCTTAATGATTATTAAGTGAATTTATTAAAGGATTTAAACACATTAAGGGTTTAACACTTAGGATTAAAGTTATACACTCCATCCTAATAGAAGGATGCAGGCATAAGCTTAATCACAAAGCCTTAAAACCTTTAGGGTTTAGTCCTTGATTATGAGATGAGAAGAGAAGACTCAAGGATGACACAAAGGTAAAAACTAATGGGGGACTAAATCAAACCCTAATTGTTATCATGCTTGGTTGTTCATAGGGTTTATGAAGCTTGCAAGAGATCTTCAGGAGAGAAGCCACCAGGAAAGAAGCAGATGAAAGGAGAAAGAAGCAGAGAGAAGCAAGACAACTTGCTTCACTTAAGAAGACAAGTTGCTTGAAGGAAGAAAGTGGTAAAGAGCATTAATGAGCAAGCTCACTCCAATGCACAAGATAAAATGCAGCAATGATGCAAGAGAGATGAGAAGATATTGTGAGAAGTGAAGGCAAATACACTTCTCAAAACAACTTACCACCTGAAAAGTTAGCAAAAGAAATGAAATGCAATGCAAATGAGATGAAATGTCATGATGCAAACCAAAGTCAGAAGCATAAACAAGATGTTAATGATGCTAAGAGATGATGCAAACACATGGCAAGAGATGAGAGTGGTCAAACAAGCATAAGGATGCAAAGGAAGCATGCTTTGAACCATAGAAGTTCATGAAAGTTTATGAAATGGAATGGACATATAACATGGAAAATGAAAGATGTAATGATCAAACATGATTCTAATATGTACTAAGATGTATTATGAATCATGTGGATGCACAAAATGTCATGGCAAGTTCTTAAATGCAAGCAAATGAGGGATGTATGCAAAGGAAGGCACAAATTAGGGTTTACATACAACATGCAATGCAAAAATTCAAAACCAGAAGCAAATGACATGACAAAAAATTGAAAATGGGATCAAAGGAACCCTAACCCTACACAAGTTCACTGCCCAAAGGAGGGGACCTGCCTCTTAAGCTAGTGCAAGTTATGGATTTCTCAAGTCAATTAGGGTTTTGGGATACCTCACAATGAAAAATACAAAACAAATTGAAAATGAAATATAAATTCAAACCAATTTTATCCTATAAACTACATGCTATGAAGGATGAGATGCAAGAAGAACCATCATCAAACTCTCAATGGTTAGGCATAATGGATTTTTCAAAGTTTGAACAAAAATATTGCCTTTAAATGAATTTAATTCCAATGAAAATTGTCAAAATGCATCAAGAACCAAAATGAAATTTGTTTTGAGAGTTTGATAATGTTTCTAAATGTTTTGAAATGCAATGTGAATTTTTTTGTGATTTTTAAATACCTAAATGCATTTTTAATTAATTAATTTTCATTAACTAATTAAAAATAAACATTTAAATGATTTAAAAATGATTTTTAATGCAAAAAATAAAAATAAAAATATTTTTGGGTTCTGAAAATTAATGAAATGTTTGACAAAAATTTTCAGAATTTTTTTAACTATTTTTGCTATTTTTAAAAATTCGTATAAGTTAAATACAAAATAAATGAAAAAAAATGAAAAATATGAGAAGTATGCAAGATCCATGGCTGAGATTTAAATGGTTTTGGAGGGAGTTGACTGGTGCCAGATCCATTGACCCAGATTCAAACTGGCTGAAATTAAAATTAAACCTAATTAATTATGTTAATGACGTGGATTAGGGCTTAATGGGGTGATCTGAGCCACACAAACGCGCGGGAGTCAACACAAGTCAAAAAGATCTATGGCCCATATTCAAACTGAGCCCTAAACACAATTAATACACTAATGACTTTCAGGTGGCCGGAAATGACCTCCGGTCATCTTCTCCGGCCACACCTCTCCCTGAAAATTGCTATCTTCTTCCCTAGGCCTCTAAAATCCAATCTCTCTGCCCAGAAATGATCCCCATACATACATTAAGAATCAACAAACAAACCACATTTAAAACACATCAAAAGTGAGAATCGAATCAAAACAGTTTTAGGTCAAAAAATTTCAGAACATGAATACATACTCATTTCTCAACCATTTTCAAAACAAAACACATCAGCATGATCAGTGAAGCATAAAGAATCATTTAGTAACTTAAAAACAAGTTTCTGGAAAAATTGTTCTTGAGCTTACCTGAAATGGAGCTTTCAATCCAGGAGCTTTCTGACTGCTTCTTTGCTTCAAAATGGCTCCAATGATCTTCTTGAGGAAGCTTTGAGGCTTGGTTGGAGTTTAATGTGGCTGGTTTGAGAGTTTGATGAAGTTCTGTTCAAGGGAAGTGAAAAATCGTGTTTCTATTTGTGGGCTTTTCAGGGCAAATTGATGGTTGGGAAATGATCAGAGGATCATGGTGAATGGTTTTGTGAAGTTTGTTTTGATGTTTTAAGCCTGTGTATTGAGATTCGAAGGAAAATGCATAAGAGGAGAGTTTTTGGGATGCTGACTTGTGGGAGAGATTAGGCTGTGTCGTGTGTTGAGTTGAGTTCCTTTTGGTACATGTATCAAGGTTGGAATAGGTCAGAGAGTTGTTGCTGGCCTAGCTTGATTGGTATGGGCCATTTTGCCAAAAGTCAACTTTTGTGTAAGAAGATGTATGGACTGGTTCAGTCAAGGTACAAGGGCATGGCTTGGCTCAACTGTGATCAAGGAGAACCATGGAAATGAGTTTGAGGCAATGCAGCAAGTGGATTTGAGTTTATGTGAGTTTTTGCAATTTCACAAAGTTTTGGCCCTTTTGAAGTTTCTTAAAGATCAAGTCATGAAAATGAACAATTCTTTGGTGCATTATGATTTTTAGGTCATGGTTCATGTTTGTGTAATGCATAGAAGTCCATTTGAAGTCACATTTTGCCTTGGCATGAGGTTTTGCAACTTTGCCTCTTTGGTGTAAAACTTGAAATTATGTGATTTTGTCCAACTTTGACAAGCCATAACTTTTGATCCAAAATGAATTAGAATGAGTTCTTGTACTTTTTGAAAATGGGAAGATCCATTCTACAACTTTCATGACTAAAGTTTTCTCATTTGAAGCATTTTTGAATCAATTTGAGGAGGTTGAAAAACTTTCCCAAAATGGCAAGTTTTCATTACAAGTCACTTTCCCAAAAAGGCAATTTTGCAAATGGCTTGAAATTATTTAATTTTGTGAACTTCTAACATCTTCTATGACCAAATAAAGATCATACACATTCAAAATGATGGAGAATACCCTTTGGTTGGGTCATTGGGGGCCTCAGATGCCCTGATTTTGCCCTGACTTGCTCAAGAAGTCATCTCTTGATCAGATGCCTTCCCCATTGAATTTCTTCATGAAAATTGATATGCATGATCCTCATATCATATAGAGACCAATAGAAACAAGAATGACCAAAAAAACTGGAGTTATGGCCTTTGAAACCAAAACCCTAATTTTAGGTCATCTGTGTAGTTAAACCTGGCTCTGCTTCCATGTCTTTTTCAGTTCTTGTGATTCTTTGACTTCCTTGACCTTGTGAGGATATAATATGATGCTTGAACATACATGGATCCCCTTGAAGTGATTGATGACCTTTGGAGTGGCTCAAGTGGCTCAGGGATGGCTCAGATCACAAACCCTAGATGTAGATGACTTTGAATCAATGCAGTGAAGCAAAAACGCAATATGAGATGATGTGACTGAATTTATGTAAATGAAAAGATCATAATCCATGTTGAAATGGGTGAGGGCAAATTTGGGGTGTTTACAGCTGCCCCTATTCAAACATGAGTTAGCTGTGCAGGATGTAAGCAACGGCTTAACAGGCAAACAAGATAACTTGTGGTTGAATACCAAAAGACAAACCAAAATTTGCACTCACATAATGAAGAAGAAAAGGGATATAGATTGTAAAAGAAAATAAAGTATATTTATAAAGTGCGGGCGACGGAGGACGACCGTCGAGCAGAGGACGACTGCTGGGGATAAAGCAATGACGGGGACGACCGACATGCTGGGGAAGATGCGGGAAACAAAGCAATGAAGGGACAGCCGACAAGCTGGAGATATAAGAAATTATGATGTGGACGACCATCAGGTAGAGCTATAAGACTCTCTGGAGATTTGAAATAAATGATGAGGTACGGTCATCAAAGGTGAAGGACGATCACCTGGCAGGGTACGGCTGCACGGTTGGGATAAGATGAGGGACGGTCATCTAAGGTGAAGGACGATCACCTGACAGGGTGCGGCTGCCGGAAGTATCACGACATTGGACGAATGTCGGATAGAAAAAAGATCGATGATGGGGATGGCCATTAGGTAAGAATGATGAAGGACGATCATCAAGAGGTGAAGGACGATCACCTGGCAGGGTACGGCTGCTCTAGGGTTTATCATGACATAGGACGAATGTCAGATAACAAGATCAACGATGGGGACGACCACCGAATAAAATGATGAAGGACGATCATCAAGAGGTGAAGGACGATCACCTAGCAGGGGACGGCTGCTAAAAACATCAAGACATAGGACAAATGTCGGATAAGAAGGGGTTCTAATGAATAGAGACTCCACTGGGGTGATGAAGGACGATCATCGAAAAGGTGAAGGACGATCACCTGGCAGGGTACGACTGCCTAAAGGTATCATGACATAGGATGAATGTCAGATAGAAAGGAAATAATTCACTGGGATTTGCTGGGACTCTTCTAGGGAACAGTAGACACAGACGAGTGTCTAAATTCAAGAAGACATAAGTGTTTGACACGGTGCATAGATTAAAGATGCGGACGAGCATCCTTAAGACCATGATACAAACGAGTATCAGTAGAAACAAACGCTTGACGCATGTTCAGAGATGATGATACGGACGAGTATCAACTGGTTAACAAGGAACACGGACGAGTGTTGATTCTAAGAGAATTCAGGTGGCATATATAAGATACGAACGAGTATCTGCCTGAGTAAAAAGTGATGAGTGAGACACAGACGAGTGCCAGAAAAAGTGTATTATAAACAAGTATTTGATTTCCAAAGTGTTTAGGCAACTATGCTGGGGGGTGACACGGACGGGTGTCAGGGAATTGTATAAATATGCACACATGCGTTGTGAGTGCAAAGGGGACGCTTTGGCTTTTCGCTGGGGATATGGCACAGACGAGTGTCAAAAAGCATCTGTTTGCTGTATTTGTGGGTGTAATATTTTGGCTTTCTGGTGGGGAATTTGGTAAGTATTCTCTATATTGTTGATGGATGGTCATTGTTTACAAGTGTTCAGTTCGACACATGGCTTATGATTATGCAATATGTCTTGATTTTTGCCGTAATGATCCGTATTAGACGGAATGCTACGCTTTGTGGGGAAAATATGATGCGAATGCTATGATTATGCAAAGATACCGATCCGGGATTCGGATCCCGCTGCTGTGGAGATCTCTGGCTGATCTGCTTGAAGTGGATTTCCTAGCTGGGGATAAGATCATTGGTAGACCTGGTACATATGACTCTACTTGGGGCAATAGATCACCGATAGATCTTCTTTAGTAACGAGGGACCCAGCTGGGGTTTGTAGAAGCTTTCGTCACTCTGTTGTGAGATCTTCAGGCGTTGCTCTTCTGGATAGAGGCTGAAACTCTGTGGGGAGATGATTCCCGGTCTTTGCACTTGGATGAGGAGGAATGACGACTGGCAACTCAGCTGGGGAGAAAGCACCTCCGGTGCTAATTGGGAGATAGACTGAGTAAATATTGATTAGACAGCTTGCTGGGGAGAGGCCTTCATGCCCCATGTTGTGCTCTGAACACCTGCAATCCTGTAAAGACAAAGAAACGTACAAGCATCCCGAGATATTCCTTATTGGATTCCGTCATAGGAGTTTAGGCCATCCTAGGAGCAAATATATTTCCTGTAAGCATGTATTTTTAGAAGGGAAGCATCTGTATTTATGCAATCAATATCTTAAAGACATCGGACATTTTTGCAAACGAAAGTAAAATGCACGAGACAAGATATGACTGAAAATCTGATTTTATTAATCCATGTGCCCTGAATTGGCAAGATACAGTCAAAGAAACGGATCCCCTGAAATGAGGAAAGCGTTACAAATTGAGAATCAAAAAGGTGCTGGCAATGTTGATGACGCTTCAAGGAGCTTCCCTTTTGCTATGACTCGTATGACATTGACGTTCTTCTCATCTTGCTTTCTGAAGAAAGCTGATTCTGACCGATGCTTAACCCTTTCGGAGTTTTCCATGTTGCAAGTGATACAAACGAATTCAAAATGCAGTTGTTCGCTTATTTCTCTTATTTTGCGTGGATCACCCTTTCGGGTTTTCAATCCACCGGGATACCCATTTTTGCCTGAGTTGTCCAATGCGGCTTTTCAACTCAACGGGTGTACATTTTTTCATTTATTTCCCCTTATTTTTGCCCGAGTCTTTTATTCTGTTTTTGACTTGCCGGGATGCCCTATTTTTGCATGGACTTACATTCTGTTTTCATGTCCAGCGGGTCCTTTTATGCGAAGTATTTTTTAACTGCATCTGAATTCACAGGGGATAGGAAGTCTTCACCATCCATAGTACTGAGCATCAGAGCTCCACCTGAGAAAACTTTCTTTACTACGAATGGCCCTTCATAGT
Source organism: Lathyrus aphaca (assembly GCA_963966055.1). Taxonomy (NCBI): domain Eukaryota; kingdom Viridiplantae; phylum Streptophyta; class Magnoliopsida; order Fabales; family Fabaceae; genus Lathyrus; species Lathyrus aphaca. The sequence continues at coordinate 276,636,484 of OZ014520.1, read as the reverse complement.
TCGGAGTCCACTTGCCCCTGTGGTCTGTATGAGGAGGGAGGAGTCTTTTCAGCACCAGATCTCCTACTTGGTACTCTCGGAGCCTGACTTTCTGATCGAAGGCTTTCTTCATTCTTTTCTGATACAGCTGCCCATGACAGATTGCAGCTAATCTCTTTTCTTCAATCAGATTCAATTGTTCGTATCGGGATCGGACCCATTCTGCTTCATTCAGTTTAACATCCATCAATACCCGCAGGGAGGGTAACTCAACTTCAACAGGTAGGACTGCCTCCATACCATAAACAAGCTGATACAGTGTTGCCCCAGTGGATGTTCTGATTGACGTACGGTACCCATGCAAGGCAAATGGCAGGTCTTTGTAGGTAACCACCATCTTCTGAACAATCTTCTTGATATTCTTGTTAGCTGCCTCGATGACGCCATTCATCTTTGGCCTGTAAGGAGAAGAATTGTGGTGTTGGATCTTGAAGTCCCGGCATAGTTCTGCCATCATTTTGTTGTTCAAGTTGGAACCATTATTAGTAATGATTCGCTCGGGCACTCCATACCGACAGATGATGTCTCTTTTCAAAAATCGGGCTACCACTTGCCTCGTAACATTTGCATAAGAAGCCGCTTCAACCCACTTGGTAAAATAGTCAATAGCAACTAGGATGAATTTGTGGCCGTTTGAAGCAGTCGGTTCAATCTTGCCAATCATATCAATGCCCCACATGGCAAAGGGCCAGGGTGAAGACATCACATTTAAAGGATTCGGAGGCACATGAACTTTATCCGCATAAATCTGGAATTTATGACATTTTCTGGCATAAGCACAACAATCTGCTTCCATTGTGATCCAGTAATAGCCTGATCTTAGCAATTTATTAGCCATTGCATGCCCTCCTGCATGGGTACCAAAGGATCCTTCGTGCACCTCGTGCATCAACAAGTCTGCCTCTGTCCTATCAACGCATCTGAGGAGTACCATATCAAAGTTTCTCTTGTACAAGGAACCATCAGTATTCAAGAAGAAACTACCAGCTAGCCTTCTTAAAGTCTTCTTGTCATTGGATGATGCCCCCGGTGGGTATGTTTGATCCTCCAAGAAGCACTTGATATCATGGAACCAAGGCTTATCATCTTTAACAACATCTTCTGAGAACACATATGCTGGTCTGTCAAATCTGGATACTGATATCTGAGGCACAAAGTTGGTAGCTTGAACTTTGATCATGGATGAAATGGTAGCTAGAGCATCTGCAAACTGATTTTCATCTCGAGGGATATACTCAAGCTTGACTGTTGTGAAGAAAGTCAATAACCTTCTTGTATAATCCCGGTAAGGTATCAGATGATCTTGGTGGGTGTACCATTTGCCGTTGGTTTGATTGATTACCAGAGCTGAATCTCCGAATACATTCAAAGTCTTGATCCTGAGGTCAATGGCTTCCTCAAGACCCATAATACAAGCTTCGTATTCAGCTTCGTTGTTAGTGCAGTTAAAGGTGAGTTTTGCCGAGAAAGGCATGTGAACTCCCTTAGGTGTAATGAGTACTGCACCGACACCATGACCATTCATATTAACAGCCCCGTCAAACATCATAGTCCATTCTTCTTCCGGGTCAGGCCTTTCAGTGTGAACAGGCTTTTCATGATCTTTTTCTTTTATGAACATGATGTCTTCGTCAGGGAAGTCAAATCTCATAGGCTGGTAATCATCAATGGGTTGCTCAGCGAGATAATCAGACAATACACTGCCCTTGATGGCTTTTTGAGATGTGTACTGAATGTCATATTCTGTGCGGATCATTTGCCATCTTGCAACCCGTCCGGTAAGTGCTGGCTTCTCAAATATGTACTTGACTGGGTCCATCTTTGAGATCAGTAAGGTAGTGTGGGTCAACATATACTGTCTTAGTCGGCGAGCAGCCCACGCTAAAGCACAACAAGTTTTCTCAAGCAGTGAATAACGTTGTTCACAGTCGGTAAACTTTTTGCTTAGGTAGTATATTGCATACTCTTTTTGACCAGACTCGTCATGCTGGCCCAGCACACACCCCATTGATTCTTCTAATACTGTCAAGTACATGATTAGAGGTCTTCCTTAAATTGGAGGCATTGGAATCGGAGGCTCTTGTAAGTATTCCTTGATTTTGTCAAAAGCCCTCTGGCAGTCTTCATTCCACCTGACCGTTTGTTCTTTTCTTAACAGCTTGAACAAAGGCTCACAAGTTGCTGTAAGGTGAGATATGAACCTTGAAATGTAGTTCAACCTACCTAGAAACCCCCGAACTTCTTTTTCTGACTTCGGTGCAGGCATTTCTTGAATGGCTTTAACTTTATCAGGGTCAATTTCAATCCCCTTTTCACTTACAATAAATCCCAGTAGCTTACCGGATCGCACCCCGAATGTGCATTTGTTGGGGTTTAACTTCAGCTGATATTTCCTCAGACGCTTGAATAACTTCAACAGATTTACCAGATGGTCTTCTTCTATGAGGGACTTGGCAATCATGTCATCCACATAACATTCAATTTCTTTATGGATCATGTCATGGAATAATGTTACCATAGCCCGTTGATAAGTGGCACCAGCATTCTTCAGTCCGAATGGCATCACCTTATAACAGAACGTGCCCCAGGGTGTGATGAAAGTTGTCTTCTCTATGTCCTCAGGTGACATCTTGCTCTGATTGTACCCTGAAAATCCGTCCATGAAGGAGAACACCGAGAACTGAGCCGTGTTATCAACCAATACATCAATGTGAGGTAAAGGGAAGTCATCTTTCGGGCTGGCTCTGTTCAGGTCCCGGTAATCCACACACATTCTCACCTTTTCGTCCTTCTTAGGCACAGGTACAATATTAGCGACCCACGGCGGGTAACTAGTTACAACAAGGAACCCGACGTCCCACTGTTTTTGTACCTCTTCTTTAATCTTCATTGCCATATCTGGGCGAGTACGACGCAACTTCTGTTTTACTGGCGGGCAGTCTTATTTTAGAGGCAGCTTGTGCACAACAATATCGGTGTCCAACCCTGGCATATCTTGATAAGACCAAGCAAAAACATCCACGTACTCCCGAAGCATGTCAATTAGTTGCTCTTTCACTGAATCTTGCAGGCAGGCCCCGATTTTAATTTCTTTCACGTCTTCTTCTGTACCAAGATTAACCGTTTCAATCTCCTCCTGATGAGGAGTGATAACCTTCTCCTCTTGCCTTAACAACCTGGCTAGCTCTTCAGGTAGCTCATAATCTTCTTCAACCCCTTCATCATCTTGATTGATTGGATTGTCAAAGTCATACGAAGTCATAGCAGTGTTGTTGTCGGTGCATTCTGGAGGGCACTTTCTGCAAGGGTTTAAATTGTTTATTTTAGTGATCAATTTTAATCTTGTTTAGAAAAAGTGAAAAATGAAGTTATTTATTTTGAAAACATTGCCATTTTATTTTTGTACAAAAAGAAAAATGAAAAGACAGTGAGCGGAAAAGAAACTCGTTTGCAAAAGATGTCTGATATTCATTGATTGATCTATTTGCACAAAATTCCAAGATGGCCCGATTACAAAATGAGTCTTGACATCTTGGGCAAGATGCAAGACTTGATGCATGCTTAAAATACAGGAAATAATAATTACTCTGTAGGAGTAACCCTTATAATTTCCTGGGAAGACCAGTTAAGGAATTGGCTCCCCGGGATCCTTGGACATATCCAACTCTCCAGGTTGCGGTCGCTTTCCTCCTCGTCTTCCAAGTTGTTCACAGCATCCGGGGTGAGCATTCCCCCGCTGACAAAATTGGGCTCCTTTGCAGCCTCTGATTGATCTTGTTGAGTTGGTTTGTAACCCAACCCAAATCTGTCTTCCTTCTTTTCCACGGGCAGCAACTTGCCCCAGCCTTGGGCAGTACCCTCTTCAACAACCTTCCGGGCTTGCTGATATGACGTTATGAACGTTCCCAGTACAGTAGATGCTTCATTAATGTTTATGGCCTCAAACCCCTGGCTCATGGTTTCATGGATCTACCCATCCATTTCAATGTACTTATACGTAGCCAGATGGCTAATGAAAATGTCTTCTTTCCCACAGATGGTGATGATCTGGCCTTCCCACTCGAATTTCAGCTTCTGGTGAAGGGTAGACGTAACAGCGCCAGCGGCATGGATCCAGGGTCTACCCAACAAACAGCTGTAGGCCGGCTGAATGTCCATCACATAGAAGGTAATTTTGAAGGTCTGCGGGCCAATCATCACAGGTAGATCAATCTCTCCAAGCACTGATCGTTTAGAGCCATCAAATGCTCTCACTACCAAATTACTCGGACGCAGTGCCAAGCCATCATACTCTAGCTTCACTAAGGCTTTCTTTGGTAGAACATTGAGCGATGACCCAGTGTCCACCAGTACATGAGATAAAACAGCACCCTTGCACTCTAGAGTGATGTGTAAAGCCTTATTGTGGTTACGTCCCTCAGTTGTTAAGTCAGCATTGGTAAAGCCCAGTCCATGACTGGTATTGACATTTGCCACCACAGTTTCTAGCTGATTAACGGTAATCTCTTCTGGCACGTACGCTGCGTGCAGGACTTTCAATAATGCATTCCTGTGAGCTTCAGAACACATCAACAGGGATAATATGGAGATATTTAAGGGAGTTTGGTGAAGCTGATCCACCACCTTGTAATCACTTCTCCTTATGATTCTCATAAACTCGTCTACATCTAGTTCAAAAGATGTCTTCTGAGTTTCTTTGGCAGCCGGCTCTTCAAGTACCACACTCTTTCCTTTTGCTTTGGCAGCAGCTTCTACTTCAACATTAGGTCTCTGAGTTTGTGAGGTGAAAAGGCGCCCGCTTATGGTGAAGCCTCCGCCTCCCCCAACATTATCAATTTGTGGAGAAGAGGTTGAAGAATCCAAAGTGATTTTCTCCCCGTTGCAGTAGAGATCAGAGCCATAATGCCAAGGTATGTCATTACTACTTCCATAAGGAACGGGTCCAGGCATCGTGATAGTAACTGGACTGACTGCTGCAGAGGAGGGTACTGTGATGGTGTGTGGATCGTAGTAAATTGTGACTGGTGATCTGGTAGGAAGTGCCACTGTTTGTTGAAAATTGCTGCTGGGAGGAACCTCTGACGGGTCATAGTAGATTGTAACTGCAGAGACATCTTCATTAATTCTTGCTGGTGTTGTAGAAGATTCTGCTGATAAAATGGATGCTGATGTTGTAGAAGAAAGGGTTGTTGACATTTGATCTTTTGAAGTGATGGATGGAGCCATTGCTGATGATAATGATGAATCGGTAGGAATGATTGTTGCTACTGTTGTAGAAGAATCAGGAATAGTTGTCAAAGGAATTGCTGGATTAGTAGGCGCCGTTGTTGAGATCTGAAGTATACCATCCTTGATAAGACCATCTATGCCGCTTCTCAAATTATCACACCCGTTGACTGCAATGTTGCAATACCCACAACCGAGCTCACACCCGGGGAACACATGGCACTCTAAAAGCTGAGCCTTAATTTCAACCAGAGGTGTTCGAATCTGTGCAACACTGGTGATTAAAGTAGATGGCTTGTCTTCCTCAATGGCATTAATCCTCGGCCCGTTATGATTAGGCATAGGATTCTTGTTGACATTTTGGGGGGGGGGGGGGTGCAAAGTTGAGGGCTTTAGAATCCACCAGATCTTGGACTTTCATTTGCAAGGCCCTGCACTTTTCCGTATTGTGGCCAGGTGCATTGGAGTGGAAAGCACATCTGGCGTTGACATCATAATTTCTTGGGAGATTGGAGGGATCTGGTGGTGCCAAAGTCCTTAACTCAACCAAGTTGAGCTTCAGGAGTTGTGGCAATAAGGCAGCATAAGGCATAGGGATAGGGTCAATCACCCTGTTTGCCTGTGATGGTCTTGGTTGAAAGGGTCGTTGTTGTTGATTGCTGTTGTTGTTGTAGGTTCTCTGTGGCGGATACTGAACTTGTTGTTGATAATGTGGTTGTTGTGGTTGTTGATATGCTGATTGTTGAGGAATCGGAGCTGGAATAGTGACAGCTGCTACTGATCTGTGAACATACTGAGGTCTGCCCCTGTTGGCATGAACGACATTTGTCTCACCGGTCCTTCGAGGTCCCACAAAAGGCTTCCTGGGATTACTGGACGAACTTGCACCATTATTCGAAATCTTACCCATCTTTAATAGACTCTCAATTCTTTCACCGGCTATAACTACGTCAGCAAAACTGGTGGAAGAAAAGGCAGCCAGCCTATCAATATATGTTCCTTGCAAAGTATTCATGAACATGTCGGCCATTTCTCTTTCCGACATGGGTGGTTGGACAGCAGCAGTAAGCTGTCTCCACCTTTGGGCATATTCCCTGAAGCTTTCTCTGGAAGATTGAGACATTCCCATTAGGAGGGTCCTGTTAGGAGCCATGTCCAGGTTATATTGGTATTGTCTGATGAAGGCTTCAGCTAAGTCCTTCCAGCATCTGATAGTAGCTCTGGTCAAGTGTGAATACCACTCTCTTGAAGCTCCAGTCAAGCTATCTTCAAAGTAGAACATCCATAGCTTCTCATCCATGGTATATGCTTTAAGTCTTCCCAGGAAGGACTGCAGGTGAGTTCGTGGACAGGAAGTTCCATTGTATTTCTCAAAGCACGGGGGTTTAAACTTGTGGGGAATTCTTACCCCATCCACTAACCCCATATCCATTACATCGAAGCCTAAGGAATTTTGAGACTCCAAAGATCTCAACTTCTCATCAATTTCATCAAACCTCCTATCATAAACTTCATCCCCAGCTCCCATTATAGTAAACTGCTCCTCTTGAGGATCTTCTTGCAAGATCCTGCCTGCAGCAGTGTTGCCCTGTACATTCCTTGGGATGTTGACTTCCGGATCTAAATGAGGTCCAAATACTGGTGGGTTAACATGAGGCTGACCTCCCTCATTATTACTAGTTCCTCCAGTTCCAGGATGAGGTTCCTCGGGAGTTTGTCTTTCTACTAATGCCCTTAAACTTTCCTGGCTTTGGGCCAAACCAGTCATCACAGTCATAAATTGAGCCATTTGGTTCCTCATCTCCACTCTTTCATTAGCCATCTGGGTCCTGACCTCAGTCAGGTCTTGCTGTACTTGATCCATTTGGATACCAGGAAGGTTGTTGCGAGTAGGGTACCGGTGCGTACGGTTGAGAGGGAACACCCGGCGGCGAGCAATATTTCCTGAAGCACAACAGAGTTAGAAACAAACAAAATAATAACAAAACCTACAAAACAAAACAAAAGTTAGTATGCAATGCAGTATGCTTATTTGTTTTCCAAGGTATCCGGCTTGGTTCTTGGTTTTGACCTTTCCAGACCTCGAGGAAGATGCTTTGATGTTGTTGAGAAAAAATAAACCCCACAATGGAAACAAACTAAAATATATTACAAATGGTGAATCATACATAGTTTGTTTTACAACATATGCCCCTGAAGGGTCAAAATACAACACAAAATAAAAGTACATAAAATGAAAACAACAACAATCAAAAAGTCAGACATCTAGTCCAAACTCATCCTCCTTAACCTCCTTCAGAAGTGCCTCAGTCACTGGACCGGCTGGATGCTCTGTAATGGTCCTGATGAGGAGGTTTCTGGTGGCAATGGCAGTGGTAAGCTTCTTGTGCTTGTCCTGATCCTTTGACCTCTTCAAACCAGCCCTAAGCTTCAATTCTGAAATCTCCTTCTGGGATGCCAGCAAAGCTTCCCGCTGCTTCTTTTCATTGGCCTCTAACTGTTCAATCCTGGCCTGAGTTTTCTGATCTTCTTGTGTCCGGGCTTCAGTGATCTTGAGCCACCTAGCCTGACTTTCTTGCAGATAGAGATCAGTCCTAGCCTTCTGAAGCTTGGCGTCTTTACAGGCATTCTTCAATATTTGCTCCCCAGCTCTTGCTTTCTTGATGTAGTCCTCTGTTTTCTCAATCTTGGCCAGATGCTCTACCCTAAGCTTCTCCAACCTCTCAATGTCCAGACGACCATCACTCCTCTCCCAGAGGTTCTTCTTCAGAGCTTGAGACAGATTCTCATTCCTCTCCTTCAGCTTTTCAAACTCTTCCAGGCTGACAGTGGCTGCTGGCTGAGCTGTAGATGGTCCAGGTGTATCCTTAGTGGTGAAAGGCATTCCAGTAATCTGAGCTCTAGTACGAGACCAGTCATAGTATTGAGTTGAAGCAACATTATTGCACCTTCCAAGAATAGCCATCCCTTTTGTCTGGATGTTATCCCAGGCCCAGGATGCATGTCTGACAGCAGCTACATTAGGCTTTATCTCACAATACAGGGTCTCAGCTAAATCTTGCACCCTAGGAGGGTGAACCAAATCATAGCCCAGTTGTCTCTTAAACAGCAAAGGATTGTAGTTGATGCAACCCTTTACTCCTATCAGAGGCACATTTGGGTATTGCCCACAGCTAGTGATTATGTCTTGGCCTTTGGTGCTCTGGGTGCACCATCTGATGTCATCTGAAGTCAAAGCAATGAGCCTCTTGGCCCAATTTTTCTGCTGGTGAGGATTCAGGAAGGCATCTGACTTAGGCAGGTGTTTGAGCAGCCAAGTGTGAAACAAAGGAGCACAACATCTCACCAATTTCCCCCTTTGTTTCTCATTCCTCTGATGAATGGAGTAGTAAAAATCTCCCAGCAATGTGGGTACTGGGTTCCTCAGAAGGAAAAGATGAATGGCATTCTTGCTGATAAATTTGGGCTCATCTGCAAACAGTATAACCCCATATATGCTGAGGGCTAACAGTGCACAAACTGCCCTCCATTCTCCCAAGGAGGCCTTTAGGATGGCCTGAGAAATCAAGAAATCTAAGTGCAAACCAGGGATCCCAGCCTTTGTTGTCATATTTTGCTCAATCAAAGTAGATTCCAGGTACAGTGCTTTTGCTACTTCTCCATTGTTGGGAGAAGTCATCTCTGGGTTGAAGGGGATTCCACCCCTGACAGGTACTCCAATCAATGATGAAAACTCCTCCAACAGAGGTCCTAGATGAAAGTCTGGGAATGTGAAACATCTCAGAGGAGGGTCATAAAACTGCAGGCATGTGTGGATCATGCTCCTCTGAGAAGGGTCCAAGTCCATAACCATATCCAAAATACCTCCATAATGCTCTCTGAACAAAGGGATGTGGTTAGGGGTGATAAGTGACTGGACCTGCCTAATACCAGTCAACACAGGCTCAAAGAAATGGTAAGATATGTTGCTCTTCCTGGGAGTAGTCATAAATGTTGCTGAAGATGATGAAGATATCTGCTGATGAAGATCAAAACTGATACTGGAGATGAGCCACTGATAGGCTGATGCTAGTGATGATGAAGATGACTGAAGCAGACAACTGAAGAGAATAGCTGAAGCAGATAACTGATGAAACAAAGGTCTATGCAGATGAAGGGGTCAAAACCAAGCCATATATAATGTGGATACCCTGAAAAACAAATAAACAAATGTCAAATGATGCAATGATGATGTATGCAAATGATATGCAAGGGTTTGTGATCAAGCTGGATCTGATTATCTGTCTTGATATAGAGTCCATGTATGTTCAAGAAGTCCAGATGGAGGTTCAGAAATCCAGTAACCAAGGTGGGGGACTCAAATAAAGAGTCACATGTCCAGGGTTAAATCACAAGAACTGTCCAAAGTGAAGCATTCTTAAACAAAACAAGTATCAGGGTATGATGTGTCCAATGGTACCTGCAAAACTGTAAACAGCCCAGCCCCCCTCACAGGCAGTGTTCTAGAACAAGGATCCTCAGACTTGGATCAGTTATGAGAAGTGTAAACACTTCTAACCCGGAGGTACAGTGTTTACAATAACCATAAAAGATCCTCCTCTAATTCACCTCAGTTTCTGAAGGTCAATAATAAAGGTCATCCAGACTTAGCAGGCTTCCCAGATAGCCCTAGCACTACAGGAGATCTGTAGCACAAAGTTCTCAAGAAGAAACCCACATCTGAACCGTGTTTCACATTCCCGCACCAGACCAAAATGGAATGGGAAAGAAGATGAACCACTCTAGCCTAGGTGTCACTCAGGTCCCAGGTATAGGACCTTAAACTCTCAATAAAACCCCACCCATCAAGACAGCAAACCAGATCCAGCAAAAAATGGCAGTATGACAGTATGACATATGAAAAACTGTAAAAGAAAGCAATAAATAAAGTTGTACATAAAGCAATAAATAAAGCACATAAACACATATAGCACATAACACCCCAGTAAACACAAAACAAACAAGCGCTAGGAGGAACCCACAAAAAGAACCAGAAGCCCTGGTTACAGTATAAGGGTCCCCAGCGGAGTCGCCAAGCTGTCGCTCCCACCAAATGACACCCGGTCAAATGGGGTACAGACGCGAATGGTCGGCGAAAGGAGAGAGAACACACAAGGGTGAACTCAGAAGACAAGAGTCGCCAGCTAGTCCTTTTTATCCCGGAGGAAAGGTAATGCTGCATAAACCTGAGAAAAGATGGATAAGATGGTCGCGAACCAGAGAGACTGAGAAAGGGGGTTGGTTACAACCTGGGAAGGTATTAGCACCCAGATTGTCCGCCGTACTCGACGGGATCCACGCTTAAAAGATTTGTGTTTTAAAGGGGTAGTGTCAGTGTAATTTGTGTATCAAAGCTGGAAAAGAATGCAAGTGTCAGTGTAAAAGAAGTGTGAAGTGTATAAGAGAAGTGTCTATGTAAGAACAAGAGTAAGAAGCTCAAGATTATGAGGCTTAAAGAATGATGCTGGAAGAGGGGGAATATACAGAGACTTTTGTTCGATAACCGTTAAGTTATGCCTATGTATCCTCTCGTGCAATGAGGAAGTCAGAACACCGTAGTTCGACTCAAAGAGACTGAAAGATAGATTGACTTGTGAACTGCTTACTTGTCTAAGCTCAAGTGTATGACCTGTCTGGCTCAGGTGCAAACTGTCTTGCATTAGACGGAAGAAGCGAGTTCTCGTTTGTGAATGAATGAGATGAGAAAAGAATCTCGGAGGAGACGATTATTGTTTGTTTTTGATGTTTTCAATCTTTTATTGCTTTTTGTATTTGTCATAAGAAAATGAGCTTAAGCCTAAACCAAGGGTTAGTGAACTCATCAAATCCTCCCTCTGATTAGGGGTAATGAGAATACCTTAAGTATGAAGTAAGCACCTCACACTTAATCACTATGATGTAGGATTAAGATCATTAACCTACTTATATTTATTTAGATGTTTTTGTGGTTTTTGTTTAGTGTTAAGTAATGAGTTTAAGCCATAATCAAGAATTTAATGGACTCATTACACCATCCTAATAGAAGGATAATAAATGAGAGCATTTAAGCTGAGGAAGGCTCCTCAACTTAATCCATGATTAGGGATTAACCTCATGACATAAAAAAGCCTTTATTAAATGGATTTTAGTTACTGATAAGATGAAGAAGTGAATTTTGTGGTTTGTAAGACAACTTGAGGAGGACTTGTCCATTAACACTAGGGTTAGTCCTTCTTAACCAATTAAGGAAGAATTAGAACCCTAATGCAAGACCCAAGTTACAAGTTTGATGTCTTAATGATTATTAAGTGAATTGATTAAAGGATTTAAACACATTAAGGGTTTAACACTTAGGATTGAAGTTATACACTCCATCCTAATAGAAGGATGCAAGCATAAGCTTAATCACAAAGCCTTAAAACCTTTAGGGTTTAGTCCTTGATTATGAGATGAGAAGAGAAGACTCAAGGATGACACAAAGGTAAAAACTAATGGGGGACTAAATCAAACCCTAATTGTTATCATGCTTGGTTGTTCCTAGGGTTTATGAAGCTTGCAAGAGATCTTCAGGAGAGAAGCCACCAGGAAAGAAGCAGATGAAAGGAGAAAGAAGCAGAGAGAAGCAAGACAACTTGCTTCACTTAAGAAGACAAATTGCTTGAAGGAAGAAAGTTGGAAAGAGCATGAATGAGCAAGCTCACTCCAATGCACAAGATAAAATGCAGCAATGATGCAAGAGAGATGAGAAGAGATTGTGAGAAGTGAAGGCAAATTCACTTCTCAAAACAACTTACCACCTTAAAAGTTAGCAAAAGAAATGAAATGCAATGCAAATGAGATGAAATGTCATGATGCAAACCAAAGTCAGAAGCATAAACATGATGTTAATGATGCTAAGAGATGATGCAAACACATGGCAAGAGATGAGAGTGGTCAAACAAGCATAAGGATGCAAAGGAAGCATGCTTTGAACCATAGAAGTTCATGAAAGTTTATGAAATGTAATGGACATATAACATGGCAAATGAAAGATGTAATGATCAAACATGATTCTAATATGTACTAAGATGTATTATGAATCATGTGGATGCACAAAATGTCATGGCAAGTTCTTAAATGCAAGCAAATGAGGGATGTATGCAAAGGAATGCACAAATTAGGGTTTACATACAACATGCAATGCAAAAATTCAAAACCAGAAGCAAATGACATGACAAAAAATTGAAAATGGGATCAAAGGAACCCTAACCCTACACAAGTTCACTGCCCAAAGGAGGGGACCTAACTCTTAAGCTAGTGCAAGTTATGGATTTCTCAAGTCAATTAGGGTTTTGGGATACCTCACAATGAAAAATACAAAACAAATTGAAAATGAAATATAAATTCAAACCAATTTTATCCTATAAACTACATGCTATGAAGGATGCAATGCAAGAAGAACCATCATCAAACTCTCAATGGTTAGGCAGAATGGATTTTTCAAAGTTTGAACAAAAATATTGCCTTTAAATGAATTTAATTCAAATGAAAATTGTCAAAATGCATCAAGAACCAAAAAGAAATTTGTTTTGAGAGTTTGATAATGTTTCTAAATGTTTTGAAATGCAATGTGAATTTTTTTGTGATTTTTAAGTACCTAAATGCATTTTTAATTAATTAATTTTCATTAACTAATTAAAAATAAACATTTAAATGATTTAAAAATGATTTTTAATGCAAAAAATAAAAATAAAAATATTTTTGGGTTCTGAAAATTAATGAAATGTTTGACAAAAATTTTCAGAATTTTTTAACTATTTTTGCTATTTTTAAAAATTCGTATAAGTTAAATACAAAATAAATGAAAAAAAATGAAAAATATGAGAAGTATGCAAGATCCATGGCTGAGATTTAAATGGTTTTGGAGGGAGTTGACTGGCGCCAGATCCATTGGCCCAGATTCAAACTGGCTGAAATTAAAATTAAACCTAATTAATTATGTTAATGACGTGGATTAGGGCTTAATGGGGTGATCTGAGCCACTCAAACGCGCGGGAGTCAACACAAGTCAAAAAGATCTATGGCCCATATTCAAACTGAGCCCTAAACGCAATTAATACACTAATGACTTTCAGGTGGCCGGAAATGACCTCCGGTCATCTTCTCCGACCACACCTCTCCCTGAAAATTGCTATCTTCTTCCCTAGGCCTCTAAAATCCAATCTCTCTGCCCAAAAATGATCCCCATACATCATACATTAAGAATCAACAAACAAACCACATTTAAAACACATCAAAAGTGAGAATCGAATCAAAACAGTTTTAGGTCAAAAAATTTCAGAACATGAATACATACTCATTTCTCAACCATTTTCAAAACAAAACACATCAGCATGATCAGTGAAGCATAAAGAATCATTTAGTAACTTAAAACAAGTTTCTGGAAAAATTGTTCTTGAGCTTACCTGAAATGGAGCTTTCAATCCAGGAGCTTTCTGACTGCTTCTTTGCTTCAAAATGGCTCCAATGATCTTCTTGAGGAAGCTTTGAGGCTTGGTTGGAGTTTAATGTGGCTGGTTTAAGAGTTTGATGAAGTTCTGTTCAAGGGAAGTGAAAAATCGTGTTTCTGTTTGTGGGCTTTTCAGGGAAAATTGATGGTTGGGAAATGATCAGAGGATCATGGTGAATGGTTTTGTGAAGTTTGTTTTGATGTTTTAAGCCTGTGTATTGAGATTCGAAGCAAAATGCATAAGAGGAGAGTTTTTGGGATGCTGACTTGTGGGAGAGATTAGGCTGTGTTGTGTGTTGTGTTGAGTTCCTTTTGGTACATGTATCAAGGTTGGAATAGGTCAGAGAGTTGTTGCTGGCCTAGCTTGATTGGTATGGGCCATTTTGCCAAAAGTCAACTTTTGTGTAAGAAGAGGTATGGGCTGGTTCAGTCAAGGTACAAGGGCATGGCTTGGCTCAGCTATGATCAAGGAGAACCATGGAAATGAGTTTGAGGCAATGCAGCAAGTGGATTTGAGTTTATGTGAGTTTTTGCAATTTCACAATGTTTTGGCCCTTTTGAAGTTTCTTAAAGATCAAGTCATGAAAATGAACAATTCTTTGGTGCATTCTGATTTTTAGGTCATGGTTCATGTTTGTGTAATGCATAGAAGTCCATTTGAAGTCACATTTTGCCTTGGCATGAGGTTTTGCAACTTTGCCTCTTTGGTGTAAAACTTGAAATTATGTGATTTTGTCCAACTTTGACAAGCCATAACTTTTGATCCAAAATGAATTAGAATGAGTTCTTGTACTTTTTGAAAATGGGAAGATCCATTCTGCAACTTTAATTACCAAAGTTTTCTCATTTGAAGCATTTTTGAATTAATTTGAGGAGGTTGAAAAACTTTCCCAAAATGGCAAGTTTTCATTACAAGTCACTTTCCCAAAAAGGAAATTTTGCAAATGGCTTGAAATTCTTTAATTTTGTGAACTTCTAACATCTTCTATGACCAAATAAAGATCATACACATTCAAAATGATGGAGAATACCCTTTGGTTGGGTCATTGGGGGCCTCAGATGCCCTGATTTTGCCCTGACTTGCTCAAGAAGTCATCTCTTGATCAGATGCCTTCCCCATTGAATTCTTCATGAAAATTGATATGCATGATCCTCATATCATATAGAGACCAATAGAAACAAGAATGACCAAAAAAACTGGAGTTATGGCCTTTGAAACCAAAACCCTAATTTTAGGTCATCTGTGTAGTTAAACCTGGCTCTGCTTCCATGCCTTTTTCAGTTCTTGTGATTCTTTGACTTCCTTGACCTTGTGAGGATATAATATGATGCTTGAACATACATGGACCCCCTTGAAGTGATTGATGACCTTTGGAGTGGCTCAAGTGGCTCAGGGATGACTCAGATCACAAACCCTAGATGCAGATGACTTTGAATCAATGCAGTGAAGCAAAAATGCAATATGAGATGATGTGACTGAATTTATGCAAATGAAAAGATCATAAGCCATGTTGAAATGGGTGAGGGAAAATTTGGGGTGTTTACAGCTGCCCCTATTCAAACATGAGTTAGCTGTGCAGGATGTAAGCAACGGCTTAACAGGCAAACAAGATAACTTGTGGTTGAATACCAAAAGACAAACCAAAATTTGCACTCACACAATGAAGAAGAAAAGGGATATAGATTGTAAAAGAAAATAAAGTATATTTATAAAGTGCGGGCGACGGAGGACGACCGTCGAGCAGAGGACGACTGCTGGGGATAAAGCAATGACGGGGACGACCGACATGCTGGGGAAGATGCGGGAAACAAAGCAATGAAGGGACAGCCGACAAGCTGGGGATATAAGAAATTATGATGGGGAAGACCATCAGGTAGAGCTATATGACTCTCTGGAGATTTGAAATAAATGATGAGGTACGGTCATCAAAGGTGAAGGACGATCACCTGGCAGGGTACGACTGCACGGTTGGGATAAGATGAGGGACGGTCATTTAAGGTGAAGGACGATCACCTGACAGGGTGCGGCTGCCGGAAGTATCACGACATAGGATGAATGTAGGATAGAAAAAAGATTGATGATGGGGACGGTCATCGGGTAAACATGATGAAGGACGATTATCAAGAGGTGAAGGACGATCACCTGGCAGGGTACGGCTGCTCTAGGGTTTATCATGACATAGGACGAATGTCAGATAACAAGATCAACGATGGGGACGACCACCGGATAAAATGATGAAGGACGATCATCAAGAGGTAAAGGACGATCACCTAGCAGGGGACGGCTGCTAAAAACATCACGACATAGGACGAATGTCAGATAAGAATGTGTTTTAATGAATAGAGACTCCACTGGGGTGATGAAGGACGATCATCGAAAAGGTGAAGGACGATCACCTGGCAGGGTATGGGTGCCGAAAGGTATCATGACATAGGACGAATGTCAGATAGAAAGGAAATAATTCACTGGGATTTGCTGGGACTCTTCTGGGGAACAGTAGACACAGACGAGTGTCTAAATTCAAGAAGACATAAGTGTTTGACACGGTGCATAGATTAAAGATGAGGACGAGCATCCTTAAGACCATGGGGAGGTTCCTCAGGAGTTTGTCTCTCCACCAGCTCTCTTAACCTTTCCTGACTCTGGGCTAAGCCAGTCATCACTGCCATGAATTGAGACATCTAGTTTCACATCTCCAATCTCTCATTGACCATCTGGTTCCTGACCTTAGTCAGATCCTGCTGTACTTATTCCATTTGAATGCCGGGAAGATTGTTACGAGTCGGGTACCGGTGTGCGCGATTGACAGGGAACACTCGGCGACGAGCAATGTTTCCTGAGACCACAACAAAGTTAGAAACAATAAATAACAACAAAACCTACAAAACAAAAACAAAGTTAGTATGCAATGCAGTATGCTTATTTGCTTTCCAAGGTATCCGGTTTGGTTCTTGGTTTTGACCTTTCCAGACCTTGAGGAAGATGCTTGATATTGTTGAGAGAAAAGCCCAAATGGAAACAAACTAAAATATATTACAAAGGGGGAATAATACATAGTTTGTTTTACAACACATGCCCATGGAGGGTCAAAATACAATAAAAGGAAAAGTACATCAGACGGAAACAAACAACAAGCAAAGAAATCAGACATTCAGCCCAAATTCATCTTCTCTGACCTCCTTCAGGAGGGCCTCAGTCACTGGACCAGCTGGGTGCTCTGTAATGGTCCTAATGAGGAGGTTCCTGGTAGCAATGGCAGTGGTCAACTTCTTATGCTTGTCCTGGTCCTTTGATCTCTTCAATCCTGCTCTGAGCTTTAACTCTGAAATCTCCTTCTAAGCTGCCAACAAAGCTTCCTGCTGCTTCTTCTCACTGGCCTCGAGTTGTTCAATCTTGGCTTGAGTCTTCTGGTCTTCTTGTGTACGGGCTTCAGTGATCCTGACCCACCTAGCCTGACTCTCTTGCAGATAGAGCTCAGTCCCAGCCTTCTGAATTTTGGCCTCCTTACAGGCATTCTTCAATATCTGTTCCCTGGATCTTGCTTTCCTGATGTAATCCTCTGTCTTCTCAATTTTGGCAAGATGTTCCACCCTGAGCTTATCCAATTTCTCAATGTCCAGACGACCATCACTCCTTTCCCAAAGGGTCTTCTTCAAGGCTTGAGATAGCTGCTCATTCCTTTCCTTCAACTTTTCAAACTCCTCCAGGCTCACTGTTGCTGCAGGCTGTGGTGTGGATGGCCCAGGTATGTCTTCCAAGATGAAAGGCATTCTGGTGATCTGAGCTCTAGTACGGGACCAGTCGTAGTACTGAGCTGAAGCAACATTATTACACCTTCCAAGAATAGCCAACCTTTTTGTCTGGATGTTGTCCCAAGCCCAGGATGCTTGTCTGACAGCAGCTGAATTAGGTTTCACTTCACAATACAGGGTCTCAGCTAAATCATGTCCTCTGGGAGGGTGAACCAAGGCATAGCCCAGTTGTCTCTTAAACAATAAAGGATTGTAGTTGATGCAACCCTTTACTCCTATCAGAGGCACATTTGGGTATTGTCCACAGCTGGTGATAATGTCCTTGCCTTTGGTGCTCTGGGTGCACCATCTGATATCATCTGAGGTCAAGGCAATGAACCTCTTGGCCCAATTCTTCTACTGGTGGGGATTCAAGAAAGTATCTGACTTAGGCAGGTGTTTGAGCAGCCAGGTGTAAAACAAAGGAGCACAACATCTTACCAACTTCCCCCTCTGTTTCTCATTCCTCTGATGAATGGAGTAATAAAAATCTCCTAGCAGTGTGGGTACTGGGTTTCTCAGAAGAAACAAATGGATGTCATTCTTGCTGACAAATTTGGGCTCATCTGCAAACAGTATAGCCCCATATATGCTGAGGGCTAACAGTGCACAGACTGCCCTCCACTCTCCCAATGAAGCTTTCAGGATGGCCTGAGAAATCAAGAAGTCCAAGTGCAAACCAGGGATCCCAGCTTTTGTTGTCATACTCTGCTCAATCAAGGCAGGCTCCAAGTATAGTGTCCTTGCTATTTCCTCATTTCTGGGAGCTGTCATCTCAGGGTTGAAAGGGATTCCACCCCTGATAGGCACTCCAATCAATGAAGAAAATTCCTCCAGCAAAGGCCCTAGCTGAAAGTCTGGAAAGGTGAAACATCTCAAAGGTGGGTCATAAAACTGTAAGCAGGTGTGGATCATGATCCTCTGAGAAGGATCAAGGTCCATAACCATATCCAGGATACCTCCATAGTGTTCCCTAAACAGAGGGATGTAATCAGGTGTGATGAGTGATTGGACCTGCCTGATACCAGTCAACACAGGCTCAAAGAAATGGTAGGATATGTTGATCTTCCTGGGAGTAGTCATGAGTGCTGCTGAAGAAGCTGAAGACAAATGCTGATGAAGATCAAGACTGGAGTACTGAAGGTGGATCACTGACAGACTGGCACTGGTGAGGAGATAACTGAAGCAGGTACCTGATGGAGATTGCTGAAGCAGAGGTCTATTCTGAAGAAGGGGTCAAAACCAAAACCAAGATAATGAAATGGATACCCTGAAAAGCAAATAAACAAATGTTAAATGATGCAATGATGAATATGCAAATGGTATGCAAGGGTTTGTGATTAAGCTGGATCTGATTATCTGTCTTGATATAAGGCCCATGTATGTTCAAAAGTCCAGATGAAGGCTCAGAAATCCAGTAACCAAGGTGGGGGACTCAAATAAAGAGTCACGTGTCCAGGGTAAATCACAAGAAATGTCCAAAGTGGAGTACTCTTAAACAAAACAGTAGCCGAGTATGATGTGGCCAAGGGTTCCTGCAAACCTGTAAACAACCCAACCCCCTCACAGGTAATGTTCTAGAACAAAGATCCTCAGACTCAGATCAGTTATGAGAAGTGTAAACACTTCTAACCCGGAGGTACAGTGTTTACAATAACCATAAAAGATCCTCCTCTAATTCACCCCAGATTCTGAAGGTCATAACAAAGGTCATCCAGACTTAGCAGGCTTCCCAGATAGCCCTAGCACTACAGGAAATCTGTAGCACAGAGTTCTCAAGAAGAAACCCACATCTGAACCGTGTTTCATATTCCCGCACCAGACCGAAATGGAATGGGAAAGAACATAAACCACTCTAGCCTAGGTGTCACTCAGGTCCCAGGTATAGGACCTTAAACTCTCAATGGAACCCCACCCACCAAAACAACAATCCAGATCCAGCAATGACAGTATGAAATATGCAAAACTGTAAAGAAAGCACTAAGACAAAAATTGTACATAAAGCAAAATAAAATGAACACATATAACA
Organism: Lathyrus aphaca; assembly: GCA_963966055.1. NCBI lineage: Eukaryota > Viridiplantae > Streptophyta > Magnoliopsida > Fabales > Fabaceae > Lathyrus > Lathyrus aphaca. The sequence goes on along the minus strand of OZ014520.1, from coordinate 276,616,892 downwards.
CATAACACCCCAGTAAACACATATCAAACAAGTGCTAGGAGGAACCCACAAAAAGAACCAGAAGCCCTGGTTACAGTATAAGATTCCCCAGCAGAGTCGCCAAGCTGTCGCTCCCACCAAATGACACCGGGTCAAGAGGGGTACAGACGCGAACGGTCGGTGAAAGAGAAGAAATGAAAAAGAGTCGCCAGCTAGGCATTTTTATCCCGAAGGAAAGGTAATGCTGCATAAACCTAAGAAAAGATGGATAAGATGGTCGCGAACCAGAGAAACTGAGAAAGGGGGTTGGTTACAACCTGGGAAGGTATTAGCACCCAGATTGTCCGTCGTACTCGACGGGATCCACGCTTGAAAGTTTGTGTTTAAAGGGATAGTGTTCGTGCTATTTTGTGTGCAAAAGTTGGAAAAGAGTACAGGTGTCAGTGCTGGAAAGAAGTGTGAAGTGAAATAAAAGAAGTTTCAGTGTAAGAAAAGAATATGAAGCTTAAGATCATGAAGCTTAAAAGAATAATGCTAGAAGAGGGGGGGAATATACAGAGACTTTTGTTCGATAACTGTTAAGTTATGCCTACGTATTATCTCGTGCAATGAGGAAGTCAGAACACCGTAGTTCGACTCAATGGGACTGAAAGATAAATTGACTTGTGAACTGCTTACTTGTCTATGCTCAAGTGTATGACCTGTCTGGCTCAGGTGCAAACTGTCTTGCATTAGACGGAAGAAGCGAGTTCTCGTTTGTGAGTGAATGAGGTGAGAAAAGAATCCCGGAGGAGACGATTATTGTTTGTTTTTGGTGTTTTCAATCTTTTATTGCTTTTGGAGTTTGTCATAAGAAAATGAGCTTAAGCCTAAACCAAGGGTTAGTAAACTCATCACATCTTCCCTCTGATTAGGGGTAATGAGAACACCTTAAGTATGAAGTAAACACCTCACACTTAATCACCATGATGTAAGATTAAGATCATTAACCTACTTGCATTTATTTAGATGTTTTTGGAGTTTTTGTTTAGTGTTAAGTAATGAGTTTAAGCCATAATCAAAGATTTAATGGACCCATTACACCATCCTAATAGAAGAATAATAGATGAGAACATTTAAGCTGAGGAAGGCTCCTCAACTTAATCCATGATTAGGGATTAACCTCATGACAAAACAAAGCCTTTATTAAAGTGGATTTTAGTTGATGGTAAGATTAAGAAGTGAATTTTATGGTTTGTAAGACAACTTGAGGGGGACTTGTCCATTAACACTAGGGTTAGTCCTTCTTAACCAATTAAGGAAGAATTAGAACCCTAATGCAAGGCCCAAGTTACAAGCTTGATGTCTTAGTGATTATTAGATGGATTGATTAAGAGATTTAAACACATTAAAGGTTTAACACTTAGGATTAAAGTTATACACTCCATCCTAAGAGAAGGATGCAGGCATAATCTTAATCACAAAGCCTTAAAACCTTAATGGTTTAGTCCCTGATTAAGAGATGAGAAGAGAGACACAAAAGATGACACAAAGGTAAAACTAATGGGGGGACTAATCAAACCCTAATTGTTAACATTATTGGGTATTCCTAGGGTTTATGAGGCTTGCAAGAGATCTTCAAGGAAAAGCCACCAAGGAAGAAGCTGGATGGAAGGAAGAGAAGCAGAAAGAAGCAAGACAACTTACTTCACTTAAGAAGATAAGTTGCTTGAAGAAAGAAAGTGAAGAGGGGACATGAATGAGCAAGCTCAATCTAATACAAAAGTAAAATGCAGTAATGAATGCATAATATAGATGAGAAGAGATTATGAGAAGTGATGGCATATTCACTTCTTAAACACTTACCACCTGAAAAGTTAGCAACAAGGAAAGAAGTGAAATGAAAATGAGATGAGATGCAAGGATACCAACCAAAATCAGAAGCATATCATGAGGCAAATGATGCTATAGGATAGCATGAAAGCATGTCATGTGATGTGGATGATTATACAAGCAAGGAGGATGCAAATGAAACATGTAAGAACCATGAAAGTACTTGGATGCATATGACATGAAATGAAAGAAAAAGCATGGAAAATGGATGATGCAATTATCAAACATGATTTCAATATGTCTTAAGATGTCTTATATGACATATGGATGCACAAAATGTCATGGTAAGTTCATGTATGCAAGCATGTGAGGAATGAATGCAAAGGAAGATGTAAATTAGGGTTTATGCAGGAGATACAAAGCAAAATTCAAAATCAGAAGCAAATGACAAGATAGAAAATTGAAAATGGGATTAAATGTACCCTAAACCTATACAAGTTCACTTCCCAAAAGGGAAGACCTAACTCTCAACCCTAAAGAAGTTATGATTTTCTCAAGTTTGCTAGGGTTTTAAGATACCTTTCAATGATAAATGCAAAACAAATTGAAAATGAAGAATAAATTCAAACCAATTTTATCCTAGAAACTACATGACATGAGGAATGCAATGCAAAAAGAAACAACATCAAAATCTTCATGGTTAGGCAGAAAGGATTTTTCTAAGTTAGGGTAAAAATATTGACTTTTAAGAACCCTAAATCCAAAGAAAAATGTCAAAATAGGTCAAGAACCAAAAAGAAATTTGTGTGAAGGGTTTGATAATGTTTCTAAATGTTTTAAAAAGCTCTCTGAATTTTTTTGGAATTTTTAAATACCTAAATGTATTTTTAATTAATTAATCCTCATTAACTAATTAAAAATAATCATTTAAATGATTTAAAAATAATTTTTAATGCAAAAAATAAAAATAAAAATATTTTTGGTTTCTGAAAATTAATAAAAGCTTGGATTAAAATTTCCAGAATTTTTTGATGTCATTTGCTATTTTTTAAAATTTGTTCAAATAAATAGAAAACAAATGAAATAATTATTAAATAAAATGAGAAAATGAGAAAGTCAGCCAATCCAAAGGCCCAGGTTCAAACTCAAGATGGGGGGAATTGACTTCGCGCGCTATCCAAGGGCCATAACTCAAACTACGCTAATCATGATTAAAACCCTAATCTGAGCCCTAATCACTTTCAGGTGACCAGAACAATGTTCCGGTCATCTTCTCCGGCTATCCTCTCATCCAATCTCCCTCAATACGCAACCCTAGACCCTTAAACTCTCCAGAAACGATCCCCACCCCAATCTAAACAAGAATTAGCCATCAAACAAAATTTATTTCACATGAACGGAGAGATTCGAAGCAAAACGGAAAATTTCTCAGAAATTTCAAAAGCTTCATACATGCTTAAAACTGGATCATTTTCAAAACCAAAAGGTGTAGTGTGATCAGTGAAGCAAGGAGAAAAATCTAAGAACTTAAGAAATCATTTCTGGAAAAAATGTTCTTGATGATACCTGAACTGAAGCTTTCAAAAATGGCACTGGCTGGCTGCTTCTTTGCTTCAAATCAGCTCCAATGATCCTCCTGAAGAGTTTGTGATGCTTGGTTGGAGTTTAAATGGTCTCTAAATGAAGTTGGCAGAAATTCAGTTCAAGCAATGTCAAAATCGTGTTTTTGATTCAGGGTGTTTTAGGGGAAAATGAAGGGTGGGAAATGATCAGCAATGGATATGGAGTTGAATGATGGAATTTGTTTTGAGGTTTGATGGCTGAGCTATGAGTTTCGAAGGCTTTTGCATAAGAGGGAGTTTTTGTGATTGCTGAGTTCTTGGAGGTTTCAGCTTGTGTTATGTTATGGAATGGCTTGCTTTTGGTACACATATCATGCTGGGATAGGTCAGAGGGTGGGTGATGGCCTATGTTGATTGGTATGGGGCAAAATGCATAAAGTCAAGAGTTGGTGTACTTGGGGTATGGGCAAGTGGAAGGCTGAGACAGGGGCATGGCTATGCGCAACAAGGATCAAGGAATGCTATGAAATCAGATTTGATGAGCTGTGGCAAGTGGATGAAAGGTTTTGATCCATTTTGCAAATTCATTAAGTTTTGGCCCCTTTTGGATTTTGTAAAGTTCAAGGCATGAAACTTGGAATTTCTTTGGGCAATTCTGAATTTTATGTCATGTATGATGTTTGTGTAATGGTTAGAAGTCAAAATGAGGTCACAAAATGCTTTGGCAAGTGTTTTTGCAAACTTCCCTCTTTGGTGCATAAGTAAAATTTTGTGATTTTTCCCAACTTTGCAAGGCCATAACTTGAGTTCTATGATGAATTAGATCAAGTTATTGTACTTTTTGAAAAGGAAATGATCCAATATACAACTTTCATGACCAAGAATTTTTCATTTGAAGCATTTTTGAATCAAAAAGAGGAGGTTGAAAAACTTTCCCAAAATGGCAATTTTGCATTACAAGTCACTTTCCCAAAATGGCAACTTTGCAAATGGCTTGAAATTCTTCAATTTTGTGAACTTCTAACCTCTTTTAAGATCAAATAAAGATCACATACACCCAAAATGATGGAGAAGACCCTTTGGTTGGGTGATTGGGGCCTCAGATGCCCTGATTTTGAACTGACTTGCTTAAGAAGTCATCTCTTGATCAGATGCCTTCCCCATTGAATTTCTTCATGAAAATTGGTATGCATAATCCTTATAGCATATAATGACCAATAGAAACAAGAATGAGCAAAAAATTTGGAGTTATGGCCTCTGAAACCAAAACCCTAATTTTAGGTCATCTGTGTAGTTAAGCTGTGCTCTTCTTCCACACCTTCCTCAGTTCTTGTGATTTTCTGACTTTCTTGATCTTGGGGAGGATATAATATGATGCTTGAACATACATGGACCCTCTTGAGATGATTAAAGACCTTTGGAGTGGCTCAGATAGCTCAGGGATTGCTCAAATCACAAACCCTAGATGCAGATGACTTTGAACCAATCATGATATGATTGAAATAATGAAAATGAGAAGAATCACAAGCCATGGTGAAATGAGTGAGGGAAAATTTGGGGTTTTTACACATCCCAAAGTCATCCTCCTTGACTTCCTTTAGGAGAGCATTAGTCACTGGTCCAACTGGATGCTCTGTGATGGTCCTAATAAGAAGGTTCCTTGTGGCAATGGCACTTGTCAACTTCTTATACTTGTCTTGGTCTTTTGATCTTTTCAACCCCTCCCGGAGCTTCAACTTAGAGATTTCCTTATGTGCTGCTAACAAGGCTTCTTGACTCTTCTTCTCATTAGCTTCCAGCTGCTCTATCCTAGCCTGGGTCTTCTGATTTTCTTGCACACGAGCCTTAGTGATCCTGATCCACCTAGCATGACTCTCCTCCAAGTAGTGCTCAACTCTGGTCTTCTGAATCTTAGCTTCTTTGTAAGCATTCTTTAATACCAACTCCCCTGCTCGTGATTTTCTGATGTAATCATCTGTCTTCTCAATCTTGGTCATATGCTCGATCCGGAGCTTCTCTAACCTCTCATTGTCCAGACGACTATCATTCCTCTCCCAGAGGGTCTTCTTCAGAGCTTCAGAAAGCTGGGTATTCCTCTCTTTCAACTTCTCAAACTCCTCTAAACTGACTATAGCTACAGGCTCTACTGCTGATGGCCCTGGCACATATTCCAGGGTGAATGGCATGTGGGTGATCTGTCCTCTGATGCGAGACCAATCAATGTACTGAGCTGAAGCTATGTTGTTGCACTTTCCAAGAATAGTAGTCCATTTTATCTGTATGTTATCCCAAGCCCAGGCTACTTGTCGGATGATGGTATGATTATTCTGAACATCACAGGAAAGGGTCTCTGCTAAATCCCGCTCTCTTGGTGGATGTACTAAGGCATACCCTAGCTGCCTTTTGAAAGCAAAGGATTGTAGTTGATGCAACCCTTCACTCAATAAGAGGTACATTGGGATATTGCCCATAACTTGTAATTTTATCTCTGCCCTTGGTGCTCTGAGTACACCACCTGATGTCTTCTAAAGTGAGAGCAATCATTCTCTTAGACCAATTTCTTGACTGATGAGGATTCAAGAAAGTTTCTGTCTTTGGCAGGTGTCTCAATAACCAACAATAGAAGAGAGGTGCACAACATCTGACTAATCTTACCCTCTTCTTCTCATTTCTCTAATGCACTGAGTAATAGAAATCCCCTAGCAAGGTAAGATCTGGATTCTTTAGCAGGAAGATATGAATATCATTCTTGCTTACAAACTTAGGCTCGTCTGCAAACAAGATGATTCCATATATGCTAAGGGCCAAGAGAGCACAAAAAGTTTCCAACTTCCCAACTGCAGCATGATTGGTGTCCTGAGTGATCAAGAAGTCCAAATGGAGGCCTGGGATTCTAGCCTTGGTGGTCATATGCTGATCAATGAGGACGGCTTCCAAATACAAAGCCTTAGCTATGTCTTCATTTCTTGGAGAAGTCATCTCAGGGTTGAAAGGAATCCCTCTCCTGATGGGGACACCCAACAACATGGAAAATTCTTCTAACAAAGGACCCAACTGAAAATCTGGGAAAGTGAAACATCTGAGAGGAGGATCATAGAACTGAAGGCAAGTGTGAATCATGCTCCTCTGTGATGCATCCAAGTCCATGATCATGTCCATAATACCACCATAATGTTCCCTGAATAAAGGGACATGATCAGGAGTGATGAGTGTTTGAATCTGCCTGATGCCTGCTAGAGAGGGCTCAAAGAAATGATAAGTAATGTTTCTCTTCCTGGATGAGTCCATACTGACAATGGATATTGATGAAGATAACTGAAGACAATTGGAGAAGATATCAGCTGAAGAAGATCTCTGAGGAAGATAACTGATGAAGATGGCTGAGCAGAAGAACAATCAAAACCAAACCAAAGATGATGTGGATACCCTATAAAACAAATAGAAAAATGTTAAAATGATGCAAAATGATGTATGCAAAATGATATGCAAGGGTTTGTGATCAGGTGCTAGATCTGTTATTTGCTTTGGATAAGGTCCATAGTGTTCAGAAATCCAGATGGAGGATAGAGAACTAGTAACCAGGTGGGAGACTCAAATAAAGAGTCACAAGTCCAGGGTTTCATAGAATCAGTCCAAAATAGTGTGACCTTAAAAACAATATTAGTAACAGGGTATGATAAGTCCAAGGGTTCCTGCAAACCTGTAAACATCCCAACCCCCTCACAGGTATTGTTCTAGAACAAGGATCCTCAGACTTGGGTCTATTATGAGAAGTGTAAACACTTCTAACCCGGAGGTACAATGTTTACATTAATCATAAAGGATCCTCCTCTAATTCACATCAGATGTTGAAGGTCATCTAAAAAGGTCATCCAGACTTAGCAGGCTTCCCAGATAGCCCTAGCACTACAGGAAATCCGTAGCACATAGTTCTCAAGAAGAAACCCATGTCGGAACTGTGTTTCATATTCCCGCACCAGACTGAAATGGAATTGGAAAGAATATGAAGCCACTCTAATCCTATGTGCCACTCAAGCTCCAGGTGTGGAACCTTACTCACTGAGATACCCTTCCCACCAAGGCAAAACAACAATTCCAGCACATGATATGATAATGATAAATGAAATGCATAAAACAGTAAATGAAAGCAATAAATAAAGCTGTACAGAAAGCAATAAATAAAGCAATAGACAAAAGCACACATGACACATAACACCCCCATAAACACAAATTAAATAAGCGCTAGGAGAAACCCATAAAAAGAACCAGAAGCCCTAGTTGGAAGATAAGGTCCCCAGCAGAGTCGCCAAGATGTCGCTCCCCTGAAAAGACACCAGGGTCCCAAGGTGCAGACGCGAACGGTCGGATAAAGAGAAAATGAAGGTTGAATTGAATAGAGTCACCAGCTAGGCATTTTTATCCCGAAGGAAAGGTAATGCTGCATAAACCTAGAAAGAGATGGATAAGACGGTTGCGAACCAGAGAAACTGAGAAAGGGGGTTGGTTACGACTTGGGAAGGTATTAGAACCCAGATCGTCCGTCGTACTCGACGGGATCCACACTTATAAGATTGTGTTTAAGAGGGGTAAGTGTATGTGCTATCTATGTGTAAAAGCTAGAAAAGGAAGTATAGGTGTCAGTGCAAAAAGGTGAATTGCTCAGGAACTGAGGCTTTAGAAAGGAATGCTGAAAGAGGGGGATGACAAAGAGACTTTTGTTTGATAACCGTTAAGTTATGCCTACATATCCTCTCGTGCAATGAGGAAGTCAGAACACCGTAGTTCGACTCAAAGAGACTAAAAATGAATTGACTGTGAACTGCTTGCTTGTCTATGCTCAAGTGTATGACTCGTCTGGCTCGAGTGCTAACTGTCTTGCATTAGACGGAAGAAGCAAGTTCTCGTTTGTGAATGAGTGTGATGAGAAAAGAATCCCGAAGGAGACGATTATTGTTTGTTTTTGTGTTTTTGTTTAGTGTTAAGTAATGAGTTTTATCTCTAATCACATATTAGTGAACTCATTACACCATCCTAATAGAAGGATGATAGATGAGAACACTTAAGTTGAGGAAGGTACCTCAACTTAATACATGGTTAAGGATTAAATTCATTATATAACAAGCCTTTATTAAATGGATTTTAATTAAGGGATGAGATCAAGAAGTTGATTTTATGGTTTGTAAGACAATTTGAGGGGGACTTATCCATTAAACACTAGGGTTAGTCCCTCTTAAACATAAGGAAGAGATAGAACACTAGGGTTAGTTCTCTCATTTTCTCTCCCAATTTCCAAATCACTCAAAGTTCCTCTTCCTTGAAGATCACCAAACTTTGCATTAAAGTTTGTTCATCTTGGAACTAGCCCTTCATCCATAGCTTCTTTGCATATTTTTTCTGGTTTTACTCCTGGTTCAGATCTGATTTGGTGGTTAGAAGTGCTTTTGGAACTAAGTTCTTGCAACAAGATCCTTTTGCATTTATTTTACATTGTGTGTGAAGAATAGCACTGGATCTTTGAAGTTTTCCACGAGATTCATCATTTCCAGCTTGAACAACACTTACCAAAGCAGATCTCAGTTTTGTAGGTTAGTTAAGCTCATATCCATCTCTGTTTTTAGCTTATTTACATGCTTGTGTTGTAGATCCACCATGTGCTTGTGCTAATTGCTTGTTTTCTTGTGTTGATTTGGTTGATTTGTGATTGGATCTACATGTTAATGTTCATGAACATAATTGTGTTTGATTAATGTGAATTAATCTTATTATTTCATGCATAATTGATTGCTGGATTATTGAAATAAGCTGGTTTGGACTGCCATTTTTCTGCAGGTTTTTGTTGTTGTTCGCACAATGTTAACCGGTTAATGCTTTTGGTTAACCGATTAATGCGTCTGTTTTATGACTTATTTGCTACAGGTTTAGGTTGGTTAACCGGTTAACGCTTTTGGTTAACCGGTTAACAGTGAGGCAGAATGACATTTTTGGGATGTTTTAAGTTTGTTTGCTTCTCATACTTGCCATAATCATCATGGATCATTGTATGATCATTTTATATACTTGTTTATTGTGGTTTACTTGCTGGTTGACATATGCTTTCATTATCTCGACACATGATTTCATTTTCAAAGCTTGGCATGTCTGATGTTTTTGTTTTCTTGAAACTTCGAACATGTTAATTCCATTAATTGTGTTGATGTGTTAGCATTTGATTGATGTGCTGAATATGTGCTGGAAATTTTACTAACATTTGTAGGGGCAATGGTAAGTGAAGTGTGGAGGTTATCCACATTTCAACTCTTCATCTCTTCCTTTTGATTTGCTTTCTATTTTGTGATTGTTGATGTGCCTTATGCCATCATGTGGTTCAACTTTGCATTCCCCCCCTTTAGAAGCAACTTATCTCCTTTAGAGGAGTAAGTTGTTCTCTAGCTTTCTTCTCCTTTTCTTTTGTTTTTCTTTCTTCTTTCCTTTATTTTCATTAGGATAAAACTCAAACCACACTAACCTAGGTATTTCATGCATGATAACTCTTAGGATTATTAGTCCCCCTTTTTAGTCTTTTACCTTTGAGATCCTTTTGGTGCTCTCTCTTTCTCATCTTCATACAAAATCTAAAAAACATTAATAATAGTTAAGTTGACCTTCCCTTTTGTCATACTCTCAAAGAAAAGCTAAAAAACACTTATTCACTTTAATCCACAAAAATACTTAATAATACAAACAAGTTAGTGAATTTAAATCTTAATCTTAGGAAACAAGTTTGAGGATCTTCCTCATTCTTGATGGACTTGTTACTCATTCTATTTTGGGATGTGGTAATAAGGACATGTCCTTAGAAAAGGATTTGCCTTCACTTCTTTGTGCCACACTCTTTAAAAAGACTTCTAAAAAAACACAAACAAACAATAAGCGTTTTTCCTTCGAGAATTCTCTTCTCACCTCACTCACTCTCATCGTACGAACTTGTCACTACTTGTCACTTTGCAAGACGGTAACGCACTCGTCGTCCGAGCTTGCAACACCTGAGCATTGACATAGGCAGTTTAAGCCTTAAGACACCAGCAATCTTTTCCACCCCTAGTTAGGGGAACTACGACGACTCTGATCCTCATGTCCAGATGAGGTATGTAGGCAGCGGGGTAGGGCCCGTTCGAGCAATCCTTATTTTCCCTACATTTTTCCTCTTTGTTTTCTTTCTCAATTCCTTTTCCAGTTTCAGTCCTTTCTTTTTGCAGCAGCCTTCATTCTTTCACCCTTTGAAACATTTTCTTTGCAAGCGTGGATCCCATCGGGTACGACAGACGATCTAGGGTGCTAATACCTTCCCAGGTCGTAACCGACTCCCGAACCCAGTTTCTTTGGTTTGCAGGACCTTTGTCATTCCTTTTCTTTTCTTCAGTTTGTGCAGCATTACCATTCCCGTTCCTTCGGGATAAAAATGCCTGGCTGGCGACTCTACCTCTTCCACGCCACTTTCGCGTTTGTATCAGGATGGAAATCCAGGGAGCGACACCTGGCGTGTTCTTCTGGTTGACTTCACATCATATTTTTTTGATTGATTTACTTGGACTAGGTATTCAGATCTAAGGATTCGTGTAAAATCTAAGCAGATCTCATTGGATTCATCATACGGTTCACAAAGAGTCTTACATTTGACTCTCTCCCTTGTTGACTAGGATTCTGAAACTGGGTTTATGAGCAATAGGCCTTGCACTTCTCTGCTTTCCACACCCCAGTTTTAGGGCCCAATTACTTTTGTAAAACGAAATACACCCCCTGAGTTTCAAATTAATTCAATTAATTAATTAATTTAGATTAATTATTATTATTAAGGTTTATTAATATGATCATGAATAAACTTCTGGAATACTTTTAGGATTTTAAAATATTAATAATTTTTTGTTTATTATTTTCTTATATTGTTAAGGTTTATTAGTTAAATAATTAATTAACTAATTAGGATTTAGATTTTTTAGAGAATTTTATTAGGGATTAGGAATTGAATAAATAATTAAATGGTTTTCTTTGGATATTTGGTTTATATTTTATAATAATAATCTTTATTTTATAATTATGTTTGGATTTTAGTTCGTTTTATATTTAACGTGAAAAAAGTATATTTAGGGATTTTCTTCATAAAAATGAACAAAACTCTTTTAATTATCTATTATTGGGATAAATCATTTAGGGAATTAAATGATTTTTGTGGGATCATACTTTGAGGTTTTAAATTTGTATTTTGTTTGAGGATTAAAGCATGGGGTCTAAATTTGGGGTTTCAAAAATTTGTGTGGGATTAAAATAAAGGGTTTTCAAATTATGATTTTGGGGTTTTCATGAACATTTTGGGGTTTTATTTAAGGGTTTTTTTAAATAGGGTTTTATGAAAATAAATCGATTTTTTTATAATAATGTAAAATGGGGTTTTAAAATAAAGGTTTTTTCTAATAATTTAGAAAGGGGTAGTTAGAATTATTAGCATTAAGGTTACAGGTAGGGGAATCGAACTACAATGCTCCGATCATTCGAATGGAAGGTACGTAGACATAGGGTTTACATAAACCCTAGCGAGTGCAATTAGGGTTTTATCGTTTTTTTTGTTCTTATTATTGTATTTATTTTATTTTATTCCATACAAACAATCCAACCTTAGAATTCTAGGAAGGATCCTATCGGATACCATAGAAGTGAGGAGAGTCTAACACCTTCCTCTCATTTAACAGACTTCCGAACCAAAGGTCTCTACCTTAGGAATTTAGGTTTATCACTATTTTTAGCATAGAAATGTGATGACGCCTCTAAATTTTAAGTCGGTCGCGACATCTGACGACTCTGCTGGGGATCCTTAGAAAGTCAATCCTAATTCTAGGATTTTAGGGTTTTATTTGTTGGAATGTTTATTTTTGGATTTTGTTTTTGTTTGTATTTTTTTATTTTTGGTTTATTTTCTTAGGTTATTTTAATTATTATTATTATTATCTTGTTTTTTAATTATTGCTATTATTATTATTATGGATGTTATTATTATTTGATTTTGTCATGCATTGGTTGGAATATATGTGTGAAGCTCAAACCCAAGCTTGAGTATAACCTTAGATATTAGGATATGGAATGGAAGTGACTTTGATGAGGTGTACACCTCATTAATGCATGGAGGCCCCACTCGGAATAGATTCTCCAATGGGCGCATCACCTTCAAGGTTAACCTTTGGCGGAGGATGATGACTTGGCAGTTGATTCTTGACTCAGGGAACCAAGAAACCCTATTCTTTGATAACCTTGTGTATTCACCCCTGAAGGGGTCATTACCAGGTTCCTGCCTAAGTTGGACATATCCCGAAATATTACCGTAGGAAGGCTTGCTTCTTCTCATGGTAATACAAGGGTATAGTCCTAAAACTGTATGGATGATCAAAACCTTATATCCTACATGTGAGGGGATTGGGTAGTAAAACTCTAAAACCATCCTAATATAGGGGCCCACCCAAGTTAGGTCATGCTTGCAGGTTACCCTACCAAATAAAAAATTTAAAAATAATTTGTTTCATCATAATCATGTCATCAATTTTTTTTTGCATCAACCTTCATAAGGGATCTTGAAATATTTGTTTTGCAAAGAAAGGCCAAGCAAAGAAAAATGGCAACCCATAGGAAAAGAATTATTGCACTTAAGGCAAGGACATCTGATATTTAGGGGTTAAAGGATTATGCTTCAATGGTACCCAAGGAAAGAAGAAGATCTATAATACATAAATACAGGGAGATCTTGGATCTTACCGCTAATTCATTCAAAGAAGAAGGACTAACAGCCTTAGCTCAGTACTATGATCTAGAACTAAGGTGTTTTCAGTTCCAAGACATCCAGATGCCCCCCACATTAGAAGAATTTCGTAGGATTTTAGGTTCTTCCATGAAAGACAAGGTTCCCTTCAAGAGTATAGGAAATTTCCTTCCATTAAAGAAGATTGTCGAACATCTTCGCATAATTGATGAGGAATTAAAGGACAATGTAATAACACTAGAAGGTTTTCAGGGCTTTCTGAAGAGTTTTTGGGAAAATAAGGCTAAAGAGTATGCCACTTTCAGGGATTGGGAGGCAATGGACAATATCATGGTACTTCTATCTTCGGGTTAGTACTATTTCCAAGTGCGCATAACTTTGTGGATATGGCGTCAATCAACATGTTCTTGGCCGTGTCTATCGTAGAAGAAGACCTTATACCCGCTCTCCTAGCTGATGTTTTCCTCACGCTTCACCAAGTATGGGAAAGGAAGAAAGAGGTTATGCTATGTTGTGTTCCTTTACTATAAAAATGGATGTGTTCTAACCTAGTGAATGATGCAAGAAGCATGAATCAAATGAAAAAAGATGACTGGGCTCAATACTTAGCTTCTCACAAAGATACTAACATCATTTGGTTTCCTCAAATTCTGAATCGCGGGGATATAATCTTAAATTGTGGGAATTTTCCTAATGTGCCATTGATAGGATCTAGAGGGTGCATAAATTATAATCAAGTGCTAGTAATGAGACAATTGGGGCATCCTTTAGCTTATGAACCAAATGATGGTTCATTTGTAGGGTTTATTCTACAAAATGTGAATACAAAAGATACATTCGTCATCAAAATCATTGAATCTTGGAAACATCGTATTAAGGGTAAAGGCATCCTCAAAAGACCAAGGGAAGATTCAGTAAAGTCTTACAAATAATGGATGAAGGAAAGGATGAATATAGTAAGACTACCCTTTACAATAAAGCAATCGGTAAAACCAACAACTCCCCAACTAACTATGAGTTCAATGGAAGAACAAGAGAAACTCCGGATGTCCATTCTACGATTGAAAAAAGAAAAAGAGGAATGGGAAGCCAAATGTAATTAGACCATGAAAGAGAAAGGTCAACTTAACCTAGAACTTCGGGATATAAAAGAACAACTAAGAGTTAGTGAAGGGATAGCCAGAATGGAAGAAGAAAAGAAGGAGCGAGCTCATGCAGATCTTGACGCAGTAATCTCACAACTCAAGAATCATAAATTAGCCCTAGACAAAGCTTGGCGCCAAAGGGATGAATGGAAGGACATCTGGATGAGTTTTATGCAAAGGGTGGCAAGGGAATAATTGGAGGGTCACATTCAAGCATTGGAGACTTAAGTTCACAACTTAGTTGATACAATCGTAGCAAAATTAGATGCACAAAGGGAATCAGAAGAATCTAACAGGAAAAAGAAACTTCTACGTGGGGCATATGATGAATTGGAAGCTTGGAGCACTTATGCAGAAACATACATCTAACAAATGGAGGGCAAGGCTAATGAGGATATGCTAACCCTAAGATGGCTCACTAGAGAAGAACGATACTACAAGAACGATATTTGAAGTTGTTCATATTGTTCAACGACATTATGCATGAGATACCCCGAAGACTAAGGGAAGCGGGAGAGATGGCCATCATATTCAAACAGAAAGAAGAATTTATGGAGTTTCTCAGGCTATGCCAGTTTATGGTGGAAGACTATAGGAAGAAGATTAAGAAGTGTGCTTAGAATTACAATAGGGTTATTTGTTATAGTTTTTTATTTACTTTTATGCGCGAATAAAGGGCTGCAACCCTAGTTTGATTTCCTAATGTAATAAATAGGGCTTTGACCCCAAACTTTCCTTTCTTGCAATTTTAATAAAGTACTTTGAATTTCCATTATGCTTTGCTTTGCTTTATGTCTGATGAATGTTTCAATATCTCGAATAAAGTGTTTTTCATACATACATTCGCATGCATATTACATACATCAATAAGAACATGTCTTAAGAAGGTTAAACGGAAAATAATTTTCAAAAACATCTTATCTCATAATCATCGAGCTCAATAACTTGACTTCCTGGCCTCGCACTCGAGCATTTCAGAAACAAGTTATGGATCAGTTGGAGAAAAACCAAGCAACTCTCAGAGGAGATATAGATGTAGTCAAAGAAAAAATGAATGATATTAAAGCCAAGATTGATCAACTAACTCCCGCTATCCACAACCTGATAGCAAGAGACACTGAGGATAGCCAGATGACAAATAATCCTACTCCAACTCCTGCTCATGAGGGTGGTATCCCACTGCTAGGATTCGTGCATGACTTGGAAAATGAAGAAGCTAAGGCAGACAAACATAAGACTAGTAACCTACCTCCTGAAGGAGTGGTTCCACCACCTGTTCAAAATGGGGCACCTAAAATCCCATATACTTATGTTCCTCAAGCCAACTATGAGGATTGGAACATCCAATACGAAGGAAAAAACTCAAGGCCAAGTGGGCATAAAGGAGTTCCTAATGTTGAAGAAAATATGGTTGATGACAGGTACAAAGGGATTGATGAAAGACTAAAGGTTGTTGAGAGAAATAACTTCTTGGGGATGGATGCTTTGGATATGTGATGCGTACCAAATGTGGTCATACCGACAAAGTTCAAACTACTAGAATTCGAAAAATATAAGAGTGTGAGTTATCCTAAGAATCATATCAGCATCTTTACAAGGAAAATGGCTACTTATGCTAAAAACAAAAATTTGATGATCCATATCTTTCAGGAAAATCTAAGTGGGGCATATTTGAACTGGTATATGCAATTAGAGAGGACTCACATCAAGACATGGGTTCATTTGTTCACTGTATTTGTAAAACAATATCAGTATAATGTGTACATGGCACCTAATCGCTTACAACTGCAAAATGTCTCTCAGAAAGGAGATGAGCCATTTAAAGAATATGCCCAAAGATGAAGGGAACTGGCTTCTCGTGTGCAACCACCCTTATGGGAGAGTGAGTTAGTATATATGTTCATGAGTACCCTGCCAGGTCCGTTAATAAAAACATGATAGGATCAGTGTCAACAGGATTTGCTGATTTGGTCCTTATCAGAGAAAGAATTGAAAATGGGCTAAGGACTGGGAAAATTGGGAAAGTACCCTCCAATCCACACAACAACAAGAGGTATTCTGGAAATAATTCACAGAAAGGGGATGTCAATGTTGTGGAGCCCATGTCTTACACTCCATACGTGGAAATGGTGGCTCCTAATCAACACGTACCTCAAGCACCTCCTGTTTTTCAACAACAAGCATGAGGGCACCGCAACAAAATCAGTAAAAAAAATAAGTATCCTAGAAGGGAGTATAAGATGCCTTGGAAATATTTTGATCCTCTTCCTACGACGTACACTGAGATCTTACCATTCTTAATTCAAAAAGGAGTGGTAGAGATTAAGCCATTACCACTTCAAACTGGGGATCTCCCCCGGGCATATAATCCTAATGTAAGATGTGATTACCATGCTGGATCACCAGGACATACTACTGAAAATTGTTTGGCTATTAAGTTCAAGGTGAAAGAGCTATTGGATCAGAAGGTCATCAACTTCACTCCTGAAGGACCAAATGTGGGAAATAACCCATTACCAGGGCATGCTGGGGAAAATATCAATATGATCGATGAGATTAAAGAGAATATCTTGTTTGAAAAGGTGGATCAATAAAGACTTTTATTAAAATGATAAGGAAGTACTTATTGGGTAAAAAATTCTTGAAAAGTTACACGCCAATTGCATCAATTTCATAGTCAACCCTGAAAAATTAAGAAGATGAGGAAGATACTTCAATAGCTGATGGATCAAGGGGTAGTACAAATTGGATATTCAAGAAAGACAGAGGAGGTAGAAGCAATAGAGCCTTTTGACATCCCATATCAAAGAAGGGAGGTTCCAGCACCGATTCAGATCCCATATCAAAGGAGGGAGGTACCAACACCAATTTAGATCCCCTAACAAATAAGGGAGATGCAAATGCCAATTCAAATTCCATATTCGAGGCCCGCACAAGCACCCATCCAGATACCTGCAAGGAAAGCTATTCCAGATTCGAAATCAATGCCTCACAATTCGAAAGATGTACCATGGAATTATGGCAATACTACTCTTGGAAGAAGGAACCATACTACTACGCATACCGTCACTAATATAGCAGTTATTAGAGGGATGACTTGTAGCGGGAGAATATAAACACTTGAGACATCTAAGAAGAATGTGCTAGAAGGATCGAAAGGGAAAGAGACTGCAGAAGTGGGTAAGGGATCCTCAAAGAAGAATGTTCCTAGGAGGACGCTGGGGAATTTCTAAGATTCATACAGAAAAGCAACTACATGGTGATAGATTAACTCAGTCAAACACCTTCAAAGATCACTACGTTATCTTTGTTGTTATGTTCGAACGCTCACCGAGAAGCTTTACTCATAATACTAAATGAGATCATGTCACCAAGGATATAACAGTGGATCAATTTGATGGGGTCGTCATTAATATTGTCACAAGTACTTGTTTGGGTTTTATTAGTGACGAAATACCTTGTGAAAGGCAGGAACATAATAAGGCCTTGCACATATCCTTCAAATTTCAAGACACTATACTTTCGAGAGTGTTAGTAGACACGATTTCAACTCTAAATGTCATGCCAAAGGACACTCTTATGAAATTAACTTTTGTAAGAACTTTTATGAAAGCTAGCACTTTAGTGCTGAAGGCTTTCGATGACTCTAAAAGGATGGTAATTGTAGAAGTTGATATATCTATCATGGTAGGACCATATACCTTTATAATGACCTTCCAAGTTATGAACATTAATCCTTCCTACAGTTGTCTTCTAGGACGACCTTGGATTCATGTTGTGGGCGCAGTCACTTCAACACTTCATCCAAAATTGAAGTTCATATCTGGGAATAAGCTAATAATCGTGGATGGGAGGAGGACATGTACGTCATTCATCTATGATCTTTCAGATATATAGAGGTGGATGGGGAGACTATTGAAATACCATTTCAAGCCTTAGAAATTGCAACGGTTGATCGAAGACAAGTCGTTCAGCAAGAAGGAGGCCCAAAGAAGATCTTGGATCTAATATAGAACGAAGATACAAGAAGATGGGGTAAGCTTCTAGAGATTCATGAGAAGAAGGATCGGTTCAGACTGGGTTACAAACCGGTTAATCAAGGGGTTTAAAAGATCTACAAGTAAAGGAAGGTTTCTCCTATCAATGAAACTTTCCACGGTGATGGGTTCGAAGGTCAACATCAAGTGGCTGCTATTGAAGAGGATGGGAAAGGGATATTAGACTTGGCGTGTCATTGTGAACCAGATATAGTCCTTAACAATTGGAAGGTCATTGGGATCCTGAGATGATTTCTGTTTCAAAGTAATTTTCTTTTTATAATAATAATAATAAGTTACTTGCTATGCTTAAGGCAAGTTGAACAAAGCTTTGTATGGCCACCCTTGTTTCTCTTAATTATTTTATCAATAAAATTGCATTTTAGTTTTCAATAAAGATTTGTTTTCTTTCATTTGCATTTCTTTCACAAAATGAAAAGACTTTCTTCCAATATTTTCACTCTAAAAATAGTTCATATAAAAGGAATAATAACAAAAGAAATCTTTCTGCATGCAAATTTAAAAATGAACCTATTGAACATAACATCAACATAATCCCTGTTGACTTCGAATTACCGATTTACCAAGCAGATGAGGGTGATGGGGAAGAATGTGATCTTTCGGAAGAATTAGCCATATTGTTAAGGAAATAGGACAAAGAAATACAACCTCACCAGGAACTAGTGGATGTGATCAATCTAGGGACTGAAGAAGAAAAGAAAGAGGTTAAAATCAACACTTCATTAAATGAGGGTATAAAAGAAGAACTGGTCAAGATTTTACGAGAGTATACTAATGTGTTTGCTTGGTCATACCAAGACATGCCCGGGCTCGATACCAACATTGTGGAACACAAGCTGCCACTTAGGCCAGAATGCCCTCCGGTGAAACAGAAATTAAGGAGAACTAGACCCGACATGATTCTCAAAATCAGGGAGGAAGTCAAGAAGCTATTTGACACTGGATTCATAGTTGTCGTGAAGTATTCAGAATGGGTAGCCAACATTGTGCCGGTGCCGAAGAAGGATGGGAAAGTAAGGATGTGTGTAGTGTAACGCCCAAATTGTTTAATTAAATATTGGTGTACATTAGGTGCTGGTTTTCGTTGAGTTGCTAAGTTGGTTTGAATTAAGTTGTATAAGTCGATTTAAGTTGATTTAAGTTGCATTGTTTTTATTTGGTCATAGTTGAATTAATTAAGTCGTGGGTTATTAGTGGCATTGTGGTAGCTTGATAAATGTGCTTGTTGGTAATTAGTAGTAATTGTGGGGGTGTGTGGTTGAGGCCCATTAGAATTATTAAGGTTAATTAAAAGGAAAACCATAAGTTAAGTGGAATTAGTGGAAATTAGATTACCAGTAAGAAGAACAAGAAGTTGGAAAAGAGGTGGTTACGTGAAGTGCATAGGAGAGGAAAAAGCCAGGTTTATGATCGAAAAATGTTGGAGTCTCCTTCAATCCAAAGGTAAGGGTGGGATGAATAAGTTGATTTTGATGATTAAGAAAATTGTGTCGATGTTGTGTTGTTTGTTGAATGGTGTGTTGGTTGATTGGTGAAACAATTGGAGAATGAATTGGATTGAGAAGAGTTACAGAGACGAAACAGAAAGCGTAGGGTTTGGCTTTTAGACTACCGTCTTATTTTCCAGACGACCGTCTGGGATTTGTGATGTCTGTCATATCCCTAGGAAGATCATCACAAAGTGTGACGATGGTCACACGAGTTTGGGGGAAAATTGTTATTTTGTTTCTGTGTCGTGTTGTGTCCGTGTCTGCAATATCAGTCTATCATAAATTAGCTATAGTTGCATAATTAAGTCGAAGAATATTATGTGAAGTAGCTTAGGTCTCAATAATCAATTGACAGGGAGTTGATAAGTAATTAGGCATTGGATCAGTAGAAGGAAAATAAGTAACAAAAGAGTAGAATTAGTTGCAGGTTTGGTATGTTGGTTGCTGTCATGGATTTAACAGAAACACAGTAATAAACTAGTAACAAGTAGTAATAACAGAGCATAGTAACTATTTTAATTAATCGGTTTTAGTCGGAACTTGTAAATAAGAGTGTAGTGTAATTGTTGTACTTGTGTTGTGTTGTTTGCTGCAAGTTGAAAAGTTGCTGGTTTTTGTTGTATGTGGCCATGCCTTATAAATGGAAAGATTATGAGTTGCAGGCCTTTGGCCAAAGTTGGACGTTATTATGTTGTTATGTCGTTATAGTTGTTGTTGTTGTTTGATACTCATGTTGAGTCTCATAGAATATCATCATTCAAGTCGGTATGATTATAATTTGGGAGTTTTGCTCCGTTGGTACCACATGCATCGCATTTGTCTAAGTTGCATATCAATTTGCATGTTACGTTGTGGTGTTGTATTTTATGTTGATTTTAAGTTGTTGGTTGTTTTCGAAGTGGTGATTCATTTAATCTAATTCAATATGTTATTTATCATATTCTTGATTATAATATTAGATATCTCACCCTTTCTGTTTGAATGTTGCCCTTTGTTGGTAACGTGTAGGTGATCTAGAGTAAGACGTAGTACCTTAGTAGATTGGAGTCGGTGTTGTCGCTCTGATACGTAGCACTCGGGGGATAACACTTGTTTTATGCTAATGTTGACTTTTGTTATAGTTTTCGAATTTTAAGTTCTTTAATTAAAGAATTGTTGTTTTCTTAAGTTGCTTTGATGTTGAATACAATTTAAGTTGTTTTTAATGAATTTGCTGCGTAGTGATAAAGTAGTTATTTTAAAGACTTATCAGGTGTTGCAATGATGTTTTAAACGTCGAAATGTATCATCTCAATTTAATTTGTTAAAGTTTTTATACCCTATTTTCGTTAATAATTATCGGGTAGAATTGGGGTGTTACATTAGTGGTATCAAAGCAGGTTGGTCCGTTCGGCCAAGTTATCGTGTCGTAGTCGTTTAACAATCGAGTATAGTTAGATAGTTCTAACTTTTGTTGTGTTGTAGTGATTATGTTGAGATGGCTGGAAGGAACGATGCTGCAATGGTTGCTGCTATGCAAGCAATGGCTCAGGCTATGCAGAATTTGCCGAACGCTAGTGAGGATGCTGGATCTCATAGTTTGGCGACTTTTCAGAGAGAGAATCCGCCTACCTTCAAGGGTAAGTATGATTCTGATGCAGAATTGGCTTGGTTGAAAGAGATTGAGATAATCTTTCGTGTGATGGATTGCACTCCAGCGCAGAAGGTTCGACATGGGACTCATATGTTGGCAGTCGAAGCTGATGACCAGTGGCTAGAGACTCGTCATAGATTAGATGTTGCAGGTGAAGAGATCACTTGGGTTGTGTTCCGTAGGGAATTTCTGAGGAAGTATTACCCAGAGGATGTCCGTGGGAAAAAGGAGATTGAATTCCTCAAGCTGACGCAGGGTAACATGTCTGTTACTTACTATACTACGAAGTTTGTTGAGCTGGATAAGTTATATCTGCACTATAATAAGGAGAATGCTGAATTTTTGAAGTGTATCAAGTTTGAGAATGGGTTGCGTCCCGAGATTAAGAAGGTTGTTGGATATCATAAGATTCGTGTCTTCACCAAGTTGGTTGATAGTTACAAGATCTATGAAGAGGACAATAATGCTTATTGTAAGATCATTAATGAGAGGAAAGGCAAGCACCGACAGAGTTGTGGCAAGCCTTATGATGCTCCAGCTGGAAAAGCTAAACAAAAAGTGGCTGATGGTAAAAGGACTAGTGGGGGAGATGCTCATGTTGGTATCATTTGTTTCAAATGTGGGAAACCTGGTCACAAGAGTAATGTGTGTACTGCTGAGGCTAAGAGGTGTTTTCGTTGTAGTATGACTAGGCATGCCATATCTGAATGAAAGCGTAATGAGATAGTCTGCTTCAACTATGGTGAAGAAGGACACATTGGTAGTCAGTGTGAGAAGCCAAAGAAGGCTTAGACATGAAAGGTGTTCACGTTGGTTGGGACTCAGATAACTAATGAGGACAGACTTATCTGAGGTACATGTTTCATTAATAGTACTCCTTTAATTACTATTATTGATACTTGTGCAACACATTGTTTTATTGTTGTTGAACATGTTGAAAGATTGGGTCCTATGTTGTCTGCTATGAATGGAGAACTAGTCGTTGAGATTCCGGCTAAGGGATCAGTGACTACTTCTCTTGTGTGTCTAAGGTGTCTGTTGTCTATCTTTGATAGAGACTTTGTTGTTGATTTGGTGTGTTTGGTGTTAACCGGAATGAACATGATTTTGGGGATGAACTGGTTAGAGTACAACTATGTTCATATCAATTGTTATAGTAAGTCAGTGAGGTTTTCTACTCCTGAAGAGGAAGGAGTTGGTTTGTTGTCTTTTAGAGAGTTGCACCAGTTGATGAAGGAAGAAACTCTGATGTTTTTGTTAATGGCGATGTTGTCTATTAAGAGCCAAGCTAAGATTAAAGAGTTGCAAGTGGTGCGAGAATTTACGAAAGGTTTCCTTGATGAAATTCATGATGTACCTCTAGAGTTAGAAGATGAATTGGTGATTGATCTTGTACCTGGTACTAGACCCGTGTCTATGGCACCGTACATGATGTTTGCATCTGAATTTTCGGAATTGAAGAAGCAGTTAGAGGATATACTTGAAAAGAAGTTTGTGAGACCTAGTGTATCACCGTGGGGAGCTCTAGTGTTGTTAGTGAAAAAGAAAGATGGAAGTATGAGACTTTATGTTGATTATAGGAAGCTGAATAAAGTGACAATTAAGAACAAGTATCCGCTTCTGAGAATAGATGATTTGATGGATCAACTGGTAGGTGCTTGTGTGTTTAGCAAGATCGATTTGAGATCAGGCTATCATCAGATTAAGGTGAAAGATGAGGATATTCAGAAGACGTTGTTCAGAACATGTTATGAACATTACGAGTATACGATTATGCCTTTCGGTGTTACTAATGCACCAGGAATATTTATGGAATACATGAACCGTATCTTTCATACCTATTTGGATCATTTCGTGGTGGTGTTCATTGATGAAATCTTGATTTACTCCAAGTCGGAAGAAGAGCATGCATAAAACTTGAAGCTAGTATTGCAAGTTTTGAAAGAGAAGAAGTTATATGAAAAGTTATCTAAGTGTGAGTTTTGATTGAAGGAAGTTAGTTTCCTTGGGCATGTCATTTCAGGAAGTGGCATTGTTGTTGATCCATCTAAAGTTGATATTATGTTGTAGTGGGAAACTCCAAAGTCAATTACTGAGATTAGAAGCTTCTTGGAACTAGCTGGTTATTATAGGAGGTTTATCAAAGGTTTTCTAAGTTGGAACTTCTGTTGACCAAGTTGACTTGTAAGAGTAAGGCTTTTGTGTGGGACGTTCAATGTGAACAAAGTTTTACCGAATTGAAGAAGAGGTTGACGTCGGCTCCGGTTTTGACATTAGTGAATGTAGGGGAACCGTTTGTGGTCTATTGTGATGCTTCTATGATGGGTTTAGAAGGTGTGCTTATGCATAATAATAAGGTGGTTGCTTATGCGTCGAAACAATTGAGAATTCATGAAAAGAACTATCCTACACATGATTTAGAACTCGCTACAATTGTTTTTGTGCTAAAGATTTGGAGGCATTATCTCTATGGTTCTAGATTTGAAGTGCTTAGTGACCATAAGAGTTTAAAGTATTTGTTTGATCAGAAGGAGTTGAATATGAGGCAGCGAAGCTGGTTGGAGTTATTAAAGGATTATGATTTTGGTTTGAACTACCATCCAGGTAAAGCTAATGTTGTTGTTGATGCTTTAATTCGGAAAATGTTGCATATGTCGGAAAAAAGGGTTAAAGAGTTGGAACTAATTGAATAATTCAGATATATGAGTCTAGTTTTTGAAGTAACACCGAAGAGTGTTATGTTGGGAATGTTGAAGATTAATATTGATTTCCTAGATAGTATCAAGAGGCTTAGAAGTTAGACATGAATTTGGTAGATTCAATGGTGAGAATCGATCAGTCTAAGAATAGTGATTTCAAGTTGGATGCGCATGGCATGTTGAGATTCCGTGATCGAGTTTGTATTCCTGGTGATATGGAGATGAAGAGAATGATTCTTGAAGAGAGTCATAGAAGTAAGATGAGTATTCATCTAGGTGCTACAAAGATGTATCAAGATTTGAGGAATTTGTTTTGGTGGCCGGGGATGGAGAACGATGTAGCATGTTTTGTGTATGCATGTTTAACTTGTCAGAAGTTGGAAGTTGAATATCAGAAGCCTGTAGGGATGATGCAACCGTTAGAAGTTCCAGAATGGAAATGGGGCAGTATTTCAATGGACTTTGTGACGGGATTGCCTAGTACTTCAAGAGGACATGATTCAATTTGGGTATTTGTTGATAGGCTCACTAAGTCAGCTCATTTTATTCCTGTTAACATCAGTTTTCCAGTATCTATGTTGGTAGAGATTTATACTCATGTGATTGTTAAGTTGCATCGTGTGCCTTTGTGTATTATGTAAGATAGAGATTTGGGGTTTACTTCTGAGTTTTGGAAGAGTTTGCAAGTGGAATTCGGTTCTAATTTGAGGTTGAGTTCAGCGTATCATCCTTAGATAGATGGTCAAACAGAGAGAACTATTTAGTCGTTAGAGGATTTGCTGAGAGCGTGTGTTCTTGAACAAGGAGGTTTGTGGGATACTTATCTTCCTTTAATATAATTCACTTATAATAACAATTACCATTCTAGTATTGGAATGGCGCCTTTTGAAGCATTGTATGGTCGGATATGTAGAACTCCTTTGTGTTTGCATGAATCTAGAGAAAGTGTAGTGCTTGGACCCAAGATTGTTCGAGAGACTACTGAGAAAGTGAAGTTGATTCGAGAGAAGATGAAAACTTCTCAAAGTTGGCAAAAGAGTTATCATGACAAGAAAAGGAAGGATTTGGAATTCCAAGCTGGTGATCATGTGTTTTTGAGAGTTACACATGCAACCGGTGTTGGTCGTGCGTTAAAGTCTAAGAAGCTTACTCCTTGTTTTATTGGTCCGTATCAGATTTTGGACAAAGTTGGGAAGGTTTCTTATAGATTGGCTTTACCGCCTAATATGTCGAATTTGCATGATGTGTTTCAGGTGTTGCAACTTTGAAAATACATCTCAGATCCATCTCATGTGATTAGTATGGATGATGTGCAAGTACGGGATAATCTTACTATTGAGACAATGCATGTACGGATCGCGGATAATGAAATTAAGACTCTAAGAGGCAAAGAGATAATGTTGGTGAAAGTAGTCTGGTTGGGAGCAGCAAGAGAAAATATGACGTGGGAGTTGGAAAGCAAGATGCGGGAATATTATCCCGGGTTGTTCGAACAAGGTAAGATTTTCGAGGACGAAAATGTTCTAAATATGGGAGAGTTGTAACGCCCAGATTATTAAATTATTTATTTAATTAAATATTGTCGTACGTTAGGTGTTGGTTTTTGTTGAGTTGCTAAGTTGGTTTAAATAAAGTTGAGTTGATTTAAGTACATTATTGTTATTTGGACTAAGTTGAATTAATTAAGTTGTGGGTTATTAGTGGAATTGTGGTAGCTTGATAAATGGGCTTGTTGGTAATTAGAAGTAGTAATTGTGGGGGTGTGTGGTTAAGGCTCATTAGAATTATTAAGGTTAATTAAAAGAAATACCATAAGTTAAGTGGAATTAGTGGAAATTAGATTATTGTAAACACCCCAAATTTGCCCTAACTAATTTCACACCATGGCTTGTGACCTTTCATGATTGCATTAGTTCAAGCATATCACCTCATGTTGCATTTTTGTTTCATCTGCATAGTTCAAGTTCATCTGCATCTAGGGTTTGTGATTTGAGCAATCCAAGGATCCATCTGAGCCACTCCAAAGGTCTCCAATCATTCCAATAGGGTCCATGTATGTTCTACCATCATATTACATCCCTCAAAGATCAAGGAAGTCAAGAAATCACAAGAACTTGGCAAGCATGGAAGCAGAGCTAGGGTTTCACTACACAGATGACCTGAAATTAGGGTTTTGGTTTCAGAGGCCATAACTCCAAATTGTTTGGTCATTCTTGCTTCTAAGGGTCTAAATATGTTATAAGGATCATGTGTACCAAGTTTGATGAAGAAATTCATTGTGGAAGTCATCTGTTCACTGGGTAACTTCTTGAGCAAGTCAGAGCAAAATCAGGGTATCTGAGACCCCCAACAATGGAACCAAAGTGGATTTTTCATCAAATTGAAGTTATATGATCTTTATTTGATCATTGAAGTGCTTGGAAGTTCACAAAATTGAAGAAAATTGAGCTAAACCAAAATTTGCCAAAAATGGAAATGACTTGTAATGGAAACTTTCCATTTTGGGAAAGTATTTCAACCTCCTCTTTCTCAACCAAAAATGCTTCAAATGAAAAATTGTTGGTCATGAAAGTTGTAGATTGGATCATTCCCTTTTCAAAAAGTACAAGAACAAGTTCTAATTCATTATGGAACTCAAGTTATAGCTTGGCAAAGTTGGCAAAAATCACATAATTTTCACATTCATGCCAAAGAGGATTTTTTGCAAATTCACAAATCAAGCCATTTTGTGACCTCTAATACACTTCTAGGCATCATACAAACATAGTGTATTGCCTAAGAATCAGAATTGGCCAAAGAATATCAAGTTTCTATGCCTTGCACATCAAGAAATCACAAAGGGGCCAAAATGAGTAAAACTTGCAAAAACTCATACAACCATGCTTCCACTTGTGCCAGCTGAAAAATATGACTTCCATGGCTATCCTTGAACCAAGCTGACTCGAGCCATGCCTTGAAATAGCCACTGTACCAGCCCATACCTCAAGTACATGTTATGTTGACATTTTGGCAACTTGCCCATACCAATCACCATAGGCCACAACAACTCCTCTGACCTATCAAAGCTTGTTATGTGGATCAAGAGCAACTCATAACATACATTACACAAGGCTGAAACCTCAGAATCACCAAGTTCCTCAAAATCACCCCAAAAGCAAAAACCTTCGAAACTTTCTGTCCAGCCATCAAACTCCAAAACAAACTTCATCATTCATTCAGAAATGATCCATAGAGCATAAACCAACCATCAAACAAGCCTCAAAGCACCCAAAACTGAAACACAATTTCTGGCTAGTTGAAGTGCAACCACACAATCCAGCCATTCTAAACTCCATCCAAGCATTGCAACTTCATCAGGGGGTCAAATAAAGAGGATTTGCACAAAAGAAGAGATCCAAAAGCTTCAGAGGTGAAAGCTCCAGCTCAAGTATCAATCTTCAAACTTTTTCCAGAAGCATGATTTTAAGTTTCTAAATTGTTCCTTATGCTTTGCTGATCACCATGATCTATTTTATTTTGAAAATGGTTGCGAAATGAGCATGTACTGACTGTTTGAAAGTTTCACCATTTTTGTGTTCTTCTTCGAATCTTGAGTTTGGGGCATGAGAAATTAGTTTTGAGGGTGGATTCATGTTTAGGGAGAGGAGAGGAGTTGATCTGGAGCTTTAGAGCTCTTGAAATGGACTAGGGAAGAAGTTGGGTTGAAGGTCTCGCCGGAGAAGACGACCGGAGGTCTTCTCCGGCCACCTGAGATTAATTAGGGATAATCTCAGGTGATTATGGAAGTTTGAATTAGGGCCCTTGGATCATGTTTTCCGCGCGCGTATGAAGGGCCAGGATAAGTCATTAAACCCTAACTTTTAATTAATTATTTAAATATGGATTAATTAGCCAGAATGCATCTCAGCCACTCATTTGCGCGCTGGTCAACCATCTCCCCCCCAGTTTGAATCCTGTCCATTGGATTGTCTTACTTTCTTTTATTTTCATTTTTAATTCATTTTATTGCATTTATTTTGTACAATTTATTTAAAATACTTAGAAAATTCCAAAAATATTTTTCTTCTGCATTTTGATTTCAAATATTTTTCTCCACCCAAAAACATTTTTATTTTTATTTTTTGCATTAAAAAATCATTTTAAAAATATTTAAATGTTTATTTTAATTAATTAATGGAAATTAATTAATTAAAATACCATTTAGGTTTCTAAAAATTCCAAAAAAAATCAAATTTCATCTTAGGACATTTAGAAACATTGTCAAACCATTCATACAAATTTATTTTTGGTTTTGACCCAACTTTGACATTTTTCATGAATTTAGTGTTCATAAAAATGCCATTTTGGAACCCTAACTTCAAAAATTCTTTTCTGCCTAACCATGAAGGGTTTGACATTGGTTCTTTTTGCATTGTTATTCATATAGCATTTAGTATCTAGCATAGTTTTGTCACAAATTTATCTTGCATTTTCCATTTGATTTTCATTTTTCCTCTTAAGGTACCCAAAAACCCTAGTTAACTTAGAAAAATCACAACTTCTTTTAGGTTAAGAGTTAGACCTTCTCCTTTGGGGTGTGATATCATATGGGGTTAGGGTTCCTTTGAGTTCATTTACAAATTTTTATCATGTGATTTGCTTCTGTTTTTGTCATTTGCATCTCATCTTGTCATGTAACTCTAATTTTGCATTCATACTTGCATCTTACATTGCACTGCATGAACACATGAACTTGTCATGACATTCTAAGCATTTGTATGCCATCTTAGACATCTTAAGACATTGCTTGAACATTTCTTGGTCATTTCTTCATATATTTTCTATGCTTTGTATCCATTTCATTTCATAAACATACATGTGTTTTCATACTCCAAAGCATGCATCCATTCACATTCATTCTTTGTATGATCATCCATTGCACTTGGTTTGCCTTTGCATCATGTCATAGCATCATTTTCATCATGTGTTTGCTTCTGGTTTTGGTTTCACTTTTGCATATATCTCATTATCATTTCATTTCTTTCCTTTATGTTAACATTTTTCAGGTGGTAAGTAACTTGAGAAGTGAATTTGTCTTCACTTCTCATTTCTCTTATCATTCTTCTTATGCATCCTTGCTGCATTTTCATTTGCCTTAGAGTGAGCTTGCTCATTCATGTTCATCTCTCATTTTCTTTCTCCAAGTTACTTATCTTCTTCAGTGAAGTAAGTAACTTATTTCTTCTGCTTCTCCTCCTTTCATCTGCTTCTTCCATTGGTGGCTTCTCTGAAGATCTCTTACAAGCCTTACAAACCATAGGAACATCCAATCATGATAATAATTAGGGATGTGAATAGTCCCCCTTAGTTTTTACCTTTGTGTCTTCTTTGTGTCTCTCTTCTCATCTCATCATTAGAGACTAAACATTTAAGGTTTTAAGACTTTGTGATTAACGTTATGCCTGCTTCCTTCTCTTAGGATAGAGTATATAACTTTAATCCTAAGTGTTAAACCCTTAATGTGTTTAAATCTCTCAATCAATCCATCTTAATAATCACTAAGACAATAGCTTGTAACTTGGGCCTTGCATTAGGGTTCTAATTCTTCCTTTATTGGTTAAGAAGGACTAACCCTATTGTTAATGGACAAGTCCCCCTCAAGTTGTCTTACAAACCATAAAACTCATTTCTTAATCTCATCTTTAATTAAAATCCATTTAATAAAGGCTTGTTTTGTCATGAGGTTAATCCCTAATCATGGATTAAGTTGAGGTATCTTCCTCAGCTTAAGTGTGCTCATCTATTATCCTTCTATTAGGATGGTGTAATGAGTCCACTAAATCCTTGATTATGGATTAAACTCATTACTTAACACTAAACAAAAACTCAAAAACATCTAAATAATCACAAGTAGGTTAATGATCTTAATCCTACACCATCATGGCAATTAAGTTGAGATGTTTATCTCATACTTAAGGTATTCTCATTATCCCTAATCAAAGGGAGGATATGATGAGTTTACTAACCCTTGGTTTAGGCTTAAGCTCATTAATTTATGAAAAGCACCAAAAACACTAAAAGATTGAAAACACAAAAACAAACAATAATCGTCTCCTTCAGGATTCTTTTCTCATCATCTTCACTCACAAACGAGAACTCGCTTCTTCCGTCCGATGCAAGACAGTTAGCACTCGAGCCAGACGAGTCATACACTTGAGCATAGACAAGCAATCAGTTCACAAGTCAATTTATCTTTCAGTCTCTTTGAGTCGAGCTACGGTGTTCTGACTTCCTCATTGCATGAGAGGATACGTAGGCATAACTTAACTGTTATCGAACAAAAGTCTTTTTGTCATCCCCCCTCTTCCAGCATTCTTTTTAAGCCTCATTATTGAGCACCTCACTTCACTTTCTTGCACTAACACCTGTATATTCTTTTTCCAGCTTTTGCACACAGATAGCACAGACACTACCCCTTTAAACACAATCTTTCAAGCGTGGATCCCGTCGAGTACGACAGACAATCTGGGTGCTAATACCTTCCCAGGTTGTAACCAACCCCTTTCTCAGTTTCTCTAGTTCGCGACCGTCTTATCCATATCTTTCTAGGTTTATGCAGCATTACCTTTCCTTCGGGATAAAATTCCTAGCTGGCGACTCTATTCATCTTCATCTTCATTTTTTCTCTCGCCGACCGTTCGTGTCTGTACCCTATCTGACCAGGTGTCTTTTAGTGGGAGCGACAATTATCAGTAAGAAGAACAAGAAGTTGGAAAATAGGTGGTTACGTGAAGTGCATAGGAGAGGCAAAATCTAGGTTTCCAATCGAAAAGTGTTAGACTCGCCTTCAATCCAAAGGTAAAGGTGGGGTTCTAACCTTATAATCGGGGATATATGATGAATTCATATGGGATTGGGTACATAATTTGTTGCTGTCAATTGTTGTTTGTGTGGATTAATAAGTTGTTTTGATGAATAAGTAGTTGGGATGAATAAGCTGATTTGGATGATTAAGAAAATTGTGTCAATGTTGTGTTGTTTGTTGAATGGTATGTCGACTGATTGGTGAAACAATTGGAGAAGTAATTGGACTGAGAAGAGTTAAAGAGACAAAACAGAGAGCACAAGGTTTCGCTTTTGGACGACCATCCTATTTTCCAGATGACCGTCTGGGATTTGCGACGTTCGTCACATCCCTAGGAATTCGTCACAAAGTGTGACGATGGTCACATAGGTCTGGGGAAAATTGATATTTTGTTTTTGTGTCGTGTTGTGTCTGTGTCTGCAATACCAAACTATCATAAATTATTTCTAGTAGCATAATTAAGTCAAAGAATATTATGTGAAGTAGCAGAGGTCACAATAATCAATTGATAGGGAGCTGATACGTAATTAGGCATTGAATCAGTAGAACAAACATATGTAACAAAAGAGTAGAATTAGTAGTAGGTTTGGTATGTTGGTTGCTGTCATGGATTTAACATAAGCATAATAATAAACTAATGTGTGATTGACCTAACGTCTAATGGTATCTTAACTGCAAGTGCACAGCCTATAAATGTTGCTATGTTAGCTAAGGAGAAGATTGTCACGAATTTGGTTTCTAAAGGTAAACTAAAAGGGAAAATTGCTTGAATTAAGATTATATGATTAGGGTGGTCGGTATATAACTTAGGGGACCTATGCGGATTAAACCAAGACTAAGCGTAGATACATACTTCACTTTATTGCTTATGTAGAAATTATCAGTTTAAAAACCCTTTACTCACACTCTCATGGTATTGTATTAGATTATATTCCTAAATCCCTATGCCTGCTCTCGCTAGCCCAAAAGTGTTTCAAAAATACTCTTTAGAAACTTAATAAAATCTAATTCAGTTTAAAGCGCTCTCACTGTATTTAAATCAAATACCTAACTTTAGCTATCCAGTTAAAACCTCACACTCTCGTGGTCTCGATCCTAACATTTTCTACTCTTTTTAATCTCGTAACAAAAAGCATGATTTTAATCATAAAAAGTCTCAGCCAGAAATTAAGTTAATTAGAACGTTTAGCTTAACATTAATTTAATCCTATCGGTTACCATTATTACATACCGACACTATTAGATTAGCTAGACATATTAATTAAAACGGAAAAACAATAGTAATTAATTAAATAGAATTCAAACTTAATTAATAAATAATAATTAAACATTAAAATTATAATGCAATATATTAAAACTTGTAACAAAAGAACTTTTCCTCGTAGATCCCTCTTCCACAAATGGCGACAAGCTTGGATCTTCTCGGAAATTGAATACAAGTTCTGGGGCTAGAAAATAATAATCCTAATCTAATTTAATAGCTTCCTAATGGTGGAAACTATTACTTACAGGTAGTTGAATTGAAAAGAAATTAAAGCAATTGAAAACCAAAGATTGGAAATAACGAAAAGCAAGAATAAAATTGACAAAGCTTCGGTAACGATTGGTGTAGCAAAAATCTCCCCCTTTTTCCTTCTATTGATGCTTATATTTATAGGCAAGGAAAAATATGGTAGTTGGAGAATCAACAGGTCCAATAAAAGCCTACTAACTGAGGGAAAATACGAGCACTAATTTGCTTCGTGTAATTCGTGTTGAGAAGAATCAAGATAGTGGACGAAAATATCTCTGTTTGATTTCATAGTAGTTATGGGTTGTAATATTAAGTAAATTGAGCGTAACCCTTTCTGTGACGAGCGTTATATGTCATTTTCCCTGCATGACGGTCGTAAGGTTGGTGTGAAGATCGTCACACACCCAAAGATGCATGAAGATCGTAAGGGTTGCGTGACGACTGTCACTACAACAAAATATGCAGAAACTCTTCTGTGTTTTGTTCTTTGATTTTTCTCATGTGTATTTGTTCCATATATTCATTTTGCATATATTTGACTTGAAAAACATTATACCTGTAACAAATGTGAAAACTCGGAAAAGTCGGGAGTTAATTATATCAAAATGCAATAAAAACAGACTAGAAATGTGCTGAATAATTGATACGATTCTCGTTATCAAACTCCCCCATACTTAAACCTTTACTTGTCCTCAAGCAAAAACTCATTAAGTAGATCAGACAAGTTATATCAGACGCATGTGCATTACATATCTTTGAAACAATTGCGGAAAATCAATAGTTATTTCTACCGACACTAAAATGAAACACTAATGATACATTAATGTCACAATCAACAAGCTATGTCGTGAACTTCCTATTTCAAAGCAAGTTATCCAATAATTATGTTATAACTTTACCTAGTGTCTTTCATACCTATTTCGCCCGGTTTCTTTCTAGCGCAATCACATTAAGCCCTTTGCCTTTTCACGCACGTGGTGGAGTAACCGGTTAGTGACTTTGATCCTTTTTAGCACGAGGTATGGTACACGAATGTGGAAACCCTCTATATCTAATTCAGTTTGGAGGTTATGGGGGATCGAGCAACAACACGCCCTACCGAGTTCAGAACCAGATACTTCTGAACCAGTCAACAATGGATTCCTTCATTATTTGTCTATCTCTTATATGCGACCGTATACTTTGGTGCAAAATTTTCGTATCTTTTCTTTTTGGCATTGAGATAAGAAGGATATTATGATAAGGCATTGTAAACACCTCAAATTTGCCCTCACTCTTTATCACACCATGGCTTGTGATCTTTCATTTTTGGCATAAGCATAAGCATACCACATCATATTGCATATTTGTTTCATCCGCATAGTTCAAGTTCATCTGCATCTAGGGTTTGTGATCTGAGAAATCCAAGAGTTCATTTGGGCCACCCCAAAGGTCTTAAATCATTCCAAGAGGGTCCATGTGTGTTCTATCATCATATTGTGTCCCTCAAAGTTCAGGGAAGTCAAGAAATCACAAGAACTGGCAAAGCATGGAAGTAGAGCCCGAGTTTTCACTGCACAGATGACCAAAATTATGGTTTTTGGGCCAATCTTATTTCTAATGTTCTTAAGATGTTATAAGGATCATGTGTACCATGTTTGATGAAGATATTCATTGTGGGAGTCATCTGTTCACTGGGTAACTTCTTGAGCAAGTTAAGTCAAAATCAGGACATCTGAGGCCCCCAACAATGGAACCAAAGGGGTATTTTCATCAAATTGAAGTTATATGACCTTTATTTGATCTTACAAGTGGTTGGAAGTTCACAAGATTGAAGAATTTTGAGCCATTTGAAAACTTGCCAAAAATGGAAATGACTTGTAATGGAAACTTTCCATTTTGGGAAAGTTTTTCAACCTCCTCTTCCTCAACCAAAAATGCTTCAAATGAAAAATTCTTGGTCATGAAAGTTGTAGATTAGGTCTTTCCCTTTTCAAAAAGTACAAGAACATGTCTTGATTCATCCTAGAACTCAAGATACGACCTTTCAAAGTTGGCAAAAATCCTAAAATTTCAAGTTTTATGTCAAAGAGGGATTTTGCAAATTGGCATGTTAAGGCATTCTAATGACTTCAAATGTGTTCAAACACCTCATAACATGCCTATGTGACATCAAAGACTCAGAATTGGCCCAAGAATTAGGTCATTTCCTGCCTTGAAACACAAGAAACATCAAAGAGGGAAATATGCAAAAACCTTGTAAACCCTAGCATCAAGTGTTCCAGTTGCAATCTTTCAATCCAAGGGCTCTCCATGAACTCAGCTGAGGCCAGACATGCCCAAATACATATCTGACTCGTGCCCATGCTTGAGGTACAACCAATGTTGACTTTTTGCATTTTACACCATACTTATCAAACTAAGCCACACCAACTCCTTTGACCAATCACACTTGCTTATACTAACCCTAAGGAACACAAAGAACATATGACACAAGTCTGAATCATCCCATAGCTCAGATTACCAAAAATCCCTCAAGAAATTCATCTCTTCGAAACTTTCAAACAACCCAGCCAAACTTCAAAATTCTTTCACCAATCATCTCCATATAACTCATAGATCATTTCCCACCCCTTACACAAGCTTGAAACACCCTAAAACAAAAACACGATTTCACCCCCCTCTGAACTGAAACCTCAAAAAACAGCCATACAAACTTGTTCCAAGCTTCTCAATAGCATCAAGGGACTCAAGGGAGCTGGTTTGCACCAAAGAAGAGGTCAGAAAGCTCCAAACTGCAAAGCTTCAACTCAGGTAACCTCAAGAACATTTTTTCCAGAAATGCATTTTTAAGTTCCTAAATGACTCTACAAGCTTCACTGATCATGCTGATATGTTTAGTTTTGAAAATGATTGAGAAATGAGTATGTATGCTTGCTCTGAAAGTTTTGACCTAAAACTGATTTGCTTCGATTCTCTCTTTTGATGTGTTATAAATGTTGTTTGTTTGCTGATTCTTGATGTATGATGTATGGAAATCATTTCTGGGCGAAGAAATTAGGTTTTAGAGGCTTAAATAGAGAGATGACATTTTTTGTTGGTCGGAGAAGATGACCGGAACCACTGTTCCGGTCATCTGAAGTTGTTAGGGTTTAATCACGTTTAGGCTGAGTTTGAATGTATACCCTTGGATGTGAGTTCGCGCGTGTTTCTGAATGGCCCAGATGTTTCCAATTAGCCCTAATCCTGATTAACTAAGTTTAAACAAAATTAATTATCCAGATCAGATCCTAGCCACCCATTAGCGCGCGTTTAGGAACTTTGAACTTGGACCCTTAGATGTGCATAACCTGAGTCAAGCTGACTTTCCACATGCGCCACTGATCTTGTCAATTTTCCATTTGAACCATCCAATCTGCATACTTTTCATTTTATTTTTATTTCTTTCTATTTTATTTTGTTCATTTATTTAAAAATAGTAAAAATCATTAAAATAAATCTGAAATTTTTTATCATGACTTTTATTAATTTTCAGAAACCAAAAATATTTATATTTATATTTTTTGAATTAAAAAATTATTTTTAAATCATCTAAATGTTTTATTTAATTAATTGATTCACTTTAATTAATTAAAAAATACATTTAAGTATTTAAAAATCACCAACAAAATCAGAGGGCATTCTTAGACATTTAGAAACATTTACAAACTCATCTTACAAATTTCTTTTTGGTTTTGATCTTACTTTGAGATTTTTTAATGAATTAGGGTTCTTAAAAATGTCCATTTTCTAACCCTAGCTTCAAAAATTCATAACCCTAAACCTAAGTTGAGTTTTTGAATGATTCTTTTTGCCTTGCTTTGTACATGTCCTCTAGCATCTAAAAACATTTTTGTTTCATTTTTATCTTGCATTTTCAATTTGTTTGGCATTTTACATTGAAGATCACCCAAAAAACCTAGCAAACTTAGAAAATCCATAACTTCTTCTAGGTTTAGTTTCTGACCTCCCCCTTTGGATGGTAACCTAGTATAGGTTTAGGGTTCCTTTGAGTGTATTTTCATTTTTTTATCTTGTGCATTGCTTCTGTTTTGGTCATGTGCATCTCATACATTCATAAAACACTAATTTTACATGTTCATTTGCATTCATCTTGCATATGAATCCACACATGAACTTGCCATGACATTTCTTACGTCCATATGTCATCTTAGACACCCTAGGACATGTTAGAACATAGCTTGATCATTTATTCATCCATTTGGTATGCTTTTCATTCATAACATTTCATGAACATACATGTGTTTTCAAGCTTCTAACTTGCCTTCATTTGCATCCATCTCTTGTATGATCATACATATGCCTCATGTGTGACTTTGCATCATCTCATAACTCATTTGCATTGCATATGCACTTCTGACTTTGGTCTTGGAACCTTTGCTTGCTGCATTTGCATTTCATCTCTTTCTTTATATGCTCAACTAACATTTCAGGGGCTTATGGTAAGTTGTTTAAGGTGTGGATGTGCATCCACATCTAACTTCTCTTCCTCTCTTATTTGTGTACATTATACTTGTGTTTGAAGTGAATTTCATTCACTTGTGCCTCTTCCTTTATTTTCTTTCTCTTAGGTTTACTTATCTTCTTAAATGAAGTAAGTAACCTAATCCTCCTTTCTTCTCTTTTCATCTGCTTCTTCCTTGGTGGCCATCTTGAAGACTTCTCTTGAGCCTCATAAACCATAGGATGACCAAGCATGATAACTTTAGGGTTGTATATAGTCCCCCTTTAGTATTTCACCTTTGAGTCTTCTTTGAGTCTCTCTTCTCATCTCTTAATCAGAGACTAAACTCTTAAAGTTGTAGGACTTTGGAATTAGGGTTATGCCTGCATCCTTCTCTTAGGATGGAGTGTATACCTTTAATCCTAAGTGTTAAACCTTTAATTTGTTTACATCTCTTAATCAAAACACTTAATAATCATTAAGACATAAGCTTGTAACTTGGGCCTTATATTAGGGTTCTATCTTTTCCTTTTGGTTAAGAGGGACTATCCCTAGTGTTTAATGGACAAGTCCTCCTCAAGTGGTCTTGCAAACTTAAAATCCATTTCTTAATCCCACCCTTAATTAAAATCAACTTTAATAAAGGTTTGTCATATAATGACTTTAATCCCTAACCATGGATTAAGTTGAGGTATCTTCCTCAACTTAAGTGTTCTCATCTATTATCCTTCTAATAGGATGGTGTAATGAGTTCACTAATCCTTGATTAAGGCTTAAACTCATTACTTAACACTAAACAAAAAACCAAAAAACATCTTAATGATCACAAGTAGGTTAATGATCTTAATCCTACATCATCATGGTAATTAAGTTGAGATGTTTATCTCATACATAAGTAGGCTCATTATCCCAAATCAGGGAGGATATAATGAGTTTACAAGCCCTCGATTTAGGCTTAAGCTTATTAACTTATGCAAAACACCAAAAACAATAACAAAACTGAAAACACAAAAACAAACAATAATCGTTTCCTTCGGGATTCTTTTCTCATCACACTCATTCATAAACGAGAACTTGCTTCTTCCGTCTAATGCAAGACAGTTAGCACTCGAGCCAGACGACTCATACACCTGAGCATAGACAAGCAGGCAGTTCATAATCAATTTATCTTTCAGTCTCTTTGAGTCGAACTACGGTGATCTGACTTCCTCATTGCACGAGAGGATACATAGGAATAACTTAACTATTATCGAACAAAAGTCTCTGTGTCTTCCCCCTCTTTCAGCATTCTCTTTTAAGCTTCAGTTCCTGAGCATTCACCTTTTGCACTGACACTTGTATATTCTTTTCCAGCTTTTGCACACAGATAGCACATACACTACCCCTTTAAACACAATCTTGTAAGAGTGGATCCCGTCGAGTACGACGGACAATCTGGGTGCTAATACCTTCCCAGGTTGTAACCAACCCCCTTTCTCAGTTTCTCTGGTTCGCAACCGTCTTATCCATCTTTTTCCAGGTTTATGCAGCATTACCTTTCCTTCGGGATAAAAATGCCTAGCTGGCGACTCTATTCACTTCATTTCATTTTCTCCTTTCGCCGACCGTTCGCGCTTGTACCGGGATGCAAATCTTTGGGAGCGACAGGCATCAAACACTTATATTCATCGGCTCCCCACTTGATTTGTGTCAAGACGGTGCTGACTGCTAATATATTCTATTGGGGGTTACTCTAGAACTAAAACTTAAAATAAAGGTATAACAGTAATTGAAACGACATTCGCTTAAGTTAGGAAGTCCAAAGTATCAGAACTGTATCGATCTTGTTAAATTTACGCGACGTCCTAACTAAAATTTCATTAAAGTAGATATGTTCGGCTATGCGTAGATAGAAATTTTTGGTATGGCTAAATAAACGATGGGAGATTGAAATCGAAACAAACGATATAATAATTGTTTTATGGAAACAATGCAGAAGGGAAAATAAAGGAAATACAAGAAATGGAAAGGTACCTCTCCCACACTATATCAGACATTGTCCTCAATGTTGTGATATAAAAGCGGGGAAATACAATACAATGATGCGGGAAAGGGAAATGTAAACAAAAAGTGCAAGAACAAAAACTATTGGGGATCACGTCTTCTACTTCTGGTGCATGCTCTTCTGGTTGGCGTTGCTTCTTCATCCGTGTTATAAGGGTACATGTTATTAACATCCATTCTCAGTGTGCCCATCTCAGTCAAAAATTCCTTGAGCTTATCATCCATGTTTGTTGATTGCTGATGATTTGAGAATTTTGTGCATATAAGGTATCATACTATTCTTTTTGTTTCCTTTCGAGTGTGGCAGCCATTTGGTTTTGATGGTGTATGGCGCGGAGGATTTCTTCAAGGGTGATGTCGCTCTGAGGTTGTTGTCTTGAGGAAGGTTCGGGAATGTTAGGAGTAGGGGAATCAGTGTCCATCTCTTCTTCCATATCATCAATGGGAGCATTCGAGACTTCTTTATGCATAGGATTTCTTCCCTCAGGAGCTTTAGGGTCGAATAGCCAGTTGGCCCAGTCGTCGGGATCAATGCGGTCCCTGAAATGCAAGATAATGTTATGGAAAACAATATTACGAATTATCGGGTTGAATTTTCCATCTTCTCTCTCAAAGATAAGGTGTGCGGCTTTGCAGTGGTCCAAAGTGAGGTAAACCGGTGCCAAAGAAGGTAGGTTAGCAAGTTTGGGGCCGAAGTTTAGACTCAGAGAAATAGAGGTGACAATGGCTCCGAAATAGAAAGGTTTACCGCCTCTCGTGCAGATGGATTGAATGTGGTACAATAGGAAAGGAGCGACATTAATCTTCTCATCTTCTAAGGTGTCGCTCCCACCAAATAACATCTGGTCAGAAGGGGTACAGACGCGAACAGTCGGCGAAAGAGAGAGAAATGAAAAGAGTCGCCAGCTAGGCATTTTTATCCCGAAGGAAAGGTAATGCTGCATAAACCTAAGGAAAGATGTATAAGACGGTTACGAACCAGAGAAACTGAGAAAGGGGGTTGGTTACAACCTGGGAAGGTATTATCACATAGATTGTCCGTCGTACTCGACGGGATCCACGCTTGAAAGATTTGTGTTTTAAAGGGGTAGTGTCAGTGCAATCTGTGTATCAAAGCAGGAAAGAATGCATGTGTCATTGTAAAAGAAATGAAGTGTATAAGAGAAGTGTCAGTATAAGAAAAGAATGTGAAGCTCAAGACTATGAGGCTTAAAGGATGATGCTGGAAGGAGGGGGAATATATAGAGACTTTTGTTCGATAACTGTTAAGTTATGCCTACGTATCCTCTCGTGCAATGAGGAAGTCAGAACACCGAAGTTCGACTCAAAGAGACTGAAAGATAAATTGACTTGTGAACTGCTTGCTTGTCTATGCTCAAGTGTATGACCTGTCTGGCTCAGGTGCAAACTGTCTTGCATTTAGACGGAAGAAGCGAGTTCTCGTTTGTGAGTGAAGTTGATGAGAAAAGAATCCCGGAGGAGACGATTATTGTTTGTTTTCAGTGATTTCAGTCTTTTATTGCTTTTTTTTTTAAGTTTGTCATAATAAAATGAGCTTAAGCCTAAACCAAGGGTTAGTAAACTCATTACATCTTCCCTCTGATTAGGGGTAATGAGAATACCTTAAGTATGAAGTAAACACCTCACACTTAGTCACCATGGTGTAGGATTAAGATCATTAACCTACTTGCATTTATTTAGATGTTTTTGTTGTTTTTGTTTAGTGTTGAGTAATGAATTTAATCCATAATCAAGGATTTAATGGACTCATTACACCATCCTAATAGAAGGATAATAGATGAGAACATTTAAGCTGAGGAAGGCTCCTCAACTTAACCCATGATTAGGGATTAACCTCATGACAAAACAAAGCCTTTATTAAAGTGGATTTTAGTTAATGATAAGATTAGGAAGTGAGTTTTATGGTTGATAAGACAACTTGAGGGGGACTTGTCCATTAACACTAGGGTTAGTCCTTCTTAACCAATTAAGGAAGAATTAGAACCCTAATGCAAGGCCCAAGTTACAAGCTTGATGTCTTGATGATTATTAAGTAAATTGATTAAAGGATTTAAACACATTAAGGGTTTAACACTTAGGATTAAAGTTATACTCTCCATCCTAATAGAAGGATGCAGGCATAAGCTTAATCACAAAGCCTTAAAACCTTTAGGGTTTAGTCCTTGATTATGAGATGAGAAGAGAAGACACAAAGATGACACAAAGGTAAAAGCTAAGTGGGGGACTAATCAAACCCTAATTATTATCATGCTTGGAGATCCTAGGGTTAGTGAGGCTTAAGAGAGAAATAATCTTCAAAGAGCCACCAAGGAGAGAAGCAGATGAAAGGAGAAAGAAGCAGAGAGAAGCAAGACAACTTGCTTCACTTAAGAAGACAAGTTGCTTGAAGGAAGAAAATGGGAGAGAGCATGAATGAGAAATCTCACTCTAATACAAAGATAAAATGCAGCAATGATGCATAAGATAGATGAGAAGAGATTGTGAGAAGTGAATGCAAATTCACTTCTCAAAACAACTTACCACCTGAAAAGTTAGTAACAAGAAATGAAATGAGAATTAGAATGAGATGAAATGCAATGATACAAACCAAGATCATAAGCATAAACATGATGTTAATGATGCTAAGAGATGATGCAAACACATGTCAAGAGTTGTGGATGATCATACAAGGATGAGGATGCAAATGAAGCATGCTTTGAGCCATGGAAGTTCATGAAAGTTTATGAAATGGAATGAACATATAACATGGAAAATGAAAGATGCAATGATCAAACATGATTCTAACATGTCCTAAGATATCTTATGAATCATGTGGATGCACAAAATGTCATGGCAAGTTCTTGAATGCAAGCATATAAGAAATGAATGCAAAGGAAAGCAAGAATTAGGGTTTATGAACAACATGTAACACAACAATTCAAAACCAGAAGCAAATGACATAATAAAAATTTGAAAATAGGATCAAAGGAACCCTAACCCTACACAAGTTCACTGTCTAAAGGAGGATACCTAAATCTAAATCTAATGGGAGTTATGATTTTCTCAAGTCAACTAGGGTTTCAAGGTACCTCACAATGAAAAATGCAAAACAAATTGGAAATGAAAGATAAATTCAAACCAATTTTACCCTAGAAACTACATGCCATGAAGGATGCAATGCAAGAAGAACCATCATCAAACTCTTAATGGTTAGGCAGAATGAATTTTTTCAAGTTAGGATCAAAATATTGCCTTTAAACAACTTTAATTCCAATGAAAATTGTCAAAATTGGTCAAGAACCAAAAAGTAATTTGTTTTGAGAGTTTGATAATGTTTCTAAATGTTTCAAAATGCAATGTGAATTTTTTTGGTGATTTTTAAATACCTAAATGCATTTTAATTAATTAATTTCCATTAACTAATTAAAAATAAACATTTAAATGATTTAAAAATAATTTTTAATGCAAAAAATAAAAATAAAAATATTTTTGGCTTCTGAAAATTAATGAAATGTTTGACAAAAAAAATCAGAATTTTTTAATATGTTTTGCTATTTTTTAAAATTCGTACAAGTTAAATGAAAAGAAAATGAAATAAAAATTTAAAATAATGAAAGTATGCCAAAGGAGAGGTCCAGATTGAATCTGGGCTTGAAGGTGTTGACTTGGCGCCACATCCAATGGCCCAAGTTCAAACCTGACTAAATCCATTAATTAAATTAATTAAACATTATTAAGTCAGAATTAGGGCTAATCATGAAATCCCAGTCATC
Organism: Lathyrus aphaca; assembly: GCA_963966055.1. NCBI lineage: Eukaryota > Viridiplantae > Streptophyta > Magnoliopsida > Fabales > Fabaceae > Lathyrus > Lathyrus aphaca. The sequence goes on along the minus strand of OZ014520.1, from coordinate 276,574,077 downwards.
CAACACACGCGGGAAAGAGCCATCGCACTGCCTACATTCAAACTTCCATTAATTACACAGCTAAACCTAATTAGGGCTAATTAAACTCAGACGGCCGGAACAGTGTTCCGGTCGTCTTCTCCGGCGAACCAAAAACCCTAGTTTCTTCTATAGGTTACCAAACTCCAAATTTCTTCCACCAAAATGATCCTCACACTCTTCTAAACCTAAACCCTCATCTAAAACTCATTTATTTTTCCTCACAAGCATGAATCGAAGCAAAATGTGAAACACGGGCAAATATCCAGAGGCTTCATACATACTAGTTACTTCACCATTTTCAAAAATAAATACATATTCATGACCAGGGGAACATGCAGAACCATAAAAGAACTTAAAACTTAGCTTCTGGGAAAAAAGTTCTTCATGTTACCTGAGATGAAGACTCTCTAATTTTGAGCTTTCTGGGCTCTCCCTTTGTGCAAGCCTGCTTCCTTGAACCTCCTAATGATGGAATGAAGCTTAGAACACTTGGGGAGTGGCTGGTTTGAAGGTTTTAGCTCTTGTATAGCAGAAATGGGAGTTTGTGTATGTGGGGATTCAAGCTGTTTCAGGGGGTGATTCTTGTTCTATGGATGATTTGTGGTTGGTTGGTGAAGGAATTTTTGATTTTTGATGGCTGAGGAAGGAGTTTCGAAGAGGAGAAGTTTTGGACAGATTTTGTGAAAGCTGGATTGTGGGTGGTTTCTGGCTTGTGTGTGGTGTGTTTTGAGTCTCATTGTGTCCACTTATCAAACTGTGATAGGGCAGAGAGTTGGTGGTGGCACAATGTGATTGGCATGGTCCATTTTGCCAAAAGTCAATGTTAGGTGTCCTTTGAGGTATGGGTCATGGCAGGATGGTTTAGGGGCATGGCTTGGTTCAGCTGAGATCATGGAATGCTTATGGATCAGATTTTGTGAACTGAGGCAAGTGGATGAGAAGCTTTGGGCCATTTTGCAAATTGGTACAACTTTGGCCCCTTTGTGATTTCTTAAAGCATAAGTCATGAAACTTGGAGATTCTTTGGTGCATTATGATTTTTAGGTCATGGCTTATGTTTGTGTAATGCTTAGAAGTTGATTTGAAGTCACAATTGGCCTTGGCATGAAGTTTTGCAACTTTCTTCTTTTGGTGCATAAGTGAAATTTCATGATTTTTCCCAACTTTGGCAAGCCATAACTTTTGATCCATGATGAATTAGAATGAGTTCTTGTACTTTTTGAAAATGGGAGGATCCATTATACAACTTTCATGACCAAAGTTTTCTCATTTGAGGCATTTTTGAATTAAAAAGAGGGGTTTGAAAAACTTTCCCAAAATGGCAAGTTTTCATTACAAGTCACTTTCCCAAAAAGGCAACTTTGCAAATGGCTTGAAATTCTTCAATTTTGTGAACTTATAACATCTTCTATGATCAAATAAAGATCATACACAATCAAAATTATGGGGAAACCCCTTTGGTTGTGTCATTGGGGGCCTCAGATGCCCTGATTTTGCACTAACTTGCTCAAGAAGTCATCTTGTGATCAGATGCCTTCCCCATTGAATTTCTTCATGAAAATTGATATGCATGGTCCTAATAATATATAGAGACCAATAGAAACAAGAATGGCCAAAAATCTTGGAGTTATGGCCTCTGAAACCAAAACCCTAATTCTAGGTCATCTGTGTAGTCAAACCTGGCTCTGCTTCCATGCCTTTCTCAGTTCTTGTGATTCTTTGACTTCCTTGACCTTGTGAGGATATAATATGATGCTTGAACACACATGGACCCCTCTGAAGTGATTGATGACCTTTGGAGTAGCTCAAATGGCTCAGGGATGGCTCAGATCACAAACCCTAGATGCAGATGGCTTTGAATCAATGCAGTGAATCAAAAATGTGGTATGAGGTGTTATGATTGAATTTATGCAAATGAAAAGGTCACAATCCATGGTGTGATGAGTGAGGGAAAATTTGGTGTGTTTACAGCTGCCCCTATTCAAGCATGAGTTAGTTGTGCCGGATGTAAGCAACGGCTTAACAGGCAAACAAGATAACTTGTGGTTGAATACCAAAGACAGTCCAAAATTTGCACTCACTGAATGAAGAAGAAAAGGGATATAGATTGTAAAAGAAAATAAAATATATTTATAAAGTGCGGGCGACGGAGGACGACCGTCGAGCAGAGGACGACTACTGGGGATGAAGCAATGACGGGGACGACCGATATGCTGGGGATAAAAGAGATTATGATGGGGACGACCATCAAAAATAAAGTAACAAAAATACTCTGGGGATTAAAGGTAATAGTGAATGATGGGGATGACCATCAAGTTCAAAGCATAAGTGAATTAAATGATGAGGTACGGTCATCAAAGGTGAAGGACAATCACCTAGCAGGGGACGGCTGCTCTGTTGGGGATAAGATGAGGGACGATCATCTAAGGTGAAGGACGATCACCTGGAAAGGTACGGTTGCCAAAAGTATCGCGACATAGGACGAATTCCGAATAAAAAGGTCGACGATGGGGACGGCCATCGGATAAGCATGATGAAGGATGATCATCAAGAGGTGAAGGACGATCACCTAGCAGGGGACGGCTGCTGAAAAATATCACGACATAGGACGAATGTCGGATAAGGAGGGGTTCTAATGAATAGAGACTCCACTGGGGAATGATGAAGGACGATCATCAAAAAGGTGAAGGACGATCACCTGGCAGGGTACGGCTGCCGAAAGGTATCATGACATAGGACGAATGTCAGATAGAAAGGTAATAGTTTATCAAGATCTGCCGGGGACTCTTCTGGGGAACGGTAGACACAAACGAGTGTCTAAAATCAAGAGGACATAAGTGCTTGACACGGTGTATAGATTAAAGATGCGGACGAGCATCCTTAAGACTATGATACGGACGAGTATCAATAGAAACAAACGCTTAACGCATGTTCAGAGATGATGATACGGACGAGTATCAACTGGTTAACAAGGAACACGGACGAGTGTTGATTCTGAGGGGATTTAAGTGGTATATACAAGATACGGACGAGTATCTGTATGAGTAAATAGTATGAATGAGACGCAGACGAGTGCTCAACTTGCTGGGGAGAGTGTGACACGGACGGGTGTCGGAAAAAAGTGTATTATAAACAAGTATTTGATTTACAAAGTGTTTAGGTAACAATGTTGGGGGAGATGACACGGACAAGTGTCAGAGATGTGTATAGATATGTGTAAACATGTGTTGTGAGTGCAAAGGGGACGCTTTGGCTTTCTGCTGGGGGTATGACACAGACGAGTGTTAAGAAGTATCTGTAATATAAGTATCTGTTTGTAGAGAACGCTCGGGCGACATTACTGGGGAGTGATGACACGGACAAGTGCCAAAAGGAGGGTGTATCTATATCTGTAAGGGAAATGCTTTGGCTCTCTGGTGGGGAATTTGGAAATATTCTGTATATTGCTGATGGATTGTCATTATTTGCAAGTGTTCGGTTCGACACATGGCTTATGATTATGCAATACGTTTGATTTTTGCCGTAATGCTCCGTATTAGACGGAATGCTACGCTCTGTGGGAAAAATATGATGCGGATGCTATGATTATACAAAGATACCGATCTGGGATCCGGATCCCGTTGCTGTGGAGATCTCTGGTGGATCTGCTTGAAGTGGATATCCCAGCTGGGGGTGAGATCTTTGGTAGATCTGACATATATGACTCTGCATGGGGAAGTAGGTCATCGGTAAACCTATCTTGGTAATGAGGGACCCCAGCTGGGGTCCGTAGAAGCTTTCGTCACTCTGTTGTGAGATCTTCGGGCATTGCTCTTTTGGGTATAAGTTGAAACTCTGCGGGGCGAAGGTTTCCTGTCTAGCACTTGGCTGGGAAAGAAGAAAGATCACTGAAAGATCTTCCTAGAGATTTCTGCGGGGATCCTGCTGAGGATGATACTTGACAACTCAGCTGGGGATATGAGCACCTTCTGGTACTGCTTTGGAGAAGTGATGCCTGGCAACTCTGATGGGGAGAAAGCATCTCTGGTGCCGTTTGGAAGGTGTGCTTAGGAAATAATGATTTGGGCAGCCTACTGGGGAGAAGCTTTCATGCCCCATGTTGTGCTTTGAACACCTGCAATCCTGTATGACAAAGAAACGTACAACTTTCCCAAGGTATCCCTTACTGGATTCCGTCATAGGAGTTTAGACACTCCCGGGAGCAAATATATTTCCTGTAAGCACGTATTTTAGAAGGGAAGCATCTTTATTTTTGCAATCAATATCTCAAGGACATCAGACACTTTGCAAATAAAAAATAAAATGTACGAGACAAGACATGACTGAAAATCTGATTTTATTGATTTGTGTGCCCTGAATTGGCAAGATACAGTCAAAGAAACAGATCCCCTGAAATGAGGAAATCGTTACAAATTGAGAAGCAAAAACACAGTGGCAATGTTGATGACGCTTCAAGGAGCTTTTCCTTTTTGCTATGACTTGTATGACATTGACGTTCTTCTCATCTTGCTTTCTTAAGAAGGCTGATTCTGACCGATGCTCGAACCTTTCGAAGCTTGCCATGTTGTAAGCGATACAGACGAATTCAGGATGCAGTTGTTTGCTAATTCCCTTATTTTGCGTGAATCGCCCTTTCGGGTTTTCAATCCACCGGGATACCCATTTTTGCCTGAGTCGTCCAATGCGGCTTTTCAACTCAGCGGGTGTACATTTTTTTAATATTTTCCCTTATTTTTGCCCGAGTCTTTTATTCTGTTTTTGACTCGCCGGGATGCCCTATTTTTGCCTGGACTTGCATTTTGTTTTTATGTCCAGCGGGTCATTTTATGCGAAGTATTTTTTAACTGCATCTGAATTCACAGGGGACAGGAAGTCTTCACCATCCATAGTACTGAGAATCAGTGCTCCGCCAGAGAAAACTTTCTTTACTATGAATGGACCATCATAATTCGGAGTCCACTTGCCCCTGTGGGCGGTATGAGGAGGGAGGAGTCTTTTAAGCACAAGGTCTCCTACTTGGTACTCTCGGAGCCTGACTTTCTGATCGAAGGCTTTCTTCATTCTTTTCTGATACAGCTGCCCATGACAAATTGCAGCCAACCTCTTTTCTTCAATCAGACTTAGTTCTTCGTATCGGGATTGGACCCACTCTGCTTCATTTAGCTTAACATCCATTAGCACTCGCAAGGAGGGTAATTCAACTTCAACAGGTAGGACTGCCTCCATACCGTACACAAGCTGATATGGTGTTTCCCCAGTGGATGTTCTGACTGACGTACAGTACCCATGTAAGGCAAATGGTAGCATTTCATGCCAGTCTTTGTAGGTGACCACCATCTTTTGCACAATCTTCTTGATATTCTTGTTAGCTGCCTCTACAGCGCCATTCATCTTTGGCCTGTAAGGAGAAGAGTTGTGGTGTTGGATCTTGAAGTCCCGACACAATTCTGCCATCATTTTGTTGTTTAAGTTGGAACCATTATTAGTAATGATTCGCTCGGGAACTCCATACCGACAGATGATGTCTCTTTTCAGAAATCGGGCTACCACCTGCCTTGTAACATTTGCATATGAAGCTGCTTCGACCCACTTGGTAAAATAGTCAATGGCTACCAGGATGAATTTGTGGCCATTTGAAGCAGTCGGTTCAATCTTGCCAATCATATCAATGCCCCACATGGCAAAGGGCCAAGGTGAAGACATCACATTCAGAGGATTCGGAGGCACATGCACTTTATCCGCATAAATCTGGCATTTATGGCACTTTCTGGCATAGGCACAACAGTCGGCATCCATTGTGATCCAGTAATAACCTGATCTTAGCAACTCTTTAGCCATTGCATGCCCTCCAGCATGGGTACCAAAGGATCCTTCGTGCACCTCGTGCATTAACAAGTCCGCTTCTGCCTTATCAACGCATCTGAGGAGTACCATATCAAAGTTTCTCTTGTAAAGGGAACCGTCAGTATTCAGGAAGAAACTATCAGCTAGCCTTCTTAATGTCTTCTTATCATTGGAAGATGCCCCAGGTGGGTATGTATGATCCTCCAAGAAGCACTTAATGTCATGGAACCAAGGCTTATCATCTTTAACAACATCTGCTAAGAACACGTATGCTGGTCTGTCAAGTCTGGACACTGAAATCCGAGGCACAAAGTTGGCAGCTTGAACTTTGATCATGGATGAAATGGTAGCTAGAGCATCTACAAACTGATTTTCGTCTCGTGGGATATACTCAAGCTTGACCGTTGTGAAGAAAGTCAATAACCTTCTTGTATAATCCCGATATGGTATCAGATGATCCTGGTGAGTGTACCATTTGCCGTTGGTTTGATTGATTACCAGAGCTGAATCTCCGAACACGGTCAAAGTCTTGATCCTGAGGTCAATGACTTCCTCGATACCCATAATACAAGCTTCGTATTCAGCTTCGTTGTTAGTGCAGTTAAAGGTGAGTTTTGCCGAGAAAGGCATGTGAACTCCTTTAGGTGTAATGAGTACTGCACCAACACCACGATCGTTCATATTAACAGCCCCGTTAAACATCATCGTCCATTCCTCTTCCGGGTCAGGCCCTTCAGTGTGAATAGGCTCTTCATGATCTTTTGCTTTTATGAACATGATGTCTTCATCAGGGAAGTCAAATCTCATAGGCTGGTAATCATCAATGGGTTGCTCAGCGAGATAATCAGACAATACATTGCCCTTGATGGCTTTTTGAGATGTGTATTGAATATCATATTCTGTGACGATCATTTTCCATCTTGCAACCTGTCCGGTAAGTGTTGGCTTCTCAAAAATGTACTTAACTGGATCCATTTTCGAGATCAATAAAATAGTGTGGGTCAACATATACTGTCTCAGTCGGCAAGCAGCCCACGCTAAAGCACAACAAGTTTTCTCGAGTAGTAAATAACGTTGTTCACAGTCGGTAAACTTTTTGCTTAGGTAGTATATTGCATACTCTTTTCGACCAGACTCGTCATGCTGGCCCAACACACACCCCATTGACTCTTCTAATACTGTCAAGTACATGATTAGAGGTCTTCCTTCAACTGGAGGCATAAGGATCGGAGGCTCTTGTAAGTATTCCTTGATTTTGTCAAAAGCCCTCTGGCAGTCTTCATTCCACCTGACCGTTCGTTCTTTTCTTAACAGCTTAAACAAAGGCTCACAGGTTGTTGTAAGGTGAGATATGAACCTCGAAATGTAGTTCAATCTACCCAGGAACCCCCGAACTTCTTTCTCAGTCTTAGGTGTAGGCATTTCTTGAATGGCTTTAACTTTATCAGGGTCAACTTTAATCCCTTTCTCACTTAACATAAATCCCAGCAGCTTACCGGAACGTACCCCGAATGTGCATTTGTTGGGGTTTAACTTCAACTGGTACTTCCTCAGACGCTTGAATAACTTCAGCAAATTCACCAGGTGGTTTTCTTCTGTGAGGGACTTGGCAATCATGTCATCCACATAACATTCAATTTCTTTGTGGATCATGTCATGGAATAATGTTACCATAGCCCGCTGATAAGTGGCACCCGCATTCTTCAGTCCAAATGGCATCACCTTATAACAGAATGTGCCCCAGGGCGTGATGAAAGTTGTCTTCTCCATGTCTTCGGGTGACATCTTGATCTGATTATATCCTGAAAACCCATCCATGAAGGAGAACACCGAGAACTGAGCCGTATTGTCGACCAATACATTGATGTGAGGTAAAGGGAAGTCATCTTTCGGGCTGGCTCTGTTCAGATCCCGGTAATCCACACACATCCTCACCTTGCCGTCTTTCTAAGGCACATGTACAATATTAGCAACCCATGGCGGATAGCTAGTCACAACAAGGAAATCGGCGTCCCACTGCTTTTGTACCTCTTCTTTTATCTTCATGGACATATCTGGGCGAGTACGGCGCAACTTCTGTTTTACTGGTGGGCAGTCTTCTTTCAGAGTAGCTTGTGCATGACAATGTCGGTGTCCAACCCTGGCATATCCTGATAAGACCAAGCAAAAACATCCACATATTCTCGAAGCATGGCAACCAGTTGCTCTTTCACTGAATCTTGTAAGCAAGCCCCAATCTTGACTTCTTTCACTTCTTCTTCTGTACCAAGATTAACCGTTTCGACCTCCTCCTGATGAGGGGTGATAACCTTCTCCTCTTTCCTTAAAAACCTGGCTAGCTCTTCAGGTAGCTCATAATCTTCTTCAACCCCTTCATCAGCTTGATTGATTGGATTGTCAAAGTCATACGAAGCCATAGCAGTGTTGTTGTCGGTGCAGTCTGAAAGGCACTCTCTGCAAGGGTTTATATTGGTTTATTTTAGTAATCAGTTTTGTCTTATTTAGAAAAAGTGAAAATGAAGTTATTTATTTTGAAAAACATTTCCATTTTATTTTTGTACAAAAAGAAAAATGAAAAGACAGTGAGCGAAAAAGAGACTCGTTTGCAAAAGATGTCCGATATTCATTGATTAATCCATTTGCACAAAATTACAAGATGGTGTTGCACCCCAAAATTTACCCTCACAATACAAGACTTTGTGTGCTAAGAAGGTTCACAAGGTTCACAAGATTCACAATGCTTTCAAGACCTTTCATGAGGTTCAAGAAGTCTACAAGTCACTTTATGAAGGTTCACAAGGTTCACAAGATTCATAATGCTTTCAAGACCTTTCATGAGGTTCATGAAGTCTACAAGTCACTTTATGAGGTTCAAAAGATTCACAAGGTTCACAATACCTCCCATGAATATCACAAGACATTTTATGAGGGTTCACAAGGTTCACAAAGTTCACAATTGGTCGGAAGAGTTGACAATTCCCTCACACAATGCACCTCCTAAGCAGTGCATCCAAAACTAGGGTTTTGACTTTAATCAGGCTAAATGAACTTCCAAGACTTCAAGTGAGCTTCATAGCATCTTATATGAGTGTAAGAACCCCAATGACAAGTTTCAAGACTTTTCTCAAAAGTTTGCTCAGTCAGATGATCAGATAAGTCAAAATCAGTCAAAGTAGTTAAAAAGTCAAACTAAGGTCAACTGTGGTCAAACCAAAGTCAAACTTCATGATTTTTTGCCAACATCAAGTATATGAAGTAAAATTCATCATTTGATCAAGGGTTGATCATGATTCATCAAGGAGATTTCAGATCATCAAAAATCAGGAGTTTCTAAATTAGGGTTTTCTTAGTAAAAGTCAACTGAACTTTGACCAGCCATAACTTTCACATACTTCATCACCAAGTCTCCATCCAAAGCTCATTTTGAAGGAAATTGAATTATCTACAACTTTGTGTCTCACAAGCCAAGCCCAAAAATGCTTCATTTGGAAGGTATGAGCTAAGACATTATAGGTCCTTTTGAAAGTCAACAAAAAGTCAACAACTTCAAAAGGGCATAACTTGAGATTGGTAAATGATATGGACATGAAACCAGTGGGGTTGTTTAAAGGACTCTTCAAGCATTCTAAAATGTCCAAGAACACCCTCATACCATTAAAATTGAAGGATATGTTCCCTTGCAAAGTTGGGAAATTTTAGGGAAGTTTATGAAGCAAATGGAGGTTTAAAACCAAATTTTGTCAAGTGGGCTGAACTTTTAATGACCCAAAGCAATCCATGACATCATGCACGAAAATTCTATGATATTTTCATAATTTTTGTTTTATTTAATTAATTTATTATGATTTTTTATACTTAAAATCATTTTAAATTTAAATAAAATATTAAATATGAAGATTAAATTTTATTTTTGGTTCTAGAAAGTCATGAATTCAGCATGGAACAAATTGATACAAGAATAACATTGATTGGCTTGAAATAGAAAGTGTTGATGCAAAAATATTGAAATTTCAAAGCTTATCATTGTGAATCTTTTTGAATCAAATCTTATACACAACCATTCAATTTTTTAACCTAAATTCATTCTCCTATAAGTACTTAACACATTACAATCACAAGCCACGAATTTCCACAGCCACAAGAGTAAGTTTCACTTTTCAAAATTCAAGCACAAACTCAAATTCGGTTTCAAACTTCTAGGGCGTTTAAAGGTAATTTGAGACCATAGAAACATTGCTTGAACATCCCAGAAGCAATCCCAATACTTATTTGCATCAAAAGCACCATGAATCACTCAAACCGAATTCAAACATTGAGACATTTGTTCATTTTTCGTTTTCATACATACATGTGATATAAATTAATTTTGATACTGTATTGATGTTTGTATTGAGCTTGTGAAGGTTTCTGGGCTATTCAATTAAGTTTTTCATGCAGGTATGAGATTTCACCATGATTAGGGTTCACGGCCTCTTTTAGGGTTTCATGATTTCATCATGATAAATGAATTCTAAAGACGTAGGACAATTGCAAAACTCAGTAGAAACTCAATGGCATAATTAATTTTGTGAAATTTGGTTGTTTGGTTGAAGTTTGTGATTCGCAGGAATGAAAAACGCAGGTGTATTCGTAGAGAATTTCGCAGGAAAACTTGCAGCGCCCAAGGAAGAAGATGAAGACCCTGGCGCGCATTCTGGAATTTGAAATTCATCTTAATATTTTATGTTTTGTTTTCTGATTATGTCACAAGCATGATGCTTGGCCCAGTGGTGAGAAGAATGCGCGTGTAGCCTGATGACCTGCGTTCGAGTCCTGGCTTCACCATCCTTTTTCTAGTTTTTTCATACAATTAGCAATATTAATATATTATGATTTGTAGTGAGATTGTAGACAGGTTCGCTCACCCAGCAGGATTGGTCATGTGTATGTTTGTTTGCCTAAGAGGTCCTGGGTTCGATTCTACCCCCAGGCCTTTTGCTTTTTTCATTATTTTTATGATTTTCCAGGTTTAAAGAACAAAACTAAATGGGACTCTTCTTCTTTGCACCAAGTGCAGCGTGGCCCAGTGGCAAGACTCTTCATTTTCCAGGTAAAGGACCTGGGTTCAAACCCCAGGTCCTGTGTTTTTGGTTTCCTATTTTTGTTATGTTTTCCTTTTATTTTATAAATTAAATTAAAATGATTTATAAATTATAATATGTATATAATATATTTTCTAAACTCTAAATTTTTTTTTATTAATTCAAAATTAGTTCTTTTTTTTTGGTATTTAGATTTAGAATGTGTATAGATTCATTAAGTTAATTTTGTAAATAAAACAAACTCTAATTTTGTAAACCTTAATTTATCTTCTAAACAATTAAAACCCCTAATGTTATTTTATAAACTCATAAACCCTAAAAATATTTTTTAGAAAACCTAATTCTTGTTTATATTTTAATTAGTGAATAAAATTTTATTATAATAATTGTATGATCACATTTTGTTAAAAATTATGGATATATTTTATTTAATATAATTAAATTATAATTAATCCCATTTTAATATATAAATATTATATCATTGTTTATAATTAATTATATATGTAAATAATTTCTAAAATTGCAAATTTGATAATTTCTCATAATATGTTCATAATTTATTTAATTTGTTTATAATTTTAAAATTTTATAATTAATTAATATAATTGTTCATATTTTTTCATTAACCACTATAATTTTGTTTTATTATTATTACTAATCATGTTTATTACTAATCCATTTATTTTTTAATTATGCTTATTATTATTATTTCACTAACCCCATTTATTATTATTACTAACCCAATTAAATTGCTTAATTATTTTACTTATTATATTTTGCTTATTTATTTATTCATTTTGCTATTTATTTAAATTGCTTTATTATTATGTAAATGCTCCTTGGTGTAATTTTTGTAAATATTTAAATTATTTTTATGCCATGGTTAGTAAAATAGGGAGTGTAAACATGTATTATATTTAAAAATTGAATTTAGGTCATTTAAATTATAAGATAAAATACAAAATTAAACACTCACACACGTAAGTCGATTTTTGATCGCCATCTCACTTTCTAGGGTTACCTCTCAATGTTGCCTAATCAAAAAGGTCAAGTGGGGGTGTATAAAGCAAAGTCCCTTAAAAGAAAAGTCATCTAGTCCCTTCATAATCAAAGATCAAGTCCCTTAATGGTTGCCTTTCAATATGATCTTGTCCCATTTGAATAATGATGACAGTCCCTCCAAAATGCTTAATACACCCCACAGTTGCCTTCATTAAACAGATGTCCCTTTCATATGTCCCATACATCCAAGGTAATGACTACCTATTCCTTAATAATAGGGATAGTCTTACCATTTAAAGGATTCAAGAACAGGAAGACTTAAAACTTTAGGGTAGGTTCCTCATAGTTACTTGCTCACTATTCAAACTTTTCAAACACTTTACAAATTTCAAACAATTTTCAAACACAAGTTTTTTACGCAACCGTACATGGATCATTATCAAACTCTTATGAAAATTTTTATCCACACACTTCACCTTTTCAAAAACAATTTAAAGTGAGCTAAGTAACTAAGAGCCCATGGATAACCATGGATGTAAAGGGTGCTAACACCTTCCCTTTACATAACCTACCCCCCGGACCCAAAAATCTTTTCAAAGGTCTTTCCTGGTCTTTTATGCCTTTCCTTTGGATAAAATAAAAGTCGGTGGCGACTCTTGCTATCCGCAACATAACTAAAGTCAGTTCTCCCACCGTGTTACAGAACTGGCGACTCTGCTGGGGAATTAATATTAAAGAGGGGTAACCTTAGGAATTAGATCACTTTAAATTGTTTGCCTTGTTTGCTTTATATTATCTTGTTGGGATGCTCTTATGTGTGAAAGATCCTAACCCGGATCTAGTGTACCTTAGGTAAATGGCAATAGACCAAGGAAACTGTACGGCGTATACCGATATGGTTGATCTGGAGGCCATAGTTAGTGTGACTTTTTGGTTGGTGCTTATGTTCCTTAAGTCAAGTTGAGGATAATATGAGGCTGCCATATGTTGTCAATGCACTAACTAACTTTTAGAACCCTAGTTATCCCATCTTGGCCTTTAGAAAGTAGTGAGGTAACCAGCTTTGGTGAAGACTGAAGTTGGTTGATACTCGATACTACGCTCATTGAGATCTTAAACTTGGAGGGTTTTGGTTGGCAAGTAAGTTGCCTACTGAACAACCACCCTTGTGAAGGGTCAATGATATTGAGATCCCTTAGAACATGGTTACTTTTATAGGACAGGATGAACCAACTAACTTCATGGGAGGGTACTTACCATTGAACCTCATGCAAGCCTTTAAACCTAGGGCTATGGTGTGACTTGTTTGTGTGTGCCACATGTTTGTGATTGAAGATAACATCATGACATCATCATGCATCATAAGCATAGCATTTTCACTAACCATTTCAAGGACCAAAGGATTTATCTTTGTTCTTTGTTGCAGGTCATGGTTTCTGCTCGTAGAAACACCATCAGGATCAACTTTGTGGGCATACCTGCTAAGCTTAAAGAGTTGGTTTCTCAAGTGTCTGATCATTCCCAGTTCATCAAGAGACATGGTCACCTATTGGATCTAGTCACTTCAGGGTTCAATGAAGACATGATGAGTGTCCTGTTTCAGTTCTTTGACCCTAAGCACCATTGCTTCACATTCCCTGACTATCAGCTGGTTCCTACAATGGAAGAATTCTCTAAACTTCTGGGTATACCTGTTCTTGATCAAAGACCCTTCACAGGCTTGGAAAGAGAGCCTAAACCTGAGGTTATTGTTGCAGCCCTACATCTGAAGAAGTCTGACATTGTTCTAGAAACGAGAAGCGGAGTTAAGGGTATTCTTGATAAAGTATTAATGGACAAAGCTCAAATGTTCTTGAAGGCCATGAGCTATGATGCTTTTGAGGAAATCTTAGCCTTGCTGATTTATGGCTTAGTATTGTTCCCCAATCCAGATCAGTTCATAGATGTTCATGCAATCAACATCTTCCTGAGTCACAATCCAGTACCTACCTTACTTGGAGACATCCTGCATTCTCTTCATACTCGTACCACAAGGGCAAGAGGAACTTTGATGTGCTGCATACCTTTGCTTTCCAGGTGGTTTATTTCTCACCTTCCTCGCTCAGTAATGAAGAATGAGCAAGGGTTCAGATGGTCCAAGAGGATCATGTCACTTTCTCACTCAGATATCCATTGGTGCTCCAGATCTATGGAGGATGTCACCATCATTGACCGTTGTGGGGAGTTTTCTAATGTGCCACTTCTAGGCATAAGAGGAGGCATCACCTACAACCCCTCTCTAGCTTTACGACAGTTTGGTTACGCTCGGAGTGATGGTCCACATGACATGTTGATTCAAGGCATTGTGTTTGACTACGACAACGATCTTCAAGGTTACCGTCAGAGATTCATACGAGCATAGGGAAAAGTGAACAGGGTTGACAGCAAGACACTGGAGCCTAAGTACATTATTCCTATGGAAGCTTATCTCAGATGGGTACGATCTCGTGCTCAGACTCTCATGATGCCATATCCTGCTATCCTGCCAGTTACCATGGAACCTGTTGCTGAAGGAGACACTGCTTATACCATCCTTCACCCATACATGCCTACTGACATGGAAGACTTGCAGAGATCCTGGATCCAACTGAAGGAGCAAAGGGATACTTTAGAGGCTCATTACAAGGCAAGCCAAGAAAGAATCCTGGAACTAACAAAGCAACTTCACGAGGAACGGAATCTCAACTCATACATCAACACAAAGAGGAAACGTCCATGGGAGACTTAACACCCCATCTTTTGTATTTATTTCATTTCATTTTTTGTAAGCCCAAGAGGCAAAACAAATTTATTACTAATAAAAGTTTACTTTCGTGTTTGTTTAAGCAAGTTTAAATCCTGCGGTCCTTGAAAACATTGCATATGCATTCACATATCATTTCATTGCATCACAGGTTTATAATTGCGCACAGGTTTCTCATCTTCTCGCTGTTTATTTCAGAAGAAATGGATCTTGAACAGACAGTCAAGGATCTCCAAGCTCAGAATGCCCGATTCCAAGAGTTGATTCTGAACTTGTCCAAGGGACAAGATGAGTTGAAGACACTGCTGGCTAAGAAGAAGAATCCTGAGGACAACAAGGATGATCAGCTGAAACAACTACGAGCTGAGATGACAAGAATGAGGACCCAGATGAATGACCAGGTGGCTCTTATTCAAAGTTTAGCTCAGGGGCAAGAAGAGCTGAGAACCTTTGTCCACAAACTTTAAAGTGATAGAGTCGGGGATCTAATTGTCAGTCAACCTCCATTAAAACAAGCTGATTTGGTTGAAAGGAAGATGAGGATAAAAGAAGGTAAGAAACAGGTTGCCATTGATTGTTCTTCAGTTGAAGAAGAAAGACCTGATAAGGTTAATCCACCTCAACACAAGAAATATAGAAGGCAGTTTATCAAGTTCAGCACTCCAATTTCACAAGTTCTGCAATGCTTGTTGGAGATGGAACTAATTTCTTTGAAAAGTTCTCCTCAAAATCCTAAAACCTCCTCTCCTCGCTATAATCCCAAGGCAAGGTGTGGGTATCACTCCAACTGTCCTGGACATGATACTAATAGTTGTTGGGCATTAAAGAAAAAGATCCAAGACCTGATTGACGAAGGAATCCTAGAGGTTACTCCAGAAGGTCAAGTTGAATTCTACTATCGTCCATCAAACACCAAAGCTGCAAGATAAGTTGCCCAAGGTTGCAAGAAAGAAAGCCTACCTGTTCCTGTTGAGATATGGGGCACCTTGGGACATCCAAGTGGTAAATTTGATTTCATAGTGAAGTATATTGCTCCTCAAGGTTCACAGATTGCAAATGAGGACATTCAACCAACTAGATGGGACAACATTTGAATTTTCATTTGTAATTTCTTTTATTTGTTTGAACACTTAATATTATGTTAAACTTTTGTTTTCATTAATGCATTGCACATGTTTGTCTTGAATTAATCCATTCGTTCCACTATATTTTGAATTATGCTTCTTATTTCTACCCTGTGATATTTAACTCCTGATAAAGCTATAAGCCTGTAGAGGGAGGATGACGAAAACAATACCATAATATTAGGCAGTATGCTTTTGAACAGACTATGCTGACGATGTACAGGCATTGTTTCAATTCCTAAACAGTGGAGATATAAGGAAGTTAATCCCTAGTCAATCCTTTTGAGCCTATGAAGTAGGAGTTTTTATTCTCGCACAAATTAAAACCCTTATTCATAACCTGGGGCAGGGTAGTTACTCAGTTAACTCAAATATGCCAATTGTTTGTGTTGTATACAACTAATGATGTTTCCCTATAATCGTTAAACCTGACAGTCAATATCCAGCAAAAGAAAAGCTCACTAAGTCAAAACCTACGAAGGAGACTTAGTAAAACATTAAGACATCCCTCTGACTGTAACCTTGAAATAAGCAGTTCAGGCAAAAAGAAGGGATAATAAAGTCAAAAGAAAAAAAAGAGGTCACTATGAATCCTCAACAAAGAAAGATGACTGAATGTTCAAATAAATTTTGGGTTTCTGAACCATCACAAATGTCAGTGTTACAATTCCAAACTCATTTGAGCCTCAATGCATAAGTTAACTGAGTATAGGACTGAAGAACATCATGGAGATTGGGTTGGGTACAAATAAAATTTGATCCTTTATCCTTTATTTCTTAAACCGTGAACCAGGCCACGTTATAACCCTTTAAAAGTCCTAACTGAAGCATGGTTAGTTCGAAAGCGTACTGCTACACAAAGGTATCCTGACTCCTTTAGGGCTTATTATAAAACTTGAGTTAATATCACAGTTTTCTAAAAAAAAAAGTTTTAAAATAATTCTTTTTCAAAAAACTTCAAGACAGACATAAGCATTGCATTTTTGAATATATTTGTTTGCATATACCTGAGTGTTTGACAAATGGAGAAACTTACAGGATGAATGTTCAATGAACCAAAGTCCTTCCGATAAACAAAGTTGCTTCCTGGATCAAAGTCCATGTATACAAAGGGGCATAGTCATTATCTCCCAATCAAGGGGGCATGCCATGATACTTCCTAACTCATTTGGGGCAATCAAGACAGGATTCAACAATGCTTAATAGCCAGGGGCAGCTCTCCTCATATATTTGAATTACCAAGGGTAACATTATAAAGTTCATGATGTCAGGGGAATATTATTGTGGGGCATTCTGCTTATTTTTCTTGAGGTAACTACCTTCAGATACTTCCATTATGGGATAATTCATCCTCAACCAAGGGGCAATGCTCTCTTTTCAAAATCTAATACTCGGAGCGTATATGGTCCATCACAATTTGAAGACACGTTCCTCTCATTATATCACCTTGATATTGGATTCTCAACAGAAGCCATTGTGGAAATTAATTGTCTACGCCAGTAGTATCAGATGGTGTCAGTATCATGTCTTCAGATCCAGCTATGAGGATTTCTGGGAAGGTATTCAGGAAATTTAAGAATCTCAGGAGCTCTAAATCCAATTGGTTATACACTCTCAAAGTTGAAACGATTCTGTTTTCGAGTTCAACTTTACTTTTCCCTCTTTATTCAGGATTACTTTTCCTCTTTTACTAAAGCGAAAAACGTCTATTGGTTGTGTTTGAATGAATGTATGCTTTTGAATATGATTGATGTTTACCAGAAATGCATAAAATGCTTGAATATGATTGATGTTTACCAGAAATGCATGAAAATGCAGTAATAGTATTTACTAAGGACGAACGAGAGAAGGATTTCAACGAAGCTTCACCGGTTCATCTCAACGAAACAGCTACAAACCCTCAGTAGGACAAATCCATCTTCATAAAGTCACATCTCCCCTGGAATTTATATCCATCTCTTTTATCCTTATACGGATATTCGGGAATTTAATTTCCAATAAGAGTACGACAAACGAAGACGGGAGGTTATATCTACCCTACTATCAAACGAAGACGAAGGTTATGTATACCTTACTATCCCCAGCAGACGGGAGGTTATATATACCTTGCTATCCCCAACATACGGGAGGTTATGAATAATATATTATCAAACAAGACGGGAACGAGTTCCTCATATTCTTCAACAACGAATCGGGATTTATTTTCCCTGGCTAGCAGTTGTTATACGAAGATATCCAGACGCTTCCAGCAACATCATATCATACATACATCATTTACATCATACCATAACATATCCATAAATACATAATACATTTACTTAGGTGCATCATACTCTACATGCATACATATTGCATAAACTAACTTTTTCCTTGCAGGATAGTTATATGCAGATAAATCAATATCAACAGTTTACAACAGGTCAAAAATGATATATACATTACTCAAGATGTCCTCGGAGAGTAGGCAAACGGTTTGTAAAAAGATCTATTCCCTAATCCAGGATATTTCCAGAAGATTTAATATATCTGGTCTTGAATATCAGGCAAACAGTCTGTACAAAGATCCATTCCCTGGTTCAAGATAGTTTCAGAAGATTTAATCTATTTCCTCGGAGAGTAGGCAAACGGTCTGTAAGAAGATCCATTCCCTAATCCAGGATATTTTCAGGAGTTAATCCTGACACTTTTTTGTCCTCGGAGAGTAGGCAAACGGTCTGTAAGAAGATCCATTCCCTAATCCAGGATATTTTCAGGAGTTAATCTTGACACTTTTTTGTCCTCGGAGAGTAGGCAAACGGTCTGTAAGAAGATCTATTCCCTAATCCAGGATATTTCCAGAAGATTTAATATATCTGGTCTTGAATATCAGGCAAACGGTCTGTACAAAGATCCATTCCCTGGTTCAAGATAGTTTCAGAAGATTTAATCTATTGGCCCTTGAATAGCAGGCAAACGGTCTGTAAAAAGATCCATTCCCTGGTTCAAGATATTTTTCAGAAGAACAAATTCTGACGTTCTTTTGACCTTGGAGAGTAGGCAAACGGTCTGTAAAAAGATCTATTCCCTAATCCAAGATATTTCCAGAAGAGATAATCGTCACGAAGATTTATTTCTACTGGTCTATTCAATAAATTCAAATTATAAACGATTCAGAGACGGCCTATACGAAGACCTAGTACTGAGATCCAGTATCAACACAAAGCATATCACCCCTATATCAGGACTGCTTCATCCTCCTGAAAGCTTATTATCTCATCAGGACTGCTTTATCCTCCTGAAAGCATACTATTACCTCAGGATTGCTTCATCCTCCTGATAGCTCATCACTACCTCAGGATTGCTTCATCCTCCTGAAAGATTATTATTACCTCAGGACTGCTTTATCCTCCTGACAGCTTCTTGTACCTCAGGATTGCTTTACCCTCCTGAAATCATATTATTACCTCAGGGCTGCTTCATCCTCCTGATAGCTATCACCATTACCTCAGGGCTGCTTCATCCTCCTGAAAGTATATTACCTATATCTCAGGATTGCTTTGTCCTCCTGAAAGCTTATTATCTCATCAGGACTGCTTTATCCTCCTGAAAGCTTATTATTATCTCAGGACTGCTTTATCCTCCTGAAAGCTATCATTATACCTCCATATTTTGGACTGCTTTATCCTCCAAGAAATGTATCTGAAGAACTTTTTTTCGAGTGGCATCTTTAAGCCCACTCAAGCATATTCAACTAGCCACCTGTATCACTCTATGCACTGGTGAGTGCAAATTTTTGGGCTTTTGTGTTCAATCCCCTTCAACCTTCCAGGTCACGACTGGCAAATATACCAATCTAACCCTTCAGGTTTCAGAAAATTGAACAGGGGCAGCTGTTGCACCCCAAAATTTTCCCTCACAATACAAGACTTTGTGTTCTAAGAAGGTTCACAAGGTTCACAAGATTCACAATGCTTTCAAGACCTTTCATGAGGTTCATGAAGTCTACAAGTCACTTTATGAAGGTTCACAAGGTTCACAAGATTCATAATGCTTTCAAGACCTTTCATGAGGTTCATGAAGTCTACAAGTCACTTTATGAGGTTCACAAGGTTCACAATACCTCCCATGAATATCACAAGACATTTTATGAGGGTTCACAAGGTTCACAAAGTTCACAATTGGTCGGAAGAGTTGACAATTCCCTCAGACAATGCACCTCCTAAGCAGTGCATCCAAAACTAGGGTTTTGACTTTAATCAGGCTAAATGAACTTCCAAGACTTCAAGTGAGCTTTATAGCATCTTATATGAGTGTAAGAACCCCCATGACAAGTTTCAAGACTTTTCTCAAAAGTTTGCTCAGTCAGATGATCAGATAAGTCAAAATCAGTCAAAGCAGTTAAAAAGTCGAACTGAGGTCAACTGTGGTCAAACCAAAGTAAAACTTCATGATTTTTTGCCAACATCAAGTATATGAAGTAAAATTCATCATTTGATCAAGGGTTGATCATGATTCATCAAGGAGATTTCAGATCATCAAAAATCAGGAGTTTCTAAATTAGGGTTTTCTCAGTAAAAGTCAACTGAACTTTGACCAGCCATAACTTTCACATACTTCATCACCAAGTCTCCATCCAAAGCTCATTTTGAAGGAAATTGAATTCTCTACAACTTTGTGTCTCACAAGCCAAGCCCAAAAATGCTTCATTTGGAAGGTATGAGCTAAGACATTATAGGTCCTTTTGAAAGTCAACAAAAAGTCAACAACTTCAAAAGGGCATAACTTGAGATTGGTAAATGATATGGACATGAAACCAGTGGGGTTGTTTAGAGGACTCTTCAAGCTTTCCAAAATGTCCAAGAACACCCTCATACCATTAAAATTGAAGGATATGTGCCCTTGCAAAGTTGGGAAATTTTAGGGAAGTTTATGAAGCAAATGGAGGTTTAAAACCAAATTTTGTCAAGTGGGCTGAACTTTTAATGACCCAAAGCAATCCATGACATCATGCACGAAAATTCTATGATATTTTCATAATTTTTGTTTTATTTAATTAATTTATTATGATTTTTTATACTTAAAATCATTTTAAATTTAAATAAAATATTAAATATGAAGATTAAATTTTATTTTTGGTTCTAGAAAGTCATGAATTCAGCATGGAACAAATTGATACAAGAATAACATTGATTGGCTTGAAATAGAAAGTGTTGATGCAAAAATATTGAAATTTCAAAGCTTATCATTGTGAATCTTTTTGAATCAAATCTTATACACAACCATTCAATTTTTTAACCTAAATTCATTCTCCTATAAGTACTTAACACATTACAATCACAAGCCACGAATTTCCACAGCCTCAAGAGTAAGTTTCACTTTTCAAAATTCAAGCACAAACTCAAATTCGGTTTCAAACTTCTAGGGCGTTTAAAGGTAATTTGAGACCATAGAAACATTGCTTGAACATCCCAGAAGCAATCCCAATACTTATTTGCATCAAAAGCACCATGAATCACTCAAACCGAATTCAAACATTGAGACATTTGTTCATTTTTCGTTTTCATACATACATGTGATATAAATTAATTTTGATACTGTATTGATGTTTGTATTGAGCTTGTGAAGGTTTCTGGGCTATTCAATTAAGTTTTTCATGCAGGTATGAGATTTCACCATGATTAGGGTTCACGGCCTCTTTTAGGGTTTCATGATTTCATCATGATAAATGAATTCTAAAGACGTAGGACAATGGCAAAACTCAGTAGAAACTCAATGGCATAATTAATTTTGTGAAATTTGGTTGTTTGGTTGAAGTTTGTGATTCGCAGGAATGAAAAACGCAGGTGTATTCGTAGAGAATTTCGCAGGAAAACTTGCAGCGCCCAAGGAAGAAGATGAAGTCCCTGGCGCGCATTCTGGAATTTGAAATTCATCTTAATATTTTATGTTTTGTTTTCTGATTATGTCACAAGCATGGTGCTTGGCCCAGTGGTGAGAAGAATTCGCGTGTAGCCTGATGACCTGCGTTCGAGTCCTGGCTTCACCATCCTTTTTCTAGTTTTTTCATACAATTAGCAATATTAATATATTATGATTTGTAGTGAGATTGTAGACAGGTTCGCTCACCCAGCAGGATTGGTCATGTGTATGTTTGTTTGCCTAAGAGGTCCTGGGTTCGATTCTACCCCCAGGCCTTTTTCTTTTTTCATTATTTTTATGATTTTCCAGGTTTAAAGAACAAAACTAAATGGGACTCTTCTTCTTTGCACCAAGTGCAGCGTGGCCCAGTGGCAAGACTCTTCATTTTCCAGGTAAAGGACCTGGGTTCAAACCCCAGGTCCTGTGTTTTTGGTTTCCTATTTTTGTTATGTTTTCCTTTTATTTTATAAATTAAATTAAAATGATTTATAAATTATAATATGTATATAATATATTTTCTAAACTCTAAATTTTTTTTTATTAATTCAAAATTAGTTCTTTTTTTTTGGTATTTAGATTTAGAATATGTATAGATTCATTAAGTTAATTTTGTAAATAAAACAAACTCTAATTTTGTAAACCTTAATTTATCTTCTAAACAATTAAAAACCCTAATATTATTTTATAAACTCATAAACCCTAAAAATATTTTTTAGAAAACCTAATTCTTGTTTATATTTTAATTAGTGAATAAAATTTTATTATAATAATTGTATGATCACATTTTGTTAAAAATTATGGATATATTTTATTTAATATAATTAAATTATAATTAATCCCATTTTAATATATAAATATTATATCATTGTTTATAATTAATTATATATGTAAATAATTTCTAAAATTGCAAATTTGATAATTTCTCATAACATGTTCATAATTTATTTAATTTGTTTATAATTTTAAAATTTTATAATTAATTAATATAATTGTTCATATTTTTTCATTAACCACTAAAATTTTGTTTTATTATTATTACTAATCATGTTTATTACTAATCCATTTATTTTTTAATTATGCTTATTATTATTATTTCACTAACCCCATTTATTATTATTACTAACCCAATTAAATTGCTTAATTATTTTACTTATTATATTTTGCTTATTTATTTATTCATTTTGCTATTTATTTAAATTGCTTTATTATTATGTAAATGCTCCTTGGTGTAATTTTTGTAAATATTTAAATTATTTTTATGCCATGGTTAGTAAAATAGGGAGTGTAAACATGTATTATATTTAAAAATTGAATTTAGGTCATTTAAATTATAAGATAAAATACAAAATTAAACACTCACACATGTAAGTCGATTTTTGATCGCCATCTCACTTTCTAGGGTTACCTCTCAATGTTGCCTATTCAAAAAGGTCAAGTGGGGTGTATAAAGCAAAGTCCCTTAAAAGAAAAGTCATCTAGTCCCTTCATAATCAAAGATCAAGTCCCTTAATGGTTGCCTTTCAATATGATCTTGTCCCATTCGAATAATGATGACAGTCCCTCCAAAATGCTTAATACACCCCACAATTGCCTTCATTAAACAGATGTCCCTTTCATATGTCCCATACATCCAAGGTAATGACTACCTATTCCTTAATAATAGGGATAGTCTTACCATTTAAAGGATTCAAGAACAGGAAGACTTAAAACTGTAGGGTAGGTTCCTCATAGTTACTTGCTCACTATTCAAACTTTTCAAACACTTTACAAATTTCAAACAAATTTCAAACACAAGTTTTTTACGCAACCGTACATGGATCATTATCAAACTCTTATGAAAATTTTTATCCACACACTTCACCTTTTCAAAAACAATTTAAAGTGAGCTAAGTAACTAAGAGCCCATGGATAACCATGGATGTAAAGGGTGCTAACACCTTCCCTTTACATAACCTACCCCCCGGACCCAAAAATCTTTTCAAAGGTCTTTCCTGTTCTTTTATGCCTTTCCTTTGGATAAAATAAAAGTCGGTGGCGACTCTTGCTATCCGCAATATAACTAAAGTCAGTTCTCCCACCGTGTTATAGATGGCCCGATTACAAAATGAGTCTTGTCATCTTGGGCAAGATGCAAGACTTGATGCATGCTTTAAAATACAGGAAATAATAATTACTCTGCAGGAGTAGCCCTTATAATTTCCTGGGAAGACTGTTAAGGACTTGGCTCCCCGGGATCCTTGGACGTATCCAACTCTCCAGGTTGCGGTCGCTTTCCTCCTCGTCTTCCAAGTTGTTCACAGCATCCGGGGTGAGCATTTCCCCGCTGACAAAATTGGGCTCTTTGGCAGCCTCTGATTGATCTTGTTGAGTTGGTTTGTAACCCAACCCAAATCTGTCTTCTTTCTTTTCCACGGGCAGCAGCTTGCCCCAGCCTTGGGCGGTACCTTCCTCAACAACCTTCCTGGCTTGCTGATATGATGTTATGGAAGTTCCCAGTACAGCAGATGCTTCATTAATGTTCAGGGCCTCAAACCCCTGGCTCATGGTTTCATGGATTTCTCCATCCATTTCAATGTACTTATACGTAGCCAGCTGGCTAACAAAGATGTCCTCCTCCCCACAGATGGTGATGATCTGGCCTTCCCACTCGAATTTCAGTTTCTGGTGAAGGGTAGACGTAACAGCGCCAGCGGCATGGATCCAGGGTCTACCCAACAAACAGCTGTAGGCCGGCTGAATGTCCATCACAAAGAAGGTAGTTTTAAAAGTCTGCGGGCCAATCATCACAGGCAGATCAATCTCTCCAAGCACTGATCTTTTTGAGCCATCGAATGCTCTCACCACCAAATCACTCGGACGCAGTGCTAAGCCATCATACTCCAGCTTCACTAAGGCTTTCTTTGGTAGAACATTGAGTGATGACCCAATGTCCACCAGTACATGAGATAGAACAACACCCTTGCACTCCAGGGTGATATGTAAAGCCTTGTTGTGGTTACGTCCCTCTGTTGTTAAGTCAGCATTGGTAAAGCCCATTCCATGACTGGTGTTGACATTTGCCACCACAGTTTCTAGCTGATTAACGGTAATCTCCTCTGGCACGTATGCTGCGTGCAGGACTTTCAATAATGCATTCCTTTGAGCTTCAGAACACATCAACAGTGATAATATGGAGATTTTTGAGGGAGTTTGGTGAAGCTGATCCACCACCTTGTAATCACTTCTTTTTATGATTTTCATAAACTCTTCTACATCTTGTTCAAAAGATGTCTTCTGAGTTTCTTTGGCAATCGGCTCTTCAGGTACCACGCTCTTTCCTTTTGCTTTGGTAGCAGCTTCGGCTTCAGCATTAGGTCTCTGCATTTGTGAGGAAAAAAGGCGTCCGCTTCTGGTGAAGCCTCCGCCTCCCCCAACATTATCAATTTGTGAAGAAGAGGTTGATGAATCCAGAGTGATTTTCTCTCCGTTGTAGTAGAGATCAGAGCCATAATGCCAAGGTATAGCATTACTGCTTTCATAAGGAACTGGTCCAGGTACCGTAATAGTAACTGGACTGACTGCTGCAGAGGAAGCTACTGTAAAGGTGTGCGGATCATAGTAAATTGTGACTGGTGATCTGGCAGGTGGTGCCATGATTTGTCGTTGAAAATTACTGCTATGAGGAACCTCTGATGGGTCATAATAGATTGTAACTGCTAAGACATCTTCATTAATTTTTGCTGGCGTTGTAGAAGATTCTGCTAATAAAGTGGATGCTGATGTTGTAGAAGAAATGGTTGTTGACACTTGGCTTGTTGAAGTGATGGACGGAGCCATTGCTGATGATGTTGATGAATCGGTAGGAATGATTGTTGCTGCCGTTGTAGAAGAATCAGGAATTGTTGTTAAAGGACTTGCTGGATTTGTAGGCGCCGTTGTTGAGATTTGAAGGATACCATCCTTGATAAGACCATCTATTCCGCTTCTCAAATTTTCACACCCGTTGACTGCAATGTTGCAATACCCACAACCGAACTCACACCCGGGGAACACTTGGCACTCTAGAAGCTGAGCTTTAATTTCGATCAAAGGTGTTCGAATTTGTGCAACACTGGTGATCAGGGTAGATGGTTTGTCTTCCTCAATGGCATTAATCCTCGGCCCACCATGATTAGGCATAGGATTTTTGTTGACATTTGGAGGAGGTGCAAAGTTGAGGGCTTTAGAATCCACCAGATCTTGGACTTTCATTTGTAAGGCCCTGCATTTTTCAGCATTGTGACAAGGTGCATTGGAGTGGAAAGCACACCTGGCGTTGACATCATAATTCCTTGGGAGATTGAGGGGATCTGGTGGTGCCAACGTCCTTAACTCAACCAAGTTAAGCTTCAGGAGTTGTGGCAATAAGGCAGCATAAGGCATAGGGATAGGGTCAATCACCCTGTTTGCCTGTGATGGTCTTTGCTGGAAAGGACACTGTTGTTGGTTGCTATTGTTGTTGTTGTAGGTTCTCTGTTGCGGATACTGAACTTGTTGTTGATAATGTGGTTGTTGTTGTTGTTGATATGTTGATTGCTGAGGAATCGGAGCCGGAATAGTGACAGCTGCTACTGATCTGTGAACATATTGAGGTCTGCCCCTGCTGGCATGAATGGCATTTGTCTCATTGGTCCTTCGGGGACCCACGAAAGGCTTCCTGGGATTACTGGATGAACTTGCACCATTATCATAAATTTTGCCCATTTTTAACAGACTCTCAATTCTTTCACCAGCTATGACGACATCAGCGAAGCTGGTAGAAGAAAAGGCAGCCAGCCTATCAATATATGTTCCTTGCAAAGTATTCATGAACATGTCGGCCATTTCTCTTTCCGACAAGGGTGGTTGGACAACAGTAGCAAGCTGTCTCCACCTCTGGGCATATTCTCTGAAGCTTTCTCTGGAGGACTGGGACATTCCCATCAGGAGGGTCCTGTTAGGAGCCATGTCCAGGTTATATTGATACTGCCTGATGAAGGCTTCAGCTAAGTCCTTCCAACATCTAACGCTAGCTCTGGTCAGGTGTGAATACCACTCCCTTGAAGCCCCAGTCAGATTGTCTTCAAAGTAGAACATCCACAGCTTCTCATCCATAGTATAAGCTTTAAGTCTTCCCAGGAAAGACTGCAAGTGAGTTCGTGGACAAGAGGTTCCATTGTATTTCTCAAAGCACGGGGGTTTGAATTTGTGGGGAATTCTCACCCCATCCACTAGCCCCATATCCATTACATCGAAGCCCAAAGAGTTCTGAGACTCCAAAGATCTCAACTTCTCAGCAATTTCATCCAACCTCCGGTCATAAACTTCATCTCCTGCTCCCATTACAGTAAACTGCTCTTCTTAAGGATCTTCTTGCAAGATCCTGCCTGCAGCAGTGTTTCCTTGTACATTTCTCGGGATATTGACTTCCGGATCTAGGTGGGGTCCAAATACTGGTGGATTAACATGAGGCTGACCCCTCTCATTGTTACTTGTTCCTCCAGTTCCAAGATGTGGTTCCTCGAGAGTTTGTCTTTCCACTAGTTCCCTTAACCTTTCTTGGCTCTGGGCCAAGCCAGTCATCACAGTCATGAATTGAGCCATTTGGTTCCTCATCTCCACTCTTTCATTAGCCATATGAGTTCTGAACTCAGTCAGGTCCTGCTGTACTTGATCCATTTGGATACCAGGAAGGTTGTTACGAGTAGGATACCGGTGCGTACGGTTGACAGGGAACACCCGACGACGAGCAATATTTCCTGAGATCACAACAGAGTTAGAAACAAATAAACAAAACCTACAAAACAAAACAAGGTTAGTATGCGATGCAGTATGCTTATTTGTTTTTCCAAGGTATCCGACTTGGTTCTTGGTTTTGACCTTTCCAGACCCCGAGGAAGATGCTTGATGTTGCTTGAGAAAAGAAACCCAATGAAAGCAAACTAATATATTACAAATAATGAACAATACATAGTTTGTTTTACAACACATGCCCCTGGAGGGTCAAAATACAACAAAAAGAAAAGTACATCAAATGGAAATGAACAACAAGCAAAGAAGTCAAACATCTAGTCCAAACTCATCCTCCTTAACTTCCTTCAGGAGTGCCTCAGTCACTGGACCAGTTAGGTGCTATGTAATGGTCCTAATGAGGAGGTTCTTGGTGGCAATAGCAGTGGTCAGCTTCTTGTGCCTGTCCTGATCCTTTGATCTCTTCAATCCAGCTCTGAGCTTTAACTCTGATATCTCCTTCTGGGCTGCCAACAAAGCTTCCTGCTGCTTCTTTTCATTGGCCTCTAACTGTTCAATCTTGGCTTGAATTCTATGATCTTCTTGTGTCCGGGCTTCAGTGATCCTGACCCACTGTAAACACCCCAAATTTGCCCCCACCCATTCACACCATAGCTTGTGATCTTTTCATATGCATAAGTTCAATCATATCATCTCATATCACATTTTTAATTCACTGCATTGGTTCAAAGTCATCTACATCTAGGGTTTGTGATCTGAGCCATCCAAGAGCAATTTGAGCCAATCCAAAAGGTCATCAATCACTTCAAAGGGGTCCATGTATGTTCAAGCATCATATCATATCCTCTCAAGATCAAAGAAGTCAAAGAATCACAAGAACTGAGAAAGGCATGGAAGCAGAGCCAGGTTTGACTGCATAGATGACCTAAAATTAGGATTTTGGTTTCAGAGGCCATAACTCCAAAATTTTTGGTCATTCTTGTTTCTATTGGTCTCTATATGTTATAAGGATCATGCATATCAATTTTCATGAAGAAATTCCATAGGGAAGGCATCTGATCAAGGGATGACTTTTTGAGCAAGTCAGTGTAAAATCAGGGCATCTAAGGCCCCCAATGACCCAACCAAAGGGTGTTCTTCATCATTTTGAATGTGTATGATCTTTATTTGATCATAGAAGATGTTATAAGTTCACAAAATTGAAGAATTTCAAGCCATTTGCAAAGTTGCTTTTTTGGGAAAGTGACTTGTAATGAAAACTTGCCATTTTGGGAAAGTTTTTCAACCCTTTCTTTTTGATTCAAAAATGCTTCAAATGAGAAAACTTTGGTCATGAAAGTTGTATAATGGATCATTCCCTTTTCAAAAAGTACAAGAACTTGTCCTAATTCATTTTGTATCAAAAGTTATGGCTTGTCAAAGTTGGGAAAATCACATAATTTCAAGTTTTGTACCAAAGAGGCATTTTGCAAAATGGTATGATAAAGCATTCTAAAGACTTCAAATGTGCACAAACTCTTCACAACATGCTCATGTGACTTCTAAAAATCAGAATTGGCCCAAGAATTATGCATATTAGTGCCTTGAATTTCCAAAAGGGCCAAAGTTGGACAAAGTTGCAAAACATCTCATAAACCCTAATCCACTTGCAGCATTGCCTCTAATCCATTTCCATGGTTCTCCCTGATTCAAGCTGCAGCCAAGCCATGCTTTGTACCTTCACTGCCATAGCCCATACCTCTCTTACACCTAGACTTGACTTTTTGCAAAAAAAACCCATACCAATCCCACAGTGCCACACCAACTATTCTGACCAATACAGACTTTACAAACACACTTCAAGCAAGCCATTTCATAACTTCTTGGAGCCTGAAACACCGCACAAGCCAGCACTCTCAAAAATCCCACCCTTTGCATTTTCTATCTAATCTCTCAACTCAGCAACTCAAACTTAAAAATTCTTTCACCATTCAACTCACCATGACCCACTGATAATTTCCACCCATCACTTGTCCCTGAAACCACCACAATCAAAAACACGATTTCAACACTCCCTTGACCTGAGCTTCTGCAAACTTCCTCTGGAGGCCATATAAACTCCAGCTAAGTGTCAAAAGCTTCTGGGGAGGATCATTGGAGCTTGTTAGAAGCAAAGAGCTGGCCAGAAAGTCCCTGTTTCGAAAGCTCAAGCTCAGGTAGCCATGGCATTCATTTTTCCAGAACTCCCATTTTTAGTTTCTAAATGCTTCCTTATGCTTCACTGATTATCATGATGTGATTTATTTTGAAAATGAGTGAAAAATGTCCATGTATGCTTGTTCTGAAATTTTGCCCGTGAAAATATTTTGCTTCGATTCTCTTTGTTCATGCGTGATAAATGAGGTTTAATGATGGATTTGAGTTTAGTTTGGATAGGAGAATGTTTCTGGGCAATTAATTTAGGTTGGGGTGGCCTGTAGTAAAAGCTAGGTTTTTGGTTTCGCTGGAGAAGACGACCGGAACACTGTTCCGGCCGTCTGAATGTGTTTAGCCCTAATTGTGTCATTAATGAGAGTTTGAATTTGGACCGTAGATGAGGTGGACTGGGGTTGACTCCCGCGCGTGTGTGTGGCTAGAATCTTGCCATTAAACCCTAATCCCTGATTAATTAATTAAATCCAGTTTAATTAAATTATAAAACTTAATTTAGTCAGTTTGAATGTGGGCCTTTGGATCTGGCGCGCAGTCAACCAGTCCAAACCCAGATTGCATCCTGGCCCTTCCCTCTGCATACTTCCATTTATTTTAATTTTTATTTCATTTAATTTGATTTATCTCTTACATTTTATTTAAAATATCAAAATACCTTTAAAAATTATGAAATTTTTTGTCAAAGATTTCATTAATTTTTAAAACCCAAAAATATTTTTATTTTTATTTTTTGCATAGAAAATTATTTTTAAATCATTTAAATGTTTATTTTTAATTAGTTAATGAAAATTAATTAATTAAAAATGCATTTAGGTATTTAAAAATCATAAAAAAATTCACATTGCATTTAGAAACATTTAGAAACATTTTCCAACTCTCAAACCAAATTTCTTTTTAGTTCTTGATGCCTTTTGATCATTTTCATTGGAATTAAATTCATTTTAAGGCAATATCTTTGTGCAAACTTTGAAAAATCCCTTCTGCCTAACCATTGAGAGTTGGATGATGATTCTTCTTGCTTTGCACTCTTCATAGCATGTGGTTTATAGAATAATTTTGGTTTGAATTGATCTTGCATTTTCAATTTGTTTGGTATTTTTCTTAATAAGGTACCCCAAAACCCTAGCAATCTTAGGAAATTCATAACCTACACTAGGTTAAGAGTTGGATCCTCTCCTTTGGGCAGTGAGCTTGTATAGGTTTAGGGTATCTTTGATTGCATTTTCAAATTTTTATAATGTCATTTGCTTCTGGTTTTGGATTTTTTGCTTTGCATGATGCATGTAACCCTAATTTGTGCCTTCCTTTGCATCCATTTCTCATTTGCTTGCATCCAATGACTTGCCATGACATTTTGTGCATCCACATGATTCATAAGGCATCTTAGGACATATTAGAATCATGTTTGATCATTTCATCTTTCATATACCATGCTATATGTCCTTTGCATTCCATAACTTTTCATGTACTTTCATAGTTCAAAACATGCTTCATCTGCACCCATTGCCTTCTATGATCATTCCCATGTCTTGCATCATGTTTGTATCATCTCTTAGCATCGTTAATATCATGTAAATGCTTCTGACTTTGGTTTGCATCATTACATTTCATCTCATTTGCATTACATTTCATTTCTTTTGGCTAACTTTTCAGGTGGTAAGTTGTTTTGAGAAGTGAATTTGCCTTCACTTCTCACAATCTCTTCTCATCTCTCTTGCATATTTGTTGCATTTTATCTTGTGTATTGGATTGAGCTTGCTCATTCATGCTCTCTCTTTACTTTCTTTCTTCAAGCAACTTGTCTTCTTAAGTGAAGCAAGTTGTTTTGCTTCTCTTTGCTTCTTCCTCCTTTCATCTGCTTCCTTCCTGGTGGTTTCTCTGAAGATCTTCTCCTCTTAAGCCTCATAAACCCTAGGGTCTCCAAGCAAAACAACAATTAGGGTTTTTTTAGTCCCCCCCATTAGTTTTACCTTTGTGTCATCTTTGAGTCTTCTCTTCTCATCTCATAATCAGGGACTAAACCCTAAAGGCTTTAAGGCTTTGTGATTAAGCTTATGCCTGCATCCTTCTATTAGGATGGAGTGTATAACTTTAATCCTAAGTGTTAAACCCTTAATGTGTTTAAATCCTTTAATCAATTCACTTAATAATCATCAAGACATCAAACTTGTAACTTGGGCCTTGCATTAGGGTTCTAATTCTTCCTTAATTGGTTAAGAAGGACTAACCCTAGTGTTAATGGACAAGTCCCCCTCAAGTTGTCTTACAAACCATAAAATCCATTTCTTAATCTTATCATTAACTAAAATCCACTTAACAAAGGTTTTGTTTTGTCATGAGGTTAATCCCTAATCATGGATTAAGTTGAGGAGTCTTTCTCAGCTTAAATGTTCTCATCTATTATCCTTCTATTAGGATGGTGTAATGAGTTCATTAAATCCCTGATTATGGCTTAAACTCATTACTTAACACTAAACAAAAACAACAAAAACATCTAATTAATCACAAGTAGGTTAATGATCTTAATCCTACACCATGGTGATTAAGTGTGAGGTGCTTACTTCATACTTAAGGTATTCTCATTACCCCTAATCAGAGGGAGGATGTGATGAGTTTACTAACCCATAGGTTTAGGCTTAAGCTCATTGATTTATGACAAACTTCAAAAAGCAATAAAAGACTGAAAATACACAAAAACAAACAATAATCGTCTCCTCCGGGATTCTTTTCTCATCTCATTCACTCACAAACGAGAACTCGCTTCTTCCGTCTAATGCAAGACAGTTAGAACCTGAGCCAGACAGGTCATACACTTGAGCATGGACAAGTAAGCAGTTCACAAGTCAATTTATCTTTCAGTCTCTTTGGGTCGAACTACGGTGTTCTGACTTCCTCATTGCACGAGAGGATACGTAGGCATAACTTAATAGTTATCGAACAAAAGTCTCTGTATATTCCCCCCTCTTCCAGCATACTTCTTTAAGCCTCATATTCTTGAGCATTTCACTCCTGTTCTTGCACTGACACTTCTCTTATACACTTCACCTTTATTTTAGCACTGACACTTGCATTCTTTCCAGCTTTTATACACAGATTGCACTGACACTACCCCTTTAAAACACAAATCTTTTAAGCGTGGATCCCGTCGAGTACGGCGGACAATCTGGGTGCTAATACCTT
Organism: Lathyrus aphaca; assembly: GCA_963966055.1. Taxonomy (NCBI): domain Eukaryota; kingdom Viridiplantae; phylum Streptophyta; class Magnoliopsida; order Fabales; family Fabaceae; genus Lathyrus; species Lathyrus aphaca. Next base: position 276,541,207 of record OZ014520.1, on the reverse strand, counting down.
CCCAGGTTGTAACCAACCCCCTTTCTCAGTCTCTCGTGTTCACAACCGTCTTATCCATATCTTTCTAGGTTTATGCAGCATTACCTTTCCTTCGAGATAAAAATGCCTAGCTGGCGACTCTATTCACTTCTTTCTCTTTTGCCGACCGTTCGCGTTTGTACCCCTTCTGACCAGGTGTCATTTGGTGGGAGCGACAGCTTGGCGACTCTGCTGGGGACCCTTATACTGTAACCAGGGCTTCTGGTTCTTTTGTGGGTTCCTCCTAGCGCTTGTTTGATTTGTGTTTACTGGGGTGTTATGTGCTAATTGTTTTTATATAGTTGCTTTATTTACTGCTTTATGTACAGTTATTTATTACTTTATTTACAGTTTTTCATATTTCATACTGTCATTATCATTGCTGGATCTGTTCTTCTGTCTTGGTGGGTGGGATTTCATTGAGAGTTTAAGGTCCTATACCTGGGACCTGAGTGACACCTAGGTTAGAGTGGTTCATGTTCTTTCCCATTCCATTTCGGTCTGGTGCGGGAATATGAAACACGGTTCAGATGTGGGTTTCTTCTTGACAACTCTGTGCTACAGATTTCTTGTAGTGCTAGGGCTATCTGGGAAGCCTGCTAAGTCTGGATGACCTTTATTATGACCTTCAGAAACTGAGGTGAATTAGAGGAGGATCTTTTATGGTTATTGTGAACACTGTACCTCCGGGTTAGAAGTGTTTACACTTCTCATAACTGATCCAAGTCTGAGGATCCTTGTTCTAGAACACCACCTGTGAGGGGGATTGGGCTGTTTACAGGTTTGCAGGTACCATTGGCCACATCATACCTTGTCACTTATTTGGTTTAAGAGTACTTCACCTTGGACAGTTCTTGTGATTAAACCCTGGACATGTGGCTCTTTATTTGAGCCCCCCACCTAGGTTACTGGATTTCTGAACCTCCATCTGGACTTCTTGAACATACATGGGCTTTTTATCAAGACAGTAATCAGATCCAGCTTGATCACAAACCCTTGCATATCATTTGCATACATCATCATTTGCATCATTTTAACATTTGTTTATTTGTTTTTTAGGGTATCCACATTACATCTGGCTTGGTTTTGACCCCTTCATCTGCTTAGACCTCTGTTTCATCAGTTATCTGCTTCAGCTATCCTCATCAGCTGCCTGCTTCAGTTGCTTTCATCACCAGCACCAGCCTATTAGTGGCTCATCTCCAGTACCAGTCTTGATCCTCATCATCACTTGCCTTCAGTTCTTCATCAGCAGTCATGGCACCCAGGAAGAGCAACATTTCATACCATTTCTTTGAGCCTGTGCTGACTGGTATCTGGCAGGTCCAGGCACTTATCACTCCAGACCACATCCCATTATTCAGAGAACATTATGGAAGCATCCTTGATATGGTTATGGACCTGGACCCTTCTCAGAGGAGTATGATCCACACTTGCCTGCAGTTTTATGACCCTCCTTTGAGATGTTTTACATTTTCAGATTTCCAGCTAGGACCACTATTGGAGGAATTTTCGTCATTGATTGGAGTACCTGTCAGGGGTGGGATCCCCTTCAACCCAGAGATGACTTCTCCCAGCAATGGAGAAGTAGCAAAAGCACTATACCTGGAGCCTTCTTTGATTGAGCAGAATATGATAACAAAGGCTGGCATCCCTGGTCTACACTTGGATTTCTTGACTTCTCAGGCCATCCTGAAGGCCTCCTTGGGAGAATGGAGGGCAGTTTGTGCATTGTTATCCCTCAGTATATATGGGGTTATACTATTTGCAGATGAGCCCAAGTTTATCAGCAAGAATGCCATTCTTCTTTTCCTTCTAAGGAACCCAGTACCCACCTTGCTGGGAGATTTCTATTATTCCATTCATCAGAGGAATGAGAAGCAAAGAGGAAAGTTGGTGCGATGTTGTGCTCCTCTATTCCATATCTGGCTGCTCAAACACTTACCTAGGACAGATGCCTTCCTGAATCCTCACCAACAGAAGAATTGGGCTAAGAGACTTATTGCTCTGACTTCAGATGACATCAGATGTTGTACCCAGAGCACCAAAGGCAGGGACATAATAACTAGCTGTGGGCAGTACCCCAATGTACCTCTAGTAGGAGTGAAGGGTTGCATCAACTACAATCCTTTGCTGTTTAAAAGAAAATTGGGCTATGCTTTGGTCCATCCTCCTAGAGTGCAAGACTTAGCTGAGACTCTATACTGTGAGATAAAACCTAATCTAGCTGTTGTCAGGCAAGCATCTTGGGCTTGGGACAACATCCAGACATAAGGGATGGCTATTCTTGGAAGGTGCAATAATGTTGCCTCAGCTCAGTACTGTGACTGGTCTCATGCTAAGGCTCAGATTACTGAGATGCCCTTTACCATTGAAGATATACCTGGACCATCCACAGCTCAGCCAGCAGCCACTGTCAGCCTGGAAGAATTTGAGAAGTTGAAGGAAAGGAATGAGAATCTGTCTCAAGCTCTGAAGAAGACCCTCTGGGAGAGGAGTGATGGTCGTCTAGACATTGAGAGGTTGGAGAAGCTTAAGGTGGAACATCTGACCAAGATTAAGAAAGCAGAGGACTATATCAAGAAATCAAGAGCTGGGGAGCAAATATTGAAGAATGCCTGCAAAGAAGCCCAGTTTCAGAAGGCTAGGACTGATCTCTATCTACAAGAAAGTCAAGCTAGGTGGGTCAGGATCACTGAAGCTCGTACTCAAGAGGATAAGAGAACTCAGGCCAGGATTGAACAGTTGGAGGCCAATGAAAAGAAACAACAGGAACCTTTGCTGGCAACCCAGAAGGAAATTTCAGAGTTAAAGCTTAGGGCTGGATTGAAGAGGTCAAAGGACCAAGATAGGCATAAGAGGTTGACCACTGCTATTGCCACCAGAAACCTCCTCATCAGAAACATCACAGAGCATCCGGCTGGTCCTGTAACTGAAGCACTTTTGAAGGAGGTTAAGGAGGATGAGTTTGGATTAGATGTTTGACTTCTTTGCTTGTTGTTATTTCCATTTGATGTACTTTTTCTTTTTATGTTGTATTTTGACCCTTCAGGGGCATATGTTGTAAAAACAAACTCTGTATGATCCACCATTTGTAATGTATTTTTTAGTTTGTTTCCATGAGTTTCCTTTCTCAAGCAACATCAAAGCATGTTCCTCAGGGTCTGGAAAGGTCAAAACCAAGAGCCAAGCCGGATACCTTGGAAAGCAAATAAGCATACTACATTGCATACTAACTTTTGTTTTGTTTTGTAGGTTTTGCCTTTATTATGTTTGTTTCTAACTCTGTTGTGTCTCAGGAATTATTGCTCTCCTCCGGGTGTTCCCTCTCAACCATCCGCACCAGTATCCTACTCGCAACAATCTTCCTGGTATCCAAATGGATCAAGTACAGCAGGACCTGACAGAGGTCAGAACTCAGATGGCTAACGAAAGAGTGGAGATGAGGAACAAAATGGCCCAATTCATGACTGTAATGACTAACTTGGCTCAAAGTCAAGAGAGGTTAAGGGCATTGGTAGAAAGACAAAACCCCGAGGAACCTCATCCTGGCACTGGAGGAACCAGCAACAATGAGGGAGGTCAGCCTCATGTTAACCCACCAGTTTTTGGACCTCATCTAGATCCAGAGGTCAACATCCCAATGAATGTACCAGGCAACACTGCTGTAGGCAGGATCTTGCAAGAAGATCCTCAAGAGGAGCAGTTTACTGTAATGGGAGTTGGGGATGAAGTTTATGATAGGAGGTTTGATGAAATTGCTGAGAAGTTGAGATCTCTGGAGTCTCAAAATTCCTTAGGCTTCGATGTTATGGATATGGGGTTAGTGGATGGGGTAAGGATTCCCCACAAGTTTAAACCCCCGTGCTTCGAAAAGTACAATGGAACTTCCTGTCCACGAACTCACTTACAATCCTTCCTGGGAAGACTTAAAGCATATACTATGGATGAGAAGCTGTGGATGTTTTATTTTGAAGACAGTTTGACTGGGGCTTCACGAGAGTGGTATTCACACTTGACCAGGGTTACTATCAGATGCTGGAAGGACCTAGCTGAAGCCTTTATCAGACAGTACCAATACAATCTGGACATGGCTCCTAACAGAACCCTCTTGATGGGAATGTCTCAATCCTCCAGGGAAAGCTTCAGGGAATATGCCCAAAGGTGGAGACAGCTTGCTGCTGCTGTCCAACCACCCATGTCGGAGAGAGAAATGGCCTACATGTTCATGAATACTCTGCAAGGAACATATATTGATAGGCTAGCTGCCTTTTCTTCCACCAGTTTCGCTGACGTAGTCATAGCTGGGGAAAGGATTGAAAGCCTTTTGAAGATGGGTAAGATTTTTGATAATGGTGAAAGTTCGTCCAGTAATCCCAGGAAGCCTTTTGTGGGACCTAGAAGAACCAGTGAGACAAATGCCATTCATGCCAACAGGGGAAGACCTCAGTATGTTCATAGATCAGTGGCAGCTGTCACCATTCCTCAGCAACCATCATATCAACCACAACAACAACCACATTATCAACAGCAAGTTCAGTATCAGCCACAAAGAACCTACACCAACAACAACAGCAATCAACAACAAAGACCCTTTCAGCAAAGACCATCACAGGCAAATAGGGTGATTGACCCTATCCCTATGCCTTATGATGCCTTATTGCCACAACTCCTGAAGCTCAACTTGGTTGAGTTAAGGACATTGGCACCACCAGATTCCTCCAATCTTCCAAGGAATTATGATGTCAACGCCAGATGTGCTTTCCACTCTAATGCACCTGGCCACAATACTGAGAAATGCAGGGCTTTAAAAATGAAAGTACAAGATCTGGTGGATTCTAAAGCCCTCAACTTTGCACCCCCTCCAAATGTCAACAAGAATCCCATGCCCAATCATGGAGGTCCAAGAATTAATGCCATTGAGGAAGACAAGTCATCTTTCTTGATAACCAGTGTTGGACAGATTCGAGCACCTCTGGTTGAAATTAAAGCTCAGCTTCTAGAGTGCCAGATATTCCCCGGGTGTGAGCTCGGTTGTGGGTATTGCAACATTGCAGTCAACGAGTGTGATAATTTGAGAAGTGGCATAGATGGTCTTATCAAAGATGGCATACTTCAGATTACAACAACGGCGCCTACAAATCCAGCAATTCCTTTGACAACAATTCCTGAGTCTCCCACAACTGCAGCAACAATCATTCCTACCGATTCATCAATATCATCAACAATGGCTTCATCCATCACTTCAACAAATCAGATGTCTACAACCCTTTCTTCTACAACATCAACATCCATTATATCAGCAGAATCTTCTACAACGCCAACAACAATTAATGAAGATATCTCAGCAGTCACCATCTACTATGATCCGTCAAATGTTCCTCCAAACAACAACTTTCAGCAACAAACAGTGGCACCTCCTGCCAGATCACCAGTCACCATTTACTACGATCCGCACATCGTCACAATACCATCCTCTGCTGCAGTCAGTCCAGTTACTATCACGGTGCCTGGACCAGTTCCATATGAAAGCAGTAATGCCATACCTTGGCATTATGGCTCTGACCTCTACTGCAATGGGGAGAAAATCACTTTGGATTCTTCAACCTCTTCTCCACAAATTGATAATGTTGGGGGAGGCGGAGGCTTCACCAGAATCGGACGCCTTTTCTCCTCACAAGTGCAAAGACCTAATGCCGAAGCAGAAGCTGCTGCCAAAGCAAAAGGAAAGAGTGTGGTATTTGAAGAGCCGGCTGTCAAAGAAACTCAAAAGACGTCTTTTGAACAAGATTTAGACGAGTTTATGAGAATCATAAAGAGAAGCGATTACAAGGTGGTGGATCAGCTTCACCAAACTCCCTCAAAAATCTCCATATTATCCCTGTTGATGTGTTCTGAAGCTCACAGGAATGCATTACTGAAAGTCCTGCACGCATGTAAACACCCCAAATTTTCCCTCACCCATTCACACCATGGCTTGTGATCTTCTCATATGCATAAACACAATCATATCACCTCATATCCCATTTTTTGAGTCACTGCATAGTTTCTAAGTCATCTGCATCTAGGGTTTGTGATCTGAGCAATCCAAGAGCTTCTTGAGCCACTCCAAAGGCCACCAATCACTTCAAAGGGATCCATGTGTGTTCTTATATCATATTACATCCTCTCAAAGTCAAAAATTCCAAAGAATCACAAGAACTGGGTTTGGTATGGATGCAGAGCCAAGTTTGACTGCACAGTTGACCCAAAATTAGGGTTTTGGTTTCAGAGGCCATAACTCCAATTTTTTTGGTCATTCTTGTTTCCCTTGATCTCTATATGGTATAGGGAGTATGCATATCAATTTTCATGAAGAAATTCCATGGGGAAGGCATCTGATCAAAAGTTGACTTTTCAGACAAGTCAGTGCAAAATCAGGGCATCTGAGCCCCCCAATGACCCAACCAATGGGTGATCTTCATTATTTTGAGTGTATATGATCTTTATTTGATCATGGAAGAAAGTTGAAGTCCACAAAAATCAAAGAATTTGGAGTTTTTGCAAATGTTGACTTTTTGGGCATAGTTGACTTTTCAAGAATGCTCCATTTTAGGTCATTCTTTAAGCCTTGATTCTTAATCCAAAAATGCTTCAAATGGAAAAACTTTGGTCATGAAAGTTGTAGAACACATTTTTCCCTTTTCAAAAAGTACAAGAACATGATCAAATTCTTCTTGGATCAAAAGTTATGGTGTGACAAAGTTGGCTAAAATCATTGATTTTCAAGGCATGCTTCAAATGTGAATTTTGCAAAATCATGAACCAATGCCATTTGTAACTTCTAATTCACTTCAAACCATTACACAAACATTCTATGAGCCTTAAAAATCAGAATTGGACCAAGGTTTCACATGGTTATGGTTTGTGTAACAAGACTTTTCCATGAAGTTTCAAAAGTGTGCCAACTTGCAAAACCATCATTATGCTTCTCACCACTTGCTGCATTGGCCTTTGAACCAGCCATAGTCTCTCACCACACCATGTTGCGCTAGCCCTAGCCCTTGTACCAAGCTAGAACCAAGCCCATGCCTCTCTTACAAACAAGTTTACATTTTGCAAAAGTGGACATCCCAATCACAGCAGGCCAGGTCACATCACCTGACCAATGGGAGTTCTTTATGCAAGGAAAATGCTGGCCATAACACTCAAGAAGCAAGGCTGAAACAATACACAACATCACATACTCAAAAACACCTCACTTGGCAAAACTCTTCGAATCTTCCTTCACAAACTTCAAACATCCAAACCATTTTCACCAATCATCTTACCATGTTCCATTGAGTAGAAACCAGCAAAGAACCAAGCCTGAAACAAGCCATAACACCATTTCACCATTTTCACTCCAACTTGCAGTTTCTTTCGAAACTCACTCCACAGTTCACAAGCACTCAAACCAACTCCACAAACCTTCTCTACTCACCCTCTGGACCACAAGCAACCCTTCACCATTGCCAGAAACAGCCTGAATCACCATTGCCATGTTCAACTGAGTTTGAGCAGAAGCTTGTCAAACTCCTCATCCAGCCAACATAAACTCTTCCTAAGCATTCAAGGATCATCTGGGGACCAAGTAGAGTGGATTGCACTAAAGGGAGTGGTCAGAAAGTGGCTGAAGTGAAAGCTTCGAATCTCAGGTAGCTCAAGAAATATTTTTCCAGAAATCATTTTTTATGTTCTAAACTTGTTCTATATGTCTTCCTGATCACGAATATGCTTTTAGTTTCAAAAATGGTGATGAAATGAGGATTTAATTGCTTCCTGAAACTTTCCTGCCCTAGCTTTTGTTTGCTTCGATTCAGCCATTTCATGATTGATAAATTTGTTTTGAGTGGGGGTTTTGAATCGTGAGCTTGTGGGAATCATTTCTGTGTTTTTAGAATTCATTTTAGATGCGTTTGGAGGGAGTTTAGGTTTTTGGGGTGCCGGAGAAGATGACCGGAGCTTCTCTCCGGTCACCTGAAAGTGATTTGCCCTAATTACAGTCATTAACTCCCATTTGAATTCTGAGCGTAGGATGCCTTTGACCAGTTGACTACCCGCGCGCATGTGTGGCCTGGATCTTCCCAATTAGCCCTAATCCACTTAATTAGATTTAATTGATTATAATTAAATTAATTAACTCAGAAGCAACCTGGACCCTTGGATAACGCGCCAGTCAACGCATTCAAACCCAGTCTCAATCTCAACCCTCCATTCTTATTACTTTCCATTTATTTTCTTTTTTATTTCATTTCTTTTCATTTAACTTGCATATTTTATTTAAAATAGTAAAAAATGTCTAAAAATTATGAAACTTTTTCTCATGGGTTTTAATAATTTTTATGACATAAAAATATTTTTGTTTTATTTTTATCATTAAAAAAGCATTTTTAAATATTTAAAAGATTATTTTTAATTTATTAATGGAAATTAATTTATTAAAAATACTTTTAAGTATTTAAAAATCACCAAAAAATTCATGAAATGTTCTAAGACATTTAGAAACATTTTCCAACCTTCAAACCAAATTTCTTTTTTGATCTTGATGCATTTTGAGAATTTTTCATTGAATAAAAATCATTTTTGTGCATTATTTTGATCCTAAGTTCAAAAAATCATTTCTGCCTATCTATGAAGGGTTGGACATTGATTCTTCTTGCATTGCATTGTGTTTAGCATTTAGTTTCTAGGATTAAATGGCCATGATTTGATTCCTCATTTTCAATTTGTTTGGCATTTCTTTTGTTTAGGAACCCTAAAAACCCTAATAACTTGTAAAAATCATAACTTGAGATTGGTTAAGAGTTGAGACCTCCCCTTTGGAAATTGGTTTAGTATAAGATTAGGGGCCTTTTGAGTGGCATTTTCCATTTTTTATCTTAGGGTTTGCTTCTGTTTTTGGTTTTTGTTTGATGTTTGGTTCATAAACCCTAATTTGGGCTTTCATTTGCATACCTCTTGCATTCTCTTGCATAACATGACTTGTCATGACATTTCAAGCATCCATTTGTTTCATTTGACATCATAAGACATATTAAAAGCATGTTTGATCATTGCATCATGTATTTGCCATGTTGTATGCCATGTGCACTTCATAACTTTTCATGTATGTTCATGCTTCTTAACTTGCACCATTTGCATCCATGAACTTGTATGACCATTTCCATGTGCTATCTCATGTTTGTAGCATCTCATAACATCATTTGCATCATGTGTATGCTTCTGGTTTTGTTTCTCATCATGTCATTTCATCTCATCTTGCATTGCATTGCATCTTTCTCACTAACTTTTCAGGTGGTAAGTGATGCTGAGAAGTGAATTTGCCTTCACTTCTCATGACTTTTCTTTTCATCTCTCTTGCATCCATGCTACATTTTTATATGTGTTTGAGTTTGATCTTGCTCATTCTTCTTCTTCCCACCTTCTTTCTTCAAGTGACTTGACTTCTTGAATGAAGCAAGCTACTTTGCTTCTCTTGATCCTTTCATCTGCTTCCTGGTGGTTCCATTGAAGACTTCTCTTGAAAACCTCACAAACCTTAGGAACAACCAAGCATGACAATGATTAGGGTTTTGATTAGTCTCCCCTCTTAGTTTTACCTTTGTGTCTCTTTTGAGTCTTCTCTTCTCATCTCATAATCAGGGACTAAACCCTAAAGGCTTTAAGGCTTTGTGATTAAGTTTATGCCTGCATCCTTATCTTAGGATGGAGTGTATAACTTTAATCCTAAGTGTTAAACCCTTAATGTGTTTAACTCCTTTAATCAATCCATCTAATAATCATCAAGACATCACACTTGTAACTTGGGCCTTGCATTAGGGTTCTAATTCTTCCTTAATTGGTTAAGAAGGACTAACCCTAGTGTTAATGGACAAGTCCCTCTCAAGTTGTCTTACAAATCATAAAATCCACTTCATCATCATACCATTAAATAAAATCCACTTAATAAAGGTTTGTTTTGTCATGAGTTTAATCCCTAATCATGGATTAAGCTGAGGAGCTTTCCTCAGCTTAAACACCCTCATCTATTATCCTTCTATTAGGATGGTGTAATGAGTCTGTTTAATCCTTGATTATGGCTTAACCTCATTACTTAACACTAAACAAAAACACCAAAAACATCTAAATAATCACAAGTAGGTTAATGATCTTGATTCTATATCAAAGGTGATTAAGTGCGAGAAGCTGACTTCACACTTAAGGTATTCCCATTACCCCTAATCAGAGGGAAGATGTGATGAGTTTACTAATCCATTGGTTTAGGCTTAAACTCATTAACTTATGACAAACTTTCAAAAGCAATAAAAGACTGAAAACCCAAAAACAAACAATAATCGTCTCCTTCGGGATTCTTTTCTCATCATTCTCACTCATAAACGAGAACTTGCTTCTTCCGTCTAATGCAAGACAATTAGCACCTGAGCCAGACAGGTCATACACTTGAGCATAGACAAGCAAGCAGTTCATCAGTCAATTCATCTTTCAGTCTCTTTGGGTCGAACTACGGTGTTCTAACTTCCTCATTGCACGAGAGGATACGTAGGCATAACTTAACAGTTATCGAACAAAAGTCTCTGTATATTCCCCCTCTTTCCAGCCTTATTTTCTTAGCCTCATGATCTTGAGCTTTTCACTCTGTTCTTACACTGACACTTCTCTTATACACTTCACATCACTTATATACTTTGCACTGACACCTGTACATCCCTTTTTCAGCTATTTTACACACAGATTGCACTGACACTACCCCCTTAAAACACAAATCTTTTAAGCGTGGATCCCGTCGAGTACGGCGGACAATCTGGGTGCTAATACCTTCCCAGGTTGTAACCAACCCCCTTTCTCAGTCTCTCTGGTTCGCAACCGTCTTATCCATATTTTTCTAGGTCTATGCAGCATTGCCTTTCCTCCGGGATAAAAATGCCTAGCTGGCGACTCTTTTCATCTCCAGTGAGTTCACGGCTGTGTGTTCTCATTGTCCCTCTCGCCGACCGTTCGCGCTTGTACCGGGATGCAAATCTTTGGGAGCGACAGCTTGGCGACTCTGCTGGGGACCCTTATATTGCAACCAGGGCTTCTGGTTCTTTTTGTGGGTTCCTCCTAGCGCTTGTTTGATTTGTGTTTACAGGGGTGTTGTGTGCTTATTTGTGTTTGTATTTTTGTATTTATTTTTGCTTTATGTACAGTTGCTTTACTGCTTTCTTTATTGCTTTTGTATATATCATACTGTCTTGCTGCTGGCTGGATCTGGTCTTTGTTTTGGTGGGTGGGTGATTCATTGAGAGTTAAGGTCCTATACCTGGGACCTGAGTGACACCTAGGCTAGAGTGAATCATATTCTTTCCCATTCCATTTCGGTCTGGTGCGGGAATATGAAACACGGTTCAGATATGGGTTTCTTCTTGAGAACTCTGTGTTGCAGATTTCCTGCAATGCTAGGGCTATCTGGGAAGCCTGCTAAGTCTGGATGACCTTTAGTATTGACCTTCAGAAACTGAGGTGAATTAGAGGAGGAACTTTTATGGTTATTGTAAACACTGTACCTCCGGGTTAGAAGTGTTTACACTTCTCATAACTGATCCGAGTCTGAGGATCCTTGTTCTAGAACACCACCTGTGAGGGGGTTGGGCTGTTTACAGGATTGCAGGTACCTTGACCTCAGAATACCCTGTTACTTTGACTTGATTAAGAATACTCCATGTTGGGACAGTTCTTGTGATTCTAAAACCCTGGACATGTGACTCTTTATTTGAGTCCCCCTACCTTGGTTACTGGATTTGTAGACCTCCATCTGGAATTCTTGAACATACTTGGACCTATATCAGAGCATTTTGATCAGATCCAGCTCAGTCACAGACCCTTGCATTTCATTTGCATACATAATCATTGCATCATATTGACATTTGCTTATTTGTTTCAGGGTATCCATCTTCATTTGGTTTTGGTTTTGACCCCATCTTCAGTACTGACCTATCTTCACCAGCATCTGCTTCAGTTATCACCAGCATCAGCTAATCAGTGGCTCATTACTTCAGCATTATCATCGACACCTGTCTCTACTCAGTCTTCAGCATCATGGCTCCTAAAAAGAGCAACATCACCTATCACTTCTTCCAGCCAGAGCTATCAGATATCAGGAGGATTCAGACCCTGATCACTCCAGATCACATACCTTTGTTCAGGGAACATTATGGAGATATACTTGACATGGTTATGGATCTGGACCCATCATAGAGGAGCCTCATTCACACTTTCATTCAGTTCTATGATCCCCCACTGAGATGTTTCACCTTTCAAGACTTTCAGTTGGGCCCCTTATTGGAAGAGTACTCTTCATTAGTTGGTATGCCTATCAGGGGTGGAATCCCTTTCAACCCTGAGATAGTCTTTCCTGCTAATGGAGAAGTAGCAAAAGCTTTGCATCTGGAACCTGTTTTGATTGAGCAGCATATGACCTCTAAAGCTGGAATCCCTGGTTTTCATCTGGATTTCTTGATCTCTCAAGCTACCCTTAAAGCTTCTTTAGGAGAGTGGAAGGCTGCCTGTGCCTTGTTGGCTTTGAGCATATATGGAATTGTATTGTTTGCAGACGAGCCTCGATTCATTAGCAAGAATGCAATCCATCTGTTCATCCTGAAGAACCCAGTGCCCACTTTATTGGGGGATCTCTACTATTCAGTGCATCAGAGGAATGAAAATGAGAGGGGAAGATTAGTGAGGTGTTGTGCTCCATTGTTCCACACTTGGCTTCTCAGGCATTTGCCCAGGACAGATGCATTTCTGAACCCTCATCAGCAGAGCAACTGGGCTAAGAGACTCACTGCTCTAACTTCAGCAGATATCAGATGGTGCACTCAAAGCACCAAGGGCAGGGATATCATCACCAGCTGTGGGCATTTTCCCAATGTGCCTTTGATAGGAGTTAAGGGTAGTATCAATTACAACCCTCTGCTGTTTAGACGACAACTGGGCTATGCACTGGTCCACACTCCTAAGGCACAGGACTTGGTTGAGACTCTTTATTGTGAGAACAAGATTAATTTGACTGTTGTTAGGCAGGCTGCTTGGGCCTGGGATAATGTTAAAATCAAGGGAGTGACCATTCTGGGGAAGTGCAATAATGTGGCATCAGCACAATATTATGAGTGGTCCCGTGCCAGGGCCCAATTCTCTGGGATGCCCTTTACCATAGAAGACATGCCTGAGTCATCTTCAGCACCACCCCCTGCCACTATCAGTTTGGAAGAGTTTGAGAGCTTGAAGGAAAGGAATGAGAAGCTAACCCAGGCCTTGCAGAAGACCCTCCGGGAGAGGAGTGAGGGTATGAGGGAGATTGAGAGGTTGGAGAAGATGAGAGTAGAGCATCTGACTAAGATTGAGAAGTCTGAGGATTATATCAAAAAGTCTAAGGCTGGAGAACAAATTCTGAAGAATGCTTGCAAGGAAGCCCAGTTCCAGAGAGCAAGGACAGACTTGTATTTAAAGGAGAGTCAAGCCCGGTGGGTCAGGATCACCGAGGCTCGTACTCTAGAGGACAAGAGAGTTCAAGACAAGATGGAGCAACTGGAAGCTAGTGCAAAAGAACAACAAGAAGCCCTGGCAGCAGCCCAGAGGGAGATATCAGAGCTGAAGATCAAAGCAGGGGTGAAGAGGTCCAAAGAACAAACTCAGCACAAGAAGCTAACAGCAGCTGTTACCACCCGGAATCTCCTCATCAGGAATCTCACGGAGCGTCCGGCTGGTCCTGTGACCGAAGCACTTCTCAAGGAAGTTCGTGAGAATGAGTTTGGTCTTGGTGTTTGACCATTTGTTTGTTGTTGCTTTCATTTTTCTTTCTTGTGATGTATTTTGACCCCTCAGCGGGCTTGTATTTGTAAACGAACTGTGTACCATTTGTCTTTTGCAATATATGTATTAGTTTGTTCCACTTCGAAAGCAACATCAACTGCATCTTCGAGGGTCTGGAAGGGTCAAAACTGAATGCCAAACCGGATACCTTGAGAACAAATAAGCATAACTGCATTGCATGCTAACCCTTTGTTTGTTTTGTAGGTTTTTGTTTTATTGTTGCTAACTCTGTTGTGAATCTCAGGAACTATTGCTCGGCGCCGAGTATTTCCCCTCAACCGTCCGCACCGTTATCCAACCCGAAACAACCTTCCGGGAATTCAAATGGATCAGGTACAGCAGGACCTTGCAGAGGTTAGAAATCAAATGGCAAACGAAAGATTGGAAATGAGAACGCAGATGACGCAGTTCATGGAAGTGATGAACAACATGGCTCAGAGCCAGGAAAGACTGAGGGCCATGGTGGAAAGGCAAAATCAAGAGGATCCACATATAGGGACTGCTGGCACCAGCAACAACGAAAGGGTTCAACCTCATGTTAACCCCCCGGTATTTGGACCGCACCTCCATCCTGAGATCAACATCCCTGCAAATGTTCAAGGGACAGCCACTGCAGCCAGGGTACTACAAGAAGATCCTCAGGAGGACCAATTCACAGTAATGGGTGCTGGGGAAGAGGCTTATGATAGAAGGTTGGATGAAATAGCTGAGAAGTTAAGATCCTTAGAGTCTCAAAATTCTTTGGGTTTCGATGTCATGGACATGGGCTTGGTAGACGGGGTCAGGATTCCCCATAAGTTCAAGCCTCCTTGTTTTGAAAAATACAACGGGACTTCATGCCCCCGGACCCATTTACAATCATTTCTGGGGAGGCTGAAGGCTTATACTATGGATGAGAAGCTCTGGATGTTCTATTTCGAAGACAGCTTGACTGGAGCCTCAAGAGAATGGTACTCTCACCTAACAAGGGCAACTATCAGGTGCTGGAAGGATTTGGCAGAAGCCTTTATCAAACAGTATCAGTACAACTTAGACATGGCACCCAACAGGACCCTCCTAATGGGAATGTCACAGTCTTCAAGGGAAAGTTTCCGAGAATATGCCCAAAGATGGAGGCAATTGGCTGCTGCTGTTCAGCCACCTATGTCCGAAAGGGAAATGGCAGACATGTTTATGAACACCCTTCAGGGGACATATATTGACAGGCTGGCCGCTTTCTCTTCCACTAGCTTTGCAGATGTTGTCATAGCTGGGGAGAGAATTGAGAGTCTGTTAAAAATGGGCAAGATTTCCGACAATGGTGCCAGCTCGTCCAGTAGTACAAGAAAGCCTTTTGCAGGCCCGAGAAGAACTGGCGAGACCAATGCCATCCACACCAACAGGGGCAGGCCCCAATATGTCCACAGGTCTGTAGCAGCAGTCACCATTCCTGCTCTAGCTCATCCTCAACCCGTCTATCAACCTCCACAGCAAAACTATCAGCCGCAACCTCAGTACCATCAGCAAAATCAGTATCCTCCAAGGAATTACAACAACAGCAACACCAATAACAACAGTCAACAAAGGCCATTTCAACAGAGGCCTTCTCAAGCTAACAGGGTGATCAATCCGATCCCTATGCCGTATGCTACCTTGCTGCCACAACTCCTGAAACTCAACCTAGTTGAGCTAAGGACGCTGGCACCTCCAGATCCCAACAGTCTACCCAGGAACTATGACTCCAATGCTAGGTGTGCTTTTCATTCAAACGCACCTGGCCACAATACAGAAAAGTGCAGAGCCCTGCATATGAAGGTACAAGACCTGGTAGACTCAAAAGCTCTGAATTTCGCACCACCACCCAATGTCAATAAGAACCTGATGCCGAACTACGGTGGTCCTAGAATTAACGCTATTGAAGAAGACAAACCGTCTTATTTAATAACCAGTGTGGGTCAGATCCGGACACCGTTGGTAGAAATCAAGGCTCAACTCCTGGAATGTCAAATGTTCCCGGGGTGTGAGTTGGGTTGTGCTTACTGCAATATCTCGGTAAATGGGTGCGACAATTTGAGGAATGGCATAGATGGCCTAATTCAGAGTGGCCAGCTTCAGATCACCACATCATTTCCAACAAATCCATCAATCTCATCAGCAACGGCTTCAGAACCTCCTACAACTGCAACAACTATTGTTCCTGACAATTCTTCGGTTTCATCAACGAGTACTTCATCTGTCATTTCAACTGATCAGATATCAATGAATGTTCCTTCTACAACTCCAGCACCACTCCATTATGAAGCTCCTACAACAACAACATCCACACTCCCGACAATGTCTCCTACAACACCAGCAACAAATCATGAAGATGTCTCAACTGTCACCATATTCTACGATCCTGAAAACAACTCCGCCTACAACTCAGAAAGTGTTGCTCCCATCAGGGCACCAGTGACAATTTATTATGATCGACAGACTATCACAGTTCCTTCAACAACTGCAGTCAGTCCAGTCACCGTCACGGTGCCTGGACCCGTACCTTATGAAAGCAGTAATGCCATCCCCTGGCATTACGGCTCTGACTTGTACTGTGAAGGACAAAGAATCACTTTTGAATCACCAACCCCTGCACTACAAGTAGACAATGTGGGCGGAGGCGGAGGCTTCACTCGAAGCGGACGTCTTTTCGCTCCACAAATTCAGAGACCCACAGCCGAAGCAGAAGCTGCTGCCAAGGCAAAAGGGAAGAGCCCTGTGCAGGAAGATCAAGCTGTTAAGGAAGCTTTGAAGACACCATTCGATCAAGAGGTTGATGAGTTCATGCGAATCATCAAAAAGAGTGATTATAAAATAGTGGATCAGCTTCATCAAACGCCTTCCAAGATCTCAATCCTATCATTGCTTATGTGCTCCGAAGCCCATCGGAATGCACTACTCAAAGTCCTGCACGCAGCTTACGTACCTGAAGAGATCACTGTCAATCAGCTGGAAGCAGTAGTGGGAAATGTTAATGCTAGTCACGGACTAGGGTTCACCAATACTGATTTGACAACGGAAGGCCGCAGCCATAACAAAGCCTTGCACATAACCATGGAATGCAAAGGTGCTGTCCTTTCCCATGTGCTGGTAGACACGGGGTCATCCCTCAATGTCTTACCCAAAAAGGCCCTGGTGAAGTTAGAATATGACGGATTGGCGTTGAGACCCAGCAACCTGGTGGTAAGAGCCTTTGATGGTTCAAAGAGATCGGTTCTGGGAGAAATTGAGTTACCCGTAACAATTGGCCCGCAGACCTTTACAACTATCTTCTACGTGATGGATATACAGCCCGCCTACAGCTGTTTATTGGGTAGGCCATGGATCCACGCCGCTGGCGCCGTGACCTCTACCCTTCACCAGAAGTTAAAATATGAGTGGGAGGGTCAAATCGTTACAATCTGTGGAGAAGAGGATATTTTTGTCAGCCACCTGGCTACCTATAAGTACATTGAGATGGATGGGGAGATCCATGAAACAATGAGCCAGGGGTTTGAAGCCTTGAATGTGAATGAAACATCTGCTGTGCCTGGTACTTCAATATCATCATACCAACAAGCCCGGAAGGTTGTTGAGGGAGGAAACGCCCAAGGCTGGGGCAAACTGCTATCGGTGGAGAAGAAAGAAGACAGATTTGGGTTGGGTTACAAACCAACTCAACAAGATCAAGCAGCGGCTGCGAAAGAGCCCAATTTTGTGAGTGGGGGGATGCTTACCCCTGATGCTATCAACTGTCTGGAAGACGAGCTGGAAGAGGAACGCAACCTGGAAAGCTGGATTCGTCCAAAGATCCCGGGGAGCAGTGTCTCGAACTGGTCTTCCCAGGAAATTATAAGAGTTACTCATGCAGAGTAATTATTATTTCCTGTATTTTTATAAGCATGCATCAAAGTCTTGCATCTTGCCCAAGATGACAAGACTCATTTTGTAATCGGGCCATCTGTACTTTTTGTGCAAACAAGATCAATTAATGAAATATCAGACATCTTTTTGCAAACGAGTCTTTTTCTTTTCTGTTCACTGTTTTTCTATTTTTCTTTTTGTACAAAAAATAAATGGCAGTGTTTTCAAAATGACAACTTTTATTTCACTTTTCTAAAGCAAGATTAAAATCAGATCACTAAAATGAACAAACTTAACCCTTGCAGAGGATGCCTTCCAGACAGCACCGACAACAGCACGGCTGTGACTTCATATGACTTTGACAATCCAATCAATCAAGCTGATGAAGGGGTTGAAGAAGAATATGAGCTTCCTGAAGAGCTAGCCAGGTTGTTAAGACAAGAGGAAAAGGTTATTACTCCTCACCAGGAGGAGGTTGAAGTGATCAATCTTGGTACAGATGAAGACGTGAAAGAAGTTAAAATCGGGGCCTGCCTGCAAGACTCAGTGAAGAGACAACTGGTTGACCTGCTTCAAGAGTATGTAGATGTGTTTGCTTGGTCTTACCAAGATATGCCAGGGTTGGATACCGACATTGTTGTGCACAAGCTGCCTTTGATAGAAGAGTGCCCACCGGTTAAACAGAAACTGCGCCGTACTCGTCCAGACATGGCAATGAAGATCAAAGAAGAGGTACAAAAGCAATGGGACGCCGGGTTCCTTGCCGTGACTAGCTATCCGCCGTGGGTGGCTAATATAGTACCTGTGCCTAAAAAGGACGGCAAAGTAAGAATGTGTGTTGATTACCGGGATCTGAACAGAGCCAGCCCGAAAGATGATTTCCCTTTACCTCACATTGATGTATTGGTTGATAATACGGCTCAGTTCTCGGTATTCTCCTTCATGGACGGATTTTCAAGATACAATCAGATTAAGATGTCACCTGAAGACATGGAGAAGACAACATTCATCACACCCTGGGGCACGTTCTGTTACAAGGTAATGCCATTTGGGCTCAAGAATGCTGGTGCAACATATCAACGGGCTATGGTAACATTATTCCACGATATGATTCATAAAGAAATAGAATGCTATGTGGATGATATGATTGCCAAGTCCCTCACTGAAGAAGACCATCTGGTAAATCTGCTCAAATTGTTCAAGCGTCTGAGGAAGTACCAACTGAAGTTGAACCCCAACAAATGCACATTCGGGGTGCGATCTGGTAAGCTGCTGGGATTTATTGTAAGCGAGAAAGGGATTGAAGTTGACCCTGATAAAGTCAAAGCTATTCAAGAGATGCCTGCACCGAAAACTGAAAAGGAAGTTCGAGGGTTCTTAGGTCGATTGAACTACATCTCAAGGTTCATATCTCACCTTACAGCAACCTGTGAACCCTTGTTCAAGCTGTTGAGAAAAGAACAAACGGTCAGGTGGAATGAAGATTGTCAGAAGGCATTTGACAAGATCAAGGAGTACTTACAAGAACCTCCAATCCTTATGCCTCCAGTAGAAGGAAGACCTCTGATAATGTACCTGACAGTATTAGAAGAGTCAATGGGGTGTGTGCTGGGCCAGCATGACGAGTCTGGTCGAAAAGAGTATGCAATATACTAACTGAGCAAAAAGTTTACCGACTGTGAACAGCGTTATTCACTGCTCGAGAAAACTTGCTGTGCTTTAGCGTGGGCTGCTCGCCGACTAAGGCAGTATATGTTGACCCACACTACCTTACTGATCTCAAAAATGGACCCAGTCAAGTACATTTTCGAGAAGCCAGCTCTTACCGGACAGGTTGCAAGATGGCAGATGATTCTCACAGAATACGACATCCAGTACACCTCTCAGAAAGCCATCAAGGGCAGTGTACTATTTGAATATCTTGCTGAGCAACCCATTGATGACTACCAGCCTATGAGATTTGACTTTCCTGATGAAGACATCATGTTCATAAAATCAAAAGATCATGAAGAGCCTATTCACACTGAAGGGCCTGACCCGGAAGAAGAATGGACTATGATGTTTGATGGGGCTGTTAATATGAATGGTCGCGGTGTTGGTGCAGTACTCATTACACCTAAAGGAGTTCACATGCCTTTCTCGGCAAAACTCACTTTCAACTGCACTAACAACGAAGCTGAATACGAAGCTTGCATTATGGGTCTTGAGGAAGCCATTGACCTCAAGATCAAAACATTGACTGTATTCGGAGATTCAGCTTTGGTAGTCAATCAAACCAACGACAAATGGTACACACACCAGGATCATCTGATACCTTATAGGGATTATACAAGAAGGTTATTGACGTTCTTCACAACAGTCAAGCTTGAGTATATCCCTCGGGACGAGAATCAATTTGCAGATGCTCTTGCTACCATTTCATCCATGATCAAAGTTCAAGCTGCTAACTTTGTACCTCAGATTTCAGTGTCGAGACTTGATAGACCAGCATATGTATTTGCAGCAGATGTTGTCAAAGACGATAAGCCTTGGTTCCATGACATTAAGTGCTTCTTAGAGGATCAAACATACCCACCTGGGGCATCTTCCAATGATAAGAAGACTTTGAGAAGGCTTGCTGGTAGTTTCTTCTTGAACACTGATGGGTCTTTATATAAAAGGAACTTTGATATGGTACTCCTCCGATGTGTCGACAAGACAGAAGCAGATTTATTGATGCATGAAGTGCACGAAGGCTCCTTTGGTACCCATGCTGGAGGACATGCAATGGCTAAGAAGTTGTTAAGATCAGGCTATTATTGGATCACAATGGATGCAGACTGTTGTGCCTATGCCAGGAAATGCCACAAATGCCAGATCTACGCAGATAAAGTGCATGTGCCTCCCAATCCTTTGAACATAATGTCTTCACCCTGGCCCTTTGCTATGTGGGGCATTGATATGATTGGCAAGATTGAGCCGACTGCTTCAAATGGCCACAGATTCATCTTGGTCGCCATTGACTATTTCACCAAGTGGGTTGAAGCAGCCTCATATGCAAACGTCACAAGAAAAGTGGTAGCCAGATTTCTGAAAAGAGATATCATCTGTCGATATGGAGTTCCCGAGCGAATCATTACTGATAATGGTTCCAATCTAAACAATAAAATGATGGCAGAACTGTGTCGGGACTTCAAGATTCAACATCACAATTCTTCTCCTTACAGGCCAAAAATGAACGGCGCTGTTGAGGCGGCAAACAAGAATATTAAGAAGATTGTGCAGAAGATGGTAGTCACCTACAAAGACTGGCATGAAATGCTACCGTTCGCCTTGCATGGGTACCGCACGTCAATCAGGACATCCACTGGGGCAACACCGTATCAACTTGTGTATGGTATGGAAGCAGTCCTACCAGTTGAAGTTGAATTACCCTCTTTACGGGTACTGATGGATGTCAAACTGAGTGAAGCAGAATGGGTTCAGGCCCGATACGAGCAACTGAGTCTAATTGAAGAAAAGAGATTGGCTGCAATCTGTCATGGACAGTTGTATCAAAAGAGAATGAAGAAAGCCTTCGATCAGAAAGTCAGGCACCGAGAGTACCAAGTAGGAGATCTTGTGCTGAAGAGAATCCTCCCTCCTCATACAGACCACAGGGGTAAGTGGACTCCAAATTATGAAGGACCATTTGTGGTAAAGAAAGTTTTCTATGGTGGAGCACTGATGCTCAGCACCATATATGGTGAAGATTTCCCGTCCCCTGTGAATTCAGATGCAGTTAAAAAATACTTCGCATAAACTGACCCGCTGGACATAGAAACAGAATGTAAGTCCAGGCAAAAATAGGGCATCCCGGCGAGTCAAAAACAGAATAAGAGACTCGGGCAAAAATAAGGGAAGATAAATACAAAATGTACACCCTCTGAGTTGAAAAGCCGCATTGGACAGCTCAGGCAGAAATGGGTATCCCGATGGATTGAAAACCCGAAAGGGCGATCCATGCAAAATAAGGGAATAAGCGAACGACTGTATTCTGAATTCGTCTGTATCATTCACAACTTGGTAAGCTTCAAAAGGATCAAGCTTCAAAAGGATCAAGCTTCAATCGGAATCAGCCTTCTTCAGAAAGTCGGATAAGGGGAACGTCAAAAGTCATACGAGTCGTAGTGAAGTGGAAGCTCTTTAAGGCGTCATCAACACTGCCAGCATTTTGTTTCTCAATTTGTAACAATCTCCTCATTTCAGGAGATACGTTTCTTTGACTGTATCTTGCCAATTCAGGGCACCCGAATTAATAAAATCAGATTTTCAGTCATGTCTCGTTTTGTACATTTTTATTTTGCAAAAATGTCTGATATCTTAAAGGAACATTGATTGCATAAGAATACTAATGTTTATCTTCAAATAAAAACATGCTTGCAGGAAATTTTGCTTACTCTCAAAAATATTTAAACTCCTATGACGGGACCCAGTAAGGGATACCTCGGGATTATCTTGTGCGTCTCTCTATCTTTTTCAGGATTGCAGGTATCCAGAGCGCAACTTGGGGCATGAGGCCTCATCCCAGCAAGCTGGCAAATCGACACTCGTTTCTAGCACCCAAAGTGCTCTCTCCCCAGCTGAGTTGCCTCTCATAACTTCCCCAGTGGAGTTGCCATTTACTACCTATCTCCATCAGAGTTGCTAGGCATCACGGAAGGTGCCTACATCCCCGACTGAGTCAAGGATCTCTCTTTCTCCCCAGCCGAGTTTCCGTCTCGCCCTCAGCCGAGTACAAAGTCAGGGAACCATCTCCCCACAGAGTCTCAGCCTCTATTCAGAAGAGCAATGCATGAAGATCACAACAGAGTACAAAAGACTTCTACACCCCCCCAGCTGGGTCCCTCATTGCAGGGATATGTCAATCAGTGACCTGTATCCCCAAGCAGATACATCTCACCAGGTCTACCAGTGATCTTATCCCCAGCTGGGATGTCCACTTCATACAGATCGATCGAAGATCTTCGCAGCAACGGGACCCGGATCCCGGTTTGGTATCTTTGCACAATCATAACATTCACATCATATTCACCCACAAAGCGTAGCATTCCGTTTTAACACGGAGCATTACGGCAAAAAAATCCAACTCATAGCATAATCATAAGCCATGTTATGAACCAACACTTGTGAATAATGACAGTCCATCAACGTACAAAAAAATCCCCCAAAGTCCCCAGCAAAAGCAGTTGCCTCACAAATCACAAACACCAGTATATACTCCTTTTGGCACCCGTCCGTGCCATCTTTCCCCAGTAAAGCCGCCTGAACACTCTTTACAACATTATCACCCGTATTACAGATACTTCCTGACACCCGTCCGTGTCATACCCCAGCAGAAAGCCAAAGACGTCCTCTTTGCACTCACATATACCTATATACACTTTCCTGACACCCGTCCGTGTCATTTCCCCAGCGCAGTCGCTTATACTTTTACAACCCATGTACTTGTTAATATTATTATACTTTGACACTCGTCCGTGTCACCCTCCCCAGCAGGTAAACACTCATTTATACAATACTACTCATACTACTCATACTTATACAAATACTCGTCCGTATCTTGTATATACCAGTTACATCCCCACAGATTCGACTTCGGTTCATGTTCTTTGTTAACCAGTTGGTACTCGTCCGTACCATCATCTCAGAATATGCGTCCAGTGTTTGTTTCTACATGATACTCGTCCGTATCATAGTCTTAAGGATGTTCGTCCGCATCCTTAATCCATACATTGTGTCAAATACTTATGTTCTTCTTGAATATAGATACTCGCCTGTATCTACTATTCCCCAGAAGAATCCTCTCAGATTCAACGCTCGTCCGTGTTCCTTGTTAACCAGTTGATACTCGTCCATATCATCATCTCTGAACGCGTGTCAGTATTTGTTTCTACATGATACTCGTCCGTATCATAATCTTAAGGATGCTCGTCCGCATCTTTAATCTATACACAACATCTAAGCACTTATACTTTCCTTTCTTGGTTGTGAACACTCGTCCGTGTTCACTATATCCCCAGTAGATCGCCAAGTAAGCATTTTCTTTTTATCTGACACTCGTCCTGTGTTATGATAAACCCTGAGAGCAGCCGTACCCTGCTGAGTGGTCGTCCTCCACTTCTTGATGGTCGTCCTCCATCATGCTCGTCCGATGGCCGTCCCCATCGTTGATTTTAGCAGCCGTCCCCTGCTAGGTGGTCGTCCTCCACCTCGTGATGATTTTCCTTCATCATTTTATCCAATGGCCGTCCCCATTGTTGATTTTTGGTTATCTGGCATTCGTCCTATGTCATGAGAAACCTCGAGAGCAGCCGTACCCTGCTGAGTGGTCGTCCTCCACTTCTTGATGGTCGTCCTCCATCATGCTCGTCCGATGGCCGTCCCCATCGTTGACCCTTTTTATCCGGCATTCGTCCTATGTCGCGATATTTTCGGCAGCCGTACCCTGCCAGGTGGTCGTCCTCCACCTTTGATGGCCGTCCCCATCACTTTTCTTTTATTCCCAACTGAGCAGCCGTCCCCTGCTAAGTGATCGTCCTTCACCTTTGATGGCCGTACCCCATCATCTGTTTATTTCATTCATTCTTTAACCCGGTGGCCGTCCCCGTCGTGGTCCCTTTTCCTTTTAGCCCGATGGCCGTCCCCATCGTTGGTTGCTTTACCTTTGTGAACTTGATGGCCGTCCCCATCGTTGGTTGCTTTACCTTTGTGAACTTGATGGCCGTCCCCATCATGATTTTATTTTCCCCAGCTAGTCGGCCGTCCCCGTCTTGGCTTTACCTTTCATCCCCAGCATGTCGGCCGTCCCCACCATTGTTTTATTTCCTACACTTTTCCTAGCATGTCGGCCGTCCCCGTCATTACTCTTTACCCAGCGGTCGTCCTCTGCTCGACGGTCGTCCTCCGTCGCCCACACTTTACAATATACTTTGTTTTCCTTTACAATCTATATCCCTTTTCTTCTTCATTCTGTGAGTGCAAATTTTGGACTGTCTTTGGTATTCAACCACAAGTTATCTCGCTTGCCTGTTAAGCCGTTGCTTACATCCTGCACAGCTAACTCATGTTTGAATAGGGGCAGCTGTAAACACCCCAAATTTGCCCTCACCCATTCACACCATGGCTTGTGATCTTCTCATATGCATAAACACAATCATATCACCTCATATCCCATTTTTTGAGTCACTGCATAGTTTCTAAGTCATCTGCATCTAGGGTTTGTGATCTGAGCAATCCAAGAGCTTCTTGAGCCACTCCAAAGGCCACCAATCACTTCAAAGGGATCCATGTGTGTTCTTATATCATATTACATCCTCTCAAAGTCAAAAATTCCAAATAATCACAAGAACTGGGTTTGGTATGGATGCAGAGCCAAGTTTGACTGCACAGTTGACCCAAAATTAGGGTTTTGGTTTCAGAGGCCATAACTCCAATTTTTTTGGTCATTCTTGTTTCCCTTGATCTCTATATGGTATAGGGAGTATGCATATCAATTTTCATGAAGAAATTCCATGGGGAAGGCATCTGATCAAAAGTTGACTTTTCAAACAAGTCAGTGCAAAATCAGGGCATCTGAGGCCCCCAATGACCCAACCAATGGGTGATCTTCATTATTTTGAGTGTATATGATCTTTATTTGATCATGGAAGAAAGTTGAAGTCCACAAAAATCAAAGAATTTGGAGTTTTTGCAAATGTTGACTTTTTGGGCATAGTTGACTTTTCAAGAATGCTCCATTTTAGGTCATTCTTTAAGCCTTGATTCTTAATACAAAAATGCTTCAAATGGAAAAACTTTGGTCATGAAAGTTGTAGAACACATTTTTCCCTTTTCAAAAAGTACAAGAACATGATCAAATTCTTATTGGATCAAAAGTTATGGTGTGACAAAGTTGGCTAAAATCATTGATTTTCAAGGCATGCTTCAAATGTGAATTTTGCAAAATCATGAACCAATGCCATTTGTAACTTCTAATTCACTTCAAACCATTACACAAACATTCTATGAGCCTTAAAAATCAGAATTGGACCAAGGTTTCACATGGTTATGGTTTGTGTAACAAGACTTTTCCATGAAGTTTCAAAAGTGTGCCAACTTGCAAAACCATCATTATGCTTCTCACCACTTGCTGCATTGGCCTTTGAACCAGCCATAGTCTCTCACCACACCATGTTGCGCCAGCCCTAGCCCTTGTACCAAGCTAGAACCAAGCCCATGCCTCTCTTACAAACAAGTTGACATTTTGCAAAAGTGGACATCCCAATCACAGCAGGCCAGGTCACATCACCTGACCAATGGGAGTTCTTTATGCAAGGAAAATGCTGGCCATAACACTCAAGAAGCAAGGCTGAAACAATACACAACATCACATACTCAAAAACACCTCACTTGGCAAAACTCTTCGAATCTGCCTTCACAAACTTCAAACATCCAAACCATTTTCACCAATCATCTTACCATGTTCCATTGAGTAGAAACCAGCAAAGAACCAAGCCTGAAACAAGCCATAACACCATTTCACCATTTTCACTCCAACTTGCAGTTTCTTTCGAAACTCACTCCACAGTTCACAAGCACTCAAACCAACTCCACAAACCTTCTCTACTCACCCTCTGGACCACAAGCAACCCTTCACCATTGCCAGAAACAGCCTGAATCACCATTGCCATGTTCAACTGAGTTTGAGCAGAAGCTTGTCAAACTCCTCATCCAGCCAACATAAACTCTTCCTAAGCATTCAAGGATCATCTGGGGACCAAGTAGAGTGGATTGCACTAAAGGGAGTGGTCAGAAAGTGGCTGAAGTGAAAGCTTCGAATCTCAGGTAGCTCAAGAAATATTTTTCCAGAAATCATTTTTTATGTTCTAAACTTGTTCTATATGTCTTCCTGATCACGAATATGCTTTTAGTTTCAAAAATGGTGATGAAATGAGGATTTAATTGCTTCCTGAAACTTTCCTGCCCTAGCTTTTGTTTGCTTCGATTCAGCCATTTCATGATTGATAAATTTGTTTTGAGTGGGGGTTTTGAATCGTGAGCTTGTGGGAATCATTTCTGTGTTTTTAGAATTCATTTTAGATGCGTTTGGAGGGAGTTTAGGTTTTTGGGGTGCCGGAGAAGATGACCGGAGCTTCTCTCCGGTCACCTGAAAGTGATTTGCCCTAATTACAGTCATTAACTCCCATTTGAATTCTGAGCGTAGGATGCCTTTGACCAGTTGACTACCCGCGCGCATGTGTGGCCTGGATCTTCCCAATTAGCCCTAATCCACTTAATTAGATTTAATTGATTATAATTAAATTAATTAACTCAGAAGCAACCTGGACCCTTGGATAACGCGCCAGTCAACGCATTCAAACCCAGTCTCAATCTCAACCCTCCATTCTTATTACTTTCCATTTATTTTCTTTTTTATTTCATTTCTTTTCATTTAACTTGCATATTTTATTTAAAATAGTAAAAAATGTCTAAAAATTATGAAACTTTTTCTCATGGGTTTTAATAATTTTTATGACATAAAAATATTTTTGTTTTTATTTTTATCATTAAAAAAGAATTTTTAAATATTTAAAAGATTATTTTTAATTGATTAATGGAAATTAATTTATTAAAAATACTTTTAAGTATTTAAAAATCACCAAAAAATTCATGAAATGTTCTAAGACATTTAGAAACATTGTCCAACCTTCAAACCAAATTTCTTTTTTGATCTTGATGCATTTTGAGAATTTTTAATTGAATAAAAATCATTTTTGTGCATTATTTTGATCCTAAGTTCAAAAAATCATTTCTGCCTATCTATGAAGGGTTGGACATTGATTCTTCTTTCATTGCATTGTGTTTAGCATGTAGTTTCTAGGATTAAATGGCCATGATTTGATTCCTCATTTTCAATTTGTTTGGCATTTCTTTTGTTTAGGAACCCTAAAAACCCTAATAACTTGTAAAAATCATAACTTGAGATTGGTTAAGAGTTGAGACCTCCCCTTTGGACATTGGTTTAGTATAAGATTAGGGGCCTTTTGAGTGGAATTTTCCATTTTTTATCTTAGGTTTTGCTTCTGGTTTTGGTTTTTGTTTGATGTTTGGTTCATAAACCCTAATTTGGGCTTTCATTTGCATACCTCTTGCATTCTCTTGCATAACATGACTTGTCATGACATTTCAAGCATCCATTTGTTTCATTTGACATCATAAGACATATTGAAAGCATGTTTGATCATTGCATCATGTATTTGCCATGTTGTATGCCATGTGCACTTCATAACTTTTCATGTATGTTCATGCTTCTTAACTTGCACCATTTGCATCCATGAACTTGTATGACCATTTCCATGTGCTGCCTCATGTTTGTAGCATCTCATAACATCATTTGCATCATGTGTATGCTTCTGGTTTTGTTTCTCATCATGTCATTTCATCTCATCTTGCATTGCATTGCATCTTTCTCACTAACTTTTCAGGTGGTAAGTGATGCTGAGAAGTGAATTTGCCTTCACTTCTCATGACTTTTCTTTTCATCTCTCTTGCATCCATGCTACATTTTTATATGTGTTTGAGTTTGAGCTTGCTTATTCTTCTTCTTCCCACCTTCTTTCTTCAAGTGACTTGACTTCTTGAATGAAGCAAGTTACTTTGCTTCTCTTGATCCTTTCATCTGCTTCCTGGTGGTTCCATTGAAGACTTCTCTTGAAAACCTCACAAACCTTAGGAACAACCAAGCATGACAATGATTAGGGTTTTGATTAGTCTCCCCTCTTAGTTTTACCTTTGTGTCTCTTTTGAGTCTTCTCTTCTCATCTCATAATCAGGGACTAAACCCTAAAGGCTTTAAGGCTTTGTGATTAAGTTTATGCCTGCATCCTTATCTTAGGATGGAGTGTATAACTTTAATCCTAAGTGTTAAACCCTTAATGTGTTTAACTCCTTTAATCAATCCATCTAATAATCATCAAGACATCACACTTGTAACTTGGGCCTTGCATTAGGGTTCTAATTCTTCCTTAATTGGTTAAGAAGGACTAACCCTAGTGTTAATGGACAAGTCCCTCTCAAGTTGTCTTACAAATCATAAAATCCACTTCATCATCATACCATTAAATAAAATCCACTTAATAAAGGTTTGTTTTGTCATGAGTTTAATCCCTAATCATGGATTAAGCTGAGGAGCTTTCCTCAGCTTAAACACCCTCATCTATTATCCTTCTATTAGGATGGTGTAATGAGTCTGTTTAATCCTTGATTATGGCTTAACCTCATTACTTAACACTAAACAAAAACACCAAAAACATCTAAATAATCACAAGTAGGTTAATGATCTTGATTCTATATCAAAGGTGATTAAGTGCGAGAAGCTGACTTCACACTTAAGGTATTCCCATTACCCCTAATCAGAGGGAAGATGTGATGAGTTTACTAATCCATTGGTTTAGGCTTAAGCTCATTAACTTATGACAAACTTTCAAAAGCAATAAAAGACTGAAAACCCAAAAACAAACAATAATCGTCTCCTTCGGGATTCTTTTCTCATCATCCTCACTCATAAACGAGAACTTGCTTCTTCCGTCTAATGCAAGACAGTTAGCACCTGAGCCAGACAGGTCATACACTTGAGCATAGACAAGCAAGCAGTTCATCAGTCAATTCATCTTTCAGTCTCTTTGGGTCGAACTACGGTGTTCTGACTTCCTCATTGCACGAAAGGATACGTAGGCATAACTTAACAGTTATCGAACAAAAGTCTCTGTATATTCCCCCTCTTTCCAGCCTTATTTTCTCAGCCTCATGATCTTGAGCTTTTCACTCTGTTCTTACACTGACACTTCTCTTATACACTTCACATCACTTATATACTTTGCACTGACACCTGTACATCCCTTTTTCAGCTATTTTACACACAGATTGCACTGACACTACCCCCTTAAAACACAAATCTTTTAAGCGTGGATCCCGTCTAGTACGGCGGAAAATCTGGGTGCTAATACCTTCCCAGGTTGTAACCAACCCCCTTTCTCAGTCTCTCTGGTTCGCAACCGTCTTATCCATATTTTTCTAGGTCTATGCAGCATTGCCTTTCCTCCAGGATAAAAATGCCTAGCTGGCAACTCTTTTCATCTCCAGTGAGTTCACGGCTGTGTGTTCTCATTGTCCCTCTCGCCGACCGTTCGCGCTTGTACCGGGATGCAAATCTTTGGGAGCGACAACGCAACATACGTGCCAGAGGAGATTACCGTTAATCAGCTAGAAACTGTGGTAGCAAATGTCAATACCAGTCATGGACTGGGCTTTACCAATGCTGACTTAACGACTGAGGGACGTAACCACAACAAGGCTTTACACATCACTCTAGAATGTAAGGGTGTTGTTCTATCTCATGTGCTGGTGGACACTGGGTCATCACTCAACGTCCTACCAAAGAAAGCCTTAGTGAAGCTGGAGTATGATGGCTTGGCATTGCGTCCGAGTAATTTGGTAGTGAGAGCATTCGATGGCTCTAAAATATCAGTGCTTGGGGAGATTGATCTGCCTGTGATGATTGGCCCGCAGACTTTTAAGATTACCTTCTATGTGATGGACATTCAGCCGGCCTACAGCTGTTTGTTGGGTAGACCCTGGATCCATGCCGCTGGCGCTGTTACGTCTACCCTTCACCAGAAGCTGAAATTTGAGTGGGAAGGCCAGATCATCACCATCTGTGGGGAAGAGGACATCTTTTTTAGCCATCTGGCTACGTACAAGTACATTGAAATGGATGGAGAAATTCATGAAACTATGAGCCAAGGGTTTGAGGCCCTGAACATAAATGAAGCATCTGCTGTACTGGGAACCTCCATGACGTCTTATCAGCAAGCCGGGAAGGTTGTTGAAGAGGGTACTGCCCAAGGCTGGGGCAAGCTGTTGCCCGTGGAAAAGAAGGAAGACAGATTTGGGTTGGGTTACAAACCAACTCAACAAGATCAATCAGAGGCTGCCAAGAAGCCCAATTTTGTCAGCGGGGGAATGCTCACCCCGGATGCTGTGAACAACTTGGAAGATGAGTCGGAAGATGAGCGCAACCTGGAGAGCTGGATACGTCCAAGAACCCCGGGGAGCCGTATCTCAAACTGGTCTTCCCAGGAAATTATAAGGGTTACTCCTGCAGAGTAATTATTATTTCCTGTATTTTTAAGCATGCATCAAGTCTTGCATCTTGCCCAAGATGACAAGACTCATTTTGTAATCGGGCCATCTTGTAATTTTTGTGCAAACAGATCAATCAATGTATATCGGACATCTTTTGCAAATGAGTCTTTTCCTTTTCCGCTCATTGTTTTCCATTTTTTCTTTTTGTACAAAAAATAAAATGGCAATTTTTTCCAAAATGATAACTTCATTTCACTTTTTCTAAACAAGATTAAAATCAATCACTAAAATGAACAATCTAAACCCTTGCAGAGAGTGCCTTTCAGACTGCACCGACAACAACACAGCTATGGCTTCGTATGACTTTGACAATCCAATCAATCAAGCTGATGAAGGGGTTGAAGAAGATTATGAGCTTCCTGAAGAGCTAGCCAGGTTGTTAAGGAAAGAAGAGAAGGTTATCACTCCTCATCAGGAGGAGGTCGAAACGGTTAATCTTGGTACGGAAGAAGACGTAAAAGAGGTTACGATCGGGGCTTGCCTACAAGATTCAGTAAAAGAACAACTGATTGACATGCTTCGGGAGTATGTGGATGTTTTTGCTTGGTCTTATTAGGATATGCCAGGGTTGGACACTGATATCGTCATGCACAAGCTGCCTCTGAAAGAAGATTGCCCACTGGTAAAACAGAAACTGCGCCGTACTCGCCCAGATATGGCGATGAAGATTAAAGAAGAGGTACAAAAGCAATGGGACGCCGGGTTCCTTGCTGTGACTAGCTATCCGCCGTGGGTTTCTAATATTGTACCTGTGCCTAAGAAAGACGGCAAGGTGAGGATGTGTGTGGATTACCGGGACCTGAACAGAGCCAGCCTGAAAGATGATTTCCCTTTACCTCACATTGATGTATTGGTTGATAATACGGCTTAGTTCTCGGTATTCTCCTTCATGGATGGATTTTCAGGATACAATCAGATCAAGATGTCACCTGAAGACATGGAGAAGACAACTTTCATCACACCTTGGGGCACGTTCTGTTATAAGGTGATGCCATTCGGACTGAAGAATGCTGGTGCTACTTATCAACGGGCTATGGTAACATTATTCCACGACATGATCCACAAAGAAGTTGAATGTTATGTGGATGACATGATTGCCAAGTCCCTCATAGAAGAAGACCACCTGGTGAATCTACTGAAGCTATTCAAACGTCTGAGGAAGTACCAACTGAAGTTAAACCCCAACAAATGCACATTCGGGGTGCGATCCGGTAAGCTGCTGGGATTTATTGTAAGCGAGAAAGGGATTGAAGTTGACCCTGATAAAGTCAGAGCCATTCAAGAAATGCCTGCACCGAAATCAGAAAAAGAAGTTCGGGGGTTTCTCGGTAGATTGAACTACATTTCACGGTTCATGTCTCACCTTACAGCAACCTGCGAACCTTTGTTCAAGTTGTTAAGAAAAGAACAAACGGTCAGGTGGAACGAAGATTGCCAGAGGGCTTTTGACAAAATCAAGGAGTACTTGCAAGAGCCTCCAATCCTCATGCCTCTAGTTGAAGGAAGACCTCTAATCATGTACTTGACAATATTAGAAGAGTCAATGGGGTGTGTGTTGGGCCAGCATGACGAGTCTGGTCGAAAAGAGTATGCAATATACTACCTAAGCAAAAAGTTTACCGACTGTGAACAACGTTATTCACTGCTCGAGAAAACTTGTTGTGCTTTAGCGTGGGCTGCTCGCCGACTAAGGCAGTATATGTTGACCCACGCTACCTTATTGATCTCAAAGATGGATCTAGTTAAGTACATATTCGAGAAGCCAGCACTTACCGGACGGGTTGCAAGATGGCAAATGATCCTCACAGAATATGACATTCAGTACACATCTCAGAAGGCCATCAAAGGCAGTGTATTGTCTGATTATCTTGCTGAGCAACCCATTGATGATTACCAGCCTATGAGATTTGACTTCCCTGATGAAGACATCATGTTCATAAAAGCAAAAGATCATGAATAGCCTATTCACACTGAAGGGCCTGACCCAGAAGAAGAATGAACTATGATGTTTGATGGGGCGGTTAATATGAACGGTCGTGGTGTTGGTGCAGTACTCATTACACCTAAGGGAGTTCACATGCCTTTCTCGGCAAAACATACCTTTAATTGCACTAACAACGAAGCTGAATACGAAGCTTGTATTATGGGTCTTGAGGAAGCCATTGACCTCAGGATCAAGACTTTGACCGTGTTCGGAGATTCAGCTCTGGTAATCAATCAAACCAACGGCAAATGGTACACCCACCAAGATCATCTGATACCTTACCGGGATTATACAAGGAGGTTATTGACTTTCTTCACAACAGTCAAGCTTGAGTATATCCCTCGAGATGAAAATCAGTTTGCAGATGCTCTGGCTACCATTTCATCCATGATGAAAGTTCAAGCTGCCAACTTTGTGCCTCGGATATCAGTATCCAGACTTGACAGACCAGCATATGTGTTCTCAGCAGATGTTGTTAAAGATGATAAGCCTTGGTTCCATGATATCAAATGCTTCTTGGAGGATCAAACATACCCACCTGGGGCATCTTCCAATGATAATAAGACTTTAAGAAGGCTAGCTGGTAGTTTCTTCTTGAATACTGATGGTTCCCTGTACAAGAGAAACTTTGATATGGTACTCCTCAGATGCGTTGATAGGACAGAGGCAGACTTGTTAATGCACGAAGTGCACGAAGGATCCTTCGGTACCCATGCAGGAGGGAATGCAATGGCTAAAAAGTTGCTAAGATCAGGCTATTACTGGATCACAATGGATGCAGACTGTTGTGCTTATGCCAGAAAATGTCATAAATTCCAGATTTATGCGGATAAGGTGCATGTGCCTCCGAATCCTTTGAATGTGATGTCTTCACCATAGCCCTTTGCCATGTGGGGCATTGATATGATTGGCAAGATTGAACCGACTGCTTCAAACGGCCACAGATTCATCCTAGTTGCTATTGACTATTTTACCAAGTGGGTTGAAGCAGCTTCATATGCAAATGTCACCAGGCAAGTGGTAGCTCGATTTCTGAAAAGAGACATCATCTGTCGGTATGAAGTACCCGAGCGAATCATTACCGATAATGGTTCCAACTTGAACAACAAAATGATGGCAGAACTATGTCGGGACTTCAAGATCCAACACCATAATTCTTCTCCTTACATGCCAAAGATGAATGGCGCTGTTGAGGCAGCTAATAAGAATATTAAGAAGATTGTGCAGAAGATGGTAGTTACATACAAAGACTGGCATGAAATGCTACCATTTGCCTTGCATGGGTACCGAACGTCAATCAGAACATCCACTGGGGCAACACCGTATCAGCTTGTGTATGGTATGGAAGCAGTCCTACCTGTTGAAGTTGAATTACCCTCTCTGCGGGTATTGATGGATGTTAAACTGAACGAAGCAGAATGGGTCCGGTCCCGATATGAACAACTGAGTCTGATTGAAGAAAAGAGATTGGCTGCAATTTGTCATGGGCAGCTATATCAGAAATGAATGAAGAAGGCCTTCGATCAGAAAGTCAGGCTCCGAGAGTACCAAGTAGGAGATCTTGTGCTGAAAAGACTCCTCCCTCCTCATACAGACCACAGGGGCAAGTGGACTCCAAACTATGAAGGGCCATTCGTAGTAAAGAAAGTTTTCTCCGGTGGAGCACTGATGCTCAGTACTATGGATGGTGAAGACTTCCTATCCCCTGTGAATTCAGATGCAGTTAAAAAATACTTCGCATGAAAATGACCCGCTGGACATAAAAACAGAATGTAAGTCCAGGCAAAAATAGGGCATCCCGGCGAGTCAAAAACAGAATAAAAGACTCGGGCAAAAATAAGGGAAAATAAATTAAAAAAATGCGCACCCGCTGAGTTGAAAAGCCGCATTGGACAACTCAGGCAAAAATGGGTATCCCGGTGGATTGAAAACCTGAAAAGGCGATCCACGCAAAATAAGGGAATAAGCGAACAACTGCATTCTGAATTCATCTGTATCACTCACAACATGGCAAGCTCCGAAAGGTTCGAGCATCAGACAAAATCAGCTTTCTTCAGAAAGCAAGATGAGAAGAACGTCAATGTCATACGAGTCATAGCAAAGAGGGAAGCTCCTTGAAGCGTCATCAACATTGCCATCACTCTTTTGTTTCTCAATTTGTAACAATCTCCTCATTTTAGGGGATCTGTTTCTTTGGCTGTATCTTGCCAATTCAGGGCACGCAAATTAATAAAATCAGATTTTCAGTCACACACCATCTCGTACTCTTTTATTTGCGAAAATGTCCGGTGTCATTAATTTGTTGATCGCATAAATACGGATGCGTCTTTCCTAAACTACATGCTTTCAGGAAATATACTTACTCCCGAGGGTGTCTAAACTCCTATGATGGAATCCAGTAAGGGATACCTCAGGGATACTTGTGCGTTTCTTTGTCCTTACAGGATTGCAGGTGTTCAAAGCACAACATGGGGCATGAAAGCTTATCCTCAGTAGGCTGCCCAAATCCTTATTCCCTCAGTTTACCTTCCAAACAGCACCAGAGATGCTCTCTCCCCATCAGAGTTACTAGGCATCGCTTCTCCGAAGCAGTACCAGAAGGTGCCCATATCCCCAGCTGAGTTGTCAAGTATCATCCTCAGCAGGATCCCCACAGAAATCTCTAGGAAGATCTTTCAGTGATCTTTCTTCTTCCCCAGCCGAGTGATAGACAGGGAACTATCTCCCCGCAGAGTTTCAGCCTCTATCCAGAAGAGCAACGCCTGAAGATCTCACAACAGAGTGAAGAAAGCTTCTAAAAGCCCCAGCTGGGTCCCTCATTACCGAGATAGATCTATCAGTGATCTACTTCCCCAAGCAGAGTCATATGTGTCAGATCTACCAATGATCTCATCCCCAGCTGGGATATCTACTTCAAGCAGATCAGCCAGAGATCTCTACAGCAACGGGATCCGAATCCCGGATCGGTATCTTTGCATAATCATAGCATTCGCATCATATTTTCCCCACAGAGCGTAGCATTCCGTCTAATACGGAGCATTACGACAAAAATCAAACATATTGCATAATCACAAGCCATGTGTCGAACTGAACACTTGTAAATACTGACCATCCATCAGCAATATACAGAACATTTTTCAATTCCCCACCAGAGAATCAAAGCATTTCCCTTACAGATACATGTACACACACTCTTTTGGCACTCGTCCGTGTCATCATTCCCCAGCAAAGTTGCCCGAGCAAACAAACACTTATACTACAGATGCTTCTTGACACCCGTCTGTGTCATACCTCAGCAGAAAGCCAAAGCGTCCCCTTTGCACTCACAGCACAGATACATATATATACAAATCCTTGACACTCGTCCGTGTCACCTTCCCCAACATAGTTACCTGAACACTTTGTAAACCAAATACTTGTCTACAATACACTTTTTCTGACACCCGTCCGTGTCATGCTTTCCCTAGCAAGTTGAGCACTCGTCTGTGTCTCACTCATACCTTTCACTTATACAGATACTCGTCCGTATCTTGTATATACCACTTAAATCCCCTCGAATCTGACACTCGTCCGTGTTCTTTGTTAACTAGTTGGTACTCGTCCGTATCATCATCTCTGAACATGCGTCAAGCGTTTGTTTCTACTGATACTCGTCTATATCATAGTCTTAAGGATGCTCGTCCGCATCTTTAATCTATACACAGTGTCAAACACTTACACCTTCGTCTCTTGAATTTAGACACTCGTCCATGTCTACCATTCCCCAGAAGAGTCCCCAACAAATCTGTTTGAACTATTTCCTTTCATCTGACATTCGTCCTATGTCATGATACCTTTTCGGCAGCCGTACCCTGCCAGGTGATCGTCCTTCACCTTCTTGATGATCGTCCTTCATCACCCCCAGTGGAGTCTCTATTCATTAGGACCCCTTCTTATCCGACATTCGTCCTATGTCGTGATATTCTTAGCAGCCGTCCCCTGCTAGGTGATCGTCCTTCACCTCTTGATGATCGTCCTTCATCATTTTATCCGATGGCTGTCCCCATCGTCGATCTTTTTATCTGGCATTCGTCCTATGTCATGATAAACCCCGAGAGCAGCCGTACCCTTCTAGGTGACCATCCTTCACCTCTTGATGATCGTCTTTCATCATGCTTATCCGATGGCCGTCCCCATCGTCGACTTTTTCTATCCGACATTTGTCCTATGTCGTGATACTTTTGGCAACCATAACCTGCCAGGTGATCGTCCTTCACCTTAGATGACCATCCCTCATCTTATCCCCAACAGAGCAGCCGTCCCCTGCTAGGTGATCGTCCTTCACCTCTGATGACCGTACCTCATCATTTATTTCATTTATGCCTTAAGCTTGATGGTTGTCCCCATCATTTACCTATAATCCCTAGAGTCTTATAGCTTTACCTGATGGTCGTCCCCATCATAATCTCTTATATCCCCAGCTTGTCGGTCGTCCCCGTCATTACTTCATCCCCAGCAGTCGTCCTCTGCTCGACGGTCGTCCTCCGTCGCTCGCACTTTATAATTATACTTTATTTTCTTTTACAATCTATATCCCTTTTCTTCTTCATTCTGTGAGTGCAAATTTTGGACTGTCTTTGGTATTCAACCACAAGTTATCTTGTTTGACTGTTAAGTCGTTGCTTACATCCTACACAGCTAACTCATGTTTGAATAGGGGCAGCTGTAAACACCCCAAATTTGCCCCCACCCATTCACACCATGGCTTGTGATCTTTTCATATGCATAAGTTCAATCATAGCATCTCATATCACATTTTTAATTCACTGCATTGGTTCAAAGTCATTTGCATCTAGGGTTTGTGATCTGAGCCATCCAAGAGCCATTTGAGCCACTCCCAAAGGTTATCAATCACTTCAAATGGGTCCATGTATGTTCAAGCATCATATCATATCCTCTCAAGATCAAAGAAGTCAAAGAATCACAAGAACTGAGAAAGGCATGAAAGTAGAGCCAGGTTTGACTACACAGATGACCTAAAATTAGGGTTTTGGTTTCAGAGGCCATAACTCCAAATTTTTTGGTCATTCTTGTTTCTATTGGTCTCTATATGTTATAAGGATCATGCATATCAATTTTCATGAAGAAATTCCATGGGGAAGGCATCTGATCAAGGGATGACTTTTTGAGCAAGTCAGTGTAAAATCAGGGCATCTGAGGCCCCCAATGACCCAACCAAAGGGTGTTCTTCATCATTTTTAATGTGTATGATCTTTATTTGATCATAGAAGATGTTATAAGTTCACAAAATTGAAGAATTTCAAGCCATTTGCAAAGTTGCTTTTTGGGAAAGTGACTTGTAATGAAAACTTGCCATTTTGAGAAAGTTTTTCAACCCTTTCTTTTTGATTCAAAAATGCTTCAAATGAGAAAACTTTGGTCATGAAAGTTGTAGAATGGATCATTCCCTTTTCAAAAAGTACAAGAACTTGTCCTAATTCATTTTGGATCAAAAGTTATGGCTTGTCAAAGTTGGGAAAAATCACATAATTTCAAGTTTTGTACCAAAGAGGCATTTTGCAAAATGGTATGATAAAGCATTCTAAAGACTTCAAATGTGCACAAACTCTTCACAACATGCTTATGTGACTTCTAAAAATCAGAATTGGCCCAAGAATTATGCATATTAGTGCCTTGAATTTCATGAATTTCCAAAAGGGCCAAAGTTGGACAAAGTTGCAAAACATCTCATAAACCCTAATCCACTTGCTGCATTGCCTCTAATCCATTTCCATGGTTCTCCCTGATTCAAGCTGCAGCCAAGCCATGCTTTGTACCTTCACTGCCATAGCCCATACCTCTCTTACACCTAGACTTGACTTTTTGCAAAAACCCCCATACCAATCCCACAGTGCCACACCAACTATTCTGACCAATCAAGACTTTACAAACACACTTCAAGCAAGCCATTTCATAACTTCTTGGAGCCTGAAACACCCCACAATCCAGCACTCTCAAAAATCCCTCCCTTTGCATTTTCTATCGAATCTCTCAACTCAGCAACTCAAACTTAAAAATTCTTTCACCATTCAACTCACCATGACCCACTGATCATTTCCCACCCCTCACTTGTCCCTGAAACCACCACAATCAAAAACACGATTTCAACACTCCCTTGACCTGAGCTTCTGCAAACTTCCTCTGGACGCCATATAAACTCTAGCTAAGTGTCAAAAGCTTCTGGGGAGGATCATTGGAGCTTGTTAGAAGCAAAGAGCTGGCCAGAAAGTCCCTGTTTCGAAAGCTCAAGCTCAGGTAGCCATGGCATTCATTTTTCCAGAACTCCCATTTTTAGTTTCTAAATGCTTCCTTATGCTTCACTGATTATCATGATGTGATTTATTTTGAAAATGAGTGAAAAATGACCATGTATGCTTGTTCTGAAATTTTGCCCGTGAAAATATTTTGCTTCTATTCTCTTTGTTCATGCGTGATAAATGAGGTTTGATGATGGATTTGAGTTTAGTTTGGATAGGAGAATGTTTCTGGGCAATTAATTTAGGTTGGGGTGGCCTGTAGTAAAAGCTAGGTTTTTGGTTTCGCCGGAGAAGACGACCGGAACACTGTTCCGGCCGTCTGAATGTGTTTAGCCCTAATTGTGTCATTAATGAGAGTTTGAATTTGGACCGTAGATGAGGTGGACTGGGGTTGACTCCCGCGCGTGTGTGTGGCCAGGATCTTGCCATTAAACCCTAATCCCTGATTAATTAATTAAATCCAGTTTAATTAAATTATAAAACTTAATTTATTCAGTTTGAATGTGGGCCTTCGGATCTGGCGCGCAGTCAACCAGTCCAAACCCAGATTGCATCCTGGCCCTTCCCTCTACATACTTCCATTTATTTTAATTTTTATTTCATTTAATTTGATTTATCTTTTACATTTTATTTAAAATAGCAAAATACCTTTAAAAATTATGAAAATTTTTGTCAAAGATTTCATTAATTTTTAAAACCCAAAAATATTTTTATTTTTATTTTTTGCATAGAAAATTATTTTTAAATCATTTAAATGTTTATTTTTAATTAGTTAATGAAAATTAATTAATTAAAAATGCATTTAGGTATTTAAAAATCACAAAAAAATTCACATTGCATTTAGAAACATTTAGAAACATTGTCCAACTCTCAAACCAAATTTCTTTTTAGTTCTTGATGCCTTTTGATCATTTTCATTGGAATTAAATTCATTTTAAGGCAATATCTTTGTGCAAACTTTGAAAAATCCCTTCTGCCTAACCATTGAGAGTTGGATGATGATTCTTCTTGCTTTGCACTCTTCATAGCATGTGGTTTATAGGATAATTTGGGTTTGAATTGATCTTGCATTTTCAATTTGTTTGGTATTTTTCTTAATAAGGTACCCCAAAACCCTAGCAATCTTAGGAAATTCATAACCTACACTAGGTTAAGAGATGGATCCTCTCCTTTGGACAGTGATCTTGTATAGGTTTAGGGTATCTTTGATTGCATTTTCAAATTTTTATCATGTCATTTGCTTCTGGTTTTGGATTTTTTGCTTTGCATGATGCATGTAACCCTAATTTGTGCCTTCCTTTGCATCCATTTCTCATTTGCTTGCATCCAATGACTTGCCATGACATTTTGTGCATCCACATGATTCATAAGGCATATTAGGACATATTAGAATCATGTTTGATCATTGCATCTTTCATATACCATGCTATATGTCCTTTGCATTCCATAACTTTTCATGTACTTTCATGGCTCAAAACATGCTTCATCTGCACCCATTGCCTTGTATGATCATTCCCATGTCTTGCATCATGTTTGTATCATCTGTTAGCATCATTAATATCATTTAAATGCTTCTGACTTTGGTTTGCATCATGACATTTCATCTCATTTGCATTACATTTCATTTCTTTTGGCTAACTTTTCAGGTGGTAAGTTGTTTTGAGAAGTGAATTTGCCTTCACTTCTCACAATCTCTTCTCATATCTCTTGCATCTTTGCTGAATTTTATCTTGTGTATTGGATTGAGCTTGCTCATTCATGCTCTCTCTTTACTTTCTTTCTTCAAGCAACTTGTCTTCTTAAGTGAAGCAAGTTGTTTTGCTTCTCTTTGCTTCTTCCTCCTTTCATCTGCTTCCTTCCTGGTGGTTTCTCTGAAGATCTTCTCCTCTTAAGCCTCATAAACCCTAGGGTCTCCAAGCATGACAACAAGTAGGGTTTGTTTAGTCCCCCTCATTAGTTTTACCTTTGTGTCATCTTTGATTCTTCTCTTCTCATCTCATAATCAGGGACTAAACTCTAAAGGCTTTAAGGCTTTGTGATTAAGATTATGCCTGCATCCTTCTATTAGGATGGAGTGTATAACTTTAATCCGAAGTGTTAAACCCTTAATGTGTTGATATCCTTTAATCAATTCACTTAATAATCATCAAGACATCAAACTTGTAACTTGGGCCTTGCATTAGGGTTCTAATTCTTCCTTAATTGGTTAAGAAGGACTAACCCTAGTGTTAATGGACAAGTCCGCCTCAAGTTGTCTTACAAACCATAAAATCCATTTCTTAATCTTATCATTAACTAAAATCCACTTAACAAAGGTTTTGTTTTGTCATGAGGTTAATCCCTAATCATGTATTAAGTTGAGGAATCTTTCTCAGCT
Organism: Lathyrus aphaca; assembly: GCA_963966055.1. NCBI lineage: Eukaryota > Viridiplantae > Streptophyta > Magnoliopsida > Fabales > Fabaceae > Lathyrus > Lathyrus aphaca. The sequence goes on along the minus strand of OZ014520.1, from coordinate 276,499,602 downwards.
TAAATGTTCTCATCTATTATCCTTCTATTAAGATGGTGTAATGAGTTCATTAAATCCCTGATTATGGCTTAAACTCATTACTTAACACTAAACAAAAACAACCAAAACATCTAATTAATCACAAGTAGGTTAATGATCTTAATCCTACACCATGGTGATTAAGTGTGAGGTGCTTACTTCATACTTAAGGTATTCTCATTACCCCTAATCAGAGGGAGGATGTGATGAGTTTACTAACCCATTGGTTTAGGCTTAAGCTCATTGATTTATGACAAACTTCAAAAAGAAATAAAAGACTGAAAATACACAAAAACAAACAATAATCGTCTCCTCCGGGATTCTTTTCTCATCTCATTCACTCACAAACGAGAACTCGGTTCTTCCGTCTAATGCAAGACAGTTAGCATCTGAGCCAGATAGGTCATACACTTGAGCATGGACAAGTAAGCAGTTCACAAGTCAATTTATCTTTCAGTCTCTTTGGGTCGAACTACGGTGTTCTGACTTCCTCATTGCACGAGAGGATACGTAGGCATAACTTAATAGTTATCGAAAAAAAGTCTCTGTATATTCCCCCCTCTTCCAGCATCATTCTTTAAGCCTCATATTCTTGAGCATTTCACTCTTGTTCTTGCACTAACACTTCTCTTATACACTTCACCTTTCTTTTAGCACTGACACTTGCATTCTTTCCACCTTTGATACACAGATTGCACTGACACTACCCCTTTAAAACACAAATCTTTTAAGCGTGGATCCCGTCGAGTACGGCGGACAATCTGGGTGCTAATACCTTCCCAGGTTGTAACCAACCCCCTTTCTCAGTCTCTCTAGTTCGCAACCGTCTTATCCATATCTTTCTAGGTTTATGCAGCATTACCTTTCCTTCGGGATAAAAATGCCTAGCTGGCGACTCTATTCACTTCTTTCTCTTTCGCCGACCGTTCGCGTCTGTACCCCTTCTGACCAGGTGTCATTTGGTGGGAGCGACACCCACCTAGCCTGACTTTCTTGCAGATAGAGCTCAGTCCTGGCCTTCTGAATCTTGGCTTCTTTACAGGCATTCTTCAATATTTTCTCCCCAGCCCTTGCTTTCCTGATATAGTCCTCTGTTTTCTCGATCTTGGCCAGATGCTCCACCCTAAGCTTCTCCAACCTTTCAATGTCCAGACGACCATCACTCCTATCCCAAAGGGTCTTCTTCAGAGCTTGAGACAGATTCTCATTCCTTTCCTTCAGCTTCTCAAATTCCTCCAGGCTGACAGTTGCTACTGGCTGTGCTGTAGATGGTCCAGGTATGTCCTCAATGGTGAAAGGCATTCCGGTAATCTGAGCTCTAGTACGGGACCAATCATAGTACTGAGCTGAAGCAACATTATTACACCTCCCTAGAATAGCCATCCCTTTTGACTGGATGTTGTCCCAAGCCCAAGATGCTTGTCTGACAGCAGCTGGATTAGGTTTTATCTCACAATACAAGGTCTCAACTAAATCTTGTACTCTGGGAGGGTGAACCAAAGCATAGCCCAATTGTCTCTTAAACAACAAAGGATTGTAGTTGATGCAACCCTTTACTCCTATCAGAGGCACATTTGGGTATTGCCCACAACTGGTGATAATGTCTTTGCCTTTGGTACTCTGGGTGCACCACCTAATATCATCTGAAGTCAAAGCAATGAGCCTCTTAGCCCAATTCTTCGGCTGGTGAGGATTCAAGAAGGCATCTGTCTTAGGTAGATGTCTGAGCAGCCAGGTGTGAAACAAAGGAGCACAATATCTCACTAACTTCCCCCTTTGTTTCTCATTCCTCTGATGGATGGAGTAATAGAAATCTCCAAGCAATGTGGGTACTGGGTTCCTCAGAAGAAACAGATGAATGGCATTCTTGCTGACAAATTTGGGCTCATCTGCAAATAGTATAACCCCATATACGCTGAGGGCTAACAGTGCACAGACTGCCCTCCATTCTCCCAAGGAGGCCTTCAGGATGGCCTGAGAAATCAAGAAGTCCAAGTGAAGACCAGGGATTCCAGCTTTTGTTGTCATGCTTTTCTCAATCAAGGCAGGCTCCAGGTACAGTGCTTTTGCTACTTCTCCATTGCTAGGAGAAGTCATTTCTGGGTTGAAAGGGATTCCTCCCCTGATAGGTACTCCAATCAATGATGAAAACTCCTCCAGCAGAGGTCCTAGCTGAAAGTCTGAAAATGTAAAGCATCTCAAAGGAGTGTCATAAAACTGTAGGCAGGTGTGGATCATACTCCTCTGAGAAGGGTCCAGGTCCATAACCATATCCAGGATACCCCCATAATGCTCTCTGAATAATGGGATGTGGTCAGGGGTGATAAGTGACTGGACCTGTCTGATACCAGTCAACACAGGCTCAAAGAAGTGGTAGGATATGTTGCTCTTCCTGGGATTAGTCATGAGTGCTGCTGAAGAAGATGAAGATAGGTGCTATTGAAGATCACAGACTGATACTGGAGATGTGCCACTGGCAGGCTGATGCTGGTGATAGCTGAAGCAGATAACTGATGAAGCAAAGGTCTATGCAGAAGAAGGGGTCAAAACCAAACCAGATATGATATGGATACCCTGAAAAACAAATGAACAAATGTTAAATGATTCAATGATGATGTATGCAAATGATATGCAAGGGTTTGTGATCAAGCTGGATCTGATATTTGCCTCGGTAAGTCCATGTATGTTCAAAAAGTCCAGATGGAGGTTTAGAAATCCAGTAACCAAGGTGGGGGACTCAAATAAAGAGTCACATATCCAGGGTTAATCACAAGAACTGTCCAAAGTGGAGTACTCTTAAACAAAACAAAAACAGGGTATGATGTGGCCAAGGGTACCTGCAAACCTGTAAACAGCCCAACCCCCTCACAGGTAATGTTCTAAAACAAGGATCCTCAGACTTGGATCAGTTATGAGAAGTGTAAACACTTCTAACCCGGAGGTACAGTGTTTACAATAACCATAAAAGATCCTCCTCTAATTCACCTCAGTTTCTGAAGGTCATAATAAAGGTCATCTAGACTTAGCAGGCTTCCCAGATAGCCCTAGCACTACAGGAAATCTGTAGCACAGAGTTCTCAAGAAGAAACCCACATCTGAACCGTGTTTCATATTCCCGCACCAGACCGAAATGGAATGGGAAAGAACATGAACCACTCTAGCCTAGGTCTCACTCAGGTCCCAGGTATAGGACCTCAAACTCTCAATGAAACCCCACCCACCAAAACAGAAGCCAGATCCAGCAATGATAATGACAGTATGAAATATGAAAAACTGTAAAGGAAAGCAATAAATAAAGCTGTACATAAAGCAGTAAATAAAGCAAATAAATAAACACAACTAGCACATAAAACCCCAGTAAACACAAATCAAACAAACGCTAGGAGGAACCCACAAAAAGAACCAGAAACCCTGGTTACAGTATAAGGGTCCCCAGCAGAGTCGCCAAGCTGTCGCTCCCACCAAATGACACCTGGTCAGAAGGGGTACATACGCGAACGGTCGGCGAAAGAGAGAGAAATGAAAAGATTCGCCAGCTAGGCATTTTTATCCCGAAGGAAAGGTAATGCTGCATAAACCTAAGGAAAGATGTATAAGACGGTTACGAACCAGAGAAACTGAGAAAGGGGGTTGGTTACAACCTAGGAAGGTATTAGCACCCAGATTGTCCGTCGTACTCGACGGGATCCACGCTTGAAAGATTTGTGTTTTAAAGAGGTAGTGTTAGTGCAATCTGTGTATCAAAGCTGGAAAGAATGCAAGTGTTAGTGTAAAAGAAATGAAGTGTATAAGAGAAGTGTCAGTGTAAGAAAAGAATGTGAAGCTCAAGACTATGAGGCTTAAAGGATGATGCTGGAAGGAGGGGGAATATACAGAGACTTTTGTTCGATAACTGTTAAGTTATGCCTACGTATCCTCTCGTGCAATGAGGAAGTCAGAACACCGTAGTTTGACTCAAAGAGACTGAAAGATAAATTGACTTGTGAACTGCTTGCTTGTCTATGCTCAAGTGTATGACCTATCTGGCTCAAGTGCAAACTGTCTTGCATTTAGACGGAAGAAGCGAGTTCTCGTTTATGAGTGAAGGTGATGAGAAACGAATCCCGGAGGAGACGATTATTGTTTGTTTTCAGTGATTTCAGTCTTTTATTTCTTTTTTTTTGAAGTTTGTCATAAGAAAATGAGCTTAAGCCTAAACCAAGGGTTAGTAAACTTATTACATCTTCCCTCTGATTAGGGGTAATGAGAATACCTTAAGTATGAAGTAAACACCTCACACTTAGTCACCATGGTGTAGGATTAAGATCATTAACCTACTTGCATTTATTTAGATGTTTTTTTTGTTTTTGTTTAGTGTTGAGTAATAAGTTTAAGCCATAATCAAGGATTTATTGACTCATTACACCATCCTAATAGAAGGATAATAGATGAGAACATTTAAGCTGAGGAAGGCTCCTCAACTTAACCCATGATTAAGGATTAACCTCATGACAAAACAAAGCCTTTATTAAAGTGGATTTTAGTTAATGATAAGATTAGGAAGTGAGTTTTATGGGTGGTAAGACAACTTGAGGGGGACTTGTCCATTAACACTAGGGTTAGTCCTTCTTAACCAATTAAGGAAGAATTAGAACCCTAATGCAAGGCCCAAGTTACAAGCTTGATGTCTTGATGATTATTAAGTAAATTGATTAAAGGATTTAAACACATTAAGGGTTTAACACTTAGGATTAAAGTTATACTCTCCATCCTAATAGAAGGATGCAGGCATAAGCTTAATCACAAAGCCTTAAAACCTTTGGGGTTTAGTCCTTGATTATGAGATGAGAAGAGAAGACACAAAGATGACACAAAGGTAAAAGCTAAATGGGGGACTAATCAAACCCTAATTATTATCATGCTTGGAGATCCTAGGGTTAGTGAGGCTTAAGAGAGAAAGAATCTTCAAAGAGCCACCAAGGAGAGAAGCAGATGAAAGGAGAAAGAAGCAGAGAGAAGCAAGACAACTTGCTTCACTTAAGAAGACTAGTTGCTTGAAGGAAGAAAGTGGGAGAGAGTATGAATGAGCAAGCTCACTCTAATACAAAGATAAAATGCAGCAATGATGCATAAGAGAGATGAGAAGAGATTGTGAGAAGTGAAGGCAAATTCACTTCTCAAAACAACTTACCACCTGAAAAGTTAGTAACAAGAAATGAAATGAGAATGAGAATGAGATGAAATGCAATGATACACACCAAGATCAGAAGCATAAACATGATGTTAATGATGCTAAGAGATGATGCAAACACATGTCAAGAGTTGTGGATGATCATACAAGGATGAGGATGCAAATGAAGCATGCTTTGAGCCATGGAAGTTCATGAAAGTTTATGAAATGGAATGAACATATAACATGGCAAATGAAAGATGCAATGATCAAACATGATTCTAACATGTCCTAAGATATATTATGAATCATGTGGATGCACAAAATGTCATGGCAAGTTCTTGAATGCAAGCATATAAGAAATGAATGCAAAGGAAAGCAAGAATTAGGGTTTATGAACAACATGTAACACAACAATTCAAAACCAGAAGCAAATGACATAATAAAAATTTGAAAATAGGATAAAAGGAACCATAACCCTACACAAGTTCACTGTCCAAAGGAGGAGACCTAAATCTAAACCTAATGGGAGTTATGATTTTCTCAAGTCAACTAGGGTTTCAAGGTACCTCACAATGAAAAATGCAAAACAAATTGGAAATGAAAGAAAAATTCAAACCAATTTTACCCTAGAAACTACATGCAATGAAGGATGCAATGCAAGAAGAACCATCATCAAACTCTTAATGGTTAGGCAGAATGAATTTTTTCAAGTTAGGATCAAAATATTGCCTTTAAACAACTTTAATTCCAATGAAAATTTTCAAAATTGGTCAAGAACCAAAAAGAAATTTGTTTTGAGAGTTTGATAATGTTTCTAAATGTTTCAAAATGCAATGTGAATTTTTTTGGTGATTTTTAAATACCTAAATGCATTTTTAATTAATTAATTTCCATTTACTAATTAAAAATAAACATTTAAATGATTTAAAAATAATTTTTAATGCAAAAAATAAAAATAAAAATATTTTTGGCTTCTGAAAATTAATGAAATGTTTGACAAAAAAAATCAGAATTTTTTAATATGTTTTGCTATTTTTTAAAATTCGTACAAATTAAATGAAAAGAAAATGAAATAAAAATTTAAAATAATGAAAGTATGCCAAAGGAGAGGTCCAGATTGAATCTGGGCTTGAAGGTGTTGACTTGGCGCCACATCCAATGGCCCAATTTCAAACCTGACTAAATCCATTAATTAAATTAATTAAACATTATTAAGTTAGAATTTGGGCTAATCATGAAATCCCAGCCATCCAACACACGCGGGAAAGAGCCATCGCACGGCCTACATTCAAACTTCCATTAATTACACAGCTAAACCTAATTAGGGCTAATTAAACTCAGACGGCCAGAACAGTGTTCCGGTCGTCTTCTCCGGCGAACCAAAAACCCTAGTTTCTTCTATAGGTTACCAAAATCCAAATTTCTTCCACCAAAATGATCCTCACACTCTTCTAAACCTAAACCCTCATCTAAAACTCATTTATTTTTCCTCACAAGCATGAATCGAAGCAAAATGTGAAACACGGGCAAATATTCAGAGGCTTCATACATACTGGTTACTTCACCATTTTCAAAAATAAATACATATTCATGATCAGGGGAACATGCAGAACCATAAAAGAACTTAAAACTTAGCTTCTGGGAAAAAAGTTCTTCATGTTACCTGAGATGAAGACTCTCTAATTTTGAGCTTTCTGGGCTCTCCCTTTGTGCAAGCTTGCTTCCTTGAACCTCCTGATGATGGAATGAAGCTTATAACACTTGGGGAGTGGCTGGTTTGAAGGTTTCAGCTCTGGTATAGCAGAAATGGGAGTTTGTGTATGTGGAGATTCAAGCTGTTTCAGGGGGTGATTCTTGTTCTATGGATGATTTGTGGTTGGTTGGTGAAGGAATTTTTTATTTTTGATGGCTGAGGAAGGAGTTTCGAAGAGGAGAAGTTTTGGACAGATTTTGTGCAAGCTGGATTGTGGGTGGTTTCTGGCTTGCGTGTGGTGTGTTTTGAGTCTCATTTTGTCCACTTATCAAACTGTGATAGGGCAGAGAGTTGGTGGTGGCACAGTGTGATTGGCATGGTCCATTTTGCCAAAAGTCAATGTTAGGTGTCCTTTGAGGTATGGGTCATGGAAGGATGGTTTAGGGGCATGGCTTGGTTCAGCTGAGATCATGGAATGCTTATGGATCAGATTTTGTGAACTGAGGCAAGTGGATGAGAAGCTTTGGGCCATTTTGCAAATTGGTACAACTTTGGCCCCTTTGTGATTTCTTGAAGCATAAGTCATGAAACTTGGAGATTCTTTGGTGCATTCTGATTTTTAGGTCATGGCTTATGTTTGTGTAATGCTTAGAAGTTGATTTGAAGTCACAATTGGCCTTGGCATGAAGTTTTACAACTTTCCTCTTTTGGTGCATAAGTGAAATTTCATGATTTTTCCCAACTTTGGCAAGCCATAACTTTTGATCCATGATGAATTAGAATGAGTTCTTGTACTTTTTGAAAATGGGAGGATCCATTCTACAACTTTCATAACCAAAGTTTTCTCATTTGAGGGATTTTTGAATTAAAAAGAGGGGTTTGAAAAACTTTCCCAAAATGGAAAGTTTTCATTACAAGTCACTTTCCCAAAAAGGCAACTTTGCAAATGGCTTGAAATTCTTCAATTTTGTGAACTTCTAACATCTTCTATGATCAAATAAAGATCATACACAATCAAAATGATGGAGAAACCCTTTTGGTTGTGTCATTGGGGGCCTCATATGCCCTTATTTTGCACTGACTTGCTCAAGAAGTCATCTTGTGATCAGATGCCTTCCCCATTGAATTTCTTCATGAAAATTGATATGCATGGTCCTAATAACATATAGAGACCAATAGAAACAAGAATGGCCAAAAATCTTGGAGTTATGGCCTCTGAAACCAAAACCCTAATTCTAGGTCATCTATGCAGTCAAACCTGGCTCTGCTTCCATGCCTTTCTCAGTTCTTGTGATTCTTTGACTTACTTGACCTTGTGAGGATATAATATGATGCTTGAACACACATGGACCCCTATGAAGTGATTGATGACCTTTGGAGTGGCTCAAATGGCTCAGGGATGGCTCAGATCACAAACCTTAGATGCAAATGGCTTTGAATCAATGCAGTGAATCAAAAATGTGGTATGAGGTGTTATGATTGAATTTATGCAAATGAAAAGGTCACAAGCCATGGTGTGATGAGCGAGGGAAAATTTGGGGTGTTTACATAAGGCACAGTGAATAAAGAATAGCTCTTTTGAATTAAGCTTGTGGTTGCTATCTCGAGCGAAAATTGTATTGCCGAGAATGTGGTGGAAGTAGCGAATGGAAGGGTTGTGGATAAGAGTAGCATTGAGGTGATCAAATGCTATGGCTTGTGTGTTGGTTAGCTTCTGCCAAAAGTTGAAAGCCTCCTCAGTGAAGTTGTATGGTACGCGGTGATGGACTCCTTCACCGGAGTCAAATCCAAGAAGTTATGCAATTTCAGTTTGAGAGAATCTGTACTCAACACCGAACATGCGGAATAAGGTCACGCCAGTAAGTTGGCCAGTAGCGCCTGTTGGAGCCATGTAGGAAAAAGAACTCAGAAACTCAAGAGTTAGAGCTCGTAGGTTCGTTGCGGTTGACTGCAAAGTTGCCATAAACCCACATTCTGCAATAATTCCCGAACGCTGTGAAATAATCCCAAGGTTCTCAAGCATTCGGTGTCGATGTACTGAATCGGTTGAAGACCACTGCGTTGGAACTTTTGAAATTTCGAACGTTGAGCGTCGCCTTGCTCAGAATCTATGAAAATGATGTTTAGTTTTTGCATTTGATTGTTCACCATAACATGCAAAAGGTGTAAAGTGTTAGAATTTAAGGTTGAAGGAATGTGAGAAATTGTGTGAAGTTTCGGGTAAATAATGATAATGGGTATGTGGAAAGGTTGAATTTATGAGAGAAATAATGAGAATTTATTGGAGGTGATGGTTGGTTAGAGAATTGAAATTGGGAGGTAGTGGATGGTCGTGGGAGAAGAAAAGATAAGTTTGAATGAAATGAAGAGCTTTTGCAGTTACAGAGAACATGTTCTCTAGAGTGGTGATGATCATCACAGGAGTGTTACGATCGTAACACGGGCAAAGGCGCATGACGCTCGTCAGCTAGCCCTTACGATCGTCAGTGTTACAAAAACTAGAGAATTTTAACAGATTTCCAGAATTAGCAGGTTAGACAAAAATTATGCAGCATGATCAATATAATTCGTATAATAACAGTCATGATAATGCATATAAGGCACATAATAGCTACTAACTCAATTTGCAATCATCCAAGAAGCATAATTAGGAATTATTATCATTAGCTACCAAAAGTAAAATGTAAAATGCAGTAACTTGCTTGCAAAATTGAAATTGATAAAAATTGCACTAAATTGAAATTGTTGTTCCTGAACATAAAGCAGAAGTCGCATAAAATGAAATCGTGCAAAAATAAATAAACTGATATAAGTAAAATGAAACTTCAAAATAAAAGGAAACTAAAATGGTCCTAGAAACAAAAAAATAAATAAAACTTTTGTTGAATGCTATTTCATCATGGTTGTCTTTTCTTTAAGTCTTCCAAAACTGAATTTATGTGGTAAAATTGATCCACAGTTATATCCGTCAAGCTTATGAGGTCTTGTCGCATGCTTCGCAGTTCATCTTTGATCCCATTGATCTCAACTTGGTAAAAATCCATGGTGTTAAGGATATTATTCAGGTTTTCATTGTACACTCCTTCATCCATTTTAGGGACATCAGTATCCTCATCAATGTGGTTTGGTTCATAATAATTAGGAGGGGTCGTAGGGTCAAACTCATAATCAGACATATTTTCATCAAGAACTTGATAATCTAGTGGTGTATCAGGTGATGATGGTAGGTTTAGTTCATAAAGCCAGTTGTCACGGTTGTGGACACTTACTTTTGCATGGTTTGGAAGGGTAAATATGGTGACGACTTCATTCCTAATCAAGTAGTCGTAAGGTGCATTTCCTAAGTTTCCTATGATACGTCTGTCAAAGCAAAAATCCAAATTCATAGGTCGAATTGTACCAAATGGTATGCACCTATTGAGTTGGTATCTAAGTCAAAAAGCTTCATCAATCATAGTTACTAGGCCGCCTCTGATGATTGGGGCATCAGGATCCTGAATAAAGCGGTTAAGGTATGCATCATGAATGGTACGACATTAATAGGGCGTCCCTGTGTCATATAGTAAAGTATAAATATCTCATCCTTAGATACTAAGGTTCGATTTTTTTCCTTTCCGAATAGAGTATGGGCAGGATCTTATGGAAATATCGGATAGCAGGGTTATGTATTTCATTGTTATCCATGGTATCCGACTCAGAGTGGTAATTTCCGGTTAAAGTACCCCAGAAGTAATATAGCTCGAGATCCATTAGTTCCATTTGGGTGGTGGTAAATGAAAAAGGTCCGCTAGGGAATCCTAATAAGTCAGCTAGTTCCTAATGGTTATAAGAGAACTCAATACCAAAAAGTCTGAAACTAATATATCATTTTCTGGCTCCGAATCCGCGATCAGGTATGTGAATTAAAGAGCTTAAAAACTCAAAGGTAAGCTCGTGATAGGTGACAAATCTAGACTTGATGTGGGCTCTTTCCCACCCCAACTGGTTAAATAGATATAAGACACTGTCTAAAATACCTAAGGTGTCCAAGGTCGTCTCATCATAATAAAGGGTCATAGCAATGTTTCTTTGTAACAACTCCTCAAATTTCCTTTTCTGGTTTCTACCTCTAAAAGTAGTTTCCATAAAATTATGTGGTTGTGGTCCCATAGTGAATTTTAAAATGGGAGAAACAAATCAGAGGGAAGGAAGGTAAGATAGAAAAGACTTTTAGAAATCCTGTATCAAGTAAAGTTTTTAAATTCAGCATAACAGTTTTATAAAGATTTTATAAAAATGTGATAATGAAAATACAAAAAATCAATAGAAACAAAAGGAAATAAAAAAAATATTAAAGTAAAATACTTAAAAAGAAATATCGTGGGTTGCCTCCCATTAAGCGATGTTTTTAACGTCATAAGCCTAACATAGTGTTGAGTAGTAGATTAATCAGGGGAATTAGTGGGAAGTTCTAATAGTTTTAGACTGTTCGCAAAGTCTCTATTTTCTATATCATGGTATTGTTTTAATCGTTGTCCATTTACTATGATCTGTTCATTATTTGTACCCTTGATTTATATTGCTCCGCTAGGGAACACTTTTGTAATTTCAAAAGGGCCTGACCATCTAGATTTTAATTTCCCAGGAAAGAGTCTAAGTCTAGAGTTGAATAAGAGAACAACATCTCCCACATTGAATTCTTTCCTAGATAAACGTTTGTCATGCCATATTTTGGTTCTTTCTTTATATATCTTAGCGTTCTCATAAGAATCTAATCGTAATTCTTCCAATTTGTTTATATCGAGGACTCTCTTTTCTCCTGCGATAATGTAGTTTATATTTAGCGTTTTAATCGCCCAATATGCTTTGTGTTCTAATTCTATCGGGAGATGACAGGACTTTCCATACACAAGTTTAAAGGGTGTAGTATTATAGGCGTCTTGTAAGCTGTCTTGTAAGCCCATAAAGCTTCGTTAAGCTTGGATGACCAATCTTTCCTAGATATGGCGACATTCCTTTCTAATATTTGTTTTATTTCTCTGTTAGAGACTTCGACCTGTCCACTTGTTTGTGGATGATATGGTGTTGCTACACGGTGTCTGATTCCATACTTGATTAGTAATTTGTCGAATATTTTCAAAATTAAATGGGAGCCACCGTCACTAATGACAAGTCTGGGTACACCGAATCTTGGAAAGATTACATTCTTGAAAAGTTTAATCACTACTCGTGTGTCATTGGTAGGAGAAGCTATACCCTCAATCCATTTCGAAACATAGTCAACAGCAACAAGTATATACTTATTTCCGAAAGAAGATGGGAATGGCCCCAGGAAATCGATTCCCCATACATCAAAGACTTCTACTTCAAGTATTCCTCTTTGAGGCATTTCATCGCGTCTTGAGATATTACTGGCGCGTTGACACCGATCACAGTTTATAACAGCGATGTTGACGTCTTTCCATAAGGTAGGCTAGAATAAGCCTGCTTGTAAGATCTTGGCACAAGTTTTCAAAATACTTGCATGTCCGCCATACAGAGATGAATGACATTGGGAAATGACATCCTCAATTTATTCTTAGGGTATGCAATGACGAAAGATTATGTCAAGTCCTCTCTTAAAAAGTAAAGGTTCGTCCCAATAATAGTATTTGAGATCATGGAAGAATTTATTTTTCTGTTGATATGTTAAATCCGATGGAAGTGTGTCTGCAGCTAGGTAGTTAACTATGCCAGCATACCAAGGCAGTCTTTCATTTGTATGGACTGCTTCCACGATTTCTTTGGTTTCTGTTTTGATTGGGTCTAGTAGCGCTAGGTCTCTTTTTATTTGCACTATCAATTGTTCATAAGGAAAATCATCGTTAATAGGGACTGGTTCAGGTTTGATATTTTCTAATCTTGACAAATGATCTGCTACTACGTTTTTAGTGCCTTTATTATCTTTGATCTCTAGATCATATTCTTGTAACAATAAAATCCATCTTAGGAGTCTTGGTTTGGCATCCTTCTTGGTTAAAAGGTATCTGATAGCGGCATGGTCTGTGTAAATGATTATTTTTGCTCCTACTAGATAGGATCGGAATTTGTCGAGTGCAAAGAAAACTGCTAACAGTTCTTTCTCAGTTGTGGCATAGTTCATTTGAGTGGAATCTAAAGTTCTACTGGCATAGTAGATTGCGTGAAATTTCTTGTCTTTTCTTTGTCCTAGAACCGCACCTAAAACATAATCACTCGCATCGCACATGATTTCAAAAGGTAATCTCCAATCGGGTGGTTGCATGATTGGTGCGGTGATAAGAGTTGATTTCAGAGTTTCAAATGCTTTTAGACACCTTTCATCGAATGTAAACTCTGTGTCTTTCGTTAATAAACTGGTTAGAGGTTTAGTGATTTTCGAGAAGTCTTTGATAAATCATCGGTAAAAATCGGCGAGTCCTAAAAATCTTCGTACTTCTCGTATGGTCTTTGGTGGTTGAAGGTCTTTTTTGACTTCTTTTTTGGATTTATCGACTTCAATTCCTTTTTCAGATATAACATGTCCTAATACGATTCCTTGTCTGAACATAAAATGGCATTTTTCCCAGTTAAGCACGAGATTTACCTTTACACATCTCTCTAGTACCCTTTCTAAGTTCGATAAACATCCTTCAAAGCTTTCCCCACACACAAAGAAATCGTCCATGAAAACTTCCATGATGTTATCTATGAAATCTGCAAAGATCGACATCATACATTGTTGAAAGGTTGCAGGGGCATTACACAATCCGAAGGGAATTCGTCTATAAGCGTATGTTCCATAGAGGCATGTGAATGTAGTTTTCTCTTTGTCATCAGGGTGAATAGGGATCTGGAAAAATCCGGAGTAACCATTTAGATAGCAGAAGTACGAATGTTTGGCTAATCACTCTAGCATCTTATCTATGAAAGGTAAAGGAAAGTGATCCTTTCGAGTAGCTTTTTTCAATTTACGATAGTCAATGCACACTCTACTTCTGGTCACCACTCTTTGTGTTATTGATTCGCCTTTTGCGTTTTTCAAACAGTGATGCCTCCTTTATTTTGTACGACATGTACTGGGCTAACCCATTGACTGTCGGAGATCGGATATATGATTCCTGCTTCTAATAGCTTCTTAACTTCATCTCTGACTATAGTGCTAAGGTTAGGGTTAATTCTTATTTGAGGTTCTCTAGAGGTTTTCTAATCGTCTTTTAGCATAATACGATGCATGAAGATTGATGGACATATTCCTTTTATATCAGAAATGTTATAACCTAATGCAGTCAGATACTTCCTTAAGACTTCTAATAATTTCTTAGTTTCGAGCTGTCCTAGGCTGGCATTAACTATTACTGGTTTTTAAATTTCGGTGTCTAGGAATCTGTATCTTAGGTTTTTAGTTAAGGTTTTCAGTTCTAAAGTTGGTTCTATTGGTCCTGGCATATGATCAGTTGTAAGTGCTAAACTTTCGCTTCGACTGTCATCTTTATATGGTTCACGCCAGTTGTTGTCTTTGAAGATTGGTGGGATTTGTATCTTCATAATTTCAGAGTATGTGGTTTGTTCTGCCTAAATCTCTCTTACGCATTAGTCTATTACGTCAATCAGATAACAAGTGTCAACCATGCTGGTGCTTCTAAGAATTGAGTAAGGATGAATTCCATTTTTTCCTCTCCTACTTCGAAGGTTAGTTTTCCATTCTTCACGTTAATTATGGCTCCAGCTGTGGCTAGGAACGGTCTTCCTAATATGATAGGAGTAACTGAATTCTCAGAAATGTCCATGATTATGAAATCGGTCAGGATATAGAATTGACCTATTCTTACTGGAACATTTTCCAATATACCTACGGGGTATCTAACTGATCAGTCAGCTTATTGAACATACATTTTAGTGGGTCTAAGCTCCCCCATTTCTAACTTCTTGCAAATAGATAGCGGCATGACACTGATACTTTCCCCTAAGTCGCATAGATCTTTGTCTATGACGAACTTTCCAATATTACAAGGTATAGAGAAACTACCTGGGTCTTTCAGCTTAGGGGGCATATTGTTTTGGATAATAGCGCTACACTCGGCAGTAAGTGTAATTGTTCTGTTATCCTCAATATTTTTATTATTAGATAAAATCTCCTTGAGGAATTTAGCATACGATGGTATTTGAGTGATGGCTTATGTAAATGGAATTGTGATATTTAACTGTTTCAGAAGTTCAACAAATTTGTTTGAATTGGTTCATCGTTTTGGAATTTGTTATCCTTTAAGGATACATAATGGGTGGTTTATAAGGTGGTGGATGCACATAAGGCTTCTCTTTCTCCACAGCCTCTTGGTTATCTTCTTCCTTTTCTTCCGATTCATTCCCCTTTCAGTTGATTTATCCTGCTTTTGGTACATGGCTGGATTTTCAAGCCTTGGATCAGTCGGTTCGTTAAGTTCTCTTTCGCTTCTCAATATCACAAGATTCGCTTGTCCTTTTGGATTAGGTTGTGGTTGTCCAGGAAATACACCAGCAGGGGCAGCAGTAGGTGCTTGTTGTTGAGCTACTTGTGAAATTTGAGTTTCAAGCATCTTGTTGTGTGTAGCTAATGCATCTACTTTGCTCACCAGTTGCTTAATCTGCTTATTAGTGTGTGAGTTTTGGTTTAGGAAGTCTTTATTTGTTTGAGTTTGGGCAACTATAAATTTTTCCATCATTAATTCAAGGTTTTATTTCCTAGGGACAACAAGAGCGGTCTTTTGATATCCTTGGGGTGTAGCTGGTGCTTGAACAGGTGCATACAAAGCATTGTTGTTCTTATAAGAAAATGATTCTTCCAACCTGGGTTGTATGTATTGGAGTAGGGATTTCCTTGGGCATAATTCACTTGGTATGTGGTGATTCCGGCTAATAGCTGACAATCAGGGGCAACATGTCCTTGAACTCCATATAACTCGCAGTTAGGTGTTACCGCAACCACGTGGTGTTTGGTGTTATGGCCAGGTTATCTATCTTTTGAGCAAGAGCATTAAATTTAGCATTAACTTGATCCATGATACTTACTTCGTACATACCTCATTTGGTTGGTTTCTCTGTTGCAGTTCTTTCGATTCCCCACTGATAATGGTTCTGAGCCATACTCTCGATAAGTTCACGAGTTTTGTTATACTCTTTGTTCATCAAAGCTCCGCCTGTGGCAGCGTCTATCATTATTCTTGTGTTATACAAGAGCCCATTGTTAAAGGAATGGATTACCATCCATTCTAATAAATCTTGATGAGGACAAAGTCTCAACATGTCTTTGTATCGTTCCCAAGATTTGGAAAGAGATTCGTTTTACTTTTGCTTAAATCCGTTGATTTGAGCTCTTAGCATAGCTGTTTTGCTAAGTGGAAAATATCTTTCTAAGAAGACTTTCTTCAGTTCATTCCAGGTGGTGATTGAATTCGATGGCAGAGATTGGAGCCAAGCTCTTGCTCTGTCTCGTAATGAAAAAGGAAAAAGACGTAGTCTGATTTCTTCTTGGGTAACTCCATTTGCTTTAATTGTATCTGCATATTGCATGAATATCGACAGGTGCAAGTTTGGATCTTCGGTAAGATTTCCGGAAAATTGGTTTTGTTGCACAACTGAAATTAGCGATGGTTTCAACTCGAAATCATTTCGATTGATAGCAGGTGAGACAATGTTGTTATGAGGTTTCACTTGTGAGGGAACAACATAATATGAGAGTGGATGAGTTCCTTATTCTTCGACCATCTCAACTTCTCTATATGTTCTTTCTCGGTTTTCAACTAATTCGGGTGGAAAGTCTAAAAGATCAGGAATATTGTACCTTTGTTGGTACTCTACTATACGGCGTCTTAAATGTAAAAAGCGCTCTAATTCAGCGATCGGAGGTTACAAGTTTTCGCCTTGTGAGCGAGTACTTGGCATACAATCGGCGAATAAGAATTAGGAAAAATAAATTGGTTGCCTTAGACTATACTGCACACTTTTAAGTGCACTAGTGACTAAATACAAAATCCCTGGCAACAACGCCAAAAACTTGATGTGAGATCGACCTAACGTCTAACGGTATCTTAAATGCAAGTGCACATCCTATCGCGTAGTTATAAGAAGATGTCGAACCCACATGGATTAAATTATCACTCTAGTGTTATAAATGTCGCTATGTTAGCTAAGGCAAAGATTGTCATGAATTTGGTTTCTAAAGGTAAACTAAAAGGGAAAATTGCTTGAATTAAGATTATATGATTAGGGCGATCGGTATGTAACTTAGGGGACCTATGCAGATTAAACCAAGACTAAGCATATAGAAATACTTCACTTTATTGCTTCTGTAGAAATTATCAGTTTAAAAACCCTCTACTCACACTCTCATGGTCTTGTATTAGATTATATTCCTAAAGCCCTATGCTTGCTCTCGCTAGCCCACAAGTGTTTAGAAAATACTCTTTGGAAACTTAATAAAATCTAATTCAGTTTAAAGCGCTCTCGCTGTATTTAAATCAAATGCCTAACTTTAGCTATCCGGTTAAAACCTCACACTCTCGTGGTCTCGATCCTAACCTTTTCTACTCTTTTTACTCTCGTAACAAAAAGCTTGATTTTAATCATAAAAAGTCTCAGCCAGAAATTAAGTTAATTAGAACTTTTAGCTTAACATTAATTTAATCCGTTCGGTTACCATTATTACATACCGACACTATGAGATTAGCTAGAAATATTAATTAAAATGGAAATATAATAGTAATTAATTAAATAGAATGCAAACATAATTAATAAATAATAATTAAACAATAAAATTATAATGCAATATATTAAAACCTGATACAAAAGAACTTTTCCTCGTAGATCCCTCTTCCACAAATGGCGGCAAGCTTGGATCTTCTCGGAAATTGAATATGAGTTATGAGGCTAGAAAATAATAATCCTAATCTAATGTAATAGCTTCCTAATGTTGGAAACTATTACTTACAAGTAGTTGAATTTAAAAGAAATTAAAGCAATTGAAAACAAAAGAATGGAAATAACGAAAAGCAAGAATAAAATTGGCAGAGCTTCGGTAACGATTTGTGTAGCAAAACACTCCCCCTTTTCCTTTTATTGATGCTTCTATTTATAGGCAAGGAAGAATATGGCAATTGGAGAATTAACAGGTATAATAAAAGCCCACTAACTGAGGGAAAATAGGAGCACTAATTTGCTTCGTGTAATTGGTGTTGAGAAGAATCAGGATAGTGGACGAAAATCTCTATGTTTGATTTCATAGCAGTTTTGGGTTGTAATATTAAGTAAACTGAGCGTAACCCTTTATTTGACGAGCGTTATATGCCATTTTCCCCGCGTGACGGTCGTAAGGTTGGTGTGACGATCGTCACACTCCCAAAGATGCATGACGATCGTAAGGGTTGCGTGACGACCGTTACTACAACAAAATATGTAGAAATATCTTCTGTGTTTTGTTCTTTGATTTGTCTCATGTGTATTTGTTCCATATCTTCATTTTGCATATATATGACTTGACAAACATTATACTTGTAACAAATGAGAAAACTCAGAAAAGTCGGGAGTTAATTATATCAAAATGCAATAAAAACATACTAGAAATGTGCTAAATAATTGATACGATTTCTCGTTATTATAAACTAGTAATAAGTAGTAATAACAGAGCATGGTAACTAGTTTAACTAACCGGTTTTAGTCGGAACTTGTAAATAAGAGTGTAGTGTAATTGTTGTACTTTTGTTGTGTTGATTGATGCAAGTTGAAAATTTGTTGGTTTTTGTTGTATGTTACAATGCCTTATAAATGGAAAGATTTTGAGTTGTAGGCCTTTGGCCAAAGTTTGATGTTGTTGTGTTGTTATGTCGTTATAGTTGTTGTTGTTTGATGTTCATATTGAGTTGCATATCATATCATTATTCAAGTTGGAGTTAGTTGCTCGGTAAGTTGGCCTGGATTGGCAAAAATAAAGTTGAAGGCTTATGCCTTGTGTTTACGCCTCTATTAATTGGCATGATTATAAGTTAGGAGTTTTGCTCCATTGGTACCACATGCATCGCATTTGTCTAAGTTGCATATCAAGTTTAATGTTACATTGTGGTGTTGTATTTTATGTTGATTTTAAGTTGTTGGTTGTTTGTGAAGTGGTGATTCGTGTAATCTAATTCAATATGTTATTTATCATATTCTTGATTATAATATTATATATCTCACCCCTTCTGTTTAAATGTTTCCCTCGGTTGGTAACGTGCAGGTGATATAGAGTACGACGAAGTACCTTAATAGATTTGAGTCGATGTTGTCAATCTGATACGTAGCACTCAGGGGGATAACGCTTGTTTTATGCTGATGTTGACTTTTATTATAGTTTCCGAATTTAAGTTCTTTAATTAAAGAATTGTTGTTTTATTAAGTTTTTTTGATGTTGAATACAATTTAAGTTGTTTTTGATGATCCCACTGTGTAATAATATAGTAGTTGTTTTAAAGACTTATCAGGTGTTATAGTGATGTTTTTAAAGTCGAAATATATCATCTCGATTTAATTTGTTGAAGTTTGTATACCATGTTTTCGTTAATAATTATCGGGTAGAATTGGGGTGTTACATGTAGACTACCGAGACCTCAATAGAGCAAGTCCTAAAGACGACTTTCCACTACCTCACATTGACGTATTAGTGGATAACACCACTTATTTCTCGGTCTTTTCATTTATGGATGAATTCTCCAGGTATAATCAAATAAAGATGTCTCCTTCCGATATGGAGAAGAATAAATTTATCACTCTGTGGGGTATTTTCTGCTACAAGGTGATGCCATTTGGATTAAAGAATGTCAGGGAAACTTATCAAAGGGCTATGAGGAATCTATTCCATGATATGATGCACAAGGAGATAGAAGTTTATGTCGATGATATGATTGCTAAGTCACAGAATGAGGAGGACGATCAAGTAAATTTACAAAAGTTGTTTGAGCGTCTAAGAAAGTACAAGCGATAGTTTAATCCAGCGAAATGTACTTTTGGCGTCAGATCGGGAAAATTATTGGGGTTCATAGTCAGTCAAAGAGGAATACAAGTTGATCCAGCTAATGTAAAGGCCATCCAAGAAATGCTAGCTCCAAAATGGAAAAAGAAGTTCGTGGGTTTTGGAGAAGATTAAACTACATTGCAAGGTTCATCTCACATCTTATTGCTACTTGTAAGCCGATCTTCAAACTACTCAAAAAACATCAAACTATAAAGTGGAATAAATAGTGTCAAGAGGCCTTCGACAACTCTATGGGATGTGTACTGAGGCAACATGATGAGATGGGAATAAAATAAAATAAAATCTACTACTTGAGCAAGAAGTTCACGGATTACGAATCAAGATACTCATTGTTGGAAAAGACGTGTTGTGCACTCGTATGGGCCGCCCGAGGATTAAGACAATATATGGTGTGCCATACTACTTTGTTGATATCAAGAATGGATCTAATCAAGTATATATTCGAGAAACCAGCAGTAACTGGGAGAACAACAAGATGGAAAATGTTACTAATTGAGTATGACATCTAATATGTTACTTAAAAGGCCATAAAAGGAAGTATATTAGTAGATCACATGGCGCATCAACCAGGTGAGGACTATCAACCCATGCAATTTGATTTTCCGGATGAAGATGTTATGACTATTGAAGATGATCTTACTCCAGAAACTTATGAAGGGCCTGAACCTGGGTCTCGATGGAAACTTATATTTGATGGAGCATTTAATGCAGAAGGGCATGGAATAGGAGCTGTTATAACTTCAGCAATGGGGTTTATATTCCCTTTACAACTAGATTTTTCTTCCCGTGAACCAATAACATGGCATAATATGAAGCATGCATCTTGGGAATTGACGAGGTAATCAATATAAAAATCAAGAACTTGGAGGTATATGGGGATTCATTCCTTGTCATTAATCAAATCAAGGGAGAATGAGGAGCACATAAGGATAAGCTACAATAGTATTGAGACCATATTCGGGATAAGATCACATGCTTTGATGAGATCACTTTTCAATACATTCCTTGGGAACAAAATCAACTAGCAGACGCTCTGGAAACCTTGGCCTCCATGTTCAAGGTCAAATGGTATAATGAAGCACCGACTATGATAATTCATTGATTGGATGAACCATCATATTATGAAGTAGTCGAGGCGAAAGCGGATGATAAACTGTGGTTTCACGACATCAAGAAGTTTCTCTTGAAGCAAGAGTATCCCGCAAACGCGTCAAATAGGGATAAGAAGACTCTTAGAAGATTGGTTGCCCAATTCTTACTTAACGGATATGTACTTTATAAAAGGAATCATGACATGGTATTACTCAGGTGCCTAGACGGGTACAAAGTTTACATGATTATCAAGGAGATACACGAAGCGTCGCTTGGTACGCATGCCAATGGACATGCGATGACTAAGAAATTCTCAGAGCGGGGCATTATTGGTTGACCATGGAGGCATATTGCTTCAAGTACGCCAAGAAATGTCACAAATTCCAGATTTACGCAGATAAAGTTCATGTACCACCAACTCCCCTGAATGTCATAACTGCTCCGTGGAATTTTTCTATGTGGGGAATAAATATCATTAGGATGATTGAACCAAAAACATATAATGGGCATCGCTTCATCTTGGTGACCATCGATTATTTCACTAAATGGGTGAAAGCGACCTCCTAAAAAAAGGTGACAAAGCAAGTAATAGCCTGTTTCATCAAGAAATAAATAATTTGTCGATACGGGGTTCCTAAGAAGATTATCACAGATAATAGGCTTAATCTTAACAACAAGGTGATGGACGAATTATGCGAGAGTTTAAAGATCGAACATCACAACTCTTCGCCCTACCGGCCAAAGATTAACAACGTTGTAGAAGCAGCAAATAAAAATATCAAGAAGATCATCCAGAAGATGGTGAATACATACAAGGATAGGCATGGGATGCTCCCCTTTGCACTACACGGTTATAGAACCTCAGTTTGCACATCAACTGGAGCTACACCGTTCTCATTGGTATATGACACGAAAGCAGTGCTCCCGGTCGAAGTGGAAATTGCATCATTAAGGGTTATTATAGAGGCAAAACTAGATGAGGCAGAGTGGGTGCAAACTAGATACAACCAACTGAACCTCATAAAAGAGAAGTGAATGGCTGTTGTATGTCATGGTTAGTTGTATCAAAGAAGAATTAAAAGGGAATTTAAAAAGGAAGTTCGTCCACGCCTATTCAAAGAGGGGGAATTGGTGTTAAGAAAAATACTACCCATCCATAAAGATCCATGCGAAAAATGGACCCCGAACTATGAAGAACCATATGTCGTGAAGAGTGCCTTCTCTGGAGGAGCACAAATATTAACTACTATGGATGGAGCAGATTTACCATGACCGATGAATTCCAATTCAGTCAAAAAATAGTATTGTCGCTCCCGCGATTTTCATCCTAGTACAAATGCGAAAGAGGCGCGGAAAAGGTAGAGTCGGAAAGGTAATGTTGCACAAACCTGAGGAAGAAGGAAAGGATAAGGTCCTGCGAACCAAAGATCTGGGTTCGGGAGTCGGTTACGACCTGGGAAGATATTTGCACCCTAGATCATCCGCCGTACCCGACGGGATCCACACTTGTTTGTTCGTTTCAAAGGGTGAGAAAATAAGATGTTGCTGAACAAAAGAACTGCTAACTAGAATGGAAATGAGAAAGATAACTGGAAGAGAACAAAAAGAAAGAATGGGGAAAATGTAGGGAAAATAAAGAATGTGCTCGAACGGGCCCTACCCTGCTGCCTACGTACCTTATCGGGATAATGAGGATCATAGTCGACGTAGTTCGCCTAACCAGGCAGGAACTTTGTTTGTAATTTTTATGCACTGGAACCGCTTATGTTTATGCTCAAGTGTTGCAGGCTCGTCTGGTACGAGCGTACTTACCGTCTTGCATGCAAGACAAGTCGTCGCAAGTTCGCGTTCAGAATGAATGAGATGGGAAAAGAAGTTCCCGCAGGACAGACACTTATTGTGTGTTTTTGTCTTTTATGAGAAGTGTTTTGAATTTGTTTGTGAACGTTCTCATACTAAGACCTATCCATCGTGGTAAATACTTACACCTCGCTGCGAAACCAGACGTGTATAAGTACTTCGCAACAAAGTCTCATGGCGTACAAGAACGTTCGGTTTTTGTTAAGTGTTTTATTATTTTTCTTTGTGAGGAGAGAAAGAAGGATTCAAGTTGCAAAAGGCAAAAACTAAGGGGACTAAGACACAACCCTAAGTTATTTATTATGTACAAAAGGGAGATCCTAATGGTTTGTGAAGTTTTATAATCCTAAGGAAGAAAAGGAAAAGAAGAAAAGAGAGTTAGAACTCAACTTACTTCCTAAGGAAGTTAAGTTGGTTCTAAAGATGGGGAAGCCTATACAAGCACAAGCATAATATGTGAAACAAATGAAAATTGAAAGTATAAAGAGATGAGAAAGAAGTAATATTTACCTCCATCTTCCCCTCTACAAAACAAATGTTATCTTAACAATGCATATTGAAAGCATGAACAAAGCATAAAAGCGATTAAGTACCCCACACGTCCTAGAATGAAACTAGGGTTCCAAATAAGACCTAAGTCTAAAGGTGAAGATACCTAAAGGTTACATGACTTATAAAGTCAGTAGCTACATGCTATAGGTCCCTAAGTATGCTAGGATAAATCACAAAATCAAACTATGTCACACTATGTACAAAAAGTTCACCTAAGTTCACCTAAATGCAAGTTAGGATTTATGGATGAAGTATGAATGCATATGACTTACAAGTATGAATTAATACATGAAATGAGAATCAAATTCAGTAGTTAATGCTTATGAATGTGGATGAATTAATATATAATCATGGATGCAATGGTGTAAGCATATGGAGCAAGGAGAAGAAGATGTGAGAAGAAATGAACAAACATCGCATAAACGGATGCAAGTCAAGAATGAATGACATGTAAATGTGCATGAAGTGACTATGGGTCAGTAGCATACAAGTTATGAGATGAAATTAGAATGTATGGATAGGCATTAATGATTCTCACATAATTCATGTTAACAATTAGAGGAGAAGGGAAACTAGTTTAAGGCAAAATTAGTTCACATAAGTATGCACTTTGAAACACCAAAACAAACCAAATGAAACATGGTTCAAAAAGTGACCTATAACTGGAATTAAATACCTATAAATGATCTATAATTAACTCATAGAAGTTACCAAAATGTTCCTCAAGCAAATGGCATGAATGTCTTTCTAATATCTAGGTTATGGAGCAAATAAACACATATTTGGACCTATAATCTAAGTGACATGGAAAAATAGAAAAAAGGGATTTAAAAATTATGAAATTAAGTCCCTGGAATATTGAAGTCAGTATCTAACATGTTCTAAAAGGATTTCAAAAATTTATGCACCAAAGTGCCAAAACAATTACTTGATGAGCAAGATAACAAGGCATGATCGCCGAAAAACAACTCCACAAAGTGGATCAAAATGACACCAAAAATTATGAAAAAAATGCCTAAGGAGCATCAAAATGTCACAAATTCCAGTGATTAATCACACACAAAAATAGGTCTCACACCTATGGGAAAAAATGAATTTTGGTCTCTTATGTCAAAACGATTCATTTTGGGACAACTTGGAATGCAAAATCCAAATTAATTACTAAAGCCAACCAAAACTGGAAACAAAAATTATGATAATTTAATTAAGAGGATAAGGATCACTCATGAATTTTTCCAGAATTTTATCACACCTAAAACTATTTTTAATAATTACGACGAAACGGGCAAAAAACGGTGTTTTAAGGGAAAACGAAAGGAAGTGAATTCTACAATCCGTAACCTAATCCCTAAGCTCCGAAATCGACACATATAATCAAAAATCATAAATAAATCCAGTTCCTTTGGTGGGAGGGCTCAATATGCACCTTAAGTTATATGATCCTATGCCTCATATAACTAGAATGATGCGTAAAAGTGGAGCATCAAGATTACTTACTTGATCGAAGTATCGATTCTTCATATAAAAGAAATCCAAAAACTTCTTGTCAAGTCTTGTTATCTCCCATGAGCAAAATAAATGCTTATCTTCCATATTAGTTTTGTGAAGATCCACCATAATCGAAACAAAAACAACGACACAAAATATCATTTGAATCCAAAGGTATCCCACAAATAAAGTGGAATACCAACCAAACGACTGTCGTTAAGATCTTTGCGAGAACCTTATATGAACTCAACAAACGAATTAGAAACCAAAAAGAGGTGCAACCGGAAGTTGTACCTATGCCTCACAACTAAAAATCAAGTAGAAAGATGAATATACGAGTCATGGACATGCATGGAAATTTACGTTTCAAAATGGGGCAACACTTATGCTCTAACATAAACAACATGCAAACTCAAACCGAAATCGAACAAATTTACATGCAATGAAGGGCAAATGATCAACAACCATAAGTACAAGTCAAAAAAATATCAATGCATCAAAATTGCACCAAACCGAACTTAAAAAGCCTTAAAACGAAAAAAATGCGTCAAAAATCACCGACTCGGAATTGAATGAAAATCGCACGGTAACTAGAAAACATGCCAATGGATTCAAATATGCAATCGGTTTTTGAAAATTCCGCTCGGAAATGATACTTTTTGGCCTATTTCGTCGGCTGGCAGTAGCGAAATAGCCGGAAAAAATTGTCCGAAATCGACTAAAAAGTTTACCAATGGCTTCGGAATAATCAACAGAGTCAATTTACACTATTCACATTCGCAAACACGCGCTACGGTTATGAAGTTATGACCAAAACATATTCTCGACACGCGACACATGAACAACATCAACAATTAAGCCTCAACCTATCCTATTTCAAATTTGCACATTGAAACAAACATGAATTTAAAAGTCAATCACTTCAATCAATATCAAGTTAAAATAATTAACTCTCTTAAGAATTTTGTCAAACACCTAACATGCACCGATTATTTTATGTCAATTTTAACAATCATTTCCAATTATGCACAACAACAATTATTAGGATCAATTAATCAAGCATCAATCAACAACCACATCAAGAATCAATGCACATAATCTCCACAAGATTAATTCAACTTGAAAATTCAATTCAAGAAACAATGCAACAATTATTCATGAATTAAAGTTTAAGAAGCTTACCGGATGAAGAATCGACGAAGAAATTGCGAATCCGAAAGAAGTGAGACGTGATCGTGAACGTAGGATAGGGGGAGAGGTCGGGTGGCTACCGGCGGCGGAAGATGGTGGTCGCACGGTGGTGAAGTTGACCGGAGGTGGTGGTTCGTCGCGGCTCGGCTACCGGAAGCTTGATCGGAATTGTTATGTTCTTAAGTTCTTGATGAAGGTGGTGTTGTGTTCTTGAGAAAGAGTTTAGAGAATGAACTTCGATCCTTTAGATAGGGTTTGTGAGAGTTTTTCGGTGTTTGTAAATTATGATTGAAGTTATGAGACAAATTGTGGGTCAAAAGAATATATAGTGGAGTGTAAAATGAAAGGCAAAAGGTAGAATTTCGGCTTAAGTGAAAATAACAATATCTTCAGCAAGAAATTTCGACTGTGAGCCTTCCACAACATCGTCCGCCTCTAAATCACGGTTGCAACCAAAAAGAACGGACGTCATACGATCAAAATCGAGTTCGATTGATACGTTTAAGCTGCAAGACGTCACTGAATAAGTTGTTTTTTCGTCTTATTTGGTGTCCGCTAATAAAAAATGTGACGAGGTCAACCTCTTCGGAGCATAATCTCGACTCGACTTTGTCAGCAAAGTTGTAGATTTATGAGTCAGTGACCTGGTGTTAAAATTTAAGCTCAATCGGACAAACGACGAGGGAGATATGAATTTTCTCGTAAAACCACTTTCAACCTTTTTCTTCGGTTCAACACTTCAGTTTTGCGAAATAAACCAAAACGACAATCTTCGGGGCATCGTTCGAACTCGAGCTTGTCTTGGAACTTGAAGATGATAAAAAATTTAAACCAACGCTTTGAGAATAGACGCAGTCCGATTAAAATTGATCGAGTTATGAATTTTATAAAATCTGACAAACAGTGCGTTGCATCAAAGAACCCCACTGGTAATTCGCATTTTCGGGATCCTTCCGCTGGGATCTAACCCAAACTGAATTCACAGAATGAAGATAACATCTAAATGGAATTTTAGGCGCCGTAACGATATCAATTCGATGAACGAGCTAAGAGTTATGAATTTTTTAGTGTTCAAAACTCATCGGTTCAGCACTGATTTTCACTATGTCGACTCTAAAAACTCGCACATTCGGAGATATTCTTCAAAGAATTAGTTCTCGGCCAAAACCCAAAAGTTGGAAAGGATATTAAGATAGAACTTTTTGCATATGAATCTCTCAGACATGTTGCTCCAATCAGAAGTTACCAACTCTTCAATACCGCTAACACAGTTAATCGGCGAAACCGGAATTTCAGAAACAAATAATTCCCACCATTTTCCTTGATGAATTGGCCTCCGAGCCCAACACAAAAGTTGTAAAGAATATCGAAACGGTCTAAACTATTGAGTTTCAAGGAAAAATTAGTTTCCGAGCATAAGTTACAACTTTTGAAAACTGCACCATAAAACTGATATTCTGCTTAAACTCCTCTGAATCAACCGAGAACTTTTGGCTTCTTCTGAGATTCTTGTGTACGTGCCGCACGAAGAAATAAAGGCCAATCGCAACCTATGAAAGCTCAAATGGAGATGTATATTCATGTATGTTTATGATGCAATTGTGATCTAAATGGAATGCAATGTATGAAAGGATATGCTAAATGGCATGAAAATGAGAGGGCAAATTTTGAGGTATTACAAGTATGCCTAGAAAAAAAGGATATAAAGCCCTCTAAGTCGAAAACCCTAACGGGAAACTTAGGAAAATATTAGGGCGTCTTGGTGGATTGAAAACTCTAAAGAGAAATCCCGGAAAAAATTAGAGATTTATAAATAATAATACTTGATAAGTCGAAAATCCCAAAAGGGCAGCTTATTCAAAAAAGGGTATGTCATCCTGGTGGACTGAGACTCTTGAAGAGTGGTCCGGGAAAAAATTAGGGATATCCAAAAGGTATATGACTGAAGAAAAAAAAACTCAAGTCACCCATAACTGAAATTCGGAAGGGGGTGATCATTCCAGCTATCATCTTCAGAAGCAACGTATAGGAATCTTGAAGGCTTAGGGATTAAAGTTGGTGTTTAAACTTTGTGGTAATCTCTCCTTATGGTGTCGCTCCCCTAATTTTCATCCCGGTGCAGACACAGACTGTCGGCGATGTTGGAGGTTGAGGTTGAATAGATTCGCCAACTAGGCATTTTTATCCCGAAGGAAAGGTAATGCTGCATAAACCTAGAAAGATATGGATAAGACGACTGCGAACCAAAGAGACTGAGAGAGGGGGTTGGTTACGACCTGGGAAGGAATTAGCACCCAGATCGTCCGTCGTACTCGACGGGATCCACGCTTAATTGATTGTGTTTAAAAGGGGTAGTGTATGTGCTGACTGTGTATGAAAAGCTAGGAATGAATGTACAATGTGTCAGTGCAAAAGAGAGGTGAGATGCTCAAGACTGAGGCTTAGAAAGAAAGCTGGAAGGAGAGGGGAGACAAAGAGACTTTTGTTCGATAACTGTTAAGTTATGCCTACGTATCCTCTCGTGAAATGAGGAAGTCAGAACACCATAGTTCGACTCAAAGAGACTGGAATGATTTTGTTGTGAACTGCTTACTTGTCTATGTTCAAGTGTGTGACTCGTCTGTCTCGAGTGCTAACTGTCTTGCATTAGACGGGAGAAGCAAGTTCTTGTTTTCAGAGTGAATGTGATGATAAAAGAATCCCGGAGGAGACGTTTATTGTTTGTTTTTGTGTTTTCAGTTTTTTATTGTTTTTGGTGTTTTGCATAGGATAATGAGCTTAATCCTAAATCAAGGATTGTAAACTCATTATATCCTCCCTGATTAGGGATAGTGAGCCTACTTAAGCATGAGATGAAGATCTCAACTTAATTACCATGATGATATAGGATTATGATCATTAACCTACTTGTGATTATTAAGTGTTTTTGGGTTTTTTTTAGTGTTAAGTAATGAGTTTAATCTCTAATCAGGGATTAGTGAACTCATTACACCATCCTAAGAAAAGGATAACTGATGAGAACACTTAAGCTAAGGAAGATACCTCAACTTAATCCATGGTTAGGGATTAAATTAATTATATAACAAGCCTTTATTAAAGTGGATTTTAATTAAAGGTGAGATTAAGAAGTGGGTTTTAAGTTTGTAAGACAACTTGAGGGGGACTTGTCCATTAAACACTAGTGTTAGTCCCTCTTAACCATAAGGAAGAGATGTAACGCTAATATAAGGCTCAAGTTACAAGCTTAAGTCTTAATAGTTATTAGGTGTTTTAATTAGAAGGTGTAAAAGTTATACACTCCATCCTAAGATAAGGATGCAAGCATAACCCTAATTCAAAGTCCTAAAGCTTTAAGTGTTTAGCTTCTGATTATGAGATGAGAAGAGAGACTCAAGGAGACTCAAAGGTAAAAGACTAAGGGGAGATTATATACAACCCTAAAGTTATAATGCTTGGATGTTCCTATGGTTTGTGAGGTTTAAAGAGAAGATCTTCAGAAGGCCACCAAGGAAGAGAAGTAGATGAAAAGAGAAGAGAATGGATGATAGGTTACTTACTTCCTGAAGAAGATAACTAACCTAAAAGGAAGAGATAAGAGAAAGGGAGCATAAGTGAAACAAGTTCACTTAAAAGACATATAAGAGATGCAAACGAAAAGATGAGAAGAGGTGGAATGTGAAGGCAAATCCACATCCCAAACAACTTACCATAAGCCCTTGAAATGTTAGTGTGAATGCATAAGATGTGAAATGAAATGAAATAAGGAAAGTGAGGATGCAATGATCAAGACCAGAAGTGAAAACAAAATTCAAATGTGTTATGAAATGATGCAAAGACATATATGATGCACATGAATGATCATACAAGATATGAGATGCAAAAAGAAGCATGTTAGAAGCTTGAAAAACGCATGAACATACATGAAATGCAATGAATGCAAAGCATACCAAATGAATGAAGAAATGATCAAGCAATGTTAATACATGTCCTAAGATGTCTAAGATGATATACAAATGCTTGGAATAGCATGACAAGTTCATATGATGATGATATGCAAAGATGAATGCAAATGAACATGAGAAATTAGGGTTTTATGAATGTATGAGATGCACATGATCAAAACAGAAGCATACATCATGATAAAAAATTTAAAATTAACTCAAACAAACCCTAAACACACACAAGAACAATCCCCAAAGGTGGAGTTCAGAAGCTAAACCTAGTGAAAGTTATGAATTTCCTAAGTTAACTATGGTTTTTGGGTGATTCTAAAGGAAAAATGCAAATCAATTTGAAAATGCAATGCAAAATTGTGAGTTAAATAAACTTGATAATAGATGCATATATGAAATCATGCAAAAATAATCAAGTTCAAACTCATCATGTTTGATCAGAAATGATTTTTTCCAAGTTAGGGTTAGAAAATAGGAATTTTATGAACCCTAATTCAAAGATAATTGTGAAAACATGATCAAATCCAAAAAGAAATTTGTGTGATGAGTTTGTAAATGTTTCTAAATGTATGAGAATGCTTCATGAATTGTTTGGTGATTTTTAAATACATAAATGTATTTTTAATTAATTAAAATCAATTAATTAATTAAATAAAACATTTAAATGATTTAAAAAATACTTTTTTAATGAAAAAATTAAAAATAAAAATGTTTTTGAGTTTAGAAAAATATTTAAAGTGAAAATGCAAAAATGAGATTTTTAAAAGTCTTTTTTCTATTTTTAATAAATATGTGAAAGAAATGAAATAAAATGAAATAAAAATGAGAAGTATGCAGGATCTAAGGCTCAGATTCAAAGCTGGGGTGACTGCGTGCGTTTTTGAAAGGCTAGGATTGAATCTGGCTAATTTAAATTAATTAAATTAATTAATCTGGATTAGGGTTAAGTGAAAGGATCCGAGCCATTCATGTGCGCGGGAAACAAGATCCTATGGTCAGAATTCAAACCTAGCTAATTAACCCTAAATTAAACCTTAATCACACTCAGGCGACCGAAACAGTGTTCCGATCGTCTTCTCTGGCCAGCTCTTCACTCTATCTCACTTCCTAGGCCAACCCAACCTCCCTAAATCTCCAGAATCAGCCCCCAAACAACATTAAGCAAGAATCAAGCCACAAAATTCATTTACATTACATCAATCACAGGAATCGAATCAAACAAATTTTACGGGCAAAATTTCAGAAGCTTCACACATGCTTAATTTTCAACCTATTTCAAAAGTAATCTCATCACAGTTATCAGGGAAGCATACTCTTTCACATTTTAACTTAAAAATAGAGTTCTGGAAAATTTGTTCTTGGATGATACCTGAGATGAAGCTTTCTATGTTTGAGCTTTCTGGCCTCCTCCTTTGTACAAAACCACTATAATGATCACCTTTATGGTTCTGGAAGGCTTAGAACAAGTTTATGATGGCTGGTTTTTGTGTTTCAGTTCTGCTAAGGCAGAAATCGCGTCTGTGTTATGGAGTGTTTCATGCCAAAGTGAAGGGTGATTTGTGTTCCTCTGTCATGAGTGATTGAATGGTGAAGAAAGTTTTGAGTTTGAGTGGTTGTGGAGTTAGTTTCGAAGGAATGAAGGTTTATGGAAATTTTTGGGATTCTGAGTGTATGGATGTTTCAGGCTCCAATGTTATGTGAAATGAGGTCCATGATGTTTTCATAAGAGGTTCTGATTGGTCAGAAAGTTGGTGGTGGCATAATGTGATTGGTATGGCTTCATTTGCAAAAAAGTCAGTGTTATGGTACCACAAGTATGGGCTGGGACAGAAGATATCCAAAGGGTGGATTTGCCTCAGCTGAGTTCATGGAGAACCCTTGGATTGATTGCGATGATCTGCAGCACTTGGATCAAAAGTTATCATATGTTTTGCATTTTCCCTCTTTGAAAATTTTGTGAAAATTGATCCATGTAAACTTGTAATACAATGCATAATGCTGATCATGGCAAGTCATGTGATGTTTTTATGATGCTTACAGGTCAATTAGAGGTCACAAGAGTGCTTAAAACTTGGTTTTGCAAAAAATCCTCTTTGGCACATACTTGAAAATTACAAGATTTTTCCCAACTTTGAAACATCATATCTTGAGTTCTAGGATGAATCAAGAGGAGTTCTCTTACTTTTTGAAAATGGGAAGATCCAATCTACAACTTTCATGTTTTAAGATTTTTCATTTGAAGCCTTTTTTATCAAGAAAGAGGAGGTTGGAAATCTTTCCCAAAATGGAAAGTTTCCATTACAAGTCATGTCCAAAAATAGAAAGTTTGCAAATGGCTTGAAATTCTTCAATCTTGTGAACTTATAACCACTTATAAGATCAAATAAAGATCACAGAACCTCAAATTGATGAATATGACCCTTTGGTACCATTGATGGTGGCCTCAGATGCCCTGATTC
This sequence comes from Lathyrus aphaca, assembly GCA_963966055.1. NCBI lineage: Eukaryota > Viridiplantae > Streptophyta > Magnoliopsida > Fabales > Fabaceae > Lathyrus > Lathyrus aphaca. The sequence goes on along the minus strand of OZ014520.1, from coordinate 276,467,126 downwards.
TGACTTTTCTTGCACAATAAGTTACCAGTTGATCTGATGACTTCCACAATGAATTTGTTCATCAAATTTGGTACACATGCTCCTTATAACATATTAAGACCATTAGAATCAAGAATGACCAAAAAATTTGAGATTAAGGGCCTCAAACCCAAAACCCTAATTTTAGGTCATCTGTGTAGAAAACCCTAGCCTGCCTGGACCTATGTGCAATCCTTTGTGATTTTGTGACTTCAAACACTTCTTGGAGATGTAAAATGATAATAGAAAACTCATGGACCCTCTTGGCATGCTTCAAGACCATTGAGATAGCTCAGATCACTTCTTGGATTCATCTGATCACAAACCCTAATTGTGCAACTTATGTAGTGAAACAAATATGCAATGTGAGATGATATGCTTATGAAATGCAATATGAAAAGATCACAAGCCATGGTGTGAGAAAAAGTGAGGGAAAATTTGGGGTGTTTACAGCTTCCCCTATTCAAGCATGATATAGCTGTGCAGGGTGTAAGCGCTTGGCTTAACAGACAAACAAGATAACTTGTTGTTGACTACCAAAGACAGTCTGAAATTTGCAGTCGTTGGGGAGAAGCAGAAAAGGGATATAAATTGTAACATGCAGTATAGTATGAGTATCAAATGAAAGTGATGGAGGACGACCATCGAGCAGAGGACGACTACTGGGGATTGTCGCTCCCACCAAATGAAGCCGGGTCAAATGGGGTACAGACGCGAACGGTCGGCGAAAGGGGGATGCGAGGACACACAGGAGTGAACTCACAGTGAATGAATAGAGTCGCCAGCTAGGCATTTTTATCCCGGAGGAAAGGCAATGCTGCATAGACCTAGAAAGATATGGACAAGACGGTTGCGAACCAGAGAGACTGAGAAAGGGGGTTGGTTACAACCTGGGAAGGTATTAGCACCCAGATTGTCCGTCGTACTCGACGGGATCCACGCTTAAAAGATTTGTGTTTTAAAGGGGTAGTGTCAGTGTAATCTGTGTATAAAAGAGCTGGAAAAGGACGTACAGGTGTCAGTGTAAAAGAAGTGTAAAGTGTAATATATACAGTGTCAGTGCAGGAACAGGAGTGAAATGCTCAAGATCATGAGGCTAAAAGAATGAGGCTAGAAAGAGGGGGAATATACAGAGACTTTTGTTCGATAACTGTTAAGTTATGCCTACGTATCCTCTCGTGCAATGAGGAAGTCAGAACACCGTAGTTCGACCCAAAGAGACTGAAAGATGAATTGACCTATGAACTGCTTACCTGTCTATGCTCAAGTGTATGACCTGTCTGGCTCAGGTGCAAACTGTCTTGGATTAGGCGGAAGAAGCAAGTTCTCGTTTATGAGTGAAGGTGATGAGAAAAGAATCCCGGAGGAGACGATTATTGTTTGTTTTTTGTGTTTTCAGTCTTTTATTGCTTTTGAAAGTTTGTCATAAGTTAATGAGCTTAAGCCTAAACCAATGGATTCAGTAAACTCATCACATCTTCCCTCTGATTAGGGGTAATGAGAATACCTTAAGTGTGAAGTCAGCTTCTCACACTTAATCACCTTTGGTGTAAGATTAAGATCATTAGCCTACTTGTGATTATTTAGATGTTTTTGCTGTTTTTGTTTAGTGTTAAGTAATGAGGTTAATCCATAATCAAGGATTAAACAGACTCATTACACCATCCTAATAGAAGGATAATAGATGAGGGTGTTTAAGCTGAGGAAAGCTCCTCAGCTTAATCCATGATTAGGGATTAAACTCATGACAAAACAAACCTTTATTAAGTGGATTTTATTTAATGGTATGATGATGAAGTGGATTTTATGATTTGTAAGACAACTTGAGGGGGACTTGTCCATTAACACTAGGGTTAGTCCTTCTTAACCAATTAAGGAAGAATTAGAACCCTAATGCAAGGCCCAAGTTACAAGTGTGATGTCTTGATGATTATTAGGTGAATTGATTAAAGGAGTTAAACACATTAAGGGTTTAACACTTAGGATTAAAGTTATACACTCCATCCTAAGAGAAGGATGCAGGCATAAGCTTAATCACAAAGCCTTAAAGCCTTTAGGGTTTAGTCCCTGATTAAGAGATGAGAAGAGAAGACTCAATGAGACACAAAGGTAAGAAAAAACTAAATGGGGGACTAATTAAAACCCTAATCATTGTCATGCTTGGTTGTTCCTAAGGTTTGTGAGGTTTACAAGAGAAGTCTTCAATGGAACCACCAGGAAGCAGATGAAAGGATCAAGAGAAGCAAAGCAACTTGCTTCATTCAAGAAGTCAAGTCACTTGAAGAAAGAAAGTAAGAAGATGAGGAATGAGTAAACTCAAACTCAAACACAAACACAAATGCAGCAATGGATGCAAGAGAGATGAAAAGAAGAGTTGTGAGAAGTGAAGGCAAATTCACTTCTCAAGTCACTTACCACCTGAAAAGGTTAGAAAAGAAATGCCATGCAATGCAAGATGAGATGAGATGACATGATGAGAAAAAAAACCAGAAGCATGTACATGATGTTAATGATGTTATGAGATGCCACAAACATAAGGCAGCATATGGGAATGATCATACAAGTTCATGGGTGCAAATGGTGCAAGCTAAGAAGCATGAACATACATGAGAAGTTATGAAGTGCACATGGCAAACAACATGGCAAACACATGATGCAATGATCAAACATGCTTTCTATATGTCTTATGATGTCAAATGAATCACATGGATGCTTGAAATGTCATGATAAGTCATGTTATGCAAGAGAAAGCAAGAAAGATGCAAATGGAAGCCCAAATTAAGGTTTATGAACCAAACATCAAACAAAAACCAAAAACAGAAGCAAAACCTAAGATAAAAAATGGAAAATGCCACTCAAGGGACCCCTAATCTTATACTAAACCAATGCCCAAAGGAGTGGTCTCAACTCTCAACCAATCTCAAGTTATGATTTTTACAAGTTATTAGGGTTTTTAGGGTTCCTAAACAAAAGAAATGCCAAACAAATTGAAAATGAGGAATCAAATCATGGCCATTTAATCCTAGAAACTACATGCTAAACACAATGCAATGCAAGAAGAATCAATGTCCAACTCTTCATGAATAGGCAGAAATGATTTTTTGAACTTAGGATCAAAATAATGCACAAAAATGATTTTAATTCAATGAAAAATTCTCAAAATGCATCAAGATCAAAAAAGAAATTTGGTTTGAAGGTTGGACAATGTTTCTAAATGTCTTAGAACCTTTCATGAATTTTTTGGTGATTTTTAAATACTTAAAAGTATTTTTAATAAATTAATTCTCATTAATCAATTAAAAATAATCTTTTAAATATTTACAAATGCTTTTTTAATGCTAAAAATAAAATAAAAAATATTTTGGGGTCATAAAAATTATTAAAACTCTTGAGAAAAAGTTTCATAATTTTTAGACAAATTTTACTATTTTAAATAAATTGTAGAAAAGAAATGATATTAAATGAAAAATAAAATAGGATAAAATGAAAGTATGTAAAAGGGAAGGCCAGGATTTGATCTGGGCTTGGTCTGGTTGACTGCGCGCCAGATCCAAGGGCCCAGATTCAAATCTGGCTAATTAAACTTATGAATTAATTAAACATAAATTAAATGGATAATCAGGGATTAGGGCTTCTAATGACTCATCTCAGCCATTCACTCACGCGCGGGAGAGGCCAGCCAACGATCCTCATTCAAACCTCATTAATCACTCAGATTAGGGTTAATGACTTACAGGAGGCCGGAGAAGACTTCCGGTTGTCTTCTCCGGCGAGCCAAAACCCTAGGTTCTTCTATAGGTCACCAAACAACAAATTTCTTCCACCAAAATGACCCTCTCATCAATCTAAACCTAAACCCTCAACCTAAATTCATTTATTTTCTCTCACAAGCCTGAATCGAAACAAAATGCAAAACACGGGCAAATGTTCAAAAGCTTCATACATGCTGGTTTCTTCACTATTTTCAAAAGTAAGCATACATTCATGATCAGAGGAACACATAGCATCATAAAAGAACTAAAAAACTAGTTTCTGGGAAAAATGTTCTTCATGTCACCTGAGATGAAGCTTCTCTGTTTATGAGCTCTCTGTACTTTTCTCTTGCGCAGGCTTGCTTCCTTGAATCTCCTGAGGATAGAGTGAAGCTTAGAAAGCTTGAGGAGTGGCTGGTTTGAAAGATTCAGCTCTGGTGTAGCAGAAATGGGGATCTTTGTATGTGATGTTTCAAGCTGCCTTGAGGGGTGGTTTTTGCTCTAGGGACAATTTATGACTTGCTGGTGAAAGAAAAAATGAAGTTTGATGGCTGTGTGTGGAGATTCGAAGAGGAGAAGTTTTGGACAGATTTCTTGGATGCTGGATTGTGGGAGGTTTCTGCCTTGTGAATGGTGTGTTTTATGATCCATACATTATCCCTAATCTATTGGAATCAATCAGAAGACTTGACATGTACTGTGGGAAAAGTATGGAGCAATTGGCCAAAAAGTCAAAAGTTGTTGTACTTGCAGCATGGGCTATGGAAGCAGCAGTCTAAGGGCTTGTCTTGCTTCAGCCTAAGTCAGGGACAACCCTTGGATGGCTTGAGAATGTCTGCAGCATGTGGATGACAAGCTATGCTAGCTTTTGCAACTTGACAACTTGTGTTTTTCTCATGAGTTTATGCTAAGTACATGAAACAATACTTGCTGAATTTTGTCACATGATGTCTCAATTGGTCATGGCAATGTTTAGAGATCAGCTAGGGATCACATAACTCCTTGAAGCATGAATTTGCCAAGAATCCTCTTTTTGCATACTTATGAAAATGCTTTATGGAATTTTGAGAATCAAGGCAAACCATCCAAAATTCCTTGGGCCAAAATTATTCTTGGGGTCATGTGTGATCATGTAATGCAGCTTTGAAGTCATTTTGAAGTCACTAGAATACTTGGTTCATGAAATTGCAAGTTTTCCTTTTAGTGCATAACTTGAAAATCAATGATTTTTGCCAACTTTGCCACACCATAACTTTTGATCCAAGAAGAATTTGATCATGTTCTTGTACTTTTTGAAAAGGGAAAAATGTGATCTACAACTTTCATGACCAAAGTTTTTCCATTTGAAGCACTTTTGGATCAAGAATCAAGGCTTGAAAAATGACCTAAAATGACACATTCTTGAAAAGTCAACTATGCCCAAAAAGTCAACATTTGCAAAAACTCCAAATTCTTGATTTTTGTGAACTTCAACCTTCTTCCATGATCAAATAAAGATCATATACACTCAAAATGATGAAGATCACCCATTGGTTGGGTCATTGGAGGCCTCAGATGCCCTGATTTTGCACTGACTTGTCTGAAAAGTCAACTCTTGATCAGATGACTTCCCCATGGAATTTATTCATGAAAATTGATATGCATACTCCCTATACCATATAGAGACCAATGGAAACAAGAATGACCAAACAATTTGGGGTTATGGCCTCTGAAATCAAAACCCTAATTTTAGGTCAACTGTGCAGTCTAGCCTGACTCTGCTTCCATACTAACCCTAGTTCTTGTGATTCTTTTGCATTCTTGACTTTGAGAGGATGTAATATGGTATAAGAACACATGTAGACCCCTTTGAAGTGATTGTTGACTCTTGGAATGGCTCAAGAAGCTCCTGGATTGCTCAGATCACAAACCCTAGATGCAGATGACTTAGAACCTATGCAGTGAATCAAAAATGAGATATGAGATGATATGATTGAGTTTAGGCATATGAGATGATCACAAACCATGGTGTGAATGGGTGAGGGCAAATTTGGGGTGTTTACAGCTGCCCCTATTCAAACATGAGTTAGCTGTGCAGGATGTAAGCAACGGCTTAACAGGCAAACAAGATAACTTGTGGTTGAATACCAAAGACAATCCAAAATTTGTACTCACAGAATGAAGAAGAAAAGGGATATAGATTGTAAAAGGGAAATAAAGTATATTGTAAAGTGTGGGAGACGGAGGACGACCGTCGAGCAGAGGACGACTGCTGGGTAAATAGCAATGACGGGGACGACCGACATGCTGGGGATGAAAGGTAAAGCTAAAACGGGGACGGCCGGCTAGCTGGGGAAAATAGAAATATGATGGGGACGGCCATCAAGATAAAGTAGGATTCTTTGGGAATTAATGAAACATGACGGGGACGGCCATCAAGTTCACAAAGGTAAAGTAACCAACGATGGGGACGGCCAACGGGCTAAAAAGGAAAAAGGACCACGATGGGGACGACCATCGGGTTAAAGAATAAATGAAATAAACAGATGATGGGGTACGGCCACCAAAAGTGAAGGACGATCACTTAGAAGGGGACGGCTGCTCTGTTGGGGATAAGAGAAATATGATGGGGACGGCCATCAAAGGTGGAGGACGACCACCTGGCAGGGTACGGCTGCCGAAAATATCGACGATGGGGACGGCCATCGGTTAAAAGGTCAACGATGGGGACGGCCATCGGACGAGCATGATGGAGGACGACCATCGAGAGGTGGAGGACGACCACCTAGCAGGGTACGGCTGCTCTCGGGGTGTATCATGATATAGGACGAATGCCAGATAACCAAAATCTACAATGGGGACGGCCATTGGATAAAATGATGAAGGACGATCATCAAGAGGTGGAGGACGACCACCTAGCAGGGGACGGCTGCTAAAATCAACGATGGGGACGGCCATCGGATGAGCATGATGGAGGACGACCATCAAGAGGTGGAGGACGACCACCTAGCAGGGTACGGCTGCTCTCAGGGTTTATCGTGACACAGGACGAATGTCAGATAAAAAGAACATTGCTTTGTTGGCGATCTCCTGGGGAGTAGTAAACACGGACGAGTGTTTATATCCAAGAAACAAAAGGTATAAGTGTTTAGATGTTTGTGTATAGATAAAAGATGCGGACGAGCATCCTTAAGACTACGATACGGACGAGTGTCGGGTAGAAACAAACTGACACATGTTCAGAGATGATGATACAGATGAGTATCAACTGGTTAACAGAGAACACGGACGAGTGTTGAATCTGAAAAAACTCTTCTGGGGATAGTAGACACAGACGAGTATCTATATTCAAGAAGATACAAGTGTATGGATTAAAGATGAGGACGAGCATCCTTAAGACTATGCTACGGCCGAGTATCATGTAGAAACAAACACTAGACGCAATGTTCTGAGATGATGGTACGGACGAGTACCAACTGGTTGACAAAGAACAAGGACCATTGTTGAATCTGTGGGGATATAAATGGTATATACAAGATACGGACGAGTATCTGTATAAGTGCAACATGGTGTATAGATGAATGTTTACCGCTGGGGAGAGTGACACGGACGAGTGTCAAGAGAGAAAAGTGTAGTATTATAAGTATATAGGTTGTGAAAGGGTAAGTGACTGCGCTGGGGATATGACACGGACGGGTGTCGAGAAAGTGTATATAGGTATATGTGAGTGCAAAGAGGACGTCTTTGGCTTTCTGCTGAGGTATAACACGGACGGGTGTCAAAAAAAGAAGTATATACTGGTGTTTGTGAGGCAACTGCTTTTGCTGGGGATTCTGGGGGATTTTGGGGAAAGTATTCCGTATTCTGATGAATGGTTATTATTCACAAGTGTTTGATTCACAATATAGCTTATGATTATGCCATGCGTTTGATTTTTTCCGCAATGCTCCGTATTAGACGGAATGCTACGCTTTGTGGGTGAATATGATGCAAATGTCATGATTTATGTAAAGAGGTATAGATCCTGAATTCGGATCCCGTTGCTGCGAAGATCTCTGGCCGATCCGTTTGAAATGGACATCCCAGCTGGGGATGAGATCATTGATAGACCTGGAGAGATGTATCTGCTCGGGGATATAGGTCACTGATTGACATATCCTTGTAATATGGGACCCAGCTAGGGTCTGTAGAAGCCTTCTGTACTCTGTTGTGACTCCTTCATGCGTTGCTCTTCTGAATAGAGGCTGAGGATTCTGTGGGGAAATGATTCCCTGACTTCTGCCTTCTGCTGAGGAAGAATAGTTGGTACTACGGCTGGGGAATGTTGTTGGCCACTCAGCTGGGGAGAGTAATGGGGCAACTCAGCTGGGGATAGAGCATTTCGGGTGCTGAGATTATTTGTTGATTTGCCAGCTTGCTGAGATGTAACTTACATGCCCCAAGTTGCGTTCTGGATACCTGCAATCCTGCAAAGATAAGGAAACGCACAAATGGTCCCGAGGTATCCTTTACTGGATCCCGTCATAGGAGTTTAGATACTTCTGAGAGTAAGCATATTTCCTGCAAGCATGTTTTTTATTTGAAAATAAGCATCTGTATTCTTATGCAATCAGTGTTTCTTTAAGATATCAGACCTTTTTGCAAAATGAAAATGTACAAAACGAGACATGACTGAAAATCTGATTTTATTAATTCATATGCCCTGAATCGGCGAAATACAGTCAAAGAAACAAATCCCCTGAAATGAGGAGATTGTTACAAATGGAGAAACAAAACGCTGGCAGTGTTGACGACGCTTTCAAGGAGCTTCCTCTTCTGCTATGACTCGTATGACAATGACGTTCTTCTCGTCCTGCTTTCTGAAGAAGGCTGATTCTGATTGAAGCTTGATCCTTTAGAGCTTACCGAGTTGTAGATAATACAGACGAATTCAGAATGCAGTTGTTCGCTTATTCCCTTATTTTGCATGGATCGCCCTTTCGGGTTTTCAATCCATCGGGATACCCATTTTTGCCTGAGCTGTCCAATGCGGCTTTTCAACTCAGCGGGTGTACGTTTTTTTTTATTTTTCCCTTATTTTTGCCCGAGTCTTTTATTCTGTTTTTGACTCGCCGGGATGCCCTATTTTTGCCTGGACTTACATTCTGTTTTTATGTCCAGCGGGTCATTCTATGCGAAGTATTTTTTAACTGCATCTGAATTCACAGGGGATGGGAAATCTTCACCATCCATGGTGCTGAGCATCAGTGCTCCACCAGAGAAAACTTTCTTTACCACGAATGGTCCCTCATAGTTTAGAGTCCATTTGCCCCTGTGGTCTGTATGAGGAGGGAGGATTCTTTTCAGCACAAGATCTCCTACTTGATACCCTCGGTGCCTGACTTTCTGATCGAAGGCTTTCTTCATTCTCTTCTGATACAACTGCCCATGACAAATTGCAGCCAATCTCTTCTCTTCGATCAGACTCAGTTGTTCGTATCGGGCCCGAACCCACTCTACTTCACTCATTTTAACATCCGTTAGTACCCGTAAAGAGGGTAATTCAACTTCAACTGGTAGGACTGCTTCCATACCATACACAAGTTGATACGGTGTTGCCCCAGTGGATGTCCTGATTGACGTGCGGTACCCATGCAAGGCGAACGGTAGCATTTCATGCCAGTCTTTGTAGGTGACTACCATCTTCTGCACAATCTTCTTAATATTCTTGTTTGCCGCCTCAACAGCGCCATTCATTTTTGGCCTGTAAGGAGAAGAATTGTGATGTTTAATCTTGAAGTCCCGGCACAGTTCTGCCATCATTTTATTGTTTAGATTGGAACCATTATCAGTAATGATTCGCTCGGGAACTCCATATCGACAGATGATATCTCTTTTCAGAAATCTGGCTACCACTTGTCTTGTAACATTGGCATAGGAAGCTGCTTCGACCCACTTGGTGAAATAATCAATGGCAACCAGGATGAATCTGTGGCCATTTGAAGCAGTTGGCTCAATCTTTCCAATCATATCTATGCCCCACATGGCGAAGGGCCATGGTGAAGACATGATGTTCAAAGGATTGGGAGGCACATGCACCTTATCTGCATAAATCTGGCATTTATGGCATTTTCTGGCGTAGGCACAACAGTCTGCATCCATTGTGATCCAGTAATAGCCTGACCTTAATAGTTTCTTAGCCATGGCATGTCCTCCAGCATGGGTACCAAAGGATCCTTCGTGCACTTCATGCATCAACAAATCTGCTTCTGTCTTGTCAACACATCTGAGGAGTACCATATCAAAGTTCCTTTTGTATAAAGACCCATCAGTGTTCAGAAAGAAACTACCAGCAAGCCTTCTCAAAGTCTTCTTATCATTGGAAGATGCCCCAGGTGGGTATGCTTGATCCTCCAAGAAGCACTTAATGTTGTGGAACCAAGGCTTATCATCTTTGACAACTTCTACTGCGAATACATATGCTGGTCTGTTTAGTCTGGACACTGAAATTTGAGGTACAAAGTTGACAGCTTGAACTTTGATCATAAATGAAATGGTGGCAAGAGCATCTGCAAACTGATTTTCGTCCCGGGGGATATACTCGAGCTTGACTGTTGTAAAGAAAGTCAATAACCTCCTTGTATAATCCCTGTAAGGTATCAGATGATCCTGGTGAGTGTACCATTTGCCGTTGGTTTGATTGATTACCAGAGTTGAATCTCCGAATACGGTCAATGTCTTGATCCTGAGGTCAATGGCTTCCTCAAGACCCATAATGCAAGCTTCGTATTCAGCTTCGTTGTTAGTGCAGTTGAAAGTGAGCTTTGCCGAGAAAGGCATGTGAACTCCTTTAGGTGTAATGAGTACTGCACCAACACCACGACCATTCATATTAACAGCCCCATCAAACATCATAGTCCATTCTTCTTCCGGGTCAGGCCCTTCAGTGTGAACAGGCTCTTCATGATCTTTTGCTTTTATGAACATGATGTCTTCATCAGGGAAGTCAAACCTCATAGGCTGGTAATCATCAATGGGTTGCTCAGCGAGATATTCAGACAATACACTGCCTTTGATGGCCTTCTGAGATGTGTATTGGATGTCATACTCTGTAAGGATCATTTGCCATCTTGCAACCCGTCCGGTAAGCGCTGGCTTCTCGAAAATATACTTAATTGGGTCCATCTTTGAGATCAACAAAGTGGTGTGGGTCAACATATACTGTCTCAGTCGGCGAGCAGCCCACGCTAAAGCACAGCAAGTTTTCTCGAGCAGTGAATAACGTTGTTCACAGTCGGTAAACTTTTTGCTTAGGTAGTATATTGCATACTCGTTTCGACCAGACTCGTCATGCTGGCCCAGCACACACCCCATTGACTCTTCTAATACTGTCAAGTACATTATCAGAGGTCTTCCTTCAACTGGAGGCATAAGGATTGGAGGTTCCTGTAAGTATTCTTTGATCTTGTCAAAAGCCTTCTGGCAGTCTTCATCCCACCTGACCGTCTGTTCTTTTCTTAACAACTTGAACAAGGGTTCACAGGTTGCTGTAAGGTGAGATATGAACCTTGAAATGTAGTTCAATCGACCTAAGAAACCTCGAACTTCTTTCTCAGTCTTCGGTGCATGCATCTCTTGAATGGCTTTGACTTTATCAGGGTCAACTTCAATCCCTTTTTCGCTTACAATAAAACCCAGCAGCTTACCAGACCTCACCCCGAATGTGCACTTGTTGGGGTTCAACTTCAGTTGGTACTTCCTCAGACGCTTGAATAGCTTCAGCAGATTTACCAGGTGATCTTCTTCAGTAAGGGACTTGGCAATCATGTCATCCACATAACACTCTATTTCTTTATGGATCATATCGTGGAATAATGTTACCATAGCCCGTTGATACGTCGCACCGGCATTCTTGAGCCCAAATGGCATCACCTTGTAGCAGAACGTGCCCCAGGGTGTGATGAAGGTTGTCTTCTCCATGTCTTCAGGTGACATTTTAATCTGATTGTATCCTGAAAATCCATCCATGAAGGAGAATACCGAGAACTGAGCCGTATTATCCACCAATACATCAATGTGAGGTAAAGGGAAATCATCTTTCGGGCTGGCTCTGTTCAGATCCCGGTAGTCAACACACATCCTTACTTTGCCGTCTTTCTTAGGCACAGGTACTATGTTGGCAACCCACGGCGGATAGCTGGTTACAGCGAGGAACCCGGCGTCCCACTGCTTTTGTACCTCTTCTTTGATTTTCATTGCCATGTCTGGACGAGTACGGCGCAGTTTCTGCTTAACTGGCGGGCATTCTTCTCTCAAAGGCAGCTTGTGCACGACAATATCGGTATCCAACCCCGGCATATCTTGGTAATACCAAGCAAACACGTCCACATACTCTTGAAGCAGGTCAATCAGTTGTCTCTTCACTGAGTCTTGCAGGCAGACCCCGATTTTAACCTCTTTCACGTCTTCATCTGTACCAAGATTAATCACTTCAACCTCCTCCTGGTGAGGAGTAATAACCTTTTCCTCTTGTCTCAACAATCTGGCTAGCTCTTCAGGAAGCTCATATTCTTCTTCAACCCCTTCATCAGCTTGATTGATCGGATTGTCAAAGTCATACGATGTCATAGCCGTGCTGTTGTCGGTGCTGTCTGGAAGGCACTCTCTGCAAGGGTTCAGTTTGTTCATTTTAGTGATTGATTTTAATCTTGCTTAGAAAAAGTGAAACAAAGTTATCATTTTGAAAACATCGCCACTTATTTTTGTACAAAAAAGAAAAATGGAAAACAGTGAGCAGAAAAGAAAAAGACTCGTTTGCAAAAAGATGTCTGATATTTCATTAATTAATCTTGTTTGCACAAAAAGTACAGATGGCCCTGATTACAAAATGAGTCTTGTCATCTTGGGCAAGATGCAAGACTTTGATGCATGCTATAAAAATACAGGAAATAATAATTACTCTGCATGAGTAACTCTTATAATTTCCTGGGAAGACCAGTTCGAGGTACTGCTCCCCGGGATCTTTGGACGAATCCAATTCTCCAGATTGCGCTCCTCTTCCCGCTCGTCTTCCAGACAGTTGATGGCATCAGGGGTAAGCATCTCCCCACTCACAAAATTGGGCTCTTTCGCAGCCGCTGCTTGATCTTGTTGAGTTGGTTTGTAACCCAACCCAAATCTGTCTTCTTTCTTTTCCACCGGTAGTAGCTTGCCCCAGCCTTGGGCAGTTCCTTCCTCAACAACCTTCCGGGCTTGTTGGTATGATGATATTGAAGTACCAGGTACAGCAGATGTTTCATTCACATTCAAGGCTTCAAACCCCTGGCTCATTGTTTCGTGGATCTCCCCATCCATCTCAATGTACTTATAGGTAGCCAGGTGGCTGACAAAAATGTCCTCTTCTCCACAGATTGTAACGATTTGACCCTCCCACTCATATTTTAACTTCTGGTGAAGGGTAGAGGTCACGGCGCCAGCTGCGTGAATCCATGGCCTACCCAACAAACAGCTGTAGGCAGGCTGAATGTCCATCACATAGAAGATAGTTTTAAAGGTCTGCGGGCCAATCGTTATGGGCAACTCAATCTCTCCCAGAACCGATCTCTTTGAACCATCAAAGGCTCTTACCACCAGGTTGCTGGGTCTCAACGCCAATCCGTCATATTCTAGCTTCACCAGAGCCTTTTTAGGTAGGACATTAAGGGATGACCCCGTGTCTACCAGCACATGGGAAAGGACAGCACCTTTGCATTCCATGGTTATGTGCAAGGCTTTGTTATGGTTGCGGCCTTCCGCTGTCAAATCAGTATTGGTGAACCCTAGTCCGTGACTAGCATTAACATTCCCCACTACAGCTTCCAGCTGATTGACAGTGATCTCTTCAGGCACGTAAGCTGCGTGCAAGACTTTGAGTAGTGCATTCCGATGGGCCTCGGAGCACATAAGCAATGATAGGATTGAGATCTTGGAAGGCGTCTGATGAAGCTGATCCACTATTTTATAATCACTCTTTTTGATGATTCGCATGAACTCATCAACCTCTTGATCGAATGGTGTCTTCAAAGCTTCCTTAACAGCTTGATCTTCCTGCACAGGGCTCTTCCCTTTCGCCTTGGCAGCAGCTTCTGCTTCGGCAGTGGGTCTCTGAATTTGTGGGGCGAAGAGACGTCCGCTTCGGGTGAAGCCTCCGCCTCTTCCCACATTTTCTATCTGTGGTGCAGGGGTTGATGATTCAAAAGTGATTCTTTGTCCCTCACAGTACAAGTCAGAGCCGTAATGCCAGGGGATGGCATTACTGCTTTCATAAGGTACCGGTCCAGGCACCGTGATAGTGACTGGACTGACTGCAGCTGCAGAAGGAATTGTGATAGTTTGTGGATCGTAATAAATTGTAACTGGTGCTCTAACGGGAGCAGAACTTTCTGAATTGTAGACAGAGTTGTTTTCAGGATCGTAGAATATTGTGACAGTAGAGACATCTTCATGATTTGCTACTGGTGTTGTAGGAGACAATGGTGGAAGAATGGATGTTGTTGTTGTAGGAGCTTCATAATGGAGTGGTGCTGGAGTTGTAGAAGGAACATTCATTGATATCTGATCAGTTGAAATGACAGATGAAGTACTCGTCGATGAAACCGAAGAATTGTCAGGAACAATAGTTGTTGCAGTTGTAGGAGGTTCTGAAGCCGTTGCTGATGAGATTGCTGGATTTGTTGGAAATGATGTGGTGATCTGAAGTTGGCCACTCTGAATAAGACCATCTATGCCATTCCTTAAATTATCGCACCCATTTACTGAGATGTTGCAGTAAGCACAGCCTAACTCGCACCCCGGGAACATTTGACATTCCAAGAGCTGAGCTTTGATTTCCACCAACGGTGTCCTGATCTGGCCCACACTGGTTATTAAATAAGACGGCTTGTCTTCTTCAATAGCGTTAATCCTGGGACCACCGTGGTTTGGCATTGGGTTTTTATTGACATTGGGTGGTGGTGCGAAATTCAGAGCTTTCGAGTCTACCAGGTCTTGTACCTTCATGTGCAAGGCTCTGCACTTTTCTGTACTGTGGCCAGGTGCGTTTGAATGGAAGGCACACCTAGCGTTGGAGTCATAATTCCTGGGTAGACTGTTGGGATCTGGAGGTGCCAACGTCCTTAGCTCAACTAGGTTGAGTTTCAGGAGTTGTGGCAGCAATGTAGCATATGGCATAGGGATCGGATCGACCACCCTATTGGCTTGAGAGGGCCTCTGCTGGAATGGCCTTTGCTGATTATTGTTGTTGGTGTTGCTGTTGTTGTAGTTTCTCGGAGGATACTGATTCTGTTGATGGTACTGGGGTTGTTGCTGATAGTTTTGTTGCGGAGGTTGATAAACTGGTTGAGGATGAGCTGGAGCAGGAATGGTGACTGCTGCCACTGATCTGTGAACATATGGGGGCCTGCCCCTGTTGGTGTGGATGGCATTGGTCTCGCCAGTTCTTCTCGGGCCTGCAAAAGGATTTCTTGTACTACTGGACGAGCTTGCACCGTTGTCTGAGATCTTACCCATCTTCAATAGGCTTTCAATTCTCTTCCCAGCTATGACAACATCCGCAAAGCTAGTGGAAGAGAAAGCAGCCAGCCTGTCAATATAAGTTCCCTGAAGGGTGTTCATAAACATATCTGCCATTTCCCTTTCAGACATAGGTGGTTGAACAGCAGCAGCCAGTTGCCTCCATCTCTGGGCATATTCTCGGAAACTTTCCCTTGACGACTGTGACATTCCCATTAGGAGAGTCCTGTTGGGTGCCATGTCTAAGTTATACTGATACTGTCTGATGAAGGCCTCTGCCAGGTCCTTCCAGCACCTAATAGTTGCCCTTGTCAAGTGAGAGTACCATTCTCTTGACGCTCCAGTTAAGCTGTCTTCGAAATAGAACATCCAGAGCTTCTCATCCATTGTATAGGCCTTCAGCCTTCCCAGAAACGATTGCAAATGAGTGCGGGGGCATGAAGTCCCGTTGTATTTTTCAAAACAAGGAGGCTTAAACTTGTGGGGAATCCTGACCCCGTCTACCAAGCCCATGTCCATGACGTCGAAACCCAAAGAATTTTGAGACTCTAAGGATCTCAACTTCTCAGCTATCTCATCCAACCTTCTATCATAAGCCTCTTCCCCAGCACCCATTACCGTGAATTGATCCTCTTGGGGGTCTTCTTGAAGTACCCTAGCTGCGGTGGCAGTCCCTTGAACATTTGCAGGAATATTGACCTCAGGATGGAGGTGTGGTCCAAATACAGGGGGATTTACATGAGGTTGGACCCTTTCATTGTTGCTGGTACCGGCAGTCCCTATATGCGGATCTTCTTGATTATGCCTTTCCACCATGGCCCTCAATCTTTCCTGGCTCTGAGCCATGTTGTTCATCACTTCCATAAACTGAGTCATTTGATTCCTCATTTCTAGTCTTTCGTTTGCCATTTGATTTCTAACCTCAGCAAGGTCCTGCTGTACCTGATCCATTTGAATGCCCGGAAGGTTGTTTCGGGTTGGATAACGGTGTGGACGGTTGAGGGGAAATACCCGGCGCCGAGCAATAATTCCTGAACATCACAACAGAGTTAGTGGCAATAAACAAAAACCTACAAAACAAACAAAAGAGGTTAGCATGCAATGCAGTATGCTTATTTGTTTTCAAGGTATCCGGCTTGGTATTTAGTTTTGACCCTTCCAGACCCCTGAAGATGTGGTTGATGTTGCTTTCGAAGTGAAACTTGGATGGAACAAACTAACACATATATTACAAAAGCAAAATGGTACATAGTTCGTTTTACAAATACAAGCCCTCTGAGGGGTCAAAATACATCACAAGAAAATAAAAGTACATGGAAAGAAAGCAACAACAAACAAATGATCAAACACCAAGACCAAACTCATCCTCACGAACTTCCTTGAGAAGGGCTTCGGTCACAGGATCAGCCGGACGTTCCGTGAGATTACTGATGAGGAGATTCCGGGTGGTAACAGCTGCTGTTAGCTTCTTGTGCTGAGTTTGTTCTTTGGACCTCTTCACCCCTGCTTTGATCTTCAGCTCTGATATCTCCCTCTGGGCTGCTGCCAGGGCTTCTTGTTGTTCTTTTGCACTAGCTTCCAGTTGCTCCATCTTGTCTTGAACTCTCTTGTCTTCCAAAGTACGAGCCTCGGTGATCCTGACCCACCGAGCCTGACTCTCCTTCAGATACAAGTTTGTCCTTGCTCTCTGGAACTGGGCTTCTTTGCAAGCATTCTTCATAATTTGTTCTCCAGCTTTAGACTTTTTGATATAATCTCCAGACCTCTCAATCTTAACCAGATGCTCCACTCTCAACTTCTCCAATCTCTCAATCTCCCTCATACCTTCACTCCTTTCCCGGAGGGTCTTCTGCAAAGCCTGGGTTAACTTCTCATTTCTTTCCTTCAAACTCTCAAACTCCTCCAAACTGACAGTGGCAGGTGGTGGTGTTGAAGATGACTCAGGCATGTCTTCTATGGTAAAGGGCATCCCAGAGAATTGAGCCCTGGCACGAGACCACTCATAATATTGTGCTGATGCCACATTATTGCACTTCCCCAGAATGGTTACTCCCTTGGTTTGAACATTATCCCAGGCCCAGGCAGCCTGCCTAACAATAGTAAAATTAATCTTGTTCTCACAATAGAGAGTCTCAACCAAGTCCTGTGCCTTAGGAGTATGGACCAGTGCATATCCCAGTTGTCTTCTAAACAGCAGAGGGTTGTAATTGATACTACCCTTAACTCCTATTAGGGGCACATTGGGAAAATGCCCACAGCTGGTGATGATATCCCTGCCCTTGGTGCTCTGAGTGCACCATCTGATATCTGCTGAAGTTAGAGCAGTGAGTCTCTTAGCCCAGTTGCTCTGCTGATGAGGGTTCAAAAATGCATCTGTCCTGGGTAGATGCCTGAGAAGCCAAGTGTGAAATAATGGAGCACAACACCTCACTAATCTTCCCCTCTGCTTTTCATTCCTCTGATGCACTGAATAGTAAAGATCCCCTAATAAAGTTGGCACTGGGTTCTTCAAGATGAACAGATGGGTTGCATTCTTGCTAATGAATCGAGGCTCATCTGCAAACAATACAATTCCATATACACTCAAGGCCAATAAAGCACAAACAACTTTCCACTCTCCTAGAGAAGCTTTCAGGACAGCTTGGGAGATCAAGAAATCCAGATGAAAACCAGGGATTCCAGCCTTGGAAGTCATGTGCTGCTCAATTAGGACAGGTTCCAGATGCAAAGCCTTTGCTACTTCTCCATTACCAGGAAAGACCATCTCAGGGTTGAAAGGGATTCCACCCCTGATAGGCAGACCAACCAATGATGAGTATTCTTCCAATAGAGGGCCCAACTGAAAGTCCTGGAAAGTGAAACATCTCAGTGGGGGATCATAAAACTGAATGCAAGTGTGGATCAGGCTTCTCTGTGAAGGGTCCAGATCCATAACCATATCTAGTATATCTCCATAGCTTTCCCTGAACAATGGTATGTGATCTGGAGTGATCAGGGTTTGAATCCTCCTGATGTCTGATAACTCTGGCTGGAAGAAGTGATAGGTGATGTTGCTCTTTTTAGGAGCCATGATGCTGAAGATGAGTAGAGACAGGTGCTGATGATAACACTGAAGAAGGGGCCACTGATTGGTTGGTGCAGGTGATAGCTGAAGCAGATAGCTAAGCTGAAGCAGGTGCTGATGAAGACATGTCAATACTGAAGATGGGGTCAAAACCAAAACCAAAGATGAAAGTGGATACCCTGAAACACAAATAAGCAAATGTCAATATGATGCAATGTTTATGTATGCAAATGATATGCAAGGGTCTGTGACTGAGCTGGATCTGATCAAAAGCCCTGCTATAGGTCCATGTATGTGAGAAATCCAGAAGGAGGTCTAAAAATCCAGTAACCAAGGTGGGGGACTCAAATAAAGAGTCACATGTCCCGGGTTTAGAATCACAAGAACTGTCCAACATGGAGTACTCTTAAACAATCAAAGTAACAGGGTATTCTGAGGTCAAGGTACCTGCAAACCTGTAAACAGCCCAACCCCCTCACAGGTGATGTTCTAAAACAAGGATCCTCAGACTTGGATCAGTTATGAGAAGTGTAAACACTTCTAACCCGGAGGTACAGTGTTTACAATAACCATAAAAGTTCCTCCTCTAATTCTCCTCAGTTTCTGAAGGTCAATACTAAAAGGTCATCCAGACTTAGCAGGCTTCCCAGATAGCCCTAGCATTGCAGGAAATCTGCAACACAGAGTTCTCAAGAAGAAACCCATATTTGAACCGTGTTTCATATTCCCGCACCAGACCGAAATGGAATGGGAAAGAACATGATTCACTCTAGCCTAGGTGTCACTCAGGTCCCAGGTATAGGACCTTAACTCTCAATGGAACACCCACTCACCAAAACAAAGACCAGATCCAGCCAGCAGCATGACAGTATGATATATACAAAAGCAATAAAGAAAGCAGTAAAGCAACTGTACATAAAGCAAAATAAGTACAAATATACAAGCACAAATCAGCACATAACACCCCAGTAAACACAAATCAAACAAGCGCTAGGAGGAACCCACAAAAAGAACCAGAAGCCCTGGTTGCAGTATAAGGGTCCCCAGCAGAGTCGCCAAGCTGTCGCTCCCACCAAATGAAGCCGGGTCAAATGGGGTACAGACGCGAACGGTCGGCGAAATGGGGATGCGAGGACACACAGGAGTGAACTCACAGGGAATGAATAGAGTCGCCAGCTAGGCATTTTTATCCCGGAGGAAAGGCAATGCTGCATAGACCTAGAAAGATATGGACAAGACGGTTGCGAACCAGAGAGACTGAGAAAGGGGGTTGGTTACAACCTGGGAAGGTATTAGCACCCAGATTGTCCGTCGTACTCGACGGGATCCACGCTTAAAAGATTTGTGTGTTAAAGGGGTAGTGTCAGTGTAATCTGTGTATAAAAGAGCTGGAAAAGGACGTACAGGTGTCAGTGTAAAAGAAGTGTAAAGTGTAATATATACAGTGTCAGTGCAGGAACAGGAGTGAAATGCTCAAGATCATGAGTCTAAAAGAATGAGGCTAGAAAGAGGGGGAATATACAGAGACTTTTGTTCGATAACTGTTAAGTTATGCCTACGTATCCTCTCGTGCAATGAGGAAGTCAGAACACCGTAGTTCGACCCAAAGAGACTGAAAGATGAATTGACCTATGAACTGCTTACTTGTCTATGCTCAAGTGTATGACCTGTCTGGCTCAGGTGCAAACTGTCTTGCATTAGGCGGAAGAAGCAAGTTCTCGTTTATGAGTGAAGGTGATGAGAAAAGAATCCCGGAGGAGACGATTATTGTTTGTTTTTTGTGTTTTCAGTCTTTTATTGCTTTTGAAAGTTTGTCATAAGTTAATGAGCTTAAGCCTAAACCAATGGATTTAGTAAACTCATCACATCTTCCCTCTGATTAGGGGTAATGAGAATACCTTAAGTGTGAAGTCAGCTTCTCACACTTAATCACCTTTGGTGTAAGATTAAGATCATTAGCCTACTTGTGATTATTTAGATGTTTTTGCTGTTTTTGTTTAGTGTTAAGTAATGAGGTTAATCCATAATCAAGGATTAAACAGACTCATTACACCATCCTAATAGAAGGATAATAGATGAGGGTGTTTAAGCTGAGGAAAGCTCCTCAGCTTAATCCATGATTAGGGATTAAACTCATGACAAAACAAACCATTATTAAGTGGATTTTATTTAATGGTATGATGATGAAGTGGATTTTATGATTTGTAAGACAACTTGAGGGGGACTTGTCCATTAACACTAGGGTTAGTCCTTCTTAACCAAATAAGGAAGAATTAGAACCCTAATGCAAGGCCCAAGTTACAAGTGTGATGTCTTGATGATTATTAGGTGAATTGATTAAAGGAGTTAAACACATTAAGGGTTTAACACTTAGGATTAAAGTTATACACTCCATCCTAAGAGAAGGATGCAGGCATAAGCTTAATCACAAAGCCTTAAAGCCTTTAGGGTTTAGTCCCTGATTAAGAGATGAGAAGAGAAGACTCAATGAGACACAAAGGTAAGAAAAAACTAAATGGGGTACTAATCAAAACCCTAATCATTGTCATGCTTGGTTGTTCCTAAGGTTTGTGAGGTTTACAAGAGAAGTCTTCAATGGAACCACCAGGAAGCAGATGAAAGGATCAAGAGAAGCAAAGCAACTTGCTTCATTCAAGAAGTCAAGTCACTTGAAGAAAGAAAGTAAGAAGAAGAGGAATGAGTAAACTCAAACTCAAACACAAACACAAATGCAGCAATGGATGCAAGAGAGATGAAAAGAAGAGTTGTGAGAAGTGAAGGCAAATTCACTTCTCAAGTCACTTACCACCTGAAAAGGTTAGAAAAGAAATGCCATGCAATGCAAGATGAGATGAGATGACATGATGAGAAACAAAACCAGAAGCATGTACATGATGCTAATGATGTTATGAGATGCCACAAACATAAGGCAGCACATGGGAATGATCATACAAGTTCATGGGTGCAAATGGTGCAAGCTAAGAAGCATGAACATACATGAGAAGTTATGAAGTGCACATGGCAAACAACATGGCAAACACATGATGCAATGATCAAACATGCTTTCTATATGTCTTATGATGTCAAATGAATCACATGGATGCTTGAAATGTCATGATAAGTCATGTTATGCAAGAGAAAGCAAGAAAGATGCAAATGGAAGCCCAAATTAGGGTTTATGAACCAAACATCAAACAAAAACCAAAAACAGAAGCAAAACCTAAGATAAAAAATGGAAAATGCCACTCAAGGGACCCCTAATCTTATACTAAACCAATGCCCAAAGGAGAGGTCTCAACTCTCAACCAATCTCAAGTTATGATTTTTACAAGTTATTAGGGTTTTTAGGGTTCCTAAACAAAAGAAATGCCAAACAAATTGAAAATGAGGAATCAAATCATGGCCATTTAATCCTAGAAACTACATGCTAAACACAATGCAATGCAAGAAGAATCAATGTCCAACTCTTCATGAATAGGCAGAAATGATTTTTTGAACTTAGGATCAAAATAATGCACAAAAATGATTTTAATTCAATGAAAAATTCTCAAAATGCATCAAGATCAAAAAAGAAATTTGGTTTGAAGGTTGGACAATGTTTCTAAATGTCTTAGAACCTTTCATGAATTTTTTGGTGATTTTTAAATACTTAAAAGTATTTTTAATAAATTAATTCTCATTAATCAATTAAAAATAATCTTTTAAATATTTAAAAATGATTTTTTAATGCTAAAAATAAAATAAAAAATATTTTGGGGTCATAAAAATTATTAAAACTCTTGAGAAAAAGTTTCATAATTTTTAGACAAATTTTACTATTTTAAATAAATTGTAGAAAAGAAATGATATTAAATGAAAAATAAAATAGGATAAAATGAAAGAATGTAAAAGGGAAGGCCAGGATTTGATCTGGGCTTGGTCTGGTTGACTGCACGCCAGATCCAAGGGCCCAGATTCAAATCTGGCTAATTAAACTTATGAATTAATTAAACATAAATTAAATGGATAATCAAGGATTAGGGCTTCTAATGACTCATCTCAGCCATTCACTCACGCGCGGGAGAGGCCATCCAACGATCCTCATTCAAACCTCATTAATCACTCAGATTAGGGTTAATGACTTACAGGCGGCCGGAGAAGACTTCCGGTTGTCTTATCCGGCGAGCCAAAACCCTAGGTTCTTCTATAGGTCACCAAACAACAAATTTCTTCCACCAAAATGACCCTCTCATCAATCTAAACCTAAACCCTCAACCTAAATTCATTTATTTTCTCTCACAAGCCTGAATCGAAACAAAATGCAAAACACGGGCAAATGTTCAAAAGCTTCATACATGCTGGTTTCTTCACTATTTTCAAAAGTAAGCATACATTCATGATCAGAGGAACACATAGCAT
Organism: Lathyrus aphaca; assembly: GCA_963966055.1. NCBI lineage: Eukaryota > Viridiplantae > Streptophyta > Magnoliopsida > Fabales > Fabaceae > Lathyrus > Lathyrus aphaca. The sequence continues at coordinate 276,444,386 of OZ014520.1, read as the reverse complement.
CATAAAAGAACTAAAAAACTAGTTTCTGGGAAAAATGTTCTTCATGTCACCTGAGATGAAGCTTCTCTGTTTATGAGCTCTCTGTACTTTTCTCTTGCGCAGGCTTGCTTCCTTGAATCTCCTGAGGATAGAGTGAAGCTTAGAAAGCTTGAGGAGTGGCTGGTTTGAAAGATTCAGCTCTGGTGTAGCAGAAATGGGGATCTTTGTATGTGATGTTTCAAGCTGCCTTGAGGGGTGGTTTTTGCTCTAGGGACAATTTATGACTTGCTGGTGAAAGAAAAAATGAAGTTTGATGGCTGTGTGTGGAGATTCGAAGAGGAGAAGTTTTGGACAGATTTCTTGGATGCTGGATTGTGGGAGGTTTCTGCCTTGTGAATGGTGTGTTTTATGATCCATACATTATCCCTAATCTATTGGAATCAATCAGAAGACTTGACATGCACTGTGGGAAAAGTATGGAGCAATTGGCCAAAAAGTCAAAAGTTGTTGTACTTGCAGCATGGGCTATGGCAGCAGCAGGCTAAGGGCTTGTCTTGCTTCAGCCTAAGTCAGGGACAACCCTTGGATGGCTTGAGAATGTCTGCAGCATGTGGATGACAAGCTATGCTAGCTTTTGCAACTTGACAACTTGTGTTTTTCTCATGAGTTTATGCTAAGTACATGAAACAATGCTTGCTGAATTTTGTCACATGATGTCTCAATTGGTCATGGCAATGTTTAGAGATCAGCTAGGGATCACATAACTCCTTGAAGCATGAATTTGCCAAGAATCCTCTTTTTGCATACTTATGAAAATGCTTTATGGAATTTTGAGAATCAAGGCAAACCATCCAAAATTCCTTGGGCCAAAATTGTTCTTGGGGTCATGTGTGATCATGTAATGCAGCTTTGAAGTCATTTTGAAGTCACTAGAATACTTGGTTCATGAAATTGCAAGTTTTCCTTTTAGTGCATAACTTGAAAATCAATGATTTTTGCCAACTTTGCCACACCATAAATTTTGATCCAAGAAGAATTTGATCATGTTCTTGTACTTTTTGAAAAGGGAAAAATGTGATCTACAACTTTCATGACCAAAGTTTTTCCATTTGAAGCACTTTTGGATCAAGAATCAAGGCTTGAAAAATGACCTAAAATGACACATTCTTGAAAAGTCAACTATGCCCAAAAAGTCAACATTTGCAAAAACTCCAAATTCTTGATTTTTGTGAACTTCAACCTTCTCCCATGATCAAATAAAGATCATATACACTCAAAATGATGAAGATCACCCATTGGTTGGGTCATTGGAGGCCTCAGATGCCCTGATTTTGCACTGACTTGTCTGAAAAGTCAACTCTTGATCAGATGACTTCCCCATGGAATTTCTTCATCAAAATTGATATGCATACTCCCTATACCATATAGAGACCAATGGAAACAAGAATGACCAAACAATTTGGGGTTATGGCCTCTGAAATCAAAACCCTAATTTTAGGTCAACTGTGCAGTCTAGCCTGACTCTGCTTCCATACTAACCCTAGTTCTTGTGATTCTTTTGCATTATTGACTTTGAGAGGATGTAATATGGTATAAGAACACATGTAGACCCCTTTGAAGTGATTGTTGACTCTTGGAATGGCTCAAGAAGCTCCTGGATTGCTCAGATCACAAACCCTAGATGCAGATGACTTAGAACCTATGCAGTGAATCAAAAATGAGATATGAGATGATATGATTGAGTTTAGGCATATGAGATGATCACAAACCATGGTGTGAATGGGTGAGGGCAAATTTGGGGTGTTTATAGGGATGAAAAAAGTTAAGTAAAACAATGACGGGGACGACCATTATGCTGGGAAATAAAGAGACCACGACGGGGACGGCCATCGGGCAAAGAAATAAAACTCTCTGGGAATTAAAGAAATGAGGAAAGCACTGACGGGGATGACCATCAGGTTAAAGGGTAAATAAACCGCGACGGGGACGGCCATCGGGTAAAAGAATAAATGAAATAATGATGAGGGACAGTCATCAAAAGGTGAAGGACGATCACCTAGCAGGGGACGGCTGCTGAAAATATCACGACATGGGACAGATGCCGGATAGAAAAGGTCAATGATGGGGACGGCCATCGGATAAGCATGATGAAGGACGATCATCAAGAGGTGAAGGACAATCACCTAGCAGGGTACGGCTGCTCTTAGGGATTATCTCGACATAGGACGAATGTCGGATAACAAAGATCAATGATGAGGGACGATCATCATAAGGTGAAGGACGATCACCTAGCAGGGGACAGCTGCTAAAACGATATCGCGACATAGGACGAATTCCGGATAAGAGGATCAACGATGGGGACGGCCATCAGAGAAAATGATGAGGGACGGTCATCAAAAGGTGAAGGACGATCACATGGCAGGGGACGGCTGCCGAAAATATCACGACATAGGACGAATGCCGGATAGATAGGTTGTTTTGTTGGTGACTTACTAGGGAATGGTAAACACGGACGAGCGCTTACGCTTGAAATAAACAGTATAAGTGTTTGATGATGTGTATAGATTAAAGATGCGGACGAGCATCCTTAGGACCACGATACGGACGAGTATCGATAGAAACAAACAACGACGCATGTTTAAGGAGTGATGATACATACGAGTATCAACTGTTTGAACAAGGAACACGAACGAGTGTTGATCTGCTAGGGAGATGCATAAGATATGGATGAGTATCAGAGGATTGTGTATAAGTATGTACAAGTGTTTGACCTGCTGAAAATATGTGCAAGACACGGACGAGTGTAAAAGAGATTGAGCAAGGGACACAGACGAGTGTTCAACTTGTTGGGGAAGTATGACACGGGCGAGTGTCAAAAAGAATATGTACAAGTATTAACAAATATTTGTATTGAGAGTGCAAAAGGTATTCTAGCTTTGTCTGCAGGGGATATGAGTTTTGTATATTGCTGGTGAAGTGATTTTTTTGTATTTACAGGTGACTGGCTCGAACTTGGCTTATGATCATGCAAATGTTTGATTTTTACCGTAATGCTCCATATTAGACGGAATGCTACGCTGTGCGTGAAAAAATGATGTGAATGCTATGATTATGCAAAATGAGAGAACCGATTCAAGATTCGGATCCTGCGGGGAGAAAGATCTCTGGGCGATCTATCTGGATGGAGAACTCCACTAGGGAAAGAGATCATTGGCCGATCTGTGGGGAGAGAGGATCACCGAGCAATCTTCCTAGGGAACTCTGCGGGGATCTTGGTTGGGGAAGCTTCTGTTGAAGAGACTCATGCTGGGGATAAGGAGGCTTCGGCAACTCTGCTGGGGAAGAGCAGTTTAGGCATTGCTCGAGAGATCCTACTTTGGGAGAAGAGAACTTCTGGGAAGTAATCTGTTGTAACTCCTTTGTCCAAGCGACACGCTGGGGATTTAGTAAGTTTCTCGAAGGACCCTCTAAGGGGATACAACTTCGTGGGGGATATTTCCGTCAAGTAACCCTGCTGATGAGGTGATTGCTGACTTGGCTGGGGATATAATGCTTGATATGCCCATGTTGTGAGAGATTGTCTGCCTTGAGTACCTATAACCTGTTAAAAAGAAAACGCACAAGTGTCCCGCGGTATCCTCAACCGGATTCTGTCATAGGAGTTAGATTTGCTCAAGAGTGCATATTTCCTGCCAGCATATATTGAAAATAGCTTATATGTTTTCATGCAAGTGTTGTATTATGAACTTTGGACATTTTGCAAACAAAACAAAAATGTACAAAACAAAGTGTGACTGAATATTCTGATTTTATTGATTTGTGTGTCCTGAATGGGCAAGTACAGTGAAGAAGCGAATCCCTGAAAGGAGGAGATTGCTGTAAATTGAAAAAAATAAAAATGTTGGCAATGTAGAAGTTGACGCTCTAGTGAGCTTCCTTTCCTATGACATGTATGACCTTGACGTTCTTCTTATCTTGCTTTCTGTAGGATATTGATTCTGACCGACGCTTTGTCCTTTCGAAGCTTGCCATGTTATGAGTGATACAGACGAATTCAGAATGCAGTTGTTCGCTTATTCCCTGATTTTGTGTGGATCGCCCATTCGGGTTTTCAATCCACCGGGATACCCATTTTTGCCTGAGTCGTCCGATGTGGCTTTTAAACTCAGCGAGTGTACATTTTTTTGATTTTTCCCTTATTTTTGCCCGAGTCTTTTTATTCTTTTTTTGACTCGCTGGGATGCCCTATTTTTCCCTGGACTTACATTCTGTTGTTATGTCCAGCGGGTCTTTTATGCGAAGTATTTTTTAACTGCATCTGAATTCACAGGAGATAAGAAGTCCTCGCCATCCATAGTAGTGAGCATCAGTGCCCCACCGGAGAAAACTTTCTTTACTATGAATGGGCCTTCGTAGTTTGGCGTCCATTTGCCCCTGTGGTATGTATAAGGAGGAAGAAGCCTTTCCAGAACAAACTCTCCCACTTGATATTCTCGAGGTCTAACTTTCTGATCGAAGGTTTTCTTCATTCGTCTTTGATACAACTGCCCATGACAGATAGCTGCTAATCTTTTTTCTTCAATCAGACTCACTTGATTATATCGAGATCGGACCCATTCTACTTCATCCAGTTTCACATCCATCATTACCCATAAGGAGGGTAATTCAACTTCAACAGGTAGGACAACTTCCATACCATACACAAGCTGATAAGGTGTTGCCCCAATAGATGTTCTGATAGAGGTTTGGTACCCATGCAAGGAAAATGGTAGCATTTCGTGCCAGTCTTTGTATGTGACTACCATCTTTTGCACAATCTTCTAGATGTTCTTGTTAGCGGCCTCAATAGCGCCATTCATCTTTGGCCTGTAAGGAGAAGAGTTGTGATGTTGAATTTTGAAGTCCCGACAAAGTTCTGCCATCATCTTGTTGTTTAAATTGGAACCATTATTAGTAATGATTTGCTCGGGAACTCCATATCGACAGATGATATCCCTTTACAGAAATCGAGCTACCACTTGCCTGGTGACATTTGCATACGAAGCTACTTCAACCCATTTGGTGAAGTAATCGATGGCTACCAAGATGAATCTGTGACTATTTGAAGCGGTCGATTCAATATTTCCAATCATATCAATGCCCCACATGGAGAAGGGCCAAGGCGAAGACATTACATTCAATGGATTCGGAGGCACATGCATTTTATCTGCGTAGATCTGGCATTTGTGGAACTTTCTGGCATAGGCACAACAGTCTGCATCCATTGTGATCCAGTAGTAACCCGATCTTAATAACTTCTTTGCCATTGCATGTCCTCCGACATGGGTATCGAAAGAACCTTCATGTATTTCGTGCATCAGTAGGTATACTTCCTTATTGTTAACACATCCGAGCAAGACCATGTCGAAGTTACGCTTGTACAAAGAACCATCAGTATTGAGGAAGAAACTTCCGACTAGCCTTCTTAATGTCTTCTTATCGTTTGACGATGCCCCAGGTGGGTATGTCTGAGTTTCCAAGAAGCATTTGATGTCATGGTACCACGGCTTGTTATCAGTGACAGTGTCCACATAGAATACATATGTCGGTCTGTCCGGTTTGGATACCAAAATCCGAGGTACATAATTGGCAGCTTGTACTTTGATCATGGATGAAATGGTAGCCAAAGCGTCTGCAAACTGATTCTCATCTCGAGGGATGTATTCAAGCTTGACCGTTGTGAAGAAATTCAACAATCTCCTCGTATAGTCACGGTAGGGAACCAGATGCTCTTGATGAGTGTACCACTTGTCGTTGGTCTGGTTGATTACCAAAGTTGAATCTCTGAATACATTCAAGGTTTTGATCCTAAGGTCAATGGCTTCCTCAAGACCCATGATACAAGCTTCGAATTCTGCTTCGTTGTTAGTGCAGGAAAAGGTGATCCTTGCTGAGAAAGGCATATTAACCCCTTTAGGTGTAATAAGCACTGCACCAACCCCACGACCGTTGCAATTAACTGCCCCGTCAAACATCATAGTCCATGCTTCTTCTAGGTCAGGCCCTTCAGTGTGAATAGGATTTTCATAATCTTTTGCTTTTAAGAACATGATGTCTTCACCAGGGAAGTCAAATCTCATAGGCTGGTAATCATCAATGGGTTGCTCAGCCAGATAGTCAGACAATACACTGCCCTTGATGGCTTTCTGAGAGGTGTATTGAATGTCATACTCTGTTAGAATCATTTTCCACCTGGAAACCCTTCCGGTAAGTGCTGGTTTCTCAAATATGTACTTGACTGGATCCATCTTTGAGATCAATAAGGTATTATGAGTCAACATATACTGTCTTAGTCGGCGAACAGCTCACGCTAAAGCACAACAAGTTTTCTCGAGCAGTGAATAACATTGTTCACAGTTGGTAAACTTTTTGCTTAGGTAGTATATTACATACTCTTTTCGACCAGACTCGTCATACTGGCCCAACACACACCCCATTGATTCATCTAATACTATCAGGTACATGATTAGAGGTCTTCCTTCGACTGGAGGCATGAGAATTTGAGGTTCTTGCATATATTCTTTGATCTTGTCAAAAGCTCTTTGACAGTCATCGTTCCACCTGACTATTTGTTCTTTTCTTAATAGCTTGAACAAGGGTTCGCAGGTTGCAGTGAGATGAGATATGAACCTTGAGATGAATTTCAATCTACCTAAGAACTCTCAAATTTCTTTCTCAGTCTTAGGTGCAGGCATTTCCGCTTACAATAAAACCGAACAGCTTACCAGAACGTACCCTGAATGTGCACTTGTTGGGGTTCAACTTTAACTGATATTTCCTCAAACGCTTGAAAAGTTTTAGCAGATTCACCAAATGATCTTCCTCTGTAAGGGACTTGGCAATCATATCATCCACATAGCATTCGATTTCTTTATGGATCATATCGTGGAATAATGTTACCATAGCCCGTTGATATGTTGCACCGACGTTCTTCAGACCGAACGACATGACCTTGTAACAGAACGTGCCCCAAGGTGTGATGAAAGTTGTCTTCTCCATATCTTCAGGTGACATCTTAATCCGATTGTATCCAGAAAATCCATCCATGAAGGAAAATACCGAGAACTGAGTTGTGTTATCCACCAATACATAAATGTGAGGTAAAGGGAATTCATCCTTCGGGCTAGCTCTGTTCAGATCCCGGTAATTCACACACATAAGCACCTTGCCATCCTTCTTAGGCACGGGTACAATGTTAGCAAACCACGGCGGGTAACTAGTTACAACAAGAAAACCGATGTCCCACTGCTTTTGTACTTCTTCCTTGATCTTCATGGCCATATCTGGGCGTGTACGACAAAACTTCTGTTTAACTCACGGACAATCTTCTTTCAGTGCCAGCTTGTGCATGACAATATCCGTATCTAGACCTGGCATATCTTGATAGGACCAAGCAAAGACTTCGACATACTCTCGAAGCATATTGATGAGTTGTTCTTTCATTGGAGCTTGCAGACCAACCCCGATATTCACCTCTTTCACATCTTCCTCGGTACCAAGATTGATAGTCTCAACTTCCTCCTGATGAGGAGCAATTACATTTTCCTCTTGTTTCAACAACCTGACCAACTTTTCAGGCAAATCATAGTCTTCATCAACCCCTTCATCTGCTTGATTAATCGGATTGTCAAAGTCATACGAGGTCATAGCAGTGTCGTTGTCGGTGCATTCTGGAAGGCTATCTCTACAAGGGTTGAGATTTGTTCATTTTAGTGATTGATTTTATCTTATTTAGAAAAAATTGAATGGAGATTATTAAGAAAACATTGCCATTTATTGTTTTGTGCGAAAATAACAAAAATGAAAGACAGTGAGCGAAAAGATTGTTTGCAAAAGATGTCAACTGTTCATTAATTTCAATTTGCACAAAATACATATATGGCCCTATTACAAAATGAGTCCTAACACCTTGGGCAAGATGTAGGACTTGATGCATGCTTAAATAGGAAATAATAATTACTCTGCAGCAGTAACCCTTATAATTTCCGGGGAAGACCAGTTGAGGACTTGTTGGCTTGGGACTCTTGGACGAATCTAGCTTTCCAGGTTGTAGTTGCTTTCAACCTCGTCTTCCACGTTATTGATAGCATTCGGGGTCAGCATTCCCCCACTTATAAACTTGGGAGCTTCAGCAGCCTCCTCTTGGACCTGTCGAGATGGTCTGTAACCCAAATCGAACCTATCTTCCTTAATCTGAACTTGTAGCAGCTTGCCCCAACCTTGGGCATTCCCATCTTCAACAACCTTCCGAGCCTGTTTGTAAGAAACAATTGAAGTACCAGACACTTCAGTTGTTGCTTCATTGACATTGAGAGCTTCAAAACCCTGACTCATTGTTTGATGGATCTCCCTGTCCATCTCAATGTACTTGTATGTAGCTAGATGACTGAAAAAGATGTCCTATTCTCCACATATTGTGATAACTTGTCCTTCCCACTCATATTTTAACTTCTGGTGAAGGGTCGATGTTACGACGCCAGCGGCATGAATCTAGGGTCGACCCAACAAACAACTGTAGGCAGGCTGAATGTCCATCACATAGAAGGTAGTTTTGAAAATCTGTGGTCCAATTACCACAGGCAGCTCAATTTCTCTGAGAACCGATCTCTTAGAACCATCGAAGGCTCTCACAAATAGGTTGCTCGGGCGAAGTGCAAGACCATCATATTCCAACTTGACCAAGGCTTTCTTTGGAAGAACATTGAGAGAGGACCCAATGTCAACCAAAACATGAGAAAGTACTGCACCCTTACACTCTAAGGTGATATGTAAAGCCTTATTGTGGTTGCGGCCATCCGTAGTCAGATCAGCATTGGTGAATCTTAGTCCATGACTAGTATTGACATTTGAAACCACCATTTCTAGCCGATTAACTATAATCTCTAAAATTCTGGGGTCAGGTACGTGATGTCGAATGAGATGTTTAAACACTTGAAGACTTAAACAAAACTTAAAGTGCAGGTAAATTAAACAACACAGGAAATTGTTAACCCAGTTCAGTGTATCTCCACACTTACATATGGGGGCTACCAAGCCAGGAAGGAAATCCAATATAAGTAATATTAATTCTGGACTTAAACCAATCAGTTTAATCCTTCACTTAATATCTACCCAAGGCAATTTCTACCTAAGACACAACTTAGATATGAGTACCAACTCACTCCCCCTCAATCACACAGTGATATGTTACAATGTTTAATAAAATTGAAGCCACACTTCAAACACAACAGCTTGATTTTACTTAATAGTTTCAATCAAGACACAATACACTTTTTGCTTAAAAGCTCATAAAGTGATACACAACTAAAACCTGCTATTAAACACAAACACCCTATTTAGTCTTCTTAATTTCGTACTCTATTTGAGAGTTTTTGTTCCTTAAATAGATGCTTGGTTTTTGGGCTTTCTGTAGATTATCCAGTCCTGATAAGTCATGCTGTCATCACCTTGAATTAGGGTTTGTTACTTCCTTGATTCTAGGTGAGGTAGTTATTCTGTTATACTGAAATCAGATAACTAAGCTCCCTACAGATGCGCCTTGTATTGTTTATCTATTCACAATTAATTCCAGATAAATTCCCTGAATATACTCAGTTCTGTTATGCATCATTTAAGTCTGGTAGCAGGTTTAAGATGTCACAACATCTGGTTTGACATCCTGATGTCTGAACTTAATTCATTAACTTATACAATGTCACAACATCTGGTGTGACATCCTGAACTAAGTTCATTAACTTATACTCTGTTTGACAATGTCACAACATCTGGTGTGACATCCTGAACTAAGTTCAACACTTCTTGTTGGTCAAAAATTCTTCCAATTCTTAACATCTACAAACTCCCCCTTTGGCTAATTTTTAGCTAACACAGTCTTCTGGTTTTATCAGAGTGCATCAGAGTTTTATCAGAGTGCAGCAGAGTTCTTTTCTGTTGAATCATGTGAGAGTTATAATAATTTGCTCCCCCTCAAACCTGTATGTATACTGACTTGTTCAACAAAATTTTCTAAAAGAACTTAGTTCAGAAGCAGGCATTAAACAGACAAACAGCATTGTTCATTAATCAGGCAAACTGCATCAGACATTGTTGTTGTTCAGTACACTTCTCTTCCCCCCCTTGTTAGACAGAAATTGGGGCCAAATTTTACACAAGCAGAGAGAAAAACAAAATATCAAAATACAATGCTGAAACAGGCAGTACACTTTCCTTACACATTTTCACTCAGATTCATCATATTCAGTATCTTCTTCCTCTTCAGATTCATCATCAGCATTCTGAGCAACCTCTTACACCTCCATCCTTTGAATTACTTCCTCAAGCTTTTGCTTCCTGGCATCCAGCTCTTTGCAAGTGTTCTTCAGTTCTGCAATCAAGGCAGCTTTGGATATGGGAGTCTTTGCTTTTGAAGGTCCAGCAGATGTCCCACTGGGAGCTTCAACATCAGCAACATGATGGCTCAAGAATAGTTTGTAGTGGAAGGCCAGTGGACTTTCTCTCTTGCAGACTGAATCCTTCTCACTGAGGATGCCTGGATACTGGTTGAGGATGATTCCACAGAGCAGAGATGGAAAAGCAATGGGAAGCTTTGTTGCTGATGTTCCTGCATGCTTTAGTGTTTGATCAAAGATGTAATCTCCAAAGTCCAACTTTGTTTGGGTGCCCACAGCATAAATGAATCTTCCCAATCCAGTAGCTATTGAAGAAGTATGGTTGGTAGGGACCCAGTTGACAGTACCAATTCTATGCAGCATTGTATACTTCCTTGTTAGCAAGCTAACAGAAAGTTTGCCTTTGACTGGCCAAGTTTTGACCTGGTTGGCAGTGATGATCTTGCAAACTTGATTTTCAGTTTTCCCCAGCTCATTAGGTCCATCAGATTCTCTCCCTAGGTAATTATTTATAACCCTAGGAGAGAATTCAACACATCTCCCTCTTACATAAACCTTTCTGAATTCTTCTGACTTTCCATCAGCACAGTCTTCTTGCAGGTTGACAATGAACTCCTTGACCAGCAGCTCATAGCAGGGTGAAAAATTTGAAACTGTCTTGAATAAACCAGCAGAGGATATTAAGTCAATTACCTCAGTGCATTCCAATGCATTGTTGCCCAGCTCTCTTTCCAATGCCACCCTTCTTTGGTAGACATACTTCCATTTGCTCACACTTGACACATGATGAAAGGATACATTGTCCAGAGGAGCTTCTGGAACAACAGAGGTAGACCTGGGAGGTGCTGGCTTCTTCCTTGGTTGGGATGTTGGGACATCCTCCTCAACATCTGAGTCAGGTGGAGTAGCAGCTTTCCTCTTTTGGGTACTCACCTTGCTCCATTGCTTAGTAGGTCCAAATGAAACTTTGACCTTGTCTTTCTTTGGAGTAGGCTGTTTCTTTTTAGGAGTTGCATGTCCAGCAGTCTTCTTCTCCTTCCTAGCCCTAAGCCTTTTGGCTATGCTAGGGTCAACAGATGCAATGATCTCTGTGTCAGAGTCATCATCTATGGTTTCAACAGGAGGAGGTTGGGAAGCCTCCTTTTCAGTAGGTGGATCAACAGAAGCTTGGTCATCAGTGGCTTCATCATCATCATCAGTTGAGGCCTTGTTCTGGTCCTCAGATGTTTCAACATTTATTGGGACATCCTGTTGAGCAGGAGTGTCCTCTTCAGCCTGATTGCTCTGTTCCTCTTGTGGAGCAGGCATGCTGTTCAGGGGAACAGATACCCCACACACCACTCTTTGTTCAGATAAAATCATGTTCACAAGATGCTTGATGGAAGCATCCACATAGTCAGAAGCTTTAGGGGTGGTGCTTGTTGATGAAGGAATCCCCTTGCTTTTGCTGAACACAGGTTCCTTTGCTCTTCTTGCATTTGGAGTTCTAGGTTTTTGAGCAAGAGGTACACTTCCTCTGATTTCGTCTATGGGAGTAGTATCCATTGGTACCATAGAGATTGGGGTTGCATGCACTACATCTTCTTGGTTGAGATTTTCATCAGTGAGGTTAGGGTTTTGATGTTGAGACATTTTGAGAATGTAGTGAAAGAAGAGTTTAGGTTTGATTGATTTTGATGAGCTCAGTAAGTCAGCTTTAGCATGCAGAGGAGATGAAGAGTTGAGAGCATGTTTGAGCTTTTATAATATTCGTTACTTTTGGAATTCTTAAGAGTGGAATACACAGAGTTACTGACTAGACTGGTGTTGCCATCTGGTGATCATGCCACACGATGTCATAGGACATGTTGGCACTTCTCCATAACTGCTATATTTCACATAAGCAGATTCCCAATTTACCCCTTAGGTTTTCAAATTGGGTAGCATCCAAAGCTTTAGTAAATATATCAGCCAATTGCAGATCTATGGCTACATGTTCTAATGAGATCACCTTCTCTTCCATAAAATCTCTGATGAAATGATGCCTGATATCAATGTGCTTGGTCCTGCTGTGTTGGATAGGATTTTTTGAGATGTTGATAGCACTTAAATTGTCATAGTACAATGTCATGACATCTTGTGGGACATTGTATTCTGTGAGCATTTGCTTCATCCAAACCAACTGTGAACAACTGCTACCAGCTGCAATATATTCAGCTTCAGCAGTGGATAAGGATACACAATTTTGTTTCTTACTGAACCAAGAAATCAAATTGTTTCCTAAAAAGAAGCATCCTCCTGATGTGCTCTTTCTATCATCAGCACTTCCAGCCCAGTCAGCATCACAAAAGCCAGTAAGAATTGGTTCACATCCATGAGAGTACATTATGCCACAGTCACAAGTACCATTGACATATTTCAAAATCCTCTTAACCTGGTTTAGATGGCTTACTTTTGGCTCAGCTTGATATCTTGCACAAACACCTACTGCAAAGGCTATATCTGGTCTGCTAGCAGTCAGATATAATAGGCTTCCAATCATGCTTCTGTATAAGCTTTGGTCCACATTCTCACCCTTGTCATCTTTTGTCAGCTTTAAATGTGTGGGGGCAGGTGTTCTTTTGTGACTTGCATTGTCCATCCCAAACATCTTGACATTGTTCTTTGCATACTTGCTTTGGGATATGAACATGGAGTCCTCCATCTGCTTGATTTGTAGTCCAAGAAAGTAGGTTAGTTCACCTACTAGGCTCATCTAAAACTCAGATTCCATTTGAGTAATAAAATGTTTAACCATCCTGTCTGACATCCCACCAAAGACTATGTCATCTACATATATTTGAGCAATCATGACATTTCCTTCTTCATCCTTCACAAACAAGGTTTTGTCTATTCCACCTTTCCTATACCCTTGTTTTATGAGAAAAGTGGTCAATCTTTCATACCATGCTCTTGGGGCTTGCTTCAGACCATAAAGAGCCTTCCTTAGTTTGTATACATGATCTGGACAACTTGGATCAACAAATCCCTTAGGCTGCTCCACATATACCTCCTCATTAAGATATCCATTTAGAAAGGCACTTTTAACATCCATTTGAAATAGCTTGAACTTCAGGATACAAGCAATTCCTAAAAGTAGTCTGATTGATTCAAGCATTGCTACTGGTGCAAAGGTTTCATCAAAGTCTACTCCTTCAATTTGTGTGAATCCTTGAGCTACAAGTCTAGCCTTGTTCTTTGTAACAACTCCCTGCTCATTTGATTTGTTCTTGTACACCCACTTAGTGCCAATCACATTTATGTCATCAGGCCTAGGAACAAGATCCCACACTTCACTCCTTGTAAACTGGCCTAACTCTTCTTGCATAGCAGAAATCCAGTACTCATCATTCAGAGCTTCCTTGATGTTTTTAGGTTCTATCTTTGAAACAAAACAAGAACCTGAAATCATCTCTCTTGATCTAGTGATTACACCACTATTGGGATCACCAATAATCAGATCTTTAGGATGATCCTTTTGGATTCTGATGGAGGGAGGTTTGTTGGATTGTTCTGTCCTTGCCTCAGTTAGAGTGAAGTCAGGATTATCACTCTTTATTTCAACTTCAGTCTGATTGTCAGCAGATGTTCCAACATCATCTGCAACATCTGCAGGGGCATCATCAATAATCACATTTATTGACTCTATAATAACCTTGGTTCTGGAGTTAAATACTCTATAGGCTCTGCTATTTATGGAGTATCCAAGGAAAATCCATTCATCACTTTTAGGATCCATCTTCCTACTTTGATCCCTATCAGCCAGAATGTAACAATTACTTCCAAACACATGAAAGTACTTGACTGTAGGTTTTCTACCCTTCCAGACTTCATAGATGGTGGACAAGGTTCCTTTTCTTAGAGTGACTCTATTGTGAATGTAACAAGCTGTGTGCATAGCTTCAGCCCAGAAGTACAGTGGTAATTTTTTAGCATGAATCATAGCTCTTGCTGACTCTTGGATAGTTCTGTTTTTCCTCTCAACAATCCCATTCTGTTGAGGGGTGATAGGAGAAGAATACTCATGATTGATTCCTTCTGAAGAACAGAAATCTGAGAATTTTTTATTCTCAAACTCCTTTCCATGGTCACTTCTTATTCTGACCACACAACTTGCTTTTTCTCTTTGTATTCTTTGGCACAGATCTTTGAATACATCAAACACATCAGACTTTTCTTTGATGAAACTTATCCATGTATATCTTGAAAATTCATCAACAACCACATAGGCATTCCTTTTTCCACCAAGACTCTCAACCTGCATTGGTCCCATAAGATCCATATGCAATAATTCCAAAACATTGGAAGTTGTCAGATGTTGGAGCTTTGGATGTGACATCTTGGTTTGCTTGCCTATTTGACATTCACCACACACTTTACCTTCATCAATCTTCAGTCTTGGAATACCTCTTACAGCCTCCATAGATATGATCTTCTTTATTCCTCTGATATGAACATGACCCAGTCTTTGGTGCCACATCTTCACTTCTTCTTCTTTGGCTAAGGAGCAAGTTGAAGTGAGACTGAAATCTTGAGGTTCCCACATATAGCAATTGTCTTTTAATCTGGATCCTCTCATGACAACCTTCTGTTCTTTATCAGACACTATGCATTCAGTTTTGGTAAAGTTTACAATGTAACCTTGATCACATAATTGACTTATGCTGATCAAGTTAGCAGTCAATCCTTTTACCAGCAGCACATCATCTAATCTTGGTACATCTGGGCAGTCCAAAGTCCCAACTCCCTTGATTTCTCCTTTTGTTCCATCTCCAAAGGTTACATATTTGGATGAGCGTGACTTTAAGTCTACCAGCAGATTCTTCAATCCAGTCATGTGCCTTGAGCATCCACTGTCAAAGTACCAGTCTTCCTTAGCTGATACTCTGAGAGATGTATGAGCTATATAGGCAACAACCTTCTTTGCCCATTTTTTCCTGTTGTGATGTTTCCTTTGATGCCTCTACCCTGTGTAGTGTCCATCTTTAGAGCTCCAAGGTTGTTTGTTGAAGTTGTTCTTGGGCATGTATTTGTGGCTTTGATCAGCATGAAGACTAGCTTTAGGTACCCATACTTTCTTGATGACTTCTGTCTTCTGCTTAGGGGGTTGTTGATATCTTTGATTTTGATGTCCATGCAGCACTTTCTTGGTGACCTTTGTCTTCTGCTTAGGGGGTTGCTGATACCTATGATTTGGATGTGCATGCAACTTGTAGCAAAAAGGTTTGATGTGACCAAACCTTCCACAATGATGGCATCTCCATCTTTGATACTTCTTTTTCATCATGTTCTTTTCATGATGTTGGGACATCTGTTGGGACATCTTGTTTGACTAAATGGGATTTGAAGTTGTTTTCCTGGTGCTAGCCTCAAACTTTTGAGCTTTATTAAATCCCAGCCCAGTTCTATCCCCTGAGTGCTTGTTGTTGTTGAGAATGACATCCAGTGTGTTTGAGCTACTGTTCAGCATTCTGACAGATTTGGACATATGCTCTAATTTGGAGTTGAGTAGGCTTACTTCACTTTTCAAAGTGTCAATGATCTCTATATTACTTGTCTTTTCAGCCTTTAATTCCTCAATCTGCTTCTTCTGCTTTATATTCTCCATGCATACTTCAGTGCTCCTTTTACACAGCATCTTGTATGATTCTTCAAGCTCTTCAAATGTCAGCTCCTCATCATTGGATCCCCCTTCAGATTCACATACTCCAGCTAGAGCAGTGATGTGCTTTGCAGATTCTTCTTCTGAATCACATCCTGAGTCTTCATCAGACCAGGTCACAGAGAGACCTTTCTTCTGCTTCTTTAGATAGGTAGGGCATTCACTTCTGATGTGTCCATATCCTTCACATCCATGACATTGAATCCCTTTTCCTTGGTTGGTCTTCTCATCATAATTTGACCTTCTATTAGAATCATAAGGTCTTTTATTCTCAGAAGAGTTTGAGTTTCTTCCACTTGGTTTGGACTTGTTTTCCATTCTTTTGAGAATTTTGTTGAATTGTCTTCCAAGCATAGCAATTGTTTCTGATAAATTTTCTTCAGGGTCTGCTTCATGTCTTTCTTCTTCTTTATCAGTATTTGAGACCAAGGCTATGCTTTTGTTTTTCTTCACAATTGTATCATTCATTCCCATCTCAAATGTTTGAAGGGAACCAATGAGCTCTTCAACCTTCATTGTGCATATGTCATGTGCTTCTTCTATTGCAGTGACCTTCATGTCAAATCTTTTTGGTAATGATCTGAGAATCTTTCTTACCAACTTTTCATCACTCATCTTCTCACCCAAAGCACCAGAAGTATTAGCTATTTCTAGAATGTTCATGTAAAACTCATGAATGGTCTCATCTTCCTTCATTCTCAAGTTTTCAAACATGGTGGTGAGAATTTTAAGTCTTGACATCTTCACCTTTGATGTTCCTTCATGAGTGGTTTTGAGAGTGTCCCAAACATCTTTGGCCAGCTCACAGTGATGCACAAGTATGAATATGTTCCTATCAATACCATTGAATAAGTCATTTAAGGCTTTGGAATTTCCAAGTGCTGAATCTTCTTCCTCCTTGCTCCATTCTTCTTCAGGCTTCAACACTTTTGCCCCATCCTTATTGTCTTGGACAGGGTGTTCCCATCCTTTGTTGACTGCTTTCCAAGCCCTGCTATCAAGTGATTTTAAGAATGCTACCATTCTTGGCTTCCAGTAGTCATAGTTGGAACCATCCAGTATAGGTGGTCTATTCACAGATCCTACATCTCTGTCCATGTTCCCAAAATTTGCAGTCCCTAGATCTCACCCAGTTAAATAGGCAGGGTGCCTGCTCTGATGCCAATTGAAATTCTGGGATCAGGTACGTGATGTCGAATGAGATGTTTAAACACTTGAAGACTTAAACAAAACTTAAAGTGCAGGTAAATTAAACAACACCGGAAATTGTTAACCCAGTTCAGTGTATCTCCACACTTACATCTGGGGGCTACCAAGCCAGGAAGGAAATCCAATATAAGTAATATTAATTCTGGACTTAAACCAATCAGTTTAATCCTTCACTTAATATCTACCCAAGGAAATTTCTACCTAAGACACAACTTAGATATGAGTACCAACTCACTCCCCTTCAATCACATAGTGATATGTTACAATGTTTAATAAAATTGAAGTCACACTTCAAACACAACAGCTTGATTTTACTTAACAGTTCAATCAAGACACAATACACTTTTTGCTTAAAAGCTCATAAAGTGATACACAACTAAAACCTGCTATTAAACACAAACACCCTATTTAGTCTTCTTAATTTCGTACTCTATTTGAGAGTTTTTGTTCCTTAAATAGATGCTTGGTTTTTTGGCTTTCTGTAGATTATCCCGTCCTGATAAGTCATGCTGTCATCACCTTGAATTAGGGTTTGTTACTTCCTTGATTCTAGGTGAGGTAGTTATTCTGTTATACTGAAATCAGATAACTAAGCTCCCTACAGATGCGCCTTGTATTGTTTATCTATTCACAATTAATTCCAGATAAATTCCCTGAATTTACTCAGTTCTGTTATGCATCATTTAAGTCTGGTAGCAGGTTTAAGATGTCACAACATCTGGTTTGACATCCTGATGTCTGAACTTAATTCATTAAATTATACAATGTCACAACATCTGGTGTGACATCCTGAACTAAGTTCATTAACTTATACTCTGTTTGACAATGTCACAACATCTGGTGTGACATCCTGAACTAAGTTCAACACTTCTTGTTGGTCAAAAATTCTGCCAATTCTTAACATCTACAATCTCTTCAGGCACGTAAGCTGCGTGCAAGACTTTGAGAAGTGAATTCTTGTGAGCTTCGGAACACATAAGCAGAGATAGAATGGAGATCTTGGAGGGTGTTTGATGGAGCTGGTCCACAACTTTGTAGTCACTATTTTTGATAATTCTCATGAACTCGTCCACATCCTGATCAAAGGATGTCTTCTGAGTTTCCTTGGCAATTGGTTCTTCAGGCACCACACTCTTGCCTTTTTCTTTGGCAGCAGCTTCTGCTTCGACATTAACTCTTGGGAACTATGACGCGAAGAGACGTCCGCTTCGAGTGAAGCCTCCACCTCCCCCGACATTATCAATTTGTAGTGTAGTTGAAGAATCAAGAGTTACTTTTTTCCGTTGCAATAAAGATCTGAGCCATAGTGGCAAGGCATGGCACTGCTGCTATCATATGGAATTGGTTCAGGCACCGTGATAGTAATCGGACTGATTGCTGCGGAAGAACGAGTTGTGACAGTTTGTGGGTCATAATAGATTGTGACAGGAGGTCTGATTGGAGATGGTGCAGTTGCAGGGAGTTGTTGATGTGACTGTTGATGTTGCTAAAAGTTATTGGAAGAATCTGGGAGATGAACTGTTGTCGGATCATAGTAAATGGTGATTGTTGAGACGTCATCATTGATGGTTGTTGTTGTTGTAGTTAACTTCGTTGGAATGATGTTTTCTGATGTTGTAGGAGATTCCTTTGAAATGGTGTTTGCTGATGTTGTAGGAGAGATGTTTGCTGAAGTTGTAGAAGTCGGAACCGTTGAAGTGATTTGTAGAATGCCTTCCCTGATAAGACTGTTGATACCCTTTCTCAGATTTGTAGAATTCCTTCCCTGAACTTTCATGTGCAATGCCCTGCATTTCTCTGTTGTATGGCCAAGTGCATTGGAGTGGAAGACACATCTGGCATTGACATCATAGTTCCTTGGAAGGTTCTAGGGATCTGGTGGAGCCAGAGTCCTCAATTCGATCAGATTGAGCTTCAGTAACTGTGGAAGTAGAGCTGCATAGGGCATCGGAATGGGATCGATAACCTTGTTGATTTGTGAAGTCCTTTGTTGAAACGGACGTTGTTGTTGGTTGTTGTTGTTGCTATAAGATCTCTGTTGTTGTAGAAACTGTTGTTGCTAAGGATACTATTGTTGCTGAGGGAAGTGTTGTTGCCGAGGTGCTGGAGTGGGAATGGTGACAGCGGCTACTGATCTTTGCATGTATTGAGGCTTACCTCTGCCCATATGTATTGAATTAGTTTCACCCATCCTACGAGGCCCTGAGAAAGGTTTTCTAGCATTGCTAGAGCTAGCACCATTGTCAGAGATCTTACCCATCTTCAAAAGACTTTCAATTCTCTCACCAGCTATAACTACATCAGCAAAAATGATGGAAGAGAAAGTAGTAAGTTGGTCAATCTAGGTTCCCTGTAATGTGTTCATAAATATGTCAGCCATATCCCTTTTAGACATAGGTGGCTGGATAGCAACAACAAGTTGTCTCCACCTTTGGGCATTTTCCAAGAAACTTTCTCTCGAGGACTGAGACATACCCATCAACAAAGTCCGATTGGGTGGCATATCTAGGTTGTACTGATATTGGCGTATAAAAGCTTTAGCTAAGTCCTTCCAGTTCTTGATTGTTGCTCTGGATAGGTGAGAATACCACTCATCGGATGCCCTGGTCAAGCTATCTTCAAAGTAAAACATCAACAGTTTTTCATCCATGGTATAAGCTTTCAATCTCCCCAGAAAGGATTGAAGATGGGTACGAGGACAAGAGGTACCATTATACTTCTCAAAGCAAGGAGGTTTGAACTTGTGAGGAATCCTGACTCCTTCCACTAATCCCATATCCATCACATCAAATCCCAAAGAGTTTCAGGATTCCAAGGATCTCAGCTTCTCAGATATTTCGTCCAGACGACGATCATAAACTTCATCAGTCCCAACACCCAATACTGTAAATTGTTCATCCTGGGGGTCTTTTTGCAGAACATGATCTCCAGTGTTTCTCTGGGTATTTCCAACAATATTGACTTCAGGGTTGATGTGGGGCCCAAACTATGGTGGATTTTCTTGCGGCTGATCGCGCGTGTTATTACTAGTACCTCCAGTGCCTGCATGGTTATCTTCTGGAGTTTGACGCTCGACTAACTCCCTTAATCTTTCTTGGGTTTGGGCCAACCCAGCCATGAACTGATTCATCTGAGTCCTCACCTCTGTCCTCACATCAGTCATCTGAGTCCTCACATCTGTCAGTTCTTGCTGAAGTTGATCCATTTGCAGACTCTGAAGGTTGTTACGGGTCAGATATCTGTGGATGCGATTGACAGGAAAGACCTTTCTGCAAGAAATATTTCCGGAAACAAGCAACAAAGTGAGAAACAAACAACAAAACTCCTACAACACAAAGAGAATGAGGTTAGCATGCGATGAAATATGTCTATTTGTATTCAGAGGGTATCCAGTTTGGCTCTTTGGTTTTGACCTTCCAGACCCCTGGGAATGATGAAGATGCTGAAGTGAACAAAGTCCAAGAGAAAACCCAGGTAACACTAAACCATATCATTACAAAATACCAAAATACATAGTTTATGATTACAACAAGTTCCTATGGTGGGTCAGAATACAATCAAATTAAGAATACAAACAAAATCACCATGGAGAATTAAAGTACAACCAAAATAAAATACAAGTAAAAGAGAAATCAAACATCCAGTCCAAAGTCATCCTCCTTGACTTCCTTCAGGAGAGCATCAGTCACTGGTACAACTGGATGCTCTGTGATGGTCCTGATGCGAAGGCTTCTGGTTGCAATGACACTTGTCATCTTCTGGTACTTTTCTTGTTATTTTGATCTCTTTAACCCCGCCCGGAGTTTCAGCTCGGAGATTTCCTTCTGTGCTGCTAACAGGGCTTCCTGACTCTTCTTCTCATTGGCTTCCAGCTGCTCTATCTTAGCCTGTGTCTTTTGATCTTCTTGCAAACGAGCTTCGGTGATTCTGATCCACCTAGCCTGACTCTCTTCCAAATAATGTTCAGCTCTGGCCTTCTGAATCTTGGCTTCTTTGAAAGCATTCTTCAATACTAACTCCCCTGATCGGGCTTTTCTGATGAAGTCCTCTGTTTTTTCTATCTTGGTCATATGCTCGATTCGGAGCTTCTCTAATCTCTCAATGTCTAGACCAACGTCATTCCTTTCCCAAAGGGTCTTCTTTGGAGCTTCAGAAAGCTGGGTATTCCTTTCTTTTAACTTCTCAAATTCCTCCAGGCTTACTGTAGCTATGGGCTCTACTGCTGGTGGCCCTGGTACATCTTCCAGGGTGAATGGCATACGAGTAATCTGTCCTCTGACGCATGACCATTCAATGTACTGAGCTGAAGCTATGTTGTTGCACTTCCCCAAAATAGCAGTCCCTTTTGTCTGTATGTTATCCCAAGCCCAGGCGGCTTGTTGGATAATGACATGATTGTTCAAAATAGCACAATAAAGAGACTCTGCTAAGTCCTACTCTCTCGGTGGATGTATCAATACATATCCCAACTGTCTTTTGAAAAGTAAAGGATTGTAGTTGATGCAACCCTTCACTCCAATAAGAGGTACATTAGGATATTGTCCACAGCTTGTAATTATGTCCTTGCCCTTGGTGTTCTGAGTACACCACCTGATGTCTTCTGATGTAAGGGCATTCATCCTCTTAGCCCAATTCCTTGAATGATGTGGATTCAGGAAAGCTTCCGTCTTTGGCATATGTATCATCAACCAAATGTAGAAAAGAGGTGAACAACATCTGACCAGTCTTCCCCTCTGTTTCTCATTCCTCTGATGAACAGAGTAGTAGAAATCTCCTAACAAGGTAGGAACTGGATTCTTCAGTTGGAAGATGTGGATAACATTCTTGCTTACAAACTTAGGCTAGTCTACAAACAAGATGATACCATATATAATAAGATCCAGGAGAGCACAAATAGTTTCCCACTTCCCTGCTGCAGCTTGCTTTGTAGCCTGAGTGATTAAGAAGTCCATATGAAGGCCTGGAATTCCAGCCTTGGTGGTCATATGCTCATCAATGATAGTTGCCTCTAGATGCAGTGCTTTGGCTATGTCTTCATTCTTTGGAGCAGTCATCTCAGGGTTGAAAGGAATTCCTCTTTTGATAGGGACACCCAACAACATGGAAAACTCTTCCAACAAAGGACCTACCTAAAAATCTGGGAAAGTGAAACAACGGAGAGGAGGGTCATAGAACTGAAGGCAAGTGTTAATCATGCTCCTCTGTGATGTGTCCAAATCCATGATCATGTCCAAGATACCACCATAATGTTCTCTGAATAAGGGGACATGATCAGGAGTGATAAGGGGCTATATCTGCTTGATGCCTGTTAGAGGGTACTCAAAGAAATGGTATGTTATGTTTTTTTTCCTGGTTGAATCCATACTGACAATGGGTGCTGATGAAGATAACTGAAGAGGATAGTTGAAGAAGATATATGATGAAGATGGCTGAAGAAATGTTGGAGAAGATATTTGAGTAGAAGAACGGTCAAAACCAAACCAATAGGAAGTGGATACCCTGTAAAACAAATAGACAACATGTTAAATGATGCAATATGGTGTATGCTAAATGATATGCAAGGGTTTGTGATCAGGTTCTGGATTGTCAGTTGCTTTTGATAGGGTCCACGAGTGTTAAGAATTCCGGATGAAGGTCTGAGAACCAGTAACCAGGTGAGGGACTCAAATAAAGAGTCTCTTGTCTAGGGTTTCATAAGAATTATTCCATAATCAGTGTGACCTTAAAACAATTCTAGTAACAGGGTATGTTGAGGCCAAGGGTTCCTGCAAACTTGTAAACAACCCCACCCACTCACATGTATTGTTCTAAAACAAGGATCCTCAGGTTCAGATCTATTATGAGAAGTGTAAACACTTCTAACCCGGAGGTACATTGTTTACCCCAATCATAAAGGATCCTCCTCTAATTCACCTCAGATGCTGAAGTTCATCTAAAAAGGTCATCCAGACTTAGTAGGCTTCCCAGATAGCCCTAGAACTACAGGAGATCCGTAGCACAGAGTTCTCAAGAAGAAACCCATGTCAGAACTGTGTTTTCATATTCCCGCACCAGACCAAAATGGAATGGGAAAGAATATGAATCCACTTTAATCCTATGTCTGTCACTCAGGCCTTTGTGTTGGACCTTTCTCACTGGAATACCCCTCCCACCAAAGCAAACCAGAAAATCCAGCACATGATATGATAATAGAATGAAATGCATAAATAAGTAAATGAAATCGATAAAGTAAATGCAGTAAATAAATCTGTACAGAAAGTAATAAATAAAGCAAAAACAAACAAACACAAATAGCACATAACACCCCTATAAACACAAACAAACAAGCGCTAGGAAAGAACCATAAGCCTTGGTTGCAAAGGTATCGCCAGCAGAGTCGCCAAGTTGTCGCTCCCCAGATTTTCATCCCGGTGCAGACGTGGACTGTCGGTGATGTTGGAGGTTTAGGTTGAATAGAGTCGCCAGCTAGGCATTTTTATCCCGAAGGAAAGGTAATGCTGCATAAACCTAGAAAGATATGGATAAGATGGTAGCGAACCAAAGAGACTGAGAAAGGGGGTTGGTTACGACCTGGGAAGGTATTAGCACCCAGATCGTCTGTCGTACTCGCCGGGATCCACGCTTACTTGATTCTATTTAAAAGGGGTGGTGTATGTGTTGACTGTGTATGAAAAGCTAGGAATGATTGTACAATGTGTCAGTGCAAAAGAGAGGTGAGATGCTCAAGACTGAGGCTTAGAAAGAAAGTTGGAAGGAGAGGGGAGACAAAGAGACTTTTGTTCGATAACTGTTAAGTTATGCCTAAGTATCCTCTCGTGAAATGAGGAAGTCAGAACACCGTAGTTCGACTCAAAGAGACTGGAATGATTTTGCTGTGAACTGCTTACTTGTCTATGCTCAAGTGTGTGACTCGTCTGGCTCGAGTGCTAATTGTTTTTCATTAGACGGGAGAAGCGAGTTCTCGTTTTCAAAGTGAATGTGATGAGAAAAGAATCCTGGAGAAGACGTTTATTATTTGTTTTTAAGTTTTAAGTTTTTTATTGTTTTTGGTGTTTTGCATAGGATAATGAGCTTAAGACTAAATCAAGGATTGTAAACTCATTATATCCTCCCTGATTAGGGATAGTGAGCCTACTTAAGCATGAGATGAAGATCTCAACTTAATTACCATGATGATATAGGATTAAGATCATTAACCTACTTGTGATTATTAAGTGTTTTTGGGTTTTGTTTAGTGTTAATTAATGAGTTTAATCTCTAATCAGGGATTAGTGAACTCATTACACCATTCTAAGAGAAGGATGATAGATGAGAACACTTAAGCTGAGGAAGATACCTCAACTTAATCCATGGTTAGTGATTAAATTAATTATATAACAAGCCTTTATTAAAGGGGATTTTACTTAAAGGTGAGATTAAGAAGTGGGTTTTAAGTTTGTAAGACAACTTGAGGGGGACTTGTCCATTAAACACTAGGGTTAGTACCTCTTAACCAGAAGGAAGAGATGTAACCCTAATATAAGGCCCAAGTTAGAAGCTTAAGTCTTAATAGTTATTAGGTGTTTTAATTAGAAGGTGTAAACAAATTAAAGGTGTAACACTAAGGATTAAAGTTATACACTCCATCCTAAGATAAGGATGCAGGCATAACCCTAATTCAAAGTCCTAAAGCTTTAAGTGTTTAGCCTCCGATTATAAGATGAGAAGAGAGACTCAAGTAGTCTCAAACATAAAATACTAAGGGGAGATTATATACACCCATTAAGTTATCATGCTTGGATGTTCCTATGGTTTGTGAGGCTTAAAGTGAAGATCTTTAGAAGGCCACCAAGGAAGAGAAGCAGATGAAAAGAGAAGAGAAGGGAGGATAGGTTACTTACTTCCTGAAGAAGATAAGTAACCTAAAAGGAAGAGATAAGAGCAAGGGAGAACAAGTGAAACAATTTCACTTCAAAGATATATAAAAGATGCAAATGAATAGATGAGAAGAGGTGGGATGTGATGGCAAATCCACATCCCAAACAACTTACCATAAGCCCCTGAAATGTTAGTGTGAATGCATAAGATGTGAAATGAAATGAAATAAGGCAAGTGAGGATGCAATGATCAAGACTAGAAGTGAAAACACAATGAAAATTTGTTATTAAATGATGCAAATACATATATGATGCACATGAATGATCATACAAGAGATGAGATGCAAAAAGAAGCATGTTAGAAGCTTGAAAAATGCATGAACATACATGAAATGAAATGAATGCAAAGCATACCAAATGAATGAATAAATGATCAAGAAATGTTCATACATGTCCTAAGATGTCTAAGATGACATACAAATGCTTGGAATGGCATGACAAGTTCATATGATGATGATATGCAAAGATGAATGCAAATGAACATGAGAAATTAGGGTTTTATGAATGTATGAGATGCAAATAATCAAAACAGAAGCATACATCATAATAAAAAATTGAAAATGAACTCAAATAAACCCTAAACACACATAAGAACAATCCCTAAAGGTGGAGGTCAGAAGCTAAACCTAGTGAAAGTTATGAATTTCCTAAGTTAACTAGGGTTTTTGGGTGATTCTAAAGGAAATATTTAAAAAACTTTGAAAATGAAATGCAAAATTATGAGTTAAATAACCTAGATACTAGATGCAATATATGAAAAAATGCAAAATGAATCAATTTCAAACTCATCATGGTTGATCAGAAATGATTTTTTCAAGTTAGGTTAGAAAATAGGAATTTTATGAACCCTAATTCAAAGATAATTGTGAAAACATGATCAAATCCAAAAATAAATTTGTGTGATGAGTTTGTAAATGTTTCTAAATGTATGAGAATGCTTCATGAATTTTTTGGTGATTTTTAAATACCTAAATGTATTTTTAATTAATTAAAATCAATTAATTAATTAAATAAAACATTTAAATAATTAAAAATTACTTTTTTAATGCAAAAATTAAAAATAAAAATGTTTTTGAGTTTAGAAATATATTTAAAGTGAAAATGCAAAAAATGAGATTTTTAAAAGTCTTTTTGCTATTTTTAATAAATATGTGAAAGAAATGAAACAAAATGAAATAAAATGAGAAGTATGCAGGATCTAAGGCTCAGATTCAAAGCTGGGTTGACTATGTGCGTTTTTGAAAGGCTAGGATTGAACCTGGCTAATTTAAATTAATTAAATTAATTAATCTGGATTAGGGTTAAGTGAAAGGATCTGAGCCATTCATGCGCGCGGGAAACAAGATCCTATGTCAGAATTTAAACCTGGCTAATTAACACTAAATTAAACCCTAATCACTCTCAAGCGACCGGAACCGTGTTTCGGTCGTCTTCTCTGGCCATCTCCTCACTCTATCTCACTCCCTAGGCCAACCCAACCTCCCTAAATCTCCAGAATAAACCTCCAAACAACATTAAGCAATAATCAAGCCACAAAATTCATTTACATTGCATCAATCTCATGAATCGAATCAAACAAATTTTATGGGAAAAATTTTAGAATCTTCATACATGCTTAATTTTCAACCATTTTCAAAAGTAATCACATCACAATGATCAGGGAAGCATACTCTTTCACATTTTAACTTAAAAATAGAGTTCTGGAAAATTTGTTCTTGGATGATACCTGAGATGAAGCTTTCTATGTTTGAGCTTTCTGGCCTCCTCCTTTGTGCAAAACCACTCCAATGATCACCCTGATGCTTCTGGAAGGCTTAGAACAAGTTTATGATGGCTGTTTTTTTTTTGTTTCAGTTCTGCTAAGGCAGAAATCGTGTTTGTGTTGTGGAGTCTTTCAGGCCAAAGTGAAGGGTACTTTGTGTTCCTCAGGTCATGAGTGATTGAATGGTGAAGAAAGTTTTGAGTTTGAGTGGTTGTGGAGTGAGTTTCGAAGGAATGATGGTTTATGGAAATTTTTGGGATTCTAAGTGTATGGATGTTTCAGGCTCCAATGTTATGTGAAATGAGGTCCATGATGTTTTCATAGGAGGTTCTGATTGGTTAGAAAGTTGGTGGTGGCATATTGTGATTGGTATGGCTTCATTTGCAAA
This sequence comes from Lathyrus aphaca, assembly GCA_963966055.1. Lineage (NCBI taxonomy): Eukaryota > Viridiplantae > Streptophyta > Magnoliopsida > Fabales > Fabaceae > Lathyrus > Lathyrus aphaca. Next base: position 276,417,025 of record OZ014520.1, on the reverse strand, counting down.
AACGTCAATGTTATGGTACCACAAGTATGGTTTGGGACAAAAGAGATCCAAAGGGTGGATTTTCCTCAGTTGAGTTCATGGAGAACCCTTGGATTGATTGTGATGATCTGCAACACTTGGATCAAGAGTTATCATATGTTTTGCATTTTCCCTCTTTGAAAATTTTGTGAAAATTGATCCATGGAAACTTGTAATACAAGGCATAATTATGATCAAGGCAAGTCATGTGATGTTGTTATGATGCTTAGATGTCAACTAGAGGTCACAAGAGTGTTTAAAACTTGGTTTTGCAAAAAAAATCTCTTTGGCATATACTTGAAAATTACAAGATTTTTCCCAACTTTGAAACATCATATCTTGAGTTCTAGGATGAATCAAGATCAGTTCTTGTACTTTTTGAAAATGGGAAGATCCAATCTACAACTTTCATGTTTGAAGATTTTTGATTTGAAACCTTTTTGATCAAGAAAGAGGAGGTTGAAAATCTTTCCCAAAATGGAAAGTTTACAAGTCATATCCAAAAATGGAAAGTTTGCAAATGGCTTGAAGTTCTTCAATCTTGTGAACTTATAACAACTTCTAAGATCAAATAAAGATCATAGAACCTCAAATTCATGAAGATGACCCTTTGGTACCATTGGTGGTGGCCTCAGATGCCCATATTCTAACTTTTCTTGCACAATAAGTTACCAGTTGATCATATGACTTCCACAATGAATTTCTTCATCAAATTTGGTACACATGCTCCTTATAACATATTAAGACCATTAGAATCAAGAATGACCAAAAAATTTGAGATTAAGGGCCTCAAACCCAAAACCCTAATTTTAGGTCATCTGTGTAGAAAACCCTAGCCTGCCTAGACCTATGTGCAATCCTTTGTGATTTTGTGACTTCAAAGGCTTCTTGGAGATGTAAAATGATCATATAACACTCATGGACCCTCTTGGAATGCTTCATTACCATTAAGATAGCTCAGATCACTTCTTGGATTCATCTGATCACAAACCCTAATTGTGCAACTTATGCACTGAAACAAAATGCAATGTGAGATAATATGCTTATGCAATGCAATATGAAAAGATCACAAGCCATGGTGTGAGAAAAAGTGAGGGAAAATTTGGGGTGTTTACATATGGGAATTACTTTCTTCATGTACTCTTGCCCATTTTGCAGGCCTATTTTCAATAAAAACTCACATTTTCCAAATATTTCTCTTTGCTCCTTAAATAACTTACCTCTTGATTACATAATGTTAATTAATTGTGAAATAAAGCATTGAAATATGGGGTTAAAATCAAAAGCTAAATTTTTTCTACTTTGATTTCGAAATCATTAAAGGGATCATATACTTCCAAATTAAGGATAAGGTTTATAAAATAGCAGTCACGACGATGACCAACGCATGAGTTCTTTAAATATTCTCAGGGATCAAGGATTATAGAAAATCAAGGATTGAAGGATTACGAATATCATATCACGAGGGTTAAAGATATTAGGAGTCACTACTCAGGAATGGAGGTTAAGGAAGTCATGATATTATTAAAAAAACCTATAAAACTGGGATATACATTGCCTAAACATAAAAGAGGCGTAAGCCCAAATCAATGCATCACACGCATATACACATTCATAAACACGATCATGCATACATATGAATTTGAAAATCATTTCAGTACCGGGTTATAAAGGTTATCATCAACCATCAGGATGTTACCAAGAATCTTTATCAAGGTTTATCAGAAGTTTACCTAAAGAGGTTCAATTGGGTTTATCAAGGGTTTCGCTCCCCGGATTTCCATTCTGGTACAAACGCGAAAGTGGCGCAGAAAAAGAATAGAGTCGCCATCCAGACATTTTTATCCCGAAGAAAGGGAATGGTAATGCTGCTCAAACCAGAAGAAAGAAGAGGAAGGACACGGGTCTTGCGAACCAAAGAGACTGAGTTTGGGAGTCGGTTACGACCTGGGAAGGTATTAGCACCCAAATCGTCCGTCGTACCCGATGGGATCCACGCTTGCAAAGAAAACTGTTTCAAAGGGTGAGGGTATGAAAGCTGCTGCAAAAGAAAATAAAATGAACTGGAAAAGAAACTGAGAAAAGAACTGAAATAAGGAAAGAAAAGGAAAAATGTAGGGAAAATAAAGATTGTGCTCGAACGGGCCCTACCCCGCTGCCTACGTACCTCATAAGGACAATGAGGATCAGAGACGACGTAGTTCCCCTAACTAGGGGTGGAAAAAAATTGCTTGTGTATTAAGGCCTGAACTACCTATGTCAATGCTCAGGTGTTGCAAACTCGGACGACGAGTGCGTAACCGTCTTGCAAAATGACAAGTAGGAGCAAGTCGCGGACGGAGCGAAGGAGATGAGAAAATAATTCCCAAAGGAAAGACGCTTATTGTTGGTTTGTGTTTTTTAGAAGCTTTTATGAGTGAAGTTTGTATAGGTAAGTGTACCTAAGTCTTACTCAATGGGATGTGTACGTCTCACATCATCCCGAAATGGAATGCGCAAGAGGCACACCTATCTATGGAGGAAATCCCCAAAGCTAGTCCCACAAGTGAAGGCTCAGACACACTGACCTATTAGCATTTATTAAGTGTTTTTGTGGTTTTTGGTTAAGAAGTGTTTTTTAGCTTTTTCTTTGTGAAGTACTCATGCTAAGACCTATCCACCATGAGGGATAACTTACACCTCGCCCCGAAACGGAACGCGTGAAAGTATCTCATAACAAAGTCTCATGTCACATGAAAGTACTCAACCTTTATTAAGTGAATTAGCATTGAGTTTGAAGATGAGAAGAGAAAGCACCAAAGGATCTAAAGGTAAAGCATCTAATGGGGGAGTAAAGAATCCTAAATGTTGTCATGCATGGATATCCTAAGGTTAGTGTGGTATTCTATCCTAAAGAAGAAAGAAAGAAGAAGAGAAGAAGAAGAATGGAAGAGATGAGTAAGGCAAAGGGTTAGCATAAGTAAGAAATAAGAAGAAGAGATGATATTTGGAGATGTGGAACTCACATCCACATCTCTCACTTACCATAGCCCCTGCAAGGTTAGTAACAAGCATACAAATGAATTACAATGAACAAGATGACATGCTAACATCATACAAACAGAATTGAATTCATATATATAAATGCTCAATGGATATGTAAGTTATAAGAATGAGGAATGAAGCATACAAGTTAACATGATGCAACATGAAACACATATGAAAACAAATGCACACTTATGAAGATGCAAAGCAACAATGCTCAAACATGGACTCAATGCACAAGACAAGAACCAAAACAAGCCAAAGAAGAGCTTAAGAAGCTAACAAGATGAAGAGAAGATACATACAAGACCAAACAATCACAAAATGAGGTGAAAGAAGTAAGGAAGTGAAGTGAAAGCACTTAAGAAATGAAAGAACTTAAAAGGTAAGCAAACACAAAAATTTCCAAGACACAAACCCTAAGTTAAGACCAGAAAGGAACCCATACCCCAAAGAGACCCCAAATGAGAAGAAGAAGTTGGCACAAGTGCCCTTCTAGGCTTATAAGAGACCTTAAGATCAAAAGCAAGCAAATGAGACAAGGTATAACCAAAAATCCAAATCAAATCAACAATGCATCTAAAAATTCCACAACTCAAGACAAAAGATCCTCACACATGATATAACAATGAGCCAAAAGGATTAGGAAAAATTCAGAAGCCAAATAGGTCAAATGAAGGCAAGAACACAAACTAGGGTTAAGAAACTTACATCACAAGCCAAGGATCAAAACCCAATGAACAAATTTCTAAAAATCAGGGGAAAAATCACACAAGAACTACATCATCTTAGGAATCCAGAGCATAAATAATGAACACAAAACTCAAAATAATGAAACCTAGGGAAATTGAACAAGACAGATTGCATCAAAAGGACATAAGAATGAATTAATTGGAATGAAGAATCAATTGACACGTGTATAATAGGAAAAAATGAAAAATAAAAATTTAGAAAATTAAAGAAAACTCAAATGGAAACTCATGAATTATTTGAGAATTTTTGGATGATTGGAGGTATTTTAAATAATTATAAACCAAAATGAGAATAAAAGAAAATAAATGAAAAAGAAATAAAATAGGAAAATGAGGCTGGGGTCTGGATAGCAGGAAATTTAGTTAAAACGAGTTGGGCTTAGCAAGGAGGGGGGTGTGGATATCACTCTGGGCCCAAAAGGCTGCGCAGGTTTATGATTCATAAGGGGAAATTCCTGGAAAAATAAGGGAAATAACACAGACGTAAGATCAATCCAACGCACATTGAAACACCTCTCATTAAATGACATGGCCTAATACTGGATTATGAGTGGAGGATGCATAATTTTTATGGTGTGTTGAGAAACATTATGCATTAAAATGAAATTAGAAAATCACGTGGTAGGGAGGAGGGGCTCATAACACGCGTGGCAACATCCAGGACGTTGGAGGGCAGATCTGATGGCTAGAGTTCATCTTCAACCTCTCATAAACCCTAACAATCTTAAACGCAGATTCCGGTGACCGGAGCTAGGGCTCCGGCACCGGAAATTAAACCAGAAGAGCAAACATCAAAATAAATGAACCATAATCTCTAGATAGACTAATTGAGGCATGCTGAATTCGAAAATGACATTTAAATCTTCTAAAACTCAAAGAATCCTACGGATCAAACCAAAACAAGTGTGACCATGAAAATTGAAATTCAAATATCTCACTCTACAATGCATTATTTTCGAAACTAAAGCATGCAGCATCATCAGTGAACATCAAAGATCATAAAACACACAATCAATTTCATTTTCAGAGGTGAAGAATCCAAGGCATACCTGAGTTGCAGATCTTGAAAAAAGGTGCTATAAGACCAGATGATGGATGCAAACCACTCCCACTTCACTCTAGATGTAAAATAAATACACCTAAAGCCTTGAATATGGCTGGATCTTGAGATTTTCAAGCACCTGCCCTGAAATGGAAAGGTTGTTGATCTTGAGAGATTGCTTGAATGAGTGTGTGATTAATGATCCTGAGCTTGCCCTGATCAAGGATCTACAATTGGTTTTTGAGTTGAGCAAGTGTATGCTTAGATATGAGAGAAATTGCAAGTTGTGCAAGAAGTTTGAAATGAGAGAATGAGAGAGAGTTGGAGCTTTCTGAAACCCTAGCTTGTTATATATGACCTCATGAACCAATGCTCAAAGAATTGTGTGATTTGCACATGGGAATGAGGAGAATTTGTGATTCTTGCAAATTTTGAAAATTGGTGTGAGAGCATGCACTCCTCATGCTTTCCTTGGCCTTCAGCCCCATGTGCAATCCAATCTGCACCCTTAATTTGAATCCAAATGATTTTGGCCCTTAGATCAAAGTTGTCACACTTTCTCCATGAATTTGCAAAATATCCACTTTTTGAATAACATTCTTGCCTTGCACGAAATTGTGGCTTTCTCTTGAGCAAGGTAAGCCAAATACAATGCATTGTAACTTTGTAAACAAACTTGATCCATTCCAAGCCCTAAAATTAATTTTTGAACCTTTTTTCTTTTGTGCATGCATGGAATTTTTGGTTTTTCCCTAGTTTAATCCAATTTTTCGAAGGGCCTATAGAACAAACCATGAATCCCATGAAAAAGTACTTGTAATTTTTGAAAATGGGAGACCTTAATCTCCAACTTTCATGTTTGACTTTGGTCCATTTGAAGAATTTTTTATCATGTTAAGCTCACTTGAATTTTAGTGCAAAAGTTGCCAAAAATGGAAATTTCCAAAAACCAACTTTGTACCATTTTTGAAAAACCCTTCAAATATTCATGATTCTTGATCCTTGAACCTTCAAAACCTATTATAACATTGTAAGGACACCCCTTGGCTAAAAACGTTTGGTTGGACCCTTGAAATCATACAATTGACTTTTTAAGGGCATAGTTGACCAATTACTTCATCTGCAAGCAACTGAAGCATTTCTTGACTTCCACAAGGAATTTTCTCATGAAAATTGGTACCTAGGATCCTCTTGACATATAGAAGACTTTGCCCAAATGAAATGGCCAAATTTGTGAAGTTTTGATGCTTGAATCTCAAACCCTAGTTTAGGTGCCTTGTGCAGGAGCTTTGCCTTATCCTGGAATCTCTGATGATCATACAACCTTATGAGCTTTTGTACATGAACTTGAACTTGTAAATGAAATGTAGACTCCTCATAGGACTTGTACAAAACCATTGGGCCCCTTGTCATGGCTTGTGATGCTTCAAGAACCTCCACAGATGATCATATGCCTAATGCTAGGTCATGAAGAATGTTATGCCTCATCTTTCCATGCTAAGATGCTAAGAAAATGATATGTTCATGATGAATATGATGTGATATGATGCTTAAAATGAAGAGGGAAAATTTGGGGTGTTACAAAGGGTTCTACTCACAAGGATGTTATATATGAGCTTTTACCCGAATTATAATAAGGGATCATTATCTAAAGATGATATTTAGGGGTTGCACCATATTAACGGAATCTATCAAAGGGATTTACAAAACGGGTTTAACAAGGGTTTTTTGTCGAAAGGTATTTCACCAAGGGGTTCAATCAAGATATTTCCATCAAAAGGGGTTCTACCGCGATCTAGTAAAAGGGGTTTCATTAATGGATCATTATCCAGAAAGGGTCATACCGGATTTTTGTTCAAAGGATTATGTCAGGACTTTATACCAATGAGTGTTACAAATGGGGCTCCACTGGATGTTTATCCAAAGGGTTTATATGAGAGGGATTTAGGGGGTTCTACAAGAAGGGATCCCATCTGATATTGGTCAAAGGGGTTGTACAAGGGATTCTAATCATGATTTAAGGGGTTTTATCCAAGGGTTTATACCCTAAGTGATCGAGGTATCACGGAAGTTCTATACTATTCCAACAATATGATCAAAGAATCTTTGGAATTATGGGCAATGTTCACCCAGAAGGGTTAAAGGGGATTGATAAGGGGTTCTACCAAGAATTCATAAGGGATTCTTTCAGGGATTGATAAGGGGTTCCATCGGGATTGCTATCCCAAAATTTCGACGCTAGAAATTAATGAGGTTATCTTGGCTTAATAAAAGACTTTTCTTGTGATAAGCCAAAAGTAAGGTTTCGACCTAACCAATTAAAGGGTGAGAGTCGAAGCGACCTACCTAAAAGTTTCATACTTAGTGAAATTCTATGTTTGGAATATTTTCTAAGTGTTGAGGGGATTCAACTAAGTGTATGTTCGACGAAGGTGGTAGTTACTAATGGTCTTGTACATTCAATCTTGGAGGGAAAATGTGGAGTTTTCAATTCAAAGACAGGGATAAGCGGCGCAAGATAATGCTTCTTCAGCATATAGTGGGACAAGTGTCACCATCTTAGGATAGTTATAGGAGAAACTGTCAAGAGCGGTTACTTTGTAATGTATATAAATAGCTTAGTCTAGTGTTAGAATAATTCTGTGGAAATCATATAAACTAGTAACTCCGTATACTCAAAGTATCCGCATGTAGAGAAACGAGTGCAGTGAAAATGAACGTGATTGAAACACCACCAATTTACTTTTAATAAATTTATCTTCAATTTATTTACTTTTGAAGCCATTTATCTTAACAAGCCTTTATTTTTAAAGCAATTTACATTTCAAAGACATTTATTCTTCCAACAATTTACTGTGTATTCTTTTACAATTCCAGCCTCTTTACATTTCCAGCAATTTAACATTCCTCGCCTTGCCTTTAAATTTAATTTAAACTTCAAGCCTTGACTTTATTTTCCTTTAAAATTCCATGCCTTATCTTTAATTTGATTTATTTTAAAAGTCTTTGCCCTTTGCTTTATTTTCTTATTTAAAACTAAATTCTGAATCTTGTTGAAAAATTTAAGACCTTTTTCCCAAAAACGTGATATATCAAAATCACAATCACTTTTTACTTAGCACATGTCCTATGATCAATATGGTTGATCCTGCAAGTAACTGAGGGTATTTTTGGTATCTTCAGAGGACTGGCGGTTGTTTACTAATTTTTGGGGTAAACAAATTGGCACGCCCAGTGGGACATTGCTAAGTTGAAAACGTTTTTAGAAGTGTTAATAACTTCCTCCTTTCGTAATGTTTTTTTTGTAACTTCCGTATTTTATAAATTCCTTTACGTGGATGGTCTAGTAGAAGGAAAAATTACCTTTTTTGTATTCATTTGAGAAGTGGAAAGGTAGCCAATACATACCATTATATTCCTAAAAGAAGAAACACAAGAAGGATGGCTTCTAGCCAATGAAACCCAAGCGATTCAATGCCCACAACGAGTGGGTCGAATCCTCAAGTGAGTAGTTCGAATGTTCGTACTACGAACACACAAGGTGGACCAAGTAGTGAGGTCATACCAACCTTCAATCCTTCGACGGGAGCCGCAACCACACCAAGTGTGACGTCAGAGCAAGCCCCTTCGACATGACTAGGAGACACAGTTAACAAATATTATACTCAGCCAGTTGTTGAGTACATTGGGCCAAATACTCAAACTCCACCACCAAGTACGACTACATTCAGACCCCGTATGTCTGCATCACTTTCTCAGACCTTTCCTAGACTCTTTGGTACCTCAACTACAATGGAAGGATTGAGAAATGCTCCCCTAGTTTATTCAAACAATGTTATTTCTTCACCGTTGCAGGAATCCGGTTCTGCAATAAATATGAGAAGGAATAACCAGACTGGTGGCGTGGGGCATTCGACTCAGAGTCATGCTTTGACAAATGAGTTTGTGACCTATGTAAGGCAACAAATGGATGAAAGTAACATGCAAATTGGTCATACTCTGGCCCAAACTATGGAAAATATTTTCCAGCCTTTGATTCATAATACGACTCCGACGAATCAACGAATGGTGTCTCAAATGGCGCACATAGCGGAATTCATAGGGGTCCCAGCACCGGTTCGACATCCCCATCACTTACCAAAAGTAAGAGAAGTTATTCAGCCATTGAACCAAGAAAATTCATCTGTGGTCGAACAGGTATATGTCGAACCCATTATAGGTCAGAGACATATGCTAATATAAAAGGAGCCAAGAGTGAGGTTGGTGAACAGACATCAAGATGCAGACCACGTGGTCTAACAAGTTCTACAAAATAATCTTGCAGCAGAGAATAACTTGGCAGCTCTTGTCGAACAAATAGTGGCTCGAAGTGGAATAAACATTGGTTTTGCTAGGACAAACTTTACTTCACCAATAGTAGACTATATACTCCAATCAGAATTGTGAGACATGGCATGAATTTTAATTTGTCAAAAACTTGGCATGATTGAAAGTATGAGTGGTTCTCAAAGAAAAAGAAAGAAATGGCATTTTTGGGAAAATGAACTAAATGAGCCGACTCAAATTCCACAATGAGCCGACTCATTCAGTGTGGTTGGTGCCCAAAACAGGCGGGTCCCAACAGGCTGCCTGAGGAAATTTTTTGGCCGGTTCATTGGTATGGATGAGTCGGCTCAAACTCCTTCATGAGCCAACTCATCAAAGTGTTTTCCTTATTAAAACATGCAGGTCTTAACAGGCTGACTCTCTGTTAATTTTGGCCGACTCACCAAGCAATTTGAGCCGGCTCATTTTGTGATTTGAGACGGCGCATTCCTGTGCTGTCTAATTTTTTCATTTAATTTTCCTTTCTATTTTTATGAAATTTAATAACCAATATAAATAGTTGGTTTCATTTCATTTGAGAGGTTAACAAGAAAAGTGAAAGATATACACATTTCTCTCTTCATCTTCTTCCTTCTTGCATCCATCAACAATCACACACAATAATCTTTGTTGATTATGGTGCTTGCTTCGAAGATAACGTTCAATCGTAAATTAGTGTTTCAGATTGGTTCTAGAGTGTGTGGGTTTTTCTTTGAAAAATATGAAGGGTTTTCTCCTCCAAGATCATTGAATATTTGGGGGGTTTGCACACAACTATCGTTCGTAAATTCAGCCGAGTGAGGTAGATTGAAGATCAAGTGGATTGTTCTTTCATATCACGGTAGACGGAGGATTACAAAGATCTTTGTGGGTTCACAAGTTTTGAAGAAACTCAGTCGTGCTCAAAGTTTAGAGGATCGTAAATCCTTGCAAGAAGGGAGCAATTAATCAGAGGCTTTCTCGACACGCGTGGAAGACTTGATTCTACTTTGAATCAAGGGACAAGAAGAAGATTTAACAGCATATTCAACACGGTTTGGTTTGTTGGTTCATCTATTTTTCTTCTTGTAAAATAATTGCAATTTAATAAAATTTCCCAATTATTTGTGAATTGGGGGCAGAGTACTTCGAGCAAGGACAACGAAGGAACTGCCTAAACAAATTCCTTGTGTTCTTTACTATTCTCGCTTTTTACGTTTGATCAATTTGATTTTGTGTGCTCTAAAATTCTGGTGTATCTAAGTAGTGCACTCAAGGTGTTTGACAAATTTTCATACTCAAAAGTGATAACAACATTGTGTAAAATTCTGCACTACTTGATACAACAAAGTTACACTTTGTTTTTTGCACACCAAGTGTTTGTCAAAAAGTCAAATCGCACAAAATCAATTTGCTTGTGCTTATTTTCTTATTCTATATCATTGTTAAGAATAGTTTTATCAAATATGGTATTATCAAGTGAATCATTTGTGAAGTATTAATTTTTCTTGTCATCATTCTATTTCCATTTGGTTAAAGCGTATATCCGATCTTCGGTGACTTCAATTTTAATTAGACGATTTTTCGGGAAACTTACGCAATATATTTTCTATTAATTTTTGAAAAGTAATTTTTGAAAAAGGGATCTATTCAACCCCCCTTCTAGATCCGCGCTATCGTCTAACAATAATTTTCCCCTAGGACGAATGTTCCTAAATTTACCAAGTTCTCAGGGGATACAGTCGAATCTACGGTCGAACATGTGGCACGATACATGATAAAGGTTGGGGAGATTGCTAATGATGAAAGTCTAAGGATTAAAGACTTCCCTATCTCTCTTACCAGAATGCTTTCACTTGGTTTACAATTCTGCCACCTGGTTCGATATGTAATTGGACTCAATTAGAACGATTATTTCACGAGCAATTCTACATGGGTCAGACTAAGATTAGTTTGAAAGAATTAGCCAGCGTAAAATGAAAAATTCAATGAGTCCATTGACGACTACTTGAATAGATTTCGAATACTTAAGGCAAGATGTTTTACTTAAGTACCTGAGCGTGAATTGGTCAAAATGGTTGCTGGTGACCTAGACTATTCAATCAGGAAGAAGCTGGATACCCAGTACGTAAGGGACATGGCCCAATTAGCAGACCAAGTTTGACAGCTTGAACGTATGAATGACGAGAAAGCTAGGACGAACAAACACAAAAAGATAGCCTAAGTTGAATATCAAGATGAGGTCGAAAACGCCTATGACAAAACTCTTCCTCTAGAAGATAACGAGATAGACATAGTTGAGCTTAAGCAAGGTCCTCCTTATTCCTGCAAACTATTAGTTCCTTCAAATGGAAAGAATCTTGCTAAAATCGAAAAGAACGATAGATTTTCAAAGAAAACATATACTTTCGACGTCACTAAATGTGACGAGATTTTTGTTTATTAGTTAAGGATGGACAAATTCTAGTTCCTCCTGGTGCTAAAATGCCATCTTTAGATCAAAGAAAGAAAATAGGTTTTTACAAATACCATAATTATTTGGGTCATGAAACTTTTCAATGTTTTCTTTTCAGGGATTTGGTGCAAAATGCAATCCAGGAAGGAAGGCTCAAGTTCGGCGACAAGCCAAAAGCGCAGATGAAGATCGATACCGATCCTCTTCAGATGGCCGAGGCAAATTACTTTGAACCATCTGCAGTAAACTGAGTGGACGTTGTTGAGCAAGTTGCTGATGACACTGGAAATCCTAATTCATTCGAGGCTGTAGTTAACCCTATGGTGGTTAAGGTTACTGAGAACCCCAACAATGAAGCCATAGTGTTCAAGGCCAGTGAGGAACTGACCAGTGAGAAATGGGAACAACTGATATGCAAGGATGCTAAAGGATTCTTTAAGACAACATCAGATGTCGAAAGGTTCAACGTGGGGGTTACCACCGTCCCCCATGAGGAGGTTGAGGAGTCAAGTTTCCCACTCATTACCAAAGAAACTGTTGAAAGTTTCATACAGATGGATGAGGCCGCTGATGGCCTAGAACTGAAATTCTCCAAGATGGAGCTCAAGGATGAAGTTAATGTTAACATGGTCGAAGTAATAGACGACCAGCTGCTGAAGGTGGATCATTCTGCAGGCCAGAAAGACTACTAGACAAAGGCTTATCCCAGAGAGGATGAGACAATTGTTTATATTTTGCAGAGATACTAAACAAAGAAGTTAGAAGTGATGCTTTGTCCAAGATGTAGTTCCATCTTCGACAAGAAGGCAACTCGAAGTCTTCAACAGGCGAATAGGATGTCTAGGGGCAGAAGGAGAAAAATGCCCAAAAATATGCCCGTTTCGACCCAAGACGTGCAAAACCCTATCAACAAAGGGGCATGCCTCAGTCTCTCAAATCCAAGCAACCCTTATTTAAGCCAAGTGGGGAAGTCCCGAGTGACAAGTGGTTTAAGCCTGATGAATTAGGCAAGAGGAAAGGACATGAGTAGGGAAAGTTTGAGGTCGAAAGAGGACCCTCAATGGTATATACAAAGGAAATTAGGACCTCCAACAAAGTTGCCTATGTATCTGAGAATTACAAGGGTAATAATCCTATGTCTAGGTCGCAATGGCATATGGAGCAGCACATGAGGAAGGCTCAAAGGGAACCCTCCAAAGGTGATTATGTTGAATCCAACACAAGTGTCTTTGGTGAAGCTAAGGATAATCTTAAAGTGAATAATAAGGTGCTTGTAGGGAAAAAAGAACCGTCATTTAGAAACAAAGAAGTTGACAATAAATCAGAAATAAAAGTTGAGCTGAAGGCTGTCGAAGATGAAGAAATGACAGATAACTTTGACTATGAATCTGATGCTTCTTTGGACGTATTGGTCAATGTGGTTTTAGTAATGCCGAGAGAGTACGACCACATCACTGAGGTCGAAAATCTGGATGCTAATACTGAAGCAGAAATGACAGCACACCAACCAGTGTGCTACTATGTAATGAACAATGGTTGCGTCGAAGAGCAGAACGCTTTCTTTGAAAGACCCACTGAGGCCATGAGGGAGCACCTGAAACCCCTCTATATTACTGGGAAAGTAGAAAATATGTCCATCAACAAGATTCTGGTTGATTGTGGTGCTATAGTAAACATAATGTCACATTTCTTGCTACCCAGGATTGGCAAATTCGACACTGACCTCAAGCCCCACAACTTGGTCTTGTCGAACTATGAAGGTAAGACTGGACCTACTATGGGCTCCTTCAGGTTGACTTGAATATGGGGACAGTCATAAGTCCCACTCTCTTTATGGTGGTAGAGAGTAAGCCCAACTATAACCTCCTGTTAGGGAGAGAATGGATACATGGCATAGGAACAGTGCCATCTTCCATGCATCAAAGGGTCACCGTATGGAGGCCAGATGGTATTGTCGAGAACATCGAAGCTGATCGGGGGTATTTTAAGGTACGGTAAATCACATAGAAGGTGTGTTTTTCGATAAGAATCTAGCACATATTGGTCCATATGCACCTGTAGAAATCGAGTTCACACCTGATGATCACGCATACTGCACGTTGAACCTCCATCACATTGAAGGATTTCGCTGGGACAAAAAAGTCGTAGGAGAACCAGGAAATCTCCCACCTTATTTCCCTAAGCCTGAAATCCGGCCCACAGGCTGGGGAAGCGAAGGCAGTAATAATGACTGACTTCGACGTGCTAAGAAGGATTTTGGCTTACGTGGCCGAAATAAGGATATAGGAAGCCTTGGAGGCTGCTAGAAATGATATGGCAGTTGAGGCCATTATTGAATTTGTTGAAGAGATTCCTACGAGGGATTTCGACCAAGATCCCTCAGAGAAGGCTCAAGAAGATTCAGACCAAAGGCTCGATGCCATTTATGATAATGAGCCTTTGGGATTTGAAAAAGAACCTTTGTCAGAAAGTACCATAATGTTGGCTTAGGATCCTTTAGAAGAAATAGACCTGGGAGAAGGGGATGTTGAAAAGGCCTACATACATCAGTGCCAACCTCGACCCAAAACTTAAGGTCGAAGTAGTCCACCAACTGAAAGAATTCAAAGATTGCTTTGCATGGGACTACAATGAAATGTCTGGTTTGGAAAAAGAGCTCGTCAAATACAAGCTACCAATCAAACCTGGGAAAAAGCCTGTCAAACAAAACCCAAGACGGTTCACCCCAGCAATCCTCACAAAAATCAAGGAGGATATTGGAAGGCTGCTTCAATGCAAGTTCATTCGTACAACTAGGTATGTCGAGTGGTTAGCAAATATTGTGCCAGTAATTAAAAAAAATGGTTCTTTAAGGGTGTGCATAGATTTTAGAGATCTAAATTCAACAACTCCTAAAGATGAATATTTGATTCCTGTGGCAGAAATGTTGATTGATTCTGTTGTGAGACATGAGTATCTAAGCATGCTATATGGCTACTCAGGATACAATAAGATATTCATTGTTGAGGAAGATGTCCCTATAACTGCTCTTCGATGCCCAGGAGCCTTGGGCACCTATGAATGGGTAGTCATGCCTTTTGGTTTGAAAAATGCAGGGGGAAACTTATCAAAGAGCAATGAATTCAATTTTTCATGATTTCAAAGATATGATTATGCAAATTTACATTGATGACATAGTTGTAAAGTCTATTTCAGGACATGACCATGTCGATCACCTTAGGCGTTCCTTTGAAAGAATGAGAAAATATGGTCTTAAGATGAATCCTCTTAAATGTGCTTTCTGTGTGTAGGCAGGGTACTTTCTGGGATTTGTAGTCCACAAAAAGGGGATCGAAATCAATCAGAATAAGACTAAAGTTATCATGGAGGCTAAAGAGCCTTCGACAAAGAACGAGCTCCAATTACTCTTGGGCAATATCAACTTATTAAGGAGGTTCATATCAAACCTGAGTGGGAAGACTCAAGCTTTCTCACCTTTGCTCCGTATGGGCAAAGAAGGATTTCAGTGGGGGCAAGCTCAACACTAAGCCTTCGACAACATGAAAGAGTACTTGAGTCATCCTCCAATTCTTTCTCCACCTTGTAGAAAGAAAAGTTTAATCTTGTACATAGCTGTTTCAGATAGAACTTTAGGGAGTATGTTAACCCAAGAGGATGATGATGGCATCGAAAGAGCCATTTATTACCTTAGTAGAGTCATAAATGATGCAGAAGTTAGGTATAGTGTGATAGAAAAATTATTCCTATGTTTGTATTACTCTTGTACTAATTAAAACAATATATAAAACCAGTTGATGTTTATGTATCTTCTCGTTTTAATGTTATTAAACATATGTTTTCCAAACCTATTTTGCATAGTCGAATTGGAAAATGGGCACTGACACTAACTGAGTATTCTTTAACTTATAAACCCTTAAAAGCTATTAAAGGAAAAGTGGTCGCAAACTTTATAGTCGACCATTCTATAAATGAGAATCCCTTGAATTATCTTGAGATTGATCCATGGAAATTATACTTAGATGGGTCTAGTCATAAAGACGGGACCGGAATTGGAGTGCTTGTTATTTCTCCTAATAAAATTCCAACAACACTCAACTACAAAATTAAGGGTCATTGCTCTAACAATGAAGCTGAGTATGAAGCTTTAATAGCTAGACTTGGGGTATTGTTGGAATTGGGGGATACTCTTGTCGAAATAATGGGAGATTCTGAGTTGGTAATAAAACAAGTCACCAAAGAATACAAATGCATAAAAGAAAATTTAATGTACTTTGTAGTAGTAAATAGGCTGTTCAAAAAATTTCAATCAGTCACCTTTCGACACATCCCCAAATTACAAAATCAAGTCTCAAATGACTTAGCGCAAATTGCATTAGGGTATAAAGTTTCAAAAGAAAAATTACAAAGTGCAATTGAAGTTAGAGGAAAGGTTGTGTTAGTAGGTTCAGCCCCATCGGAATTAGAAGAAACTAAGCTTGGGTATGTTGACAAAGAAAACTTTGTAATACTGATGGTCGATAGCATAAGTGACAAAGATTGGTGGAATGGACTACCTAGAAAATCCAACAACTTCGACGAAAAGGAAAGTTAAATACAAAGCCTTAAGCTATGTTCTTTTGGGGAACAAATTATTTAAAAAGACTGCTGAAGGACTATTACTTAAATGCCTTAGTGAGGCTAAATCATATTTAGATCTTTCGACGATCCATAACGGGGCATGTGGAGCACATCAAGTAGACCATAAAATGAAGTGGCTTTTGTTTCGACAAGGTGTGTACTGTCCTGCTATGCTGAAAGACTGCATAGAATTCGCCCTAAGGATGTCAAGAATGTCAAGTACACGCTGGCATCTAACATGTGCCTGCAAGTGAATTACACTCCATAATAAAACCTTGGCCTTTCATAGGATGGTCTTTTGATTTGGTTGGAGAAATTCAACCAACATCTTCAAAGAATCACAAGTACATTTTGGTAGGGATTGATTATTTCTCCAAATTGGTCGAAGCGATCCCATTACCAAATGTCGACCAATAGGATGTAATTGAATTTATTCATAAACATATCATATACAGATATGGCATCCCAGAAACAATCAATGCGGATCAAGGATCTGTATTTATTGGTCGAAAGATGCAGGAGTTCGCCACAGAGACGGGTTTTGAACTTTTGATTAAAAAAATATGTGGGTAAGAAGCCAAGGAATTGGCACAAAACATTAGACCAAATCCTTTGGGCATGTCAAACTTCACCCAAAGAAGCAACCAAACTACCCCGTTTCGACTTACTTATGGGCATGACGCATTTCTGCCTCTTGAAATTTATCTTTAATCTGCAAGAATTCAAAGGCATCATGAGATCCTAGCTGAAACGTATTCGGTCATGATGTTAGATGAATTACTTGACTTAGATGAGGAAAGACTTCATGATTTATAGTTATTAGAAAGGCAGAAGGAGAGGATAGAGAAATCCTACAACAAAAAGGTTAAATTGAAAACCTTTTCCAATTGGTGAATTAGTGTGGAAAGTCATATTACCTATGGATCAAAATATTAGATCCTTAGGGAAATGATCACTTAAATGGGAAGGCCCTTTCCAAGTTACAAAAGTTTTCAGTAACAATCCGTATGAGATTCATGAGATTGAAGCTGATTTGAGAGTCTTTAAAGTAAATGGGAAATATTTAAAAAGATATAGACCTATGCTTCAAGAGATTCATATCAGGAAAACAATTTCATTAATAATAAAAGGGGCTATGAAAGGCATGCAATTACAAGACCTAGGAACATGGTTGAACAACCAAAACAAAAGAAAACCTAGTCTTGAAGATCCTCCTAAGTGAGGCAGTTATGGTAATCCATACATTCTTCATCAACTTCATCATCAGGTGGTTGCTCATTCTTAGGAGGCTCCTTGGCCGGAGAGGCCATCGTATTCCCCTTTGTTTAGGAACAAGTGACGACCCTTGCACGAGGAGAAGGTTTCTCTTCCTTTTTCGTGTTCTTCCCCTAATTGCAGGAAACAGTGCCATCTACTTTCTTTACAGAATTCTCCATGTTGTTGTGATGGAAAGATGGACTGAATAGGGGTTATTTATAGATGAAGGGCCTATGTGCTGATTGGCCAGATGAAAGGCAGCCAGAAAGCATGTAAAGTCTTTCTTGGGAAACAAAATCATAAAAAGGCGTCCAAGCTTCAATATGTAGTTGGGAACTTGTGCCACATAAGCATGAGGCATTGAAAGTTGAAACGTCGTCGCCATAATTAAGGGTAGAGCAGTAACACTTTGACCCAAGGTTAAGTTAGAGTTTCTCTGACTAACTTAAAATTTATGTTAAACGGCCAAATAAAATACGAACACATTATGCAGAGAAAGGAGACATGAATCGAAAGTGATAAAAATGCAAAAATTAATTGGGGCAACGAGGCCCTAAAATTGCCATTACATAAGGGCCACAACAGGGCCAAAAAACAGGATTACATAAAAAAGGGGAAACACAAAGTCCTGAGACATGACAAAGGTCGTCGAAGATTAGAAAGGCCGCATTGATTGTAACTGGAGAAAATTATGTTGGGTGATTAGAAGGCAGCATTGATTGCAAGCTTAGCAGCAACAAGCTCCTTGTCGAGCACCTTAGTAGTATCAATGAGGTCGAGGGTGTGCTTCAACTCAACACTCAGTGCAGCATCGTTGAACTGACTAAGCTCGAGGTTGCTCTGCTTAGCCTCAACAATTTTCTTTTGAAGTTCTTCAAGCTCTTTCTCCCAAACTTCAAGGGATAAGTTTTTGGTAGCTATTTTTTTCCCTTTTAGCCTTGATGCCCTCCAGCCTTTCGACTTCATTCTCAGCTTCCCTGGCTAGATCCCATGCATTACCGCTCTTGACCCCGGTCTTCTGAATGATATCTTCAACCTTTGGAGCCAGCTTAAGATCGTCAGATATCTGGTTCACCAAAGTACTTAACTCCATGAGGACCTGGGAGATCTTGGGATAAAGCATCGAGAGTTCCAGCTGTTGCAATGCGTCTCTCAGAAAAAGGAGAGCAGTAGGGTATGTGTCCAGATTAGTATGGATGTCCCTCTTGAAAAATTTATCCTTTATTTTCTTGAGGATTAGACCAGCAGAATCACCAGGGGCAGAGGCCCTAGGAGCTGTCGAGGAGCTGCTTTCAGAAAATCCAAGAATCTTCCTAAGATTTAGTCTAGCATACTCCCTAGGTTTCGACTGTTTCAGCGTTGTATTGGGTCCCTAGCTGCAGGCGTTGGAAGTTGGACGACAGGAGTATGTTGAGAATCTCCTTCAGACAAGGAGGATTGAGTCTTTGCAGGCCTTATTTCTTGTTCAGCCTCATCCTTGTCCTGATCATCCTCCTCCTCCTCCTCATCATCATCATCATCACCATCCTCTTGCTCAGGATCATTCAGGACATCACCTTGAGCAGCAGCTTGGGGGTCATCCGCAATCTCTAATCCTTTTCCTTTGGGGATGTAGGGGGCAGGGTCTTCAGTTTCTTTGTCTTGTTCTTCTTCGTCAACAACAAAGGTTGCATCCATCTCCTTAGAAAGCTTCCTGGTCTAGCCAGCAAAGTCCTTATCAGTCACATTCTTGTACTCACACTCTGAATCATCAGTGTGATACTGCTGAGTAGTGGTCTTAGCATGAGAGTTTGGTGCAGCTTCGACAATTAGGAGAGGAACAAATTCCACATTTATGGGTTGGTTAATTTCATCAAAAGAGCTATAATCAGATCCAAAATCAGAAGTTGGATGATAAGTAGGCTCACCTTGGCTATTTAGAATAACTGTAGGTGAATGAGGGGCATTCGAAGGTTGCAAGGCAACACCTGCACCAGCCTGTCGACAAGAGAAGAAGTTAAGTCAAGGTTATAAGAAGAGATCAAAAAGGGTAAAATATTAAGTTAAATACATGATTCTCTTTGCCTCTGGGACTTGAGTTGCCACTCTCAGGAGTGCCAGTAGTAGGCTTCACCATAGGAGTGGGAATTTTAGCCTCGACAACACCCTCATTGGGTGCTTTGTTAAAAAATTTGGCCACCTTAGATGGAGGTTGGCCAGCAACACTAGGAGACTGTGCAATCTTCCTCTTCCTTTTGAGGGGTATATCCTCAGGGGATTCATCATCATCTACAGTGATGACAATGTTGGAGGTATTTTCCCCTTTCTTGGAGACGCAAAAGGCTTTTTGGTTGTCTAGCAGAAAGACCAAATATTAGAATACAGACACATGAGAGGTTATCTAAATTAAGGATGATAAGATACCTTAGTGCCTTCTTTGTTCTCCGTCTGTATTACCATGCCTTTATTGGAAGTGGTTCTTCTGGTGATTGCTGGAAGTGCCAAAAACAATTGTCACGAGTTAATAATCGATTACTCAGTAAGGGGAAATAAAGACTTCAAACCTTCATATATTTGGGATTCGATGCTAACGACTTCAAGCCCTATATGAAGGTTCCCTTTGAAACTATCCATCCTATAAACAAAGAATCTGGGAATTAAAAAGGCTTCCCAAATTCCATCAGAGTCCATATGAAGCTTCCTTTTAGGGGAGTTAGGGAATGCCCTAGTGAACCACCTGGGACCATACTTCCTACCAGCAAAGGGAGCCATATATGGTGCAAAATCATACTGATGTGCAAACATCATCACAAAACTAGATAAGGCCCCATTTAGGGTTACGCCTTCATCATTGGGAGTAAGCTTGGCTAGTCGAATGCTCTCAGTACTCCTTAGCCTGATCTCCTCTGACTCCTCATCAACTTTTCCTTTCCTGGGAAGGACGGGCTCAAAGGTGGCATTCAACCAAAGTTGAAGAATCTAGAGAGGACCATTGAGGCTCATAGAACTAGAGTTATGGTATGGGTCCCTCAGTCGAGTCACTCCCTCACTAAGAGACTCATAGAGTTTGGCCAGGATGAGCTTACTTAAGCAAACCTTCCTGTTATTGTGAAGCTGGTTTGCTAAGGGTAGATACTTCTTCGCCACCTGTAGAGACTTGGTGCATAAGACATATCTAGACATCTAGAATGTAAGGAAAGCAGTATGTTCCTCATAAGAGACTACCTTTTCATTTGGTTTGGAATGATAACTGAGGAAGAGAGTGTATGTTAGTTTGGATGTGTTGAAGCCGATAGTGTCTTTGACATCAATGGCAGGGTCATAAGCAGGACCATCAGGTTGAAACCCTATGATAGCGGTTATATCAAAAAGAGTGGGGGTAACCATCTGTCGCTCCCCGGATTTCCATCCTGGTACAAACGCGAAAGTGGCGCGGAAAAGAATAGAGTCGCCAGCCAGGCATTTTTATCCCGAAGGAACTGGAACAGTAATGCTGCACAAACCAGAAGAAAAGAAAAGGAAGGACACGGGTCCTGCGAACCAAAGAGACTGAGTTCGGGAGTCGGTTACGACCTGGGAAGGTATTAGCACCCAGATCATCCGCCGTACCCGACGGGATCCACGCTTGCAAAGAAATCTGCCTCAAAGGGTGAGGGTATGAAAGCTGCTGCTAAAAGAAAAGAAATGAACTGGAAAGAAACTGAGAAAGGAACTGAAAAAGAAATGAAAAGGAAAAATGTAGGGAAAATAAAGATTGTGCTCGAACGGGCCCTACCCCGCTGCCTACGTACCTCATCAGGACAATGAAGATCAGAGACGCTGTAGTTCCCCTAACTAGGGGTGGAAAAGAAATTGCTTGTGAATTAAGGCTTGAACTGCCTATGCCCATGCTCAGGTGTTGCAGACTCGGAAGACGAGTGTGTAACCGTCTTGCAAAGTGACAAGTAGGAGCAAGTTCGCGTACAGAGCGAATAAGATGAGAAAAGAATTCCCGAAGGAAAGACGCTTATTTAGAAGCTTTTTATGAGTGTGTCACAAGGAAGTGGACTCAAGCTCTTTTCCATGGAATGTGCACTTGTCACTACATTCCAAGATGGAATAATAGAACAAGCACACTCAAGTATGGAGAAGATCCCCAAAACATGAACCCAGAGATTAGGGCCTAAGCTCACTAACTCATTAACTTATTAAGTGTTTTTGGTATTTACAGTGAAGAAGTGTTTTTTATGATTTTCTTCGTGAAGAAGATACCTTGATCAGACTTGTGCATCACAAGGTAAGCTTGTACTATCCCAAGATGGGAAGACTACAAGTACCTCATGGGATAAGGCTATTGCTCAAGGTATAACTTCAAACTTTATTAGGTGTTTTCTTAGGATTTTGAGATGAGAAGAGAAGAAGAACCAAAAGGATCACAAAGGTAAAAGTCTAATGGGGGACTAAAGAAATCCTAAGTATTGTCATGCATGGATATCATAAGGTTAGTGTGGTTTTCTATCCTAAAGAAGAAAGAAAGAAGAAGATAAGAAGAAAAGATATGAGAAGATGAGTAAGGCCTAAGCCCAACAAACAAAGGTTAGCACAAGTAAGAATAAGAAGAGAAGAGATGAGATTTGGAGATGTGGGAATCACTTCCACACCTCTCACTTATCATAGCCCCTGAAAGGTTAGCAACATAAGCATACAAGTGAAATGAAATGAACTTAATGACATGCCAACATCATACAAACAGAAGTGAAGTCATATATACAAATGTTAAATGGATATGCAAGTTACAAGAATGAGAGAAGAAGCATGCAAGTCAATTAAGATGCAACATGAATCACATGGCAAGACAAAGCAAACATAATGAAATGCAAAGCAAAATGCACACAACATGAACTCAAGACATATAACCAGAACCAAATCAAGTTGAACAAAGGATTAATAAGCAAGAGAGATGAAGAGAAGAGAGGCATAAGACCAAACAATCACAAAATGGAAGGAAAGAAGTAAAGAGATGAGGTGAAAGCACATAAGAAATGGATGAACTTAAAAAGTAAACCAATCACAAAGTTTCTAAGACACAAACCCTAGACCAAGACCAGGATGGTACCCATACCCCAAAGAGATCCCAAATGAGAAGGAGAAGTTGGCACAAGTGCCCTTCTAAGCTAATAAGAGACCTTATGATCAAAAGGAAGCAAAACGGGAGAAGGTAAGAACAAATATTCAAATCAAATCAACAATGCATCTAAAAATTCCACAACTTAGGACAAATGATCCTCAAACATGATATAACAAGACACCAAAAGGATTGGGAGAAATTCAGAAGCTAAGTAGGTCAAGAGAAGGCTTAAACATGAACTAGGGTTAAGAAACTTCACTTACAAGGAAAGGACCAAAACACAATGAAACAATTTCTAAAAATCAGGGTGCTCAAAATGAATCAAAAAAGAATCAAAAAGAAACTCAAAAAGATGAACACTATGGAAATTGGACAAGTCAGGGTGCTCAAAAAGGACTTAAAATGAATTAATTAAGATGCACAATTAATTGACACGTGGATATTAGAAATAAATGGGAAATAAAAATATGGAAAATTAGAGAAAACTCAAATGAACATTCTAGAATTATTTTGGAATTGTTTGACACTTGGAGGTATTTTTAATAATTGAAAACCAAAATGAAATAAAGAAATAAAAGAGAAAGAAATAAAAATGAGAAATAGGGCTGGGAGGTGTGGATAGTGAAGAATTCAGTTGAAATGCATTGGGGCCAGAACCAGGTGGGGTGCGAATAGAAGTGAGAGGCCCATAAGCCTGCGCAAGTATATGGCACATAGGGTGGAAAATCAGAGGAAAAAAACAAAAAAAACAATGACCATTGGATGAAAGCAACGCATCTGGTGAATGAATTCATTAAATGACGTGTCATTATGGTTGGATGAGAGCTGAGGACGCATGAGTGTTATTGTTTGGTGAACAACATAATAAATTAAAATAGGAAGCTGAGGGCACGTGAGAGAGATGAGGGATTCATTAAAAACGTGGCATCCTCATGTGCGTTGAGATGAAGATCCAAGGGACCAGGACTCGTCTTCAACCTCAAAGCCCTAGTTCATCACTTTTCCAGATTCCGGTGACCGGAGCTAGGGCTCCGGCACCGGAAACATCAACACATGAACAAACAACAATTAAAATGAACAAAGACCTCCAGATTGGGTAATTGAGGTGCTCTGATTTCAAAAATGGCATTGAAATTTTCATTGGATCAATGAATCTCACAGATCGAAAGCAAACAGTTATGACTAAGAAACTTCAAATTCAAATTACACACTCACTAATGCACCAATTTCGAAACTAAACATGGCAGAATGATCAGTGAACATCAAGGATCATAAAACACACAACCAATTTCATTTTCAGATCTGAAGATTTGGATGTTACCTAAACTTGCAGATCTTGAGAAAACGTGCTAGAAGTCCAGATGATGAAGCCAAATCACTCCAAATTCTCTCTAGTTGCAAAATAAATGCAACTAGAGCCTTGAATCTTGCTGGATCTTGAGCTTTGGTGATTTTTTATATATCCTCTCATGAGCCAATGCTGAAAAAATGAAGAAGTTTGCACGTGTGGATCAAAAGTTTTGGTGATTTTTGCAAATTTTGCAATTTTGGTGTGATATCATGTAATCCTCATGCTTTCCTTGGCCTCTTGCCCATGTGCACTCTAATATGATCCCTTAATCTCAAATAAACAAAATCCTGGCCAATAGATCAAAGTATCACACTCTTTTCATGCTCATGCAAAATTTTCACCTTTTGAATAACATTCTTGTTGTGCACGAATTTGTGAATTTCTTTGGAGCAAAGTATGCCAAATACATTTTATTTTAACATTGGAACCTTACTTGATCCATTCCAACACTCAAAATTGAGTTTCACATCATTTGGCTATTGGTGCATGCATGAAAATCAACATTTGCCCTAATTTTGAAGGAATTTTCGAGGGCCTTAGATTCCAAACCAAGAATGCTATGAAAAAGTACTTGTACTTTTTGAAAATGGGAGGCCTTAATCTCCAACTTTCATGTTTGACTTTGGTCCATTTGAAGAATTTTTGATTAAGTTAAGGACACTTGAATTTTAGGGCAAAAGTTGCCAAAAATGGAATTTCCTTAAAACCAAATTTGCACCACATTTGCAAAACCCCTCAAAACTTCATGATTCTTGATCTTTGAACTTGCCAAACCTCTTCTAACATTGTAAGAACATCCCTTGGCTAGAAAAATTGGGTTGGACCCCTTGAAATCACACAGTTGACTCTTTTGAGGCACAGTTGACCAATTACTTCATCTGCAAGCAACTGAAGAATTTACTGACTTCCACAAGGAATTTCCTCTTGACATATAAAAGACTTTTCCCAAATGAAATGGCCAAAGTTTTAAGGTTTTAAAGCATGAATCTCAACCCCTAATTTAGGACCATTGTGTAGGAGCTTTGCCTTAACCTGGAATCCCTGGTGATCTTCCAACCTTCTGAGCTTTTGCAAATGAACTTGAGCTTGTAATTGCAATGTAGACTCCTCATAGGACTTGTACAAATCCATTGGGCCCCTTGTCATGGCTTGAAATGCCTCAAGAACCTCCACAGATGATCATATGCCTAATGCTGGGTCATGAAGAATGTTATGCCTCATTTTTCCATGCTAGGATGCTAAAAATATGGTATGTTCATGATGAATATGATGTGATATGATGCTTAAAATGAAAAGGGCAAATTTGGGGTGTTATAGCTGCCCCTATTCAAACAACTATTAATCTGAAAAGGACGGTAGCATGGGCTATCGACTGTTCAAGATAAACTGTGGTTGAATACCAAGAAGACCTGAAATTTGCACTCTGACGAAGAATGCAAAAACTGGGAAATAAACCCAACCAAATGAAGCTTTGGTGACTGAAGGGGAGAAAAAGCAGACGAGTTTCTTCCAAGTTGAAACTGGTATCTGGAATAAGAATACATTGACAGACGAGTCTTCTTCGAACAATCCTGTTACGCCAGGAATTGGACATACGAGTCCTCAAATACTTTGCAAAACATAAGACTTGAGACGGACGAATCCCCTTCGGATACACCTGTTACGCCAGGACCGGGATGCACTTAAGTCTGTGGGATAGACATGCATAAACAAGGTAGACGGACCCTCTTCATATATTATTCGTGGATATATGGTATAAGACAGACGAGTCTTCTTTGAGCAAAATTTTTGCGCCAGGTGCAACACTAATAATTTTGATTGAGACAGACGAGCCTCCTTCAGATATACCTGTTACGCCAGGACCGGTAACCATTTTGACATTCATTCCCACAATCAGGATTTTAAACCTCTTCAATACAGACGAGTATTGGATAATCATCATGATAACACAGACGAGTGCCAACAGTCAATGATATAGACGATGATCTAAGAAACACAGACGAACGCTTAAAGCAATGATACAAACGAGTATCAGCCACTGGTACATACGAATACCAAAAATTCAAACATAGACGAGCATTTGGAGTAGCAATACAGAAGAGTACCAGGATAATCAGCAAATCCACACATACAGATATAAGTTAACACAGACGAGTGTTGGGGATGATACAAACGAGTATCCAAACAAAGCAGACGAGCTTTAATCAGATAACAAACACATACGAGTGTTGGAAAGTGCAGACGAGCAAACAACAGAGATTACTTATCAAACACATACGAGTGTTGGGGAATTGCAGACGAGCAACAACAGATATCATATACCAAACACAGACGAGTGTTGAAAATTGCAGACGAGCAACAACAAGTATTAAACATCAAACACAGACGAGTGTTGGAAATTTCAGACGAGCAATATCATGGTACTCATGGGACACTGCTGGGGAAAGCAAATGAACAAACCAAAATGATAACACAGACGAGTGTTGAGAAATACAGACGAGCAGTAATAAAGTACGAACACCGACGAGTGCTGGAAAGATGCAGATGAGCAACAAACAAATGCCTGATTGGCCACAAGAGTTACAACTCTGCAGGGGAAGAACAAGTTTAGAGGCCCTGGCACCTAACTGTGACATGGGGTGATGAATACCTGACTGTATCATCATATTAACCCAAAGGAATGGCAACTTTGCTGGGGAGCAGCTCACTGATGGGAGTGAAAATCAAATATGAACTCTGTGGGGAAGGATCATCTTCAGACTTGGATGGGAAAGATGCTTCAACAATGCTCTAGATGGGGAGAGAATTTTGCTAATTCTCAGCTCTGTAGGGACATCAGACATTCAACTTCCTGTTGGGCATACTCCACTGGGGAATAATAAACTGCTTGGGCTGTCTGCCAAGACATAGCTGGGGAAACCCTGCTTGGGAGAATGTGACGCCATCCTGCAACCTGCAACAAAAGAAAACACAAGTGTGCCCCAGGACTTGCATGGTATGATCTGTTCATCCATTGTCACTCGACACTCAAAGAGGGTTTACAGTGTTTCCATGCATGTCATTTTCTTTCAAATTATCACCATGTTTTAAATGTAATGCTATTTTTGCCAAATATTCAGGACATTTTGCAAACAAAAATAAACACAACACAACTTTTTGACTGAATTTTCTTTTATTTGAAAGGCCTCTGAATAGGCAAAGATTTACATCAGGAAACAACCATCTGGAAAGAGGTAGCCACCATAAAATTGAGGAAATAAACTATCCTAATGCCAATGGGCATGGCATCCCAATGAATTCCATTTCTGCTATGACCAGCACGTCTTCAAAACTCTCCATTCTTGCCTTTGCTTTCTGAAAAGATGAGGAGACTGATTCCTATCCTTATGATATTGCCAGGATGTACAAAACGATGATTTGGTTCAGATTACTCGGATCGCAGTTATTCGCTTATTCCCTTGTTTTGCGTGGATCACCCTTTCGGGTTTTCAATCCACCGGGATACCCTTTTTTGCCTGAGCTGTCCGATGTGGCTTTTCAACTCAGCGGGTGTACATTTTTTTTATTTTTTTTCCCTAACTTTTTCCCGAGCTTTTTATTTTGTTTTTAGCTCGTCGGGATGCCCTTTTTTTGCCTGGACTTTAATTCTATTTTTGTGGCCAGCGGGTCTCTTTATGCGAAGTATTTTTTAACTGCGTCCGAATTAACAGGGGACTGGAAGTCATCTCTATCCATAGTAGTGAGCATCAATGCTCCTCCTGAGAAGACTTTATTCACTATGAATGGTCCTTCGTAGTTTGGGGTCCACTTGACCCTGTGATCTGAACTTGGAGGAATGATCATTTTCAACACAAGCTCTCCCACTTGATACTCCCGAGTATGTACTCGTTGGTCAAATGCTCGCTTCATTCTCATCTGATAAAGTTGACCATGACAGATAGCCGCTAATCTCTTTTCCTCAATTAGACATAGCTGATTGTAACGAGCACGCACCCATTCAACCTCATCCAGCTTCACATCCATCATCACACGCAATGAAGGAATTTCTACTTCAACAGGCAAGACTGCCTCCATACCATATACCAGAGAGAAGGGAGTTTCCCCAATTGACGTCCTGACTGACGTTCGGTATCCATGCAGTGCAAATGGTAACATCTCATGCCAATCTTTGTAAGTGACAACCATTTTTTGCACAATCTTCTTGATATTCTTGTTTGCTTCCTCTACCGCACCATTCATCTTTGGTCGATAAGGAGAAGAATTGTGATGCTGAATCTTGAAGTCCTGACACAACTCTGCCATCATCTTGTTGTTGAGATTATAACCATTGTCAGTAATGATTCTTTCGGGCACTCCGTATCTGCATATGATATCTCTTTTCAAAAATCTGGCAACCACTTGACGAGTGACGTTGGCATAAGATGCTGCTTCCACCCATTTTGTGAAGTAATCAATCGCGACCAAGATGAAGCGATGACCATTTGAAGCAGTTGGCTCTATCTTCCCGATCATGTCAATGCCCCACATAGAAAAGGGCCAAGGAGATGACATGACGTTGAGCGGGCTTGGAGGAATATGCACTTTGTCTGCATGGATCTGGCACTTGTGGCATTTACGAGCAAATAAACAACAGTCTGCATCCATTGTCATCCAGTAATACCCCGATCTCAGCAATTTCTTAGCCATAACATGCCCTCCTGCATGGGTACCGAAAGATCCCTCGTGGACTTCCTGCATTAACAGGCTTGCTTTGTGTCTATCCACGCATCTGAGCAAGACCATGTCAAAGTTCCTCTTATACAAAACCCCATCTGTATTCAAGAAGAAGCTAGCAGCAAGTCACCTTAAGGTCTTCTTGTCATTGGATGATGCACCTGCTGGGTATTCTTGCTTTTCCAGGAATAACTTGATATCAAAATACCAAGGTTTCTCGTCAGACACTGCGTCTACAGAGAAGGCATGAGCTGGAGCGTCAAGCCTGGAGATGTTAATTCTGGGCACATAATTCCAACACAAGACTTTGATACACGAAGAAAGAGTGGCCAATGCGTCGACAAACTGATTTTCACCACGTGGTATGTACTGAAGCTTAACTGTCGTGAAGAACGTCAACAGCTTTCTAGCATAATCCCTGTATGGAATTAGATGTTGTTGATGTGTATACCACTTGTCGGTAATCTGGTTAATAACGAGGGCTGAATCTCCGAATATATCGAGGGTCTTAATCCGAAGATTAATAGCTTCCTCTATTCCCATTATACATGCCTCGTATTCCGCTTCATTGTTGGTGCAGCTAAAAGTAATTCTGGCAGCGAAGGGAAAGTGAACACCTTCGGGAGTGATAAGAAAAACACCAACTACACGTCCATTGATATTGACTGCCCCATCAAACATTAACTTCCATTTGGATTCAGGGTCTGGCCCCTCCTCCGGAAGTGGTTCCTCGCAATCGTTTGCTTTGAGGTACATGATGTCCTCATCAGGGAAATCAAACTTCATTTGCTGATAATCATCTTCAAGAGGTTGTTGTGCAAGGTAATCCGACAATACACTTCCCTTTATGGCTAAGAAGTATATTGGATGTCATATTCAGTTAAAATCATTTGCCACCTGGAAACCCTTCCGGTTAATGATGGCTTCTCAAAGATGTACTTAACAGGATCCATTTTGGAAATTAGCAGTGTCGTATGAGTCAACATGTACTGTCTCAGTCGGCGAGCAGCCTATACCAAAGCGCATCAAGTTTTCTCGAGCAGTGAGTAACGGGATTCACAGTCGGTAAAATTTTTGCTAAGGTAATAAATAGCATACTCTTTTCGACCAGACTCGTCATGTTGGCCTAGAACACACCCCATTGACCCTTCTAGAACAGTCAAGTACATGATTAAAGGTCTTCCTTCAACTGGAGGCATTAGAATTGGAGGCTCCTGCAAATATTCTTTTATCTTGTCGAAAGCTCTTTGGCAGTCTTCATTCCACCTGACCGTTTTCTCTTTTCTTAGCAATTTGAATATTGGTTCGCACGTGGCAGTTAGATGAGATATGAACCGAGAAATGTAGTTCAACCTCCCTAAAAACCCGCGCACTTCTTTTTCTGTTCTCAATGCAGGCATATCTTGAATTTCTTTTACCTTTGCAGGATCTACCTCAATTCCTTTCTGACTAACAATGAAACCCATCAGTTTCCCGGAACGCACTCCGAAAGTGCACTTGTTTGGATTCAACCTCAGCTTATATTTTATCAGTCTATCAAACAGCTTCTTGAGATTGACCAGATGCTCTTCTTCGTCTCGGGACTTAGCAATCATATCATCCACATAACACTCTATCTCCTTGTGAATCATGTCATGGAACAATGTGACCATAGCCCGCTGATAAGTTGCCCCGGCGTTCTTCAAACCAAAGGGCATGACCTTGTAGCAGAATGTACCCCACGGGGTAATGAACGTTGATTTCTCCATGTCTTCCGGCGCCATCTTAATCTGATTATAACCGGAGAAGCCATCCATGAAGGAAAATACCGAGAATTGAGCAGTGTTATCTACCAGCACATCAATGTGAGGCAACGGAAAGTCATCTTTTGGGCTCGCTCTATTCAAATCCCGGTAATCAACGCACATCCGGACCTTGCCGTCCTTCTTCGGTACAGGTACAATGTTAGCTACCCAAGGTGGGTAACTAGTTACAGCAAGGAAACCGGCATCCCATTGCTTCTGAACCTCCTCTTTGATCTTCATCGCCATGTCAGGACGAGTTCTTCTCAACTTCTGTTTCACAGGAGGACATTCTTTTCTTAATGGTAGCTTATGCACAACGATGTCGGTATCCAACCCTGGCATATCTTGATACGACCAGGCAAAGATATCCACATACTCACGCAGCATACCAATCAGCTCCTTCTTGACTTCGGCCTGCAGACTGGCCCCAATCTTGATCTCTTTCTTCACATCTTTAGTGCCGATGTTGATGATCTCAATTTCTTCTTGATGAGGTTGAATAACCCGTTCCTCTTGTTTCAACAATCTGACCAATTCTCCAGGGAGTTCACAGTCTTCCTCAACCCCTTCATCAGCTTGGTATACAGGATTGCCAAAGTCATGTGTGGTCATAGTAGGAATATTATCAATGGAATCCGGATGATCAACACTGCACAGATGATGTGCTTATTTCAGAATCTGCTTATTTTGCAAAAGAAACGCAAACACAAAAAACAAAAAGGAAAAACACATTTCCATTTTTATATTTTTTTTTGAAAAATTTAAAACCAAAGAAAGAGAACACAATTTGTCTGAAAATGTCCTTTATTTCATGGTAAAATAAGTGCATAACAAACATGGTGGCCCAATACAATGGATCCTAGCATCTTGGGCAGAATGCTGGATTTGACAATGCAGCATGATAAGAAAAGGAAACAAATAAATTACTCTGGGTGCCAGGTAACTTGGACAATGTCTTCAGCAGACCAGTTCCTCAGCTCCTCTCCAGGCGCACACGGATGAATCTAGTTGTCCCAGTCACCATCATTGTCTCCATCTTGGCTTGTCACACATATTTGGTTGCGGTCGAGCATCCCAGCGCTTGTGAAAGTAATGGCTTTACCACTTGTAGTAGATCCACCAGGCTGATAACCCAAACCAAACTTGTCGTCTTTCTTTTCCAATTCCAGCAATTTGCCCCAGCCTTGGGTGCTTCCTGGCTGAACTACCTCCTTTGCTTGCTTGTAGGAATGAATGGAGGTACCTTCTTTCTCACTACTCTTCTCTACAGGAGTCAAGATGCTGACATTAACTGCTTCGAAGGCTTGACATAGAGTCTCATGGATCTCTCCATCCATCTCCAGATATTTGAATGTTGATAAGTGGCTCACAAAGATGTCTTCCTCTCTGCACACTGTGATTACCTGGCCGTCAACCACATATTTGAGCTTTTGATGCAGAGTGGAGGTTACAGCTCCGGCTGCATGAATCCATGGGCGTCCCAACAAGCAGCTATATGCGGGCTGAATGTCCATGACGTTGAAGATACTTTTAAATACTTGAGAACCTATTTTCACGGGTAACTCAACTTCTCCAAACACTGATCTTCTGGACCCGTCAAAAGCTTTGACAATCAAATCACTGGGTCTCAGGACTATACCATCAACATTGAGCTTCATTAATGCTTTCTTCGGAAGTACATTAAGAGAAGAGCCTGTGTCAACAAGGACATGTGACAACACAGCACCCTTGCACTCCATAGTAATATGTAGTGCTTTGTTATGGTTACGACCCTCTGACGTAAGGTCTATGTCTGTAAAGCCCAGCCCGTGGCTTGCATTCACACTGCCCACTATAGCTTCAAGTTCGTTGACAGTGATTTCTTGAGGAACATAGGCCATCTGCAACACTTTCAACGAGGTCTCTCTGTGTGCAGGAGAACACATCAGCAAAGAGAGAATGGATATCTTGGAAGGTGTCTGGTTCAACTGCTCGACCACCTTATAATCACTCTTTTTGATAATCCTCATAAATTCCTCGACCTCCTTCTCAAAGGTACCTTGCCCAACAACAGGAGTTGTTGTCTCATCATACCCAGCTTGCTTTTCTTTAGCCTTTGCCGAAGCCTCAGCCTCAAGATCCCCTCTCAGAACTGGGGGAACAAATAGACGACCACTTCTTCTGAAACCTCCAACTCCTCCGACGTTTACTACAGTCGGGTCAATAGCAACATACTTGCTCTCAACTTTCTGTCCAGCCACGTACACATCTGAGCCGTAATGCCATGGAATGGCTTTATCGTCTGTATAAGGAACAGGCCCAAGCACAGTGATAGTCACAGGACTGACCTCAGGAGCATAAATGGTTACAGGCTCTCTTCTAGAAGACATCTCAGCTTCATCATAGAATATGGTTATGGTGGACACATCATCAACTTCATTATCAACCTTGTTAAACTGCAAAGATCCTTCATCAATCAAACTCTGCAACCCCATCCTCAGGTCTTCACACCCATTCTCTGAGTCCATACACTTCTCACAATCAGAACTGCATCCTGGAAACACTTGACCTTTCAGCAACCTATCTTTCACTATCAATAGCGGAGTCTTCACTTCTTCTATACTCAGCATCAGACTCAACTTCTCACCACTATCAACAGCATGTATTCTAGGCCCTCCATGATTCGGAATAGGATTCGAAGTAACATTTGGCGGTGGTGCGAAGTTAATCTCCTTGGAGTCTATCAGGTCTTGAACTTTGTGTTGTAGTGCCCTGCACTTCTCAGTTGAGTGCCCGGGTGCCCCTGAATGGAAAGCGCATCTTGCATTGACATCGTACCCCACTATAAGCTCTCCAGGTGGTGGTGGTGCCAAAGTTCTCAATTGTATCAAATTCAAGTCCAGCAATCTGGGTAACAAAGCAGCATATGTCATGGGGATCGCTTCAAGCATCCTATTAGTCGGGCGAGTCTGCCTTGGCTGATAAGGTCTTTGTTGATAGTTGTTACGTTGCGGCTGCTATTGTTGTTGTTGTTGTTGTTGTTGTTGAGGTTGCACCTGCTGTACAGGACTAGAAGGAATTGTGACTGCTGCCACATGCTCATATGGTCTTCTATACCCTCGGCCCCGTCCTCGGCCAAACACAGCATTGGTCTCCCCTTCCCTTCTTCTAGGAGGTCCACTGAAAGCTTTTCTTGCTCCATTCGAGCTGCTTGCACTTGTATCTTGGATCTTTCCCATTTTGAACAAGGTCTCTACCCTCTCTCCAGCAATTACTATGTCGTTGAACTTGGTGGCCAAACAAGACGCCAATCTTTCGATAAACACACCTTGCAATGTCCCCATAAACATATCAGCCATCTCATTTTCCAGCAGTGGAGGTTGCACTCTGGCAGCGAGCTGACGCCATCTTTGAGATATTCTTTGAAACCCTCCTTAGCAGTTTGAGACATGTGTTGCAATTGAGTGCGATTTGGAGCCATGTCCAAATTATACTGGTATTGTCTCACAAAAGCCTCTGCCAGGTCATTCCAGCTCTTAATGTTGACTCTGCTTAGCTTCATATACCATTCCAAGGAGGCCCCAACCAGGCTGTCCTGGAAATAGTACATCCATAGCTTTTCATCATCAGTGTGAGCAGCAATCCTCCCTACAAAGGACTGAAGATGAGTCTTGGGACACGCCGTGCTGTTGTACTTATCAAATGTTGGGACCTTGAACTTGTAGGGGATTCTAACCCCTGAAACCAAGCCCAAGTCAGTAATGTCAAATACCAAAGAATTCTGGGATTGAATAGCCTTGATCTGTTCTGCCATCTCCTCAAACTTCCTGTTCATCTCAGCCCCCTGACCCTCAGCTTCGTCCAGCAGAGTGAACTGTTCGTCCTGTCCGTCCATTTGCACATTATTCATTCCATCATTGATTATGGTAACCCCTAGCTATGTTACAGGGATTTCAACTTGACGTGCGCCCGCACCGTTACGATTACCTCCCTCAGCAGTACCATTGTTCCTGGCTTGACCATTTTCTATCATCTCCCCCAGACGTTCCTGATTCTGACCCATGCCTGCCATCAAGGTCATAAAATTGTCCATCCTTAGTCTCAAGTCAGCTAAGTCAGCTTGCATCTGATCCATGATTCTCTCTCTGTTGACCTTTGTTGGATATCTGTGTGTAACTGGCTGTTCCCGAGCTTTTTTGGGAGCTATAGTGCCTGAAACAACAAGAACGTTAGAAACTGAAGCACTACCTGCAAAACAAACAAACACGTCATATGAAATGCAATGTAACTGCTCATGTTCCCAAGTTTTTAAGCATTTGCATGCCCCAGTTCTGGTATCTACTCCATACAGACACTTTGAGTATTTACTTTTAGACTTTCTCTTTGAAGAGTGTTCAGATATTAGCAGCATCAGACAAACGAGCCTTGCACATTCAAAAATGATAATTTTCACATTAACATTGTATATCATGGACAAACCACTGCCGGCCAAAAGTCAGAGTGCAAACAGAAATATTCCCCGAAGGGTTACAAGCCATTACATGAATAAAAGACAAAACAAATAAAGCAAGACTCCTACAACAAGTCTGTAGGTAGTCTGAAAAATAAACTAAACTAAGGAACTAGGCTCTGCCACATCTACTCTGCCCTTCTTGACACCCGCTCTCAACTTGAGCTCTTCAATCTCCTTCCGTGCCTCCTCCAAGGCTAACTGGCTTTGTGCTAACTACTGAGTATTTTCCCTCCGAATGTTATGGACTTGCTCCACCTCTTCCTTCTTGAAGGCCATTTGCACTTCAAAGAACTCTTCTTTCTCTTTAAACTTCTTCTGCTCTTCCTCCCTTTGGTCTTGCAACCAAACAATGGATTGATGAGCTTCCTTGAGAGTCTTCAAAGTCTTTTTGCATTCAGCTTCCCTCTTTGCTTCCATCAAACCCAACCTGTGAAAGTGAGCTTCCCTTCCAGCGAAGTCTTTCTCTTTAGCTTCCAAGGAGGCTTGGATCTTCTGCAGCTTTCCTTCTGCTTCATTCTTGGCCATGTTGGCAAGATGGTACAGGCTTACCATTTTAGCATTCTCCACTCTAACTTCATGCAGCTGAGCTTCCAACTTCTTGTACTCTTCAAGGGAAACAGTACTACTCTGGCTTGGAACTTCTCTGGGATAAAGTGGAGCTTCTACTGAGAAAGGCATGAGAACTTCTTCTACATGTTTTTGCAACCATGCAGCAAAAGGTGGATACGTCTTGGGATCTACTCTGCCAAAGTCTTTCTTACCCTTCCTTATCCTGTGGGCCCTAGCTTGACAGACTTGTAGAACTAACTCCTTGTTTCCTTCCACAGGAAAATACAAAGACTCAGCAAACTCTTCCATCTGTGGAGGATCTTTCAAAGGGTAGCCAAATTGTTTCCTGGCCAATGTTGGATAATAATTGATCACACCTTTCCTTCCTAGCAAAGGCATTCCAGCAAATCTTCCACAACTGACCAGCAATTCTTTACCTAGCAGATCTTTGTCATATCCCCAGGCAATATCTTCAGAAGTTAGCCCCATCAACCTTCTTGACCATCTCCACTCATCTCTCATCTCCTTGAAGGCACCTGATTTTGGCAGTTGTCTGGAAAACCACTCAGCAAACAAAGAAGCACAGCAGACTACTGGTCCACCCCTACCTTTCTCACTCCTGTAATGCACACTGTAATAGAAATCACCCAACAGAGTTGGCACAGGATTGCCTTTGGCAAAGATAGAGATCACTTCCGAGCTTACAAATTCTTTCTCTCCAGGGAACAAGCTGGACCCATACACCATCAAAGCTAACAAAGCACCAAAGTCACCCCAACTACCCTCTTCAGCATACCTCTCTGCCTCTGGTATGAGCACACTCCAAGGGAGTCCTTTGCCTTCACTATCCTTCAGAGCCTTCTTGACTGTAGCAGCTGGCAAACGACAAACTTTTGCTATGTCCTTTTCTTTAAGCACCACCTCAGACCCATAGAAAGGCAAGGTCTCTCTGACTGGAACATTCAGAATGCTGGCAATCTCTTCCAATGTAGGAGCTAAGATGTAATCTGGGAACACAAAGCAACGCAACAGGGGATCATAAAACTGCAACAAGGTATGCAAACTGTCCTTCTGGTCTGCAGTGGGCTTGTCCACATACTTCAATATCTGGCCATATCTCTTCCTGAAATTGCCCAAGACTTGGTCATTCATCAAACCTGCTAATTTCTGAACACTTCTGACTTCAGGCTGAAGAAAAGTATTGTGAACATTCTTTTTCCTTGTAACTTTTCTGATTTCTGCCATCTGGAGATAAGATTTACCAGAACTGGGAGCTGATTATGAAAAATGGCCTGAAAAATGGAAACATAAACAGTTAATGCAAGCATGATGCAGATGCAAATGCAATGCAGACATATGATCAACTAGGACCATCTGGATACTGGACACTGAACACAAGGACCCTCTGATCAACTGTAAACCAAAAGTCCTCTGAATCACAACTCTCTTATAGAAGATCTCAGAACCACAGTACCAAGAAAACCAGAACACCAG
Organism: Lathyrus aphaca; assembly: GCA_963966055.1. NCBI lineage: Eukaryota > Viridiplantae > Streptophyta > Magnoliopsida > Fabales > Fabaceae > Lathyrus > Lathyrus aphaca. The sequence continues at coordinate 276,380,047 of OZ014520.1, read as the reverse complement.
AACCATTGGACCATAGAACCAGAGATCATAATAAGGACCACTGGAAATGAAGGTATGTAGAGGCCAAGGGTTCCTGCAAACCTGTAAACCCCTCCCAACCTCACTGGTATGCTCCGGGTCAGAAATCACGGACTCTCAAAGCCGAATAGCAATAATACTTTAACCATCTCCGAGAAATGGCTCATGACCAAATCAGGGAATCAATTTGGCATTATATACTACGCAGGGAGGCCTCAGCTGAGTCCGGGAAACAAGGTCATCCTATGTAAGTCCCAGGTGGGCCCTCGGATGCGAATGGGTTTGCCACATAATGTGGTCTTCCACTGTTATCACTAAAGAGGGACGTTTCCACAAGGTTCTCAATGATCGGTCCCCAGTTGCACATAACTGTCAAGGTTATGAAATGAGAGAGGAAGATCCCCAAATCAAGAAATTTCCAAGATGGTCGCAAATCTGGGCGTGGAACTCACTACTACCCCCATGACAAGATCTCATGAGGCCAAAGTGGAACCACTCTAAGTCCTAAGGTGCACTCGAGCCGTGGTAATGAGCTCATCTCTCAGAAACAATATCACCCAAACCCACCAAACAGAAAATCCAGTCCAAACAGTCCAGTATATAATATATGATGCGGAAATAAATACTGAAAACTGTAAATAAAGCTGTAAATAAAACTGTAAATAAAAATAGTAAAGTACAACACACAACAACAAACAAACATCACCCAATGCAACAGAAACAAACAAGCGCTGGGAGAGACTCACAGGGGAACCAGATATTATGGGTTTGATCCCCAGCAGAGTCGCCAGCTGTCGCTCCCCGGATTTCCATCCTGGTACAAACGCGAAAGTGGCGCGGAAAAGAATAGAGTCGCCAGCCAGGCATTTTTATCCCGGAGGATTTGGAACGGTAATGCTGCACAAACCAGAAGAAAATAAAAGGAAGGACACGGGTCCTGCGAACCAAAGAGACTGAGTTCGGGAGTCGGTTACGACCTGGGAAGGAATTAGCACCCAGATCGTCCGCCGTACCCGACGGGATCCACGCTTGAAAAGAAATCTGCTTCAAAGGGTGAGGGTATGAAAGATGCTTCTAAAAGAAAAGAAATGAACTAGAAAGAAACTGAGAAAGGAACTGAAAAAGAACTGAAAAGGAAAAATGTAGGGAAAATAAAGATTGTGCTCGATCGGGCCCTACCCCGCTACCTACGTACCTTATCAGGACAATGAGGATCAGAGACGCCGTAGTTCCCCTAACTAGGGGTGGAAAAGAAATTGCTTGTGAATTAAGGCTTGAACTGCCTATGCCCATGCTCAGGTGTTACAGACTCGGAGGACGAGTGCGTAACCGTCTTGCAAAGTGACAAGTAGGAGCAAGTTCGCGTACGAAGCGAATGAGATGAGAAAAGAATTCCCGAAGGAAAGACGCTTATTGTTTGTTAGTGTATTTTAGAAGCTTTTTATGAGTGTGTCACAAGGAAGTGAACTCAAGCTCTTTTCCATGGAATGTGCACTTGTCACTACATTCCAAGATGGAATAATAGAACAAGCACACTCAAGTAAGGAGAAGATCCCCAAAACTTGAACCCAGAGATTAGGGCCTAAGCTCACTAACTCATTAACTTATTAATTTTTTTTTGTATTTACAGTGAAGAAGTGTTTTTTATGATTTTCTTTGTGAAGAAGATACCTTGATCAGACTTGTGCATCACAAGGTAAGCTTGTACTATCCCAAGATGGGAAGACTACAAGTACCTCATGGGATAAGGCTATTGCTCAAGGTATCACTTCAAACTTTATTAGGTGTTTTCTTAGGATTTTGAGATGAGAAGAGAAGAAGAACCAAAAGGATCACAAAGGTAAAAGTCTAATGGGGGACTAAAGAAATCCTAAGTGTTGTCATGCATGGATATCATAAGGTTAGTGTGGTTTTCTATCCTAAAGAAGAAAGAAAGAAGAAGATAAGAAGATGAGTAAGGCCTAAGCCCAACAAACAAAGGTTAGCACAAGTAAGAATAAGAAGAGAAGAGATGAGATTTGGAGATGTGGGAATCACTTCCACACCTCTCACTTATCATAGCCCCTGAAAGGTTAGCAACATAAGCATACAAGTGAAATGAAATGAACTTAATGACATGCCAACATCATACAAACAGAAGTGAAGTCATATATACAAATGTTCAATGGATATGCAAGTTACAAGAATGAGAGAAGAAGCATGCAAGTCAATTAAGATGCAACATGAATCACATGGCAAGACAAAGCAAACTTAATGAAATGCAAAGCAAAATGCACACAACATGAACTCAAGACATACAACCAGAACCAAATCAAGTTGAAGAAAGGATTAAGAAGCAAGAGAGATGAAGAGGAGAGAGGTATAAGACCAAACAATAAAAAATGGAAGGAAAGAAGTAAAGAGATGAGGTGAAAGCACATAAGAACTACATTCTCTTATGAATCCAGAGCAAAAAGAATCAACAAGAAACTCAAAAAGATGAATACTATGGAAATTGGACAAGACAGGGTGCTCAAAAAGGACTTAAAATGAATTAATTAAGATGCACAATTAATTGACACGTGGATATTAGAAATAAATGGGAAATAAAAATATGGAAAATTAGAGAAAACTCAAATGAACATTCAAGAATTATTTTGGAAATTTTTGACACTTGGAGGTATTTTTAATAATTGAAAACCAGAATGAAATAAAGAAATAAAAGAAAAAGAAATAAAAATGAGAAATAGGGCTGGGAGGTGTGGATAGTGAAGAATTCAGTTGAAATGCATTGGGGCCAGAACCAGGTGGGGTGCGAATAGAAGTGAGAGGCCCATAAGCCTGCTTAAGTATATGGCACATAGGGTGGAAAATCAGAGGAAAATAACAAAAAAAACAATGACCATTGGATGAAAGCAATGCATCTGGTTAATGAATTCATTAAATGACGTGTCATTATGGTTGGATGAGAGCTGAGGAAGCATGAGTGTTATTGTGTGGTGAACAACATAATGAATTAAAATAGAAAGCTGAGGGCACGTGAGAAAGATGAGGGATTCATTAAAAACGTGGCATCCTCGTGTGCGTTGAGATGAAGATCCCAGGGACCAGGACTCGTCTTCAACCTCAAAACCCTAGTTCATCACTTTTCCAGATTCCGGTGACCGGATCTAGGGCTTCGGCACCGGAAACATCAACACATGAACAAACAACAATTAAAATGAACAAAGACCTCCAGATTGGGTAATTGAGGTGCTCTGATTTCAAAAATGGCATTGAAATTTTCATTGGATCAATGAATCTCACAGATCGAAAGCAAACAGTTATGACCAAGAAACTTCAAATTCAAATTACACACTCGCTAATGCACCAATTTCGAAACTAAACATGGCAGAATGATCAGTGAACATCAAGGATCATAAAACGCACAACCAATTTCATTTTCAGATCTGAAGATTTGGATGTTACCTGAACTTGCAAATCTTGAGAAAACATGCTAGAAGTCTAGATGATGAAGCCAAATCACTCCAAATGCTCTCTAGTTGCAAAATAAATGCAACTAGAGCCTTGAATCTTGCTGGATCTTGAGCTTTGCAAGCAAATGCCCTGAAATGGCAAGGTTCTTGATCTTGAGAGATAGCTTGAACAATAGTGTGATTAATGATCCTGAGCTTCCAAGGATCAAGGATCTACAATTTGTTTTTGGAGAGAGATAGTGTGTGAGGATATTTGAGAGAAAATGTAATTTGTGCAAGAAGGTGGAAACTGAGCAATGAGAGAGAACTGAGGCAAGCTGAAACCCTAATTTGTTATATATCCTCTCATGAGCCAATGTTGAAAAAATGAAGAAGTTTGCACGTGTGGATCAAAACTTTTGGTGATTTTTGCAAATTTTGCAATTTTGGTGTGATATCATGTAATCCTCATGCTTTCATTGGCCTCTTGCCCATGTGCACTCTAATCTGATCCCTTAATCTCAAACAAACAAAATCCTGGCCAATAGATCAAAGTATCACACTCTTTTCATGCTCATGCAAAATTTTCACATTTTGAATAACATTCTTGTTGTGCACGAATTTGTGAATTTCTTTGGAGCAAAGTATGCCAAATACATTGTATTTTAACATTGGAACCTTACTTGATCCATTCCAACACTCAAAATTGAGTTTCACATCATTTGGCTCTTGGTGCATGCATGAAAATCAACATTTGCCCTAATTTTGAAGGAATTTTCGAGGGCCTTAGATTCCAAACCAAGAATGATATGAAAAAATACTTGTACTTTTTGAATATGGGAGGCCTTAATCTCCAATTTTCATGTTTGACTTTGGTCCATTTGAAGAATTTTTGATTAAGTTAAGGTCACTTGAATTTTAGGGCAAAAGTTGCTAAAAATGGAATTTCCTTAAAACCAAATTTGCACCACTTTTGCAAAACCCCTCAAAACTTCATGATTATTGATATTTGAACTTGCCAAACCTCTTATAACATTGTAAGAACATCCCTTGGCTAGAAAAATTGGGTTGGACCCCTTGAAATCACACAGTTGACGTTTTTGAGGCACAGTTGACCAATTACTTCATCTGCAAGCAACTGAAGAATTTCCTGACTTCCACAAGGAATTTTCTCACCAAAATTGGTACCTAGGATCCTCTTGACATATAAAATAATTTTCCCAAATGAAATGGCCAAAGTTTTAAGGTTTTCAAGCTTGAATCTCAAACCCTAATTTAGGACCATTGTGTAGGAGCTTTGCCTTAACCTGGAATCCCTGGTGATCTTCCACCCTTCTGAGCTTTTGCAAATGAACTTGAGCTTGTAATTGTAATGTAGACTCCTCATAGGACTTGTACAAATCCATTGGGCCCCTTGTCATGGCTTGAAATTCCTCAAGAACCTCCACATATGATCATATGCCTAATGCTAGGTCATGAAGAATGATATGCCTCATTTTTCCATGCTAGGATGCTAAAAATATGGTATGTTCATGATGAATATGATGTGATATGATGATTAAAATGAAGAGGGAAAATTTGGGGTGTTACACCATCCCACAAGGAAGATGAAAGGTATAGCGGGTATAATCCCAGAAATACAAGGAGGCAGCCATGAGGTTTAAGCAGTAGGGTATATGCGTCTTTGTTAACATTAAAAGATCATATATCCTTATGCTTTTCCAGTGGTCAGCCTTAGTTTTCTATAACTTAGTGTAAACACCCCAAATTTTCCCTCACTTATTTCACCATTTGCTTGTGATCTTTCATGATTGCATTAGTATAAGCATACCATCTCATATTGCATTTTTGTTTCACTGCATTAGTTCAAGTTCATCTGCATCTAGGGTTTGTGATCTGAGCTATCCAAAGATTCATCTGAGCCACTCCAAAGGCCATTAATCACTCCAAGAGGGTCCATGTATGTTCAATCATCATCTTATATCTCTCAAAGATCAAAGAAGTCAAAGAATCACAAGAACTTGCAAAGCATGGAAGCAGAGCCAGGGTTTCACTACACAAATGACCTGAAATTAGGGTTTTGGTTTCAGAGGCCATAACTCCAAATTTCTTGGTCATTCTGTTTTCTAAGGGTCTCAATATGTTATAAGGATCATGTGTACCAAGTTTGATGAAGAAATTCATTGTGGAAGTCATCTGTTCACTGGGTAACTTCTTGAGCAAGTCAAAGCAAAATCAGGGCATCTGAGGCCCCCCAACATGGAACCAAAGTGGATTTTTCATCAAATTGAAGTTATATGATCTTTATTTGATCATTGAAGTGATTGGAAGTTCAAAAAAATGAAGAAAAGTGAGCTAAACCAAAAGTTGCCAAAAATGAAAATGACTTGTAATGTAAACTTTCCATTTTGGGAAAGTTTTTCAACCTCCTCTTTCTCAACCAAAAATGCTTCAAATGAAAAATTGTTGGTCATGAAAGTTGTAGATTGGATCATTCCCTTTTCAAAAAGTACAAGAACAAGTTCTGATTCATTATGGAATTCAAGCTATGGCTTGTCAAAGTTGGCAAAAATCACATAATTTTCAAGAATGCACCAAAGGGGATTTTATGCAAAACCACTTGCCAAGCTATTTTGTGACTTCAAACACACTTCTAAGCATCATACAACCCTTGTGCATTGTCTAAAACTCAGAATTTCCCAAAGAATCTCAAGTTTTCATGCCTTGCCAATTAAGGAATCCAAAAGGGGCCAAAACTTCATGAAATTGCAAAAAGGCACATAACCTTTCATCCACTTGCTGAATTGCCTCAAAACCAGTTCTATGGACCTCCTTGATCTCAGCTGCACCAAGACATGCCCTTGTACCACTTCTGTCCCATCCCATACCTCAAGTACAAACTTTATTAACTTTGTGCAAAAACACCCATACCAATCACCACAGTCCACCACCCACTCAATGCCCAACCAGGACTCTACAAGCATGCTTCAAGGATTCATTTTCATAAGACACACAAGCCAAGAGCTCCAAGAACTCACCATACATAAAATCACTCCAACTGGCAAAAGCTTTCGAATTTCATAACTCAGCCACTAAAACTCAAAACAAATACCACCATTCATCTCAAAATCATCTATTGAACACAAAGCAATCATCAAACCAGCCTCAAAGCACCCTTAACCTGAAACACGATTCTTGGCTAGTTGAAGTGTAATCACACAAACCAGCCATTAAAAACTTCCTCTAAACATCAAAGCTTCATCAGGAAGGTCATTGGAGTCAGCTTGCACAAGAGAGGAGGCCCAAAAGCTCAAAACTGAGGAAGCTCAAGCTCAGGTAACCTCTTCAAACTTTTTTCCAGAAATGCCATTTTAAGTTCTTAGATTGTTCTTCATGCTTTGCTGATTACCATGATATGTTTACTTATGAGAATGGTTGAGAAATGAGCTTGTATGCGTGTTCTGAAAGTTTTGCCATTTTTGAGTTTAGGAAGGTGAGAGGGGTTAATCTGGAGCTTTAGAGCTCCAGAAATGACCTAGGGGTGAGGTTTTGGGTTTGCTCAGGGAGGAGCTGGCCGGAGAAGATGACCGGAGGTCTTCTCCGACCACCTAAAAGTCATTAAGTTGTTTAATTAGGGTTAGGGCAAAGTTTAAACGTAGGTCGTTTGATCTTAGTTTCCCACGTGTGATAGACGATCAGGATCATTTCACTAACTTTAAATCTGGATTAATTTATTAATTAATTAAGTTTAACTGAATTTGAACTTCAGCCATTAGATTGCGCGCCAGGTCAAACCAAAAATCCCCAGTTTAAATCTAAACCATCAGATTAGATTACTTCTGTTTTATTTCATTTTAATTTCATTTTTTCTTATTTGTTTTGCATATTTTTTTTAAAATAGCTAGAAAATCCCAAAAAATATTTTCTTCTGCATTTTGCATCCAAATAATTTTCTTCACCCAAAAATATTTTTATTTTTATTTTTTGCATTAAAAAACAATTTTTAAAATATTTAAATGTTTATTTTAATTAATTAATGGAAATTAATTAATTAAAATATAATTTAGGTTTCTAAAAATCCCAAAAAAATTCACATTGCATCTTAGGACATTTAGAAACATTATCATGCCATTCACACAAATTTCTCTTTTGTTTTGAATCATCTTTGACATTTTTCTTGAATTTAGGGTTCATAAAAATCCTATTTTTGAACCCTAACTTCAAGAATTCTTTTCTGCCTAACCATGAATGGTATGACATTGATTCTTTTTGCATTGATTTTCATATAGCATGTAGTATCTAGAATAATTTTGTCATGAATTGCTTTTTCATTTTTGATTTGATTTGCATTTTTCCTCTTTAGGTACCTTAAAACCCTAGATAACTTAGAAAAATCATAACTTTCTTTAGGTTAAGAATTAGGTCTTCTCCTTTGGGGTGTGATATCATATGGGGTTAGGGTTCATTTGAGTGCATTTTCAATTTTATATCTTGTCATTTGCTTCTATTTTTTACTTTTGCATCTCATGTTGCATTAAAACCCTAATTTCTCATGTTCATTTGCATACATCTTGCATAAGCATTCATACATGAACTTGCCATGACATTTCATACATTCACATGACTTCTAAGACATCATAGGACACATTAGAATCATGCTTGATCATTTATTCATCCATTTTCCATGAAATACATTCATTACATTCCATGAACTTTCATTTGCATTCATGCTTCCTACATGCTTCATTTGCATTCACATCTCTTGTATGATCATTCATAGCACTTGACATGTCTTTGCATCATCTCATAACATAATTTGCATCATGTTTAGTCTTCTGGTTTTGGTTTTCATCCTTGCATACATCTCATTTTCATTTCATTCTTTCTTTTATGCTAACCATTTCAGGTGGTAAGTACTTTGAGAAGTGAATTTGCCTTCACTTCTCACTTCTCTTCTCTTTCTCTCTTATGCATCATTGCTGAATTTTGCATTTGCTTTAGAGTGAGCTTGCTCATTCATGTTCTTCCTTCACTTTCTTTCTTCAAGTAACTTATGTTCTCAAGTTAAGTAAGTTAACTTGTTTCTTCTGCCTCTCCTCCTTTCATCTGCTTCTTCCTTGGTGGCCTTGAAGATCTTTTCTCTTAAGCCTTACAAACCATAGGAACATCCAAGTATGAAAATAATTAGGGTTTTGATTAGTCCCCCTTTAGTTTTACCTTTGTGTCTTCTTTTGTGTCTCTCTTCTCATCTCATAATCAGAGACTAAACCTTTAAGGTTTTAAGGCTCTGTGATTAAGATTATGCCTGCATCCTTGTCTTAGGATGGAGTGTATAACTTTAATCCTAAGTGTTAAACCCTTAATGTGTTTAAATATCTTAAATCAATCCATCTTAATAATCACTAAGACAATAGCTTGTAACTTGGGCCTTGCATTAGGGTTCTAATTCTTCCTTAATTGGTTAAGAAGGACTAACCCTAGTGTTAATGGACAAGTCCCCCTCAAGTTGTCTTACAAACCATAAAATCCACTTCTTAATCTTACCATTAACTAAAATCCACTTTAATAAAGGCTTTGTTTTGTCATGAGGTTAATCCCTAATCATGGATTAAGTTGAGGTATCTTCCTCAGCTTAAATGTTCTCATTTGTTATCCTTCTATTAGGATGGTTTAATGAGTCCATTAAATCCTTGATAATGGCTTAAACTCATTACCTAACACTAAACAAAAACATCAAAAACATCTAAATAATCACAAGTAGGTTAATGATCTTAATCCTACATCATGGTTATTAAGTTTGAGGTGTTTACTTCATACTCAAGGTATTCTCATTACCCCTAATCAGAGGGAGGATGTGATGAGTTTACTAACCCTTGGTTTAGACTTAAGCTCATTATCTCATGACAAATAAAAAAAAGCAATAAAAGATTGAAAACACAAAAACAAACAATAATCATCTCCTTCGGGATTCTTTTCTCATCAACTTCACTAAAAAACGAGAACTCGCTTCTTCTGTCTAATGCAAAACAGTTAGCACCTAAGCCAGACAGGTCATACACTTGAGCATAGACAAGAAAGCAGTTCATCAGTCAATTCATCTTTCAGTCTCTTTGAGTTGAACTACGGTGTTCTGACTTCCTCATTTCACGAGAGGACACGTAGGCATAACTTAACTGTTATCGAACAAAAGTCTCTTTCTCTCCCCCCTCTTCCAGTATTATTCTTTAAGCCTCATTCCTGAGCATTTCACTTCACATCTCTTTTGCACTGACACCTGTACATTATTTTCCAACTTTTGCACATAGATAGCACTAACACTACCCCTTTAAGCACAATATTTCAAGCGTGGATCCCGTCGAGTACGACAGACAATCTGGGTGCTAATACCTTCCCAGGTTGTAACCAACCCCCTTTCTCAGTTTCTCTAGTTCGCGACCGTCTTATCCATCTTTTCTTAGGTTTATGCAGCATTACCTTTCCTTCGGGATAAAAATGCCTAGATGGCGACTCTTTTCCCTTCATTTCATCTTCTCCTCTCGCCGAACGTTCGCGCTTGTACCGGGATGCAAATCTTCGGGAGCGCCAGCTTGGCGACTCTGCTGGGGAAACTTATACTACAACCAGGGCTTCTGGTTCTTTTTGTGGGCTCGTCCTAGCGCTTATTTGATTTGTTTTTATGGGGGTCTTATGTGCTAATTGTGCTTGTTCATTTGCTTTATTTATTGCTTTATGTACAGCTTTATTTATTGCTTTAGTTTACAGTTTTTTATACTTCATACTGTCATTATCATTGTGTTGGATCTGGTTTTCCTTGGTGGGTGGGGTTTCATTGAGTGATTAAGGTCCTATACCTGGGACCTGAGTGACACATAGGCTAGAGTGGCTTCATATTCTTTCCCATTCCATTTCGGTCTGGTGCGGGAATATGAAACACGGTTCAGATGTGGGTTTCTTCTTGAGAACTCTGTGCTACAGATTTTTTGTAGTACTAGGGCTATCTGGGAAGTCTGCTGAGTCTGGATGACCTTTTTATGACCTTCTACATCTGAGGTGAATTAGAGGAGTATCTTTTATGGTTATTGTAAACACTGTACCTCCGGGTTAGAAGTGTTTACACTTCTCATAACTGATCCAAGTCTGAGGATCCTTGTTTTAGAACATTACCTGTGAGGAGGTTTGCAGGAACCCTTGGCCACATCATACCCTGTTACTGTATTGTTTAAGGATACATCATTTTGGACAGTTCTTGTGATTAACCCTGGACTTATGACTCTTTATCTGAGTCCCCCACCTGGTTACTGGATTTTTGAGCCTCCATCCGGACATTTGAACATACATGGACTTTTACCAAGGCAGATAATCAGATCCAGCACTTGATCATAAACCCTTTTGCATATCAATTGCATACATCATTTTTGCATCATTTAACATTTGCTTATTTGTTTTATAGGGTATCCATCTTCATATTTGGTTTGGTTTTGACCCCTTCTGCTAGTCAGACTGCTTCAGTTTTCTTCTCCAGCAATCTCCATCAGTCTGTCAGAGACTCACCTCTTCAACATCTTCTTCAGTGACCTTCTCAGCTTCTTCACCAGCACCCATGGACACTTCAAGAAAGAGAAACATCTCTTACCACTTCTTTGAGCCCACCTTGACTGGCATCAGGCAGGTCCAGTCCCTCATCACACCTGACCATATCCCACTATTCAGAGAGTATTATGGGGGCATATTAGACATGGTCATTTATCTTGATGCATCTCAGATGAGCATGATCCATACATGCTTGCAGTTCTATGATCCCTCACTCAGATGCTTCACATTCCCTGATTTCCAGATGGGACCTTTGCTAGAAGAGTTTTCCTTGTTGATTGGAGTTCCTATCAGAAGAGGGATTCCTTTCAACCCAGAGATGGTTGCTCCCAGAAATAAAGATATAGCCAGGGAATTGCATTTGGAGCCTGCCCTCATTGAGCAGAACATGACAACCAAGACTGGAGTTTCAGGCCTCCACCTAGACTTCTTGATCTCCCAGGCCACCCTGAAGGCTGCAGTAGGAGAATGGAAGGTTGTATGTGCACTTTTAGCCCTCAGTATATATGGGGTTATTTTATTTGCAGATGAGCCCAAGTTTGTGAGTAAGAATGACATCCACCTGTTCTTGTTGAAGAACCCTGTTCCTACCTTGCTGGGAGACTTCTACTACTCAGTACATCAGAGGAATGAAAAGCAAAGAGGAAAACTGATCAGATGTTGTGCTCATCTGTATTACTCTTGGTTGCTAAGACACTTGCCAAAATCAGATACTTTCCTGAACCCCCATCAGCAGAAGAACTGGGCTAAGAGGTTCATTGCCTTAACATCAGGTGACATCAGGTGGTGCACCTAGAGCACCAAAGGCAAGGATATTATTACCAGCTGTGTGAAATACCCTAATGTGCCTCTGATAGGAGTGAAAGGTTGCATCAACTACAACCCTTTACTGTTTAAGAGGTAATTGGGATATGCTTTGGTTCATCCTCCCATAGGACAAGATTTGGCTGAGACTCTCTATTGTGAAATTCAACCCAACTTTGCTGTTGTCAGACAAGCTGCCTGGGCTTGGGACAACATCCAGACTAAAGGGACAACCATCCTTGGAAAGTGCAACAACATTGCTTCAGCATAATATTCTGATTGGTCCCGTACCAGAGCTCAGATCACCCGGATGCCTTTCACCTTGGAAGATACACCTGGACCTTCTATGGTACAACCTGCAGCAACTGTCAGTCTGGAAGATTTTGAAAAGCTGAAAGAGAGGAACACTCAGTTAGCTGAAGCCTTGAAAAAGACTCTCTGGGAGAGAAATGACAATCGTCTGGATAATGAGAGATTGGAAAGACTCAGGATTGAGCATCTGACCAAAATTGAAAAGACAGATGACTACATCAGGAAGGCAAGAGCAAGGGAGTTGGTTCTGAAGAATGCTTGCAAGGAGGAAAAGACTCAGAAGGCTATGGCAGAGCATTATCTGGAGCAGAGCCAGGCTAGGGAATTCTGGGATTCAAGAGACCTCAGTTTCTCGGCAATCTCATCCAGCCTTCGGTCGTAAACTTCATCCCCAACTCCAATAATTGTGAACTGCTCTTCTTGAGGATCCTCTTGCAAGATCCTGCCTCCAGCAGTGTTACCTTGAGTATTCCTTATGACATTAACATCTGGGTTTAGATGAGGCCCAAACTCTGGTGGATCAATGCGAGGCTGCCCATGATCATTGTTACTGGTGGATGGGGTGAGAATTCCTCACAAGTTCAAACCCCCGTGCTTTGAAAGATATAATGGTACCTCCTGCCCGCGTACTCATCTGCAGTCCTTCTTGGGGAGACTCAAAGTTTATACCATGGACGAGAAGTTATGGATGTTCTATTTTGAGGATAGCCTGACTGGAGCATCAAGAGAATGGTATTCACATCTGATCAGGGCCACTATAAGATATTGGAAAGACTTGGCTGAAGCCTTCATCCGTCAATACCAGTACAATCTAGACATGGCTCCCAATAGAACCCTTCTAATGGGCATGTCTCGGTCTTCAAGGGAAAGCTTCCGAGATTATGCTCAGAGGTGGAGACAGCTTGTTACTGTTGTCCAGCCACCCATGTCTGAATGGGAAATGGCAGACATGTTTATGAATACCTTGCAGGGAACTTATATCGACCGACTTGCTGCATTCGCTTCCACTAGCTTTGTTGATGTAGTCATAGCTGGGGAGAGAATAGAGAGTCTTCTAAAGATGGGCAAAATCTCTGACAACGGTGCAAGTTCCTCCAACAATACAAGAAAACCTTTTCCAGGACCACGAAGGACGGGTGAAACAAATGCTATTCATGCAGGCAGGGGCAGACCCCAATACTCTCATAGATCAGTAGCAGTCGTTACTATCCCGGCTCCAGCTCCATAACAGCCACTTTTTCCTCAACAACAGCAACAACAACAACACTATCAGCAACAACCGCACTTTCCGCAACAAATATCATACAACGATAACAACAACAACCAATAGCAGCGCCCCTTTCAACAGAGGCCATCTCAAGCAAATAGGGTCATTGACCCCATTCCTATGCCATATGTCGCCCTACTGCCACAGCTCCTGAAGCTCAACCTGGTTGAGTTAAGGACGTTGGCTCCACCAGATCCTCTCAACCTCCCGAATAATTATGATGCCAATGCTAGGTGTGCCTTTCATTCCAACGCACCTGGTCACAATACTGAGAAGTGTAGAGCCTTGCAAATGAAGGTTCAGGATCTGGTCGATTCCAAAGCTCTCAACTTCGCACCTCCTCCAAATGTTACCAGAAATCCTATGCCTAGTCATGGTGGGCCCAGGATAAATGGCATAGAGGAGGACCAACCATCTGCACTGATTGATAGTGTTTCACATATTCGAACGCCACTGGCAGAAGTCAAAGCTCAACTCTTGAGATGCCAGGTGTTCCCAGGTTGTGAGGCCTGCTGCGAATCTTGCAAGACTGCTATTAATGGTTGTGAGAGGCTAAGCCTTGGCATAGATGGCCTTATCAGAGATGGAATTTTGCAAATTACTGTCGTACCCCGAAAAATACGACCTCACGCGATCCGAAAGGACGGGAGCCGCGCGCCGGACAGACTGAAGAATCGCCACCTAATTCTATTTATTCCCAAAGAGGGAAAGGGAAGATATAGATACAACCCCGGAAGAGAGGGATGAGGACAAAGGTCAACGAAACCATTGCCTAGGTTCGGGAGTCGGTTATGCAGGGCGAAGGTATTAGCACCCCCTACATCCATCGTATTCGATGGGAACCATCTAAGTTACCACGCGCGAAAGGATGTCTATGCTTAAACGAATTACTTGCTAGAGGGAAATGAGTTTTGATTATAAGTTAGATTGATCCTAGGTGCTCGGAAAGGATTGAGATCCTCGTGCCTACGTACTCCCGTGTGCAATGGGAAAGTCAGAGCCTCGTAGTTTAGCCTACTAAGGGAAATGGTTGTTGATTTTATTACCTTTCGTTGATGAAAGGGTTTAGGAGTTGAATGTACTAAAGACTATGGATAGTTTATCTCGCCCAATAAGACGAGTGTCCAGCGTCGAAATAATCATAGCGAGTAACAAGAGCTTGTCATCCTCCTTTCTACCGCTTAAGGCTCGTGGCATACAAATCTTCTCGTATTTATTAAAGTGTTTTATTTCCTAATGACCGCTTGATGTTGGATCAAGGGTTTGGATCTAAAGAGAATCGTTTTGGTTTTTTGAGGTTAGAGGGTGAATGCAAAATGGAGTTTTATTTTGTGGTTTGCTAGCGAGGCACAAAGCGCTCGGCTCGCAAGGTGAGGTGGATCCTAATAAACGATAACCGGAAAAATAAAGTGCGAGTGTGCAAGTGCAACCGCTTGGCGTTGGACCAAGGGTTCAAGAATGAAATAAAATGCGGAAAATAAAATGCGTACAAGGAATGGGAGAGGGATACAAAATAAAATACAGGGGATTGCGAGAAATAAAGGGGTCTCGTTGTAATTAGCCCAAGAGAAAGCGTGTGTGCAGTGTTGTTGAACTATTCGAAGGCGTTCGGCCTTTTTATTCGAAGGCAACTATTCGAAGGCGTTGTACCTTTTTCGGACGCGTCGAGATGTGGTTCGTTTACTTCCTTAGAGCCGGTTAAAATTTGAAATCGTTCTATGAGGAGTCGAATCGTTATTTTTGAAATGCGGAAATAAATAAATAAATTAAATTGAATTGCGAGGATTAAATTAATAATAAATACAAATAATTAAATAAATTAAATAATAATGAGAATATTTATAATGGTATAAAAAATAAATTAAATTAAATTGAATGTTTATTGGTCAAAAATAATAAAATAAAAGAAAACTAATTAAAAGGAGGGTCTCATATTGATTAAACATTTCGATTTAGTAAAATCGAAACAAGTTTAATTTTTTGGTATATCATTGGCCCAAAAATAAAAAAAATAATAATAAAAATTCAAAGATTAAACAAAATGGTAGTGGAAATTATAGACAAACATGTGTAGCAGAATATATTATTTTGAAAACAAAAGGAACTAATAAAAAAAGAACAAAAAAAAAGTCAAATAAAAAGGAAAAAAGAAGGTGTATACTGACTGGTTCATAGTGTTTGGATAAAAAATAAAATGGACCAAAAAAAAAAAACTCAAGGTAAACCAAAAATAAACAACAAGAGGGGTTCTATCCGAAATTAGGTGTATTGTATCTAGAACAACCAAGTAGACTCTAGGTAAGGCCTAAGTTCAAGAAAAAAATCAGGTTTTTAAATAATGTGAAATAAAATGAATCTATCCTAATATAACAAAACACAACCTAAAAAAAACAAAGAGGAAAAACACTAACATAAATGCCACGGTTTCTTCCTCTATGTACCTCGCCAAGTTCGTACGATTCTTACAGCGGCCGGCGATCTCGAACGCTCACGGTGGTTTCTCTGCGAACAGCTCTCGGTCTCTCCTCAACGCGAACGATTCGAGTTGACTCTTTATTTGATCATTTAAGTGCTTGGAAGTTCACAAAATTGAAGGAAAGTGAGCTAAACCAAAAGTTGCCAAAAATGGAAATGACTTGTAATGTAAACTTTCCATTTTGGGAAAGTTTTTCAACCTCCTCTTTCTCAACCAAAAATGCTTCAAATGAAAAATTGTTGGTCATGAAAGTTGTATATTGGATCATTCCCTTTTCAAAAAGTACAAGAACAAGTTCTAATTCATTATTGAACTTAAGTTATGGCTTGTCAAAGTTGTCAAAAATCACATAATTTTCAAAAATGCACCAAAGAGGATTCTTTGCAAAACCACTTGCCAATTCATTTTGGGACCTCAAACACACTTCTATGTATCATAACATCATAGTACATTACATAAAGGTCAGAATTGCCCAAAGAATTGCATCATTCCATGCCTTGAACATCAAGAAATTACAAAGGGACCAAAGCTTCATGAATTTTCAAAACACCATATAAACTTCCATCCACTTGCTGAATTGCCTCCAAATGGATTCTATGGACATCCTTGATCCATGATGCGCATGGACAAGCCAATGAGCCAGTTACACCATTGCCCATACCTCAAGTACAAAACTTTTGACTTTTTGGCAAGAAGCCCATACCAATCACCACAATCAACCACCCACTCTCTGCCCAAACCAGACCTTACAAGCATGCTCCAAGGATTCATTTTCATAACACACACAAGCTGAAACCTCCAAGAACTCAGCATTCCATAAAACTCTCCCTCTTGCAAATTCCTTCGAAACTCACTGAATATTCACTCAAACTCAAAACCAATTTCACCATTCATCTCAAAATTATCCACTGACCATAAAGCAACCATTAAAACAGCCTCAAAGCACCCATAGACAAAACACGATTCTTGGCCAGTTCAGTTGCTACAACACAAACCAGCCACTCTCAAAGCTTTTGAAGCATTATGTCGCTCCCACCAAATGACACAGGGACATAAGGGTTACAGACGCGAACGGTCGGCGAGAGAGAGAACATGAAGATGAACTGAAAAGAGTCTCCAGCTAGGCATTTTTATCCCAAAGGAAAGGTAATGCTGCATAAACCTGGGGAGAGGTGGATAAGACGGTCGCGAACCAGAGAAACTGAGAAAGGGGGTTGGTTACAACCTGTGAAGGTATTAGCACCCAGATTGTCCGCCGTACTCGAAGGGATCCACGCTTGAATGTTTTTGTTTTAAAGGGGTAGTGTCAGTGCTGTCTGTGTGCAAATGCTGGAAAAGAATGTACAGGTGTCAGTGCAAAAGAAATGTGAAGTGAATTGCTCAGGAATGAGGCTTAAAGAGTAATGCTGGAAGAGGGGGAATATAAAGAGACTTTTGTTCGATAACTGTTAAGTTATGCCTACGTATCCTCTTGTGCAATGAGGAAGTCAGAACACCGTAGTTCGACTCAAGGAGACTGAAAGATAAATTGACTTGTGAACTGCTTACTTGTCTATGCTCCAGTGTATGACTTGTCTGGCTCAGGTGCAAATTGTCTTGCATTAGACGGAAGAAGCAAGTTCTCGTTTGTGAGTGAAGATGATGATAAAAGAATCCCGAAGAAGACGATTATTGTTTGTTTTTGGTATTTTCAATCTTTTATTGCTTTTTGGAGTTTGTCATAAGAAAATGAGCTTAAGCCTAAACCAAGGGTTAGTAAACTCATCACATCCTCCCTCTGATTAGGGGTAATGAGAATACTTTAAGTATGAAGTAAGAACCTCACACTTAATCACCATGATGTAGGATTAAGATCATTAACCTAATTACAATTATTTAGATGTTTTTTGAGTTTTTGTTTAGTGTTAAGTAATGAGTTTAAGCCATAATCAAATATTTAATGAACTCATTACACCATCCTAATAGTAGGATAATAGATGAGAACATTTAAGCTGAAGAAGATACCTCAACTTAATCCATGATTAGGGATTAACCTCGTGACAAAACAAAGCCTTTATTAAAGTGGATTTTAGCTAATGGTAAGGTTAAGAAATGGATTTTATGATTTGTAAGACAACTTGAGGGGGACTTGTCCATTAACACTAGGGTTAGTCCTTCTTAACCAATTAAGGAAGAATTAGAACCCTAATGCAAGGCCCAAGTTACAAGCTTATTGTCTTAGTGATTATTAGATGGATTGATTAAGAGATTTAAACACATTAAGGGCTTAACACTTAGGATTAAATTTATACACTCCATCCTAAGAGAAGGATGCAGGCATAACCTTAATCACAAAGCCTTTAAACCTTAAAGGTTTAGTCACTGATTAAGAGGTGAGAGGAGAGACACAAAAGATGACACAAAGGTAAAACTAATGGGGGGACTAATCAAACCCTAATTTTGATCATGCTTGGGTGTTCCTAGGGTTTATGAGGCTTGCAAGAGATCTTCAAGAAGATCCACCAAGGAAGAAGCAGATGAAAGGAGGAGAAGCAGAAGAAACAAGCTAATTACTTCATTTAAGAAGATAAGTTACTTAAAGAAAGAAAGTGAAGGAGGAACATGAATGAGCAAGCTCACTCTAAGACAAATACAAAATGCAACAATTAATGCATAAGAGAGATGAGAAGAGATTGTGATAAGTGAAGGCAAATTCACTTCTCAAAGCACTTACCACCTGAAAAGTTAGCATAAAAGAAAGAATGAAGTGAAAATGAAATGAATGCAAGGATGCAAACCAAAACCAGAAGCATATTCATGGTGTAAATGATGCTAAGAGATGATGCAAATGTATGTCAAGAGTTGTGAATGATCATACAAGTGATGAGAATGCAAATGAAGCATGAAAGAAGCATGAAAGTTCATGAATGCACATGAAATGAAATGAATGCATAACATGGAAAATGGATGAAGAAATGATGAGGCATGATTCTAATGTGTCCTAGGATGTCTTATATGTCATGTGGATGCAAGAAATGTCATGGCAAGTTCTTATATGAATGCTTATGCAAGATGTATGCAAAGGAAGATGAGAAATTAGGGTTTTCATACAACATGAGATGCAAAACTCAAAAAAAGAAGCAAATGACAAGATAAAAAATTGAAAATGCAATCAAAAGAACCCTAACCCCATATGATTCCATACCCCAAAGGAGAGACCTAACTCTTAACCTAATGAAAGTTATGATTTTTCTAAGTTTTCTAGGGTTTTAAGGCACCTAAAGGGAAAAAATGCAAATCAAATCAAAAAGGCAGAAGAAATTTATGACAAAACTATGTTAGAAACTACATGTCAAATGAGGATCAATGCAAAAAGAACCATTGTCATATCATTCTTGGTTAGGCAGAAAATAATTCTTGAAGTTAGGGTTCTAAAATGTGAATTTTATGAACCCTAAATTCAAGAAAATTATCAAAGATGGTTCAAAACCAAAAAGAAATTTGTGTGGATGGTATGGCAATGTCTCTAAATGTTTAAAGATGCAATATGAATTTTTTGGAATTTTTTAGAAACCTAAATGATATTTTAATTAATTAATTTTCATTAATTAATTAAAATAAACATTTAAATGTTAAAAAAATGATTTTTTAGTGTGAAAAATAAAAACAAAAATATTTTTGGGTTAAGAAAATTATTTGAAGTCAAAATGCAGAATAAAAATATTTTTGGAAATTTCTAACTATTTTAAATAAATGATGCAAAATAAATGATAAAAAATGAATTAAAAACTGAATTTAATAAAAGTAATCTGATCTGAGGGATGTCATTGATTCTGGGGAAAAATTTGTTGACCACGCGCCACATCCTATGGTCCACATTCAAACTTCATTAAACCTAATTAACTAATTAATTAATCTAGATTAAACTTAAATGAGCTAATCACCACCCTCCATCTCATGCGGGAAAGAAAGATCCAATGGCCCTAATTCAGACACTGCCTTAACCCTAATTATCTCATTAATCACTTTCAGTTCACCGAAGAAGAGCTCCGGTCGTCTTCTCCGGTGACACCCTCACCTGAAAATTGCTAACTTCTTCCCTAGGTTATTTCTGGAGCTCTAAAGCTCCAGATCAAATCCCCTCACTCCCTTAAGCTCAAATCTACCCTCAAATCACATTAATCATGCTCAAATTCAAGATTCGAAAGGAAGAACAAAAATGGCAGAAATTTCAGAACAATCATAAGAACTCATTTCTCAACTATTTTCGAAAATTCCAAGTTCAGTGTGATTAGTGAAGCATGCTTAATCATTTTGTAACATAAAAAAGATGTTCTGGAAAAATGAATTCAGATGGCTACTTGAGACGAAGCTTTTCACCCTTGAGCTTTCTGGCCACTTCCTTGGTGCAAAAAGGCTCCTTTGAACCTCCTGAGGCAATTGCAATGCTTGGAAAACCTTCAGGATGGCTAGTTATGCGTTTTCACTCCAACAGGATGAGAATCGTATTTTGTATATGGTGTGTTCTTGGCTGATTTTAGGGTTGCTTTGGGGTCAGTGAGTGATTTAGAGATGAATGGTGGAATTGGTTTGAAGATTGAGTGAGTGGGCTATGAGTTTCGAAAGTTTTTGCAAGAGGGAGTGTTTTTGGCAATGCTGAGTTCTTGGAGGTTTTAGCTTGTGTGTGTTATGAAAAATGACCCTTGAGGCATGCTTGTAGTGTCTGGATTGGGCAGAGAGTGGGTGGTGGACTGTTGTGATTGGTATGGGTGAATTTTCATAAAGTCAACATTTCTTGTACTTGAGGTATGAACAAGAATGCAGCTGGCCTTTGGGCATGTCCATGCGCAGCTAACTTCAAGGAAGTCCACAAATTCAATCTTGAGGCAATTCAGCATGTGGGAATAAAGTTATGGGGTGTTTTGCAATTATGTGAAGTTTTGGCCCCTTTGAGAAATCTTGATGTTCAAGTCATGTAATCTTGCAATTCCTTGGGCAATTCTGATCTAGAGGCAATGCACTATGATGTTATGATGTATTGAAGTGTGTTTGAAGTCACAAAAAGCCTTGGCAAGTGGTTTTGCAAAGAATCCCTTTTGGTGCATTCTTGAAATTTATGGGATTTTAGCCAACTTTGATAAGCCATATCTTGAGTTCCAAAATGAATTAGATCTTGTTTTTGTACTTTTTGAAAAGGGAATGATCCAATCTACAACTTACATGACCAACAATTTTTCATTTGAAGCATTTTTAGTTGAGAAAGAGGAGGTTGAAAAACTTTCCCAAAATGGAAAGTTTACATTACAAGTCATTTCCATTTTTGGAAACTTTTGGTTTAGCTCACTTTTCTTCAATTTTGTGAACTTCTAAGCACTTCAATGATCAAATAAAGACCATATAACCCTAATTTGATGAAAAATCCACTTTGGCTCCATGTTGGGGGGCCTCAGATGCCCTAATTTTGCTCTGACTTGCTCAAGAAGTTACCCAGTGAACATATGACTTCCACAATGAATTTCTTCATCAAACTTGGTACACATGTTCCTTATAACATATTGAGACCAATAGAAACAAGAATGACCAAATAATTTTGAGTTATGGCCTCTGAAACCAAAACCCTAATTTTAGGTCATCTGTGCAATTAAACCCTAGTTCTACTTCCATGCTTTGCTAGTTCTTGTGATTCTTTGACTTCCTTGATCTTTGGAGGATAAAATATGATGTTTGAACAAACATGGACCCTCTTGGAGTGATGGAAGACCTTTGGAGTGGCTCAGATGGAACCTGGATTGCTCAGATCACAAACCCTAGATGCAGATGAATTTGAACTAATGCAGTGAAGCAAAAATGCAATATGATATGATATGATTAAACTAATGCAAATATGAAAGATCACAAGCCATGGTGTGAACTTAGTTTGGGAAAATTTGGGGTGTTTACAACTGCCCCTATTCAAACATGAGTTAGCTGTGCAGGATGTAAACGCCTGGCTTATCAGACAAACAAGATAACTTGTGGTTGAATACCAAAGACAGTCCGAAATTTGCACTCACTAAGGAGAATAAGAAAAGGGATATAGATTGTAAAAGGAAAGTAAAGTATGATTATAAAGTGCAGGCGATGGAGGACGACCATCGAGCAAAGGGTGACTGATGGGGATAAAGCAATGACGGGGACGGCCGACATGCTGGGGAAATAAAGAGACCATGATAGGGATGGCCATCCAGTAAAGAAACAAGATTCTCTGGGGATTAAAATAAAGCCAATGATGGGGACGACCATCATGTTCAGAGAATAAATGAAGTAATGATGAGGGACGGTCATCAAAGGTGAAGGACGATCACCTAGCAGGGGACGGCTGCTCTTTACCACGACATAGGACGAATGTCGGAGAAAAAAAGGTCAACGATGGGGACGACCATCGGATAAGCATGATGAAGGACGATCATCAAGAGGTGAAGGACGATCACCTAGCAGGGTACGGCTGCTCTCGGGGTTTATCATGACATAGGACGAATGTTCGATAACAAGATCAACGATGGGGATGGCCATCGGATAAAATGATGAAGGAAGATCATCAAGAAGGTGAAGGGCGATCACCTAGTAGGGTACGACTGCTCTATATCACGGCATAGGACGAATGCCAGATATAAAAGGGTTCCAATAATGGAAACTCCGCTGGGAGTGTCGCTCCCCGGATTTCCATCCTAGTACAAACGCGAAAGTGGCGCGGAAAAAATGTAGAGTCGCCAGCCAGGCATTTTTATCCCGAAAGAACGGGAATGATAATGTTGCACAAACCAGAAGAAATGAAAAGGAAGGACACAGGTCCTGCGAACCAAAGAAACTGAGTTCGAGAGTCGGTTACGACCTGGGAAGGTATTAGCACCCCAGATCGTTCGCCGTACCCGACGGGATCCACGCTTGCAAAGAAACTGTTTCAAAGGGTGAAGAAATGAAAGCTGCTGCAAAGAAAATTAACTGAACTGGATAAAAGAAAAGAAAAGGGAACTGAAAAGGAAATGAAAAGGAAAAAATGTAGGGAAAATAAAGATTGTGCTCGAACGGGCCCTACCTCGCTGCCTACGTACCTCATCTGGACAATGAGGATCAGAGTCGCCGCAGTTCCCCTAACTAGGGGTGAAAAAGATTGCTTGTGTCTTAAGGCTTGAACTGCCAATGTCAATGCTCAGGTGTTGCAGGCTCGGACGACGAGTGTGTTACCGTCTTGAAAAATGACAAGTGGGAGCAAGTTCGTACGATGAGAATGAAGGTGATGAGAAAAGAAGTCCCGAAGGAGAGACGTTTATTGTTTGTCCAGTGTTTTTTATGAGTTTTCTATGAGTGTGGCACAAGAAAGTGAACTCAAGCTCTTTTCCATGGAATGTGTACTTGCTACTACAATCCAAGATGGAATAATAGAACAAGCACACTCAAGTAAGGAGAAGATCCCCAAAACATGAATCCAGAGATTAGGGCTTAGGCTCACTAACTCATTAAACTTATTAAGTATTTTTTTGTATTTTTGATGAAGAAGTGTTTTTTTTATGATTTTCTTGGTGAAGATGGTATCTTGATCAGACTTGTGCATCACAAGACGAGCTTGTACTATCCCAAGATGCGAAGACTACAAGTGTCACATGGAATAAGGCTATTGCTCAAGATATCACTTCAATCCTTATTAAATGTCTTTTTAGGGTTTTGAGATGAGAAGAGAAGAGAAACAAAAGGATCACAAAGGTAAAAATTTAATGGGGGACTAATGATTCCTAATTGTTATCATGCAAGGTAATCCTAAGTTAGTGAGGTTTACTACCCTAAAGGAAGAAAAGATAGGAAAACAAAGAGAAGAAAAAAATAATAAAAGAGGGAGGAAGTAAGGCCTAAGCCCCAACAATCACAATAATAACATCAATGAAGAAAAGATAAGAGATAAGACTTGGAGATGTGAGAATCACATCCACACTTCTCACTTACCAAAGCCCCTAAAATAGTTAGTGACACAAGAATAAATGCAACACAAAATGAACATAAGGTCAAACCAAAGTCACACAATCAGAAGTGAAGTCTTAATCACAAATGCCAAATGCAAATTCAAAGCATAAGAATGAAAGAAGAACTACACAACTCAACATGAAGCACTATGAATCACCATGACAAAACAAAGTAAACATGAGAAGATACAAAGCAAAATAGTCAAAGCAACACCACAAAGTTCAAGACCAGAACCCTAACATGTTAAGAAAGTGCCTAAAGATCACATGAGATGAATAGAAGAAGTGCACAAAGTCAAATACTTACATCAAGAGAAGTAAAGAAGAAAAGGAAGTGACGTGAGCATGCATAAGTGTGAATGACCAGAGGGGTATCAAAAACCTAAGATGGCTCTAAACAACTTAAAGAAGTTGGCACAAGTGCCCTTCAAACCTAAGGAGTGACCATATGATCCAAAAGAAGCAAAAAGGAACAAGTAAGGAACAAAAATTCAAATAAATTCAAGTATACATCCAAAAATTCCACAAACTTGCCCAAATGATCTTAAATCACACAATATCAACATGCCAAAAGGAGAGGATCAAAATCAAAAGCTTAGCCATTCAAATAAAGGTTCAAACATGGATTAGGGTTAGAAGGCTTCATGCACAAGTTAGAGACCAAAATCAATTAAGAAAATTTCTAAAAATCAGAACAAAAATCATCAACAAACTACATCTCATCATGAATCTAGAGAAAAAAGAATCATCTAACAATTCAAAATAATGATCCAGATATAAATTCTACAAGACAGCATGCTTTAAAAGTGAATAAAAAACAAATAATAAAAGAAGAAATTAATTCCAGCATGGAAAATGAAAACAAATGGAAAATAAAAATATCAAAAATTAAAGAAAACTCAAAATATCATTCATGAATTTTTTTGGAATATTTGTGAACCTCTAGCTATTTTAATTAATTAAAAATCAAACTGAAATAAAATAAAATAATAAAAATGAAATAGAATGGGCTAGGAGTGTAAACAGCAAGGAATTAGTTCAAATATGATGGGCTGAAAAAGGGAGAGGTGCGAATAGCAAGGGAAGCCCAAGGGAGTTCGGTCAACTTAGATGATAGTATGTCAATATAATGGTTACAAACAAAAGTCAATAAGAAAAGTCCACACCATCAAAGGTCCATGCGCAGTCAAACAAACTTTAGTCATCTAATCCACTGGTCAGGATGAGGTCAAGTCAACACAAAGTAATCCAATTCAAAGGCATACATCATTAATCTCAAAGTAATCACAAACAACGCATCAGATTTAAAGTCAATACCCTAGGTCAACTAAAGGAAAGGCTCAAATCAAGGTCTACACACACTACCATGCGCTGGCAAACAAAAACAATCAAACAGAAATTAAAAGCACGTGAGAGAGAGCATGGATTTTTAATGTGCTGGCAGTGTATGGATCGTCCAGATCGTAGATCCAACGGCAGAAACATCATCTTCTTCAATTATCCAATTCCAGAATCCGGTGACTGGAGCCCTAGCTCCGGCACCGTAAAATTCAATCTCAAGAACAAAACAACATGAACAGAGCTACAAACCTCCAGATCTGATCATCAAATCAATCTAAACATGAATCCAACACTCAAATACACAAACACTCCATGAATTCATCAAATCGAAACAAATAAAGTTTGACATCAAACTTTCAAATCCAGATTTCTCACTCATTATTCATGCATTTTCAAATCTAATTAGTGCAGTGTACTCAGCAAAGCTTATAGATCACAATGCACATAAGAAAAACAAGTTCTGGATCTATGGATTTCAAGTCATACCTGAGATTGAAACACTTCAAAATCAACAGAATAGAGCCTCAAATGTTGCAGATCCGTGCACTTTGATCTCCTCTTGCAAAATAAATGCAAGAGGAAGCTTGTGAGAGCTTGAATTGAGGAGTTCGAAAGATTTTGCTCTGAACTACAACTTCTTGTTTCTTCACTTTTAGCTCTGATTGATGAGAGAAATGAAATCCTTGCAGCTTATAGAAGAAGAATATGAAGAGAGATGAGAGAGATGTGTCTTGGAGAGAGAGATTCGAAAGTTTTTGCTCTTGTGCATGAAACTTTGAATCTGAGAAATGAGAGAGTGTTAGCTTGCATTTAGGGCATGATTGGCTTTTATATGATGTGCATATTACATTGATTAGGGTTTTATGGTGAGTGGTAGCATGAGTTGTGTGATAGGGGTTGTTTTGCAAAATTGCATGAAGAATGAAAATGATCAATTTGCTCGTGCATTTGATTCCTCCTTGCACATGCTAAGCTCTCATCATAGCCTTTGATTCATGATGAAATGATCCTGCCCCTCAGATGTTGGTATCATGCTTTTCTTATGATCATGCAATTTTGCCTCTTGTGTGGTATACTTCACCTCATGCACGAAATTGATGATATTTTTGGAGCAAAACAACACTTATGCAATGCCTTGTAAGAATATGATCTTATTTGGTCCATGAAACAACTTGAAAATGAGTTTCACAAGTTCTTGCATTTGGATGAAGCTTGAAATTCATGGCATGCCCTAAAATTCAAGTAAGTTTCGAAGGGCCTATCTCAAAAACCATGAGGTCTATAAAAATATACTTGTACTTTTTAAAAATGGGGGAACTTAATCTTCAACTTTCATATTTGATGGCAATTCATTTGAAGCTTTTTTCACCAAGTTATGTGTCTTTGAAAATTAGGGCAAAAAGTTGCCAAAATTAGAAACTTCCATGACCAACCACATGCCAAAAATGGAAATCTCTTCAAAACCTTTTGATTCTTGATCTTTGACCTTGCCAAACCTCTTTTAAGGTTATAAGAACATCCCTTGACTAGAAAAATAGGGTTGGACCCTTTGAATTCCCCCAGTTGACTTCTAGAATGCACAGTTGACCAATTTCTTCTTTTACAAGCAACTGATGAAATACTTGGCTTCCACAAGGAGTTTTCTCACCAAATTTCATCCCTAGGATCCTCTTATCATATGAAATACTTTTCCCAGATGAAATGGCCAAAGTCACAAAGTTTTCATGCCTGAAACTCAAACCCTAATTTGGGATCATTGTGTAGGAGCTTGCCCTAGCTTGAATTCCCTGATGATCCTCCAACCTCCTGGGCTTTTGTGAATGATCTTGAGCTTGTGAATGCAATGTAGACCCCTCATGGGACTTGGACAAATCCACTGGGCCTCTTGTTATAGCTTGAAATGCCTCAAATCCTTCCACAGATGATCATATGCCTAATGTTAGGTCATGAGAATGTTATGCCTCATCGTTCCATGCAACAATGCCAATAATATGATATGCTTATGAAGACTATGGTATGATGATGATGCTTAACAAGAAGAGGGAAAATTTGAGGTGTTACATCTGCCCCTATTGAAACAACTGTTAATCTGAAAAGGACGGTAGCATGGGCTATTGACCGTTCAAGATGAACTGTGGTTGAATACCAAGAAAACCTGAAATTTGCACTCTGCTGGAGAATGCAAGAACTGGGAAATAAACCCAACCAAATGACGCTTTGGTGACTAAAGTGGAGAGAAAGCAGACGAGCTCCTTCCAAGTTGAAACTTTTATTTTGGATAAAGATACTTTGACAGACGAGTCTTCTTCAAACAATCATGTTACGCCAGGAACTGGACATACGAGTCCTCTTCAAATAAACCTGTTACGCCAGGAATGGACATACGAACCCCCATATACTTTGCAAAACATATGACTTGAGACAGATGAATCTCCTTCGGATATACCTGTTACGCCAGGACCGGTGATGCATTCAAGTCTGTGGGATAGACATGCATAATCAAGATAGACGAATCCTCTTCATATATCCTCCGTGGATATATGGTCTAAGATAGACGAGCCTCCTTCGAGCAAACCTCTTACGCCAGGTGCAACAAAAATAAACGGTGCTTGAGATAGACGAATCTCCTTCGGATATACCTGTTACGCCAGGACCGGTAATCATTTTGATGTTTAATCCCACTGTCAGGACTTCAAACCTCTTCAATACAGACGAGTATTGGATGATCATCAAGAGAAACACAGACGAGTGTCATAAGTCAATGATACAAACGAATATCAGACGATGATCTAAGAAACACAGATGAGCACTTCAGGAGATGATACAGACGAATATCAGCCACTGATATAGACGAATACCAGAAACCCAACACAGACGAGCAATTGGAGTAGCAATACAGACGAGTACCAGTGATCACCAAATCATCACATATGGATATAGGCTAACACAGACGAGTGTAAGTGATGATATAGGCGAGTATTCAACCCATTCAAACGAGCTTCAAACAGATAACGAACACAGACGAGCGTTGGGAAATGCCGACGAGTAACAAGCAACCATCAGACACAGGCGAATGTTGGGAAGTGCAGACAAGCAACCAAAATTACAACCATGGGTAACTATTGGGGAAGGCAAACAAGCAATACCAAAGTGGGAACACAAACGAGTGTTGAGAAATGCAGAAGAGCAATAATAAGGTGTGAACACAGACGAGTGTTGAGAATGCAGACGAGCAAATTTCAAACACAGATGAGTGCTGCGAAATATTTCAATGATTGTTGTATCTCAATCATGAAATTC
Organism: Lathyrus aphaca; assembly: GCA_963966055.1. Lineage (NCBI taxonomy): Eukaryota > Viridiplantae > Streptophyta > Magnoliopsida > Fabales > Fabaceae > Lathyrus > Lathyrus aphaca. The sequence continues at coordinate 276,351,532 of OZ014520.1, read as the reverse complement.
TGCGGGGAATGACGATCTTACAACACAACTGGGGAGATGCTTCCTCAAATATCTTTTGCTTGGGAAGAGAGTTTTGATAATTATAAATTATGTGGGGAATGGGCACTCCCATTGCTTGCTGGGCATACTCTACCTGTGGGAGAATAAATTACTTAGGGAGTCCACCTGCTATGACTCAGCTGGGGAAAAATCTGCTTGGGAGAATATGACACCATCCTGCGAAACCTGCAACAACAGAAAAAACATATATGTGCCCCGGGGACTTGTATGGTATGATCTGTTCATCCATCATCACCCGACACTCAAAGAGGATTTCAAATGTTTCCTTGCAATGTCAATTTCTCTTTAGAAAACAAATCACCATGTTTTAAATGCAATGCTATTTTTGCCAAAAATTTAGGACATTTTTGCAAACAAAAGATAAACAAAACACAACTTTTTAACTGAATATTCTTTTATTGAAAGGCCTCTGAATAAGCAAAGTTTTTACATCAAGAAGCAACTACCTGGAAAGAGGTAGCTACCATAAAATTGAGAAAAATAAGCTATCCTAATGGCAATGGGCACGACATCCCAATGAGTTTCCTTCTTGCTATGACCAGCATGTCTTCAAAACTCTCCATTCTTACCTTTGCTTTCTGAGAAGATGAGGGGACTGATTCCTATCCTTCTGATATTGTCAAGCTGTATGAAACGAAGATTTGGTTCAGATTACTCGGATCATAGTTGTTCGCTTATTCCATTGTTTTGCGTGGATCTCCCCTTCGGGTTTTCAATCCACCGGGATACCCTTTTTTGCTTGAGCTGTTCGATGTGGCTTTTCAACTCAGCGGGTGTACATATTTTTTTTTCTGCCTAACTTTTGCCCGAGCTTTTTATTCTGTTTTTAGCTCGCCGGGATGCCCTTTTCTTTCCTGGACTTTAATTCTATTTTTGTGTCCAGCGGGTCTTTTTATGCGAAGTATTTTTTAACCGCGTCCGAGTTAACAGGGGATTGATAATCTTCTCCATCCATAATGGTGAGCATCAGTGCTCCGCCTGAGAAAACTTTCTTCACTATGAATGGTCCTTCGTAGTTTGGGTTCCACTTGCCCCTGTGATCTGAACCTGGAGGAATGATCCTTTTGAGTACAAGCTCCCCTACTTGATACTCCCGAGTACGTACTTGTTGGTTGAATTCTCGCTTCATTCTCCTCTGATAAAGCTGACCATGACAAATAGTCGTTAATCTCTTTTCCTCAATTAAGCATAGCTGATTGTATCGAGCACGTACCCACTCAGCCTCATCAAGCTTCACATCCATCATCACTCGCAACGAAGGAATTTCTACCTCAACAGGCAAGACTGCCTCCATACCATATACCAATGAGAAGGGAGTTGCCCCGGTTGACGTCCTGACTGACGTTCGGTACCCATGCAATGCAAATGGTAGCATCTCATGCCAATCTTTGTAAGTGACAACCATCTTTTGCACAATCTTCTTAATGTTCTTATTTGCCGCCTCTACCGCACCGTTCATCTTTGGCCTGTAAGGAGAAGAGATGTGATGCTGAATCTGGAAGTCCCGGCACAATTCTGCCATAATCTTGTTGTTCAAGTTAGAACCATTGTCAATAATGATCCTTTCGGGCACTCCGTATCTGCAAATAATGTCTCTTTTCAAAAATCTGGCTACCACTTGACGAGTGACATTCGCATAAGACGCTGCTTCAACCCACTTAGTGAAGTAATTGATCGCAACAAGGATGAAACAATGACCATTTAAAGCAGTAGGCTCTATTTTCCCGATCATGTCAATGCCCCACATAGAAAAGGGCCAAGGAGATGACATGACGTTGAGCGGGCTAGGAGGAACATGCACCTTGTCTGCATAGATCTGGCACTTGTGGCACTTACGGGCGTATGAACAACAGTCTGCATCCATTGTCATCCAATAGTACCCCGATCTCAACAACTTCTTAGCCATTGCATGTCCTCCTGCATGAGTACCGATAGATCCCTCGTGGACTTATTGCATTAACAGGCTTGCTTCGTGTCTATCCACGCATCTAAGTAAAACCATGTCAAAATTCCTCTTATACAAAACCCCATTTGTATTCAAGAAGAAACTAGCAGCAAGTCGCCTTAAGGTCTTCTTGTCGTTGGATGATGCCCCAACTGGGTATTCTTGCTTTTCCAGGAAGAGCTTGATATCATAGTACCAAGGTTTCTCGTCAGACACTGCGTCTACAGAGAAAGCATAAGCTGGTGCGTCAAGCCTGGAAATGTCAATCCTGGGCACATAATTCCAACACAAGACTTTGATGGACGAAGAAAGAGTAGCCAATGCATCGGCAAATTGATTCTCATCTCGTGGTATATACTGAAGCTTAACCGTCGTGAAGAACGTCAACAATTTTTTGGCATAATCCCTATAAGGAATTAAATGTTCTTGATGTGTATACCACTTGCCGGTAACCTGATTGATAACGAGGGCTGAATCTCCGAATATAACGAGGGTCTTAATCCGAAGATTAATAGCCTCCTCCATTACCATTATGCATGCCTCGTATTCCGCTTCATTGTTGGTGCAACCAACAGTAATTCTGGTAGCGAAGGGAAAGTGAACACCTTCAGGAGTGATAAGAACAGCACCAACTCCACGTTCATTGATATTGACCGCCCCATCAAACATCAACTTCCATTTGGATTCAGGGTCCGGCCCCTCCTCCGGAAGTGGTTCCTCACAATCATTGGCTTTGAGGTACATGATGTCCTCATCAGGGAAATCAAACTTCATTGGCTGATAGTCATCTTCAAGAGGTTGTTGTGCAAGGTAATCCGACAATACACTTCCTTTGATGGCTTTCTGAGAAGTATATTGTATATCGTACTCTGTTAGAATCATTTGCCACCTTGCAACCCTTCCGGTTAACGCTGGTTTCTTAAAGATATACATGACAGGATCCATTTTTGAAATTAGCAATGTGGTATGGGTCAACATATACTGTCTCAGTCGGCGAGCAGCCCATACCAAAGCGCAACAAGTTTTCTCGAGCAGTGAGTAACGAGATTCACAGTAGGTAAACTTTTTTCTAAGGTAATAAATAGCGTACTCTTTTCGACCAGACTCGTCATGTTGGCCTAGAACACACCCCATTGACCCTTCTAGCACAGTCAAGTACATGATAAGCGGCCTTCCTCGAACTGGAGGCATTAGAATCGGAGGTTTCTGCAAATATTCTTTTATCTTTTCAAAGGCTCTTTGACAATCCTCATTCCACCTGACCGTTTTCTCTTTTCTTAGCAATTTGAATATTGGCTCGCACGTGGCAATTAGATGAGATATGAACCGTGAAATGTAGTTCAACCTCCCCAAAAACTCGCGTACTTCTTTTTCTGTTTTCGGTGCAATCATATCTTGTATTGTTTTTACTTTTGCAGGATCTACCTCGATTCCTTTCTGGCTAACGATAAAACCCAGCAATATTCCGGAACGCACCCCAAAAGTGAACTTGTTTGGATTCAACCTCAGCTTATACTTTATCAGTCTATCGAACAACTTCTTGAGATTGACCAGATGCTCTTCTTCGTCTCGGGACTTGGCAATCATGTCGTCCACGTAGAATTCAATCTCCTTGTGTATCATGTCGTGGAACAATGTGACCATAGCCCGCTGATACATTGCTCCGGCGTTCTTCAACCCAAAGGGCATTACCTTGTAGCAGAATGTACCCCACGGGGTAATGAACGTTGTTTTCTCCATGTCTTCTGGTGCCATTTTGATCTGATTATACCCGAAGAAGCCATCCATGAAGGAAAATACCGAGAATTGAGCGGTGTTATCTACCAGCACATCAATGTGAGGTAATGGGAAGTCATCCTTTGGACTTTCTCTATTTAGATCCCGGTAATCAACACACATTCGGACTTTGCCGTCTTTCTTTGGTACAGGCACAATGTTAGCTACCCAAGGTGGGTAACTAGTTACGGCAAGGAATCTGGCATCCAACCGCTTTTGAACCTCCTCCTTGATCTTCATCGCCATGTCAGGACGAGTTCCTCTCAGCTTTTGTTTCACAGGAGGACAGTCTTCTCTCAATGGTAGCTTATGCACAACAATGTCAGTATCCAACCCTGGCATATCTTGATACGACCAGGTGAAGATATCCATATATTCACGTAGCATACCAATCAACTCTTTCTTTACCTCGGATTGCAGACTGGCCCCAATCTTTATCTCTTTCTTCACATCTTCTGTCCTGATGTTGATGATCTCTATCTCTTCCTGATGAGGCTGAATGACCCTTTCCTCTTGTTTCAACAACCTGACCAATTCTTCGGGGAGTTCACAGTCTTCCTCAACCCCTTCATCAGCTTGGTAGACAGGATTGTCGAAGTCATGCATGGTCACAGCAGGAACGTTATCACTAGAATCCGGATGATCAACACTACACAGATGATGTGCTTATTTCAGAATCTGTTTTTTTTTCAAAAGAGACGCAAACACACAAACAAAATAAAAACACCTTGCCATTTTATTTTTATTTTTATTTTTGTGAAAAAATTAAAACGAAAGAAAGAGAACGCAATTTGCTTGAAAAAATGTCCTTTATTTCATGGTAAAATATAAATGTATTAAAAGCATGGTGGCCCTACAAATGGATCCGTGCACCTTGGGCAGAGTGCAGGATTGACAATGCAATATGATAAAAAAAGGAAATAAGTAAATTACTTTGGTTTCCAGGTAACTTGGACGATGTCTTCAGCAGACCAGTTCTTGAGCTCCTCTCCGGGTGCACACGGGTGAATCCAGTTATCCCAGTCGCAGTCACTGTCTCCATCTTCACTTGTTTCATAGATGTGGTTGCGATCGAGCAACCCGACGCTTGTGAAAGTAATAGCTTTACCACTTGGAGGCCAGTCAGACTCACCAGGCTGATAACTAAGCCCAAACTTGTCATCCTTCTTCTCTAATTCCAGCAACTTGCCCCAGCCCTGGGCGCTTCCCGACTGAACCACTTCCTTGGCCTGCTTGTAGGAATGAATGAAGGTACCTTCTTTCTCATTGTTCCTCTCTACCGGAGCCAAAATGCTGACATTAACCGCTTCGAAGGCCTGACACAGCGTTTCATGGATCTCTCCGTCCATCTCCACATATTTGAAAGTTGATAGGTGGCTCACAAAGATATCTTCTTCCCCACATACAGTGATTACTTGACCATCAACCACGTACTTCAGCTTTTGATGCAAAATGGATGTTACTGCTCCTGCAGCGTGAATCCAAGGACGTCCCAACAAGCAAATATACGCAGGTTGAATGTCCATGACATAGAACGTGCTCTTGATTACTTGAGACCCTATTTTCACAGGTAACTCAAATTCTCCGAACACAGACCTTCTGGACCCATCAAAGGCTTTAACTATCAAATCACTGGGTCGCAAGACGATACCATCGACGTTCAACTTCATTAAGGCTTTCTTAGGAAGTACGTTGAGAGAAGAGCCTGTGTCAACCAGGACATGGGACAAAACAGCACCCTTACATTCCATGGTAATATGCAGTGCTTTGTTGTGATTGTGGCCTTCAGCAGTAAGATCTCTATCTTTGAAGCCCAACCCATGGCTCGCATTCACACTGCCCACTACAGCTTCTAATTGATTAACAGTTATCTCCTGAGGAACGTATACCATCCGCAACACTTTCAGCAAGGCTTCTCTGTGAGCTGGAGAACACATCAGCAAAGACATAATTGATATCTTGGACGGCGTCTGGTTCAACTTCTCAACTACCTTGTAGTCACTCTTCTTTATTATCCACATAAATTCCTCCACTTCTTTCTCAAAGGTACCTTGTTCAGCAACAGGAGTTGTCATTTCTTCGGTCGCTATTTGCTTTCCTTTAGCCTTTACAGCAGCTTCGGCTTCAGGATCTCCTCTCAGAGCTTGAGGAGCAAAAAGACGACCACTTCTCATAAAACCGCCAACACCTCCGACGTTCACCACAGTCGGGTCAATTGTTACTGACTTACTCTCGACTTTCTGTCCTTCCACATACACATCTGAGCCATAATGCCATGGGATAGCTTTATCATCAGTATAAGGAACATGCCCGGGAACAGTAATAGTAACAGGACTGACTTCCGGAGCATATATAGTCACATGCTCCCTTGGAAGGTAATTTAGCCGGGTCATAGTAGATTGTTACGGTGGACACACAATCACCTTTATCATCAACCTTGTCAAACTGCAATGACCCCTCATCAATCAGATACAACAACCCCACCTTCAGGTCTTCACAACCATTCACTGAACTTAAACACTTTTCATAATCAGAACCACATCCAGGAAACACTTGTCCTTTTAACAGCCTTTCCTTCTCTACCAGCAGTGGAGTCTTCACTCCTTCTACGTTCAGAATCAAACTTAACTTATCACCTCCGTCAACAACATTTATTCTAGCCCCTGCATGGTTTGGAATAGGGTTTGAAGTAACATTAGGCGGTGGTGCGAAATTAATCGCCTTTGAGTCGATCAAATCTTGAAATTTATGCTGTAGCCCTGCACTTCTCAGTTGAGTGCCCGGGTGCCCTTGAATGGAATGCGCATCTAGCATTGGCATCGTACCCCACTGGAAGATCTCCCGGTGGAGGTGGTGCTAATGTCCTTAGTTGTATCAAGTTCAGGTCTAGCAACCTCTGCAGCAGTGCAATATATGTCATGGTAATTGCTTCAAGCACCCTATTAGCTGGATGGGCTTGTCTCGGTTGATAAGGTCTTTGTTGATAATTGTTACGTGGTGGTGGTTGTTGTTGTTGTTGTTGTTGAGTCTGTACCTGCTGCACAGGACTAGAAGGGATAGTGACGGCTGCCACTTGCTCATATGATCTTCTATATCCTCGGCCCCGTCCTCGGCCATACAAAGCATTGGTTTCACCTTCTCTCCTTCTTGGAGGTCCATTAAAAGTTTTTCTTACACTGCTCGAGCTACTCGCACCGGTGTCCTGAATCTTCCCCATCTTTAACAAAGTTTCAACCCTCTCACCTGCTATTACTATATCATTGAACTTGGTAGCTAAAAAAGACGCCAACTTTTCGATAAACACCCCTTGCAATGTTCCCATGAACATATCAGCCATCTCATTCTCCAGCAAAGGTAGTTGTACTCTGGCAGCAAGCTGACGCCACCTTTGAGCATACTCCTTAAATCCCTCCTTAGCATTTTGAGACATGGTTTGCAGTTGAGTGCGATTTGGAGCCATGTCCAAATTGTACCGATATTGCTTCACGAACGCCTCTGCCAAGTCCTTCCAGCTCTTAATGTTAACCCTACTCAGCTTCATATACCACTCCAAGGAGGCCCCCACCAGGCTATCCTGGAAGTAATACATCCATAGCTTCTCGTCGTCAGTATGGGCATCAATTCTTCCTACAAAGGACTGGAGGTGAATCTTTGGACAAGCTGTGTCGTTGTACTTCTCAAACGTAGGAACCTTGAACTTGTAAGGGATTCTAACCCCTGGAACCAAGCCCAAGTCAGTAATATCGAACCCCAGGGAGCTCTGAGATTGATTGGCCCTGATCTGCTCAGCCATCTCTTCGAACTTTCTGTTCATTTCATCCCATTGGCCTTCCGCTTCGTCCAGCAAAGTAAATTGTTCGTCTTGACCATCCATTTGTACATTGTTCAGTCTGTCATTGATAATGGTGACCCCTGGCTGTGCCACAGGGATTTCAACTTGACGGGCGCCAGCACCGTTGCGATTACCTCCATCAACAGCCCCGTTGTTCCTGGCTTGACTATTTTCCACCATCTCACGTAAACGTTCCTGATTCTGACCCATCCCTGCCATAAAGGTCATGAAATTGTCCATCCTAAATCTCAAGTCAGCTAAATCAGCCTGCATTTGATCCATCACTCTTTCTCTGTTGACTCTTGTGGGATATATGTGTACGATCGGCTGTTCTCGAACTTTCCTGGGAGCTATAGTGCCTGAAACGACATAAACGTTAGAAACTGAAGAACTACCTGCAAAACAAACAAACACGTTATATGCATGCAATGTAACTATTCATGTTTCCAAGTTTTAGGCATTTTTTGTATGCCCCAGTTCTGGTATTGCTCCGGATAGCCGCTTTTGAGTATTAATTTTCAAACTTTCCCTTTGAAGAGTGTTCAGATCTTAGCAGTATCAGACAAATAAGCTTTGCATATTCAGAAACGGTAATTTTCATATTAACACTGCATAACATGGATAACCCACTGCCGGCCAAAATTTAGAGCGCAAACAAATTCCCCGAAGGGTTACAAGTCATTACATGAACAAAAGACAAAAGATAAAGTAGGACTCCTACAACAAATCTGTAGGTAGTCTGAACAACAGAAAGAAAATCTAAACTAAAGACCCAGATTCTTTTGCAGCTGCCTCTGTCCTGCTCTTCTTTACACCTGCTCTCAGCTTGAGCTCTTCAATCTCCTTCAGTGCCTCCTCCAAGGCAATCTGGCTTTGTGCCAACTGCTGAGTCTTTTCCCTTCGTATATTGTGGACCTGCTCCACTTCTTCTTTATTGAAGGCCATTTGTACCTCGAAAAACTCTTCTTTTTCTTTATACTTCTTCTGCTCCTGTTCCCTTTGGCCTTGCAACCAAACAATGGACTCGCGAGCTTCTTTAAGAGTCTTCAGAGTCTTCTTGCGCTCTGCTTCTCTTTTTGCCTCCATCAGACCCAATCTCTGAAAGTGAGCTTCTCTTCCAGCAAACTCTTTCTCTTTAGCTTCCAATGAGGCTTACATCTTCTGTAGCTTTCCCTCTGCTTCATTTTAGGCACGATTGGCAAGATGGTACAAGTTGACCATTTCAGCATTCTCTACTCGAACCTCGTGCAGTTGGGCTTCCAGTTTCTTATACTCTTCAAGGGAGACAGTATTCTGGCATGGCACTTCTTTGGGATACAATGGAGCTTCTACTGAGAATGGCATGAGCACTTCCTCTACATGTTTCTGCAACCATGTAGCAAAAGGAGGATATGTCCTGGGATCTACTCTGCCAAAGTCCTTCTTACCTTTCCACACCCTGTGAGCCCAAGCCTGAGATGCTTGTATAACTAACTCTTTGTTTCCCTCCACAGGAAAATACAAAGACTCAGCAAATTCTTCCATATTTGGTGGATCTCTCAGAGGATAACCAAATTGCTTCCTGGATAATGTTGGATGATAACTGATCACACCCTTTCTTCCTAGCAAAGGCACTCCAGCAAATCTTCCACAACTAACCAGCAACTCTCTTCCTAGTAGATCTCTGTCATATCCCCAAGCTATATTCTCATAAGTTAGTCCCATCAGCCTCCTAGACCACCTCCATTCATCTCTCATCTCCTTGAAAGAGCCTGACTTTGGCAATTGCCTAGCAAACCACTCAGTAAATAATGAAGCACAACAGCCCACTGGTCCACCTCTGCCTTTTTCATTCCGGTAATGAACGTTGTAGCATAAATCTCCCAACAGAGTTGGCACAGGATTGCCTTTAGCAAATATAGAAATCACTTCTAAGCTCACAAACTCTTTTTCTCCCGGGAAAATACTAGATCCATATACCATCAAAGCCAGCACAACAGCAAAATCTCCCCATTTACCCTCTTTGGCATATTCTTCGGCCTCTGGTATAAGCATATTCCAAGGAAGTCCTCTGCCTTCACTGTCCTTCAAAGCCTTCTTGACCTTAACAACTGGTAACCGACAGACTCTGGCTATGTCTTCTTCCTTGAGAACCACCTCAGACCCATAGTAAGGCAAAGTAACTCTGACTGGAACACCCAAAATGCTGGAAATCTCCTCCAAGGTAGGAGCCAAGATGTAATATGGAAATACAAAACACCGCAGCAAGGGATCATAAAACTGAATCAAAGTGTGCAAGCTATCCTTCTGGTCTATAGTAGGTTTGTCCTTGTACTTCAATATCTGACCATACCTCTTTCTGAAATTTCCTAAGACTTGGTCATTCATCAGCCCTGCTAATTTCTGAACACTCTTGACTTCTAGTTGAAGAAAAGTATAATGAACATTCTTTTTCTTTGTGATTCTCTTAATTTCTGCCATCTGGAGAGCTTATAATTACTAGAACTGGGTGCTAACTGTGAACAACAACCTGAAAAATGGAAACACAAACAGTTAATGCAAGTATGATGCAATGCAGGCATATGATCAATCTGGGACCATCTGGATACTGGACACTGAATATAAGAACCCCCTGAACAACTGAAAACCAAGATCCTCTGAGCCACAACCCTCTGATAAAAACTCTTAGAACCAAGAAAACAAGAAATCCTGAACCAAAAGGACCAAATCATCACAAGGACCACACTGATAATGAGGGTATGTAGAGGTCGAGGGTTCCTGCAAACCTGTAAACCCCTCCCAATCTCACTGGTATGCTTCGGGTCAAAATCACGGACTCTCAAAGCCTAATAGCAATAATACTTTCACCATTTCCGAGAAATTGCTCATGACCAGATCAGGGAATCGGTTTGGTATTATATACTACGCAGGGAGGCCTCAGCTGAGTCCGGGAAAACAAGGTCATCCTATGTAAGTCCCAGGTGGGCCCTCAGATGCGAATGGGTTTGCCACAAAATGTGGTCTGCCACTGTCATCACTAGAGAGGGATATTTCCACGAGGTTCTCAATGATCGGTCCCCAGCTGCACATAACTGTCAAGGTTATGAAATGAAAGAGGAAGATCCCCAAATCAAGACATTTCCAAGACAGTCACAAATCTGGCGTGGAACTCACTACTACCCCCATGACAAGATCTCATGAGGCCAAAGTGGAACCACTCTAAGTCCTAAGGTGCACTCGAGCCGTGGTAATGAGCTCATCTCTCAGAAACAGTATCACCCAAGCCCACCAAACAGAAAATCCAGTCCAGACATCCCAGTATATAATATGATACAGAAAATAAATACTGAAAACTGTAAATAAAGCTATAATTAAAACTGTAAATAAACAACAGTAAAAATACAACACACAACAACAAGCAATCAATACCCAGAGAAACAGAAAAACACAAGTGCTAGGAGAGACTCACAGGGTAACCAGAGATTCTGGGTTCGATCCTCAGCAGAGTCGCCAGCTGTCGCTCCCCGGATTTCCATCCTGGTACAAACGCAAAAGTGGCGCGGAAAGAGTTAGAGTCGCCAGCCAGGCATTTTTATCCCGAAAGAACAGGAATGGTAATGTTGCACAAACCAGAAGAAAAGAAAAGGAAGGATACGGGTCCTGCGAACCAAAGAAACTGAGTTCGGGAGTCGGTTACGACCTAGGAAGGTATTAGCACCCCAGATCGTCCACCGTACCCGACGAGATCCACGCTTGCAAAGAAACTATTTCAAAGGGTGAAGAAATGAAAGCTGCTGCAAAGAAAATGAACTGAACTGGATAAAAGAAAAGAAAAGGGAACTGAAAAGGAAATGAAAAGGAAAAAATGTAGGGAAAATAAAGATTGTGCTCGAACGGGCCCTACCCCGCGCTGCCTACGTACCTCATCTGGAAAATGAGGATCAGAGTCGCCGTAGTTCCCCTAACTAGGGGTGAAAAAGATTGCTTGTGTCTTAAGGCTTGAACTACCTATGTCAATGCTCAGGTGTTGCAGGCTCGGACGACGAGTGTGTTACCGTCTTGCAAAATGACAAGTAGGAGCAAGTTTGTACGATGAGAGTGAAGGTGATGAGAAAAGAACTCCCGAAGGAGAGACATTTATTGTTTGTCCAGTGTTTTTTATGAGTTTTCTATGAGTGTGGCACAAGGAAGTGAACTCATGCTCTTTTCCATGGAATGTGTACTTGCTACTACATTCCAAGATGGAATAATAGAACAAGCACACTCAAGTAAGGAGAAGATCCCCAAAACTTGAATCCAGAGATTAGGGCTTAGGCTCACTAACTCATTAAACTTATTAAGTATTTTTTGTATTTTTGATGAAGAAGTGTTTTTTTTATGATTTTCTTGGTGAAGATGGTATCTTGATCAGACTTGTGCATCACAAGACGAGCTTGTACTATCCCAAGATGGGAAGACTACAAGTGTCTCATGGAATAAGGCTATTGCTCAAGATATCACTTCAATCCTTATTAAATGTCTTTTTAGGGTTTTAAGATGAGAAGAGAAGAGAAACAAAAGAATCACAAAGGTAAAAATCTAATGGGGGACTAATGATTCCTAATTGTTATCATGCAAGGTAATCCTAAGTTAGTGAGGTTTACTACCCTAAAGGAAGAAAAGATAGGAAAAGAAAGAGAAGAAAAAAAGAATAAAAGAGGGAGGAAGTAAGACCTAAGCCCCAACAATCACAATAATATCATCAATGAAGAAAAGATAAGAGATAAGACTTGGAGATGTGATAATCACATCCACACCTCTCGCTTACCAAAGCCCCTGAAATAGTTAGTGACACAAGAATAAATGCAACACAAAATGAACATAAGGTTAAACCAAAGTCACACAATTAGAAGTGAAGTCTTAATCACAAATCCCAAATGCAAATTCAAAGCATAAGAATGAAAGAAGAACTACACAACTCAACATGAAGCACTATGAATCACCATGACAAAACAAAGTAAACATGATAAGATACAAAGCAAAATAGTCAAAGCAACACCACAAAGTTCAAGACCATAACCCTAACATGTTAAGAAAGTGATTAAAGATCACATGAGATGAAGAGAAGAAGTGCACAAAGTCAAATACTTACATCAAGAGAAGTAAAGAAGCAAAGGAAGTGAAGTGAGCATGCAGAAGTTTGAATGAACTTCAAGAGCAACCAAACAAAAAATTTCTCAAGGCACAAGCATCAAATCAAGACCATAGGGGTATCAACAACCTAAGATGGCTCTAAACAACTTAAAGAAGTGACCATATGATCCAAAAGAAGCAAAAAGGAACAAGTAAGGAACAAAAATTCAAATAAATTCAAGTATACATCCAAAAATTCCACAAACATGCCCAAATGATCTTAAATCACACAATATCAACATGCCAAAAGGAGAGGATCAAAATCAAAATCTTAGCCATTCAAATAAAGGTTCAAACATGGATTAGGGTTAGAAGGCTTCATGCACAAGTTAGAGACCAAAATCAATTAAGCAAATTTCTAAAAATCAGAACAAAAATCATCAACAAACTACATCTCATCATGAATCTAGAGCAAAAAGAATCATCTAACAATTCAAAATAATGATCCAGATATAAATTCTACAAGACAGCATGCTTTAAAAGTGAATAAAAAACAAATAATAAAAGAAGAAATTAATTCCAGCATGGAAAATGAAAATAAATGGAAAATAAAAATATCAAAAATTAAAGAAAACTCAAAATATCATTCATGAATTTTTTTGGAATTTTTGTGAACCTCTAGCATTTTTAATTAATTAAACATCAAACTGAAATAAAATAAAATAATAAAAATGAAAAAGAATGGGCTAGGGGTGTAAACAGCAGGGAATTACTTCAAATATGATGGGCTGAAAAAGGGAGAGGTGCGAATAGAAAGGGAAGCCCAAGGGCGTTCAGTCAACTTAGATGATAATATGTCAATCTAATGGTTACAAACAAAAGTCAATAAGAAAAGTCCACACCATCAAAGGTCCATGCGCAGTCAAACAAACATTAGTCATCTAATCCACTGGTCAGGATGAGGTCAAGTCAACACGAAGTAATCCAATCCAAAGGCATACATCATTTATCTCAAAGTAATCACAAACAACACATCAGATTCAAAGTCAATACCCTAGGTCAACTAAAGGAAAGGCTCAAATCAAGGTCTACACACACTACCATGCGTTGGCAAACAAAAACAATTAAACAGAAATTAAAAGCACGTGAGAGAGAGCATGGATTTTTAATGTGTTGCCAGTGTGTGGATCGTCCAGATCGTAGATCCAACGGCATAAACATCATCTTCTTCAATTATCCAATTCAAGAATCCGGTGACCGGAGCCCTAGCTCCGGCACCGGAAAATTCAATCTCAAGAACAAAACAACATGAACAGAGCTACAAACCTCCAGATCTGATCATCTAATCAATCTAAACATGAATCCAACACTCAAATACACAAACACTCCATGAATTCATCAAATCGAAACAAATAAAGTTTGACATCAAACTTTCAAATCCAGATTTCTCACTCATTATTCATGCGTTTTCAAATCTAATTAGTGCAGTGTACTCAGCAAAGCTTATAGATCACAATGCACATAAGAAAAACAAGTTATGGATCTATGGATTTCAAGTCATACCTGAGATTGAAACACTTCAAAATCAACAGAATAGAGCCTCAAATGTTGCAGATCTGTGCATTTTGATCTCCTCTTGCAAAATAAATGCAAGAGGAAGCTTGAGAGAGCTTGAATTGAGGAATTCGAAAGATTTTGCTCTAAACTGCAACTTCTTGTTTCTTCACTTTTAGCTCTGATTGATGAGAGAAATGGAATCCTTGCAGTTTGTAGAATAAGAATATGAAGAGAGATGAGAGAGATGTGTCTTGGAGAGAGAGATTCGAAAGTTTTTTCTCTTGTGCATGAAACTTTGAATCTGAGAAATGAGAGGATGTTAGCTTGCATTTTGGGCATGATTGGCTTTTATATGATGCGCATATTACACTGATTAGGGTTTTGTGGTGAGTGGTAGCATGAGTTGTGTGATAGGGGTTGTTTTGCAAAATTACATGAAGAATGAAAATGATCAATTTTCTCGTGCATTTGATTCCTCCTTGCACATGCTAAGCTCTCATCCCAACCCTTGATTCATGATGAAATGATCCTGCCCCTCAGATGTTGGTATCATGCTTTTCTTATGATCATGCAATTTTGCCTCTTGTGTGGTATACTTCACCTCATGCACGAAATTGATGATATTTTTGGAGAAAAACAACACTTATGCAATGCCTTGTAATAATATGATCTTATTTGGTCCATGAAACAACTTGAAAATGAGTTTCACAAGTTCTTGCATTTGGATGAAGCTTGAAATTCATGGCATGCCCTAAAATTCAAGAAACTTTCGAATGGCCTATCTCACAAACCATGAGGGATATGAAAATATACTTGTACTTTTTAAAAATGGGGGAACTTAATCTTCAACTTTCATGTTTGATGGAAATTCATTTGAAGCTTTTTTCACCAAGTTATGTGTCTTTGAAAATTAGGGCAAAAAGTTGCCAAAATTAGAAACTTCCATGACCAACCACATGCCAAAAATTGAAAACTCTTCAAAACCTTTTGATTCTTGATCTTTGACCTTGCCAAACCTCTTTTAAGGTTATAATAACATCCCTTGACTAGAAAAATAGGGTTGGACCCTTTGAATTCCCTCAGTTAACTTCTAGAATGCATAGTTGACCAATTTCATCTTTTACAAGCAACTAATGAAATACCTGGCATCCACAAGGAGTTTTCTCACCAAATTTCATCCCTAGGATCCTCTTATCATATGAAAGACTTTGCCCAGATGAAATGGCCAAAGTCACAAAGTTTTCATGCCTGAAACTCAAACCCTAATTTTGGATCATTGTGTAGGAGCTTGCCCTAGCTTGAATTCCCTGATGATCCTCCAACCTCCTGGGCTTTTGTGAATGATCTTGAGCTTGCGAATGCAATGTAGACCCCTCATGGGACTTGGACAAATCCACTGGGCCTCTTGTTATAGCTTGAAATGCCTCAAATCCCTCCACAGATGATCATATGCCTAATGCTAGGTCATGAGAATGTTATGCCTCATCTTTCCATGCAACAATGCCAAGAATATGATATGCTTATGAAGACTATGGTATGATGATGATTCTAAACAAGAAGAGGGCAAATTTGGGGTGTTACAGGGAGGAGGATGAGGGACGGTCATCCAAAGGTGAAGGACGATCACCTGGCAGGGTACGGCTGCTGAACGTATCACGATATAGGACGAATGCCGGATAGAAGAAAGGTTACCTTACTGGGGAAAGGTAAACACAGACGAGTGCTTATGCTCCTAAGAAGTAGAGGTATAAGTGTTTGACACTGTGTATAGATTAATGATGCGGATGAGCATCCTTAAGACTATGATATAGACGAGTATCGGTAGAAACAAACGCTGACGCATGTTCAGAGATGATGGTACGGACGAGTACCAACTGGTTAACAAAGAACACGGACGAGTGTCGAATCTGAGGGGAAATAAGTGTGTATACAAGATACGGACGAGTATCTGTATGAGTAAAAAATAAGCATTGTGTGAGACACCAGACGAGTGTTCAACTTGCGGGGGAGAGTATGACACGGACGGGTGTCATAAAAGGAAATGTATAAGTTATGAACTTATAGGTGTAAAAGGTGTTCAGGCAATTTGTGGGGATAGGATGACACGGGCGGGTGTCAATGAGAGTGTACTACAATAAGTGTTTGGGTAACCATGCTAGGGATAGGTGACACGGACAGGTGTCAAAAAGAGTATGTAAAGTTCTTTATTTAAAAAGGATATTTGTGGCTTATATCTGCAAGGGGATGATATGACACCGACGAGTGTCAAATGAGTATATATAAACATGTATTTGTGTTGAAGGGTGCAAAGGGGACTCTTTGGCTTTCTGTTGGGGAAATTGAGAAGTATTTTGTATATTGCTGATGTGGTACTGATGGTATTTACAGGTGACTGGTTCGAACCTGACTTGTGATCATGCAATATGTTTGATTTTTGCCTTAATGCTCCGTATTAGACAGAATGCTACGCTTTTGTGGTGATTTATGATGTGAATGCCATGATTATGCAAAAGATACCGATCCGGGATTCGGATCCCGCTGCCTGTGGAGATCTCTGACTGATCTTCTTGAAAGGATATCCCAGCTGGGGAGAGATCATTGGTAGATCTGTTGAGATGTGTGGCTCTTCTTAGGGAACCAGATCATTGATAGACCTATCCGGTAATGAGATAACCCAGCTGGGGATGAGGAAGCTTTCGTCACTTTGTTGTGCGGGAAATTCAGACATTGCTCTTCTGGGGCTCTGTGGGGAGATGATGCCCTGAGAGATCTGGTGCTCTGTTGGGAGGGATGAGTCCCTGAGAGATTTGGTGCTCTGTTGGGAGGGAAAATCACTGAACAATCTTCCTAGAGATTTCTACGGGGATCCTACTGAGTATGAGGAGATTATGACAACTCAGCTGGGGAAATGAGCATTTTCTGATGCTGCTTGAAGATGTGTTGGAGCGATGGTGCCTTGGAAACTTCGCTGGGAAAAACAATCCAGATACTGTTAGGGGAGGAAGTATGCTTGGCATGCCCTATGTCGCGAATTAAATACCTGCAATCCTGTTAAGACAAAGAAACGCACAAGTGTCCCGAGGTATCCCTTACCGGATTCCATCATAGGAGTTTAGATACTCCTGGGAGTAAAATACATTTCCTGCAAGCATTTTTTAAGAAAGGCACATCTGTTTTATGCAATTATCATATTATGGATATTGGACATTTTGCAAACGAGATAAAAAATGTACAAGACGAAATGTGATTGAAAATTCTAGTTTTATTAATTTGTGTGCCCTGAATTGGCAAGTACAGTCAAAGAAACAAATCCCCTGAAATGAGGAGATTGTTACATATTGAAAAAGGTAAAAGTGATGGCAATTCTGATGACGCTTCAGTGAGCTTCCCCTTGCTATGACCCGTATGACCTTTGACGTTCTTCTCATCTTGCTTTCTGAATAAAGTTGATTCTGACCGATGCTTTAACATTTCGAAGTTTGCCATGTTGTGAGTGATACAAATGAATTCAGAATGTAGTTTTTCGCTTATTCCCTTATTTTGCGTGGATCTCCCTTTCGGGTTTTCAATCCACCAGGATACCCATTTTTGCCTGAGCTGTCCAATGCGGCTTTTCAACTCAGCGGGTGTACATTTTTTGATTTTTCCCTTATTTTTGCCCGAGTCTTTTATTCTGTTTTTGACTCGCCGGGATGCCCTATTTTTGCCTGGACTTACATTCTGTTTTTATGTCCACCGAGTCATTTTATGCGAAGTATTTTTTTAACTGCATCTGAATTCACAGGGGACAAGTAATCTTCACCATCCATAGTAGTGAGCATCAGTGCTCCACCAGAGAAAACTTTCTTTACTATGAACAGACCATCGTAATTCGGAGTCCACTTGCCCCTGTGGTCTGTATGAGGAGAAAGGAGTCTTTTCAGCACAAGATCTCCCACTTGGTATTCCCGAAGCCTGACTTTCTGATCGAAGGCTCTCTTCATTCTTTTCTGATATAACTTCCCATGACAGATTGCAGCTAATCTCTTTTCTTCGATCAGATTTAGTTGATTGTACCGAGATCGGACCCATTCTGCTTCGTTCAACTTGACATCCATCAATACCCGTAAAGAGGGTAATTCAACTTCAACAGGTAGGACTTCCTCCATACCATACACAAGCTGATATGGTGTTGCCCCAGTGGATGTTCTGATTGAGGTACGGTACCCATGCAAGGCAAATGGTAGCATCTCATGCCAGTCTTTGTAAGTGACCACCATCTTTTGCACAATCTTCTTGATATTCTTGTTAGCTTCCTCAACAGCGCCATTCATCTTTGGCCTGTAAGGAGAAGAGTTGTGATGTTGAATTTTGAAGTCCCGACACAGTTCTGCCATCATTTTATTGTTCAAGTTGGAACCATTATCAGTAATGATTCGCTCGGGTACTCCATACCGACAAATGATGTCTCTCTTTAGGAATCGGGCTACCACTTGTCTGGTGACATTTGCATACGAAGCTACTTCAACCCATTTGGTGAAGTAATCAATGGCTACCAGGATGAATCTGTGGCCATTTGAAGCAGTCGGCTCGATCTTTCCAATCATATCAATGCCCCACATGGCAAAGGGCCAAGGTGAAGACATTACATTCAAAGGATTCGGAGGCACAGACACTTTGTCCGCATAAATCTGGCATTTGTGGCACTTCCTGGCATAAGCACAACAGTCTGCATCCATTGTGATCCAGTAGTAACCTGATCTTAATAATTTCTTGGCCATTGCATGTCCTCCAGCATGGGTACCAAAAGATCCTTCATGCACCTCGTGCATCAGCAAGTATGCTTCTCTCTTATCAACACATCTGAGAAGTACCATGTCAAAGTTTCTCTTGTACAAGGAACCATCAGTATTCAGGAAGAAACTACCAGCTAGCCTTCTTAAAGTCTTCTTATCATTGGATGATGCCCCAGGTGGGTATGTTTGATCCTCCAAGAAGCATTTGATATCGTGGAACCAAGGATTGTCATATTTAGCAATGTCCACAGAGAATACGTACGCTGGTCTGTCAAGTCTGGATACTAAAATCCGAGGCACAAAGTTGGCAGCTTGAACTTTGATCATGGAGGAAATGGTATCCAGAGCATCTGCAAACATATTTTCATCTCGAGGGATATACTCAAGTTTGACTGTAGTGAAGAAAGTCACTAATCTCCTCGTGTAGTCTCTGTATGGAATCAAATGCTCTTGGTGAGTGTACCATTTGCCGTTGGTCTGATTGATTACCAGAGCTGAATCTCCAAAGACAATTAAAGTCTTGATCCTGAGGTCAATGGCTTCCTCAAGACCCATGATACAAGCTTCGTATTCAGCTTCGTTGTTAGTGCATGCAAAGGTGAGTTTTGCCGAGAAAGGCATGTGAACTCCCTTAGGTGTGATAAGCACTGCACCAACTCCACGACCATTCATGTTGACAGCCCCATCGAACATCATTGTCCATTCCTCTTCTGGGTCAGGCCCTTCAGTGTGAACAGGCTCTTCCTGGTCTTTTGCTTTCAGGAACATGATGTCTTCATCAGGGAAGTCAAATTTCATTGGCTGGTAATCATCAATGGGTTGCTCAGCCAGATAGTCAGATAGTACACTGCCTTTAATGGCCTTTTGAGATGTGTACTGAATCTCATATTCTGTCAGAATCATTTTCCATCTTGTAACCCTTTCGGTAAGTGCTGGCTTCTCAAATATGTACTTGACTGGATCCATCTTGGAGATCAACAAGGTAGTGTGGGTTAACATATACTGCCTTAGTCGGCGAGCATCCCGCGCTAAAGCACAACAAGTTTTCTCGAGCAGTGAATAAAGCTGTTCACAGTCGGTAAACTTTTTGCTTCGGTAGTAAATTGCATCCTCTTTTCGACCAGACTCGTCATGCTGGCCCAACACACACCCCATTGATCCTTCTAATACTGTCAAGTACATTATTAGAGGTCTTCCTTCAAATGGAGGCATAAGGATTGGAGGTTCTTGTAAGTACTCCTTGATTTTGTCAAAAGCCTTCTGGCAGTCTTCATTCCACCTGACCGCTTGTCCTTTTCTTAGCAGTTTGAAAAGGGGCTCACGGGTTGCAGTAAGGTGAGATATGAACCTTGAAATGTAGTTCAATCTACCTAAGAACCCCCAAACTTCTTTTTCATTCTTTGGTGCAGGCATCTCTTGAATGGATTTGACTTTGTCAGGGTCAACTTCAATTCCTTTTTCACTTACAATGAACCCCAACAGTTTATTGGAACGTACCCCAAATGTGCATTTGTTGGGGTTTAACTTCAGCTGATACTTCCTTAGACGCTTGAACAACTTCAACATAATTACCAGGTGGTCTTCTTCTGTGAGGGACTTGGCAATCATGTCATCCACATAAAATTCAATTTCTTTGTGGATCATGTCGTGGAATAATGTTACCATAGCCCGTTGATAAGTGGCACCAGCATTCTTCAGTCTGAACGACATTACCTTATAACAGAATGTGCCCCAGGGTGTGATGAAAGTTGTCTTCTCCATGTCTTCAGGTGACATCTTGATCTGATTATATCCTGAAAATCCATCCATGAAGGAGAATACCGAGAACTGAGCCGTGTTATCGATCAATACATCAATGTGAGGTAATGGGAAGTCATCTTTCGGGCTAGCACTATTCAGATCCCGGTAATCCACACACATCCGTACTTAGCCATCCTTCGTAGGCACAGGTACAATGTTAGCAACCCACGGCGGGTAACTAGTCACAACAAGGAAACCGGCGTCCCACTGTTTTTGTACCTCTTCTTTAATCTTCATGGCCATATCTGGACGAGTACGACGCAACTTTTGTTTTACTGGAGGACAGTCTTCTTTTAGTGGCAGCTTGTGCATAACAATGTCGGTATCCAGACCTGGCATGTCTTGGTAGGACCAAGCAAAGACATCAACATACTCTCGAAGCATGTCAATAAGTTGTTACTTCACTGAATCTTGCAGACGGGCCCCGATTTTCACTTCTTTCAAGTCTTCTTCGGTACCAAGATTAACCGTCTCAACTTCCTCCTGATGAGGAGTGATAACCTTCTCCTCTTGCCTTAACAGTCTGGCTAGTTCTTCGGGTAGCTCATAATTTTCTTCAACCCCTTCATCGGCTTGATTAATCGGATTTTTGAAGTCATACGAAGTCATAGCAGTGTTGTTTTCGGTGCAGTCTGGAGGGCACTCTCTGCAAGGGTTTAGATTGGTTCATTTTAGTGATCAGTTTTATCTTGTTTAGAAAAAAGTGAAAAATGAAGTTATTATTTTGAAAACATTGCCATTTTATTGTTTTGTACAAAAAATGAAAAATGAAAAACAGTGAGCGGAAAAGAGAGACTTGTTTGCAAAAGATGTCCTGATATTCATTAATTGATCGTTTGCACAAAATACAAGATGGCCCGATTACAAAATGAGTCCTGACATCTTGGGCAAGATGCAGGACTTGATGCATGCTTAAAAGACAGGAAATAATAATTACTCTGCAGGAGTAACTCTTATAATTTCCTGGGAAGACCAGTTAGAGACTTGGTTCCCCGGGATCCTTGGATGTATCCAGCTTTCCAGGTTGCGTTTTTCTTCTTCCTCGTCTTCCAGACTGTTCACAGCATCCGGGGTAAGCATTCCCCGCTGACAAATTTGGGCTCCGTTGCAGCCTCCGGTTGATCTTGTCGAGTAGGTCTGTAACCCAACCCGAATCTGTCTTCTTTCTTTTCTACTGGCAGCTGCTTGCCCAGCCTTGAACGGTACCCTCCTCAACAACCTTCCGGACCTGTTGATATGAAGTCATGGAAGTTCCAGACACAAAAATTGCTTCATTGATGTTAAGGGCCTCAAATCCCTGACTCATAGTCTCATGGATCTCCCCATCCATCTCTATATACTTGTAAGTAGCCAGCTAGCTAACAAAAATGTCTTCCTCCCCGCAGATTGTGATGATCTGGCTTTCCCACTCAAATTTTAACTTCTGGTGAAGGGTAGATGTAACAGCGCCAGCAGCGTGAATCCAGGGTCTACCCAACAAACAACTGTAGGTCGGCTGTATGTCCATCACAAAGAAGGTAGTTTTAAAGATTTGTGGTCCAATCATCACAGGTAGATCAATCTCTCCAAGCACTGATCGTTTAGAGCCATCAAATGCTCTCACCACCAAGTTACTTGGACGTAATGCCAAACCATCATACTCCAGCTTCACCAAGGCTTTCTTTGGGAGGACATTGAGCGAAGACCCAATGTCTACCAGTACATGAGAAAGAACAACACCTTTGCACTCCAAGGTGATGTGTAAAGCCTTGTTATGATTGCGCCCCTCCGTTGTTAAATTAGCATCTATGAAGCCCAATCCATGGCTGGTGTTAACATTTGCAACCACCGTTTCCAGCTGATTAACCGTAATCTCTTCCGGCACGTATGCTGCGTGCAGGACCTTCAAAAGTGCATTCCTATGGGCTTCGGAACACATTAACAATGATAATATAGAGATTTTGGAGGGTGTCTGATGAAGCTGGTCCACCACTTTGTAATCACTCTTTTTGATTATCCTCATGAACTCGTCTACCTATTGTTCAAAAGACATCTTCGGAGTTTCTTTAACAGTTGGTTCTTCAAGTACCACATTCTTCCCTTTTGCCTTAGCAGCAGCTTCTGCTTCAGCATTGGGTCTTGGTGTTTGTGAGGCAAAAAGGCGTCCGCTTCTGGTGAAGCCTCCGCCTCCCCCAACATTGTCAACCTGTGGTGAAGAGGTTGATGAATCTAGAGTGATCTTCTTTCCGTCGCAGTAGAGATCAGAGCCGTAGTGCCAAGGTATGGCAATACTGCTTTCATAAGGAACGGGTCCAGGTACTGTAATGGTGACTGGACTGATTGTTGCAGCGGAAGGAACTGTGATGGTATGCGGGTCGTAATAGATTGTGACTGGAGATCTGACACGAGATGTTGCATTTTATTGTTGGAAATTGTTGTTAGGATGAACGTTTGCTGGGTCATAATAGATCGTGACCGTTGAGACATCTTCATTAATGTTTGCTGGTGTTGTAGGCGATTCCGTTGATAAGATGGGTGCTGATGTTGTAGAAGTAAATGTTGCTGAACTTTGATTTGTTGAAATAATGGACGGAGTGATTGCTGGAGTTGTGAACGAATCAGTGAATGATAGTTGTTGCAGTTGTAGGAGGATCTATTGTTGTTGAAGAAAGAATTGTTGATGTTGAAGGAGAGTCCATTGTTGCTGAAGAAAGAGTTGTTGATTTTGAAGGAGCCGTTGTGGTAATTTGTAAAATTCCATCTCTGATATGGCCATCTATGCCAAGCCTTAACCTCTTACAACCATTAATAGCAGTTTTGCACGATTCGCAGCAGGCCTCACAGCCCGGGAACACTTGGCATCTTAAACGTTGATCTTTGACTTCTGCCAACAATGTTTGAATCTGTGCAACATTGTCAATCAGTGCAGATGGTTGGTCCTCATCTATGGCATTAATCCTGGGCCCACCATGATTAGGCATAGGATTTCTGTTAACATTCGGAGGAGGTGCAAAATTGAGAGCTTTGGAATCGACCAGATCTTGAACCTTCATTTGCAAGGCTCTCATTTCTCGGTATTGTGACCAGGTGCGTTGGAATGGAAGGCACACCTAGCATTGGCATCATAATTCTTTGGGAGATTGAGAGGATCTGGTGGAGCCAACGTCCTTAGCTCAACCAGGTTAAGCTTCAGGAGTTGTGGCAGTAAAGCAGCATAAGGCATAGGAATGGGGTCAATCACCCTATTTTCCTGAGATGGCCTCTGTTGAAAGGGGCGCTGCTGTTGGTTGTTGTTGTTATTCATGTACGTTATTTGTTGCGGAAAATGAGATTATTGCTGATAGTGATGTTGTTGTTGTTGCTGTTGTTGAGGAAAAAGTGGTAGTTGTGGAGCTGGAGCCGGGATGGTAATGGCTGCTACTGATCTGTGAGAATACTGGGGTCTGCCCCTGCCAGTATGGATAACATTTGTTTCACCTGCCCTTCGGGGTCTTGAAAAAGGTTTTCTGGGGTTGTTGGAAGAACTTGCACCATTGTCAGAGATTTTGCCCATCTTCAAAAGACTCTCAATTCTCTCACCAGCTATAACTACATCGGCAAAACTGTTGGAAGAGAAAGCAGCAAGTCTATCAATATAAGTTCCCTGCAAGGTGTTCATAAACATGTCAGCCATCTCCCTTTCAGACATGGGTGGCTGGACAGCAGCAGCAAGTTGTCTCCACCTCTGAGCATAATCCCGAAAGCTTTCCCTTGAAGACTGAGACATACCCATTAGAAGAGTTCTATTGGGGGCCATGTCTAGGTTGTACTGGTATTGCCGGATGAAGGCTTAGGCCAAGTCTTTACAAAAGTCTTATAGTGGCCCTTGTCAGATGCGAATACCATTCTCTTGATGCTCCAGTCAGGCTGTCCTCAAAATAGAATATCCATAACTTCTCGTCCATGGTATAAGCCTTGAGTCTCCCTAAGAAGGATTGCAGATGAGTACACGGGCAGGAGGTACCATTATATTTTTCAAAGCATGGGGTTTGAATTTGTGGGGAATCCTCACCCCATCTACCAGCCCCATATCCATTACGTCAAAGCCTAAAGAATTCTGGGATTCCAAGGACCTTAGTTTTTCAGCAATCTCATCCAGTCTTCGGTCATACACCTCATCCCCAGCCCCAATAAATGTGAACTGCTCCTCCTGAGGATCTTCTTGCAAGATCCTGCCTGCAGTAGTGTTTCCTTGAATATTCCTTGGGATATTAACATCTGGGTTCAAATGGGGCCCAAACCCTGGTGGGTCGATGCGAGGCTGCCCTCGTTCATTATTGCTGGTTCCTCCTGTGCCAAGTTGGGGCTCTTCAGGTGTCTGCCTTTCTACCAGCTCTCTCAGCCTTTCTTGGCTCTGAGCTAAGCCAGTCATCACAGCCATAAACTGGGACATTTGGTTTCTCATTTCAACCCTTTCGTTTGCCATTTGATTTCTTACTTCATCCAGGTCATGCTGTACCTGATCCATCTGAATGCCTTGAAGGTTGTTTCGCGTTGGGTACCGATATGTTCGGTTGACAGGGAACACTCTGCGACGAGCAATGTTTCCTGAAACCACAACAAAATGAGAAACAAAACCTACAAAACAAAGAAAAAGTTAGTATTCAATGCAATATGCTTATTTATTTTCCAAGGTATCCGGTTTGGTTCCTGGTTTTGACCTTTCCAGACCTCGAGGAGATGCTTGATGATGTTGAGAAATGAAGCCCACCAAAATAAAACAAACTGATATATTATAAATGATGAAAATACATAGTCTGTGTAAACACCCCAAATTTTCCCTCACCCATTCACACCATGGCTTGTGATATTCTCATATGCATAAACTCAACCACATCATCTCATATTGCATATTTGCTTCACTGCATTGATTCAAAGTCATCTGCATCTAGGGTTTGTGATCTGAGTAACCCAAGAGCTTCTTGAGCCACTCCAAAGGTCATCAATCACTTCAAAGGGGTCCATGTATGTTCAAGCATCATATTATATCCTCTCAAAGTCATGAATGTCAAAGAATCACAAGAACTGAGAATGGCATGGAAGCAGAGCCAGGTTTAACTGCACAGATGACCTAGAATTAGGGTTTTGGTTTCAGAGGCCATAACTCCAAATTTTTTGGTCATTCTTGTTTCTATTGGTCTCTATATGATATAGGGATCATGCATATCAAATTTCATGAAGAAATTCAATGGGGAAGGCATCTGATAAAGAGTTGACTTTCTAAGCAAGTCAGTGTAAAATCAGGGCATCTGAAGCCCCCAATGACCCAACCAAAGAGTGTTCATCATCATTTTGATTATTTATGATCTTTATTTGATCATAGAAGATATTGGAAGTTCACAAAATTGAAGAATTTCAAGTCATTTGCAAAGTTGACTTTTTGGGAAAATTTGACTTTCAATGAAATTTCCATTTTGGGAAACTTTTTCGACCCTTGCTTTTTGATTCAAAAATGCTTCAAATGGAAAAACTTTGGTCATGAAAGTTGTAGAATGGATCATTCCCTTTTCAAAAAGTACAAGAACATGACCTGATTCATTTTGGATCAAAAGTTATGGCTTGTCAAAGTTGGGAAAAATCACATAATTTCAAGTTATGCACCAAAGAGGGAAACTTGCAAATTCTTGTAACAAGGCAATTTGTGACTTCTAATTGATGTCTAACCTTTACACAAACATCATACATGACTCAAACTTCAGATTGGCCCAAGAATTTCTTAAGTTCCATGCCCTAAACTTCAAGAATTACAAAAGGGGCCAAAGTTGTGACAATTTGCAAAAGGGATCAAAACTTCTCATCCACTTGCCTCAGTTCATAAAATCTGATCCAAAAGCATTCCTTGATCCTTGCTGAACTCAACCATGCTCCTATCCTAGCCTTCCACTTTCCCATACTTCCAAGTATAACTTGCTTGAATTTTTGCAACTTGAAGCCATACCAATCCCACAGTGACACAACCACTCTCTGCCCAATCCAGACCTTACAAACACATCCCAAGGCTTCATTTTCATAAGACACACAAGGCTGAAACCTCCCACAAGACAGGATTCACAAAAACCTCCTTCTTTGAATTTTCATTCGAAACTCATCACATAAGCCACAAACCTTCAAACAAACTCCATAGAACAACTCACCATCACCCTCTGATCATTTCCCAATCATCACCTTGCCCTAAAACACCCCATATGAAAAATATGATTCTGACCCCTCCCTGAACTGAGCTTCAGTAAACTTCCAAAAGAGTCCACAAAAGCTTCATCCAAGCATCCCAGAAGAAAGAGGGAGTCAAAGGAAGGTGTTTTGCCTTGAGAAGAAGGCCCATGCAGCTCCATTGGCAAAGCTTCATCTCAGGTATCATCCAAGAACAGTTTTCCAGAACTTGCGTTTTAAGTTATAAACTGGTTCTATGTGGTGTGCTGATCATTTTGAGCTTTGAACCAGTGAAAATGGTTGCGTGTGTGGGATGTATTTGATCTCTAAAATTTTTGTGTGTTTTCCGTTTTGATTCGTTTCTCATGATTCAGGGGAAATAAATGGATTTTGGGGTGGGGTTTAGGTTTAGTGATGTTTAATGAATGATTCTAGAGAGATTTGTGAAGTTTCATGGCATATTGAGAGAGATTGAGATTTCACCTTGCTGGAGAAGATGACCGGAACACTGTTCCGGTCATCTGAAAGTGATTAGGGCAAGATTAGGGTTAATGACATTAATTAGGAGATTTTGAATTCCAGCCCTTGGATCTGGCGCCAAGTCAATTCGCGCGCGTGTGAATTTGAATGCTGGCCCTTGATCTTGCATACTTTCATATTTTTCAGTTTAATTCAATTTTATTTACATTTTAATTCATTTCTTTTCTCCATTTTTATTTAAAATAGTAAAAACCATTGAAAAATTCTGAAAATTTTTATACAACCTTTTATTAATTTTCAGAAACCAAAAACATTTTTTATTTTATTTTTCGCATTAAAAAATATTTTTAAATCATTTAAAAGATTATTTTTAATTAATTAATGAGAATTAATTAATTAAAAATACTTTTAGGTATTTAAAAATCACAAAAAAATTCATGAAACCTTTAAAATCATTTAGAAACATTGTCCAACCTTCAAACCAAATTTCTTTTTGGATTTTGATGTCTTTTGATAATTTTCCATGGAATTAATTTCATTTCAAGGCATTATTTTGATCCAATCTTTAAAAATTCATTTCTGCCTAGCCTTTAAGAGTTGGACTTTGATTCTTTTTGCATTGCATCTTGCATATCATGTAGTTTATAGGATTAAATTGGCATGATTTGATCTAGCATTTCCTATTTGTTTGACATTTTTTCTTGACAAGGTACCTTAAAACCCTAGAAATCTTAAGAAATTCATAACTTACACTAGGTTAAGGATTGGATCCCCTCCTTTGGGCAGTGAGTTTGTATAGGTTTAGGGTTCCTTTGAATGCATTTTCGATTTTTTATCTTGATGTTTGCTTCTGATTTTGATTTTTGTTTTGTGCATTGATCATAAACCCTAATTTGGGTTTCCTTTTGCATTCATCTTGCATTTGCTTGCACACCATGACTTGCCATGACATTTTATGCATCCATTTGATCCATAAGACATCTTAAGACATGTGAGAATCATGCTTGATCATTGCCTCATTCATTTTCCATGTGGTATGTCATTTGCATTTCATAACTTTTCATGTATGTTCATGGTTCTAAGCATGCTTCTCTTGCATCCACATGTTTGTATGATCATCCTCATGCCTTGTTTCATGTTTGTATCATCTCATGGCATCATTAACATCATACTTATGCTTCTGGTTTTGGTATGCCTCATGCCATTCCATCTCATTTTGCATTGCATTGCATTCCTTTCACTAACTTTTCAGGTGGTAGGTTACTTTGAGAAGTGAATTTGCCTTCACTTCTCACAATTTCTTTTCATCTCCTCTTATGCATCATTGCTGCATTTTGTCTTGTGTTTGAGATTGAGCTTGCCCTTTCTTCTTCATCTTACTTTCTTTCTTCAAGTGACTTGCCTTCTTAAGTGAAGCAAGTTACTTTGCTTCTCTTTGCTCTTTTCATTTGCTTCCTGGTGGTTTCTCTGAAGATATTTCTTGTAAACCTCACAAACCTTAGGAACAACCAAGCATGACAATAATTAGGGTTTTGATTAGTCCCCCCATTTAGATTTTACCTTTGTGTCTCTTTTGAGTCTTCTCTTCTCACCTCATAATCAGGGACTAAACCATAAAGGCTTTAAGGCTTTGTGATTAAGCTTATGCCTACATCCTTCTATTAGGATGGAGTGTATAACTTTAATCCTAAGTGTTAAACCCTTAATGTGTTTAAATCCTTTAATCAATTCATCTAATAACCATCAAGACATCAATCTTGTAACTTGGGCCTTGCATTAGGGTTCTAATTCTTCCTTAATTGGTTAAGAAGGACTAACCCTAGTGTTAATGGACAAGTACCCCTCAAGTTGTCTTACAAATCATAAATTCACTTCATCATCTTATCATTAGCTAAAATCCACTTAATAGAGGTTTTGCTTTGTCATGAGGTTAATCCCTAATCATGGATTAAGTTGAGGAGTCTTCCTCAGCTTAAACATTCTCATCTATTATCCTTCTATTAGGATAGTGTAATGAGTCTGTTTAATCCCTGATTATGGCTTAATCTCATTACTTAACACTAAGCAAAAACAACAAAAACATCTAAATAATCACAAGTAGGTTAATGATCTTAATCCTACATCAGGGTGATTAAGTGTGAGATGCTGACTGCACACTTAAGGTATTCTCATTACCCCTAATCAGAGGGAGGATGTGATGAGTTTACTAACCCTTGGTTTAGGCTTAAGCTCATTAACTTATGACAAACTTTCAAAAGCAATAAAAGATTGAAAACACAAAAAAACAAACAATAATCGTCTCCTTCGGGATTCTTTTCTCATCATCTTCACTCGTAAACGAGAACTTGCCCCTTCAGTCTAAGCAAGACAGTTTGCACCTGAGCCAGACAGGTCATACACTTGAGCATAGGCAAGTAAGCAGTTCTTCAGTCAATTCATCTTTCAGTCTCTTTGGGTCGAACTACGGTGTTCTGACTTCCTCATTGCACGATAGGATACGTAGGCATAACTTAACTGTTATCGAACAAAAGTCTCTGTATATTCCCCCCTCCTTCTAGCATTATTCTTATAGCCTCATGATCTTGAGCATCTTATTCCCGTTCTTACACTGACACTGTACATTTATACACTTCAGATTTTTCTTTACACTGACACTTGCATTCTTTCCAGCCTTTATACACAGATTGCACTGACACTACCCCTTTAAAACACAAATCTTTTAAGTGTGGATCCCGTCGAGTACGGCGGACAATCTGGGTGCTGATACCTTCCTAGGTTGTAACCAACCCCCTTTCTCAGTCTCTCTGGTTCGCAACCGTCTTATCCATATCTTTCCAGGTCTATGCAGCATTACCTTTCCTCCGGGATAAAAATGCCTAGCTGGCGACTCTTTTCTTTTCCTGTTGTCTCTCCCGACAAGTGAAATGGATCAGATGAAGGTACAGACGCGAACGGTCGGCGAGAGGGACAATGAGAACACACAGCCGTGAACTCACTGGAGATGAATAGAGTCGCCAGCTAGGCATTTTTATCCCGGAGGAAAGGCAATGCTGCATAAGCCTAGAAAAAGATGGATAAGACGGTTTGCGAACCAGAGAGACTGAGAAAGGGGGTTGGTTACAACCTGGGAAGGTATTAGCACCCAGATTGTCCGTCGTACTCGACGGGATCCACGCTTAAAAGATTTGTGTTTTAAGGGGGTAGTGTCAGTGCAATTTGTGTATAGAATAGCTGGAAAAGAATATGTACAGGTGTCAGTGTAAAAGAAGTGCAAAGTGTAATATATACAGTGTCAGTGTAAGGATGAGAGTATGCTCAAGATCACGAGGCTAAGAGAATAAAGCTGGAAAGAGGGGGAATATACAGAGACTTTTGTTCGATAACTGTTAAGTTATGCCTACGTATCCTCTCGTGCAATGAGGAAGTCAGAACACCGTAGTTCGACCCAAAGAGACTGAAAGATGAATTGACTTGTGAACTGCTTACTTGTCTATGCTCAAGTGTATGACCTGTCTGGCTCAGGTGCAAACTGTCTTGCATTAGACGGAAGAAGCGAGTTCTCGTTTGTGAGTGAAGATGATGAGAAAAGAATCCCGAAGGAGACGATTATTGTTTGTTTTTGTGTTTTCAGTCTTTTATTGCTTTTGAAGGTTTGTCATAAGTTGATGAGCTTAAGTCTATACCAATGGATTTAGTAAACTCATCACATCTTCCCTCTGATTAGGGGTAATGAGAATACCTTAAGTGTGAAGTCAGCTTCTCACACTTAAACACCTTAGGTGTAGGATTAAGATCATTAACCTACTTGTGATTATTTAGATGTTTTTGGTGTTTTTGTTTAGTGTTGAGTAATGAGGTTAAGCCATAATCAGGGATTAAACAGACTCATTACACCATCCTAAAAGAAGGATAATAGATGAGAATGTTTAAGCTGAGGAAAACTCCTCAACTTAATCCATGATTAGGGATTAAACTCATGACAAAACAAGCCTTTGATTAAGTGGATTTTATTTAGTGGTATGATGATGAAGTGGGTTTTATGATTTGTAAGACAACTTGAGGGGGACTTGTCCATTAACACTAGGGTTAGTCCTTCTTAACCAGTTAAGGAAGAATTAGAACCCTAATGCAAGGCCCAAGTTACAAGTGATGTCTTGATGATTATTAGATGGATTGATTAAGAGATTTAAACACATTAAGGGTTTAACACTTAGGATTAAAGTTATACACTCCATCCTAATAGAAGGATACAGGCATAAGCTTAATCACAAAGCCTTAAAGCCTTTAGGGTTTAGTCCCTGATTATGAGATGAGAGGAGAAGACTCAAAAGAGACACAAAGGTAAAACTAAGAGGGGAGACTAATCATAACCCTAATCATTATCATGCTTGGTTGTCCCTAAGGTTTGTGAGGTTTTCAAGAGCAATCTTCAAAGAGAACCACCAGGATGCAGATGAACAGGATCAAGAGAAGCAAAGTGACTTGCTTCATTCAAGAAGTCAAGTCACTTGAAGAAAGAAAGTGGGAGAAACAAGAATGAGCAAGCTCAATCTCAAACACATATAGAAAATGCAGCAATGGATGCAAGAGAGATGAAAAGAGGTTATGAGAAGTGAAGGCAAATTCACTTCTCAAGTTCACTTACCACCTGAAATGTTAGAAAGAAATGCAATGCAATGCCAAAGGGAATGAAATGGTAGGATGAAAAACAAAACCAGAAGCATGTTGATGATGATAATGATGTTATGGGATGCTACAAGCATGAGGCAAGGCATGGAGATGTTCACACAAGTTCATGGATGCAAATGATGCAAGTTAAGGAGCATGGATACACATGAAAAGTTATGAAACAAACATGGCAAACAAGATGGCAAATATGGGATGCAATGATCAAACATATTTTCTACATGTCTTAAGATGTCAAATGAATCAAATGGATGCTTGAAATGTCATGGCAAGTAATGTTATGCAAGAGAATGTAAGAAGGATGCAAAAGAAAGCCCAAATTAGGGTTTATGAATCAAACATCAAACAAAAACTCAAAACAGAAGCAAACCCTAAGATAAAAAATGGAAAATGCCATCCTAAGAAACCCTAAACCTATACTAAACCAAAGTCAAAAGGGGAGGTCTCAACTCTTAACCAAACTCAAGTTATGATTTTTCTAAGTTATTAGGGTTTTTAGGGTTCCTAAACAAAAGAAATACCAAACAAATTGAAAATGAGGAAACAAATCATGGCCATTTAATCTCAAAAACTACATGCTAAACACAATGCAATGTAAGAAGAATCAATGTCCAACTCTTCATAAATAGGCAGAAATGATTTTTTAAACTTAGGATCAAAATAATGCACAAAAATGATTTTTATTCAATGAAAAATTCTCAAAATGCATCAAGATCAAAAAATAAATTTGGTTTGAAGGTTGGACAATGTTTCTAAATGTCTTAGAACATTTCATGAATTTTTTGGTGATTTTTAAATACCTAAAAGTATTTTTAATAAATTAATTTCCATTAATCAATTAAAAATAATCTTTTAAATATTTAAAAATACTTTTTTAATGATAAAAATAAAAACAAAAATATTTTTGGGTCTTAAAAATTAATAAAACTTTTAACAAAAAGTTTCATAATTTTTAAGACATTTTTGTTATTTTTAATAAATTATGCAAATAAAATGAAAAGAAAATGAATTAAAATTAAATAAAAGGGAAAGTAATCAGAATGGAGGGATGAGATTGAGTCTGGATTTAAACGCGTTGACTGGCGCCAGATCTTGTGGCCAGGATTGCATCTGAGCCAATTAATTTAATTATGGATTAATTAAATTAAACACGTGGATTAGGGCTAATCAGAGAGATCCAGGCCACACACACACGCGGGAGGTCAACTGGTCAAAGGGATCGTACGCTCCAGATTCAAACTTGAGTTAATGACATGATTAGGGCACAAATTACTTTCAGGTGGCCGGAGAAGACTTCCGGTCGTCTTCTCCGGCCAGCATCTCCCCTGAAAATCCCCAAAACCCCAAAAAGCTAACTAAAATGAAATCTAAGAATTGGGAAATGATCCTCAACCACTCACGAATCAAAACCCTCTCTCAAAACAAATTTATATTTCCTAACAAAGCTGAATCGAAGAAAATAAGAACTAGGGCACGCAAGTTTCAGAAGCTAATTAAATACTCATTTCAAAGCCATTTCAAAAACTAAAAGCATATTCATGATCAGGAAGGCACAAAGAGCAAGTTTAGAACAAGAAAAAAGATTTCTGGAAAAATATTTTTCAAGCTACCTGAGATTCGAAGCTTTCACTCTGATGACTTTCTGGCCACTTCCTTCAGTGCAATCCACTCCACTTGATCCCCAGATGATGTTTGAATGCTTTGAAACAATTTATGTTGGCTGGATGAGGAGTTTGACAAGCTTCTGCTCAAGCTCAGTCAGAAATGGCAATGGAGTTTCAGGCAGTTTCAAGTCATTGTAAATGGTTCTTTGTGATCCAGATGGAGGGTGGAGAAGCTTTGTGGTGTTTGTTTGGATGTTTGTGTGCTGTGGAAAGAGTTTCGAATGAAACTGCAAGTTGAGGTGAGAAATGGCAGTGGGGTGTTCTTGCTTGTTTCAGGCCTGGCTCTTGGTGGTTTGAGGTCTATGAAGTATGGTGAGTTGAAGTGTGGAAATGGTTTGAGTGTTTGAAGGCTGGGCAGAGAGATTCGAAACAAAATGCAGCTGGGGTGTGTTTTGTGAATGTGATCTTGTGTATGGTTTCAGCCTTGCTTCTTGAGTGTTATGGCCAGCATATGGAAAGTATATTTTAATCCCATAGGTCAGGGGATGTGACATGGCCTGCTGTGATAGGTAGGTCACCTTTTGCCAAAATGTCAACTTCTTTGTAAGAGAAAGTATGGCTTAATCTATAGCTAGTACAAAGCATGGCTCTGGCGCAGCAAGATGAGGTGAGAGGCTAGCAAAGTGCAATAACCAATGCAGCAAGTTGTAGGAAGAATGATCATGAGCTTTTGCAAGTTGTGGCTTTTGGTTCACATGTGACTATTTTTGCTACACAAACCATAAACATGAGGGATTCTTAGTCCAAATCTGATCTTTAGTGTCTATGTGATGTTTGCATACTGGTTTGAAGTGAGTTAGAGGTCACAATTGGCTTTGGTTCATGACTTTGCAAAATTCTCTTTTGAAGCATGCCTTGAAAATCAATGATTTTTGCCAACTTTGTCACACCATAACTTTTGATCCAAGAGGAGTTTGATCATGTTCTTGTACTTTTTGAAAAGGGAAAGATGAGATCTACAACTTTCATGACCAAAGTTTTTCCATTTGAAGCATTTTTGGATCAAGAATCAAGGCTTGAAAAATGACCTAAAATGAGGCATTCTTGAAAAGTCAACCATGCCCAAAAAGTCAACATTTGCAAAACTTCCAAATTCTTGATTTTTGTGAACTTCAACCTTCTTCCATGATCAAATAAAGATCACATACACTCAAAATGATGAAGATCACCCATTGGTTGGGTCATTGGGGGCCTCAGATGCCCTGATTTTACACTGACTTGTCCAGAAAGTCAACTCTTGATCAGATGACTTCCCCATGGAATTTCTTCATGAAAATTGATATGCATACTCCCTATACCATATAGAGACCAATGGAAACAAGAATGACCAAAAAATTTGGGGTTATGGCCTCTGAAACCAAAACCCTAATTTAGGTCAACTGTGCAGTCAAACCTAGCTCTGCATCCATTCAAACCCTAGTTCTTGTGATTCTTTTGAAATCTTGACCTTGAGAGGATGTAGTATGATAGATGAACACACATGGATCCCTTTGAAGTGATTGATGGCCTTTGGAGTGGCTCAAGAAGCTCTGGGATTGCTCAGATCACAAACCCTAGATGCAGATGACTTAGAACCAATGCAATGGGTCAAAAATGTGATATGAGATGATATGATTGTGTTTATGCATATGGAATGACCACAAGCCATGGTGTGAATGGGTGAGGGCAAATTTGGGGTGTTTACAGCTGCCCCTATTCAATCATGAGTTAGCTGTGCAGGATGTAAGCAACGGCTTAACAGGCAAACAAGATAACTTGTGGTTGAATACCAAAGACAGTCCAAAATTTGCACTCACAGAATGAAGAAGAGAAGGGATATAGATTGTAAAAGAAAATAAAGTATATTGTAAAGTGTGGGCGACGGAGGACGACCGCCGAGCAGAGGACGACTGCTGGGTAAACAGCAATGACGGGGACGGCCGACATGCTGGGAAAGTGCTAAAAATAAAGCAATGACGGGGACGGCCGACATGCTGGGGAGAGATAAAGCTAAGACGGGGACGGCCGACTAGCTGGGAAAAATGAAATATTATGATGGGGACGGCCATCAAGATAAAGCTGTAAAATTTTCTGGGAGTTAATGAAACATGACGGGGACGACCATCAAGTTCATAAAGCAAGGTAACCAACGATGGGGATGGCCATCGGGCTAAAAGAAAAGGAAAAGGGACCACGACGGGGACGGCCATCAGGTTAAAGAATAAATGAAATAAACAGCTGATGGGGGACGGCCATCAAAGGTGAAGGACGATCACCTAGCAGGGGACGGCTGCTCTGTTGGGGAATAAAAGGATATGATGGGGACGGCCATCAAAGGTGGAGGACGACCACCTGGCAGGGTACGGCTGCCGAAAATATCAACGATGGGGACGGCCATCGGATAAAAGGTCAACGATGGGGACGGCCATCGGACGAGCATGATGGAGGACGACCATCAAGAAGTGGAGGACGACCACTCAGCAGGGTACGGCTGCTCTCGAGGTTTCTCATGACATAGGACGAATGCCAGATAACCGAAATCAACAATGGGGACGGCCATTGGATAAAATGATGAAGGACGATCATCAAAAGGTGGAGGACGACCACCTAGCAGGGGACGGTTGCTAAAATCAACGATGGGGACGGCCATCTGACGAGCATGATGGAGGACGACCATCAAGAAGTGGAGGACGACCACCTAGCAGGGTACGGCTGCTCTCAGGGTTATCATGACACAGGACGAGTGTCAGATAAAAGAAAATGCTTTGTTGGTGATCTACTGGGGATATAGTGAACACGGACGAGCGTTCACAACCAAGAAAGGAAAGTGTAAGTGTTTAGATGTTGTGTATAGATTAAAGATGTGGACGAGCATCCTTAAGGCTATGATACGGACGAGTATCAGGTAGAAACAAACTGACACGTGTTCAGAGATGATGATACAGACGAGTATCAACTGGTTAACAAGGAACACGGACGAGTGTTGAATCTGAAGGTTCTTCTGGGGGAATAGTAGACACGGACGGGCATCTATATTCAAAAAGACACAAGTGTTTGACACACAGTGTATGGATTAAAGATGCGGACGAGCATCCTTAAGAGTATGATACGGACGAGTATCATGTAGAAACAAACACTAGACGCAATGTTCTGAGATGATGGTACGGACGAGTACCAACTGGTTAACTAAGAACAAAGACTACTGTTGAATCTGTGGGTATATAACTGGTATATACAAGATACGGACGAGTATCTGTATAAGAGCGAGTGGTGTATAGATGAGTGTTTAGTTTGCTGGGGAGAGTGACACGGACGAGTGTCAAAAGGAGAAAAGTATAATATCAACAAGTATCTGATATACAAAGTCTAGGCGACCGCGCTGGGGATATGACACGGACGGGTGCCGAGAAAGTGTATATAAGTATAGGTGAGCGCAAGGATGATGTCTTTGGCTTTCTGCTGGTGATTTGACACGGACGGGTGTCAGGAAGTATCTGCAATACGGGTGATTTTGTTTGCACAGAGTGTTCAGGCGACTTTACTGGGGAGTGCTGATACGGACGGGTATCAAAAGGAAATATAAACTGGTGTTTGATGATTTGTAAGGCAACTGCTTTTGCTGGGGACTCTGGGGGATTTTGGGGGAAGTATTCTGTATTCTGATGAATGATTATTATTCACAAGTGTTAATTCAGAACATGGCTTATGATTATGCTATGCATTTGATTTTTGCCGTAATGCTCCGTGTTAGACGGAATGCTACGCTTTGAGGGGATAATATGATGCAAATGCCGTGATTATGCAAAGATATCAAATCGGGATTCGGATCCCGCTGCCGATCTGTTTGAAATGGACATCCCAGCTGGGGATGAGATCATTGGTAGACTTGGAGAGATGTATCCACTTGGGGATATAGGTCACTGATTGACATATCCTTGTAATATGGGACCCAGCTGGGGTTTGTAGAAGCCTTCTGGACTCTGTTGTGACTTCTTCGTGCGTTGCTCTTCTGGATAGAGGCTGAGGATCTTGTGGGGAGAGGATTCCCTGATTCCTGCATTTTGCTGAGGATGAAATGGCAACTCGGCTGGGGAATTATGAGAGGCAAATCAGCTGGGGAGAGCAACAAGAGGCAACTCAGCTGGGGGAAGTCATGAGAGGCAGCTCAGCTGGGGATAGAGCATTTCAGATGCTGAGATTGAGTGTATGTTGATTTGGCAACTTCGCTGGGGAAATGGGCACCTTCCAGCGCCACATGGAAGATAGACCGAGTTGATAATGATCTGCCAGCTTGCTGAGGGTGAAGCTTTCATGCCCCAAGTCGCGCTCTAGATACCTGCAATCCTGAAAAAGATAGAGAAACGCACAAGATAATCCCGAGGTATCCCTTACTGGATTCCGTCATAGGAGTTATGATACTTCTGAGAGTAAGTATATTCCCTGCAAGCATGTTTCTTTATTTTCTTAGAGAAGAGCATCTGTACTTATGCAATCAGTTTTTTTTCTTTTAAGACATCAGACATTTTTTGCAAATAAAATGTATAAAACGAGACATGACTGAAAATCTGATTTTATTAATTCATATGCCCTGAATTGGCGAGATACAGTCAAAGGAACATATCCCCTAAAATGAGGAGATTGTTACAAATTGAGAAACAAAAATGCTGGCGATGTTGACGACGCTTTAGGGAGCTTCCCCTTCTGCTATGACTCGCATGACAATTGACATTCTTCTCACCTTGCTTTCTGAAGAAGGCTGATTCTGATTGAAGCTTGATCCTGTTGAAGCTTACCAAGTTGTAGATGATACAGACGAACTCAGAATGCAGTTGTTCGCTTATTCCCTTATTTTGCATGGATCGCCCTTTCGGGTTTTCAATCCATCGGGATACCCATTTTTGCCTGAGCTGTCCAATGCGGCTTTTCAACTCAGCGGGTGTACATTTTTTGTTTATTTTCCCTTACTTTTGCCCGAGTCTTTTATTCTGTTTTTGACTCGCCGGGATGCCCTATTTTTGCCTGGACTTACATTCTGTTTTTGTGTCCAGCGGGTCATTTTATGCGAAGTATTTTTTAACTGCATCTGAATTCACAGGGGATGGGAAATCTTCACCATCCATGGTGCTGAGCATCAGTGCTCCACCAGAGAAAACTTTCTTTACCACAAATGGTCCTTCATAGTTCGGAGTCCATTTGCCCCTGTGGTCTGTATGAGGAGGGAGGATTCTCTTCAGCACAAGATCTCCCACTTGGTACTCTCGGTGCCTGACTTTCTGATCGAAGGCTTTCTTCATTCTTTTCTGATACAACTGCCCATGACAGATTGCAGCCAATCTTTTCTCTTCGATCAGACTCAGTTGTTCGTATCGGGCCCGAACCCATTCTGCTTCACTCAGTTTAACATCCATTAATACCCGCAAAGAGGGTAATTCAACTTCGACAGGTAGGACTGCTTCCATACCATATACAAGTTGATACGGTGTAGCCCCAGTGGATGTCCTGATTGATGTGCGGTACCCATGCAAGGCAAATGGTAGCATTTCATGCCAGTCCTTGTAGGTGACTACCATCTTCTGCACAATCTTCTTGATGTTCTTATTTGCTGCCTCAACAGCGCCATTCATCTTTGGCCTGTAAGGAGAAGAATTGTGATGTTGGATCTTGAAGTCCCGGCATAGCTCTGTCATCATCTTGTTGTTCAAGTTGGAACCATTATCAGTAATGATTCGCTCGGGCACCCCGTATCGACAGATGATATCTCTCTTCAGAAATCTGGATACCACTTGTCTTGTGACGTTGGCATAGGATGTTGCTTCAACCCACTTGGTGAAATAGTCAATGGCGACTAGGATGAATCTGTGGCCATTCGAAGCAGTTGGCTCAATCTTGCCAATCATATCAATGCCCCACATAGCAAAGGGCCAGGGTGAAGACATTATGTTCAAAGGGTTCGGAGGCACATGCACTTTATCTGCATAGATCTGGCATTTATGGCATTTTCTGGCGTAAGCACAACAGTCTGCATCCATTGTGATCCAATAATAGCCTGATCTTAACAACTTCTTAGCCATGTCATGTCCTCCAGCATGGGTACCAAAGGAGCCTTCGTGCACTTCATGCATCAGTAAATCTGCTTCTGTTTTGTCAACACATCTGAGGAGTACCATATCAAAGTTCCTTTTGTATAAAGACCCATCAGTGTTCAGAAAGAAACTTCCAGCAAGCCTTCTCAAAGTCTTCTTATCATTGAAAGATGCCCCAGGTGGGTACGTCTGATCCTCCAAGAAGCACTTAATGTCATGGAACCAAGGCTTATCATCTTTGACAACATCTGCTGCAAATACATATGCTGGCCTGTCGAGTCTGGACACTGAAATCTGAGGTACAAAGTTAGCAACTTGAACTTTGATCATGGATGAAATGGTAGCAAGAGCATCTGCAAACTGATTCTCGTCCCGAGGGATATATTCAAGCTTGACTATTGTGAAAAAAGTCAATAACCTCCTTGTATAATCCCTGTAAGGTATCAGATGATCCTGGTGTGTATACCATTTCCCGTTGGTCTGATTGACTACCAAAGCTGAATCTCCGAATACGGTCAATGTCTTGATCCTGAGGTCAATGGCTTCCTCAAGACCCATAATGCAAGCTTCGTATTCAGCTTCGTTGTTAGTGCAGTTGAAAGTGAGTTTTGCCGAGAAAGGCATGTGAACTCCTTTGGGTGTTATGAGTACTGCACCAACACCACGACCATTCATGTTAACAGCCCCGTCAAACATCATAGTCCATTCTTCTTCCGGGTTGGGCCCTTCAGTGTGAATAGGCTCTTCATGATCTTTTGCTTTAATGAACATGATGTCTTCATCAGGGAAGTCAAACCTCATAGGCTGGTAGTCATCAATGGGTTGCTCAGCAAGATATTCAGACAATACACTGCCCTTGATGGCTTTCTGAGATGTGTATTGGATGTCATATTCTGTGAGGATCATTTGCCATCTTGCAACCCGCCCGGTAAGCGCTGGCTTCTCAAATATGTACTTGACTGGGTCCATCTTTGAGATTAACAAGGTAGTGTGGGTCAACATATACTGTCTCAGCCGGCGAGCAGCCCACGCTAAAGCACAGCAAGTTTTCTCGAGCAGTGAATAACGTTGTTCACAGTCGGTAAACTTTTTGCTTAGGTAGTATATTGCATACTCTTTTCGACCAGACTCGTCATGCTGGCCCAGCACACACCCCATCGACTCTTCTAAAACTGTCAAGTACATAATCAGAGGTCTTCCTTCAACTGGCGGCATAAGGATTGGAGGTTCTTGCAGATACTCCTTGATCTTGTCAAAAGCCCTTTGGCAATCTTCATTCCACCTGACCGTTTGTTCCTTTCTTAACAGCTTGAACAAGGGTTCACAGGTTGCTGTAAGGTGAGATATGAACCGTGAAATGTAGTTCAATCGACCTAAGAACCCTCGAACTTCTTTCTCTGTCTTCGGTGCAGGCATCTCTTGGATGGCTTTGACTTTATCAGGGTCAACTTCAATCCCTTTCTCGCTTACAATAAAGCCCAGCAGCTTACCAGATCGCACCCCGAATGTGCATTTGTTGGGGTTCAACTTCAGTTGGTACTTCCTCAGACGCTTGAACAATTTGAGCAGATTTACCAGATGGTCTTCTTCAGTGAGGGACTTGGCAATCATGTCATCCACATAACATTCTATCTCTTTATGAATCATGTCGTGGAATAATGTTACCATAGCCCGCTGATATGTTGCACCAGCATTCTTCAGTCCGAATGGCATCACTTTGTAGCAGAACGTGCCCCAGGGTGTGATGAATGTTGTCTTCTCCATGTCTTCAGGTGACATTTTAATCTGATTGTATCCTGAAAATCCATCCATGAAGGAGAATACCGAGAACTGAGCCGTATTATCCACCAATACATCAATGTGAGGTAAAGGGAAATTATCTTTCGGGCTAGCTCTGTTCAGATCCCGGTAGTCAACACACATTCTTACTTTGCCGTCTTTCTTAGGCACAGGCACAATGTTAGCAACCCACGGTGGATAGCTAGTTACAGCAAGGAACCCGGCGTCCCATTGCTTTTGTACCTCCTCCTTGATTTTCATAGCCATGTCTGGGCGAGTACGGCGTAGCTTTTGTTTGACTGGAGGGCATTCTTCTCTCAAAGGCAGCTTGTGCACAACAATATCGGTATCCAACCCTGGCATGTCTTGGTACGACCAAGCAAACACATCTACATACTCTTGAAGCAGGTCTATCAGTTGTCTCTTCACTGAGTCTTGCAGGCAGGCCCCGATTCTAACTTCTTTCACGTCTTCATCTGTACCAAGATTGATCACTTCAACTTCCTC
The DNA here is from genome assembly GCA_963966055.1 of Lathyrus aphaca. Classification (NCBI taxonomy): domain Eukaryota; kingdom Viridiplantae; phylum Streptophyta; class Magnoliopsida; order Fabales; family Fabaceae; genus Lathyrus; species Lathyrus aphaca. The sequence continues at coordinate 276,309,350 of OZ014520.1, read as the reverse complement.
CTGGTGAGGAGTAATAACCTTTTCCTCTTGTCTTAACAACCTGGCTAGCTCTTCAGGAAGCTCATGTTTTTCATCAACCCCTTCATCAGCTTGATTGATCGGATTGTCAAAGTCATACGATGTCATAGTCGTGCTGTTGTCGGTGTTGTCTGGAAGGCACTCTCTGCAAGGGTTAAGTTGTTCATTTTAGTGATCCGATTTTAGTCTTATTTAGAAAAGTGAAATAAAGTTATCATTTTGAAAACACCGCCATTTTTTTTTTTTGTACAAAAAAGAAAAAGTGGAAAAACAGTGAACGAAAAGGAAAAAGACTCGTTTGCAAAAAGATGTCTGATATTTCGTTAATTAATCTTGTTTTTTACAAAAAGTACAGATGGCCCGATTACAAAATGAGTCTTGTCATCTTGGGCAAGATGCAAGACTTTGATGCATGCTTATAACAATACAGGAAATAATAATTACTCTGCATGAGTAACTCTTATAATTTCCTGGGAAGACCAGTTCGAGACACTGCTCCCCGGGATCTGTGGCCGAATCCAGCTTTCCAGGTTGCGCTCCCCTTCCAGCTCGTCTTCCAGACAGTTGATAGCATCGGGGGTAAGCATCCCCCCACTCACAAAACCGGGCTTCTCAGCAGCCTTTGCTTGATGTTGAGTTGGTCTGTAACCCAACCCAAATTTGTCTTTCTTCTCTTCCACGGCTAAAACTTTGCCCCAGCCTAGGGCAGTTCCTTCCTTAACAACCTTCCGGGCTTGTTGGTAAGAGGACATGGAGATCCCAGATACAGCAGATGCTTCATTCACATTCAAGGCTTCAAATCCTTGGCTCATTGTTTCATGGATCTCTCCATCCATTTCAATATACTTATAAGTAGCCAGATGGCTAACGAATATATCCTCCTCCCCACAGATTGTAACAACTTGGCCTTCCCACTCAAATTTTAACTTTTGGTGAAGGGTAGACGTTATTGCGCCGGCGGCGTGAATCCAGGGTCTACCCAACAAACAGCTGTAGGCGGGCTGAATGTCCATCACATAAAAGATAGTTTTAAAGGTCTGTGGGCCAATTGTCACAGGTAGCTCAATCTCTCCCAGAACCGATCTCTTAGAACCATCAAAGGCTCTTACTACCAGGTTGCTGGGTCTCAGCGCCAATCCATCATATTCTAACTTCACCAGAGCCTTTTTTGGTAAGACATTCAGGGATGAACCTGTGTCCACCAGCACATGTGAAAGGACAGCTCCTTTGCATTCCACGGTGATGTGCAAGGCTTTGTTGTGGTTGCGGCCATCCGCTGTCAAGTCAGTATTGGTGAACCCTAGCCCATTGCTAGCAGTAACATTTCCCACCACGGTTTCCAACTGGTTGACAGTAATCTCTTCAGGCACGTAAGCTGCGTGCAAGACCTTGAGTAGTGCATTCCGATGGGCTTCGGAGCACATAAGCAGTGAGAGGATAGAGATCTTGGATGGCGTTTGGTGAAGCTGATCCACAATTTTGTAATCACTCTTTTTGATGATTCTCATAAACTCATCAACTTCTTGATCGAACGGTGTCTTCAAGGCTTCTTTAACAGCTTGATCTTCCTGCACCGGGCTCTTTCCCTTTGCCTTGGCAGCAGCTTCTGCTTCGGCAGTAGGTCTTTGAATTGGTGGAGCAAAGAGACGTCCGCTTCGAGTGAAGCCTCCGCCTCCCCCCACATTATCTACTTGTGGTGCAGGTGTTGATGTTTCAAGAGTGATTCTTTTTCCTTCGCAGTACACGTCTGAGCCATAGTGCCAAGGGATGGCCCTATTGCTTTCATATGGTACTGGTCCAGGCACCGTGACAGTGACTGGACTGATTGCTGCTGCTGAAGGGACTGTAATTGTTTGCGGATCATAAAAGATTGTAACTGGTGCTCTGGTGGGAGCAGCACCTTCTGAATGGTAGGCAGAGTTGTTCTCAGGATCATAAAATATTGTGACAGTAGAGACATCTTCATGATTTGTTGCTGGAGTTATAGGAGATAATGGTGGAAGAATGGATGTTGTCGTTGTAGGAGCCTCGAAGTGGAGTGAAGCTGAAGTTGTAGCAGAAAAATTTGTTGAAAACTGATCAGTTGAGATGATAGATGAAGTACTTGTTGATGAAACCGAAGAATTGTCAGGAACAATGGTTGCTGCAGTTGTAGGAGGTTCTGAAACCGTTGCTGATGATATTGCTGGATTTGTTGGAAATGATGTGGTGATCTGAAGTTGGTCACTCTGAATGAGGCTGTCTACGTCATTCCTCAAATTATCGCACCCATTTACCGAAATATTGCAGTAAGCACAACCCAATTCACACCCCGGGAACATCTGACATTCCAAGAGCTGAGCCTTGATTTCCACCAATGGTGTCCTGATCTGTCCCACACTGGTTATTAAATAAGACGGCTTGTCTTCTTCAATAGCGTTAATCCTGGGACCACCATGGTTTGGCATTGGGTTTTTATTGACATTGGGCGGTGGTGCGAAATTCAGAGCCTTGGAGTCTACCAGGTCTTGTACCTTCATATGCAGGGCTCTGCACTTTTCCGTACTATGGCCAGGTGCGTTTGAATGAAAAGCACACCTAGCATTGGAGTCATAGTTCCTGGGTAGACTGTTGGGGTCTGGAGGTGCCAACGTCCTTAGTTCAACTAGGTTGAGTTTCAGGAGTTGTGGCAGCAGGGTAGCATATGGCATAGGGATCGGATCGATCACTCTGTTAGCTTGAGACGGCCTCTGCTGAAATGGCCTCTGTTGACTGTTATTGTTGGTGTTGCTGTTGTTGTAATTCCTTGGAGGATACTAATTTTGCTGGTGGTACTGAGGTTGCGGCTGATAGTTTTGCTGAGGAGGTTGATAGACTAGCTGAGGATGAGCTGGAGCAGGAATGGTGACTGCTGCTATTGATCTGTGAACATATTGGGGCCTGCCCCTGTTTGAATGGATGGCATTGGTCTCGCCAGTTCTTCTCGGGCCTGCAAAAGGCTTTCTTGTACTACTGGACGAGCTTGCACCGTTGTCTGAGATCTTTCCCATTTTTAACAAGCTTTCAATTCTCTCCCCGGCTATGACAACATCTGCAAAGCTAGTGGAAGAGAAAGCGGCCAGCCTGTCAATGTAAGTCCCCTGAAGGGTGTTCATAAACATATCTGCCATTTCCCGTTCAGACATAGGGGGCTGAACAGCAGCAGCCAGTTGCCTCCATATCTGGGCATATTCTCGGAAACTCTCTCTTGAAGACTGTGACATTCCCATTAGGAGGGTCCTGTTGGGTGCCATGTCCAAGTTATATTGATACTGTCTGATGAAGGCCTCTGCCAGGTCCTTCCAGCATCTAATAGTTGCCCTTGTCAAGTGAGAGTACCATTCTCTCGACGCTCCGGTTAAGCTGTCTTCGAAATAGAACATCCAGAGCTTCTCATCCATTGTATAGGCCTTCAGCCTTCCCAGAAATGACTGTAGATGAGTCCGGGGGCATGAAGTCCCGTTGTATTTTTCAAAGCAAGGAGGCTTGAACTTATGGGGGATCCTGACCCCGTCTACCAAGCCCATGTCCATGACATCGAAGCCCAAAGAGTTTTGAGATTCTAAGGACCTCAACTTCTCAGCTATCTCATCCAATCTCCTATCATAAGCTTCTTCCCCAGCACCCATTACTGTAAACTGGTCCTCTTGGGGGTCTTCTTGAAGTACCCTAGCTGCGGTGGCAGTCCCTTGAACATTTGCGGGAATATTGACCTCAGGATGGAGGTGTGGTCCAAATACCGGAGGGTTGACGTGAGGTTGGACTCTTTCATTGTTGCTGGTGCCGGCAGTCCCTATATGTGGATCCTCTTGATTCTGCCTTTCCACCATGGCCCTCAATCTTTCCTGGCTCTGAGCCATGTTGTTCATAACTTCCATAAACTGAGTCATTTGATTCCTCATCTCTAGCCTTTCATTTGCCATTTGATTTCTGACCTCAGTAAGGTCCTGCTGCATCTGATCCATCTGAATGCCCGGAAGGTTGTTTCGGGTTGGATAGCGGTGCGGACGGTTGAGGGGAAAAACTCGGCGCCGAGCAATAGTTCCTGAACATCACAACAGAGTTAGTGGCAATAAAATCAAAACCTACAAAACAAACAAAAGTGTTAGCATGCAATGCAGTATGCTTATTTGTTCTCAAGGTATCCGGTTTGGCATTCAGTTTTGACCCTTCCAGACCCTTGAAGATGTTGTTGTTGTTGTTGCTTGAAGGAAACTCAGATGAAGCAAACTAACACCAATATATTACAGAGGGTGAAATAATACAACTTGTTCATTTTACAACACAAGCCCTTAAAGGGGGCAAAATACATCACAAAAAGGGAAAAGTACATGGAATAGAAACAACAACAAGCAAATGGTCAAACCCCAAGGCCAAACTCATCCTCACGAACTTCCTTGAGAAGTGCTTCGGTCACAGGATCAACCGGACGCTCCGTGAGATTCCTGATGAGGAGATTCCGGGTTGCAATAGCTGCTGCAAGCTTCTTGTGCTGAGTTTGGTCCTTTGACCTCTTCACCCCTGCTTTGATCTTCAGTTCTGATATCTCCCTCAGGGCTGCTGCCAGGGTGTAAGCACCCCAAATTTTCCCTCACCCATTCACACATGGCTTGTGATCATCTCATATGCATATACACCATCATATCATCTCATAGTACATTTTTGATTCACTGCATAGCTTCTAAGTCATCTGCACTTAGGGTTTGTGATCTGAGCAATCCCAATGCTTCTTGAGCCATTCCAAAGGCCACCAATCAACTCAAAGAGGTCCATGTGTGTTCTTGTATCATGTTACATCCTCACAAAGCCCAAATGGCAGAGGAATCACAAGAACTAGGGTTTGAGTGGATGCAGAGCCAGGATGAACTGCACAGTTGACTGAAAATTAGGGTTTTGGTTTCAGAGGCCATAACTCCAAATTTTTTGGTCATTCTTGTTTCCATTGATCTCTATATGGTATAGGGAGTGTGCATATCAATTTTCATGAAGAAATTCCATGGGGAAGTCATCTGATCAAGAGTTGACTTTTCAGACAAGTCAGTGCAAAATCAGGGCATCTGAGGCCCCCAATGACCCAACCAATGGGTGATCTTCATCATTTTGAGTGTATATGATCTTTATTTGATCATGGAAGAAGGTTGAAGTTCATAAAAATCAAGAATTTAGGGTTTTTGCAAATGTTGACTTTTTGGGCATAGTTGACTTTTCAAGAATGCATCATTTTATGTCATTTTTCAAGCCATGATTTTGGATCCAAAAATGCTTCAAATGGAAAAACTTTGGTCATGAAAGTTGTAGATCTCATCTTTCCCTTTTCAAAAAGTACAAGAACATGATCTAATTCATCTTGGATCAAAAGTTATGGTTTGTTAAAGTTGGCAAAAATCACTAAAATTCAAGTTATGCACCAAATGGGAGAACTTGCAAAATCATACACCAAGTCAAATTGCAACCTCTAATTGGTATCAAACCAGCACATAAGCATTCTCTAAGTCCTAAAAGTCAAGTTTGAACCAAGATCACATGTTGTTTAGTGCATGTAACAAGGCATTTTTCATGAAAATCCACAAAGTAACCAAGTTGCAAAATTCATGATCATGCTTCACCAACTTGCTGCATTGGTCCTTGAATCAAGCCAGCCTCACACACTCACCATGCTGCGCCAGCCCTAGCCCTTGTACTTGCCTAGAACCAAGCCCATGCCTCTCTTACAACCAAGTTGACATTTTGCAAAAGTAAACATCCCAATCAATAAAGGGCAGGTCACATCATCTGACCAATGAGAGAGGTTTATGTGGACAAAGGGCAAGCCATTCCATACATCTAGCAAGGCTGAAAACACACACTCATCACATTCACAAAAACTCACCTCATTGCAAGTTCCTTCGAAATTCTGTCCACAGCCATAAAACACTCAAACTCTCATCATCATTCAACTCACCACATCTCATAGACAAGAAACCACCAAAGCTCAAGCCTAAATCAAGCCTGAAAACTCCATTGTCATTATTCACCTCAAGCTGCAGATTCTATCGAATCTCTCTCCACAAGCCACAAACACACCAACCAACACCACAAACTTTCTCAACACACTTCATAGATCACAAACAACTCCTTTTCACAGCCTGAAAGTGCCAAAATCATCATGGCCATTGTTGACTGAACTGAAGCAGTTCCATTCGAATCTCCTTCTCCAGCCAACACAAACTCATTTTGAGCATTCAAACACATTTGGGGGATCAAGTAGAGCAGCTTGCATCAAAGGAAGTGGCCAGAAAGTTCCTAAACTGAAAGCTCCAAATCTCAGGTAGCTCGAAATTAATTTTTCCAGAAATGGTTTTTTATGTTACAAACTTGTTCTTCATGATGCACTGATCATTCTGGTACCTTTAGTTTTTGAAATGGTTTTGTTTTGAGCATTTAATTTGTGTTTGAAGCTCACGAACCCTAGAAATTGTTTGCTTCGATTCAGTTGATTTAGGAACTTTAAATTTATTTTGAGAGAGGGGTTTGGTTCGTGAGAGGATAAGGATCATTTCCCTGGTCTTAGATTTCATTTTTGTAACGTTTTGAGGAAGTTGGGTGATTCTCAGGTGAGAGCTGGCCGGAGAAGACGACCGGGAGTCTTCTCCGGCCACCTGAATGTATTTAGGGCTTAATCCCATAATTAATGCTCGTTTGAATTTTGGCCGTTGATGCGCGTTGAATGTTTGACTTCCCACCCTTTTTGATGGTCAGGATCTGTTCATTAGCCCTAATCACTTTAATTAATTTATTTAATTAAGATTAATTCAGCTTTGAATCACAGCCACAGGATTACGCGCCAGTCAACACATTTAAACCCTGGAGCAATCCTGGCCATCCAATCTGTTTACTTTCATTTTCTTTTAATTTTTATTCATATTTATTTCATTTAAATTGCACAATTTATTTAAAATAGTTAAAAAATCATAAAAATTATGAAACTTTTTCTTTAAGGTTTTATTAATTTTTATGACACAAAAATATTTTTTATTTTATTTTTTATCATTAAAAAAGTATTTTTAAATATTTAAAAGATCATTTTTAATTGATTAATGAGAATTAATTAATTAAAAATACTTTTAGGTATTTAAAAATTACAAAAAAATTCATGAAATGCTCTAAGACATTTAGAAACATTGTCCAACCTTCAAACCAAATTTCTTTTTTGATCTTGATGCACTTTAAGAATTTTTCATTGAATTAAATCATTTTTTATGCATTATTTTGATCACATGTTTGAAAATTCATTTCTGCCTTTTGGTGAAGGTTGAGACATTGATTCTTTTGCATTGTTTTCCATTTGACATGTATTTTCAAAGATAAAAAGGCCATGATTTGATCTTGCATTTTCTAATTGATTGGCATTTGTTTTGATAAGAACCCTAAAAAACCCTAATAACTTGCAAAAATCATATCTTGAGATTGGTAAAGAGTTGGGAGCTCCCCTTTGGGCAGTGGTTTGTTATAGGTCTAGGGTTTCTTTGAGTGCCATTTTCCATTTTTTATCTTAGGGTTTGCTTCTGTTTTTGGTTTGTGTTTGATGTTTGTTTCATAAACCCTAATTTGGGCTTTCATTTGCATTCTCCTTGCATTCCCTTGCATAGCATGACTTGTCTTTGCATTTTGTGTATTCTTATGATTCATTTGACATCTTAAGACATATAGGATACATGTTTGATCATTGCATTACATATTTGCCATGTCATTTGCCTTGTATGCTTCATAACTTTCCATGTTCATTCATGCTCCCTAGCTTGCATCATTTGCATTTATGATCTTGTATGAACATCTCCATGCCTTGCCTCATGTTTGTAGCATCTTATAGCATCATTATCATCATATGTATGTTTCTGGTTGGTCTAGCATCATGCCATTTCATCTCATCTTGCATTGCATTGTGTTTCTTTCTAACATTTCAGGTGGTAAGTAAACTTGAGAAGTGAATTTGCCTTCACTTCTCATACCTTTTCTTTTCATCTCCCTTGCATCCATTGCTGCATTTTTACTTGTGCTTGAGTTTGAGCTTGTTCATCCTTCTTCCTCCCACTTTCTTTCTTCAAGTGACTTGACTTCTTGAATGAAGCAAGTCACTTTGCCTCTCTTGATCTCATTCATCTGCTTCCTGGTGGCTCCTGTGAAGATTGTTCTTGAAAACCTCACAAACCATAGGAACAACCAAGCATGTCAATGAATTAGGGTTTTGATTAGTCTCCCCCATAGTTTTTACCTTTGTGTCTCCCTTTGAGTCTTCTCTTCTCATCTCATAATCAGAGACTAAACCCTAAAGGTTTTAAAACTTTGTGATTAGGGTTATGCCTGTATCCTTCTTTTAGGATGGAGTGTATAACTTTAATCCTAAGTATTAAACCCTTAAGGTGTTTAAATCTCTTAATCAATCCATCTAATAATCATCAAGACATCACACTTGTAACTTGGGCCTTGCATTAGGGTTCTAATTCTTCCTTAAGTGGTTAAGAAGGACTAACCCTAGTGTTAATGGACAAGTCCCCCTCAAATTGTCTTACAAACAATAAAATCCATTTCATCATCATACCATTAAATAAAATCCACTTAATCAAAGGTTTGTTCTGTCATGGGTTTAATCCCTAATCATGGATTAAGTTGAGGAGCTTTCCTCAGCTTAAACATTCTCATCTATTATCCTTCTATTAGGATGGTGTAATGAGTCTGTTAAATCCCTGATTATGGCTTAACCTCATTACTTAACACTAAACAAAAACACCAAAAACATCTAAATAATCACAAGTAGGTTAACGATCTTAATCCTACACCAAAGGTGATTAAGTGTGAGAATCTGACTTCACACTTAAGGTATTCTCATTACCCCTAATCAGAGGGATGATGTGATGAGTTTACTAACCCATTGGTTTAGGCTTAAGCTCATTATCTTATGAAAAACTTTCAAAAGCAATAAAAGACTGAAAACATCAAAAACAAACAATAATCGTCTCCTCCGGGATTCTTTTCTCATCTCATTCACTCACAAACGAGAGCTCGCTTCTTCCGTCTAATGCAAGACAGTTTGCATCTGTGCCAGACAGATCATACACTTGAGCATAGGCAAGTAAGCAGTTCACAAGTCAATTCATCTTTCAGTCTCTTTGGGTCGAACTACGGTGTTCTGACTTCCTCATTGCACGAGAGGATACGTAGGCATAACTTAACAGTTATCGAACAAAAGTCTCTGTATATTCCCCCTCTTTCCAGCATCATTCTTTAGCCTCATTATCTCGAGCATCCCACTCTGTTCTTACACTGACACTTTCATACTTCATGCCATTTATACACTATACACTGACACCTGTACATTCTTTTCCAGCTATTCTATACACAGATTGCACTGACACTACCCCTTTATAGCACAAATCTTTTAAGCGTGGATCCCGTCGAGTACGGCGGACAATCTGGGTGCTAATACCTTCCCAGGTTGTAACCAACCCCCTTTCTCAGTCTCTCTGGTTCGCATACCGTCTTATCCATCTTTTTCTAGGCCTATGCAGCATTGCCTTTCCTCCGGGATAAAAATGCCTAGCTGGCGACTCTATTCATTTCTCTAGTGAGTTCACGGCTGTGTGTTATCACTGTTCCCTTCGCCGACCGTTCGCGCCTGTACCTTTATCTGACCCCGGCGTCACTTATCGGGAGCGACAGCTTGGCGACTCTGCTGGGGAACCTTTATATTGCAACCAGGGCTTCTGGTTCTTTTTGTGGGTTCCTCCTAGCGCTCGATTGATTTGTGTTTATTGGGGGTGTTATGTGCTATTTGTGTTTGTATATTTGCTTTATTTACTGCTTTCTGTACAGCTTTATTTATTGCTTTCTTTACAGTTTTTCATATATCATATCTGTCATACTGTGCTGGCTGGCTGGATCTGTTGTTTGTTTTGGTGGGTGGGGTTCATTGAAAGTTAAGGTCCTATACCTGGGACCTGAGTGACACCTAGGCTAGAGTGAATCATATTCTTTCCCATTCCATTTCGGTCTGGTGCGGGAATATGAAACACGGTTCAGATATGGGTTTCTTCTTGAGAACTCTGTGTTGCAGATTTCCTGCAGTACTAGGGGGATCTGGGAAGCCTGCTAAGTCTGGATGACCTTTTAGTTTTGACCTTCAGAAACTGAGGTGAATTAGAGGAGGAATTGTTATGGTTATTGTAAACGTTGTACCTCCGGGTTAGAAGTGTTTACACTTCTCATAACGGATCCAAGTCTGAGGATCCTTGTTCTAGATCGCTACCTGTGAGGGGGTTGGGCTGTTTACAGGTTTGCAGGTACCTTGACCTCAGAATACCCTGTTACTTTGACTTTGTTAAGAATGCTCCATGTTGGATAGTTCTTGTGATTCCAAAACCCTGGACTTGTGGCTCTTTATTTGAGTCCCCCACCTTGGTTACTGGATTTATAGACCTCCATCTGGAATTATTGAACACACATGGATCTATACCAAGGCAGTTTAATCAGATCCAGCTCAGTCACAAACCCTTTTGCATTTCATTTGCATACATACTCATTGCATCATATTAACATGTGCTTATTTGTGTTTCAGGGTATCCACCTTTATCTGGTTTTGGTTTTGACCCCATCTGCAGTTTTGACTTACCTCCACCAGCACTTGCTTCAGCTGCCAGCCATATACTTCAGTCACTTGCACCAGCCTATCAGTGGCTCACTCCTCAGCATCTCCATCAGCACTTATTCTACTCAGTCTTCAGCATCATGGCTCCAAAGAAAAGCAACATCACTTATCATTTCTTCCAACCAGACTTATCAGACATCAGGAGGGTTCAAACCCTGATCACTCCAGAGCACATACCTCTGTTCAGAGAATATTATGGGGATATACTGGACTTGGTTATGGATATGGACCCATCTCAGAGGAGCCTCATCCATACCTGCATTCAGTTCTATGACCCTCCATTGAGGTGTTTCACCTTTAGAGACTTTCAGTTGGGTCCTCTCCTGGAAGAATACTCATCATTGATTGGTCTGCCTATCAGGAGAGAAATCCCTTTCAACCCTGAAATGGTCTTTCCCGGCAATGGAGAGATAGCAAAAGCTTTACATCTGGAGCCTGTTTTGATTGAGCAACACATGACCTCTAAAGCTGGGATCCCTGGTTTTCATCTGGACTTCCTAATTTCTCAAGCTAGACTGAAGGCCTCCCTGGGGGAGTGGAAAGCTGTTTGTGCTCTGTTGGCCTTAAGTGTATTTGGAATTGTGTTGTTTGCAGATGAGCCTCGATTCATCAGCAAGAATGCAATCCACCTGTTCATCCTGAAGAACCCAGTGCCAACTTTGCTGGGTGATCTTTATTACTCAGTGCATCAGAGGAATGAGAAGCAGAGGGGGAAGTTAGTAAGGATGTGTGCTCCATTATTCCATACCTGGCTCCTCAAGCATCTACCCAGAACAGATGCATTCCTGAATCCTCATCAGCAGAGCAACTGGGCTAAGAGGCTCACTACTCTCACTTCAGCAGACATCAGATGGTGCACTCAGAGCACCAAGGGCAGAGATATCATCACAAGCTGTGGGCACTTTCCCAATGTGCCTTTAATAGGAGTCAAGGGAAGTATTAATTACAACCCTCTGCTGTTCAGGAGACAGCTGGGATATGCTCTAGTCCATACTCCCAAAGCACAGGACTTGGTGGAAACTCTCTATTGTGAGAACAAGATCAGTTTGACTGTTGTTAGGCAGGCTGCCTGGGCCTGGGATCATGTTCAAACCAAGGGAATCACCATTCTGGGGAAGTGCAATAATGTGGCATCAGCCCAATATCATGAGTGGTCTTATGCTAGAGCCCAATTCTCTGGATTGCCTTTCACCATAGAAGACATGCCTGAGTCATCATCAGCACCACCCCCTGCTGCTATCAGTCTGGAGGAGTTTGAAAGCCTGAAGGAAAGGAATGAGAAGTTATCCCAAGCCTTGCAGAAGACCCTCCGGGAGAGGAGTGAAGGTGTGAGGGAGATTGAAAGATTGGAGAAGCTGAGGGTGGAACACTTGACTAAAATTGAGAAGTCTGGAGATTATATCAACAAGTCTAAAGCTGGTGAGCAGATTCTGAAGAATGCTTGTAAAGAAGCCCAGTTCCAGAGAGCAAGAACAGACTTGTATTTGAAAGAGAGTCAGGCCAGGTGGGTCCGGATCACTGAGGCCCGTACTCTAGAAGACAAGAGAGTTCAGGACAAGATGGAGCAGATGGAAAAAGCCCTGGCAGCAGCCCAGAAGGAAATATCAGAGCTAGAAATCAGAGCTGGAGTGAAGAGGTCTAAAGACCAAGGTCAGAACAAGAAGTTGACTGCAGCTGTTGCAACAAGAAACCTTCTCATCAGAGGTCTCACGGAGCGTCCGGCTGATCCTGTGACCGAAGCACTTCTTAAGGAAGTTCGTGAGGATGAGTTTGGCCTGGGAGTTTGATCATTTGCTTGTTGTTATTCTTATTCCATGTACTTTTGCTTTTTTTTGTGATGTATTTTGACCCCTTAGGGGGGGGGGGACTTGTGTTGTAAAAAGAACAAGTTGTATTATTTCGTCTTATGTAATATATTTGTGTTGGTTTTCATCTGAGTTCACTCCGGAAGCAACTTCAACAGCATCATCATCAAGGGTCTGGAAGGGTCAAAACTGAAGACCAAACCGGATACCTTGAGAGCAAATAAGCACAACTGCATTGCATACTAACCCTTCTGTTTGTTTTGTAGGTTTTGTTTTTATTGTTACTAACCTCTGTTGTGAATCTCAGGCAGTATTGCTCGTCGCCGGGTGTTTCCTCTCAACAGGCCGCACAGGTACCCAACTAGAAACAACCTTCCGGGCATCCAAATGGATCAAGTTCAACAAGATCTTGCTGATGTCAGAAATCAGCTAGCAAACGAAAGGTTAGAGATGCGAACGCAAATGACACAGTTCATGGAAGTCATGAACAACATGGCTCAGAGCCAGGAGAGACTGAGGGCCATGGTGGAGAGGAAAAATCAAGAGGAGCCTCATGTAGGAACTGCAGGCACCAGTAACAATGAAAGGGTGCAACCACATGTTAATCCCCCTGTGTTTGGCCCACATCTACATCCTGAGATCAATATTCCTGCCAACATTCAAGGAACAGCTACTGCAGCCAGGGTACTTCAAGAAGATCCTCAAGAGGACCAGTATACAGTAATGGGTGCTGGAGAGGAAACGTATGATAGACGATTGGAAGAAATAGCTGAGAAGTTGAGGTCCTTAGAATCTCAAAATTCTTTGGGCTTCGACGTCATGGACATGGGTTTGGTTGAAGGGGTCAGGATCCCCCATAAGTTTAAGCCTCCTTGTTTCGAAAAGTATAATGGGACTTCATGCCCCCGGACTCATCTACAGTCATTTCTGGGAAGGCTGAAGGCCTATACAATGGATGAGAAACTTTGGATGTTCTACTTTGAAGATAGCTTGACTGGAGCATCGAGGGAATGGTATTCCCATTTGACAAAGGCAACTGTGAGATGCTGGAAGGACCTGGCAGAAGCCTTCATCCGACAGTATCAATACAATTTAGACATGGCACCCAACAGGACTCTCCTAATGGGAATGTCGCAGTCGTCAAGGGAAAGTTTCCGAGAATATGCCCAAAGATGGAGGCAATTGGCTGCTGCTGTTCAACCCCCAATGTCTGAGAGAGAAATGGCAGACATGTTTATGAACACTCTCCAGGGAACGTATATTGACAGGTTAGCTGCTTTCTCCTCCACCAGCTTTGCAGATGTTGTCATAGCTGGGGAGAGAATTGAAAGCCTGTTGAAAATGGGCAAAATTTCCGATAATGGTGCAAGTTCGTCCAGTGGTACAAGAAAGCCTTTTGCAGGCCCGAGAAGAACTGGCGAGACCAATGCCATTCACACCAACAGGGGTAGGCCCCAATATGCTCAGAGGTCAATAGCAGCAGTCACTATCCCTGCTCCAGCTCACCCACAGCCAGTATATCAACCTCCTCAACAAAATTTCCAACAACAACCTCAGTATCATCAGAATCAATATCCTCCAAGAAACAACTACAACAACAACAATAGCAACAACAATCAACAGAGGCCATTTCAACAGAGGCCCTCCCAAGCTAACCGAGTGATCGACCCGATCCCAATGCCGTACGCTGCTTTGCTGCCACAGCTTCTGAAACTCAACCTGGTTGAGCTAAGAACGTTGGCACCTCCGGACCCCAACAGTCTACCAAGAAACTATGACTCCAACGCTAGGTGTGCTTTTCATTCGAACGCACCTGGTCACAGTACAGAAAAATGCAGGGCTCTGCATATGAAGGTACAAGACTTAGTAGACTCCAAGGCTTTGAATTTTGCACCGCCGCCCAATGTCAACAAAAACCCAATGCCAAACCATGGTGGTCCTCGAATTAACGCAATTGAAGAAGACACACCGTCTTATTTCATAACCAGTGTGGATCAGATCAGGACACCATTGGTAGAAATCAAAGCTCAACTCCGTGAAAACAACATATTTCCAGGGTGTGAACTGGGGTGCCCATACTGCAATATTTCATGGAATGGGTGCGAAGACCTGAGGAATGGCATTGACAGCCTTATTCAGAGTGGCCTGCTACAGATCACTACATCATTTCCGACAAATCCGGCAACTTCATCAACAACGGTTTCAGAACCTCCCACAACTACAACAACTATTGTTCCCGACAACTCACCAGCAACATCAACCAGTACTTCATCTGTCCTCCCAAATGATCAGTTTTCAACAGTTTCTCCTGCTACAACTTCAGCTTCATTCCATTTCGAATCTCCGTCAGCAACAACAACAGTCCTTCCAACAGTACCTCCTACAACACCAGCAATCAATCATGAAGATGTCTCCACAGTTACCATATTCTACGATCCAGAAAATAACTCCGCCTACCATTCAGAAGGTGCTGCTCCCACTAGAGCACCAGTCACAATCTTTTATGATCCACAAACAATAACAGTCCCTTCAGCAGCAGCAATCAGTCCAGTTACCGTCACGGTGCCTGGACCTGTACCATATGAAAGCGATAGGGCCATCCCTTGGCACTATGGCTCTGACTTGTATTGCGAGGGAAAAAGAATCACCCTTGAAACATCAGCACCTGCACCACAAATTGATAATGTGGGCGGAGGCGGAGGCTTCACCCGAAGCGGACGTCTCTTTGCTTCACAAGTCCAAAGACCTACTGCCGAAGCAGAAGCTGCTGCCAAGGCAAAAGGAAAAGGCCCGGTGCAGGAAGATCCAGCTGCCAAAGAAACCCTGAAGACTCCATTTGATCAGGAAGTTGATGAGTTTATGCGAATCATTAAAAAGAGTGATTATAAAGTTGTGGATCAGCTTCATCAAACGCCATCCAAAATCTCCATCCTCTCTCTGCTTATGTGCTCCGAAGCCCATTGGAATGCACTACTGAAAGTACTACACGCAGCTTACGTGCCCGAGGAGATTACTGTCAACCAATTGGAAACCGTTGTTGGAAATGTTACTGCTAGCAATGGGCTAGGGTTTACCAATTCTGACCTGACAGTGGATGGCCGCAATCACAACAAAGCCTTGCACATAACCATGGAATGCAAAGGAGCTGTCCTTTCACATGTGCTGGTGGACACAGGATCATCCCTGAATGTCTTACCAAAGAAGGCTCTGGTGAAGCTTGAATATGATGGACTGGCATTGAGACCCAGCAACCTGGTGGTTAGAGCTTTTGATGGCTCGAAGAGATCGGTTCTGGGAGAGATTGAGCTGCCCGTGACAATTGGCCCGCAGACCTTTAAAACTATCTTTTATGTGATGGACATTCAGCCCGCCTACAGCTGTTTGTTGGGTAGACCCTGGATTCACGCCGCCGGCGCAATAACGTCTACTCTTCACCAAAAGTTAAAATTTGAGTGGGAAGGCCAAGTTGTCACAATCTGTGGGGAAGAGGATATCTTTGTTAGCCATCTGGCTACTTATAAATACATTGAGATGGATGGGGAGATCCATGAAACCATGAGCCAAGGTTTTGAAGCCTTGAATGTAAATGAAGCATCTGCTGTTTCGGGGATCTCCATGTCATCTTACCAACAAGCCCGGAAGGTTGTTGAAGAAGGAACTGCCCTAGGCTGGGGCAAGGTTTTAGCTGTGGAGGAGAAGAAGGACAAATTTGGGTTGGGTTACAGACCAACTCAACATCAAGTGAAGGCTGCTGGAGAGCCTGGTTTTGTCAGTGGGGGAATGCTTACCCCCGATGCTATCAACTGTCTGGAAGACGAGCTGGAAGAGGAGCGCAACCTGGAGAATTGGATTCGTCCGAAGATCCCGGGGAGCAGTGTCTCGAACTGGTCTTCCCAGGGAATTATAAGTGTTACTCGAGCAGAGTAATTATTATTTCCTGTATTTTTTATAAGCATGCATCAAAGTCTTGCATCTTGCCCAAGATGACAAGACTCATTTTGTAATCAGGGCCATCTGTACTTTTGTGCAAACGAGATTAAAGTAATGAAATATCAGACGATCTTTTTGCAAACAAGTCTTTTTCTTTTATGTTCACTGTTTTTCCATTTTTATTTTTGTACAAAAATAAATGGCAGTGTTTTTCAAAATGACAACTTCATTTCACTTTTCTAAATAAGACTAAAATCAGATCACTAAAATGAACCAATTAAACCCTTGCAGAGAGTGCCTTCCTGACAGCACCAACAACAGCACGGCTATGACATCGTATGACTTTGACAATCCGATCAATCAAGCTGAAGAAGGGGTTGAAGAAGAATACGAGCTTCCTGAAGAACTATCCAGGTTGTTAAGACAAGAGGAAAGGGTCATTACCCCTCACCAGGAGGAGGTTGAAGTGATCAATCTTGGTACAGAGGAAAATGTGAAAGAAGTCAAGATCGGGGCCTGCCTGCAAGACTCAGTGAAGAAGCAACTGATAGATCTACTTCAAGAGTATGTGGATGTGTTTGCTTGGTCGTATCAAGACATGCCAGGGTTGGATACCGATATTGTTGTGCACAAGTTGCCTTTGAGAGAAGAGTGCCCTCCAGTCAAACAAAAGTTGCGCCGAACTCGCCCAGACATGGCTATGAAAATCAAAGAAGAGGTACAAAAGCAATGGGACGCCGGGTTCCTTGCTGTGACTAGCTATCCGCCGTGGGTTGCTAACATAGTACCTGTGCCTAAGAAGGATGGCAAAGTAAGAATGTGTGTTGACTACCGGGATCTGAACAGAGCCAGCCCGAAAGATGACTTCCCATTACCTCACATTGACGTATTGGTGGATAACACGGCTCAGTTCTCGGTATTCTCCTTCATGGATGGATTTTCAGGATACAATCAGATCAAGATGTCACCTGAAGACATGGAGAAGACGACATTCATCACACCTTGGGGCACGTTCTGTTACAAAGTGATGCCATTCGGACTGAAGAATGCTGGTGCCACATATCAACGGGCTATGGTGACATTATTCCACGATATGATCCATAAGGAAATCGAGTGTTATGTGGATGATATGATCGCCAAGTCCCTTACAGAGGAAGACCACCTGGTGAATCTGCTCAAATTATTCAAGCGTCTGAGGAAGTACCAATTGAAGCTGAACCCCAACAAATGCACATTCGGGGTGCGATCCGGTAAGCTGCTGGGCTTTATTGTAAGCGAGAAAGGGATTGAGGTTGACCCTGATAAAGTCAAGGCTATTCAAGAAATGCCTGCACCAAAAACTGAGAAAGAAGTTCGAGGTTTCTTAGGTCGATTGAACTACATTTCAAGGTTCATATCTCACCTTACAGCAACCTGCGAACCCTTGTTCAAGTTGTTAAGAAAGGAGCAAACGGTCAGGTGGAACGAAGATTGCCAGAATGCTTTTGACAAGATCAAAGAGTACTTACAAGAGCCTCCAATCCTCATGCCTCCAGTTGAAGGAAGACCTCTGATTATGTACTTGACAGTGCTAGAAGAGTCAATGGGGTGTGTACTAGGTCAGCATGACGAGTCTGGTCGAAAAGAGTATGCAATATACTACCTAAGCAAAAAGTTTACCGACTGTGAACAGCGTTATTCACTGCTCGAGAAAACTTGCTGTGCTTTAGCGTGGGCTGCTCGCCGACTGAGACAGTATATGCTGACCCACACTACCTTATTAATCTCAAAAATGGATCCGGTTAAGTACATTTTCGAGAAGCCAGCTCTTACAGGACGGGTTGCAAGATGGCAGATGATCCTCACGGAATACGACATACAGTACACATCTCAGAAAGCCATCAAGGGCAGTGTACTATCTGAATATCTCGCTGAGCAACCCATTGATGATTACCAGCCAATGAGGTCTGACTTCCCTGATGAAGACATCATGTTCATTAAATCAAAAGATCACGAAGAGCCTGTTCACACTGAAGGGCCTGACCCGAAAGAAGAATGGACTATGATGTTTGATGGGGCTGTTAACATGAATGGTCGTGGTGTTGGTGCAGTACTCATTACACCTAAAGGAGTTCACATGCCTTTCTCGGCAAAACTCACTTTCAACTGCACTAACAACGAAGCTGAATACGAAGCTTGCATTATGGGTCTTGAGGAAGCCATTGACCTCAGGATCAAGACATTGACCGTATTCGGAGATTCAGCTTTGGTAGTCAATCAAACCAACGGGAAATGGTACACACACCAAGATCATCTGATACCTTACAGGGACTATACAAGAAGGTTATTGACTTTCTTCACAACAGTCAAACTTGAGTATATCCCTCGGGACGAGAATCAGTTTGCGGATGCCTTGGCTACCATTTCGTCCATGATCAAAGTTCAGACTGCTAACTTTGTACCTCAGATTTCAGTATCGAGACTTGATAGACCAGCATATGTATTTGCGGCAGATATTGCCAAAGATGATAAGCCTTGGTTCCACGACATCAAGTGCTTCTTGGAGGATCAGACATACCCACCTGGGGCATCTTCCAATGATAAGAAGACTTTGAGAAGGCTTGCTGGTAGTTTCTTCCTGAACACTGATGGGTCTTTATACAAAAGGAACTTTGACATGGTACTCCTCAGATGTGTTGACAAGACGAAAGCAGATCTACTGATGCATGAAGTGCATGAAGGATCTTTTGGTACCCATGCTGGAGGGCATGCCATGGCTAAGAAGTTGTTAAGATCAAGCTATTACTGGATCACAATGGATGCAGACTGTTGTGCTTACGCCAGAAAATGCCATAAATGCCAGATCTACGCAGATAAAGTGCATGTGCCTCCGAATCCTTTGAACATCATGTCTTCACCATGGCCCTTTGCCATGTGGGGCATTGATATGATTGGCAAGATTGAGCCAACTGCTTCAAACGGCCACAGATTCATCCTGGTCGCCATCGATTATTTCACGAAGTGGGTTGAAGCAGCCTCATATGCAAATGTCACAAGACAAGTGGTAGCCCGATTCCTAAAAAGAGATATCATCTGTCGGTATGGAGTGCCCGAGCGAATCATTACTGATAATGGGTCCAACCTAAACAATAAAATGATGGCAGAATTATGCCGGGACTTCAAGATCCAACATCACAATTCTTCTCCTTACAGGCCAAAGATGAATGGCGCTGTAGAGGCGGCAAATAAGAATATTAAGAAGATTGTGCAAAAGATGGTAGTCACCTACAGAGACTGGCACGAAATGCTACCATTTGCCTTACATGGATACCGCACATCAATCAGGACATCCACTGGGGCAACACCGTATCAACTTGTGTATGGTATGGAGGCAGTCCTACCTGTTGAAGTTGAATTACCCTCTCTACGGGTATTGATGGATGTTAAGCTGAACGAAGCAGAATGGGTCAGGGCCCGATACGAGCAACTGAGTCTGATCGAAGAGAAAAGATTGGCCGCAATCTGTCATGGGCAGCTATATCAGAAGAGAATGAAGAGAGCCTTCGATCAGAAAGTCAGGCACCGAGAGTACCAAGTAGGGGATCTTGTGCTGAAAAGAATCCTTCCACCTCATACAGACCACAGGGGCAAATGGACTCCAAATTACGAAGGACCATTCGTCGTCAAGAAAGTTTTCTCTGGTGGAGCACTGATGCTCAGCACCATGGATGGTGAAGATTTTCCATCCCCTGTGAATTCAGATGCAGTTAAAAAATACTTCGTGTAAAATGACCCGCTGGACATAAAAACAGAATGTAAGTCCGGGCAAAAATAGGGCATCCCGGCGAGTCAAAAACAGAATAAAAGACTCGGGCAAAAATAAGGGAAATAAATAAAAAAATGTACACCCGCTGAGCTGAAAAGCCGCATTGGACAGCTCAGGCAAAAATGGGTATCCCGATGGATTGAAAACCCGAAAGGGCGATCCATGCAAAATAAGGGAATAAGCGAACAACTGCACTCTGAATTCGTCCGTATCGCTTACAACTTGGAAAGTTTTGACAGAATCAAGCTCCGATCAGAATCAACTTTCTCCAGAAAGCAAGACGAGAAGAACGTCATTGTCATACGAGTCATACCAGGAGAGGAAGCTCCTCAAAGCGTCATCAACACTGCCAACACTTTGTTTCTCAATTTGTAACAATCTCCTCATTTCAGGAGATATGTTTCTTTGACTGTATCTTTGCCAATTCAGGGCACATGAATTAATAAAATCGGATTTTCAGTCATGTTTCGTTTTACATTTATGTTTTGCAAAGAGTCATCTGATATCTCTAAAAATACAATTGCATAAGTACAGATGCCGTTCTCTAAAAAATAAAAAAAACACATGCTTACAGGGAATGTGATTATTCTCGAAAGTACTTAACTCCTATGACGGAATCCAGTAAGGGATACCTCGGGACCTTTTGTACGTTCCATTATCTTTGCAGGATTGCAGGTATCCAGAACGCAACCTGGGGCATGCAAGCTACGTCTCAGCAAGTAGGCGAATCATTATCAACTCGGTCTATCTTCCACATGGCACTCGAAGGTGCCCATTTCCCCAGCAGAGCTGCCGAATCAGCATACACTCAATCTCAGCATCCAAGATGCTCTATCCCCAGCTGAGTTGCCTCTTGTTGCTCTCCCCAGCTGAGTTGCCTCTCACTTCCCCAGCCGAGTTGCCATTCCTCCTCAGCAGAATGCAGAAATCGGGGAATCATCTCCCCACTGAGCTTCAAGCCTTTATTCAGAAGAGCAACGCACGGAGAAGTCACAACGGAGTACATAAAGCTTCTACAAACCCCAGCTGGGTCTCTCATTTACAAGGATATGCCAACCGGTGACATATATCCCCAAGTAGATACATCATTAGATCTACCAATGATCTCACCCCCAGCTGGGACGTCCATTTCAAGCAGATCGACCAGAGGTTTTCACAGCAACGGGATCCGAATCCCAGATCTGTGCCCCTTTGCATAATCATGGCATCCGCATCATATTCACCCCCCCCAGAGCGTAGCATTCCGTCTAATACGGAGCATTACGGCAAAAAATCAAATACATAGCATAATCATAAGTCATGTTGTGAATTAAACGCTTGTGGATACAGATTACTTTCCCCCAAAATCCCCATCAGAGTCCCAGCAAAAGCAGTTGCCTCATATTCACAAACACCCGTATATACACCTTTTGGCACCCGTCCGTGTCATCTTTCCCCAGTAAAGTCGCCTAAACACCCTTTACAAACAAATCACCCTCATTACGGATACATTCTGGCACCCGTCCGTGTCATAACTCCCAGCAGAAAGCCAAAGACACCCTCTTTGCACTCACATATACCTATATATGCATTTTCTTGACACCCGTCCGTGTCATATCCCCAGCGCAGTCGCTTACACCTTTATCACCCATACACTTGTTAATATTATACTCTTTTCTCTTGTGGCACTCGTCCGTGTCACTCTCCCCAGCAGTTAAAACACTCATCTATACAATACAATACTCACTAATCATGGTACACTTATACAGATACTCGTCCGTATCTTGTATACATCATCACTCATATCCCCACAGATCCGACAGTAGTCCTTGTTCTTTGTTAACCAGTTGGTACTCGTCCGTACCACCATCTCAGAACATTGCGTCTAGTGTTTGTTTCTACATGATACTCGTCCGTATCATAGTCTTAAGGATGCTCGTCCGCATCTTTAATCCATACACCGTGTCAAACACCTTTGTCTTCTTGAATATAGATACTCGTCCGTGTCTATTACTCCCCAGAAGAATCCTTTCAGATGCAACACTCGTCCGTGTTCTTTGTTAACCAGTTGATACTCGTCCGTATCATCATCTCTGAACATGTGTCAGTTTGTTTCTACGTGATACTCGTCCGTATCATAGTCTTAAGGATGCTCGTCCGCATCTTTAATCTATACACAATACCAAACACTTATACCTTTTGTTTCTTGGATGTAAACGCTCGTCCGTGTTTACCACTCCCCAGTAGATCACCAACAAATTTTCTTTTTTATCTAACACTCGTCCTGTGTTATGATACCCTGAGAGCAGCCGTCCCCTGCTGAGTGGTCGTCCTCCACTTCTTGATGGTCGTCCTCCATCATGCTCATCCGATGGCCGTCCCCATCGTTGTTTTTAGCAGCCGTCCCCTGCTAGTTGGTCGTCCTCCACCTTTTGATGATCGTCCTTCATCACTTTATCCAATGGCCGTCCCCATTGTTGATTTTGGTTATCTAACACTCGTCCTGTGTTATGAGAAACCCTGAGAGCAGCCGTACCCTGCTGAGTGGTCGTCCTCCACTTCTTGATGGTCGTCCTCCATCATGCTCGTCCGATGGCCGTCCCCATCGTTGACCTTTTCTATCCGATGGCCGTCCCCATCGTTGATATTTTCGGCAGCCGTACCCTGCCAGGTGGTCGTCCTCCACCTTTGATGGCCGTCCCCATCATATTTACCTTTTTATCCCCAACAGAGCAGCCGTCCCCTGCTAGGTGATCGTCCTTCACCTTTGATGACCGTACCTCATCATCTGTTTATTTTGTTTATTAACCCGATGGCCGTCCCCGTCGTGGTCCCTTTTCCTTTTAACCCGATGGTCGTCCCCATCGTTGGTTACTTTACCTTTGTGAACTTGATGGCCGTCCCCATCATGTTTCATTAACTCCCAGAGAATTCTACAGCTTTACCTTGGTGGCCGTCCCCATCGTAATATCTTATTTCCCCAGCTAGTCGGCCGTCCCCGTCTTAGCTTTACCTTTTATCCCCCAGCATGTCGGCCGTCCCCGTCATTGCTATTTACCCAGCAGTCGTCCCTGCTCGACGGTCGTCCTCCGTCGTCCCACTTTACAATATACGTTATTTGCTGTCACAATCTATATCCCTTTTCTTCTTCATTTCTGTGAGTGCAAATTTTGGACTGTCTTTGGTATTCAACCACAAGTTATCTTGTTTGCCTGTTAAGCCATCGCTTACAACCTGCACAGCTAACTCATGCTTGAATAGGGGCAGCTGTAAGCACCCCAAATTTGCCCTCACCCATTCACACATGGCTTGTGATCATCTCATATGCATATACACCATCATATCATCTCATAGTACATTTTTGATTCACTGCATAGCTTCTAAGTCATCTGCACTTAGGGTTTGTGATCTGAGCAATCCCAATGCTTCTTGAGCCATTCCAAAGGCCACCAATCAACTCAAAGAGGTCCATGTGTGTTCTTGTATCATGTTACATCCTCACAAAGCCCAAATGGCAGAGGAATCACAAGAACTAGGGTTTGAGTGGATGCAGAGCCAGGATGAACTGCACAGTTGACTGAAAATTAGGGTTTTGGTTTCAGAGGCCATAACTCCAAATTTTTTGGTCATTCTTGTTTCCATTGATCTCTATATGGTATAGGGAGTGTGCATATCAATTTTCATGAAGAAATTCCATGGGGAAGTCATCTGATCAAGAGTTGACTTTTCAGACAAGTCAGTGCAAAATCAGGGCATCTGAGGCCCCCAATGACCCAACCAATGGGTGATCTTCATCATTTTGAGTGTATATGATCTTTATTTGATCATGGAAGAAGGTTGAAGTTCATAAAAATCAAGAATTTAGGGTTTTTGCAAATGTTGACTTTTTGGGCATAGTTGACTTTTCAAGAATGCATCATTTTATGTCATTTTTCAAGCCATGATTTTGGATCCAAAAATGCTTCAAATGGAAAAACTTTGGTCATGAAAGTTGTAGATCTCATCTTTCCCTTTTCAAAAAGTACAAGAACATGATCTAATTCATCTTGGATCAAAAGTTATGGTTTGTTAAAGTTGGCAAAAATCACTAAAATTCAAGTTATGCACCAAATGGGAGAACTTGCAAAATCATACACCAAGTCAAATTGCAACCTCTAATTGGTATCAAACCAGCACATAAGCATTCTCTAAGTCCTAAAAGTCAAGTTTGAACCAAGATCACATGTTGTTTAGTGCATGTAACAAGGCATTTTTCATGAAAATCCACAAAGTAACCAAGTTGCAAAATTCATGATCATGCTTCACCAACTTGCTGCATTGGTCCTTGAATCAAGCCAGCCTCACACACTCACCATGCTGCGCCAGCCCTAGCCCTTGTACTTGCCTAGAACCAAGCCCATGCCTCTCTTACAACCAAGTTGACATTTTGCAAAAGTAAACATCCCAATCAATAAAGGGCAGGTCACATCATCTGACCAATGAGAGAGGTTTATGTGGACAAAGGGCAAGCCATTCCATACATCTAGCAAGGCTGAAAACACACACTCATCACATTCACAAAAACTCACCTCATTGCAAGTTCCTTCGAAATTCTGTCCACAGCCATAAAACACTCAAACTCTCATCATCATTCAACTCACCACATCTCATAGACAAGAAACCACCAAAGCTCAAGCCTAAATCAAGCCTGAAAACTCCATTGTCATTATTCACCTCAAGCTGCAGATTCTATCGAATCTCTCTCCACAAGCCACAAACACACCAACCAACACCACAAACTTTCTCAACACACTTCATAGATCACAAACAACTCCTTTTCACAGCCTGAAAGTGCCAAAATCATCATGGCCATTGTTGACTGAACTGAAGCAGTTCCATTCGAATCTCCTTCTCCAGCCAACACAAACTCATTTTGAGCATTCAAACACATTTGGGGGATCAAGTAGAGCAGCTTGCATCAAAGGAAGTGGCCAGAAAGTTCCTAAACTGAAAGCTCCAAATCTCAGGTAGCTCGAAATTAATTTTTCCAGAAATGGTTTTTTATGTTACAAACTTGTTCTTCATGATGCACTGATCATTCTGGTACCTTTAGTTTTTGAAATGGTTTTGTTTTGAGCATTTAATTTGTGTTTGAAGCTCACGAACCCTAGAAATTGTTTGCTTCGATTCAATTGATTTAGGAACTTTAAATTTATTTTGAGAGAGGGGTTTGGTTCGTGAGAGGATAAGGATCATTTCCCTGGTCTTAGATTTCATTTTTGTAACGTTTTGAGGAAGTTGGGTGATTCTCAGGTGAGAGCTGGCCGGAGAAGACGATCGGGAGTCTTCTCCGGCCACCTGAATGTATTTAGGGCTTAATCCCATAATTAATGCTCGTTTGAATTTTGGCCGTTGATGCGCGTTGAATGTTTGACTTCCCACCCTTTTTGATGGTCAGGATCTGTTCATTAGCCCTAATCACTTTAATTAATTTATTTAATTAAGATTAATTCAGCTTTGAATCACAGCCACAGGATTACGCGCCAGTCAACACATTTAA
Organism: Lathyrus aphaca; assembly: GCA_963966055.1. NCBI lineage: Eukaryota > Viridiplantae > Streptophyta > Magnoliopsida > Fabales > Fabaceae > Lathyrus > Lathyrus aphaca. The sequence goes on along the minus strand of OZ014520.1, from coordinate 276,283,575 downwards.
ACCCTGGAGCAATCCTGGCCATCCAATCTGTTTACTTTCATTTTCTTTTAATTTTTATTCATATTTATTTCATTTAAATTGCACAATTTATTTAAAATAGTTAAAAAATCATAAAAATTATGAAACTTTTTCTTTAAGGTTTTATTAATTTTTATGACACAAAAATATTTTTTATTTTATTTTTTATCATTAAAAAAGTATTTTTAAATATTTAAAAGATCATTTTTAATTGATTAATGAGAATTAATTAATTAAAAATACTTTTAGGTATTTAAAAATTACAAAAAAATTCATGAAATGCTCTAAGACATTTAGAAACATTGTCCAACCTTCAAACCAAATTTCTTTTTTGATCTTGATGCACTTTAAGAATTTTTCATTGAATTAAATCATTTTTTATGCATTATTTTGATCACATGTTTGAAAATTCATTTCTGCCTTTTGGTGAAGGGTGAGACATTGATTCTTTTGCATTGTTTTCCATTTGACATGTATTTTCAAAGATAAAAAGGCCATGATTTGATCTTGCATTTTCTAATTGATTGGCATTTGTTTTGATAAGAACCCTAAAAAACCCTAATAACTTGCAAAAATCATATCTTGAGATTGGTAAAGAGTTGGGAGCTCCCCTTTGGGCAGTGGTTTGTTATAGGTCTAGGGTTTCTTTGAGTGCCATTTTCCATTTTTTATCTTAGGGTTTGCTTCTGTTTTTGGTTTGTGTTTGATGTTTGTTTCATAAACCCTAATTTGGGCTTTCATTTGCATTCTCCTTGCATTCCCTTGCATAGCATGACTTGTCTTTGCATTTTGTGTATTCTTATGATTCATTTGACATCTTAAGACATATAGGATACATGTTTGATCATTGCATTACATATTTGCCATGTCATTTGCCTTGTATGCTTCATAACTTTCCATGTTCATTCATGCTCCCTAGCTTGCATCATTTGCATTTATGATCTTGTATGAACATCTCCATGCCTTGCCTCATGTTTGTAGCATCTTATAGCATCATTATCATCATATGTATGTTTCTGGTTGGTCTAGCATCATGCCATTTCATCTCATCTTGCATTGCATTGTGTTTCTTTCTAACATTTCAGGTGGTAAGTAAACTTGAGAAGTGAATTTGCCTTCACTTCTCATACCTTTTCTTTTCATCTCCCTTGCATCCATTGCTGCATTTTTACTTGTGCTTGAGTTTGAGCTTGTTCATCCTTCTTCCTCCCACTTTCTTTCTTCAAGTGACTTGACTTCTTGAATGAAGCAAGTCACTTTGCCTCTCTTGATCTCATTCATCTGCTTCCTGGTGGCTCCTGTGAAGATTGTTCTTGAAAACCTCACAAACCATAGGAACAACCAAGCATGTCAATGAATTAGGGTTTTGATTAGTCTCCCCCATAGTTTTTACCTTTGTGTCTCCCTTTGAGTCTTCTCTTCTCATCTCATAATCAGAGACTAAACCCTAAAGGTTTTAAAACTTTGTGATTAGGGTTATGCCTGTATCCTTCTTTTAGGATGGAGTGTATAACTTTAATCCTAAGTATTAAACCCTTAAGGTGTTTAAATCTCTTAATCAATCCATCTAATAATCATCAAGACATCACACTTGTAACTTGGGCCTTGCATTAGGGTTCTAATTCTTCCTTAAGTGGTTAAGAAGGACTAACCCTAGTGTTAATGGACAAGTCCCCCTCAAATTGTCTTACAAACAATAAAATCCATTTCATCATCATACCATTAAATAAAATCCACTTAATCAAAGGTTTGTTCTGTCATGGGTTTAATCCCTAATCATGGATTAAGTTGAGGAGCTTTCCTCAGCTTAAACATTCTCATCTATTATCCTTCTATTAGGATGGTGTAATGAGTCTGTTAAATCCCTGAATATGGCTTAACCTCATTACTTAACACTAAACAAAAACACCAAAAACATCTAAATAATCACAAGTAGGTTAACGATCTTAATCCTACACCAAAGGTGATTAAGTGTGAGAATCTGACTTCACACTTAAGGTATTCTCATTACCCCTAATCAGAGGGATGATGTGATGAGTTTACTAACCCATTGGTTTAGGCTTAAGCTCATTATCTTATGAAAAACTTTCAAAAGCAATAAAAGACTGAAAACATCAAAAACAAACAATAATCGTCTCCTCCGGGATTCTTTTCTCATCTCATTCACTCACAAACGAGAGCTCGCTTCTTCCGTCTAATGCAAGACAGTTTGCATCTGTGCCAGACAGATCATACACTTGAGCATAGGCAAGTAAGCAGTTCACAAGTCAATTCATCTTTCAGTCTCTTTGGGTCGAACTACGGTGTTCTGACTTCCTCATTGCACGAGAGGATACGTAGGCATAACTTAACAGTTATCGAACAAAAGTCTCTGTATATTCCCCCTCTTTCCAGCATCATTCTTTAGCCTCATTATCTCGAGCATCCCACTCTGTTCTTACACTGACACTTTCATACTTCATGCCATTTATACACTATACACTGACACCTGTACATTCTTTTCCAGCTATTCTATACACAGATTGCACTGACACTACCCCTTTATAGCACAAATCTTTTAAGCGTGGATCCCGTCGAGTACGGCGGACAATCTGGGTGCTAATACCTTCCCAGGTTGTAACCAACCCCCTTTCTCAGTCTCTCTGGTTCGCATACCGTCTTATCCATCTTTTTCTAGGCCTATGCAGCATTGCCTTTCCTCCGGGATAAAAATGCCTAGCTGGCGACTCTATTCATTTCTCCAGTGAGTTCACGGCTGTGTGTTCTCACTGTTCCCTTCGCCGACCGTTCGCGCCTGTACCTTTATCTGACCCCGGCGTCACTTATCGGGAGCGACACAGGGCTTCTTGCTGTACTTTTGCATTAGCTTCAAGTTGCTTCAAGCATTCTTCAGGATTCGTTCTCCAGCCTTAGACTTTTTGATATAATCCCCAGACTTCTCAATCTTAGTCAGATGCTCTACTCTCATCTTCTCCAACCTCTCAATCTCCCTCATACCCTCACTCCTCTCCCGGAGGGTCTTCTGCAAGGCCTGGGTTAGCTTCTCGTTCCTTTCCTTCAAGCTCTCAAACTCTTCCAAACTGATAGTGGCAGGGGGTGGTGCTGAAGATGACTCAGGCATGTCTTCTATGGTAAAGGGCATCCCAGAGAATTGGGCCCTGGCACGGGACCATTCATAATATTGTGCTGATGCCACATTGTTGCACTTCCCCAGAATGGTTATTCCCTTGGTTTGAACATGATCCCAGGCCCAGGCAGCCTGCCTAACAACAGCCAAATTAATCTTGTTCTCACAATAAAGAGTTTCAACCAAGTCCTGTGCCCTAGGAGTATGGACCAGTGCATAGCCCAGTTGCCTCCTGAACAGCAGAGGGTTGTAATTAATACTACCCTTAACTCCTATTAGGGGCACATTGGGAAAATGCCCACAGCTGGTGATGATATCCCTGCCTTTGGTGCTCTGAGTGCACCATCTGATGTCAGCTGAAGTTAGAATAGTGAGTCTCTTAGCCCAGTTGCTTTGCTGATGAGGGTTTAAAAATGCATCTGTCCTAGGTAGATGTCTGAGGAGCCAAATGTGAAACAATGGAGCACGACACCTCACTAACCTTCCCCTCTGTTTTTCATTCCTCTGATGCACTGAATAGTAAAGATCCCCCAATAAAGTTGGCACTGGGTTCTTCAAGATGAACAGATGGATTGCATTCTTGCTAATGAATCGAGGCTCATCTGCAAACAATACAATTCCATATATACTCAAGGCCAGCAAAGCACAAACAGCTTTCCACTCTCCTAGAGAAGCTTTCAGGGTAGCTTGAGAAATTAAGAAGTCCAGATGAAAGCCAGGGATTCCAGCTTTAGAGGTCATATGCTGCTCAATCAAAACAGGTTCCAGATGCAAAGCGTTTGCTACTTCTCCATTAGCAGGAAAGACCATCTCAGGGTTGAAAGGAATTTCTCTCTTGATAGGCATACCAACTAATGAGGAGTACTCTTCCAATAAGGGGCCCAACTGAAAGTCTTGAAAGGTGAAACATCTCAGTGGGGGATCATAAAACTGAATGCAGGTGTGGATCAAGCTTCTCTGTGATGGGTCCAGATCCATAACCATATCGAGTATATCTCCATAACTCTCCCTGAACAATGGTATGTGATCTGGAGTGATCAGGGTTTGAATCCTCCTGATGTCTGATAACTCTGGCTGGAAGAAGTGGTAGGTGATGTTACTCTTTTTAGGAGCCATGATGCTGAAGACTGAGTAGAGACAGGTGCTGATGAAGATACTGAAGAGTGGGCCACTGATTGGCTGGTGCTGGTGATAGCTGAAGCAGGTGCTGGTGAAGATAGGTCAATACAGAAGATGGGGTCAAAACCAAAACCAAATGAAGATGGATACCCTGAAACAAATAAGCAAATGTCAATATGATGCAATGATTATGTATGCAAATGATATGAAAAGGGTTTGTGACCGAGCTGGATCTGATCAAAATGCCCTGATATAAGTCCATGTGTGTAAGAAATCCAGATGGAGGTCTATAAATCCAGTAACCAGGGTGGGGGACTCAAATAAAGAGCCACATGTCCAGGGTTTAGAATCACAAGAAATTGTCCAACATGGAGTACTCTTAACAAACAAAGTAACAGGGTATTCTGAGGTCAAGGTACCTGCAAACATGTAAACAACCCAACCCCCTCACAGGTGGTGTTCTAAAACAAGGATCCTCAGACTTGGATCAGTTATGAGAAGTGTAAACACTTCTAACCCGGAGGTACAGTGTTTACAATAATCATAACAATTCCTCCTCTAATTCACCTCAGTTTCTGAAGGTCAATACTAAAAGGTCATCCAGACTTAGCAGGCTTCCCAGATAGCCCTAGTATTGCAGGAAATCTGCAACACAGAGTTCTCAAGAAGAAACCCATATCTGAACCGTGTTTCATATTCCCGCACCAGACCGAAATGGAATGGGAAAGAATATGATTCACTCTAGCCTAGGTGTCACTCAGTTCCCAGGTATAGGACCTTAACTCTCAATAGAATCACCCACCCACCAAAGCAAACAACAGATCCAGCCAGCAACATGACAGTATGATATATACAAATGCAATAAAGAAAAGCAGTAAAGCAAACTGTACATAAATCAATAAACAAAAATAAATACAAGCACAAATAAGCACATAACACCCCAGTAAACACAAATCAATCAAGCGCTAGGAGGAACCCACAAAAAGAACTAGAAGCCCTGGTTGCAATATAAGGGTCCCCAGCAGAGTCGCCAAGCTGTCGCTCCCGACAAGTGAAATGGATCAGATGAAGGTACAGACGCGAACGGTCGGCGAGAGGGACAATGAGAACACACAGCCGTGAACTCACTGGAGATGAATAGAGTCGCCAGCTAGGCATTTTTATCCCGGAGGAAAGGCAATGCTGCATAAGCCTAGAAAAAGATGGATAAGACGGTTTGCGAACCAGAGAGACTGAGAAAGGGGGTTGGTTACAACCTGGGAAGGTATTAGCACCCAGATTGTCCGTCGTACTCGACGGGATCCACGCTTAAAAGATTTGTGTTTTAAGGGGGTAGTGTCAGTGCAATTTGTGTATAGAATAGCTGGAAAAGAATATGTACAGGTGTCAGTGTAAAAGAAGTGCAAAGTGTAATATATACAGTGTCAGTGTAAGGATGAGAGTATGCTCAAGATCACGAGGCTAAGAGAATAAAGCTGGAAAGAGGGGGAATATACAGAGACTTTTGTTCGATAACTGTTAAGTTATGCCTACGTATCCTCTCGTGCAATGAGGAAGTCAGAACACCGTAGTTCGACCCAAAGAGACTGAAAGATGAATTGACTTGTGAACTGCTTACTTGTCTATGCTCAAGTGTATGACCTGTCTGGCTCAGGTGCAAACTGTCTTGCATTAGACGGAAGAAGCGAGTTCTCGTTTGTGAGTGAAGATGATGAGAAAAGAATCCCGAAGGAGACGATTATTGTTTGTTTTTGTGTTTTCAGTCTTTTATTGCTTTTGAAGGTTTGTCATAAGTTGATGAGCTTAAGTCTATACCAATGGATTTAGTAAACTCATCACATCTTCCCTCTGATTAGGGGTAATGAGAATACCTTAAGTGTGAAGTCAGCTTCTCACACTTAAACACCTTAGGTGTAGGATTAAGATCATTAACCTACTTGTGATTATTTAGATGTTTTTGGTGTTTTTGTTTAGTGTTGAGTAATGAGGTTAAGCCATAATCAGGGATTAAACAGACTCATTACACCATCCTAAAAGAAGGATAATAGATGAGAATGTTTAAGCTGAGGAAAACTCCTCAACTTAATCCATGATTAGGGATTAAACTCATGACAAAACAAGCCTTTGATTAAGTGGATTTTATTTTGTGGTATGATGATGAAGTGGGTTTTATGATTTGTAAGACAACTTGAGGGGGACTTGTCCATTAACACTAGGGTTAGTCCTTCTTAACCAGTTAAGGAAGAATTAGAACCCTAATGCAAGGCCCAAGTTACAAGTGATGTCTTGATGATTATTAGATGGATTGATTAAGAGATTTAAACACATTAAGGGTTTAACACTTAGGATTAAAGTTATACACTCCATCCTAATAGAAGGATGCAGGCATAAGCTTAATCACAAAGCCTTAAAGCCTTTAGGGTTTAGTCCCTGATTATGAGATGAGAGGAGAAGACTCAAAAGAGACACAAAGGTAAAACTAAGAGGGGAGACTAATCATAACCCTAATCATTATCATGCTTGGTTGTCCCTAAGGTTTGTGAGGTTTTCAAGAGCAATCTTCAAAGAGAACCACCAGGATGCAGATGAACAGGATCAAGAGAAGCAAAGTGACTTGCTTCATTCAAGAAGTCAAGTCACTTGAAGAAAGAAAGTGGGAGAAACAAGAATGAGCAAGCTCAATCTCAAACACATATAGAAAATGCAGCAATGGATGCAAGAGAGATGAAAAGAGGTTATGAGAAGTGAAGGCAAATTCACTTCTCAAGTTCACTTACCACCTGAAATGTTAGAAAGAAATGCAATGCAATGCCAAAGGGAATGAAATGGTAGGATGAAAAACAAAACCAGAAGCATGTTGATGATGATAATGATGTTATGGGATGCTACAAGCATGAGGCAAGGCATGGAGATGTTCACACAAGTTCATGGATGCAAATGATGCAAGTTAAGGAGCATGGATACACATGAAAAGTTATGAAACAAACATGGCAAACAAGATGGCAAATATGGGATGCAATGATCAAACATATTTTCTACATGTCTTAAGATGTCAAATGAATCAAATGGATGCTTGAAATGTCATGGCAAGTCATGTTATGCAAGAGAATGTAAGAAGGATGCAAAAGAAAGCCCAAATTAGGGTTTATGAATCAAACATCAAACAAAAACTCAAAACAGAAGCAAACCCTAAGATAAAAAATGGAAAATGCCATCCTAAGAAACCCTAAACCTATACTAAACCAAAGTCAAAAGGGGAGGTCTCAACTCTTAACCAAACTCAAGTTATGATTTTTCTAAGTTATTAGGGTTTTTAGGGTTCCTAAACAAAAGAAATACCAAACAAATTGAAAATGAGGAAACAAATCATGGCCATTTAATCTCAAAAACTACATGCTAAACACAATGCAATGCAAGAAGAATCAATGTCCAACTCTTCATAAATAGGCAGAAATGATTTTTTAAACTTAGGATCAAAATAATGCACAAAAATGATTTTTATTCAATGAAAAATTCTCAAAATGCATCAAGATCAAAAAATAAATTTGGTTTGAAGGTTGGACAATGTTTCTAAATGTCTTAGAACATTTCATGAATTTTTTGGTGATTTTTAAATACCTAAAAGTATTTTTAATAAATTAATTTCCATTAATCAATTAAAAATAATCTTTTAAATATTTAAAAATACTTTTTTAATGATAAAAATAAAAACAAAAATATTTTTGGGTCTTAAAAATTAATAAAACTTTTAAGAAAAAGTTTCATAATTTTTAAGACATTTTTGCTATTTTTAATAAATTATGCAAATAAAATGAAAAGAAAATGAATTAAAATTAAATAAAAGGGAAAGTAATCAGAATGGAGGGATGAGATTGAGTCTGGATTTAAACGCGTTGACTGGCGCCAGATCTTGTGGCCAGGATTGCATCTGAGCCAATTAACTTAATTATGGATTAATTAAATTAAACACGTGGATTAGGGCTAATCAGAGAGATCCAGGCCACACACACACGCGGGAGGTCAACTGGTCAAAGGGATCGTACGCTCCAGATTCAAACTTGAGTTAATGACATGATTAGGGCACAAATTACTTTCAGGTGGCCGGAGAAGACTTCCGGTCGTCTTCTCCGGCCAGCATCTCCCCTGAAAATCCCCAAAACCCCAAAAAGCTAACTAAAATGAAATCTAAGAATTGGGAAATGATCCTCAACCACTCACGAATCAAAACCCTCTCTCAAAACAAATTTATATTTCCTAACAAAGCTGAATCGAAGAAAATAAGAACTAGGGCACGCAAGTTTCAGAAGCTAATTAAATACTCATTTCAAAGCCATTTCAAAAACTAAAAACATATTCATGATCAGGAAGGCACAAAGAGCAAGTTTAGAAGAAAAAAGATTTCTGGAAAAATATTTTTCAAGCTACCTGAGATTCGAAGCTTTCACTCTGATGACTTTCTGGCCACTTCCTTCAGTGCAATCCACTCCACTTGATCCCCAGATGATGTTTGAATGCTTTGAAACAATTTATGTTGGCTGGATGAGGAGTTTGACAAGCTTCTGCTCAAGCTCAGTCAGAAATGGCAATGGAGTTTCAGGCAGTTTCAAGTCATTGTAAATGGTTCTTTGTGATCCAGATGGTGGGTGGAGAAGCTTTGTGGTGTTTGTTTGGATGTTTGTGTGCTGTGGAATGAGTTTCGAATGAAACTGCAAGTTGAGGTGAGAAATGGCAGTGGGGTGTTCTTGCTTGTTTCAGGCCTGGCTCTTGGTGGTTTGAGGTCTATGAAGTATGGTGAGTTGAAGTGTGGAAATGGTTTGAGTGTTTGAAGGCTAGGCAGAGAGATTCGAAACAAAATGCAGCTGGGGTGTGTTTTGTGAATGTGATCTTGTGTATGGTTTCAGCCTTGCTTCTTGAGTGTTATGGCCAGCATATGGAAAGTATATTTTAATCCCATAGGTCAGGGGATGTGACATGGCCTGCTGTGATAGGTAGGTCACCTTTTGCCAAAATGTCAACTTCTTTGTAAGAGAAAGTATGGCTTAATCTATAGCTAGTACAAAGCATGGCTCTGGCGCAGCAAGATGAGGTGAGAGGCTAGCAAAGTGCAATAACCAATGCAGCAAGTTGTAGGAAGAATGATCATGAGCTTTTGCAAGTTGTGGCTTTTGGTTCACATGTGACTATTTTTGCTACACAAACCATAAACATGAGGGATTCTTAGTCCAAATCTGATCTTTAGTGTCTATGTGATGTTTGCATACTGGTTTGAAGTGAGTTAGAGGTCACAATTGGCTTTGGTTCATGACTTTGCAAAATTCTCTTTTGAAGCATGCCTTGAAAATCAATGATTTTTGCCAACTTTGTCACACCATAACTTTTGATCCAAGAGGAGTTTGATCATGTTCTTGTACTTTTTGAAAAGGGAAAGATGAGATCTACAACTTTCATGACCAAAGTTTTTCCATTTGAAGCATTTTTGGATCAAGAATCAAGGCTTGAAAAATGACCTAAAATGAGGCATTCTTGAAAAGTCAACCATGCCCAAAAAGTCAACATTTGCAAAACTTCCAAATTCTTGATTTTTGTGAACTTCAACCTTCTTCCATGATCAAATAAAGATCATATACACTCAAAATGATGAAGATCACCCATTGGTTGGGTCATTGGGGGCCTCAGATGCCCTGATTTTACACTGACTTGTCCAGAAAGTCAACTCTTGATCAGATGACTTCCCCATGGAATTTCTTCATGAAAATTGATATGCATACTCCCTATACCATATAGAGACCAATGGAAACAAGAATGACCAAAAAATTTGGGGTTATGGCCTCTGAAACCAAAACCCTAATTTAGGTCAACTGTGCAGTCAAACCTAGCTCTACATCCATTCAAACCCTAGTTCTTGTGATTCTTTTGAAATCTTGACCTTGAGAGGATGTAGTATGATAGATGAACACACATGGATCCCTTTGAAGTGATTGATGGCCTTTGGAGTGGCTCAAGAAGCTCTGGGATTGCTCAGATCACAAACCCTAGATGCAGATGACTTAGAACCAATGCAATGGGTCAAAAATGTGATATGAGATGATATGATTGTGTTTATGCATATGGAATGACCACAAGCCATGGTGTGAATGGGTGAGGGCAAATTTGGGGTGTTTACACCTGTGAGTTCACTCCTGTGTGTTCTCACATTCATCCTTTCGCCGACCGTTCGCGTCTGTACCACATTTGAGCTCAGTCTCATCTTTTGGGAGCGACAGTCTGTTTACAATACATGCCCATGGTGGGTCAAAAATACAACAACCAAAAAGCAAAAAGTACATCAAAAGAAAGGAAATACAAGCAAAAAAAGGAATCAGACATCCAATCCAAAGTCATCCTCCCTGACTTCCTTCAGGAGGGCCTCCGTCACTAGACCAGCTGGGTGCTCTGTAATAGTCCTAATGAGGAGATTCCTGGTAGCAATGGCATTAGTCAGCTTCTTATGCATGTCCTGATCTTTTGATCTCTTTAACCCCGCCCGGAGTTTCAATTATGATATCTCCTTCTGAGCTGCCAACAAAGCTTACTGCTACTTCTTCTCATTGGCCTCCAGCTGCTCAATCTTGGCCTGAGTCCTCTGGTCTTCTTGTGCACGGGCTTCGGTGATCCTGATCCACCTAGCCTGGCTTTCCTCCAGGTAATGCTCAGCCCTAGCTTTCTGAATTTTGGCCTCCTTATATGCATTCTTCAAAACCAACTCTCCTGCTCTTGCTTTCCTTATGTAGTCATCTGTCTTTTCAATCTTGGTCAGATACTCAGTCTTGAGCCTTTCCAATCTTTCAATGTCCAGACGACCGCCATTGCTCTCCCAGAGAGTCTTCTTCAGAGCTTCAGATAGTTGATTATTCCTCTCTTTCAGCTTTTCAAATTCCTTCAGGCTAACAGTTGCTGCAGGCTGTACTGTAGAAGGTCCAGGTGTGTCTTTGAAGGTGAAAGGCATCCTGGTAATCTGAGCTCTAGTACGGGACCAGTCATAATACTGGGCTGAAGCAATATTGTTACATCTTCCAAGGATGGCTGTCCCTTTGGTCTGGATATTGTCCCGAGCCCAGGCAGCTTGCCTGACAACAGCAGAGTCAGATTAGATCTCACAGTATAGGGTCTCAGCCAAATCCTGCCCTCTGGGAGGATGAACCAAGGCATATCCCAATTGTCTCTTAAACAGTAAAGGGTTGTAATTGATGCAACCTTTTACTCCTATTAGAGGCACATTAGGGTACTGCCCACAGCTGGTAATAATATCCTTGCCTTTGGTGCTCTGGGTGCCCCATCTGATATCATCTGATGTTAAAGCAATGAACCTCTTAGCCCAATTCTTCTGTTGATGTGGGTTCAAGAAGGCATCTGATTTAGGCAGGTGTTTGAGCAGCCAAGAGTAAAACAGTGGAGCACAGCATCTGACTAGCTTCCCCCTTTGCTTTTCATTTCTCTGATGGATGGAGTAGTAAAAATCCCCTAGCAATGTAGGCACTGGGTTCCTCAGCAAGAACAAGTGGATGACATTCTTACTCATAAATTTGGGCTCATCTGCAAATAAAATAACCCCATATATACTGAGGGCTAAGAGTGCACAGACTGCCTTCCATTCTCCCAATGAAGCCTTTAGGGTGGCCTGAGAAATCAAAAAGTTCAGATGTAAACTAGGAATCCCAGCTTTTGTTGTCATGTTTTGCTCAATAAGGAAAGGCTCCAAATGCAATGCCCTTTCTACCTCTTCACTTCTGGGAGCAGTCATCTCTGGGTTGAAGGGGATCCCCCTTCTGATAGGCACTCCAATCAACAAAGAAAACTCTTCCAACAGAGGCCCCATCTAGAAATCTGGAAAAGTGAAGCATCTGAGTGGTGGGTCATAAAACTGCAAGCATGTGTGGATCATGCTTCTCTGAGAAGAATCAAGATCCATGACCATGTTCAAAATACCCCCATAGTGCTCTCTAAACAGTGGGATGTGGTCAGGTGTGATAAGAGACTGGACCTTCCTGATACTGGTCAATATGGGCTCAAAAAAGTGATAAGATATGTTGCTTTTCCTTGGAATATCCATGAGTGCTGATGAAGAAGCTGAAGTCAAATGCTGATGAAGATCACTGACTGAAAAGCTGGAGGTAAGTCTCTGACAGACTGATGCAGGTGCTGTGGGAGATAACTGAAGCAGAGGTCTAAGCAGTAGAAGGGGTCAAAACCAAACCAAATATGATATGATGGATACCCTGAAAGCAAATAAACAAATGTTAAATGATGCAATGATGATATATGCAAATGATATTCAAGGGTTTGTGATCAAGAGCTGGATCTGATTATCTGTCTTGATATAAGGCCCATGTATGTTCAGAGATCCGGATGGAGGTTCAGAAATCCAGTAACCAGGGTAGGGGACTCAAATAAAGAGTCACATGTACAGGGTTAATCACAAGAACTGTCCAAAGTGAAGTATCCTTAAACAATACAGTAACAGGGTATGATGTGGCCAAGGGTTCCTGCAAACCTGTAAACAACCCAACCCCCTCACATGTAATGTTCTAGAACAAGGATCCTCAGATTTGGATCCGTTATGAGAAGTGTAAACACTTCTAACCCGAAGGTACAGTGTTTACAATGACCATAAAGGATCCTCCTCTAATTCAACCCAGATTCTGAAGGTCAAAATAAAGGTCATATAGACTTATAAGGCTTCCCAGATAGCCCTAGCACTACAGGAAATTTGTAGCACAGAGTTCTCAAGAAGAAACCCACATCAGAACCGTGTTTCATATTCCCGCACCAGACCGAAATGGAATGGGAAAGAATATGAACCACTCTAGCCTAGGTATCACTCAGGTCCCAGGTATAGGACCTTAATCACTCAGTGGAACCCCACCCACCAAAACAGAAACCAGATCCAGCAATGATAATGACAGTATGATGTATAAAAAATTGTAAGGAAAGTAGTAAATAAAACTATACATAAAGAAATAAATAAAGCAAATAAATAAACAAAATTAGCACATAACACCCCAGTAAACATAAATCAAACAAGCGCTAGGAGGAAACGACAAAAAGAACCAGAAGCCCTGGTTGCAGTATAAGGGTCCCCACCAGAGTTGCAAAGCTATTGCTCCCACCAAATGACACAGGGCCAGAAGGGGTACAGACGCGAACGGTCGGCGAGAGAGAGAACATGAAGATGAACTGAAAAGAGTCGCCAGCTAGGCATTTTTATCCCGAAGGAAAGGTAATACTGTATAAACCTGGGGAGAGGTGGATAAGACGGTCGCGAACCAGAGAAACTGAGAAAGGGGTTTGTATTACAACCTGGGAAGGTATGAGCTTAAGCCTAAACCAAGGGTTAGTAAACTCATCACATCCTCCCTCTGATTAGGGGTAATTAGAATACTTTAAGTATGAAGTAAGCACCTCACACTTAATCACCATGATGTAGGATTAAGATCATTAACCTACTTGCAATTATTTAGATGTTTTTGGAGTTTTTGTTTAGTGTTAAGTAATGTGTTTAAGCCATAATCAAAGATTTAATGAACTCATTACACCATCCTAATATAAGGATAATAGATGAGAACATTTAAGCTGAAGAAGATACCTTAGCTTAATCCATGATTAGGGATTAACCTCATGACAAATCAAAGCCTTTATTAAAGTGGATTTTAGCTAATGGAAAGGTTAAGAAATGGATTTTAGGATTTGTAAGACAACTTGAGAGGGACTTGTCCATTAACACTACGGTTAGTCCTTCTTAACCAATTAAGGAAGAATTAGAACCCTAATGCAAGGACCAAGTTACAAGCTTATTGTCTTAGTGATTATTAGATGGATTGATTAAGAGATTTAAACACATTAAGGGCTTAATACTTAGGATTAAAGTTATACACTCCATCCTAAGAGAAGGATGCAGGCATAACCTTAATCACAAAGCCTTAAAACCTTAAAGGTTTAGTCCCTGATTAAGAGATGAGAGGAGAGACACAAAAGATGACACAACGGTAAAACTAATGGGGGGACTAATCAAACGCTAATTGTGATCATGCTTGGGTGTTCCTAGGGTTTATGAGGCTTGCAAGAGATCTTCAAGAAGAGCCACCAAGGAAGAAGCAGATGAAAAGAGGAGAAGAAGAAGAAACAAGCTAACTTACTTCATTTAAGAAGATAAGTTACTTAAAAAAGAAAGTGTAGGAGGAACATGAATGAGCAAGCTCACTCTAAGACAAATACAAAATTCAGCAATGAATGCATAAGAGAGATGAGAAGAGATTGTGAGAAGTGAAGGCAAATTTACTTCTCAAAGCACTTACCAGAAGCATATTCATGGTGTAAATGATGCTAAGAGATGATGCAAATGTATGTCAAGAGTTGTGAATGATCATACAAGTGATGAGAATGCAAATGAAGCATGAAAGAAGCATGAAAGTTCATGAATGCACATGAAATGAAATGAATACATAACATGGCAAATGGATGAAGAAATGATCAAGCATGATTATAATGTGTCCTAGGATGTCTTATATGTCATGTGGATGTAAGAAATGGCATGGCAAGTTCTTATATGAATGCTTATGCAAGATGTATGCAAAGGAAGATGAGAAATTAGGGTTTTCATACAACATGAGATGCAAAACTCAAAATCAGAAGCAAATGACAAGATAAAAAATTGAAAATGCAATCAAAAGAACCCTAACCCCTTATGATTCCATACCCTAAAGGAGAAGACCTAACTCTTAACCTAATGAAAGTTATGATTTTTCTAAGTTTTCTAGGGTTTTAAGGCACCTAAAGGTAAAAAATGCAAATCAAATAAAAAAGGCAGAAGAAATTTATGACAAAAATATGTTAGAAACTACATTTCAAATGAAGATCAATGCAAAAAGAACCATTGTCATACCATTCTTGGTTAGGCAGAAAATAATTCTTGAAGTTAGGGTTCTAAAATGTGAATTTTATGAACCCTAAATTCAAGAAAATTATCAAAGATGTTTCAAAACCAAAAAGAAATTTGTGTGGATGGTATGACAATGTCTCTAAATGTTTAAAGATGCAATATGAATTTTTTGGGAGTTTTTAGAAACCTAAATGATATTTTAATTAATTAATTTTCAATAATTAATTAAAATAAACATTTAAATGTTTAAAAAATGATTTTTTAGTGTGAAAAATAAAAATAAAAATATTTTTGGGTTAAGAAAATTATTTGAAGTCAAAATGCAGAATACAAATATTTTTGAAAATTTCTAACTATTTTAAATAAATGATGCAAAATAAATGATGCAAAATAAATGATAAAAAATGAATTAAAAACTGAATTTAATAAAAGTAATTTGATCTGAGGGATGTCATTGATTATGGGGAAAAATTTGTTGAACACGCACCACATCCTATGGTCCACATTCAAACTTCATTAAACCTAATTAATTAATTAATTAATCAAGATTAAACTTAAATGAGCTAATCTCCACCCTCCATCTCACGCGGGAAAGAAAGATCCAATGGCCCTAATTCAAACACTGCCCTAACCCTAATTATCTCATTAATCACTTTCAGGTCACTGGAGAAGAGCTCCGGTCGTCTTCTCCAGTGACACCCTCACCTGAAAATTGCTAACTTCTTCCCTAGGTTATTTTTGGAGCTCTAAAGCTCCAGATCAAATCCCCTCACTCCCCTAAGCTCAAATCTACCCTCAAATCACATTTATTCATGCTCAAATTCAAGATTCGAATGGAAGAACAAAAATGGCAGAAATTTCAGAACAATCATACGAACTCATTTCTCAACTATTTTCGAAAATTCCAAGTTCAGTGTGATCAGTGAAGCATGCTTAATCATTTTGTAACATAAAAAAGAGGTTCTGGAAAAATGAATTCAGATGGCTACCTGAGACGAAGCTTTTCACCGTTGAGCTTTCTGGCCACTTCCTTGGTGCAAAAAGACTCCTTTGAACCTCCTAAGGCAATTGCAATGCTTGGAAAGCTTTGAGGATGGCTGGTTTGTGAGTTTGCACTCCAACTGGCTGAGAATCGTATTTTGTATATGGTATGTTCTTGGCTGATTTTAGGGTTGCTTTGGGGTCAGTGAGTGATTTAGAGATGAATGGTGGAATTGGTTTGAAGATTGAGTGAGTGGGCTATGAGTTTCGAAAGTTTTTTTCAAGAGGGAGTGTTTTTGGCAATGTTGAGTTCTTGGAGGTTTTAGCTTGTGTGTGTTATGAAAAATGACCCTTGAGGCATGCTTGTAGTGTCTGGATTGGGCAGAGAGTGGGTGGTGGACTGTTGTGATTGGTATGGGTGAATTTGCATAAAGTCAACATTTCTTGTACTTGAGGTATGGGCAAGAATGCAGCTGGCCTTTGGGCATGTCCATGCGCAGCTAACTTCAAGGAAGTCCACAAATTCAATCTTGAGGCAATTCAGCATGTGGGAATAAAGTTATGGGGTGTTTTGCAATTATGTGAAGTTTTGGCCCCTTTGAGAAATCTCGATGTTCAAGTCATGTAATCTTGCAATTCCTTGGGCAATTCTGATCTAGAGGCAATGCACTATGATTTTATGATGTATTGAAGTGTGTTTGAAGTCACAAAAAGCCATGGCAAGTGGTTTTGCAAAGAATCCCTTTTGGTGCATTCTTGAAATTTATGGGATTTTAGCCAACTTTGACAAGCCATATCTTGAGTTCCAAAATGAATTAGTTCTTGTTCTTGTACTTTTTGAAAAGGGAATGATCCAATATACAACTTTCATGACCAACAATTTTTCATTTGAAGCATTTTTGGTTGAGAAAGAGGAGGTTGAAAAACTTTCCCAAAATGGAAAGTTTACATTACAAGTCATTTCCATTTTTGGCAAATTTTGGTTTAGCTCACTTTTCTTAAATTTTGTGAACTTCTAAGCACTTCAATGATCAAATAAAGACCATATAACCCTAATTTGATGAAAAATCCACTTTGGCTCCATGTTGGGGGGCCTCAGATGCCCTAATTTTGCTCTGACTTGCTCAAGAAGTTACCCAGTGAACAGATGACTTCCACAATGAATTTCTTCATCAAACTTGGTACACATGATCCTTATAAAATATTGAGACCAATAGAAACAAGAATGACCAAAAAATTTGGAGTTATGGCCTCTGAAACCAAAACCCTAATTGTAGGTCATATGTGCAATTAAACCCTAGCTCTGCTTCCATGCTTTGCCAGTTCTTGTGATTCTTTGACTTCCTTGATCTTTAGAGGATAAAATATGATGTTTGAACATACATGGACCCTCTTGGAGTGATGGAAGACCTTTGGAGTGGCTCAGATGGAACCTGGATTGCTCAGATCACAAACCCTAGATGCAGATGAATTTGAACTAATGCAGTGAAGCAAAAATGCAATATGATATGATATGATTAAATTAATGCAAATATGAAAGATCACAAGCCATGGTGTGAACTTAGTGAGGAAAAATTTGGGGTGTTTACACATTCCATTGGTCTCAGGAGGGTCAAAGGAAGCTTTTTGCACAAAGGAAGTGGCCAGAAAGCTCAAGTTTGGAATGCTTCATCTCAAGTAGTCATCTCAAATCATTTTTCCAAAACTCTATTTTTATGTTACAATGTGAAAGAGCATGCTTCACTGATCATTCTGAGCTTTGTATTCTTTAAAATAATGAAGAAAATAGTATTTACTGAGCTTCTGAAATTTTTACCATTCTCGATCTTTTCTTCGAATCTTGTTTGTAAGCCATCATAAATTTGTTTTGAGGTTATATTTGAGTTCAGGGAGATGAAAGGGTTTGATCTGGAGATTTAGAGCTCCAGAAATAACCTAGGGTGGAAGTTTGAGATTTTCAGGGGAGGAGGTCACCGGAGAAGACGACCAGAGCTCTTCTCCGGCGGCCTGAAAGTGATTACTGTGCTTAATTAGGGTTAGGGCAAATTTTGAATATAGGCCGTTAGATTTAGGTTTCCCGCGTGTGTTGTGTGGTCAGGATCTTGTCATTAGCTTTTAATTAGGATTAAATAATTAATTAATTAGGATTAGTTGGATTTGAATAATAGCCATCAGATTACGCGCCAGGTCAACTTTAAATTCCCCAGTTTCAATACAAACCCTTGGATCAGCATACTTTTATTTAATTTAGATTTTAATTCATATTTTCTTATTTATTTTGCACATTTTATTTAAAATAGCTAGAAAATCCTAAAAAATATTTTCTCTTGCATTTACACTTCAAATAAGTTTCTTAACCCAAAAATATTTTTATTTTTATTTTTTGCATTAAAAAATTATTTTTAAAATATTTAAATGTTTATTCTAATTAATTAATTTCCATTAATTAATTAAAATATCATTTAGGTTTCTAAAAATTCCAAAAAAAATCATATTGCATCTTAGGACATTTAGAAACATTATCATGCCATTCATACATATTTCTTTTTGGTTTTGAACAATCTTTGATAATTTTCTTGAATTTAGGGTTCATAAAATTCTTATTTTTGAACCCTAACTTCAAGAATTCTTTTCTGCCTAACCATGAATGGTATAACATTGATTCTTTTTGCATTGATCTTCATTTAGCATGTAGTATCTAACATAATTTTGTCACAAATTTATTCTGCATTTTTTATTTGATTTGCATTTTTTTCCCTTTAGGTGCCTTAAAACCCTAGATAACTTAGAAAAATCATTACTTCCTTAGGGTTAAAAGTTAGGTCTCCTCCTTTGGGGTGTGGTATCATATGGGGTTAGGGTTCCTTTGATTGCATTTTCAGTTTTATATCTTGTCATTTGCTTCTCTTTTTGACTTTTGCATCTCATGGTGCATGAAAACCCTAATTTCTCATGTTCACTTGCATACATCTTGCATATGCATTCATACAAGAACTTGCCATGACATTTCTTGCATCCATATAGCTTCTAAGACATCCTAGGACACATTAGAGTCATGCTTGATCAATTCTTCATCCATTTGACATGTTATGCATTCATTACATTCCATGAACATTCATGAACTTTCATGCTTCTTTCATGCTTCATTTGCATTCTCATCACTTGTATGATCATCCATTGCACTTGACATGCATTTGCATCATCTCTTAGCATCATTTACATCATAAACATGCTTCTGGTTTTGGTTTTCATCCTTGCATACATTTCATTTTCATTTCATTCCTTTATGCTAACTTTTCAGGTGGTAAGTACTTTGAGAAGTGAATTTGCCTTCACTTCTCACTTCTCTTCTCATCTCTCTTATGCATTCATTGTTGCATTCTGCTTTTGCTTTAGAGTGAGCTTGCTCATTCATGTTACTCATTCACTTTAATTCTTCAGTAAACTTATCTTCTTAAGTGAAGTAAGTTAACTTGTTTCTTCTGCTTCTCCTCCTTCCATCTGCTTCTTCCTTGGTGGCTTTCCCTGAAGATCTCTTGCAAGCCTCATAAACCCTAGGAATACCCAGGCATGATAACAATTAGGGTTTTGATTAGTCCCCCATTAGTCTTACCTTTGTGTCTTCTTTTGTGTCTCTCTTCACATGTTATGCATGCATCCTTCTCTTAGGATGGAGTGTATAACTTTAATCCTAAGTGTTAAACCCTTAATGTGTTTAAATCTATTAATTAATCCATCTTAATAATCACTAAGACAATAGCTTGTAACTTGGGCCTTGCATTAGGGTTCTAATTCTTCCTTAATTGGTTAAGAAGGACTAACCCTAGTGTTAATGGACAAGTCCCCCTCAAGTTGTCTTACAAACCATAATACTCACTTCTTCATCTTATCATTAACTAAATTCCATTTTAATAAAGGCTTGTTGTGTCATAAGGTTAATCCATAATCATGGATTAAGCTTAGGTATCTTCCTCAGCTTAAATGTGCTTATCTATTATCCTTCTATTAGGATGGTGTAATGAGTCCATTAAATCCTTGATTATGGCTTAAACTCATTACTTAACACTAAACAAAAAATCCAAATACATCTAAATAATCACAAGTAGGTTAATGATCTTAATCCTACATCATGGTGATTAAGTGTGAGGTGCTTACTTCATACTTAAGGTATTCTCATTACCCCTAATCAGAGGGAGGATGTGATGAGTTTACTAACCCTTGGTTTAGGCTTAAGCTCATTATCTTATGACAAATCCAAAAAAGCAATAAAAGACAGAAAACAACAAAAAACAAACAATAATCGTCTCCTTCAGGATTCTTTTCTCACCTCATTCACTCACAAACGAGAACTTGCTTCTTCCGTCTAATGCAAGACATTTAGCACCTGAGCCAGACAGGTCATACACTTGAGCATAGACAAGCAAGCAGTTCATCAATCAATTTATCTTTTAGTCTCTTTGAGTCGAACTACGGTGTTCTGACTTCATCATTGCACGAGAGGATACATAAGCATAACTTAACAGTTATCGAACAAAAGCCTCTGTGTCTTCCCCCTCTTTCAGCATTCTTTTTAAGCCTCATTCCTGAGCACCTCACTTCCTTTTCTTGCACTGAAACTTGTATATTCTTTTCCAGCTTTTACACACAAATAGCACAAACACCTACCCCTTTAAACACAAATCTTTTAAGCATGGATCCCGTCGAGTACGACGGACAATCTGGGTGCTAATACCTTCCCAGGTTGTAACCAACCCCCTTTCTCAGTTTCTCTGGTTCGCGACCGTTTTATCCATATCTTTCCAGGTTTATGCAGCATTACCTTTCCTTCGGGATAAAAATGCCTAGCTGTAAGCTCATAATTTCGACATGTTGAAATTTGGAACTTGAAGCCATCTCTGTTAAAGAATAATGAAAGTGAAGAAATTCAAGAAATGTTGACAAGGTTAAAAGCTCCAATGCTTCGACAAAAGGACAAATAGTATTCTGGCAGGACAAGTTTGGAAAATTGTTTGTAGCTGGGCATTTGACAAGATAAGTGTATCTTTCGACACTTCGACAGAGAAGAGTTGTTTGACAAAAGCATTATTTGGCAGATTTTGAAAGGGTTTTTTCTTCTTTGAGACTTCGACAGATGAAGAGGTGCAAGGTTTCGTCACCAAAGGAGAGAATTCAAATTTAAAAGTTGCAACCTTTGACAGATGGACACATGGAAGGTTCAGGAAAAGAAGTTGCATGCAGGCTGACACTTGTCATTTATTTATGATTTTTCCGTTTTAGGCAGTTACTTTGTTTGTGTATAAATAGAATAGTTTTTGTTTAGAATAGGTGTGTGAAAACTTATACAAAAATTCCTGTAAATACTCTAAGTACCCAGTGTGAGAGAAAATGAGTTTGATATTTGGAACCATGTACGTTTGAACACCATCTTTCTTTTAAAGTTATTTAAATTACCAGTTTGTTTCATAAAGTTTATTTTATCTTCAAGTTTTATTTACTTTTCTGCAAGTTACATCTTTCGACACTTTTCTTACTTTTGTTTAAAACTTTACTTTATTTTAATTTCAAACTCAAAGCATTGAATACTTTGACATCTTTAACAAAACAAACCACAAATCATTATTCATACTAAGAGTGTTTTCGACAAGAAATTGCACATGTGTCCTAGGACTTGTTTGGTTGGTCCTACAAGTAACCCAGTTTTCTGAGAAATTGGTTAACCAGAGGTTGTTCGCCAGAAATCCCTGCGAACAAATTGGCACGCCCAGTGGGACTAGTGCAGTTAATAAAATCTAATAGAGAACTTTCTTAGACAAATTGTTCCTTGCTACGTTGTATGATTCTTAGAAGCGGTAAACTAGCCGTAACCGACATAGAAAGACCAAAGAGAACAAGAGGAAGAAGGATGGCTGACTTGCCAAATACTTCAAACAATCCTGACGAAACCATTCCAGTTTCCAATCCCATCCCTTCGTCAGGAGCAATACCAGTTTCTGGCCCTGTTTTAGAACAAATTAGGCCTCCATTAGGGGATTCAATACCAACGGGTTCAGGGTCCCAGAATGCGCCTAGTTCTTCCACCATGGGACACGCCAGACCCATTGGAACCCCTCCCCCTGGAGGAAATACCTTCAGGCCATATCTGAATTATTCTCAACCCTTGACTGGGAGGGAACAACCATATGGAATGCTAACTTCAATGATGGCAAGCCTACATAATTCGTCACCATTATTCTCTGATGCTATGGTTCAAATGTCATCACCATTGCAGGGATCAGGATATGGTGGAAATGGAAATAGAATAAATCAAGTTCCACCAGGTTTCCATATGCCCACTATGACAAACCATTCTGCACAAGTAATTCGTCAACAGATGGATGAAAGCAATCATGATATGGTGCAGGCATTGACACAACAAATGGGGGAAGTGTTCAATCCTTTAATACAAAATACTACCCAAACAAACCAAATATTGGCAGAACAGATGGCACGCATTGCTGACTTTTTTGGAGTCCCTCAAGCACATCAAAGAATGCAATTGAATCAAAATCCTGCCAATAGGCCTGTCGAAGAGAAACTTACTATAAACCAAAGGCCATTAGGAAACCCTCATGAAAATCCCAGGGGCCAAGAGGTGATAGTTGAACAGCCTAATGTAGAGGAGCCCATTCGACAGGAACCAAGAAGAATAATAGTCCAAAGAGACCAAAATGCTGATGAAATATTACAGCAGAGAATGCGTTTCAATAACCTGCCTGTCGAAAATAATATTTCAACCATGGTTGAGAGAATAATGGCGCAAAATGGAGTAAACGTAGGATTACAAAGGCCTAGTTATACTTCCCCCTTGTCTGAATTTGTTTTACAACAAGAATTTCCACCAAGGTGGAAAGTCCCCAAATTCACCAAATTCTCAGGGGATACTAGTGAGTCCACCATAGAACACGTAGCGCGTTATTTGATAGAGGCAGGAGAGATTGCTAATAATGAGAACTTAAGGATGAAATATTTCCCAAGTTCTTTGACAATAAATGCTTTCACTTGGTTTACTTCTCTTCCTGCAACTTCAATATTCACATGGGCCCAATTAGAAAGATTGTTCCATGAACAATTCTATATGGGACAAACCAAGATAAGTTTGAAAGAGTTGGCAAGTGTCAAAAGAAAATTCTCTGAACCTATAGATGATTACTTGAATGGGTTAAGATTATTAAAAGCCAGATGCTTTACACAAGTGCCGGAACAAGAACTAGTCGAAATGGCTGCAGGGGGTCTGGATTATTCCATAAGGAAAAAACTAGATACCCAGTACTTGAGAGACATGGCACAACTAGCAGATAGAGTAAGGCAAATAGAAAGACTAAAAAATGAAAAATTTAGATCAAATAAAAACAAGAAGGAAAGAGTGGCCTATGTGGGTATAGTTCAAGAAGATGATTATGACGAAAACGAACCAGTCATTTTCGACCAGCAAGAAATTGATCTGGCAGAACTAAAACAAGGCCCTCCATATTCCTGTAAAGTTTTAGCCCCGTCGAATGGAAAAAATCCAGTCGAAGTGGAAAAGAATGACAGGTTCCCTAAAAGAACCTATACATTCGACATCACCAAATGTGATGAAATCTTTGATTTATTAGTCAAAGATGGTCAGTTAATAAAACCAGCAGGCACTAAGGAGCCTCCTGTAGACCAACAAAAAAAGAGAGGTTTTTGCAAATACCATAATTTTTTGGGTCATAAAACTTCTCAATGTTACCATTTCAGGGATCTGGTCCAGAATGTAATCCAAAATGGAAGGCTGAAGTTTGGAGACAAAGCTAAGCAACATATGAGAATTGACTCCAATCCCATGCAAGTGGTGGAAGCCAATTATGCTGAACCTGAAATGGTGAATATGGTCGAATTGGAAGTCATGTTTGAGGAAAGCTTTGAGATAGTAGAAGCTACTGAAGGTTTCGACACCAACTTCAACATGATAGAGCCTGCTGAGGGCTTCGACACCCATGTAAATATGGTGGAGGGGGCTGATGACCTTGCAGACCAGGCTGAGGAAGAAGAAGTCAAAGCTTCTGAAGACTTCGACAGGGAGAATGCCATTGAAACTACTGAAGGTTTCGACGAAAGAAATACAGTCACGGTGGGCAGAAGCTTCGACAAGAAAAACTATGAAAGAGATGCTGAGCAGGGGGTGATCTGGGACACTCTAGGAGAATCAAACGGAAAGTTCGACTTCATGGTGAAATATTCAGCACCACCAAGCTCCTAGATGGATATCAGCAAAATCAAACCCACATGATGGGGAGACTCTTTCAAAAATGATATTGAAGAAAAGGATAACAAAACCCTCATTGTCCAAAAAGAGGCCATTGATGTCCTTGGTCATGTCAAGATCAAAAGAACAGAGACTGCGGACAATACCCTCATTGTCGAACCAATAAACAGTGGTACCATGAAGACTGAGGAAGATTCTGTCAAAGGTGTTGCACAGTGCTGCAAATACATCTATAAGGGTTTACACCCAAAAGGCAGTGTGAATCAGTTAAAGGAGAATATCCCGGAGGAAATGATGCTAGTCGAAAAAATGAACAAATTGAAAATTACAACTGAACGGAATGCTGGGATTCATATGGTGGAAGTCACTCAGAAGGTAGGGTCAGACACCAACAAGGGAAAGAAACGTCAAGAGAAACACCATAAGCTGGTATACCCAGAAGAGAATGAAAGTCTTGTCGAATTCATCCAGAGGTGTCAGAAGAAGAACGCAGAAGTTATGCTTTGCCCAAGATGCAGTGCTGTGTTCGACAGGAAAGCAGCTGATGACTTAGAAGCAGCAGAAAAGACCCAGAGGAAAAGAAACTGGGGAACAGTCCCACCAACCAGAAATGAAAGAGTCGACCCAAGAAGAAGGGAGCATCATATCCAAGGAGTGGGAGAAAGACGTTTCAACACCTATAAACCATCCAACAGACCAAATGACGACAGATGGGTTCAACCTATAAGGGATGCCCAAGGTCAGAAGAGATGGAAGAGTTTTGAAGTGAACAGGGGTGCCTCAATGGAAGTAAAAAAGGAGGTAGAAAAAGCAAGGCAAAAGTATGTCTCTGAAAACTACAAAGGGAAGAATCCTATGACCAGGTCCCAATGGAGAAGATTCCAAAGGCAGAAGAGAATGGAAAAAGAAACTGTAGAACACAAAAGGTTTGGGCAGAAGGAAGCTGAGTCAAGCAAGTATGTGCAGAATACAGGCAAGGGGAGATCTCTGGCGAAAGAAGAACCCCCTCAGAAGAATGGATCTAATGACGCCACAGAAATGCAGAAAATAAACAACAAAATGCCAGTGGACGAAGACGTTACAGATGACTTCAGTTCAGAGTCTGATGCGTCTTTCGACGTAACTTGCAATGTGGTTTCTGTGTTACCCAGAGACTATTACAGGATATTGGAAGTCGAAGACGAAGAAGATGATATGGCTGATGATAGCATAGGCCTAAAGCCTGTATGTTACTACATAATGAATAATGGCTGCGTCGAAGAGCAGAATGCCTTCTTCGAAAAACCAGATGATGCAATGAAGGCTCATTTAAAGCCTCTATTCATAAAAGGAAAGGTAAAAAACGTGGGTGTCAACAAAATCCTGATAGATGGTGGAGCAACTGTGAACCTAATTCCTCATTATATGATAAAGAGGATTGGAAAAGATGACTCCGACACTAAGCCCCACAACATGGTGTTGTCCAACTATGAAGGTAAGGTAAGGACTACGTTGGGGGTAATACAATTGAACTTGACTGTAGGATCCATTACCAGGCCTACAATGTTTGTGGTGATAGCATCAAAAGCAAATTACAACTTGCTGTTGGGAAGAGAGTGGATCCATGGGATTGGGGCTGTGCCATCCTCCATGCATCAAAGGATAGCAATATGGAGGCCAGATGGGATTGTCGAAAACATAGAAGCTGATCAAAGTTACTTCACGGTTGATGTGAACAATGTCACTAGTCGTAACTTCGACAAGAACCTGGCCCACATAGCACCATGCAATCCTGCTGGTTTCGACCTAACAGCCTCCGACAACGCCTATTGTTCCATGTACCTCCACCCTATGCATGGCTTCCAGTGGGATAAAGAAATAATTGGGGAGACAAATTACACTTGGGGAACTGCCCATGTCAATCCAACTGGGTGGGGGAGTGAGTTCAGTGAAAATGACTGAGGCATCAACAATAGAAAAGATTTCGGCTTATATAGCCGAAAAACAACTCAAAGCGGCCCTTGAGGCTGAAATAAGAAACATGGCTGTCGAAGCCAACACACAAGTTATCGAAGAACAACATCCTCAAGAAAATATCGAGGAACAACATACAAAGCAGAGTTTAGAAGAAGATTCTAATGGCGAATGGCAGAGTCAAAGACTTGATGCCATTTATGATGACGAACCCTTGGGGTTTGAAAAAGATCCAGCCCCAACCAATATGAAAATGGTGGCACAGGATCCTTTGGAAGAGATTAATCTAGGACTGGGGGCAGAGAAAAGGCCAACTTACATCAGTGCCAAGATGAATCCTCAACTCAGAGTCGAAATGATCCAACTGCTGAATGAGTTTAAAGACTGCTTCGCATGGGATTATGACGAAATTCCTGGTTTAGACAGAAATTTGGTCGAATTGAAGTTGCCAATACTGGAAGGGAAAAAGCCAATAAAGCAGACTCCCAGACGCTTTGCACCTGAAATTCTGTCGAAAATCAAAGAGGAAGTCGAAAGGCTTCTAAAATGCAAGTTCATCCGTACAACAAGGTATGTCGAATGGATAGTGAATATTGTTCCTGTGATTAAGAAAAATGGCAAACTAAGGGTATGCATTGATTTTAGAGATCTAAACTCAGCTACCCCTAAGGATGAATATCCTATGCCAGTAGCAGAAATGCTAGTAGATTCTGCAGCAGGCCATGAGTATTTAAGTATGCTTGATGGATATTCTGGTTATAACCAGATTTTCATTGCTGAAGAAGACGTTCCAAAAACAGCTTTTCGTTGTCCAGGGGCAATAGGAACATATGAGTGGGTAGTCATGCCCTTTGGTATAAAAAATGCTGGAGCTACTTACCAAAGGGCCATGAATTCTATTTTTCATGATTTCATTGAAACGTTTATGCAAATTTATATAGATGATATTGTGATTAAATCTACCTCAGGCTCAGACAATATTAACCATCTTCGACAGTCCTTTGAAAGGATGAGGAAGTTTGGTTTGAAAATGAATCCCCTTAAATGTGCCTTTGGTGTGCAGGCAGGTGACTTCTTAGGCTTTGTGGTCCACAAGAAAGGGATTGAAATTAATGAAAACAAAGCCAAGGCCATAATGGAAGCGAAAGCGCCATCGACAAAGAAGGAATTGCAGTCTCTACTAGGGAAAATCAACTTTCTTAGAAGGTTCATCTCCAACCTTAGTGGAAAAACACAGGCCTTCTCACCTCTACTTCGACTAAAGAAGGAAGGCTTCACTTGGGGGCAAGAACAGCAAGATGCCTTCGACAAGATCAAGGAATATCTGACAAGTCCTCCAGTTTTAATATCTCCTTGTCGGAAAAGAAGCATGAGGCTCTACATCTCAGCATCTGACAGAACGTTGGGAAGCATGCTTTGTCAGGAAGATGAACATGGCGTCGAAAGAGCCATCTATTATCTCAGCAGAGTCTTAAATGATGCTGAAACTAGATATAGTATGATAGAGAAATTATGTTTATGTGTATATTTCTCTTGTACAAAATTAAAGCATTATATAAAACCCATTGATGTATATGTATCTTCTCATTTCGACGTAATAAAACACATGTTGTCTAAATCTATTCTACATAGTCGAATTGGAAAATGGGCTTTGGCTTTGATTGAGTATTCTTTAAAATATATGCCTCTGTAGATGTTTAAGAATTGGCAGAATCTTTGACGAACAAGAAATGTTGAATTCAGTTCAGAATGTCCTATCAGATGTTGGGACATTATCAAACAGAGTATAAGAACTTAATTCAGGATGTCACACCAGATGTTGGGACATTGTGTAAATGACTTAAGTTCAGTTTTTCAGGATGTCCCAATAGATGTTGAGACATCTCAAACCTGCTACCAGAATTAATTAATGACTAACTGATCAGAGATATTTAAGGAGAGTTATCTGGAATTAATTAATGATGGATAAAAACAGAACAAGGCGC
Organism: Lathyrus aphaca; assembly: GCA_963966055.1. Lineage (NCBI taxonomy): Eukaryota > Viridiplantae > Streptophyta > Magnoliopsida > Fabales > Fabaceae > Lathyrus > Lathyrus aphaca. Next base: position 276,255,208 of record OZ014520.1, on the reverse strand, counting down.
ATCTGTAGGGAGTTTTATATTGAGGATTCAGATTAAAACAGAAGACCTAAATCACCTAGAATCTAGGAAGTAACAAACCCTAATTCAAGGTGGAAGCTGCATGCGCATTAGGGCTGGATTGACCTACAGAAAGCCCAAATTACAAACACCTATTTAAGCAACAGAAACTCACAGAATTGTGTACGAATTTCAGAAGACCAAATAGGGTGTCTAGTGTTTTAATAGCAGGTTGTTTTATTGTACCACTTTATGAGCTTTTAAGCAAAAGTGCATTTGTGACTTGATTGAAACTGTGAAGTAAGATCAAGCTGTTTTGTTTGAAGTATGACTTCAATTTCATTAAACTTGTAAACAAAATCACTGTGTGATTGAGGGGGAGTGAGTAGGATACTCTTATCTAAGTTGTGTCTTAGGTAGAAATTGCATTGGGTAGTTATTAAGTGATAGATTAAACAGGGTGGTTTAAGTCTAGAATTAATATTACTTATAGTGGATTTCCTCCTGGCTTGGTAGCCTCCAGATGTAGGTGTGGTTATACACTGAACTGGGTTAACAAACTTCTGTGTTGTTTACTTTTCTTGCTATTTAAGTTTTGGTTAAATCTGTCAAGTGTTGGGACATCTCTTAGGACATCTCATACCTGATCACAGAATTTCAATTGGCATCAGAGCAGGCACCCTGCCTGTTTATACTGGGTGAGATCTAGGGAATACAAATTATGGAAACATGGACAGAGATATAGGATCAGTAAATAGACCACCTATACTGGATGGATCTAATTATGACTACTGGAAGCCAAGAATGATTGCATTCTTAAGATCACTTGACAACAGGGCATGGAGAGCAGTCAACATTGGATGGGATCATCCTGTCCAAGACACCAAAGATGGATCAAAAGTGCTGAAACCTGAAGAAGAATGGAGTAAGGAGGAAGAAGATTCAGCACTAGGCAACTCAAAGGCCTTAAATGCTTTATTCAATGGCATTGATAGGAACATCTTTAGACTTGTGCATCACTGTGAGCTGGCCAAAGATGTTTGGGACACTCTCAAAATAACTCATGAAGGAACATCAAAGGTAAAAATGTCAAGACTTCAACTTCTCACCACCAAGTTTGAAAACATGAGAATGAAGGAAGATGAAACAATTCATGAATTCTACATGAACATCTTAGATATAGCCAATACTTCTGGAGTCTTGGGAGAAAAGATGACTGATGAAAAGCTTGTAAGAAAGATTCTCAGATCTTTTCCAAAAAGATTTGATATGAAATTCACAGCAATAGAAGAAGCTCAAGACATATGCACAATGAAAGTTGAAGAGCTCATTGGTTCCCTTCAAACATTTGAGATGGGAATGAATGACACAAATGTAAAGAAGAACAAAAGCATAGCCTTGGTGACAAATACTGATGAAGAAGAAGATGATAAACCAGAAACTGGTGAAAGCTTATCAGACAACATTGCTATTCTTGGAAGACAATTCAAAAAGATTCTCAGAGGGATGGAAGGCAAATTCAAATCCAGTGGAAGATACACAAACTCTTCTGAGAACAAAAGACCTTATGATGCTAACAGAAGGTCAAATTATGATGAAAAGACCAGTCAAGAAAAAATTAAATGCCATGGATGTGAAGGATATGGACACATCAAGAATGAATGTCCTACCTTCTTAAAAAGGCAAAAGAAAGGACTCTCTGTAACCTGGTCTGATGAAGACTCAGGAGGTGATTCAGAAGAAGAATCAGTTAAGCATATCACTGCTCTAGCTGGATTATGTGAATCTGAAAGTGAATCCAGTGATGGGGAGCTTACTTTTGAAGAACTTGAGCAAGCATTCAAAGATCTATACAAAAGAAGCACTGAATTATGCAGTGAGGTTATAAAGCTAAAGAAGCAGAATGAGGCACTAGAAGATGAAAAAGAAAGTGATCAAGAGATCATTAACACCTTGAAAAGTGAAGTAAGTCTTCTCAACTCCAAGTTGGAACACATGTTCAAATCTGTTAGAATGCTGAACAGCAGCTCAAATACACTGGATGTTATTCTCAACAACAATAAGCATTCAGGGGATAAAAGTGGACTGGGATTTAACAGAGTACATAAAGATGAAGCTAGCTCTATCAAAACTACTTCAAAATCCATACAGTCAAACAAGATGTCCCAACAGATGCTTCAACATCAGGAAAAGAACACAAAGTCAAACATAATGTTCCAACAGATGTCTCAACATTCTGAAAAGAACAAAATGAAGAAGAAGTATCAAAAATGGAGATGTCATCATTGTGGAAGATTTGGACATATCAAACCTCATTGTTATAAGCTGCATGGATATCCAAATCAGATGTATCAGCAACCTCCTAAGCAGAAGATAGAAGTTACCAAGAAAGTGCTGCATAGACATTAAAGAAATCAGCAACCTCCTAAGCAGAAGACAGAGGTCATAAACAAGGTATGGAGACCAAAAGCTAGTCTTGATGCTGATCAAAGCTACATACCCAAGAACAAGATCAACAAACAACCTTGGAGCTCTACTAATGAACAATACACAGGGCAAAGATATCAAAAGAAATCTCAACTCAAATGGTCAAAGAAAAATGTTGCATATATAGCACATACATCACTAAGAGTATCAGCCAAAGAAGACTGGTACTTTGACAGTGGATGTTCAAGACACATGACTGGATTGAAGAATCTGCTAGTAGACTTAAAGTCTCATTCATCCAGATATGTAACCTTTGGAGATGGAGCTAAAGGAGAAATCAAGGGAGTTGGAACCTTGGACTGTCAAGATGTTCCAAGACTAGATGATGTTCTGCTAGTTAAAGGTTTAACTGCTAACATGATCAGCATAAGTCAATTATGTGATCAAGGATACAGTGTAAACTTTACCAAAACATAATGCATAGTGACTAACAAAGAACAAGAGGTTGTCATGAGAGGAGCCAGATCTAAAGACAACTGTTACATGTGGGAACCTCAAGACTTCAGTCTCACTTCAACTTGCTCTTTAGCTAAAGAAGAAGAAGTGAAACTATGGCACCAAAGACTAGGTCATCTTCATTTCAGAGGCATAAAGAAGATCATATCTATGGAAGCTGTAAGAGGTATTCCTAAACTAAAGATTGATGATGGCAAAATATATGGTGAATGTCAAATAGGCAAGCAAACCAGTATGTCCCATCCAAAGCTCCAACATCTGACAACTTCCAAAGTTTTGGAACTTTTGCATATGGATTTTATGGGACCTATGCAGGTTGAGAGCCTTGGTGGCAAGAGGTATGCCTATGTGGTGGTTGATGACTTTTCAAGGTATACATGGATAAATTTCATCAAAGAAAAGTCTGATGTATTTGATGTATTCAAAGACTTATGCCAAAGAATACAAAGGGAAAAAGCCAGCTGTGTGATCAGAATAAGAAGTGATCATGGAAAAGAATTTGAGAACCAAAAGTTCTTAGATTTCTGCTCTTCAGAAGGAATCAATCATGAATATTCTTCACCAATCACACCTCAACAGAATGGGATTGTTGAAAGGAAGAATAGAACTATTCAAGAATCAGCAAGGGCCATGATCCATGCTAAAAAGTTACCTCTGTACTTCTGGGCTGAAGCTATGAACACAGCTTGTTACATTCATAACAGAGTTACTCTAAGGAAAGGAACTTTGTCCACAATCTATGAAGTCTGGAAGGGCAGAAAACCCACAGTTAAGTACTTCCATGTGTTTGGAAGTAACTGTTATATTCTGGCAGATAGGGAGCAAAGGAGAAAAATGGATCCTAAAAGTGATGAAGGGATTTTTCTTGGATACTCTATAAACAGCAGAGCATATAGAGTATTTAATACTAGAACCAAGGTTATCATGGAGTCTATAAATGTGATAATTGATGATGCTCCTACAGATGTCCCAGAAGATGTTGGAACATCTGCTGATATCAAGATTGAAGCTGAAGAAAAGAGTGATCATTATGACTTCACTCAAACTGATGCAAGGACAGAACAATCCAGCAAACCTCCCTCCATCAGAATACAGAAGGATCATCCCAAAGATTTAATAATTGGTGATCCCAACAGAGGTGTGAGCACTAGATCAAGAGAAGTGATTTCAGGTTCCTGTTTTGTTTCTAAAATAGAACCTAAAAACATCAAGGAAGCTCTTACTGATGAATACTGGATTTGTGCTATGCAAGAGGAATTAGGTCAATTCACAAGGAATGAAGTGTGGAACCTTGTTCCTAGACCTGATGACATAAATGTGATTGGAACTAAATGGGTGTATAAGAACAAGTCAAATGAGCAAGGAGTTGTTACAAAGAACAAAGCTAGACTTGTAGCTCAAGGATACACACAAATTGAAGGAGTAGACTTTGATGAAACCTTTGCACCAGTAGCAAGGCTTGAATCAATCAGACTACTGTTGGGAATTGCTTGTATCTTAAAGTTCAAGCTATTTCAAATGGATGTGAAAAGTGCCTTTCTTAATGGTTATCTTAATGAAGAGGTATATGTAGAACAGCCTAAAGGATTTGTTGATCCAAGCTGTCCAAATCATGTATACAAACTAAAGAAGGCTCTCTATGGTCTGAAGCAAGCTCCAAGAGCATGGTATGAAAGGCTGACTACTTTTCTTATCAAGCAAGGGTACAGGAAAGGTGGAATTGACAAAACCTTGTTTGTTAAAGTTGAAGAAGGAAATGTCATGATTGCTCAAATATATGTAGATGACATTGTCTTTGGTGGGATGTCTGATAGGATGGTCAAACATTTTGTCAACCAGATGGAATCTGAATTTGAAATGAGCTTAGTAGGAGAATTAACCTACTTTCTTGGTCTGCAAATAAAGCAAATGGAAGACTCCATGTTCATTTCCCAAAGCAAGTATACCAAGAACATAGTCAAGAAATTTGGAATGGAAAATGCTACTCATAAGAGAACTCCTGCCCCCACACATTTAAAGCTGACTAAAGATGAAAAGGGTGAGAATGTAGATCAAAGCATATACAGAAGCATGATTGGAAGCTTGTTATATTTGACTGCTAGCAGACCAGACATATCATTTGCAGTAGGTGTATGTGCAAGATATCAAGCTGATCCAAAAGTCAGTCATCTCAATCAAGTCAAGAGAATTCTTAAATATGTTAATGGTACTTGTGACTATGGCATAATGTACTTTCATGGATGCAAACCAATTCTCACTGGCTTCTGTGATGCTGATTGGGCTGGAAGTGCTGATGACAGAAAAAGCACTTCAGGAGGATGCTTATTTCTAGGAAACAATTTGATTTCTTGGTTCAGTAAGAAACAAAATTGTGTATCTTTATCTACAGCTGAAGCTGAATATATAGCAGCTGGAAGCAGTTGTTCTCAGTTGGTTTGGATGAAGCAAATGCTCACTGAGTACAATGTCCCACAAGATGTCATGACATTGTATTGTGACAACTTAAGTGCAATTAACATCTCAAAGAATCCTATCCAACATAGCAGGACCAAGCATATTGATATCAGACATCATTTCATCAGAGATCTTGTAGAAGAAAAAGTGATTTCATTGGAACATGTAGCTACAAATCTACAGTTGGATGATATCTTCACCAAAGAATTGGATGCTACACAGTTTGAGAACTTAAGGGGCAAATTGGGAATCTGCTTATGTGAGATTTAGCAGTTATGGAGATGTGCCAACATGTCATATGACATTGTGTGGCATAAGCACCAGATGGCAACACCAGTCTGGTCAAGGACCTTGAGTATTCCTCTCCTAATAATTTTCAATGTAACGGCTATTTATATAATAACAACATGCATTCAGCTTTCCATATTCTCATCATACTATCAAAAGCGAATTGCATCATCTAGCTGTTCTTCAGAAATCATCAACCCTAAAACTCCTGATTCATCTTCTTTGAAAATGTCTCAAAACCCTAACACTCCTGAAGAAATTCTCAACAAAGAAGATGTGGTTCATGCAACCCCCATCTCTGTGGTACCCATGGAGTCAACCCCTTTGGACGAAATCAGAGGAAGTGTTCCTCATGCTAAAAAGCCAAGAACTCCAAAAATAGCAAAAGATCAAGTCTGTAGCAAAATCAAAGGCATTCTTTCACCAGCAAACATGCCTCCAAAATCTTCTGAATATGTGGATGATTCCATAAAGGAGATAATCAACAAGATTCTTTCTGAACAAAGAGCGGTTAGTGGCATATCTATCCCACTGAACACCATGCCAGCTCCACAAGAAGATCATCAAACTCAAGCTGCAAAGGACACTCCTGATCAACAGGATGTCCCAATAGATGTTGAAACATCTGAAGATGATCAAAAGGCTTCATCTGATGCTGATGTAGAAGAATCTGAGGACCAGAAAAAGGCCTCAAATGAAAGTGGTGAAGAAGAATCTGAGGATCAGACCAAAGCCTCAACTGAAGAGCATATCTCTGCTGATCATCCAGCTGAAGAAGAGACTGCTCAATCTCCTCCTGTGGTGAATCTAGAGCAGGATTCTGATACAGAGATCATTGCCTCTGTAAAACCTAGCATAGCCAAAAGGCTCAGGACTAGGAAAGAAAAGATGCAAGCAGGACATGCAATTCCTGAGAAGAAGCAAGCTGCCCCAAAGAAAGACAAAGCTAAAGCTGTCTTTGGTCCTACCAAACAATGGAGCAAGGTGCAAACACAGAAGAGGAAAGCTGTCACTCCTCCAGACTCAGATGTTGAAACAGATGTCCCAACATCTCCTCCAAAGAAGAAAACAACACCCTCTAGGACTTCAACTGCTGTTCCAGAAGCTCCTTTGGACAACATCTCATTTCATCATGTTTCAAGTGTAAACAGATGGAAGTTTGTGTACCAAAGAAGGGTTGCACTTGAAAGAGAGCTGAGCAGTAATGCACTTGAGTGCACTGAATTAATTGACCTCATATCTGCTGCTGGTCTCTTCAAAACAGTCTCCAACCTATCTCCCTGCTATGAGCTTCTTGTCAAAGAATTCATTGTCAATATTTAGGAAGATTGTGCCAATGGTAAGTCTTCTGAATTTAGAAAAGTTTTTGTTAGAGGCAGGTGTGTAGAGTTCTCTCCTCAGATCATCAATCAATACCTTGGAAGAGAAACAGATGGTCCAAATGAGCTAGGGAAGACTGATAACCAGGTCTGCAAGGTTATCACTGCAAACCAGGTCAAGGATTGGCCAGTTAAAGGAAAGCTCTCAGTGAGCATGCTGACAAGAAAATATGCCATGCTGAACAGGATTGGTACAGCAAACTGGGTGCCTACCAATCACACATCTTCAATATCCACTGGCTTGGGCAGGTTTATCTATGTTGTGGGAACTCAGACTAAGTTGGATTATGGTGCTTACATATTTGATCAGACCTTGAAGCATGCTAGCTCATCTGCAACAAAGCTGCCAATAGCTTTTCCTTCCTTGCTGTGTGGTATAGTGCTCAGTCAATACCCTGGAATCCTCACTGAAAAGGACACAGTCTGCAAAAGAGAAAGCCCTCTGGCTTTTCACTACAAATTGTTCCTAAGTCATCATGCAGCAGATGTTGAAGCACCTTCGGGGACATCTGCAGGTCCTTCAACTGCTAAGACTCCAATCTCCAGGACTGCATTAATTGTTGAACTGAAGAGCACCTGCAAAGAACTTGAAGCAAGAAAGCAGAAGCTTGAGGAAATCATCCAAAGGCTGGAGAGTGAAGGAGATCAGAAAGCTGCCTCTGATGAAGAAACTGAAGATGATGAAGAAACTGAAAGTGAGGAGTCTGAGTAATCATTGTATGTGAGGAAAAATGTATGACAGCTGCATTGTAATTTAGATTTAGTCTCTTTGGCCCCAAAATTTGTGTCTAACAAGGGGGAGAACAACACCAACAACAATGTGTAATGCTGTTTGATTATGAATGAAAAATCTGTTTGCTTCTGAACTGAATAAGTGTGTTTTTGTTTCTGTTGCAACAAGATTGGATACATGTATGTTTGAGGGGGAGTAATCTCAAATATGATTCAACAGAAAGTAATGTTATACTCTGATAAAAGATCTTCTGCTGCACTCTGATAACCAGAAAAGATGTTAGCCAAAAATTAGCCAAAGGGGGAGTTTGTAGATGTTTAAGAATTGGCAGAATCTTTGACCAACAAGAAATGTTGAATTCAGTTCAGAATGTCCTATCAGATGTTGCGACATTATCAAACAGAGTATAAGAACTTAATTCAGGATGTCACACCAGATGTTGGGACATTGTGTAAATGACTTAAGTTCAGTTTTTCAGGATGTCCCAACAGATGTTGAGACATCTCAAACCTGCTACCAGAATTAATTAATGACTAACTGATCAGAGATATTTAAGGAGAGTTATCTGGAATTAATTAATGATGGATAAAAACAGAACAAGGCGCATCTGTAGGGAGTTTTATATTGAGGATTCAGATTAAAACAGAAGACCTAAATCACCTAGAATCTAGGAAGTAACAAACCCTAATTCAAGGTGGAAGATGCATGCGCATTAGGGCTGGATTGACCTACAGAAAGCCCAAATTACAAACACCTATTTAAGCAACAGAAACTCACAGAATTGTGTACGAATTTCAGAAGACCAAATAGGGTGTCTAGTGTTTTAATAGCAGGTTGTTTTATTGTACCACTTTATGAGCTTTTAAGCAAAAGTGCATTTGTGACTTGATTGAAACTGTGATGTAAGATCAAGCTGTTTTGTTTGAAGTATGACTTCAATTTCATTAAACTTGTAAACAAAATCACTGTGTGATTGAGGGGGAGTGAGTAGGGTACTCTTATCTAAGTTGTGTCTTAGGTATAAATTGCATTGGGTAGTTATTAAGTGATAGATTAAACAGGGTGGTTTAAGTCTAGAATTAATATTACTTATAGTGGATTTCCTCCTGGCTTGGTAGCCTCCAGATGTAGGTGTGGTTATACACTGAACTGGGTTAACAAACTTCTGTGTTGTTTACTTTTCTTGCTATTTAAGTTTTGGTTAAATCTGTCAAGTGTTGGGACATCTCTTATGACATCTCATACCTGATCACAGAATTTCAGCCTCTAAAAGCTGTCAAAGGACAAGTGGTTGCTGACTTTATAACTGATCACTCCATACTTGGAGATGAAATAAAATATGTCGAAAGAAAACCTTGGAGGTTATATTTCGATGGTTCCAGTCACAAAAATGGAACAGGTGTTGGGGTATTAATCATTTCTCCCAATAAAATTCCAACAAAGTTCAAGTACAAAATAGAAGGTTTCTGTTCGAATAATGAAGCAGAATACGAAGCTTTAATTGCTGGACTTGAAATATTGTTGGAATTGGGGGCAACAGAGGTCGAAATAATGGGTGACTCTGAGTTGGTGATAAAACAACTGACAAAAGAGTACAAATGTGTCAAAGAAAATTTGATCATGTATTTTGTGATAGCCAACAGACTCCTCAAGAGATTCGACAGTGCAGTCTTTAGACACATTCCTAGATTAGAAAATCAGGAACCAAATGACTTGGCTCAACTGGCATAAGGCTACAGAGTGTCGAAGGAAAACCTGATGAAAGTTGTCGAAGTAAGAGGAAAAGTTTTATCCACTAGACTGTCCCCATCTGATTTGGAGACCATGAGACTGGGATATGGTGATGAAGAAAATTTTGAAATTTTTAATGTAGATGATCCAGGGGTAGGAGATTGGAGAAAACCTATTAAAGATTATTTACAAAATCCAAACCAGACAGTCGAAAGAAAGATAAAGTATAGGGCTTTAAGCTATGTACTTTTTGGAAATGAGTTGTTTAAAAAGACTGCAGAAGGAGTCTTGTTAAAGTGCTTAGGAGAGACTGAAGCTTATATAGCTTTGTCGAACGTGCATAGTGGTGCATGTGGTACCCACCAGGCAGGGCACAAGATGAAATGGTTACTACTTCGACAGGGCATGTATTGGCCAACAATGTTGAAAGATTGTGTCGAATTTGCAAAAGGATGTCAAGAATGTCAAATCCATGCAGGCATACCTCATGTGCCTGCAAATGAATTACATTCCATTATAATGCCTTGGCCATTCAGAGGTTGGGCTTTAGATTTGATTGGTGAAATTCGACCAGCCTCTTCAAAAGGGCAGAAGTACATTTTAGTTGGGGTAGACTACTTCACTAAGTGGATTGAAGCCATACCACTGACGAATGTAGATCAGGAAGCAGTCATAGACTTCATCCAGAAACATATAATGTATAGATTTGGAATACCAGAGACTATAACCACTGATCAAGGATCTGTGTTTACTGGAAGAAATATGCAGGCATTTGCAAAAGAGACAGGTTTTAAGTTGCTAACTTCGACACCTTATTATGCCCAAGCAAATGGTCAGGTCGAAGCAGCCAACAAAGTAGTGATAAATCTGATAAAGAAGCACGTGGGTAAAAAACCTAGAAATTGGCACAAGACTCTGGATCAAATCCTTTGGGCTTGTCGAACGTCTCCTAAGGAGGCAACTAATTCCACCCCATTTAAATTAACTTACGGACATGATGCAGTGTTACCAGTCGAAATTTGTTTACAGTCAATACGAATTCAAAGGCATCATGAGATTCCATCTGAAATTTATTGGAGTATGATGATGGATGAGTTGGTTGATTTAGATGAAGAAAGGTTATGTGCTTTAGAATTAATAAAAAGGAAGAAAGAAAGAGTCGAAAAGTTTTACAATAAGAAAGTAAAATTTAAAGCCTTTTTAGTAGATGATTTAGTTTGGAAAGTAATTTTGCCCATGGAGAAGAAAGATAGATTGATGGGAAAATGGTCCCCTAAATGGGAAGGACCTTTCAAAATTTTAAGAGTTTTTTCAAATGGTGCATATGAAGTCGAAGAAATAGAAAAAGACAGGAGAGTGCTGAAAATAAATGGCAAGTACTTGAAGAAGTATAAACCAAAATTGCAAGAAATAAAAATAGGAATAGAATGAAATTGCAAATAAAAGCTTGTCTTCGCCAAACAGATGGCGTAAAATAACATTACATATGAAATTGCTAAAAATTCTTAAAACAATAAAATTTCCTATTTTCTATTACAAACAGTTCGTCAATCTCCCTGTGAAGTTGTTGGGCTGATTCTGCATGTTGGAGACCTTTTTGAAGTTCACTGTCGATTTCCTCTTGGTTGGGCTGTTGGAGGGTGGCCTGGCGTTCCTTCTCTTGGAGGATTTTCTTTTGAAGTTCAGCAATCTGAGCCTGATAAGCCTGAATGTTGTTTTCACACTCAGCAGCAGCTTTGGTGTAATCTTCAGAAAGCTTATTCAGCTCTGAAATTTTGTCTGTCGAAGAAGCTACGATATTCCATTCTGAGACTTGTTCTTCAGATTTGGCTGTGATGTTCTGAGAAAATTCCTTTTGACGAACCAAGTCAGCACTTACAGAATCAATCATTGACATCAGGTCCATCACCAGACGACTCTCTTTAGTCGAAGCCTTCAGTAGATTGGCTCGTTTCAGGAGCTTCTTTTAGTCATACTGTGCAGAAGGATTTTCATCCAGAGTCTCAAACAGGTCCACCCCAAGGATTTTTACCTTAATCTCATCCATGATGACACTGATGGGTTGAATGTCAGAAGTAGCCCCTGAAGCTGTCGAACTACTGTGGGAAGAGTCTTAGAAGTTGTACCTGGAACTGAGTAAAGCTTTTAAATATTCCAAAGGCTTTCTTACTTTCAAGCTTTCAATTTCCTCATGTGACAAGCTTGTCGAACCAGTATCCAAAGGGGTTTCTGTTGGAACTTTTGGTGGAGTAGGAACAGTTTGGGCTTCCTCCAGGGTTCATGTTGGTTTCTGGTTGATTCGACAGATCAATTTCTTCTTCGACGATTTCTTTGTCAGCCTCTGTGGTGTCAGTTGGCCCTTGAGCTTGTGCGTCCTGGCCTGGAGCAGCTTCTTCAACTTCTGTTGCAGTAATTGGTCCTTGAGTTGGTGCATCCTGGTCTGGAGCTGTCTTTTCCTCCAGAGTAAAGTCTGGGCGAAGGGGAGAATTATTGCCAGAAGACTCAGAGTCACTAATGTCGAATTCGTCAAAAGTTTGAGGTCCATAGACACCTGCATCTGGGGTGGCTTCTTCTTGAAGCCTTTCAGCCAAAGTCTTCTCAGAGTCAGAAGGAATAATTTCTTCTTGGACTTTAGAAGTTTATTCGACATCAATAACAACCTGAAGAGAACATAAAAGGGAAGTTTAAGATAAAAATATATGCAGTTAAGACTAGGAATATTGTCAGTCGAAAATTAATACCTGAGGGATCTCAGTGTGAATGCTTGAGTCCCCACTTTTCTCACTTCTTGAGGGGATTTTGTTGGTTGGACTGGCAGGAGGAGTTCGTCTGTGAACTATGGATCTTTGGGAAGCCACTGTTTTTATTTTCATACCTTTGTTTCTTTTCAGAGGTTGAGGTTCAGGAGATTCATCCTCAGACTCTTCGACACTCATCTCCTTTTCTTCTTGTTTTCTTTTCTTGGCTGGTGTGCGAGTTACCTGTAGTATGCAAAAAGAAGAGATATTTAGTATGAAGGAATATTGAGATACATAAATAAGAAGAAGAGGGAGATGTTTTTATTCGTCGAAACCTTTTTGGCAGCTATGGGCGATTTTTCGACTGTCTTGGAGGAGGTTTCTTCACCAGCAGTTTTCTTGACAATTCTAACAGTTGAAAGAGAAAGAATTGCATGAACATTGATATAAAATATAAAAGGAGTTAGAGATAAGAGGAGAAATGTAATTTCTTCGACACCTTCAAGAATGGGTTCTTCCACACTAACATGTTCTATCCCAATATGAAGGTGCCCAGTGAAGTTGCCCAAGTAATACTTCGTCGGAACCACACGTTCAGCAAGTTTCTTGCTGGACTCGCAAAGTAGTTTTAAATGAGATCCACACATAAACCAATCTGGGAATGGAGGGCACAAGGCCACACCAAATTCAGAGTGGAGGGAACTTTGGAGGAAAGGAGGTGAATGCAAAGTTGTAACGTGCATGTGGTGGAATGTACGAAGGCACCCCCAACCTATCCAATTTTTCTGTAAATTTCTGTTTTAAAGTTACTGCTGCTTCGCCTATGGTTCGACGAAGATCACTGGGCCTGTAAATAGTTTCAAAATACTTTTGAAAATTTTGAATTTCTTTGATATGCTTATCTGTACCTTTCTTCTTCTTATCCTGCACAAAAGCAAAAGCGTTCGTCAGGAGAGTGGTGAAATTTTCTACATCAAAGAATTTGTTAATATAATACTCCTTCCACCAAACGTCGAAGTCTTCATTGCATAGGAAGTTTGGTCGAAAGATGGTGGGGTAAACTTCCAGAGATGCGTCGAAGAATTTGTTGTACAATTCTAAACTTCTTTCGAAATTTTGAAATGAGTTGTAGAACAGAATAGAGCCTTTCTTGTGATAAATGGGTTTCGTCTTCGTCTGTATCAGCCCAAATTGCCTAGACACCAGGTTAGGTTGGTAGACAATGAGAGAAACTTTAGTGTTGTTGAGACTGTGATGGGAGAAAAGGTGTCTTGGCATAAGGAAAGCTTCCCAGATGGATATATAAGAGTCTTCTTCTTTCTGGTTTTCCACTGGGAGTTGTCTTGTGAACCATCTGGGACCCACAGTTCTGTTGGCAAATGGTGCCATGGAGGGAGTGAACTTATAACGTTTGGCAAACATCATTATGTAACTGGTGAATGCTTGTCGAATACCTATGTTTTCATCAGTAGGTGTTAGTTGGACTAACCTAGGCCATTCGACGCACCTATCTTTCACCTCTTCTTCGTCAACTGGCATCTTGACAGGGATGCAGACTTCGAAGGTTGCGTTCATCCATAATTGTAAGAGCCAGAAGGGGCCTGTGAGACTGATATTTCCTTTGTCTTTGAGGGTTTTTAAGTTACTCACACTCTCACTCAAGGATTCGTAGAGGTTTTCCAGAAGCAATTCACTCAGGCAAAATGCAACTCCATTGTGAAGTTGATTAGCCATGATGATATAGCTTCTGGCAACCTGGAGTGACCTAGTGCAGAAAACGAATTTGGCTAACCACAGAGTAAGAAAAGAAATATGCTCTCTGTCAGATACTTCCTCATTGTCTTCGCCTTGGTGATGAGCAATAAAAACAGAATATCCAGCATGTTTGGTGTCGAACCCTATGGGATCTTTATTTAGGTTTTCAGGGTTAAAAATTTCTCCTAAAGGACTGAGGCCAGTAATGGCTGCTATGTCGAAAAGGGTAGGAGTAACCATACTGTCATACCCCAAATTTGTCCTACCTATGCTATTTTATTTATTTAACCATATTTAAAAATCCAAAAATATGTCGTTTCTTTTCTTCAGGATTTGTGCAAAAAATCGGGTCATTTGAGTTTGTTAAGTCGGTATGTTGTGTGCAAACATTTGTCTAATTATCACCTTTGTTTTTATTATTTTATCGCAAAAATTCTACAAAAATGTCAATCAATCAATTTTTTCCATATTCATATTTTCATTTTTTTTAAAACCAATTTATTCATTTTTTAATCCCATTGTTTTCTCATTATTATTATTATTATTATTATTATTTTTCATTTGTCCCAAATATTTAATTACCATTTTAAATCATTTTTTATTATTTCTAATTCTTTCTTTAAATTTATTCCCAATAACTCTATTAAATCCATTTATAAGCCCATATTTTTATCACCATTATTCCATTTCTTTTTAATATTTTTTTTTATTCATGCTTTATTAACCTTATCATTATTTTTCTTTTTATAATTTCTATCTTTTTTATATATATATAATTATTTTATTATTCTTCATATCTTATTTTTATTTTATCATTATTTTCTCTCACTTTTTTTTTTACAGTTAACATACACCAAAATCCCACAAAGAGTTTGTTATTACAGCTCACACAGATAGTACAAGTGACCATCACATTTCATTTGTAATCCCACTCACGTAATCGTACAGATTCTGCAGCTCCCACTCATTTATCTTTCCAAACGCAGCAAACATATCCTCTTTATAAGCCTTTCATAAACAATTTTACTTTCAGAAAAAAATTCCTGTGGAATCTTACACAAAATTAATTTCCTCTTTCATGGAACAAATTGCAACATCACCATCTCTCTAATTCATATCAAACCTTCCTCATTCTGTGACAACACAAACAAACCCGCGGCCATCATTTCCAGAACCGGCCACCACCACAAAACCTTACCACCATCTTCATTACTGACCTTCAACAATCACCTTCATATTACAACAACATCAACCCTTCACAAACCGCAAGCCCACCTTGAACACTCCATGACCAAGCGAAAAAACCTCACTGTGAACCACCTCTGAACAAAGCTTCAACCATCCAAACCTTCACAGAACCCTTTCACCTTTTCACGCTTCCTAAAACTTTCCTCAATGCCACCATCGTCCTCCATAATCAACCACACATCTCAACACACAAACCTTCATATTCCGTGTGAGGCATCCGAATGAAACCCATCTAAGCAAACCGGGTTGAACCGCGAGCCTTCACACAACCCGTTCACAGACCCGAACACTTGCCGAAACACATCCAAAGCCGTGAGAAAGCACAGAGCCGCAAGCTTCCAACACCTTCCCTTAAACCACCGCAACACAGTGACGAACCCGTTACCCAACAGCCGCCATCGAAAAACCAAGAGCCACCGTCATTGAACCGCAGATCCCATCAAAACACATCGCGAACCATCACCAGCCCTTCGAATCACCGTTGAACCACCTTCGGATCCCAGACCGTAGCGCCGCCGTGAAAGATTGGAGAAGTTGAGTCCGAAATCTGAAGACGAAGCACCAGAGAGAGAGGCGGAGACCCGCGAGAAAGAAGCTGAAGCCGCCGGCGATTCTGAGAGAGACGAAACTGAAGCCGAGCAAGAGAGTGAAGAACAGAGGTTTGATTTCCCTAAATTGTGCTGTTGACTGGGTCCTTTCCTTATTTTCATTATGTCATTTATCTTTCTTTTACGTTTTTGTATAAATTGTTTCTTATTCTATTCTTTTTAAGTTCATTAGCCCACAGACCTATGCACTCTGTTTCACTAACTTGTTCTCCATTTCATTTTCAGTTTTTTTTATTATTATTAATTTGTTTTATTATTTGTAAAAAATGTTGTGTTTTGTTATTGTTTGGGCTTAATGCCTAGGTCCAGCATATGATTTCTACTAGAACTCCACATGTTGATTTATTTATTTTATTATTTGATTTTGTTTTGTTATTATTAATTTTGTTGCTATTTATTTATTTATTTTTTCTAGAAAATATTTATTAACATTTATTTTTTATTCTAAATTTATTTGGCATTTTGAAAAATTCTTTATAAAAAAAATCACTAAGATTGGTTTAGTGTTATATTGGTAACATTTTCTTATTAATCTTGTATTTGGGCCGATGATATTATAAAAGGCCGTTTTTGCCCGATTACATTTAATCGGTGATGAGCGGTCAATATGAGGCCCTCCTTGTAATTAATTTTTCATTATTTCATTATTTCGATAAATAAACATCAATGTAATTTATTTCATATTCTTAAATTATTTATTTCATTATTTGATTCATTATTCATTATTTTTTTTTTTTAATTCTAGCAAATTCATTTATTTATTCATTTATTTTCGCATTAGAAAAAATTACGATTCGACTCCTTATAGAATGGTTCCCATTTTGAACCGATTCTAAGGCAGTAAACGAACAAAATTTCGTCGCGTCCCGAAAAGGTCCAACGCCTTCAAATAGTTGCGCTCGATTAAAAGGTCCAACGCCTCCGAATAGTTGCGTCCCGAATAAACAGGCTGAACACCTTCGAATAGTTCAAACACACTGCACACACGCTTCCTCTTGGGCAAAATACAACGAGACCCATTTATTTCTCGCAATCCCCTGTATTTATTTTGTATCCCTCTCCCATTAATTTGTACGCATTTTATTTTCCGCATCTTATTTAATTCTGAATCCTTGGTCCAACGCCAAGCGATTGCACTTTGCACACTTGCACTTTATTCTTCAGTTATCTTTTTCGTTTAGGATTCACTCCACCTTTGCGAGCCGAGCGATTCGTGCCTCGCTAAAAAAACCACAAAAATAAACTCCACTTGCATTTACCCTTTTAACCTCAAAAAACCAAAATGTTCCGATTAGATCCAAATCCTTGATCCAACGCCAAGCGGTCATAGGATAATAAAACACTTTAACAAAAACGAGAAGATTTGTACGCCACGAGCCTTAAGCGGTAGAAAGGAGGATAACGAGCTTTCGTTACTCGCTCCGATTATTTCGACGCAGGACACTCGTCTTGTTGGGCGAGATAAACTATCCATAGTCTTTAGTGCATTTCAACTCCTAAACCCTTTCATCGACGAAAGGTAATAAAATCAACAACCATTACCCTTAGTAGGCCAAACTACGAGGCTCTGACTTTCCCATTGCACGCGGGAGTACGTAGGCACGAGGATCTCAATCCTTGCCGAGCACCTAGGTTCAATCTAACTTATAACTCAACTCATTTCCCTCTAGCAAGCAATTCGTTTAAGCATAGACATCCTTTCTCGCGCGTTAACTTAGATGGTTCCCATCGAGTACGATGGATGTAGGGGGTGCTAATACCTTCCCCCTGCATAACCGACTCCCGAACCCAGGAAATGGTTCCGTTGACCTTTGTCCTCATCCTTTTCCTCCCGGGTTGTATCTATATCTCCCCTTTCCCTCTTCGGGAATAAATAGAATTAGGTGGCGACTCTTCGGTCCGTCCAGCGCGTGACTCCGTCCATTCGGATCACGTAAGGTCGTATTTTTCGGGGTAAGACAGCTGGCGACTCTGCTGGGGACTGGTTCACCCCTATGCGAGTCAAGCCTAATCTAAGTTCTTGCGTTTGTTTGGATGTTTGTTTTTATGCCTTGCTTGTTTATTTTTATCGCTTTCCTTATCGCATTCCATTTTATATATCTTGTGGCTCCTTGGTACTATAACTTGGATCGGTACTTTGCAAAAGAAACTTGAGGGAAAAGCTCTATACCCGGGCTTTCGAGTACAAACATAAGTTAGCGAGGTTGTGTAGTATGGGCTCCCGAGAGAACCTCTCTCGTGGGTTGTCGATACGAAAACCTCACTCGGAGTAGATTTTAATGGAAATACTGACAACCGTCAAGCTCTTGGCGTGTGTGCTCAGTTGTTTTCATTAAAGTCGTCGACTCTGAGGACCTTTAGAACCTTTTGGTTAAAACATCGGTTGATGGTTGCGTAGTATTGGGCACCAGGGTTCGCCCTCGCGTGGCTCGATACGAAAACCTCACTTGGAATAGACTTACTCAATGGAGTTGATTGACTGTCAAGAATGTATGAATTTGACACGTGCATCAAACAGTTGAGAAAGTTCCATAACTCCAGGACTTTGTTTTAAACCTTGTGTCGATGATCACGTAGTATGGACTCCCGAGAAAATTTGCTCTCGTGGGTTGTCGATACGAAGATCTCACCCAAAATAGATTCATGTGGCGGAGTCAATCAACCGTCATGCTTATGGCGCGTGTGATGAACAGCCATATGAATTGATAACTTTGGGATCCCTAAACCTTAGAGTCTACCCAGTGAATTCTTGATCGGAGTATCCTCCATCTGTACCTTGGATTCGCGAGACCTTGATCTTGTGATCCTGGATTCTGACATTGCATATCATCTCATTTGCATTAATTATTCATATTGCATTTCATTCCAAAGCGAAAAACTTATTTCATGTTCCTCCATCTTCAGTAAATCAAGCTGGTTTCCCGACGCCCGTATCGAGCTAGACGACCGTATCTAACTTGAGCCAACACTAGAGGACTGATGGATCAGATTCGACAAGAACAAGCTGCTATGAGGGGAGAGATTGACTCAATCAAGAGCAAGATTGATCGTATTCATGAGGCCATGCAAGCCTTGGCCAGGATGGTTGTGTCTCATCAGCCTGTTCCTTCAATGCCTGTTCATCCAGCTATTCAAGCTCTGCTTCCGCCTCCGATGGCTTATCAACCACGTCCACCTCCAATGGGTGCAGCTGCGCAATATGGACCTAGAACATGCCAGCAACCGGCATATCCATATCAGCAACCGGCTTATCCATACCAGCAATCGGCTTATCAACAACAGCCCGGTCAGCAACAACAACGCGCTCCTCAACAGCGCCCACCATATCAACAAAGAAGGCCTGAAAGAAATTTTGATCCATTGCCTATGTCACATGGAGAAATATTTAACGGGCTGATGGCAAAAGGAACTCTTGTGTTGAAGGACATGCCACCTCAAACTGGTAACGCTCAAGATTATGATGCCAATGCTCGCTGTGAATACCACAAGGGTGCTCCAGGTCACACGCTCGAGAACTGCAAATCGTTCAAACACAAAATTCAGGACCTAATCAACTCTAAGGATCTCACCTTTACTCATAAGGGTCTGAATATCCAGAGCAATCCAGTGTCGCCGCAAGTGGCCCCTCAACAAATGCTTTCGAAGAAGTTGCCAAAGACCAAAGCTGAGTAGTCTCCACCTTTGAAGCATTCAATCAAGAGAAGTTCAATTCCTCAAATCAAGGCAGCCATGGCCATTTATAATTTCCGCATTCCTGTTGTTTTGTATTGTTTGTTTAAATGCTATTTGCTCTGAACATTGTTATTTGTACTTGGTTATGTTAATGTTATGTTTATGCATGTTTTGAATCAATTTATTCGCATTCGCTCATTATTTATCATTTATCACAAAATCACAAAATATTCCCTCACTTCACTTTAGCAAATATTTGAGGGAGGATGATGAAAACAAATACCCATAACTGTTGCGGTATGCTTTCGGATAAAACCTCGTCGATGATGTACAGGCATTTATTCAAATCCCCAAACACTGGAGATATAAGGAGTTAATCCCTAGTCAACCACTTCGAGCCTAGAAGTAGGAGTTTCTTTCGGATACAACCCTTACATTTAATCCGGGGCAGGGTAGTTGTTCAGTTAAACTAATTACACCTTCGAATTGCAAGATGAGACATCCCGTCAGAGGACCATCAACAAATGACTTGGCAGTCACAATATTCAAGCAAAAAAAATAGAAAAGAAAAAACCACTAAGTTGAGCACCCGAAGGGAGACTTAGTCGAAAAACAAATCAAAAGAGGAACCCAAATCCTCAGCAAAAACAAAACAAATATCAGTGACCAAAAAAAATCAATCAAAGGGTCACCAACAAAATAAGATGACTGTCATTTCCAAGCGAACTTCAAAGCTTCATCTTCATTCTTGCAAAGTCAAAACAAATGCATATGTAGAGTTAACTGAACGTAGGACTGGAGAACATTTCGAAGAAGGGGTGGGTACAAATCAAACTTTGAGCCTTATATCCTTTGTTTCTCAAACCATTAACCAGACCACGTTACAACCCTCGAAAGTCCTAATTGAGGCAGGGTTTATTCTGAAAAGCATGCTACCAACAAGGTTGCGTAAATTGACTCCTATATATTTGCTAATCTTCAATCTTGATTGCACATTATTCTTGCTGCATCTTCCACACACTTTCTAAATCAGCACTTCGTTTGAGCTAACGGTTCATTCGTCACACTATCACAATCATTCAAATAAATTGACTTTTTCAAAACTTACATGAACTTTACATTAACATTACCATTTGTGTATGAATAATTTAATTGCAATTCAGTGCTTGACATCAGTACAATCCCAACAAGGGTAATCAAAGGAGAAATTTGAACTTCCTTAATGCACGTATGAATCAAGACTATCTTCAACAGCCCAATCAGGGGCAATTCATTTCAAAATCAGTCCAATCAGGGACAAAGCATCGTCAATAGCCCAATCAGGGGCAAGTTATCTTCAAACGGCCCAGTCAGGGGCAAAATCACCCTCAAAGGCTCAATCAGGGGCAGGTCATGTCATGGTCATTGTCAAAGCTTCCCCATCAAATTTATTTCAGATACCCTACAGGCAGGGGCAAGCAAATAAGGAGCAAATCTTCCAATCACTTCTCCCCAGCTGGACAACTAGATCTTTCCAGACATTGGCAATCATTCAAAGCAAAATCAGTCCTCATGTGTCAATTAAATCGCTTCGCTCACCAGCAGATAACCAAACTTGGAGCTTTCAGATCCATCTTCTGACCATACATCGTCGAAGATCGAGTGTCGGGGAATCAATCCCTCCACCCACCCAAAAGTCCAATTACCATTGGCAACTACCAGACCAAAAGTCCACCAAGCTGGCACCTTTCTTTTTTCAATCACTCATATGCATCATTGTGCATCATATGCAGTCATAAGCATCATTTACATCAATCATTTGCAACATGTGCATCATATGCATGCCCAAACAAAAACAAACCTTTTATTTTTCCCCAACATTTTCAACCTACATCTCAGTGCATAAGCATTTGCATCGTATCTCCATCCCTATGAAATACCATTTTACAACAATCAAGCATACATACATAGTTCAGGATCCGGGATCATACAAGTTTCCAGTCCTTTCCCCAGCGGAAGATCATATCAATCAAGGATTTCAGGCATCCTCTTGGCGGATTCAAATAGCCGTGTTAAAATTTCAGTCCCTTTGCCTTATCATCCTTTGGTGATAAGTGATTTTATTTTCTGTTATTTGCCTTATCATCCTCTGATGATAAGTGATTTTAATTTCCGTTTATTGCCTTATCATCCTCTGTTGATAAGTTGAGTTTATTTTTCTGTTTGTTGCCTTATCATCCTCTGTTGATAAGTTGAGTTTATTTTTCTGTTTGTTGCCTTATCATCCTCTGTTGATAAGTGAGTTTATTTTTCCGTTTATTGCCTTATCTTCCTCTGTTGATAAGTGAGTTTATTTTTTTGTCTATTGCCTTATCTTCCTCTGTTGATAAGTGAGTTTATTTTTCTGTCTATTGCCTTACCTTCCTCTGTTGATAAGTGAGTTTATTTTTCAGTTTATTGCCTTATCTTCCTCTGTTGATAAGTGAGTTTATTTTTCTGTTTATTGCCTTATCATCCTCTGTTGATAAGTGAGTTTGTTTTTTGTTTATTGCCTTATCTTCCTCTGTTGATAAGTGAGTTTATTTTCAGTTTATTGCCTTATCTTCCTTCGTTGATAAGTGAATTTATTTTCAGTTTGTTGCCTTATCATCCTCTGGTGATAAGTGATTTTATTTTCAGTTCGTTGCCTTATCATCCTCTGGTGATAAGTGATGTTTGTTTTCAGTTTATTGCCTTATCATCCTCTGTTGATAAGTGAGTTTATTTTTCTGTTTATTGCCTTATCATCCTCCGGTGGTAAATGGTTTATTTTGTCAATTTGTTCTTGCTGTGTCACCCATTATTTCCAATTTTAATCATCTGCTATTTTCACAATTTCTTTCTTTGTCGGACAAATTTGGAGTCCGTTAATATCTAATTATCTTATACCTTGAAAGACTGAACGTGAGCCAGTTCATCTTACTCGGTTTAAGCCAATTCGATAGGGGCATCTGTCATACCCCAAATTTGTCCTACCTATGCTATTTTATTTATTTAACCATATTTAAAAATCCAAAAATATGTCGTTTCTTTTCTTCAGGATTTGTGCAAAAAATCGGGTCATTTGAGTTTGTTAAGTCGGTATGTTGTGTGCAAACATTTGTCTAATTATCACCTTTGTTTTTATTATTTTATCGCAAAAATTCTACAAAAATGTCAATCAATCAATTTTTTCCATATTCATATTTTCATTTTTTTTAAAACCAATTTATTCATTTTTTAATCCCATTGTTTTCTCATTATTATTATTATTATTATTATTATTTTTCATTTGTCCCAAATATTTAATTACCATTTTAAATCATTTTTTATTATTTCTAATTCTTTCTTTAAATTTATTCCCAATAACTCTATTAAATCCATTTATAAGCCCATATTTTTATCACCATTATTCCATTTCTTTTTAATATTTTTTTTATTCATGCTTTATTAACCTTATCATTATTTTTCTTTTTATAATTTCTATCTTTTTTATATATATATAATTATTTTATTATTCTTCATATCTTATTTTTATTTTATCATTATTTTCTCTCACTTTTTTTTTTTACAGTTAACATACACCAAAATCCCACAAAGAGTTTGTTATTACAGCTCACACAGATAGTACAAGTGACCATCACATTTCATTTGTAATCCCACTCACGTAATCGTACAGATTCTGCAGCTCCCACTCATTTATCTTTCCAAACGCAGCAAACATATCCTCTTTATAAGCCTTTCATAAACAATTTTACTTTCAGAAAAAAATTCCTGTGGAATCTTACACAAAATTAATTTCCTCTTTCATGGAACAAATTGCAACATCACCATCTCTCTAATTCATATCAAACCTTCCTCATTCTGTGACAACACAAACAAACCCGCGGCCATCATTTCCAGAACCGGCCACCACCACAAAACCTTACCACCATCTTCATTACTGACCTTCAACAATCACCTTCATATTACAACAACATCAACCCTTCACAAACCGCAAGCCCACCTTGAACACTCCATGACCAAGCGAAAAAACCTCACTGTGAACCACCTCTGAACAAAGCTTCAACCATCCAAACCTTCACAGAACCCTTTCACCTTTTAACGCTTCCTAAAACTTTCCTCAATGCCACCATCGTCCTCCATAATCAACCACACATCTCAACACACAAACCTTCATATTCCGTGTGAGGCATCCGAATGAAACCCATCGAAGCAAACCGGGTTGAACCGCGAGCCTTCACACAACCCGTTCACAGACCCGAACACTTGCCGAAACACATCCAAAGCCGTGAGAAAGCACAGAGCCGCAAGCTTCCAACACCTTCCCTTAAACCACCGCAACACAGTGACGAACCCGTTACCCAACAGCCGCCATCGAAAAACCAAGAGCCACCGTCATTGAACCGCGGATCCCATCAAAACACATCGCGAACCATCACCAGCCCTTCGAATCACCGTTGAACCACCTTCGGATCCCAGACCGTAGCGCCGCCGTGAAAGATTGGAGAAGTTGAGTCCGAAATCTGAAGACGAAGCACCGGAGAGAGAGGCGGAGACCCGCGAGAAAGAAGCTGAAGCCGCCGGCGATTCTGAGAGAGACGAAACTGAAGCCGAGCAAGAGAGTGAAGAACAGAGGTTTGATTTCCCTAAATTGTGCTGTTGACTGGGTCCTTTCCTTATTTTCATTATGTCATTTATCTTTCTTTTACGTTTTTGTATAAATTGTTTCTTATTCTATTCTTTTTAAGTTCATTAGCCCACAGACCTATGCACTCTGTTTCACTAACTTGTTCTCCATTTCATTTTCAGTTTTTTTTATTATTATTAATTTGTTTTATTATTTGTAAAAAATGTTGTGTTTTGTTATTGTTTGGGCTTAATGCCTAGGTCCAGCATATGATTTCTACTAGAACTCCACATGTTGATTTATTTATTTTATTATTTGATTTTGTTTTGTTATTATTAATTTTGTTGCTATTTATTTATTTATTTTTTCTAGAAAATATTTATTAACATTTATTTTTTATTCTAAATTTATTTGGCATTTTGAAAAATTCTTTATAAAAAAAATCACTAAGATTGGTTTAGTGTTATATTGGTAACATTTTCTTATTAATCTTGTATTTGGGCCGATGATATTATAAAAGGCCGTTTTTGCCCGATTACATTTAATCGGTGATGAGCGGTCAATATGAGGCCCTCCTTGTAATTAATTTTTCATTATTTCATTATTTCGATAAATAAACATCAATGTAATTTATTTCATATTCTTAAATTATTTATTTCATTATTTGATTCATTATTCATTATTTTATTTTTTTTAATTCTAGCAAATTCATTTATTTATTCATTTATTTTCGCATTAGAAAAAATTACGATTCGACTCCTTATAGAATGGTTCCCATTTTGAACCGATTCTAAGGCAGTAAACGAACAAAATTTCGTCGCGTCCCGAAAAGGTCCAACGCCTTCAAATAGTTGCGCTCGATTAAAAGGTCCAACGCCTCCGAATAGTTGCGTCCCGAATAAACAGGCTGAACGCCTTCGAATAGTTCAAACACACTGCACACACGCTTCCTCTTGGGCAAAATACAACGAGACCCATTTATTTCTCGCAATCCCCTGTATTTATTTTGTATCCCTCTCCCATTAATTTGTACGCATTTTATTTTCCGCATCTTATTTAATTCTGAATCCTTGGTCCAACGCCAAGCGATTGCACTTTGCACACTTGCACTTTATTCTTCAGTTATCTTTTTCGTTTAGGATTCACTCCACCTTTGCGAGCCGAGCGATTCGTGCCTCGCTAAAAAAACCACAAAAATAAACTCCACTTGCATTTACCCTTTTAACCTCAAAAAACCAAAATGTTCCGATTAGATCCAAATCCTTGATCCAACGCCAAGCGGTCATAGGATAATAAAACACTTTAACAAAAACGAGAAGATTTATACGCCACGAGCCTTAAGCGGTAGAAAGGAGGATAACGAGCTTTCGTTACTCGCTCCGATTATTTCGACGCAGGACACTCGTCTTGTTGGGCGAGATAAACTATCCATAGTCTTTAGTGCATTTCAACTCCTAAACCCTTTCATCGACGAAAGGTAATAAAATCAACAACCATTACCCTTAGTAGGCCGAACTACGAGGCTCTGACTTTCCCATTGCACGCGGGAGTACGTAGGCACGAGGATCTCAATCCTTGCCGAGCACCTAGGTTCAATCTAACTTATAACTCAACTCATTTCCCTCTAGCAAGCAATTCGTTTAAGCATAGACATCCTTTCTCGCGCGTTAACTTAGATGGTTCCCATCGAGTACGATGGATGTAGGGGGTGCTAATACCTTCCCCCTGCATAACCGACTCCCGAACCCAGGCAATGGTTCCGTTGAACTTTGTCCTCATCCTTTTCTTCCCGGGTTGTATCTATATCTCCCCTTTCCCTCTTCGGGAATAAATAGAATTAGGTGGCGACTCTTCGGTCCGTCCAGCGCGTGACTCCGTCCATTCGGATCACGTAAGGTCGTATTTTTCGGGGTACGACACATACCACAGGGTAAATGGAAGGTGTTATAAGTACTATCCCAGAAATACAAAGAGGCCAGCAGCATGTTCTGGCAATAGCGTGGACCTTCCTTCGACAGTTGGATCAGGTCGTAGATGCCAGTTTTCTTCCAGAATTTCTCTTTGACCCTTTCGACTCTAGTGAGCCAAGCTAAGTAGTCTAAAGGATCTTTTGTTAGAGTGGGGCTCCTAAAAATCCTAGTTTGATTCAAATAAGACAGATCTATTTCTGTCGAAGCTATGGGAATTTCAGGTTTCTTAGATGTTGTTTCGACAGGCCTAGGGTTCTTACTAGCAGCTATTGGTTTGGAAGCAGAGTAGCAAGGATAAAAATCTTTCAAGCGATTGGGGTCAGCATTAGGATCAAAGATGGGACCTAGCATGGCATGGTGAACTCCAGAAACTGAGATAGGGATCATTACCTGAGATCTGTAGATGCTTGCTTTCTCCCTCTCATTTGGGGGTTCTGGGATGTATTGTTGTTGCTGCACTTGCATGGGTCCAGATAGTGTATGAGCATGAGGAAGGTCAGCTGTTTTCTTTGTCTTCTTGGCACTACGATCAGCAACAGTTTTTGGAGGAGCCATTGGTATGAGAGGATGAAGAGCTGGAGGAGCAGAAAGCTTTGAAAGGGGTTTTAATGGAGTTTTCTGCGTTAGGGGGGAGAAGAGTTTTGAGGATGTGAAAAAGAAAAAAGGTTTTTGAAGGTGGTATTTATAGAAGTTGAGAAGATATAAAAATAATAAAATAATAATAATAAAAAGAGAAGAGAAAAGACTTTTCAGTTTGAAAAATGGGGGACAGGCGTTTGATCCAATGGTGATGATTGAAAGTGACGGTTGGTAGGGAGCCATGATTTAGCTAGAATATAGGGTTATGGAAGGTTGTGTAAACGTGGGCTAGACGTGACGTTTTTCAGAAAGTGGAAATCATGGTGTTTACTTGGGACTCAACAAAGTCACTTTACAATAAATGAGACTGACAGGATGTCAAAAGTCATTTCGACAGCAAAAGATATTTCTCCAGAACTAGTCGAAAACATCTTTGTTGGGGGGAAATTTGTAAGCTCATAATTTCGACATGTTGAAATTTGGAACTTTAAGCCATCTCTGTTAAAGAATAATGAAAATGAAGAAATTCAAGAAATGTTGACAAGGTTAAAAGCTCCAATGCTTCGACAAAAGGACAAATAGTATTCTGGCAAGACAAGTTTGGAAAATTGTTTGTAGCTGGGCATTTGACAAGATAAGTGTATCTTTCGACACTTCGACAGAGAAGAGTTGTTTGACAGAAGCATTATTTGGCAGATTTTGAAAGGGTTTTTTCTTCTTTGAGACTTCGATAGATGAAGAGGTGCAAGGTTTCGTCACCAAAGGAGAGAATTCAAATTTAAAAGTTGCAACCTTTGACAGATGGACACATGGAAGGTTCAGGAAAAGAAGTTGCATGCAGGCTGACACTTGTCATTTATTTATGATTTTTCTGTTTTGGGCAGTTACTTTGTTTGTGTATAAATAGAATAGTTTGTGTTTAGAATAGGTGTGTGAAAACTTATACAAAAATTCCTGTAAATACTCTAAGTACCCAGTGTGAGAGAAAATGAGTTTGATATTTGGAACCATGTACGTTTGAACACCATCTTTCTTTTAAAGTTATTTAAATTACCAGTTTGTTTCATCAAGTTTATTTTATCTTCAAGTTTTATTTACTTTTCTGCAAGTTACATCTTTCGACACTTTTCTTACTTTTGTTTAAAACTTTACTTTATTTTAATTTCAAACTCAAAGCATTGAATACTTTGACATCATTAACAAAACAAACCACAAATCATTATTCATACTAAGAGTGTTTTCGACAAGAAATTGCACATGTGTCCTAGGACTTGTTTGGTTGGTCCTGCAAGTAACCCAGTTTTCTGAGAAATTGGTTAACCAGAGGTTGTTCGCCAGAAATCCCTGCGAACACTAGCTGGCAACTCTTTTCCCTTCATTTTCATTTCCTCCTTTCGTCGACCGTTCGCGTTTGTACCCTATCTGACCCGGTGTCTTTTCGAGGGAGCGACAGCTTGGCGACTCTGCTGGGGACCCTTATATTGCAACCAGGGCTTCTGGTTCTTTTTGTGGGTTCCTCCTAGAGCTTGTTTGATTTGTGTTTACAGGGGTGTTATGTGCTACTGGTGCTTATTTACTTTCTTTATTTATTGCTTTATGTATAGCTTTATTTATTGCTTTCCTTTACAATTTTGTACATATTCATATTGTCATTATCATTGTTGGATCTGCTTCTGTTTTGGTGGGTGGGGTTTCATTGAGAGATTAAGGTCCTATACCTGGGACCTGAGTAAGACATAGGCTAGAGTGTCTTCATATTATTTCCCATTCCATTTCGGTCTGGTGCGGGAATATGAAACACGGTTCATATGTGGGTTTCTTCTTGAGAAATTTGTGCTACAGATCTCCTGTAGTGCTAGGGCTATCTGGGAAGCCTGCTAAGTCTGGATGACCTTTATATGACCTTCAGAATCTGGGGTGAATTAGAGGTGGATCTTTTATGGATATTGTAAACATTGTACCTCCGGGTTATAAGTGTTTACACTTCTCATAACTGATCCAAGTCTGAGGATCCTTGTTCTAGAACCTTACCTGTGAGGGGGTTGGGCTGTTTACAGGTTTGCAGGAACCCTAGGCCACATCATACCCTGTTACTGTTTTGTTTTAAGAATGCGCCACTTTGGACAGTTCTTGTGATTACCCTGGATATGTGACTCTTTATTTGAGTCCCCCACCCTGGTTACTGGATTTCTGAGCCTCCATCCGGACTTTTGAACATACATGGACCTTTTACCAAGGCAGATAATCAGATCCAGCTCTTGATCACAAACCCTTGCATATCATTTGCATATATCATCATTGCATCATTTAACATTTGCTTATTTGTTTTACAGGGTATCCATCTTTGTATTTGGTATTGGTTTTGACCCCTTTTGCTGCTTAGACCTCTGCTTCAGTTATCTTCTTCATCATTTGCTCCAGTTTTCTCCTCCAGCACCTGCATCAGTCTATCAGAGACTCACCTCCAGCTTCTCAGTCTGTGATCTTCATCAGCATTTTTCTTCAGCTTCTTTATCAGCACTCATCGATACTCCAGGAAAGAGCAACATATCTTATCACTTCTTTGAGCCCACCTTGACTGGTATCAGGTAGGTCTAGTCCCTTATCACACCTGACCACATCACACTGTTTAGAGATCACTATGGGGGTATTTTGGAAATGGTCATGGATCTTGATGCATCTCAGAGGAGCATGATCCACACATGCTTGCAATTTTATGACCCTCCACTCAGATGCTTCACCTTTCTTGATTTCCAGATGGGACCATTGCTAGAAGAGTTTTCCTTGTTGATTGGAGTTCCTATTAGGAGAGGGATCCCTTTCAACCCAGAGATGACTTCTCCCATAAATGAGGAGATAGCTAGGGCATTGCATTTGGAGCTTGCCCTCATTGAGTAAAACATGACAACCAAAGCTAGAGTTCCAGGCCTCCATCTGGACTTCTTGATTTCTCAGGCCACCCTGAAGGCTGCAGTAGGAGGATGGAAGGCAGTCTGTGTACTTTTAGCCCTCAGTATATATAGGGTTATTCTGTTTGCAGATGAGCCCAAGTTTGTGACTAAGAGTGCCATCCACTTGTTCCTGCTGAGGAACCCAGTGCCTACATTGCTAGGAGATTTTTACTACTCAGTCCATCAGAGAAATGAAACGCAAAGGGGGAAGTTGGTCAGACGTTGTGCTCCTCTGTACTACTCTTGGATGCTCAGACATTTTCCAAGATCATGTGCCTTCTTGAACCCCCACCAGCAGAAGAATTGGGCTAACAGGTTCATTGCTTTGACATCGGATGACATCAGGTGGTGCACCCAGAGCACCAAAGGCAAGGATATTATTACCAGATGTGGGCAGTATCCTAATGTGCCTTTAATAGGAGTGAAGGGTTGCATCAACTACAACCCTTTACTGTTTACAAGGCAGTTGGTATATGCTTTGGTTCATCCTCCCAGAGGACAAGATTTGGTTGAGACTCTCTACTGTGAAGTTGAACCCAACTCTACTGTTGTCAAACAAGCGGTCTGGGCTTGGGACAACATCCAGACTAAAGGGACAACCATCCTTGGAAGGGGCAACAACATTGCTTCAGCCCAGTACTCTGACTGGTCCCGTACTAGAGCTCATATCACCAGGATGCCTTTCACCTTGGAAGATACACCTGGACCCTCTACAGTACAGCCTGCAGCAACTGTTAGCCTGGAAGAATTTGAAAAGCTGAAAGAGAGGAATAATCAGCTATCTGAAGCCCTGAAGAAAACTATCTGGGAGAGAAATGACGGTCGTCTGGACATTGAAAGATTGGAAAGACTCAAGATTGAGCATCTGGCCAAGATTGAGAAAACAGATGACTATATCAGGAAGGCAAGAGCAGGAGAGTTGGTGCTGAAGAATGCCTGCAAGGAGGCAAAGATTCAAAAAGCTAGGGCAGAGCATTATCTGGAGGAAAGTCAAGCTAGGTGGATCAGGATCACCGAAGCCCGTGCAAAAGAAGACCAGAGGACTCAGGCCAAGATAGAGCAGCTAGAGGCTAGTGAGAAGAAGCAGCAGGAAGCTTTGTTGGCAGGTCAGAAGGAAATATCTGAATTAAAACTCCAGGCGGGGTTGAAGAGATCAAAGGATAAAGACAAGCATAAGAATCTAACCAATGCCATTGCTACCAGGAACCTCCTCATCAGGACTATTACAGAGCACCCAGCTGGTCCACTGACTGAGGCCCTCCTGAAGGAAGTCAAGGAAGATGACTTTGGATTGGATGTCTGATCCTTTTAGTTGTATTTCTTTATTTTGATGTACTTTTCCTTTTTGATGTATTTTTTACCCACCATGGGCATGTATTGTAAACAAAATATATATTTTCATCATTTGTAATATATCAGTTTGTTTTATTGGTGGGATTTTTCTCAACATCATTAGCATTTCTTCGAGGTCTGGAAAGGTCAAAACCAAAGAACCAAACTGGATACCCTTGGAAGAAAAATAAGCATATTGCATTGCATACTAACATTTTCTTTGTTTTGTAGGTTTTTGTTTGTTATTTGTTTCTCACTTTGTTGTGGTTTCAGGAAACATTGCTCGAAGACGAGTGTTCCCTGTCAACCGAACACACCGGTACCCAACGCGAAACAACATTCTGGGCATTCAGATGGATCAGGTACAGCAGGACCTGAATGAAGTAAGGAACCAAACGACAAACGAAAGGGTTTAAATGAGGAATCAAATGACTCAGTTTATGGGTGTGATGACTGGCTTAACTCAGAGCCAGGAAATACTGAGGGAATTGGTGGAAAGGCAGACTCCTGAAGAACACCACCCTGGTACAGGAGGAACCAACAATAATGAACACGGGCAGCCTCACATCGACCCACCAGAGTTTGGGCCCCATTTGAACCCAGATGTTAATGTCACAAGGAATATTCAAGGAAACATTGTTGGAGCCAGGATCTTGCAAGAGATCCTCAGGAAGAGCAGTTCACAGTTATTGGGGCTGGGGATGAAGTTTATGACCAAAGGTTGGATGAGATTGCTGAGAAACTGAGGTCTCTAGAATCCCAGAATTCCCTAGGCTTTGACGTAATGGATATGGGGCTGGTAGATGGGGTGAGAATTCCTCACATATTCAAACCCCCGTGCTTTGAAAAATATAATGGTACCTCTTGCCCGCGTACGCATCTGCAATCTTTCTTGGGGAGACTCAAAGCTTATACCATGGACGAGAAGTTATGGATGTTCTATTTTGAGGACAGCCTGACTGGGGCATCAAAAGAATGGTATTCGCATCTGACTAGGGCCACTATAAGATGTTGGAAAGACTTGGCCGAGGCCTTCATCCGTCAGTACCAGTACAACCTAGACATGGCTCCCAATAGAACCCTTCTAATGGGCATGTCTCAATCTTCAAGGGAAAGCTTCCGGGATTATGCTCAGAGGTGGAGACAGCTTGCTGCTGCTGTCCAGCCACCCATGTCTGAACGAGAAATGGCTGACATGTTTATGAACACTCTTCAAGGAACATATATTGACAGACTTGCTGCTTTCTCTTCCACCAGTTTCGCTGATGTAGTTATAGTTGGTGAGAGAATAGAGAGTCTTCTAAAGATGGGAAAAATATCTGACAACGGTGCAAGTTCCTCCAACAATACAAGGAAACCTTTTTCAGGACCCCGAAGGGCGGGTGAAACAAATGCTATTCATGCAGGCAGGGGCAGACCCCAATACTCACACAGATCAGTAGCAGCTGTTACTATCCCGGCTCCAGCTCCACAACAACCACTTTTTCCTCGACAACAACAACAACATCACTATCAGCAACAACCGCACTTTCCGCAACAAAGAACGTATAGCAATAACAACAATAACCAACAGCAACGCCCCTTTCAACAGAGGCCATCTCAAGCAAATAGGGTGATTGACCCCATTCCTATGCCTTATGCCGCTTTACTGCCACAACTCCTGAAGCTCAACCTGGTTGAGTTAAGGACGTTGGTTCCATCGGATCCTCTCAATCTCCCGAAGAATTATGATGCTAATGCCAGGTGTGCCTTTCATTCCAACGCACCTGGTCATAATACTGAGAAGTGTAGAGCCTTGCAAATGAAGGTTCAGGATCTGGTCGATTCCAAAGCTCTCAACTTCGCACCTCCTCCAAATGTTAACAGAAATCCTATTCCTAATCATGGTGGGCCCAGGATTAATGTCATAGAGGAGGACCAACCATCTGCACTGATTGATAGTGTTGCACAGATTTGAACGCCGCTGGCAGAAGTCAAAGCTCAACTCTTAAGATGCAGGTATTCCCAGGCCGTGAGGCCTGCTGCGAATCGTGCAAGACTGCTATTAATGGTTGTGAGAGGCTAAGGATTGGCATAGATGGCCTTATCAGAGATGGAATTTTGCAGATTACCACAATGGCGTCTACAACATCAACAACTCTTTCTGCAGCAACAATTGATCCTCAAACAACATCAACAACTTTTTCTTCAGCAACAATAGATCCTCCTACAACTGCAACAACTATTACTCCCACTGATTCATCCACAACTCCAGCAATCACTTCGTCCATTATTTCAACAAACCAAAGTTCAGTTATACTTACTTCTACAACATCAACACCCATCTTATCAACGAAATCGCCTACAACACCAACAAACGCTAACGAAGATGCCTCAACGGTCACGATCTACTATGACCCGGCAATTGTTCATCCCAACAATAATTTTTACCAACAAACTGCAACACCTACTATCAGATCTCTAATCACGATCTATTACGACCCACATACCATCACGGTTCCTTCTGCTTCAGCAATCAGTCCAGTCACCATTACGGTACCTGGACCCGTTCCTTATGAAAGCAGTAATGCCATACCTTGGCACTACGGCTCTGATCTCTACTGCGATGAAAAGAAGATCACTCTAGATTCATCAACCTCTTCACCACAAGTTGAAAATGTTGGGGGAGGCGGAGGCTTCACCAGAAGCGGACGCCTTTTTGCCTCACAAATACCGAAACCCAATGCTGAAGCAGAGGCTGCTGCTAAAGCAAGAGGGAAGAGTGTGGTACTCGAAGAGCCAGTTGATAAGGAAAATCCGAAGACGTCTTTTGAACTAGAGGTGGACGAGTTTATGAGAATAATAAAAAAGAGTGATTACAAAGTGGTGGACCAGCTTCATCAGACGCCCTCCAAAATCTCTATATTATCATTGTTAATGTGTTCCGAAGCCCATAGGAATGCACTTTTGAGGGTCCTGCACGCAGCCTACGTGCTGGAAGAGATTACGGTTAATCAGCTGGAGACAATGGTTGCAAATGTTAATACCAGTCATGGACTGGGCTTCACAGATGCTGATTTAACGACGGAGGGACGCAATCATAATAAGGCTTTACACATCACCTTAGAGTGCAAAGGTGTTGTTCTTTCTCATGTGCTGGTAGACACTGGGTCTTCGCTTAATGTCCTCCCAAAGAAAGCCTTAGTGAAGCTGGAATATGATGGTTTGGCGTTGCGTCCAAGTAACTTGGTGGTGAGAGCGTTTGATGGATCTAAGAGATCAGTGCTTGGAGAGATTGAATTACCCGTGATGATTGGCCCACAAGTCTTCAAAACTACTTTCTTCGTGATGGATATTCAGCCGGCCTACAGCTGTTTGTTGGGTAGACCCTGGATTCACGCCGCTGGCGCTGTTACATCTACCCTTCACCAGAAATTAAAATTTGAGTGGGAAGGCCAGATCATCACAATTTGCTGGGAGGAAGACATTTTCGTTAGCCAGCTGGCTACTTACAAGTATATAGAGATGGATGGGGAGATCCACGAGACTATGAGCCAGGGGTTTGAGGCCCTTAACATCAATGAAGCAACTGTTGTGTCTGGAACTTCTATCACTTCATATCAACAAGCCCGGAAGGTTGTTGAAGAGGGGAACATCAGAGGCTAGGGAAAGCTACTGCCAGTTGAAAAGAAAGAAGACAGATTCGGGTTGGGTTACAAACCAATCCGACAAGATCAACCAGAGGTTGCCAAGGAGCCCAAATTTGTCAGTGGGGGATGCTTACCCCGGATGCTGTGAACAATTTGGAAGACGAGAAAGAAGGCGACCGCAACCTGGAAAATTGGATACATCCAAGGATCCCGGGGAACCAAGTCTCTAACTGGTCTTCCCAGGAAATTATAAGAGTTACTCCTGCAGAGTAATTATTATTTCCTGTCTTTTAGCATGCATCAAGTCCTGCATCTTGCCCAAGATGTCATGACTCATTTTGTAATAGGGCCATCTTGTATTTTGTGCAAATGATTAATTAATGAATATCAGGACATCTTTTGCAAACGAGTCTTGTTTTTCGCTCACTGTCTTTTCATTTTTCACTTTTGTACAAAACAATAAAATGGCAATGTTTTCAAAACAATAACTTCATTTTCACTTTTTCTAAACAAGATAAAACTGATCACTAAAACGAACCAATCTTAACCCTTGCAGAGAGTGCCCTCCAGATTGCACCGACAACAACACTGCTATGACTTCGTATGACTTCGACAATCCGATTAATCAAGCCGATGAAGGGGTTGAAGAAGACTATGAGTTACCTGAAGAGCTAGCCAAGTTGTTAAGGCAAGAGGAGAAGGTAATCACTCCTCATCAGAAGGAGGTTGAGACAATTAATCTTGGTACCGAAGAAGACTTGAAAGAAGTAAAGATCGGGGCCCGTCTGCAAGATTCAGTGAAGGAACAACTTATTGACATGCTTCGAGAGTACATTGATGTCTTTGCTTGGTCCTATTAAGACATGCCAGGTCTAGATACCGACATCGTTGTGCACAAGCTGCCTTTGAAGGAAGACTGTCCTCCAGTGAAACAGAAGCTACGTCGTACTCGTCCAGATATGGCCATGAAGATTAAAGAAGAGGTACAAAAACAGTGGGACACCGGTTTCCTTGTTGTGACTAGTTACCCACCGTGGGTTGCTAACATTGTAGCAGTGCCTAAGAAGGATGGAAAAGTACGAATGTGTATGGATTAACGGGATCTGAATAGAGCTAGCCCGAAGGATGATTTCCCTTTACCTCACAATGATGTATTGGTCGACAACACGACTCAGTTCTTGGTATTCTCCTTCATGGATGGATTTTCAGGATATAATCAGATTAAGATGTCAACTGAAGACATGGAGAAAACTACTTTCATCACAGCTTGGGGCACATTCTGTTATAAGGTGATTCCATTTGGACTGAAGAATGTTGGTGCCACTTATCAACGGTCTATGATAACATTATTCCACGACATGATCCACAAAGAAATTGAATGCTACGTGGATGACATGATTGCCAAGTCCCTCACAGAAGAAGACCATCTGGTAAATCTGCTGAAGTTGTTCAAGCGTCTGAGGAAGTATCAACTGAAGCTAAACCCCAAGAAATGTACATTCGGGGTACGGTCCGGTAAATTGTTGGGATTCATTGTAAGCGAAAAGGGGATTGAAGTTGATCTTGACAAAGTCAAAGCCATTCAAGATATGTCTGCACCTAGGATTGAAAAAGAAGTTCGGGGGTTCTTAGGTAGATTAAACTACATTTCAAGGTTCATATCTCACCTTAATGCAACCTGCGAGCCCTTGTTCAAACTGTTAAGAAAAGAACAAACGGTCAGGTGGAATGAAGAATTCCTGAAGAATTTTGACAAAATCAAGGAGTACTTACAAGAACCTCCAATCCTTATGCCTCCAGTTGAAGGAAGACCTCTAATAATGTACCTGACAATATTAGAAGGATCAATGGGGTGTGTGCTGGGCCAACATGACGAGTCTGGTCGAAAAGAGTATGCAATATACTACCTAAGCAAAAAGTTTACCGACTGTGAAAAACGTTATTCACTGCTCGAGAAAACTTGTTGTGCTTTAGTGTGGGCTGCTCGCCGACTAAGGCAGTATATGTTAACCCACACTACTTGGTTGATCTCAAAAATGGACCCCATCAAGTACATATTTGAGAAGCCAACACTTACCGGAAGGGTTGCAAGATGGCAAATGATTCTGACAGAATATGACATTCAGTACACATCTCAAAAGGCCATCAAAGGCAGTGTACTGTCTGACTATCTAGCTTAGCAACCCATTGATGATTACTAGCCAATGAGATTTGACTTCCCTGATGAAGACATCATGTTCCTAAAAGCAAAAGATCATAAAGAGCCTGTTCACACTGAAGGGCCTGACCCAGAAGAAGAATGGACAATGATGTTTGATGGGGTTGTTAACATGAATGGTCGTGGAGTTGGTGCAGTGCTTATTACACCTAAAGAAGTTCACATGCCTTTCTCGGCAAAAGTCACCCACCTTTGCATGCACTAACAACGAAGCTGAATACGAAGCCTGTATCATGGGTCTTGAGGAAGCCATTGACCTCAGGATCAAGACTTTAACTATATTCGGAGATTCAGCTCTGGTAATTAATCAGACCAACGGCAAATGGTACACTCACCAAGAGCATCTGATTCCATACCATGACTATACGAGGAGATTATTGTCTTTCTTCACAACGGTCAAACTTGAGTACATCCCTCGAGATGAAAATCAGTTTGCAGATGCTCTGGCTACCATTTCCTCCATGATCAAGGTTCAAGCTGCCAACTTTGTGCCTCGAATTTCAGTATCCGTACTAGACCGACCAGCATACATATTCTCTGTAGGCAGTGCTAAAGATGACAAGCCTTGGTTCCACTGAAGGAAAATTGCGATCTAAACGCAGCGGAAAACAAAAATTTTCCTTTAGTGATCCTTACGAATGAGCATGGTCAGTGATAGAATCGTTACCTCTTTGTGGCGATTCAGATCTTTGATGCAGCGATCACAAGCGTTGATGAAGTGCAACGCCTCTACTCAGTCCACACGAACAGCTTCCGGTCACAGTGCTAGCTGCTTACGAACGGAATTATTTGAGTGAGAATCAAAAACGAAATTGCATCAAGTGAAAGCTTCATCACAAGGGTTCCTTTTATAGACTCTCTTGTGGGCTGCGGGCTAAAAGCCCAATTCACATGATCCATAATAATATTATATATTATTATAATAACTATTATTATTATAATAAATATATTTATTTTATTATTATTTTATAACCATTATAAAATAACAATAATTATTATTATATTATCCGAATTTCTATTTTCACTTAAGTGCACCGTACCTTACGGTGTTCCTTTGATTTCTCTATCTCTCATCAAACTGTCCTTATGTGTGTGACCCTGTAGGATTTCGTAACGTTGGTAATTATATTAAATTATATATTTAACATAATAAACAGTGAGCGGTATCTAGCAACACATCACTG
Source organism: Lathyrus aphaca (assembly GCA_963966055.1). Classification (NCBI taxonomy): domain Eukaryota; kingdom Viridiplantae; phylum Streptophyta; class Magnoliopsida; order Fabales; family Fabaceae; genus Lathyrus; species Lathyrus aphaca. Next base: position 276,217,172 of record OZ014520.1, on the reverse strand, counting down.
CTACCCAAGTCACGAAAATGTCATGTGATCTGACAAAACCTTTTTCGTGATAATATATGTTTGTACAATTACCCTTTTGCCCCTATGTCTATATTGAACACAAGGCATACACTGTGTCATCCTTGTCTAGTTCAATATTGGGCCCTTAGACATTCCTCCTGTTATGCAGGATTGGCAAATTCCATCTAGGACACTCATGTCCCTCAGCATGCTTCGTGGAGTGCCCATCAACTGTCTTTATGATCATCCAGTTACGGATAATGTTTGATCAGCAATAAAGCACCCGACTCTACATCTAGGGTCCATAGTGGTTTCAGGTCGAAGGGTGGTAATACACCATTATCACCATGAGAATAACTTATGACACTTTGCATAACATACTATGTAGTATTCTCATAGCGGGTCAATCCGGTATAAATATTACTCCTAATATTTAAACCTATGTCAAGACTTGATAACTCTTTATCCATGATCCATGAGATGTGATCATCAGTCTATCTTCATAATAGTCTCAATGCTTTAATGTTATCCCACTTTGCAATAAAGCTTGACTACGGATATTTTAAGAATAATGTCTTTATGTTTAATGGGATCTCATGATTAAGTCACACTTAACATCTCATTAAACAGACTAACTATTCTAGGGACTTTATTATTCTGAAAGACAAACATAATAAAGAAATGCCTTTTATTATTAAACGAATAATCCGATACAAGTACCAAAAAGTATTGGCCTCTAGGGCTTACACCAACAATCTCCCACTAGCACTAGAGCCAATTAGGCATACCCTTAATACCCATAGATCTAGTATGACCATCATGCTTCTGTTGCGCAAGAGGCTTTGTTAATGGGTCAGCGATATTGTCAAGTGTAGGTACTCTGCATATCTTCACATCTCCCCGATCGATTATCTCTCGAATGAGGTGATAACGCCTAAGTATGTGTTTGGATCGTTGGTGAGATCTAGGCTCCTTAGCTTGTGCGATAGCACCATTGTTATCACAATATAAACCAATGGGATCCACAATGCTAGGGACTATGCCAAGTTCACTAATGAACTTCTTGATCCAAACAGCTTCCTTTGCTGCATTTGAGGCAGCAATATACTCGGCCTCAGTTGTAGAATCAGCAACTGTTTCCTGCTTTGAACTTTTCCAGCTCACAGCGCCACCATTGAGACAGAACACATAACCAGATTGTGATCTAAAATCATCCTTATCTGTCTGGAAGCTAGCATCAGTGTAACCAATTACATCAAGCTCTTCCTGACCTCCATATATCAAGAATGAATCCTTAGTCCTTCTCAAGTACTTAAGGATATTCTTGACAGCTACCCAGTGAGCATCACCGGGATCAGATTGGTACCTACTCGTTGCACTTAATGCATACGAGACATCTGGTCGAGTACATAACATGGCATACATGATAGATCCTATTGCAGATGCATATGGAATCTTATTCATGCGATCCCTTTCTTCCTTAGTTGAAGGGGATTGTGTTTTTGATAAACACAGACCATGTTGCATAGGTATGAATCCTTTCTTGGAATCATGCATATTAAAGCGTCTCAACACTTTATCTATGTATGTACTCTGACTTAGGCCAAGCAGTTTTTGTGATCTATCTCTATAGATCCTAATTCCTAATATATAGGCTGCTTCACCTAGGTCTTTCATAGAAAAACAATTCCCTAACCAAGTCTTCACTTGTTGCAAGGTAGGGACATCGTTTCCAATGAGTAATATGTCATCTACATATAATACCAGAAACACGATCATGCTCCCACTAACCTTCTTGTAGACACAAGGTTCATCTTCATTTTTGATGAATCCATATTGTTTTACGGTTTCATCAAAACGAAGATTCCAGCTTCTGGAAGCTTGCTTCAATCCATAGATTGATCGCTGTAACTTGCATATCTTTTGGGCATCTTGTGGTATGTCAAATCCTTCAGGTTGTGTCATGTACACATCCTCAAGAAGATTCCCATTAAGGAAAGCAGTTTTGACATCCATCTGCCATATTTCATAATCATGATATGCAGCGATGGCAAGTAAAATCCGAACAGATTTAAGCATTGCAACTGGTGAAAAGGTTTCATCATAGTCAACCCCATGAATTTGTTTATAGCCTTTTGCAACCAGTCTTGCTTTATAGGTATGTACCTTACCATCCATGTCAGTCTTCTTCTTGAAGACCCACTTGCATCCTATAGGGTTAACTCCTATAGGAGGTTCTACCAAGGTCCAAACCTGGTTTGTGTACATGGAATCCATTTCAGATTTCATGGCTTCTAGCCACTTATCAGACTCAGGACCAGTTATGGCCTCTTTGTAGGTCACAGGCTCATCTTAATCCATGAGTAATACATCACCCTGATCACTTATGAGATATCCATATCTCTCAGGTTGGTGACGTGTCCTACTTGACCTACGCTGGTCTTGTTCTACTTGAGCAGGTTTCTCTTCCACAACTACTTGTGTTTCCTGCTCTAGTTCCTCCATAGGTGTTTCAATGTTTTGTGATTCTTGAATTTCTTCAAGCTCTATTTTCCTCCCACTGTTTCCTTTGGAAATAAAATCCCTTTCCAGAAAGACTCCAGTTCGAGCGACAAACACTTTGCCCTCAGAAGGATTGTAGAAGTAATATCCTCTTGTTTCTTTAGGATATCCCACAAATAAGCATTTGTCAGATTTGGGCTCAAGCTTGGTTGAAATTTGTCGTTTGACGTAAACTTCGCAACCCCAAATCTTCATGTAAGACATATGTGGTTTCTTACCACTCCATATCTCATATGGTGTCTTATCAACCTTTTTGGATGGAACACGGTTAAGTGTGTAAGTTGCTGTTAATAATGCATGTCCCCAAAAGGAGTTTGGAAGATCGGCGTGACTCATCATGGATCGGACCATGTCTAACAAGGTTCGATTTCTTCTCTCAGATACACCATTCCATTGTGGTGTTCCAGGAGGAGTAAGTTGGGATAGAATCCCATACTCTTTTAGATGGTCATCAAATTCTAGGCTTAAATATTCACCGCCTCGATCTGATCGAAGAACTTTAATATTCTTCCCTAGTTGGTTTTGTACTTCATTCTTGAATTCCTTGAACTTTTCAAAGGACTCAGATTTGTGTTTCATTAAATACACATATCCGTATCTACTGAAGTCATCAGTGAAAGTGATGAAGTACTGAAAACCTCCTCTGGCTGGTATGTTCAGTGGTCCACATACATCAGTATGTATGAGTGCCAAAAGATCATTAGCCCTTTCACCTTTTCCTGTGAATGGGGACTTTGTCATCTTTCCAATTAAACAAGATCTGCATGTCTCATATGATTCAAAATCAAAAGAGTCCAAGAGTCCATCTTTATGGAGTTTGGAAATGCGTTTCTCATTTATGTGGCCTAATCGACAGTGCCAAAGGTAAGTTGGATTCAACTCATTAGGTTTCAACCTTTTAGTATTAATGTTATAAATTGGCATTTCAAGATCAAGGACATATAGTCCATTATTCATTTTTGCAGTAGCATAGAATATATCATTCAAATAAATGGAGCAACAATTGTTCTTTATTATGAATGAAAAACCAAACTTGTCCAAACAAGAAACGGAAATAATATTCCTGCTAATTGCAGGTACATAATAACAGTTCTCTAACTGAATTATTAAACCACTAGGTAAAGTTAAAACATAAGTTCCTACAGCTAAAGCAGCAACCTTTGCTCCATTGCCAACTCGTAGGTCAACTTCACCTTTTGCCAAATCTCTACTCCTTTTTATCCCCTGCACATTAGTACAAATGTGAGAACCGCATCCAGTATCTAATACCCATGATGCAGAAGTAGATAAATTAATTTCAATAACAAAAATACCTGAATTTGAAGTCTCTACTCCATTTTTCTTATCTTCCAGGTACTTTGGGCAATTTCTCTTCCAATGTCCGGTCTTACCGCAATGGAAGCAAGTGCCCTCCTTTGCTATTCCTCCACTAGGCTTCAAAACAGGAGGAGTGGGTTTGGGTTTGGCAACTTCCTTGCCTTTCCCTCTACCACCCTGTTTGATGGGCCTCTTGTTCTGTTTCTTTCCATTACTGACCATCAGAATGGATTTCCCTTTTGTCTTCATATTCTGCTCAGCAGTTCTCAACATGCCTAGCAGTTCTGGAAGACTTTTGTCCAAGTCATTCATATTGAAATTCAGGACAAACTGACTGAAGCTCTCTGGCAACGATTGCAAGATCAGATCAATCGCAAGTTCTTTTCCAAGGGGAAACCCTAATCTGTCAAGGTTCTCCACATACCCAATCATCTTGAGTACATGGGGACTTACAGGGGCTCCCTCAGCTAACTTGCTGTTAAAAAGGGACTTTGAAACCTGAAACCTCTCATTTCTTGCTTGCTCTTGATAAAGCATTTTCAGATGTCCGATCATATCGAACGCAGACATGTTCTCGTGTTGCTTTTGCAACTCAGAGTTCATGGTAGCAAGCATGAGGCAAGCGGTTTCATTGGCATCATCGAAATGCTTCTTATAAGCATCTCTTTCTGCCTTTGATGCAGAACTAGGAGGTTCCTCCTCGGGAACTGGTGTCTCCAAGACATACAGCTTCTTATCGTGCTTGAGGACAATCCTCAGATTACGGTGCCAATCCAGGAAATTTGTCCCAGACAATTTTTCCTTATCTAGGATGGATCGCAAAATATTGTTCGATGTGTTTGTTGTCATGGTAATCTACAAGAGAAATATGAAAATATAAGTATCATTAAAACAACATATTTAATTAGGCCTTTAATCAAATATGCTCCCACTATTTTATTCAAAACAAATGACCCTCATCATTTGATTCGGAAAATCCCGTTGGAAGACTTTCTAGTGGGTCGAGATCCATGTTTCACTTTGTTTTAAGTCAGCGTTAGGCTGATTACACAAAACTAAGTTATTTAGGTAGGAACTCCTTCCAATTGTATCTCATACAACTCTCGAATATTTTCAATTGGGTGAATAACTCCTTATTCTGATCCATCACATGAATCATTCCCAATTCTTGCTTCTAAACATGTATAATCTTATTATAATTTGTTTAGTTAAGTTTGACCCATTGTTTTAGCAATTGGATATTACAATTATCCCATCACACCTTACTAATATAGAACATGCACCTCGCGTAGGCGAAACCTACAATGCTCGATACTAGTCTTGATGAGTGCTAAAAATTGGAAAGCATAAACTTAATATTTAATTTTGAGGGAATTTGTTATTAGTTTGATCTCACCGGCTTAACATGCAAAACGTCTCTCACATGCATCAACATACAATTACATGCATCAACATACATATAAAAAGATACAATTATGGCCCCTAACGCAATTGTTCTCTCAAGCCAATGAGAGAACCTAAGCTAACCTAATAACGATCTAAGCTTCTCCAAGCATGATCTCCAAGTTTATCCTCCTTTAATATTGAATACTTCCTTTTTCTTCATAACATAATATTACATTACATATAAGAAAACTCGTTTTACATACGAGGGAGTGAGATGAGAAAAGAAGTTACATAAAGAGATTGAGAGAGAGGCACGACACGCAGGCCGTATTTAAAAATCCCAAAACAATAATAAAGGATAAACTAAGGCCATAACTGATCACCACAAATAAATAATAATAAACACACTTTTATTATTAGTTTAAAATTCCGATAATTAAATAAACTAAATTAAATTCCGAAAAATTTTATGAACACTTCATTGTATTTCACGTCGTTTCCTGCACAACTTTTGTGCATTTACAACCCCAACCGGAAAAGTCTGCGGCAATACAACACTTGTACTGCCATTAATCCTAATGCAACAATTTCATGCCGTCAAACACAACTCGATTGATAACTCAATATGATAGATCAACATGTCATTGCTTCACCATACTAACGTCGGATTCCGAAGCGAATGAAAATGATGATCTTTCAAAAGAATTACAATCCTTATGTGATTGAATGGATGAAATTAAAACAGTATATCCCATATACCATCTTTGCATCAGAATTTCTTATATCTTATATAAAAGTGATCGATCTAATTGTGTAACCTATGGATGATCAATGTATCGCACAACTTCACCATACTAATGTCGGTTTCTGAAGCATAATCAACATCAATCATCCAAATCGTACACAACAGATGTCAAATTTAATTAATCGTTTATTGTTAAATTCGTTCTGTGTTTTAATCGAATCAAATACAGAAAAAAAAACGGAAATTTAACAGCTATCAGATCCATGGTTTCGTAAGTGGCTCTGATACCACTGAAGGAAAATTGCGATCTAAACGCAGCGGAAAACAAAAATTTTCCTTTAGTGATCCTTACGAATGAGCATGGTCAGTGATAGAATCGTTACCTCTTTGTGGCGATTCAGATCTTTGATGCAGCGATCACAAGCGTTGATGAAGTGCAACGCCTCTACTCAGTCCACACGAACAGCTTCCGGTCACAATGCTAGCTGCTTACGAACGGAATTATTTGAGTGAGAATCAAAAACGAAATTGCATCAAGTGAAAGCTTCATCACAAGGGTTCCTTTTATAGACTCTCTTGTGGGCTGCGGGCTAAAAGCCCAATTCACATGATCCATAATAATATTATATATTATTATAATAACTATTATTATTATAATAAATATATTTATTTTATTATTATTTTATAACCATTATAAAATAACAATAATTATTATTATATTATCCGAATTTCTATTTTCACTTAAGTGCACCGTACCTTACGGTGTTCCTTTGATTTCTCTATCTCTCATCAAACTGTCCTTATGTGTGTGACCCTGTAGGATTTTGTAACGTTGGTAATTATATTAAATTATATATTTAACATAATAAACAGTGAGCGGTATCTAGCAACACATCACTGCTACCCAAGTCACGAAGATGTCATGTGATCTGACAAAACCTTTTTCGTGATAATATATGTTTGTACAATTACCCTTTTGCCCCTATGTCTATATTGAACACAAGGCATACACTGTGTCATCCTTGTCTAGTTCAATATTGGGCCCTTAGACATTTCTCCTGTTATACAGGATTGGCAAATTCCATCTAGGACACTCATGTCCCTCAGCATGCTTCGTGGAGTGCCCATCAACTGTCTTTATGATCATCCAGTTACGGATAATGTTTGATCAGCAATAAAGCACCCGACTCTACATCTAGGGTCCATATTGGTTTCAGGTCGAAGGGTGGTAATACACCATTATCACCATGAGAATAACTTATGACACTTTGCATAACATACTATGTAGTATTCTCATAGCGGGTCAATCCGGTATAAATATTACTCCTAATATTTAAACCTATGTCAAGACTTGATAACTCTTTATCCATGATCCATGAGATGTGATCATCAGTCTATCTTCATAATAGTCTCAATGCTTTAATGTTATCCCACTTTGCAATAAAGCTTGACTACGGATATTTTAAGAATAATGTCTTTATGTTTAATGGGATCTCATGATTAAGTCACACTTAACATCTCATTAAACAGACTAACTATTCTAGGGACTTTATTATTCTGAAAGACAAACATAATAAAGAAATGCCTTTTATTATTAAACGAATAATCCGATACAAGTACCAAAAAGTATTGGCCTCTAGGGCTTACACCAACATCCACGACATCAAATACTTCTTAGAGGATCAAACATACCCACCTGAGGCATCATCCATTGACAATAAGACATTAAGAAGGCTGGCTGGTAGTTTCTTCTTGAATGCTAATGGTTCGTTATACAAAAGGAACTTTGACATGGTACTTCTCAGATGTGTTGATAAGAAAGAGGCAAACTTGCTGATGCACGAAGTGCATGAAGGATCCTTCGGTACCTATGCTGGAGGACATGCAATGGCTAAGAAATTATTACGATCAGGTTACTACTGGATCACAATGGATAAAAACTGTTGTGCTTATGCCAGAAAGTGTCACAAATGCTAGATCTACGCATACAAGGTGCATGTGCCTCCAAATCCTTTGAATGCAATGTCTTCACCTTGGCCCTTTGCTATGTAAGGCATTGACATGATCGAAAAGATTGAGCCGACTGCTTCAAATGGCCACAGATTCATCCTGGTAGCCATTGATTACTTCACCAAAATGGGTTGAAGCAGCTTCGTATGCTAACGTCACCAGACAAGTGGTAGCCAGGTTCCTGAAAAGGGACATCATCTGTCGGTATGGAGTACCCGAGCGAATCATTACTGACAATGGTTCCAATCTGAACAATAAAATGATGGAAGAACTGTGTCGGGACTTCAAGATCCAACATCACAACTCTTCTCCTTACAGGCCAAAGATGAATGGCGCTGTTGAGGCAGCTAACAAGAACATTAAGAAGATTGTGCAAAAGATGGTGGTTACATACAAATACTGGCATTAAATGCTACCATTTTCCTTGCATGGGTACCGTACTTCAATCAGAACATCCATTGGGGCAACATCGTATCAGCTTGTGTATGGTATGGAGGCCGATCTACCTGTTGAAGTTGAATTACCCTCCTTACGGGTACTGATCGATGTCAAGTTGAATGAAGCAGAATGGGTCCGATCTCGGTACAATCAATTAGGTCTGATCGAAGAAAAGAGATTAGCTGCAATCTGTCATGGGCAGTTGTACCAGAAAAGAATGAAGAAAGCCTTCGATTAGAAAGTCAGGCTTCGGGAATACCAAGTAGGAGATCTTGTGCTAAAAAGACTCCTTCCTCCTCATACAGACCACAAAGGCAAGTGGACTCCAAATTACGATGGTCCATTCATAATAAAGAAAGTTTTCTCTAGTGGAGCATTGATGCTCACTACTATGGATGGTGAATATTTCTTATCCCCTGTGAATTCAAATGCAGTTAAAAAATACTTCGCATAAAAATGACCCGCTGGACAGAATAAAAGACTCGGGCAAAAATAAGGGAAAAAAATGAACACCCGCTGAGTTGAAAAGCCGCATTGGACAGCTCAGGCAAAAATGGGTATCCCGGTGGATTGAAAACCCGAAAGGGCGATTCACGCAAAATAAGGGAATAAGCGAACAACTGCATTCTGAATTCGTCTGTATCACTTACAACATGGCAAACTTCGAAAGGTTAAAGCATCAGTCAGAATCAACTTTCTTCAGAAAGTAGGATAAGAAGAACGTCAAGGTCATACGAGTCATAGCAAAGGGAAACTCACTGAAGCATCGTCAACATTGCAAGCACCTTTATTTTTCTCAATTTGTAACAATCTCCTCATTTTAGGGGATTCGTTTCTTTGACTGTATTTGCGAATTCAGGGCGCACAAATTAATAAAATCAGAGTTTTCAGTCACACTTCGTCTTGTACATTTCTGTTTCGTTTTCAAAATGTCCAATATCCATGATATAATATTTGCATAAAATAGATGTGCCTTTCTAATTAAATGCTTGCAGGAAATGTATTTACTCTCAGGAATATCTAACTCCTATGACGGAATCCAGTAAGGGATGCCTCGGGACACTTATGTGTTTCTCCGTCTTAACAGGATTACAGGTATTCAATACGCGACATGGGGCATGCCAAACATACTTCCTCCCCTAACAGTATCTGGAATGTTTCTCCCCAGCGAAGTTGCCAAGCCATCACTTCTCCAGCACATCTTCTTCCAACAGCATCGGTAAATGCTCTCTTCCCCAGCTGAGTTGTCAAGTCTCCTCATCCTCAGAAGGATCCTCACAAACTCCTCTAGGAAGATTGTTCAGTGATCTCTTCTCTCCCCAACAGAGTGTCAAAGTCAAGGGAACCATCTCCCCACAGAGCTCCAGCCTCTCCCGAGAAGAGCAATGTCTGAAATTCTCACACAACAAAGTGATGAAAGCTTCCTTATCCCCAGTTGGGTTATCACCTCACCGGATAGGTCTATCAGTGATCTAGTCCCCAAGTAGAACCATATTCTTATCAGATCTACCAATGATCTCATCCCTAGCTGGGATATCACTTCAAGCATATCAGTCATGGATCTTCGCGGCTGCGGGATCCGAATCCCGAATCGGTTTCTTTTGCATAATCATAGCATTCGCATCATTTTTCCCCAGAGCATAGCATTCCGTCTAATACGGAGCATTACGGCAAAAACCAAACATATTGCATGATCACAATTCAGGTTCGAGCCAGTCACCTGTAAATACCAACAGTACCTCATCAACAATATACAAAATACATCCCTTGCACACAAAAGCCAAAGTGTCCCCTTTGCATTATCAAAATACAGATACATGCTCCTTTTGACACTCGTCTGTGTCATCATTCCTCAGTAAAGTAGCCAGAATACTTTCTACCAAAAGATGCTATTTCTTTTCGACACTCGTCCGTGTCACCTCATATTTCCCCACAGAAAGCCGAAGCGTCCCCTTTGCACCCACAAATTCATGTTCATATATACTTTGGACACTCTTCTGTGTCATACCATTCCCTGTAGATATAAACCAAATCAATGCTTATACGCTCTCTCGAAACCCCTCTGTGTCACCTATCCCCATCACAGTTGCCCAAAACACTTGTTTATAATACACTCTTGTTGACACCCGTCCGTGTCGTCATATCCCAACAGAATCGACACTCGTCTGTGTTCTTTGCTAACCAGTTGGTACTCGTCCGTATCATCATCTCGGAATGTGCGTCAACGTTTGTTTCTACGGATACTCGTCCGTATCATGGTCATAAGGATGCTCGTCCGCATCTTTAATCTATACACAACGTCAAAACACTTATACCTTTTTATTTCAGAAAGCGTAAGCACTCGTCCGTGTTTACCATTCCCCGACAAATCGCCAGCAAAACAACTTTTTCTATCTGACATTCGTCCTATGTCGTGATACTTTCGGCAGCCGTACCCTGCCAGGTGATCTTCCTTCACCTTCGGATGACCGTCTCTCATCCTCTCCCCAGCGGAGTCTTCATTATTGGAACCCTTTTTCTATCCGGCATTCGTCCTATGTCGTGATACTTTCGGTAGCCGTACCCTGCCAGGTGATCGTCCTTCACCATGGATGACTGTCCCTCATCCTTATCCCCAACAGAGCAGCCGTCCCCTACTAGGTGATCGTCCTTCACCTTTTGATGATCTTCCTTCATCATTTTATCCGATGGTCATCCCCATCGTTGATCTTGTTATCTGACATTCGTCCTATGTCATGATACAACCCCGAGAGCATCCGTACCCTGCTAGGTGATCGTCCTTCACCTCTTGATGATCGTCCTTCATCATGCTTATCTGATGGCCGTCCCCATCGTCGACCTTTTTCTATCCGGCATTCGTCCTATGTCGTGATAATGAGCAGTCGTCCCCTGCTAGGTGATCGTCCTTCACCTTTGATGACCGTCCCTCATCAATGTTTCATTTATTCTTTGAACTGATGGCCGTCCCCGTCGTTGTTTACATTATTTTCCAAAGCTTGGTGGCCGTCCCCATCATTGCCTTTATCTTTAATCCCCTGAGAATCTTGTTTCTTTACTTGATGGTCGTCCCCATCATGATCTCTTTATTTCCCCAGCATGTCGGTCGTCCCCGTCATTGCTTTATCCCCAGCTGTCGTCCTCTGCTCGATGGTCGTCCTCCATCGCCCGCACTTGATAATCATATTATACCTACCTTTTCTTCTTCTCCCCAGTGAGTGCAAATTTTGGACTGTCTTTGGTATTCAATCACAAGTTATCTTATTTGTCTGTTAAGCCAGACGCTTACATCCTGCACAGCTAACTCATGCTTGAATAAAGGCAGCTGTGAACACCCCAAATTTTCCCTCACTAAGTTCACACCATGGCTTGTGATCTTTCACATTTGCATTAGTTCAAGCATATCATCTCATATTGCATTTTTGATTCACTACATTAGTTCAAGTTCATCTGCATCTAGGGTTTGTGACTTGAGCAATCCAAGATTCATCTGAGCCACTCCAAAGGCCACCAATCATTCAGAGAGGGTCCATGTATGTTCAATCATCATATTATATCCTTCAAAGATCAAGTAAGTCAAAGAATCACAAGTACTGGCAAAACATGGAAGCAGAGCTAGGGTTTCACTACACAGATTACCTGAAATTAGGGTTTTGGTTTCAGAGGCCATAACTCCAAATTTTTTGGTCATTTTTGTTTCTAAGGGTCTCAATATGTTATAAGGATCATGTATATCAAGTTTGATGAAGAAATTCATTGTGGAAGTCATCTGATCACTGGGTAACTTCTTGAGCAAGTCAGAGCAAAATCAGGGCATCTGAGGCCCCAAACATGGAACCAAAGTGGAATTTTCATCAAATTGAAATTATATGATCTTTATTTGATCATTGAAGTGCTTGGAAGTTCACAAAATTGAAGGAAAGTAAGCTAAACCAAAAGTTGCCAAAAATGGAAATGACTTGTAATGTAAACTTTCCATTTTGGGAAAGTTTTTCAACCTCCTCTTTCTCAACCAAAAATGCTTCAAATGAAAAATTGTTGGTCATGAAAGTTGTATATTGGATCATTCCCTTTTCAAAAAGTACAAGAACAAGTTCTAATTCATTATGGAACTCAAGTTATGGCTTGTCAAAGTTGGCAAAAATCACTTAATTTTCAAAAATGCACCAAAGAGGAGTTTTTGCAAAACCACTTGCTAATTCATTTTGGGACCTCAAACACACTTTTATGTATCATAACATCATAGTACATTACATAAAGATCAGAATTTCCCAAAGAATTGCATCATTCCATGCCTTGAACATCAAGAAATTACAAAAGGGCCAAAGCTTCATGAATTTGCAAAACACCACATAAACTTCCATCCACTTGTTGAATTCCCTCCAAATGGATTCTAAGGACATCCTTGATCCATGTTGCGCATGGACAAGCCAATGAGCCAGCTACACCATTTCCCATACCTCAAGTACAAAACTTTTGACTTTTTGGCAAGAAGCCCTTACCAATAACCACAGTCCACCACCCACTCTCTGCCCAATCCAGACCTTACAAGCATGCTCCAATGATTCATTTTCATAACACACACAAGCTGAAACCTACAAGAACTCAACATTCCATAAAACTCTCCCTCTTGCAAATTCCTTCGAAACTCATTGAATATTTACTCAAAATCAAAACCAATTTCACCATTCATCTCAAAATCATCCATTGACCACAAAGCAACCATTAAAACAACCTCAAAGCACCCATAGAAAAAACACGATTCTTGCCCAACTCAGTTGCTACAACACAAACCAGCCACTCTCAAAGCTTTTGAAGCATTCCATTGGTATCAAGAGGGTCAAAGGAAGCTTTTTGCACAAAGGAAGTGGCCAGAAAGCTCAAGTTTGGAAAGCTTCATCTCAGGTAGTCATCTAAAATAATTTTTCCAGAACTCTATTTTTATATTACAATGTGAAAGAGCATGCTTCACTGATCATTCTGAGCTTTGTATTTTTGAAAATGGTAAAGAAATGAGTATTTACTGAGCTTCTGAAATTTTTACCATTTTCGATCTTTTCTTTGAATCTTGTTTGTAAGCCATCATAAATTTGTTTTGAGGTTATATTTGAGTTCAGGGAGATGAGAGGGTTTGATCTAGAGATTTAGAGCTCCAGAAATAACCTAGGGTGGAAGTTTGAGATTTTCAGGGGAGGAGGTCACTGGAGAAGACGACCGGAGCTCTTCTCCGGCGGCCTGAAAGTGATTACTGTACTTAATTAGGGTTAGGGCAAATTTTGAATATAGGCCGTTAGATTTAGGTTTCCCGCGTGTGTTGTGTGGTCAGAATCTTGTCATTAGCTTTTAATTAGGATTAAATAATTAATTAATTAGGATTAGTTGGATTTTAATAATAGCCATCAGATTACGCGCCAGGTCAACTTTAAATTCCCCAGTTTCAATACAAACCCTTGGATCAGCATACTTTTATTTAATTCAGATTTTAATTCATATTTTCTTATTTATTTTTCACATTTTATTTAAAATATCTCGAAAATCCTAAAAAATATTTTCTCTAGCATTTACACTACAAATAATTTTCTTAACCCAAAAATATTTTTTTTTTCATTAAAAAATTATTTTTAAAACATTTAAATGTTTATTCTAATTAATTAATTAAAATATCATTTAGGTTTCTAAAAATTCCAAAAAAATTCATATTGCATCTTAGGACATTTAGAAACATTATCATGCCATTCATACAAATTTCTTTTTGGTTTTGAACAATCTTTGATAATTTTCTTGAATTTAGGGTTCCTAAAATTCTTATTTTTGAACCCTAACTTCAAGAATTCTTTTCAGCCTAACCATGAATGGTATGACATTGATTCTTTTTAAATTGATCTTCATTTATCATGTAGTATCTAACATAATTTTGTCACAAATTTCTTCTGCATTTTTGATTTGATTTGCATTTTTTCCCTTTAGGTGCCTTAAAACCCTAGATAACTTAGAAAAATCATAACTTCCTTAGGGTTAAGAGTTAGGTCTCCTCCTTTGGGGTGTGGTATCATATGGGGTTAGGGTTCCTTTGATTGAATTTTCAATTTTTTATCTTGTCATTTGCTTCTGTTTTTGACTTTTGCATCTCATGTTGCATGAAAACCCTAATTTATCATGTTCACTTGCATACATCTTGCATATGCATTCATACAAGAACTTTCCATGACATTTCTTGCATAAATATAGCTTCTAAGACATCCTAGGACACATTAGAGTCATGCTTGATCATTTCTTCATCCATTTGACATGTTATACATTCATTACATTCCATGAACATTCATGAACTTTCATGCTTCTTTCATGCTTCATTTGCATTCTCATCACTTGTATGATCATCCATTGCACTTGACATGCATTTGCATCATCTCTTAGCATCATTTACATCATAAACATGCTTCTGGTTTTGGTTTTCATCCTTGCATACATTTCATTTTCATTTCATTCCTTTATGCTAACTTTTCAGGTGGTAAGTACTTTGAGAAGTGAATTTGCCTTCACTTCTCACTTCTCTTCTCTTCTCTCTTATGCATTCATTGATGCATTCTACTTTTGCTTTAGAGTGAGCTTGCACATTCATGTTCCTCCTTCACTTTCATTCTTCAATTAACTTATCTTCTTAAGTGAAGTAAGTTAACTTGTTTCTTCTGCTTCTCCTCCTTCCATCTGCTTCTTCCTTGGTGGCTTTCCCTGAAGATCTCTTACAAGCCTCATAAACCCTAGGAACACCCAAGAATGATAAAAATTAGGGTTTTGATTAGTCCCCCATTAGTCTTACCTTTGTGTCTTCTTTTGTGTCTCTCTTTTCATCTCATAATCAGGGACTAAACCTTTAAGGTTTTAAGGCTTTGTGATTAGGGGTATGCCTACATCCTTCTCTTAGGATGGAGTGTATAACTTTAATCCTAAGTGTTAAACCCTTAATGTGTTTAAATCTCTTAATCAATCCATCTTAATAATCACTAAGACAATAGCTTGTAACTTGGGCCTTGCATTAGGGTTCTAATTCTTCCTTAACTGGTTAAGAAGGACTAACCCTAGTGTTAATGGACAAGTCCCCCTCAAGTTGTCTTACAAACCATAAAACGCACTTCTTGATCTTATCATTAACTGAAATCCATTTTAATAAAGGCTTGTTTTGTCATGAGGTTAATCCCTAATCATGAATTAAGTTGAGGTATCTTCCTCAGCTTAAATGTGCTCATCTATTATCCTTCTATTAGGATGGT
Source organism: Lathyrus aphaca (assembly GCA_963966055.1). NCBI lineage: Eukaryota > Viridiplantae > Streptophyta > Magnoliopsida > Fabales > Fabaceae > Lathyrus > Lathyrus aphaca. Next base: position 276,201,449 of record OZ014520.1, on the reverse strand, counting down.
GTAATGAGTCCATTAAATCCTTGATTATGGCTTAAACTCATGACTTAACACTAAAAAAAACTCCAAAAACATCTAAATAATCACAAGTAGGTTAATGATCTTAATCCTACATCATGGTGATTAAGTGTGAGGTGCTTACTTCATACTTAAGGTATTCTCATTACCCCTAATCAGAGGGAGGATGTGATGAGTTTACTAACCCTTGGTTTAGGCTTAAGCTCATTATCTTATGACAAACCCAAAATAGAAATAAAAGACTGAAAACAACAAAAAACAAACAATAATCGTCTCCTCCAGGATTCTTTTCTCACCTCATTCACTCACAAACGAGAACTCGCTTCTTCCGTCTAATGCAAGACAGTTAGCACCTGAGCCAGAAAGGTCATACACTTGAGCATAGACAAGCAAGCAGTTCATCAATCAATTTATCTTTTAGTCTCTTTGAGTCGAACTACAGTGTTCTGACTTCCTCATTGCACGAGAGGATACATAGGCATAACTTAACAGTTATCGAACAAAATTCTCTGTGTCTTCCCCCTCTTTCAGCATTCTTTTTAAGCCTCATTCCTGAGCACCTTGTAACACCCTAAATTTTCCCTCTTCATTTTAAGCATCATATCACATCATATTCATCATGAACATATCATTTTCTTAGCATCCTAGCATGGAAAGATGAGGCATAACATTCTTCATGTCCTAGCATTAGGCATATGGTCATCTGGGGAGGTTCTTGAAGAATCACAAGCCATGAGAAGGGTCCCAATGGTTTTGTACAAGTCTTATGAGGGGTCTACACTCCATTTAAAAGTTCAAGTCCATTTTCAAAAGCTCAGAAGATTGCATGATCACTAGAGGTCTCAGGACAAGGCAAAGCTCCTACACAAGGCACCTAAACTAGGGTTTGAGATTTAGGCATCAAAACCCCACAACTTTGGCCATTTCATTTGGGCAATGTCTTCTATATGTCAAGAGGATCCTAGGTGTCAATTTTCATGAGAAAATTACATGTGGAAGTCATAGAATTCTTCAGTTGCTTGCAGATGAAGTAATTGGTCAACTGTGCCCATAAAAAGTCAACTGTGTGATTTCAAGGGGTCTAACCCAAATTTTTTGGCCAAGGGGTGTCCTTACAATGTTATAATAGGTTTGTAATGATCAAAGTTCAAGAATCATGGAGATTTGAGGCTTTTTGCAAAAATGGTACAAACTTGGTTTTGAGAAATTTCCAAATTTGGCAACTTTTGCCCTAATTTTCAAATGGCCTTAACATGATCAAAAATTCTTCAAATGAACCAAAGTCAAAAATGAAAGTTGGAGATTAAGGGCTCCCATTTTCAAAAAGTACAAGTACTTTTTCATGGGATTTGTGGTTCATCCTAGAGGCCCTTCGAAAATTTGATGTAAATTACGGCAAAACCAAATTTTCATGCCTGTACCAAAAGCAAAAGTGTTCAAAACTTGTTTTCAAGACTTGGTAGGGTTCAATTATGTGTCCAATGATAAAATACAATGCAAATGGCATTTGTTGCTCCAAAGAAACTCTCAAATTCGTGCACCACAAGAAAGTTACTCCAAAAGTGCAAAATTGGCAAAATCATGAGAAAAGTGTGATGGCTTGATCTAAGGGCTGGGACTTGTTGCATTTTGATCAAGGGTTGGAAAAGGATTGCCCATGTGCTGAGAGGCCAAGAAAAGCATGAGGAGTGCATGCTTCCCTCATAATTTGCAAATTTTGCAAATTCACAAATATCTCATGATCCACACGTGCAAACTTGTGCATTTTTACAGAATTGCATTGTGACTTCATACTTAAGCAGCTAGGGTTTCAGAATTGGCAACCTCTCTCTCATTCTCTCATTTCCAAGTTTATGCAAAACTTGCATTTTCTATCATTTCTCCTCACACACTTGATCAATCTCAAAACAAATTGTGGATTCGTGATTAGTGAAAGCTAAGGATCCTTAATCACACCATCATTCAAGCTCTCCTTCAAGATCAATCACCTTGCCATTTCAGGGAAGGTGCTTGAGAAGCTTCAGATCCAGCCATCTTCAAGACTTTAGATGCATTTATTTTGCATCTAGAGTGAGTGTAGAGTGATTTGCACGAACCATCTGGTCTTCTATTTCATTCTATCAAGATTTGCACCTCAGGTATGCTTCAAAATCTTTGGATCTAAAAATGAAATTAGTTATGTGTTTTGTGATGTTTGAAGTACACTGATCATTCTGCGCTTTTTAGTTTTGAAAATGATGCATTGTAGTTTAAGATATTTGAATTCCAAGTTTCATGGTCACATTTTGTTTTCTTCGATCCCGTTGATTCATTGAGTTTTAGCCATTTTCATTGTCATTTTCGTAATCAGGGCATGCCAATTAGTGGATCAGGATGATTTGGTGCATTTTAATATAGTTTTGTTCATGTTATGGTGTTTCCGGTGCCGGAGCCCTAGCTCCGGTCACCGGAACTTGCATTCAGGCCAGCTAGGGTTTCTGTTGAAGAAGACGAACTTCCAACCCTTGGATCTTGCTCTCCTTTGGTCCAGATCTTGACACGTAGCCCTAGAGACCACCTCCCAGCCATGTGAATTTTTTATTTCATTTTAATTCTTGGTGTTTCGCAGCACACACTAGTTAGCGTGTGCTATCCACTCACAGTCCAGCTTTGGTACAAGTCAATTAATGAGCTATGTACAGCACGTGTTGGATGCATCCTAAGGCTCCTGATTTTTCCAGTTTAATTTCATTAAATCCCACCATAAGTCATATAATCCTGCGCAGCTTAATGGGCTTAGCGTTGTTATTCACACCCCCAGTTTTCTTAAGCCCAAACATTTCCAACGCCAATTCTTACTATTGACACCCCCAGCCCATTTTCTCTATATTTTAATTTCTTTCTTTTATTTCTTTTATCCATTTTAGTTTTCAATTATTAAAAATAGTTCTGATTATCAAAAAATTCCCAAAATATTCATGATTCATCTTTTGAGTCTCTTTTATTTTTCTATATTTTTATTTTCCATTATTTTTAATTTCCACGTGTCATAATTAATTCCTTATTTCAATTAACTTCTTTTTAATCCTTTCTTGAGTACACTTCCTTGTCCATTTTCTATAGACTTCGCCATTTTGAATTTTGTTTTCATTCTTTTTGCTCTGGATTCCTAAGATAATGTACTTCTTGTGTGATATTTCCCCTGATTTTTAGAAATTTATTTCTTGGGTCTTAGTCCTTTGACTTGTGTTGGAAGTTATTAACCCTAGTTCTTGTTTATGCCTCCATTTGACCTAGTTTTCTTCTGAATCTTTCCCAATCCTTTTGGCTCATTGATATAACATGTTTGAAGATAATTTGGCTTGATTTGTGTAATTTTTAGAGGTTTGGTTGATTTAATTTGAATTTTTGTTCTCACCTTGTCCCATTTTGCTTCTTTTGGTTCACTAGCTCTCTTATAAGCTTAGAAGGGCACTTGTGCCAACTTCTTCTTCTCATTTGGGGTTCCTTTGGGGTATGGGTACCTTCCTGGTCCTAGCTTAGGGTTTTTGTCTTAGATATTTTTGTGTTTGCTTACCTTTTAAGTCCTTCCATTTCTTAAGTGTTTTCATCTCATTTCCTTACTTCTTTCACTCCCACTTTGTGATTGTTTGGTCAAGTGTGACTCTTCTCTTCATCTTGCTAGCTTCTTAAGCTCTTCTTTGGCTTGTCTTGGTTCTGTTCTTGTGCATTGAGTCCATGTTGGTGCATATTTGCTTTGCATCCTTCTTAAGTGTGCATTTGTTTGCCATGTGATTCATGTTGCATCATAATTTGCTTGCATGCTTCATTCCTCATTCTTGTGAGTTGCGTCCATTGAGCATTTGTATATATGAATTCATTTATGTTTTTATGATGTTAGCATGTCATCTTGTTCATTGTATTTCATTTGTATGCTTGTCGCTAACCTTGCAGGGGCTATGGTAAGTGTGAGGTGTGGAAGTTGAGTTCCACATCTCCATATCTCATCTCTTCTTCTTATTTCTGTATTATACTAACCCTTTGTTGTTGGGCTTAGGCCTTACTCATCTCTTCTTATTCTTCTTTTCTTCTTCTTCCTTCTTCATTAGGATAGAAACCACACTAACCTTAGGATATCCATGCATGATAACACTCAGGATTCCTTTAGTCCCCCTTTAGAATTTTGCCTTTTGTACTCCTTTTGTGCTTTCTCTTCTCATCTTCAAACTTATTTCTAATTCACTTAATAAAGGTTGAGTACTTTCATGTGACATGAGACTTTGCTATGAGATACTTGCACACGTTCCGTTTCGGGGCGAGGTGTAAGTTATCCCTCGTGGTGGATAGGTCTTAGCATGAGTACTTCACAAAGAAAAGCTAAAAAACACTTCTTACCAAAAAATCCACAAAAATACTTAATAATGGTAATAGGTCAGTGTGTCTGAGCCTTCACCTGTGGGACTAGCTTTGGGGATTTCCTCCATAGATAGGTGTGCCTCTTGCGCATTCCATTTCGGGATGATGTGAGACGTATACATCCCATTGAGTAAGACTTAGGTATACTCACCTATGCAAATTTCATTCATAACTAAAAAAACACAAACAAACAATAAGCGTCTTTCCTTCGGGAATTATTTTCTCATCTCCTTCGCTCCATACGCGAACTTGCTCCTACTTGTCACTTTGCAAGACGGTTACGCACTCGTCGTCCGAGTCTGCAACATCTGAGCAATGGCATAGGCAGTTCAAGCTTTAATTCACAAGAAATTTCTTTGTTACCCCTAGTTAGGGGAACTACGGTGTCTCTGATCCTCATTATCCTGATGAGGTTTGTAGGCAGCGGGGTAGGGCCCGTTCGAGCACAATCTTTATTTTTCCCTACATTTTTCCTTTTAATTTCTTATTCAGTTCTTTTTCCAGTGCTAGATTCTTTTCATTTTCATTTCTTTGCAGCAGCTTTCATACCCTCACCCTTTGAAACAGTTTCTTTTGCAAGCATGGATCCCGTCGGGTACGGCGGACGATCTGGGTGCTAATACCATCCCAGGTCGTAACCGACTCCCGAACTCAGTCACTTTGGTTCGTAGGACCCGTGTCCTTCCTCTTCTTTCTTCTGGTTCGTGCAGCATTACCATTCCCTTTTCTTTTGGGATAAAAATGCATGGCTGGCGACTCTTTTCTTTTTCCGCGCCACTTTCGCGTTTGTACCAGGATGGAAATCCGGGGAGCGACAGCTTGGCGACTTTGCTGGGGAATATTTCACTGAATCTCTGGTTCCCCTGTGAGTCTCTCCTAGCGCTTGTTTGTTGTTGTTTCTTTGGGTGATGTCTGTTTGCTGTTGTGTGTTGAATTTTATTGTTATTTATTTACAGCTTTATTTACAGTTTTCAGTATTTACTTTCCGCATCTTATATCATATTGGACTGTCTGGACTGGTTTTCTGTTTGGTGGGCTCGGGTGTTACTGTTTCTGAGAGATAAGCCAAGTACCCGGCTTGAGTGAACTATAGGATTAGAGTGGACATATTGTACTCACATGTGACATGATGAGTGGCGATGTGTTTCACGCCCGGATTGCGACTGTCTTGGAAATATCTTGTGTGGGGATTTCCTCCACTTCGGGATAAGACCTTGATAGTTATGTGCATTTGGGGACCGATCATTGAGAACCTTTGTGGAAACAACCCTCTCCAGTGGTGGCAGTGGCAGACCACATTTTGTGGCAAACCCATTCGCACCCGAGGGTCCACTGGGGACTCGCATAGGATGACCTGGTTCTCTTATAGGAACTCAGTCAAAGCATCTGACCTGGTTCTCTTGAAATTTGTAGGATTATAAAATATTAATAATTTTTGTTTATTATTTTCTTATATTGTTAAGGTTTATTAGTTAATTAATTAAAAACTTAATTAATTAACTAATTAGGATTTAGATATTTTTTAGGGAATTTTATTAGGGATTAGGAATTGAATAAATAATTAAATGGTTTTCTTTGGATATTTGGGGTTTTTTATAATAATTATCTTTATTTTATAATTATGTTTGGATTTTAGTTCGTTTTATATTTAACATGAAAAAAAGGATATTTAGGGATTTTCTTCATAAAAAAACAAAAATCTTTTACTTATGTATTATTGGGATTAATCATTTAGGGAATTACATTATTTTTGTGGCATCATACTTTGGGGTTGTAAATTTGTATTTTGTTTGAGGATTAAAGCATGGGGTCTAAATTTTGGGTTTCAAACTTTTTTTTGGATTAAAATAAGGGGTTTTCAAATTATGGTTTTGGGGTTTTCATGAACATTTTGGGGTTTTATTTAAGGGATTTTTAAAATTGGGTTTTATGAAAATAAATTAGTTTTTTTATAATAATGTAAAATGGCATTTTTAAAATTAATATGATTAGGGTTAGGGTTAGGAGAATCGAACTACGACGCTCTGATCCTTCAAATCGAAGGTACATAGGCATAAGGTTTACATAAACCCTAGCTAGTGCAATTAGGGTTTTATCTTGTTTTTTTTCTTATTATTTTATTTATTTTATTTTATTCCATACAAAAAAACCTACCTTAGAATTCTAGGAAGGATCCTATAGGATACGATAGAAGTGAGGGGTGCCTAACACCTTCCTCTCATTTAACAGACTTCCGAACCAAAGGTCTCTACCCTAGGAATTTAGGTTTATCACTATTTTTAACCTAAATATGTGATGGCAACTCTAAATTTTAAGTCGGACGCTACAGCAGCTACATATGGTTGAACATATTATTGTTGCTTGCGATAAAGTTCCTTTCATTTGAAACAGCATAAGCATCACCATCTTTTTTTTTAAAAGTTCTGATGAGACTTTTTGCAGCATTAGAAGCTTCAATTATTGGTAAAATTACCTTTCTTGATACCTTCTTCTAGTCTTTCTCCAACAATGACTTGTTCAGGAAAACCAGATTATACACTTCCTACCATCTTCTCCCAAAAGAATGGTTGAAGATTGTCCATGAACAAACCAGTAAATTCTTTTTCAGCCAAAGGTGTCTCCACTTGAACAGCTAAAGTTTATAGAGGGTTTTTCTAAGTTGGCATTGTCTCTGACTCAGTTGACTCGAAAATTTCAGGCCTATGTGTGGGATGTTGCATGTGAGAAGAATCCTTGGTAGTATACTATGATGCTTCAAAGATGGGTCTTGGTGGTGTGTTGATGCAGAATGGTCAGGTAGTTGCCTATGCTTCTAGACATTTACGTGTTCATGAAAGAAACTATCCTACCCATGACTTAGAATTAGCAGCCGTGGTTTTTGTGTTAAAGATTTGGATACACTATCTATTTAGATCGAGGTTTGAGGTGTTTAGCGATCATAAGAGTTTGAAATACTTGTTTGATTAGAAGGAACTAAACATGAGATAGAGGAGATGGTTAGAGATGTTGAAAGACTTTGATTTTGATTTGAGTTACCACCCTGGTAAAGCTAATGTGGTTGCAGATGCTTTGAGTAGAAAGACTTTGCATATGTCGATGTTGATTGTGAAAGAACTTGAGATGATTGAGCAGTTCAGAGACATGAGATTGTTGTGTGAGACCACATCTGAGAGTGTGAAGTTGGGTATGCTGAAATTGACTAATGATATTGTGGAAATGATCCGTTTAGGACAACAATTAGATTTGAAGTTGGTGGATTAAATAACTTTGATTAACCAAGATAACGGAGGAGAGTTCCATATTGATGAAAATGGCATGATGAGATTCTGAGATCGTGTGTGTTCCAAATATTCCAGAATTGAAGAAAAGTATTCTAGAAGAAGGACATCAAAGCAAGTTGAGTATTCATCATGGCGCAACTAAGATGTATAATGATTTGTAGAAGTTGTTTTAGTTGTCGGGTATGAAGAGAGATGTTGTAGAGTTTGTGTATGCTTGTTTAGTTTTCCAGAAATCGAAGGTTGAACATCAAAAGCCTTTAGGTATGATGCAACCGTTGAGTATTCCAGAATGGAAATAGGATAACATTTCTATGGATTTTGTAACCGGTTTACCGAAGACGGTGAAGGGAAATTATTCCATTAGGGTGATCGTGGATCGATTAACTAAGTCGGCGCATTTCTTACCGATGAAGATTAATCATTCTATGGAGAATCTTGCAGAGATATATATTGATGAAATTGTGAAGTTGCATGGATACCTATGAGTATCGTGTCGAATAGAGATATGCGGTTTACAATGAGATTTTGGAAGAGTTTACAAGATGCTTTGGGAACCAATTTGAGGATGAGTTCTGCTTATCATCCACAGATGGATGGTTAGACAAAACGGATGAGTTCTGCTTTATCTTTAGAGGATTTGTTGAGAGCTTATGTGTTGGATTATGGGGGTGCGTTGGATAGTCATTTATCGTTGATTGAGTTTACTTATAACAATATTTTTCATGCGATCATTGGTATGGCTCCGTATGAAGCATTATATGGGAGGAGGTGTAGGACTCCGTTATGTTGGTATGAATCAGGAGAGAGTGTTATGCTCGGACCTGAGATTGTGAAAGAGGCGACTGAAAAGACTAAGATGATTTAAGAGAGAATGAATATGTCGCAAAGTCGTCAGAAGAGTTATCATGATAAGAGGAGGAAAGCACTCGAATTTAAAGAGGGAGACCATGTGTTTTTTAGGGTTACTCCAGTGACTGGTGTCGGGTGAGCTTTGAAGTCCAGAAAGCTCACTCCGCGTTTCATTGGACCATATCAGATTTCGTAAAGAGTCGGAGTGGTGGCATATCGGATTGCATTACATCCGTCACTTGCAAATTTGCATGATGTGTATCATGTGTCACAAATGAGGAAATATATTGCAGATTCGTCGCATGTGATTCAGATGGATGATGTTCGAATAAGAGATAATATGACTCTGGAATTTTTGCCGATTCAGATAGATGGTAGAGAGATGAAGCAATTAAGAGGTAAATAGATTGCCTTAGTGAAGGTATTGTGGAGTGGGCCAGCTGATGATAGTTGGACTTGGGAGCGAGAGGCTCATATAAAAGAGTCGTATCTGATGTTGCTTGCTTCAGGTACATTTTCGAGGACAACAATTCTTAAGTGGGGGAGAGTTGTAATACCCCAAAGTCAATTTTAATTTAATCGATGTGTTTCTTGTGAATTTTGATGATTTGTGACGTTATTTGATGTTTTGTGGAGTTTTGAGTGTGACTTAATATTTTATTAATATTAGGATATTAAGTATAATGGGTTTAGTTTATCATTTGAGATTTAATTAAATAAATAAGAGGAATTAAAGGACAGGGGTAATGTGGTCTTTTGATGGATGATTAGTGAGGGTGTTATAAGGAAAGTCTATTGAGGTCTTAGGGATAAAAGTGACAAAAGAGAGTACGTTGGGTTTTGTATGATCATTAGAACGATCACACATTTGGAGAGAAAATGGAGAAAAAGCTCTGAAGAAGGAAAAGCTAGAGTTTAGAAGCTTAGGGATATGTCTCACTTAGCAAGACCTAGAATTTTGAAAAATAAATTTTTAATTCAGAAATATGTTTTCTCGATGAGGTTTATGTCGAAGGTTGTTATGATGCTTTAGAACAGCTGTGTGATGTGTTTTTAGGGACTATATGAGTATGATTAGTGATTAAATGTTGTATGATGATTTAAATGATTTGTTTTGGGTTAAGAAGTATGATGACATGATGTAGGGGTATGATATTAGATAAGTATGTAGTATGATGTTTAATGAGTATGAAACATGATGGCACGAGTGAGTATTAATGATGAATGTGGATGCAATGATTATGATGTTTTGAGGATGATGTATATTGCGTCTTGCATTCATGGCATTGATTTATGAGGGGACTTTGGTTCATTGGTAGCTTCAATCCCATTGTGCGGATTGAAGTGATATATGTTATGATGTGCTCCCTTAGTGGAGGGTTGATGGTCCAGTGTCCATCCATGAGGATGTTTCGGTACCACATATATAATAAGAGGTTGCATATCATTCTAAATGACATAGCCTGATTTGCATTGATTTTGTGTGATGATATGATGTATTTGATGTTATGTATAAATGAGTTATGATAATTGATGTTGGGATGCGACGAAATTGACTTTGTGCATTGATTGAACTATTGTTGATGGATTTGTTATTGTCGTTTATGTTTTTAAATTCTCATTTCTATATTATTTTATTGAATGTGAATTTACTCACCTTGCCTGCCTTTTGGTGATGGTCTATTATGCCATCTTGCAGATAATCAAGGTTAGCTCGGTGCACGTTTAGCTCGGAGTAATAAATGGTCTTGTTAGTTAGAATTGGAGTCCTGCTCTATGTCCAGTAACATCGGGATGGGTTTCACTTGAGTTGTTTTTCTTATTTGAATTTAAGATGTTATTTCTTTTGAGTACTTTTGATTAAATGATGTTTGGAATTATTTATGAGGTTTTATTTTATTAAAGATGAATGGTGATGTTTTGTTTTTCCGTTGCGTATTTGTTGAAAAGAGATTTAAAGTGTTTTCATGATTTTACTAACCCGTGTTACGGGACAGGACTCAATGTGATGTTTTATGATGTATGAGTAATTAAAGTATGTGACATTATTTCTTGAGTTTTACTCTGATGATGGAATAAATTGTATTATGAATATGATGAGGGTAGAAATGGTGTGACAGTGTGCATAACAGGTTGAGGTTCGACAAATGTCGAAGCTGAAAAGACTGGAAAAACAGATGGAGCAACCATTGGAGTAGTTGCAGAGACTGGCACGTATTCCAGAGGTAACCCTAATTCTGGGAAAGTAGAAGCTTGATGCTGAATCGGTGGAGGATCAACAATAGCAGTTGAGACTTCAAAAATTATAGTCGTTTGAGGTGGTTCATCTTTAGCAATCAAAACTTTCATCAATTCAGTAAGGCTGGTCATGTTGGACTTCAACTCATCAATTTCCATTCTGACTTCCATGTTATGTTGTTCTTTGTCTTCCATTCATAATCTGACAATAGCTCTAGTTCACTATTTGTATTGAGGAAACAAATTGAGGGATGACAGACAACTGAAGAAATAAACAATTGGGATGAGTTCCCATACAACCTGAATGAATGCATGTATATACAAGAATGTAATCACATGCAATGTTCACTTCCATTTTCAGGGAAACAACTTGATTATTGCAAACATGGGCGACATCAAGAACAAGGTCATTAAAAATATTGACAAAAGTGAGATTTGCTTTGTCCAGTATTTGCAATAATCTAAATTGTTTTCCTTGAGAGATGGTTGCGATGATGTTTATGATGAATGCATGTATGCCACAACCACAAACAAGATCACGTAAAGCACACAGGTTCAAAGGTTCAGATCACGAGCATGGATTAAGGAATAAGAACCACCAACCCACAAAGGTATGTACTAAGGTTTGTCTTCATTGTACCTGCAAAAAACTAGAGGGTTCTAATAGATGTTCCCGAAGTTAGTAGCCATCCCTTGGATATCATTGATACTTTGGACTACTCCCCAACCGATAATTTCCTCAAGAGGACCTTGTCCGAGTGTAATATCGCGTGACAACCACCCTAGGTTTACACCTGGATAGCTTCTGCACTACATTCCTAAAATGGCATGGATGGGTTAAGGATTCTACGGTCCTCAATATGATAAGCTCGGATCAGAAAAGTAATGCCATGATATGATTACTATCCATGACACCAGTAATCTGAAGGAGCCTAATTGAGTGGTGATTCTCGAATTGAAATTGCATAGGACTACTCCACCGCATATCTCCTCGAATATATCATCATCCTATCATAAGTTCATTCAGATTCAGTTACATGATCTATCTCACTCACAGAGGATCACCAAACCAGAACAGAACAAGAAATAACAAACAAATCAAACCAAAGCAATCAATAAATCAAAGTAGGCCAGACCCGCTTAAATATTACTCCCCCGCAGAGTCGCCACTTTTCTGTATCGGTAAAAATCATGAGTGTAAGCTATTGATTAACTTAATTCAAGGTAAACAGAGTTTCCACTGCGCTTTTATTTTATTCTAAAAGGAAAAGGAAAAAAGAGAAAATAGTTAAAAGAATCAAGTAGAGAGTGGGTAAGGGGTTGGTTACAAAATGGGAAGGTTTTAAGTACCCAAAATGTCTGTGGTACTCCACGGGATCCCTTTGAAAAATTTCTTGCTTTTTGGTTTGAAAATAGTTTGTTTAAATGAGAATGGGGGGATGAGAACAAAATTAATTTTTAATGTTTCTATGTTTGATGAGACTTTCGTCTCATGCCTACGTACCTACAAAGTGCAATGTAAAATCAAAACCCCGTCGTTCGTGGTACAAATAGTGAAAATGGTTGATTTTGATTAATTTTATTAAGTGAAGAAAAAAAGAAGTGCACAAAGGCACAAAACCACTTGGTTCTTTTTATTTTTGAATTGAAGTCAAAATGATTAAGTTCATTGACATTTATTAAAAGAAAAGAAGAAGTAAAAGTCACTTGACAAAAAGTCAAGGTTTGATTTATTAAAATGGTGAAAGTTTGAAAAACAAGAATCCTTTGAAAAGGATAAGGTTTTGAAAATTGAAGAAGGGGAGAAGATGAAGAGGCTATCCTAAAAAAAAGAGATAAAGGAGGATGTCCTAGAATCTAAGCCAAAACTATAATTCAAATGCAAAGTATAGTAACCATAGTCCAAGATCAAGATCACAAGTTTTTTAGAGGTTTAATCCTTTATTAATATTTTTGTGTCCAAATGGACAAACGAAAAAGCAAAGGATATATAAACATAAACATAAACATGGTAATGAATGATAAAGCATAATAAAAATAAAGGAGATAAGGGAGCGAGAAGGAAATTAAAGAGGATAAGGTGCAAAAGGTAAATTAAAATAGTAATATAGTACTAGTAATGATAATATGTACATAATAGTGGTATGGTGAACTTAATCATCCACAACCAAAATAGTAACAAGGGATCAAGTTCCAAATCCGAAAATGCAACTGATTCTGTTTAGTATCTTACACTATAGTGATTATTCGATGCGATTAGACCCAAATTCGATGAAGACTTGAAAGAAGATTGGGATACCCAAAGCAACTATGCATCAAGCTTCAAAAGTCGTGGATCTAACACAAATGATTAACCAACATTAGGATGACCGACCAACACGAGATCCGGTCCATGAAAGTGAAAGTATCCAATTGGATTTTTATTGCAAAGTAGGGGCACATTTAGGTCTATGTTAAGCAATTGTCGAGTAATCTATGGAGTAATTATCCTACAAATGAGGTCGGCCAAAACTAATTAAGGTTAACGATATTAGTGATAATACATGCGAGATAAATAATATGTAAATCGTCATCCAAACGCAATGCCACACAAAAATAAAGATGAATACCAAATTGAGTTACATTGGTATTCTTTCATTTTTAAGTTCAATCACTCATTTTGGTGGATTCAAGGTATGAAAATATATCACTAATTCAAAGCACCTAAAGTGAATTAAATAATTCACGTATAGATCGATTTGAACTAATGAACATTAACTTCTTTAATCTACACCCAAAATCCACTGAGATTAAAGAGAAATCAATCCCAAAAATGTCTCCCAATGTAAAAATAAGAAAAAAGGTGAATAGGAAGTAAAAGGAACCAAGAACAAGTAAAAAAAAGTGAAAATTGCCACTAGAACAGTGTTAGTCGGTTAACACATGAAAATTTTGAATTATGCGTTGTTTTTAAGTTAGTTAACCGATTAACCACTTTGCATTGCAAATGGTTAACCAGTTAACACTGAACCAGAAGCAGAAAAAAGCCAAAATTTAGCATGATCCTCTTTTAAAACAATTTTCAAACACCTTATGATCATGAACTGAATTGGTACGAATTTTAAAGTTAAAAAACAGTGGAATCCCTGCAATCAAACAATAATTTATGATTCAAAGGATCAACAACCAATAACACCAAAGATCTACATCTTGATGGTGATGAAAGTGTAACAATAGAGGAAGATGAATTACCAAGAACAAACTTCAAATTACTCCACAAGCAAGCTTGATCTAATGAACTTGATAAAGAAAAATATAAAGGATGAAGGTTTAGCTCAAAGTTATTCAAGAATTCTATGCAAATTCTTGATAACTTTCAAAAGAAGAAAATGAGCTTTGGCGAATTTTGTGGTTTGGGAAGATATTTTGCAAGATATTTTTTGGCTATCAAAAACTTGAGAAATGAATGAGAAAAGGCCTCTATTTAAAGATTTTAGGCTTGGGAATTTGGTGGAATAGAGCTTACTTTGGAAAATCAAAATTAGACTTGGAAATTAAATTTGGAGGGAAATTCATAAAAGAATGGTGATTAATGAAGGTATACGGTGGGAAATGATCAAAGTGATGTAGAGAAATAAAAGTGGAATGGATCTAGAATATTCCAAATGAGATCAAGGGCTCGTATGTCCTGAAATTGAACAATTTAATAAAAAAATTCCTTGGTTAACCGATTAACCATTTTACACTGCAAATGGTTAATCGGTTAACCATTTCAAAGTTTGAATATTTTGTTCTATTTTGATTGCTTTATTTTTCTGGCTCGATTCTTTTGCATGTCGAAGAAGGCATGAGAATAAACACATGAACCCCGGAATTCCTTGAATAAACCAATTCAAACTTGAAAAATCCTTGATCAGATAAGTTTGAATTGTTTGTGAATCAACTTCGACTTTGTTCATATGAAATTTCGAGCTAAGGAACTGCTATTTTTGGTTTTTTTACCTGTTCTTCCCCTGAAAATGTTAATAAAGGAAAAATAATAATTTTGGATTGTAATTAATGGTTAGTAAACATAAACAAACAAAAGTAGTGGTGATCCCCTGTGAGACATAAACTTGTGACCAAAAAGGATAGACAAACCAGTGCGTGATCTTGTTTGTATGCAATTATACAAATGAAAAATATGAAAAATCTTACGGGCAAAAATTAGGGTATTATAGCAACAGAGGAATTCCCATGGTTAAACAACACTTCAACAGGTCCAAAGCAACTAGGAGGCAAGAACAACACATAAATATACAACAAAACCCTAATTAAAATCCTAATTTCTATGTTGTTGCCCTAATTTCCAATTTTACAAATTCCTAACCACATGCATCAACTAATTAAGCTTCATAGCAATGGATAAAGATGAAATATGCTAAGAATAAAAAAGAACAAGAAGAAAGCTCATGACCTAGGTAACATTTCACCCAAAATGAGTTTTTCATGAAAATATTTAAAGAACATAAGTAACTTACAATAGGAAAATGATGACTTGTGCTTGGAAAGGGAGAAGAAGAAGCCAAATACAAATTACTCCAGAAAATCTCACTAAGTTAGATAAGAAAAGAGAGGAAACTTTTTGAAATTTTGTGGAAAAGGGGTTGAATGTGGCAACCCTAATTCCTTTCCCCCCACATAACACTAAATTGGGTCGGGTCAGCACATCTGGGCCTAGTTTGAATTTTTTTTTTAAGTTTTCACATACCATGCTAAGAGGGCTCATGACCGCACTTAGCAGGCTACTCACTGGAAGTATAAGTTTGTTTTTATCTCAATGCGCGCTTAGCGGGCTTCTGCGTGCTTAGCAGGCTCTGCTACCCCAGAAATACTTCCAGCAACTAAAATTCACCATTTCCATTATGCAAAAGATGTTAAAACAGAAAATTGACAAAACTTTATGTCGCTCCCGATAAATGGGACTGGCCCAGATAAAGGTACAGACGCGAACGGTCGGCGAGAGGGACAATGAGAACACACAGCAGTGAACTCACTGGAGATGGAAAGAGTCGCCAGCTAGGCATTTTTATCCCGGAGGAAAGGTAATGCTGCATAGACCTAGAAAAAGATGGATAAGACGGTTGCAAACCAGAGAGACTGAGAAAGGGGGTTGGTTACAACCTGGGAAGGTATTAGCACCCAGATTGTCCGTCGTACTCGACGGGATCCACGCTTAAAAGATTTGTGTTTTAAAGGGGTAGTGTCAGTGCAATCTGTGTATAAGGAGGCTGGAAGAAAATGTACAGGTGTCAGTGCAAAAGAAGTGTAAAGTTTGATATATATAGTGTCAGTGTAAGGATGAGAGTATGCTCAAGATCATGAGGCTTAAAAGAATGAAACTGAAAGGAGGGGGAATATACAGAGACTTTTGTTCGATAACTGTTAAGTTATGCCTACGTATCCTCTCGTGCAATGAGGAAGTCAGAACACCGTAGTTCGACCCAAAGAGACTGAAAGATAAATTGACTTGTGAACTGCTTACTTGTCTATGCTCAAGTGTATGACCTGTCTGGCTCAGGTGCAAACTGTCTTACATTAGACGGAAGAAGCGAACTCTCGTTTGTGAGTGAAGATGATGAGAAAAGAATCCCGGAGGAGACGATCATTGTTTGTTTTTGCATTTTCAGTCTTTTATTGCTTTTGAAAGTTTGTCATAAGTTAATGAGCTTAAGCCTAAACCAATGGGTTAGTAAACTCATCACATCTTCCCTCTGATTAGGGGTAATGAGAATACCTTAAGTGTGAAGTCAGCTTCTCACACTTAATCACCTTTGGTGTAGGGTTAAGATCATTAACCTACTTGTGATTATTTAGATGTTTTTTTTGTTTTTTGTTTAGTGTTAAGTAATGAGGTTAAGCCATAATCAAGGATTAAACAGACTCATTACACCATCCTAATAGAAGGATAATGGATGAGAATGTTTAAGCTGAGGAAAGCTCCTCAACTTAATCCATGATCAGGGATTAAACTCATGACAAAACAAGCCTTTATTAAGTGGATTTTATTTAATGATATGATGATGAAGTGATTTTTAGGGTTTGTAAGACAACTTGAGGGGGACTTGTCCATTAACACTAGGGTTAGTCCTTCTTAACCAATTAAGGAAGAATTAGAACCCTAATGCAAGGCCCAAGTTACAAGTGTGATGTCTTAGTGATTATTATGTGAATTGATTAAAGGAGTTAAACACATTAAGGGTTTAACACTTAGGATTAAAGTTATACACTCCATCCTAATAGAAGGATGCAGGCATAAGCTTAATCACAAAGCCTTAAAGCCTTTAGGGTTTAGTCCCTGATTATGAGATGAGAAGAGAAGACTCAATGAGACACAAAGGTAAAACTAAGAGGGGGGACTAATCAAAACCCTAATTATTGTCATGCCTGGTTGTTCCTAAGGTTTGTGAGGTTTAAGAAAGAAGTCTTCAATGGAACCACCAGGAAGCAGATGAAAGGATCAGGAGAAGCAAAGTAACTTGCTTCATTCAAGAAGTCAAGTCACTTGAAGGAAGAAAGTGAGAAGAAGAAGAATGAGCAAGCTCAATCTCAAACACAAAGTAAAATGCAGCAAGGATGCATGAAAGAGATGAAAAGAAGTTGTGAGAAGTGAAGGCAAATTCACTTCTCAAAGCCACTTACCACCTGAAAGGTTAGAAAGGAAATGCAATGCAATGCAAAATGGGATGGAATGGCATGATGAGAAACAAAACCAGAAGCACATACATGATGTTAATGATGCTATGAGATGCTACAAACAAGAAACAACACATGGGGATGATCATACAAGCTTATGGATGCAAATGAAACAAGTTAAGGAGCATAAACACACATGAAAAGTTATGAAATGCAAATGGCATACAACATGGGAAATGCAAGATGCAATGATCAAACATGCTTACAATATGTCTTATGATGTCAAATGGATCACAAGAATGCATAAAATGCTATGGCAAGTCATGTTATGCAAGCAAATACAAAATGGATGCATATGGATGCCCAAATTAGGGTTTATGATCAAAGCATCAAACACCAACCAAAATCAGAAGCAAACATTAATACAAAAAATTGAAAATGCACTTAAAGAATCCCTAATCCCATACTAACCCACTTCCCAAAGGAGAAGTCTCAACTCTTAACCTAGTTCAAGTTATGATTTTCCTAAGTTTTCTAGGGTTTTAGGGTTCCCTAACAAGAAAAATACCAAACAAATGGAAAATGAAAGATCAAATCATGACCATTTAATCTCACAAACTACATGATATGCTAAACACAATGCAAAAAGAAACAAAGTCCAACTCATCATGGTTAGGCAGAAGTGATTTTTGGAAGTTTGGATCAAAATAATGCATCAAAATGATTTTAATTCCATGAAAAATTCTCAAAATGCATCAAGATCAAAAACGAAATTTGGTTTGAGGATTGGACAATGTTTCTAAATGTTTTTAAATGTTTCATGAATTTTTTGGTGATTTTTAGATACCTAAAAGTATTTTTAATAAATTAATTCTCATTAATTAATTAAAAATAAACTTTTAAATATTTAAAAATACTTTTTTAATGAAAAAAATAAAAATAAAAATATTTTTGAGTTCTGAAATTAAATAATAACTTGTATAAAAAATTTCAGAATTTTTAAATTAGTTTTGCTATTTTAAATAAAATGGAGAAATTAAATGAATAAAAGGAAAAATAAAAATTGAATTTAATCTGAAAATAGAAAAGTAATCAGATCCAAATGCCCTCATTCAAACTCAAACACGCGCGCATTGACCTGGCGCCAAATCCAAGGGTCAGCATTCAAACTCACTAACCCTAATTAATTAGCCCTAATCCAGCCCTTAATGACTTTCAGGTGACCGGAACAGTGTTCCGGTCATCTTCTCCGATCACTCAAAATCACAAACTCCTTCCACACGCATCTAAAATGAAATCTAATTAAACAGAAATGATCCCCACTCAAAAACGAATCAAAACCCCCATTCAAACAACATTTATCATTCCTAAACAATGAGAATCGAATCAAACTAGTTTTAGGGCAAAAAGTTTCAGAACCAGATTAAACTCTCATCTCTTCACCATTTTCAAAACCAACAACACATTCATGATCAGGGAGGCATATAGAAGCTATTAAGAACTTAAAAATCCATTTATGGAAAAAAAGTTCATGAAGCTACCTGAGTTTTGAAGCTTTTAGTCTGCAACTTTCTGGCCTCTTCTCTTTGTGCAATCCACTCCTTTTGGTCCCTTGATGATGTATGGATACTTAGAAGGAGCTTGTGTTGGCTGGTTTGAGAGTTTGAACAGCTTCTGTTCAAGCTCAGGTGAGAATCGTATCTGACTTATGTGAGGTTTCAAGGATGAATGAAGGCAGGGAAATGATCAGAAGGATGTGGTGATGAGTTCTATGAAGTTTGTTTGTGAGTTTGTAGCTTGTATACTGAGTTTCGAAAGCTTTTGATTTTGAAAGTGAAAATGAGAAAGTGATGATTTTGCTTGTTGCTGGCTTGCTGGTTATGTGCTTTGGCTAGCAATTTGTTTGTATAAACAATTGCTATTGGTCAGAAGATGTGACATGCCCTTTTGTGATAGGTGTAGCTACTTTTGCAAATTGTCAACTTTGTGTAAGAGAAAGCATGGGTCATGTTCTAGCCAAGTACAAGGGGTGTGGGCTGCGCAACATGGTGAGGGGAAAGGCTAGGGTTGATCAGCAAAGTAGCTAGCAAGTGGATGAAATGTGATCATGAGTTTTTGCAACTTGGTTTGCCTTTGGTTCTTCATGAAAAGTCTTGCCTCACAAGCCAGAAAACATGTGATCCCTTTGGCCCATTCTGATTTTTAGGACTTGTGTGATGTTTGTGTAAAGATTAGAGACCATTTTGAAGTCTCAAATTGCCTTGGTGCAAGAATTTGCAAGTTTTCCATTTGGTGCATAATTTGAAACTTAGTGATTTTAGCCAACTTTGATGAACCATAACTTTTGATCCAAAATGAATTAGGTCATGTTCTTGTACTTTTTGAAAAGGGAAAAATCTATTCTATAACTTTCATGACCAAAGTTTTTCCATTTGAAGCATTTTTGGATCAAAAAGTAAGGGTTGAAAAAGTTGCATAAAATGACATTTCCATTAAAAGTCAAACTTGCCCAAAAAGTCAACTTTGCAAAAACTTGAGATTCTTGAATTTTGTGAACTTCCAACTTCTTCCATTATCAAATAAAGATCATATACACTCAAAATGATGAAGATCACCCCTTGGTTGGGTTATTGGGGGCCTCAGATGCCCTAATTTTGCACTAACTTGTCCAGAAAGTCAACCTTTGATCAGATGACTTCCCCATGGAATTTCTTCATGAAAATTGATATGCATACTCCCTATACCATATAGAGACCAATAGAAACAAGAATGACCAAAAAATTTGGAGTTATGGCCTCTGAAACCAAAACCCTAATTTTAGGTCATCTGTGCAGTCAAGCCTGGCTCTGCTTCCATACCCATCCCAGTTCTTGTGATTCTTTGGCATTCTTGACTTTGAGAGGATATAATATGATGCTTGAACACACATGGACCCCCTTGAAGTGATTGATGACCCTTGGAGTGTCTCAAGAGGCTCTTGGATTGTTCAGATCACAAACCTTAGATGCAGATGACTTTGAATCTATGCAGTGAATCAAAATTGTGATATGAGATGCTATGATTGAGTTTATGCATATGAAATGATCACAAGCCATGGTGTGAATGGGTGAGGGCAAATTTGGGGTGTTTACAGCTGCCCCTATTCAAACATGAGTTAGCTGTGCAGGATGTAAGCAACGGCTTAACAGGCAAGCGAGATAACTTGTGGTTGAATACCAAAGACAGTCCAAAATTTGCACTCACAGAATGAAGAAGAAAAGGGATATAGATTGTAAAGGAAAATAAAGTATATTGTAAAGTGTGGGCGACGGAGGACGACCGTCGAGCAGAGGACGACTGCTGGGTAAAGAGCAATGACGGGGACGACCGACATGCTGGGAAAAGTGCGGAAAATAAAGCAATGACGGGGACGGCCGACATGCTGGGGATAAAAGAATTATGATGGGGACGACCATCAATAAAAAGCTGTAAAATTCTCTGGGAATTAATGAAACATGACGGGGACGGCCATCAAGTTCATAAAGTAAAGTAACCAACGATGGGGACGACCATCGGGCTAAACTGATGAAGGACGATCATCAGGAAAAAGAAAAAATGGACCACGACGGGGACGGCCATCGGGTTAAAAAAATGAAATAAACAGATGATGAGGTACGGTCATCAAAGGTGAAGGACGATCACCTAGCAGGGGATGGCTGCTCTGTTGGGGATAAGATGAGGGACGGTCATCTAAGGTGGAGGACGACCACCTGGCAGGGTACGGCTGCCGAAAATATTGCGACATAGGACGAATGCCGGATAAAAGGTCAACGATGGGGACGGCCATCGGATGAGCATGATGGAGGACGACCATCAAGAGGTGGAGGACGACCACCTAGCAGGGGACGACTGCTCTCGAGGTGTATCATGACATAGGACGAATGCCAGATAACCAAAACCAACAATGGGGACGGCCATTGGATAAAATGATGAAGGACGATCATCAAAAGGTGGAGGACGACCACCTAGCAGGGGACGGCTGCTAAATATCACGACATAGGACGAATGTCGGATAGAAAATCAACGATGGGGACGGCCATCGGATGAGCATGATGGAGGACGACCATCAAGAGGTGGAGGACGACCACCTAGCAGGGTACGGATGCTCTCAGGGTTTATCGTGACACAGGACGAATGTCAGATAAAAAGAAAATTGCTTTGTTAGCGATCTCATGGGGAGTAGTAAACACGGACGAGTGTTTATATCCAGGAAAATAAAGTATAAGTGTTTAGATGTTTGTGTATAGATTAAAGATGCGGACGAGCATCCTTAAGACTACGATACGGGCGAGTATCGGGTAGAAACAAATACTAACACGTGTTCAGAGGGGATGATACGGACGAGTATCAACTGGTTAACAGAGAATACGGACGAGTGTTGAATCTGAAGGGACTCTTCTGGGGAATGGTAGACACAGACGAGTGTCTATATTTAAAAAGACATGAGTGTTGGACACAGTGTATGGATTAAAGATGCGGACGAGCATCCTTAAGACTATGATACGGACGAGTATCAGGTAGAAACAAACACTTGACGCATGCTTTGAGATGATGGTACGGACGAGTACCAACTGGTTAACAAAGAACAAGGATTAGTGTCGAATCTGCGGGGATATATACAAGATACAGACGAGTATCTGTATAAGTGTGAGTGGTGTATAGATGAGTATTTAACTGTTGGAGAGAGTGACACAGACGAGTGTCAAAAGAAAAGAGTATGGTATAAACAAGTATCTGATATACAAAGTGTTTACATTACTGTGCCGGGGAAAATGACATGGACGGATGTCAAGGAAATGTATATATATATCTATGAGTGCAAAGGGGATGTCTTTGGCTTTATGCTGGGGATGTGACACGGACGGGTGCCAAAAGGAGTATATGCTGATGTTTGTGAATGTAAGGCAACTGCTTTAGCTTTAGCTCTCCGCTGGGGAATCTGGGGGTATTCTGTATATTGATGGATTGTTATTATTCACAAGTGTTTGATTCAGAACATGGCTTATGATTATGCTACATGTTTGACTTTTGTCGTAATGCTCCGTATTAGACGGAATGCTACGCTTCGTGGGTGAATATGATGCGAATGCTATGATTATGCAAAGATACCAAACCGGGATTCAGATCCCGTTGCTCTGAAGATCTCTGGCCGATCTGCTTGAAATGGACATCCCAGCTGGGGATGAGATCATTGGTAGATCTTATGAGATGATATCTGCTTGGGGATTCAGGTCACTGATAGACCTGTCTCAGTAATGCGGGACCCAGCTGGGGTTTGTAGCAGCTTTCTTTACTCTGTTGTGATTCCTTCGTGCGCTGCTCTTCTGGATAGAGGCTGGAGCTCTGTGGGGAGATGGTTCCCTGACTTTTGTACTCGACTGAGGAAGGAATGGCAACTCGGCTGGGGAGAAGTAACAAATGGCAACTCGGCTGGGGAGAAAACACTTTGAGTGTTAAGACTGAGCGAGTGTTGATCTGCCAGCTTGCTGGGATGAAGCTTACATGCCCCAAGTTGCGCTCTGGATACCTGCAATCCTGCAAAGATAGGGAGACGCACAAGTAATCCCGAGGTATCCTTTACTAGATTCTGTCATAGGAGTTTAGACACTTCTGTGAGTAAGTATATTTCCTGCAAGCATGTGACTTTTATTACATATATTTTTTTGAAGATAAGCATCTGTATTTATGCAACCAGTTTTTCTTAAGACATCAGACATTTTTGCAAATAAAATGTACAAGACGAAACATGACTGAAAATCTGCTTTTATTAATTCATGTGCCCTGAATTGGCGAGATACAGTCAAAGGAACATATCCCCTGAAATGAGGAGATTGTTACAAATTGAGAAACAAAATGCTGGCAATGTTGATGACGCTTCGAGGAGCTTCCCCTTTTTGCTATGACTCGTATGACTTTTGACGTTCTTCTCGTCTTGCTTTCTGAAGAAGGCTGATTCTGAAAGAAGCTTGATCCTTTTGAAGCTTATAAAGTTGTAAACGATACAGACGAATTCAGAATGCAGTTGTTCGCTTATTCCCTTGTTTTGCATGGATCGCCCTTTCGGGTTTTCAATCCATCGGGATACCCATTTTTGCCTGAGCTGTCCAATGCGGCTTTTCAACTCAGCGGGTGTACATTTTTTCTTATTTTCCCTTATTTTTGCCCGAGTCTTTTATTCTGTTTTTGACTCGCCGGGATGCCCTATTTTTGCCTGGACTTACATTTTGTTTTTGTGTCCAGCAGGTCATTTTTATGCGAAGTATTTTTTAACTGCATCTGAATTCACAGGGGACGGGAAATCCTCACCATCCATGGTGCTGAGCATCAGTGCTCCACCAGAGAAAACTTTCTTTACTACGAATGGTCCTTCATAATTTGGAGTCCATTTGCCCCTGTGGTCTGTATGAGGAGGAAGGATTCTTTTCAGCACAAGATATCCTACTTGGTACTCTCGATGCCTGACTTTCTGATCGAAGGCTCTCTTCATTCTTTTCTGATACAACTGCCCATGACAGATTGCAGCCAATCTTTTCTCTTCAATCAGACTCAGTTGTTCGTATCAGGACCTGACCCATTCTGCTTCGTTCAGCTTAACATCCATCAATACCCGTAGGGAGGGTAATTCAACTTCGACAGGTAGGACTGCTTCCATACCATATACAAGCTGATACGGTGTTGCCCCAGTGGATGTTCTGATTGACGTGCGGTACCCATGCAAGGCAAATGGTAACATTTCATGCCAGTCTTTGTAGGTGACTACCATCTTCTGCACAATCTTCTTGATATTTTTGTTTGCTGCCTCAACAGCGCCATTCATCTTTGGCCTGTAAGGAGAAGAATTGTGATGTTGAATTTTGAAGTCCCGGCATAGTTCTGCCATCATTTTGTTATTCAAGTTGGAACCATTATCAGTAATGATTCGCTCGGGAACTCCGTATCGACAGATGATATCTCTCTTCAGAAATCTGGCTACCACTTTCCTTGTAACGTTTGCATAAGACGCTGCTTCGACCCACTTGGTGAAATAGTCAATGGCGACCAGGATGAACCTGTGGCCATTCGAAGCAGTTGGCTCAATCTTTCCAATCATGTCAATATCCCACATGGCAAAAGGCCAAGGTGAAGACACCACATTCAAAGGATTGGGAGGCACATGCACCTTATCCGCATAAATCTGGCATTTATGGCATTTTCTGGCATAGGCACAACAGTCAGCATCCATTGTGATCCAGTAATAGCCCGACCTTAACAACTTTTTAGCCATGGCATGCCCTCCTGCATGGGTACCAAAGGATCCCTCGTGCACTTCATGCATCAACAAGTCTGCTTCTGCTTTGTCAACGCATCTGAGGAGTACCATATCAAAATTTCTTTTGTACAGGGAACCATCAGTATTCAAGAAGAAACTACCGGCGAGCCTTCTTAGTGTCTTATTATCATTGGAAGATGCCCCAGGTGGGTATGTTTGATCCTCTAAGAAGCACTTAATGTCATGGAACCAAGGCTTATCATCTTTGACAATGTCTGCTGCGAATACATATGCTGGCCTATCAAGTCTGGACACTGAGATCTGAGGTACAAAGTTGGCAGTTTGAACTTTGATCATGGACGAAATGGTAGCCAGAGCATCTGCAAACTGATTCTCGTCCCGAGGGATATACTCAAGCTTGACTGTTGTAAAGAAAGTCAATAACCTCCTCGTATAATCCCTGTAAGGTATCAGATGATCCTGGTGGGTGTACCATTTGCCATTGGTTTGATTAACTACCAGAGCTGAATCTCCGAACACGGTCAATGTCTTGATCCTGAGGTCAATGGCTTCCTCAAGACCCATAATGCCAGCTTCGTATTCAGCTTCGTTGTTAGTGCAGTTAAAGGTGAGTTTTGCCGAGAAAGGCATGTGAACTCCTTTAGGTGTAATGAGTACTGCACCAACACCACGACCATTCATATTAACAGCCCCATCAAACATCATAGTCCATTCTTCTTCTGGGTCAGGCCCTTCAGTGTGAACAGGCTCTTCATGATCTTTTGCTTTTATGAACATGATGTCTTCATCAGGGAAGTCAAATCTCATAGGCTGGTAATCATCAATAGGTTGCTCAGCAAGATATTCAGACAATACACTGCCTTTGATGGCTTTCTGAGAAGTGTACTGAATGCCATACTCTGTAAGGATCATTTGCCATCTTGCAACCCGTCCGGTAAGTGCTGGCTTCTCAAATATGTACTTAACTGGGTCCATTTTTGAGATCAACAAGGTAGTGTGGGTCAACATATACTGTCTCAGTCGGCGAGCAGCCCACGCTAAAGCACAGCAAGTTTTCTCGAGCAGTGAATAACATTGTTCATAGTCGGTAAACTTTTTGCTTAGGTAGTATATTGCATACTCTTTTCGACCAGACTCGTCATGCTGGCCCAGCACACACCCCATTGACTCTTCTAATACTGTCAAGTACATTATCAGAGGTCTTCCTTCAACTGGAGGCAAAAGGATCAGAGGTTCTTGTAAGTATTCCTTGATCTTGTCAAAAGCCTTTTGACAGTCTTCATTCCACCTGACCGTTTGTTCTTTTCTCAACAATTTGAACAAAGGTTCACAGGTTGCCGTAAGGTGAGATATGAACCTTGAGATGTAGTTCAATCTACCTAAGAACCCTCGAACTTCTTTTTCAGTTTTCGGTGCAGGCATCTCTTGAATGGCTTTGACTTTATCAGGGTCAACTTCAATCCCTTTCTCACTTACAATAAATCCCAGCAGCTTACCAGATCGCACCCCAAATGTGCATTTGTTGGGGTTCAACTTCTGTTGGTACTTCCTCAGACGCTTGAACAACTTTAGCAGATTTACCAGATGGTCTTCTTCAGTAAGGGACTTGGCAATCATGTCATCCACATAACATTCGATTTCTTTATGGATCATATCGTGGAATAATGTTACCATAGCCCGTTGATATGTTGCACCGGCATTCTTGAGCCCAAATGGCATTACCTTATAGCAGAACGTGCCCCAGGGTGTGATGAAGGTTGTCTTCTCCATGTCTTCAGGTGACATTTTAATCTGATTGTATCCTGAAAATCCATCCATGAAGGAGAATACCGAGAACTGAGCCGTATTATCCACCAATACATCAATGTGAGGTAAAGGGAAGTCATCTTTCGGGCTGGCTCTGTTCAGGTCCCGGTAGTCAACACACATTCTTACTTTGCCGTCTTTCTTAGGCACAGGTACTATATTAGCAACCCACGGTGGATAGCTAGTTACGGCAAGGAACCCGGCGTCCCATTGCTTTTGTACCTCTTCCTTGATTTTCATTGCCATATCTGGGCGAGTACGGCGCAGTTTCTGTTTAACCGGTGGACATTCTTCTCTTAAAGGCAGTTTGTGCATAACAATGTCGGTGTCCAACCCTGGCATATCTTGATAAGACCAAGCAAACACGTCCACATATTCTTGAAGCAGGTCGATCAGTTGTCTCTTCACTGAGTCTTGTAAGTAGGCCCCGATTTTAACTTCCTTTACATCTTTATCTGTACCAAGATTGATCGTTTCTACCTCCTCCTGATGAGGAGTGATAACCCTTTCCTCTTGTCTCAACAACCTGGCTAGCTCTTCAGGAAGCTCATATTCTTCTTCAACCCCTTCATCATCTTGATTGATTGGATTGTCAAAGTCATACGGAGTCATAGCCGTGTTGTTGTTGGTGCTGTCTGGAAGGCACTCTCTGCAAGGGTTCAATTTGTTCATTTTAGTGATTTGATTTTAATCTTGTTTAGAAAAGTGAAATAAAGTTGTCATTTTGAAAACATTGCCATTTATTTTTTTGTACAAAAAGAACAATGGAAAAACAGTGAGCGGAAAAGGAAAAGACTCATTTGCAAAAGATGTCTGATATTTCATTGATTAATCTTGTTGCACAAAAATTACAGATGGCCCGATTACAAAATGAGTCTTGTCATCTTGGGCAAGATGCAAGACTTGATGCATGCTTAAAAATACAGGAAATAATAATTACTCTGCATGAGTAACTCTTATAATTTCCTGGGAAGACCAGTTTGAGATACTGCTCCCCGGGATCTTTGGACGAATCCAACTCTCCAGGTTGCGGTTGCTTTCATCCTCGTCTTCCAAATTGTTGACAGCATCGGGGGTGAGCATCCCCCCACTAACAAAGTTGGGCTCCTTAGCAGCCTCTGCTTGATCTTGTTGAGTTGGTTTGTAACCCAACCCAAATCTATCCTCTTTCTTCTCCACAGACAACAGTTTGCCCCAGCCTTGGGCAGTTCCTTCTTCAACAACCCTCTGGGCTTGTTGGTACGATGTCATTGAGGTTCCAGGTACAGCAGATGTTTCATTTATGTTCAAGGCCTCAAACCCTTGACTCATCGTCTCGTGGATCTCCCCATCCATCTCAATGTATTTGTAGGTAGCCAGGTGGCTAACAAAAATATCCTCCTCTCCACAGATAGTAACGACTTGGCCCTCCCACTCGAATTTTAACTTCTGGTGAAGGGTTGAGGTCACGGCGCCAGCGGCGTGAATCCATGGCCTACCCAATAGACAGCTGTAGGCAGGCTGTATATCCATCACGTAGAAGGTCGTTTTGAAAGTTTGTGGGCCAATCGTTATAGGCAACTCAATCTCTCCCAGAACTGATCTCTTAGAACCATCAAAGGCTCTCACTACCAGGTTACTGGGGCGTAATGCCAATCCGTCATACTCTAGCTTCACAAGGGATTTTTTAGGTAAGACATTGAGGGATGATCCTGTGTCTACCAGCACATGGGAAAGAACTGCTCCCTTACATTCCATGGTAATGTGCAAAGCCTTGTTATGATTACGGCCTTCCGTAGTCAAATCAGTGTTGGTAAACCCTAGCCCATGACTAGCATTAACATTTCCAACCACAGCTTCCAACTGATTGACGGTGATCTCTTCTGGCACATAAGCTGCGTGCAAGACTTTTAGTAGTGCGTTCCGATGAGCTTCGGAGCACATGAGCAATGATAGGATAGAGATCTTGGAAGGCGTCTGGTGAAGCTGATCCACTATTTTGTAATCACTTTTCTTGATGATTCTCATGAATTCATCAACTTCTTGATCAAAGGGTGTTTTCAAAGCTTATTTAACAATTTGCTCTTCTTGCACCAGGCTTTTCCCTTTTGCCTTGGCGGCAGCTTCTGCTTCGGCAGTGGGTTTTTGAATTTGTGGAGCGAAGAGACGTCCGCTCCGAGTGAAGCCTCCGCCTCCCCCCACGTTGTCTATTTCTGGTGCAGGGGTTGATGATTCAAAAGTGATTTTCTGTCCTTCGCAGTATAGATCAGAGCCGTAATGCCAAGGGATGGCATTACTGCTTTCATAAGGTACTGGCCCAGGCACTGTGACAGTGACTGGACTGATGGCAGCTGCAGAAGGGACTGTGATAGTCTGTGGATCATAGTATATTGTGACTGGTGCTCTGATGAGAGTGGCATTTTGTGAGTTGTAGGCAGAGTCATTTTTAGGATCATAATAAATTGTAACTGTTGAGACATTCGCGGTTGAAGTTGTAGGAGACATTGTTGGGAGGATGGGTGTTGTTGTTGTAGGAGATTCTGAATGGAGGGGTGCTGAAGTTGTAGAAGGATTGTTTGCTGATATCTGGTCCGTTGAAGTAACAGATGAAGCATTTGTTGATGAGATTGAAGAGTTGCTTGGAACAATGGTTGTTGTATTTGTAGAAGACTCGGGGATTGCTGCTGATGAGGTTGCTGGATTGGTAGGAATTGACGTTGTGATTTGAAGCAGGCCACTTTGGATGAGACCATCTATGCCATCTCTCAAGTTATCGCAACCATTCACTGAAATGTTGCAATAAGCACACCCTAGCTCACATCCCGGGAACATTTGACATTCAAGGAGTTGAGCTTTGATCTCTACCAACGGTGTCCGAATCTGACCCACACTGGTTATCAAGTAAGACGGCTTGTCTTCTTCAATAGCATTGATTCTGGGACCTCCGTGGTTTGGCATAAGGTTCTTATTAACATTTGGTGGTGGTGCAAAATTCAGAGCCTTAGAGTCTACCAAGTCTTGTACCTTCATGTGCAAAGCTCTGCACTTTTCTGTACTATGGCCCGGTGCATTTGAATGAAAAGCACATCTGGCGTTGGAGTCATAATTTCTAGGCAAACTGGCAGGATCTGGAGGTGCCAACGTCCTTAGCTCAACCAGGTTGAGTTTCAGGAGTTGTGGCAGTAATGTGGCATATGTCATAGGGATCGGATCGATCACCCTATTGGCCTGAGAAGGTCTCTGTTGGAACGGTCTTTGCTGATTGTTGTTGGTGGTGTTGTTGTAGTTTCTCTGAGGAGGATACTGAGTTTGTTGCTGATAATTTGATTGCGGTGGTTGATAAGCTGGTTAAGGATGAATTGGAGCGGGGATAGTGACTGCTGCCACGGACCTATGAACATATTGGGGTCTGCCCCTGTTGGTGTGGATAGCATTGGTCTCACCCGTTCTTCTTGGGCCCACAAAAGGCTTCCTTGTCTTGCTGGATGAGCTGGCACCGTTGTCAGAAATCTTGCCCATCTTTAACAGGCTCTCAATTCTCTCTCCGGCTATAACGACATCTGCAAAGCTGATAGAAGAGAAAGCAGCCAGCCTGTCAATGTGTGTTCCTTGGAGGGTGTTCATAAACATATCTGCCATCTCCCTCTCTGACATAGGTGGCTGGACAGCAGCAGCCAACTGCCTCCACCTTTGGGCGTACTCACGGAAGCTTTCCCTGGATGACTGTGACATTCCCATTAGGAGGGTCCTGTTGGGTGCCATATCCAAGTTATATTGGTATTGTCTGATGAAGGCCTCTGCCAAGTCCTTCCAACACCTGATGGTCGCTCTAGTCAGATGGGAGTACCATTCCCTTGACGCTCCAGTTAAGCTATCCTCAAAATATAACATCCATAGCTTCTCGTCCATGGTATATGCTTTCAACCTTCCCAAAAAGGATTGTAAGTGGGTCCGTGGGCAGGAAGTCCCGTTGTACTTTTCAAAACAAGGAGGCTTAAATTTATGGGGAATCCTGACCCCGTCCACTAAGCCCATGTCCATAACATCAAAACCCAAAGAGTTTTGAGACTCCAAGGATCTTAATTTTTCAGCAATTTCATCCAGCCTTCTGTCATAGGCTTCTTCCCCAGCACCCATTACTGTGAACTGATCCTCCTGGGGGTCTTCTTGCAGCACTCTGCCTGCAGTGGCAGTCCCTTGAACATTAGCAGGAATGTTGATCTCTGGATGAAGGTGGGGTCCAAATACAGGGGGGTTGACATGAGGTTGGACCCTCTCATTGTTGCTTGTGCCAGCAGTCCCTATATGGGGATCTTCCTGATTCTGCCTTTCCACCATTTCTCTCAATCTCTCTTGGCTTTGAGCCATATTGTTCATCACTTCCATAAACTGCGTCATCTGAGTTCTCATTTCCAATCTTTCGTTGGCCATTTGATTCCTGACCTCTGCAAGGTCCTGTTGCACCTGGTCCATTTGTATGCCCGGAAGGTTGTTACGGGTTGGATATCGGTGTGGACGGTTGAGTGGAAATACCCGACGTCGAGCAATAGTTCCTGAACATCACAACCGAGTTAGTGAAAATGACAAAATAAACCTACAAATCAAAAAAAAGGGTTAGCATGCAATGCAGTATGCTTATTTGTTTCCAAGGTATCCGGCTTGGTACTTGGCTTTAACCCTTCCAGACCCTTGAAGACGCTGTTGATGTTGCTTTTGAAGTAAACTCAGATGGAACAAACGGATACATATATTACAAAAAGCAAAAGTTACACAGTTTGTTCTTTACAAAACATGCCCTCTGAGGGGTCAAAATACATCATAATAAAATAAAAGTATATGAAATGAAAGCAACAACAAGCAAAAGTCAGACACCAAGACCAAACTCATCCTCCTGAACTTCCTTGAGAAGTGCTTCAGTCACAGGATCAGCCAGACGCTCCATGAGATTCCTGATAAGGAGATTCCGGGTAGTTACAGCCGCAGTTAGCTTCTTGTCCTGACTCTGGTCTTTTGACCTCTTCACTCCAGCTCTAATCTTCAGCTCTGAGATCTCTCTCTGGGCTGCTGCCAGGGCGTCCTGCTGCTCTTTTGCACTAGCTTCCAGCTGCTCTATCTTGTCCTGAGTCCTCTTATCCTCCAGAGTACGAGCTTCGGTGATCCTGACCCACCTAGCTTGACTCTCCTTCAGATACAAGTCAGTCCTGGCTTTCTGGAATTGGGCTTCCTTGCAAGCATTCTTCAGAATTTGCTCTCCAGCCCTAGATTTCTTGATGTACTCCTCAAACTTCTCAATTTTAGCCAGATGCTCCACCTTCAATTTTTCCAACCTCTCAATATCCAACCTACCATCACTCCTCTCCCAGAGGGTCTTCTGCAAAGCCTGAGTCAATTTCTCATTTCTTTCTTTCAAACTCTCAAACTCTTCTAAGCTGATAGTGGCAGGAGGTGGTGCTGAGGATGGTCCAGGCATATCCTCCATGGTGAAGGGCATCCCAGAAAATTGAGCTCTGGCATGGGACCACTCATAGTATTGTGCTGATGCCACATTGTTGCACTTCCCCAGAATGGTTACTCCTTTAGTCTGAACGTTGTCCCAGGACCAGGCTGCCTGCCTGACAATAGCCAGATTAGGCTTGTTCTCACAGAAAAGAGTCTCAGCCAAGTCTTGTGCCTTAGGAGTGTGGACCAATGCATAGCCCAGTTGTCTTTTGAATAGCAGAGGGTTGTAATTGATGCAACCCTTAACTCCTATCAGGGGTACATTGGGAAAATGCCCACAACTGGTAATGATATCTCTGCCCTTTGTGCTTTGAGTGCACCACCTGATATCAGCTGAAGTCAAAGCAGTGAGTCTTCTAGCCCAGTTTCTCTGCTGATGAGGATTCAAAAATGCATCTGTCTTGGGCAAATGCTTGAGAAGCCAAGTATGGAACAAAGGAGCATAACACCTCACTAATCTTCCCCTCTGCTTTTCATTCCTCTGGTGCACTGAGTAGTAAAAATCCCCCAATAAAGTGGGCACTGGGTTCCTCAGAATGAAAAGATGGATTGCATTCTTGCTAATGAATCTAGGCTCATCTGCAAATAATATAATCCCATATATGCTCAGGGCCAATAAAGCACAGACTGCTTTCCACTCTCCCAAAGAAGCTTTCAGGGTAGCTTGAGAGATCAAGAAATCCAGATGCAGGCCAGAGATTCCAGCCTTAGTAGTCATATGCTGCCCAATCAGAACTGGTTCCAGATGCAATGCCTTTGCTATCTCCTCATTACTTGGGAAAGCCATCTCCGGGTTGAAGGGGACTCCACCCCTGATAGGTATACCAACCAATGATGAGTATTCCTCCAATAAAGGTCCCAACTGGAAATCCTGAAAAGTGAAACACCTCAGAGGGGGATCATAGAACTGCAGGCAGGTATGAATCAAGCTCCTCTGTGAAGGGTCCAAATCCATAACCACATCAAGTATGCCTCCATAGTGTTCCCTGAACAGTGGTATATGGTCTAGAGTAATCAGGGTCTGAATCCTCCTAATGTCAGCTAGCTCAGGCTGGAAGAAGTGGTAGGAGATGTTACTCTTTTTAGGTGCCATGTTGTTGAAGAAGGGTTGAGACAGGTGCTGATGATAACACTGAAAATGGGCCACTGACTGGCTGGTGCAGGTGACTGAAGCAGGTAGCTGATAGCTGAAGCAGATGCTGATGAAGATAGGTCTATACTGATGATGGGGTCAAAACCAAGCCAAAAAATGAAGATGGATACCCTGAAAAACAAATAAACAAATGTCAAAATGATGCAATGATGATGTATGCAAATGATATGCAAGGGTTTGTGACTGAGCTGGATCTGATCAAGTGCTCTGATATAGGTCCAAGTATGTTTAAGAAATCCAGATGGAGGTCTATAAGTCCAGTAACCAAGGTGGGGGACTCAAATAAAGAGTCACATGTCCAGGGTTTAGAATCACAAGAACTGTTCCAACATGGAGTATTCTTAATCAAATCAAAGTAACAGGGTATGCTGAGGTCAAGGGTACCTGCAAACCTGTAAACAGCCCAACCCCCTCACAGGTGGTGTTCTAAAACAAGGATCCTCAGACTTGGATCAGTTATGAGAAGTGTAAACATTTCTAACCCGGAGGTACAGTGTTTACAATAACCATAAAAGTTCCTCCTCTAATTCACCTCAGTTTCTGAAGGTCAATACTAAAGGTCATCCAGACTTAGCAGGCTTCCCAGATAGCCCTAGCATTGCAGGAAATCTGCAACACAGAGTTCTCAAGAAGAAACCTATATCTGAACCGTGTTTCATATTCCCGCACCAGACCGAGATGGGATGGGAAAGAATATGAACCACTCTAGCCTAGGTGTCACTCAGGTCCCAGGTGTAGGACCTCAACTCTCAATAGAACACCCACCCACCAAAACAAACAAACAGATCCAGCCAGCAGCACAGTATGACAATATGATATAATGCAAAGCTATAAAGAAAGCAGTAAAACAACTGTACATAAAGCAAAAATAAATACAAATATACAAACACAAATAGCACATAACACCCCAGTAAACACAAATCAATCAAGCGCTAGGAGGAACCCACAAAAAGAACCAGAAGCCCTGGTTGCAGTATAAGGATCCCCAGCAGAGTCGCCAAGCTGTCGCTCCCGATAAATGGGACTGGCCCAGATAAAGGTACAGACGCGAACGGTCGGCGAGAGGGACAATGAGAACACACAGCAGTGAACTCACTGGAGATGGAAAGAGTCGCAAGCTAGGCATTTTTATCCCGGAGGAAAGGTAATGCTGCATAGACCTAGAAAAAGATGGATAAGACGGTTGCGAACCAGAGAGACTGAGAAAGGGGGTTGGTTACAACCTGGGAAGGTATTAGCACCCAGATTGTCCGTCGTACTCGACGGGATCCACGCTTAAAAGATTTGTGTTTTAAAGGGGTAGTGTCAGTGCAATCTGTGTATAAGGAGGCTGGAAGAAAATGTACAGGTGTCAGTGCAAAAGAAGTGTAAAGTGTGATATATATAGTGTCAGTGTAAGGATGAGAGTATGCTCAAGATCATGAGGCTTAAAAGAATGAAACTGAAAGGAGGGGGAATATACAGAGACTTTTGTTCGATAACTGTTAAGTTATGCCTACGTATCCTCTCGTGCAATGAGGAAGTCAGAACACTGTAGTTCGACCCAAAGAGACTGAAAGATAAATTGACTTGTGAACTGCTTACTTGTCTATGCTCAAGTGTATGACCTGTCTGGCTCAGGTGCAAACTATCTTGCATTAGACGGAAGAAGCGAACTCTCGTTTGTGAGTGAAGATGATGAGAAAAGAATCCCGGAGGAGATGATCATTGTTTGTTTTTGCATTTTCAGTCTTTTATTGCTTTTGAAAGTTTGTCATAAGTTAATGAGCTTAAGCCTAAACCAATGGGTTAGTAAACTCATCACATCTTCCCTCTGATTAGGGGTAATGAGAATACCTTAAGTGTGAAGTCAGCTTCTCACACTTAATAACCTTTGGTGTAGGGTTAAGATCATTAACCTACTTGTGATTATTTAGATGTTTTTGTTGTTTTTTGTTTAGTGTTAAGTAATGAGGTTAAGCCATAATCAAGGATTAAACAGACTCATTACACCATCCTAATAGAAGGATAATAGATGAGAATGTTTAAGCTGAGGAAAGCTCCTCAACTTAATCCATGATCAGGGATTAAACTCATGACAAAACAAGCCTTTATTAAGTGGATTTTATTTAATGATATGATGATGAAGTGATTTTTAGGGTTTGTAAGACAACTTGAGGGGGACTTGTCCATTAACACTAGGGTTAGTCCTTCTTAACCAATTAAGGAAGAATTAGAACCCTAATGCAAGGCCCAAGTTACAAGTGTGATGTCTTAGTGATTATTATGTGAATTGATTAAAGGAGTTAAACACATTAAGGGTTTAACACTTAGGATTAAAGTTATACACTCCATCCTAATAGAAGGATGCAGGCATAAGCTTAATCACAAAGCCTTAAAGCCTTTAGGGTTTAGTCCCTGATTATGAGATGAGAAGAGAAGACTCAATGAGACACAAAGGTAAAACTAAGAGGGGGGACTAATCAAAACCCTAATTATTGTCATGCCTGGTTGTTCCTAAGGTTTGTGAGGTTTAAGAAAGAAGTCTTCAATGGAACCACCAGGAAGCAGATGAAAGGATCAGGAGAAGCAAAGTAACTTGCTTCATTCAAGAAGTCAAGTCACTTGAAGGAAGAAAGTGAGAAGAAGAAGAATGAGCAAGCTCAATCTCAAACACAAAGTAAAATGCAGCTAGTATGCATGAAAGATATGAAAAGAAGTTGTGAGAAGTGAAGGCAAATTCACTTCTCAAAGCCACTTACCACCTGAAAGGTTAGAAAGGAAATGCAATGAAATGCAAAATGGGATGGAATGGCATGATGAGAAACAAAACCAGAAGCACATACATGATGTTAATGATGCTATGAGATGCTACAAACAAGAAACAACACATGGGGATGATCATACAAGCTTATGGATGCAAATGAAACAAGTTAAGGAGCATAAACACACATGAAAAGTTATGAAATGCAAATGGCATACAACATGGGAAATGCAAGATGCCATGATCAAACATGCTTTCAATATGTCTTATGATGTCAAATGGATCACAAGAATGCATAAAATGCTATGGCAAGTCATGTTATGCAAGCAAATACAAAATGGATGCATATGGAAGCCCAAATTAGGGTTTATGATCATAGCATCAAACACCAACCAAAATCAGAAGCAAACATTAATACAAAAAATTGAAAATGAACTTAAAGGATCCCTAATCCCATACTAACCCACTGCCCAAAGGAGAAGTCTCAACTCTTAACCTAGTTCAAGTTATGATTTTCCTAAGTTTTCTAGGGTTTTAGGGTTCCCTAACAAGAAAAATACCAAACAAATGGAAAATGAAAGATCAAATCATGACCACTTAATCTCACAAACTACATGATATGCTAAACACAATGCAAAAAGAAACAAAGTCCAACTCATCATGGTTAGGCAGAAGTGATTTTTGGAAGTTTGGATCAAAATAATGCATCAAAATGATTTTAATTCCATGAAAAATTCTCAAAATGCATCAAGATCAAAAAAGAAATTTGGTTTGAGGGTTGGACAATGTTTCTAAATGTTTTTAAATGTTTCATGAATTTTTTGGTGATTTTTAGATACCTAAAAGTATTTTTAATAAATTAATTCTCATTAATTAATTAAAAATAAACTTTTAATATTTAAAAATACTTTTTTAATGCAAAAAATAAAAATAAAAATATTTTTGTGTTCTGAAATTAAATAATAACTTGTATAAAAAATTTCAGAATTTTTAAATTAGTTTTGCTATTTTAAATAAAATGGAGAAATTAAATGAATAAAAGGAAAAATAAAAATTGAATTTAATCTGAAAATAGAAAAGTAATCAGATCCAAATGCCCTCATTCAAACTCAAACACGCGCGCATTGACCTGGCGCCAAATCCAAGGGTCAGCATTCAAACTCACTAACCCTAATTAATTAGCCCTAATCCAGCCCTTAATGACTTTCAGGTGACCGGAACAGTGTTCCAGTCATCTTCTCCGATCACTCAAAATCACAAACTCCTTCCACACGCATCTAAAATGAAATCTAATTAAACAGAAATGATCCCCACTCAAAAACGAATCAAAACCCCCATTCAAACAACATTTATCATTCCTAAACAATGAGAATCGAATCAAACTAGTTTTAGGGCAAAAAGTTTCAGAACCAGATTAAACTCTCATATCTTCACCATTTTCAAAACCAACAACACATTCATGATCAGGGAGGCATATAGAAGTTATTAAGAACTTAAAAATCCATTTCTGGAAAAAAAGTTCATGAAGCTACCTGAGTTTTGAAGCTTTCAGTCTGCAACTTTCTGGCTTCTTCTCTTTGTGCAATCACTCCTTTTGGTCCCTTGATGATGTCTGGATACTTAGAAGGAGCTTGGGTTGGCTGGTTTGAGAGTTTGAACAGCTTCTGTTCAAGCTCAGGTGAGAATCGTATCTGACTTATGTGAGGTTTCAAGGATGAATGAAGGCAGGGAAATGATCAGAAGAATGTGGTGATGAGTTCTATGAAGTTTGTTTGTGAGTTTGTAGCTTGTATACTGAGTTTCGAAAGCTTTTGCTTTTGAAAGTGAAAATGAGAAAGTGATGATTTTGCTTGTTGCTGGCTTGCTGGTTATGTGCTTTGGCTAGCAATTTGTTTGTATAAACAATTGCTATTGGTCAGAAGATGTGACATGCCCTTTTGTGATAGGTGTAGCTACTTTTGCAAATTGTCAACTTTGTGTAAGAGAAAGCATGGGTCATGTTCTAGCCAAGTACAAGGGGTGTGGGCTGCGCATCATGGTGAGGGGAAAGGCTAGGGTTGATCAGCAAAGTAGCTAGCAAGTGGATGAAATGTGATCATGAGTTTTTGCAACTTGGTTTGCCTTTGGTTCTTCATGAAAAGTCTTGCCTCACAAGCCATAAAACATGTGATCCCTTTGGCCCATTCTGATTTTTAGGACTTCTGTGATGTTTGTGTAAAGATTAGAGACCATTTTGAAGTCACAAATTGCCTTGGTGCAAGAATTTGCAAGTTTTCCATTTGGTGCATAATTTGAAACTTAGTGATTTTAGCCAACTTTGATGAACCATAACTTTTGATCCAAAATGAATTAGGTCATGTTCTTGTACTTTTTGAAAAGGTAAAAATCTATTCTACAACTTTCATGACCAAAGTTTTTCCATTTGAAGCATTTTTGGATCAAAAAGTAAGGGTTGAAAAAGTTGCATAAAATGACATTTCCATTAAAAGTCAAACTTGCCCAAAAAGTCAACTTTGCAAAAACTTGAGATTCTTGAATTTTGTGAACTTCCAACTTCTTCCATTATCAAATAAAGATCATATACACTCAAAATGATGAAGATCACCCCTTGGTTGGGTTATTGGGGGCCTCAGATGCCCTGATTTTGCACTAACTTGTCCAGAAAGTCAACCTTTGATCAGATGACTTCCCCATGGAATTTCTTCATGAAAATTGATATGCATACTCCCTATACCATATAGAGACCAATAGAAACAAGAATGACCAAAAAATTTGGAGTTATGGCCTCTGAAACCAAAACCCTAATTTTAGGTCATCTGTGCAGTCAAGCCTGGCTCTGCTTCCATACCCATCCCAGTTCTTGTGATTCTTTGGCATTCTTGACTTTGAGAGGATATAATATGATGATTGAACACACATGGACCCCCTTGAAGTGATTGATGACCCTTGGAGTGGCTCAAGAGGCTCTTGGATTGTTCAGATCACAAACCCTAGATGCAGATGACTTTGAATCTATGCAGTGAATCAAAACTGTGATATGAGATGCTATGATTGAGTTTATGCATATGAAATGATCACAAGCCATGGTGTGAATGGGTGAGGGCAAATTTGGGGTGTTTACACTTTACAATAAAAAACTTACAAAATTGGGATGCCTCCCAACGAGCACTTGTTTAACATCAGATAAGCTCGACAGTCCAAGATGATCAACGATCATCAAGGAGAACAGAACAGTTTTCCCGATCGAAATTGCCTCCAAGGTATATTTTCAATCGTTGGCTGTTAACGTTCCAATTATCCTTCTTCTGCAAGTTTTCGATCACTATTGTACCATAGTTCTTTACTTCCTTGACACAGAAAGGACCGAACTATTTTAACTTCAACTTTCCCAGAAAAAGTTTCAACCGGGAATTGAACAACAGTACCATTTGCCCGACTTTAAAGTCCTTTTCCGGATCTTCTTGTCATGATAATTTTTCACTTTATCTTTGTACAACCAACTTGAATGGTATGCGGCATTGCGCATCTCTTCCAATTCAAGAAGTTGCACCTTCCTTTTCTCTCTGGTCGATTCTTGATCAAAGTTTAAAAACTTCAAGGCCCACAAAGCCTTATGCTCCATCTCAACAGGTAAATGGCATGTCTTTCCATAAACCATGTGAAATAGAGTTAAGCCAATTGGAGCTTTATATGCGGTACGATACACCCACAAAGCTTCATCCAACTTTTGCGACCAATCCTTTTGCGAACTCGACACAATTTTTTTCCAAAATCCTTTTAATGTCACGATTCGACACCTCGGCTTGACCATTTGTTTGTGGGTGGTAGAGGTCTCCACTTTTTGCGTCACACCATAATGTTTTAAGACATTTTCAAGGGGTGTGTTGCAAAAGTATGACCCTTCATCACTAATAAGAACCCTCGGAGTTCCAAAATGGGAGAAAATATTTTTCTTAAGAAATTTGATCATTATTTTGCCATCGGCCTTAGGTGAAGCAATCGCTTCAACCCACTTCGAAACATAATCAACCACCACAAGGATGTATTCATTGGTAAAAGATGATGGAAATGGTCCAACGAAGTTAATACCCCAACAATAAAAAATTCTACCTCTTGCAATTTTTGAAGGGTCATTTCATCCTTTTTCTTATTTCCACCCATTCTTTGGCAAGTATCATAACTACGCACATGAAGATTTACGTCTTTGAAAAGAGTTGGCCAATAAAATCCTGATTGAAGGACTTTTATGGTCGTTCTCACACCATTGAAATGACCACCGTAGGGAGAGTTATGATAATGCCATAGAATGCTTTGTGCTTAGTCATTTGTTACAAACCTTCTAAACAAGTTATCCCCTCCTAACTTGAATAAGTAACATTCATCCCACACATAGTAATTTGCATCTGAGAGGAACTTCCTTTTTTGGTTCAAAGTTAGGTCCTCGGGTACCCAACCGGTTGCCTTGTGATTCGCAAAGTCCCCAAACGAAGACCGAACTTGGACTCAAAAGAGTTTTTCATCACGAATTTCTTCTCGGATTTCCTTTTCAGATTTGGTGACATCTACATTAATCAATCGTGACAAATGATCTGCTACCAAATTCTTGGATCCCTTTTTATCTTTTATTTCCAAATCAAACTCTTGGAGTAAAAGGATCCACCGGATGAGCCTTTGCTTTGAATTCGGTTTGGTAAGAAAATACTTTATCGTCGAGTGATCCATGTAGACCACCACTTTAGAACCAATGAGGTAAGAACGAAACTTTTCAAGCGCATACACTATAGCAAGCAATTTTTTCTCAATTGTGGTGTAATTGACTTGCGCTCATTTAACACTTTTATAACATAATGTATGGCATGATAGGTTTTGTCCTTCCTTTGCCCCAATACCGCTCCAACGACATAATCACTTGCATCGCACATAAGTTCAAAATTCAAAGTTCAGTTTGGTGCGATGATTATAGGAGCAGTAATGAGTTTTTCCTTTAAAACTTGGAAGGCACTAAGACAATTATCATCAAAGAATAATACTTGATATTTGTTGAGAAAATTGATCAATGGAATTACAACCTTCGCAAAATCCTTGATGAACCGCCTATAAAACCCCGTGTGCCCCAAAAAGCTACGGATTCCCTTAACGTTGGTTAGAGGAGGCAACTTTTTGATGAATTCAATCTTTGACTTATCAACTTCAAGGCCTTTGGAAGAAACTTATGGCCAATCACAATTCCCTTCGTTACCATGATGTGACACTTATCCCAATTTAAAACCAAGTTGATCTTCACAGACCTTTCAAGCATTGTTTCCAAAATTTTCAAACATAATTCAAATGACGCTCCAAACACGGAAAAGTCATCCATGAACACCCTCATCGTTTTATCTATAAGGTCGGAGAGGATAGCTTGCACACACCTTTGGAAAGTAGTCAGAGCATTACAAAGGCCAAAAGGCATCTTCCAGTAAGCAAAAATACCAAAGGGACAAGTGAACATCGTCTTCTCATGATCGGCCGAGTCAACCGCAATATGGTTGTACCCCGAATAACCATCCAAGAAAAAATAGAATTGTTGTCCGAATAATATATCAAACATTTGATCCATGAATGGGAGTGGAAAATGGTCTTTTCTCATTACGGTGTTCAACCATATATAGTCTATGCACATTCTCTGCCTCGTAAAAATCTTTGTCGAAATGAGCTCATTATTTTCATTGCGGATTACGATCATGCCACCTTTATTTGGAACAACACGCACGAGGCTTACCCATGGACTATCCGAAATCGGGTAGATCATTCCCACATCCAAAAGCTTAACCACCTTTGTACAAATAACTTCCATCATCGTAGGATTCAAGTGGTGTTGTGGTTGAGCTACCGCTTTTAAATTCTCTTCCATAAGAATCTTGTGCATTCAATAGGATCGACTAATTCCTTTGAGATTGGAAAGCACCCACACTAAAGTTTCTTGATTTCTTTTTAGCACTTGAATCAAACGGGTTTATTCATTGATTGACAACACATTGCTAATAATAACCGGTTTGTTGCAACTTTCATCAAGAAATGCATACTTAAAGTTAGAAGGTAGCACCTTCAATTCAAGTTGCACTTTCTCATCAATCTCATCTTTCTTTAACTCATCTTTCTCAACTTCCCATGGTTGCAACACAAAGGCTCGAGTACACCTTAGACTTTAGCGTGGATAGGCATTTTACTTCCATGTTATCTCACTATGATGAGTGGAGGTATGTTCCACACCTAGAGTGCGATCGTCTTGGAAATATTCTATGTGGGGATTTCCTCCACTTCAAGGTATGACCTTAACAGTTATGTGCATATGACGAACGATCATATAGGACCTTAGTGGAAACAACCCTCTCCAGTGATAATAGCGGCAGACCATATTTGTTGGCAAACCTACTCACATCCGAGGGCCCACTAGGAACTCGCGTAGAATGGCTTGGTTCTCTCATAGGAACTCAGATAAAGCAATTGTTTGTTTGACGATAGTACTGTATCCCAAGGGCTGAATGTACTATTGTTTCTCGATTTAGTGATTGAAGATGGGAACTTATGAGGGATGCTTGTTTTTCCCAGACTCAGCTAAGACCTCCCTGAGTAATACATCATGCTAAACTGATTCCCTGATATGGTTATCGCGGCATTTCTTGGAGATGGTGAACGTATTATGGATATTTGACTTTGAGAGTCTGTGATGTTGACCCGAGGTAGCATACCCGTGAGATTGGGAGGGTTTTACAGGTTTGTAGGAACCCTAAACTTTCAACATACCCTTTTCGCCAATGTTACTTTGTTATATGATCCAGTTCTATATGGTCCTTTGATTCTGACTTCCGGAATTGATGTACATGGATAATGTTATTATAACTCTTCACAGACACTTGGTTATCTGATCAAAACCAACACAGACATGTCACCAATCACATGTGTTGCATTGCATAACATCATGACATCATTAATCATTTGTGTTCCTTTTCATTCTCAGGGTTTACTTATTGTCTCCCAGTTCCGGTCGGACTTCTTTCTCAGAGATGGAGGACTTTAGGAAGAAGAATATTCATTATAATTTCTTTGACAGTAAGATAGAGATGATAAACCATATGGTGTCTCTTAACACCCTGCATCATATTGAAGATTTCCGGAAGGCTTACGGGGGTATTCTGGATATGGTGGTAGATTTGGATAGTTCTGAGCGAATCGTTATTCATACACTGCTGCAATACTACGACCCTCGGCTCAGATGCTTTACATTTCATGATTTTTAGTTGGGTCATCTGCTGGAGGAATATGCTTTGATCTTAGGGGTTCCTCTTCAGGATCAGGTTCCTTTCAACTCAGATATGACAAGACCTACGCCTGCCGACATTGCTGAAGCTCTTTATTTAAGTTCGGCTGTGGTATCTGCAAATCTGAATACTACCAAAGGCGGAATGTCCAATTTTTCTCTAGAATTCTTGGTGAAGAAGGGTAAGGAGCTTGCTGCAAAAGGAGGTAGAAGAGCACAAAGTCCATGCAGAGGTCAAGAAGGTCGAGTCTGAGCCTATTCCTAGCAAGGGAAATGAAAAGATCTTCCTACAGTAGATCAGTGAACTCCACGCTTGCTTCGATCAGAGGGATTTGCTCATACAAAAGCTCCTTGACGACCCAAGTCATTCGAATATCGCTCAGCTGTTCGAGAACGTCAAATGTCTTAGTTGGAGGCTAAATGATGTTGAGTTTCATAGGGCTTAGAATATTTTGTTTGTACTGGATTACCCACAGGCCTGTTGTGGGAATCTTGCACACTTCTGCTGTTGTGCTTATTGTAAAAACTTGGGCCCTTCGGGGAGATCCTTATTAATATCATGTTTCCATTTATGTGGTATGATTAAAATTGCTAATAGTTGCACCAACACGTGTTCCAGACACTGTTTTTTCAAAGTTAGCTAATTTGAGCTTCATATGATACTCTCTTCCCAAAAGTCAAACTTCTCACATGCCATATGAATTTTCTTATTCCTGAATACTGGAATGGGGACGTGAACAACCTTGAGAATGAAAGAACACATCATTTGCATTCATTCATATCATCTTTGCATTTTTCTTTTGCAGGTTATCTGGGTTTTCTTAACTTATATGTTTATTCAGGAAGGATTGTAAATCGTTGTCTTCATCGGCATGCCACACGTCGCAATCAAAGAAATGTCATGGACATTGTTCAAGCTGAGATGACTGAACTCCGTACGCGCATAAATGAATTCATGAATATGATGAAGAGGGTCACCCTAGGTCAACAAGAGTTGAGGGCTGTTGTCCAGAGGCTAGATCAACCGCATGTTGTCAGAGTTAATTTGGATGTGCAAGGTAACCCAGTTAACGCCGATGCTGGACCAATAGGAGCTAATGGTCCAACCCCATAGGGTATTCATATTTTGGTTCATAATGTAGAGGATAATCAGGCCGATCAGTTTTCCTTGCTGAACAAGGATTTGGGACTTGGTATGGGGGGTAATCATCGGGACTTTCAGATGCTAGCAGAGAAGGTCAGAGCTCTTGAGTGTAGAGATACCTTGGGTATTGATGTTTCCGACATGGGACTGGTGCAAAGTTTGATCATCCCACCGAAGTTCGAGTCCCCTGGATTTTACAAATACAACGGGAATTCATGTCCCAAGACTCACCTTCAGGCTTACTATCGCAAGATAGATGCCTATACCAAAGACGAAAAACTTTGGATGCACTTCTTCCAGGATAGCCTATATAGAGGTTCTCTTGAGTGGTACATGAAGTTAGAATGAACTGTCATGCAAAACAGGAAAGAACCCGGAGAGGCGTTCCTCAAGCAATACCAGTATAATATAAATATGGCCCCGAGCAGGACTCAGTTGCAGAGTCTATCCAAGAAAAATTCTGAGAGCTTCAAAGAGTAC
Organism: Lathyrus aphaca; assembly: GCA_963966055.1. NCBI lineage: Eukaryota > Viridiplantae > Streptophyta > Magnoliopsida > Fabales > Fabaceae > Lathyrus > Lathyrus aphaca. The sequence continues at coordinate 276,156,604 of OZ014520.1, read as the reverse complement.
GCGGAGAGGTGACGTGAGTTGGTAGCGATAGTACAACCACCCCTGCTCGAAAGATAAATGGTGAATCTATTCATGGATAACCTTATGTGGAATTTCATGGAACGTCTAGCAGGGTGTTCTTCAAGTGGTTTTTCCGATATCATACTGACTGGTGAGAGGGTTGAAAATTGGATGAAACAGGGAAAGATCCAAAGTGGTGGAGCTTCTACTTTTGGGACCAAGAAGCCATTTGCAAAAAGAAGGGAGGGAGAAACTGGGGAAGTGTACGCCCAGAGAAAGAGAGGAAATCATAATCCTTATTATCAAGCCGCATCTGTCACTATTCCTGCTATCACCAGTCACCAACAGCAACCACCGCATCAACGTCAGCAAAATTATTAGCAATAGAGAGCTCCCAGATCATACTATCCACCAAGGCCGAGAGATAGACAGTTCGAAACGCCCCCGATGTCATATTCACAAATGTTTCAGAATCTCCTTCAACTCCAAATGAAATAGCTAAAAACTTTGCAACCTCCAAAGCTATGGCAAATTCCCGAAGGGTATGTTGCCAATGCCCATTGTGAGTTTCATTCTGGAGCTCTGGGCCATACCGTAGAGAATTGTAAGTCCTTCAAACATCTAGTCCAGGATATGTTGGATTCTAAGGCGATAAAATTTGCTCCTACTCCTAATTTCCTGCAAAACCCCATGCTTCTGCACGGAAGAACTATGGGAGCCATAAATGACAATGACAGTTTGAATCTGGTTTATGATGATAATTCCTTGAGGACTCCACTACTAAAAGTAAAGGGATATTTGGCAAAGAAAGGTCTATTCCTAGACTATGGGAAAGGTTTCCCTGAATGCGAAGAATCTACCAATGGATGTGATAGGTTGAAATCAGGGATTCAGAAGATGATTGATGACAGAATCAGTCAATTTGACAGGATTGTTAAAGAAGATGAAGTTTCTACGGTTACCATCTATTATACCCCAATCGAAATTCCGGTGCCAGCCAGAGTAGCACCAGTCACGTTCACCACTCCAGGGCCTATGCTGTATCAAAGTGAAAAAGTCATCCGATTGCATTATAGGGCAGAGGTTTATTACAATGGACAGAAACAAGATATAACCACCTCTAACACATCTCAGCATCAAATCGAAAATGTAGGAGTCAGAGGATTCACGAAGAATGGAAGGTTGTTTGCACCTCAAACATTGAGGAATAACATAGTACCATCAAGTGATAGTGCAGATTCCCAGGCTAAAGCCAATGGTAAGCAATTTGTGACAAATGATGTTCCTATTCTGGATCCCAACACTACCTTTGACAAAGAAGCTGAGGAATTCTTGAGGATCATAAAGAAGAGCAACTACAAAATAGTCGACCATCACTCCTTCCAAGATCTCGATCTTGTAGTTATTGATGTGTTCTGAATCACATGGAAAGGTGTTGCTAAGAATTATAGATAATGCCTATATACCACTAGAAATATCGGTGAACCAACTCGAGATGGTTGTTGCTAGCGTGAGTACCAGTAACAAGTTAGGATTCACATATCTTGTTCTAACTGCCGAGGGGCGCAACCACAATAGAGCTTTGCGCATTTCGATGGAATGCAAAGGGGATGTTCTTTCCCACGTGTTTGTTGATATGGGGTCCTCCCTAAATGTGCTTCCAAAAAAGGCATTAATCAAGCCGGACTACGAGGGAGTGGTGCTCAAGCCAAGTGACTTGGTAGTCAGAGTGTTTGATGGTTCCAAAAGGTCAGTTTTTGGAGAAGTGGAATTACCGATCAAGGTAGGCCCACAAGTGTTCAACACGACCTTCTATGTCATGGACATCCAGCCGACATACATTTGTTTACTCGGGCATCCCTGGATTCATGCAGTCGGGGCAGTATCCTCGACTCTCCATCAGAAGCTAAAGTTTTTCAGGGAAGGGAAGATTGTCATAGTGTGTGGGGAATAGGACATCTTCATCAACCATCTATCGTCCTTCAAATACATGGATATGGACGGAAAGATATATGAGACCCCTTGTCAAGCTTTCGAGCCAGTCAAGACTGAAGTTGCATCGTCCTCAGCAGCGTCCTTTTTGGAAGAGAAAGAGAAGGGTGTATCTATCGCATCCTATAAGCAAGCTCGGATGGTGGTGGAATCAGGGGTCAACGAATGCGGGGGAAAGATGATAGAGGTCCCCAATAAGGATGACATGTTCGGAATCGATTACAACCCTGCTCAATCAACATCAGCTCAATGTTCCAGAGGTTGTAAAGGCCCAATCACGTTTTCTAGTGTTGGATGGGTGGACCACAACAGTATATGTGCTATTCATGAAGACATAATTGATAGTGACTACGAAATTGATGTGCATTTTCATTTTCATGTCTTTCCCACTCTCTAAAATCTAGAATGGAATCATCATTGATGCAGATTTACCCCAATGCGTCTCATCGATGATAATCTTGTTATGGCTCGATATGACTTCCACAATCTGATTTACCAAGACGACGAGGAAGGTGAGGGAGATTGTGAATTACCCGAGGAGTTATCCAGCTTGCTAAAGCAGGACGAGAGGGAGATTCAGCCACATGAGGGGGTTATTGAGATTGTAAATCTAGGCACTGAAGAAGCGAAGAAAGAAGTCAAGATCGGGGCTGCTTTAGAAGAATCCATGAAAGGCCAATTGATTGACATGCTCCGGGAATATGTTAACGTCTTCACCTGGTCTTACCAAGATATGCCAAGGTTGGATACTGATATCGTAATACATAAGTTGCCACTCCGAGAAGACTACCCGCCGGTAAAATAGAAACTGCGAAGAACTCAACCTGACATGGCAATAAAGATCAAATAAGAGGTTCAAAAACAGTTTGACGCCGGATTCTTGGCTGTTACGAGTTATCTACCATGGGTTGCCAACATCGTGCCGATACTGAATAAAGATGGCAAAGTTCGGATGTGTGTTGACTACCGAGACTTAAACAGAGCTAGTCCCATGGACGACTTCCCATTGCCACACATTGATGTGCAGGTTTATAATACAGCCCGATTTTCGGTGTTTTCCTTCATGGATGGATTTTTGGGCTGTAACCAAATCAAAATGTCGCTAGATGATATGGAGAAAACTACATTCATCACTCCTTGGGGAACTTTCTGCTACAAAGTAATGTCGTTTGGTTTGAAGAATGCTGGAGCAACTTACCAACGGGCAATGGTGACTCTCTTACATGATATAACTCATCACGAGATCGAGGTCTATGTGGATGATATGATTGTGAAGTCGCAAACTGAGGAAGAGAACCTAGTCAACTTGGCCAAGTGGTTTAACAGGCTACGGAAGTTCAGGCTGAGGTTGAACCCGAACAAATGTACATTCAGAGTGCGCTCCGGAAAGCTGTTGGGCTTCATCATAATCGAAAAGGGGATTGAGGTTAACCCGGCAAAGGTGAAAGCAATTCAAGAAATGCTTGATAAACTGGGAAATATGTGTGTGGCTTTTTAGGAAGATTGAATTACATTGCACAGTTCATCTCTCACCTAACAGCTACATGTGAACCGATATTCAAGCTCTTGAGAAAGAATCAGGATGTCAGGTGGAATGATGAATGTCAATTGGATTTCGACCGAATCAAAGAGTATCTACAAGAACCTCCAATCCCTGTACCTCGTGTTCCAGGGAGGCCTTTGATTATGTACCTTATAGTACTTGAAGGATCGATGGGTTGCGTTCTCGGTCAACATGACGAGTTTGGTCAAAAAGAGCATGCAATTTACTACCTTAGCAAAACATTTACCGACTGTGAAATAAGATACTCACTGCTCGAGAAAACTTCATGCTCCTTGGCATGTGTTGCTCGCTGTATAATACAATATATGTTGACTTATACGACCTTACTGATATCCAAAATGGATCTTGTCAAGTACATCTTCGAGAAGCCATCTTTGACCGGAAGGGTAGCCCATTGGCAGATGATCTTGACTGAATACGACATCTAGTATAGTTATCAAAAAGCTATCAAGGGAAGTGTATTATCGGATTATCTGGCCTAACAACTAATTGATGACTATCAACCAATGAGGTTTGATTTCCCTGATGAAGACATCATGTTCCTCAAATCGATAGATTGTGAAGAACCACTCTCGGAGGAGGGGCCAAACCCTGAATCCAAATGGATTCAGATGTTTGATAGGGCCGTTAACATGAAATGGCAGTGGAGTTGGTGTTGTCATTATCACACCAGAAGGAGTTCACATTCCATTCACTGCCCGGTTGACGTTCGAATGCACTAACAAAGAGGTAGAGTATGAAGCGTGTATAATGGGGATTAAGGAGGCGATTAATTTGAGAATTAATACCCTCGATATCTTCGGTGACTCAGCTTTGGTCATAAATCAAGTTAACAGAAGGTGGCTTGTTCATCAACCACCTTTAATTCTCTACAGGGATTACACCCGGAGGTTGTTGACATTCTTCACGGCGGTAAATCATCATTATGTACCTCGTGAAAAGAATCAATTCGTTGATGCTCTAGCAACCTTATCTTCCATGATTAAAGTTCAACATTGGAACTATGTGCCCAGGATTGTGGTGTCTCGCCTCGAAAGGCATACTTATGTGTTTGCAACTGACGGTGTTAATGATGATAAGCCTTAGTACTACGATATCAAACGTTTCCTGAAGAGTAGAGAATACCCGACAGGGGCATCGAACAAAGATAAGAAGACCTTGAGGAGGTTGGCAGGCGGGTTCTTCTTAAATCAGGATGATGTGCTTTACAAAAGGAACTTCAACATGGTTTTGCTCAGATGCGTGGATAGACACGAAGCATACATGTTGATGCAGGAATTCACGAGGGATCCTTCGGTACCCATGCAGGCGGGCATGGCATGGCGACGAAACTCTTGAGATCGGGATATTATTGGATAACTATGGAATCTGATTGCTGCAAGTACTCCCGCAAATGCCATAAGTGTCAAATTTATGCTGATAAGCTGCATGTGACTCCCAATCTGTTGAGTGTCATGTCTTCACCTTGGCCTTTCTCCATGTGAGGCATCGATATGATCGAAAAGATCGAGCCTACTACTTCCAATGGTCATCGCTTCATTCTGGTCGCCATTGACTACTTCACCATGTGGGTAGAAGCAGCGTCATGCAAATGTTACGAAGCAGGTTGTAGCCCGATTCATAAAGAGGGATATCATTTGTCGATACGGAATACCCGAAAGAATCATTACTGATAATGGTTCCAATCTCAATAACAAGATGATGGCTGATCTGTGTCGGGATTTCAAAATTGAGCATCATAACTCTTCTCCATACCACCTGAAGATGAATGGCGTTGTTGAGGCGGCCAACAAGAACATCAAGAAGATAGTACAAAAGATGGTTGTGACATATAAAGATTTGCATGAGATGTTGCCATTCGCATTGCATGGGTACCGAACATCAGTGTGCACCTCAACCGGGGCAACTCCATTCTCACTAGTGTATGGTATAGAGGCAGTCCTACCAGTGAAAGTCGAGATTCTTTCCTTGAGGATAATGATGGACGTCAAGCTTAATGAAGCTGAATGGATCTAGTCCAGATTCAATCAGTTGAGCCTCATCGAAGAAAATCATTTCGTAGTTGTATGTCATGGATAGTTGTATCAACGGAGAATGAAACGGCCGTTCGATCAGAAGGTGCGGCCTCGATGTTACATACCTGGTGACTTGGTGATGAAAAGGATCCTTCTTACTCAAAATGATCACATGGGCAAGTGGACACCCAATTATGAAGGACCTTATGTGGTTAAAGAGGTTTTCTCAAGCGGAGCCTTAATGCTAACCACCATGGATGGAGAGGACTTTTCATCCCCTATCAACACAGATTCAAATAGAAAATACTTTGTATAAAAGAGACCCACTGGACAAAAACAGAATAAAAGTCCATGTAAAAAAGGGCATCCCGATGAGCCAAAAACAGAATAAAAAGCTCGGGAAAAAGTTAGGGAAATAAACAAAAATGTACACCTGCTGAGTTGAAAAGCCACATTGGACAGCTCAGGAAAAAAAGGGTATCTCGGTGGACCGAAAACTTGAACGGACGATCCACGCAAAAGAGGGATTGAAATGAAAAACTATGATCTGCGAGATCTGTGACTCAGCATCTACAATCATGGATAACATGAGGGTTAAGAATTAGTCCAATCATCTTCCTCAAAAGCGAATTACATGGAGAGTCACGAGGACATACGGGTTATAGCCAGATTAGAACTTGATGAGATCCAATTTCACATTGCCATTACGATAGTTTACTTTTCCTTTTGTGAAATTTCCTCCTTCTAGGGATTGCTTCCCGGTGTAATACCTATTCACGACCATTTTTCAATCAATAAAATGTTTTTTATCCAATTGGTTCATTTGTTTTTGTTTTCATCTACCAATGATTGATTGTGCAAACGTGCGACAAATTATGATAAATATTGCATTATGAATACATTGATGCTTTATAATTCATGCTTAAGGATAAATCACTTGACAGGTATCTTAAATGTTGAGTAACAGGGATGGTCAATTCAGATCGTGAACCTGGGGTATGCAGGCTTATCTAACTTTCTCTCTTTTGCAGAACTATCTGTGTGTTCAATAATATGCAGGTACATAGAGGCAAAGTCGTTACCAGCACAAGGTACCAAGGATCCTTTTCTCGGCAGGCTCCATCTAGCAATATTCCTCAGCAAGTCCCAGTGGGCTATGTCTCCAGCATGAGACGATTTATGTTCTCTCATCCCCAACATGAGACGTTTTACATCTCTTATCCTCAGCAAGAGGCAATCTAAAATCCTTATCTTCAGCATCCCCGGTGGAGTCGAAGATCGAAACCTTCCCCCAACTAAGTCAGAGCAGGATGATTGAACATGTGGTAGTCCCCAAGAGGATCTATTCCCCTTACAGTGAAGTATTCCTAGCAGGTAGTTGAATGCCTTGTTTTCCTCATAGGGTCAGAGTTATGAGAACTATTTCCCCAGTAGAGTCGGAGATTGAAGCTTTCCCCAGCGGAACGACAAAAGGTTAATGATGTTCTCCCCAAGCAGAGAGTTTTTCCTTCCCTAAAAAGGAGGTATTCCCCACCAGAGTCTTCTTATTCCCAGCAGTACATGAAGATTCCTTATTCCCTAGCAGTGGTGAAGATAGCGAGAAGTTAGATGGTTTCCTTCTTACACTATATTGTTTGCAATCTTCCCTAGTGAAGTCACCAAGAAAAGTCTAGTCCTTATTAGCATCTCTTCCCCAGACAAAAGACTTTGTACCTGAAGGATTCCCAACATATTTTTTCCTCAACGGAGTATCATCATACCCTTCCCTCAGCCAGGTTAGGAGGTTTTTATTTCCCCAATGGAGTTCTACGGGTGAAGTACCTTCCAATCAAGTTAAAACCAATTAAGATTCTCCACAATAGAATCCTTATTCTACCTCAAAGTCCAATTTATTTTTGGCAAGGGTGCAAGTTCAGAGCCAGTGTATCACAAACAATATCCCCTGCAGAGTTGCTCTTCCCTTGGGATTCATTGAATCAATGCAGTGATTATCTCTTCCCTAGCAAAGCGGCTGGAGAGGCCTGTTATTTCCTCATTAGGAGATCACCCTTGCATTTTCATTTAGTAATCATCATTACATTTTCATCCTCTAAAGTGTAGCATTTCCATTGTTATGGAGCATTACGCCATGAAAAATCCAAACATATGCGTACGAAGCATAAGCTAGTTTTTGTACCTTGAAGCAAAAGCCCGGAGTGTTATTTCTTCAATCAGACCAAAGGTGTCCTCACATGATCTTATTGTGAATTGTCATTTGAGGATGGCATTCTCTTCTTCAAGTCCTTCTGAGATTGTTCTTGTTATTGTGGTTATCATTCGAGGATGGTAAATCGTTTCAAGTATATTGATCAAGGTCAATATGTCTTTTGCAGAGTCTTTATGAGGTTAGTCTTTGTGTTTTTGGTTATCGACTGAGGCTGGTATACCATTGTGATCCCATTCGAGGATGGTGTCGTGCTAGATCTGAGGATCCTATTTTGAAGTTGTCATTTGAGGATGGCATTCTCTTCTTCAAGTCCTTCTGAGGTTGGTCTTGTTGTCACGGTTATCATTCGAGGATGGTAAATCGTTTCGAGTATATTGATCGAGGTCAATATGTCTTTCATAGAGTCTTTATGAGGTTGGTCTTTGTGATTCTGGTTATCGATCGAGGTAGATATAACATTGTGATCCATTCGAGGATGGTGTCGTGCTATATCTGAGGATCCTATTTTGAAGTTTTCATTTGAGGATATCATTCTCTTCTTCAAGTCCTTATGAGGTTGGTCTTGTTGTTATGGTTATCATTCGAGGATGGTAAAACTGTTTGGAGCTTATTAATTGAGGTCAATATTTCCCCTTTGCAGAGTCCTTCTAAGGTTGGACTTGTTGTTATGGTTATCATTTGAGGATGGTAAAATTGTTTTGAGTTTATTGATTGAGGTCAATATTGTTCCCCGCAAAGTCTTTCTGAGGTTAGTCTTTGTGTTTATGATTATCGACTGAGGCCGGTATATTGTTCTGATCCCATTCGAGGATAGTTTCGTGTCAGATCAGAGGATCTTATCGTGAGTTATCATTTGAGGATGACATTCTTTTCTTCAAGTCCTTATGAGGTTGGTCTTATTTGATGCAGTTATCATCTGAGGATGATACGACATATGTAATTTAGATTATCATTCGAGAGTGAAATTCATTTCCGAACGTCTGAGGTTGGTATGCCCGCTTTCGTGTCCCCTTTTATGGTGTTGCTCGCAGTTGGAATTTGTTTATCACACTCTCTGTCACCCACGGAGTACAAATTTTCCGGTTTATTCGGGTATTCAATCTCTCCATACAATACGTTTGAAAGCCATTTCTATCACCCATTCAGGTCTACAATGATTAAATAGGGGCAGTTGTAACACCCCAAAATTTGCCCTTATTTATCATCGATTTTGAGTAGCTTATGCTTCGTTCCCACGTCATCTTGCATACTCATCCATACATTGCATAAATAATAAATAAATGAATAAAAATAGAGCATGCATCATCGGTCGAGGCGCGGGGCATGTGATCAAGGGTTATTTGGCAATTATCAGGTCTCAGAAGAAAAATAATCTTAGAACACATGACTTAGACCGGATATCCAAGATCTCCCACCAACAAGAAGAAACTTTCAAATTTTGGTTTAATTATTGGTTACTGCATAGGTAGTAACCCGTTACTTCATGCAAAAATAAATAAAAAATTCAAAAATCAGTTAGTTGCTTGTTCCACCACCTTCCATTTCCCTTTGTTTTGCAATTTCTACCCAATTCTAGAATCTTCTACCACCTTCCAAAGAAATATTCTAAGAATATGCCAATGGAATATTTTAGGAATATTCCCAACTAACTTTAACTAACCTTTAGCTTAGGTTCCAAGCCTAAAGCCTAAGCCTCACATCTAACCCAAACCTATCTCTAAACCTAACACCTATATAATCATTTCCCTCCAAACCTCACAAAACGAGACTTCATTTTTCACCATTTTCACAACTTCTCTCAATTCTCTCATTTTCTCCATTCCCAAACTCACACCAAAGCTTCATCATCATCAAGATTCTTCAAGTTTTGCATTGAAACTTGAATAATCGGAAGCTAAGCCTCCATCATCGCACCGATTTTGCGGATTATCGAAGAAGTTGCTACGGTTTCGGTGTTTATTTCACCATCTCGGAAGTGCTTTTCGAAAATTGTGATCAACCACATTTATTTAGCGCATTCTCGGATAGAAGCTTTGGATCTCCGGTTTTCTCTTCTTTTGTGCATCATTCGACATTGCAACAATTGCCAAAGCAAGCCTCCGCTTTGTAGGTTGGTGAATTCGTAATCACTTCTCGTTTTAACTTATTTGTCTTCATCTCGCTTCGTGCATTCTTTGTGTTTTCTCTTTTTGATACGTTAATTGATTTGATCATAGAAGTTAGAATAGTGATGTGATTGTGGTTTAATTGGTATTGAATTGCAGCATTTAGGTTTAATTTTCGTGTTTAATTGATAGGCCTTATGTTAGAGCTTATTTGAATAAGTTGCTACTGGTTTTTACATGAAAATGCAGAAATTTTTTATTCTGGTCTCAGAGTAGCCGGTTACCACATAGGTAGTAACCGGTTACTTGTGTTAAATTTTGTAGAAACCCTGTTTTTTGAACTGGTAACCAGTTATTGCATAGGTGGTAACCGGTTACTACTGAACCAGAATGAAAGATTCTTGCTTTTTCTTGCATTTTTTATATCCATTCCCCCTCCAATCATCATGGATCTTTAAGATATGACCCTAGGGAATTTTTAGGAGTTGTTTAGGTGCAGGTGTGTGTATTTTTGAAAACTTTCGACGTGCATTTCATTCGATTCCGATTTTTTACATAATTGTTGAATTTGTGTTCATAACATGTTGTAAATGTTATTTGCATGGTTGAGCATCATTGATAGCATGTTAATGAGTGTTTATAATTCTGTTTTGCATTGTATTTGTGATCCATGCATGTTTCATACGTTTGTGCCATAGTTGGAATGTTGCATATTGTTTGAAATTGCACAATTCACGTATTTGCATTCATTTTTTATTGTTTGTTTATTGCATTCCATTTTTGATGTTCATTTCAGGTTGTGATGCATTAAAACGTATGTTCATTCCATCGTTTGTTTGCATTAAAGTTTCATTTTGCATATGTTTGATTTTGTATGGGAAATGCAATAAAGTTTGGTTAAATGTTTGCATGCTCACACTCATAATAATCATGTTGCATTCATTAATGAATGTAGTATTTTGTATATTCATGCATTATGATTCATGCATTTGCATTTGAAAAATGATTAAAATCTGCCATGTTCATCGCAACATTTTAGAACAAAAACTGTAAAAGTATGTTGCATTGTTATGTTTTGACACTTTTTACACCTATTTTCATGTTGTTTGGTAGCTGTAATAGGTTGTTTGCATTATTAGTTACATTTGGTAACTGATTGTGTGTTAGAGAGTTGTATTAGCTGATGACTTTAGGCTTTGCTTAGCTTTTAGGCATACTTGGAATTAGGTTTGAGGCTCGTTTAGGTCGTTTTCATGTTAGGACATGTTGGGTACTTGATTACCTCTTTCCTTTTATCCATTTTGGTTTAATTTTACTAACCTTTGTTTTGTAGGGAGTTATGGTAAGCCATGTGTGTGGAGGGTATCCCATATACAACTTTTTCCTTATCCTTTTAAAATTCAAAGTGTGATTGCGATAAGCATTTGATGCTTCTTCGACATTTCACTTTCTTCATTCCCTTGGAGGTTTAATCTCATCTTCAACCCCTGAAGTGAGTTAGAACTTGCTTTCTTTTTCTTTAGGATTAGAAAACCTCATTAACCATAGGATCTCCATAACATAATAACTAGGGTGAGTCTTAGTTTCCCCTAGTTTTTGTCCTTTCTCGATTTGAGTCTTCTTTCTCATATCTAAGCAAAAATAAAATACCTAATAAATGTCGAGCTTTCTCATGTGCCAGGAGACTTTTCCATGGGGTATTTGCATGCATTCCATCTCGGGATGAGGTGTAGGATATCTATCATGATGAACAAGTTTTAGCATGAGGATGTTTCACAAACAACAAAAGCAAAACACTTTTTCCAAGAGACAGTAAACCAATAAAAAGAGTCTTTCCTACGGGAATTCTCTTCTCATCTCATTCACTTTAAATGCGAACTCGCTACGACTTTTCTATTTGCAAGATGGTAACGCACTCGTCGAGGTGAGATTGCAACACCTGAGCATAGGCATAAGCAGTTCAATTCGTAAAAAACACAAACAAAAGTTCTCGCCTTAGTTAGGAGAACTACATCGACTCTGATTCTCATTTCCTATGAGATACATAGGCAGTGAGGTATGGCCCATTCAAGTACATTCTTTATTTTCCCTACATTTTTCCGTACCTTTTCATTCTCTCTTTCCAGTTCTCTCTCATTCCAACCCCAGTAGCAGTTCTTTTATTCATCAACGGTATTATTCCTCACCCTTTGAAACAAACAAACAAGCATGGATCCTGTCGGGTACGGCGGACGATTTGGGATGCTAATACCTACCTAGTTCGTAATAGACTCCTGAACCTAATTATTTCATTCGTAGGACCTTGTCCTTTACTTTTCCTTCAGTTTGTGCAACATTACCTTTCCCATTCATTCGGGATAAAAATGTCTGGTTGGCGACTCTACCTTTTCCGCACCACTTTCGCATTTGTACCAGGATGGAAATCCCGAGAGCGACAGATAGTTCTGCAAGTTTTAAACTCTTATCCTTTATGAACGCTTATTTCGAGTATAATCAAATACCCATGGCCAAAAAGGATAAGAGGCACACTACCTTCATGACCCCGTCAGACAACTATTACTACAACGTAATGCCCTTCAGACTAAAGAACGTTGGGGATATGTTTCAATGTGTGATGAACAAGGTCTTCCAATCACAGATTGGGGACATGCTTGAAGTTTACATGGATGACATAATCGTCAAGTCCACCCAGGATTCCGATCACACATCCCACATCCAAAAAGTCTTCGACCAATCGAGGAAGTGCAGAATGCGCTTTAACCCTGAGAAATGCACATTCAGCGTAAGAGCAGGGAAGTTCCTTGGTTTCTATCTGATAGAGAGAGGAATCGAGGCCTAAGACACTATTTCCTGGCACACATTGTGGTCGTACGAACCAACCAACCTATCAAACAGTTGTTTGCCCGAGCAGATATGGATGGCAGAATATTGAGATAGTCACTAGAGATTTCCAAATTCGATATACACTAAGAAAGTAGAAAGGCTCTAAAAGCTCAAGGCTTGGCTAATTTCATGGTCGAGATGACGCCCGCGGAGACCGCCCCTAAATGCGCCCATAAGTGGGTTATCTATGTCGACGGAGCATCTAGCCCCTCAGTAGCGGGGTAGGAATCATCTTCGAAAACGAAGAGGGACTCACAATACAAGTATCCTTGGTTCTCTCTTTCCCAATGTCTAATAACCAGGTTGAATATGAAGCTTTCCTGGCAGGACTCCGCTTGGCCAAAGACATGGGCGCGCAGGATATAAAAATTTACACTAATTCCCAAATCGTAGCATCACAAGTCAAAAGAGAGTACCAAGCTAAAAAGGATCATCTGGTCGAGTATCTGGAATTGGTACAACAGAAGTTGGTACAGTTCAGGTCTTTGGAAGTCCAGCACATCCCCGTGAATGCAATTCGCGAGCGGGTGTCTTGGTAAAACTAGAGAACACGTGAAGGAAATGGGGGAACAAGTCCGTCATCCAAGAAAAACTTTCACGCCCTAGCATTGAAAAGTCCTCTGAGGTCATCAACATTAATGTCATAGGTAACAGAAATTGCTGGATGACTCTAGTATACCACTACCTAACAACAGACGAGTTTCCCGAAGACAGCAAGAAGGACATCACCACCAGACGTCGTGCATCCTCCTATGTTCTGGTAGAAAACAAGCTTTATCGTCGAGGATTCTCCATCCCACTTCTCAAGTGCGTCGAGGAAGAAAGCATGTCAGACATCTTGCACGAAATACACGAATGTATAAATGCACAACACTTAGGAGACAGATCCTTAGCCTGAAAGTCATTAAGGGCAGGCTACTATTGTCCGACCATGCAAAACGACTCCAAAGAACACGTGAAGAAATGCGATAAATTCCAACATCACAGTGAGATGCACCTCGCACCACCTGACATACTTAAGACGATGTCGTCGCCATGACCGTTCACATAGTGAGGAATGGACATCCTCGGTCCATTCACGATAGGTTCTTTTCAAAACAAATATCTGATTATGGTCGTTGACTATTTCACCAAATGGATAAAAGTCGGGGCTCTATCCAGAATCATCGCACTCAACATATTGCGGTCTTATAAGAGAAACATCTTAGCCAGGTTCGGTGACCTCAATCCTTGATACCGGACAATAACACACAATTCACCGACAGGAATTTCCAAGATTTCATCACTAAGATGAGCACCAAGAAGCACTTCGCGACACTCAAGAACCCCCAGAATAACGGGCAAGTCGAAGCCGCTAACAGGCTTATTTTGCGAGGCCTTAGATGAAGACTTGGTGAGGAAAAGAAAAGATGGGTCGAGGAACTCCACAATGTGCTATGGGTCTACCAGACGACTCCACATTCGACCACCGGGGAAAATCCATTCCGCATGACATATGGAACTGATGCAATCATTCCCATAAAAATCAGAGAACCTTCTAGGAGGACAGAGTCTCCCCTAGAGGAAGAACTCAACGAAGAAGCATTGAGAGAAGAGCTCGACCTAGTCGAGGAGATCCACTCAACGAAATCTCTCCGCGAAGAATCCCTAAAAATAATATCACAATGTACTACGACGCCAAGTTTATCAAATGACAATTCCAAGTAGGCAGTCTTCTCCTATGCATAAATCAGAAAGATTCACGCGAAGACAATCTCCCTGTGAACTTGGAAGGCCCATATTGGGTCAAGTCAAAAATTGGCACAGGAGCCTACTACCTCGAAGAACTGAATGGAGAACCATTTGTTCGACCACGGAACACTGAAAAGCTTAAACAATTTTACAGATAAGTCCTACTAAAACATTAAATAGTTGTCGACAGATCTACCTCGCTAATGGAGGGGAAACGCCCGATCACAGGGATGTACTGTGGTATAAGTACAACCCTTAAAAACAACGTAAGTGAACTCTTTCCCAATTAACAGACAGATGATTCTCCCAACGAGGACGCCTTGAATGAGCTTCGTCATTGTCATACCAATGTGACAAAAACCTAGCTCGCAATGGAAAAGGTCTAAGCCTTAAGAAACTCGACCGACCCCTTGACCCCCTTTCAACGATAACAAATCTCACTCCTCGACAAGTTCCATACACTATCGAGTTCATCAAAACATGTCGAGCATATCCCCAATTCAATAACATAAATATTTAAAGCATACATATTATGAATAACAATGCACGAACAAGAAGATAAGAGGGTAATAATTATATAAATCAAAAAGCCGACCATGAGGCCAGACATTGTCATAAGTTACACAAAAAGGGACTAAGTCCCATAAACCAAAATATTAAGTGGCACGCAGGCAAAGATAAACAAGGCATGCAGGCTAGAACTTTACTCCCCGTTAGGAGGGATGACCAACCCTTCTCCACGCGATGCAAGGGAATAATACCATCCACGGTCATCTCCACCCCAGGGTTATTCACCTTGATCTACTAGACAATATTGTGGAAGCCAAAGGAAGCTATTGCCAAGTTGTCTTGCGCAAGCATGCGAATACGAGCAATCAACTTAGCCTGCATTGTCATGGCCACCTTGTCTTCCATCTCACCTTCCCCGACTGCGAACTTACTTTCCACCTCTACAACCCGCGTCTTCAACTGCTCATTCTCGGAGGACATGCCCGCCATCTTCTCTCTGATCTTAGTGACTTCCCTCATCAACTCAAGCTTGCTCTTATAATGTCCACGTGCTTGAAGATAGTCGTTGTCAAGATGAGCGTTTTCAATATCAAGCTCAGCAAGTTTGTTCTTCACAGTTTCGAAGTCCTTGAGAGGGATAGTCTCTGCGTCATTTAAGCTCAGGGAAACTTCAAGGATCCTTATCATCCCTATGACATCCTAGCATAGCTCAGACCTCATAACCTTGCAGTCAGCAGTAAGAATGGCTGTAACATCCAAGTTGCGGACCGGAACGGACGACCCTTCATTAAATAGCGACCTCTAAGTCATGCATTGAGAAAAGACGGATGTGCCCGTAGGAACAACCACTGTTCTTGGCGGGGAGGTATTCACGTCAACCCTTTTCCTATTTCCCAAAGGAGAGGCTCCAGCCGAAGTGTTGCCTGAAGAGGGAGTACCCAAGACAACATACCCCTCAAGCATATTCTGATCCTTGAATGCCTCAACCTTGCCCTTCAGACCCTTCTTCAGATTCCCCTTGTTAGCTTTGACAAGGTGCTCATGCATCTCGGCCATTTTATCTGCAAAACAAAAAATACAAGTCAGACTCGAGTTGAAACCTCAGGCACAGGGCAACAAAACTAAAAGTTCCACCTAAAAGCTTCAGCGTAGCATTATCATTCGGGCAACTTAGGAGTGCCTTGGTACTAGGGGTGTTCGCGGTTTGGTTTGGATCGGTTTTGAAGCAAAATATCATCCGATCCAAATGTAAATTTACTTGCGGTTTGGTTCGGTTTTGGATGATTAGTCAGAAAAATCTGATCTGATCCGATCCAAATTACAAATTATATTTTTTTAATATTCTAAAAGTACTAATAAATAGTAAGTTTGATATAATATATAAATATACCATATCAAAAGTTAATATTACAAGATGAAAAAATAAAAATAAATTAGACTAAATCAAACTAATAAATAGTATTTAAAAAAATAAGTATCATATAATATTAAATTAACGCAAATATATACTAATAACAAATAAATAAGAAAAAATTATATATACATGCGGTTTGGTTTTGTTTGGTTTGGATCGATTTTAAAAAATCAATCTGAAATCCGATCCGAACCGATCGGTTTTTACAAAATGACATCCAAATACATCCAAAAAATTCGGTTTTTTGCAGTTTTCAGTTTTTTTGGATCGGTTTGCAATTTTTATTTGGATTGGTTTAGATTTGAACACCCCTACTTGGTACTAATTATCCTAGTTTGGGTGGCCAGTGTTTCGTCGGGTTTCAAGAGTATATGCCTGTCTGAGTCCATGGGGTCCAAAAAGTGGAAACTCAAAACAAAACCCACAAGCGTCTTTTAAGACATAGTATCGTCAGCACTAAGGTCCTCAGTTTTCCTTATTTAATAGTCACTACCATGTTGAAAGTGAGAATCCACCCACTCCAACGAGAAGTAGGCCACCATCCTCTTACGACCATCGATAACCTCTTTGTAGTAAAGTGAATCCTTAACCACCTACGTGCAAGGTTGGATTACATAGAATTTGTACATAAAATCACGAACAGAATCCAAGTATGCCTTGAAGAGTCTGCTCGTCTGCTTGAACGACACCCATTTGTGTCGACCCTCTTGAGACTTCCTTTGAAGATGGAAGACCTGAAGAACAGGATCACGGCCGCACCTATCTCTAAGTAACGACTCACTAGCTCGAACGCCTTGATAAACGCTAAGGCATTAGGATGCAGCTAAGAGGACACGAGCTTGAGGAGTGTAAAAATGGCCTCCTAAAAACACGTGAAGGGCAAACGGTACCCGGCTTCGCAAAATGCAAACTCGTACATAAGGAACTAAAGAGATGGATAATGCGAGCATATCCTATGATCGGGATTTGGAGGCAAGGCCCACCAGTTCATGGGATCCCCCTTCTTCCTCCTTTCAATTCGGTTCCATGCATTTGAATCATTCACAGCGAACTGGGAGGTCGTTTCTTAAGGCTCCTCCATGATCCATGATTTATCGGTAGTGGGGACGTCCGTGACACCCTGAGCTTTGCCTGAAAAACTGTCTTCTAGTCAATGGTTGGCTTTTCGACTCCCTTCACCTGAAAAATGGAGGAAATACAATGAATTCGACGATCTCAAATCCACCCTTCCACTGCGAGTCAAGTGAAAGGGAGACGATTGTGACCGAGGATGGGTCCCCAGCTCGACCCCTTTTCTAGATAAAAACTAAGGGAACAATTCCGGTATGTCGAAATCATCCTCGTGAAAAGTAGCTTCATCCTCGACTATAAGAGTAAGGAACCTACCGGGGAAAAGTCCCCCATACATGACCATCACCTACAACGGCCTAATTCTCGGTCACTAACACTAAATTATCCTAACCATAATTTAACAATGATCAAGGATTAGACTATTCGTCTTCTAAAAACATAACCCTAGTGTCGCTCCCAATAAATGGGGAATAGGCCCAGATAAAGGTGCAGACGCGAACGGTCGGCGAGAAGGAGATGCAAGAACACACAGCCGTGAACTCACTGGAGATGAATAGAGTCGCCAGCTAGGCATTTTTATCCCGGAGGAAAGGTAATGCTGCATAGACCTAGAAAAAGATGGATAAGACGGTTTGCGAACCAGAAAGACTGAGAAAGGGGGTTGGTTACAACCTGGGAAGGTATTAGCACCCAGATTGTCCGTCGTACTCGACGGGATCCACGCTTAAAAGATTTGTGTTTTAAAGGGGTAGTGTCAGTGCAATTTGTGTATAAAAGAGCTGGAAGAAAATGTACAGGTGTCAGTGTAAAAGAAGTGTGAAGTGTATATATGCAGTGTCAGTGTAAGAATGAGAATGAACTGCTTATGATAATGAGGCCAAAAGAATGAAGCTGGAAAGAGGGGGAATAAAAGAGACTTTTGTTCGATAACCGTTAAGTTATGCCTACGTATCCTCTCGTGCAATGAGGAAGTCAGAACACCGTAGTTCGACCCAAAGAGACTGAAAGATGAATTGACTTGTGAACTGCTTACTTGTCTATGCTCAAGTGTATGACCTGTCTGGCTCAGGTGCAAACTGTCTTGCATTAGACGGAAGAAGCAAGTTCTCGTTTGTGAGTGAATGAGATGAGAAAAGAATCCTGGAGGAGACGATTATTGTTTGTTTTTGTGTTTTCAGTCTTTTATTGCTTTTTGAAGTTTGTCATAAGTTAATGAGCTTAAGTCTAAACCAATGGATTTAGTAAACTCATCACATCTTCCCTCTGATTAGGGGTAATGAGAATACCTTAAGTGTGAAGTCAGATTCTCACACTTAATCACCTTTGGGGTAGGATTAAGATCATCAACCTACTTATGATTATTTAGATGTTTTTGTTGTTTTTGTTTAGTGTTAAGTAATGAGGTTAAGCCATAATCAGGGATTTAACAGACTCATTACACCATCCTAATAGAAGGATAATAGATGAGAATGTTTAAGCTGAGGAAAGCTCCTCAACTTAATCCATGATTAGGGATTAAACTCATGACCAAACAAGCCTTTATTAAGTGGATTTTATTTAATGGTATGATGATGAAGTGAATTTTATGATTTGTAAGACAACTTGAGGGGGACTTGTCCATTAACACTAGGGTTAGTCCTTCTTAACCAGTTAAGGAAGAATTAGAACCCTAATGCAAGGCCCAAGTTACAAGCTTGATGTCTTGATGATTATTAAATGAATTGATTAGAGGAGTTAAACACATTAAGGGTTTAACACTTAGGATTAAAGTTATACACTCCATCCCAAGAGAAGGATGCAGGCATAAGCTTAATCACAAAGCCTTAAAGCCTTTAGGGTTTAGTCCCTGATTATGAGATGAGAGGAGAAGACTCAAGAGAGACACAAAGGTAAAACTAAGAGGGGAGACTAATCAAAACCCTAATCATTGTCATGCTTGGTTGTTCCTAAGGTTTGTGAGGTTTTCAAGAGAAGTCTTCAATGGAACCACCAGGAAGCAGATGAAAGGATCAAGAGAAGCAAAGCAACTTGCTTCATTCAAGAAGTCAAGTCACTTGAAGAAACAAAGTGGGAAGAAGAAGAATGAGCAAGCTCAATCTCAAATACATATCAAAATGCAGCATGGATGCAAGAGAGATGAAAAGAAAAGTTATGAGAAGTGAAGGCAAATTCACTTCTCAAAGTCACTTACCACCTGAAAGGTTAGAAAAGAAATGCAATGCAATGCTAAATGAGATGAAATGGTATGATGAGAAACAAAACCCGAAGCAATTACATGATGCTAATTATGTTATGAGATGCTACAAACATGAGGCAGCACATGGAAATGATCTTACAAGTTCATGAATGCAAATGAAACAAGTTTAAGAAGCCAAGAACATACATGGAAAGTTATGAAGTGCACATGGCATGCAACATGGCAAATACATGATGCAATGATCAAAAATGCCTTCAATATGTCTTATGATGTCAAATGAATCAAATGGATACTTGAAATGTCATGGCAAGTCATATTATGCAAGAAGATGCAAGATGGATGCATATGGAAGCCCAAATTAGGGTTTATGATCAATGCAACAAACAAAAACCAAAACCAGAAGCAAACAACATTATAAAAAATTGAAAATGCACTCAAAGGACCCCTAATCCTATACTAACCCAATGCCCAAAGGATAAGTTTCAACTCTTAACCAATTTCAAGTTATGGTTTTCTCAAGATTTCTAGGGTTTTAGGGTTCCCAAACAAGAAAATTACCAAACAAATTGAAAATGAAAGATCAAATCATGGCCATTTAATCTCACAAACTACATGCTGAACACAATCCAATGCAAAAAGAATCAATGTCCAACTCCCCATGGATAGACATAAAAGATTTTTGGAACTTTGGATCAAATTAATGCATAAAAATGATTTTAATTCAATGGAAAATTCTCAAAATGCATCAAGATCAAAAAATAAATTTGGTTTGAAGGTTGGACAATGTTTCTAAATGTCTTAGAACATTTCATGAATTTTTTGGGGATTTTTAAATACCTAAAAGTATTTTTAATAAATTAATTCTCATTAATCAATTAAAAATAAACTTTTAAATATTTAAAAATACTTTTTTAATGATAAAAATGAAAATAAAAATATTTTTGGGTTTTAAAAATTAATGAAACTCTTGACAAAAAGTTTCATAATTTTTAAAACAATTTTGCTATTTTAAATAAATTATGTAAAACAAATGAGAAAAAATGAAAATAAAATGAATTTAAATGAATTATTGAAGAAGTCAACAGATCCTAAGGCCTGGATTCAAAGTCACACGCGCGGGAATTGACTTGGCGCCACATCCAAGGGCCAGAATTCAAAATCAGCTAATTAATGCTTATGCCCTAATCCTGCCGTTAATCACTTTCAGATGACCGGAACAGTGTTCCGGTCATCTTCTCCGTTCATCCCAAAAACCAAACTCTCTCCACATGCATCTAAAATGAATTTTAAAAACACAGGAATGATCCCCAATCACTCACGAATCAAAACCCTCAATTAAAACATATTTATCATTCCAGAAATGGCTGAATCGAAGCAAACAAAATCTAGGGCAAAAAGTTTCAGAGACTGATTAAACTCTCAACTCTCCACCATTTTCAAAACTAAAGACATATCCATGATCAGGAAAGCATATAGAACAACTTAAGAACTTAAAAAATGATTTCTGGAAAAAATGTTCTTGAGCTACCTGAGTTTCGAATCTTTCAATCCTGCAACTTTCTGCCCTCTTCCTTTGATGCAAACCAACCCCTTTAGTCCCTTGATGATGTCTGGATGCTCAGCCAGAGTTTAAGTTGGCTGGTTGAGGAGTTTGCACAGCTTCTGCTCAAGCTCAGGTGAACATGGTGTTGGGGATTCAGGCTGTTTCAGGCAAAGGTGAAGGGTTCTTCATGACCAGGATGATGAATGGAGAAGGTTTATGAAGTTTGTTCAAGTGTTTGTGGCCTGTGGAGTGAGTTTCGAAAGCTTTGGCTTTGAGAGTGAAAAATGGAAGAGTGATGTTCTTGCTTGGTTCAGGCCTAAGTCTTGCTGGTTTTGGCTTAGTGAAGCAAGGTGAGTTGATCAGTGAAACTGGTTTTTGTGTTTGTGAGCTGTATGGAGAGATTCGAAGAGTTTTGCTTGAAGGAGTGAGTTTGTGTATGTCTTGCTAGGGCTTGTTTCAGGCTGGCTCCTTGTGTGAAATGGCTAGCAAAGGGATAGTATAAACAACTCCAATTGGTCAGATGATGTGACTTGTGCTTTTGTGATTGGTAAGTTAACTTTTGCAAAAAGTCCACTCTTGTGTAAGAGAAAGCATGGGCAACTTCTAGGCTAGTACAAGTGTATGGGCTGGCGCAGCATGGTGTGTGTGTGAGGCTAGGGTGGTTCAGCAGCCAAGGCAACAAGTTGGTGAAAGTGTGATGATGGTTTTGCAAGTTGGTCATCTTTGGTTCACATGTAACTTTCTTGCCTTACAAGCCATAAAACATGAGGAAACCTTGGTCCAATCTGAACTTTAGGACTTACATGATGCTTGTGTAATGGTTTGATGTCAATTAGAAGTCACAAGAATGCTTAGTACATGAAATTGCAAGTTTCTCATTTGAGGCATAACTTGAAAATTAGTGATTTTTGCCAACTTTGACACACCATAACTTTTGATCCAAAATGAATTAGATCATGTTCTTGTACTTTTTGAAAAGGGAAAGATCTAATCTACAACTTTCATGACCAAAGTTTTTCCATTTGAAGCATTTTTGGATCAAAAAGCAAGGCTTGAAAAGTGGCCTAAAATGACATATTCTTTAAAAGTCAACTATGCCCAAAAAAGTCAACTTTGCAAAAACTTGTAATTCTTGAATTTTGTGAACTTCAACCTTCTTCCATGATCAAATAAAGATCATATACACTCAAAATGATGAAGATCACCCCTTGGTTGGGTCATTGGGGGCCTCAGATGCCCTGATTTTGTACTGACTTGTCCAGAAAGTCAACCCTTGATCAGATGACTTCCCCATGGAATTTCTTCATGAAAATTGATATGCATACTCCCTATACCATATGGAGACCAATGGAAACAATAATGACCAAAAAATTTGGAGTTATGGCCTCTGAAACCAAAACCCTAATTTTAGGTCAACTGTGCAGTCAAACCTGGCTCTGCCTCCACACCAATCCCAATCCTTGTGATTCTTTGGCATCTTGGACTTTGAGAGAATGTAACATGATATAAGAACACACATGGATCCCTTTGAAGTGATTGGTGGCCTTTGGAGTGGCTCAAAAAGCTCTTGGATTGCTCAGATCACAAACCCTAGGTGCAGATGACTTAGAAACTATGCAGTGAACCAAAATGAGATATGAGATGATATGATTGTGTTTATGCATATGAGATGATCACAAGCCATGGTGTGAATGGGTGAGGGCAAATTTGGGGTGTTTACACCTAGTTCATCCTAAAATTCATACGCTCTTAATGAACATTCATCAGATTTCCAGAAATTCAGGGAGATTCCCATAAACTTTGAAGGCCTCCATGAACTTCATAAGAAATTCTATGAATGTTCATCAATCAGGAAATAAGTTGAAGGTAAGAAGATGAAGGGTATCTTGGTTCATTACAGATTCCATTGACGTTTAACAGCAGCTACAATGAAGATTCCGACAAAAGAGTTGCAGAGCTAAGAAAACTCGGTGAGAGGAAGAGTTCGTATGTAATGACCAAATGAACGCCCTTTCTCCCCTTTATAATGTCTTAAGCTTGCATGGAGAAATTCAAAAGCTAAGTAAGTATGGCCTAGGGCTATCCCCCTAGGTGTCATAAATAATTAATGCACCACCAACACGTATCATTAAAGTAAAAATGTTTTATCTTCTCAAAATAGACTCATCTCCCCATACCAGATGCCTGTTGTAATGACAAGAGCTCTAAGGATGATCATTTGCATGCAACTCTTTAGATAAAGGTATTGTTGACCTGAGTCCTCGTCACTATGACATCTTAGGTCACAGTCCTCGCTTAAGCACATCGACTTGGGAGGCTCAAGTTCTGGACTGACCTAGAAGGTGCCCTACGCCCAATTGAGGCCCAAACCAGTTTACCTCAGGGCACAAGCCCAAAAAGAGATTCATGAGCTTGTGACCGTTGAGAAAATAAGCTGTTAGAATATAGTCGTTGGGGATTTCACCCACCCGCGCTCTAACGCCTTTCATGCAAAAAATTTCCCTTCCGAATCTACTAGAAGCAATTATTGTTAACATGAATCGCATATTCACATCAAGCATATCGATCAATGATATTTTACTGAATAAAGTTCTCTCATTTATTCTTGTGCACTAGAAAAATAAAAGAATGACTTAGATATTTGGCACTTGAAACAAGTGATTTTTGTGTGTATATTATTCCTAACAAGTATCTTTATTTATAGAAAAAACTTGTACCAATTGGTGAAAAGAAAACATTTTCATGAAAAATTGTGTTAGTGTAGTGGTGGCACCTTTTGACCACACACCCAATCACTATAAGGTCTCTTATTTGATTCCAAGTAGTTGCAACTTTTGGTCATATTTGTTAATGATAATTTAACTAATAATTCATCAAATTAATATAATCATTAATATTTATCAATTTAATATTTTGGAAATTTATCCAACAGTTACACCCAGTCAAGGGCCATGTGTAATGCAACACCCCACTTTTCCCAATTTATAAAATAATAGTTTAATACAATAAAATCAGAGTTCCAAAGTGGATGCCACGTTTTCAACAAAAATAATCAATCATAAGATTATTTATTAAAAAAAGCATAAAATATATGTATCATTACAATTTATGATTGAAAAAACATCAACAACAATTAGTCCTCTTAGTTTATAAAATGGATACGTAACAAAAGTAAATAAAAACAACTAAAATTCCTATCCCGTGTTACGTATCAGAGCATCCTAAGACTCGAACAAGAAACATGAATCCACGCACTCTCGAGTACCTAGATTATCTATACTTCCAAAGAAGAACAGATGCAACAACAAACAACAAAGGAGTAAGAAACAAATTCAAATATAAACGGTGCATATCACATCTTTAAGGGTAGTTTCTCACTCGCAACAACAAATACTACAATTACATCAATAATTAAGCAACAACAAATACAACAATAGTTATGCAACAACAATAGTTATGCAATGTGACTCAACACGACACAATGCATGTGGTACAAGTTTTTGTTTATTCAATCAAACACAAATAATCACATACGCCCATTCGGCAATGATTATCCCACCATTCCCCATTACGGAGTACGGATGATCGTATTCGCCCATCCGACATGATCACCCCAACAATAATACGATAATGTATGCAAGACCATGAAAATGCATACACATGTATAATTCACCATATTATACATCTACACGATCCTTCTGATCAAAACACAACAATAGTTCCACATAGATCACCAATAATAAACTCATGTGACAACCGATTATTCAACTAATTAAATCCACCTAAGTTCCATCTTTATTTCATTTCTTGATGTTAATCCTCGGTTAACTATGTCTTAAGGTTCATTTCAATACTTCACACCGAAGGAATCGGCGATGCACGTGAAATCGGGACAGAAATCGCAAGAACGACATTTTAGCCTAAACACTCTGGTCATACGCGTATGGACCCAGGCCTTACACGTATTTCCTTACTCATTACGCATATCTTACTAAATTGTGCAGAGAGCCCTAAAATCCCATTCCCTTACGCGTAACTCTCATACCCATTACGCGTATTACCTCGGAAAATGCGCACACCATATGCGTAATGACATGTCTCTTACGCATATGGGCAGAGACAACATTTTTCCTCCTATTTTCTCTTCTTTTCCAGATCCATTTCTTCTGACACTCGATTTTATACTTTGCACTAGGCCTAATATTGTTTCTAGACCAATTTTACTCTCTTAATTCTATCTTTCTTTCATCTACATTACTATATTCTATTCTCGTTATCATTTTAGATCTAAATTCACATATGTTCTGCTAGGACAACTACTATTTGCATTAACTATACATATACCAAAATAACAACAACATGTTTCATAAGAAATTCATCAAGATCAGACAATCATATTCATCAATTTGCAACAACAATCATATATTCATCCCAAATTCATTCCAACAACAAAAAATCATACGAGGGAAGGAAACCCTCACTACCCAATATGTTAGACCACCTAATTTGGATTCCTTTCTCCCCCCTTACCTTGAATTCAGACGAAAAATACTGCGAATTTCCTTAACGATTGATGCCCTAGATGTTCTTCCTCCTTCCTAGCCTCTTTGGTTCTCCCACAAAATTATACGACTAATTCTTTCTTAATTTTGGTTAATCTAATCTATTTCTAAAACTTTTACCATAATATTTACTAAACTGCCATTTTATTTAATTAAATCCAATAATAATAATAAGCTTAATAATACTAATATTATTTTCATAAAGATAATAATAATAATAAAAATAATAATTAAATAGTATTATTATTCGCACACCCGCTATTACTAAACGCATCTCGATTCTACCCCTCCCACTAGGACACAACACTGAAACAATAGAACATACCCCTTAAACAAGGCCAACACAACACCAAAAATACCCAACGATTAAATATTAAAAATGGGGTGCTACAACTCTCCCCCACTTAGAATCTTTTTGTCCTCGAAAATGTACCTGATGAGAAAAGTTCGGATACGACTCTCGCATCTTGCTTTCCAACTCCCAGGTCACACTTCCACCAGCAGCTCCTACCTAAGCTACTTTCACCAGAGGAATCTCTTTACCTATAAGTTGCTTCATTTTGCGATCCTCAATCCTTATAGGC
Organism: Lathyrus aphaca; assembly: GCA_963966055.1. Lineage (NCBI taxonomy): Eukaryota > Viridiplantae > Streptophyta > Magnoliopsida > Fabales > Fabaceae > Lathyrus > Lathyrus aphaca. Next base: position 276,130,227 of record OZ014520.1, on the reverse strand, counting down.
ATCGCTTCCACGGTAAGGTTCTCCCTAACCTGCACATCATTCCTCTAAATAACGTGAGATGGGTCAAACACGTAGTTCCAAAGTTGCGATACATGAAACATGTCATGCAAGTTCGGAAGCTCTAGCGTTAACGTCACTTTGTACACAACAGTACCAACTTTCTACAAAATTTGATATGGTCCAATAAACTTAGGATCCAGCTTCTTCGATTTCAAAGCACGACCAACCCCTGTCATCGGGTTAACCCTCAAAAACACATGATCACCTTCAGCAAATTCTAATTTTTTTCTCTAGTTATCAAGATAGCTCTTCTGTCTACTCTGAGACGCTTTCATCTTTTCTCGGATCATCTAAATCACCTCAATAGTTTGTTGTACAATTTTAGGTCTAAGCACCACATTTTCACCAGTTCCATACCAACATAAAGGCGTTCTACACCTCCTACAATACAAAGCTTCAAACGGCATCATTCCAATACGAGAATGGTAACTATTATTGTACGTGAACTCAATCAATGGCAAATGAGTATCCCACGCACCACCTTGCTCCAATATACAAGTCCTCAACAAATCTTCTAAAGTTTGAATAGTCCTCTCAGACTGATCGTCTGTATGCGGATGATAAGCCGAACTCAATTTCAACTTTGAACCTAAAGCCTCTTGTAAACTTTTCCAAAACTCAGAAGTGAACCTCTGATCTCTATCTTATACTATACCCGAAGGAACACCATGCAGCTTCACAGTTATCCATATATAATTTTCTGTCAACTTCGTCATGGAAAACTCATTAATAGGGATAAAATGTGCAGATTTTGCAAGTAGATCCACAACTACCCAAATAGCATCAAATCCCCTCGCCGTATTCGGAAAACTAGTAACAAAGCCATAGCAATATTGTCCCACTTCCATTCTGGAATTTCCAATGGTTGCATCATTCCCAATGGCTTCTGATGCTCCACTTTCAATTTCTGACACAGCAAACAAGCATACACAAATTGCGTTATATCCCTCTTCATACCAAACCACCAAAACAATTTCTTTAAATCCCGATACATCTTCGTAGCTCCTAGATGAATAATCAAGCTACTATGATGACTTTCTTCTAAAATTGCCTTTTTCAACTCAATATTGTTCGGCACACAAATTCTGCCCCGAAACCTCAACACCCCAAAATTATCTACCTGGAAATCACTTTCGGGATCATTTCCTCCTATAGGAATCAAATCTACCAACTTCACATCAAGTCTATGATTCTCTTTAATAATATCCAAGAAGTCATTACTCACTTTTAACATTCCAAGTCTAACACTCTCAGGTGTCGTCTCACAAACATACTCAAATCTCTAAACTGCTCAATTAACTCCAGTTCTTTCACCATCAATGTCGACATATGAATTTCCTTGTGACTCAAAGCATCAGCCACAACATTAGCTTTTTCTGGATGATAATTCAAATTAAAATCATAATCTTTCAGAAATTCCAACCATCTTCTTTGCCTCATATTCAGTTCCTTCTGATCAAACAAGTACTTTAAACTTTTATGGTCGTTAAACACTTCAAATCTTGATCCATACAAATAGTGCCTCTAAATTTTCAACACAAAAACCACTGCAGCTAACTCAAGATCATGGGTAAGATAATTCCTCTCATGTACCCTCAACTGCCTCGAAGTATAAGCTACTACCTTACCATTTTGCATCAACACACCATATAGTCCCATCATGGACGCATCACAATATACAACAAAAGGTTCACTAGGACTTGGTAAAACCAACACTGGTGTCGTAGTCAATTTCTTCCTAAACTCTTCAAAACTTTCCTCACAAGCTGCATCCCAAATAAACACTTTGTCGCTCCCCAGATTTCCATCCTGGTACAAACGTGAAAGTGGCGCGGAAAAGAGGTAGAGTCGCCAGCCAGGCATTTTTATCCCAAAGGAACGGGAACAGTAATGTTGCACAAACCAAAAGAAAAGAAAAGGAAGGACAAAGGTCCTGCGAACCAAAGAGACTGGGTTCGGGAGTCGGTTACGACCTGGGAAGGTATTAGCACCCTAGATCATCCTCCGTACCCAACGGGATCCACGCTTGCAAAGAAAATGTTTCAAAGGGTGTAAGAATGAAAGCTGCTGCAAAACTGAAACTGAAACTGGATAACAAAAGAAAAGAAAGGGGAAAAATGTAGGGAAAATAAAAGAGTGTGCTCGAACGGGCCCTACCCCGCTGCCTACGTACCTCATATGGACAATGAGGATCAGAGTCGCCGTAGTTCCCCTAACTAGGGGTGGAAACGATTGCTTGTGTGTTAAGGCTTAAACTGCCTATGTCAATGCTCAGGTGTTGCAGGCTCGGACGACGAGTGCGTAACCGTCTTGCAAAGTGACAAGTAGTGACAAGTTCTTACGTAAAGAGTGAATGAGGTGAGAAGACGCTTATTGTTTGTTTGTGTTTTTTTAGAATCCTTTTAGAGTGTGGCACAAGTAAATGAAGGCAAATCACTTTCTAAGGACATGTCCTTATTACCACATCCTAAAATAGAATGAGTAACAAGTCCATCAAGAATGAATAATATCCTCAAACTTGTTTCCTAAGATTAGGATTTAAATTCACTAGCTTGTTTGTATTATTAATTGTTTTGGTGGATTAAAGTGAAGATGTATTGTTTAGGATTTTCTTTGAGAGGATGACAAAAGGGGAAAGGTCACCTCAACTGTTATTACAACTTTTTATGATTTGTACTGAGATGAGAAGAGAGAGAACCAAAAGGATCTTAAAGGTAAAACATCTAGGGGGACTAATGAATCCTAATGTTATCATGCAAAAGTGGTCCTATGGTTAGTGTGGTTTGAACTTTATCCTAAGAAAGAGGAAGAAAAGAAGAAGGAGAAAAAGAAGAAGAAGAAAGAAGAAGTAGAAAATCAACTTACTTCTCCTAAAGAAGTTAAGTTGTTCTCTAAGATGGATGGAAAGAAGTTAAGCAAGTGATGGCATAAGGCACATCTCAAACACAAATGAGAAAACATATTGAAAGATGACGAGAAAAGAGTTGGAGATGTGGGAATCTCATCTACACCTCCCACTTACTAAAGGCGTTGAAATGATTATAAGCATAAACAATTGACAAGACAAAAGCCAGTGAAATCAAATGAGATCCAAATGAACAAAAGATTACATTAAGACATCACAACCAGAAGTGAAGTGTCAATCTCCAATGCCATATCATCACAAGAATGTGCACAAATAAACCAAGAGGCCCAAAGAAAGGTTCATACAAGTTCAAACACAAACAATATAGGAAATGGGAAGTGAAATGGACATGTGAACAAGTGTAAGGACAAGCTAAAACAAAACAAATCAAGGCATAAGCATCATGTAAAAAAAACAGGGAACTAATCATGTTAAGAGGTGCCTAAGAAGCATGAGTAAGCATGGGGAAGAAGCACATAAACTCAATGACAAGCACTAAAGAAAAGAGATGGACAAAGGAGGTGAAGTGAACATGCATACACTTGTGAGAAGTTCCAAAGGCAAGTATCACAAAACTTTTCAAAGCAACAACACCAAACAAAGACCAGGTATCAAACCTCATACAAAAAGAACCCAAAACATTCTATGGGAGTTGGCCCAAGTGCCCTCCTAGCCTAAGAACTAAGCATGTCAACAAGAAGTAGCAATATTAAGGCAATATCACATGAAAATTTCAAATCAAATCACAAATTCATGCAAAAATTATGAAAATAAGCACAAGTATTCATTAATCAAGTAATAACAACATGCCAAAAGGCCGAAGTCAGAATCAATAAGCAACTAGGTCAAAGGACCTCAAGAACACTCATTAGGGTTTTGAAACATCACACACAAGTCAACTAACAAAAATATTCACACATGCCTCTAAAAATCAGAAGAAAAATCATCCACAAACTACATTTTTAATATGAATCAAATGCAAAAAGAACCAAATCAAAATTCAAATTGATGATCAGGATATAAATTCTACAATTCAACATATATTTAAAATGACTTAAAAACAATTAATAAAAGTGGAAATTAATTCCTACGTGGAAAATAAAAATAAATGAAAAATAAAAATATCAAAAATTAAAGAAAACTAAAAGTAATTATCATGAATTATTTTGGAATTTTTGAGAACTGTTAACTATTTTTAAAAATTAAAAACTAAACTGAAATAAAAAGAAAATAAAAATGAAAGGCAATGGAGCCAGGGGTGAGAATAGCAATGAAATCAGTTCAAATCAAATGGGCTCAATAATGAGAGGGATGTGAATAGCATCTGAGGCCCATAGATCCTGCGCAGGTTTATGGCAATTATCATGGAAATTCAAATAAACTGGAAAAAAACACAAACCATCAGATCCAACCAACGCATCAGATTGAGTCAACTAAATCCCTAGGTCTACCAAATGATAGGTCGGCGTGTGAGTGCATGGCAAACACCCAGCATTATTGGGCAACACAGAGGCACGTGAGATAGACCCTCTCATGTTAATGCGCTGGCTTCTTCTCATTCGTCCAGATCACAACATCCAATGGTCCTGACCTCATCTTCTTCGTTCAAACACACAAACAACAATTCCAGAATTCGGCGACCGGAGCCCTAGCTCCGGCGCCAGAAAACTCATGCTCAAGAACAAATGTTCACAAAAATAATTCAAAAGCTCTAGATCCAACAATTCAAGCATGGAGATCATGAATATACCATCAGAAATCACAATAAGTCAACAAGCAATGCAGATCGAACAAGAACATATTCATGGATCAAATTGAAAATCAATCGTACATCCTCATTTCTCACTTATTTCACAAAGCAAACACATCAATGAACTCAGGGCAACAAATAGATCATAATGCACACTTTTAATTTCAATTCTAGATCCAAGAGTTTGAAGCTAACCTGAGCTTTGCAGATCTAGAAATAGCTTGAGAAACACTAAGAGAAGCTGCAGATCTACTCCAAATACACTCTTATTGCAAAATAAATGCAATTAGAGTCTTGAAAGCAACTGGATATAGGAACCCGAAGCAAATTGCCCTGAAATGGCAAGGTATGGAATCTTCACTTTCTACGTGAATCCAGTGTTGATCTATGATCATGAGCTCTCAAGGATGAAGAATATGAACTTGGATGAAGCAAATTGTGAGTGTATGAAGAGATTCGAAGAGAAATGCAAATGGTGCAAAAGCTTTGAAGTGAGAGAATGGTGGTGAATCATCAGCAATCAAAGCACGAGACCTCTTATATATCACGTATTCTTGCACTGATTAGGGTTTGGAGGGAATTGCACGTGGGAAGAGTGTGATTGAAAATGAATTTGCAAAATGGTATGAAGAATGTGATAGCATTTCTTATGCGTGCTCTCCCTTGCCTAAGTGAATGTGCTGACTTGCAATCACTCACTCTCCACCCTTGGATTAAACTTAGATCAAAAGAAAACCAGAATCATGCTTTTTGTGTGATTTTGCATTTTTTGCATTTTATGATTATCATGCTTCCCCATGCACGAATTTGCTAATTTTTTTGGAGCCAAATGCCTTTTATGCAATGTATGATGATATTGTGAACTTATTTTGCCCATAAGTCATCTTGGAAATGAGATACATGAGTTTTTGCTCATTGGTAGAAACTTGAATTTTAAGGTAAACCCTAAAAATGGATGAATTTCGATTGGCCATAACTTTTAAACCATGAAAGTTATGAACATGTATTTGTACTTTTTAAAAATGGGAGATCATACTCTACAACTTTCATGTTGAATGTAAATTCATTTGGAGTCATTTTGGCCATGTAAGAATCACTTGAAGATTAGGGCAAAACTTGCTAAATTTAGAAAGTTTACTTACATGCCAATATGCCAAAAATGGAAAGTCTCTCAAAACCTCTTGATTCTTGATCTTTGACTTTGCCAAACCTCTTATATGACCTTAAGGATATCCCTTGGCTTAAAAAATGAGATTGGAAACCTTGAATTGCCACAATTGACTTTTCAAATAATCAGTTTGACCAATTTCTTCTTATGCAAGCAACTGATGATATAACTGCCTTCCTCAATGAATTTTCTCACCAAATTTCATCCATAGCCTTCTCATATCATATGAAGGACGTTTCCCACATGAAATGGCCAAAGTCACAAAGAATCCCTTCTTGACAAGAAACCCTAATTTGAGGATCATTTGTGTAGGAGCTTGCCCTTCCTTGGATCATCTGATAACCTCCCAAACCTTTGGGCACTTGTATAAGATCTTGAGCTTGTATAAGACATAAGAACACCTTGTGAGACTTGTCCCAGGTCACTTAACCTCTTGCTTTGACTTGTAAGGCTTCAAATGTACCATTGATTGATCATATGCCCAATGCTAGGACATGAGAATGTTATGCTTCATTTTTCTATGCAAAGATGCTAAAAATATGTCATGTTTATGATGATTATGACATGAGGATGATGATAGAAACAAGAGGGAAAATTTAGGATGTTACAGCTTCCCCTATTCAAACAACTGTTGATCTGAAAAGGGCGAAAGCACCGGTTGTCGGCCGTTCAAGATAAACTGTGGTTGAATACCAAGAAAAACCTGAAATTTGCACTCTACTGGAGAATGCAGAAAATGGGAAATAAACCCAACCAAATAACGCTTTGGATAACTGAAGTGACGGTAAAGCAGACGAGTTTCTTCCAAAATGAACTGTTATGCTGGATAAGAAAATTTGGACATACGAGTCTTCTTCAAGTAAACCTATTACGCCAGGAATGGACAGACGAGCCCTCCTCATACATTTTACCAAAATATATGACCTGAGACAGACGAACCTCCTTCGGATAAACCTGTTACTCCAGGACCGGTGATGCACCTAAGTCTGTGGGATAGACATGCATTATCAGGATAAACGAACCATCTTCATATATTCTCCGTAAATATATGGTCTAAGACAGACGAGTCTTCTTCGAGAAAACCTGTTACGCCAGGTGCAACATTAGGATTGGACGGACCCTCTTCACAAATCTTGCGTAGATAAGTGATGTCTAAGGCATACGAACCTTCTTCGGATAAACCTGTTACGCCAGGACCGGTAACCATTTCGACGTTTAATCCCACCTTCAGGACTTCAAACCTCTTCAACATAGACGAAATATTGGATGATCATCAAGAGAGCACAAACGAGTGCCATAAGTCAATGATATAAACGAATATCAGACGATGATCTAAGAAACACAAACGAGCGCTTCAGACGATGGTATAGACAAATACCAGCCACTGATACAGACGAATACCAGAAATCCAATACAGACGAGCATTTGGGGTAGCAAAACTGAAGAGTACCAGAGTGATTATCAAATCAACATATATGGATACAAGCTAACACAGACGAGCGTTAGGGGTGATACTGACGAGTATCCAAACAATGCAAACGAGCTTCAGACCTATAACAAACACAGACGAGCGCTGAGGAATGCAGACGAGCAATAAGCAAACATCAAACACAGACGGGAGTTGGGAAGTGCAGACGAGCAAAATCAAGTGCCTGACTAGTAACAAAAATCACAACTCTGTCCAGGGGAACCAGGTCAATATGCTTTAAAACTTAACTCTAGCTGGGGAGATGAATAACTGTGTGTATCATTACACTAGCCAAAAATAAATTGGCGACTTCTCTGGGGAATATTTCAACGGTGGGAGTGAATCCCGATCATGACTCTGCGGGGAATAGCCATCTTCCGACTTGGCCGGGGGAAGAGGCTTGATCAAACTCTTGCTGAGGAGGGAATTCTGACCACTCCGACTCTGTGGGGAAATCAGGCGCACAGATGCTTGTTGGGAATACTTCACTTGTGGAAATATAATTTGCTTGAGTATGAGAGCTCTTCCATTCGCCATGAAGTTCTGCTGGGGGATTCATTCCATCTGATTCAGTTGGGGGAACATTCTCTGCTTGGGGATATATGACACCACCCTGCAAAAACCTGCAACAACAGTATACACACATGTGCCCCAGGGATTTACATGGTATGATCTGTTCATTCATTGTCACCCGACACTTAAAGATAGTTTTAAATGTTTCCCTGCAATGTCACTATTTTGGAAAATCACCCTGTTTCAAATGCAATATTATTTTTTGCCAAAAATTCAGGACATTTTTGCAAATAAAGTAAACAATCACAACACAGTTTTTGACTAAATATTTATTTATTGAGAGGCCTCTAAATAGGAAAAGTTTTACATCCGGAAGCGACTACCTGGAAAGAGGTAGCTACCATAAAAATTGAGAAAAGAAACTATCATAATGGCAATGTACACGGCATTCCATATAGGGGACTGATTCCTACCCTTCTGGTATTTTCAAATTGTTTGAAATGGTGTTTTGGTTCAGATTACCCAGATCGCAGTTGTTCGCTTATTCCCTTGTTTTGCGTGGATCTCCCTTTCGGTTTTTCAATCCACCGGGATACCCTTTTTTGCCCGAGTTGTCCGATGTGGCTTTTCAACTCAGCGGGTGTACGTTTTCTTTTCCCTAACTTTTTCCCAACCTTTTTATTCTGTTTTTAGCTCACCGGGATTCCCTTTTATTGTTGGACTTTAATTCTGTTTTTGTGTCCAGCGGGTCTTTTTATGCGAAGTATTTTTTAACTGCGTCTGAGTTAACAGGAGACTGGAAATCTTCTCCATCCATAGTAGCAAGCATTAGTGCTCCACCTGAGAAAAATTTATTTACTATGAATGGGCCTTCGTAGTTTGGGGTCCACTTGCCCCTGTGATCTGAACCAAGAGGAATGATCTTCTTGAGTACAAGCTCAGCTACTTGATACTCTTGAGTACGTACTCGTTGGTCGAAAGCTCGCTTCATTCTCCTCTGATAAAGCTCACCATGACAGATAGCCGTTAATATCTTTTCCTCAATTAGACACAACTGATTATACCGAGCACGTACCCACTCAGCCTAATCAAGCGTCACATCCATCATCACACGTAAATAAGGAATTTCCACCTCAACCGGCAAGACAGCTTCCATGCCATATACTAAGGAGAAGGGAGTTGCCCCGGTTGACGTCCTGACTGACGTTCGATACCCATGCAACGCAAATGGTAACATCTCGTGCCAATCTTTGTAAGTGACAACCATCTTCTGTATAATCTTCTTAATGTTTTTATTAGCTGCCTCTACCGCACCATTCATCTTTGGTCGGTACGGAGAAGAATTGTGATGCTGAATCTGGAAGTCCCGGCACAGTTCTGCCATCATCTTGTTGTTCAAATTGGAACCATTATCAGTAATGATTCGCTCGGGCACTCCGTATCTGCAAATGATGTCTCTCTTTAGAAATCTGGCTACCACCTAGCGAGTGACATTGGCATAAGACGCTGCTTAAACCCATTTGGTGAAGTAATCAATCGCAACCAAGATGAAATGATGATCATTTGAAGTAGTAGGCTCTATCTTCCCAATCATATCAATGCCCCACATAGAAAAGGGCCAAGGAGATGACATGACATTGAGCGGGCTAGGAAGAGCATGCACCTTGTCTGCATAAATTTGGCACTTGTGGAACTTACGGGCGTACGAACAACAGTCTGCATCCATTGTTAGCCAATAATACCCTGATATCAACAACTTCTTAGCCATTGCATGTCCTCCTGCATGAGTACCGAAGGATCCCTCATGGACCTCCTGCATTAACAGGTCTGCTTCGTGTCTATCCACGCATCTGAGCAATACCATGTCAAAGTTCCTCTTATACAGAACTCCGTCTGCGTTCAAGAAGAAGCTAGCAACAAGTCATATCAAGGTCTTCTTGTCGTTGGATGATGCCCTAGCTGGGTACTCTTGTTTTTACATGAAGAGCTTGATATCAAAATACCAAGGTTTCTCATCAGACACTGTGTCTACAGAGAAAGAATAAGTTGGTGTGTCAAGCTTGGAAATGTTAATCCTGGGCACATAGTTCCAACACAAGACTTTGATGGACGAAGAAAGAGTAGCCAATTCATCGGCGAATTGATTCTCATCTCGTGGTATATACTGCAGCTTAACTGTTGTGAAGAATTTCAACAATCTTCTGGCATAATCCCTATAAGGAATTAAATGTTCTTGATGCGTAAACCACTTGCCAGTAATCTGGTTAATAACGAGGGCTGAATCTCTGAATATATCGAGGGTTTTAATCTGAAGATTAATAGCCTCCTTTATTCCCATTATGCACGCCTCGTACTCCGCTTCATTTTTGGTGCAGCCAAAAGTGATTCTGGCAACGAAGGGAAAATGAGCACCTTCAGGAGTGATAAGAACAACACCAACTCCACGTCCGTTGATATTGACTGCCCCATCAAACATCAATTTCCATTGGAATTCAGGATCTGGCCCCTCTTCCAGAAGTGGTTCCTCACAATCTTTTTCCTTGAGGTACATGATGTCCTCATCGGGGAAATCAAACTTTATTGGCTGTTAGTCGTCCTCCAGTGGTTGTTGTGCAAGATAATCCGACAATACGCTTCCTTTGATGGCTTTCTGGGAAGTATATTGTATGTCATACTCTTTTAATATCATTTTCCACCTTGCAACCCTTCCGGTTAATGTTGGTTTCTCGAAAATATACTTGACAGGGTCCATTTTTTATATTAGCAATGTGGTGTGGGTCAACATGTATTGTCTCAGTCGGCAAGAAGCCCATTCCAAAGCGCAACAAGTTTTCTTGAGCAGTGAGTAACGGGATTCATAGTAGGTAAACTTTTTTCTAAGGTAGTAAATAGCATACTCGTTTCGACCCGACTCGTCATGTTGGCCTAACACACACCCCATCGTCCCTTCTAATACAGTCAAGTACATGATAAGTGGTCGTCTTGGAACTGGAGGCATTAGAATCGGAGGCTCCTGCAAATATTCTTTCATCTTTTCAAAGGCTCTTTGACAGTCCTCATTCCACCTGACCGTTTGTTCTTTTCTCAACAATTTGAATATTGGCTCGCACGTGGCAGTTAGATGTGATATAAACCGAGAAATGTAGTTAAACCTCCCTAAAAACCCACGCACTTCTTTTTCTGTTTTCGGTGCAGGCATTTCTTGCATCGCTTTTAATTTTGCAGGATCTACCTCAATTCCTCTCTGGCTAACAATGAAACCCAACTTTTGCAGGATTTACCGGACCGCACTCCGAAAGTGCACTTATTTGGATTCAATCTCAACCTGTACTTTATTAACCTACCAAACAGCTTTTTGAGATTGACCAAATGTTCCTCTTCATCCCGGGACTTGGCAATCACGTCCACATAGCATTTAATTTCTTTGTGTATCATATCGTGGAACAATGTTACCATAGCCCGTTGATACGTTGCCCCGGCATTCTTCAACCCAAAGGGCATAACTTTATAACAAAATGTACCCCATGGGGTAATGAACTTCATTTTATCCATGTCTTCCGGTGCCATCTTGATCTGATTGTACCCGGAGAAGCCATCCATGAAAGAAAATACCGAAAACTGAGCGGTGTTATCTACCGACACATCAATGTGAGGTAAGGGAAAGTCATCCTTTGGGCTTGCTATGTTCAGATCCCGATAATCGACGCACATCCGGACCTTCCCGTCTTTCTTTGGTACATGCACAATGTTAGGTACCCAAGGTGGGTAACTAGTTACATCAAGGAACCCGGCATCCCACTGTTTTTGAACTTCCTCATTGATTTTCATTGCCATGTCAGGGCGAGTTCTTCTCAACTTTTGTTTTACCGGAGGACAGTTTTCTCTTAGTGGCAGCTTATGTACAACAATGTCAGTATCTAGTCCCGACATATCTTGATACGACCGGGCGAAGATATCCACATATTCACGTAGCATACCAATCAATTCCTTCTTTACCTTGGCCTGCAGATTAGCCCCAATCTTTATCTCTTTCTTTACATCCTCAGTCCTGATGTTGACTATCTCTACTTCTTCCTGATGAGGCTGAATAACCCTTTCCTCCTGTTTCAAAAACCTAGCCAATTCTTCCGGGAGTTCACAGTCTTCCTCAACCCCTTCCGCGTCTTGGTAGATAGGATTGTCGAAGTCATGCATAGTCATAGCAGGAACATTATCACAGGAATTCGAATGATCAGCATTGCACAAATGATGTGCTTATTTCAGAATCGGGTTTTTTTTTCAAAGGAGACACAAACACATAAAAACACAAGGAAAAGAAAAACATTGCCAGTTTATTTCTGTGTAAAATTTTTAAAACGAAAGAAAGAGAACATAATTTGTTTGAAAAATGTCCTTTATTTCATGGTAAAAAAGGTAAATGCATAAAAGCATGGTGGCCTTACAAATGGATCCATGCACCTTAGGTAGAGTGCAGGACTTGACATGCAGTGTGATAAAATGGAAACAAAGAAAATTACTTTGACTTCCAAGTAACTTGAACAAAATCTTCAGCCGACCAGTTCCGGAGCTCCTCCCCAACTGCACATGGGTGAATCCAGTCATCCAAGTCGCAGTCACTGTCCCCCTCTTCATTTGTTGCACAAATTTGGTTGTAATCGAGCATTCCAGCACTTGTGAACGTTATGGACTTACTACCTTAAGACTAGTTGGACCCACCAGGTTGATAACCAAGACCGAACTTGTCATTTTTCTTTTCCATTTCTAACAACTTGCCCCAACCCTGTGCATTTCCGGATTGAACTACTTCCTTAGCTTGCTTGTAGGAGTAAATAGGAGTCCCTTCCTTTTCATTGCTCTGGACTGCAGCCACCGGAGACAAAGTACTAACATTAATCATCTCAAAAGTCTGGAAAAGTGTTTCATGAATCTCCCCGTCCATTTCCACATACTTGAAGGTCGAAAGATGGCTTACGAAAATGTCTTCTTCTCCGCATATAGTAACAACCTGGCCGTCTACCACATACTTCAACTTCTGATGCAATGTGGATGTTACTGCGCCAACAACATGAATCCAAGGACGTCTTAGCAGACAGCTATAAGCGGGTTGAATATCCATAACATAGAACGTACTCTTGAATATCTGAGACCCAATCTTTACAGGTAGCTCCACCTCCCCGAACACAGACCTCCAGGACCCGTCAAAGGCTTTTACAATCAAATCACTAGGTCGTAAGACAATACCCTCAACATTCAACTTCATTAGGGCCTTCTTAGGAAGCACATTAAGAGAAGAACCTGTGTCTACCAAAACATGTGATAGAACAACACTGATACACTCCATGGTGATGTGTAGGGCCTTGTTGTGATTGCGTCCTTCAAAAGTGAGGTCTCTATCTTTGAATCCCAACCCATGGTTGGCGTTCACACTGGCTACCACAGCCTCCAACTGATTAACAGTTATCTCCTATGGTACATATGCCATTTGTAAAAAATTTAGTAGAACCTCCTGGTGAGCCTGAGAACGCATTAACAATGACAGAATAGATATTTTGGACGGAGTTTGATTCATCTGTTCAACCACCTTATAGTCGCTTTTCTTAATTATTCTCATGAACTCTTCAACTTCTTTTTCAAAAGTGCCTTGACTAGGAGCAAGAGTCGTCATCTCTTCAGTTACTATCTGCTTACCCTTAGCTTTTGCAGTAGGCTCGGCTTCGGGATCACCTCTAAGAGCTTGAGGAGCAAAGAGACGCCCACTCCTTGTAAATCAACCAACTCCTCCGACATTCACAACAGTCTGGTCAATTGTCACTATTTTATTCTCCACCTTCTGACCATCTACATACACGTCCGAGCCATAGTGTCAGGGAATGGCCTTGTCATCAGCATAAGGGATTGGTCCCGGAACAGTAATGGTAACAGGACTCACTTCTGGAACATAGATAGTCACGGGTTCTCTTCGGACAGGAACCTCAGCAGGATCAAAATAAATTGTTATGGTGGACACACAATCACTTCTATCGTCGACTCTGTCAAACTTTAGCGACCCCTCGTCAATCAAACACTGCAGCCCAGCTTTCAAATCCCCACAACCATTAACCGAATTCAAACAAACCTCACAGACATAATCACACCCTGGGAATACCTACCCTTTCAGCAATCTATCTTTCACGACTAGCAACGAAGTTTTCACTTCATCCACATTCAAGATCAAGTTTAACCTCTCACCACTATCAACGGCATTTATTTTCGCCCCTCCATGATTTGGAATGGGGTTTGATGTAACATTTGGAGGTGGTGCAAAGTTAATTTCTTTTGAGTCGATTAAGTCTTGGACCTTATGTTGTAATGCCATGTACTTCTCCGTCGAATGCCCAGGAGCACCTGAGTGAAAATTGCATCTTGCATTAGAATCATACCCCACTAGAAGTTCTCCAGGTGGCGGTGGTGCTAATGTCCTCAACTGAACCAAGTTCAACTCTAACAACCTCTGAAGCAGTGTCGTGTACGTCATTGGGATGGCCTCAAGCACCCTGTTAACTGGATGAGCTTGTCTCTGTTGATAGGGAATTTGCTGATAGTTATTGCGTTGTGGATGCTGTTGCGGTTGTTGTGTTTGTTGCACAGGACTAGATAGAATGGTGACAGCTGCCACCTGTTCATAAGATCCTCTATATCCACGGCCCCGACCTCGACCATACACAACATTAGTTTCTCCTTCCCTTCTTCTTGGAGGTCCATTAAAATCTTTTCTCACATCGCTTGAGCTACTTGCACCAGTGTCTTGAATTTTCCCCATCTTCAGAAGAGTTGCAACCCTCTCTCCAGCTATCACGATGTCATTAAACTTTGTTGCTGAACAAGATGCCAGTCTCTCGATAAACACACCATGTAGTGTTCCCATGAACATGTCTGCCATTTCATTTTCCAATAGTGGGGGTTGCACTCGAGCAGCAAGCTGACGCCACCTCTAGGTGTACTCTTTGAACCCTTCTTTAGCACTATGAGACATTGTCTGCAACTGGGTACGATTTGGAGCCATATCCAAATTATACTGATACTGCTTTACAAACGCCTCAGCTAAATCCTTCCAGCTTCGAATATTGACTCTGCTCAGCTTCATGTACCATTCCAAGGAAGCTCCTACAAGACTATCCTGGAAGTAATACATCCACAGCTTCTCATCGTCTTTATGTGCGACAATCCTTCCCACAAAAGACTGAAGATGAGTTTTCGGGCAGGCCGTTCCGTTATACTTATCAAAATTAGGGACCTTGAATTTGTAGGGAATTCTCACCCCTGGAACCAAGCCCAGATCATTGATGTCAAACCCTTGAGAACTCTGAGATTGAATGGCATGAATCTGCTCAGCCATCACTTCAAACCTCCTATTCATGTCAACCCCCTGACCTTCTGCCTCATCCAGAAAAGTGAATTGTTCGTCCTACCCATCCATCTGCATGTTATTCATTCCATCATTGAAAATAGTGACCCCTGGTTGCACCATAGGGATTTCAACGTTACGGGCACCAGCCCCGTTGCGATTACCTCCATCTGTTGTCCCATTGTTCCTAGCTTGATTGT
The DNA here is from genome assembly GCA_963966055.1 of Lathyrus aphaca. Lineage (NCBI taxonomy): Eukaryota > Viridiplantae > Streptophyta > Magnoliopsida > Fabales > Fabaceae > Lathyrus > Lathyrus aphaca. Next base: position 276,114,779 of record OZ014520.1, on the reverse strand, counting down.
TTTCTACCATCTTTGACAGGCGCTCTTGAGTTTGACCTATCCCAGCCATGAGGGTCATGAAGTTGTCCATTCTTGTCCTTAGGTCAGCCAGATCTTCTTGCATATGATCCATTGCTCTCTCTCTGTTCACCTTTGTAGGGTATCTATGCACCGTTGGCTGTCTCTGAACCTTCCTAGGAGCTATAGTGCCTAAAATTAATATAAATGTTAGAAAACTGATGAACTACCTGCAAAACAAACAAACACGTTATGTGCGATGCAATCTTCATGTTTTCATCATCAAGCTCTTATTGCCCCTAGTTCTGGTATCTCATAAGGAATCTAGATGGCCTTGGGAATCTACCTGTTATGATCCTCTCTTTCACTATTTTCCACACCATTTCCATAACCAAACCATGAAAAGAAACATACATCTCAAGGAATTTTTACAAAAGAAAGATGCAATAAGATAAAGGCCCTAAGGCACAAACAACATCCACATAGGGTTTAAAGTCTTACATAGCACAAAAATACAGTAATCAAAATAAATCCCGACAACAATTTTGTAGGTGATCAGAAATACAAAAAAAAACTAGAACTCCAAGCTAAAAGAAGACTCTGGCTCTTCCCCCATCTCTACTCGAGTTCTCTTCACATCTGCTCTTCTTCTGAGATCTGGTACCTCTTCAAGAGCCTCGTACAGCTGTTGAGACACCTCATGTTGCCTCTTGTAAGCCTGTTCTAACTCTTCTCCTTGAGCAACAATCTGCAAATTGAACATCTCTTCTTTCTTCTTGTACTCTGCTTGATCTTGCTCTCTTTGACCATACACCCAAGTAAGAGATTGCCTAGCATCCCTGAGAGCCTTCTTATTTTTCTTTAATAGTTCTTCTCTCTTGATATCCATCAATCCTCTTCTTTGGAAGTAAGCCTCCCTTTTTGCTAACTCTTTGTCCTTAGCCTCTTGTTCTACTTGTACCTTGTGCATCTTCTCTTCTATAGTCAACTTGGAGAGTGCTAACTGATGATGCAAGCTGACCATTTCTATATGTTCCAACTTCAACTCTTTCAGCTGAGCCTCAAACCTTTGATAGTCTTCTAAAGGAACAGTGCTTGGTGCTACAGGGATCTGTGAAATTACCTCCTTTGGATAGATAGGAAGCTCCAAATAAAAAGGCAATAAAGTAATCTTGACACGCTTCTTTAACCATGATGCAAAAGGTTCATACATTTTGGGGTCTACCCTCCCAAACTCTTTTTTTCCTTTTTGAGTCCTGATATCCCAAGCTCGGAATACCTGGATGGCCATGTCAATATTCCCCTCAATAGGAAGATACAAGGATTCTCTCACATCCTCATCAGAAGGGGATTCTCTCAGAGGATAACCAAATTTCCTTCTTGCCAGAACTGGATTATAATTTATCATTCCCTTCCTACCAATCAAAGGAACATTAGGAAACCAGTTACACTTTACAATCATTTCCTTTCCTAACACATCCCTATCATACCCCCCAGCTTATATCACTTGCAGTCTATCCCATCAATCTTCGGGACCATTTCCATTATCCCCTCAAATCCTTAAAGGGTCCCACTTTAGGTAATTGTCTAGCAAACCAGTCAACAAACAGAGGCACACAACAACTTACATGACCTCCCTTCTTCTCATTCCTGTAGTGAACCCCATAATAAAAGTCACCTAACAATGTAGGTGTGGGATTCCTTCTGAAGAAAATGGCAACAGCCTCCAAACTTACCATCCCTTGATCACTTGGGAAGAGACTAATTTCATAGACCATCAAAGCCAAGAGTACACTGAATTGTGCCTATTGATCATCTTGAGCATATACCAAAGCTTCCTGAATCAGCATATTGCAAGACAACCCCTTCCCTTTGCTACTCCTCAAGCTCTGCTCTACTTTTCTTAAAGGCAAGTGACACCTTTGAGAAATCTCCTCTGCCTAGAGTACTCTCCCTGAGTTGTAGTAAGGTTTTCTTCTACTAAGGGGAACATGCAACAAACTAGCAATTTCTTCCAGTGTAGGTGCTAGGACATAATCTTGAAATACAAAACAGTGCAATGGAGCATCATAGAACTGAAGTAGAGTGTGAATGATATCCCTTTGGTCTTCTGTTGGCTTGTCCATGCACCTGAGAATTTGTCCAAACCTAGCTCTGAAATCTCCTAGAATCTTATCATTCATCAATCCCTTCAGCTGGTGTAGTTTTTTCACCTCTGGTTGTGGAAATGTGTAATGTGCATTATTATTTTTTAGAGTTGTGATGATGCTTGCCATCGGGATATAAGATATTAACAAATACCAGAACAAGGTGTGCAAATGTAACCTGAAAAATGAAAACACTAAGATGTTAAGGATGTTATGATATGATGCAGATGCAAATGCAAGGCAAGTATGATCAATCTGGAACTGTCTGGGTGCTGTTTGCAAGAGTCAAGTGATCCCAAACTATAAGTCCTCTGAATAACAGCCCATATACCCTTAGATGAGTCACAAATATCCTCAGATCAAACTACCAAACCATCTAGATCAAGAACTACACAGGTCAAAATATCAGATCAACACATACAACTATACTGGAAATGGGTATGATGAGGTTAAAAGGGTTCCTGCAAACCTGTAAACCCCTCCCCATCTCACTGGTTTTCTCCGGGTCAAACATCACGGACTCTCAAAGAAGAATAGTAATAATACTTTCACCATTTCCGAGAAATGGCTCATGACCAAATCAAGGAATCGGTTTGGCATTATGTACTACTCAGGGAGGCCTCAGTTGAGTCCGGGAAAAACAAGCATCCCTTATAAGTCCCTAGCTTCGAGCGCTGAAATCGAGAAACAATTGTACATTCAGCCCGTAGGATACAATACTATTGTCATACGACCAGATGCTTTTGACTGAGTTCCTATAAGAGAACCAGGCCATCCTATGAAAGTTCCAAATGGGCCCTCGGGTGCGAATGGGTTTGCCACAAAATGTGGTCTGCCACTGTCACCACTGGAGAGGGATGTTTCCACAAGGTTCTCAATGATCGGTCCCCAGCCGCACATGACTATCAAGGTTGTGTAATGAAGTAGGGAAGATCCCTATATCAAGACATTTCCAAGACGGTCGCGAATCTGGGTGTGAGCGCACTAATACCCCCATGACAAAATGACATAGGGCCAAAGTGATTGTCCACGCTAAATCCTATGGTGCACTCAAGTCGGGTCTTTGGATAGTCTCATCTCACCACACACAAGTAACACCCAAGTCCCGCCAAATAGAAAACCAGTCCAGACAGTCCAGTATATATATGATGCATGAAAATAAATACTGAAAACTGTAAATAAAACTGTAAATAATACTATAAATAAATAATAGTAAAATATACAAAGCAGCAACCAAACAACACCCAACGAAACAGAAACACGCAAGCGCTAGGAGAGACTCTCAAGGGAACCAGAGATAACTCTGGTTAGGCGTCCCCAGTAAAGTCGCCAACTGTCGCTCCCCGGATTTCCATCCTGGTACAAACGCGAAAGTGGCGCGGAAGAGAGGTTGAGTCGCCAGCCATGCATTTTTATCCCGAAGGAATGGGAACGGTAATGCTGCACAAACCAAAAGAAAAGAAAAGGAAGGACAAAGGTCCTGCGAACCAAAGAGACTGGGTTCGGGAGTCGGTTACGACCTAGGAAGGTATTAGCACCCCAGATCGTCTGCCATACCCGACGGGATCCACGCTTGCAAAGAAAATGTTTCAAAGGGTGTAAGAATGAAAGCTGCTGCAAAACTGAAACTGAAACTGGATAAGAAAAGAAAAGAAAGGGGAAAAATGTAGGGAAAATAAAAGAGTGTGCTCGAACGGGCCCTACCCCGCTGCCTACGTACCTCATCTGGACAATGAGGATCAGAGTCGCCGTAGTTCCCCTAAATAGGGGTGAAAAAGATTGCTTGTGCGTTAAGGCTTGAACTGCCTATGTCAATGCTCAGGTGCTGCAGGCTCGGACGACGAGTGCATAACTGTCTTGCAAAGTGACAAGTAGTGACTAGTTCTTACGTAAAGAGTGAATGAGGTGAGAAGATAATTCCCGAAGGAGAGACGCTTATTGTTTGTTTGTGTTTTTTAGAAGCCTTTTAGAGTGTGGCACAAGGAAATGAAGGAAAATCTCTTTCTAAGGACATGTCTTTATTACCACATCCCAAAATAGAATGAGTAACAAGTCCATCAAGAATGAATAATATCCTCAAACTTGTTTCCTAAGATTAGGATTTAAATTCACTAGCTTGTTTGTATTATTAAGTGTTTTGGTGGATTAAAGTGAAGAAGTATTTTTTAGGATTTTCTTTGAGAGGATGACAAAAGGGGAAAGGTCACCTCAACTGTTATTGCAGCTTTTTACGATTTGTACTGGGATGAGAAGAGAGAGAACCAAAAGGATCTTAAAGGTAAAACATCTAGGGGGACTAATGAATCCTAATGTTATCATGCAAAAATGGTCCTATGGTTAGTATGGTTTGAACTCTATCCTAAGAAAGAGGAAGAAAAGAAGAAGGGGAAAAAGAAGAAGAAGAAATAAGAAGTAGAAAATCAACTTACTTCTCCTAAAGAAGTTAAGTTGTTCTCTAAGGGGGATGGAAAGAAGTTAAGCAAGTGATGGCATAAGGCACATATCAAACACAAATGAGAAAACATATTGAAAGATGAAGAGAAAAGAGTTGGAGATGTGGGAATCTCATCCACACCTCCCACTTACCAAAGCCCCTGAAATGATTATAAGCATAAACAATTGACAAGACAAAAGCAAGTGAAATCAAATGAGATCCAAATGAACAAAAGATCACATTAAGACATCACAACCAGAAGTGAAGTGTCAATCTCCAATGCCAAGATCAAGCATACAACATAAGATGAGAAGTGGATCACTCAAATCACAATAGACCAACACAAACTATCATGGAAGACACAAAAGCAAACATGAAGTAGCAAAGATCACACAAGCTACACATGCTTCACAATCATCAAGACCAGGACCATATCATCACAAAAATGTGCACAAACAAACCAAGAGGCCCAAAGAAAGGTTCATACAAGTTCAAACATAACAATATAGGAAATGGGAAGTGAAGCGGACATGTGAACAAGTGTAAGGACAAGCTAAAACAAAACAAATCAAGGCATAAGCATCATGTAAAAAAACCAGGGACCTAATCATGTTAAGAGGTGCCTAAGAAGCATGAGTAAGCATGGGGAAGAAGCACACAAACTCAATGACAAGCACTAAAGAAAAGAGATGGACAAAGGAGGTGAAGTGAACATGCATACACTTGTGAGAAGTTCCAAAGGCAAGTATCACAAAAATTTTCAAATCAACAACACCAAAAAAAGACCAGGGATCAAACTTCATATAAAAAAAACCAAAACATTCTATGGGAGTTGGCCCAAGTGCCCTCCTAGCCTAAGAACTAAGCATGTCAACAAGAAGAAGCAATATTAAGGCAATATCACATGAAAATTTCAAATCAAATCACAAACTCATGCAAAAATTATGAAAATAAGCACAAGTATTCATTAATCAAGTAATAATAACATGCCAAAAGGCCAAAGTCAGAATCAATAAGAAACTAGGACAAAGGACCTCAAGAACACTCATTAGGGTTTTGAAACTTCACACACATGTCAACTATCAAATATATTCACACAAGCCTCTAAAAATCAGAAAAAAAATCATCCACAAACTATATTTTAATATGAATCAAATGTAAAAAGAACCAAATCAAAATTCAAATTGATGATCAGGATATAAATTTTACAAGTCAGCATGTATTTAAAATGAATTAAAAACAATTAATAAAAGTGGAAATTAATTCCTACGTGGAAAATAAAAATAAATGAAAAATAAAAATATCAAAAATTAAAGAAAACTAAAAGGAATTATCATGAATTATTTTGGAAATTTTGAGAACTTTTAACTATTTTTAAAAATTAAAAACTAAAATAAAATAAAAATAAAATAAAAATGAAAGGCAATGGGGCCAGGGGTGAGAATAGCAATGAAATCAGTTCAAATCAAATGGGCTCAATAATGAGAGGGGTGTGAATAGCATATGAGGCCCATAGATCCTATGCAGGGTTATGGCAATTATCATGGAAATTCAAATAAACTGGAAAAAACACAAACCATCAGATCCAAACAACGCATCAGATTGAGTCAACTATATCCCTAGGTCTACCAAATGATAGATCAGCGTGTGAGTGCATGGGAATTATGGTATGGTGGCAAACACCCAGCATTATTGGGCAACACAGAGGCACGTGAGAGAGACCCTCTTATTTTAATGCGCTGGCTTCTTCTCATCCGTCCAGATCACCACATCCAATGGTCCTGACCTCATCTTCTTCGTTCAAACACACAAACAACAATTCCAGAATCCGGCGACCGAAGCCCTAGCTCCGACGCCGGAGAACTCATGCTCAAGAACAAATGTTCACAGAAATAAATCAAAAGCTCCAGATCCAACAATTCAAGCATGGAGATCATGAATATACCATCAGAAATCACAATAAGTCAACAAGCAATGCAGATCGAACAAGAACATATTCATGGATCAAACTGAAAATCAATCGTACATCCTCATTTCTCACTTATTTCAAAAAGCAAACACATCAATGAACTCAGGACAACAAATAGATCATAATGCACACTTTTAATTTCAATTCTAGATCCAAGAGTTTGAAGCTAACCTGAGCTTTGCAGATCTAGAAATAGCTTGAGAAACACTAAGAGAAGCTGCAGATCTACTCCAAATACACTCTTATTGCAAAATAAATGCAATTAGAGTCTTGAAAACAACTGGATCTAGGAACCCGGAGCAAATTGCACTGAAATGGCAAGGTATGGAATCTTCACTTTCTGCTTGAATCCAATGTTGATCTATGATCCCGAGCTCTCAAGGATGAAGAATATGAACATGGATGAAGCAAATTGTGAGTGTATGAAGGGATTCAAAGAAAAATGAAAATGGTGCAAAAAATTTGAAGTGAGAGAATGGTGGTGAATCCTCAGTAATCAAAGCATGAGACCTCTTATATATCATGTATTCTTGCACTGATTAGGGTTTGGAGGGAATTGCACGTGGGAAGAGTGTGATTGAAAATGAATTTGCAAAATGGCATGAAGAGTGTGATAGAATTTCTTGTGCGTGCTCTCCCTTTCCTCAGTGAATGTGCTGACTTGCAATCAATCACTCTCCACCCTTGGATTAAACTTAGGTCAAAAGAAAACCTGGATCATGCTTTTTTGTGATTTTGCACTTTTTGCATTTTGTGATTATCATGCTTCCCCATGCACGAATTTGCTAATTTCTCTGGAGCCAAATGCCTTTTATGCAATGTATGATGATATTGTGAACGTATGTTTCCCATAAGTCATCTTGGAAATGAGATACATGAGTTTTTGCTCATTGGTAGAAACTTGAATTTTAAGGTAAAACCTAAAAATGGATGAATTTCGATTGACCATAACTTTTAAACCATGAAGGCTATGAACATGTACTTGTACTTTTTAAAAATGGAAGATCATATTCTACAACTTTCATGTTCAATGGAAATTCATTTGGAGTCATTTTGGCCATGTAAGAATCACTTGAAGATTAGGGCAAAACTTGCTAAATTTAGAAAGTTTACTTACATGCCAATATGCCAAAAATGGAAAGTCTCTCAAAACCTCTTGATTCTTGATCTTTGACTTTGCCAAACCTCTTATATGACCTTAAGGATATCCCTTGGCTTGAAAAATGAGATTGGAAACCTTGAATTGCCACAGTTGACTTTTCAAATAACCAGTTTGCCCAATTTCTTCTTATGCAAGCAACTGATGAAATAACTGCCTTCCTCAATGAATTTTCTCACCAAATTCCATCCATAGCCTTCTCATATCATATGAAGGACTTTGCCCTCATGAAATGTCCAAAGTCACAAAGAATCCCTGCTTGACAAGAAACCCTAATTTGAGGATCATTTGTGCAGGAGCTTGCCCTTCCTTGGATCATCTGATAACCTCCCAAACCTTTGGGCACTTGTAAAAGATCTTGAGCTTGTATAAGACATAATAACACCTTGTGAGACTTGTCCCAGGTCACTTAACCTCTTGCTTTGACTTGTAAGGCTTCAAATGTACCATTGATTGATCATATGCCCAATGCTAGGACATGAGAATGTTATGCTTCATTTTTCTATGCAAAGATGCTAAAAATATGTCATGTTTATGATGATTATGACATGAGGATGATGATAGAAACAAGAGGGAAAATTTGGGGTGTTACACACTTGACTCTTTCTAGTCAACTGAGTCAATGGTAACGCCAAATTAGAAAACCCTTGAATAAATCTTCTATAATAACCTGATAGACCCAAAAAAAACTTCGAATCTCCATTACGGTCTTCGGAGGTTCCCATTGAAGTATGACACTACTGAGGAAGCGACCTGCTGGGGAGGGAAGACACTCCTTGTACTGCTGGGAATTGCCCCTATGTTGAAGGGAAGTCTCTTCTTGGGGAGGACACCAACCTTCTGCTGCCTTGCTGGGGGAGATTTCAATTTCCACTTCTACTGGGGATGACTGGAGACACCCGGGAAAACACCTGTTCTTGTTCAAGTATAATGAAATGTTCCTCTTGGAAATCTGCTTTAGCTCTGTTAGCAACACCTGTACCTGTACCTGCGTAAACACAATTGATAGTGCTTGCAACATGGAGAGTTAGTTTGGACCTGTATGCCCCAGGCTCATTGCATGAATCATTATCTGGGCATCTTGACACCCTTTTAGAGTTGTATTAAATGTTTTTGTCCTCCTGCATGAGTTAGAAAGCATTCAAATGTTCACAACGCAATATAAACCATAATTTGCTGGACGTTTCCGCAATCAATCAATGCTAAATGAAAAATAAAAACAAGAAGCAGATAGTCACAAGTTGACTGAAATTGAATTATTATTTATTTGGAAAAATGGCCATGAATAGGCATTACAAAGGAAGCAATTCCCTGGAAAGAGGAAATAGCCAAAAAGGAAAACAAACTATCCTATTGGAAATGTGATAAGTGGATCTCATCAAGTTTCAACCCGGTTATGGCTCGTATATCTTCAAGACTATCTGCTCGCTCTGCCCCTTGAGAAAGATGATTGAACTGGTCTTCAACCTTTAGAATATCCTCAATTGCATATGAGTTACGAATCTCGCAGATCGCAGTTGTTCGTGTTAGTCCCTCTTTTGCGTGGATTGCCCTTTCGGGTTTTCAATCCACTGGGATACCCTTTTTTGCCTGAGCTGTCCGATGTGGCTTTTCAACTCAGCGGGTGTACATTTTTTTTCAAGATTTCCCTAATTTTTTCCCGAGCCTTTTATTCTGTTTTTGGCTCGCTGGGATGCCCATTTTTGCCTGGATCTTTATTCTATTTTTATCCAACGGGTCCTTTTTTACACGAAGTATTTTCTTACTGCATATGCGTTGACAGGGGACTGGAAGTCTTCTCCATCCATGGTTGTTAGCATCAAGGCTCCACCTGAGAAAACCTTTTTAACCACGAATGGCCCTTCATAATTAGGTGTCCACTTTCCCCTGTGATCGTTAAGAGGAGAAAGAATCCTTTTCAGCACCAGGTCACCTGGTATGTACCTTTGTGGTCGTACCTTCTTGTCAAAAGCCTGCTTCATCCGCCGTTGATACAACTTCCCATGGCATACAGCTGCTAGACGTTTTTCTTCAATGAGGCTCAATTGATTATATCAAGATTGGAGCCACTCAGCTTCATCTATCTTAATGTCCATCATTAACCTCAGTGAGGGGATTTCCACTTTAATTGGCAAGACTGCCTCCATACCATATACCAGTGAGAAGGGGTTGCCCCGGTTGAAGTACGCACCGACGTTCTGTACCCATGTAAAGCGAATGGTAGCATCTCATGCCAGTCCTTCTATGTCATTGAAATTCTGGGATCAGATATGTGATGTCGAACCAGATGTTTAAACACTTGAAATCTTAAACAAAACTTAATGAGCTGGTAAATTAAATAACATAGGAAATTGTTAACCCAATTCAGTGTATCTCCACACTTACATCTAGGGGCTACCAAGCCAGGAAGGAAATCCAATTTAAGTAATATTAATTATGGAGTTAAACCAACCAGTTTAATCCTTCACTTAATATCTACCCAAGGCAATTTCTACCTAAGACTCAACTTAGATATGAGTACCTACTCACTCCCCCTCAATCACACAGTGATCTTTTACAATGATTAATAAAATTGAAGTCACACTTCAAACACAACAGCTTGAACTTACTTAAAAGTTTCAATCAATACACAATTCACTTTTTGCTTAAAAGCTCATAAAGTGACAAACAATTAAAATCTGCTTAAATATAACTAGCTTCACAAACACCCTTTATAGTCTTCTAAAATTCGTGCTCTTTTCTGAGAGTTTCAGTTTCTTAAATAGATGCTTGGTTTGTGGGCTTTTTGCAAATTATCCAGACCTTGATAAATCCCACAGTCATCTCCTTGAATTAGGTTAAGTTAGTTTGTTATCTCCTTGAATCAAGGTGAGTTTGTTATTCTGTTACATTGGAACCAGATAACTAAGCTTCCTAAAGATGCGGCTTGGAGTGCTTATCTTTCTACAATTAATTCCAGATAATTTCTCCTGAATTTACTCACTTCTGTTACGCATCATTTAAGTTAGATAGCATGTTTGCAATGTCACAACATCTGGTGTGACATCCTGATGTCTTGACCTAAGTTCATTAACTTTTACTTTGTTTGTCAATGTCACAACATCTGGTGTGACATCCTGAACTAAGTTCATAACTTCTTGTTTGTCAAAAATTCTGCCAATTCTTAACATCTACAATCATAATCATCTTCTACACGATCTTCATGATGTTCTTGTTGGCCGCCTTGACGGTGCCATTCATCTTCAGGCGATATGGAGAAGAGTTGTGATGTTCTATTTTGAAATCCTGACATAAGTCAGCCATCATCTTGTTGTTGAGATTAGAACCATTATCGGTAATGATTCTTTCGGGAATTCCGTACCGGCAAATGATGTCTCTTTTAATAAACTGGGCTACCACTTGTTTAGTGACGTTTGCATAAGACACCGCTTTTCGTGAAATAGTCTATAGCAACCAGGATGAAGCGGTGATCGTTGGAAGTTGTCGGCTCGACCTTTCCAATCATATCAATGCCCCACATGGCGAACGGCCATGGTGAAGACATGACACTCAATGGATTCGGAGGCACATGGACCTTATCAGCATAAATATGACACTTGTGACATTTACGGGAGTATTTACAGCAATCGGATTCCATGGTGATCCAATAATATCCTGACCTCAACAATTTCTTGGCCATAGCATGTCCTCCAGCATGGGTACAAAAGGAGCCTTCATGAACCTCTTGCATCAGCAGGTCTGCTTTGTGTCTATCCATGCATCTGAGTAGAACCATGTCAAAGTTTCGCTTGTACAGCACACCATCTTGATTCAAGAAGAAACCACCTGCTAGTCTTCTGAGGGTCTTCTTGTCTTTACTGGATGCCCCAACCGGGTATTCTTGAGTCTTCAAGAATTGCTTGATATCATGATACCAAGGTATGTTATCTTCACCACCATCAACTGCAAAGACATAAGCCGGTCTTTCAAGATGGGAAACCATGATTCGAGGCACGAAATTCTCTTGACAAACTTTAATCATAGACGACAAGGTTGCTAGAGCATCAGCGAACTAGTTTTCATCTCGAGGAATATAGTTCAACTTGACCTTGGTGAAGAAAGTTAGCAGCTTCCTAGTATAATCCTTGTAAGGAACTAAGTGAGGTTGATGAACTAACCATTTGCCATTGACTTGGTTCACTACCAGAGTGGAATCTCCGAAGATCTCGAGATTCTTGACTCGCAAGTTGATTGCTTCTTCAACCCCCATGATGCAAGCTTTGTATTCTGCCTCGTTGTTAGTGCACTCGAAAGTCAACCGAGCAGCTAAAGGTGTATGTACCCCTTCTGGTGAGATGATAATAGCACCTACTCCTCTTTCGTTCATGTTCACAACTCCGTCAAACATCAACTTCCATTTGGATTCAGGGTCTGGCCCATCCTCCGGAAGTGGTTCTTCACAGTCTTTCAACTTGAGGAACATGATGTCCTCATCCGGAAACTCGAATTTCATGGGTTGATAATCATCAATTGGCTGCTGAGCCAAGTATTCCGACAATACACTCCCTTTGATTGCTTTTTGCAAAGTGTAATGGATATCATACTTTGTTAGTATCATTTGCCATCGGGCTACCCTTCTTGTTAGAGTCAGCTTCTCAAAGATATATTTCACAGGATCCATCTCTGAAATTAAGAGAGTGGTGTGGGTCAGCAAATACTGTCATAGTCAGTGAGCAGCCCATGCCAAAGCGCAACAAGTTTTCTCGAGTAATGAGTAATGTGTCTCACAATCGGTAAAAATTTTCCTAAGGTAATAAATTGCATGCTCTTTTCGACCAGACTCGTCCTGCTGACCCAGCATACACCCCATCGATCCTTCAAGCACAGTAAGATACATGATCAAGGGTCTCCCTGGCACTGGAGGCATGAGAATTAGGGGTTCTAGCAGGTATTCCTTGATTCGATCAAAGGCTTATTGACAGTCTTCATTCCATTTAATGGCCTGATTTTTCCTCAGAAGCTTAAAGATGGGCTCACACGTGGCTGTTAGGTGAGAGATAAACCGTGAAATGTAATTTAGTCTCCCTAAGAAACCACGCACTTGCTTTTCAGTCTTTGGCTCAGACATCTCTTGGATGGCTTTTACTTTGGCTGGATCAACCTCAATTCCCCGCTCACTAACAATGAAACCAAGTAACTTGCCGGAACGGACCCCGAAGGTGCACTTGTTCGGATTCAACCTCAATTTGAACTTCCGGAGTCTGTCAAACGACTTTTCTAGGTTGACCAAATGCTCTTCTTCTATTTGGGATTTTGATATCATATCATCGACATAAACCTCAATTTCATGATGAATCATGTCGTGAAATAAAGTCACCATCACCTGTTGGTAAGTGGCCCCAGCATTCTTCAGACCAAACGGCATGACCTTGTAAAAGAAAGTGCCCCAAGGCGTGATGAAGGTAGTCTTTTCCATATCATCGGGAGACATCTTAATCTAGTTATAACCTGAAAACCCGTCCATGAAAGAGAACATAGAAAACTGAGAAGTATTATCAACAAGCACATCTATGTGAGGCAGAGGGAAATCATCTTTAGGGTTGGCCCTATTCAAATCCCTGTAGTCTACACACATCCTAACCTTACCGTCTTTTTCAGGGACTGGCACAATATTGGCAACCCACGGAGGGTAACTAGTCACGGCCAAGAAACCAGCATCAAATTGCTTTTGTACCTCCTCTTTTATTTTGATTGCCATATCAGGGCGCGTGCGTCTCAACTTTTTCTTCACTGGCGGGCAGTCTTCTTTCAGAGGTAGCTTGTGCACCACAATGTTAGTGTCTAAACCAGGCATATCCTGGTAAGACCAAGCGAAGACATCAATATACTCTCGAAGCATGGCAATTAGACGAGTCTTGATAGATTCTTATAACGCGGCCCCGATCTTAACTTCTTTCTTGTCTTCTTCGGTACCCAGGTTTATTGCTTCGATGGCCTCTCCATGCGGCTGAATCATCTTCTCCTCCTGTATAAGAAGTCTGGCCAATTCTTCGGGTAGTTCGCAATCTTCTTCACCTTCCTCATCGGCTTGATAAATTGGATTGTCGAAGTCATACTTAGCCATAACAGGGTCGTCATTGATAAGATTCAGTGATGAGCACTTGCATGAATAGTGATTCATGAAGGCTTTAGAAAAATCTTGAGAAAATGAGAAACATTGCCATTTTAAAACTTTTATTTCTTTTTGAAAAACAAAAGCAAAAAATGAAAGGCAAAGAACAACATGGATGAATGTGAAACGTCAGCTCTATTTATGATTATGAATTGTGTTAGGAACAAAATAACCCTTACAGAAAAGATAGAAACAAAGATTATTACTCTTTGAAGGAAGTGACTGAGATAAGCCTTTCAGACGACCAGTTGCTAAGTTGAGTCCCTGGAACAGCAGGCCTGGTCCACTCATCTAAGTCACAGTCACTATCAACTGCATCGTCCTGCACGACACTGATGCTTCCATAATCCACCACTCCTGAACTCGTGAAAGTAATCAGGCCTTGACGACCTCTAGCACTCGGTCCAGATGATGACTGCCCAGGATGGCAACCAATTCCAAACATATCTTTCTTTTATGGCACTTCTACTGGACTGCCCCAACCTTCTCGTATCACAGATTCTACCACTTCAAGAGCTTGCTTATAAGAGGCTATGGAAACCCCCGTCTTTGGTTCTTCAAAAGAAGCTTCCAATGAAGATGCTTGTTCAGTTTTCAGGGGCTCAAAATCCTGACATGGAGTTTCAACTATCTCGCCATCCATCTCCACATACTTGAATGAAGCTAGATGACAGAAGAAAATGTCTTCTTCCCCACTGACTGTTACAATTTGGCCTTCCCAAATGAACTTTAGTTTTTGATGAAGTGTGGACGATACTGCTCCTGCTGAATGTATCCAAGGTCTTCCCAGCAAACAGTTGTATGCAGGCTGTATATCCCTTACGTAGAATGTGGTATTGAAGATTTATGGACCTACCTTAATTGGTAATTCCACCTCTCTGAATACTGATCTCCTCAACCCATCAAATGCTCTAACTACCAGGTAGCTAGGCTTTAAAACCACTCCATCATAATCTAACTTCATCAATGCCTTCTTAGGAAGAACATTCAGCGAGGATCCAGTATCTACCAACACGTGAGCAAGTACTACACCCTTACATTCTAAAGAGATATGTAGTGCCCGATTATGAGCACGCCCTTCAAATGTTAGATCCATGTCCGTAAAGCCCAATCCATGACTGGAATTGACACTAGATAACACCACTTCTAATTGATTTACTGAAATATCCTGAGGCACATAAGCCTTGTTCAGGATATCCAAGAGAGCTTTCTTGTGGGAGTCGGAACACATTAGCAAAGACAAGATGGAAATTTTCGATGGGGTCTATTACAGATGGTCCACAATCTTGTAATCGCTCTTTTTGATAATTCTCAAAAATTCTTCAGCTTCTTTATCAAATTTAATGTCTGGATCGGTCACTGATGTGGGCTCATTGATAACCACTGGTTGCTTCCCTCTTGCCTTAGCCTGGGCTTCTGTGGTGTCTCTAGGTGGTATCACACTATTTCTTAGTGTTTCCGACGCAAATAGTCTTCCACTTCTAGTAAAGCCCCCTACTCCAACATTTTCTACTTGAGTTGGGGTCGTGCTAGATGTGGCCAAATCTTGCTTCTGGCCGTTACAATATACTTCGCCGCCATAATTCCAAGAAATGGCTTTATCAGTCTGATACATTACTGGTCCTGCAGTGATAATCGTTATCGGTGCCACTCTGGCCCGTGTAGGAACTTGAGATGGATCGTAGAAAATGGTTACTGTGGAGACTTCACTTTCCTTTACAACATTGTCAAACTACAACACTCCATCATTAATCATACTTTGGATCTCTGCTTTCAACTGCTCACAACCACTTGGCATTTCAATACATCCTGGACAATCACTCCCACAACCTACAAACAAACCCTTCAGGGCCAAACATGCTTTGACAACACTCAACGGAGTTTGCAGGTCGTTAATATCACACACCAAGTTTAGATTATCCCCATCGTCAACTGACCCAACTGTACCCCCTTGAGGAGGCATGGGGTTCTGTATTACATTAGGAGCAAGAGCAAAATTAATCGCTTTAGAATCCAGTAGGTCTTGAACAATATGCTTCAGAGCTTTGCAGTTTTCTGTGGTATGCCCGGGAGCTCCGGAATGAAATTCGCATCTTGTGTTTGTATCATAACCCTCGGGGATCTGGCCTGGCTTCGGGGGTTGTAGAGTTTGTAGTTGAATCATCTGGAGTTGTAGGAGATTCTTCAAAAGTTGTGAATAAGACATCGGCGGAGTTTCGAGATGTCTTTCTCTGGTCCTCTGGGGGTAATATGGACGAGGAGCTCTTTGTTGATACCCTTGTTGGCGTTGCGGCTGCGGTGGTTGTACTTGTTGAACAGGTCCAGCTGATATAGTGACGGGGGCCACTTGCTGATAAAACCCTCCATTACTTCCTCCCCTCTGCGCGTATACTGCCCCAGTCTCTCTTTCCCTCCTCTTCAAGAAGAGCTTCTTGACGCCAGAACTTGAAGCGTCCCCATTCTGAATCTTCCCTTGCTTGATCCAGCTTTCTACCCTCTCGCCAGTCAAGATGATATCTGAGAACCCACTTGAGGAACATCCAGCTAGCCTTTCCATGAAATGCCCAGGGAGGGTATCCAGGAACAGGTCTAAAATTTCTCTCTCCAGCAAAGGCGGTTTCACTCTGGCAGCCACTTCACGCCACCTTTGTGCGTAATCCTTGAAACTCTCCGAGTTTATCTGGGTCAGACTCTGAAGTTGAGTGCGACTGGGCGCCATGTCGATATTATACTTATATTGCTTGAGGAATGCTTCTCCCAATTCCTTCCAGCTTCTCACAAAGCTTCTCTCTAACTTCATATACCATTCCAAGGACCCTCCGGAGAGACTATCCTGGAAGTAGTACATCCAGAGCTTTTCGTCCCTAGTATGGGCATCAATTTTCCAGTAGAATGCCTGCAAATGAATTTTAGGGCAGGAGCTACCGTTATACTTGTCAAAAGTAGGTGGCCGGAATTTGTGAGGAATAACCACCCCGGGGACTAGACCCATGTCAGACACATTTATCCCCAAAGTGTCTCTACACTCTAGGGTTTTGACTTTCTTAGCAAGCATCAAAAATTCTTGAAGATTTCCTTCTCCGCCAAATCCCATATCATTGTTAAAAGAAGGGAACTGATCCTCCTGCTTATCTTGTACTGGAATGAAAGTTGTTGTGCCATGTTCTGGAACTTGAAGTTCACTTGGGCCATTGTTGGTGTTAGGATGAGTCACTTGTACTTTAGGAGTGGTTACAGGAGGATTAGTCTGAGGAGGGTTGAGCCCTTGAATTGCATTTCTTAACTCTTGTTGTCCCTGAGTCATCCCTTGCATCATGACCATGAACTCTCCTATTCTGGTGCGAAACTTATTAAGCTCAGTTTTCATAGCATCCATGATTGTCCTCTGGTTGTTGCGAGTTGCGTAACGATGCGGGATATTTTGTCGAAGATGAAGGGTCTTGGCAGCCCTCACAATCTTTACCTGAAATGCAAATAAGTTAAGCAACCCGTAGAAAACCTGCAAAACAAAGAAGAAATGCAAATGATGTGTATGCAATGCAATGTGTTCCTTTTATTCCCAATGCCCTAATTACTTTCCCATTCTGGTGTTGATAAAATCCTGTGTGACATTCAAACTTGAGGTGGTGGCATTTATTTTGTGTCCGTGCAATAGATAACAACCAGTGACTTCAGGTAAATCAGAAGACAATTGAAATAACAAAGATTCTCACAAGGTACAAATTCATATGTCAAGAAAGAAAAAAGTACATCAAGAGAGAGGGGATTCCCACAACAAGCCTGCGGGTAATCCAAGTCATATGCATATAAAACTAAAACTTAGGAAAGTCTACATCCTGTAATCTCCAACTAAGGCACTTGACATTCTGCAACATCTGAGGTATATCCGGATGCATAGGCTCTTGCACAAGCTTCTGAATTAAGATATCCCTAAGGTCAAAGGAGGCATGCAATTCCTCAATACACTCAACAACCATAGCACTTTCTTCAACAGCCACAGTTTCCCCAGCAAAGATCCTACAACAACAACCAACAACAACGCCCTTTTCAGCAGCGGCCATCTCATATCAACAGGGTGATTGACCCTATACCAATGCCATATGCCACATTGTTGCCACAACTCCTAAAGCTTAATCTTGTCATGCTAAGGACATTGGCTCCACCAGTTCCTCAGAACCTTCCGAGAAATTACGACATCAACGTTAGGTGTGCTTTTCATTCCAATGCACCTGGTCATGCTACAGAAAAGTGCAGGGCTCTGCACATGAAGGTCCAGGATCTGGTAGATTCAAAAGCCCTAAATTTTGCACCACCTTCTAATGTCACGAAGATTCTTATGCCCATCCATGGTGGGCCAAGGATAAATGCAATAGAGGAGGGATCACCCATGAGTTTAATTGAAGATACTGCAAGTATTCAAACACCTCTGGCAGAGGTTAAAGCTCGGCTTTTAAAATGCCAGGTGTTTCCAGGTTGTGAGGCCTGTTGTGAATCTTGCAAGGTTTATGTAAACGGGTGTGCAAGCTTGAGGAATGGCATCAATGGTTTGATTAGAGAAGGTATCCTGCAAATAATAACAACCATTTCTACAATACCAGCAACTCCTTTGTCAATAACAAGTATTTCTTCTACAACTACAAAGACAATTGCTCCTACAGACTCGTCTACAAAATCAGCAACCACTTCTTCCATTACTTCAACAAACAACAGTTCAATTGCATCCTCTTCTACAACTACAACAACCACCAACAACGATGTCTCCACAGTCACCATCTTTTATGACCCTACAACGGTCCCTGTTTCCAACAATTATCAACAACAATCTCAGCAGCAATTTCAGCAACAACCAAGCTTCAATCCATCACCACCTACATCCACTAGAGGTCCTGTCACCATCTTTTATGATCCACAAACAATAACGGTTCCCACCTCTGCTGCAGTTAGTCTAGTCACCATCATGGTGCCAAGGCCTATTCCATATGATAAAGACAATGATGTACCATGGCACTATGGTTCAGACCTTTACTGCAATGGAGAAAGAGTCCTTCTTGATTCTTCGGTTCACACGCCACAAGTGGATAATGTCGGGGGAGGCGGAGGCTTCACCCGAAGCGGACACCTCTTTGCGTCACAAGCTCCAAAGACTAATACTGAGGCAGAGGCTGCTGCCAAAGCCAAAGGTAAAAGCATGGCACCCGAAGAACCTATACCGAAAGAGACCCATAAATCATCCTTTGATCAGAATGTGGATGAATTTATGAGGATAATTAAGAGAAGTGACTACAAAGTTGTGGATCATCTCCACCAGACTCCTTCCAAGATCTCCATTTTATCCCTGCTATTGTGTTCCGAAGCTCATCGGGATGCACTACTTAAATTCTTGCACGCTGCCTACGTGCCAGAGGAGATCACAGTGAATCAGCTTGAGACAGTGGTGTCTAATGTTAATACTAGCCATGGGATAGGTTTCACCAATGCTGACTTAACAACGGAAGGAAGTCACCACAACAAAGCTTTACACATCACTCTGGAGTGTAAAGGGGTTGTGCTCTCGCATGTTCTTGTGGACACTGGGTCTTCACTCAATGTCTTGCCGAAGAAAGCTCTTGTCAAGCTTTAGTATGATGGTATAGCTCTCTGACCAAGCAATCTGGTTGTCCGAGCTTTTGATGGCTCTAAGAGGTCTGTTCTTGGAGAGGTGGAGTTGTCTGTGATCATCGGTCCGCAGGTCTTTCAGACTATTTTCTATGTGATGGACATTCAGCCGACCTGGAGCTGTTTGTTGGGTCGACCATGGATTCACGCCGTTGGCACAGTTACGTCGACCATTCACCAGAAATTGAAATATGAGTGGGAAGGAAAGATTATCACCATCTGTGGTGAAGAGGACATCTTTGTTAGCCATCTGGCTACGTACAAATACATTGAGATGGATGGTGAAATCCATGAAACCATGAGCCAGGGGTTCGAAGCACTGAACGTCAATGAGGCGACAACTGAAGTATTTGCTGCATCCCGGGAAGATAGGATGGGTACTTCAATTGTCTCCTATCAGCAAGCCCGGAAGGTTGTTGAAGATGGAAATGCCCAAGGCTGGGGCAAGCTGCTACCGGTGGAGAAGAAGGAGGAAAGATTCGGTTTGGGTTACAAACCATTCCGACAAGATCAAGAAAAGGCTGCTAAAGAGCCCAAATTCATTAGTGGGGGGATGCTCACCCCAGATGCTGTCAATAACATGGAAGACGAGGCGAAAAGAGACCTCAACCAGGAGAGATGGATTCATCCAAGGATCCCGGGTCACCAAGTCCTTAACTGGTATTCCCAGGAAATTATGAGGGTTACTCCTGCAGAGTAATTATTATTTCCTGCTTTTTTCAGCATGCATCAAGTCCTGCATCTTGCCCTAGGTGTCAGGACTCATTTTTTAATAGGGTCATATTTGTAATTTTGTGCAAATAGAATATCAATGAATATCGGACATCTTTTGCAAACAATTCTCTTTTTTGCTCACTGTCTTTTCATTTTTTTTACTTTTGTACAAAACAATAAAATGGCAATGTTTTCAAAATACTAATTTCATTTTAACCTTTTTAAACAAGATTAAAATTGATCACTAAAACGAACAAACCTCAACCCTTGCAGAGATTATCCTCCAGATTGCACCGACAACAGCACTCATATGACCTTGTATGACTTCGACAATCCAATTAATCAAGTCGATGAAGGGGTTGAAGAAGACTGTGAGTTACCTGAAGAGTTAGCCAGGTTGTTGAGGCATGAAGAGAAAGTGATTACTCCTCATCAGGAGGAGGTTGAAACAGTTAATCTTGGTACCGAAGAGGATTTGAAAGAAGTGGAGATTGGGGCCGGTCTACGAGCTTCAGTAAAAGAACAGCTTATCAACATGCTTAGAGAATACGTCGACGTCTTTGCTTGGTCATATCAAGACATGCCAGGTCTAGATACGGATATTGTTATGCACAAGCTACCATTGAAAGAAGATTGCCCTCCAGTGAAGCAAAAGTTGCACCGTACTCGTCCAGATATGGCCATGAAGATTAAGGAAGAAGTAACAAAACAGTGGGACGCCAGTTTCCTTGCTGCAACTAGTTACCCGTCGTGGGTTGCTAACATTGTACCTGTGCCTAAGAAAGATGGCAAAGTACGGATGTATGTGGATTACCGGGATCTGAACAGAGCTAGCCCGAAGGATGACTTCCCATTACCTCATATTGATGTATTGGTCGACAACACAGCCAGTTCTCGGTGTTTTCTTTCATGGATGGTTTTTCTGGGTATAATCAGATCAAGATGTCACCCGAAGACATGGAGAAAACAACCTTCATCACACCTTGGGGAACATTTTGTTACAAGGTAATGCCTTTTGGACTGAAGAACGTCGGTGCCACTTATCAATGGGCTATGGTAACGTTATTCCACGATATGATCCACAAAGAAATCGAATGTTACGTGGATGATATGATTGCCAAATCCTTTACTGAAGAAGACCATTTGGTAAATCTGTTGAAGTTGTTCAAGCGTATGAGAAAGTATCAATTGAAGCTAAACCCCAACAAATGCACATTCGGGGTACATTCCGGTAAGCTACTGGGATTTATCGTAAGTGAAAAGGGAATTGAGGTTGATCCCAACAAAGTCAAAGTCATTCAGGAGATGCCTGCACCAAGGACTGAAAAAGAAGTTCGGGGATTCTTGGGTAGATTGAACTACATCTCACGGTTCATATCTTACCTCACTACAACCTGTGAACCCCTGTTCAAACTGTTAAGAAAGGAACAGACAGTCAAATGGAACGACGATTGTCAGAAGGCTTTTGACAAAGTAAAGGAATACCTGCAAGAACCTCCGATTCTTATGCCTCCAGTTGAAGGAAGACCTCTAATAATGTACCTCACAGTATTAGAAGGGTCAATGGGGTGTGTGCTAGGCCAGCATGACAAGTCTGGTCGAAAAGAGTATGCAATATACTACCTAGGCAAAAAGTTTACCGACTGTGAACACTGTTATTCACTGCTCGAGAAAACTTGATGTGCTTTAGCGTGGGCTGCTCGCCGACTAAGACAGTATATGTTGGCTCACACTACTTTGTTAATCTCAAATATGGACCCTGTCAAGTACATATTTGAGAAGCCAACACTTACCGGAAGGGTTGCAAGATGGCAAATTATTCTGACAGAGTATAACATTCAGTACACATCTCAAAAAGCCATCAAGGGCAGTGTATTGTCTGACTATCTGGCTGAGCAACCCATTGATGATTACCAGCCCATGAGAGTTGACTTCCCCGATGAAGACATCATGTTCTTATAAGCAAAAGATCATGAAGATCCTGTTCACACTGAAGGTCCTGATCCCAAAGAAGAATGGACTATGATGTTTGATGGGGCTGTCAATATGAATGGTCGTGGAGTTGGTGCAGTGCTCATTACACCTAAGGGAGTTCATATGCCTTTCTCAACAAAACTCACCTTTGCCTTGACTAACAACGAAGTTGAATACGAAGCCTGTATCATGGGTTTTGAGGAAGCCATTGACCTCAGGATCAAGGCGTTGAATGTATTCGGGGATTCAACTTTGGTAATCAATCAGACTAACGGCAAATGGTACACTCACCAAGAGCATATGATTCCGTACCGTGACTACACGAGGAGATTATTGACTTTCTTCACAATAGTAAAACTTGTGTACATCCCTTGAGATGGAAATCAGTTCGCGGATGCTTTAGCTACCATTTCCTCCATGATCAAGGTTCAAACTGCAAATTATGTGCCTCGGATTTTGGTATCCAGATTGGACCGACCAGCATATGTTTTCTCTGTGGACATTGCTAAAGATGACAAGCCTTGGTTCCATGACATCAAAAGCTTCTTAGAGGATCAAACATACCCGCCTGGGGCATCATCCAATGATAAGAAGACATTAAGAAGGTTGGCCGGTAGTTTCTTCCTTAATGCCGATGGTTCATTATACAAGCGAAACTTTGACATGGTGCTGCTCAGATGTGTTGACAAGAAAGAAACAGACTTGCTGATGCACGAGGTGCATGAAGGATCTTTTGGTACCCATGCTGGAGGACATGCAATAGCTAAGAAATTGTTAAGATCAGGTTACTACTGGATCACAATGGATGCAGACTGTTGTGCCTATGCCAGGAAATGCCACAAGTGCCAGATCTATGCAGATAAAGTGCATGTGCCTCCGAATCCTTTGAACGTGATGTCTTCACCTTGGCCCTTTGCCATGTGGGGCATTGACATGATTGGAAAGATCGAACTGACTGCTTCAAATGGCCACAGATTTATCCTGGTAGCCATTGATTACTTCACCAAATGGGTCGAAGCAGATTCATATGCAAACGTCACCAGACAAGTGGTAGCCAGATTCTTGAAAAGAGACATCGTCTGTCGATATGGAGTTCCCGAGCGAATCATTACTGACAATGGTTCCAATTTGAACAACAAAATGATGGCAGAACTGTGTCGGGACTTCAAAATCCAACATCACAATTCTTCTCCTTACAGGCCAAAGATGAATGGCGTTGTTGAGGCAGCTAACAAGAACATCAAGAAGATTGTGCAAACGATGGTGGTTACTTACAAAGACTGGCATGAGATGCTACCATTTTCCTTGCATGGGTATCGAACCTCAATCAGAATGTCCACTGGGGCAACACCTTATCAACTTGTGTATGGTATGGAAGTTGTCCTACCTGTTGAAGTTGAGCTACCCTCCTTACGAGTAATGATGGATGTAAAGTTGGACGAAGCAGAATGGGTCCGGTCTCGGTACAATCAACTTAATCTGATCGAAGAAAAGGGATTAGCCGCAATTTGTCATGGGCAGTTATATTAGAAAAGGATGAAGAAATCCTTCGATCAGAAAGTTAGGCTTCAGGAATACCAAGTGGGAGATCTTGTGCTGAAAAGACTTCTTCCTCCTCATACAGACCACAGGGGCAAATGGACTCCAAACTACGATGGTCCATTCATAGTAAAGAAGGTTTTCTCTGGTGGAGCATTGATGCTCACTACTATGGATGGCGAGGATTTCTTGTCCCCTGTGAATTCAGATGCAGTTAAAAAATACTTCGCATAAAAATGACCCGCTGAACATAAAAACAGAATGTAAGTCCAGGCAAAAAATAGGGCATCCCGGCGAGTCAAAAACAGAATAAAAGACTCGGGCAAAAATAAGGGAAAAATAAAAAAATGTACACCCGCTGAGTTGAAAAGCCGCATTGGACAGCTCAGGCAAAAATGGGTATCCTGGTGGATTGAAAACCCGAAAGGGAGATCCACACAAAATCAGGGAATAAGCGAACAAATGCATTCTGAATTCGTCTGTATCACTCACAACACGGCAAGCTTCGAAAGGACAAAGCATCGGTCAGAATCAGCCTTCTTCAAAAAGCAAGATGAGAAGAACGTCAAGGTCATACAGGTCATAGCAGGGGAAGTTCACTGGAATGTCGTCGTCAACATTGCCAACACTTTTATTTTTCTCAATTTATAGCAATCTCCTTATTTCAGGGGATTTGTTTCTTTTACTGTATTCGCCAATTCAGGGCACCCAGCTTAATAAAATCAGAGTTTTCAATCACACCTCGTTTTGTACATTTTTGTTTCGTTTGCAAAATGTCCAATATTCATGATACAACACTTGCATAAAACAAATGAGCCATTTTTAATAAATGCTTGCAGGAAATATATTACTGTCAGGAAAGTCTAACTCCTATGACGGAATCCGGATACCTCGGGATACTTGAGTGTTTCTTTTGTCTTAACAGGTTGCAGGTATTCAATACACAACATGGGGCATGCCAAGCATTGCATTCCCAACATGCTGCTTCCCAGAAGTTATCACCTCCCCAAGCAGTACCTAACAACTGCTTCACAGCAAGACAAGCAAGGAATCTCCCATTCCTCACCAGAGATCCAGATATCTCTCATCCTCAGCAAAGTTAATGGAACCGCCTCCCCACAGAGTTTCCTTTCCCTCCCCAGAAGAGCGATTCCTGAAACTCTTATCCAACAAAGTGAGGGAAGTTTCCTTCTCCTCAGTTGAGTTCTCCTTTCGGATAGATCTACCAGTGATCTATTTCCCCAAGCAGAGTTCTCCCTCCTGATAGATCTACCAATGATCTCTCCCCCAGTCGGGTTATTCTTCCAAGCAGATCAGCCATAGATTTTTATCAAGATCCGGGTCCCGGATCGGTTTCTCTTTTGCATAATCATAGAATTCGCATCCTTTTTCCCCATACAAAGCGTAGCATTCCGTCTAATACGGAGCATTACGGCAAAAATCAAACATTTGCATTATCACAAGCCAGGTTTGAGCCGGTCACCTACAATTACTATCGGTATTTCATCAGCAATATACAAAGTGCATCCCCTGCACATAAAAGCCAAAGCGTCCCCTTTGCACTCTCAAATACAAATACCTATACATGCCCTTTTTGACACTCGTCTATGTCATCCTTCCCCAGCAAGGTCGCCAGAACACCCTTTGCAAACAGATACTTGTTTATAACATGTTCTTTTTGACACCCGTCTGTGTCATCTTATCCCCACAGAAAGCCAAAGTATATCCTTTGCATTCCCGAAATAGATGCCTGTTTATAGTACATATTTGACACTCATCGGTGTCATACATTCCCCAGCAGATCAAACACTCGTCCGTGTCTTGCTCATACTTCACCAACAAACAAATACTCACTCATACTTATACAGAAGTCTTTGATACTCGTTCATATCTTGTTTATATCACTCCTCAACAGATCTGACACTCGTCCGTGTTCTTTGTTAACCAGTTGGTACTTGTCGGTATCATCATCTCTGAACACGCGTCAGCATTTGTTTCTACCGATACTCGTCTGTATCATGGTCCTAAAAATGCTCGTCCGCATCTTTAACCTATACACAGCGTCAAACACTTATACCTTTTATTCTTGAGCGTGAACACTCGTCCGTGTTTATCGTTCCCCAGTAAGTCACCAACAGAACAACTTTCTTCTATCCGACATTCGTCCTATGTCGCGATAAAGAGCAGTCGTCCCCTGCCAGGTGATCGTCCTTCACCTTTGGATGACCGTCATTCATCCTTTTCCCCAGTGGAGTCCCCATTAGTGGAACCTTTCTATCCGACATTCGTCCTATGTCGTGATACCTTCGGCAGCCGTCCCCTTCCAGGTGATCGTCCTTCACCTATGATGACCGTCCCTCATCATTTATCTGATGGCCGTCCCCATTGTTGATCTTTTTATCCGACATTTGTCATATGTCGTGATAAACCCCGAGAGCAGCTGTACCCTGCTAGGTGATCGTCCTTCACCTCTTGATTATTGTCCTTCATCATGCTTATCCGATGGTCATCCCCATCGTCGACCTTTTCTATTTGACATTCGTCCTATGTCGTGATAAAGAGCAGCCGTCCCCTGCTAGGTGATCGTCCTTCACCTTTGATGATCGTCCCTCATCATTATTTCATTTATTCTTTAAACCGATGGCCATCCCCATCGTTGTTTACTTTACTTTGCAAACCTGATGGTCATCCCCATCATTGCCTTTACTTTAATCCCCAGAGAATCTTGTTTCTTTACCTGATGGTCGTCCCCATCATGGTCTCTTTATTTCCCCAGCTTGTCGGTCGTCCCCGTCATTGCTTTACTTACCACTTCATCCCCAGCAGTCGTCCTCTGCTCGATGGTCGTCCTCCGTCGTTATCATTTGATAATCATGCTATACTACCTTTTGCAATTTATACTCCTTTTCTTCTTCTATCCAGCGAGTGCAAATTTTGGACTGTCTTTGGTATTCAACCATAAGTTATCTTGTTTGTTTGTTAAGCCAGGCGCTTACACCCTGCACAGCTAACTCATGTTTGAATAGGGGCAGTTGTAAACACCCCAAATTTTCCCTCACTCGTGTCACACCATGGCTTGTGATCTCTCATTTTTGTTCTAACATAGGCATACCATCTCATATTGCATATTTGTTTCACTGCATTAGTTCAAGTTCATCTGCATCTAGGGTTTGTGATCTGAGCAATCCAAGATTCCATCTGAGCCATCCCAAAGGCCTCAAAGCTTTTCAAGAGGATCCATGTGTGTTCTATCATTATATTATGCTCCTCAAAGTTCATGAAAGTCAAGAGATAACAAGAACTGGCAAAGGCATGGAAGCAGAGCTAGGGTTTTCACTGCACAGATGATCAAAATTAGAGTTTTGGTTTCAGAGGCCTTAACTCCAAATTTTTGGGCCATTCTTATTTCTAATGTTCTTAATATATCATAAGGATCATGTGAACCAAGTTTTATGAAGAAATTAATTGTGGAAATCATATGTTCACTGGGTAACTTCTTGAGCAAGTTAAGTCAAAATCAAGGCATCTGAGGCCCCCAACAATGGAACCAAAGGGGTATTTTCATCATATTGAAGTTATATGATCTTTATTTGATCTTAGAAGAGGTTGGAAGTTCACAAGATTGAAGAATTTTGAGCCAATTTCAAACTTGCCATTTTTGGAAATGACTTGAAATGTAAACTTTCCATTTTGGGAAAGTTTTTCAACCTCCTCTTTCATGACCAAAAATGCTTCAAATGAAAAATTATTGGTCATGAAAGTTGTAGATTAGGTCTTTCCCTTTTCAAAACGTACAAGAACATGTCTTGATTCATCATAGAACTCAAGATATGGCCTTTCAAAGTTGGCAAAAATCCTATAATTTCAAGTTTCATGTCAAAGAGGGATTTTGCAATTTGGCATGTTCAAGCATTCTAATGACTTCTAATGTACACAAACACTTCACAATATGTCAAGACAACTTCTAAACATCAGAGTTGTGCATCAAACCTAGGGTTTTCATGACTTGAACTTCAAGAAATCACAAAAGGGCCAAAACTCCCAAAAATTGCAAAATGCATTGGATCCTCTCATTCACTTGTGCCAGCTGCATAATCTTGATTATATGGCTCTCCATGAATCTTATTGAGGCTAGACACCCCAAAAAACCAGACTTGCCATAGCCCGTACCTCAAGTACACAAATCTTGACTTTTTTGCAAAACACCCCATACCAATCAGCCTATGCCACAACAACTATCTGAGCAATCCCATTGGCTTAAACAAACATTATGCAAGCCATTTCATAACACACAAGAGCCTAAATCATCCAAGAACTCAGCATTCACAAAAATTTTCAAAAACTTCCTCTCTTCGAATCTCAAAAACCAATCATTGAAACTTCAAACTTCCTTCCCCAATCAACTCAAAAACACCTCATGATCATTTCCCACCCATCACCATAGCCTAAAACTCAGCTAAACCAAAACACGATTCTTGGTGCAGGGGAACTGAAACTCATAAACCATGCCATACAAACTTGTTCTAAGCATTGTAACATCATCAGGGAGTTCATTGCAGGTAGATTGAACAAAGAAAGAGGCCAGAAAGCTCAAGGAGTGAAAGCTTCGGCTCAGGTAGCCATCTCAAACTTTTTTTCAAAAAGCTTTATTTTATGTTTTAGAAATGTTCCCCATGCTCCCCTGATCACACTGCACTTGTTGTTTTTGAAAATGGTGATGAAATGAGCATGAACCGTATCTCTGAAATTTTTGACCTAAAAGAAGTTTTCTTCGATTCATGCTGGTTTCTGAAAATAAATGATTTTTGGTGTTGGATTCTTATTTAGTGATGTTCATAGATCATTTCTGGAGATTTTGGTGAAGTTTCATAGCCTAGGGAAGAAGTTAGGTTTAAGGTGTCACCGGAGCTTGCTCCGGTCACCTAAAAATGATTAGAGCCCTAATTAGGGTTTAGCTGCCCAGTTTGAATGTAGGTCGTAGGATCTCGTTTAGCGCGTGTGTGAAGGGCTCAGATTGCTTCATTAAAATTTAAATCTGATTAATTAGATTAATTAGGATTAATTAATTAAATCAACTCAGATTAAATTCAGACCACACAAAGACGCACGCAGTCAACTCCCTCCCTTTTAGTTTGAATCTCAGCCTTAGGATCAGCATACTTCTCATTTAAATCATTTTTATTTCATTTTTATTGCATTTTCTTACATAATTAATTTAAAATAGCAAAAAGCATCAAAAAATTATTTTCTTTTGAATTATGACTTTAAATATTTTTCTCATTCCAAAAACAATTTTTATTTTATTTTTTGCATTAAAAAAGTATTTTTAAAATATTTAAATGTTATTTTTAATTAATTAAAGTATTTTAATTAATTAAAAATACATTTAGGTTTCTAAAAATCACCAAAAAAATCATGAATCATCCCAATACATTTAGAAACATTTTCAAACTCTTCACACAAACTTCTTTTTAGGTTTGATCATAGTTTGCAAATTTTCTTTGAATTAAGGGTCATTAAAATCACATTTTTGAACTCTAACTTTAAAAAATCATTTTTGCCTAACAAAGAAGAGTTTGAAGTTGATTATTTTTGCATTGTTTTGCATATTGCATGAAGTTTATAGGTCTTTTTCCTCATGAATTTATCTTGAATTTTCAATTTGATTTGCATTTTTCCCTTTGAACCTCCCAAAAACCCTAGAAAACTTAGGAAAATCATAACTTTTGATTGGTTAGGCTTCTGACCTTCTCCTTTGGGGTGTGACCTAATATGGGATTAGGGTTTGTTTGAGTTTGATTTCAAATTTTGTATCATGTAATATGCTTCTGTTTTGTTCATTTGCATCTCATACTTTCATAAAACCCTAATTTCTCATGTTCATTTGCATTCACCTTGCATATGCATCATTACATGAACTTGCCATGACATTTAATACATTCATATGTCATCTCAGACATCTTAGGACATGTTATAACCTTGCTTGATCATTTCTTCATCCATTTGCCATGTTTAGCATTCATTTCATTTCATAAACTTTCATGTGTTTTCAAACTTCAAAGCATGCTTCCTTTGCATCCCATCTTTGTATGATCACACATATGCATTTTGTATGCCTTTGCATCATCTTACATGACATTTGCATTGCATAAACACTTCTGACTTTGATCATTTCATCTCATTTCACTTCATTTCTTTATGTTTTATACCTTATGCATCCATGCTAACTTTTCAGGTTTTGGTAAGTGATTTTGGGAGGTGAATTTTCCTTCACCTCTCACTTCTTCTTATCTCTTTCATTTGCATTTTAATTTGTCTTTTAAGTGAACTTGTTCACTTATGTTCCATCTTTCTCACTTTCTTTCTTTAAGTTACTTATCTTCTTCAATGAAGTAAGTAACTTATTCTCTTGCTTCCTCCTCCTTTCATCTGCTTCTTCCATTGGTGGCTTCCTTGAAGATCTTTCTTAAGCCTCACAAACCATAGGAGCATCCAAGAATGATAATAATTAGGGTTATGATTAGTCCCCCTTAGCATTTTACCTTTGAGTCTTCTTGAGTCTCTCTTCTCATCTCAATAATCAGAGACTAAACTCTTAAAGTTTTAGGACTTTGGAATTAGGGTTATGCCTGCATCCTTCTCTTAGGATGGAGTGTATAACTTTAATCCTAAGTGTTAAACCTTTAATTTGTTTAAACCTCTTAATCAAATCATTAATAATCACCAAGACTTTATATTGTAACTTGGGCCTTACATTAGGGTTCTATCTCTTCCTTATGGTTAACAGGGACTAACCCTAGTGTTTAATGGACAAGTCCCCCTCAAGTTGTCTTACAAACTTAAAATCCAATTCTTAATTTCATCCTTTAATTAAAATCCACTTAATAAAGGCTTGTTATCTAATGAATTTAATCCCTAACCATGGATTAAGTTGAGGAGTCTTCCTCAGCTTAAGTGTTCTCATCTATTATCCTTCTATTAGGATGGTGTAATGAGCCCACTAATTTGTGATTAGAGATTAAACTCATTACTTAACACTAAACAAAAACCCAAAAGCATCTAACTAATCACAAGTAGGTTAATGATCTTAATCCTACATCATCATGGTAATTAAGTTGAGATGTTTATCTCATACTTAAGTAGGCTCATTATCCCTAATCAGGGAGGATATAATGAGTTTACAAGCCCTTGATTTAGGCTTAAGCTCATTAACTTATGCAAAAACACCCAAGAACAATAACAAAACTGAAAACACAAAAACAATCAATAATCATCTCCTTCGGGACTCTTTTATCATCACACTCATTCATAAACGAGAACTCGCTTCTTCCGTTTAATGCAAGACAGTTAGCACTCGAGCCAGACGAGTCATACACTTGAGCATAGACAAGTAAGCAGTTCACAGTTAATTCATTTTTTTTCAGTCCCTTTGAGTTGAACTACGGTGTTCTGACTTCCTCATTGCACGAGAGGATACGTAGGTGTAAACACCCCAAATTTGCCCTCACCCATTCACACCATGGCTTGTGATCATTTCATATGCATAAACACAATCATATCATCTCATATCTCATTTTTGATTCACTGCATAGTTTCTAAGTCATCTGCATCTAGGGTTTGTGATATGAGCAATCCAAGAGCCACTTGAGCCATTCCAAAGGCAACCAATCACTTCAAGGGGGTCCATGTGTGTTCAAGCATCATATTATATCCTCTCAAAGTCAAAAATTCCAAAGAATCACAAGAACTGGGTTTGGTATGGAAGCAGAGCCAGGCTAGACTGCACAGTTGACCTAAAATTAGGGTTTTGGTTTCAGAGGACATAACTCCAAATTTTTTGGTCATTCTTGTTTCCATTGGTCTCTATATGGTATAGGGAGTATGCATATCAATTTTCATGAAGAAATTCCATGGGGAAGTCATCTGATCAAGAGTTGACTTTTCAGACAAGTCAGTGCAAAATCAGGGCATCTGAGGCCCCCAATGATCCAACCAATGGGTGATCTTTATCATTTTGAGTGTATATGATCTTTATTTGATCATAGAAGAAGGTTGAAGTTCACAAAAATCAAGAATTTGGAGTTTTTGCAAATGTTGACTTTTTGGGCATAGTTGACTTTTCAAGAATGCTTCATTTTAGGTCACTTTTCAAGCCTTGATTCTTGATCCAAAAATGCTTCAAATGGAAAAACTTTGGTCATGAAAGTTGTAGAATACATATTTACCTTTTCAAAAAGTACAAGAGCATGATCAAATTCTTCTTGGATCAAAAGTTATGGTGTGACAAAGTTGGCTAAAATCATTGATTTTCAAGGCATGCTTCAAATGTGAATTTTGCAAAATCATGAACCAATGCCATTTGTAACTTCTAATTCACTTCAAACCATTACACAAACACTCTATGAGCCTTAAAAATCAGAATTGGACCAAGGTTTCACATGGTTATGGTTTGTGTAACAAGACTTTTCCATGAAGTTCCAAAAAGTAACAACTTGCAAAACCATCATGATGCTTCTCACCACTTGATGCATGGGCTGCTGAACCTTCCTAGCATCACACACACATCATGCTGCGCAGCCCATGCTTCTTGTACCAAGATATAGCTCAAGCCATGCCTTCCTTACACAAAGTGGACTTTTTTGCAAAAGCAAACTTACCAATCAATAGGGGCCAGGTCACATCATCTGACCTATGGGATTAAAATATACTATCCTTTGGCAAGCCAAACATATGAAGAAGCAAGGCTGGAACAGATCATACCATACCATACTCAAAAACACCTCACTTGGCAAAAATCTTCGAATCTTCCTCCACAAACTTAAAACATCCAAACCATTTTCACCAATCATCTTACCATGTTCCATTGAGTAGAAACCAGCAAAGAACCAAGCCTGAAACAAGCCATAACACCATTTCACCATTTTCACTCCAACTTGCAGTTTCTTTCGAAACTCACTCCACAGTTCACAAACACTCAAACCAACTCCACAAACCTTCTCTACTCACCCTCTGGACCACAAGCAACCCTTCACCATTGCCAGAAACAGCCTGAATCACCATTGCCATGTTCAACTGAGTTTGAGCAGAAGCTTGTCAAACTCCTCATCCATCCAACATAAACTCTTCCTAAGCATTCAAGGATCATCTGGGGACCAAGTAGAGTGGATTGCACTAAAGGGAGTGGTCAGAAAGTGGCTGAAGTGAAAGCTTCGAATCTCAGGTAGCTCAAGAAATATTTTTCCAGAAATCATTTTTTATGTTCTAAACTTGTTCTATATGTCTTCCTGATCACGAATATGCTTTTAGTTTCAAAAATGGTGATGAAATGAGGATTTATTTGCTTCCTGAAACTTTCCTGCCCTAGCTTTTGTTTGCTTCGATTCAGCCATTTCATGATTGATAAATTTGTTTTGAGTGGGGGTTTTGAATCGTGAGCTTGTGGGAATCATTTCTGTGTTTTTAGAATTCATTTTAGATGCGTTTGGAGGGAGTTTAGGTTTTTGGGGTGCCGGAGAAGATGACCGGAGCTTCTCTCCGGTCACCTGAAAGTGATTTGCCCTAATTACAGTCATTAACTCCCATTTGAATTCTGAGCGTAGGATGCCTTTGACCCGTTGACTACCCGCGCGCATGTGTGGCCTGGATCTTCCCAATTAGCCCTAATCCACTTAATTAGATTTAATTGATTATAATTAAATTAATTAACTCAGAAGCAACCTGGACCCTTGGATAACGCGCCAGTCAACGCATTCAAACCCAGTCTCAATCTCAACCCTCCATTCTGATTACTTTCCATTTATTTTCTTTTTTATTTCATTTCTTTTCATTTAACTTGCATATTTTATTTAAAATAGTAAAAAATGTCTAAAAATTATGAAACTTTTTCTCATGGGTTTTAATAATTTTTATGACATAAAAATATTTTTGTTTTTATTTTTATCATTAAAAAAGCATTTTTAAATATTTAAAAGATTATTTTTAATTGATTAATGGAAATTAATTTATTAAAAATACTTTTAAGTATTTAAAAATCACCAAAAAATTCATGAAATGTTCTAAGACATTTAGAAACATTTTCCAACCTTCAAACCAAATTTCTTTTTGGATCTTGATGCACTTTGAGAATTTTTCTTTGAATTAAAATCATTTTTGTGCATTATTTTGATCCTAAGTTCAAAAAACCATTTCTGCCTATCTATGAAGAGTTGGACATTGATTCTTCTTGCATTGCATTGTGGTTGGCATGTAGTTTTTGAGATTAAATTGCCATGATTTGATTACTCATTTTCAATTTGTTTGGCATTTTTCTTGTTTAGGAACCCTAAAAACCCTAATAACTTGTAAAAAATCATAACTTGAGATTGGTTAAGAGTTGAGACCTCTCCTTTGGGCATTGGTTTAGTATAAGATTAGGGCCCCTTTGAGTGGCATTTTCCATTTTTTTATCTTAGGTTTTGCTTCTGTTTTTGGTTTTTGTTTGATGTTTGGTTCATAAACCCTAATTTGAGCTTTCATATGCATCCATCTTGCATTCTCTTGCATAACATGACTTGCCATGACATTTCAAGCATCCATGTGATTCATTTGACATCATAAGACATATAGAAAGCATGTTTGATCATTGCATCATGTGTTTGCCATATTGTATGCCATGTGCACTTCATAACTTTTCATGTATGTCCATGCTTCTAAACTTGCTTCATTTGCATTCATAAACTTGTATGATCATTTCCATGTGCTGCCTCATGTTCATAGCACTTCATAGCATCATTATCATCATCAACATGCTTCTGGTTTTGTTTCTCATCATGTCATCTCATCTCATCTTGCATTGCATTGCATTTCTTTTCTAACCTTTTCAGGTGGTAAGTGACTTGAGAGGTGAATTTGCCTTCACTTCTCATAACTTTTCTTTTCATCTCTCTTGCATCCATGCTACATTTTTATATGTGTTTGAGTTTGAGCTTGCTCATTCTTCTTCTTCCCACCTTCTTTCTTCAAGTGACTTGACTTCTTGAATGAAGCAAGTTACTTTGCTTCTCTTGATCCTGTTTATCTGCATCCTGGTGGTTCTCCTTGAAGATCTTCTCTTGAAAACCTCACAAACCTTAGGGACAACCAAGCATGACAATGATTAGGGTTTTGATTAGTCTCCCCTCTTAGTTTTACCTTTGTGTCTCTTTGAGTCTTCTCTTCTCACCTCATAATCAGGGACTAAACCCTAAAGGCTTTAAGGCTTTGTGATTAGGCTTATGCCTGCATCCTTCTCTTAGGATGGAGTGTATAACTTTAATCCTAAGTGTTAAACCCTTAATGTGTTTAACTCCTTTAATCAATTTACATAATAATCATCAAGACTTCACACTTGTAACTTGGGCCTTGCATTAGGGTTCTAATTCTTCCTTAACTGGTTAAGAAGGACTAACCCTAGTGTTAATGGACAAGTCCCCCTCAAGTTGTCTTACAAATCATAAAATTCACTTCATCATCTCACCATTAAATAAAATCCACTTAATCAAAGGCTTGTTTTGTCATGAGTTTAATCCCTAATCATGGATTAAGTTGAGGAGCTTTCCTCAGCTTAAACACTCTCATCTATTATCCTTCTATTAGGATGGTGTAATGAGTCTGTTTAATCCTTGATTATGGCTTAACCTCATTACTTAACACTAAACAAAAATCACAAAAACATCTAAATAATCACAAGTAGGTTAATGATCTTAATCCTACATCAAAGGTGATTAAGTGTGAGAAGCTGACTTCACACTTAAAGTATTCTCATTACCCCTAATCAGAGGGAAGATGTGATGAGTTTACTAACCCATTGGTTTAGGCTTAAGCTCATTAACTTATGACAAACTTCAAAAGTAATAAAAGACTGAAAATGCAAAAACAAACAATAATCGTCTCCTTCGGGATTCTTTTCTCATCACCTTCACTCATAAACGAGAACTTGCTTCTTCCGTCTAATGCAAGACAGTTTGCACCTGAGCCAGACAGGTCATACACTTGAGCATTGACAAGCAAGCAGTTCACAAGTCAATTCATCCTTCAGTCTCTTTGGGTCGAACTACGGTGTTCTGACTTCCTCATTGCACGAGAGGATACGTAGGCATAACTTAACAGTTATCGAACAAAAGTCTCTGTATATTCCCCCTCCTTCCAGCATTATTCTTTGAGCCTCATTATCATGAGCATTTCATTCCTTTCTTACACTGACACTTTCATACTTCACATCACTTATACACTGACACCTGTACATTCTTTTCCAGCTTTACACACAGATTGCACTGACACTACCCCTTTAAAACACAAATCTTTCAAGCGTGGATCCCGTCGAGTACGACGGACAATCTGGGTGCTAATACCTTCCCAGGTTGTAACCAACCCCCTTTCTCAGTCTCTCTGGTTCGCAACCGTCTTATCCGTATCTTTCTAGGTCTATGCAGCATTGCCTTTCCTCCGGGATAAAAATGCCTAGCTGGCGACTCTATTCATCTCCAGTGAGTTCACGGCTGTGTGTTCTCATTGTCCCTCTCGCCGACCGTTCGCGTCTGTACCTTTATCTGGGCCTGGTCCCACTTATCGGGAGCGACAGCTTGGCGACTCTGCTGGGGACCCTTATACTGCAACCAGGGCTTCTGGTTCTTTTTGTGGGTTCCTCCTAGCGCTTGTTTGATTTGTGTTTACTGGGGTGTTATGTGCTTATTTGTGCTTGTATATTTGTACTTATTTTGCTTTATGTACAGTTTGCTTTACTGCTTTCTTTATTGCTTTTGCATTATATCATATTGTCATACTGTGCTGCTGGCTGGATCTGTTGTTTGCTTTGGTGGGTGGGTGTTCCATTGAGAGTTAAGGTCCTATACCTGGGATCTGAGTGACACCTAGGCTAGAGTGAATCATATTCTTTCCCATTCCATTTCGGTCTGGTGCGGGAATATGAAACACGGTTCAGATATGGGTTTCTTCTTGAGAACTCTGTGTTGCAGATTTCCTGCAATGCTAGGGCTATCTGGGAAGCCTGCTAAGTCTGGATGACCTTTTAGTATTGACCTTCAGAAACTGAGGAGAATTAGAGGAGGATTTTTTATGGTTATTGTAAATACTGTACCTCCGGGTTAGAAGTGTTTACACTTCTCATAACTGATCCAAGTCTGAGGATCCTTGTTCTAGAACACCACCTGTGAGGGGTTTGGGCTGTTTACAGGTTTGCAGGTACCTTGACCTCAGAATACCCTGTTACTTTGTTTAAGAGTACTTCATCTTGGGACAATTCCTGTGATTCTAAAACCCTGGACATGTGGCTCTTTATTTGAGTCCCCCACCTTGGTTACTGGATTTATAGACCTCCAACTGGAATTCTTGAACACACTTGGACCTATATCAGGGCATTTTGATCAGATCCAGCTCAGTCACAGACCCTTGCATTTCATTTGCATACATAATCATTGCATCATATTGACATTTGCTTATTTGTGTTTCAGGGTATCCATCTTCACTTTTGGCTAGTTTTGACCCCATCTTCAGTATTGACCTATCTTCATCAGCACCTGCTTCAGTTTAGCTATCTGCTTCCGCTATCACCTGCACCAGCCAATCAGTGGCCCCTTCTTCAGTGTTATCATCAGCACCTGTCTCTACTCATCTTCAGCATCATGGCTCCTAAAAAGAGCAACATCACCTATCACTTCTTCCAGACAGAGTTATCAGACATCAGGAGGATTCAAACCCTGATCACTCCAGATCACATACCATTGTTCAGGGAAAGCTATGGAGATATACTAGATATGGTTATGAATCTGGACCCTTCACAAAGAAGTCTGATCCACACTTGCATTCAGTTCTATGATCCCCCACTGAGGTGTTTCACTTTCCAAGACTTTCAGTTGGGCCCTCTATTAGAAGAATACTCATCATTAGTTGGTATGCCTATCAGGGGTGGAATCCCTTTCAACCCTGAGATGGTTTTCCCTGGTAATGGAGAAGTAGCAAAGGCTTTGCATCTAGAACCTGCTTTGGTTGAACAGCATATGACTTCCAAAGCTGGAATCCCTGGTTTTCATCTGGATTTCTTGATCTCTCAAGCCACCCTGAAAGCTTCTTTAGGAGAGTGGAAAGCTGTCTGTGCTTTGTTGGCCTTGAGTATATATGGAATTGTGTTGTTTGCAGATGAGCCTCGATTCATTAGCAAGAATGCAATCCATCTTTTCATCCTGCAGAACCCAGTACCCACTTTATTGGGGGATCTCTACTATTCAGTGCATCAGAGGAATGAAAAGCAGAGGGGGAGATTGGTGAGGTGTTGTGCTCCATTATTCCATACTTGGCTTCTCAGGCATCTACCCAGGACAGATGCATTTTTAAATCCTCATCAGCAGAGCAACTGGGCTAAGAGACTCACTGCTCTAACTTCAGCAGATATCAGATGGTGCACTCAAAGCACCAAGGGCAGGGATATCATCACCAGCTGTGGGCATTTTCCCAATGTGCCTTTGATAGGAGTTAAGGGTAGTATCAATTACAACCCTCTGCTGTTTAGACGACAACTGGGCTATGCACTGGTCCACACTCCTAAGGCACAGGACTTGGTTGAGACTCTTTATTGTGAGAACAAGATTAATTTGACTGTTGTTAGGCAGGCTGCTTGGGCCTGGGATAATGTTCAAACCAAGGGAATAACCATTCTGGGGAAGTGCAATAATGTGGCATCAGCACAATATTATGAGTGGTCTCGTGCCAGGGCTCAATTCTCTGGGATGCCCTTTACCATAGAAGACATGCCTGAGTCATCTTCAACATCACCCCCTGCCACTATCAGTTTGGAAGAGTTTGAGAGCTTGAAGGAAAGGAATGAGAAGCTAACCCAGGCCTTGCAGAAGACCCTCCGGGAGAGGAGTGAGGGTATGAGGGAGATTGAGAGGTTGGAGAAGATGAGAGTGGAGCACCTGGTTAAGATTGAGAAGTCTGGGGATTATATCAAGAAGTCCAAAGCTGGAGAACAAATTCTGAAGAATGCTTGCAAGGAAGCCCAATTCCAGAGAGCAAGGACAGACTTGTATCTGAAGGAAAGTCAGGCCCGGTGGGTCAGGATCACCGAGGCTCGTACTCTGGAGGACAAGAGAGTTCAAGACAAGATGGAGCAACTGGAAGCTAGTGTAAAAGTGCAGCAAGAAGCCCTGGCAGCAGCCCAAAGGGAGATATCAGAGCTGAAGATCAAAGCAGGAGTGAAGAGGTCAAAGGACCAAAGCCAGCACAAGAAGCTAACAGCAGCTGTTACCACCCGGAATCTTCTCATCAGGAATCTCACGGAGCGTCCGGCTGATCCTGTGACCGAAGCACTTCTCAAGGAAGTTCGTGAGGATGAGTTTGGTCTTGGTGTTTGACCATTTGTTTGTTGTTGCTTTCATTCCATGTACTTTTATTTTTCTTTCTTGTGATGTATTTTGACCCCTCTGCGGGCTTGTATTTGTAAACGAACTATGTACCATTTGTCTTTTGCAATATATGTATTAGTTTGTTCCACTTCGAAAGCAACATCAACTGCATCTTCAAGGGTCTGGAAGGGTCAAAACTGAATGCCAAACCGGATACCTTGAGAACAAATAAGCATAACTGCATTGCATGCTAACCCTTTGTTTGTTTTGTAGGTTTTTGTTTTATTGTTGCTAACTCTGTTGTGAATCTCAGGAACTATTGCTAGGCGCCGGGTATTTCCCCTCAACCGTCCGCACCGTTATCCAACCCGAAACAACCTTCCGGGAATTCAAATGGATCAGGTACAGCAGGACCTTGCAGAGGTTAGAAATCAAATGGCAAACGAAAGATTGGAAATGAGAACGCAGATGACGCAGTTCATGGAAGTGATGAACAACATGGCTCAGAGCCAGGAAAGACTGAGGGCCATGGTGGAAAGGCAAAATCAAGAGGATCCACATATAGGGACTGCTGGCACCAGCAACAACGAAAGGGTTCAACCTCATGTTAACCCCCCGGTATTTGGACCGCACCTCCATCCTGAGATCAACATCCCTGCAAATGTTCAAGGGACAGCCACTGCAGCCAGGGTACTTCAAGAAGACCCCCAAGAGGACCAGTTTACAGTAATGGGTGCTGGGGAAGAAGCTTATGATAGAAGGTTGGATGAGATAGCTGAGAAGTTGAGGTCCTTAGAGTCTCAAAACTCTTTGGGATTCGACGTCATGGACATGGGCTTGGTAGACGGGGTCAGGATTCCCCACAAGTTTAAGCTTCCATGCTTTGAAAAGTATAATGGGACTTCCTGTCCCCGAACCCATCTGCAATCTTTTCTCGGGAGATTAAAAGCTTATACTATGGATGAGAAGCTCTGGATGTTCTATTTCGAAGATAGCTTGACAGGGGCTTCAAGAGAATGGTACTCTCACTTGACAAGGGCAACTATCAGGTGCTGGAAGGATTTGGCAGAAGCCTTTATCAGACAGTATCAGTACAACTTAGACATGGCACCCAACAGGACCCTCCTGATGGGAATGTCACAGTCGTCAAGGGAAAGTTTCCGAGAATATGCCCAGAGATGGAGGCAACTGGCTGCTGCTGTTCAACCACCTATGTCTGAAAGGGAAATGGCAGATATGTTTATGAACACCCTTCAGGGAACTTATATTGACAGGCTGGCTGCTTTCTCTTCCACTAGCTTTGCGGATGTTGTCATAGCTGGGGAGAGAATTGAAAGCCTATTGAAGATGGGTAAGATCTCAGACAACGGTGCAAGCTCGTCCAGTAGTACAAGAAAGCCTTTTGCAGGCCCGAGAAGAACTGGCGAGACCAATGCCATCCACACCAACAGGGGCAGACCTCAGTATGTTCATAGGTCTGTGGCAGCAGTCACCATTCCCGCTTCAGTTCATCCACAACCAGCCTATCAACCTCCGCAGCAAAACTATCAACAACAACCTCAGTACCACCAGCAATCTCAGTATCCTCCAAGGAATTACAACAACAGCAACACCAATAACAACAGTCAACAAAGGCCATTTCAACAGAGGCCTTCTCAAGCTAACAGGGTGATCGATCCGATCCCTATGCCGTATGCTACCTTGCTGCCACAACTCCTGAAACTCAACCTAGTTGAGCTAAGGACGCTGGCACCTCCAGATCCCAACAGTCTACCCAGGAACTATGACTCCAATGCTAGGTGTGCTTTTCATTCAAACGCACCTGGCCACAGTACAGAAAAGTGCAGAGCCCTGCATATGAAGGTACAAGACCTGGTAGACTCGAAAGCTCTGAATTTCGCACCACCACCCAATGTCAATAAGAACCCGATGCCGAACCACGGTGGTCCTAGAATTAACGCTATTGAAGAAGACAAACCGTCTTATTTAATAACCAGTGTGGGTCAGATCCGGACACCGTTGGTAGAAATCAAGGCTCAACTCCTGGAATGTCAAATGTTCCCGGGGTGTGAGTTGGGTTGTGCTTACTGCAATATCTCGATAAATGGGTGCGACAATTTGAGGAATGGCATAGATGGCCTAATTCAGAGTGGCCAGCTTCAGATCACCACATCATTTCCAACAAATCCATCGATCTCATCAGCAACGGCTTCAGAACCTCCTACAACTGCAACAACTATTGTTCCTGACAATTCTTCGGTTTCATCAACGAGTACTTCATCTGTCATTTCAACTGATCAGATATCAATGAATGTTCCTTCTACAACTCCAGCACCACTCCATTATGAAGCTCCTACAACAACAACATCCACACTCCCGACAATGTCTCCTACAACACCAGCAACAAATCATGAAGATGTCTCAACTGTCACCATATTCTACGATCCTGAAAACAACTCCGCCTACAACTCAGAAAGTGCTGCTCCCATCAGGGCACCAGTGACAATTTATTATGATCCACAAACTATCACAGTTCCTTCAACAGCTGCAGTCAGTCCAGTCACCGTCACGGTGCCTGGACCCGTACCTTATGAAAGCAGTAATGCCATCCCCTGGCATTACGGCTCTGACTTGTACTGTGAAGGACAAAGAATCACTTTTGAGTCATCAACCCCTGCACTACAAGTAGACAATGTGGGCGGAGGCGGAGGCTTCACTCGAAGCGGACGTCTTTTCGCTCCACAAATTCAGAGACCCACAGCCGAAGCAGAAGCTGCTGCCAAGGCAAAAGGGAAAAGCCCTGTGCAGGAAGATCAAGCTGTTAAGGAAGCTTTGAAGACACCATTCGATCAAGAGGTTGATGAGTTCATGCGAATCATCAAAAAGAGTGATTATAAAATAGTGGATCAGCTTCATCAGACGCCTTCCAAGATCTCAATCCTATCATTGCTTATGTGCTCTGAAGCCCATCGGAATGCACTACTCAAAGTCTTGCACGCAGCTTACGTGCCTGAAGAGATCACTGTCAATCAGCTGGAAGCTGTAGTGGGGAATGTTAATGCTAGTCACGGACTAGGGTTCACCAATACTGATTTGACAACGGAAGGCCGCAACCATAACAAAGCCTTGCACATAACCATGGAATGCAAAGGTGCTGTCCTTTCCCATGTGCTGGTAGACACAGGGTCATCCCTCAATGTCTTACCTAAGAAGGCCCTGGTGAAGCTAGAATATGACGGATTGGCATTGAGACCCAGCAACCTGGTGGTAAGAGCCTTTGATGGTTCAAAGAGATCGGTTCTGGGAGAGATTGAATTGCCCATAACGATTGGCCCACAGACCTTCAAAACTACCTTCTACGTGATGGATATACAGCCTGCCTACAGCTGTCTATTGGGTAGGCCATGGATT
The DNA here is from genome assembly GCA_963966055.1 of Lathyrus aphaca. Lineage (NCBI taxonomy): Eukaryota > Viridiplantae > Streptophyta > Magnoliopsida > Fabales > Fabaceae > Lathyrus > Lathyrus aphaca. Next base: position 276,072,252 of record OZ014520.1, on the reverse strand, counting down.
CACGCCGCTGGCGCCGTGACCTCTACCCTTCACCAGAAGTTAAAATACGAGTGGGAGGGTCAAATCGTTACAATCTGCGGAGAGGAGGACATTTTTGTCAGCCACCTGGCTACTTATAAGTACATTGAGATGGATGGGGAGATCCATGAAACAATGAGCCAGGGGTTTGAAGCCTTGAATGTGAATGAAACATCTACTGTACCTGGTACTTCAATATCGTCATACCAACAAGCCCGGAAGGTTGTTGAGGGAGGAAACGCCCAAGGCTGGGGCAAATTGCTATCGGTAGAGAAGAAAGAAGACAGATTTGGGTTGGGTTACAAACCAACTCAACAAGATCAAGCAGCGGCTGCGAAAGAGCCCAATTTTGTGAGTGGGGGGATGCTTACCCCTGATGCCATCAACTGTCTGGAAGACGAGCTGGAAGAAGAACGCAACCTGGAAAGCTGGATTCGTCCAAAGATCCCGGGGAGCAGTATCTCAAACTGGTCTTCCCTGGAAATTATAAGAGTTACTCATACAGAGTAATTATTATTTCCTGTATTTTTATAGCATGCATCAAAGTCTTGCATCTTGCCCAAGATGACAAGACTCATTTTGTAATCGGGCCATCTGTACTTTTTGTGCAAACAAGATTAATCAATGAAATATCAGACATCTTTTTGCAAATGAGTCTTTTTCTTTTTCCGCTCACTGTTTTTCCATTTTTCTTTTTGTACAAAAAAATAAATGGCAGTGTTTTACAAAATGACAACTTTTATTTCACTTTTAAAACAAGATTAAAATCAAATCACTAAAATGAACCAACTGAACCCTTGCAGAGATTGCCTTCCTGACAGCACCGACAACAGCACGGCTATGACTCCGTATGACTTTGACAATCCAATCAATCAAGCTGATGAAGGGGTTGAAGAAGAATATGAGCTTCCTGAAGAGCTAGCCAGATTGTTGAGACAAGAGGAAAAGGTTATTACTCCTCACCAGGAGGAGGTTGAAGTGATTAATCTTGGTACAGATGAAGACGTGAAAGAGGTTAAAATCGGGGCCTGCCTGCAAGACTCAGTGAAGAGACAACTGATTGACCTGCTTCAAGAGTATGTGGACGTGTTTGCTTGGTCTTACCAAGATATGCCAGGGTTGGACACCGGTATTGTCGTGCACAAGCTGCCTTTGAGAGAAGAATGCCCGCCAGTTAAGCAGAAACTGCGCCGTACTCGTCCAGACATGGCAATGAAAATCAAAGAAGAGGTACAAAAGCAGTGGGACGCCGGGTTCCTCGCTGTAACCAGCTATCCGCCGTGGGTTGCTAACATAGTACCTGTGCCTAAGAAAGACAGCAAAGTAAGGATGTGTGTTGACTACCGGGATCTGAACAGAGCCAGCCCGAAAGATGATTTCCCTTTACCTCACATTGATGTATTGGTGGATAATACGGCTCAGTTCACGGTATTCTCCTTCATGGATGGATTTTCAGGATACAATCAAATTAAAATGTCACCTGAAGACATGGAGAAGACAACCTTCATCACACCCTGGGGCACGTTCTGCTACAAGGTGATGCCATTTGGGCTCAAGAATGCCGGTGCGACGTATCAACGGGCTATGGTAACATTATTCCACGATATGATCCATAAAGAAATCGAATGTTATGTGGATGACATGATTGCCAAGTCCCTTACTGAATAAGATCACCTGGTAAATCTGCTGAAGCTATTCAAGCGTCTGAGGAAGTACCAATTGAAGTTGAACCCCAACAAGTGCACATTCGGGGTGAGATCTGGTAAGCTGCTGGGATTCATTGTAAGCGAGAAAGGGATTGAAGTTGACCCTGATAAAGTCAAAGCCATCCAAGAGATGCCTGCACCGAAGACAGAGAAAGAAATTCGAGGGTTCTTGGGTCGATTGAACTACATCTCACGGTTCATATCTCACCTTACAGCAACCTATGAACCCTTGTTCAAGCTGTTGAGAAAAGAGCAAACAGTCAGGTGGAATGAAGACTGCCAAAGGGCTTTTGACAAGATCAAAGAATACTTACAAGAACCTCCAATCCTCATGCCTCCAGTTGAAGGAAGACCTCTGATAATGTACTTGACAGTATTAGAAGAGTCGATGGGGTGTGTGCTGGGCCAGCATGACGAGTCTGGTCGAAAAGAGTATGCAATATACTACCTAAGCAAAAAGTTTACCGACTGTGAACAACGTTATTCACTGCTCGAGAAAACTTGTTGTGCTTTAGCGTGGGCTGCTCGCCGACTAAGGCAGTATATGTTGACCCACACTACCTTATTGATATCCAAAATGGACCCAGTTAAGTACATATTGAGAAGCCAGCTCTTACCGGACGGGTTGCAAGATGGCAAATGATCCTTACGGAATATGACATCCAGTACACCTCTCAGAAAGCTATCAAGGGCAGTGTACTATCTGAATATCTTGCTGAGCAACCCATTGATGACTACCAGCCTATGAGATTTGACTTCCCTGATGAAGACATCATGTTCATAAAATCAAAAGATCATGAAGAGCCTGTTCATACTGAAGGGCCCAACCCAGAAGAAGAATGGGCTATGATGTTTGATGGGGCTGTTAACATGAATGGTCGTGGTGTTGGTGCAGTACTCATTACACCCAAAGGAGTTCACATGCCATTTTCGGCGAAACTCACTTTCAACTGCACTAACAACGAAGCTGAATACGAAGCTTGCATTATGGGTCTTGAGGAAGCCATCGACCTCAGGATCAAGACATTGACTGTATTCGGAGATTCAGCTTTGGTAGTTAATCAAACCAACGGAAAATGGTACACCCACCAGGATCATCTGATACCTTACAGGGATTATACAAGGAGGTTATTGACTTTCTTTACAACAGTCAAGCTTGAGTATATCCCTCGGGACGAGAATCAGTTCGCAGATGCTCTTGCTACCATTTCATCCATGATCAGAGTTCAAACTGCTAACTTTGTACCTCAGATTTCAGTGTCCAGACTTGATAGGCCAGCATATGTGTTTGCAGCAGATGTTGTTAAAGATGATAAGCCTTGGTTCCATGACATTAAATGCTTCTTGGAGGATCAAACATACCCACCTGGGGCATCTTCCAATGATAAGAAGACTTTGAGAAGGCTTGCTGGTAGTTTCTTTCTGAATACTGATGGGTCTTTATACAAGAGGAACTTTGATATGGTACTCCTCAGATGTGTTGACAAGACGGAAGCAGATTTGCTGATGCATGAAGTGCACGAAGGCTCCTTTGGTACCCATGCTGGAGGACATGCAATGGCTAAGAAATTGTTAAGATCAGGCTATTACTGGATCACAATGGATGCCGACTGTTGTGCCTATGCCAGGAAATGCCACAAATGCCAGATCTACGCAGATAAAGTGCATGTGCCTCCCAATCCTTTGAACATAATGTCTTCACCCTGGCCCTTTGCTATGTGGGGCATTGATATGATTGGCAAGATTGAGCCGACTGCTTCAAATGGCCACAGATTCATCTTGCTCGCCATTGACTATTTCACCAAGTGGGTTGAAGCAGCCTCATATGCAAACGTCACAAGACAAGTGGTAGCCAGATTTCTGAAAAGAGATATCATCTGTCGATATGGAGTTCCCGAGCGAATCATTACTGATAATGGTTCCAATCTAAACAATAAAATGATGGCAGAGCTGTGTCGGGACTTCAAGATCCAACATCACAATTCTTCTCCTTACAGGCCAAAGATGAATGGCGCTGTTGAGGCAGCGAATAAGAATATCAAGAAGATTGTGCAGAAGATGGTAGTCACTTACAAAGACTGGCATGAAATGCTACCGTTTGCCTTGCATGGGTACCGCACGTCAATCAGGACATCCACTGGGGCAACACCGTATCAACTTGTGTATGGTATGGAAGCAGTCCTACCAGTTGAAGTTGAATTACCCTCTTTACGGGTACTGATGAATGTTAAACTGAACGAAGCAGAATGGGTTAGGGCCCGATACGAGCAACTGAGTCTAATTGAAGAAAAGAGATTGGCTGCAATCTGTCATGGACAGTTGTATCAAAAGAGAATGAAGAAAGCCTTCGATCAGAAAGTCAAGCACCGAGAGTACCAAGTAGGAGATCTTGTGCTGAAGAGAATCCTCCCTCCTCATACAGACCACAGGGGTAAGTGGACCCCAAATTATGAAGGACCATTTGTGGTAAGGAAAGTTTTCTCTGGTGGAGCACTGATGCTCAGCACCATGGATGGTGAAGATTTCCCGTCCCCTGTGAATTCAGATGCAGTTAAAAAATACTTCGCATAAACTGACCCGCTGGACATAGAAACAGAATGTGAGTCCAGGCAAAAATAGGGCATCCCGGCGAGTCAAAAACAGAATAAAAGACTCGGGCAAAAATAAGGGAAGATAAATACAAAAATGTACACCCGCTGAGTTGAAAAGCCGCATTGGACAGCTCAGGCAGAAATGGGTATCCCGATGGATTGAAAACCCGAAAGGGCGATCCATGCAAAATAAGGGAATAAGCGAACAACTACATTCTGAATTCGTCTGTATCACTTACAACTTGGAAGGCTTTGAAAGGATCAAGCTTCAATCGGATTCAACATTCTTCAGAAAGCAAGACGAGAAGAACGTTAAAAGTCATACGAGTCATAGCAAAAGAGGAAGCTCCTCAAGGCGTCATCAACATTGCCAGCATTTTGTTTCTCAATTTGTAACAATCTCCTCATTTCAGGGGATATGTCTCTTTGACTGTATTTCGCCAATTCAGGGCATATGAATTAATAAAAATCAGATTTTCAGTCATGTCTCGTCTTGTACATTTTTATTTGCAAAAATGTCTGAGGTCTTAAAGAAAAAAGATTGCATGAATACAGATGTTTACCTTCAAAAGTAAAAACATGCTTGCAGGAAATATACTTACTCTCAGAAGTATCCTAACCCCTATGACGGAATCCAGTAAGGGATACCTCGGGATTATCTTGTGCGTCTCTCTATCTTTTTCAGGATTGCAGGTATCCAGAGCGCAACTTGGGGCATGAGGCCTCGTCCCAGCAAGCTGGCAAATCGACACTCGTTTCTAGCACCCAAAGTGCTCTCTCCCCAGCCGAGTTGCCTCTCATAACTTCCCCAGTGGAGTTGCCATTTACTACCTATCTCCATCAGAGTTGCTAGGCATCACGGAAGGCGCCTACATCCCCGACTGAGTCAAGGATCTCTCTTTCTCCCCAGCCGAGTTGCCGTCTCGCCCTCAGCCGAGTACAAAGTCAGGGAACCATCTCCCCGCAGAGTCTCAGCCTCTATTCAGAGGAGCAATGCATGAAGATCACAACAAGACTTCTACACCCCCCCCCAGCTGGGTCCCTCATTGCAGGGATATGTCAATCAGTGACCTGTATCCCCAAGCAGATACATCTCACCAGGTCTACCAGTGATCTTCTCCCCAGCTGGGATGTCCACTTCATACAGATCGATCGAAGATCTTCGCAGCGACGGGACCCGGATCCCGGTTTGGTATCTTTGCACAATCATAACATTCACATCATATTCACCCACAAAGCGTAGCATTCCGTTTTAACACGGAGCATTACGGCAAAAAAAATCCAACTCATAGCATAATCATAAGCCATGTTATGAACCAACACTTGTGAATAATGACAGTCCATCAACGTACAAAAAAAATCCCCCAAAGTCCCCAGCAAAAGCAGTTGCCTCACAAATCACAAACACCAGTATATACTCCTTTTGGCACCTGTCCGTGCCATCTTTCCCCAGTAAAATCCGCCTGAACACTCTTTACAACAATATCACCCGTATTACAGATACTTCCTGACACCCGTCCGTGTCATACCCCAGCAGAAAGCCAAAGACGTCCTCTTTGCACTCACATATACCTATATACACTTTCCTGACACCCGTCCGTGTCATTTCCCCAGCGCAGTCGCTTATACTTTTACAACCCATGTACTTGTTAATATTATTATACTTTGACACTCGTCCGTGTCACCCTCCCCAGCAGATAAACACTCATTTATACAATACTACTCATACTACTCATACTTATACAGATACTCGTCCGTATCTTGTATATACACTGTTTATATCCCCACAGATTCAACAATAGTCCTTGTTCTTTGTTAACCAGTTGGTACTCATCCGTACCATCATCTCAGAACATTGCGTCTAGAGTTTGTTTCTGTATGATACTCGTCCGTATCATAGTCTTAAGGATGCTCGTCCGCGTCTTTAATCCATACACCGTGTCAAACATTTGTGTCTTCTTGAATATAGATACTCGTCTGTGTCTACTATCCCCAGAAGAGTTCTTTCAGATTCAACACTCGTCCGTGTTCTCTGTTAACCAGTTGATACTCGTCCATATCATCATCTCTGAACATGTGTCAGTTTGTTTCTACCCGATACTCGTCCGTATCGTAGTCTTAAGGATGCTCGTCCGCATCTTTAATCTATACACAAACATCTAAACACTCATACCCTTTGTTTCTTGGATGTGAACACTCGTCCGTGTTTACTATTCCCCAGTAGATCGCAAACAAATTCTCCTTTTTATCTGACACTCGTCCTGTGTCATGATAAACCTGAGAGCAGCCGTACCCTGCTAGGTGGTCGTCCTCCACCTCTTGATGGTCGTCCTCCATCATGCTCATCCGATGGCCTGTCCCCATCGTTGATTTTAGCAGCCGTCCCCTGCTAGGTGGTCGTCCTCCACCTCGTGATGATTTTCCTTCATCATTTTATCCAATGGCCGTCCCCATTGTTGATTTTTGGTTATCTGGCATTCGTCCTATGTCATGAGAAACCTCGAGAGCAGTCGTACCCTGCTGAGTGGTCGTCCTCCACTTCTTGATGGTCGTCCTCCATCATGCTCGTCCGATGGCCGTCCCCATCGTTGACCCTTTTTATCCGGCATTCGTCCTATGTCGCGATATTTTCGGCAGCCGTACCCTGCCAGGTGGTCGTCCTCCACCTTTGATGGCCGTCCCCATCATATTTCTTTTATCCCCAACAGAGCAGCCGTCCCCTGCTAAGTGATCGTCCTTCACTTTTGGTGGCCGTACCCCATCATCTGTTTATTTCATTTATTCTTTAGCCCGATGGCCGTCCCCGTCGTGGTCCCTTGTTCTTTTAGCCCGATGGCCGTCCCCATCGTTGGTTACTTCACTTTATGAACTTGATGGCCGTCCCCGTCATGTTTCATTAATCCCCAGAGAATTTTACAGCTTTATCTTGACGGCCGTCCCCATCATAATTTCTTACTTTTTCCCAGCTAGTCGGCCGTCCCCGTCTTGGCTTTACCTTTTATCCCCAGCATGTCGGCCGTCCCCGTCATTGCTTTACTTCCCACACTTTTCTCAGCATGTCGGCCGTCCCCGTCATTGCTCTTTACCCAGCAGTCGCCCTCTGCTCGACGGTCGTCCTCCGTCGCCCACACTTTACAATATACTTTATCTTCCTTTTACAATCTATATCCCTTTTCTTCTTCATTCTGTGAGTGCAAATTTCGGACTGTCTTTGGTATTCAACCACAAGTTATCTCGCTTGCCTGTTAAGCCGTTGCTTACATCCTGCACAGCTAACTCATGCTTGAATAGGGGCAGCTGTAAACACCCCAAATTTTCCCTCACCCATTCACACCATGGCTTGTGATCATTTCATATGCATAAACACAATCATATCATCTCATATCTCATTTTTGATTCACTGCATAGTTTCTAAGTCATCTGCATCTAGGGTTTGTGATATGAGCAATCCAAGAGCCACTTGAGCCATTACAAAGGCAACCAATCACTTCAAGGGGGTCCATGTGTGTTCAAGCATCATATTATATCCTCTCAAAGTCAAAAATTCCAAAGAATCACAAGAACTGGGTTTGGTATGGAAGCAGAGCCAGGCTAGACTGCACAGTTGACCTAAAATTAGGGTTTTGGTTTCAGAGGCCATAACTCCAAATTTTTTGGTCATTCTTGTTTCCATTGGTCTCTATATGGTATAGGGAGTATGCATATCAATTTTCATGAAGAAATTCCATGGGGAAGTCATCTGATCAAGAGTTGACTTTTCAGACAAGTCAGTGCAAAATCAGGGCATCTGAGGCCCCCAATGATCCAACCAATGGGTGATCTTTATCATTTTGAGTGTATATGATCTTTATTTGATCATAGAAGAAGGTTGAAGTTCACAAAAATCAATAATTTGGAGTTTTTGCAAATGTTGACTTTTTGGGCATAGTTGACTTTTCAAGAATGCTTCATTTTAGGTCACTTTTCAAGCCTTGATCTTGATCCAAAAATGCTTCAAATGGAAAAACTTTGGTCATGAAAGTTGTAGAATACATCTTTCCCTTTTCAAAAAGTACAAGAGCATGATCAAATTCTTCTTGGATCAAAAGTTATGGTGTGACAAAGTTGGCTAAAATCATTGATTTTCAAGGCATGCTTCAAATGTGAATTTTGCAAAATCATGAACCAATGCCATTTGTAACTTCTAATTCACTTCAAACCATTACACAAACACTCTATGAGCCTTAAAAATCAGAATTGGACCAAGGTTTCACATGGTTATGGTTTGTGTAACAAGACTTTTCCATGAAGTTCCAAAAAGTAACAACTTGCAAAACCATCATGATGCTTCTCACCACTTGATGCATGGGCTGCTGAACCTTCCTAGCATCACACGCACATCATGCTGCGCAGCCCATGCTTCTTGTACCAAGCTATAGCTCAAGCCATGCCTTCCTTACACAAAGTGGACTTTTTTGCAAAAGCAAACTTACCAATCAATAGGGGCCAGGTCACATCATCTGACCTATGGGATTAAAATATACTATCCTTTGGCAAGCCAAACATATGAAGAAGCAAGGCTGGAACAGATCATACCACACCATACTCAAAAACACCTCACTTGGCAAAACTCTTCGAATCTTCCTCCACAAACTTAAAACATCCAAACCATTTTCACCAATCATCTTACCATGTTCCATTGAGTAGAAACCAGCAAAGAACCAAGCCTGAAACAAGCCATAACACCATTTCACCATTTTCACTCCAACTTGCAGTTTCTTTCGAAACTCACTCCACAGTTCACAAACACTCAAACCAACTCCACAAACCTTCTCTACTCACCCTCTGGACCACAAGCAACCCTTCACCATTGCCAGAAACAGCCTGAATCACCATTGCCATGTTCAACTGAGTTTGAGCAGAAGCTTGTCAAACTCCTCATCCAGCCAACATAAACTCTTCCTAAGCATTCAAGGATCATCTGGGGACCAAGTAGAGTGGATTGCACTAAAGGGAGTGGTCAGAAAGTGGCTAAAGTGAAAGCTTCGAATCTCAGGTAGCTCAAGAAATATTTTTCCAGAAATCATTTTTTATGTTCTAAACTTGTTCTATATGTCTTCCTGATCACGAATATGCTTTTAGTTTCAAAAATGGTGATGAAATGAGGATTTATTTGCTTCCTGAAACTTTCCTGCCCTAGCTTTTGTTTGCTTCGATTCAGCCATTTCATGATTGATAAATTTGTTTTGAGTGGGGGTTTTGAATCGTGAGCTTGTGGGAATCATTTCTGTGTTTTTAGAATTCATTTTAGATGCGTTTGGAGGGAGTTTAGGTTTTTGGGGTGCCGGAGAAGATGACCGGAGCTTCTCTCCGGTCACCTGAAAGTGATTTGCCCTAATTACAGTCATTAACTCCCATTTGAATTCTGAGCGTAGGATGCCTTTGACCCGTTGACTACCCGCGCGCATGTGTGGCCTGGATCTTCCCAATTAGCCCTAATCCACTTAATTAGATTTAATTGATTATAATTAAATTAATTAACTCAGAAGCAACCTGGACCCTTGGATAACGCGCCAGTCAACGCATTCAAACCCAGTCTCAATCTCAACCCTCCATTCTGATTACTTTCCATTTATTTTCTTTTTTATTTCATTTCTTTTCATTTAACTTGCATATTTTATTTAAAATAGTAAAAAATGTCTAAAAATTATGAAACTTTTTCTCATGGGTTTTAATAATTTTTATGACATAAAAATATTTTTGTTTTTATTTTTATCATTAAAAAAGCATTTTTAAATATTTAAAAGATTATTTTTAATTGATTAATGGAAATTAATTTATTAAAAATACTTTTAAGTATTTAAAAATCACCAAAAAATTCATGAAATGTTCTAAGACATTTAGAAACATTGTCCAACCTTCAAACCAAATTTCTTTTTGGATCTTGATGCACTTTGAGAATTTTTCTTTGAATTAAAATCATTTTTGTGCATTATTTTGATCCTAAGTTCAAAAAACCATTTCTGCCTATCTATGAAGAGTTGGACATTGATTCTTCTTGCATTGCATTGTGGTTGGCATGTAGTTTTTGAGATTAAATTGCCATGATTTGATTCCTCATTTTCAATTTGTTTGGCATTTTTCTTGTTTAGGAACCCTAAAAACCCTAATAACTTGTAAAAAATCATAACTTGAGATTGGTTAAGAGTTGAGACCTCTCCTTTGGGCATTGGTTTAGTATAAGATTAGGGCCCCTTTGAGTGGCATTTTCCATTTTTTTATCTTAGGTTTTGCTTCTGTTTTTTGTTTTTGTTTGATGTTTGGTTCATAAACCCTAATTTGAGCTTTCATATGCATCCATCTTGCATTCTCTTGCATAACATGACTTGCCATGACATTTCAAGCATCCATGTGATTCATTTGACATCATAAGACATATAGAAAGCATGTTTGATCATTGCATCATGTGTTTGCCATATTGTATGCCATGTGCACTTCATAACTTTTCATGTATGTCCATGCTTCTAAACTTGCTTCATTTGCATTCATAAACTTGTATGATCATTTCCATGTGCTGCCTCATGTTCATAGCACTTCATAGCATCATTATCATCATCAACATGCTTCTGGTTTTGTTTCTCATCATGTCATCTCATCTCATCTTGCATTGCATTGCATTTCTTTTCTAACCTTTTCAGGTGGTAAGTGACTTGAGAGGTGAATTTGCCTTCACTTCTCATTACTTTTCTTTTCATCTCTCTTGCATCCATGCTACATTTTTATATGTGTTTGAGTTTGAGCTTGCTCATTCTTCTTCTTCCCACCTTCTTTCTTCAAGTGACTTGACTTCTTGAATGAAGCAAGTTACTTTGCTTCTCTTGATCCTGTTTATCTGCATCCTGGTGGTTCTCCTTGAAGATCTTCTCTTGAAAACCTCACAAACCTTAGGGACAACCAAGCATGACAATGATTAGGGTTTTGATTAGTCTCCCCTCTTAGTTTTACCTTTGTGTCTCTTTGAGTCTTCTCTTCTCACCTCATAATCAGGGACTAAACCCTAAAGGCTTTAAGGCTTTGTGATTAGGCTTATGCCTGCATCCTTCTCTTAGGATGGAGTGTATAACTTTAATCCTAAGTGTTAAACCCTTAATGTGTTTAACTCCTTTAATCAATTCACATAATAATCATCAAGACTTCACACTTGTAACTTGGGCCTTGCATTAGGGTTCTAATTCTTCCTTAACTGGTTAAGAAGGACTAACCCTAGTGTTAATGGACAAGTCCCCCTCAAGTTGTCTTACAAATCATAAAATTCACTTCATCATCTCACCATTAAATAAAATCCACTTAATCAAAGGCTTGTTTTGTCATGAGTTTAATCCCTAATCATGGATTAAGTTGAGGAGCTTTCCTCAGCTTAAACACTCTCATCTATTATCCTTCTATTAGGATGGTGTAATGAGTCTGTTTAATCCTTGATTATGGCTTAACCTCATTACTTAACACTAAACAAAAATCACAAAAACATCTAAATAATCACAAGTAGGTTAATGATCTTAATCCTACATCAAAGGTGATTAAGTGTGAGAAGCTGACTTCACACTTAAAGTATTCTCATTACCCCTAATCAGAGGGAAGATGTGATGAGTTTACTAACCCATTGGTTTAGGCTTAAGCTCATTAACTTATGACAAACTTCAAAAGTAATAAAAGACTGAAAATGCAAAAACAAACAATAATCGTCTCCTTCGGGATTCTTTTCTCATCACCTTCACTCATAAACGAGAACTTGCTTCTTCCGTCTAATGCAAGACAGTTTGCACCTGAGCCAGACATGTCATACACTTGAGCATTGACAAGCAAGCAGTTTACAAGTCAATTCATCCTTCAGTCTCTTTGGGTCGAACTACGGTGTTCTGACTTCCTCATTGCACGAGAGGATACGTAGGCATAACTTAACAGTTATCGAACAAAAGTCTCTGTATATTCCCCCTCCTTCCAGCATTATTCTTTGAGCCTCATTATCATGAGCATTTCATTCCTTTCTTACACTGACACTTTCATACTTCACATCACTTATACACTGACACCTGTACATTCTTTTCCAGCTTTACACACAGATTGCACTGACACTACCCCTTTAAAACACAAATCTTTCAAGCGTGGATCCCGTCGAGTACGACGGACAATCTGGGTGCTAATACCTTCCCAGGTTGTAACCAACCCCCTTTCTCAGTCTCTCTGGTTCGCAACCGTCTTATCCGTATCTTTCTAGGTCTATGCAGCATTGCCTTTCCTCCGGGATAAAAATGCCTAGCTGGCGACTCTATTCATCTCCAGTGAGTTCACGGCTGTGTGTTCTCATTGTCCCTCTCGCCGACCGTTCGCGTCTGTACCTTTATCTGGGCCTGGTCCCACTTATCGGGAGCGACAGTAGGCATAACTTAACCGTTATCAAACAAAAGTCTCTTTGTCTTCCCCCTCTTTCAGGATTCTCTTTTAAGCCTCAGTTCCTGAGCAATTCACCTTTTTGCACTGACACTTGTATATTTCTTTTCCAGATTTTGCACACAGATAGCACATACACTACCCCTTGTTAACACAAATCTTTTAAGCGTGGATCTCGTAGAGTACGACGGACAATCTGGGTGCTAATACCTTCTCAGGTTGTAACCAATCCCCTTTCTCAGTTTCTCTGGTTCGCAACCGTCTTATCCATCTTTTTCTAGGTTTATGCAGCATTACCTTTCCTTTGGGATAAAAATGCCTAGTTGGCGACTCTATTCACCTTCACTCTTCATTTCAGTTTTCTCCTTTCACCGACCGTTCGCGTCTGTACCCTGTCTGACCCGGTGTCTTTTCGGGGGAGCGACAACCTCAATAGTCTATTGTACAATTTTAGGTCTAAGCACTACATTTTCACCAGTTTCATACAAACATAAAGGCATTCTACACCTCCTACCATACAAAGCTTCAAACGGCACCATTCCAATACTAGAATGGTAACTATTATTGTATGTGAACTCAATCAATGGAAAATGAGTATCCCACGCATCACCTTGCTCCAATATATAACTCCTCAACAAATCTTCTAAAGTTTTAATAGTCCTCTCAGACTGGCCGTCCATCTGCGGATGATAAGCCGAACTCAATTTCAACTTTGAACCTAAAGACACTTGTAAACTTTTCCAAAAATCAGAAGTGAACTTCGGATCTCTATCCGATACTATACTCGAAGGAACATTGTACAGCTTCACAATTATCGGGATATAAATTTCTGCCAACTTCGTCAACGGAAAACTCATATTAATAGGAATAAGATGTGTGAATTTTGTAAGTATGTCCACAAATACCCAAATAGCATCAAATCCCCTCGCCATATTCGGAAAACTAGTAACAAAGCCCATAGAAATATTGTCCCACTTCTATTCTGGAACTTCCAATGGTTGCATCGTTCCCGAAGGCTTCTAATGCTCCACTTTCGATTTCTGACACACAAACAAGCATACACAAATTGTGTTATATCCCTCTTCATACCAAACCACTAAAACAATTTCCTCAAATCCTGATACATCTTCTTAGCTCCTGGATGAATACTCAAGCTACTACGATGACTTTCTTCTAAAATTGCCTTTTTCAACTCAATATTGTCTGGCACACAAATTATGCCCTGAAACTTCAACACCCCAGAATTATCTACCTGGAAATCACTTTCGGGATCATTTCCTCATGTAGGCATCAAATATACCAACTTCATATCAAATCTATGATTCTCTTTGATAATATCCAAGAAGTCATTATTCACTTTTAACATTCCAAGTCTAACACTCTCAGGTGTCGTCTCACAAACATACTCAAATCTCTAAACTACTCAATTAACTCCAATTCTTTCACCATCAATGCCGACATATGAATTTCCTTGTGACTCAAAGCATTTTCCACAACATTAGCTTTGCCTAGATAATAACTCGAATTAAAATCATAATTTTTCAGAAATTCCAACCATCTTCTTTTCCCCATATTCAGTTCCTTCTGATCAAACAAGTACTTTAAACTTTTATGGTATTTAAACACTTCAAACCTTGATCCATAAAAATAGTGCCTCCAAATTTTCAACACAAAAACCACTGCATCTAACTCAAGATCATGGGTAGGATAATTCCTCTCACGTACCCTCTACTACCTCGAAGCATAAGCTATTACCTTACCATCTTGCATCAACACACCACCTAGTCCCATCTTGGATGCATCACAGTATACATCAAAAGGTTCACCAGGACTTGGTAAATCCAACACTGGTGTCGTAGTCAATTTCTTCTTCAAATCTTCAAAACTTTCCTCACAAGTTGCATCCCAAATAAACGATTGACTCTTTCTACTCAACTGAGTCAATGGTAACGCCAAATTAGAAAACCCTTGAATAAATCTTCTATAATAACCTGCTAGCCCAGAAAACTTCAAATATCTATTATGGTCTTCGGAGGTTCTGATTGAAACACAACACTTACCTTATAAGGTCCACTGATATACCATCACCAGAAATAACATGACCTAAGAAACTCACATTATCTAGCCAGAATTCAGACTTCGATACCTTAGCAAACAACTTGTTATCTTTCAACACCTGCAAAGCAACTCTCAAATGTTCCTTATGATCATCTTCATTCTTAGAATAAATAAGTATATCATCAATAAACACCACAATGAACTGATCTAAATAAGAATGAAAAATATGGTTCATATACTCCATAAATACACCTAGCGCATTAGACATTCCGAAAGTCATCATAACATATTCATAATGTCCATAAAGAGTTCTAAATGCAATATTCTGAATATCACCTTTTGTCACTCGAATTTGATAGTAACCTGACCTCGGATCTATCTTACTAAAAACACATGCATCAACTAGCTGATCCATTAAGTCATCAATTATGGGTAGCGGATACTTATTCTTAATGGTCACCTTATTCAACTGGCGATAATTGATGCACAAATGCATACTACCATCCTTCTTCTTTACCAACAATACTAGGGCTCCCCATGACGTTACACTTGGCCTAATAAATTTCTTATCCAGCAACTCCCCAATCTGAGATTTCAATTCAGCTAACTCTGACATAGACATCCTGTACGGTGCTATAGAGATAGGCCTTGTACCAGGAATAAGGTCAATAGTAAATTCAACTTCTCTCGTCGGAGGTAATTCCATAATGTCATCAGGAAACACTTCTGAAATATTGTTCACAACTAGTAGCTCACTAACCGATACTTTACTTTCCACGAATAATGATGCGAACAATGCAAACATCTTCGCCTCGTCTTCCAACAAGGTCCTCAACTCTTTAGTAGATAATGAATTAGCCAACGCTTCCTCTTCAGGAGTAAGAAACAACAATTTCTTCCTATAATAGTCAATATAAACCCGGTTGAACTCTAACCAGTTCATTCCCAAAATAACATCCATATTTCCAAGCGATAAACAAATCATGTAATACCATGTATTTAATAAAATGCTCTGGATAATATTATTTAAGGTTAATAGGGTTTCGGTGTGCTCTGAGAGTTTCAACTAAAAATAATTAGAGAAACCAACAAACTTGAATTAATTA
The DNA here is from genome assembly GCA_963966055.1 of Lathyrus aphaca. Lineage (NCBI taxonomy): Eukaryota > Viridiplantae > Streptophyta > Magnoliopsida > Fabales > Fabaceae > Lathyrus > Lathyrus aphaca. Next base: position 276,056,346 of record OZ014520.1, on the reverse strand, counting down.
ATTAGTATTATCTAACTCGAAGGTTTTATTAAATAATTGACTCAGAGACATTTTTTGATACTCTCAATTTGGAACCTATAAGCTACTAACTAATTGTTATATCAGTACAACAATTGTTTGGTTATAAAAAGGAAAACAAGTTATATGTTAGGAGTTAGTAAGAAGAAAGAAGAAAAAGAAAAGGAAAAGAAGAGGAAAATAGTAAGGAGCAACTCATGGAAGCTCAAGATCTAGAATCAACATTCTTCTTCATCATCTTCGTCAAACTACTCGTCGTTGTAGAGGTGGGTTCATAGCTAGAAACTTTTGCTTTTAGTTTTGGTTGAGTTTTAGGGTTTACGAGTTTTAGGATATTTTATGGAAAATCCTAAAATCGGTGAATTAAACGGTTAGAAATCGATATAAATGCTTGAGTATATTGCCCATATATATAGGAACCTTGTTACTATGTTATTTTGATGTTTGATGATGGTTAGTAAGAGTTTGGGAAGTTCTGCTATGGGGAAAAACGTATTTTCTGCATTCTTTCTACGTTTAACCATATGTGTTAACCGGTTAACGCATCTGAGACTTGTGCTATTGAGGTTGTTTTTGGTTTGGTTAACCGGTTAACACCAAGAGTTAATCGGTTAACACTGTAAGTATGGGAGGAAATGTTTTAATTCTAAACTTTGAAAATTCATAACTTTTTACTCGGTTATCCGATTCAAGTGTTTTTTATACCGTTTGAAAGAAAAAATTATGTACTTTCACATGATGCCGACAAATATTATTTTTACCTTACTTTTACCCGACTTTTCCAATTAACCGTAATTTTGTAAAGTTAAGGAATTGGGGTATTAATCTATTGTGGAAGGTATGTCTAATCATGAGGATTGATTGAGAGTAGAGACATGAAATTATTGTGAGAATTGTTTAATGGTGATAATTAAACTAAAATGTTAGAATTATGTAATTGAGAACTATATATTTAAAAGCATCAAGAATGGTGAAAGATAGGGGAATCTTACCATAAACCAATAGTGTGGCCTAGTGGTGTAATTAGAAATTGTTAGATGGTATGGTTTTATGAGATGTTTAGGACTACCCTAGGTTGATACAAACTGTTGGCGCGTAATACACTGGATCCTCCGTAAACGTATTGAGTAAGTCTTGAGGTGGGTAATACTGATTCCCACGAGAAGTATCTGTAAAGGCTTGAGGTATGTATTAGACGGTGTCCTCCATAGAGTCTTGAGTAAGTCTTGAGGTTGGTTACCTTTAGTCCCACTAGAAGCATCTGTAAAGGCTTGAGGTACCGTTGGTGAGGTGTGTATGCTACTAGATCCTCCATAAGGTCTTGAGTAAGTCTTGAGGTGGGTTGCTTTGAGTCCCACGGGAAGCATCTGTAAAGGCTTGAGGTGAGTACTACACTGGTTTATGTGTGAATTCTTGAGTAAGTCTTGAGGTGGGTTATTCTGAGTCCCACGGGAAGCATCCGTAAAGACTTGGGTGAGTGTGATATCGAGTCCTCCGTAAAGTCTTGAGTAAGCCTTGAGGTGGGTTATCTTTAGTCCCATAGGAAGCATCCGTAAAGGCTTGAGGTAGATGTTTCACTTGTTTAGTGGTGTGAGAATTGTATGGATTATGTTCCATCTTGTTTTGGTTCCTTGTTGAGAGGTATAAAGGTAATATCCTAGCTAGTGATAGTAGGATTTGTTTAACTCTTGGACGTGGTTACAAGGAGCGCGAGATGTATGCACTCAAGGTCTTTTTATTTTTCCAAAGACTTGAGATAGGTTTGACAGAACCCTTAGAACCGAGAGAACTCTAAGATAGGGAACCCACTGAGATGTTGTTATCTCACCTCACTATTGTTGTTGCTTTTCAGGTTTAATTGCAGGTTTGATTTACAAGTGGAGCTATGCTCGGGATGTTTCAAGTGAAGCATGGATTTAGCCTTCTGTTGTGTATTTTTGTATCTTTGTACAATAATGGATATTGTAATGATCTTAGTATTTTATTTTAGTATAATTTCTATGTCTTATACCATAGTGTTCATTATTTTAGATTTGGTCAAGAATGTGAATTATGCGATTAGGAACTTATGATGGTGTCAATACCTAAAATAACACTTGTGTGATATTATTCTAGATATATATTATATGGGCGTTACAGTTGGTATCAGAGTAGGCCATATCCTTGACCTAGCCTTGAAACATCATAAGTAAATCTTTCCTGCCTCTTAAGTGTGTCTTGCCAGCGTGGTTCTTAATATCGTATTATGTAGTATTAGGCCTGATCAACCTAATGTTATGTATGTGATAGGTAGGATCATGGTTGTGCGACCATGAGGACTCTGAAGTGTTGTCGTAACTTGTGTTGTGAGAGTAGATTCGAGCCAAGAGTTAGCAAAGGGAGCTTTGGTCAGCTCAGTTGGAGTCTTCTTACGAGTTTTACTTCCTGTAACATGGAGTTGCCGAGAAGTGTGTTGTTCGATAAATCCCCTGGAAATGGATAGAGTCTGAAAGAGTACAAATCTCTGCAAGATGAGTGATCAGTGTATCAAGGAATACGTAAAGTCACTGGTGGATCAGTATTGGTCACTAGTATGGACAAGAGTGTTGAGAAATCTCATTCCACGAAAAGAGAAGATGCTTGTAGAACGGGTGACGTAAGGTTCAGAAATGAGTTAATTGTTAGTATTTCAGTTCTAAGATCGTGGTGGAATCATAGAGGAACGAGAGTACTTCAAAGAATGTGTTCGGATAATACCTTAAGGGTGGATAGAAGTTACAAGTAAAGAATGTTTGTTACTTATGGGAACCTAAAGTTGTGGTGAAACGTGAAGAGAAACAAAAGGATATGATTACACGTTTCAAGTGAGACAAGTATACCCCTAACGAAGAGTAGAATTTGGATTTGTATATTCGGTTATGACCGAGAAGACATAGTTTAGAGTGATGCATCAGGGTGTTATATTTAGTAAGGGATCAATTCGGTAAGTGTTAAAATTACCCAAGGAATAGTATAATGTATAGTGTCGAAGAAAGGATAAGCCATATTTAGTGATATAAGGTATATGAAGTACGGACTTGATAAAGTTGTGATAAGTGATAGAATAAATACATTGGATTTGGAAGAATTGCTAGTACGATGGATTATGTTTAGGTGTGAGAATATTACCACAGAGCATGGAGTGAACACGGTATGGAAACAATATTAACAATGTTATATGAGAAAGTGATAATGAAGCGTTTTTTCGGATCAGTGTGCAATGGAATTGTTAAGTTATTGGTGGGACTAAAGTTAAGGAAATGTAAGCAATGAAGGTTTATCTCATTAGGACTCTGGTGGTATGATTACTTTTGTATGGAATCGTCGGTTAGTATGGTTGTAACTTTTGGATGCGATTGGAATAAGTTTGGGAGGTTTAGGTAACAATGAAGACTAGAATTTTGCTTCTGTGTTTGAAGTAATCGGATTGCTCTCTGGCTAACACCCGGTTACAGAATTGTATTTCTAAATCTCTTTTAGCTACTGGAAGTTAAGTTTTTCACTGAGTAATCGGTTACCCTCCTGGTAGTGACCGGTTATCGTTGTAAAGTTTTGGATTTTCCTAAGATGCATACATTTGGACTCGAGTGTCCAAGTGAAGCATCCTTGGTACCGAAGGGAAGTTGTGGAGACTTTCTATGCGATGATCAGTAGAGAGTAAAGGAACCCAGTTAATGCGTAGGCAGAGACAACAAGGCTTTCAGAGGAATGCTTTACCTCAGTCTTCAGGTGTAAGGGAAAACTCATGTGTTTGTGAATAATCGAAGTATTTAGATTATGCCCCTGATGAGATTAAGAATGTTGTTGTTGATACTAATTCTCATAAGGAATTAGAGAGAGAGAGGACAAAGTTGTATACTAGAGATGAGATGTTTATCATGTTTTTTTAACCGATAAGGATTGTGTGTTAGATTTTGTTTATGGACGAACCAAGTGTTAACCTGTAACTAAAACCCTTTTGAGGTCGTCGTTATTATTTTCCTACTGACTCTGTTGTGCGAGTGGAATCGAGCCATTCCATTGAGTATTCATGTTGTGACCGTAATAGAATGGTAGTTCTACTTCGTCTCTTGTTGGAGTTGTGATTTGCATGTTGTGCCCGTTCTGTGTTATCTTGAGTTATGAACGATGGGCGGTTGTTACACGTGTTTAGAAACCATGTGTGAGAATCATATTACAAGTTAGTGTGGACTAGATTGGTAATTTCGAGTTGGATTATTTGTTAACAAGAGGAGAAAGTTTAGTTGTGTTCGACCGTTTGTAACACGGTGGGAGAACTGACTTAATGTTATGTTGCGGATAGCAAGAGTCGCCACCGACTTTTATTTTATCCAAAGGAAAGGCATAAAAGAACAGGAAAGACCTTTTAAAAGATTTTTGGGTCCGGGGGGTAGGTTATGTAAAGGGAAGGTGTTAGCACCCTTTACATCCATGGTTATCCATGGGCTCTTAGTTACTTAGCTCACTTTGAATTGTTTTTGAAAAGGTGAAGTGTGTGAATAAAAATTTTCATAAGAGTTTAATAATGATCCATGTACGGATGCGTAAAAAACTTGTGTTTGAAAATTGTTTGAAATTGTGAAATGTTTGAAAAGTTTTGAATGAAGTGAGCAAGCAACTATGAGGAACCTACCCTAAAGTTTAAGTCTTTTCTGTTCTTTATCCTTTAAATGGTAAGACTATCCCTATTATTAAGGAATAGGTAGTCATTACCTTGGATGTGAGGGACATATGAGGGACATCTGTTTAATGAAGGCAACTGTGGGGTGTATTAAGCATTTGGAGGGACTGTCATCATTATTCGAAAGGGACAAGATCATATTGAAAGGCAACCATTAAGGGACTTGATGACTTTTCTTTTAAGGGACTTTGCTTTATACACCCCACTTGACCTTATGATTAGGCAATATTGAGAGGTAGCCCTAGAAAGTGAGATGGTGATTAAAAATCGACTTACGTGTGTGAGTGTTTAATTTATATTTATCTTTTAATTAAAATGATCTAAATTCAATTTTAAATATAATACATGTTTACACTCCCTATTTTACTAACCATGGCATGAAAATTAAATAATTTAAATATTTACAAAAATTTACACCAAGGAGCAATTACAATAATAATTAATAAGCAATTAAAAATAAATAGCAAGAATAAATAAGCAAAATATAAATAAAAATAAATAAGCAATAATAATTATAATAAGGGTTAGTAATAATAATTAAAAATAAATAAGGTTAGTGAAATAATAATAATAATAAGCATAAATAAATGGATTAGTAATAATATGATTAGTAATAATAACAATAATTAAAATAAATGGAGTTAGCAAAAATATTATAAGAACATAATAATAAACAAAAGATTAGATTTTTAATATAGACAATTATTTAGAAATAAGAGGAAATATGAATAATTAAATAATTATTATAACATTTTAATTCATATACAAATTACTAAATTATTTTCAAGCATATTATAATTACAAAATTAAATTATCATAGGTTCAATTATTTCTAAACACATATTTTAAAAATTATTTATATATATAATTTAGATTACAAACAAATTATAAAAATATTTACATATTATATAAAGTTATAATTATATGTACAAAATTTAATTATATTAAATATTATATTTACAAAAATTAGAAAATAAAATTAGGTTTTTAATAATTGTTTAGAAAAGATAAATTAGGGTTTATAAAATTAGGGTTTTGTTAGAAAAATATTTAAGAGTTTATAATATAATATACAAAATTATTTTAATTAATATACATATATTATAATTACATAATAAAAGAAATAATCTTTGAATTAAGAAAATATGATTTTTGAATATTAGAAACTATTGAATATGTATTTATAAAATTATTTAATTATATATGTGTTTCTAAATCAATTAAACAAAATAAAAATAAAAAAATATACCAAAACATACCTGGCTGGGATTTGAACCCAGGTCACCAGATTTGCCAGCAGCAAGACATACCACCAGGCCAGCCCACGCGCAGGCAGTAAGAAAGGGGGTTCAATTAGTTTTGTTCTTTGTCTGGAAAAAATCAAGAAAAATCAAGAAACAAAAGGCCTGGGGGAGAATCGACCCCAGGACCTCTCAATCGCACGCATATGCACATGACCAACCAAGCTAGATGAGCGAACCTGTTAATGAATCAACTGCCAACCATAATATATTACGTTTGCAATTAAGATAGAAAAATAACAAAAAATTGGTTGGAGTGAAGATTCGAACACCACCCCTCCAGCAATACGCGCATCTGTCTTACCACCAGGCCAAGCACCAAGCTTGTGAAATAAACAGAAACAAAATCATATTATTTTTAAACAATAATTTGAATATAGATTTCGCGCCAGTCAACTTCTTCTTCTCCAGATTTCCTGCGAAAATTCATGCCCTTTTTCCTGCGAATCTTCATGCGAGTTCTTCCATATTCAAACCTGCGAAAATGAAACTCCAACAAAACAGTACCAATTCATGAAATTGATCATTGTTTTATGATCCTTATGGTTCACACAACATCCCTATGTTCTTCAAATTCATTTATATTTAGTGAATCGAAGAACCCTAATTTGGAGGTCAAAACCCTAATCATGGCATCTCACGGGTTTCTCATGGTTTCTTTGATTTCTTTGTCCAGACAACCTTCTACACATCATCACAAACATCATTAACCAAACAAAATTCAATGAAAAGCAATAAATTAATGAAATCGAAAAAATTATTTTTAAGAACAAGCAAGCTTCGGGTTTTGTATTATGGCATGGTTCTGATGCATATGAGTGATGATAATGCTTCAATAAGGTCCAAGGAACATTGCTATGTTCTTATTTTACCTTCAAACACCTTGTATCAATGGATCCGAATGTGAGTTTTGAGAGGATTTTTGAATAATGTGAACTTACTCTTGAGGCTGTGGAATCCGTGAATTCATGTTAGGGTTGTGTTTAGTACTTATAGGTGATTGAATTAGGTCAATAAAATTGAATGGTTATGTGTAAGATTTGATTCAAAAAGATTCACCATGATAAGCTTTAAAATTTCAATATTTTTGCATCAACACTTTCTATTTCAAGCCAATCAATGTTATTCTTGTATCAATTTGTTCCATGCTGAATTCATGACTTTCTAGAACCAAAAATAAAATTTAATCTTCATATTTAATATTTTATTTAAATTTAAAATGATTTTAAGTATAAAAAATCATAATAAATTAATTAAATAAAATAAAAATTATGAAAATATCATAGAATTTTCGTGCATGATGTCATGGATTGCTTTGGGTCATTAAAAGTTCAGCCCACTTGACAAAATTTGGTTTTAAACCTCCATTTGCTTCATAAACTTCCCTAAAATTCCCCAACTTTGCAAGAGCACATATCCTTCAATTTTAATGGTATGAGGGTGTTCTTGGACATTTTGTAAAGCTTGAAGAGTCCTCTAAACAAACCCACTAGTTTCATGTCCATATCATTTACCAATCTCAAGTTATGCCCTTTTGAAGTTGTTGACTTTTTGTTGACTTTCAAAAGGACCTATAATGTCTTAGCTCATACCTTCCAAATGAAGCATTTTTGGGCTTGGCTTGTGAGACACAAAGTTGTAGAGAATTCAATTTCCTTCAAAATGAGCTTTTAGTGGAGACTTGGTGATGAAGTATGTGAAAGTTATAGCTGGTCAAAGTTCAGTTGACTTTTACTAAGGAAACCCTAATTTAGAAACTCCTGATTCTTGATGATCTGGAATCTCCTTGATGAGTCATGATCAACCCTTGATCAAATGATGAATTTTACTTCATATACTTGATGTTGGCAAAAAATCATGAATTTTGACTTTGGTTTGACCACAGTTGACCTCAGTTTGACTTTTTAACTGCATTGACTGATTTTGACTTATCTGATCATCTGACTGAGCAAACTTTTGAGAAAAGTCTTGAAACCTTTCATGGGGGTTCTTACACACATATAAGATATTATGAAGCTCACTTGAAGTCTTGGAAATCCATTTAGCCTGATTAAAGTCAAAACCCTAGTTTTGGATGCACTGCCTAGGAGGTGCATTGTCTGAGGGAATTGTCAACTCTTCTGACCAATTTTGAACTTTGTGAACCTTGTGAACCATCATAAAATGTCTTGTGAACCTCATGGGAAGCATTGTGAACCTTGTGAACCTTGTGAACCTCATGGGCAAATTTTGGGGTGCAACAGCTGCCCCTGTTCAATCTTCTGAAACCTGAGGAGTTAGATTGGTATATTTGCCAGTCGTGACCTGGAAGGTTGAAGGGGATTGAACACAAAAGCCCAAAAATTTGCACTCACCAGTGCATAGAGTGATACAGATGGCCAGTTGAATATGATTGAGTGGGCTTAAAGATGCCACTTGGAGAAAAATTCTTAGATACATTTCTTGGAGGATAAAGCAGTCCAAAGTATGAAGGTATAATGACAACTTTCAGGAGGATAAAGCTTTCAGGAGGATGAAGCAGTCCTGATGTAGTGATATGTTTTCAAGAGGATGAAGCAGTCTTGAGAGATTGATAATATGCTTTCAGGAGGATGAAGCAATCCTGAGGTAATAATATGATTTCAGGAGGATGAAGCAATCCTGAGGTAATGATGATAGCTGTCAGGAGGATAAAGCAGCCCTGAGGTAATAATATGATTTCAGGAGGATAAAGCAATCCTGAGGTATAAGAAGCTGTCAGGAGGATAAAGCAATCCTGAGGTAATAATAAGCTGTCAGGAGGATAAAGCAATCCTGAGGTGGTAATAAGCTGGCAGGAGGATGAAGCAGTCCTGATGTAATAATAATGTCTTCAAGAGGATGAAGCAGTCTTGAGAGATGATAAGTTTTCAGGAGGATAAAGCAGTCCTGATGGATGATATGCTTTCAGGAGGATAAAGCAATCCTGAGGGATGATAACTTTCAGGAGGATAAAGCAATCCTGATAATCATAAGTCTGTTTGCTGGATAATTAACCTGAAAACAAGGTAGCATTCCGTATAATATTAGTTTATGCATTATGTCTGCATGTATGATATGATGCACCTAAGAAATGTATTATGTATCTATGTATATGTATGGTATGGTATGATGTAAATGATGTATGTATGATATGATGCTGCCGGAAGCGTCTGGATATCTTCGTATAATAACTGCTGGCCAGGGAAAATAAATCCCGATTCGTTGTTGAAGAATATGAGGAACTCGTCCCCGTCTTGTGTGATAATATATTATACATAACCTTCCGTATGCTGGGGATAGCGAGGTATAGATAACCTCCCGTCTGCTGGGGATAGCAAGGTATATATAACCTCCCGTATGCTGGGGATAGCGAGGTATAGATAACCTCCCGTCTGCTGGGGATAGCAAGGTATATATAACCTCCCGTATGCTGGGGATAGCAAGGTATACATAACCTTCATCTTCGTTTGATAGTAGGGTAGATATAACCTCCCGTCTTCGTTCATCATACTCTTATTGGGAAGTAAATTCCCGTATATCCGTATGAGGATAAAAGAGATGGATATAAATTCCAGGGGAGATGTGACTTTATGAAGATGGATTCGTCCTACTGAGGGTTTGTAGTTGTTTTATAGAGATGAACCGGCGAAGCTTCGTTGAAATCCTTCCCTCGTTCGTCCTTAGTAAATACTATTACTGCATTTTCATGCATTTCTGGTAAACATCAATCATATTAAGCATACATGCATTTTTGGTAAACATCAATCATATTCAAAAGCATACATACATTCAAACACAACCAATGGACTTTTCGCTTATGTAAATAGGGTAAAAGTAAATCTGGATTTAAAGATGGAATTTTATTTATATCAAAAAGTGACCCATATATGGGTAGATTTGTACAAGGAGACATAAACCCTAGTAAGAGGATTTTGTCATAAAGTTTTACAAAACAAGGATAATCAGCTATGTGAAAAATAATCCTATTGAGTTTCAATTCTACTATTGCCATTATCTTCAAGTATCTCATCTTCTGCTGTCGAGACGAAAACGATTGGATTGAGCTTTATCTGTTCGAGCTTGAGTAAGTAGTACAACTGATTGCAGTTTCACGGGTGATCCAAACGATACATAGTCATACGCTTTAATCCCTAACTTTTGCCTGGATTGCCCTTTCAGGTTTTCAATCCACCGGGATACCCTTTTTTGCCCAAGCCGCCTTTTCAGGTTTTCGACTTGCCGGGTGTACATCTTTTTTATATATATCCCTAATTTTTGCCCAAAACCTTTTTGGTTTGCCGGGATGCCCTTATTTTTGCCTAGGCCTGTCAACCTAGCGGGTCTCTTTTCATGCGTAGTATTTTTTAACTATGTCTGCGTTTACAGGCTGTGGGAAGTCTTCACCATCCATTGTAGTGAGTATCATGGCACCTCCTGAGAACACTGTCTTGACTATAAATGGTCCTTCATATGTTGGAGTCCATTTGCCCCTAGGATCACCCTGTGGTAATATGATACGCTTAATCACCAAGTCACCAGCCTGATATACCTTTGGCTTAACCTTCTTGTTAAATGCTTTGATCATTCGTTTCTGGTACATCTGGCCGTGACAAACTGCTGCTAGCCTTTTCTCATCAATCAAATTTAACTGGTCCAGTCGAGTCTGAATCCACTCATCTTCATCCAAACCTGCATCCTTCATAATTCTTAAGGAGGGAATTTGAACTTCAATGGGCAAAACTGCTTCCATACCATAGACCAAGGAGAATGGGGTTGCCCCTGTTGAAGTACGTACTGTGGTACGATAACCATGAAGAGCAAACGGCAACATCTCATGCCAATCTTTTTATGTAACAGTCATCTTCTGTACAATCTTCTTAATGTTCTTATTAGCAGCTTCAACTGCCCCATTCATCTTTGGACGATACGGAGATGAGTTGTGATGCTTGATCTTGAACTGCGTGCAGAGATCAGTAATCATAGTGTTGTTCAGATTAGAACCATTGTCAGTGATAATCCTTTCAGGGATGCCATATCTACATATGAGATTATTCTTAATGAATCGAGCCACAACGTTCTTGGTAACAGATGCAAATGAAGCTGCCTCCACCCACTTTGTGAAGTAATCAATAGCAACCAGGATGAAACGATGCCCATTAGAAGCAGTAGGTTTGATTTCACCAATCATATCAATGCCCCACATGGCAAAGGGCCAAGGAGAAGTCAACACATTCAATGGTGATGGAGGTACATGGACTTTATCAGCATAAATTTGACATTTGTGACAAGTTCTGGAGTGTTGATAGCAATCAGCTTCCATGGTAGACCAATAGTAACCTGCTCTCAATATCTTCTTTGCCATAGTATGACCACTAGAATGAGTGCCAAAGATCCCATCATGCATATCTTCCATAATCTCAATTGCTTCCTTCTTATCCACACAACGAAGCAAAGTTGAATCATGATTGCGCTTGTACAAAATGCCATTGCTCAAAAAGAACTTAGCAGAGAACCTTCTCAGAAATTTCCTATCTTTGACAGATGCCCCTTCAGGGAACTCCTGAGTTTCAAGATATCTTTTTACTTCATAGAACCAAGGCTTCTCCTCTGCCCCTTATGTGTCAATCTCATTGCAATATGCAGGTTTTTCAAATCAATCAATAGTAATCTTGGGAGCTTCATCATCCCAACTGATCTCAAACATGGATGCCATGGTGGCCAAAGCATCTGCCAACTGATTCTCTCTTCGTGGAATATGTTCAAAGGTAATCTCTTTGAAATGTGGGATCAAAGACAACACATGCTCTCTGTAAGGAATGAGATTATCATGCTTGCTATCCCAATCTCCTTTGATCTGACTGATTACCAGGGCTGAATCTCCATACACATCAAGGAATTGAATCTTCATATCAATAGCAGCTTTAATACCCAAGATACATGCCTCATACTCATCCATGTTATTGGTACAATAGAAACAAAGTCTGGCAGTAATCGGGGTATGACAACCTTCAGGGGAGCTAATCACAACACCAACACCATTACCAAGTGCATTAGAGGCACCATCAAAAACCATAGTCCATCGGGATCCTTGTTCAGGTCCGTCATATTGTCCAGGTTCTTTGGTAATAATCATAATGTCTTCATCAGGGAACTCAAAACTCATTGACTGGTAATCATCCACTGCTTAATGAGCCAAATGATCAGCGACAACACTTCCCTTGATGGCCTTCTGAGTAGTATTTATATGTCATATTCTGTCAAGATCATTTGCCATCTTGCAATTCTTCCGGAGAGAGCAGGTTTCTCAAATATGTACTTAATTGGATCCATCTTTGAAATCAATAAGGTAGTATGAGTCAACATATACTGTCTTAGTCGGCGAGCAGCCCATGCCAAAGCGCAGCAAGTTTTCTCGAGCAGTGAGTATCTTGTTTCACAGTCGGTAAACTTTTTGCTAAGGTAGTATATTGCCTGCTCTTTTCGACCAGACTCGTCATGTTTCCCCAACACACACCCCATTGAGTTGTCTAAAACTGTTAAGTACATAATCAAGGGTCTTCCATCAACTGGTGGCATCAGAATTGGAGGTTCTAGCAGATATCTCTTGATTTCATCAAAGGCAGTCTGGCACTCATCATTCCATTCCATCACCTGATCTTTCTTTAATAACTTGAAGATTGGCTCACAGATGGCAGTTAATTGGGAAATAAATCTTGCAATGTAATTTAATCGTCCCAAGAAACCTCTAACCTCCTTCTCAGTACGGGGAGCTGGCATTTCTCGTATAGCTTTCACTTTTGCAGGATCCACTTCAATACCTTTTCCACTGACAATAAAACCCAGGAGCTTTCCAGATCTAACTCCAAAAGTACACTTGTTTGGATTCAATCTCAACTTGTATTTCTTTAACCTCTCAAACAATTTATGCAAATGATCAAGATGTTGTTCTTCATTCTGAGATCTGGCTATCATATCATCCACATATACCTCTATCTCATGATGAATCATATCATGAAACAAAGCCACCATAGCACGCTGATATGTTGCCCCTGCATTCTTCAAACCAAATGGCATTACCTTATAGCAAAAGGTGCCCCACTGTGTAACAAATGTTGTCTTCTCCATGTCTTCAGGAGCCATCTTGATTTGATTGTAACCAGAGAAACCATCCATAAAAGAGAATACCTTATGCTGAGCAGTGTTGTCTACCAGAACATCAATATGAGGAAGTGGAAAGTCATCTTTGGGGCTAGCTTTGTTCAAATCTCTGTAGTCTACACACATACGTACCTTACCATCTTTCTTAGGAACTGGTACCACATTTGCAACCCACTGAGGATAAGAAGTCACAGCTAAGAACCCTGCATCAAACTGTTTCATTACCTCTGCTTTTATCTTTTCTGACATCTCAGGACGCATACGACGAACCTTCTGCTTCTTTGGCCGACAATCTTCTTTTACTGGTAAACGGTGAACCACAATGTTCGTATCCAACCCTGGTATATCTTCATAAGACCAAGCAAAGATCTCCACATAGTCACGTAACATCTGAATCAACCTGCTCTTGACACTATCCTCTAAATCAGCCCCTATCTTGACCTCTTTCCTGTTTTCTTCAGTTCCCAGATTCACCACTTCGACTGGCTCTTCATGTGGCTGTATAGCTTTCTCTTCTTGTTGTAACAACCTATCAAGCTCTACAGGTACTTCACATTCATCCTCATTTCCGTCTTCAGTTTGATAGATCGGATTCTCGAAATTATAATTGGCAATAGTAGAACTGTTATCAACAGGATCCAGAGTGGATGAGGATCTGCATTTTAGTGATGTGGGTGTGTGTAAGAACACATAGCTGATAAAACAAAAATAAAAGAAAAGAAAGACAAGGAACAAAATATTTACGAAAGCGAAACGTCCACTGATTTTATTGAATGAAGTATGCAAATGAAATGACAGCCCGTAACAAGCACACCATTGTGCCCCGGGTAAGGCACAAGGCTTAAGAGTTCAATTGTTCAAGAAATTACAAACTTAAAAGCAATAACACAGTAATAGTATTTACTCCTGACTAAAGGAGATAGGGATAACATCTTCAGCTTTCCAATTATTGAGCCCAGCACCCACAGTAGGAAAAATCCAAGCATCCAAGTTGTAGTCTTCCTCATAGTCTCCCACAACATTGATCTAATCTTTCATAACCCCTTGATTGGTGATACGAACAGCACGAGCACGACGAACAGCCTTCTGGGACTCTGTAGTGAAACCCAAACCAAACTTGTCAGACTTGTATGGAATATCAGGAAGCTGACCCCAAATAGTACAACCACCTTCATCCACCACAGCTCTAGCATCATTGAGGGAAGCCATTGCCATTGTTGGAGGTTTTCTGGTGATCACAGGAACTTTCTTCGCAACAGGAGGAGCTACATAATCATTAACAACCCAAGGAACCACTTCAAAAGTCTGACACGGAGTCTCAATGTATTCACCTTCCATTTCCAAATACTTGAAAGTATTCACATGGCTGACAAAGTATTCTTCTTCTCCGTAGACAGTAACAACCTTTCCTTCCACCGGATATCTTAGCTTTTGGTGTAATGTAGAGGTCACAGCACCTGCCCCATGGATCCAGGGACGACCAAGCAGACAAGAGTACGAAGGACAAATATCCATCACAAAAAATGTAGCAGTAAAAACCTGGGAGCCAACTTTGATTGGAAGATCAATTTCCCCGTGCACTACTCTTCTGGAACCATCAAAAGCCTTTACCATAATATTGCTGGGCTTCAGCACAGCATCTTCAGGACTCAGCTTGTTCAGGACTTCCTTGGGCAACACATTCAAAGAGGAACCATTGTCTATCAATACATGTGACAAGGTAGTGCCCCTGCATTCAATTGAGATATGCAAGGCTCTGTTATGATCCCTCTTGGCAGGGGTCAAATCAGCATCAGAAAATCCTAACCCATTGTCATAGGTCAGGTGGGCAACACAGTTCTCAAACTGATCCACAGAAATTGCATTGGGTACATGAGCAGTCTTCAGAAACTTGATCAAAGCTTTTGCATGAGCTTCAGAACATAACAATAGGGACAGCATAGAAATCTTTGAGGGAGTATGCCCCAACTGATCAACAATGTCATAATCACTCTTGCGAATGATTTTCAATACTTCTTCCATCTGCTTAGAGAGATCATCAGCAGCTGGCACATCAGTAGGTATAGGCTCAATAACAGGACCCTTGCCCCGAGCATCAGTGGTGGAAGTAGCAGCAGGAGTAACTGCATTCTTGGAAGCAACTGGAGGAGAGAAGACTCTTCCACTACGTGTGATCTTACTGGATCCAGCAATATTGTCAATATCAACAGGCACATCAACTAAGGGCTCTTGCTTAACACCATGGATGTAGACATCAGATCCATAATGCCAAGGCACAGCTTTATCAGACGTATACGGGATAGGACCAGGAGTAGTAATAACCACAGGAGCTACTCTGGCTTCAGCAACAACTTTCACAAGACCTTCAGCAGTAATTTTGATTGGACCCTGATGGGTGATTTTAATAGGACCTTTGGAAGTGATTCTTACTGGCACTCTGTCAACCATGTCAACCTCTTCAACCTTCCTACCTTGGGTAATATGATCCACCATACTTTCTACAGACGATGGGGTCCTCTCAAACACTATAGTATACTTATCCATGAGACGTTGAATTCCATCTCTCAATCTCCAGCAATTATCCGGCTTATAGGTACAGTACAAACAATCTTCACGACAACCTGGAAAGAACCCATCTTGTACTAACTTCTTCTTGATAACAGACAATGGTGTAGTCAACTCCGCAACTGAATAGATATGCAGATCTTCCTCAATGGCATTGACAGTCTTCTCGTGATTTGGCATTGGAGCAGTAATCACATTTGGAGTACCCGGAGGATCAAACTCAATCTCTCCAGCATCAATCATATCTTGAATTTTATTCTTCAAGACCCAGCAGTTATTAGTATCATGTCCTTGACAGTTTGAATGGTATGCACACCGTGCATTGGGGTTGTACCTGGGAGAGGTAACATTAGGATTCTGAGGAGCCTCTTTCAAAGTAATAAGTTCAGCCTTCAACAAATGCTGCAATGCCTGAGCCATTGACATGTTGATCTTCGTGAACTGTCTTCTAGCCCTCTGTTGGTTGCCCTGTGGCTGCTCTGTTGTTGCAGGAGCTGGGTTTGAAATATGAACTGCACTAACAGACTGATGCCTTCTGTTACGATCAGGCTGACCATAAACAGCATTGGATTCTTTCTTCCCAGTGGGAGGCTTCTTTGCAGCACCTGATGAGGAAGTACCCACTTGGATCTTACCATTCTTTATACCATTTTCTACTCGCTCTCCTGTCATTATCAACTCAGTGAAGCCAGATGACGAGCTTCCAATGAGATGACTGTAAAACGGACCATTCAGCGTGCACATGAACATATCAACCAGTTCCCTGTCAGTTAAAGGGGGTTGAACTCTTCCAGCTAAGTCTCTCCACTTCTGAGCATACTCTTTGAAACTTTCTTTGGCACCCATTGACATGCTCTGAAGCTGCATGCGAGTGGGGGCTAAGTCAGCATTGTATTGATACTGCTTATAGAAAGCTTCAGCAAGATCATTCCAGTCCCTGATGTTGACACTCTCCAACTGATAATACCACTCCAGCTGAGCTCCAGATAAGCTCTCTTGAAAGAAATGGATCCACAGTTTCTTATCAGCAGTGTGAGGTTGAATTCTTCTGACATAAGACCTCAGATGCAACTTGGGACAAGAGACCCCATCATAAACAACAAATGTAGGAACCTTGAAACCAATGGGTATGACTACCCCAGATATCAGACTCAAATCTTCAAAATCCAGCCCAGATGATTTCTGCAACTCCATGGCATTCATCCTATCCACCAGCATCTTGAATTTGTCTTCATTAGGGTCATGGTAGTAATTGGCCTCAGAATCAGAGTCCCCCATAGTGTTGTGGAGACTGCCTCCCTCTTTTTCAGATTCCTCAGATTCATAGTCTTCAACTGGTTCTTTGGTCTTGGCAAGACCTTTGAACCTTCTTCCCATGTTGATCAAACCAGCTGACCTTCTAGTCTTCTTAGCCTTCTTGGCCAGCAGTGCCTTCAATTCATCCTGCCCTTTGGACAGGTTCAAGATCAGCTCTTGGAACTGTGCATTTTGTGCCTGGAGATCCTTAACTGATTGTTCAAGAGTCATTGCTGAAATAAACAGCGAGAAGATGAGAAACCTGTGCACAATTATAAACCTGTGATGTAATGAAATGATATATGAATGTATATGCAATGTTTTCAAAGACCGCAGGATTTAAATTTGCTTAGACAAACAAGAAGGTAAACTTTTATTAGTAATAACTTTGTTTTGCCTTTTAGGCTTACAAAAAATGAAATAAAATAAGTACAAAAGATGGGGTTTTAAGTCTCCCATGGACGTTTCCTCTTTGTGTTGAGGTATGAGTTGAGGTTCCGTTCCTCATGAAGTTGCTTTGTTAGTTCTAGGACTCTTTCTTGGCTTGCTTTGTAATGAGCCTCGAAAGTATCCCTTTGCTCCTTCAGTTGGATCCATGATCTCTGCAAGTCTTCCATATCAGTAGGCATGTCTGGGTGAAGGATGGTATAAGCTGTGTCTCCTTCAGCAACAGGTTCCATGATAACTGGTAGGACGGAAGGATATGGCATCATGAGAGTCTGAGCACGAGATCGTACCCATCTGAGATAAGCTTCCATAGGAATAGTGTACTTAGGCTTCAGTGTCTTGCTGTCAACCCTGTTTACTTTTCCCCAGGCTCGTATGAATCTCTGACGGTAACCCCGAAGATCGTTGTCGTAATCAAACACAATGCCCTGAATCAACATGTCATGTGGGACATCACTCCGAGCGTAACTAAATTGTCGTAAAGCTAGAGAGGGGTTGTAGGTGATGCCTCCTCTTATGCCTAGAAGTGGCACATTAGGGAACTCCCCACAACGGTCAATGATGGTGACATTCTCCATAGATCTGGAGCACCAATGGATATCTGAGTGAGAAAGTGACATGATCCTCTTGGACCATCTGAACCCTTGCTCATTCTTCATTACTGAGCGAGGAAGGTGAGAAATAAACCACCTAGAAAGCAAAGGTATGCAGCACATCAAAGTTCCTCTTGCCCTTGTAGTACGGGTATGCAGAGAATGTAGTATGTCTCCAAGCAATGTAGGCACTGGATTGTGACTCAGGAAAATGTTGATGGCATGAACATCTATGAACTGATCTGGATTGGGGAACAATACTAAGCCATAAATCAGCAAGGCTAAGATCTCCTCAAAAGCATCATAGCTCATGGCCTTCAAGAACATTTGAGCTTTATCCATTAGTACTTTAGCAAGAATACCCTTGACTCCGCTTCTCGTTTCTAGAACAATGTCAGACTTCTTCAGATGTAGAGCTGCAGCAATAACCTCTGGTTTAAGCTCCTTCTCCAAGCCTGTGAAGGGTCTTTGATCAAGAACCGGTATGCTCAGAAGTTTAGAGAACTCTTCCATGGTTGGAACAAGCTGATAGTCGGGGAATGTGAAGCAATGGTGCTTAGGATCAAAGAACTGAAACAGAACACTCATCATGTCTTCATTGAACCCTGAAGTGACTAGATCCAATAGGTGACCATGTCTCTTGATGAACTGGGAATGGTCAGACACTTGAGAAACCAACTCTTTAAGCTTGGCAGGTATGCCCACAAAGTTGATCCTGATAGTGTTTCTACGAGTAGCAGCCATGACCTGCAACAAAGAACAAAGATAAATCCTTTGGTCCTTGAAATGGTTAGTGAAAATGCTATGCTTATGATGCATGATGATGTCATGATGTTATGTTCAATCACAAACATGTGGCACACACAAACAAGTCACACCATAGCCCTAGGTTTAAAGGCTTGCATGAGGTTCGAAGGTAAGTACCCTCCCCTGAAGTTAGGTGGTTCATCCTGTCCTACAAAAGTAACCAGGTTCTAAGGGATCTCAATATCATTGATCCTTCACAAGGGTGGTTGATCAGAAGGCAACTTACTTGCCAACCAAAACCCTCCAAGTTTAAGATCTCAATGAGAGTAGCATCGAGTGTCAACCAACTTCAGTCTGCACCAAAGCCGGTTACCTCACTACTTTTCTAAAGGCCAAGATGGGATAACTAGGGTTCTAAAAGTTAGTTAGTGCATTGACAACATATGGCAGCCTCATATTATCCTCAACTTGACTTAAGGAACATAAGCACCAACCAAGAAGTCGCACTAACTATGGCCACCAGATCAACCATATCGATATACGTCGTACAGTTTCCTTGGTCTATTGCCATTTACCTAAGGTACACTAGATCCGGGTTAGGACCTTTCACACATAAGAGCACCCCAACAAGATAATATAAAGCAAACAAGGCAAACAATTTAAAGTGATCTAATTCCTAAGGGTACCCCTCTTAAATTTAATTCCCCAGCAGAGTCGCCAGTTCTGTAACACGGTGGGAGAACTGACTTAATGTTATGTTGCGGATAGCAAGAGTCGCCACCGACTTTTATTTTATCCAAAGGAAAGGCATAAAAGAACAGGAAAGACCTTTTAAAAGATTTTTGGGTCCGGGGGGTAGGTTATGTAAAGGGAAGGTGTTAGCACCCTTTACATCCATGGTTATCCATGGGCTCTTAGTTACTTAGCTCACTTTGAATTGTTTTTGAAAAGGTGAAGTGTGTGAATAAAAATTTTCATAAGAGTTTAATAATGATCCATGTACGGATGCGTAAAAAACTTGTGTTTGAAAATTGTTTGAAATTGTGAAATGTTTGAAAAGTTTTGAATGAAGTGAGCAAGCAACTATGAGGAACCTACCCTAAAGTTTAAGTCTTTTATGTTCTTTATCCTTTAAATGGTAAGACTATCCCTATTATTAAGGAATAGGTAGTCATTACCTTGGATGTGAGGGACATATGAGGGACATATGTTTAATGAAGGCAACTGTGGGGTGTATTAAGCATTTGGAGGGACTGTCATCGTTATTCGAAAGGGACAAGATCATATTGAAAGGCAACCATTAAGGGACTTGATGACTTTTCTTTTAAGGGACTTTGCTTTATACACCCCACTTGACCTTATGATTAGGCAATATTGAGAGGTAGCCCTAGAAAGTGAGATGGCGATTAAAAATCGACTTACGTGTGTGAGTGTTTAATTTATATTTATCTTTTAATTAAAATGATCTAAATTCAATTTTAAATATAATACATGTTTACACTCCCTATTTTACTAACCATGGCATGAAAATTAAATAATTTAAATATTTACAAAAATTTACACCAAGGAGCAATTACAATAATAATTAATAAGCAATTAAAAATAAATAGCAAGAATAAATAAGCAAAATATAAATAAAAATAAATAAGCAATAATAATTATAATAGGGGTTAGTAATAATAATTAAAAATAAATAAGGTTAGTGAAATAATAATAATAAGCATAAATAAATGGATTAGTAATAATAACAATAATTAAAATAAATGGAGTTAGCAAAAATATTATAAGAACATAATAATAAACAAAAGATTAGATTTTTAATATAGACAATTATTTAGAAATAAGAGGAAATATGAATAATTAAATAATTATTATAACATTTTAATTCATATACAAATTACTAAATTATTTTCAAGCATATTATAATTACAAAATTAAATTATCATAGGTTCAATTATTTCTAAACACATATTTTAAAAATTATTTATATATATAATTTAGATTACAAACAAATTATAAAAATATTTACATATTATATAAAGTTATAATTATATGTACAAAATTTAATTATATTAAATATTATATTTACAAAAATTAGAAAATAAAATTAGGTTTTTAATAATTGTTTAGAAAAGATAAATTAGGGTTTATAAAATTAGGGTTTTGTTAGAAAAATATTTAAGAGTTTATAATATAATATACAAAATTATTTTAATTAATATACATATATTATAATTACATAATAAAAGAAATAATTTTTGAATTAAGAAAATATGATTTTTGAATATTAGAAACTATTGAATATGTATTTATAAAATTATAGAATTATATATGTGTTTCTAAATCAATTAAACAAAATAAAAATAAAAAAATATACCAAAACATACCTGGCTGGGATTTGAACCCAGGTCACCAGATTTGCCAGCAGCAAGACATACCACCAGGCCAGCCCACGCGCAGGCAGTAAGAAAGGGGGTTCAATTAGTTTTGTTCTTTGTCTGGAAAAAATCAAGAAACAAAAGGCCTGGGGGAGAATCGACCCCAGGACCTCTCAATCGCACGCATATGCACATGACCAACCAAGCTAGATGAGCGAACCTATTAATGAATCAACTGCCAACCATAATATATTACGTTTGCAATTAAGATAGAAAAATAACAAAAAATTGGTTGGAGTGAAGATTCGAACACCACCCCTCCAGCAATACGCGCATCTGTCTTACCACCAGGCCAAGCACCAAGCTTGTGAAATAAACAGAAACAAAATCATATTATTTTTAAACAATAATTTGAATATAGATTTCGCGCCAGTCAACTTCTTCTTCTCCAGATTTCCTGCGAAAATTCATGCCCTTTTTCCTGCGAATCTTCATGCGAGTTCTTCCATATTCAAACCTGCGAAAATGAAACTCCAACAAAACAGTACCAATTCATGAAATTGATCAGTGTTTTATGATCCTTATGGTTCACACAACATCCCTATGTTCTTCAAATTCATTTATATTTAGTGAATCGAAGAACCCTAATTTGGAGGTCAAAACCCTAATCATGGCATCTCACGGGTTTCTCATGGTTTCTTTGATTTCTTTGTCCAGAAACCTTCTACACATCATCACAAACATCATTAACCAAACAAAATTCAATGAAAAGCAATAAATTAATGAAATCGAAAAAATTATTTTTAAGAACAAGCAAGCTTCGGGTTTTGTATTATGGCATGGTTCTGATGCATATGAGTGATGATAATGCTTCAATAAGGTCCAAGGAACATTGCTATGTTCTTATTTTACCTTCAAACACCTTGTATCAATGGATCCGAATGTGAGTTTTGAGAGGATTTTTGAATAATGTGAACTTACTCTTGAGGCTGTGGAATCCGTGAATTCATGTTAGGGTTGTGTTTAGTACTTATAGGTGATTGAATTAGGTCAATAAAATTGAATGGTTATGTGTAAGATTTGATTCAAAAAGATTCACCATGATAAGCTTTGAAATTTCAATATTTTTGCATCAACACTTTCTATTTCAAGCCAATCAATGTTATTCTTGTATCAATTTGTTCCATGCTGAATTCATGACTTTCTAGAACCAAAAATAAAATTTAATCTTCATATTTAATATTTTATTTAAATTTAAAATGATTTTAAGTATAAAAAATCATAATAAATTAATTAAATAAAATAAAAATTATGAAAATATCATAGAATTTTCGTGCAAGATTTCATGGATTGCTTTGGGTCATTAAAAGTTCAGCCCACTTGACAAAATTTGGTTTTAAACCTCCATTTGCTTCATAAACTTCCCTAAAATTCCCCAACTTTGCAAGAGCACATATCCTTCAATTTTAATGGTATGAGGGTGTTCTTGGACATTTTGGAAAGCTTGAAGAGTCCTCTAAACAAACCCACTGGTTTCATGTCCATATCATTTACCAATCTCAAGTTATGCCCTTTTGAAGTTGTTGACTTTTTGTTGACTTTCAAAAGGACCTATAATGTCTTAGCTCATACCTTCCAAATGAAGCATTTTTGGGCTTGGCTTGTGAGACACAAAGTTGTAGAGAATTCAATTTCCTTCAAAATGAGCTTTGAGTGGAGACTTGGTGATGAAGTATGTGAAAGTTATAGCTGGTCAAAGTTCAGTTGACTTTTACTGAGGAAACCCTAATTTAGAAACTCCTGATTCTTGATGATCTGGAATCTCCTTGATGATTCATGATCAACCCTTGATCAAATGATGAATTTTACTTCATATACTTGATGTTGGAAAAAAATCATGAAGTTTGACTTTGGTTTGACCACAGTTGACCTCAGTTTGACTTTTTAACTGCATTGACTGATTTTGACTTATCTGATCATCTGACTGAGCAAACTTTTGAGAAAAGTCTTGAAACCTTTCATGGGGGTTCTTACACACATATAAGATATTATGAAGCTCACTTGAAGTATTGGAAATCCATTTAGCCTGATTAAAGTCAAAACCCTAGTTTTGGATGCACTGCCTAAGAGGTGCATTGTCTGAGGGAATTGTCAACTCTTCTGACCAATTGTGAACTTTGTGAACCTTGTGAACCATCATAAAATGTCTTGTGAACCTCATGGGAAGCATTGTGAACCTTGTGAACTTTGTGAACCTCATAAAGTGACTTGTAGACTTCATGAACCTCATGGAAAGTCTTGAAAGCATTGTGAATCTTGTGAACCTTGTGAACCTTCATGAAGTGACTTGTAGACTTCATGAACCTCATGGAAGGTCTTGAAAGCATTGTGAATCTTGTGAACCTTGTGAACCTTCTTAGCACACAAAGTCTTGTATTCTGAGGGCAAATTTTGGGGTGCAACAGCTGCCCCTGTTCAATCTTCTGAAACCTGAGGGGTTAGATTGGTATATTTGCCAGTCGTGACCTGGAAGGTTGAAGGGGATTGAACACAAAAGCCCAAAAATTTGCACTCACCAGTGCATAGAGTGATACAGATGGCCAGTTGAATATGATTGAGTGGGCTTAAAGATGCCACTTGGAGAAAAATTCTTAGATACATTTCTTGGAGGATAAAGCAGTCCAAAGTATGAAGGTATAATGACAACTTTCAGGAGGATAAAGCTTTCAGGAGGATGAAGCAGTCCTGATGTAGTGATATGTTTTCAAGAGGATGAAGTAGTCTTGAGAGATTGATAATATGCTTTCAGGAGGATGAAGCAATCCTGAGGTAATAATATGATTTCAGGAGGATGAAGCAATCCTGAGGTAATGATGATAGCTGTCAGGAGGATAAAGCAGCCCTGAGGTAATAATATGATTTCAGGAGGATAAAGCAATCCTGAGGTATAAGAAGCTGTCAGGAGGATAAAGCAATCCTGAGGTAATAATAAGCTGTCAGGAGGATAAAGCAATCCTGAGGTGGTCATAAGCTGGCAGGAGGATGAAGCAGTCCTGATGTAATAATAATGTCTTCAAGAGGATGAAGCAGTCTTGAGAGATGATAAGTTTTCAGGAGGATAAAGCAGTCCTGATGGATGATATGCTTTCAGGAGGATAAAGCAATCCTGAGGGATGATAACTTTCAGGAGGATAAAGCAATCCTGATAATCATAAGTCTGTTTGCTGGATAATTAACCTGAAAACAAGGTAGCATTCCGTATAATATTAGTTTATGCATTATGTCTGCATGTATGATATGATGCACCTAAGAAATGTATTATGTATCTATGTATATGTATGGTATGGTATGATGTAAATGATGTATGTATGATATGATGCTGCCGGAAGCGTCTGGATATCTTCGTATAATAACTGCTGGCCAGGGAAAATAAATCCCGATTCGTTGTTGAAGAATATGAGGAACTCGTCCCCGTCTTGTGTGATAATATATTATACATAACCTTCTGTATGCTGGGGATAGCGAGGTATAGATAACCTCCCGTCTGCTGGGGATAGCAAGGTATATATAACCTCCCGTATGTTGGGGATAGCGAGGTATAGATAACCTCCCGTCTACTGGGGATAGCAAGGTATATATAACCTCCCGTATGCTGGGGATAGCGAGGTATAGATAACCTCCCGTCTGCTGGGGATAGCAAGGTATATATAACCTCCCGTATGCTGGGGATAGCAAGGTATACATAACCTTCATCTTCGTTTGATAGTAGGGTAGATATAACCTCCCGTCTTCGTTCATCGTACTCTTATTGGGAAGTAAATTCCCGTATATCCGTATGAGGATAAAAGAGATGGATATAAATTCCAGGGGAGATGTGACTTTATGAAGATGGATTCGTCCTACTGAGGGTTTGTAGTTGTTTTATAGAGATGAACCGGCGAAGCTTCGTTGAAATCCTTCCCTCGTTCGTCCTTAGTAAATACTATTACTGCATTTTCATGCATTTCTAGTAAACATCAATCATATTAAGCATACATGCATTTTTGGTAAACATCAATCATATTCAAAAGCATACATACATTCAAACACAACCAATGGACTTTTCGCTTATGTAAATAGGGTAAAAGTAAATCTGGATTTAAAGATGGAATTTTATTTATATCAAAAAGTGACCCATATATGGGTAGATTTGTACAAGGAGACATAAACCCTAGTAAGAGGATTTTGTCATAAAGTTTTACAAAACAAGGATAATCAGCTATGTGAAAAATAATCCTATTGAGTTTCAATTCTACTATTGCCATTATCTTCAAGTATCTCATCTTCTGCTGTCGAGACGAAAACGATTGGATTGAGCTTTATCTGTTCGAGCTTGAGTAAGTAGTACAACTGATTGCAGTTTCACGGGTGATCCAAACGATACATAGTCATACGCTTTAATCCCTAACTTTTGCCTGGATTGCCCTTTCAGGTTTTCAATCCACCGGGATACCCTTTTTTGCCCAAGCCGCCTTTTCAGGTTTTCGACTTGCCGGGTGTACATCTTTTTTATATATATCCCTAATTTTTGCCCAAAACCTTTTTGGTTTGCCGGGATGCCCTTATTTTTGCCTAGGCCTGTCAACCTAGCGGGTCTCTTTTCATGCGTAGTATTTTTTAACTATGTCTGCGTTTACAGGCTGTGGGAAGTCTTCACCATCCATTGTAGTGAGTATCATGGCACCTCCTGAGAACACTGTCTTGACTATAAATGGTCCTTCATATGTTGGAGTCTATTTGCCCCTAGGATCACCCTGTGGTAATATGATACGCTTAATCACCAAGTCACCAGCCTGATATACCTTTGGCTTAACCTTCTTGTTAAATGCTTTGATCATTCGTTTCTGGTACATCTGGCCGTGACAAACTGCTGCTAGCCTTTTCTCATCAATCAAATTTAACTGGTCCAGTCGAGTCTGAATCCACTCATCTTCATCCAAACCTGCATCCTTCATAATTCTTAAGGAGGGAATCTGAACTTCAATGGGAAAAACTGCTTCCATACCATAGACCAAGGAGAATGGGGTTGCCCCTGTTGAAGTACGTACTGTGGTACGATAACCATGAAGAGCAAACGGCAACATCTCATGCCAATCTTTGTATGTAACAGTCATATTCTGTACAATCTTCTTAATGTTCTTATTAGCAGCTTCAACTGCCCCATTCATCTTTGGACGATACGGAGATGAGTTGTGATGCTTGATCTTGAACTGCGTGCAGAGATCAGTAATCATAGTGTTGTTCAGATTAGAACCATTGTCAGTGATAATCCTTTCAGGGATGCCATATCTACATATGAGATTATTCTTAATGAATCGAGCCACAACGTTCTTGGTAACAGATGCAAATGAAGCTGCCTCCACCCACTTTGTGAAGTAATCAATAGCAACCAGGATGAAACGATGCCCATTAGAAGCAGTAGGTTTGATTTCACCAATCATATCAATGCCCCACATGGCAAAGGGCCAAGGAGAAGTCAACACATTCAATGGTGATGGAGGTACATGGACTTTATCAGCATAAATTTGACATTTGTGACAAGTTCTGGAGTGTTGATAGCAATCAGCTTCCATGGTAGACCAATAGTAACCTGCTCTCAATATCTTCTTTGCCATAGTATGACCACTAGAATGAGTGCCAAAGATCCCATCATGCATATCTTCCATAATCTCAATTGCTTCCTTCTTATCCACACAACGAAGCAAAGTTGAATCATGATTGCGCTTGTACAAAATGCCATTGCTCAAAAAGAACTTAGCAGAGAACCTTCTCAGAAATTTCCTATCTTTGACAGATGCCCCTTCAGGGAACTCCTGAGTTTCAAGATATCTTTTTACTTCATAGAACCAAGGCTTCTCCTCTGCCCCTTATGTGTCAATCTCATTGCAATATGCAGGCTTTTCAAATCTATCAATAGTAATCTTGGGAGCTTCATCATCCCAACTGATCTCAAACATGGATGCCATGGTGGCCAAAGCATCTGCCAACTGATTCTCTCTTCGTGGAATATGTTCAAAGGTAATCTCTTTGAAATGTGGGATCAAAGACAACACATGCTCTCTGTAAGGAATGAGATTATCATGCTTGGTATCCCAATCTCCTTTGATCTGACTGATTACCAGGGTTGAATCTCCATACACATCAAGGAATTGAATCTTCATATCAATAGCAGCTTTAATACCCAGGATACATGCCTCATACTCATCCATGTTATTGGTACAATAGAAACAAAGTCTGGCAGTAATCGGGGTATGACAACCTTCAGGGGAGCTAATCACAACACCAACACCATTACCAAGTGCATTAGAGGCACCATCAAAAACCATAGTCCATCGGGATCCTTGTTCAGGTCCGTCATATTGTCCAGGTTCTTTGGTAATAATCATAATGTCTTCATCAGGGAACTCAAAACTCATTGACTGGTAATCATCCACTGCTTGATGAGCCAAATGATCAGCGACAACACTTCCCTTGATGGCCTTTTGAGTAGTATATTGTATGTCATATTCTGTCAAGATCATTTGCCATCTTGCAATTCTTCCGGAGAGAGCAGGTTTCTAAAATATGTACTTAATTGGATCCATCTTTGAAATCAATAAGGTAGTATGAGTCAACATATACTGTCTTAGTCGGCGAGCAGCCCATGCCAAAGCGCAGCAAGTTTTCTCGAGCAGTGAGTATCTTGTTTCACAGTCGGTAAACTTTTTGCTAAGGTAGTATATTGCCTGCTCTTTTCGACCAGACTCGTCATGTTGCCCCAACACACACCCCATTGAGTTGTCTAACACTGTTAAGTACATAATCAAGGGTCTTCCATCAACTGGTGGCATCAGAATTGGAGGTTCTAGCAGATATCTCTTGATTTCATCAAAGGCAGTCTGGCACTCATCATTCCATTCCATCACCTGATCTTTCTTTAATAACTTGAAGATTGGCTCACAGATGGCAGTTAATTGGGAAATAAATCTTGCAATGTAATTTAATCGTCCCAAGAAACCTCTAACCTCCTTCTCAGTACGGGGAGCTGGCATTTCTCGTATAGCTTTCACTTTTGCAGGATCCACTTCAATACCTTTTCCACTGACAATAAAACCCAGGAGCTTTCCAGATCTAACTCCAAAAGTACACTTGTTTGGATTCAATCTCAACTTGTATTTCTTTAACCTCTCAAACAATTTATGCAAATGATCAAGATGTTGTTCTTCATTCTGATATCTAGCTATCATATCATCCACATATACCTCTATCTCATGATGAATCATATCATGAAACAAAGCCACCATAGCACGCTGATATGTTGCCCCTGCATTCTTCAAACCAAATGGCATTACCTTATAGCAAAAGGTGCCCCACTGTGTAACAAATGTTGTCTTCTCCATGTCTTCAGGAGCCATCTTGATTTGATTGTAACCAGAGAAACCATCCATAAAAGAGAATACCTTATGCTGAGCAGTGTTGTCTACCAGAACATCAATATGAGGAAGTGGAAAGTCATCTTTGGGGCTAGCTTTGTTCAAATCTCTGTAGTCTACACACATACGTACCTTACCATCTTTCTTAGGAACTGGTACCACATTTGCAACCCACTGAGGATAAGAAGTCACAGCTAAGAACCCTGCATCAAACTGTTTCATTACATCTGCTTTTATCTTTTCTGACATCTCAGGACGCATACGACGAACCTTCTGCTTCTTTGGCCGACAATCTTCTTTTACTGGTAAACGGTGAACCACAATGTTCGTATCCAACCCTGGTATATCTTCATAAGACCAAGCAAAGATCTCCACATAGTCACGTAACATCTGAATCAACCTGCTCTTGACACTATCCTCTAAATCAGCCCCTATCTTGACCTCTTTCCTGTTTTCTTCAGTTCCCAGATTCACCACTTCGACTGGCTCTTCATGTGGCTGTATAGCTTTCTCTTCTTGTTGTAACAACCTAGCAAGCTCTACAGGTACTTCACATTCATCCTCATTTCCGTCTTCAGTTTGATAGATCGGATTCTCGAAATTATAATTGGCAATAGTAGAACTGTTATCAACAGGATCCAGAGTGGATGAGGATCTGCATTTTAGTGATGTGGGTGTGTGTAAGAACACATAGCTGATAAAACAAAAAGAAAAGAAAAGAAAGACAAGGAACACAATATTTACGAAAGCGAAACGTCCACTGATTTTATTGAATGAAGTATGCAAATGAAATGACAGCCCGTAACAAGCACACCATTGTGCCCCGGGTAAGGCACAAGGCTTAAGAGTTCAATTGTTCAAGAAATTACAAACTTAAAAGCAATAACACAGTAATAGTATTTACTCCTGACTAAAGGAGATAGGGATAACATCTTCAGCTTTCCAATTATTGAGCCCAGCACCCACAGTAGGAAAAATCCAAGCATCCAAGTTGTAGTCTTCCTCATAGTCTCCCACAGCATTGATCTGATCTTTCATAACCCCTTGATTGGTGATACGAACAGCACGAGCACGACGAACAACCTTCTAGGACTCTGCAGTGAAACCCAAACCAAACTTTTCAGACTTGTATGGAATATCAGGAAGCTGACCCCAAATAGTACAACCACCTTCATCCACCACAGCTCTAGCATCATTGAGGGAAGCCATTGCCATTGTTGGAGGTTTTCTGGTGACCACAGGAACTTTCTTCGCAACAGGAGGAGCTACATAATCATTAACAACCCAAGGAACCACTTCAAAAGTCTGACACGGAGTCTCAATGTATTCACCTTCCATTTCCAAATACTTGAAAGTATTCACATGGCTGACAAAGTATTCTTCTTCTCCGTAGACAGTAACAACCTTTCCTTCCACCGGATATCTTAGCTTTTGGTGTAATGTAGAGGTCACAGCACCTGCCCCATGGATCCAGGGACGACCAAGCAGACAAGAGTACGAATGACGAATATCCATCACAAAAAATGTAGCAGTAAAAACCTGGGAGCCAACTTTGATTGGAAGATCAATTTCCCCGTGCACTACTCTTCTGGAACCATCAAAAGCCTTTACCACAATATTGTTGGGCTTCAGCACAGCATCTTCAGGACTCAGCTTGTTCAGGACTTCCTTGGGCAACACATTCAAAGAGGAACCATTGTCTATCAATACATGTGACAAGGTAGTGCCCCTGCATTCAATTGAGATATGCAAGGCTCTGTTATGATCCCTCTTGGCAGGGGTCAAATCAGCATCAGAAAATCCTAACCCATTGTCATAGGTCAGGTGGGCAACACAGTTCTCAAACTGATCCACAGAAATTGCATTGGGTACATGAGCAGTCTTCAGAAACTTGATCAAAGCTTTTGCATGAGCTTCAGAACATAACAATAGGGACAGCATAGAAATCTTTGAGGGAGTATGCCCCAACTGATCAACAATGTCATAATCACTCTTGCGAATGATTTTCAATACTTCTTCCATCTGCTTAGAGAGATCATCAGCAGCTGGCACATCAGTAGGTATAGGCTCAATAACAGGACCCTTGCCCCGAGCATCAGTGGTGGAAGTAGCAGCAGGAGTAACTGCATTCTTGGAAGCAACTGGAGGAGAGAAGACTCTTCCACTACGTGTGATCTTACTGGATCCAGCAATATTGTCAATATCAACAGGCACATCAACTAAGGGCTCTTGCTTAACACCATGGATGTAGACATCAGATCCATAATGCCAAGGCACAGCTTTATCAGACGTATACGGGATAGGACCAGGAGTAGTAATAACCACAGGAGCTACTCTAGCTTCAGCAACAACTTTCACAAGACCTTCAGCAGTAATTTTGATTGGACCCTGATGGGTGATTTTAATAGGACCTTTGGAAGTGATTCTTACTGGCACTCTGTCAACCATGTCAACCTCTTCAACCTTCCTACCTTGGGTAATATGATCCACCATACTTTCTACAGACGATGGGGTCCTCTCAAACACTATAGTATACTTATCCATGAGACGTTGAATTCCATCTCTCAATCTCCAGCAACTATCCGGCTTATAGGTACAGTACAAACAATCTTCACGACAACCTGGAAAGAACCCATCTTGTACTAACTTCTTCTTGATAACAGACAATGGTGTAGTCAACTCCGCAACTAAATAGATATGCAGATCTTCCTCAACGGCATTGACAGTCTTCTCGTGATTTGGCATTGGAGCAGTAATCACATTTGGAGTACCCGGAGGATCAAACTCAATCTCTCCAGCATCAATCATATCTTGAATTTTATTCTTCAAGACCCAGCAGTTATTAGTATCATGTCCTTGACAGTTTGAATGGTATGCACACCGTGCATTGGGGTTGTACCTGGGAGAGGTAACATTAGGATTCTGAGGAGCCTCTTTCAAAGTAATAAGTTCAGCCTTCAACAAATGCTGCAATGCCTGAGCCATTGACATGTTGATCTTCGTGAACTGTCTTCTAGCCCTCTGTTGGTTGCCCTGTGGCTGCTCTGTTGTTGCAGGAGCTGGGTTTGAAATATGAACTGCACTAACAGACTGATGCCTTCTGTTACGATCAGGCTGACCATAAACAGCATTGGATTCTTTCTTCCCAGTGGGAGGCTTCTTAGCACACAAAGTCTTGTATTGTGAGGGCAAATTTTGGGGTGCAACACCATTTAGCCTCAGATAGGTAATCGATTGACAAATGACTTTTGTGGAAGACGTTAGAGAATCATACCTTTTGAACTGTAAGTTTGTTTTGACTTTCGTTAGAAGTATCAGAGGTTAAAGTGTTGAATTTCCTTTTGAGCATTATTGGTAAATAGTAAATAATCTGAATTTTTGGTGTGTTGTCATTACGACTACTAAGGACTTAAATTGAGAAGTTATAAGAGATTCGTGAAGTGTTGGTCTTTCCGGAAATGTTTGGTATCTGAATTATTCTGTGAATAAGAGATGAATGTCCCAAAGTTAAGGATGTAAATTGGATCGTTTAAGGAACAAAACCCTTGAGAGAAGTGAATTCGAATGATAAGTTTTGCAAAATCCTAAAACGGTGAGTAAGTAGAATATTGTATGCAAAAGGCAGGTGTCATGGAAACCTGCAAGTGTACTAGGGATGAATTGAGTTTGGTATTGGTGACTCACTGGTTATTGTAAGTTATGTAGTGTCACTGTGTTATTATTCATAGATCCCTTGTGTCAACAGAAATCTCGAGTGGATGGAAATGTTGTAAAGAAATTGATAGGGAGCGTAATAACCATGGTCATATTGGTTAAGCTTAATTGGATAAATTATTCCGAGTTTAGAACGGAAATGGAATTGTATAGGTTATGAATGCAGTAGTACAACCCTGTATCTTTGTTGTTGGAGAGCTTTGGTCCGATGTCATTATTGTGTAGTCGACAAGTGAATTGTTCTATAGTTGCATGTTTGCAAGTTTTGTTCCGCTGGTTGGAGAAAGCTCCAATGGATACGTGAGTTCTCCGCAGACTACCAACTACTTGGTATTGCTTGAGAATTCGTGGTATCTCCACTGTTAGGCTTTGGAGGCATAGGGGAAGGAGACAAATAAAAGAGTTTTGTCAGATTATGAGAACTTGAAGAGATTTATTTATAAGTGTTGAAGTAAGAAAATCTTGTTCTAAGTGGGTTGTCGATGGTAAGATATCGAAGGAATGAAATGTCCAATGTAAATGGCTACCGTTTTGATATAAGATCAAGTGGAATTGGTAATGAAGTCGTTTAGCAACTTTTGAAATGGCTTTAGTGGTTGAAGGATTGTAATAAGAGTTTCGTTGGAAAATTGTATGTGGTTAAGATTTTGCCAAGATACCCTGTGGAACCTTATCGAGTGTTGAGTGTTTCAAAATCAAGCCGGAGTGTTATGTTTTATGTTGTGACTCAATGGAAGGAATTCGCATGGTACGTTTTCTCTGAAGGAAGAATGAGACTAAGTGTTTCGGTATGAAGCAACAAATGAATTGCGAAAATATTGAGTTAGAGGTTAACCCAATGTTGGGGACAAGCGTATGAGAAAAGATGCAAAAGTTTGATTTTGTTGTGAAACGAGGATTTTGAGTCGCGAAGTCAAATTGGAATTTGAGTATGTCAGGTTATGTGAGAGAATTAAGGATAAGTGTGGATCAAAGACAGTGTTGTAAACTGTCGTTGAGGATGAGTAAAGGAAATTTGAGGATGAATTTCAATTCAAGGAGGGGAGGATGTAATACCACGTATTTAATAAAATGATATGGATAATATTAATTAAGGCTAATAGGGTTCCGGTGTGCTCTGAGAATTTCAATTAAAAATAATTAGAAAAATCGACGAACTTGAATTAACTAATTAGTATTATCTGAATCAGAGGTTTTATTAAATAATTGACTCAGAGACATTTTTAGATACTCTCAATTTGGAACCGTTAAGCTACTAACTAATTGTTATATCAGTATAACAATTGTTTGGTTATAAAAAGGAAAACAAGTTATATGTTAGGAGTTAGTAAGAAGAAATAAGAGAAAGAAGCGGAAAATGGAAAAGAGGAACTCATGGAAGCTCAAGAGCTAGAATCAACATTCTTCTTCATCATCTTCGTCAAACTTCTCGTCGTTGTAGAGGTAGGTTCATAGCTAGAAACTTTTGCTTTTAGTTTTGGTTGAGTTTTAGGGTTTATGAGTTTTAGGCTATTTTATGGAAAATCCTAAAATCGGTGAATTAAATGGTTAGAAATCGATATAAATGCTTGAGTATGTTGCCTATATGTATAGGAACCTTGTTGCTATGTTGTTTTGATGTTTGATGATGGTTAGTAAGAGTTTGGGAAGTCCTGCTATGGGGAAAAACGTATTTTCTGCATTTTGTCTTCGGTTAACCGGTTAACCATGGGCGTTAACTGGTTAACGCGTCTGAGACTTTCACAGTTGAGGCTGTTTTTGGTTTGGTTAACCGGTTAACCCCATGCGTTAACTGGTTAACACTGTAAGTATGGGAGAAAATGTTTTAATTCCAAACTTTGAAAATTCATAACTTTTTACTTGGTTATTCGATTCAAGTGTTCTTTATACCGTTTGAAAGATAAAATTATGTACTTTCACATGATGCCGACAAATATTATTTTTACCCGACTTTTCCAATTAACCGTAATTTTGTAAAGTTAAGGAATTGGGGTATTAATCTATTGTGGAAGGTATGCCTAATCATGAGGATTGATTGAGAGTAGAGACATGAGATTATTGTGAGAATTGTTTAATGGTGATAATTAAACTAAAATGTTAGAATTATGTAATTGAGAACTATATATTTAAAAGCATCAAGAATGGCGAAAGAGTGGGGAATCTTACCATAAACTAATAGTGTGGCCTAGTGGTGTAATTAGAAATTGTTAGATGGTATGATTTTATGAGATGTTTAGGACTACCCTAGGTTGATACGAACCGTTGGTGCATAATACATGGGATCCTCCGTAAAAGTCTGGAGTAAGTCTTGAGGTGGGTGATATTGGGTCCCATGAGAAGCATCGTAAAGCCTTGAGGTGTGTATTACACAGTGTCCTCTGTAGTGTCTTGAGTAAGTCTTGAGGTGGGTTACCTTTAGTCCCACGGGAAGCATTCGTAAAGGCTTGAGGTGAGTACTACATTAGTTTACGTATGAAGTCTTGAGTAAGTCTTGAGGTGGGTTATTCTGAGTCCCACGGGAAGCATCCGTAAAGACTTGGGTGAGTGTGATATCGAGTCCTCCGTAAAGTTTTGAGTAAGCCTTGAGGTGGGTTATCTTTAGTCCCACGGGAAGCATCCATAAAGGCTTGAGGTAGATGGTTCACTTGTTTAGTGGTGTGAGCATTGTATGGATTATGTTCCATCTTGTTTTTGTTCCTTGTTGAGAGGTATAAAGGTAATATCCTAGCTAGTGATAGTAGAAGTTGTAGAGCTCAAGGTCGTTTTCCTTTTCCAAAGACTTGAGATATGTTTGATAAAACCCTTAGAGCCAAGAGAACTCTAAGATAGGGAACCCACCGAGATGTTGTTATCTCACCCCACTATTTTTGTTGCGTTTTAGGTTTACTTGCAGGTTTGATTTACAAGTGGAGCTATGCTCGGGATGTTTCAAGTGAAGCATAAATTTAGCCTTCCGCTGTGCATTTATGTATCTTTGTATAATAATGGATATTGTATTGATCTTAGTATTTTATTTTAGTATAATTTCCATGTCTTGTACCATAGTTTGCATTATTTTAGTTTTGGTCAAGAATGTGAATTATGCGATTAGGCACTTATGATGGTGTCAGTACCAAAAATAACACTTGTGTGATATTATTCTAGATATATATTATATGGGCGTTACAAATCAAATCCACATAGAAATATCTATCAAAAATAGTGAGCGGACACTTCAAACATACTAAAGATGTAACCACATAACTAATAGATGTAGTTTCAATTGTCATCCTCTACTCTAGAGTAGACAGCACAATTTCTAACCTTCTCACACAGTCAGCAGAAATAAACGAGTGTGTTGCATTGTATCAATAATTGCAATCAAAGGAGTACTATTAATAAAACAAATACCTTTGACGGAATGCTCCTCATTAGTGGACAGGGGTCCCACCAAAGCAAATAATTTACCACTGGCTCCTTGGGTCTTCTTTGGCTTCTGACAAGTTGTGTTCATGTGACCTTGTTTGCCACAATTAAAATAAGTAGTCATAGTATCCCTGCAATCATCTACCACATGACCTATCCTCCCATACTTGAAGCACTTCTTAACTTCATTCTGGTAAGTTTTAGCACGATAACCTGTGCTTCCACATCTGAAACACTTCACAGGATTGGGATTTACCCCTCCCTCACTTGGGTTCTTGTCAGTAATAGACTTCTGTTTACCTTTATCAGCCGGAGCACTTTAAGGAGTACCCCTAAACCTCTGCTTACCCTTCTTGTCATTCATAACCTTGTAGTGAGCAATCTGAGCCCTGTTATCATTATCATAAATCATGCTCCTACTCACTAGCTCTGGATAATTCCTGATCTTCTGGAAAGAAAATCCCTATTTGATCTCAGGATGCAACCCATTCTCAAATTTCAAACACTTCGAAGTCATAACGTCTTCGGTGTTATAGTGTGCATAATACTGCACCAACTCTTCAAATTTCGCAGCATATTCAGCTATAGTCATATTACCTTGCTTGAGCTCCAAAAATTCCACTTTTCTGGAACTGCGAATGTCTTCTAGAAAGTACTTCTCCAGAAACTCACCTCGAAACATAACCTAAGTAATAGCAGTACCTATAGTCTCCAACCTTTGGCAATTGTTGTCCCACCAGACCTCAGCTTCGCCCTCAAGTATGTGAGTACCAAACCTCACCTTCTGATCATCATTTCACCCCATGGTCTTGAAGATCTTCTCAATAGCCTTCAGCCATTTATGTGTAGCCTCTGGATCTAGTATACAACCTTCATACATAAGTCGATTGTTACTTCTGAACTGATCTTGATCCTGAAACTCAGCATTTCCAACACTTGGGCCAATGTTCTTAATAGCTTGTGCCATGGCTTGCATAGCAGCAGCAAGTGCATCATCATTCCATCATGCCATACTAATACAACAAACACCTCAAGTTAGAGCACGATACAACCCCTATTCTAAGGACTGACTCGACACAACATCTGGCTGGTTTGACCGACCGACTCTGATACCAATTGTAACACCCCACTTTTCCCAATTTATAAAATAATATTTTAATACAATAAAATCAGAGTTCCAAAGTGGAATGCCACGTTTTCAACTACAATAACCAATCATGAAATTTTTTATTAAAACAATGGAAAATATATGTCTCATTACAATTTATGATTGAAACAACATCAATAATAATTCCTCAATAATCCTCTTGGATTATAAAATGGATATGTAACAAAAGTAAATAAAAACAACTAAAATTCCCATCTCGTTTTACGTAATAGAGCATCTTAAGACTCGAACAAGCAACACGACTCCACACACTCTCAAGTACCAGGATTATCTGTACTTCCAAAGAATCATAGACGCAACAACAAACAACAAAGGGGTGACAAACAAATTCAAATATAAACGGTGCATATAACATCTTTAAGGGTAGTTTCTCACTCAAACAACAAATACTAAAATTACATCAATAATTAAGCAACAACAAATACAACAATAGTTATGCAACAACAGTAGTTATGCAATGTGACTCAACACGACATAATGCATGTGGTACCAGTTTTTGTTCATTTAATCAAACACAGATAATCACATACACTTGTATGCAATTATTATCCGGCAATGATTATCCCGTCATTCCCTGTTATGGAGTACGGATGATCGTATTCGCCCATCTGGCATGATCACCTCAACAATAATACGAAAATGTATGCAAGACCATGAAAATGCATACACTTGTATAATTCACCATATTATACATCTACACGATCCTTCTAATCAAAACACAATAATAGTTCCACATAGATCACCAATAATAACCTCATGTGATTTAATCGATTATTCAACTAATTAAATCCACCTAAGTTCCATCTTTATTTCATTTCTCAATACTTCACACCGAAGGAATCAGCCACGCACGTGAAATTGGGACAAAAATCGCAAGAACAACATTTTGGCCCAATCACTCTGGTCATATGTGTATGGACCCAGGCCTTACGCGTATTGCCTTACTCATTACACGTATCTTACTAAATTGGGCAGAGAGCCCTAAAATTCCACTTCCTTGCGCGTAACCCCCACACCCATTACACGTATTACCTTGGAAAATGCGCACATCATATGCGTAATGACATGTCTCTTACATGTATGGTCTGAGACATCATTTTTCCTCCTATTTTCTCTTCTTTTCTAGATCTCTTTCTTCTGACACTCGATTTCATGCTTTGCACCAGGCCTAAGATAGTTTCTACACCGGTTTTACTCTCTTAATTCTATCTTTCTTTCATCTACATTACCGTATTCAATTTTCTTTATCATTCTAGATCTAAATTTGTATTTGTGTTGCTACAACAACAACAATCTGCATCAACTATACACATACCAGAATAACAAGTTTCATCAGAAATTCATCAAGATCATACAGTCATATTCATCAATTTGCAACAACAATCATATATTCATCACAGATTCATTCCAGTAACAGAAAATCCTACGAGGGAAGGAAAGCATCACTACCTAATATGTTAGACCACCTAATTTAGAATCCTTTCTCCCCCTTACCTCGAATTCAGACGAAAAATCCTGCAAATTTCCTTAATAATTGATGCCCTAGATGTTCTTCCTCCTTCCTAGCCTCTTTGGTTCTCCCACAAAATTATACGACTAATTCTTTCTTAATTTTGGTTAATCTAATCTATTCCTAAAACTTTCACCATAATATTTATTAAACTTCCCTTTTATTTAATTAAATCCAATAATAATAATAAGCTTAATAATACTAATACTATTTTCATAAAGATAATAATAATAAAAATAATAATTAAATAGAATTATTATTATTCGCACACCCGCTATTACTAAGTACACCACGATTCTACCCGTCCCACTAGGACACAACATCGAAACAACATAACATACGCCTTAATCAAGGCCAACACAACACCAAAAATACTCGACGATTAAATAATAAAAATGGGGTGTTACATGTAACACCCAAATACCCCATGAGTTTATATTGAAAATCAAAGTAAATAATTCCACCAAAACATTTGAATGTCACACTTCAACTTAAAAACCACATATGGCTCCAAGATACGTTTTATAAAAATTTGTTCAACACACAGCGGAAACTTCATATATCATATAAAGTAATAACACAATTACAAAAATGTTTTTATAAAGGAAATAAAAAAAAGCAAATGTTGTCCTGACACCCAAAGCGACGTATCAGAGCTGACACCTAAGGACACAAAGTACATCGACTTCACTAACCACCACTCGACTTATCTTGCTCACCTGCATGTTACCAACAAAAAGGTAACATTCATACAGAAGGGGTGATATACTTACATCACAAAAGAGTAATATAATAAGAACTAGAAAATATCATAGTTAGACACCACTTTTCAATAACAATCAATACACAATAACATCCTACACAAATCATCATCATACACAACAACGACAATTATGCAATGAGACTCTACTTAACTTTATGTATGTGGTACCATAATCTGATCTCTATTTCAAGATCCAGTTCCCGTCGGAACTCTCGACCCCTCTTTCATGGTCTAGTATGATCCCTAATTCATGATCACACTCATCGACCCCTATTTCATGGTCCAGTATGATCCTTATTTCATGACCACGCCCTCGTACGATCCCTATTTCATGGTCGTATCATCCACTGTGATTTTACACCATCACGCCATAAACAAATATGCACATGTCATGCACCATCAATGACAATATGCAACAATATGCAACAACAACAATCAACATACAACAACTCATAACAACGACTAACATCATCTACATCATGCATACTCGCATACAACAACATATGCTAACTTCAACTACCACATACGCAACGACATCATATATGATAACACATTACATATACATCTATAAACAACAATATTATGTAACTATCATTACAACAACCTCTCATAACAACAACAACAACAACAAAACCCACAACATACCAATCTATTATTCATTTTTAAGTTATACTAATTATCCATATAATTACATTTATAACTCCTCTCTAACTACTTCTAACCACACCACTTTGATTCCTATCCATTACTATATTAATTAGATAATTTTAAGGAATTTTTCGTAATTAAATTACAATATTTTTTGCTCCAGGTCTCGCTGAACGAGTGGGATTGCTCGCTAAGGTCCAACTTGCTCACTAAGCGAGCAATCCACTGTATTCTGACTCTTCTAAGGTCCAACTTGCTCACTAAGCAAGCTCTGTGATTCTCGCAGTTCTCCCTTCTGCACTTTGACACCACCTTCTATCAAAATATTCATCCAAAACTAGTTTTTCCAGCCATACAGTTCCAGAATTACTCTTATTATCATCTAATTCATATAATTATCATACAACAACAATTAATTACCAACAGATCCATGTAATCCCTACTCAAACACCAAAACCCTAACTTCTAATCATCAACCTACCCAATTCCCATTATAAAACCCTTAATAGGCGGAAGAATCCCACCCTTACCTTGGTTTTGACGAGAAAATTCTTCTTCCTCGCGGATTCTCCTCTTCAAGCCTTAGCCATTTCTCTTCTCTCTCAACTTTTCACGATCGTTCTTCGTTTCATAAAACACAATCATTTTTCCTTCTTACCACTTAACCCCTTAGACCAACTTATGAAATTCAACCTTTACCCTTACTAATTTCACCAAAAGACAACCTTACCTCTTACCTCTTAATATTCCAATTATTTTATTATATCCAATAATAATATATTCATTATAATATAATTCTTAAATTAATATTATATTCAATAATAAATTATTTTTCTACACACCAAAACATAGTAATCCAATCAAAATTATTAAATAAAATTTGGGGTGTTACAACTCTCCCCCACTAAAATGGTTTTCGTCCTCGAAAACTTACCTCATGTAAAAATATTTGAATACGAATCTCGCGTCCTACTCTCTAATTCCCAAGTCATGTGCCCACTGACAACTCCTCCCCAAACCACCTTCACAAGGACAATCTCCTTGCCTCTCAACTGCTTTACCTCACGATCATCAACTTGTTCTGGTAATGCTTCAATTGTAAGATTATTTCTTACTTCAACTTCATCCATCGGTATCACATGTGACGAATCCGAAACATACTTCCGAAGCTACGAAACATGAAACACACCATGCAAATTGGACAATCTCGGTGGCAACGCCACTCTATAAGCAATAGGTCTAACTCTCGTCGAGATCTGATACGGACCAATAAATTTAGGAGTAAGCTTGTAATACCCATATATAAAAGACATACATCAAAGCCTATTTTTCATATATAAATTTAAGTTTGGTACCAAAATACAACAATTTCTTAGTAACACATTGCATAAGTATAGCCACTACAACATAAGGTACTAATACAAAGGCTATAAGAATACAAGATGTTCAAAATAAAAGTCTAAGAACTAGATCTGATGATATCAAAAGTCCATAGCGGAAGAAAGTCATCAAACAAGCAAGGATAATCAAACTGCCTTATCCTTACCCTTTGCGGAACCTGAAGCACCTGAAATAATAACAACAACATGGGGTGAGATAAAACATCTCAGTGAGTTCCCTATCTTAGAGTTCTCTCGGCTCTAAAGGTTCGAATCTAATTAATACTCAAGTCGGGGGAAAACCTAGATTTCGAGTTCACATAACAACTAGAGACAAACAAGTGAAATAAATTGAGCATGATGTGCTTTAAGGAATCTTTCCCCGGCCAACCACAAGGGCAATACGACGCGGGTCATTAGATCCTTAACGTATAGATAAATTTCCACGCCTAGCCACATAGTGGCACACAAGCACGGGTCACTCATTATCTACCAAAGGTACTTTCCCCACCAAGCCACACAAGGACACTACAGCACGGGTCACGATACCTTACCACAAAGTAACTTTCCCCGGCCATCCCACACATGGAGATCTCGACACGTGTCACTCGTTACTTATCCTAATAGATACTTTCCCCGCCCATCAACACAAGGGCACTTCAACACGGGTCATGGTCATCCGTTAAGGGATTCAAATTCACGTATTAATTATGTTCACCCGGTCGTCCCGTATCATGGGACCTCGACACGAGCTAAACATAGCTAAATTAGGATTTTAACACGATAGGAACATATCCCCCATCCGTCACAACTACTTAGCATGAGGATACTATTCGAGTATCGACATCTAGGCCTTGTTATGTCTCTAAAACAGTTCGGTATCAACCTAGGGTAATCCTAACTACCTCACAAGTTATACCTTTTATTTCCAAAAGCTCACAATTAATTAAACAATTCGATTTACGGTTTACCAGAAAAGTCGGGTAAAAGTCGGGTAAAAATAATATTTCTCGGTCTCAAAAGATAGAACATATTATTAGCTTCAAAACAATATGTGGAACACTAAGAACGGACACCCGAAACAAAATTTATGAATAAAAACACAAAACAAATGACTCCCAGGTCTCGCTAAGCAAGGGGTTTGTTCGCTAAGTGAGAAAGTACCTGTATTTAGACTTCCCAGAATTTAACTCGCTCGCTAAGCGAGCTCTGTGAAACCAGAAAAAATCAGTTTCGTGACAGCTCTTCTTCAAGATTCCAAAAACTCATTAAAACATCATAAAACAGAGGAATCATCCATCA
Source organism: Lathyrus aphaca (assembly GCA_963966055.1). Taxonomy (NCBI): domain Eukaryota; kingdom Viridiplantae; phylum Streptophyta; class Magnoliopsida; order Fabales; family Fabaceae; genus Lathyrus; species Lathyrus aphaca. Next base: position 276,013,804 of record OZ014520.1, on the reverse strand, counting down.
AACATGAATATACTCATATATTAACCAACATACTTTGATCTTATTGATTTTTAACCGTTTAAACTATGATTCTAATATTTTTCTATCAAAACCCTAAAACTCATAAACTCTAAAACTCAACCAAAAACTAAAACAAAATTTTCTATCTAAGAACCCACCTCGAGAGATGAAAATTGACGAAGAAATTGAGTCGATTTGATAGACGGATGATGAAGAATGGTGGATTTGAGCTCTAGGGCATTCACTTCTCTTCTCTTCTCTTCCTCTTCAGAGGGTATCCATCCAATGGGTCCAAATATAGGGTATCCAATGGGTCCAAATAGAGGGAATCCAAAAATGTCTCTTAATCCAAAATTTTATAAAACCTCTGAGTCAGATAATATTAGTTAATATTAATTAATTCATTGATTGCTCCAATTATTTTTGTTAAAATATTTTAGAGCAACCCGGAACCCTATTGATATCAATTAATATTATTCAGAGCATTAAAATAATTTACGGGGTATTACATCCTCCCCCCCCCCCCCTTAAATGGAAATTCGTCCACGAATTTAAAGTTTACCTGAACAGGTGAGGATACAACTCCCGCATCTCTAATTCCAACTCCCATGTAGAATCTCCCAGATGCGTCACATCCCATTGTACCTTAACAAGTGGAATCTCCTTGTTTCTTAACACTTTGGTTTCTCTTCCAACTATCCGACTCGGTTGGGGTTCAAAAGTCAAATCTACTTCTATCTCGATAGAATCCGGAAGAATTGGCTGAAGGGGATCAGGAACGAACCTACGAAGTTGAGATACATGAAAAACATCATGCATGTCAGAAAGAGAGGGTGGTAAGGCTAATCTGTAAGTAACTTCACCAATCCTTTCTAAGATCTGATACAGTTCTATGTATCTCGGACTTAATTTGCACGCTTAAACGGTCCTTTCAATCTTAATCTTGGAGTGACCTTCAAATAAACATGATCACCTTCATCAAACTCCAAAGGTTTCCTTCGATTGTCAGCATAACTCTTCTGACGGTCTTGGGCTTGCTTAATTTTCTCTAGAATCATTCGAATCCTTTCCGTAATCTCTTGGATAACTTCGGGTCCCAAAATTCTATCTTCACCCACTTTCGACCAACACAAAGGTGTTCTACACTGCCTTCCATATAAAGCCTCATACGGAGCTATTCCGATACTCGCATGGTAACTGTTATTGTATGAAAACTCAATCAAAGGAAACAACTCCTTCCAAATTCCTTTACTTTCCAACGCATAAGCTCTTAACATGTCTTCCATCGTTTGAATTGTATGTTCCGTCTGACCGTCCGTTTGAGGATGATTAGAAGTTCTCAAATGTAAATTCATACCCATAGCTTGTTGGAGCACTTTCCAAAACCTCGAAGTAAACTTTAGATCTCTATCAGACACAATACTAGACGGAATATCATGCAACCTTACAATCTCATCAATAAACAACCTCACAAGATAACTTGCCTTGTATGTAGTCTTAACGGCTAAGAAATGTGCAGATTTCGTTAGTCAATCCACAATTACCCAAACGGAATCATAACCACCCTGAGTACTAGGTAAGCCCACTGCAAAATCCATAGAAATACTATCCCATTTCCAAATTGGGATGTCCAAAGGTTGTAACAAACCACCTGATCTTTGGTGCTCGATCTTCACTTGTTGGCACACTGCACATTCAGACACAAACACCGCAATATCCTTCTTCATACTGAACCACCAATAATCTTTCTTTAAATCTTGATACATCTTCGAAGAACCCAGATGTATCGTAAAAGAACCTTTATGGGATTCTTCCAGAATCTTTCTCTTTAACCCATCATCATTCGGAATACAAATCCTTTGGTTAAATAGGATAATCACATCCAATGCTCTTACAAAACCCGGTTGGAGTAACATTTCTTGCAACTTCTCATTTAGAACCTATGCTTGTTGAATTTCATTCCTCAAGGTAGAATTGATATTCAAATTCCCCATGATCACATCATTCGGAGTCCATACAAATTGAAGATTAAGATCTCGAAATTTCTCCAATAGTGCATATTCCAACACCATCAATTCGGCACCATGGATCACTTTCCGACTTAAAGCCTCTGCCACTTTGTTCGCTTTTACCGGATGATACTTCAACTCTAGGTCATAATCCTTTAGGTACTCAATCCACTTTCTTTGTATCATATTCAATTCCTTCTGATCAAAGAGATACTTCAAACTCTTATGGTCACTAAACATCTCAAAACACACCCCATACAGATAATGCAGCCACACTTTTAGAGTAAACACCACAACCGCTAATTCCAAATTATGAGTCGGATAATTCTTCTCATGAACTTTCAACTGTCGAGAAGCATAAGCCACAACTTGACCTTCTTGCATAAGAACACCTTCTAATCCCATCTTAGAAGCATCGCAAAACACCTCGTAAGATTTGCTAGGATCGGTAATGATCAACACTAGAGCAGTTGTCAATCTTTCTTTCAAACACACGAAAATTTGCTCACAACTAGAATCCCATTCATAAGAAAAGTCATTTCTAGTAAGCTTAGTCAATGGTAACGCCAACTGAGAAAAACCCTTGATGAACCTTTTGTAGTAAGCTGCCAAACCTAAGAAACTTCTCACTTTCGAAACATTCCTCAGTCTCTCCCAATTTATCACTGCTTCAACCTTTGGCGGATCCACTACTACACCTCCTTGAGATATAACATGTCCAAGAAACTTGACTTCTGACATCCAAAACTCACACTTGCTAAACTTGGCAAGAGGCTGCTTCTCTTGGAGTATCGATAGAATAATCCTCAGATGCTATCCGTGCTCTCGTGGAGTACGAGAATAAATAAGAATGTCATCAATAAAGATTACAACAAACTGATCCAAATAAGCTTGAAATATCTTATTCATGTAGTCCATAAAAACAGCTGGAGCATTCTTCACACCGAAAGGCATCACTAGGAATTCATAATGGCCATAACGGGTTATGAACGCAGTCTTTGGTACATCGGAACTCTTTACACGAATCTGGTGATAGCCCGACCTCAGATCAATCTTCGAGAACACACAGGCTCCTTTCAATTGATCTAAAAGGCCATCTATCCTCGGCAGGGGATACTTGTTCTTGATAGTGACCTTATTCAGCTTACAATAGTCAATACACAAACACATACCATCGTCCTTCTTCTTTACCAATAAAACAGGACCTCCCCACGATGAAACACTTGGTCTAACAAAATGCTTCGCCATCAAATCCTCTAACTGATCCATCAATTCTCTTAATTCAAGTGGTGCCATCCTATAAGGGGAGACGGATATAGGAGACATCCCCGGTATTAGGTCAACTGAGAATTCAACTTCCCTCACCGGAGGTAAGGAAGTGACATCCTCGGGAAGGACTTCAGGAAATTCACAAACTATAGGAATATTCAAAACTTGCTGACCATTACTCTCCTCTTTAGTAAGGACCAGTAAAATAGATTTCTCTTTTTCAATCAAAAAGTTTGTCATTCCAACCGTACCTTCTAAGATCGTTGTCAGCACATCCTTCGGAGGCACTTCCACGGATGTAATGATGATCAACTTCTCTTCACACCCAATAAATACATAATTAGCAGATAACTAATCCATTCCCAGGATAACATCGACTTTCTTAAGGGGCGGACAAATAAGATCAATCTGGAAAACTCTACCATCCATGGACAAGGTACAATTTTCACACATAAGAGGTGTCTCGATAGTTTCATCCATAGCGGTAGTAACCACCATAGGAGGAGACAAGGGAAAACCTCGTAACCCAAGTCGCTTCACACAACTAGTAGACATAAAAGAATATGTTGCTCCACAATCAAATAAAACAAAACAAGGATGTTCATTAAATAGACATGTACCCGCAATAAGAGAGTGGTTAGCTTTAGTCTTCCTTGCATCCAGGGTATACACTCTTCCTTGAACTTGATTCTTTGGCTTGGTACAATTCCTTGACAAATGGCCCACTTCATTACAATTGTAACACCTTATCCCTCCACCTTGACACTTACCAAAATGAAGGGTTGGGTCCGACACTTTGAACTTGCTTCCCTTTGAAGGGTTGGGGCATTGGCCTAAAAGGTTGATTCTCCCTTCCACGATCACTTTGAACAACTCTTCCAGCATTATATTCAGCTTGCACCTTCTTCAAACTATGGTCAGTAACATAGAATTGTCTCAACATTTCAGAATAAGTAGTGAACTCCCTCTGAGAGACACTAAGAGAAATTTCGGCCCTTAATCCGAATAGAAACTGATCAATCTACAACTTCTCGTCCGGAGAATACATAACTTTCCTAGAGTAAGCTGCCATGTCTTTAAATTTTTCTGCATAACTGGCCACAGTCATGCTTCCTTGCCTAAGTTGCTGAAACTCAAACTCCTTTTGGGTCCTCAAAGAACTTGGAAAATACTTCTCCATGAAAGTTATTTTAAAATGTTCCCACACCTTCGGAACCCTTTGCATAGTCATGAGAGTAGAAGAACTCTCCCACCACCTAGCAGTAGGACCTTTCAACGAATGTGACGCATGATTCACCTTATTCTCTTCACTTCACAACACGATCTGAAAGATTCTCTCCATTCCAGTTATCCATTCATGAGCTTTGACCGGATCCAAACCACCATGAAATTCTTGAGGATTCATGCGGAAGAAATCACGGAATGTTCCACCTTCAGTTTCAGGAACAACCACCTGAGGATGAAGACCCTCATTCATCTGGTCCATCATCTCCTGCAAAAACTGGTTATGTTACTGCTGCATCTTCTGCATGAATTGGAATAGAGGAGCATTCCCTTCACCACCCGACTGATCAATAACAGAAGGAGTGGAACTAGGTCGGCCACGAGTTCTACGTCCACTAGCCATATTCCTAAATGTCATCAAAACAGGATTAATTTGATCAGGCTCAATATCATAAACATAACATTTAGTTCTATAGTGAGATCATGTATATGAACAGAAGGAAACAATTATAATATTCCAAGGCTAGGTCGAGGATACGACCTGCTCTAATACCAATTGTAATACCCATATATAAAAGACATACATCAAAGCATTTTTTTTCATATATAAATTTAAGTTTGGTACCAAAATACAACAAGTTCTTAGTAACACATTGCATAAGTATAGCCACTAACACATAAGGTACTAATACAAAGGCTATAATAATACAAGATGTTCAAAATAAAAGTCTAAGAACTAGATAAGAAGATCTCAAAAATCCACAGCGGAAGAAATCCATCAAACAAGCAAGGATAATCAAATTGCCATATCCTTACCCTTTGCGGAACCTGAAGCACCTGAAATAATAACAACAACATGGGGTGAGATAAAACATCTCAGTGAGTTTCCTATCTTATAGTTCTCTCGGCTCTAAAGGTTCGAATCTAATCAAAACTCAAGTCGGGGGAAAACCTAGACTTCGAGTTCACATAACAACTAGAGACAAACAAGTGAAATAAACGGAGCACAAAGTGCTTTAAGGCATCTTTCCCCGGCCAACCACAAGGGAAATACGACGTGGGTCACTCGATCCTTAACGTATAAATAACTTTCCCCACCCAGCCACACAATGGAACACAAGCACAAGTCACTCATTATCTACCAAAGGTGTTTTCCCCGCCCAGCCACACAAGGGCACTACAGCATGGGTCACGGTACCTTACCACAAAGTAACTTTCCCCGACCATCCCACATATGGAGATCTCGACACGGGTCCCTCGTTACATATCCTAATGGATACTTTCCCCACCCAGACACACAAGGGCATTTCAGCACAGGTCACAATCATCTATTAAGGGATTCGAATCCACTGATTAATTATGTTCCCCCATTCATCCCATCTGATGGGACCTCGACACGAGCTAAACATAACTAAATTAGGATTTTAACGCGATGGGAACATATCCCCCATCTGTCACAACTACTTAGCATAAGGATATTATTCGAGTATCGACATCTAGGCATTATTATGTCTCTAAAATAGTTTGGTATCAACCAAGGGTAATCCTAAATACCTCACAAGTTATACCTTTTTATTTCCAAAAGCTCATAATTAGTTTAAAAAATTGATTTACGGTTTAAGAGAAAAGTCGGGTAAAAATAATATTTCTCGGTCTCAAAAGATAGAACATATTATTAGCTTCAAAACTATATGTGGAACACTAAGAACGGACACCCGAAACAAAAGTTATGAATTAAAGCACAAAACAAATGACTCCTAGGTCACGCTAAGCAAGGGGTCTGCTCGCTAAGCGAGAAAGTCCCTGTATTTAGCCTTCCCGGAATTTAACTCGCTCTCTAAGCGAGCTCCTGCTCGCTAAGCGAGCTCTGCAAAACCAGAAAAAACTCAGTTTCGTGACAGCTCTTCTTCAAGATTCCAAAAACTCATCAAAACATCATAAAACAGAGGAATCACCCACCAAACATGAATATACTCGTATATTAACCAACATACTTTGATCTTGTCGATTTTTAACCGTTTAAACTTTAATTCTAAGATTTTTCTATCAAAATCCTAAAACTTATAAACTCTAAAACTCAACCAAAAACTAAAACAAAAGTTTCTATCTAAGAACTCACCTCGGGAGATGAAGATTGACGAAGAAATTGAGTCGATTCGATGGACGGATGATGAAGAATGGTGGATTTGAGCTCTAGGGCATTCAATTCTCTTCTCTTCCTCTTATTTTCCTCTTTTCTTTCTCTTCTTTATTTTCTATCAACTTTTCTCACAAAATGAGAAAAGAAATGTTATATTTCTAATATAACAAAATATCTATCCAATGGGTCCAAATAGAGGGTATCCAAAAATTTCTCTTAATCCAAAATTTTATAAAACCTCTAAGTCAGATAATATTAGTTAATATTAATTAATTCAGTGATTTCTCCAATTATTTCCGTTAAAATATTTTAGAGCAACCTGAAACCCTATTGATATCAATTAATATTTTTCAGAGCATTAAAATAATTTACGGGGTATTACAAAGTTTCCTCGACTTCAAAGCTCGTCCAACACCGGTCACCAGAGTAACCATAAAAAACACATGGTCTCCTTCTTGAAACTCAAGATCTTTCCTTTTATTATCATGATAACTCTTCAGCCTACTCTGTGAAGTCTTCATCTTATCTCTAATCAACTTCACCATCTCAGTAGTCTGCTGCACCATATAAGGTCCAAGTACAACACTTTTACCTGACTCATGCCAACACAAAGGTGTCCGACATTTTCGACCATATAAAGCTTCAAACGGTGCCATTCTGATACATGAATAATAATTTTTGTTATAAGTAAACTCAATCAACGACAAATGACTATCCTAAGCACTTCCTTGTTCAAGCACATATGCCCTCAACAAATCTTCAAAAGATTGTATCGTCCTCTCTGTCTGTCCATTAGTCTGAGGGTGATAAGCTAAAATCAATTTCAACTTCGAACCCAATGCCTCTTGCAAACTCTCCCAAAATATCGAAGTAAACCATGGATCTCTATCTGACATGATATTCAAAGGTATTCCATGCAACTTTACAATTATACCAACATATATATCTGCCAATCTCTGCAAAGAATAAGTAATACCAATCAGGATAAAATACGCCGACTTAGTCAACCTATCCACGATCACCCAAATAGCATCATGCCCTCTTGGAGTAGTAGGTAACCCTGTAACAAAGTCCATCGATATACTATCCCATTTCAACTCGGGAATATCCAACGGTTGCATCAAACCAGCCGGTTTCTGATGTTCCACTTTCGACTTTTGACATGTCAAACATGCATAAACAAACTGAGCCACACCTGGCTTCATACCAGGCCACTAAAATATCTTCTTCAAATCCTGATACATTTTTGTCGCTCCTGGATGAATACTCAAACCACTTCTATGCCCTTCCTCAATAATCATTCTTTTCAACTCAAGATCATCAGGAATACAAATACGATCCTGAAATCTTAGTACTCCTTATTCATCAACTTGAAACTCATTAGTTCCAATTCGTTCATCATTAACCATCAAGTCCACTAGTTTCAAATCTGAATTCTGACTCTCCCGAACACGATCAAGAAAATCATCATTAACCTCCAGCATACCCAACATCACACTGTGAGGTGTTCGTTGACAAACCAAACTCATATCTCTGAATTGTTCAATCAAATCCAACTCTCTAGCCATCATAACCGACATATGCAATGTCTTCCGACTTAAGGCATCAGCTACAACATTAGCTTTACCGGGATGATAGTTCAAACTAAAGTCATACTCCTTCAGAAATTCCAACCAACGTCTCTGCCTCATATTCAACTCTTTCTGGTCAAACAGGTATTTCAAACTCATATGATCAGTATAAACTTCAAATCTTGAGCCATACAAATAATATCTCCAAATCTTTAACACAAAAACTACAGGTGCCAACTCCAAATCGTGAGTGGGATAATTCCTCTCATGAATTATCAACTAACACGAAGCATACGCCACCACCTGACCATCTTGCATCAATACTCTACCTAAACCTATCAAAGAAGCATAACAATAAACCACGAACAGTTCATCTGCTTTCGGCAAAATCAAAACTGGGGCAGTAGTCAACTTCTTCTCCAGCTCATTGAAACTCTTTTCACACTGAGAATCCCACACAAACGCTTTATTCTTACAAGTCAATTGGGTCAATGGGAGTGTTAACTTCGAAAATCCTTCAATAAATCTTCGATAGTAACCAGGCAATCCCAAGAAACTTCTAACCTTTGTCACTGAATTCGGAGTCTCCCATTGTAGTATTGCATCTACCTTGAATGGATCCACAGCAATCCCCTTTTTCGAAATCATATGACCAAGAAAGCTCACCTCTTTTAACCAGAATTCACACTTCGACAATTTAGCATATAAATTCTTCTCTTTCAACACTTTTGCAACACAATCCAAAAAATTTCAGTGTGCTCTTCTTCTGACTTAGAGTAAATCAGGATGTCATCTATAAAAAAACAACAAATTGATCCAAATACTCATAAAAAATCCGATTCATATACTCCATGAATACACCAGGTGCATTTGTAACTCCAAATGGCATAACCACATATTCATAGTGTCCATACCGAGTCCTAAAAGCAGTCTTCTAAATATCTTCATCTTTCACTCTTATCTGATGATAACCCGATCGTAAATCGGTCTTACTAAACATGCGAGCACAAACTAACTGATCCCTCAAATCATATATCCTTGGAAGTGGATACTTGTTCTTGATTGTCACCTTATTCAATTTCTTGTAATCAATACACAACCTCATGCTACCATTTTTCTTCTTTACCAACAACACCAGTACTCCCCACGGTGATACACTCGGTCTCACAAATTTCTTTTCTAACAGTTCCTCCAACTGCTTTTTCAACTCAGATAACTCGGAAGCCGACATATGATATAGTGCCATTGAAATAGGTCTTGTTCCTGACACAATATCAATACTAAACTTAACCTCTCTCTCTCTGGCGGCACATCCACAACATCATCTGGAAACACTTTCGGGAAATCTCTCACCACTTGCGATTCACTAATTTCCATGTCATTCTCCATTGACAACGATGCAAACAATGCCAAAACTTGCGCTTCTTCATTCATAAGCTCTTTCAATTCTCGAGCAGACAAATAACCAGCTTCTTCTTCCTCTTCACCAGGAGTAAGAAACCAAACCAACTTACTAAAAAAATTAATATGAACATTGTTGTACTCCAACCAATTCATACCCAGAATCACGTCCAACCCTCCCAACGGCAAGCAAATAATCCACACCAAAGTCCTTACCATAAATCGATAACGGACAATTCAGACATACGAGGGAAGTAGTTAACTGAAATTCTGGTATAACAGACTCAGATGTCGAATATTATGTTGAGACATCTTATCTGTTACTTATAAACATGGTAAGGTATACATATCAGTACTTAAATAATTTTGATATATCAGAGTCAAACATGCTTCAGGATGTTGGGACATCTGATAGGACATTCAGTTCAGGTACTGCATAAAACATAAAAGATATAAAGAACACAGCAGAATTGTTAACCCAGTTCAGTGTATCTCCACACTTACATCTGGGGGCTACCAAGCCAGGAGGAAATACACTATAAGTAATATTAATTCTAGACTTAAACCACCCTGTTTAATCTATCACTTAATAACTACCCAATGCAATTTCTACCTAAGACACAACTTAGATATGAGTACCCTACTCACTCCCTCTTCAATCACACAATGATCTTTTACAATGATTAATAAAATTGAAGTCACACTTCAAACACAACAGCTTGATCTTACTTAGAAGTTTCAATCAAGACACAATACTTCTCTTGCTTACAAGCTTCGAGAATCACAAGTGAAACAGCCACAATAGAGTTACTTGTTACGCACGGCTGACACAAGGACACAACCCTAATAATGTTTACATTTTCGGTTGATTGGGCTCATTCTAAACTAGGTTACAAGGTTTCTTTTATAACCTATTCCCAACTGGATTTGGGCCTAAACAATCACAACAATAGCTGCTACAAATATGCAGAAAAACTCTGCTACAAATATTCCAAAAGATCTTCAAATCTAAAAGTTCCTAAAATATCTCTAAATATAGAAACCTATATTTTTCAATATTTGTCTTCAATTTAAACTGAGTCTTTAAGATCTTCTAAATCAGCACCACATATGATTGCATAATATCTCCAGAATATTCTACATAATTTAGATCTGATAAATCCAATGTCATCACCTTGAATTAGGGTTAGTTAGATTGCTACCTCCTTAATTCAAGGTGAATTAGTTATTCTGTTTTACTGAAATCAGATAACTAATCTCCCTAAAGATGCGCCTTGTATTGCTTATCTCTTTCCAATTAATTCCAGATAGATTCCCCTGAATTTACTCAGTTCTGTTATGCATTAATTAATTCTGGTAGCAGGTCTGAGATGTCACAACATCTGTTGGGACATCCTGAAAAACTGAACTTACTTCATTTACTGATACAATGTCACAACATCTGATGTGACATCCTGATATCTTGACTTAAGTTCATTAACTGTTACTCTGTTTGACAGTGTCACAACATCTGGTGTGACATCCTGAACTAAGTTCAACACTTCTTGTTTGATATCTATATGTAACATATGACAGTAATGTTGTCATGACAGTTGGAGATGTTTCAACATTCTCTTTGACATCTGTCATGACATTTGCAGATGTTTCAACATCTTCTTTGACATCTGTCTGTAACATATGACAGTAATTCTGTCATGACATTTGCAGATGTTTCAACATCTTCTTAGACATCTGTCTGTAACATATGACAGTAATTCTGTCATGACATTTGCAGATGTTTCAACATCTTCTTTGACATCTGACTGTAACATATGACAACATCTGTTGGGACATCCTGAATTAAGTTCTTATACTCTGTTTGATAATGTCCCAACATCTGATAGGACATTCTGAACTGAATTCAACATCTTCTTTGACAACTTCCACATTTATCTGTGCCACCATGTCAGGACATCATGTTTGACATGTTCTTCCAGAGTCTATACTATGTTAATATGGAACTTCTTATTCAACATTTTCTAGCCATATTAGTTTTACCAAACATAATGCCAATCATAAAAAATAGCATTAACAATCTCCCCCTTTGGCTTATTTTGGCTAAAACTAATTTACATACAGAAGTTCCTTATGTAGAAGTTCCTTAACATCACATCTTCTTATCAGACCTCACACTATTACTTCTCCCCCTTTTTAGCCATAAAAAGACAAAGGTACCATAATAAAAATAGAGGTATATAATCTCCATAAGCTTGAAACACACACAAGCTTCACAATTCCTCAAGAATCAAACATAAACTGCAGAGAACAGCTTTATATAATATAGCCTTCTAGACTCTTAGGATTTTCCTTATTTGGTCAAGGTATTACTCCCCCTTAACACCACAAAATCAAGTGCACATACTTGTAACACACTCCCCCTATCTAGGATACTCCATGCTTCTCTGTACATTGATGAAAGGAAAACATAAGACGCATCTTCATGTCTTCAAGAGCTCACTCTCTGTTCAATTCCCAATCGAACACATTCACTTCTTGTACCAAAGCATACCTGATTCCTTTTTGGGTTTGTAGTTACCACAGACTACACAAGATGAACATCTTCTAGCACACAGGTTCTTGACACTAAGCCTTTACACACCAAAGGCCATACAATCCAGATAAAACACATCCAAACTAATTATGAAATTAGAATGAATGTCCACAAACAAACTTCCAAGCAATCAATACCTGATATACTTCTGGTGGATCAACAGAGATGTGCTCTTCAGTTGAGGCCTTGTGCTGGTCCTCAGATGCTTCTTCATCACAATTATTGAAGGCCTTTTTCTGGTCCTCAGATGTTTCAACAGCAGCATTATATGAGGCCTTTTGCTGGTCCTCAGATGTTTCAACATCTATTGGGACATCCTGTTGAGCAGGAGTGTCCTTTGCAGCCTGAGTTTGTTGATCTTCTTGTGGGGCTGGCATAGTGTTCAGAGGGATAGATATGCCACTTACCACTCTTTGCTCAGATAGGATCTTGGTTACCAACTCCTTTATGGAATCATCCACATATTCAGAAGCTTTTAGTGTGTTGTACAATGGTGAAGGTATGCCTTTGGTCTTGCTGAAAACTTGATCTTTTTGGAGTTCTTGGCTTTTTAGCACGAGGAACACTTCCAGTCTCTTCTACATGTTTCTTCCAATATAGATCATCTACTTCATCATTCTCCCATATGATTAGGTAGTCTAATAATAGAAACCATGTAGATAAACACCCCAGATAATGTACTAACACTTAGTTAGAACATTTTTCATACACCAAGACCTTATCACCATGATCCTAGATGTGCTCCACCAACTGGACTTACTATAGCATAGTAATCCAAGAACTGAAAATCTTCAACTACACTGTGCCACCAGTTAGAATCAGAAATCCAGAAAGAATGATAAACTCTCATCCACCTTCAAGAAGAATAAATCCTCTTGAGTCTTCAACTCATCACTCATCTGCCCAAGAGCAATTTGTTCCAAGACAATCCTCAAGAACAACCAGCTGCCACACTCTGATTATCTTGATTCTTCGAATCCACTTTAAAGATCAACCAATTACCATATTTTGATAACCTCCTTTATGAATCCTCATATGAAAAAGCCAATTGCCACTTTTGTCTTCTTCACGTTTATAATAAATCTTCCAAGGATATCCTGATCAATAAAGTTGATCTTCCCCAAGCTGTCAAGATAAAAGGCCTTATGAAGCATTCAATCCCTATAGATCATTTTATCTTGATTTATGTGTCACTTCACTAATTAGACTCTGATGTTGAAATAGATGTTTAAACATTATTAGCCCACATCCATCTGTTAAATTCAGGTCCTTCTTCTGCCACTTGAAAGAACCTCCTTCCTTTATAGAACAAGAGTTCCATGCTCTCATAGACTTGATTTATCCATCAAGTTTGAGTAAACAACCTCCATTCTATTGGTTTTGCAGAAGTTCCTACCAATAACACATATTGATGAGAAACTTCCAATGTTTCTCCAAAGTCTGCAAACCTGCCACTGTGTGATTATTCATAAGGAATAGTTAAGAACTACACCTCATAACTATACCAAGGATGCCACCTTTCCTTGAGTAAGGCAGTCTTAACAAATTTATGATATCCCCACCTATCTTAACTCCATGATGAGCATTCTGGACTACACCTAGATCAGAAATAAACCAATCCAAGTAGTCATCAAGATTATGATATGTTCATGGTCTTTCATCTCCATCTTCAGAATCAATAATATCCAGACTAGTTCTTGCCAAGAAACTTTCCAGAAATACATAACTCCTGTCACACAAGACTGAAGCCAATGCTACAGCTTATGCAATACCTCTCCCATGATTCTGCACAAACTCTGATGATAAGATGTTCCAACATCTTTTAGAACATCACCAATCTTGAATCACAAGGATAATCAATCAAATATTTGTGAACTTCACAAACAACAATTGATCTTAAATCCTTGTATAATACCTTATCAGATAGTTCTACACAATCTGATCTTTTAATTTTGAAGGATTTTAAGGTTAGCTCCAGATAAGATTATCAAGATCTCCTCATGTCATGGATAAACAATACTCCAGCTGAGCATAAACTCCCCTAATTCTCAATTTCACACCCCTGATGAACATACAAAGAGCACAACTGATAAATATCCACACTTGATTTTATAAAATAGATGCTCTTAGTTTGCTTGCTACAAAGGGTTCATACTGCCACTATCCATGACTAGTAGTGGAAGAGACTACCAGTTCAACAACCATTCTGATCAGACTTCTCAATCTGACATTCTTCCCTTGCTTCTAGCAATTGTTGGTCACATTGCTAGCTTTAATCATGACCAAAGTCATGCATTTATCACCCACATTTGTAAATACATTTAGAAGCTTCTTCATTTTCAGATTCATCATCAGATTCATCAGTATTCTGAGCAACCTCTTCCAGCTCCAGCCTTTGAATTACTTCCTCAAGCTTTTTATTCCTGGCATCCAGCTTTTTGCAAGTGTTTTTCAGATCTGCAATCAAGGCAGCTTTGGATATGGGAGTCTTTGCTTTTGAAGGTCCAGCAGATGTCCTAGTGGAAGCTTCAACATCAGCAGCATGATGGCTCAAGAAAAGTTTGTAATGGAAGGCCAAAGGACTTTTTCTTTTGCATACTGAATCCTTCTCAGTAAGGATACCTGGATACTGGCTTAGTATGATTCCACATAACAGAGAGGGAAAAACAATGGAAAGGTTTGTTGCTGATGTTCTTGCATGCTTTAGGGTTTGATCAGAGATGTAAGCCCCAAAGTCTAGCTTTGTTTGGGTGCCCACAACATATATGAATATGCCCAATCCAATTGCTATTGAAGAAGTATGGTTGGTAGGGACCCTGTTTACAGTGCCAATTCTATGCAGCATTGCATACTTCCTTGTTAGCAAGCTAACAGAAAGTTTGCCCTTGACTGGCCAAGCTTTGACTTGATTGGCAGTAATGACCTTGCACACCTGGTTATCTGTCTTACCCAGCTCATTAGGTTCATCAGATTCTTTTCCTAGATAATGGTTGATAACCCTAGGAGAGAATTCCATACATCTCCCTCTTACATAGACCTTTCTGAATTCATCTGATTTACCTTCAGCACAGTCCTCTTGTAGGTTGACACTGAATTCCTTGACTAGCAGCTCATAGCAAGGTGAAAAGTTTGATACTGTTTTGAATAAACCAGCAGAAGAAATTAGGTCAATTACCTCAGTGCAATCAAGTGCATTGCTACCCAGCTCTCTTTCAAGTGCTACCCTTCTTTGGTATACAAATTTCCATCTGCTCACACTTGACACATGATGGAATGAAACATTGTCCAGAGGAGCTTCTGAAACAGCAGAGGTGGACCTTGAGGGTGCTGGTTTCTTCTTTGGTTGGGATGTTGGAACATCCTCTTCAACACCTGAATCTGGTGGAGTTACAGCTTTCCTCTTTTGGGTATTCACCTTGCTCCATTGTTTAGTAGTACCAAATACCACTTTGGCCTTGTCTTTCTTTGGAGTAGGCTGCTTCTTTTCAGGAGTTGAATGTCCTGCAGTCTTCTTTTCCCTTATAGCCCTAAGCCTTTTGGCTATGCTAGGGTCCACAGAAGCAATGATCTTTGTGTCAGAGTCATTATCTAAGTCTTCAACATGTAGCATAGATGCCTCCTCTTCCAGGTTAGGAGTAGGTTCCAAACATATGTGATCATCACACATTTGTCTAGCACCCATAGCATCCATCATGTTAGCAGGATATCACACCAGTTTCCTTCTTCTGGAACACAAAACTAAGCTTGGTTCTGAAACATTATTGCTTTCAAGATTACTATCTTTTCTTCAATCAGCTCCAACTGAAGTGCTATAACATTATGAAAGATACTTTGCACATATACAATAGACAGTAGCATCTCAAGGAGTATTCAGCTTCATAGCTTCATAAATCCCAAAAAAACAATCTTTTAGGTCTTTGATTCAACATTTACCATAAACTGTTGATGTGTAGTGTGGTGTCAAGCCATTAGGATTGACATATCAATTCAGCTTCTTTCTTGATGAAACTTCCTTCAGTTCATGATTTAGACAATCATAAACATGTATCTTCACAAGAGAGATTTTCTCCAGCTATACCTAAACAACATAGGACACCATAACCAGGAAGAATATCCTCATTAGGTCACCATAAATAAGCATAAGAGATAACTTATCAAGATTTTCACTCCCGCATGAAAAATTTTATAATTATACTCTTTTGTTTTGGCTCCAACCTCTTCTTTCATCAAGAACCACACCATTCTGAACTAAGTTTCTTCCAGTTCTGTAATCACATGATAGAACATCAAACTTGACATTATGAACTGAAGTTTTACACCAGCCTTTGTAGGAAGTTCTGGGAAACCACTATCAAACACATAATAGAGCAATTCCTTATACATTGTATGATCATCAATTCAGATACAGATATAACTCCCCATACAAGAACAACCAGAACATTTCCCAACCACAGTGCATCTAATCCAAGTAACACACAAACTTGGTATAACTTCAGAAAATATCAGAGGCATATGCAGCAGTACAGAAGTTGAACCCAAACCTCACAGAAAACAAAATACAAGCTTCCTTCAAATATAGAATTCTCTGAACCAAGATGTCAGGACATTCTGTCTGACATCATAGCTACACAGCAATTCACCAGCAAATTTTCAGCCCTGATAACACCAGACTGGTCCAATATACACCATATGATGAATAGTCCATCCTCCACTTCTAGGGACCATTCAAACTCCAATATGAACCTTTCAAGTTCCAACAGATTTTCATTATATCATCCTTCTTCCTTTACCATGAACCAGAAAGTATCCCCCTTAGATCTCATCCAGAAACAGACCAGGATGCCTGCTCTGATACCAATTGAAATTCTGGTATAACAGACTCAGATGTCGAATATGATGTTGAGACATCTTATTTGTTACTTATAAACATGGTAAGGTATACATATCAGTACTTAAATAATTCTGATATATCAGAGTCAAACATGCTTCAGGATGTTGGGACATCTGATAGGACATTCAGTTCAGGTACTGCATAAAACATAAAAGATATAAAGAACACAGCAGAATTGTTAACCCAGTTCAGTGTATCTCCACACTTACATCTGGGGGCTACCAATCCAGGAGGAAATCCACTATAAGTAATATTAATTCTAGACTTAAACCACCCTGTTTAATCTATCACTTAATAACTACCCAATGCAATTTCTACCTAAGACACAACTTAGATATGAGTACCCTACTCACTCCCTCTTCAATCACACAGTGATCTTTTACAATGATTAATAAAATTGAAGTCACACTTCAAACACAACAGCTTGATCTTACTTAGAAGTTTCAATCAAGACACAATACTTTTCTTGCTTACAAGCTTCGAGAATCACAAGTGAAACAGCCACAATAGAGTTACTTGTTACGCACGGCTGACACAAGGACACAACCCTAATAATGTTTACATTTTCGGTTGATTGGGTTCATTCTAAACTAGGTTACAAGGTTTCTTTTATAACCTATTCCCATCTGGATTTGGGCCTAAACAATCACAACAATAGCTGCTACAAATATGCAGAAAAACTCTGCTACAAATATTCCAAAAGATCTTCAAATCTAAAAGCTCCTAAAATATCTCTAAATATAGAAACCTATATTTTTCAATATTTGTCTTCAATTTAAACTGAGTCTTTAAGATCTTCTAAATCAGCACCACATATGATTGCATAATATCTCCAGAATATTCTGCATAATTCAGATCTGATAAATCCAATGTCATCACCTTGAATTAGGGTTAGTTAGATTGCTACCTCCTTAATTCAAGGTGAATTAGTTATTCTGTTTTACTGAAATCAGATAACTAATCTCCCTAAAGATGCGCCTTGTATTGCTTATCTCTTTCCAATTAATTCCAGATAGATTCCCCTGAATTTACTCAGTTCTGTTATGCATTAATTAATTCTGGTAGCAGGTCTGAGATGTCACAACATCTGTTGGGACATCCTGAAAAACTGAACTTACTTCATTTACTGATACAATGTCACAACATCTGATGTGACATCCTGATATCTTGACTTAAGTTCATTAATTGTTACTCTGTTTGACAGTGTCACAACATCTGGTGTGACATCCTGAACTAAGTTCAACACTTCTTGTTTGATATCTATATGTAACATATGACAGTAATGTTGTCATGACAGCTGCAGATGTTTCAACATTCTCTTTGACATCTGTCATGACATTTGCAGATGTTTCAACATCTTCTTTGACATCTGTCTGTAACATATGACAGTAATTCTGTCATGACATTTGCAGATGTTTCAACATCTTCTTAGACATCTGTCTGTAATATATGACAGTAATTCTGTCATGACATTTGCAGATCTTTCAACATCTTCTTTGACATCTGACTGTAACATATGACAACATCTGTTGGGACATCCTGAATTAAGTTCTTATACTCTGTTTGATAATGTCCCAACATCTGATAGGACATTCTGAACTGAATTCAACATCTTCTTTGACAACTTCCACATTTATCTGTGCCACCATGTCAGGACATCATGTTTGACATGTTCTTCCAGAGTCTATACTATGTTAATATGGAACTTCTTATTCAACATTTTCCAGCCATATTAGTTTTACCAAACATAATGCCAATCATAAAAAATAGCATTAACATTAACGACCCATCAGTAGGAGTCTCGATAACCATCTCTCCTTCCATCAGAGAAATAACAAGTCCTAATCTTCTCACACAATCAATAGAAGTAAACAGTGCGTAGAACATGTGTCAATTATAACAATCAATGGAATACTATTAATATAACAAGTACCTCTGATCAAACGATCATCACTGGAAGTTTGTGTCCCTTTCAAAGCACACACCTTTCCTCCAGTTGAAGCTTTCTCCGACTTTTTAAAATGAGTACTGATGTGACCTTGTTCCCCACAGTTGTAGTAGATAATCAGATTAGCTTTGCACTCAGCAATCAAGTGGCCAAGCTGACCACACTTGAAACATTTCTTCATGTCACTTGTGCACTCACTAACACGATGACCCAGCTCACCACATCGGTAACACTTCGACGGAGCAGGAGAAACTCCCTCACTTGGCCTTTTTCCCTCAATTTGTTTATGTTTACCCTTATTAGCAGGAGCTTCATAAGGTTTCCAATGATGCATTTGTTGTTTTCCTCTTCTCTCATTTAGACCTTTGAAATGCTCAGATCGAGCCTTGTTGTCCTCCTCTAAGATCCTACAGCAATCCACCAAATCCAGAAATCTTCGAATTCTCTGATACCCAATCTCCTGCTTAATCTCAGGCCTCAAACCATTCTCGAACTTGACACATTTCGAGAACTCAGCAGTCACCTCGCTATAATATGGATAAAACTTCGCCAGGTCAGTAAACTTAGCAGCATACTCAGTCACGGACATACTGCCTTGTTTCAGCTCCAGAAACTCGATCTCCTTCTTTCACCGAACATCTTCAGGAAAATACTTCCTCATAAATTCTCTCTTAAACACAACCCATGTGACTTCCTCACCATACACATCCAATCGTTGACGAGTGCCAACCCATCAATCATTAGCTTCAGCTACCAATCTGTGCGCACCCAATCGTACCTTACTTCCTTCCGAACACTCCATCACTCTGAAGATTCTCTCGATCTCCTTGAGCCAATCCTGTGCTCCATCAGGGTCATACTTCCCCTTGAATGTAGGAGGATCATTATTCCTGAACTCATCACTTTCGTGATTCCCAGCATTCATCAGGTTTTATACAGCATGTGTCATCGCCTGCATAGCAGCGGCAAGTGAAGTATTATTTCTCCCATCCATTCTAAATCTGTCGCACAACAATAATCCAGACAATGATTTAGAAGTCAACTACAACACTCAGCACTCAACAATAACACAACAACTCAACGACTCAACTACTTGGTCGGACGGACCAACCTGCTCTGATACCACTTTTGTCCCACCCAAATACCCCACGAGTTTATATTGAAAATCAGAGTAAATAATTCCACCAAAACATTTGAGTGCCACAATTCAACTTAAAAACTACATATGGCTCCAAGATACGTTTTATAAAAATTTGTTCAAACACACCGGAAACTTCAGATATCATATAAAGTAATAACACAATTACAAAAATGTTTTTTCTGAACGAAATAAACAAAAATAAACGTCGTCCCGACACCCAAAGCGACTTATCAGAGCTGACACCTAAGGACGTAAAGTACACCGACTTCACTGACCACCACTCGACTTATCCTTCTCACCTGAACATTACCAACAAAGGGGTAACATTCAAATAGAAGGGGTGAGATACTTACCTCACAAAAGAGCAATATAATAAGACCAAGCAAGTATCCTAGTTAGACGCCATTTTTTAACAACAATCAATACACAATTACATCCTACACAAATTATCATCATACACAACAACGACAACTATGCAATGAGAATCTACTTGACTCTATGCATGTGGTACCATAATCCGATCTCTATTTCAAGATCCAGTTCCCGTCGGAACTCTCGACCCCTCTTTCATGGTCCAGTATGATCCCTATTTCATGATCACACCCATCGAACCTTATTTCATGCTCCAGTATGATCCCTATTTCATGACCACACCCTCGTGCGATCCCTATTTCATGACCGCATCATCCACTATGATTGTACACCATCACGCCATCAACAACTATGCACATGTCATGCCCCATCAATGATAATATGCAACAACATCAACAATATGCAACAACAACAACTCATCACAACGACTAACATCATCTACATCATGCATACTCGCATACAACGACAGATGTTAACTTCAACTATCACATACGCAACGACATCATATACGACAACACATTATATATACATGTATAAACAACAATATTATGTAACTATCACAACAACAACCTCTCATAACAACAACAACAACACAACAACAAAACCCACAACATACCAATCGATTATTCATTTTCAAGTTATACTAATTATCCATATAATTACATGTATAACTCCCATCTAACTACTTCTAACCACACCACTTCGATTCCTATCCATTACTTTATTAATTAGATCATTTTAAGGAATTTTTCGGAATTAAATTACAACATTTTTCGCTCCAAGTCTCGCTGAACGAGTGGGATTGCACTCTAAGCGAGCAACTCACTGTATTTTGACTCTTCCAAGGGTTTAACCTGCTCGCTAAGGGAGCTCTGCGATTCTCGCAGTTCTCCCTTCTGCACTCTAGCACCACCTGCTACCAAAATATTCATCCAAAACTAGTTTTTCCATCCATATAGCTCCAGAATTACTCTTATTATCATCTAATTCATATAATTATCACACAACAACAATCAATTACCAACAAATCCACACAATCCCTACTCAAACACCAAAACCCCAACTTCTAATCATCAACCTACCAAAATCCCATTGTAAAACCCTTAATAGACGGAAGAATCTCACCCTTACCTTAGTTTTGACGAGAAAATTCTTCTTCCTCGCGGATTCTCCTCTTCAAGCCTTAACTCTTTCTCTTCTCTCTCAATTTTTCGCGGCCGTTCGTCATTTCACAAAACACGATCGTTTTTCCTTCTTACCACTTAACCCTTTATACCAACTTATGAACTTCCATCTTTACCCTTACTAATTTCACCAAAAGGCCATTATACTTCTTACCTCTTAATATTCCAATTATTTTATTATATCCAATAATAATATTATTCATTCTAATATAATCTTAAATTAATATTATATTAAATAATAAATTATTCTTCTACACACCAAAACACCGTAATCCAATCAAAATAATTAAATAAAATTCGGGGTGTTACACCATATGCCCGCGATTCACGGTCAAACGCCCCTATAAATATCCTCCATCTTTGGATGGTCAGGTATTCAATTTTAATCACTCTCATACTTTTTTAACGCTTTAGTTTGTTTCATCTCAAAACTTACTTGAGCGTCTGAGTATCTTGCATGTACATCATCCAGTCTCCTTCAAGCTTCGTTGCAGTCCCAACTGAAGACCACGAAGACATATCCAGATCATTTATGTATATTACTAAAATAGAGGAAAAAAATAAATCTAACAAATTCTATTTAATGAAGCTTATATTAATATTCGAAATTGTTATTATCAATTCAATATATACCACGTGATATTTCAAAGAGGGGAGGTGATACAATATTTTTTATTAAAAAATATGAGCATGTCATTTTACTTGTGCAATTATATGTCGATATATAAAAGTTGTATTTAAATAATCTTACTTGAATAGATAAAAAAATAAATTTTATGAATTTTATTTTATAAGTTTTAAATTAATATTTAAATTATTATTAACAATTTAATACATTTTCCACATAATATTTTATAAAAAGATTTAAAGTAATGCATTAACAATATAAAATAGTTTTATCAACTAATAGAAATGATAAATTTAAAAATATATCAATATGATTTAATAAAATACACATATGGTAATTGGTTGACAACAATGTCTTGCATTTTTTTTCTCTTAAAACATTATTATTATTATTATTATTATTATTATTATTATTATTATTGATTTATCATCATCGATTTAGTCCGGTTCGGGAGTCAATTCTAATATCAAGTGATTTCAGTCATCTCCCAATCATGATTGCGGAAAATTATACCGTGATTCTCCCTACCAAATTCAAAGTCAATTACCACTCGACCAGTTAATCATTATTTTGCCTTAAAAAAAAGAGAGGATCCAGATGGTCATATTTAAACTCGTTTTGATTGATGTTATTTATATCTACCAATTTTCCATTCGTGTCTCTCTTTCCAATGAGGATGTGGATCCCACAGAGACAAAACAAGGAGGAATCCAATTACCAAACGCAATCAACCACTGCCAACAGTAACATAATTCCACGTTTTTGTAAAAGACAGACCACATTCTTACCTCGGTTTGACCGGATTTTTGTCCTCTTTCTCCATCCACGTGTGTTTCACCTTACAAGTTACAACTCTCTCTTTTCTCTACTAACATTTCCTCATTTTCTTCTCCTTCACCTCATTGCCTCTTCACCTCTTTTAAAGGGTATCTTTCTAATCTTTCTCTCTCTCCCTCTCTTGTTTAAAGGTATGTTCTTCTGTATACTTTCCATAGCTTTTGTGTTTGAGTTTGAGTTTCTAATCTGTGTTTTTTATGTTGTTATTATTATTCAGATTATGAAGGGTGAAACAGTAAACATGACATGGCTTGGTGGTATATGGCCTAAGAGTGGTTCAGATGAAAAAGATGGAGTTGGAATTATGGCATTTGAAGTTGCAGGGTTGATGTCAAAAGTGGTTAACTTTTGGCATTCTTTGAGTGACAATGAAGTAATGAATCTAAGAGAATGGATAGTGAATTCAGTTGGTGTCAAAATGCTTGTTTCTGATGATCAATATTTCTTGATGGAACTTACATGGAATGAGATTCTCAATAACTTTCAATCTCTAACACAATCTGTGGCAAGGTTAGGAAAAAGGTGTAAGGATCCTATATATCAAAGCTATGACAGTTTTGTTCATAACCCTTTTGAGAATTATGTTCAATGGTCAGGTTGGGAATATAGATGGAAAAAGATGGAGAGAAAGGTGAAGAAAATGGAAAGATTTGTTGCTTCTATGTCACTTTTGTCACAAGAGATTGAAGTGTTGGCTGAGTGTGAACAAACTTTAAGGAGAATGAAGATGAATCGGTATCGCGATGTGGTTAACAAGACGAAATTGGTTGAGTTTGAGAAGAAGGTTTTGTGGCAGAGGAATCAAGTGCAAAATATTAGAGATTTGTCTCCTTGGAGTAGAAGTTATGATTATGTTGTTAGATTGTTAGCAAGATCATTGTTCACAATACTTGAGAGAATCATTATTGTGTTTGGAAATAGTCATTTACCTATTGAAAACCAACAAAATGATTCCTCAATATCAATGAACAATAATAGTATTAATCGTCTCGGGCGCAACCATTCGTTCCCCGCTCTCAATGTCATGCAATCTTCGGTTCATCCTTCCGAGACGAATGATCTAAACGAATATTCTTCGGGGCCTATTGGAAGAAAGAGCAAGAACAAGAGCAAGAAAAAGAAGAAAGAGCAACAAATGCTTCATTCACAAGATTCATATGAAAGGCTTCTTCCCTTGGAAGGCAAGCAATTGAGATATATAGGATCATTCAAAGGTTGCATATTGGTGCGAAACGATTCGCAAGGCGGTTCAATGAGGAAAAACATTGATGTCAACACGAAATCGATACTTGATAAACATGATAAACCGTCTCTCTTTCACAGAACTAGAGTTTACTCGAAACTATCTCTCAAGGAGAAGTTAAAGCCGGTTCCATCAACACTTGGAGATGCAGGTCTAGCTCTACATTATGCAAATGTGATTGTATTAATAGAGAAGATAGCATCATCGCCTGGCGCGAACAAGGTCAATCTTCGAATGAGAGACGATCTATACAACAAGCTACCGACGACTATAAGAACGGCTTTAAGGGGGAAGCTTAAATGGTATGCTACTGTGAATGGTGAGAATCTTGAAGTGGAATGGAATGTGGTAATAACTCAGATATTGGAGTGGCTAGGTCCACTTGCAAACAACATGGTAAAGTGGCATTGTGAGAGGAATTTTGAGAAGGAACATACTTGTTTGAAAGCAAATGTTTTGCTTGTACAAACTCTTTATTTTGCAAACCAAGCAAAAACTGAAGCTGCCATTGTTGAACTCCTTGTTGGTCTGCATTATGTATGCAGGATTGATAGGAAAGGGTATAGATTGCTTAAGAAGGAACTAGTTGTGTCATAATTGTATTATCTCATAGGACAATATTTTTGTTTTGTACATTTGGTATATGAATTGGAGAAACAATTTTGTGTTGTACATTGTTTGATGAAAGAATAGTGTGAAAATCATTACAATATGGTATTTTTAGTAATGTTCATTTTGCAATTTTTTTTCAATTAATTTTAATATTTAGTTTTCATTGCAATTTATGTAAGTAGTTATGTCAGTTACAAGTTAATTGATAAAAGTTAGAGGTTACTTAAGTTTAATTAACTTTGGTTTGTGGTTTGTTTACTTGCATCACAAGTAAACTGGTTTGAGTGTTGCTAAAACCTATATGCATAACCAGTAATCACATATTCATTCTTCTACTTTTAATTTCATTAACTCTCCCCTGTCATTTCTTCTTCCATCCCTGGTTGCTTGTGATCTATCAAGAAGTGAGTTTTTTTTTTGTGAGAAATCATGGCTAAAGGAAATGTCAGTTGTTGTGCTAACCTTCCATTCTTGATATGATAAGACAATACAATAAAATATAGATTTTTTTAAAGAATTTCCGTCCGGTTGAATCCCGAGCCGGTGTGTAATCTATTTAAATTAACACCTTTTTTTTTTAATTAATAAAATTAAATCATCTATTTTTTCGATTAGGCAGATAATCAATGTAAAAGTCCATTAAAGATATGTTTTGAATCGGTTTTCAATTTTATTTCCTTTTCGATTGGTACATTTCTGTTTGTTTCTTTTACTTAAAATTAAACCATCTATTCTCTCAGTTGGACAAGCAACCAATGATAAAAGTTTTTCTTCTAACAACAACCATTTTTAGTTTTATTTCATTTTTAGTTATATTTCTTTTTGTCTTTTAATTAAAATTAAATCATCTATTCTCTCAGTTGGACAAGCAACTAATGAGAAAAGTTTCACGGTGACACATTTCAAATTCCAACAACTGTAATTTTTAATTTTATTTCTTTTTCAATTGGCATCTCAATTCACAATCCAACCGAGGAGAGAAGTGACATACTTTCCAATTTTTTGTCTTAACTAATAACCCGAGATGAAAAGTGACGTACTTTCCAAAACACCCTTCTTTATCTCGGACCCTCCAAACCAAGATAAGAGTCCTTTCTCTAGCACGGTAAAAAAAAACTCTTTTGTAATAGTGAGAATTTGGATAGTTAGATAAATGAAAGTGATTTTTGTTGTAAATAAGGTGTACAAACATGTGACCAATGGTGTAAAGTCACTCCCTACAGATCCATCATATGCTCAAAAGAATAAGTATGGAAAGACAAATCATATCAAAATCTTGTTTGTCATTCACCAATGTCTTAAAAGAAAATGACATAGTCAACAAATTTATTGAATGTTTGGGATATCCTATCTAAAAGCTATGAAGGTGATATAATGGTGAAGAAGCCTTGTGAAAAAAATATGAGTTGAGGGAAATAAAAAATGGTAAGAATGTGGCTAGCTACTTCACAAGATTGGCTACCATGACCAATTAAATGAAGCATTATAGAGAAGTCGTGAAAGAGCAAGTGGTATTTGAGAAGGTCTTGTGAACGTTGACCGATAAATTTGATTACATGTTGATGATAATTGAAGAAGCAAAAGAATTAAGCGAAGTCAAGATTGAAGATCTATAAAAAAAAGCTAGGCTTAAATGCAATTTTGGTTTCTCTAGTTTGATTAATTTAAACTATTGATCCCCCTATTACAAAACCTGCGAATTAGATCCCTTAAGTTAGATGCGCTCTGGATTATCTTGGTCCCCCTAACAAATCTGATGATGTGTCTAGTTTTTTTATGACGTGGCATGCATTAATGGAATCCATGTCACCATATATTTTTCATGTCATCAGTTTTTTGCCATGTCATGTTTTTTAATTACATATAATATTATTATTGTTTATAAATTAGGAATATTGGATTTTGATCACATTCATCGTGTTCTTCTTCCCATACGCAGGTTTTTCACTGTTCATAATCTTCTTCTTCCTTAGTTTCTCAGTTTTCACATAGTCTTCTTCTTTCTTAGAATGTCTCAGCAGTCTGGATTGACAAATTTTTATAAGAAATCATGACTAAAGGAAACCACGACTTTTATGCTAACCTTCATTCTCGATAATAAGACAATACAAATAATTTTCGTCTTGATTCAATATTGAGTCGAAGTGAAATCTCTTTAATTTGACAAAAAAATAATTAAGATGAGCACTATGATATTCTTCAGTTTATTTGAATATTGTATCTTTAATCGGTCAAATAGGATAATTCAATGCCATATCATTTTCTTATTTTTATTTATTTAAAAATAAATTAAAATTTAAAAATATTTTACATTAATGATATGTACCCAACAATTTATCACGAGTATCTAAGAATTTGTCTATTTTTTAATTAAAAAAATATCTATTTTTAGGTTGGATCAACAACCGATTGAAAAAGTCCACCTGAGATACGCTTTGAAAAAGTCCACCTAAGATACGCTTTGAATCTTTATTTTTTTTATTTTTTTTCTTATTCAATTATTGTTGTTTTTTTTAAATTAAAACTAAATCATTTATTCTCTTAATTGGACAAGCAACCAATGATAAAAGTTCTGGGGCCACACTTCAAATTCTAACTACTGTAATTGTTTTTATTTTATTTCTTTTTCAATTGATACATTTTTTTTGTTTTCTAATTAAAATTAAATAATCTATTATCTGAGTTGGACAAACAAACAATGAAAAAAGTTTCTTAAGGATATGTTTTATTCTAACAACTGTAATTTTTAATTTTATTTCTTTTTCAATTGATGTTGTCGGTTCACAACCCAACCAAGGGGAGAAGTGATACACTTTTTAATTTTTTTTTTCTCTAAACCAATAGCCTGAAGTGAAAAGTAACGCACTTTCCATTACATCTTCGTTATGATGAATGATGATGGTTAGGAAAATGGAAGAAAACTAAAAAAATCTCAGGAGTTGCCTTTTGTTGGTGATTGTTTTTTTTCCAGCTTTTCATCTGTTCTTGCTTTTGTTTTGTAATTTGGTCTGGTTGTTTTGGTGAACTTATTATGTGTCATTCTTTATGCCAAGTTTCAATATAAGTTAGCTTATTTTAAAAAAATCAACTGCCACAACTTACGTTCTAAACAAATGTCCTACTTAGAGATTGAAAGAGAAGGTTTTTGAGGAATTTTGGTTAGGAAAAAAGTTTACATTGACTCACTTGTGAGTGTTTGGATCATTGTTATCCAAGCACATTCCTAATGCAAGAAGGAAAAATCTAGAAGATAAAAGTGAACCAGTCATCTATCTTGGCCTAACAAATACATACACTTCTAAGAGTAGGCGTGTCGTGATGTCCGACACTTGTATGACACATGTACGAAACGCATCGAAAAAGACAAAGAATTCTTTGTTTCGACAATACGACACTCAACATATATGTCAGACAATTCAGACAAATATTTCAAACAAAAATTTGTTTTTTTCTCTATTTCAGCACACATTTATACATATTTTGAACAAATCTAACACAAATTTAAAAGTGTTAAACATGTTTTTAAGTTAT
Source organism: Lathyrus aphaca (assembly GCA_963966055.1). Lineage (NCBI taxonomy): Eukaryota > Viridiplantae > Streptophyta > Magnoliopsida > Fabales > Fabaceae > Lathyrus > Lathyrus aphaca. The sequence goes on along the minus strand of OZ014520.1, from coordinate 275,985,213 downwards.
GTTATCAATAAAGAATTAAAGACATTAATTTTGATTAGAATATTTTCAATTTTTTTAATCATAGATAGATAAATAAATCTCAAATACTCTCTTATATATAGCGGTCGGTGTCCTATATTTTAACATTATCCATTTCGGAGTCTCCGTGTCGTGTCCCGGTATCCGTGTCGGAGTCCATACTTTATAGTTTATAGATGTTGGTGCATACTTGTTGTACAATATTGTGTGAAACAAAATTGAGGTTAATAGAGATGATAAGGTGATGGAAGAAGAAACTAGGGATTGGAAACAAAAAGCGGTGTTCAAGGCAAGTGATAGTGAGACAACAAATTATGTTAAAGTTGATGTGCTAAATATTGGTTTAGATGAAGAGCATCGACGTGTAGCTATATCTAACATAATATGAAACCTCCCTAGAAAACTAGATGGGTTTATGTTATCCTTGACAGTGTTACACGTGATTATTATGAATTTTACAATATGGGGTGTTTGTAGATGTTGAACTTGACTTCAAGGTAACATTAAAAAAGAAAATGTGAAAATACATTATGCATGAAAAACTAATATCCATAGAGAAATTATATTTTAAGAGCTCACGTAGTTACCAACTAACAAGAAGGCTATTGATTTAAGGTAGATGTACTAGCTCAAACAAAATATTGAAAACAAAGTTGTGAAGCATATGGCAATATTGGTGAACAAAGGGTTCCTATAGAGGTAAGACCTATATTATTGTGAAATTTTCTCACATGTGGTTAGACATGAGAAAAGAAAGATAATCATTGCTCTAGTTTGTTGTAGATGTTGACCCTTATTCCACTTAGATGTCAAGTTAGAATTTTTAAATGGACCATTAGAAAGAAAGAAAAAAAAACGTCTTTGTTAGTTAAACTATAAGATTTGACATTAAAGGCAAAACGATATGTTGTATTGACTATACAGGGCATTATATGGTTTGATGTTTGTCTCAAAGTATAACAAAATAGAATAAATAAGCTATTTATTCAACAAGATTTAAAAGGTGTAGTGTTGATCATGATGTGTATGTGAAAGACAGTGAAGATAATCACATATTGCGCATATGACTATACTTATATGAATTGTTGGTTGCATGCAACTATTGAACCAAAAATGAATATGAAAGATATCATGTGACACAATGTTCATTAATTATCTTATTACATATGTTGAATAATTTGACATATGTCATGAATACTTAGCTCTGGTATTTTCTAGTATATGTTGTTTACAATATCATCTGGACATGAGTACTCTAAGTACTCATCATTTTTTTTATAGTTATCTTTATGCTTAAAGCCAACTGTTTGATCCTTTATTAGAATACCAAGTTATTATCCTCTACATCTAATGAACATTAATGAAGATTCTTCCTTAAGTTTATTCTTTGAAGAATAACTTACATGATTCCTCTTTCAAGGAAAATATTTCAAATTTGAGAAACAACTAAGCCATAATACACAATCTGCAACGTCTTGTGCGAAAAGACCTATTACGTGTACAAAGAACATGAAAATAGTCGGATGCAATATTACCAAAATTACGACTCATTCAAAGATCAAATAAAACAATAATCAACAAATAGATTAAGAGGTTAAGAGATTGCCTTAGTAAAGGTATTGTGGGGTGGATCAGCTGGTAATAGTTGGATTTGGGAGCGAGAGGATCAGATGAAAGAGTCGTATCCGATGTTGCTTGCTTCAGGTACATTTTCGAGGACGAAAATTCTTAAGCGGGGGAGAGTTGTAACACCCCAAAGTCGATTTTAATTTAATTGACGTGTTTTCTTGTGAATTTTGATGTTTGTGATGTTATTTGATGTTTTGGGGAGTTTTTGGTTGACTTAATATATTATGAATATTAGAAATATTAAGTTTAGTGGGTTTAATTTATTATTTGAGATTAAATTAAATAAATAAGAGGATAAGGGCATTGAGGTCTTTTGGTTGATGATTAGTGACGGTATTTTGGAGAATGTCTATTGAGGTCTTAGGGGCAAGAGTGACTAAAGAGTAAAAAGGGGTTTTGTGAACCATAAATTGGAAACGATCGCATTTTTGGGAGAGAAGGAGAAAAGCTCCAAGGAAGGAAAGTTAGGGCAAAAGGCTTGAAGTTTCGCAAAGATTAACGAAGGAATTACGGAAATTAAGGTATGAGGAGTAATTTCCTTTCGGTATTATAATGTGGGAAATAGAATTGGGGGTTTTGTGGTGTAGTTTTAGGGTACAGGGTTTTAATTGATGATTTTGTGTGTTGATGATGATTTTATGATGATTTGAGGAATATAATGATGTTAGATGATGTATTTGATGATATTATAAGTAATGTTGATGTTGGGTGTGATTTTGTTGCTATGCTGATGTTAATTGAGGGTTTTTACTGAGTTTATCGCAGAAGAGGGATGCTAGGAATCACAAAATAAATCTGCAGAATCGCGAAGCTCGCTTAGCGAGCAGAATCAGTGAGTTGGGTGTTGAGCGAGCAGGACGTCTCGCTTAGCGAGCCCTGAGAAACTTTGAAAAATGTTTTTTTTTTCTTTTGAAAACTGTTTTAATGATGTATGATGAATTATTTGATTTTCTTTGAATTATGAGGTATGATTTCATGATGTAGGAGTCTGATGTTAAGTGAGTATGTGGTATGATGTTTCATGAGTGTGTGTTTGTATATATATATATATATATATATATATATATATATATATATATATATATGATGGTATGAGTGAGTATGGGGAATGATTAATTGATAATGAATGTGGATGCAACGTTTGATGTTTTGAGGATGATGTGTGTATACTTGCATCTTGCATTCATGGCATTGAATTATGAGGGGACTTCGGTCTAATTGGTAGCTTCAATCCTATTGTGCGGATTGAAGTGATATGATGTTATGATGTGATCCCTTAGGGGAGGGTTGATGGTCCAGTGTCCATCCATGAGGATGTTTCGGTACCACATGCATTACTAAGAGGTTGCATTTCATTCTAAATGACATAGCATGAGTTGCATTGATTTTGTGTATAAATAAGTAGGGTGAATGATATCATGATGTGATGAAAATGATGATTAGTATAATCGAGCTAGGGATGATAGATTGATGTTGTTGTTATGTTCTAAATTCTTATTTCTATATTATTTTATTGAATGTGAATTTACTCACCCCGCCTTCCTTATGGTGATGGTCTATTATGGCATCCTGCAGATAATCAAGGTTAGCTCGGTGTGTGTTTAACTCAGAGGTAATGAGTCGTCGAGTTAGTTAGAAGTGGGGTCCTGCTCTGTGTCCAGTAACATCGGGATGAGTTTCGCTTGAGTGTTTATGTTTTATTTGGATTTAAGATGTTAATTTTGGTCAAGTATTTTGATGAAATGATATATGGAACAAATTATGAGGTTTATTTGATTGAAGAGGAATTTATTACTTATTGTTTTCTGCTGCATATTCATTGATATAAGATTTATAGTATTTTCATGATTTTATGAACCCGTGTTACGGGACAGGACTCAATGTGATGTTTATGATTTGTGATTTAAGAAGTAAATGTGATGCCCTTTTTAATGAGTTGTACTCTAATAAATGATTTAAATTGCTTAACTTGTGATGGGGTAGAAAATGTGTTACAGGTACCGGTTGGGATGCGTAATGAGTATTAAAAGAGAAAAATGTAATGAAGTGAAAATATAATTTTGGAAAAATAGGCAGAGATATTGTAAGATTAATATGTAGTAATTTAATATATTCCAATAAAAAATGATAGAAGCATTTAAATTGTACAAAAGGAATATTGGACAAAAAGAAATATTCAAGTAGTTAAAATATGCATAAAAAATGATAGAAGCATTTAAATTGTACAAAAGGAATATTGGACAAAAAGAAATATTCAAGTAGTTAAAATATGCAGAAATATATATTACAACAAAATACAAGTATTTGAATCTAATTCTAAATGCACCATAATTCATCAAAATACTAACCATATCTTACACAATAGGAAGGCAACAAAAAGATAGACATTACAAATTCATGTTAATCAACCAAGTTATGTATCCTAAAAGAAAGTGATATCAAAACAACTCACACACCAAGTACTAACGGTTAATGACTTTGACAATAATGCTATCATCATGAGGGTCGCGTACAATGAAAACCAAATGATCACCTCTCGTGAGACGCTTGTGTACAACAAACTGATACCAACCTCGTCCTATAAACGTCTGAGCAAAGTATTTTTTTGTTATAACGGTGCATCCCATCAGTGTCATAGTGTCGTACCTCGAAAAATACGATCCTAAAACAAACAACAGAGTCGCCACCTAATTTTATTTATTCTACGAGAGAAAAGGGAGATATAGACACAACCTAAATGGGATAAGAAATGGTCAACGAAACCACTAATCTAAGTTCGGGGGTCAGTTACGCAAAGGGAAGGTGTTAAGCACCCCTCACGTCCGTTGTACTCAACGGAAACCTCTTAGTCTAATTTGCGCTTAAAATGTTAACTTATTATTGTCTTCTTTTAATGGTTAAAGTTACTAAGATTGCTTATTAAAGGGAAAAGAAAATTATTATTTATTACGGAGAAAGGTTAAGTTTTTTATTATTGTGCTCGCGAAGGATTAAAATCCCCGTGCCTACGTATTCCCTTGTGCAATGGGAAAGTCAGAGCTTCGTAGTTCGTGCAACTACGGTTTGTGATTTTTATTAAACGTTTGTTTGAAAATGCTTTCTACTGCTAAGCGTTGGCTTATCTGCTCGCGATGGGAGGCTGAAGCGCTAGCTTGTTTGCGAGATAGAAAGATTTAAACAATGTTCGTTTTGAGAAAAGATGTTTAATCTTTGTTAAGGTGTTTTAAACGAGAGGGCGAATGAACCACAACGCGTGGGGCTAGCCCAGGAGTGATTGCATTCAAGAACGTGCGGAGTGCTAGACACTGGAGTTCAGTTACTCGTTATTAATTAGGGAAAATAGTTTGTATTGGTTGGTACGTTTTAAATTGTATTTTAAAGAAAGAGACAAGTCGTCATCTTCAAAGGGAGGCATCCCGCCTATTCCACCACAAACATTTGAGGAATGAGAAATCCAAAGAAGCTTTAAACTTGGATACGAAGATCGACAAGCAATGCCACATTCTTTCTTTGAGAAATAAAATCGGAAGAAGCTTTAAACTTGGATATGAGTATCGACAAGCAATGCCACATTCTTCCTTGGGAATAATTGTTTGTAAGATTTTGATTTGTGTTTGTGTTTGTGGTTGATAGGAGAAATATCTTTCCTATGGGGTGAACCATGTCTAATCCTTTAAGGTTGTTGAATTGTTTTGAATACGAAAGAGTGAATGAATTACAAATCGGGGGCTAGCCCCAACAGTAATTCAGTTCAAGCACCCGAGGAATGCTAGATTCCTGAGTTCAGTTCTTCGTATAATTTATTTAAAGGTTTCCATGTTTTAGGAACGAGAGGGTGAATAAACCACATCACGTGGGGCTAGCCCAGGAGTGATTTAATTCAAGAACGTGCGGAGTGCTAGACTCCGGAGTTCAATTACTCGTTATTTGATTTGTGAATTAAGACGCGATTGTTTTGAAAACGAAAGAGCGAATAAAGTACAAATTGGGGGCTAGCCCTGACAGTAATTCAATTCAAAAACCCGAGGAATGCTGGATTCCTGAGTTTAGTTCTTACGTTAATTAATTAGATGCATAATTTCGTGCAGACGGCGATCATATAGGTGACCAGCTTACGTGTGTGCAAAATGTAGACGCACGAATTGTTTACTTGGCGTTGGACCAAGGAGATTATTTTTAAGGTGATGGTATTTGTTGTTATTTATAACAGCTTATGGCCAAAAAAATGCGAGAATAAATCATACAAGAGCAAATACGACATCAGATTTAGAATGAAGTGTGAAAGAGGTAAAACGAGTTTTTAGCTGTACCTAACGGAGGAGGTTCGTTGCCTCTTCAATGTGCGTAAAAAGAAACTCCAACATTACTTGTCAGACACTTCGATCAATTAATCTAATTAATACTCAATCGCTTAGTGTCGCTCCCGACAAATGAAAACGGATCAGATGAAGGTACAGACGCGAACGGTCGGCGAAAGAGGGATGTGAGAACACACAGGAGTGAACTCACAGGGAATGAAAAGAGTCGCCAGCTAGGCATTTTTATCCCGGAGGAAAGGTAATGCTGCATAAACCTAGAAAAAATGGATAAGACGGTTGCGAACCAGAGAGACTGAGAAAGGGGGTTGGTTACAACCTGGGAAGGTATTAGCACCCAGATTGTCCGCCGTACTCGACGGGATCCACGCTTAAAAGATTTGTGTTTTAAAGGGGTAGTGTCAGTGCAATTTGTGTGTAAAGAGCTGGAAAACAAGATGTACAAGTGTCAGTGTAAAGGAAGTGCAAAGTGTGATATATACAGTGTCAGTGTAAGGATGAGAGTATGCTCAAGATCATGAGGCTTAAAAGAATGAAATTGAAAGGAGGGGGAATATACAAAGACTTTTGTTCGATAACTGTTAAGTTATGCCTACGTATCCTCTCGTGCAATGAGGAAGTCAGAACACCGTAGTTCGACCCAAAGAGACTGCAAGATGAATTGACTTGGGAACATGCTTACTTGTCTATGCTCAAGTGTATGACCTGTCTGGCTCAGGTGCAAACTGTCTTGCATTAGACGGGAGAAGCGAGTTCTCGTTTGTGAGTGAATGAGGTGAGAAAAGAATCCCGAAGGAGACGATTATTGTTTGTTTTTGAGTTTTCAGTCTTTTATTGCTTTTGAAAGTTTGTCATAAGTTAATGAGTTTAAGCCTAAACCAATGGATTTAGTAAACTCATCACATCTTCCCTCTGATTAGGGGTAATGAGAATACCTTAAGTGTGAAGTCAGCTTCTCACACTTAAACACCTTTGGTGTAGGATTAAGATCATTAACCTACTTGTGATTATTTAGATGTTTTTGTGGTTTTTTGTTTAGTGTGGAGTAATGAGGTTAAGCCATAATCAGGGATTAAACATACTCATTACACCATCCTAATAGAAGGATAATAGATGAGAATGTTTAAGCTGAGGAATGCTCCTCAACTTAATCCATGATTAGGGATTAAACTCATGACAAAACAAGCCTTTGATTAAGTGGATTTTATTTAATAATATGATGATGAAGTGAGTTTTATGATTTGTAAGACAACTTGAGGGGGACTTGTCCATTAACACTAGGATTAGTCCTTCTTAACCAATTAAGGAAGAATTAGAACCCTAATGCAAGGCCCAAGTTACAAGTGTGATGTCTTGATACTTATTAAGTGAATTGATTAAAGGACTTAAACACATTAAGGGTTTAACACTTAGGATTAAAGTTATACACTCCATCCTAAGAGAAGGATGCAGGCATAAGCTTAATCACAAAGCCTTAAAGCCTTTAGGGTTTAGTCCCTGATTATGAGATGAGAGGAGAAGACTCAAAAGAGACACAAAGGTAAAACTAAGAAGGGGGGACTAATCAAAACCCTAATCATTGTCATGCTTGGTTGTTCCTAAGGTTTGTGAGGTTTCACCAAGAAGATCTTCAATGGAACCACCAGGAAGCAGATGAACAAGATCAAGAGAAGCAAAGTAACTTGCTTCATTTAAGAAGTCAAGTCACTTGGAGAAAGAAAGTGGGAAGAACAAGAATGAGCAAGCTCAATCTCAAACACATGTAGAAATGCAGCAATGGATGCAAGAGAGATGAAGAGAAAAGTTATGAGAAGTGAAGGCAAATTCACTTCTCAAGTTTACTTACCACCTGAAATGTTAGAAAGAAATGCAATGCAATGCTAAATGTGATGAAAGGGTATGACAAAAAAACAAAACCAGAAGCATGTTGATGATGATAATGATGCTATGGAGTGCTACAAACATGAGGCAAGGCATGGATATGCTCATACAAGTTCATGGGTGCAAATGGTGCAAGCTTAGAAGCATGGATACACATGACAAGTTAGGAAGCATACAAAGCATACAACATGGCAAATATGTAATGCAATGATCAAACATACTTTCTACATGTCTTATGATGTCAAATGAATCAAATGGAGGCATGGAATGGCATGGCAAGTCATGTTATGCAAGAGAATGCAAGAGGTATGCAAATGAAAGCCCAAATTAGGGTTTATGAATCAAACAACAAACAAAAACCAAAAACAGAAGCAAAACCTAATTTAAAAAATGGAAAATGCCACCCAAAGAAACCCTAAACCTATACTAAACCAAAGTCCAAAGGGGAGGTCTCAACTCTCAACCAATCTCAAGATATGAATTTTCTAAGTTATTAGGGTTTTTAGGGCTCTTAAACAAAAGAAATACCAAACAAATTGAAAATGAGGAAACAAATCATGGCCATTTTACCCTAGAAACTACATGCCAAACACAAAACAAAGCAAAAAGAATCAATGTCCAACTCTTCTCAAATAGGCAGAAATGATTTTTTGAACTTATGATCAAAATAATGCACAAAATATGATTTAATTCAATGAAAAATTCTTAAAATGCATCAAGATCAAAAAAGAAATTTGGTTTGAAGGTTGGACAATGTTTCTAAATGTCTTAGAACATTTCATGAATTTTTTGGTGATTTTTAAATACCTAAAAGTATTTTTAATTAATTAATTTCCATTAATCAATTAAAAATAATCTTTTAAATATTTAAAAATACTTTTTTAATGATAAAAAATAAAATAAAAATATTTTTGGGTCATAAAAATTAATAAAACTCAGAAGAAAAAGTTTCATAATTTTTATGCATTTTTCACTATTTTTAAATAATTATGCAAAACAAATGAAATAAATATGAAAATAAATGAATTTTAAATGAATTAAGTGAAAGTATGCTGATCCAACGCGTGAGATTTAAAGTGGCCAGGGCGGGAATTGACTTGGCGCCAGATCTCACGGTCCAAATTCAAATTCGCTAATTAATGCTTAAAACCCTAACCCTGCCGTTAATCACTCTCAGATGACCGGAACAGTGTTCCGGTCATCTTCTCCGTTCACCTCAAAATGCCATCTCTCTCCCCAGGCCAAATCAGAAGCTCCAAACCTCCAGAAACCATCTACCAACTACCCTAAGCACGAATCCAGCATCAAATCATGTTTAAACTCACACACAAACAAGAATCGAAGCAATGAAATTTCTAGGTCAAACTTTCAGAACACCATAACATACTCATTTCTGGCTTATTTTCAAAAGTAAATAGATCCCAATGATCAGTGCAACATGCTAAACAAGATTCTAACAAGAAAATGGAGTTCTGGAAAAAAAGTTCATGGTGTCACCTGAGATGGAGCTTTTGATTTAGGAGCTTTCTGGATGATTCTTTGGCTCAATCAGGTCCCAATGATCCACCTTTGAAGCTTTGGATGCTTAGTTGGAGTTTAAACAACCTCTGGAGTGAGTTTGCAGAAGCTCTGACCAAGGGCACGTGAAAATCGTATTTGAGACATGGGGTGTTTCAGGCCAAAACAATGGTTGGTTTCTGGTCAGTGAGGTGAGTAGAGATTGTTGGTGGAGTTTGTTCTTGTGTTTGAGGTTTGTGGAGAGAGATTCGAAGGAAAATGCAGGCTGAGGTGAAGAATGGCAATGGGGTGTTCTTGCTCAAATCAAGCCTGGCTCTTGGTGCTTTGAGGTCTATGAAGTATGGTGAGTTGAAGTGTGGAAATGGTTTGAGTGTTCTGAGCTTGTGGAGGCAGATTCGAAGGCTTATGCAAAAGGAGTGTTTTTGTGAATGTGTCCTTATGAAATATTTCAGCCTTGCTAGATGTATGGAATGGCTTGCTCTTTGTCCACATAAACCTCTCTCATTGGTCAGATGATTGGACATGTGCTTTATTGATTGGTAAGTCACCTTTTGCAAAAAGTCAAATTTTTGTGTAAGGAAAGTATGGGTTGATCTATAGCTAGTACATGGGCTGGTTCTGGTGCAGCAAAGTGAGGTGAGAGGCTAGCCAAAGTGCAGCATCCAATGCATCAAGTGGGTGAAGTGATCATGATGATTTTGCAAGTTGTTGGCTTTTTGGTTCATATGGAAAGACCTTGTCCCAAAAGTCATGAAACATGAGCAATGCCTAGTTCATTCTGAATTTTAGGACTTACATGATGTTTATGTGATGGTTTGATGCCAATTAGAAGCTGCATTTTGCCTTGGTACATGATTTTGCAACTTTCACACTTGGTGCATATCTTGAAAATAAATGATTTTTGCTAACTTTGTCACACCATAACTTTTGATCTAAAAAGAATTTGATCATGTTCTTGTACTTTTTGAAAAGGGAAAGATGAGATCTACAACTTTCATGACCAAAGTTTTTCCATTTGAAGCTTTTTTGGATCAATAATCAAGGCTTGAAAAATGACCTAAAATGAAGCATTCTTGAAAAGTCAACTATGCCCAAAAAGTCAACATTTGCAAAAACCCTAAATTCTTGATTTTTATGAACTTCAAACTTCTTACATGATCAAATAAAGATCATATACACTCAAAATGATGAAGATCACCCATTGGTTGGGTCATTGGGGGCCTCAGATGCCCTGATTTTGCACTGACTTGTCTGAAAAGTCGACTCTTGATCAGATGACTTCCCCATGGAATTTCTTCATGAGAATTGATATGCATACTCCCTATACCATATAGAGACCAATGGAAACAAGAATGACCAAAAAATTTGGGGTTATGGCCTCTGAAACCAAAACCCTAATTTTAGGTCAACTGTGCAGTCTATCCTGGCTCTGCATCCACTCAAACCCTAGTTCTTGTGATTCTTTTGAATTCTTGGCTTTGTGAGGATGTAATATGATGCTTGAACACATGTAGACCCCTTTGAATTGATTGGTTGCCTTTGGGGTGGCTCAAGAGGCTTTTGGCTTGCTCAGATCACAAACCCTAGGTGCAGATGCCTTAAAAACTATGCAGTGAATCAAAAGTGAGATATGAGATATTATGGTTGTGTTTATGCATATTAGAATGATCACAAGCCATGGTGAATGGGTGAGGGCAAATTTGGGGTGTTTACACTTAGCAGGGAGAATCCACATCCAAGCTCGAAAGAAAAAGTGCTACCAAGAGAATCAGAAAAAGGTTAACAATAACTTAGTAAGAGAAGTCAAATTAAAGTTCTAATCAAAATTAATCAAACACTAATCTAAAATAAACTATTAACAATTATGATTAAGGATTTAATAAATAAAACAACAAAATACTAATCAAATTAAAATCCAACAAATAATCTAATAAAAAAAATTTATCCAGAATTAAACAAGAAATTAATCAAAATAATAATCGATAAATATTAATGACAATCAACTAAAAAAGAAATAACAAAAATTAGTTAGGAAAATAAAATAAAATAAACAAGTGGACGGGGGTATGAGAAAACGGTGATGGGTCCCTTAAAAAAATAACTCGGGCTGAGTCCAATTATCAATCTGTACTTGACCTAATGAAAATAAACAAATAAAATAGGTAAATAAAAATAGAACTTTGTAAATGAGAGAGGCCAAAACGCGGATTCAAGGCAAACACAGGTCATTCTTCCTCAATCCCAAAAGAATAATGTTGAAAAACTCCCTCTCAACACTATCTCTCCATCTCGCTCTCGTCTCAGATTTCGCGATTTCGAAAACGCGGCTCTCCCTCTCAATCGCTCGGTCTATCCTTCAACGTTTAGTTTTTCGGTGGTGTTTTAATGGAAGGCGGTGGTGATGAAAGGTTTCGTCGGCAGTTTGCATTTGATTTCAGAGCTAGATTTGCGGTGAAGTGGAGGTTTTGTGGTTGTTTTCGCGCTCACGATCTCACAGTGCGGTGGTGTTTTGAAAAGAAGGATTTGAGGTACGTTGAAGGGATTTACGGCGGATTCTGGATTTTCAGGTTTAGATTGTGTGATGGTGGATTTGATGAAGGTGGTTGGCGAAGGTGGGTCGCGGTTTTTGTGTATGCGCGTTTGCTGATTTCACAACTTCTTCTTTGTTCTTTTTTCTTCTTCCCTTTTTTTGGGCTTTTTCAGATTTGGCTTCAAAGAGTTGTTTGGTGGTTTCAAAAGTTAGTGATGATGTTTGTGTTTATCTGTGTTTTTGGCAGTTTATGTGGTTTTCTGATTTTGGTCAAGGTTTGATAATGTTTTGGTTTGAAGGTTCATTTACAGTGGTGGTTTTTACTTTTTTTTATATTGTTGAAAGGGTTATTGAAAGTGCTTGAAGGTGTTTGTTTGATAATGAGTCAATGAAGGTTTTTTTCTTGGGGCTTATAGTTCTGGTTGAAAGGAAATTAAGGTTTGTGGTTTTTTTTCGTATGGCCTGTTATTTTTCTTCAAGAAGAGTGAAAAAATTTGATGAAAAGAAACGTTTTTGTTTTTCTGCCGGAGGTCCCTCCTCGATGTTGTGTAGAGTTGTTTTTATATACCTGTTGTCTCTGAGAGAGAAAAAGAATAAGGTCCTCCCCTCTCAATTTCCAACTCCCTTCGGTTTTCTCTTCCCAGATTTTTTATTCTTACTTTTTTGTCATATTGTTGTTGTTATGTTACTTTCATGATGTAACAGGATGTAGTTTTTGATAAAGTTAAAACTTTCTTTTAAATGTGCTGGTTTATGTAGGACTATTTGGGTGAAAGTCAATAGCATGGGGATATGGTTTGTGAGTAGTCTTGTTCAGCTTTGTTGTGTAGTAGTGTACATAATTTTTGGCCTCATGTTGCAGCAAATGGGTCATGGTTTGAAGAAAAAAAAAGGGATATTGACTGAAGCAAAACAGACAAAAGGGACCACTTCCATTCTTCTCTTGGGATATATATAATTTTAAGTAGTAAATCTAATTTAAAAAAAATCAACTAATTAAAATTATACTAATTAAAATATTCAACTAAAACTAATTTAATCCTAAAAAAACTAAATAATAATGCGAATTAAAAAAAACTATTTCTAAATTGAACTAAATTAAAAAAATTAAAAAACACTAAATATAAATTACAACTAAAGAGTTAAAATAAATCTAATCTAATTAAATTGAAATTAATAAATAAATAAATAAAACTGATTAAGATGATCTAAAAAACATTTAAAAACAAAAATACAAAATAGTCATAATAATAACTAAAAAAACTTCAGGATGAGATAAAATCTTAAATAAATTCTAAAATCAATAATAAAATTAGAACGACATTAAAATGGTGAAATTAACTAGAAAACGCATGATTTATGATTAATGGACTAAAAACACAAAAATGACTGATAATTAATACTACGACAAAAATTCCTAAAATGAACAAAAATTTGAAAAATTTCTGGTCAAAATTTAGGGTATGACAACTGCCCCTATTTAATCATCCTGAACCTGAATGTACGAGTAGCAAAGTTTTTTGGACATTCAAGGTGGAAGAGGATTAAATATCAGAATACCTAAAATTTGACCGAAAATGCAGATGAAATGATATGATAAACAATGTAAAATGCAAGACAAAGGCTACAACGCCATTGGAAAAGAAAATTGACACTACTAGGGATTAGACACATATGACTGGAGTACAATCCACATGAGGAATTTTCTCTTGAGCAAAGCCAGACGACAAATGTCTATAGGTCCTAAGATGACTCGAAATCTTTGAACAAAATTCCACTTTGAGGAATCTACTGCCGAGATTTTGGAAAGAAAACATCTTCTGCTGAAGTCTACTGGAGATCTACTGCCGAGATTACCAGAGAATCTAAGAAAGAAATATCTTCTGCCGAGGTATCAAAATGAACCAAAAATCTACTGCCGAGATCTTGGAAAGAAAAATAAATTTTGTTGAAATCTACTGGAGGTCTACTGCCGAGACGTTCCAGAGAATCTAAGAAATAAATACCTTCTACCGAGGTATCAAAATGAACCAAAAATCTACTGCCGAGATTCTGGAAAGAAAACATCTTCTACCGAAGTCTACTGGAGATCTACTGCCGAGACTTTCCAGAGAATCTAAGAAATAAAATCCTTCTTCCTAGGTATCAAAATGAACCAAAAATCTACTGCCGAGATCTTGGAAAGAAAAACAAATTCTGTCGAAATCTACTGGAAATCTACTGCCGAGACTTTCCAGAGAATCTAAGAAATAAATACCTTCTGCCGAGGTATCAAAATGAACCAAAAATCTACTGCCGAGGTCTTGGAAAGAAAAACAAATTTTGTCGAAATCTACTGGAAGTCTACTGCCGAGACTTTCCAGAGAATCTAAGAATGGAATACCTTCTGCCGAGGTATACTATGAAATTCCTACTGCCGAGGATTAACTGAGGGTACACCTGTCGCCAAATCTTCTGCCGAGATTTAACTAAGGATGCCATTTTCGAGATCATAAAAAGTAATTACCTTATGTCGAGGTAGACTGGAAATCTTCTGCCGAGACTTGCCAGAAAATAAGAATGAGATACCTTCTGCCAAGGTATACTATGAAATTCCTACTGCCGAGGATTAACTGAGGATACACCTGTCGCCAAATCTTCTGCCGATATTTAACTAAGGATGCCATTGAATAGAACTCTCACCATACTTACCTTCTTCTGAAAGAGATAGCCATATGATGGAGAAACAATTTCACGCTCAAACTTCTCAACTTGTATGGAAGAGATAGCCATTTGACGGAAATTGGAAATTCACAACAAACTTCTCACCTTGTATGGATGAGATGCCATTTGTTGGAAAATAAAGAGATTTATATCAAACTTCTCAATGTGTATTCGAGAGACGCCATTTGATAGAACTTTCACCATACTTCCCTTCTTCTGAAAGAGACAGCCATATGATGGAGAAACAACTTCACGCTCAAACTTCTCAACTTGTCTGGAAGAGATAGCCATTTGACGGAAACAACTTCACGCTCAAACTTCTCAACTTGTCTGGAAGAGATAGCCATTTGACGGAAATTGGAAAATTCACAACAAACTTCTCAACTTGTCTGGAAGAGATAGCCATAAGACGGAAATTGGAAAATTCACAACAAACTTCTCAACTTGTCTGCAAGAGATAGCCATTTGTTGGAAAAATAAAGAGATTCATACCAAATTTCTCAACGCGTATTGGAGAGACGCCATTTGATAGAATTTTCACCATACTTCCCTTCTTCTGAAAGAGACAACCATATGATGGAGAACAACTTCACGCTCAAACTTCTCAACTTGTCTGGAAGAGATAGCCATTTGACGGAAATTGGAAAATTCACAACAAACTTCTCAACTTATCTGGAAGAGATAGCCATTTGTTGGAAAAAGGAGATTCGTATCAAACTTCTCAACGTGTATTGGAGAGACGCCATTTGATAGAACAAACCTTGCTGGGGATGCACAAACTGCTCGAAAAGAGAACGCCATCTGTTGATTTACTAGGAAATCTATGGATAAGAAACAAGCTTCTCAAATAAGGAGATAGCCACTTGTTGATTCCGCTTAGAGGTCCAGGGATAAGAACAAGCTTCTCCAATAAAGAGACTGCCACTTGTTGATTCCACTTAGAAGTTCAAGGATGAAACAAGCTTCTCGAATAAAGAGACTGCCACTTGTTGTCAGGTGTAAGTATTCTAAGAGAATGTTGCAATAACACTGCTGGAGAGCAAAATTTGTCTTTACTGGAGGGGAATTTCAACAAATTCCGTCTAGGAGACAAAGTAACCAAGTGTGGAGAGAAACTGTATTCAATCCAGGAACGAGCTGGAGAGAAACTGTCATGCAAGACACCAACCCATGAGGAATGAACTCAACTGGGGATTCATCCTAACCAAGTGTGGAAAGGAGAACTAAAGCAAAAATCTTCCACGAGGGTAAAAACTCAGTGGGGAATTATAAAAATCGTATATTTTCTACCTAAGGCTGACAACTCTATTTGGAGAGAGACACATCACTTGGGGATAAACACGACCAAGGTGAAGGAAGTATGCATCAATGAATGCAACATGAATATGAATATGAATTCAATTATGATGTACATGTATGTATATGCGTTATGTTTATGCTGACAAATAGACAAAACAGACACAAGAGATGAACCGATGATGAAATAAACATCACAACAAACGGATACTCGACCAATCTCGTCAAAGTGTACGCAATCAACTGAATATAAGGTAGAGAGCCATCCATGGAATAAAGTCCTGCTACCAAGCTCAAATCTCTTTCAGGAGAGAAAGATACTTCAATCGGGAAATAAACCCAAGCAAATCTTCAATGTCCATCAGAAGGAAACAAACATACAAACTATGTTTGCTTAGGATGAAGTAAATTTGTACTCCGTTGGGGAAGAAAATCACATTCAACTAAAGAAGCTTGAATCAAGGCTCAATTAGGGATACTAGACTTAGTATCTCACTTAAAGTACTAAGTAGCAAAAGGAATTCACCAGAAAATACCGAGTCATGCACCCAACATATCATAGCAACTTGGCGTAAGGACCCCGTCATCTGGAGATACTTACAAGGTAGATTACAAGAGTGTCTTGCTTAGGGAAACACATGGTCATGCACCTACGAAATGGTTCGTAAGGAGAGGTCATATCAAGAGGATTTTATAGAAGACTTGGCATTCAAAATGCCCCAGTGTCTTCAAACTCTTGGAGAGATTTCTGTCGAATCTCGACGTAACTTCCCCAGACTGACTAAATTCAGCACAAGTGAGTCTTCAATACTTATCCTTTTGGGGATGTAAGTAACAAATTGGGAAACAAATTTCCCCTGTCTAGCAAAGTCTTCAAGCAACCTGCCCCTGTCTGGCAAAGTCTTCAAGCAAACTTCCCATGTCTAGCAAAGTCCTCAAGCAAACAGCCCATGTCTAGCAAAGTCCTCAAGAAAACTGCCCATGTCTAGCAAAATCTTCAAGAAACTTGGCCATGTCTAGCAAAGTATTCAAGAAACTTTCCCCTGTATGGCAAAGTCTTCAAGAAACTTGCCCCTGTCTGGCAAAGCCTTCAAGCAACATGCTCCTGGGGATGATCATTCTCTGAAATGGTTGTTCAACTACTCATCAGAGTTTCAAATCTCAAGAGATTAAGCTCGTCACCGGTATTCATACATAGGTTTCTATGATATCAAGAAAATTCTAACAAGAAAAATGTTAATGTTGATACTGCTAATGCAACGCACATGTTTGTCCCGAAGTTTTTTTTTATTGTTTTTGAAAAGATTTTCACAATAGCTTGTGACCGAATCACTAGCTAGGATGTGATATTCATTTTTTTTAAGGCCAACAAAATTTTGAGCATAGCTCATAGGAGTCGGGGAACACTATCTCATTGAGTATGCTTTCGAAATAAACCCCACTTCAATTAGGACTTTTGAGGGTTGTAATGTGGTTTGGTTCACGGTTCTTAGAAACAAAGGATAAAGGCTCAAAGTTTATTTGGTGCCCACCCATTCTCCATGATGTTCTCCAATCCTACGTTCAGCTAAATTGACACATACATTTGTCTTGATAGCGTAGAGACGATGCTCCAAGGTCCGCTTGAGATAACAGTCATCTTATTTGTCCCCTATGGATATTAGTGACCCCTTTGACTTTGATGTGGTGGTCACTAAATCTTATGGATTTGAGGACTTCTTACGATTGATTTATTTTATTCGGTCCCTAAGCCTCTCTTTAAGTGTTTGACTTAGCGGGATTTTCTTTTTCTTTTTTTCTATTTTTTTTCTCTTTTTTTCATTGGAAGGCTGAAAGTTGTGACTGTCAAGTCATTGATTGTAGTGAATTCCCTGATGGGATGTTTCATCTTATGATTCGAATGTGTAACCAGATTAACTAAACACTACCCTGCCCCAGGTTAAGCGTGAGGGTTTTGAATTATCCAAAAGAAACTCCTACTTCTAGGCTCGAAATGGTTGACTAAGGATTAACTCCTTATTTCTCCAGTGTTTGGGGATTTGAAACAATGCCTGTACATCGTCAGTAGGGTTTTAATCAAAAGCATTGCACTAGAGAATTTGTCTTTTGATTTCGTCATCCTCCCTCCAATTCTCTGCCTAGGCAAGAGATTGGATAATGTTGGCATTATAAAAGTAGAAAAAGTATTATGAGTGAATACGAATGGATTACTTCAAGATAAACATATTCATTGCATTAATCATTCAAAATAAATAAGTTCTTACATGCCAAAACAAATGCATTAATAAACAAAGAAAAATACATATGAAAAGCAACGAACGAGCTAAACATCTGAGAGGATAGCTCCAAAGCATCAAACGGTCATATGAGTAAAGGAACTTGTTCCATGTTCCAGTAACAAAACGATTAGGACAAAACCCTCTTGAGTTTTTTTTTGTTAGCACAAAGGCACTCCGTCCACAGATGGGATTCCTCCATTGAAGGCCAACACCCCGTAGTCGATCATCTCTTGAACCTTTTCCTGGAAAACTTTACATTCTTCAATCGGATGCCCCAGTACTCCACCATGAAATTCACAACTGGTATTTGGATTGAACCAACGAGGGCGGGACCTCATGGCTCTGGTCTTTTTGGGTGTCATTATTGAGTTCCGGGCGAAATAAGACCATAATTTACTGTAAGTCATTGGGATTGGGTCAAACCGGTGGGTCGCTCCTTCAGGACTATTTGGAGATCTTCGTTGATTCTGACATCGCTGACGAGTAGAAGTAGAATTTGGCTGATGCTGATAAATGACCAGATCTTTGATCAAAGAAATCAATTGTCCTTTGCCAACCTTCAAATCGTGAATCTCCTCATGAAGTTCATTGTTCTCCTGCACAAGGTTGTCGACTAGAGTCTTCATTATAGTCGAGAATATTCTCATACAGTTTCTCAAAGTAGTGACTTCATCTATAAGCTCTCTGTTTTCCTGCTCAAGTTGGTCCATCTTTCTCTGGTGACTGGTCGAGTACAGTTGACTGACGGAGAATAAGACATGTGTGAGTTGGATTTTTGGGAGATGATATGCAATGCAAATGCAAATGCAAATGATATGCGAATGAGTGCAATGTTAAAAATGTTTAGGATTACACACATAAACAGTTGCAGAACTGGAGGCAAGATGTTAGATCCAAGGTACAAGTAACTCGGAATCTCCTAACTGGTAAGCCTTAAGTGGAGAGTTCTAAATTCTTTACCCATAAAGCCCACTCACAAGGTAGCTTCTATGGTGATGGTATAAGGATACTCAAGGTCACGGACGTTTATCGTACTAACGCCCCGCCGCAGGCTGGCTGCATTGTGACGATAATGACGATAAGGTCTACCTTGAGTGGTGTTCTCATGCTAGGCTCTCAAGAGGCGAGCCGTTGGAGACTAACACTACACAACTGCCAATTTCGAAATTGGTTCTAAGGGGACCCAGAATCACAACCCTTCTGTGAATCAGGTCACGCGACAGGCTAGCTGCGTTGTGACAAAATCTACAAAAAGTCTAACTATCTGGGGGAGCTTTCATGCTAGACTGGCAAGGAGAGAATCCTTGGAGACTAACATTAATAACTACCAATTCTAACTTAGGTGTTCCCTCTTCTTTTTTCAAAACTCAAGTACAAGTTCATACTCGTGATATCCCGAGATCCAACAGGCAGATATAATGAGCAAATAATAAAGAAGGAAGCAATAGATAAAATATCAACAGTAAATAAAGAAGACAATCAAACAAGTCAGCAAATAACTACAAACTATCCTAAGCTAGGCTCGACTCTCTTATGCATAAAGCATTGCATCCCCAGCAGAGTCGCCAGCTGTTGTACCTCAAAAAATACGATCCTAAAACAAACAACAGAGTCGCCACATAATTCTATTTATTCTATGAGAGAAAAGGGAGATATAGACACAACCTAAATGGGATAAGAAATGGTCAACGAAACCACTAATCTAAGTTCGGGAGTCAGTTACGCAAAGGGAAGGTGTTAAGCACCCATCACGTCTGTTGTACTCAACGAGAACCTCTTAGTCTAATTTGCGCTTAAAATGTTAACTTATTATTGTCTTCTTTTAATGGTTAAAGTTACTAAGATTTCTTATTAAAGGGAAAAGAAAATTATTATTTATTACGGAGAAAGGTTAAGTTTTTTATTATTGTGCTCGCGAAGGATTAAAATCCCCGTGCCTACGTATTCCCTTGTGCAATGGGAAAGTCAGAGCTTCGTAGTTCGTGCAACTACGGTTTGTGATTTTTATTGAACGATTGTTTGAAAATGCTTTCTACTGCTAAGCATTGGCTTATCTGCTCGCGATGGGAGGCTAAAGCGCTAGCTTGTTTGAGAGATAGAAAGATTTAAACAATGTTCATTTTGAGAAAAGATGTTTAATCTTTGTAAAGGTGTTTTAAACGAGAGGGCGAACGAACCACAACGCGTGGGGTTAGCCCAGGAGTGATTGCATTCAAGAACGTGTGGAGTGCTAGACTCAGGAGTTCAGTTACTCGTTATTAATTATGGAAAATAGTTTGTATTGGTTGGTACGTTTTAAATTGTATTTTAAAGAAAGAGACAAGTCGTCACCTTCAAAGGGAGGCATCCCGCCTATTCCACCATAAACATTTGAGGAATGAGAAATCGAAAGAAGCTTTAAACTTGGATACGAAGATCGACAAGAAATGCCACATTCTTTCTTTGAGAAATAAAATCGGAAGAAGCTTTAAACTTGGATATGAGTATCGACAAGCAATGCCACATTCTTCCTTTGGGAATAATTGTTTGTAAGATTTTGATTTGTGTTTGTGGTTGATAGGAGAAATATCTTTCCTATGGGGTGAACCATGTCTAATCCTTTAAGGTTGTTGAATTGTTTTGAATATGAAAGAGTGAATGAATTACAAATCGGGGGCTAGCCCCAATAGTAATTCAGTTCAAGCACCCGAGGAATGCTAGATTCCTGAGTTCAGTTCTTCGTATAATTTATTTAAAGGTTTCCATGTTTTAGGAATGAGAGGGTGAATAAACCACATTGCGTGGGGCTAGCCCAGTAGTGATTTAATTCAAGAACGTGCGGAGTGCTAGACTCCGGAGTTCAGTTACTCGTTATTTGATTTGTGAATTAAGACACGATTGTTTTGAAAACGAAAGAGCGAATGAATTACAAATCGGGGGCTAGCCCTGACAGTAATTCAATTCAAAAACCCGAGGAATGTTGGATTCATGAGTTTAGTTCTTACGTTAATTAATTAGACGCGTAATGTCGTGCAGACGGCGATCTCATAGGTGACCGGCTTACATGTGTGCAAAATGTAAATGCGTGAATTGTTTACTTGGCGTTGGACCAAGGAGATTATTTTTAAGGTGATCGTATTTATTGTTATTTATTTAACAGCTTATGGCCAAAAAAATGCGAGAATAAATCATACAAGAGCAAATACGACATCAGATTTAGAATGAAGTGTGAAAGAGGTAAAACGAGTTTTTAGCTGTACCTAACGGAGGAGGTCCGTTGCCTCTTCAATGTGCACAAAATGAAACTCAAACATTACTTGTCAGAAACTTCGATCAATTTATCTAATCAATACTCAATCGCTTAGCAGCGAGAATCCACATCCAAGCTCGAAAGAAAAAGTGCTACCAAGAGAATCAGAAAAAGGTTAACAATAACTTAGTAAGAGAAGTCAAATTAAAGTTCTAATCAAAATTAATCAAACACTAATCTAAAATAAACTATTAACAATTATGATTAAGGATTTAATAAATAAAACAACAAAATACTAATCAAATTAAAATCCAACAAATAATCTAATAAATTTTTTATCCAGAATTAAACAAGTAATTAATCAAAATAATAATCGATAAATATTAATGGCAATCTGATAACACTAAATTTCACTGTATTTCTGACTCCGATTTCGCATGCATTCTTAGCTTTTATTGTTATTTTGTTATGTTATTACTTTGTTTTTCTTTATTTTCAGGTTTTCTGTGTAATCGGGGCTTAAATCGAGAATAGGAACGAAAAAGGAGTGGAAACGGTCGAAAACCAAGAAATTCAGCTTTTTACACTTACGGCATCCGCCATGGCTAGCGCCATGGGGTCTTCCATGACGTGGCCACATCTCAAGACCACTCCACAATTGCCAAGACCCATGATCCCCACTTTCTTCTTCCATATTGCTCTCATGGCGGGCGCCATGGCCTTGTGGCGGGCGCCACAAGGCAAAAGTGGTTCCCTCCACTTTTTAGTGGAGGGGGGCATCCTGGTCATTTCCCATTTAAGATTTTCCTATAAATAGGACTTTATAATTTTGTTTTTATGATCCAAACTTAGAATCTCTTAGGCATATATCAGTTTTAAAGCAGTTATCATTCCACATCAGGGTGTTAGTTGCACTCTCCTTAAAACCCTTATATTTAGTTGCCTTAGATACACACCATAACAACAGGTATGATAGATTGACACTTGGTCTCTATGGATTCGACAATCTTTTATATTACTCTAACATGTTCGTACACTTGCGAAAAACACGCATCAAGTTTTTGGCGCCGTTGTCGGGGACCAATTTCGTCAAATTTCATACCCTGTAGTTATACCGTTTAGACTAAGGTTGTTACCCACCTGTCAATGCGAAAGACTCGCAGTGTCGGAAGCTTAGTAGACCCTCTAGCTGAACCTGAACGTTACGCTCGCGCACGTTTGTTTTTCCATAGGAATAGGAGAGCTATGGCCGAAGATCAAAACCGGAGACCTCTTAAGGACTTCGCCCAACCATCTAACGAGGAACCTAGTTCCAGTATAGTAAACCCCGCTATCCCAGCCAATAATTTTGAACTTAAACCATCCCTGCTGCAATTAGTGCAACAGAGACAATTCGCAGGTCTTGCTACTGAGAACCTAAACCAACATTTAAAAAACTTTCTTCAGTTAGCAGACACCTTTAAAACCAATGGAGCTCCTCCTGAGGCGATACACTTAAGATTATTTCCCTTTTCCCTCAGAGATAAACCTCTATCATGGTTAGATTCCCTTCCACCCAATTCCATAACAACTTGGGAAGACCTTAGAAAATTTTTCCTTGCTAGATATTTTCCCCCAAGTAAGACCGCTCTTCTTCGAAACCTAATAACCAGATTTACCCAACACCAAGGAGAGTCGTTGTTCGAGGTCTAGGAGAGATATAAAGAGCTATTAAGAGCATGCCCACATCATGGCTTAGAGAATTGGCTAATAATTCAAACCTTCTATAATGGACTTCATTATAACACTAAGATGACCATCGACGCTGCCGCTGGTGGCGCACTGATGAACAAACCTTACCCTGAAGCTAGTGCCCTTATCAAAGACATGGCCCAAAACCATCAATCATGGGGAGTAGAACGAGCGACAGTGGAAAAGAAGGAAACCCAAGGAGGAATACATGAGCTAAGCTCTATGGACATGATGCAAGCTAAAATGGACGCGTTGGCCCTTAGAGTCGAACATATGTGTACAACCCCGAATACTGTAACCGCAGTTTCGCTGAGTTGTGAGATATGTGGGACGCAAGGACACCAATCCGCCGAATGCAATTTGTTAAATGAGACCGGCCCTAAGCAAGTGAACTACACCCAAGGAAACCCATTTTCAAACACATACAACCCTGGATGGAGGAATCACCCAAACTTCTCCTATAAAAATAATAATCCTATCCAAAATACCGCACCTCCGAGACAACAAGGTTACCAAGCTCCGAGAACAAATCAACCTATGCAACCTGTACCCCCAAGTCCGAGCCTTGAGAAAATTGTGGAAAATTTTATCACAGCTCAAACACAACAAAACAAAGAGTTCATGAACCAAAACGTCCATGTTAACAAACTAATTACCCAGTTAGGAACCAAGGTTGACCATATTATTACTCATAACAAGAAGCTTGAAACCCAGATCTCTCAGGTAGCTTTAAACCAAGCCCCTCATACTACATCTGGAGGACAGTTCCCTGGACAACCTCAACAAAACCCGAAAGGGCAAGCAAATGCCATTACTCTACGAAGTGGAACCGCTTATAAGGAACCTGCAAACCCTAGATTAAGTGAGCCCGAAACTTCTGAGAGAAATGAGGAGAAGGAACCAGAGGAATCTGAAAACCCGGAAAGTCAAGAAAAAGGAGAAGAACCTAAAAACAAAACCTATGTACCACCACCGCCATACAAACCACCAACACCATACCCTCAAAGACTAAAGAAAACCCAAATCGATAATCAGTATCAAAAATTCGTTAAGGTTATAGAAAAACTTCACATAGAAATCCCCTTTACAGAAGCCATCACCCAAATACCTTCTTACGCTAAGTTTCTCAAAGACATACTTACAAATAAACGTAGACTTGAAGATCCGAAACCCGTGGAATGCAATTCTATTTCCGAAAATAGGTTAGCAAAGAAAGATAAAGATCCCGGAAATTTCTCCATTCCTTGTATTTTGGGGAATCATGTCATGGAAAAAGCTTTTCTAGACTTAGGAGCTAGTGTGAGCTTAATGCCTTTAGCAGTTTGTGAGAGATTAAACTTGGGAGAATTACAACCTACTAAGATGTCACTTCAATTAGCCGATAGATCCGTTAAATACCATATAGGTATACTTGAAGACGTCCCTGTTAGGATAGGTCAGTTGTTTATACCTACTGATTTTGTTGTCATGGACATTAAAGAAGATGACGACATACCAATCCTCCTAGGTAGACCGTTCTTATCAACTGTTGGGGCCGTAATAGATGTTAAGAAAGGGAAAATAACCTTTGAGGTAGGTGACGAGAAGATAGAATTTGTCCTTTCGAAATTTCTTATGGCACCTATAATAGGAGATGCTTGTTATGCCTTAGATATCATTGATGAATGCATTAGGGAATTAGAACAAGAAGAAGAAACTGAATCTATAAAATTGCCATCAACCCTTATTTGGGAAGATGACAGTTATAAAAAACCCTACATTGATGATAACCTTCACGAATGTTTATTTCTTACCCCAGATCCTATGCCTTGCCCTATAAAACCAACCGTAAAACTTAAGGAACTGCCTAAAAAGCTGAGATATGAATTTCTTGATGAAGAAATGAACCGTCCAGTTATAGTCAGTGCTACCTTAGACCAAGAGGAAACAAACCAATTATTAGATGTTTTACGACGGTACCCCTCAGCCTTAGGATATAAGATCTCAGATCTAAAAGAAATAAGCCCATCTGTATGCATGCATCGGATTTTGCTTTCCAGAGAACACCAATGAAGAATAAATCCTATGATGAGTGAAGTAGTTAAGATTGAAGTTCTTAAGTTACTAGAGGCAGGTATAATATATCAGATCTCGGACAGTAAATGGGTGAGTCCTGTGCATGTAGTACCTAAAAAGGGAGGCATCACGGTAGTGCAAAACGAGAAGGGTGAACCTGTAGCAAAACGAACTGATGGAGGTTGGCGTATGTGCATAGACTATAGAAAATTAAATAAAGCAACTAGGAAGGACCATTTCCCATTACCATTCATAGACCAAATGTTGGAGCGCCTAGCCAGACACTCTTACTTTTGTTACCTAGATGGATATTCAGGATTCTTCCAAATACCTATTCACCCCGAAGATCAAGAAAAAACTACCTTTACATGCCCAGTTGGAACTTTTGCCTATAGAAGAATGCCTTTTGGACTCGGTAATGCCCCTGCCACTTTCCAACGCTGCATGATGTCTATCTTTGCAGACTATTTAGATGGAATCATGGAAGTATTTATGGACGATTTCTCAGTTTGTGGATCTGATTTCAAAAATTGTCTTATCAACCTTGAGAAAATCTTGGAAAGATGTGTGGAGGTAAACCTTGTGCTAAATTGGGAAAAATGTCATTTCATGGTCACCGAAGGGATTGTTTTAGGACATATAGTTTCCGAAAAAGGCATAGATGTAGATAAAGCTAAAATAGAAGTCATAGAGAATCTAAAACCGCCGAAGACTATCAGGGAGATAAGAAGTTTTCTTGGACATGCCGGATTTTACCGACGTTTTATCAAGGACTTCTCCAAAATAACAAAGCCCTTAACTGGTCTTTTAATGAAAGATGATGAATTCATCTTCGATGAAAAATATACTGAAGCATTTAACCTATTAAAGCAAGCTCTGATTTCAGCACCTATAATGAAACCCCCTGATTGGTCAGAACCGTTTGAGATAATGTGTGACGCTAGTGACTACGCTGTAGGAGCCATTCTAGGTCAGAGAAAAGATAAAAAGTTACACGTAATTTATTATGCCAGTAGAACCCTAGACGCTGCACAACTCAACTACGCAACAACCGAAAAAGAGCTTCTAGTTGTAGTTTTCGCCATAGACAAATTTAGATCTTATCTAGTAGGAGCCAAAATTATAGTTTACACCGACCATGCTGCCATTCGTTACTTACTAAGTAAAAAGGATGCCAAACCTAGGTTACTTCGATGGATTCTATTACTGCAAGAGTTTGATTTAGATATCCGTGATAAGAAAGGCATAGATAATGTAGTAACTGATCACCTTTCTAGGCTAGAATACCTGAAACCTGACTCAGTACCCATAACTGACAATTTTGCCTATGATAGACTGATAGCCCAACTAGAAACTATTGAAGATGATAACCCAGACCCATATGAGCATTCTCATAAATCCTTAGTTGTAAGTAATGTACCTTGGTATGCAGACTTTGTTAATTATCTAGCCGCTGACATCATACCCCCTGATCTAAATTACCACTGGAAGAAGAAGTTCTACAGTGATGTGAGAAACTTCTATTGGGACGAACCATTTCTTTTCAAGAGAGGTAAAGATGGCATTTTCCGCCGTTGTGTTCCAGAAGAAGAGGTACATAATATAATTGAGCATTGTCACTCTGCACCTCATGGTGGACATCCAAGCACATCTAAGACATATGCCAAGATTCTTCAAGCTGGCATATTCTGGCCTACTATGTGGCGTGATGTCCATGCTTTCATTGTCAAGTGTGACAGATGCCAACGCACATGAAATATTTCAAGACATAATGAAATGCCTCTAAGAAATATCCAAGAAGTAGAACTCTTCGACGTATGGGGTATAGACTTTATGGGACCATTCCCACCATCTTTAGGAAATCAGTACATCTTAGTAGCTGTTGACTACGTGTCTAAATGGATTGAAGTTATCGCTGCACCCACAAATGACACCAGAGTAGTCATCAAATTGTTTAAAAACTATATATTTCCCAGGTTTGGAACCCCCCGTTTAGTCATAAGTGATGGAGGATCACACTTCATATCGAGAATATTTGATAAACTTTTAAGCAAGTATGGAGTTAAGCATAGAGTAGCAACACCATACCACCCACAGACCAATGGACAAGTGGAAGTATCTAATAGGGAGATCAAACAAATTCTTGAGAAGACTGTCTCTATATCTAGAAAAGATTGGTCGCAGAAACTTCAAGAAGCATTATAGGCCCTTAAAACTGCTTTCAAAACCCCTATAGGAACAACCCCTTATCAACTGGTCTATGGAAAATCATGTCACTTACCTTTTGAGTTGGAGCATAAGGCATATTGGGCCATCAAAACTTTGAATTTGGATTACTTGACTGTTGGTGAAAAACGTATCCTTGATATCCACAAATTAGAAGAGCTCAGACAATCTGCCTACGCAAATGCCATCATATACAAAGAAAGAACAGATGCTTGGCATGACAAAAGAATCATAAGGAAAGACTTCAAAATAGGCGATCTTTTTCTCCTGTTCGATTCTAGGTTATGACTTTTTCTAGGGAAGCTTCGTTCGAGATGGACTGGCCCTTTCGAAGTATCTAAGATTCTAAGATCTGGTGCTATCGAAATCAAGAACCAAGCATATAGATCGTTCATCGTCAATGGACAGAGGTTGAAGCCCTACGAAGGAGGTAACATCCCAACAACATACACCTGCCATACTCTGAGTGATCCACCATATCCTTCAAATGATGTATAAAATCTGGTCGTTGAGCTAATGACGTTAAACAAGCGCTGCATGGGAGGCAACCCATGGTTTTCTTATTTACGTACTTTTTATTTATTTTTCCTTTATTTTAATTTGTTTACTTTGTTATTCTGTCAGGACTAACGATTGAATGTTTTATGTGATTTCAGGACTTGTTTGCTAACCTTGTGCAGAATGCAGAACCCTGATTACATGCATGTGGCCTTTAGAGACGACACACAAAGAGAGCGTTACTATATCCACGTGAGACGCCCTATGGCACCTACCAGGTACCTAGACCAAGATTGCATGGATTCCTTGGGGATAGAGCCAAGCGTCGGATTCTTATGCCACCAACTCCAGTGGGACCAGTTTGACGATATGAACAACACTTACAGGAACTTGACTCTAGAGTTCCTCAGCTCGTTTCATTATGACCCATGGGTTGGCCCCGATGGACATGTTGTTTTCAGGTTGTTCGGGATTGACTACTCCTTCTCTCACAAAGAGTTTGGTGATTTACTAGGTTTTCAGACTACTCCTGATGCTATTCCAGAGACACCGATGGGGTATTTTATGAGCAGAGAAGTGGAAAAGTTTTGGTCTAACATCTCAGGTGGAGGCAACCAAGATCCTTCCACTCAGTTTTCTCAGGTAATCCACAACCCTGCGTTAAGGTACTTCCAGATGATTCTAGCACACTCTTTCCTCGGTTTGCCAGATACAGAGACTCTGCTGAGTGAAGAGGAAATTTTCCTACTATTTTGTGCGACTCAGTCACGCCCAGTTGCTTGTGGCAACTTCCTGTTGAAGGGCTTTGCCAGTGTCGCCAGATCATCTGTAGGCATTATACATGTCGGTGGGATTGTTACACAGATAGCTACTGCATTGGGTTTGTCTCGCAAATTATTGCACCTCAGGACCTTCTGCTGCTACACCACCCTGGATGTTGACTTTTGTCTTGACAGAGGACTGATGAGGAGGGCCTTTTTTGAGCCCAACACGTTTAGATTACTGATCGACGGTGAAGTGATACATTTCTTTACATTACCAGACCCGCTGATGACCAGTGTCCACGACCCTGCTAATTGGAGCTATCTCCCGCCGCTGAGTACACTCCTACACCTCTTTCTCCCTGAATCACTGTTATGTCTAACAATATGTCTTTGCAGCCGCCTGATCTACAAACTCAGATTTATGAGCTCTGCAAAGAGACTGCCCTGCTCAAGCAGGAAGTAGTGGACTTGGAATTACAGATCCAGGTATCTGATCTCACTCATGCCTCAGAGGCCGATGCTCTATATCAGGAGATTGAAGAGTTTCGGAGGGAGATAGCTGAGATTCGTGGATCAAACCAGGAAGAGAAGCCTACCACATGATTCATTTTACACTGACATTATTACCCTAGTATTTAATTTCTTTTTCATACTTTATTTCATTTCTCGCATCTCCAGACATATCTTATATTATCGCATATATTATACTTTTTTTTCATGTACTTTGATTTTATCTTATATATTATTTCATGCACTAATCTCATTTTTTCTCTTTTCTTTAGTTTTATTTCATTTTATTTTTGTCGAATAAAGAAAAAATATATAAAGACAAAAATATTTTCATTTTTGTCTTCATAAAAAAAAATATGCAAGCTTCATGCCTTAGAAGAAAGAAGAAAACGCTATTCGCCCCCCCCCCCCCCCCCCCCGAAGACCAAAGGTACGCGAAGCCCACATGGGGTAGCTATCCCATTTGTTGCTTTACCTTGCAGTAGACGTACTGATGTACGTAATGAAAGGAACTGGACCTATGATCTAAATGCTCCACCTGTTTTGGGTCCAATTCCTCCTAATATTCCTGATGGGGAGGCACATGACACTGATGAAGAATATGATCGGAGAGAACAATCTCCCGTACCTCACATGTCCCCCCATCGTCCTTCACAGTCACACACCGCACCATCTTCCTCTAACCCTGTTGCAGGTGCTGCTCCTGGATTCTATGTCACTGAGGAGATGTGGCGTGATATGACAGCTAGAGAGGAAAGGCGAGACAACCTACTCTCTACTATTTCACAACAACTGACGAACAATATGAGCTTTATGCAACAATCGCGATCGGTATCGGATCGTGCCTACAGTAACGTTTGTCGTGCCTTGACCGACATCACATCAGAGCAGGCCCGTCAACGAGAAGTCAACCGCCGACAATACCAACTTATGGAGGCCATCACAGCAGGATGGCGAGGGCACCAGTGCTCCTCCGCAGTAGTTTCCCAGGTTACCCTCCTTATCTTATTTCGAAACATTGGGGACAATGTTCGATTTAAGTGTGGTAGGGGATTTTATTGCTTTCTGTCATTTCCTTTTCTAGTTATTTATTTTCTTTCTGTTATTTCCCTTTTCAGTAAGTTATCTAGTTTAACTTTTCTTAGATAATGCATGAGTCTGACAAGTCACCAGTATAGTGTATCTTTAGTACAGCCTCATTTTTTCCCATTTCCTTAGCCTTACCAAATTTTTTTAAAAAAGAAAACAATGTTGTTTCACATGTTTTTTGGGCTTTGAGATAGGTTTTGATTAGGATGTGGTGACTTAGGTCAACTTTTTGAAACATCAGTACCATTGCAGCACTATAGACCTCTTGAATATATGAATCACTCCTAAACCCCGCACCATGGCCTTTATTATCATTCAAAAAATTGTCCTAAGTAGTTTATTCTAACAGTCAGCTCCGGCCTAAGCATGCTCTACGTAGGGGGTCGATGAACATAAGTGAATGATCCAGTACTAATAAAAAAGAAAAAGGCAAACTCTGGGATAGGTGACCCTCACAAAGTCATTTAAACCGAAAAAAGAGAAGAAAAAAAATTTTGCCACAAAAAGAAAAAAATTGCAGTCACCTATTGTTAGTTGGTTCAGAGGTATCTGGCACTGAACTTGGTAGGGCGGAGTACGATCCGATCCCCCGCAGCTACATTTAGGCAAAAATAAAAACGGGTTTACACATGCTTATGTGCCAGAAACCTTATGTTATGGATCAGGATCACTAACCGGTCACTCTACTATGAAGCATGTACAAATAACGGGCTTAATGTGATTGCGCCTGAATGAAAAGGACCCAAAAAGAGATGAGAAGATAGGCCTAGGTATTGTGGGATGACATGGGGTGGTTAATATAGGATTGAAGTTTGTGTCTGTGTTATTATTGTCGCTCCCACCAAATGACACCAAGGTCAGAGGGGGTACAGACGCGAACGGTCGGCGAAAGGAGAACATGAAGATGAACTGAAAAGAGTCGCCAGCTGGGCATTTTTATCCCGAAGGAAAGGTAATGCTGCATAAACCTAGGAAGAAATGGATAAGACGGTTGCGAACCATAGAAACTGAGAAAGGGGGTTGGTTACAACCTGGGAAGGTATTAGCACCCAGATTGTCCGTCGTACTCGACGGGATCCATGCTTGAAAGTTTGTGTTTAAAGGGGTAGTGTCAGTGCTATTCTGTGTGCAAAATATGGAAAAGGATGTACAGGTGTCAGTGCAAAAGAGATGTGAAATGAATTGCTCAGGAATGCGGCTTAAAAGAATAATGCTGGGAAGAGGGGGAATATACAGAGACTTTTGTTCGATAATAGTTATGTTATGCCTACGTATCCTCTCGTGCAATGAGGAAGTCAGAACACCGTAGTTCGACTCAAAGAGACTGAAAGGTAAATTGGCTTGATGAACTGCTTACTTGTCTATGCTCAAGTGTATGACCTGTCTGGCTCAGGTGCAAACTGTCTTGCATCAGACGGAAGAAGCATGTTCTCGTTTATGAGTGAATGAGGTGAGAAAAGAATCCCGGAGGAGACGATTATTGTTGGTTTTTGAGGTTTTCAATCTTTTATTGCTTTTTGTGTTTATCATAAGAAAATGAGCTTAAGCCTAAACCAATGGTTAGTAAACTCATCACATCCTCCCTCTGATTAGGGGTAATGAGAATACCTTAAGTATGAAGTAAGCACCTCACACTTAATCACCATGATGTAGGATTAAGATCATTAACCTACTTGCAATTATTTAGATGTTTTCGGTGTTTTTGTTTAGTGTTAAGTAATGAGTTTAAGCCATAATCAAGGATTTAATGGACCCATTACACCATCCTAATAGAAGGATAATAGATGAGAACATTTAAGCTGAGGAAGATACCTCAACTTAATCCATGATTTGGGATTAACCTCATGACAAAAAAAAAGCCTTTATTAAAGTGGATTTTAGTTAATGGTAAGGTTAAGAAGTGAATTTTATGGTTTGTAAGACAACTTGAGGGGGACTTGTCCATTAACATTAGGGTTAGTCCTTCTTAACCAATTAAGGAAGAATTAGAACCCTAATGCAAGGCCCAAGTTACAAGTGTGATGTCTTGATACTTATTAAGTGAATTGATTAAAGGACTTAAACACATTAAGGGTTTAACACTTAGGATTAAAGTTATACACTCCATCCTAAGAGAAGGATGCAGGCATAAGCTTAATCACAAAGCCTTAAAGCCTTGAAGGTTTAGTCCCTGATTATGAGATGAGAGGAGAGACACAAAAGATGACACAAAGGTAAAACTAATGGGGGGACTAATCAAACCCTAATTTTTATCATGCTTGGGTGTTCCTAGGGTTTATGAGGCTTGCAAGAGATCTTCAAGGAAAGCCACCAAGGAAGAAGCAGATGAAAGGAGGAGAAGCAGAAGAAACAAGCTAACTTACTTCACTTAAGAAGATAAGTTACTTGAAGAAAGAAAGTGAGAGAGGAACATGAATGAGCAAGCTCACTCTAAGACAAATATAAAATGCAGCAATGGATGCATAAGGGAGATGAGAAAAGAATGTGAGAAATGAAGGCAAATTCATTTCTCAAAGTACTTACCACCTGAAAAGTTAGTAAAAGGAAATGAAAAGAAATGAATGCAAGGATGAAAACAAAAACCAGAAGCATGTTCATGAAGTTAATGATGCTAAGAGATGGTGCAAATGTATGTCAAGAGTCATGGATGATCATACAAGTGATGAGAATGCAAATGAAGCATGAAAGAGGCATGAAAGTTCATGAATGCTCATGGAATGTAATGAATGCATAACATGGTAAATGGATGAAGAAATGATCAAGAATGGTTCTAATGTGTCCTAGGATGTCTTATATGCCATGTGAATGCATAAAATGTCATGGCAAGTTCTTATATGCAAGCATATGCAAGATGTATGCAAAGGAAGATGAAAAATTAGGGTTTTCATACAATATGAGATGCAAAACTCAAAAATAGAAGCAAATGACAAGATAAAAAATTGAAAATGCAATCAAAAGAACCCTAACCCCATATGGTTTCATACCCCAAAGGAGAAGACCTAACTCTTAACCTAATGAAAGATATGATTTTTCTAAGTTAATTAGGGTTTTAAGGCACCTAAAGGGAAAAAAGGCAAATCAATTCAAAAAGGCAGAAGAAATTTGTGACAAAATTATGTTAGAAACTACATGTTAAATGAAGATCAATGCAAAAAGAACCATTGTCATACCATTCTTGGTTAGGCAGAAAATAATTCTTGAAGTTAGGGTTCTAAAATGTGAATTTTATGAACCCTAAATTCAAGAAAGTTATCAAAGATGGTTCAAAACCAAAAAGAAATTTGTGTGGATGGTATGACAATGTCTCTAAATGTTTAAAGATGCAATATGAATTTTTTAGGATATTTTAGAAACCTAAATGATATTTTAATTAATTAATTCTAATTAATTAATTCTAATTAATTAATTAAAATAAACATTTAAATGTTTTAAAATTGATTTTTTAATGCAAAAAATAAAAATAAAAATGTTTTCTGGTTAAGAAAATTATTTGAAATAAAAATGCAAAGGGAAAATATTTTTAGGATTTTCTAACTATTTTAAATAAATGATGCAAAATAAATGATAAAAAATGAAAATAAAAATGACTTAAGTGAAGGTATGCTGATCCAATGGCTGAAATTCAAATCTGGGGAAAGGGGTTTGTAGATGTTTAGAATTGGCAAACATTTTGACCAACAAGAAGTGTTGAACTTAGTTCAGGATGTCACACCAGATGTTTTGACATTATCAAACAGAGTATAAGTTAATGAACTTAGTTCAGGATGTCACACTAGATGTTGTGACATTGTATAAGTTAATGAATTAAGTTCAGACATCAGGATGTCACACCAGATGTTGTGACATCTCAAACCTGCTACCAGACTTAAATGATGCATAACATAACTGAATAAATTCAGGGAATTTATCTGGAATTAATTGTGAATGGATAAACAATACAAGGCGCATCTGTAGGGAGCTTAGTTATCTGATTTCAGTATAACAGAAGAACTACCTCACCTAGAATCAAGGAAGTAACAAACCCTAATTCAAGGTGATGACAACATGACTTATCAGGACTGGATAATCTACAGAAAGCCCAAAATCCAAGCATCTATTTAAGGAACAGAAACTCACAGAATAGAGTACGAAATTAAGAAGACTAAATAGGGTGTTTGTGTTTAATAGCAGGTTTTAGTTGTGTATCACTTTATGAGCTTTTAAGCAAAAAGTGTATTGTGTCTTGATTGAAACTGTGAAGTAAAATCAAGTTGTTGTGTTTGAAGTGTAACTTCAATTTTATTAAACATTGTAACATATCACTGTGTGATTGAGGGGGAGTGAGTTGGTACTCATATCTAAGTTGTGTCTTAGGTAGAAATTGCCTTGGGTAGATATTAAGTGAAGGATTAAACTGATTGGTTTAAGTCCAGAATTAATATTGCTTATATTGGATTTCCTTCCTGGCTTGGTAGCCCCCAGATGTAAGTGTGGAGATACACTGAACTGGGTTAACAATTTCCTGTGTTGTTTAATTTACCTGCACTTTA
Organism: Lathyrus aphaca; assembly: GCA_963966055.1. Classification (NCBI taxonomy): domain Eukaryota; kingdom Viridiplantae; phylum Streptophyta; class Magnoliopsida; order Fabales; family Fabaceae; genus Lathyrus; species Lathyrus aphaca. Next base: position 275,950,412 of record OZ014520.1, on the reverse strand, counting down.
AGTTTTGTTTAAATCTTCAAGTGTTTAAACATCTCATTCGACATCACGTAACTGATCCCAGAATTTCAATTGGCATCAGAGCAGGCACCCTTCCTGTTTAACTGGGTGAGATCTAGGGACTGCAAATTTTGGGAACATGGATAGAGATGTAGGATTTGTGAATAGACCACCTATATTGGATGGATCCAACTATGACTACTGGAAGCCAAGAATGGTAGCATTCTTAAAATCACTAGATAATAGGGCTTCGAAAGTAGTCAAAAAAGGATGGGAACACCATGTCCAAGACAACAAGGATGGGGCAAAAGTGTTGAAGCCTGAAGAAGAATGGAGCAAGGAGGAAGAAGATTCAGCACTTGGAAATTCCAAAGCCTTAAATGCCTTATTCAATGGCATTGATATGAACATATTCAGACTTGTGCATCACTGTGAGCTGGCCAAAGATGTTTGGGACACTCTCAAAACCACTCATGAAGGAATATCAAAGGTGAAGATGTAAAGACTTCAACTTCTCACCACCAAGTTTGAAAACTTGAGAATGAAGGAAGATGAGACAATTCATGAGTTTTACATGAACATCTTGGAAATAGCTAATACTTCTGGTGCTTTGGGAGAGAAGATGAGTGATGAAAAGCTGGTAAGAAAGATTCTCAGATCTTTACCAAAAAGATTTGACATGAAGGTTACTGCAATAGAAGAAGCTCAGGACATATGCACAATGAAGGTTGAAGAGCTCATTGGTTCCCTTCAAACATTTGAGATGGGAATGAATGATACAATTGTGAAGAAAAACAAAAGCATGGCCTTGGTTTCAAATACTGATAAAGAAGAAGAAAATCATGAAGCAGACCCTGAAGAAAATTTATCAGAAACAATTGCTATGCTTGGAAGACAATTCAACAAGATTCTCAAAAGAATGGATAGCAGGTCCAGACCAAGTGGAAGAAACTCAAACTCTTCTGAGAATAAAAGACCTTATGATTCTAATAGAAGGTCAAATTATGATGAGAAGACCAACCAAGGAAAAGGGATTCAATGTCATGGATGTGAAGGATATGGACACATCAGAAATGAATGCCCTACCTATCTAAAGAAGCAGAAGAAAGGTCTCTCTGTGACATGGTCAGATGAAGACTCAGGATGTGAATCAGAAGAAGAATCTGCAAAGCACATCACTGCTCTAGCTGGAGTATGTGAATCTAAAGGGGGATCCAGTGATGAGGAGCTGACTTTTGAAGAACTTAAAGAATCATACAAGATGTTGTGTAAAAGGAGCACTGAAGTATGCATGGAGAATATAAAGCAGAAGAAGCAGATTGAGGCATTAAAGGTTGAAAAGACAAGTAATCTAGAGATCATTGACACTTTGAAAAGTGAAGTAAGCCTTGTCAACTCCAAGTTGGAGCATATGTCCAAATCTGTCAGAATGCTGAACAGTAGCTCAAACACACTGGATGTCATTCTCAACAATAACAAGCACTCAGGGGATAGAACTGGGCTGGGATTTAATAAAGCTCAAAAGTTTGAGGCTAGCACCAGCAAAACAACTTCAAATCCCATAAAGTCAAACAAGATGTCCCAACATCATGAAAAGAACATGATGAAAAAGAAGTATCAAAGATGGAGATGCCATCATTGTGGAAGGTTTGGTCACATCAAACCCTTTTGCTACAAGTTGCATGGACATCCAAATTAGAGGTATCAGCAACCCCCTAAGCAGAAGACAGAGGTCACCCAAGAAAGTGCTGCATGGACATCAAAATCAAAGACATCAGCAACCCCCTAAGCAGAAAACAGAGGTCATCAAGAAAGTATGGATACCTAAAGCTAGTCTTCATGCTGATCAAAGCTACAAATACATGCCCAAGAACAAGTTCAACAAACAACCTTGGAGCTCTAAAGATGGACACTACACAGGGAAGAGGCAATAAAGGAAACCTCACAACAGGCAAAAATGGTCAAAGAAGGTTGTTGCCTATATAGCTCATACATCTCTCAGAGTATCAGCTAAGGAAGACTGGTACTTTGACAGTGGATGCTCAAGGCACATGACTGGATTGAAGAATATGCTGGTAGACTTAAAGTCACACTCATCTAGATATGTAACCTTTGGAGATGGAGCTAAAGGAGAAATCAAGGGAGTTGGGACTTTGGACTGCCCAGATGTACCAAGACTAGATGATGTGATGCTGGTAAAAGGATTGACTGCTAACTTGATCAGCATAAGTCAATTATGTGATCAAGGTTACAGTGTAAACTTTACCAAAACTGAATGCATAGTGTCTGATAAAGAACAGAAGGTTGTCATGAGAGGAGCCAGATCTAAAGACAACTGCTATATGTGGGAACCTCAAGATTTCAGTCTCACTTCAACTTGCTTCTTAGCCAAAGAAGAAGAAGTGAAGCTATGGCACCAAAGACTGCGTCATCTTCATCTCAGAGGAATAAAGAAGATCATATCTATGGAGGCTGTAAGAGGTATTCCAAGACTGAAGATTGATGAAGGAAAAGTATGTGGTGAATGTCAAATAGGCAAGCAAACCAAGATGTCACATCCAAAGCTCCAACATCTGACAACTTCCAAAGTTTTGGAATTATTGCATATGGATCTAATGGGACCAATGCAGGTTGAGAGTCTTGGTGGAAAAAGGTATGCCTATGTGGTGGTTGATGACTTTTCAAGATATACATGGATAAGTTTCATCAAAGAAAAGTCCGATGTGTTTGATGTATTCAAAGATCTATGCCAAAGAATACAAAGAGAAAAAGCAAGCTGTGTGGTCAGAATAAGAAGTGACCATGGAAAGGAGTTTGAGAATCAAAAATTCTCAGATTTCTGTTCTTCAGAAGGAATCAATCATGAGTATTCTTCTCCTATCACCCCTCAACAGAATGGGATTGTTGAGAGTAAAAATAGAACTATACAAGAGTCAGCAAGAGCTATGATTCATGCTAAAAAGTTACCACTGTACTTCTGGGCTGAAGCTATGAACACAACTTGTTACATTCACAATAGAGTCACTCTAAGAAAGGGAACCTTGTCCACCATCTATGAAGTCTGGAAGGGCAGAAAACCTACAATCAAGTACTTTCATGTGTTTGGAAGTAACTGTTACATTCTGGCTGATAGGGATCAAAGAAGGAAGATGGATCCTAAAAGTGATGAAGGGATTTTCCTTGGATACTCCATAAATAGCAGAGCCTATAGAGTATTTAACTCCAGAACCAAAGTTATAATGGAGTCAATAAATGTGATTATTGATGATGCCCCTGCAGATGTTGCAGATGATGTTGGAACATCTGCTGACAGTCAGATTGAAGCTGAAATAAAGAGTGATAATCCTGACTTCACTCAAACAGAGGCAAGGACAGAACAATCCAGCAAACCTCCCTCCATCAGAATCCAGAAGGATCATCCTAAAGATCTGATAATTGGTGATCCCAACAGTGGTGTAATCACTAGATCAAGAGAGATGATTTCAGGTTCTTGTTTTGTTTCAAAGATAGAACCTAAAAACATCAAGGAAGCTCTGAATGATAAGTACTGGATTTCTGCTATGCAAGAAGAATTAGGCCAGTTTACAAGGAATGAAGTGTGGGATCTTGTTCCTAGGCCTAATGACATAAATGTGATTGGCACTAAGTGGGTGTACAAGAACAAGTCAAATGAGCAGGGAGTTGTTACAAAGAACAAGGCTAGACTTGTAGCTCAAGGATTCACACAAATTAAAGGAGTAGACTTTGATGAAACCTTTGCACCAGTAGCAAGGCTTGAATCAATCAGACTACTTTTAGGAATTGCTGGTATACTGAAGTTCAAGCTATTTCAAATGGATGTTAAAAGTGCCTTTCTAAATGGATATCTTAATGAGGAGGTATATGTGGAGCAGCCTAAGGGATTTGTTGATCCAAGCTGTCCAGATCATGTATACAAACTAAGGAAGGCTCTTTATGGTCTGAAGCAAGCCCCAAGAGCATGGTATGAAAGATTGACCACTTTTCTCATAAAACAAGGGTACAGGAAAGGTGGAATAGACAAAACCTTGTTTGTGAAGGATGAAGAAGGAAATGTCATGATTGCTCAAATATATGTAGATGACATAGTCTTTGGTGGGATGTCAGACAGGATGGTTAAACATTTTGTCACTCAAATGGAATCTGAGTTTGAGATGAGCCTAGTAGGTGAACTAACCTACTTTCTTGGACTGCAAATCAAGCAGATGGAGGACTCCATGTTCATATCCTAAAGCAAGTATGCAAAGAACACTGTCAAGAAGTTTGGGATGGACAATGCAAGTCATAAAAGAACACCTGCCCCCACTCATTTAAAGTTGACAAAGGATGACAAGGGTGAGAATGTGGACCAAAGCTTATACAGAAGCATGATTGGAAGCCTATTATATCTGACTGTTAGCAGACCAGATATAGCTTTTGCAGTAGGTGTATGTGCAAGATATCAAGCTGAGCCAAAAGTAAGTCATCTAAACCAGGTTAAGAGGATTTTGAAATATGTCAATGGTACTTGTGATTATGGCATAATGTATTCTCATGGATGTGAACCAATTCTTACTAGCTTCTGTGATGCTGACTGGGCTGGAAGTGCTGATGATAGAAAGAGCACATCAGGAGGATGCTTCTTTCTAGGAAACAATTTGATTTCTTGGTTCAGTAAGAAACAAAATTGTGTATCCTTATCCACTGCTGAAGCTAAATATATTGCAGCTGGTAGCAATTGTTCACAGTTGGTTTAGATGAAGCAAATGCTCACAGAATACAATGTCCCACAAGATGTCATGACATTGTACTATGACAATTTAAGTGCTATTAACATATCAAAGAATCCTATCCAACATAGCAGGACCAAGCACATTGATATCAGGCATCATTTCATTAGAGATCTTGTGGAAGAGAAGGTGATCTCATTAGAACATGTAGCCACAGATCTGCAATTGGCTGATATATTTACTAAAGCTTTGGATTCTACCCAATTTGAAAACCTAAGGGGCAAATTGGGAATCTGCTTATGTGAAATATAGCAGTTATGGAGAAGTGCCAACATGTCCTATGACATCGTGTGGCATGATCACCAGATGGCAGCACCAGTCTGGTCACTAACTCTGTATATTCCACTTTTTAGAATTCCACCAGTAACGGATTTTATAAAAGCTCAAGCTTGTTCTCAGCTCTTCATCTCCTCACTATCTCCTCAAAACAAATTGCATGCTAAAGCTGATTTTCTGAGCTCATCAAAATCAATCAAACCTAAACTCTTCTTTCACTACATTCTCAAAATGTCTCAACATCAAAACCCTAACCTCACTGATGAAAACCTCAACCAAGAAGATGTGGTGCATGCAACCCCAATCTCTATGGTACCAATGGATACTACTCCCATAGACGAAATCAGAGGAAGTGTCCCTCTTGCTCAAAAACCTAGAACTCCAAATGTGAGAAGAGCAAAGGAACTTGTGTTCAGCAAAAGCAAAGGGATTCCTTCTTCCTCAAACACCACCCCCAAAGCCTCTGAATATGTGGATGCATCCATCAAGCATCTTGTTAATAGGATTTTATCTGAACAAAGAGTAGTGCGTGGGGTATCTGTTCCCCTAAACACCATGCCTGCTCCACAAGAAGAACAGAGCAATCAGGCTGAAGAGGACACTCCTGCTCAACAGGATGTCCCAATAAATGTTGAAACATCTGAGGAACATAACAAGGGCTCAACTGATGATGATGATGAAGCCACTGATGACCAAGCTTCTGCTGATCCACCTGCTGAGAAGGAGACCTCCCCACCTCCTCCTGTTGAAGCCATAGATGATGACTCTGACACAGAGATCATTGCATCTGTTGACCCTAGCATAGCCAAAAGGCTTAGGTCTAGGAAGGAGAAGAAGACTGCAGGACATGCAACTCCTGAAAAGAAACATCCTACTCCAAAGAAAGACAAGGTCAAAGTGTCATTTGGACCTACCAAGCAATGGAGCAAAGTGAGTACCCAAAAGAGGAAAGCTGCTACTCCACCTAATTCAGATGTTGAGGAGGATGTCCCAACATCCCAACCAAGGAAGAAGCCAGCTCCTCCCAGGTCTACCTCTGCTGTTCCAGAAGCTCCTCTGGACAATGTGTCATTCCATCATGTGTCAAGTGTGAGCAAATGGAAATATGTCTACCAAAGAAGGGTGGCACTGGAAAGAGAGCTGGGCAGCAATGCACTGGAGTGCACTGAGGTAATAGACCTAATATCCTCTGCTGGTTTATTCAAGACAGTTTCAAATTTTTCACCCTGCTATGAGCTGCTGGTCAAGGAGTTCATTGTCAACCTGCAAGAAGACTGTGCTGATGGAAAGTCAGAAGAATTCAGAAAGGTTTATGTAAGAGGGAGATGTGTGGAATTCTCTCCTAGGGTTATAAATCATTAACTAGGGAGAGAATCTGATGGGCCTAATGAGCTGGGGAAGACTGACAACCAAGTTTGCAAGGTCATCACTGCCAACTGTCGCTCCCGATAGATGGGACCAGGCCCAGATAAAGGTACAGACGCGAACGGTCGGCGAGAGGGACAATGAGAACACACAGCCGTGAACTCACTGGAGAAGAAAAGAGTCGCCAGCTAGGCATTTTTATCCCGGAGGAAAGGCAATGCTGCATAGACCTAGAAAAAGATGGATAAGACGGTTGCGAACCAGAGAGACTGAGAAAGGGGGTTGGTTACAACCTGGGAAGGTATTAGCACCCAGATTGTCCGCCGTACTCGACGGGATCCACACTTAAAAGATTTGTGTTTTAAAGGGGTAGTGTCAGTGCAATTTGTGTATAAATGAGCTGGAAAAGAATGTACAGGTGTCAGTGTAAAAGAAGTGAAGTGTGATATATATAGTGTCAGTGTAAGGAATAAGAATGAATTGCTCAAGAATATGAGGCTAAGAGAATGAAGCTGAAAGAGGGGAAATATACAGAGACTTTTGTTCGATAACTGTTAAGTTATGCCTACGTATCCTCTCGTGCAATGAGGAAGTCAGAACACCGTAGTTCGACCCAAAGAGACTGAAAGATGAATTGACTTGTGAACTGCTTACTTGTCCATGCTCAAGTGTATGACCTGTCTGGCTCAGGTGCAAACTGTCTTGCATTAGACGGAAGAAGCAAGTTCTCGTTTATGAGTGAACAAGATGAGAAAAGAATCCCGAAGGAGACGATTATTGTTTGTTTTTGTTTTTTCAGTCTTTTATTACTTTTGAAAGTTTGTCATAAGTTAATGAGCTTAAGCCTAAACCAGTGGATTTAGTAAACTCATCACATCTTCCCTCTGATTAGGGGTAATGAGAATACCTTAAGTGTGAAGTCAGCTTCTCACACTTAATCACCTTTGGTATAGGATTAAGGTCATTGACCTACTTGTGATTATTTAGATGCTTTTGTTGTTTTTGTTTAGTGTTAAGTAATGAGGTTAAGCCATAATCAAGGATTAAACAGACTCATTACACCATCCTAATAGAAGGATAATAGATGAGAATGTTTAAGCTGAGGAAAGCTCCTCAACTTAATCCATGATTAGGGATTAAACTCATGACAAAACAAGCCTTTATTAAGCGGATTTTATTTAATGATATGATGAAGAAGTGAGTTTTATGATTTGTAAGACAACTTGAGGGGGACTTGTCCATTAACACTAGGGTTAGTCCTTCTTGACCAATTAAGGAAGAATTAGAACCCTAATGCAAGGCCCAAGTTACAAGTGTGATGTCTTGATGATTATTAAGTGGATTGATTAAGAGATTTAAACACATTAAGGGTTTAACACTTAGGATTAAAGTTACACACTCCATCCTAAGAGAAGGATGCAGGCATAAGCTTAATCACAAAGCCTTAAAGCCTTTAGGGTTTAGTCCCTGATTATGAGGTGAGAAGAGAAGACTCAAAAGAGACACAAAGGTAAAACTAAGAAGGGGGACTAATCAAAACCCTAATCATTGTCATGCTGGGTTGTTCCTAAGGTTTGTGAGGTTTGCAAGAACAATCTTCAATGGAACCACCAGGAAGCAGATGAACAGGATCAAGAGAAGCAAAGTGACTTGCTTCATTCAAGAAGTCAAGTCACTTGGAGAAAGAAAGTGGGAAGGAGAAGAATGAGCAAGCTCAAACTCACACACATATATAGAATGCAGCAAGGGTGCAAGAGAGATGAAAAGAAAAGTCATGAGAAGTGAAGGCAAATTCACTTCTCAACATCACTTACCACCTGAAAAGTTAGTGAGAAAGATGCAATGCAAAGCAAGATGAGATGAAATGACATGATGAGAAACAAAACCAGAAGCATACATATGATGAAAATGATGTTATGAGATGCTACAAACATGAGGCAAGGCATGGAGATGTTCATACAAGTTCATGAATGCAAATGAAGCAAGTTAGGAACCATGAACATACATGAAAAGTTATGAAGCATACATGGCATACAACATGGCAAACACATGATGCAATGATCAAACATGATTTCTATATGTCTTATGATGTCACATGAATCAAATGGATGCATAAAATGCTAAGGCAAGTCATGCTATGCAAGAGAATGCAAGAGGTATGCAAATGAAAGTTCAAATTAGGGTTTATGAATCAAACAATCAAACAAAAACCAAAAACAGAAGCAAACCCTAAGATAAAAAATGGAAAATGCCACACAAAGTATCCCTAACCCTATACTAAACCAATGTCCACAGGAGAGGTCTCAACTCTTAACCAACCTCAAGTTATGAATTTTACAAGTTATTAGGGTTTTTAGGGCTCCTAAATAAAAGAAATGCCAAACAAATTGAAAAATGAGGAAACAAATCATGGCCATTTAATCCTAGAAACTACATGCTAAACACAATGCAATGCAAAAAGAATCAATGTCCAACTCTTCATAGATAGGCAGAAATGATTTTTTGAACTTATGATCAAAATAATGCACAAAAAATGATTTAATTCAATGAAAAATTCTCAAAATGCATCAAGATCAAAAAATAAATTTGGTTTGAAGGTTGGACAATGTTTCTAAATGTCTTAGAACATTTCATGAATTTTTTGGCGATTTTTAAATACCTAAAGGTATTTTTAATAAATTAATTTCCATTAATCAATTAAAAATAATCTTTTAAATATTTAAAAATACTTTTTTTAATGATAAAAAATAAAATGAAAATATTTTTGTGTCATAAAAATTATTAAAACCCATGAAAAAAAGTTTCATGATTTTTAGACATTTTTTACTATTTTTAATAAATTATGCAAAACAAATGAAAAGAAAATGAAAATAAATGAATTTTAAATGAAAGTCAACAGAAGGAAGGGCCAGGATGAAGTCTGGGTTTGAAATGCTTGACCGCGCGCGCTATCCAAGGGTCCAGGTTGTTTCTGAGTTAATTAATTTAATTACTAATTAATTAAACTAATAAAATGAATTAGGGCTAATTGAATGCATCTGGGCCTTCCATTCGCGCGGGGAGTCAACTAAGTCAACCAAATCCAACGCCCAGAATTCAAATGGGAATTAATTACAGGATTAGGGCACAAATGACTTTCAGGTGGCCGGAGAAGACTTCCGGTCGTCTTCTCCGGCCAGCATCCCCCCTGAGAATCCCCAAAACTCCAAAAACCTAACTAAAATGAAATCTAAAAACTGGGAAATGATCCCCACCCACTCACGAACCAAAACCCCTTATCAAAACAAATTTATATTTCCTAACAAGGCTGAATCGAAACAAATAAGAACTAGGGCACAAAAGTTTCAGAGAGCAATTAAATTCTCATTCCATCACCATTTGCAAAACCAAAGGCATATTCATGATCAGGAAGACATATAGAACAAGTTTAGAACATAAAAAATGATTTCTGGAAAAATATTTCTTGAGCTACCTGAGATTCGAAGCTTTCACTTCAGCCACTTTCTGACCACTCCCTTCAGTGCAATCCACTCCACTTGGTCCCCAGATGATCCTTGAATGCTTAGGAAGAGTTTATGTTGGCTGGATAAGGAGTTTGACAAGCTTCTGCTCAAGCTCAGTTGGAAATGGCAATGGTGATTCAGGTAGTTTCAGGCCAATGTAGGTGGTTGTTTGTGGTCCAGATGATGAGTGGAGAAGGTTTATGGAGTTTGTTTTGATGTTGGTGAGCTGTGGAGAGAGTTTCGAATGAAACTGCAGGTGGGAGTGAAAATGGTGCAGTGAGGTTACAGCTTGTTTCAGGCCTGGTTCTTGGCTGGTTTCTTCTCAATGAATCATGGTGAGATGCTTGGTGAAAATGATTTGGATGTTTTATGGCTGGGCAGAGAGATTCGAAGCTATTTGCAAAATGGGGTGAGTTTGTATATGTGATTGTGTGAAGTGTTTCAGCCTTGCTTGATGTATGAAATGTCTTGCTCTTGGATAGTATATTTTAATCCAAGTGGCCAGAGGATGTGACATGGCCTGTGGTGATTGGGATGTTTGCTTTTGCCAAAAGTCAACTTTTTGTGTAAGGAAAGTATGGCTTGGTTCTAGGCTAGTACAAGGCATGGTTCTGGTGCAGCAAGATGAGGTGAGAGGGCTAGCAAGGTGCAGCATCCAATGCATCAAGTTGGTGAAGTGTGATGAGTGGTTTTGCAAGTTGTTGCTTTTTGAAACTTCATGAGAAATGCCTTGTTACACAAACCATACACATGTGATTTTTGGTTCAATTCTGATTTTTAAGTCACATAGAATGTTTATGTCATGGTTTGAAGTGAATTAGAAGTTACAAATGGCATTGGTGCATGATTTTGCAAAATTCACATTTGGTGCACATCTTGAAAATCAATGATTTTTGCCAACTTTGTCACACCATAACTTTTGATCCAAGAAGAATTTGATCATGTTCTTGTACTTTTTGAAAAGGGAAAAATGTAATCTACAACTTTCATGACCAAAGTTTTTCCATTTGAAGCATTTTTGGATCAAGAATCAAGGCTTGAAAAATGACCTAAAATGAAGCATTCTTGAAAAATCAACTATGCGCAAAAAGTCAACACTTGCAAAAACTCCAAATTCTTGATTTTTGTGGACTTCAACCTTCTTCCATGATCAAATAAAGATCATATATACTCAAAATGATGAAGATCACCCATTGGTTGGGTCATTGGGGGCCTCAGATGCCCTGATTTTACACTGACTTGCTTGAAAAGTCAACCCTTGATCAGATGACTTCCCCATGGAATTTCTTCATGAAACTTGATATGCATACTCCCTATACCATATAGAGACCAATGGAAACAAGAATGACCAAGAATTTTGAGGTTATGGCCTCTGAAACCAAAACCCTAATTTTAGGTCAACTGTGCAGTCAAACTTGGCTCTGCATCCATACCAAACTCAGTTCTTGTGATTCTTTGGAATTTTTGACTTTGAGAGGATGTAATATGATATAAGAACACACATGGACCCCTTTGAAGTGATTGTTGACCTTTGGAATGGCTCAAAAAGCCCTTTTGATTGCTCAGATCACAAACCCTAGGTGCAGATGACCTAGAACCAATGCAGTGGATCAAAATGTGATATGTGATGATATGATTGTGTTTATGCATATGAGAAGATCATAGGCCATGGTGTGAATGGGTGAGGGCAAATTTGGGGTGTTTACAGCTGCCCCTATTCAAGCATGAGTTAGCTGTGCAAGTTGTAAGCAGCGGCTTAACATGCAAGCGAGATAACTTGTGGTTGAATACCAAAGACAGTCCAAAATTTGCACTCACAGAATGAAGAAGAAAAGGGATATAGCTTGTAAAATAAAATAAAGTACATTGTAAAGTGTGGGCGATAGAGCAATGACGGGGACGACCGACATGCTGGGGGATAAAAGGTAAAGCCAAGACGGGGACGGCCGACTAGCTGAGGAAAATAAGATTATGATGGGGACGGCCATCAAGATAAAGTAAGATTCTCTGGGAATTAATGAAACATGACGGGGACGGCCATCAAGTTCATAAAGCAAAGTAACCAACGATGGGGACGGCCATCGGGCTAAAAGGAAAAGGGACCACGACGGGGACGGCCATCGGGTTAAAGAATAAATGAAATGAACAGATGATGGGGTACGGCCATCAAAGGTGAAGGACGATCACCTAGCAGGGGACGGCTGCTCTGTTGGGAATAAAAGAAATATGATGGGGACGGCCATCAAAGGTGGAGGACGACCACCTGGCAGGGTACGGCTGCCGAAAATATCAACGATGGGGACGACCATCGGATAAAAGGTCAACGATGGGGACGGCCATCGGACGAGCATGATGGAGGACGACCATCAAGAGGTGGAGGACGACCACCTAGCAATGGACGGCTGCTCTCAGGGTTTATCATGACATAGGACGAATGCCAGATAACCAAAATCAACAATGGGGACGGCCATTGGATAAGGTGATGAAGGACGATCATCAGGAGGTGGAGGACGACCACCTAGCAGGGGACGACTGCTAAAAAAAACAACGATGGGGACGGCCATCGGATGAGCGTGATGGAGGACGACCATCAAGAGGTGGAGGACGACCACCTAGCAGGGTACGGCTGCTCTCAGGGTTTATCATAACACAGGACGAGTGTCAGATAAAAAGAAAATGCTGTTTGTTGTCGATCTACTGGGGAATAGTAAACACGGACGAGTGTTTACATCCAAGAAACAAGAGGTATAAGTGTTTGGTATTTGTGTATAGATTAAAGATGCGGACGAGCATCCTTAAGACTACGATACGGACGAGTATCGGGTAGAAACAAATACTGACGCGTGTTCAAAGATGATGATACAGACGAGTATCAACTGGTTAACAGAGAACACGGACGAGTGTTGAATCTGAGAGGACTTTTCTGGGGAATAGTAGACACAGACGAGTGTCTATATTCAAGAAGACAAAAAGTGTTTGACACAGTGTATGGATTAAAGATGCGAACGATCATCCTTAAGACTATGATACGGACGAGTATCATGTAGAAACAAATACTGGACGCATATTCTGAGATGATGGTACGGACGAGTACCAACTGGTTAACAAAGAACATGAACCAAAGTCGAATCTGTGGGGATGTAACTGGTATATACAAGATACGGACGAGTATCTGTATAAGTATGAGTAGTATGAGTAGTATTGTATAAATGAGTGTTTATCTGCTGGGGAGGGTGACACGGACGAGTGTCAAAGTATAATAATATTAACAAGTACATGGGTTGTAAAAGTATAAGCGACTGCGCTGGGGATATGACACGGACGGGTGTCAGGAAAGTGTATATAGGTATATGTGAGTGCAAAGAGGACGTCTTTGGCTTTCTGCTGGGGTATGACACGGACGGGTGTCAGGAAGTATCTGTAATACGGGTGATATTGTTGTAAGGAGTGTTCAGGCGGCTTTACTGGGGAAAGATGACACGGACGGGTGTCAAAAGGTGTATATACTGGTGTTTGATTTGTGAGGCAGCTGCTTTTGCTGGGACTCTGGTGGATTTTTTTTTGTACGTTGATGGACTGTCATTATTCACAAGTGTTGGTTCATAACATGGCTTATGATTATGCTATGAGTTGGATTTTTTTGCCGTAATGCTCCGTGTTAAAACGGAATGCTACGCTTTGTGGGTGAATATGATGTGAATGTTATGATTGTGCAAAGATACCAAACCGGGATCCGGGTCCCGTTGCTGCGAAGATCTTCGATCGATCTGTATGAAGTGGACATCCCAGCTGGGGATAAGATCACTAGTAGACCTGGTGAGATGTATCTGCTTGGGGATACAGGTCACTGATTGACATATCCCTGCAATGGGGGACCCAGCTGGGGGGTGTAGAAGTCTTCTGTACTCTGTTGTGATCTTCATGCATTGCTCTTCTGAATAGAGGCTGAGACTCTGTGGGGAGATGGTTCCCTGACTTTGTACTCGGCTGAGGATGACAACTCGGCTGGGGAGAAGGAGAGATCATTGAGAGACCTCCCTAGGGATTCTGTTGAAGGGGATCCTTGACTCAGCCGGGGATATAGGCATCTTCGGTGATACCTGCCCATTTTGATGAGGAGGAGTAATAAGTGGCAAACTCAGCTGGGAGGAGTCATGAAAGGCAACTCAGCTGGGGAGAGAGCACTTTGGGTGCTAAAATTGAGTGTTGGTTTGCCAACTTGCTGGGATAAAGTTTTCATACCCCAAGTTGCGTTCTGGACACCTGCAATCCTGAAAAAGATAGAGAAACGCACAAGATAATCCTGAGGTATCCTTCACTGGATTCCGTCATAGGAGTTTAGATACTTCTGAGAGTAGGCATATTTCCTGCAAGCATGTTTTTATTTGAAAATAAATATCTGTATTTTATGCAATCAGTTTCTTTTTAGACATCAGACATTTTTGCAAATAAATGAAAATGTACAAAACGAGACATGACTGAAAATCTGATTTTATTAACTCATATGCCCTGAATTGGCGAGATACAGTCAAAGAAACAAATCCCCTGGAATGAGGAGATCGTTACAAATTGAGAAATAAAGTGCTGGCAATGTTGACGACGCTTTAAGGAGCTTCCTCTTCTGCTATGACTCGTATGACAATGACGTTCTTCTCGTCTTGCTTTCTGAAGAGGGCTGATTCTGATTGAAGCTTGATTCTGTTGAAGCTTTCCAAGTTGTAAGTGATACAGACGAATTTAGAGTGCAGTTGTTCGCTTATTCCCTTATTTTGCATGGATCGCCCTCTCGGGTTTTCGATCCATTGGGGTACCCATTTTTGCCTGAGCTGTCCAATGCGGCTTTTCAACTCAGCGGGTGTACATTTTTTGTTTATTTTCCCTTACTTTTGCCCGAGCCTTTTATTCTGTTTTTGACTCGCCGGGATGCCCTATTTTTGCCTGGACTTACATTCTGTTTTTATGTCCAGCGGGTCATTTTATGCGAAGTATTTTTAAACTGCATCTGAATTCACAGGGGATGGGAAATCTTCGCCATCCATGGTGCTGAGCATCAGTGCTCCACCAGAGAAAACTTTCTTTACCACAAATGGTCCTTCGTAATTTGGAGTCCACTTGCCCCTGTGGTCTATATGAGGAGGGAGGATTCTTTTCAGCACAAGATCTCCTACCCGGTACTCTCGGTGCCTGACTTTCTGATCGAAGGCTTTCTTCATTCTTTTCTGATACAACTGCCCGTGGCAGACTGCAGCCAATCTTTTCTCTTCGATCAGACTCAGTTGTTCGAATCGGGATCGGACCCATTCTGCTTCGTTCAGTTTAACATCCATTAGTACCCGTAGAGAGGGTAATTCAACTTCAACCGGTAGGACTGCTTCCATACCATACACAAGCTGATACGGTGTTGCCCCAGTGGATGTTCTGATTGACGTGCGGTACCCATGCAAGGCAAACGGTAGCATTTCATGCCAGTCTTTGTAGGTGACTACCATCTTCTGCACAATCTTCTTGATATTTTTATTTGCTGCCTCAACAGCGCCATTCATCTTTGGCCTGTAAGGAGAAGAATTGTGATGTTGAATCTTGAAGTCCCGGCACAGCTCTGCCATCATTTTGTTGTTTAGATTGGAACCATTATCAGTAATGATTCGCTCGGGAACTCCATATCGACAGATGATATCTCTCTTCAGAAATCTGGCTACCACTTGTCTTGTGACGTTTGCATATGAGGCTGCTTCAACCCACTTAGTGAAATAGTCAATGGCGACCAGGATGAATCTGTGGCCATTTGAAGCAGTCGGCTCAATCTTGCCAATCATATCAATTCCCCACATAGCAAAGGGCCAGGGTGAAGACATTATGTTCAAAGGATTGGGAGGTATATGCACTTTATCTGCATAGATCTGGCATTTGTGGCATTTTCTGGCATAGGCACAACAGTCTGCATCCATTGTGATCCAGTAATACCCTGATCTTAACAACTTCTTAGCCATTGCATGTCCTCCAGCATGGGTACCAAATGAGCCTTCGTGCACTTCATGCATCAACAAATCTGCTTCCGTCTTGCCAACACATCTGAGGAGTATCATATCAAAGTTCCTTTTGTATAGAGATCCATCAGTGTTCAGAAAGAAACTCCCAGCAAGCCTTCTTAAAGTCTTCTTATCATTGGAAGATGCCCCGGGTGGGTATGTTTGATCCTCCAAGAAGCATTTAATGTCGTGGAACCAAGGCTTATCATCTTTGACAACTTCCGCTGCAAATACATATGCTGGTCTATCAAGTCTTGACACTAAAATCTGAGGTACAAAGTTAGCAGCTTGAACTTTGATCATGGACGAAATGGTAGCCAAGGCATCTGCAAACTGATTCTCGTCCCGAGGGATATATTCAAGCTTGACTGTTGTGAAGAATGTCAATAACCTTCTTGTATAATCCCTGTAAGGTATCAGATGATCCTGGTGTGTATACCATTTGCCGTTGGTCTGATTGATTACCAGAGCTGAATCTCCGAATACGGTCAATGTCTTGATCCTGAGGTCAATGGCTTCCTCAAGACCCATAATGCAAGCTTCGTATTCAGCTTCGTTGTTAGTGCAGTTGAAAGTGAGTTTCGCCGAGAAAGGCATGTGAACTCCTTTAGGTGTAATGAGTACTGCACCAACACCACGACCATTCATATTAACAGCCCCATCAAACATCATAGTCCATTCTTCTTCCGGGTCAGGCCCTTCAGTATGAATAGGCTCTTCATGATCTTTTGCTTTTATGAACATGATGTCTTCATCAGGGAAGTCAAATCTCATAGGCTGGTAATCATCAATGGGTTGCTCAGCAAGATATTCAGACAATACACTGCCTTTGATGGCTTTCTGAGAAGTGTACTGAATGTCATATTCTGTGAGAATCATTTGCCATCTTGCAACCCGTCCGGTAAGAGCTGGCTTCTCAAATATGTACTTAACCAGGTCCATCTTTGAGATCAATAAAGTAGTGTGGGTCAACATATACTGCCTCAGTCGGCGAGCAGCCCATGCTAAAGCACAGCAAGTTTTCTCGAGCAGTGAATAACGTTGTTCACAGTCGGTAAACTTTTTGCTTAGGTAGTATATTGCATACTCTTTTCGACTAGACTCGTCATGCTGGCCCAACACACACCCCATTGACTCTTCTAATACTGTCAAGTACATGATTAGAGGTCTTCCTTCAACTGGAGGCATAAGGATTGGAGGTTCTTGTAAGTATTCTTTGATCTTGTCAAAAGCCTTCTGGCAGTCTTCATTCCACCTGACCGTCTGTTCCTTTCTTAACAGCTTGAACAAGGGTTCACAGGTTGCTGTCAGGTGAGATATGAACCGTGAAATGTAGTTCAATCGACCTAAGAAACCTCGAACTTCTTTCTCAGTCTTCGGTGCAGGCATCTCTTGGATGGCTTTGACTTTATCAGGGTCAACTTCAATCCCTTTTTCGCTTACAATAAAACCCAGCAGCTTACCAGATCTCACCCCGAATGTGCACTTGTTGGGGTTCAACTTTAGTTGGTACTTCCTCAGACGCTTGAATAATTTGAGCAGATTTACCAGGTGGTCTTCTTCAGTAAGGGACTTGGCAATCATATCATCCACATAACACTCGATTTCTTTATGAATCATATCATGGAATAATGTTACCATAGCCCGTTGATATGTCGCACCGGCATTCTTGAGCCCAAATGGCATTACCTTGTAGCAGAACGTGCCCCAGGGTGTGATGAATGTTGTCTTCTCCATGTCTTCAGGTGACATTTTAATCTGGTTGTATCCTGAAAATCCGTCCATGAAGGAGAATACCGAGAACTGAGCCGTGTTATCCACCAATACATCAATGTGAGGTAATGGGAAGTCATCTTTCGGGCTGGCTCTGTTCAGATCCCGGTAGTCAACACACATTCTTACTTTTCCGTCTTTCTTAGGCACAGGTACTATGTTAGCCACCCACGACGGGTAGCTAGTTACAGCGAGGAACCCGACGTCCCACTGCTTTTGTACCTCTTCTTTGATTTTCATAGCCATGTCTGGGCGAGTACGGCGCAGCTTCTGTTTGACTGGTGGGCACTCTTCTCTCAAAGGCAGCTTGTGCACGACAATGTCGGTATCCAAACCTGACATATCTTGATAAGACCAAGCGAACACGTCCACATACTCTCGAAGCAGGTCAATCAGTTGTCTTTTCACTGAGTCTTGCAGGCAGGCCCCGATTCTAACTTCTTTCACGTCTTCATCCGTACCAAGATTGATCACTTCAACCTCCTCCTGGTGAGGAGTAATAACCTTTTCCTCTTGTCTTAACAACCTGGCTAGCTCTTCAGGAAGGTCATACTCTTCTTCAACCCCTTCATCAGCTTGATTGATTGGATTGTCAAAGTCATACGAAGTCATAGCCGTGCTGTTGTCGGTGCTGTCAGGAAGGCACTCTCTGCAAGGGTTCAGTTTGTTCATTTTAGTGATTTGATTTTAATCTTATTTTAGAAAAGTGAGATGAAGTTGTCATTTTGAAAACACTGCCATTTATTTTTTGTACAAAAAAGAAAAATGGAAAAACAGTGAACGGAAAATAAAAAGACTCGTTTGCAAAAAGATGTCTGATATTTCATTAATTGATCTTGTTTGCACAAAAAGTACAGATGGCCCGATTACAAAATGAGTCTTGTCATCTTGGGCAAGATGCAAGACTTTGATGCATGCTTATAAAAATACAGGAAATAATAATTACTCTGCATGAGTAACTCTTATAATTTCCTGGGAAGACCAGTTCGAGACACTGCTCCCCGGGATCTTTGGACGAATCCAGCTTTCCAGGTTGCGTTCCTCTTCCAGCTCGTCTTCCAGATAGTTGATAGCATCAGGGGTAAGCATCCCCCACTCACAAAATTGGGCTCTTTCGCAGCCGTTGCTTGATCTTGTTGAGTTGGTTTGTAACCCAACCCAAATCTGTCTTCTTTCCTCTCCACCGGTAGTAGCTTGCCCCAGCCTTGGGCAGTTCCTTCCTCAACAACCTTCCGGGCTTGTTGGTATGATGATATTGAAGTACCAGGCACAGCAGATGTTTTATTCACATTCAAAGCTTCAAACCCCTGGCTCATTGTTTCATGGATCTCCCCATCCATCTCAATGTACTTATAGGTTGCCAGGTGGCTGACAAAAATGTCCTCCTCTCCGCAGATTGTAACGATTTGGCCCTCCCACTCATATTTTAACTTCTGGTGAAGGGTAGAGGTCACGGCGCCAGCAGCGTGAATCCATGGCCTACCCAACAAACAGCTGTAGGCAGGCTGAATGTCCATCACATAGAAGATAGTTGTGAAAGTCTGCGGGCCAATCGTTACGGGTAATTCAATCTCTCCCAGAACCGATCTCTTTGAACCATCAAAGGCTCTTACCACCAGGTTGCTGGGTCTCAACGCCAATCCGTCATATTCTAGCTTCACCAGGGCCTTCTTAGGTAAGACATTGAGGGATGACCCCGTGTCTACCAGCACATGGGAAAGGACAGCACCTTTGCATTCCATGGTTATGTGTAAGGCTTTGTTATGGTTGCGGCCTTCCGTTGTCAAATCAGTATTGGTGAACCCTAGTCCGTGACTAGCATTAACATTTCCCACTACTGCTTCCAGCTGATTGACAGTGATCTCTTCAGGCACGTAAGCTGCGTGCAAGACTTTGAGTAGTGCATTTCGATGGGCTTCGGAGCACATAAGCAATGATAGGATTGAGATCTTGGAAGGCGTCTGATGAAGCTGATCCACTATTCTATAGTCACTCTTTTTGATGATTCGCATGAACTCATCAACCTCTTGATCGAAGGGTGTCTTCAAAGCTTCCTTAACAGCTTGATCTTCCTGTACAGGGCTCTTCCCTTTTGCCTTGGCAGCAGCTTCTGCTTCGGCTGTGGGTCTCTGAATTTGTGGAGCGAAAAGACGTCCGCTTCGAGTGAAGCCTCCGCCTCCGCCCACATTGTCTATCTGTGGTGCAGGGGTTGATGATTCAAAAGTGATTCTTTGTCCCTCACAGTACAAGTCAGAGCCGTAATGCCAGGGGATGGCATTACTGCTTTCATAAGGCACGGGTCCAGGCACCGTGATGGTGACTGGACTGATTGCAGCTGTTGAAGGAACTGTGATAGTTTGTGGATCGTAATAGATTGTAACCGGTGCTCTAATGGGAGCAGCACCTTCTGAGTTGTAGGCAGAGTTGCTTTCAGGATCATAGAATATGGTGACAGTTGAGACATCTTCATGATTTGTTGCTGGTGTTGTAGGAGATAATGGTGGAAGGATGGATGTTGTTGTTGTAGGAGGTTCAAAATGGAGTGATGCTGAAGTTGTAGCAGGAAAATTTGTTGAAAACTGATCAGTTGAGATAATGGATGAAGTACTTGTTGATGAAGCCGAAGAATTGTCAGGAACAATGGTTGTTGCAGTTGTAGGAGGTTCTGAAACCGTTGCTGATGAGATTGCTGGATTTGTTGGAAATGATGTGGTAATCTGAAGTTGGCCACTCTGAATTAGGCCATCTATGCCATTCCTCAAATTATCGCACCCATTTACAGAGATATTGCAGTAAGCACAACCCAACTCACACCCCGGGAACATTTGACATTCCAGGAGTTGAGCCTTGATTTCTACCAACGGTGTCCGGATCTGACCCACACTGGTTATTAAATAAGACGGTTTGTCTTCTTCAATAGCGTTAATTCTAGGACCACCGTGGTTTGGCATTGGGTTTTTGTTGACATTGGGTGGTGGTGCGAAATTCAGAGCTTTAGAGTCTACCAGGTCTTGTACCTTCATATGCAGAGCCCTGCATTTTTCCGTACTGTGGCCAGGTGCGTTTGAATGGAAGGCACACCTAGCGTTGGAGTCATAATTCCTGGGTAGACTGTTGGGATCTGGAGGTGCCAACGTCCTTAGCTCAACTAGGTTGAGTTTCAGGAGTTGTGGCAGCAGGGCAGCATATGGCATAGGAATCGGATCGATCACCCTATTAGCTTGAGATGGCCTCTGCTGAAATGGCCTTTGTTGACTGTTGTTGTTGGTGTTGCTGTTGTTGTAATTTCTTGGAGGATACTGATTTTGCTGATGGTACTGAGGTTGTTGTTGATAGTTTTGCTGCGGAGGTTGATAGACTGGTAGAGGATGAGCTGGAGCAGGAATGGTGACTGCTGCTATTGACCTTTGAACATGTTGGGGCCTGCCCCTGCTGGTGTGGATGGCATTGGTCTCGCCAGTTCTTCTCGGGCCTACAAAAGGCTTTCTTGTACTACTGGACGAGCTTGCACCGTTGTCTGAGATCTTACCCATCTTCAATAGGCTTTCGATTCTCTCCCCAGCTATGACAACATCCGCAAAGCTAGTGGAAGAGAAAGCAGCCAGCCTGTCAATATAAGTTCCCTGAAGGGTGTTCATGAACATATCTGCCATTTCCCGTTCAGACATAGGTGGCTGAACAGCAGCAGCCAATTGCCTCCATCTCTGGGCATATTCTCGGAAACTTTCCCTTGACGACTGTGTCATTCCCATCGGGAGGGTCCTGTTGGGTGCCATGTCTAAGTTATACTGATACTGTCTGATGAAGGCCTCTGCCAGGTCCTTCCAGCATCTAATAGTTGCCCTTGTCAAGTGAGAGTACCATTCTCTTGACGCTCCAGTCAAGCTGTCTTCGAAATAGAACATCCAGAGCTTCTCATCCATAGTATAGGCCTTCAGCCTTCCCAGAAATGATTGTAAATGGGTCCGGGGGCATGAAGTCCCGTTGTATTTTTCAAAGCAAGGAGGCTTGAACTTATGGGGAATCCTGACCCCGTCTACCAAGCCCATGTCCATGACATCGAAGCCTAAAGAGTTTTGAGATTCTAAGGACCTCAACTTCTCAGCTATCTCTTCCAACCTTCTATCATAAGCTTCTTCCCCAGCACCCATTACTGTAAACTGGTCCTCTTGGGGGTCTTCTTGAAGTACCCTGGCTGCAGTGGCAGTCCCTTGAACATTTGCAGGGATGTTGACCTCAGGATGGAGGTGTGGTCCAAATACAGGGGGGTTAACATGAGGTTGGACCCTCTCGTTGTTACTGGTCCCGGCAGTCCCTATATGTGGATCTTCTTGATTTTGCCTTTCCACCATGGCCCTCAGTCTTTCCTGGCTCTGAGCCATGTTGTTCATCACTTCCATAAACTGAGTCATTTGATTCCTCATCTCTAGCCTTTCATTTGCCATTTGATTTCTGACCTCAGTAAGGTCCTGCTGCATCTGATCCATTTGAATGCCCGGAAGGTTGTTACGGGTTGGATAACGGTGCGGACGGTTGAGGGGAAATACCCGGCGCCTAGCAATAGTTCCTGAGGCATCACAACAGAGGTTAGAAACAATAAAACAAAACCTACAAAACAAACAAAGGGTTAGCATGCAATGCAGTTATGCTTATTTGTTCTCAAGGTATCCGGTTTGGCATTCAGTTTTGACCCTTCCAGACCCTTGAAGACGCGGTTGAAGTTGCTTTCGAAATAAACTTGGATGGAACAAACTAACATATATATTACAGAAGGTGAAATAATACAACTTGTTCATTTTACAACACAAGCCCTCTAAGGGGTCAAAATACAGTACAAGAAAATAAAAGTACATGGAAAGAAAGCAACAACAAACAAATGGTCAAACACCAAGACCAAACTCATCCTCACGAACTTCCTTGAGAAGTGCTTCGGTCACAGGATCAGCCGGACGCTCCGTGAGATTCCTGATGAGGAGATTCCGGGTGGTAACAGCTGCTGTTAGCTTCTTGTGCTGAGTTTGTTCTTTGGACCTCTTCACCCCTGCTTTGATCTTCAGCTCTGATATCTCCCTCTGGGCTGCTGCCAGGGCTTCTTGCTGTCCTTTTGCACTAGCTTCCAGTTGCTCCATCTTGTCTTGAACTCTCTTGTCCTCTAGAGTACGAGCCTCGGTGATCCTGACCCACCGGGCTTGACTCTCCTTCAGATACAAGTCTGTCCTTGCTCTCTGGAACTGGGCTTCTTTGCAAGCATTCTTCAGGATTTGTTCTCCAGCCTTAGACTTTTTGATATAATCCCCAGACTTCTCAATCTTAACCAGATGCTCCACTCTCAACTTCTCCAATCTCTCAATCTCCCTCATACCTTCACTCCTCTCCCGGAGGGTCTTCTGCAAGGCCTGGGTTAGCTTCTCATTCCTCTCCTTCAAGCTCTCAAACTCTTCCAAACTGATAGCGGCAGGGGGTGGTGTTGAAGATGACTCAGGCATGTCTTCTATGGTAAAGGGCATCCCAGAGAATTGAGCCCTGGCACGAGACCACTCATAATATTGTGCTGATGCCACATTATTGCACTTCCCCAGAATGGTTACTCCCTTGGTTTGAACATTATCCCAGGCCCAGGCAGCCTGCCTAACAACAGTCAAATTAATCTTGTTCTCACAATAAAGAGTCTCCACCAAGTCCTGTGCCTTGGGAGTATGGACCAGTGCATAGCCCAGTTGCCTTCTGAATAGCAGAGGGTTGTAATTAATACTACCCTTAACTCCTATCAAAGGCACATTGGGAAAATGCCCACAGCTGGTGATGATATCCCTGCCCTTGGTGCTTTGAGTACACCACCTGATATCTGCCGAAGTTAGAGTAGTGAGTCTCTTAGCCCAGTTGCTCTGCTGATGAGGGTTCAAAAATGCATCTGTCCTGGGCAAATGCCTGAGAAGCCAAGTGTGGAACAATGGAGCACAACACCTCACTAACCTTCCCCTCTGCTTTTCATTCCTCTGATGCACTGAGTAGTAGAGGTCCCCCAACAAAGTGGGCACTGGGTTCTTCAAGATGAAAAGATGGATTGCATTCTCGCTAATGAATCGAGGCTCATCTGCAAACAACACAATTCCATATACACTCAAGGCCAGTAAAGCACAGACAGCTTTCCACTCTCCTAAAGAGGCTTTCAGGGTAGCCTGAGAGATCAAGAAATCCAGATGAAAACCAGGGATTCCAGCTTTAGAGGTCATATGCTGCTCAATCAAAACAGGTTCCAGATGCAAAGCTTTTGCTACTTCTCCATTAGCAGGAAAGACCATCTCAGGGTTGAAAGGGATTCCACCCCTGATAGGCATACCAACTAATGAAGAGTACTCTTCCAATAAGGGGCCCAACTGAAAGTCTTGAAAGGTGAAACATCTCAGTGGGGGATCATAGAACTGAATGCAAGTGTGAATGAGGCTCCTCTGTGATGGATCCAGATCCATAACCACGTCAAGTATATCCCCATAATGTTCCCTGAACAGAGGTATGTGATCTGGAGTGATCAGGGTCTGAATCCTCCTGATATCTGATAGCTCTGGCTGGAAGAAGTGATAGGTGATATTGCTCTTTTTAGGAGCCATGATGCTGAAGACTGAGTAGAGACAGGTGCCGATGATAATGCTGAAGCAATGAGCCACTGATTAGCTGATGCTGGTGATAACTGAAGCAGATAGCTAAACTGAAGCAGGTGCTGATGAAGATAGGTCAATGCTGAAGATGGGGTCAAAACTAGCCAAAAGTGAAGATGGATACCCTGAAACAAATAAGCAAATGTCAATATGATGCAATGATTATGTATGCAAATGAAATGCAAGGGTCTGTGACTGAGCTGGATCTGATCAAAATGCCCTGATATAGGTCCATGTATGTGAGAAATCCAGAAGGAGGTCTAAAGATCCAGTAACCAAGGTGGGGGGCTCAAATAAAGAGCCACATGTCCAGGGTTTAGAATCACAAGAACTGTTCCAACATGGAGTACTCTTAAACAATCAAAGTAACAGGGTATTCTGAGGTCAAGGTACCTGCAAACCTGTAAACAGCCCAACCCCCTCACAGGTGATGTTCTAAAACAAGGATCCTCAGACTTGGATCAGTTATGAGAAGTGTAAACACTTCCAACCCGGAGGTACAGTGTTTACAATAACCATAACAGTTCCTCCTCTAATTCACCTCAGTTTCTGAAGGTCAATACTAAAGGTCATCCAGACTTAGCAGGCTTCCCAGATAACCCTAGCATTGCAGGAAATCTGCAACACAGAGTTCTCAAGAAGAAACCCATATCTGAACCGTGTTTCATATTCCCGCACCAGACCGAAATGGAATGGGAAAGAATATGATTCACTCTAGCCTAGGTGTCACTCAGGTCTCAGGTATAGGACCTTAACTCTCAATAGAACCCCACCCACCAAGACAAAAACCAGATCCAGCCAGCAGCATGACAGTATGATGCATACAAAAGCAATAAAGAAAGTAGTAAAGCAACTATACATAAAGCAAAAATAAAACATATACAAACACAAATAAGCACATAACACCCCAGTAAACACAAATCAATCAAGCGCTAGGAGGAACCCACAAAAAGAACCAGAAGCTCTGGTTGCAATATAAGGGTCCCCAGCAGAGTCGCCAAGCTGTCGCTCCCGATAGATGGGACCAGGCCCAGATAAAGGTACAGACGCGAACGGTCGGCGAGAGGGACAATGAGAACACACAGCCGTGAACTCACTGGAGAAGAAAAGAGTCGCCAGCTAGGCATTTTTATCCCGGAGGAAAGGCAATGCTGCATAGACCTAGAAAAAGATGGATAAGACGGTTGCGAACCAGAGAGACTGAGAAAGGGGGTTGGTTACAACCTGGGAAGGTATTAGCACCCAGATTGTCCGCCGTACTCGACGGGATCCACACTTAAAAGATTTGTGTTTTAAAGGGGTAGTGTCAGTGCAATTTGTGTATAAATGAGCTGGAAAAGAATGTACAGGTGTCAGTGTAAAAGAAGTGAAGTGTGATATATATAGTGTCAGTGTAAGGAATAAGAATGAATTGCTCAAGAATATGAGGCTAAGAAAATGAAGCTGAAAGAGGGGAAATATACAGAGACTTTTGTTCGATAACTGTTAAGTTATGCCTACGTATCCTCTCGTGCAATGAGGAAGTCAGAACACCGTAGTTCGACCCAAAGAGACTGAAAGATGAATTGACTTGTGAACTGCTTACTTGTCCATGCTCAAGTGTATGACCTGTCTGGCTCAGGTGCAAACTGTCTTGCATTAGACGGAAGAAGCAAGTTCTCGTTTATGAGTGAACGAGATGAGAAAAGAATCCCGAAGGAGACGATTATTGTTTGTTTTTGTTTTTTCAGTCTTTTATTACTTTTGAAAGTTTGTCATAAGTTAATGAGCTTAAGCCTAAACCAGTGGATTTAGTAAACTCATCACATCTTCCCTCTGATTAGGGGTAATGAGAATACCTTAAGTGTGAAGTCAGCTTCTCACACTTAATCACCTTTGGTATAGGATTAAGGTCATTGACCTACTTGTGATTATTTAGATGCTTTTGTTGTTTTTGTTTAGTGTTAAGTAATGAGGTTAAGCCATAATCAAGGATTAAACAGACTCATTACACCATCCTAATAGAAGGATAATAGATGAGAATGTTTAAGCTGAGGAAAGCTCCTCAACTTAATCCATGATTAGGGATTAAACTCATGACAAAACAAGCCTTTATTAAGCGGATTTTATTTAATGATATGATGAAGAAGTGAGTTTTATGATTTGTAAGACAACTTGAGGGGGACTTGTCCATTAACACTAGGGTTAGTCCTTCTTGACCAATTAAGGAAGAATTAGAACCCTAATGCAAGGCCCAAGTTACAAGTGTGATGTCTTGATGATTATTAAGTGGATTGATTAAGAGATTTAAACACATTAAGGGTTTAACACTTAGGATTAAAGTTACACACTCCATCCTAAGAGAAGGATGCAGGCATAAGCTTAATCACAAAGCCTTAAAGCCTTTAGGGTTTAGTCCCTGATTATGAGGTGAGAAGAGAAGACTCAAAAGAGACACAAAGGTAAAACTAAGAAGGGGGACTAATCAAAACCCTAATCATTGTCATGCTTGGTTGTTCCTAAGGTTTGTGAGGTTTGCAAGAACAATCTTCAATGGAACCACCAGGAAGCAGATGAACAGGATCAAGAGAAGCAAAGTGACTTGCTTCATTCAAGAAGTCAAGTCACTTGGAGAAAGAAAGTGGGAAGGAGAAGAATGAGCAAGCTCAAACTCACACACATATATAGAATGCAGCAAGGGTGCAAGAGAGATGAAAAGAAAAGTCATGAGAAGTGAAGGCAAATTCACTTCTCAACATCACTTACCACCTGAAAAGTTAGTGAGAAAGATGCAATGCAAAGCAAGATGAGATGAAATGACATGATGAGAAACAAAACCAGAAGCATACATATGATGAAAATGATGTTATGAGATGCTACAAACATGAGGCAAGGCATGGAGATGTTCATACAAGTTCATGAATGCAAATGAAGCAAGTTAGGAACCATGAACATACATGAAAAGTTATGAAGCATACATGGCATACAACATGGCAAACACATGATGCAATGATCAAACATGATTTCTATATGTCTTATGATGTCACATGAATCAAATGGATGCATAAAATGCTAAGGCAAGTCATGCTATGCAAGAGAATGCAAGAGGTATGCAAATGAAAGTTCAAATTAGGGTTTATGAATCAAACAATCAAACAAAAACCAAAAACAGAAGCAAACCCTAAGATAAAAAATGGAAAATGCCACACAAAGGATCCCTAACCCTATACTAAACCAATGTCCACAGGAGAGGTCTCAACTCTTAACCAACCTCAAGTTATGAATTTTACAAGTTATTAGGGTTTTTAGGGCTCCTAAACAAAAGAAATGCCAAACAAATTGAAAAATGAGGAAACAAATCATGGCCATTTAATCCTAGAAACTACATGCTAAACACAATGCAATGCAAAAAGAATCAATGTCCAACTCTTCATAGATAGGCAGAAATGATTTTTTGAACTTATGATCAAAATAATGCACAAAAAATGATTTAATTCAATGAAAAATTCTCAAAATGCATCAAGATCAAAAAATAAATTTGGTTTGAAGGTTGGACAATGTTTCTAAATGTCTTAGAACATTTCATGAATTTTTTGGTGATTTTTAAATACCTAAAGGTATTTTTAATAAATTAATTTCCATTAATCAATTAAAAATAATCTTTTAAATATTTAAAAATACTTTTTTTAATGATAAAAAATAAAATGAAAATATTTTTGTGTCATAAAAATTATTAAAACCCA
The DNA here is from genome assembly GCA_963966055.1 of Lathyrus aphaca. Taxonomy (NCBI): domain Eukaryota; kingdom Viridiplantae; phylum Streptophyta; class Magnoliopsida; order Fabales; family Fabaceae; genus Lathyrus; species Lathyrus aphaca. The sequence goes on along the minus strand of OZ014520.1, from coordinate 275,922,304 downwards.
TGAAAAAAAGTTTCATGATTCTTAGACATTTTTTACTATTTTTAATAAATTATGCAAAACAAATGAAAAGAAAATGAAAATAAATGAATTTTAAATGAAAGTCAACAGAAGGAAGGGCCAGGATGAAGTCTGGGTTTGAAATGCTTGACCGCGCGCGCTATCCAAGGGTCCAGGTTGTTTCTGAGTTAATTAATTTAATTACTAATTAATTAAACTAATAAAATGAATTAGGGCTAATTGAATGCATCTGGGCCTTCCATTCGCGCGGGGAGTCAACTAAGTCAACCAAATCCAACGCCCAGAATTCAAATGGGAATTAATTACAGGATTAGGGCACAAATGACTTTCAGGTGGCCGGAGAAGACTTCCGGTCGTCTTCTCCGGCCAGCATCCCCCCTGAGAATCCCCAAAACTCCAAAAACCTAACTAAAATGAAATCTAAAAACTGGGAAATGATCCCCACCCACTCACGAACCAAAACCCCTTATCAAAACAAATTTATATTTCCTAACAAGGCTGAATCGAAACAAATAAGAACTAGGGCACAAAAGTTTCAGAGAGCAATTAAATTCTCATTCCATCACCATTTGCAAAACCAAAGGCATATTCATGATCAGGAAGACATATAGAACAAGTTTAGAACATAAAAAATGATTTCTGGAAAAATATTTCTTGAGCTACCTGAGATTCGAAGCTTTCACTTCAGCCACTTTCTGACCACTCCCTTCAGTGCAATCCACTCCACTTGGTCCCCAGATGATCCTTGAATGCTTAGGAAGAGTTTATGTTGGCTGGATAAGGAGTTTGACAAGCTTCTGCTCAAGCTCAGTTGGAAATGGCAATGGTGATTCAGGTAGTTTCAGGCCAATGTAGGTGGTTGTTTGTGGTCCAGATGATGAGTGGAGAAGGTTTATGGAGTTTGTTTTGATGTTGGTGAGCTGTGGAGAGAGTTTCGAATGAAACTGCAGGTGGGAGTGAAAATGGTGCAGTGAGGTTACAGCTTGTTTCAGGCATGGTTCTTGGTTGGTTTCTTCTCAATGAATCATGGTGAGATGCTTGGTGAAAATGATTTGGATGTTTTATGGCTGGGCAGAGAGATTCGAAGCTATTTGCAAAATGGGGTGAGTTTGTATATGTGATTGTGTGAAGTGTTTCAGCCTTGCTTGATGTATGAAATGTCTTGCTCTTGGATAGTATATTTTAATCCAAGTGGCCAGAGGATGTGACATGGCCTGTGGTGATTGGGATGTTTGCTTTTGCCAAAAGTCAACTTTTTGTGTAAGGAAAGTATGGCTTGGTTCTAGGCTAGTACAAGGCATGGTTCTGGTGCAGCAAGATGAGGTGAGAGGGCTAGCAAGGTGCAGCATCCAATGCATCAAGTTGGTGAAGTGTGATGAGTGGTTTTGCAAGTTGTTGCTTTTTGAAACTTCATGAGAAATGCCTTGTTACACAAACCATACACATGTGATTTTTGGTTCAATTCTGATTTTTAAGTCACATAGAATGTTTATGTCATGGTTTGAAGTGAATTAGAAGTTACAAATGGCATTGGTGCATGATTTTGCAAAATTCACATTTGGTGCACATCTTGAAAATCAATGATTTTTGCCAACTTTGTCACACCATAACTTTTGATCCAAGAAGAATTTGATCATGTTCTTGTACTTTTTGAAAAGGGAAAAATGTAATCTACAACTTTCATGACCAAAGTTTTTCCATTTGAAGCATTTTTGGATCAAGAATCAAGGCTTGAAAAATGACCTAAAATGAAGCATTCTTGAAAAATCAACTATGCGCAAAAAGTCAACACTTGCAAAAACTCCAAATTCTTGATTTTTGTGGACTTCAACCTTCTTCCATGATCAAATAAAGATCATATATACTAAAAATGATGAAGATCACCCATTTGTTGGGTCATTGGGGGCCTCAGATGCCCTGATTTTACACTGACTTGCTTGAAAAGTCAACCCTTGATCAGATGACTTCCCCATGGAATTTCTTCATGAAACTTGATATGCATACTCCCTATACCATATAGAGACCAATGGAAACAAGAATGACCAAGAATTTTGAGGTTATGGCCTCTGAAACCAAAACCCTAATTTTAGGTCAACTGTGCAGTCAAACTTGGCTCTGCATCCATACCAAACTCAGTTCTTGTGATTCTTTGGAATTTTTGACTCTGAGAGGATGTAATATGATATAAGAACACACATGGACCCCTTTGAAGTGATTGTTGACCTTTGGAATGGCTCAAGAAGCCCTTTTGATTGCTCAGATCACAAACCCTAGGTGCAGATGACCTAGAACCAATGTAGTGGATCAAAATGTGATATGTGATGATATGATTGTGTTTATGCATATGAGAAGATCATAGGCCATGGTGTGAATGGGTGAGGGCAAATTTGGGGTGTTTACACCAACCAGGTCAAAACCTGGCCAGTTAAGGGCAAACTTTTTGTTAGCTTTCTAACAAGGAAGTATGCAATGCTGCATAGAATTGGTACAGTCAACTGGGTCCCTACCAACCATACATCTTCAATAGCTACTGGATTGGGAAGATTCGTTTATGCTGTGGGCACCCAAACAAAGTTGGACTTTGGGGCTTACATATTTGATCAAACACTGAAGCATGCAGGAACATCAGCAACAAAGCTTCCCATTGCTTTTCCATCTCTGCTCTGTGGAATCATCCTCAACCAGTATCCAGGCATCCTCACTGAAAAGGATTCAGTCTGCAAGAGAGAAAGTCCTCTGGCCTTCCACTACAAAATATTCTTAAGCCATCATGCTGCTGATGTTGAAGCTCCCACTGGGACATCTGCTGGACCATCAAAAGCAAAGACTCCCATATCTAAAGCTGCTTTGATTGCAGAACTCAAGAACACTTGCAAAGAGCTGGATGCCAGAAAGAAAAAGCTTGAGGAAGTAATTCAAAGGCTGGAGATGGAAGAGGGTGTTTAGAATGCTGCTAAATCTGATGATGAATCTGATGATGAATCTGAAGAGGAAGAGGATACTGAATATGAGGAATCTGAGTGAAATGTGTGAGGAAAATGTTTCAGCATTGTATTTTGGTTTTGTAATTTTGAATATTTTGTTTTCTCTCTGCTTATGTAAAATTTAGCCCCAATTTCTGTCTAACAAGGGGGAGAAGAGAAGTGTACTGAACAAAAACAATGTCTGCTGCAGTTTGCCTGATTAATGAAAAATGTAGTTTGTCTGTTTAATGCCTGCTTCTGAACTAAGTTTTTTAAATAGAAAATTATGTTGAACAAGTCAGTATACATACAGGTTTGAGGGGGAGCAAAATCTCATATGATTAAACAGAAAAGAACTCTGCTACACTCTGATAAATAAAACTCTGCTGCACTCTGATAAAACCAGAAGATTGTGTTAGCCAAAAATTAGCCAAAGGGGGAGTTTGTAGATGTTTAGAATTGGCAGAATTTTTGACCAACAAGAAGTGTTGAACTTAGTTCAGGATGTCACACCAGATGTTGTGACATTGTATAAGTTAATGAATTAAGTTCAGACATCAGGATGTCACACCAGATGTTGTGACATCTCAAACCTGCTACCAGACTTAAATGATGCATAACAGAACTGAATAAATTCAGGGAATTTATCTGGAATTAATTGTGAATGGATAAATAATACAAGGCGCATTTGTAGGGAGCTTAGTTATCTGATTTTAGTATAACAGAAGAACTACCTCACCTAGAATCAAGGAAGTAACAAACCCTAATTCAAGGTGATGACAGCATGACTTATCAGGACTGGATAATCTACAGAAAGCCCAAAATCCAAGCATCTATTTAAGGAACAGAAATTCACAGAATAGAGTACGAAATTAAGAAGACTAAATAGGGTGTTTGTGTTTAATAGCAGGTTTTAGTTGTGTATCACTTTATGAGCTTTTAAGCAAAAAGTGTATTGTGTCTTGATTGAAACTGTGAAGTAAAATCAAGTTATTGTGTTTGAAGTGTAACTTCAATTTTATTAAACATTGTAACATATCACTGTGTGATTGAGGGGGAGGGAGTTGGTACTCATATCTAAGTTGTGTCTTAGGTAGAAATTTCCTTGGGTAGATATTAAGTGAAGGATTAAACTGATTGGTTTAAGTCCAGAATTAATATTGCTTATATTGGATTTCCTTCCTGGCTTGGTAGCCCCCAGATGTAAGTGTGGAGATACACTGAACTGGGTTAACAATTTCCTGTGTTGTTTAATTTACCTGCACTTTAAGTTTTGTTTAAATCTTCAAGTGTTTAAACATCTCATTCGACATCACGTAACTGATCCCAGAATTTCAGGGTTTGACTGCGCGCGTGTTTCAAGGGCTTGGATTGCTTCTGGGCTAAATGACCTAATTAATCTAATTAATCCAGGTTTTAATTAATTAATTAGGGTTAGAGCTAAATGACAAAATCTGGGTTGTTCAAACACGAAATTAAAATCAATCCAAGGGTCCACGTTAAAACTGAGAAATTAACCTTAATTAAACTCAGGTGATCGGAGCTAATCTCCAGTCATCTTCTTCGGCCAACCCTCACCTGAGTTCTCTCAAATCACCATAAAAATGCATCAAACTTTCCAGAAATGATCAGTGAACAACAACAAACAAGAATCCAAGCACGAAATTCATTTATTTTCAGAAACAAGCATGAATCGAATCAAAGTTCTTTTAGGTCAAAAATTTCAGAGATTCGGTTCATGCTCGTTTCTTCATCATTTTCAAAAATAACAAGTGCAGTGTGATAAGGAGAACATGGGGAACATTTCTATAACTTAAAAAGAGATTTTTGGAAAAAAAAAGTTTGAGATGGCTACCTGAGTTGAAGCTTTGAGATTCTGAGCTTTCAGGGCCTCTCCTTTGTGCAAGTCAGCTTCAATGAACCCCCTGAGGATGATGTGAAGCTTGAAAAGCTTTGAGAGTGGCTGGTTTGTGTTGTGTGGTTCTGGTTTAGCACAAATGGAGGTTTGTGTGTGTAGTGATTCAGGCTATTTCAAGGGGTGGGTTTTGTTCTATGGATGAAGAGTGATTTGTTGGTGAAGGAATTTCTGGATTTTGTTAAGTTTTGAGGTTGTTTCGAAGAGAACAGGTCTTGTACACAAATTTGTGAATCTGATGTTGTGTGTGTTTTCAGGCTCTAATCCTCCCTCTTATCTCTCCCATATTGTTTGAATATAATATGTGGTAGGTTCTGAATGGCTGCAAAACACTATTCCAAGAGTATGAGAGTTTTTGCCAAAAAGTCAAATATGTGTCCTTGAGAGTATGGGCCATGGCAGAGGAGATCTAAAGGGTGTATCTACTTTAGCTGAGTTTGAGGATGACCCTTGGATGGTTTATGATGGACTGCAACACTTGGATTGCAAGATAACATGTGTTTTGCAAATTTCCAACTTTGTGCACTTTGAGATTTTTGGTCATGGAAATGTCTCATTCAATGCTGAATTTTGGTCATGAAGTGTTACATGATGTTGCTGTGATGTTTTGAGACCATTTAGAAGTCATACCAATCCTTAGAAATCATTCTTGCAAGAATCCCTCTTTTGAGAATTTTATGAAAAATGGCTTATGGAAACTTGTGATCCAAGGCATGAAATCTAGTGAATTTTGTGCAATTCTGATCTTGGCAAGTTGCATTGTGTTGTAATGATGCTTAGAAGTCATTTAAAGGTCATGAAAATGCTTAGAACTTGAATTTGCAAAAATCCCTCTTTGGCATGAAACTTGAAATTATGTGATTTTTGCCAACTTTGACAAGTCATATCTTGAGTTCCAAAATGAATTAGATCTTGTTCTTGTACTTTTTGAAAAGGGAATGATCCAATCTACAACTTTCATGACCAATAATTTTCCATTTGAAGCAATTTTGGTTGAGAAAGAGCTGGTTGAAAAACTTTCCCAAAATGGAAAGTTTACATTACAAGTCATTTCCATTTTTGGCAACTTTTGGTTTAGCTCACTTTTCTTCAATTTTGTGAACTTCTAAGCTCTTCAATGATCAAATAAAGATCATATAGCCTCAATTTGATGAAAAATCCACTTTGGTTCCATGTTGGGGGCCTCAGATGCCCTGATTTTGCTCTGGCTTGCTCAAGAAGTTACCTAGTGATCAGATGACTTCCATAATGAATTTCTTCATCAAACTTGCTACACATGATACTTATAACATATTGAGACCAATAGAAACAAAAATGACCAAAATATTTGGAGTTATGGCCTCTGAAACCAAAACCCTAATTTCAGGTCACTTGTGCAGTTAAACCCTAGCTCTGCTTCCATGCTTTGCCAGTTCTTGTGATTTCTTGACTTCCATGAACTTTAAAGGATAAAATATGATGATTGAACATACATGGACCCTCTTGAGATGATTGATAACCTTTGGAGTGGCTCAGATGAATCCTGGATGGCTCAAGTCACAAACCCTAGATGCAGATCAACTTGAACTAATGTAGTGAAGCAAAATGCAATATGAAATGGTATGCTTGAACTAATGCAAAAATGAAAGATCATAAGCCATGGTGTGAAATTAGTGAGGGCAAATTTGGGGTGTTTACAGCTGCCCCTATTCAAGCATGAGTTAGCTGTGCCGAATGTAAGCGCCTGGCTTAACAGACAAGCAAGATAACTTGTGGTTGAATACCAAAGACAGTCCAATATTTGCACTCACTGGGGAGAAGAAGAAAAGGGATATAAATTGTAAAAGAAAGTAAAGTATGATTATAAAGTGCGGGCGATGGAGGACGACCATCGAGCAGAGGACGACTGCTGGGGATAAAGCAATGACGGGGACGGCCGACATGCTGGGGAAATAAAGAGACCATGACGGGGACGGCCATCGGGTAAATAAACAAGATTCTCTGGGGGATTAAAGATAAAGTCAATGATGGGGACGACCATCAAGTTTGCAAAGTAAGGTAAACAACGATGGGGACGGCCATCGGTTTAACGAACAAATGAAATAATGATGAGGGACGGTCATCAAAGGTGAAGGACGATAACCTAGCAGGGGACGAATGCTCTTTATCACGACATAGGACGAATGTCAGATAGAAAAAGTCAACGATGGGGACGACCATCGGATAAGCATGATGAAGGAAGATCATCAAGAGGTGAAGGATGATCACCTAGCAGGGTACGGCTGCTCTCGGGGTTTATCATGACATAGGACGAATGTCAGATAACAAGATCAACGTTGGGGACGTCCATCAGATAAAATGATGAAGGACGATCATCAAGAAGGTGAAGGACGATCACCTAGCAGGGGACGGCTGCTAAATATCACGACATAGGACGAATGCCGGATATAAAAGGGTTCCAATAATGGAGACTCCGCTGGGAGAAGGATGAGGGACGGTCATCCAAAGGTGAAGGACGATCACCTGGCAGGGTACGGCTGCCGGAAGTATCATGACATAGGACGAATGTCAGATAACAGAAAGATTATCTTACTTGGGAAAGGTAAACACGGACGAGTGCTTACGCCCTTAAGAAGTAAAGGTATAAGTGTTTGACACTGTGTATAGATTAAGAATGCGGACGAGCATCCTTAAGACCATGATACGGACGAGTATCGGTAGAAACAACGTTGACGCTTGTTCAGAGATGATGATACGGACGAGTATCAACTGGTTAACAAAGAACACGGACGAGTGTCGAGTCTGAGGGGAAATAAGTGTGTATACAAGATACGGACGAGTATCTGTATGAGTAAAAACAACATTGTGAAGTATGAGCAAGACACGAACGAGTGCTCAACTTGCTGGGAAAAGTGACGCGGATGGGTGTCAAAAGAGAAAGTGTATAAGTTATGAACTTATGAGTGTAAAAGGTGTTCTGGCAACCTGCGGGGGTAGGATGACACGGACGGGTGTCAACAAGAGTGTATTATAATAAGTGTTTGGTTTGCAACCGTGCTGGGGAATGGTGACACGGACGGGTGTCAAAAAGAGTATGTAAAGTTCTGTATTCAAAAGGATATTTGTGGCTTATATCTGCAGGGGGATGATATGACACGGACGAGTGTCGAATGAGTATATAAACATGTATTTGTGTTGGAGAGTGCAAATGGGACGCTTTGGCTTTCTGTGGGGAAATGAAGAGACATATTTTGTATTGCTGATGAGGTTTTGTTGTTATTCGCAGGTGACTGGTTCGAACCTGACTTGTGATTATGCAATATGTTTGATTTTTGCTGTAATGCTCCATATTAGACGGAATGCTACGCTTTTGTGGTGATTTATGATGCAAATGCCATGATTATGCAAAAGATACCGATTCGGATCCCGCTGCTTGTGGAGATCTCTGACTGATCTTCTTGAAAGGATATCCCAACTAGGGACGAGATCATTGGTAGATCTGATAAAATATACGACTCTGCTTGGGGAATTAGATCTCTGATAGATCTATCCGGTAATGGTATAACCCAGCTGGGGATGAGAAAGCTTTCGTCACTTTGTTGTGTGAGAACTTCAGACATTGCTCTTCTGGGAAGAGGCTGGAGCTCTGTGGGGAGATGGTTCCCTGTCTTTGCTGATGATGAGAGATCTGGCGCTCTGTTGGGAGGAAATATCACTGAACGATCTTCCTAGAGATTTCTGTGGGGATCCTGCTGAGGATGAGGAGACTTGACAGTTCAGCTGGGGAAATGAGCATTTACTGATGCTGCTTGAGGAAGATGTGCTGGAGGAGTGATGCCTTGGCAACTTTGCTGGGGAAAAACAATCCAGATACTGTGAGGAAGTATGTTTGACGTGCCCCATGTTGCATATTGAATACCTGCAATCCTGTTAAGACAAAGAAACTCACAAGTGCCCCGAGGTATCCCTTACCGGATTCCATCATAGGAGTTTAGATACTCCTGGGAGTAAAATACATTTCCTGCAAGCATTTATTAGAAAGGCATATCTGTTTTATGCAAGTATCATATCATGAATATTGGACATTTTGCAAACAAAACAAAAATGTACAAGACGAAATGTGACTGAAAATTCTGGTTTTATTAATTTGTGCGCCCTGAATTGGCAAGTACAGTCAAAGAAACAAATCCCCTGAAATGAGGAGATTGTTACAAATTGAGAAAAATGAAGGTGCTGGCAATGTTGATGACGCTTTAGTGAGCTTCCCTTTGCTATGACCCGTATGACCTTGACGTTCTTCTCATCTTGCTTTCTGAAGAACGTTGATTCTGACCGATGCTCTAACCTTTCGAAGTTTGCCATGTTGTAAGTGATACAGACGAATTCAGAATGCAGTTGTTCGCTTATTCCCTAATTTTGCGTGGATCGCCCTTTCGGGTTTTCAATCCACCGGGATACCCATTTTTGCCTGAGCTGTCCAATGCGGCTTTTCAACTCAGCGGGTGTACACATTTTTTTTATTTTCCCCTTATTTTTGCCCGAGTCTTTTATTTTGTTTTTGACTCGCCGGGATGCCCTATTTTTGCCTGGACTTACATTCTGTTTTTATGTCCAGCGGGTCATTTTATGCGAAGTATTTTTTTAACTGCATCTGAATTCACAGGGGATAAGAAAACATTCTTTACTATGAACGGACCATCGTAATTCGGAGTCCATTTGCCCATGTGGTCTGTATGAGGAGGAAGGAGTCTTTTCAGCACAAGATCTCCTACTTGGTATTCCTGAAGCCTGACTTTCTGATCGAAGGCTCTCTTCATTCTCTTCTGATATAGCTGCCCATGACAGATTGCAGCTAATCTCTTTTCTTCAATCAGATTCAGTTGATTGTACCGAGATCGGACCCACTTTGCTTCATTCAACTTGACATCCATCAATACCCGTAAAGAGGGTAATTCGACTTCAACAGGTAGGACTGCCTCCATACCATACACAAGCTGATACGGTGTTGCCCTAGTGGATGTTCTAATTGAGGTACGGTACCCATGCAAGGCAAATGGTAGCATTTCATGCCAGTCTTTGTATGTAATCACCATCTTCTGCACAATCTTCTTGATATTCTTATTAGCTGCCTCAACAGCGCCATTCATCTTCGGCCTGTAAGGAGAAGAGTTATGGTGTTGGATTTTGAAGTCCCGGCACAATTCTGCCATCATTTTGTTGTTCAAATTGGAACCATTATCAGTAATGATTCGCTCGGGTACTCCATACCGACAGATGATGTCTCTCTTCAGGAATCGGGCTACAACTTACCTGGTGACGTTGGCATACGAAACTGCTTCAACCCATTTGGTGAAGTAATCAATGGCTACCAGGATGAATCTGTGGCCATTTGAAGCAGTCGGCTCGATATTTCCAATCATATCAATGCCCCACATGGCAAAGGGCCAAGGTGAAGACATCACATTCAAAGGATTCAGAGGCACATGCACTTTGTCCGCATAAATCTGGCATTTGTGGCACTTTCTGGCATAAGCACAATAGTCTGCATCCATTGTGATCCAGTAGTAACCTAATCTTAACAATTTTTTAGCCATTGCATGCCCTCCAGCATGAGTACCGAAAGATCCTTCATGCACCTCGTGCATCAGCAAGTCTGCTTCTGTCTTATCAACACATCTGAGAAGTACCATGTCAAAGTTTCTCTTGTACAAGGAACCATCAGTATTCAGGAAGAAACTACCAGCTATTCTTCTTAATGTCTTATTATCATTGGATGAGGCCCCAGGTGGGTATGTTTTATCCTCTAAGAAGCATTTGATGTCATGGTACCAAGGCTTGTCATCTTTAGCAATGTCCATAGAGAATACGTATGCTGGTCTATCAAGTCTGGACACTGAAATCCGAGGCACAAAGTTGGCAGCTTGAACTTTGATCATGGAGGAAATGGTAGCCAGAGCATCTACAAACTGATTTTCATCTCGAGGGATATACTCAAGTTTGACTGTAGTGAAGAAAGTCAGTAATCTCCTCATGTAGTCTCGGTATGGAATCAAATGCTCTTAGTGAGTGTACCATTTGCCGTTGGTCTGATTGATTACCAGAGCTGAATCTCCGAATACAGTTAAAGTCTTGATCCTGAGGTCAATGGCTTCCTCAAGACCCATGATACAGGCTTCGTATTCAGCTTCGTTGTTAGTGTAGTTAAAAGTGAGTTTTGCCGAGAAAGGCATGTGAACTCCCTTAGGTGTGATGAACACTGCACCAACTCCACGACCATTCATATTAACAGCCCCATCAAACATCATTGTCCATTCTTCTTCTGGGTCAGGCCCTTCAGTGTGAACAGACTCTTCATGATCTTTTGCTTTTAGGAACATGATGTCTTCATCAGGGAAGTCAAATCTCATAGGCTGGTAATCATCAATGGGTTGCTCAGCCAGATAGTCAGATAGTACACTGCCCTTGATGGCTTTTTGACATGTGTACTGAATGTCATATTCTGTCAGAATCATTTGCCATCTTGCAACCCTTCCAGTAAGTGTTGGCTTCTCAAATATGTACTTGACTGGATCCATCTTTGAGATCAATAAGGTAGTGTGGGTCAACATATACTGTGTTAGTCGGCGAGCAGCCCACGCTAAAGCACAACAAGTTTTCTCGATCAGTGAATAACGTTGTTCACAGTCGGTAAACTTTTTTCTTAGGTAGTATATTGCATACTCTTTTCGACCAAACTCGTCATGCTAGCCCAACACATACCCCATTGATCCTTCTAATACTGTCAAGTACATTATTAGAGGTCTTCCTTCAACTGGAGGCATAAGGATTGGAGGTCCTTGTAAGTACTCCTTGATTTTGTCAAAAGCCTTCTGGCAATCTTCATTCCACCTGACTGCTTGTTCTTTCCTTAATAACTTGAACAGGGGCTCACAGGTTGCAGTACGATGAGATATGAACCTTGATATGTAATTCAATCTACCTAGGAACCCCCGAACTTCTTTTTCTGTCCTTGGTGTAGGCATCTCTTGAATGGCTTTGACTTTGTCAGGGTCAACTTCAATTCCATTTTCACTTACAATGAACCCCAACAGTTTACCGGAACGTACCCCGAATGTGCATTTGTTGGGGTTTAGCTTCAGCTGATACTTTCTCAGACGCTTGAACAGTTTCAACAGATTTACCAGATGGTCTTGATCCTGAGGTCAATGGCTTCCTCAAGACCCATGATACAGGCTTCGTATTCAGCTTCGTTGTTAGTGCAGTTAAAAGTGAGTTTTGTCGAGAAAGGCATGTGAACTCCCTTAGGTGTGATGAGCACTGCACCAACTCCACGACCATTCATATTGACAGCCCCATCAAACATCATTGTCCATTCTTCTTCTGGGTCAGGCCCTCTTGCCTTAACAGTCTGGCTAGTTCTTCAGGTAGCTCATAATCTTCTTCAACCCCTTCATCGGCTTGATTAATCGGATTGTCGAAGTCATACGAAGTCATAGCAGTGCCGTTGTCGGTGCAGTCTAGAGGGCACTCTCTGCAAGGGTTTAGATTTGTTCATTTCAGTGATCAGTTTTATCTTGCTTAGAAAAAGTGAAAATGAAGTTATTATTTTTGAAAACATTGCCATTTTATTGTTTTGTACAAAAAATGAAAAATGAAAAACAGTGAGCGAAAAAAAAGAGACTCGTTTGCAAAAGATGTCCTAATATTCATTAATTGATTGTTTGCACAAAATACAAGATGGCCTGATTACAAAATGAGTCCTGACATCTTGGGTAAGATGCAGGACTTGATGCATGCTTAAAAGACAGGAAATAATAATTACTCTGCAGGAGTAACTCTTATAATTTCCTGGGAAGACCAGTTAGAGACTTGGTTCCCCGGGATCCTCGGACGTATCCAGCTTTCCAGGTTGCGTTCGTCTTCTTCCTTGTCTTCCAGACTGTTCACAGCATCCGGGGTAAGAATTCCCCCGCTGACAAATTTGGGCTCTGCTGCAGCCTCTGGTTGATCTTGTCGAGTTGGTATGTAACCCAACCCGAATTTGTCTTCTTTCTTTTCTACTGGCAGCAACTTGCCCCGTCCTTGAGCGGTACCCTCCTCAACAATCTTTCGGGCTTGTTGATATGAAGTGATGGAAGTTCCAGACACAACAGTTGCTTCATTGATGTTAAGGGCCTCAAACCCTTGACTCATAGTCTCATGGATCTCCCCATCCATCTCTATATACTTGTAAGTAGCCAGCTGGCTAACGAAAATATCTTCCTCCCCGCAAATTGTGATGATCTGACCTTCCTACTCAAATTTTAATTTCTGGTGAAGGGTAGATGTAACAGCGCCAGCAGCGTGAATCCAGGGTCTACCCAACAAACAGCTGTAGGCCGGCTGTATGTCCATCACGAAGAAAGTAGTTTTAAAGGTTTGTGGGCCAATCATCACAGGTAGATCAATCTCTCCAAGCACTGATCTCTTAGAGTCGTCAAATGCTCTCACCACCAAGTTACTTAGGCGTAATGCCAAACCATCATACTCCAGCTTCACCAAGGCTTTCTTTGGGAGGACATTGAGCGAGGACCCAGTGTCTACCAGCACATGAGAAAGAACAACACTTTTGCATTCTAAGGTGATGTGTAAAGCCTTATTATGATTGCGTCCCTCCGTCATTAAATCAGCATCTGTGAAGCCCAGTCCATGACTGGTGTTAACATTTGCAACCACTGTTTCCAGTTGATTAACTGTAATCTCTTCTGGCACGTAGGCTGTGTGCAGGACCCTTAACAGCGCATTCCTATGGGCTTCGGAGCACATTAATAATGATAATATAGAGATTTTGGAGGGTGTCTGGTGAAGCTGGTCCACCACTTTGTAATCACTCTTTTTTATTATTCTCACGAACTCGTCCACCTCTTGTTCAAAAGACGTCTTCGGAGTTTCTTTAACAGTTGGCTCTTCAAATACCACATTCTTCCCTTTTGCCTTAACAACAGCTTCTGCTTCAGCATTGGGTCTTGGTGTTTGTGAGGCAAAAAGGCGTCCGCTTCTGGTGAAGCCTCCGCCTCCCCCAACGTTGTCAACTTGTGGTGAAGAGGTTGCTGAATCTAGAGTGATCTTCTTTCCGTCGCAGTAGAGATCAGAGCCGTAGTGCCAAGGTATGGCATTACTGCTTTCATAAGGAACAGGTCCAGGCACCGTAATAGTGACCAGACTGATTGCTACAGCGGAAGGGACTGTGATGGTATGCGGGTCATAGTAGATTGTAACTGGAGATTTGGCGGGAGGTGTTGCAGTTTGTTGTTGGAAATTGTTGTTGGGATGAACGTTTGTTGGGTCATAATAGATCGTGACCGTTGAGACATCTTCATTAGTGTTTGTTGGTGTTGTAGGCGATTCCGTTGATAAGATGGGTGTTGATGTTGTAGAAGTAAATGTGGATGAACTCTTATCTGTTGAAATAATGGATGGAGTGATTGCTGCAGCTGTTGATGAATCAGTGGGAATGATAGTTGCTGCTGTTGTAGGAGGATCTATTGTTGCTGAAGAAAGAATTGTTGATGTTGTAGGAGAATCCATTGTTGCTGAAGAAAGAGTTGTTGATGTTGAAGGATTCGTTGTGGTAATCTGCAAGATTCCATCTCTAATAAGGCCATCTATGCCAAGCCTTAGCTTCTTACAACCATTAATAGCAGTCCCACACGATTCGCAGCAGGCCTCACAACCTGGGAACACTTGGCATCTTAAGAGTTGAGCTTTGACTTCTGCCAACGGTGTCCTAATCTGTGCAACATTATCAATCAATGCAAATGGTTGGTCCTCTTCTATGGCATTAATCCTGGGCCCACCATGATTAGGCATAGGGTTCCTATTAACATTTGAAGGAGGTGCAAAATTGAGAGCTTTGGAATCGACCAGATCTTGCACCTTCATTTTCAAGGCTCTACATTTCTCGGTATTGTGACCAGGTGCGTTGGAGTGAAAGGCACACCTAGCATTGGCATCATAATTCTTCAAGAGGTTGAGAGGATCTGGTGGAGCCAACGTCCTTAACTCAACCAGGTTAAGCTTCAGGAGTTGTGGCAGTAAAGCAGCATAAGGCATATGAATGGGGTCAATCACCCTATTTGCCTGAGATGGCCTCTGTTGAAAGGGGCGCTGCTGTTGGTTGTTGTTGTTATTGTTGTAAGTTCTTTGTTGCAGAAAATGAGATTGTTGCTGATAGTGATGTTGTTGTTGTTGCTGTTGTTGAGGAAAAAGTGGTTGTTGTGGAGCTGGAGTCGGGATAGTAACAGTTGCTATTGATCTGTGAGAATACTGGGGTCTGCCCCTGCCAGTATGGATAACATTTGTTTCACCTGCCCTCCGGGGTCCTAAAAAAGGCTTTCTGGGGTTGTTGGAGGAACTTGCACCATTGTCAGAGATTTTGCCCATCTTCAAAAGATTCTCAATTCTCTCACCAGCTATAACTACATCGGCAAAACTGGTGGAAGAGAAAGCAGCAAGTCTATCAATATAAGTTCCCTGAAAGGTGTTCATAAACATGTCAACCATTTCTCTTTCAGACATGGGTGGCTGGACAGCAGCAGCAAGCTGTCTCCACCTCTGAGCATAATCCCGGAAGCTTTCCCTTGAAGACTGAGACATGCCCATTTGAAGAGTTCTATTGGGGGCCATGTCTAAGTTGTACTGGTATTGTCGGATAAAGGCTTCGTCCAAGTCCTTCCAACATCTTATAGTGGCCCTTGTCAGATGCGAATACCATTCTCTTGATGCTACAGTTAGGCTGTCCTCAAAATAAAACATCCATAACTTGTCGTCCATGGTATAAGCCTTGAGTCTCCCTAAGAATGATTGCAGATGAGTACGCGGGCAGGAGGTACCATTATATTTTTCAAAGCATGGGGGTCTGAATTTGTGGGGAATCCTCACCCCATCTACCAGCCCCATATCCATTACGTCAAAGCCTAAAGAATTCTGGGATTCCAAGGACCTTAGTTTTTCAGCAATCTCATCCATCCTTCTGTCATACACCTCATCCCTAGCCCCAATAACCGTGAACTGCTCCTCCTGAGGATCTTCTTGAAAGATCCTGCCTGCAGCAGTGTTTCCTTGAATATTCCTTGGGATATTAACATCTGGGTTCAAATGGGGCCCAAACTCTGGTGGGTCGATACGAGGCTGTCCGCGTTCATTATTGATGGTTCCTCCTGTGCCAGGGTGGGGCTCTTCAGGTGTCTGCCTTTCCACCAGCTCTCTCAGCCTTTCCTGGCTCTGAGCTAAGTCAGTCATCACAGCCATAAACTGGGTCATTTGGTTTCTCATCTCGACCCTTTCGTTTGCCATTTGATTTCTTACTTCATTCAGGTCCTGTTGCACCTGATCCATCTGAATGCTTGGAAGGTTATTTCGCGTTGGGTACCGGTGTGTGCGGTTGACATGGAACACTCTACGATGAGCAATGTTTCCTGAAACCACAACAAAGTGAGAAACAAAATAACAAACAAAAACCTACAAAACAAAGAAAATGTTAGTATGCAATGTAATATGCTTATTTGTCTTCCAAGGTATCCGGTTTGGTTCTTTGGTTTTGACCTTTCCAGACCTCGAGGAAATTCTTGATGATGTTGAGAGAAAGCCCACCAAAAATAAAACAAACTAATATATTACAAATGATGAAAGTACATAGTCTGTTTACAACACATGCCCATGGTGGGTCAAAAATACAACAATCAAAAGCAAAAAGTACATAAAAAGGAAAGAAAAACAAGCAAAAGGAATCAGACATCCAATCCAAAGTCATCCTCCCTGGCCTCCTTCAGGAGGGCTTCCGTCACTAGACCAGCTGGATGCTCTGTAATAGTCCTAATGAGGAGGTTTCGGGTAGCAATGGCATTAGTCAGCTTTTTATGCCTGTCTTGATCCTTTGATCTCTTTAACCCCGTCCGGAGCTTCAATTTTGATATCTCCTTCTGAGCTGCCAACAAAGCCTCTTGCTGCTTCTTCTCATTGGCCTCCAGCTGTTCAATCTTGGCCTGAGTCCTCTGGTCTTCTTGTGCACGGGCTTCGGTGATCCTGATCCACCTAGTCTGGCTTTCCTCCAGATAATGCTCAGCCATAGCTTTCTGAATCTTGGCCTCCTTGCAGGCATTCTTAAAAACCATCTCTCATGCTCTTGCTTTCCTTATGTAGTCATCTTTCCTTTCAATCTTGGTCAGATGCTCAGTTTTGAGCCTTTCCAATCTCTCAATGTCCAGACGACTGTCATTTCTCTCCCAGAGAGTCTTCTTCAGAGCTTCAGATAGCTGATTATTTCTCTCTTTCAGCTTTTCAAATTCTTCCAGGCTAACAGTTGCTGCAGGCTGTACTGTAGAGGGTCCAGGTGTGTCTTCCAAGGTGAATGGTTGTCCCTTTAGTCTGAATGTTGTCCCAAACCCAGGCAGCTTGATTGACAACAGTAGAGCCAGATTGGATCTCACAGTATAGGGTCTCAGCCAAATCCTGTCCTCTGGGAGGGTGAACCAAGGCATATCCCAATTGTCTCTTAAAGAGTAGAGGGTTGTAGTTGATGCAACCTTTTACTCTTATTAGAGGCACATTAGGGTATTGCCCACAACTGGTAATAATATCCTTGCCTTTGGTGCTCTGGGTGCACCATCTGATATCATCTGATGTTAAGGCAATGAACCTTTTAGCCCAATTCTTCTGCTGATGTGGGTTCAAGAAGGCATCTGATTTAGGCATGTGTTTGAGCAGCCAAGAGTGGAACACAGGAGTACATCATCTGACTAGCTTCCCTCTTTGCTTTTTATTTCTCTGATGGATGGAGTAGTAAAAATCCCCTAGCAATGTAGGCACTGGGTTCCTCTGCAGGAACAAGTGGATGGCATTCTTACTCACAAATTTGTTCTCATCTGCAAACAATATAACCCCATATATGCTGAGGGCTAAAAGTGCACAGACATCCCTCCATTCTCCCACTGCAGCCTTTAGGGTGGCCTGAGAAATTAAGAAGTCCAGATGTAAGCCAGGAATCCCAGCTTTTGTTGTCATGTTTTGCTCAATGAGGGCAGGCTCCCAATGCAATGCCCTTGCTATCTCTTCACTTCTGGGAGCAGTCATCTCTGGGTTGAAGGGGATCCCTCCTCTGATAGGCATTCCAATCAACAAGGAAAACGCTTCCAACAGAGGCCCCATTTGGAAATCAGGAAAGGTGAAACATCTGAGTGGAGGGTCATAAAACTGCAAGCATGTGTGGATCATGCTCCTCTGAGATGAATCAAGATCCATAACCATATTCAAAATACCCCCATAGTGCTCTCTAAACAGTGGGATGTGGTCAGGTGTGATAAGTGACTGGACCTGTCTGATACCAGTCAAAGAAGGCTCAAAGAAGTGATAAGATATGTTGCTTTTCCTTGGAACATCCATGAGTACTGATGAAGAAGCTGAAGTCAAATGCTGATGAAGATCACAGACTAAGAAGCTGAAGGTGAGTCTGGCAGACTGATGCAGGTGCTGAGGGAGATAACTGAAGCAGATGCTGAAGAAGATAACTGAAGCAGAGGTCTAAGAAGTAGAAGGGGTCAAAACCAAACCAAATATGATATGATGGATACCTTGAAAAACAAATAAACAAATGTTAAATGATGCAATGATGATATATGCAAATGATATGCAAGGGTTTGTGATCAAGAGCTGGATCTGATTATCTGTCTTGGTATAAGGTCTATGTATGTTCAAAGGTCCGGATGGAGGCTCAGAAATCCAGTAACCAGGGTGGGGGACTCAAATAAAGAGTCACATGTCCATGGTTAATCACAAGAACTATCCAAAGTGAAGTATTCTTAAACAATACAGTAATAGGGTATGATGTGGCCAAGGGTTCCTGCAAACCTGTAAACAACCCGACCCCCTCACATGTAATGTTCTAGAACAAGGATCCTCAGACTTGGATCAGTTATGAGAAATGTAAACACTTCTAACCCGGAGGTACAGTGTTTACAATAACCATAAAGGATCCTCCTCTAATTCAGCCCAGATTCTGAAGGTCATAATAAAGGTCATCCAGACTTAACAGGCTTCCCAGATAGCCCTAGCACTACAGGAAATATGTAGCATAGAGTTCTCAAGAAGAAACCCACATTTGAACCGTGTTTCATATTCCCGCACCAGACCGAAATGGAATGGGAAAGAACATGAACCACTCTAGCCTAGGTGTCACTCAGGTCCCAGGTATAGGACCTTAATCACTCAGTGAAACCCCACCCACCAAAACAGAAACCAGATCCAGCAATGATAATGACAGTATGATGTATAAAAACTGTAAAGAAAGCAGTAAATAAAACTGTACATAAAGCAATAAATAAAGCAAATAAATAAACACAATTAGCACATAACACCCCCGTAAACACAAATCAAACAAGCGCTAGGAGGAACCCACAAAAAGAACCAGAAGCCCTGGTTGCAGTATAAGGGTCCCCAACAGAGTCGTCAAGCTGTCGCTCCCACCAAATGACACCAAGGTCGGAGGGGGTACAGACGCGAACGGTCGGCGAAAGGAGAACATGAAGATGAACTGAAAAGAGTCGTCAGCTGGGCATTTTTATCCCGAAGGAAAGGTAATGCTGCATAAACCTAGGAAGAAATGGATAAGACGGTCGCGAACTAGAGAAACTGAGAAAGGGAGGTTGGTTACAACCTGGGAAGGTATTAGCACCTGTTGCACCCCAAAATTTGCCCTCACAATACAAGACTTTGTGTTCTAAGAAGGTTCACAAGGTTCACAAGTCCCACAATGCTTTCAAGACCTTTCATGAGGTTCATGAAGTCTACAAAGCCACTTCATGAGGTTCACAAGGTTCACAAGCTTCTCAACATTTACAATACCTTTCATGAAGTTCAGGAAGTCTACAAGTTACTTCTTGAAGGTTCACAAGGTTCACAAGTTACACAATGATTACAAAGCTTTCCTGAGGTTCATAAGGTCTACAAAGGCACTTTATGAGGTTCACAAGGTTCACAAGATTCACAATACCTCCCATGGGTATCACAAGACATTTTATGAAGATTCACAAAGTTCACATAGTTCACAATTGGTCAAGGAAGTTGACAATTCCCTCAGACAATGCACCTCCTAAGCAGGGCATCCATAACTAGGGTTTTGACTTTAATCAGGCTAAATGGACTTCCAATACCTCAAGTGAGTTTCATAACATCTTATATGTGTATAAGAACCCCCATGTCAAGTTTCAAGACTTTTCTCAAAAGTTTGCTCAGTCAGATGATCAGATAAGTCAAAATCAGTCAATGTAGTTAAAAAGTCAAACTAAGGTCAACTGTGGTCAAACCAAAGTCAAACTTCATGATTTTTTGCCAACATCAAGTATATGAAGTAAAATTCATCATTTGATCAAGGGTTGATCATGATTCATCAAGGAGATTCCAGATCATCAATAATCAGGAGTTTCTAAATTAGGGTTTCCTCAGTAAAAGTCAACTGAACTTTGACCAGCCATAACTTTCACATGCTTCATCACCAAGCCTCCATCCAAAGCTCATTTTGAAGGAAATTGAATTCTCTACAACTTTGATGTTGTAAGTTAAGCTCAAAAATGCTTCATTTGAAAGATATGACCTAAGACATTATAGGTCATTTCAAAAGTCAACAAAAAGTCAACAACTTCAAAAGGGCATAACTTGAGATTGGTAAATGGTATGGACCTGAAACCAATGGGGTTGTTTAGAGGACTCTTCAAGCTTTCTAAAAAGTCCAAGAACACCCTCATACCCTTAAAATTGAGGGAGATGTGCCCTTGCCAAGTTGGGCAATTTTGTGATGGTTTATGTTGAAAATGGAGGCTTAGAAGTACTTCTTTCCAAATGGGCTGTCTAATTCATGACCCAATCCATCTCATAACATGGTGCACGACCCACTTGACTAAAATTCATCATTTTTATTATTTTTTATTTATTTATTATTGATTTAATTCATAAAAATCATTTTAAATAAATAAAAAATATGAAAAGTTATTTTTGGGTGAAGATTTTGTTTCTAGAAATTCATAATTATGGATTGGGATTAAAAGAGAAAAGAATCATGTGAATTGTCCCAAAATAGCAAGGCCTTATGATCAAATATTTGAAATTTACACAAGGATCTTTTTGAATATTTTTTGGATCAAATATCCACACAAGACATCAATGTTTCTGACCTAAATCCATCACACATATATACTGATCACAAACCTAGCCTCATGGACGAATTTGCAGCAGCCTAAAGGTAAGATCAAAAGCACAAAAATCTTTCAAAAAGTCATATTCGGGTTCTCAAATTCAGAGCATTGCAAGGTATTTGGAAGACATAGCAAGCTTCCTTGGACTCTTCTGATCATAAACCATTATCCATATGCATCACATACTCATTCAATGGCCAAATCCGAGTTCATCTTGACCTTGAATATTTTGTTTTCGAATCCATTGATTTATCATGTTTAAACTGTTTTTGATCATTGTATGATGTTTAGAATGAACCCTAGAACGATTCTGGGTGATTTAATTGGATTTTCATTGCAGGTACAAGAATCCACCATGTTTAGGGTTTTCGGCCCTCTTTAGGGTTTTATGATTTTCAAATGATAAATGGATTTGAGAAACATAGGACGATTGCAAAACTCAGTAGCAATATAATGGTATAATCAATTTTGTGAAATTTTGTCGTTTGGATGAAGTTTGTGTTTCGCAGGGTGGAAGAACTCGTAACAATATTCGCAGGAGAAATCGTTACAAAATTCGCAGGTAATGGGAGGAAGAAGAAGACCAGTGCGCGCCAGTTTCAAAATTCAAATATTAATAATATATTTTATGTTGTTTGGTTGTTTCATTAACACGCACAGGCGTGTGTCCTGGTGGTAAGCGTTGCTTGTGTATATTGAAGGATGCCTGGTTCGATTCTTGGCCATGGCAATATTTTGTTTTATTTTTGCAGGATAAAGAGAAACTTCATATATTATTAATCATAGCCATTCAACAATCAGTTAGGCTCTCCCAGCCAGGTGGTCAAGCATGCGTATGAATATCCTTAAGGTCCTGGGTACGAAACCACCCCAGGCCTTTTATTTTTCTCATTTATTTTCCTGATTCATTGATTCAAGGCACAAAACCAAGTGAATTGCTTTTGGTATCACACAAACGCTTGTGGCCCAGTGGATGTTGTTGTTGCTTGCAAGGGTGAAGACCTGGGATCGAATCCCACCAGGTTCTTTTTCTTTTCCTTTCTTTTATTTTCTTTTGTTTTCTAGTTTAATTTAATTGATTTAAATAATTAATATATTATTATTATAAAATATGTATATACTATATAGTCTAAATTACTCTTAAAACAATTTTTCTAGAAAAAAATATAAAAACTCTTGATTTTCTTTAATTTTAATTCCATTTGTATAGTTTATATTAATTAAGATATTATTGTATGATTATTAAAAAATAAATTTTTTATATATAAGTTAGCCCTAATTTTCATAAACCCTAAAAATAAAACCCTAAAAATAAAACCCCAATTTTATGAAACCCTAAAATATTTTTTTAAATAAAATTTAATTCTGTTTTTTTTTAATTTCGTAAATATAGTTATACTTCAAATTAATTTTCTTTTAATGTTTAGAAATAATTTAATTTGGGACAATTATATTTTTTGTATATAGTTAAAAATAATTTGTAAATGTAATAACTAATAGAATTAAATTTTTTAATATGATATTTAGAATCTATCTTTTTCTTATAATATGTATATAAATATGAATATATGTTTATAATAATTTTGTAATTATAATACATTTGAGAATAATTTAATAATTAGTATATGAATAAAAAAATTTATTTAGTTATGCATGTTGATTTCTTCTTACATTATTTTTGGTTTCTATTATTATTATTATTAACTATATTGTTACTAATTTTTGCTTATTAGAATTTTATTAACTTTTAATTAATTTTTATTACTAACCATGTTATTAGTTATTTTTATGTTTTCTAACCTTATTTCTTCTAATTATTCTTATTATTTTACTAACCATATTATTTTGCTTTATTAATTTTACATTATTAATTTTTATTATTTACTAACCCCAATATTTTATTTGCTTATTTATTTATTATATTTTGCTATTTATTTTATTTATTATAATTATATTGTAATTGTTTCTTGGATGTAATTGTAATTATTTAATTATTATTGTTGTGGTTAGTAATTAGGGAGTGCAAAAACATGTATGTTATTAAAACAAATTTAGATAATTTTTAATGTAAGATAATTAATTTAAACACTTCACACACGTAAGTCGATTTTAAATCGCCAACTCACTTTCTAAGGGTATCCCTCTCGTTGCCTACGAATAATGGTTAAGTGGGGTGTATAAAGCAAGTCCCTCAAAATAAAAAAAATCATCAAAGTCCCTTATGGTTGCCTTTACGAATAAAGTCCCTTTCGAAAAATGATGATAGTCCCTCCAGTTTGCTTATTTCACCCCACCATGGCCTTTAAAGACCAAATTGCCCCTTACATGTCCCTTAACTTCCAAAGTAAGGACTACCTACTCCATTATAGTAGGGATAGTCTTACTAAGGAAAGGATAAAGAATAAGAAAGACCTTAAACATTAGGGTAGGCTACTCCTAAGTACTTAAGCTCATTTCAAATTTTTTTTCACACTTAAACAATTTTCAAACAAAATTTTCAAACAAGTTTTTTACACATCCATACACGGATTATTATTAAACTATTCTGAAATTTTTTGCTATTCACACACTACACTTTCAAAACAATTCAAAAGTGAGCTTAAATACCTAAGAGCCCATGGATAACCATGGATGAAAAGGGTGCTAACACCTTCCCTTTTCATAACTTACCCCCCGGACCCAAAATATTCTCTAAGGTCTTTCCTGTTCTTTTATAACCTTTCCTTATGGATAAAATAAAAGTCGGTGGCGACTCTTGCTATCCGCAACATTGTTTAAAGTCAGTTCACCGGGTTACAGAACTGGCGACTCTGCTGGGGATCTATTTAAGAGGGGTACCCTTAGGAATTAGATCACTTTAAATTGTTTGCCTTGTTTGCTTTATTATTTTGTTGGGGTGCTCTTATGTGTGAAAGGTCCTAACCCGGATCTAGTGTACCTTAGGTAAATGGCAATAGACCAAGGAAACTGTACGACGTATATCGATACGGTTGATCTGGTGGCCATAGTTAGTGCGACTTCTTGGTTGGTGCTTATATTCCTTAAGTCAAGTTGAGGATAATATTGAGGCTGCCATATGTTGTCAATGCACTAACTAACTTTTAGAACCCTAGTTAACTCATCTTGGCCTTTAGAAGGTAGTGAGGTAACCGGCTTTGGTGCAGACTGAAGTTGGTTGACACTCGATACTACGCTCATTGAGATTCTAAACTTGGAGGGTTTTGGTTGGCAAGTAAGTTGCCTACTGAACAACCACCCTTGTGAAGGATCAATGATATTGAGATCCCTTAGAACCTGGTTACTTTCATAGGACAGGATGAACCAACTAACTTCAGGGGAGGGTACTTACCTTTGAACCTCATGCAAGCCTTTAAACCTAGGGCTATTGTGTGACTTGCTTGTGTGTGCCACATGTTTGTGATTGAGCATAACATCATGACATCATCATGCATCATAAGCATAGCATTTTCCCTAACCATTTCAAGGACCAAGGGATTTATCTTTGTTCTTTGTTGCAGGTCATGGCTTCTGCTCGTAGAAACACCATCAGGATCAACTTTGTAGGCATACCTGCTAAGCTTAAAGAGTTGGTTGCTCAAGTGTCTGATCATTCCCAGTTCATCAAGAGACATGGTCACCTATTGGATCTAGTCACTTCAGGGTTCAATGAAGACATGATGAGTGTTCTGTTCCAGTTCTTTGACCCTAAGCACCATTGCTTTACATTCCCTGACTACCAGCTGGTTCCAACCATGGAAGAGTTCTCTAAACTTCTGGGCATACCTGTTCTTGATCAAAGACCCTTCACAGGCCTGGAGAAAGAGCTTAAACCAGAGGTTATTGCTGCAGCCCTACATCTGAAGAAGTCTGACATTGTTCTAGAAACGAGAAGTGGAGTCAAGGGTATTCTTGCTAAGGTATTAGTGGATAAAGCTCAAATGTTCTTGAAGGCCATGAGCTATGATGCTTTTGAGGAGATCTTAGCCTTGCTAATATATGGCTTAGTATTGTTCCCCAATCCAGATCAGTTCATAGACGTTCATGCCATCAACATATTCCTGAGTCACAATCCAGTGCCTACATTGCTTGGAGACATTCTACATTCTCTTCATACCCGTACTACAAGGGCAAGGGGAACTTTGATGTGCTGCATACCTTTACTATCCAGGTGGTTTATTTCTCACCTTCCTCGCTCAGTAATGAAGAATGAGCAAGGGTTCAGATGGTCCAAGAGGATCATGTCACTTTCTCACTCAGATATCCATTGGTGCTCCAGATCTATGGAGAATGTCACCATCCTTGACCGTTGTGGGGAGTTTCCTAATGTGCCACTACTAGGCATAAGAGGAGGCATCACCTACAACCCCTCTCTAGCTTTACGACAGTTTGGTTACGCCCGGAGTGATGGTCCACATGACATGTTGATTCAGGGCATTGTATTTGACTACGACAACGATCTTCAAGGTTACCGTCAGAGATTCATACGAGCTTGGGGAAAAGTAAACAGGGTTGACAGCAAGACACTGGAGCCTAAGTACACCATTCCTATGGAGGCTTATCTCAGATGGGTACGATCTCGTGCTCAGACACTCATGATGCCATATCCTGCCATCCTACCAGTTACCATGGAACCTGTTGCTGAAGGAGACACAGCTTATACCATCCTTCACCCAGACATGCCTACTGATAAGGAAGACTTGCAGAGATCATGGATCCAACTGAAGGAGCAAAGGGATACTTTCGAGGCTCATTACAAAACAAGCCAAGCAAGGATCCTAGAGCTAACAAAGCAACTTCACGAGGAACGAAACCTCAATTCATACCTCAACACAAAGAGGAAACGTCCATGGGAGACTTAAAACCCCATCTTTTGTACTTATTTCACTTTCATTTTTTGTAAGCCTAAAAGGCAAAACAAGTTATTACTAATAAAAAGTTACTTTCTTGTTTGTTTAAGCAAATTTAAATTCTGCGGTCCTTGAAAACATTGCATATGCATTCCCATATCATTTCATTGCATCACAGGTTTATTATTGTGCACAGGTTTCTCATCTTCTCGCTGTTTATTTCAGCAATGGCTCTTGAACAATCAGTTAAGGATCTTCAGGCACAGAATGCACAGTTCCAAGAGCTGATCCTGAACCTATCCAAGGGGCAGGATGAATTGAAGACACTGCTGGCCAAGAAGACTAAGAAGGCTAGAAGGTCTGCTGGGTTGCTCAACATGGGAAGAAGGTTCAAAGGTCCTGTCAAGACCAAGGAACAGGTTGAAGACTATGAATCTGAAGAATCTGAGCAAGAGGTAGGCAGTCTCCATCACACAATGGGGGACTCTGATTCTGAGGCTAACTACTACCATGAGTCTAATGAAGACAAATTCAAGATGCTGGTGGATAGGATGGATGCTATGGAGTTGCAGAAATCATCTGGGCTGGATTTTGAGGATTTGAGTCTGATATCTGGGGTGGTCATACCTATGGGTTTCAAGGTTCCTACATTTGTTGTCTATGATGGGGTCTCTTGTCCCAAGCTGCATCTGAGGTCCTATGTCAGAAGAATTCAACCCCACACTGCTGATAAGAAGTTGTGGATCCATTTCTTTCAAGAGAGCTTATCTGGAGCTCAGCTGGAGTGGTATTATCAGTTGGAGAGTGTCAACATCAGAGACTGGAATGACCTTGCTGAAGCTTTCTACAAGCAGTACCAATACAATGCTGACTTAGCCCCCACTCGCATGCAGCTTCAAAGCATGTCTATGGGTGCCAAAGAAAGTTTTAAGGAGTATGCTCAGAAGTGGAGAGATTTAGCTGGAAGAGTTCAACCCCCTTTGACTGACAGGGAATTGGTTGACATGTTCATGTGTACGCTGAATGGTCCGTTCTACAGTCATCTCATTGGAAGCTCATCATCTGGCTTCACTGAGTTGATCATGACAGGAGAACGGGTAGAGAATGGTATCAAGAATGGTAAAATCCAAGTGGGCACTTCTTCATCAGGTGCTGCAAAGAAGCCTCCCACTGGAAAGAAGGAATCCAATGCTGTTTATGGTCAACCTGATCGTAACAGAAGGCATCAGTCTGTTAGTGCAGTTCATATTTCAAATCCAACTCCTGCAACAACTGAGCAGCCTCAAGGCAACCAACAGAGGGCTAGAAGGCAGTTCACGAAGATCAACATGTCAATGGCTCAGGCATTGCAGCATTTGTTAAAGGCTGAACTTATTACTCTGAGGGAGGCTCCTCAGAATCCCAATGTTACCTCTCCCAAGTACAATCCCAATGCACGATGTGCATATCATTCAAACTGTCCAGGACATGATACTAATAATTGCTGGGTCTTGAAGAACAAAATTCAAGATATGATTGATGCTGGAGAAATTGAGTTTGATCCACCAAATGTGATTACAGCACCACTGCCAAATCACGAGAAGACCATCAATGCCATTGATGAAGACATTGAGGAAGACCTGCATGTCTATTCAGTTATGGAGTTGAGCACACCATTGTCCATTATCAAAGAGAGGTTAGTACGAGCTGGGATCTTTCCAGGTTGTCGTGAAGATTGTCTGTATTGTACCCATAAGCCGGATAGTTGCTTCATTTTGAGAGATGGTATTCAGCGTCTCATGGATAAGTATACTATAGTGTTTGAAAGAAGACCAGCATCTATAGAAAGTATGGTGGATCATCTGACTCGGGGTAGGAAGATTGAAGAGGTTGATATGGTTGACAAAGTACCAGTAAGAATCACTTCAAAGGGTCCTATTAAAATCACTCGTCAGGGCCCAATCAAGATTACTGCTGAAGGTCCTGTGAAAGTTGTTGCTGAAGCCAGGGTGGCTCCTCTGATCATTACCACTCCTGGTCCTATTCCTTATACATCTGACAAAGCTGTGCCTTGGCACTATGGGTCTGATGTTTACATCCATGGTGTCAAGCAAGAGCCTTTACCTGATATACCTGCTGATATTGATAATATTGCTGGATCTAGCAAGATCACTCGTAGTGGAAGAGTCTTCTCTCCTCCAGTTGCTTCTAAGAGTGCAGTTACTCCTGCTGCTACTACCACCACTGATGCTCGGGGCAAAGGTCCTGTTATTGAGCCTGTATCTACTGATGTGCCAGCTGCTGATGATCTCTCTAAGCAGATGGAAGAAGTATTGAAAATCATTCGCAAGAGTGATTATGACATTGTTGATCAATTGGGGCATACTCCCTCAAAGATTTCTATGCTGTCCTTGTTGCTGTGTTCTGAAGCTCATGCCAAGTCCTTGATCAAGTTTCTGAAGTCTGCTCATGTGCCCAGTGCAATCTCTGTGGACCAATTTGAGAACTGTGTTGCCCACCTGACCTATGACAATGGGTTAGGATTTTCTGATGCTGACTTGACCCCTGCCAAGAGGGATCATAACAGGGCCTTGCATATTTCAATTGAATGCAGGGGCACTACCCTGTCTCATGTGCTGATAGACAATGGTTCCTCTCTGAATGTGTTGCCCAAAGAAGTCCTGAATAAGCTGAGTCCTGAAGATACTGTGTTGAAGCCCAGTAATATTGTGGTAAAGGCTTTTGATGGTTCTAGAAGAGTAGTGCATGGGGAAATTGATCTTCCAATCAAGGTTGGCTCTCAGATGTTTACTGCTACATTTTATGTGATGGATATTCGTCCTTCATACTCTTGTCTGCTTGGTCGTCCCTGGATCCATGGGGCAGGTGCTGTGACCTCTACATTACACCAAAAGTTGAGATATCCGGTGAATGGAAAGGTTGTTACTGTATTTGGAGAGGAAGAATACTTTGTCAGCCATGTAAACACTTTCAAATATCTGGAGGTAGAAGGTGAATACATTGAGACTCCATGTCAGTCATTTGAAGTGGTTCCCTGGGTTGGTAATGATTGTGTGACTCCTCCTGCTGTGAAGAAGGTTCCTGTGGTCATCAGAAAATCTCCAACAATGGCAATGGCCTCCCTCAATGATGCTAAAGCTGTGGTGGATGAAGGTGGTTGTACTATTTGGGGTCAGCTTCCGGATATTCCGTACAAGTCTGACAAGTTTGGTTTGGGTTTCATTGCAGAGTCCCAGAAGGCTGTTCGTCGTGCTCGTGCTGCTCGTATCACCAATCAGGGGGTGATTAATGCTGTGGGAGATCAAGATGAAGATTACAATTTGGATGCTTGGATTTTTCCTACTATGGGTGCTGGACTCAACAATTGGAAAGCTGAAGATGTTATCCCTATCTCCTTTAGTCAGGAGTAAATACTATTACTGTGTTGTTGCTTTTAAGTTTGTAATTTCTTGAACAATTGAACTTTTAAGCCTTGTGCCTTACCCGGGGCACTATGGTGTGCTTGTTACGGGATGTCATTTCATTTGCATACTTCATTCAATAAAAATCAGTGGACGTTTCGTTTTAGTAAATATTGTGTTCCTTGTCTTTCTTTTTCTTTTATTTTTACTTTATCAGCTATGTGTTCTTACACACACCCACATCACTAAATGCAGATCCTCATCCACTCTGGATCCTGTTGATAACAGTTCTACTATTGCCAATTATAATTTCGAGAATCCGATCTATCAAACTGAAGACGGAAATGAGGACGATTGTGAAATACCTGTAGAGCTTGCTAGGTTGTTACAACAAGAAGAGAAAGCTATACAGCCACATGAAGAGCCAGTCGAAGTTGTGAATTTGGGAACTGAAGAAAACAGAAAAGAGGTCAAGGTAGGGGCTGATTTAGAGGACAGTGTCAAGAGCAGGTTGATTCAGATGTTACGTGACTATGTGGAGATCTTCGCTTGGTCTTATGAAGATATGCCAGGGTTGGATACAGACATTGTGGTTCACCGTTTGCCAGTGAAAGAAGATTGTCGTCCAAAGAAGCAGAAGGTTCGTCGTATGCGTCCTGAAATGTCAGAAAAGATCAAAGCAGAGGTAATGAAACAGTTCAATGCAGGGTTCTTAGCAGTAACTTCTTATCCTCAGTGGGTTGCAAATGTGGTACCAGTTCCTAAGAAAGATGGTAAGGTACGTATGTGTGTGGACTACAGAGATTTGAACAAGGCTAGCCCCAAAGATGATTTTCCACTTCCTCATATTGACATTCTGGTAGACAACACTGCTCAGCATAAAGTATTCTCTTTTATGGATGGGTTCTCTGGTTACAATCAAATCAAGATGGCACCTGAAGATATGGAGAAGACAACATTTGTGACACAGTGGGGCACTTTTTGTTATAAGGTGATGCCATTTGGTTTGAAGAATGCAGGGGCAACATATCAGCGTGCTATGGTGGCTTTGTTTCATGATATGATTCATCATGAGATAGAGGTATATGTGGATGATATGATAGCCAGATCTCAGAATGAAGAGCAACATCTTGATCATCTGCACAAGTTGTTTGAGAGGTTGAAGAAATACAAATTGAGGTTGAATCCAAACAAGTGTACTTTTGGAGTTAGGTCCGGAAAGCTCCTGGGTTTCATTGTCAGTGGAAAAGGTATTGAAGTGGATCCTGCAAAAGTGAAAGCTATACGAGAGATGCCAGCTCCTCGTACTGAGAAGGAGGTTAGAGGTTTTTTGGGACGATTGAACTACATTGCAAGATTTATTTCCCAATTAACTACCATCTGTGAGCCAATCTTCAAGTTGTTGAAGAAAGATCAGGTGATGGAATGGAATGACGAGTGCCAGACTGCCTTTGATGAAATCAAGAGATATCTGCTAGAGCCACCAATTTTGATGCCACCAGTTGATGGAAGACCCTTGATTATGTACTTAACAGTGTTAGACAACTCAATGGGGTGTGTGTTGGGGCAACATGACGAGTCTGGTCGAAAAGAGCAGGCAATATACTACCTTAGCAAAAAGTTTACCGACTGTGAAACAAGATACTCACTGCTCGAGAAAACTTGCTGCGCTTTGGCATGGGCTGCTCGCCGACTAAGACAGTATATGTTGACCCATACTACCTTATTGATTTCGAAGATGGATCCAATCAAGTACATATTCGAGAAACCTGCTCTCTCCGGAAGAATTGCAAGATGGCAAATGATCTTGACAGAATATGATATACAGTATACTACTCAGAAGGCCATTAAGGGAAGTGTTGTTGCTGATCATTTGGCTCATCAAGCAGTAGATGATTACCAGTCAATGAATTATGAGTTCCCTGATGAAGATATTATGACTATTACCAAAGAACCTGGACAATATGACGGACCTGAACAAGGATCCCGATGGACTATGGTTTTTGATGGTGCCTCCAATGCACATGGTAATGGTGTTGGTGTTGTGATTAGTTCCCCTGAAGGTTGTCATACCCCGATTACTGCCAGACTTTGTTTCTATTGTACCAATAACATAGCTGAGTATGAGGCATGTATCATGGGTATTAAAATTGCTATTGATATGAAGATTCAGTTCCTTGACGTGTATGGAGATTCAGCCCTGGTAGTTAGTCAGATCAAAGGAGATTGGGATACCAAGCATGATAATCTCATTCCTTACAGAGAGCATGTGTTGTCTTTGACCCCACATTTCAAAGAGATTACCTTTGGACATATTCCACGAAGAGAAAATCAGTTGGCAGATGCTTTGGCCACCATGGCATCTATGTTTGAGATTAGCTGGGATGATGAAGCTCCCAAGATTACTATTGATAGATTTGAGAAGCCTGCATACTGCAATGAGATTGACACTGAAGGGGCAGAGGAGAAGCCTTGGTTCTATGAAGTGAAAAGATATCTTGAAGCTCAGGAGTTCCCTGAAGGGGCATCTGTCAAAGATAGGAAGTTCCTGAGAAGGTTTTCTGCTAAGTTCTTTCTGAGTAATGGCATTCTGTACAAGCGCAATCATGATTCAACTATGCTTCGTTGTGTGGATAAGAAGGAAGCTACATAAATTATGGAAGAGATGCACGATGGGACCTTTGGCACTCATTCTAGTGGTCATACCATGGCAAAGAAGATTTTGAGAGCAGGTTACTATTGGTCTACCATGGAAGCTGATTGCTATCAACACTCCAGAACATGTCACAAGTGTCAAATTTATGCTGATAAGGTTCATGTACCTCCATCCCCTTTGAATGTGTTGACTGCTCCTTGGCCCTTTGCCATGTGGGGCATTGATATGATTGGTGAGATTAAGCCTACTGCTTCTAATGGGCATCGTTTCATCCTGGTTGCTATTGATTATTTCACGAAGTGGGTGGAGGCAGCTTCATATGCATCTGTGACTAAGAATGTTGTGGCTCGGTTCATTAAGAATAATCTCATATGTAGGTATGGCATCCCTGAGAGGATTATCACTGACAATGGCTCTAATCTAAACAACACTATGATCACTGATCTCTGCACGCAGTTCAAGATTAAGCATCACAACTCTTCTCCGTATCGTCCAAAGATGAATGGGGCAGTTGAAGCTGCTAACAAGAACATTAAGAAGATTGTACAGAAGATGACTGTTACTTACAAGGATTGGCATGAGATGTTACCGTTTGCTCTTCATGGTTATCGTACTACAATACGTACTTCAACAGGGGCAACCCCATTCTCCTTAGTCTATGGTATGGAAGCAGTTTTGCCCATTGAAGTTCAGATCCCCTCCTTGAGAATTATGAAGGATGCAGGTTTGGATGAAGATGAGTGGATTCAGACTCGACTGGACCAGATAAATTTGATTGATGAGAAGAGGATAGCAGCAGTTTGTCATGGCCAGATGTACCAAAAACGGATGATCAAAGCTTTTAACAAGAAGGTTAAGCCAAAGGTATATCAGGCTGGTGACTTGGTAATCAAGCGCATCATATTACCACAGGGTGATCCTAGGGGCAAGTGGACTCCAACATATGAAGGACCATTTGTAGTCAAGACTGTATTCTCAGGAGGTGCCATGATATTGACTACAATGGATGGTGAAGACCTCCCACAGCCTGTAAATGCAGACATAGTTAAAAAATACTACGCATAAAAAGAGACCCGCTAGGTTGACAGGCCTAGGCAAAAATAAGGGCATCCCGGCAAACCAAAAGGGTTTGGGCAAAAATTAGGGGTATATATAAAAAGATGTACACCCGGCAAGTCGAAAACCTGAAAAGGCGGCTTGGGCAAAAAAGGGTATCCCGGTGGATTGAAAACCTGAAAGGGCAATCCAGGCAAAAGTTAGGGATTAAAGCGTATGACTATGTCTCGTTTGGATCACCCATGAAACTGCAACCAGTTGTACTACTTACTCAAGCTCGAACAGTTAAAGCTCAATTCAATCGCTTCCGTCTCAACAACAAGAAGATGAGATACTTGAGTGGCAATAGTAGAATTGAAACTCAATAGGATTGTTTCCCACATAGCGGATTTCCTTTTGTAAAAATTTTACGACAAAATCCTCTTACTAGGGTTTATGTCTCCTTGTACAAACTTACCCATGTATGGGTCACTTTTTGATATAAATAAATTCCATCTTTTGAATTCAGATTTACTTTTACCCTATTTACATAAGCGAAACGTCCATTGGTTGTGTTTGAATGTATGTATGCTTTTGAATATGATTGATGTTTACCAGAAATGCATGTATGTTTTTAATATGATTAATGTTTACCAGAAACGCATGAAAATGCAGTAATAGTATTTACTAAGGACAAACGAGAGAAGGATTTCAACGAAGCTTCGCCGGTTCAAGACAGTTACAAATCCTCAGTAGGACTAATCCATCTTCATAAAGTCTCATCTCCCCTGGAATTTATATCCATCTCTTTTATCCTCATACGGATATTCGGGAAATTACTTTCCAATAAGGGTACGACGAACGAAGACGGGATGTTATACTTATCCTACTATCAAATGAAGGCGAAAGTTATAGATACCCTACTATCCCCAACAACGGGAGGTTATATATACTTTGCCATCCTCACCAACGGGAGGTTATATCTATACCTTATTATCCCCAGTAGACAGAAGGTTATATATTCTTCAACAACAAATCGGGATTTATTTTCCCTGGCCAGCAGTTGTTATACGAAGATATCCAGACGCTTCCGGCAGTATCATATCATACATACATCATTTACATCATACCATAGCATATATATCCATAGACATATAGTACATTACCTAAGTACATCATATCATACATGCATACATAAAGCATAAACTAATGTTATTATACAAAAGCTACCTTGTTTCAGGTTAATTATCCAACAAACAAAATTATGGTCTCCAGGACTGCTTTATTGTAACCTCAGGGTTACTTTATCCTCCTGATAACTTCTCATGACTTCAAGACTGCTTTAGAGCTATCCAGTGCTCTATCCTCCTGAAGACAGTTATATCATTACTTCAAGACTGCTTTAGAGCTATCCATTGCTCTATCCTCCTGAAATCATCTTATTACTTCAAGACTGCTTTAGAGCTATCCATTGCTCTATCCTCCTGAAATCATCTTATTACTTCAAGACTGCTTTAGAGTTATCATTATTGATTGCTTCATCCTCCTGAGGTCATATTACTACTTCAAGACTGCTTTAGAGCTATTCATTGCTCTATCCTCCTGAAGTTATCTTATTATTTCAAGACTGCTTTAGAGTTATTCATTGCTCTATCCTCCTGAAATCATCTCTTCAAGACTGCTTTAGAGCTATCGATTGCTCTATCCTCCTGAAGACATATCACATTATTATTTCAAGACTGCTTTAGAGCCATTCATTGCTCTATCCTCCTGAGATCATATCAGTACTCCAAGATTGCTTTAGGGTTATCACTATTGATTGCTCTATCTTCATGAAGACATGCTTATACATCAGTATTACTCCAAGCTCCTGACAGCTCTCATCATACTACTGAAGAACTTTCCCCTAGTGGCATCTTTAAGCCCACTCAATCGTATTCAACCAACCATCAACATCACTATATGCACTGGTGAGTGCAAATTTTTGGGCTTTTGTGTTCAATCCCCTTCAACCTTCCAGGTTACGACTGGCAAATATACCAATCTAACCCCTCAGGTTTCAGAAAATTGAACAGGGGCAGCTGTTGCACCCCAAAATTTGCCCTCACAATACAAGACTTTGTGTTCTAAGAAGGTTCACAAGGTTCACAAGTCCCACAATGCTTTCAAGACCTTTCATGAGGTTCATGAAGTCTACAAAGCCACTTCATGAGGTTCACAAGGTTCACAAGCTTCTCAACATTTACAATACCTTTCATGAAGTTCAGGAAGTCTACAAGTTACTTCTTGAAGGTTCACAAGGTTCACAAGTTACACAATGATTACAAAGCTTTCCTGAGGTTCATAAGGTCTACAAAGGCACTTTATGAGGTTCACAAGGTTCACAAGATTCACAATACCTCCCATGGGTATCACAAGACATTTTATGAAGATTCACAAAGTTCACATAGTTCACAATTGGTCAAGGAAGTTGACAATTCCCTCAGACAATGCACCTCCTAAGCAGGGCATCCATAACTAGGGTTTTGACTTTAATCAGGCTAAATGGACTTCCAATACCTCAAGTGAGTTTCATAACATCTTATATGTGTATAAGAACCCCCATGTCAAGTTTCAAGACTTTTCTCAAAAGTTTGCTCAGTCAGATGATCAGATAAGTCAAAATCAGTCAATGTAGTTAAAAAGTCAAACTAAGGTCAACTGTGGTCAAACCAAAGTCAAACTTCATGATTTTTTGCCAACATCAAGTATATGAAGTAAAATTCATCATTTGATCAAGGGTTGATCATGATTCATCAAGGAGATTCCAGATCATCAATAATCAGGAGTTTCTAAATTAGGGTTTCCTCAGTAAAAGTCAACTGAACTTTGACCAGCCATAACTTTCACATGCTTCATCACCAAGCCTCCATCAAAAGCTCATTTTGAAGGAAATTGAATTCTCTACAACTTTTATGTTGTAAGTTAAGCTCAAAAATGCTTCATTTGAAAGATATGACCTAAGACATTATAGGTCATTTCAAAAGTCAACAAAAAGTCAACAACTTCAAAAGGGCATAACTTGAGATTGGTAAATGGTATGGACCTGAAACCAATGGGGTTGTTTAGAGGACTCTTCAAGCTTTCTAAAAAGTCCAAGAACACCCTCATACCCTTAAAATTGAGGGAGATGTGCCCTTGCCAAGTTGGGCAATTTTGTGATGGTTTATGTTGAAAATGGAGGCTTAGAAGTACTTCTTTCCAAATGGGCTGTCTAATTCATGACCCAATCCATCTCATAACATGGTGCACGACCCACTTGACTAAAATTCATCATTTTTATTATTTTTTATTTATTTATTATTGATTTAATTCATAAAAATCATTTTAAATAAATAAAAAATATGAAAAGTTATTTTTGGGTGAAGATTTTGTTTCTAGAAATTCATAATTATGGATTGGGATTAAAAGAGAAAAGAATCATGTGAATTGTCCCAAAATAGCAAGGCCTTATGATCAAATATTTGAAATTTACACAAGGATCTTTTTGAATATTTTTTGGATCAAATATCCACACAAGACATCAATGTTTCTGACCTAAATCCATCACACATATATACTGATC
The DNA here is from genome assembly GCA_963966055.1 of Lathyrus aphaca. Taxonomy (NCBI): domain Eukaryota; kingdom Viridiplantae; phylum Streptophyta; class Magnoliopsida; order Fabales; family Fabaceae; genus Lathyrus; species Lathyrus aphaca. Next base: position 275,885,663 of record OZ014520.1, on the reverse strand, counting down.
ACAAACCTAGCCTCATGGACGAATTTGCAGCAGCCTAAAGGTAAGATCAAAAGCACAAAAATCTTTCAAAAAGTCATATTCGGGTTCTCAAATTCAGAGCATTGCAAGGTATTTGGAAGACATAGCAAGCTTCCTTGGACTCTTCTGATCATAAACCATTATCCATATGCATCACATACTCATTCAATGGCCAAATCCGAGTTCATCTTGACCTTGAATATTTTGTTTTCGAATCCATTGATTTATCATGTTTAAACTGTTTTTGATCATTGTATGATGTTTAGAATGAACCCTAGAACGATTCTGGGTGATTTAATTGGATTTTCATTGCAGGTACAAGAATCCACCATGTTTAGGGTTTTCGGCCCTCTTTAGGGTTTTATGATTTTCAAATGATAAATGGATTTGAGAAACATAGGACGATTGCAAAACTCAGTAGCAATATAATGGTATAATCAATTTTGTGAAATTTTGTCGTTTGGATGAAGTTTGTGTTTCGCAGGGTGGAAGAACTCGTAACAATATTCGCAGGAGAAATCGTTACAAAATTCGCAGGTAATGGGAGGAAGAAGAAGACCAGTGCGCGCCAGTTTCAAAATTCAAATATTAATAATATATTTTATGTTGTTTGGTTGTTTCATTAACACGCACAGGCGTGTGTCCTGGTGGTAAGCGTTGCTTGTGTATATTGAAGGATGCCTGGTTCGATTCTTGGCCATGGCAATATTTTGTTTTATTTTTGCAGGATAAAGAGAAACTTCATATATTATTAATCATAGCCATTCAACAATCAGTTAGGCTCTCCCAGCCAGGTGGTCAAGCATGCGTATGAATATCCTTAAGGTCCTGGGTACGAAACCACCCCAGGCCTTTTATTTTTCTCATTTATTTTCCTGATTCATTGATTCAAGGCACAAAACCAAGTGAATTGCTTTTGGTATCACACAAACGCTTGTGGCCCAGTGGATGTTGTTGTTGCTTGCAAGGGTGAAGACCTGGGATCGAATCCCACCAGGTTCTTTTTCTTTTCCTTTCTTTTATTTTCTTTTGTTTTCTAGTTTAATTTAATTGATTTAAATAATTAATATATTATTATTATAAAATATGTATATACTATATAGTCTAAATTACTCTTAAAACAATTTTTCTAGAAAAAAATATAAAAACTCTTGATTTTCTTTAATTTTAATTCCATTTGTATAGTTTATATTAATTAAGATATTATTGTATGATTATTAAAAAATAAATTTTTTATATATAAGTTAGCCCTAATTTTCATAAACCCTAAAAATAAAACCCTAAAAATAAAACCCCAATTTTATGAAACCCTAAAATATTTTTTTAAATAAAATTTAATTCTGTTTTTTTTTAATTTCGTAAATATAGTTATACTTCAAATTAATTTTCTTTTAATGTTTAGAAATAATTTAATTTGGGACAATTATATTTTTTGTATATAGTTAAAAATAATTTGTAAATGTAATAACTAATAGAATTAAATTTTTTAATATGATATTTAGAATCTATCTTTTTCTTATAATATGTATATAAATATGAATATATGTTTATAATAATTTTGTAATTATAATACATTTGAGAATAATTTAATAATTAGTATATGAATAAAAAAATTTATTTAGTTATGCATGTTGATTTCTTCTTACATTATTTTTGGTTTCTATTATTATTATTATTAACTATATTGTTACTAATTTTTGCTTATTAGAATTTTATTAACTTTTAATTAATTTTTATTACTAACCATGTTATTAGTTATTTTTATGTTTTCTAACCTTATTTCTTCTAATTATTCTTATTATTTTACTAACCATATTATTTTGCTTTATTAATTTTACATTATTAATTTTTATTATTTACTAACCCCAATATTTTATTTGCTTATTTATTTATTATATTTTGCTATTTATTTTATTTATTATAATTATATTGTAATTGTTTCTTGGATGTAATTGTAATTATTTAATTATTATTGTTGTGGTTAGTAATTAGGGAGTGCAAAAACATGTATGTTATTAAAACAAATTTAGATAATTTTTAATGTAAGATAATTAATTTAAACACTTCACACACGTAAGTCGATTTTAAATCGCCAACTCACTTTCTAAGGGTATCCCTCTCGTTGCCTACGAATAATGGTTAAGTGGGGTGTATAAAGCAAGTCCCTCAAAATAAAAAAAATCATCAAAGTCCCTTATGGTTGCCTTTACGAATAAAGTCCCTTTCGAAAAATGATGATAGTCCCTCCAGTTTGCTTATTTCACCCCACCATGGCCTTTAAAGACCAAATTGCCCCTTACATGTCCCTTAACTTCCAAAGTAAGGACTACCTACTCCATTATAGTAGGGATAGTCTTACTAAGGAAAGGATAAAGAATAAGAAAGACCTTAAACATTAGGGTAGGCTACTCCTAAGTACTTAAGCTCATTTCAAATTTTTTTTCACACTTAAACAATTTTCAAACAAAATTTTCAAACAAGTTTTTTACACATCCATACACGGATTATTATTAAACTATTCTGAAATTTTTTGCTATTCACACACTACACTTTCAAAACAATTCAAAAGTGAGCTTAAATACCTAAGAGCCCATGGATAACCATGGATGAAAAGGGTGCTAACACCTTCCCTTTTCATAACTTACCCCCCGGACCCAAAATATTCTCTAAGGTCTTTCCTGTTCTTTTATAACCTTTCCTTATGGATAAAATAAAAGTCGGTGGCGACTCTTGCTATCCGCAACATTGTTTAAAGTCAGTTCACCGGGTTACAGCACCCAGATTGTCCGTCGTACTCGACGGGATCCACGCTTGAAAGTTTGTGTTTAAAGGGGTAGTGTCAGTGTTATTCTGTGTGAAAAAGCTGGAAAAGGATGTACAAGTGTCAGTGCAAAAGATATGTGAAATGAATTGCTTAGGAATGAGTCTTAAAAGAATAATGCTGGAAGAGGGGAAATATACAGAGACTTTTGTTCGATAACAGTTAAGTTATGCCTACGTATCCTCTCGTGCAATGAGGAAGTCAGAACACCGTAGTTCGACTCAAAGAGACTGGAAGATAAATTGGCTTGATGAACCGCTTACTTGTCTATGCTCAAGTGTATGATCTGTCTGGCTCAGGTGCAAACTGTCTTGCATCAGACGGAAGAAGCGAGTTCTCATTTATGAGTGAATGAGGTGAGAAAAGAATCCCGGAGGAGACGATTATTGTTTGTTTTTGAGGTTTTCAATCTTTTATTGTTTTTTGTGTTTGTCATAAGAAAATGAGCTTAAGCCTAAACCAAGGGTTAGTAAACTCATCACATCCTCCCTCTGATTATGGGTAATGAGAATACCTTAAGTATGAAGTAAGCACCTCACACTTAATCACCATGATGTAGGATTAAGATCATTAACCTACTTGCAATTATTTAGATGTTTTTGGTGTTTTTGTTTAGTGTTAAGTAATGAGTTTAAGCCATAATCAAGGATTTAATGGACCCATTACACCATCCTAATAGAAGGATAATAGATGAGAACATTTAAGCTGAGGAAGATACCTCAACTTAATCCATGATTTGGGATTAACCTCATGACAAAAAAAAAGCCTTTATTAAAGTGGATTTTAGTTAATGGTAAGGTTAAGAAGTGAATTTTATGGTTTGTAAGACAACTTGAGGGGGACTTGTCCATTAACATTAGGGTTAGTCCTTCTTAACCAATTAAGGAAGAATTAGAACCCTAATGCAAGGCCCAAGTTACAAGCTTGATGTCTTAGTGATTATTAGATGAATTGTTTAAGGGATTTAAACACATTAAGGGTTTAACACTTAGGATTAAAGTTATGCACTCCATCCTAAGAGAAGGATGCAGGCATAATCTTAATCACAAAGCCTTAAAGCCTTGAAGGTTTAGTCCCTGATTATGAGATGAGAGGAGAGACACAAAAGATGACACAAAGGTAAAACTAATGGGGGGACTAATCAAACCCTAATTGTTATCATGCTTGGGTGTTCCTAGGGTTTATGAGGCTTGCAAGAGATCTTCAAGGAAAGCCACCAAGGAAGAAGCAGATGAAAGGAGGAGAAGCAGAAGAAACAAGCTAACTTACTTCACTTAAGAAGATAAGTTACTTGAAGAAAGAAAGTCAGAGAGGAACATGAATGAGCAAGCTCACTCTAAGAAAAATACAAAATGCAGCAATGGATGCATAAGGGAGATGAGAAAAGAATGTGAGAAATGAAGGCAAATTCACTTCTCAAAGTACTTACCACCTGAAAAGTTAGTAAAAGGAAATGAAAAGAAATGAAAATGAAATGAATGCAAGGATGCAAACAAAAACCAGACGCATGTTCATGAAGTTAATGATGCTAAGAGATGATTCAAATGTATGTCAAGAGTCATGGATGATCATACAAGTGATGAGAATGCAAATGATGCATGAAAGTTCATGAATGCTCATGTAATGTAATGAATGCATAACATGGTAAATGGATGAAAAATTGATCAAGCATGGTTCTAATGTGTCCTAGGATGTCTTATATGTCATGTGAATGCATAAAATGTCATGGCAAGTTCTTATATGCAAGCATATGCAAGATGTATGCAAAGGAAGATGAGAAATTAGGGTTTTCATACAATATGAGATGCAAAACTCAAAAACAGAAGCAAATGACAAGATAAAAAATTGAAAATTCAATAAAAAGAACCCTAACCCCATATGGTTTCATACCCCAAAGGAGAAGACCTAACTCTTAACCTAATGAAAGATATGATTTTTCTAAGTTAATTAGGGTTTTAAGGCACCTAAAGGAAAAAAATGCAAATCAATTCAAAAAGGCAGAAGAAATTTGTGACAAAATTATGTTAGAAACTACATGTTAAATGAAGATCAATGCAAAAATAACCATTGTCATACCATTCTTGGTTAGGCAGAAAATAATTCTTGAAGTTAGGGTTCTAAAATGTGAATTTTATGAACCCTAAATTCAAGAAAATTATCAAAGATGGTTCAAAACCAAAAAGAAATTTGTGTGGATGGTATGACAATGTCTCTAAATGTTTAAAGATGCAATATGAATTTTTTGGGATTTTGTAGAAACCTAAATGATATTTTAATTAATTAATTCTCATTAATTAATTAAAATAAACATTTAAATGTTTTAAAAATGATTTTTTAATGCAAAAAATAAAAATAAAAATGTTTTCTGGTTAAGAAAATTATTTGAAATAAAAATGCAAAAGGAAAATATTTTTAGGATTTTCTAACTATTTTAAATAAATGATGCAAAATAAATGATAAAAAATGAAAATAAAAATGACTTAAGTGAAGGTATGCTGATCCAATGGCTGGAATTCAAATCTGGGGAAAGGGGTTTGACTGCGCGTGTGTTTCAAGGGCCTGAATTGCTTCTGGGCTAAATGACCTAATTAATCCAAGTTTTAATTAATTAATTAGGGTTAGGGCTAAATGACAAAATCTAGGCCGTTCAAACACGAAATTAAAATCAATCCAAGGGTCCACGTTAAAATTGAGAAATTAACCCTAATTAAACTCAGGTGACCGGAGCTAATCTCTGGTCATCTTCTCCGGCCAATCCTCACCTGAGTTCTCTCAAATCACCACAAAAATGCATCAAACTTTCCAGAAATGATCAGTGAACAACAACAAACAAGAATCCAAGCACGAAATTCATTTATTTTCAGAAACAAGCATGAATCGAATCAAAGTTCTTTTAGGTCAAAAATTTCAGAGATTCGGTTCATGCTCGTTTCTTCATCATTTTCAAAAATAACAAGTGCAGTGTGATCAGGGGAACATGGGGAACATTTCTATAACTTAAAAAGAGATTTCTGGAAAAAAAAGTTTGAGATGGCTACCTGAGTTGAAGCTTTGAGATTCTGAGCTTTCAGGGCCTCTCCTTTGTGCAAGTCAGCTTCAATGAACCCCCTGAGGATGATGTGAAGCTTGAAAAGCTTTGAGAGTGGCTGGTTTGTGTTGTGTGGTTCTGGTTTAGCAGAAATGGAGGTTTGTGGGTGTAGTGACTCAGGCTATTTCAAGGGGTGGGTTTTGTTCTATGGATGAAGAGTGATTTGTTGGTGAAGGAATTTCTGGATTTTGTTAAGTTTTGAGGTTGTTTCGAAGAGAACAAGTCTTGTACACAAATTTGTGAATCTGATGTTGTATGTGTTTTCAGGCTCTAATCCTCCCTCTTATCTCTCCCATATTGTTTGAATATAATATGTGGTAGGTTCTGAATGGCTGCAAAACACTATTCCAAGAGTATGAGAGTTTTTGCCAAAAAGTCAAATATGTGTCCTTGAGAGTATGGGCCATGGCAGAGGAGATCTAAAGGGTGTATCTGCTTCAGCTGAGTTTGAGGATGACCCTTGGATGGTTTATGATGGACTGCAACACTTGGATTGCAAGATAGCATGTGTTTTGCAAATTTCCAACTTTGTGCACTTTGAGATTTTTGGTCATGGAAATGTCTCATTCAATGTTGAATTTTGGTCATGAAGTGTTACATGATGTTGCTGTGATGTTTTAAGACCATTTAGAAGTCATACCAATCCTTAGAAATCATTCTTGCAAGAATCCCTCTTTTGAGAATTTTATGAAAAATGGCTTATGGAAACTTGTGATCCAAGGCGTGAAATCTTGTGAATTTTGTGCAATTATGATCTTGGCAAGTTGCATTGTGTTGTAATGATGCTTAGAAGTCATTTAGAGGTCATTAAAATGCTTAGAACTTGAATTTGCAAAAATCTCTCTTTGGCATGAAACTTGAAATTATGTGATTTTTGCTAACTTTGACAAGTCATATCTTGAGTTCCAAAATGAATTAGATCTTGTTCTTGTACTTTTTGAAAAGGGAATGATCCAATCTACAACTTTCATGACCAACAATTTTCCATTTGAAGCATTTTTGGTTGAGAAAGAGGAGGTTGAAAAACTTTCCCAAAATGGAAAGTTTACATTACAAGTCATTTCCATTTTTGGCAACTTTTGGTTTAGCCCACTTTTCTTCAATTTTGTGAACTTCTAAGCTCTTCAATGATCAAATAAAGATCATATAGCCTCAATTTGATGAAAAATACACTTTGGTTCCATGTTGGGGGCCTCAGATGCCCTGATTTTGCTCTGACTTGCTCAAGAAGTTACCCAGTGATCAGATGACTTCCATAATGAATTTCTTCATCAAACTTGGTACACATGATCCTTATAACATATTGAGACCAATAGAAACAAAAATGACCAAAAAATTTGGAGTTATGGCCTCTGAATCCAAAACCCTAATTTCAGGTCATCTGTGCAGTTTAACCCTAGCTCTGCTTCCATGCTTTGCCAGTTCTTGTGATTTCTTGACTTCCATGAACTTTAAAGGATAAAATATTATGATTGAACATACATGGACCCTCTTGAGATGGTTGATGACCTTTGGAGTGGCTCAGATGAATCCTGGATGGCTCAAGTCACAAACCCTAGATGCAGATGAACTTGAACTAATGCAGTGAAGCAAAATGCAATATGAAATGGTATGCTTGAACTAATGCAAAAATGAAAGATCACAAGCCATGGTGTGAAATTAGTGAGGGAAAATTTGGGGTGTTTACAATTATGGTACCCTTGGTTCACTTAGTTAGTACCTGTCACTGCATCCTGACTTGAACTTAGAAGCCCTTTTAGCCCAAATCACGTGTTGACACCAGTTTTCTTCATTTTTGAGCTTTAAATGTTTGCTTGAGGACAAGCAAAGGTCTAAGTGTGGGAGGATTTGATAACACTAAATTTCACCGTATTTCTGACTCCGATTTCGCATGCATTCTTAGCTTTTATTGTTATTTTGTTATGTTATTACTTTGTTTTTCTTTATTTTCAGGTTTTCTATGTAACCGGGGCTTAAATTGAGAAAAGGAACGAAAAAGGAGTTGAAACGGACGAAAACCAAGAAATTCAGCTTTTTACACTTACGACATCCGCCATGGCTGGCGCCATGGGGTCTGCCATGACGTGGCCACGTCTCAAGACCACTTCACAACTGCCAAGACCCACGATCCCCACTGTCGCTCCCGAAGATTTGCATCCCGGTACAAGCGCGAACGGTCGGCGAAGGGAACAGTGAGAACACACAGCCGTGAACTCACTGGAGATGAATAGAGTCGCCAGCTAGGCATTTTTATCCCGGAGGAAAGGCAATGCTGCATAAGCCTAGAAAAAGATGGATAAGACGGTTTGCGAACCAGAGAAACTGAGAAAGGGGGTTGGTTACAACCTGGGAAGGTATTAGCACCCAGATTGTCCGTCGTACTCGACGGGATCCACGCTTAAAAGATTTGTGTTATAAAGGGGTAGTGTCAGTGCAATCTGTGTATAAAATAGCTGGAAAAGAATGTACATGTGTCAGTGTAAGTGAAGTGAAGTGTATAAATGTACAGTGTCAGTGTAGGAATGAAAATGAATTGCTCAAGATCATGAGGCTAAAGAAATGAGCTGGAAAGAGGGGGAATATACAGAGACTTTTGTTCGATAACTGTTAAGTTATGCCTACGTATCCTCTCGTGCAATGAGGAAGTCAGAACACCGTAGTTCGACCCAAAGAGACTGAAAGATGAATTGACTTGTGAACTGCTTGCTTGCCTATGCTCAAGTGTATGATCTGTCTGGCACAGATGCGAACTGTCTTGCATTAGACGGAAGAAGCGAGTTCTCGTTTGTGAGTGAAGGTGATGAGAAAAGAATCCCGGAGGAGACGATTATTGTTTGTTTTTGTGTTTTCAGTCTTTTATTGTTTTTGAGAGTTTGTCATAAGTTAATGAGCTTAAGCCTAAACCAATGGGTTAGTAAACTCATCACATCTTCCCTCTGATTAGGGGTAATGAGAATACCTTAAGTGTGAAGTCAGATTCTCACACTTAATCACCTTTGGTGTAGGATTAAGATCATTAACCTACTTGTGATTATTTAGATGTTTTTGTGATTTTGTTTAGTGTTGAGTAATGAGGTTAAGCCATAATCAGGGATTAAACAGACTCATTACACCATCCTAAAAGAAGGATGATAGATGAGAAGGTTTAAGCTGAGGAAAACTCCTCAACTTAATCCATGATTAGGGATTAAACCCATGACAAAACAAGCCTTTGATTAAGTGGATTTTAGATTAATGGTATGATGATGAAGTGAGTTTTATTGTTTGCAAGACAACTTGAGGGGGACTTGTCCATTAACACTAGGGTTAGTCCTTCTTAACCAATTAAGGAAGAATTAGAACCCTAATGCAAGGCCCAAGTTACAAGTGTGATGTCTTGATATTTATTAAGTGGATTAATTAAGAGATTTAAACACATTAAGGGTTTAATACTTAGGATTAAAGTTATACACTCCATCCTAAGAGAAGGATGCAGGCATAAGCTTAATCACAAAGTCTTAAAGCCTTTAGGGTTTAGTCCCTGATTATGAGGTGAGAAGAGAAGACTCAAAGAAGACACAAAGGTAAAACTATGAGGGGAGACTAATCAAAATCCTAATTCATTATCATGCTTGGTTGATCCTAAGGTTTGTGAGGTTTTCAAGAACAATCTTCAGTGGAACCACCAGGAAGCAGATGAACAGGATCAAGAGAAGCAAAGCAACTTGCTTCATTCAAGAAGTCAAGTCACTTGAAGAAAGAAAGTGGGAAGGAGAAGAATGAGCAAGCTCAAACTCAAACACACATAAAAATGCAGCAATGGATGCAAGAGAGATGAAAATAAAAGTTATGAGAAGTGAAGGCAAATCCACTTCTCAAGTTTACTTACCACCTGAAATGTTAGAAAGAAATGCAATGCAATGCAAGATGAGATGAAATGATATGATGCAAAGCAAGACCAGAAGCATGTTGATGATGATTATGATGTTATGAGGTGCTGCAAACATGAGGCAAAGCAATGGGGATGTTCATACAAGCTTATGAATGCATATGATGCAAGCTAAGAAGCATGAACAAACATGAAAAGTTATGAAACATACAAGGCAAATGACATGGCAAATATGTAATGCAATGATCAAACATGTTTCCTATATGTCTTAAGATGTCAAATGAATCATAAACATGTACAAAATGCAAAGACAAGTCATGTTATGCAAGAGAATGCAAGAAGGATGCAAGAGAAAGCCCAAATTAGGGCTCATGGATCAAACATCAAGCACAAACCCAAAACAGAAGCAAACCCTAAGATAAAAAATGGAAAATGCCACCCAAAGAAACCCTAAACCTATAATGAACCACTGCCCAAAGGGGAGCTCTCAACTCTCAACCAAACTCAAGATATGAATTTTCTAAGTTATTAGGGTTTTTTAGGGTTCTTAACAAAACAAATGCCAAACAATTTGAAAATGCAAGAACAATTCATGGCCTTTTTATCCTAGGAACTACATGCAAAACAAAAGACAATGCAAGAAGAATCAATGTCTCAACCTTCACCAATTGGCAGAAATGAATTTTTGAATCCATGATCAAAATAATGCATAAAAAATGATTTAATTCAATGAAAAATTCTTAAAATGCATCAAGATCAAAAAAGAAATTTGGTTTGAAGGTTGGACAATGTTTCTAAATGTCTTAGAACATTTCATGAATTTTTTTTGTAATTTTTAAATACCTAAAAGTATTTTTAATAAATTAATTTCCATTAATCAATTAAAAATAATCTTTTAAATATTTAAAAATACTTTTTTTAATGCTAAAAATGAAATAAAAAATGCTTTTGGGTCTTAAAAATTAATAAAACTTTAAAGGAAAAGTTTCATAATTTTTAAGAATTTTTTGCTATTTTAAAATAATTATGCAATTTAATTGAAAGAAAAATGAATAAAATTAAATAAAATAAAAAGTAAACAGAATGGAAGGATGAGATTGATTCTGGGGAGGGGACCATTGACTTGGCGCGTCATCTAAGGGTCCAGGTTCAAACTAACATAATCCTGATTAATTAAATATTAAACCATAATTAAAACTTAATGACAAGATCTAGGCCTTCCACTCACGCGCAGGAAACAAGATCTAAAGGCCCAGGTTTAAACTCAGTGCCCTAACCCTAATTAATAATTAATGACTTTCAGGCTGCCGGAGAAGACTTCCGGTCGTCTTCTCCGGCCAGCTCTCACCTGAGAAACCTCAAAACCTCTCAAAACGTACCAAAAATGAAAACCAAGAACATGGAAATGATCCTCATCCTCTCACGAACCAAACCCCTCTCTCAAAACAAATTTATATATCCTAAATCAACTGAATCGAAGAGAAAAAGTTCTAGGTCACGCAAGCTTCAGACACAAATTAAATGCTCAAATCACAACCATTTTCAAAACCAATGGTACCAGAATGATCAGTGAAACAAATAGAACAAGTTTGTAACAAGAAAAACAACTTCTGGAAAAATAAATTTCAGGCTACCTGAGATTCGAAGCTTTCAGTTTAGGAACTTTCTGGCCACCTCTCCTTGTGCAATCCACTCCACCTGATCCCCAGATGATGTTTGAATGCTCAAATGGAGTTTAAGTTGGCTGGATAGTGAGATTCGACAGCTTCTGCTCAAGCTTGCTCAAAAATGGCAATGGTGTTTCTGGAGGTTTCAGGCCATGGTGAGTGATTGTTTGAGGTCCTGAGGATGAATGGAGAAGGTCTGGAGTGTTTGTTTGTGTGTTTGCAAGCTGTGGTAAGAGTTTCGAAGGAACTTGCAGCTTGGGGTGTGAAATGGTTATGGGGTGTGAAATTCTGTAATGAGATGTCCTAAGAGATGTTCCAACACTTAATAGGACATTTGACAAATTTAACCAAAACTTTAAACAGCAGGAAAAATAAACAACACAGAAGTTTGTTAACCCAGTTCAGTGTATAACCACACCTACATCTGGAGGCTACCAAGCCAGGAGGAAATCCACTATTAGTAATATTAATTCTAGACTTAAACCACCCTGTTTAATCTATCACTTAATACTTACCCAATGCAATTTCTACCTAAGACTCACTTAGATAAGAGTACCCTACTCACTCCCCCTCAATCACCCAGTGATCAAGTTTACAAGTTTACTGAAATTGAAGACATCCTTCAAACAAAACAGCTTGATCTTACTTCACAGTTTCAATCAAGTCACAAATGCACTTTTGCTTAAAAGCTCATAAAGTGGTACATAAAAACAACCTGCTATTAAAACACTAGACACCCTATTTAGTCTTCTGAAATTCGTACTCAATTCTATGAGTTTCTGTTGTTTAAATAGGTATCTGAATTTTGGGCTTTCTGTAGAATGATCCAGCCCTAGTGTGCAGCAACTGTCACCTTGAATTTAGGGTTTGTTACCTCCTATATTCTAGGTGCATTAGGTCTTCTGTTTTAATCTGAATCTTCAATTTAAAACTCCCTACAGATGCGCCTTGTTCTGTTTTTATCCAGCATTAATTAATTCCAGATAGTTCTCCTTAAATATCTCTGATCTGTTAATCAATAATTAATTCTGGTAGCAGGTCTGAGATGTCTCAACATCTGTTGGGACATCCTGAAAAACTGAACTTAATTTATTCACACAATGTCCCAACATCTGATGAGACATCCTGAAATAAATTCACATACTCTGTTTGATAATGTCCCAACATCTGATAGGACATTCTGAACTGAATTTAACATTTCTTGTTTGGTCAAAAATTCTGCCAATTCTTAAACATCTACAAACTCCCCATTTGGCTAATTTTTGGCTAACATCTTTCCTGGTTTTCAGAGTGCAGCAGAAGTTCTTTTTATCAGAGTATATCATTACTTTTCTGTTGATTCATATTTGAGTTTTACTCCCCCTCAAACATACATGTGTCCTGTCTTTATCCAGTCTTTGTCTTTATCCAGTCTTGTTCCAACAGAAAAACTTATTCAGTTCAGAAGCAAACAAACAGAATTTTTTCATTCATTTAAACAGCAATTACATTTGATGTTGTTCTCCCCCTTGGTAGACACAAAATTAGGGACCAAAGACACTATTTCAGTCATTACATTGCTGTCTTTACATTTGCCTCACATACATTTGATCACTCAGAATCATCACTCTCAGTTCCCTCCTCAACTTTTGTCTCTTCATCAGCTTCTGTTTCTTCATCAGCAGCACTGTCTTCATCAGAGTTTGCTTTCAGATCTTCTTCATTCTCCAACCTTTGAATTATTTCCTCAAGCTTCTGCTTTCTAGCTTCAAGCTCTTTGCAGGTGCTTTTGAGTTCAGCAATTAAAGTCTTCCTGGAGATTGGATTCTTAACAGTGGATGGACCAGCAGATGTCCCAGAAGGAGCTTCAACATCTGCAGCATGATGACTGAGGAATAACTTGTAGTGAAAAGCCAGGGGGCTCCCTCTCTTGCAGGCAGTATCCTTGTCAGTTAAAATCCCAGGATATTGATTGAGTACAATACCACACAGCAATGATGGAAAAGCTATTGGCAGCTTTGTTGCAGAAGAGCTGGAATGCTTCATGGTTTGATCAAAGATGAAAGCTCCATAGTCCATTTTGGTTTGAGTTCCAACAGCATATATAAATCTGGCTAGACCAGTTGAGATTGAGGAAGTGTGGTTAGTAGGCACCCAATTAGATGTACCAATCCTGTTCAGCATGGCATACTTTCTGGTAAGCATGCTTACAGATAGCTTTCCCTTCACAGGCCATGCCTTTACCTGGTCAGCAGTTATCACCTTACAGACTTGATTATCTGTCTTGCCTAGCTCATTTGGTCCATCTGTTTCTCTTCCTAGATACTGATTTATGATTTGGGAAGAAAACTCCACACATCTACCTCTAACATAAACTTTTCTAAACTCAGAGGACTTACTATTTGAGCAATCCTCCTGAAGATTCACAATGAACTCTTTGACAAGAAGTTCATAGCAGGGAGAGAGGTCTGAGACTGTTCTGAATAGTCCTGCAGCAGAGATGAGATCAATCAGTTCTGTGCACTCAAGTGCATTGCTGCTCAGTTCTCTTTCCAGGGCAACCCTTCTTTGGTACACATACTTCCACCTGTTCACACTAGAGACATGGTGAAATGATATGTTGTCCAAGGGAGCTTCTGGTACAGCAGTTGAAGCTCTGGATGTTGCTGGTCTCTTCTTGGGAGGAGATGTTGGGACATCTGATTCAACATCTGAATCTGATGGTGTGACAGCCTTTCTTTTCTGAGTTTGAACTTTACTCCATTGTTTTGATGGCCCAAAAGAGGCTTTAGCTTTCCCTTTCTTTGGAGAGGCTTTCTTCTTTTCAGGAATTGCTGCTTCAGCTTGCATCTTACCCTTCCTGGACCTGAGTCTTTTGGCTATGCTGGGTTTGACAGATGCTATGATTTCTGCATCAGAGTCCTGCTCCAGGTTGACCACTGGAGGAGATTGAGCAGTCTCTTCTTCAGCTTGTTGATCTTCATCTGAGGCTTTGGTCTGATCCTCAGAGACTTTGTCACTTTCACTTGAGGCCTTTTCTTGGACCTCAGTCTGTTCAGCATCAGATGAATTTTCTTTCTCATCTGCAGATGTTCCAACATTTATTGGGACATCTTGTTCTGCAGAAGTGTCCTCTGCAGTTTGAGATGGTTCTTCTTGGGGAGCAGGCATGGTTTGCAATGGAACAGAGATCCCACTCACCTTTCTTTGTTCAAACAGAATTTGGGTGACAATCTCCTTGATTGAATCATCCACATAGTTTGAAGATTTTGGTGGCATGTTAGCAGGAGAAGGAATGCCTCCTTTGGCTTTGCTACAAACTTGATCTTTAGCTCTCTTTGGTGTTCTTGCCTTTTTAGTGTGAGAAGCGCTTCCCCTGAGCTCGTCCAATGATGTTGATTTCATTGGTACCACAGAAATTGGAGTGGCATGAACCACGTCTTCCTGGTTGAGAACTTCTTCAGATGTTTTAGGGTTTTGAGACATTGTGAAGGAAGAAGGATGAACAACTTTAGGGTTTATGATTTCTGAAGATTTGAGAGTTAATGTGATTCGCTTGTGATGATATGATGAGACTCTTGATAGCTGCTTATAAGGAATTACTAAATAAGTAGCCGTTACAGTCCAAATGATTAGGAATGAAATTCCCAAGGATCTAGTCCAGACTAGCTTTGCCATCTGGAACTTATGCCATGCAATGTCATATGACATGTTGGCACATCTCATTAACTGCTAGATATCACATACACAGATTCCAAGTTTGCCCCTTAAGCTCTCAAATTGTGTAGCATCCAATGCTTTGGTAAAGATATCAGCTAATTGCAGATCTGTAGCAACATGCTCCAATGAAATCACCTTCTCTTCTACAAGATCTCTGATGAAATGATGTCTGATATCAATATGCTTTGTCCTGCTATGTTGAATGGGATTCTTTGATATGTTGATTGCACTTAAGTTGTCACAGTACAATGTCATGACATCCTGTGGGACATTGTACTCAGTGAGCATCTGCTTCATCCAAACCAACTGAGAACAACTGCTACCTGCTGCTATGTATTCAGCTTCAGCTGTAGATAAAGATACACAATTCTGTTTCTTACTGAACCAAGAAATCAGATTGTTTCCTAGAAAGAAGCATCCTCCTGAAGTGCTTTTTCTGTCATCAGCACTTCCTGCCCAATCAGCATCACAGAAGCCAGTGAGAATAGGTTTGCAACCATGAAAGTACATTATGCCATAGTCACAAGTACCATTAACATATTTAAGGATTCTCTTGACTTGATTGAGATGACTGACTTTTGGATCAGCTTGATATCTTGCACAAACTCCTACTGCAAATGCAATGTCTGGTCTGCTAGCAGTCAAGTATAACAAGCTCCCAATCATGCTTCTATATAAACTATGATCTACATTCTCACCCTTCTCATCTTTAGTCAGCTTTAAATGTGTAGGAGCAGGAGTTCTTTTATGAGAAGCATTTTCCATTCCAAATTTCTTCACTATGTTCTTGGAGTACTTGCTTTGTGAGATGAACATTGAGTCTTCCATTTGCTTAACTTGCAGACCAAGAAAATAGGTTAACTCACCTACTAGACTCATTTCAAATTCAGCTTCCATCTGCTTGACAAAATGTTTGACCATCTTATCAGACATCCCACCAAACACAATGTCATCCACATATATTTGTGCAATCATGACATTACCTTCTTCATCTTTAACAAACAGGGTTTTATCAATCCCACCTTTTCTGTATCCTTGCTTGATAAGAAATGTGGTAAGTCTTTCATACCATGCCCTTGGAGCTTGCTTCAGACCATAAAGTGCTTTCTTGAGTTTGTATACATGATTTGGACAGCTTGGATCAACAAATCCTTTAGGCTGTTCTACATATACCTCCTCATTAAGATAACCATTAAGAAAGGCACTTTTCACATCCATTTGAAATAGCTTGAACTTTAAGATACAAGCAATTCCCAACAGTAGTCTTATTGATTCAAGCCTTGCTACTGGTGCAAAGGTTTCATCAAAGTCTACTCCTTCAATTTGAGTGTATCCTTGAGCCACAAGTCTAGCTTTGTTCTTTGTAACAATTCCTTGTTCATTTGACTTGTTCTTATACACCCATTTTGTACCAATCACATTTATGTCATCAGGTCTAGGTACAAGATTCCACACTTCATTCCTTGTGAATTGACCTAATTCCTCTTGCATAGCACAAATCCAGTATTCATCAGTGAGAGCTTCCTTGACATTTTTAGGTTCTATTTTGGAAACAAAACAAGAACCTGAAATCACTTCTCTTGATCTAGTGCTCACACCTCTGTTGGGATCACCAATTATTAAATCTTTGGGATGATCCTTCTGTATTCTGATGGAGGGAGGTTTGCTTGAATCTTCTGACCTTGTATCATTTTGAGTGAAGTTATATTGATCATTCTTTTCTTCAGCTTCAACCTTGATATCAGCAGATGTTCCAACATCTTCTGGGACATCTGTAGGAGCATCATCAATTATCACATTTATGGACTCCATGATAACATTTGTTCTGTAGTTAAATACTCTATATGCTCTGCTGTTTATAGAGTATCCAAGGAAAATTCCTTCATCACTTTTAGGATCCATTTTTCTCCTTTGCTCCCTATCTGCCAGAATATAGCATTTACTTCCAAATACATGAAAATACTTAACAGTGGGTTTTCTGCCCTTCCAGACTTCATATATTGTGGACAAAGTTCCTTTTCTCAAGGTAACTCTGTTATGGGTATAGCAGGCAGTGTTCATGGCTTCAGCCCAGAAATACAGAGGTAGCTTTTTAGCATGTATCATAGCTCTTGCTGATTCTTGAATGGTTCTATTCTTCCTTTCAACAATCCCATTCTGTTGAGGAGTGATAGGTGAAGAATACTCATGATTGATTCCTTCTGAAGAGCAGAAATCTAAGAATTTTTGATTCTCAAATTCCTTTCCATGATCACTTCTAATTCTGATCACACAGCTGGATTTTTCCCTTTGTAATCTTTGACATAATTCCTTGAATACATCAAAGACATCTGACTTTTCTTTAATGAAATTTATCCATGTATATCTTGAAAAGTCATCAACCACCACATATGCATACCTCTTACCACCAAGGCTTTCAACTTGCATAGGTCCCATGAGATCCATATGTAACAATTCCAAAACTTTGGAAGTTGTCAGATGTTGGAGCTTTGGATGGGACATCTTGGTTTGCTTGCCTATTTGACATTCACCACATATTTTGCCATCATCAATCTTCAGTTTAGGAATACCTCTTACAGCATCCATAGATATGATCTTCTTTATGCCTCTGAAATGAAGATGACCTAGTCTTTGATGCCACAGTTTCACTTCTTCTTCTTTAGCTAGAGAACAGGTTGAAGTGAGACTGAGATTTTGGGATTCCCACATGTAACAGTTGTCTTTAGATCTGGCTCCTTTCATGACAACCTCTTGTTCTTTGTTAGTCACTATACATTCAGATTTGGTAAAGTTTACACTGTACCCTTGATCACATAACTGACTTATACTGATCAGGTTAGCAGTTAAACCTTTAACAAGCAGCACATCATCTAGTCTTGGAACATCTTGACAATCCAAGGTTCCAACTCCCTTGATCTCTCCTTTAGCTCCATCTCCAAAGGTAACATACCTGGATGAATGTGGCTTTAAGTTTACTAGCAAATTCTTCAATCCAGTCATGTGTCTTGAGCATCCACTGTCAAAGTACCAGTCTTCTTTAGCTGATACTTTCAATGATGTATGTGCTATGTATGCAGTACTTTTCTTTGACCAGATGAGTTGAGATTTCTTTTGATGCCTTTGCTCTGAGTGTTGTTCAGCTGATCTCCAAGCTTGATTGTTGATCTTGTTCTTGTGTATGTGGCTTTGATCAGTCTGAATGTCAGCTTTTGGTCTCCAAACTTTCTTGATTACTTCTGTCTTTTGCTTAGAATATTGCTGACTTTTATGCAGCACTTTCTTGGTATCTACTACTTTCTGCTTGGAAGGTTGCTGACACATCTGATTTGGATATCCATGTAGCTTATAACAGTGAGGTTTGATATGCCCAAATCTTCCACAGTGATGACATCTCCATCTTTGATATTTTTTCTTCATTTTGTTCTTTCCAGAATGTTGAGACATCTGTTGGAACATTATGTTTGTCTTTGTGTTCTGATGTTGGAGCATCTGTTGAGACATCTTGTTTGACTGTATAGTTTTTGAAGTAGTTTTGCTAGAGCTTGCTTCATCTCTGTTATATCCCAGTCCACTTTTGTCCCCTGAATGTTTATTATTGCAGAGAATAGCATCCAGTGTATTTGAGCTGCTGTTCATCATTCTAACAGATTTGGACATATGTTCCAGCTTAGAATTGAGAAGAGTTACTTCACTTTTTAAGGTATCAATGATTACTTGATCACTTGCTTTTTCTTCTTCTAGTACTTCATTCTGCTTCTTTAGCTTTATGATCTCACTGCATACTTCAGTACTTCTCTTGTACAGATCCTTGAAGGCTTGCTCAAGATCTGCATAAGTAAGCTCTTCACAGCTGGAATCACTGTCATATTCACACAGTCCAGCTAAAGCAGCAATGTGCTTAGCTGATTCTTCTTCTGAATCTCCTGAGTCTTCATCAGACCAGGTTACAGATAGTCCCTTCTTTTGTCTTTTTAAGAAGTTAGGACATTCCTTCTTGATGTGTCCATATCCTTCACATTCATGGCACTTGATTCCTTTTTCTTGACTGGTCTTTTCAGCAAGATTTGATCTTCTGTTAGCATCATAGGTTCTCTTGTTTTCAGAAGAGTTTGTGAATCTTCCACTGGAATTTGATTTACCTTCCATACCTCTGAGAATCTGTTTGAACTGTCTTGTAATCAATACAAGGTTTTCTGATAAGCTTTTATCATTTGCTAGTTCATCATCTTCTTCTTCATCTGCATTTGAAACCAAGGCAATGCTTTTGTTCCTTTTAGCATGTGTGTCATTCATTCCCATCTCAAAAGTTTGAAGGGAACCAATTAGTTCTTCAGCTTTCATGGAGCAAATGTCTTGTGCTTCTTCTATTGCTGTGACTTTCATGTCAAATCTTTTTGGCAAAGATCTGAGAATCTTCCTTACAAGCTTTTCATCAGTCATCTTTTCTCCCAAGGCTCCAGAAGTATTGGCTATATCCAAGATGTTCATGTAGAACTCATGAATTGATTCATCTTCCTTCATTCTCAAGTTTTCAAACTTGGTGGTGAGAAGTTGAAGTCTTGACATTTTTACTTTTGATGTTCCTTCATGAGTTGTCTTGAGGGTATCCCACACATCTTTGGCCAGCTCACAATTATGCACCAGTCTGAAAATATTTCTATCAATGCCATTGAATAAAGCATTTAGGGCTTTTGAGTTGCCTAGTTCTGAATCTTCTTCCTCTTTACTCCATTCTTCTTCAGGTTTCAGAACTATTGATCCATCTTTGGTGTTTTGAACAGGATGTTTCCATCCAACATTTACTGCTCTCCATGCCCTGTTGTCAAGTGACTTTAAGAATGCAATCATTCTTGGCTTCCAGTAGTCATAATTAGAACCATCCAGTATAGGTGGTCTATTTACTGACCCTATATCTCTGTCCATGTTACAGAATTTGTTTTCCCTAGATCTCACCCAGTATAAACAGGCAGGGTGCCTGCTCTGATGCCAATTGAAATTCTGTAATGAGATGTCCTAAGAGATGTTCCAACACTTAATAGGACATTTGACAAATTTAACCAAAACTTTAAACAGCAGGAAAAATAAACAACACAGAAGTTTGTTAACCCAGTTCAGTGTATAACCACACCTACATCTGGAGGCTACCAAGCCAGGAGGAAATCCACTATTAGTAATATTAATTCTAGACTTAAACCACCCTGTTTAATCTATCACTTAATACTTACCCAATGCAATTTCTACCTAAGACTCACTTAGATAAGAGTACCCTACTCACTCCCCCTCAATCACCCAGTGATCAAGTTTACAAGTTTACTGAAATTGAAGACATCCTTCAAACAAAACAGCTTGATCTTACTTCACAGTTTCAATCAAGTCACAAATGCACTTTTGCTTAAAAGCTCATAAAGTGGTACATAAAAACAACCTGCTATTAAAACACTAGACACCCTATTTAGTCTTCTGAAATTCGTACTCAATTCTATGAGTTTCTGTTGTTTAAATAGGTATCTGAATTTTGGGCTTTCTGTAGAATGATCCAGCCCTAGTGTGCAGCAACTGTCACCTTGAATTTAGGGTTTGTTACCTCCTATATTCTAGGTGCATTAGGTCTTCTGTTTTAATCTGAATCTTCAATTTAAAACTCCCTACAGATGCGCCTTGTTCTGTTTTTATCCAGCATTAATTAATTCCAGATAGTTCTCCTTAAATATCTCTGATCTGTTAATCAATAATTAATTCTGGTAGCAGGTCTGAGATGTCTCAACATCTGTTGGGACATCCTGAAAAACTGAACTTAATTTATTCACACAATGTCCCAACATCTGATGAGACATCCTGAAATAAATTCACATACTCTGTTTGATAATGTCCCAACATCTGATAGGACATTCTGAACTGAATTTAACATTTCTTGTTTGGTCAAAAATTCTGCCAATTCTTAAACATCTACAGGGTGTTCTTGCTATTACAGGCTTTGGTTCTTGGTGCTGGATGATCTATGAAGTGTGGTGAGATGATTGATGAAGATAGTTTGAGTGTTTGGTGGCTGTGCAAGCAGATTCGAAGGAACTTGCAAATGGGAGTGTTTTTGTGAATGTGTTGAATGAGTTGGTTTCAGCCTTGCTTCTCCTTATGGCTAGCTTGCAAATTGATAACATAAACAAATCTGATTGGCTGGATGATGTGACTTGTGCTTTTGTGATTGGTAAGTTTGCTTTTGCCAAAAGTCAAAAATCTTGTAAGAGAAGCATGGGCTTGATACTAGGCAAGTACAAGGGCTAGGGCTGGCGCAGCATGGTGAGTGTGTGAGGCTGGCTTGATTCAAGGACCAATGCAGCAAGTTGGTGAAGCATGATCATGAGTTTTGCAACTTGGTTACTTTATGGATTTTCATGAAAAATGCCTTGTTACATGAACTAAGCACATGTGATCTTTGGTTCAAAATCTGATTTTTGGGACTTAGAGAATGTTTGTGTGCTGGTTTGAGAGGAATTAGAAGTCACATAATGCATTGGTTCATGACTTTGCAAAATTTCACACTTGGTGCATCTCTTGAAAATAAGTGATTTTTGCCAACTTTAACAAACCATAACTTTTGATCCAAGATGAATTAGATCATGTTCTTGTACTTTTTGGAAAGGGAAAGATGAGATCTACAACTTTCATGACCAAAGTTTTTCCATTTGAAGCATTTTTGGATCCAAAATCATGGCTTGAAAAATGACCTAAAATGAAGCATTCTTGAAAAGTCAACTATGCCCAAAAAAGTCAACATTTGCAAAAACCCTAAATTCTTGATTTCTATGAACTTCAACCTTCTTCCATGATCAAATAAAGATCATATACACTCAAAATGATGAAGATCACCCATTGGTTGGGTCATTGGGGGCCTCAGATGCCCTGATTTTGCACTGACTTGTCTGAAAAGTCAACCCTTGATCAGATGACTTCCCCATGGAATTTCTTCATGAAAATTGATATGCATACTCCCTATACCATATAGAGATCAATGGAAACAAGAATGACCAAAAAAATTTGAGTTATGGCCTCTGAAACCAAAACCCTAATTTTCAGTCAACTGTGCAGTTCATCCTGGCTCTGCATCCACTCAAACCCTAGTTCTTGTGATTCCTCTGCATTTTTGACTTTGAGGAGATGAAATATGATATAAGAACACACATGGACCCCTTTGAGTTGATTGGTTGCCTTTGGAATGGCTCAAAATGCTTTGAGGTTGCTCAGATCACAAACCCTAGGTGCAAATGCCTTAGAAACTATTCAGTGAATCAAAAATGAGATGTGAGGTGATATGATTGTGTTTATGCATATGAGAATGATCACAAGCCATGGTGTGAATGGGTGAGGGCAAATTTGGGGTGTTTACACCCACTTTCTTCTTCCATATTGCTCTCATGGCGGGCGCCATGGCCTTGTGGCGGGCGCCATGGCCTTGTGGCGGGCGCCATGGCCTTGTGGCGGGCGCCACAAGGCAAAAGTGGTTCCCTCCACTTTTTAGTGGAGGGGGGCATCCTAGTCATTTCCCATTTAAGATTTGCCTATAAATAGGACTTTAGAATTTTGTTTTTATGATCCAAACTTAGAATCTCTTAGGCATATATCAGTTTTAAAGCAGTTATCATTCCACATCGGGGTGTTACTACAATCGAGTGATCGAGTCTGTATACGTCTGTGTGATCGAGTTTTGGAGCACTCTGGGAGGAAGTTAATCATGCCACCATTTTAATTCCAGTTCGTATTTTATATTTCTGCATCACTTTACTTTTATTTATTTCTCGCACTCGCTTTACTTTTATTTATTTCTTGCACTCGCTTTACTTTTATTTATTTCTCGCACTTGCTTTACTTTCATTTATTTCTCGCACTCGCACTACTTTTATTTACTTTCTGCACTCGCACTACTTTTATTTACTTTCCGCACTCGCACTACTTTTATTTACTTTCCGCACTCGGACTAAATACTTTTATGAAAAATAATAAAAAGAACTTTTACTTTACCATGTCTAACTAAATCCATAAAGGTTAGAATGTAAGGATCGTAATTGAACCAGTAATCCGTACAACAATTCGTAGAAACACTTAAGGGCTATTTTAACTTTTAATATAAGTTTAATTGTTTTTAACTATTTCAAAAAAAGCCAAAAGTACTTTGTCTGGTTCATTAGGAGTTTTTAGATTAAAAAGAAAAGGGATTTTAAAACGATTTTCGGATGCGTTAAGAAGTTTAGAGTCTGGTTCGTGAGAACCTCTTTTTGCTAAGAAATCCAGGTTAAAATACTTTTCAACTTAGTTAAGATACTATATTTCTTAAAAATAGGTTTACTACTCTAACACAGTACACACCTTTTTATCCGTGACAATATGAGGGGTTGATTAGAGAGTACAACTCGGTTCTGAATACGCGAAAGCGACAGTTCCTGTTAAATTAGTTCTTTTCAAAGCAGAAAACATTGCCCATAAGTAGTTCTATTAACAAGTACCGGAATATCTATTGATTACGTGAATTACATTCGAGCCTGTCTTTATTAATTGTTTAAAATTACCATTTTATTTACCATTGCACTCTCCTTAAAACCCTTATATTCAGTTGCCTTAGATACACACCATAACAACAGGTACGATAGATTGACACTTGGTTGTCGCTCCCGACAAATGAAAATAGGATCATATGAAGGTACAGACGCGAACGGTCGGCGAAGGGAACAGTGAGAACACACAGCCGTGCACTCACTGGAGAATGAATAGAGTCGCCAGCTAGGCATTTTTATCCCGGAGGAAAGGCAATGCTGCATAAGCCTAGAAAGAGATGGATAAGACGGTTGCGAACCAGAGAGACTGAGAAAGGGGGTTGGTTACAACCTGGGAAGGTATTAGCACCCAGATTGTCCGTCGTACTCGACGGGATCCACGCTTAAAAGATTTATGCTTAGAGGGGTAGTGTCAGTGCAATCTGTGCATACAATAGCTGGAAAAGAATGTACAGGTGTCAGTGTAGAGAAATGTGATGTGTATAAATGTAC
The DNA here is from genome assembly GCA_963966055.1 of Lathyrus aphaca. Classification (NCBI taxonomy): domain Eukaryota; kingdom Viridiplantae; phylum Streptophyta; class Magnoliopsida; order Fabales; family Fabaceae; genus Lathyrus; species Lathyrus aphaca. Next base: position 275,861,464 of record OZ014520.1, on the reverse strand, counting down.
AGTGTCAGTGTAAGAACAAGGATAAGATGCTCAAGATCATGAGGCTTAAAGAATGAAACTGGAAGGAGGGGGAATGTACAGAGACTTTTGTTCGATAACTGTTAAGTTATGCCTACGTATCCTCTCGTGCAATGAGGAAGTCAGAACACCGTAGTTCGACCCAAAGAGACTGATAGATGAATTGACTTGTGAACTGCTTACTTGCCTATGCTCAAGTGTATGATCTGTCTGGCACAGATGCAAACTGTCTTGCATTAGACGGAAGAAGCGAGTTCTCGTTTGTGAGTGAATGAGATGAGAAAAGAATCCCGGAGGAGACGATTATTGTTTGTTTTTGTGTTTTCAGTCTTTTATTGCTTTTGAAAGTTTGTCATAAGTTAATGAGCTTAAGCCTAAACCAATGGATTTAGTAAACTCATCACATCTTCCCTCTGTTTAGGGGTAATGAGAATACCTTAAGTGTGAAGTCAGATTCTCACACTTAATCACCTTTGGTGTAGGATTAAGATCATTAACCTACTTGTGATTATTTAGATGTTTTTGGTGGTTTTTGTTTAGTGTTAAGTAATGAGGTTAAGCCATAATCAGGGATTAAACAGACTCATTACACCATCCTAATAGAAGGATAATAGATGAGAATGTTTAAGCTGAGGAAAGCTCCTCAACTTAATCCATGATTAGGGATTAAACTCATGACAAAACAAGCCTTTGATTAAGTGGATTTTATTTAATGATATGATGATGAAGTGAATTTTATGATTTGTAAGACAACTTGAGGGGGACTTGTCCATTAACACTAGGGTTAGTCCTTCTTAACCAATTAAGGAAGAATTAGAACCCTAATGCAAGGCCCAAGTTACAAGTGTGATGTCTTGATGATTATTGAGTGAGTTGATTAAGGGATTTAAACACATGAAAGGTTTAACACTTAGGATTAAAGTTATACACTCCATCCTAATAGAAGGATGCAGGCATAAGCTTAATCACAAAGCCTTAAAGCCTTTAGGGTTTAGTCCCTGATTATGAGATGAGAAGACTCAAAGAGAGACACAAAGGTAAAACTATGAGGGGGGACTAATCAAAACCCTAGTTCATTGTCATGCTTGGTTGTTCCTAAGGTTTGTGAGGTTTTCAAGAGCAATCTTCAAAGAGAACCACCAGGAAGCAGATGAACAGGATCAAGAGAAGCAAAGTGACTTGCTTCATTCAAGAAGTCAAGTCACTTGAAGAAAGAAAGTGGGAGAAACAAGAATGAGCAAGCTCAATCTCAAACACATATAGAAATGCAGCAATGGATGCAAGAGAGATGAAAAGAAAAGTTATGAGAAGTGAAGGCAAATTCACTTCTCAAGTTTACTTACCACCTGAAATGTTAGAAAGAAATGCAATGCAATGCCAAATGAAATGAAATGGTATGATGCTAAACAAAACCAGAAGCATGTTGATGATGATAATGATGCTATGGAGATGCTACAAACATGAGGCAAGGCATGGAGATGTTCATACAAGATCATGGATGCAAATGATGCAAGTTAAGGAGCATGAACAAGCATGGAAAGTTATGAAGCATACAAGGCAAATGACATAGCAAATATGCAATGCAATGATCAAACATACTTCCTATGTGTCTTAAGATGTCAAATGAATCACAAGAATGCTTGAAATGCTAAGACAAGTCATGTTATGCAAGAGAATGCAAGAGGGATGCAAATGAAAGCCCAAATTAGGGTTTATGAATCAAACAACAAACAAAAACCCAAAACAGGAGCAAACCCTAAGATAAAAAATGGAAAATGCCACCCAAAGAAACCCTAAACCTATACTAAACCAATGTCCAAAGGGGAGGTCTCAACTCTCAACCAATCTCAAGATATGAGTTTTCTAAGTTATTAGGGTTTTTAAGGCTCTTAAACAAAAGAAATACCAAACAAATTGAAAATGAGGAAACAAATCATGGCCATTTATCCCTAGAAACTACATGCTAAACACAAAACAATGCAAGAAGAACCAATGTCCAACTCCTCTCAAATAGGCAGAAATGATTTTTTGAACTTATGATCAAAACAATGCACCAAAAATGATTTAATTCAATGGAAAATTCTCAAAATGCATCAAGATCAAAAAAGAAATTTGGTTTGAAGGTTGGAAAATGTTTCTAAATGTCTTAGAACATTTCATGAATTTTTGTGTGATTTTTAAATACCTAAAAGTATTTTTAATTAATTAATTTCCATTAATCAATTAAAAATAATCTTTTAAATATTTAAAAATACTTTTTTAATGATAAAAAATAAAATAAAAATATTTTTGTGTTTACAAAATTAATAAAACTCAGAGGAAAAAGTTTCATAATTTTTGAACCTTTTTTACTATTTTTAAATAAATGTGCAAATAAAATGAAAAGAAAATGAATTAAAATCAAATAAAAGGGAAAGTAATCAGGATGGAAGGCCAGGATTGGGTCTGGATTCAAACATGTTGACCACGCGCGTTTTTGAAAGGCCAGGATCGCTTCTGATCAAATTAATTAAATTATGATTAATTAAATTTAACACGTGGATTAGGGCATAATGACTTGATCTGAACCATCCATTCGCGCGGGGAGTCAAACATTTCAACGCATCCAAAGGTCCAAATTCAAACTGGAGTTAATTACGTGATTAGGGCACAAATCACTTTCAGGTGGCCGGAGAAGACTTCCGGTCGTCTTCTCCGGCCAGCATCTCCCCTGAAAATCCCCAAAACCCTAAAAAACTAACTAAAATGAAATCTAAGAATTGGGAAATGTTCTCCAACCACTCACGAATCAAAACCCTCTCTCAAAACAAATTTATAATTCCTAATTAAGCTGAATCGAGGAAAATAAGAACTAGGGCACGCAAGTTTCAGAAGCTAATTAAATATTCATTTCGAAGCCATTTCAAAAACTAAAAGCATATTCATGATCAGGAAGGCATAAAGAGCAAGTTTAGAACAAGAAAAATGATTTCTGGAAAAATGTTTTTCAAGCTACCTGAGATTCGAAGCTTTCACTCTGATGACTTTCTGGCCACTTCCTTCAGTGCAATCCACTCCACTTGATCCCCAGATGATGTTTGAATGCTCAAAAGGAATTTATGTTGGCTGGATGAGAAGTTTGACAAGCTTCTGCTCAAGCTCAGTCAGAAATGGCAATGGAGTTTCAGGCAGTTTCAGGCCATGGTGAGTGGTTGTTTGTGATCCAGATGATGTGTGGAGAAGGTCTGTGGTGTTTGTTTTGATGTTTGTGAGCTAGGGGGGAGATTCGAATGGAACTGCAAGTTGAGGTGAAGAATGGCAGTGGGGTGTTCTTGCTTGTTTCAGGCCTGGCTTTTGGTGGTTTGAGGTCTATCAAGTGTGGTGAGATGAATGATGAAGATGGTTTTAGTGTCCTGAGCTTGTGGAGGCAGATTCGAAGGCTTATGCAAAAGGGAGTGTTTTTGTGAATGTGTTGAATGAGTGTGTTTCAGCCTTGCTTGATGTATGGAATGGCTTGCCAAATGATAATGTATTTTAATCCCATAGGTCAGATGATGTGACCTGGCCTATGGTGATTGGTAAGTTTGCTTTTGCAAAAAGTCAAGTTTTGTGTAAGGCAAGTATGGCTCATGATCTAGGAAAGTACATGGCATGGGCTATGCGCAGCACAATGAGGGGAAAGGGCTAGCTTGGTTCAGCAGCCAATGCATCAAGTTGGTGAGATGAAATGAGTGGTTTTGCAACTTGTTACAACTTTGGTTCACATGTGATTCTCTTTATCCAACCAAACCTAAACCATGGGCATTCTTGGTTCATTCTGAATTTTGTGACTTATAGAATGTTTGCATACTGGTTTGAAGTGAATTAGAGGTCACAATTGACTTTGGTTCATGATTTTGCAAAGTTCTCACTTGAAGCATGCCTTGAAAATCAATGATTTTTGCCAACTTTGTCACACCATAACTTTTGATCCAAGAAGAGTTTGATCATGTTATTGTACTTTTTGAAAAGGGAAAGATGAGATCTACAACTTTCATGACCAAAGTTTTTCCATTTGAGGCATTTTTGGATCAAGAATCAAGGCTTGAAAAATGACCTAAAATGAAGCATTCTTGAAAAGTCAACTATGCCCAAAAAGTCAACATTTGCAAAAACCCTAAATTCTTGACTTTTATGAACTTCAACCTTCTACCATGACCAAATAAAGATCATATACACTCAAAATGATGAAGATCATCCATTGGTTGGGTCATTGGGGGCCTCAGATGCCCTGATTTTGCACTGACTTATCTGAAAAGTCAACCCTTGATCAGATGACTTCCCCATGGAATTTCTTCATGAAAATTGATATGCATACTCCCTATACCATATAGAGACCAATGGAAACAAGAATGACCAAAAAATTTGGGGTTATGGCCTCTGAAACCAAAACCCTAATTTTAGGTCAACTGTGCAGTCTATCCTGGCTCTGCATCCACTCAAACCCTAGTTCTTGTGATTCCTTTGAATTCTTGACTTTGAGAGGATGTACTATGATGCTTGAACACATGTAGACCCCTTTGAATTGATTGGTTGCCTTTGGAGTGGCTCAAGATGCCCTGAGATTGCTCAGATCACAAACCCTAGGTGCAGATGACTTAGAATCTATGCAGTGAATCAAAATTGTGATATGAGATGGCATGATTGTGTTTATGCATATGAGAATGATCACAAGACATGGTGTGAATGGGTGAGGGCAAATTTGGGGTGTTTACAGCTGCCCCTATTCAAACATGAGTTAGCTGTGCAGGATGTAAGCAACGGCTTAACAGGCAAACAAGATAACTTGTGGTTGAATACCAAAGACAGTCCAAAATTTGCACTCACAGAATGAAGAAGAAAAGGGATATAGATTGTAAAAGAAAACAAAGTATATTGTAAAGTGGGCGACGGAGAGCGACCGTCGAGCAGCGGACGACTGCTGGGCAAGGAGCAATGACGAGGACGGCCGACATGCTGGGGAAAGTGTGTGAAGTAAAGCGATGACGGGCACGGCCGACATGCTGGGGAAAAGGTAAAGCTAAGACGGGGACGGCCGACTAGCTGGGGAATGTCAAAATATGATGGGGACGGCCATCAGGATAAAGCTGTAAAATGAAACATGACGGGGACGGCCATCAAGTTCATAAAGATAAAGTAACCAACGATGGGGACGGCCATCGGGCTAAAAAGGAAAAGGGACCACGACGGGGACGGCCATCGGGTTAAAGAATAAATGAAATAAACAGATGATGGGGTACGGCCATCAAAGGTGAAGGACGATCACCTAGCAGGGGACGGCTGCTCTGTTGGGGATAAAAGAAATATGATGGGGACGGCCATCAAAGGTGGAGGACGACCACCTGGCAGGGTACGGCTGCCGAAAATATCGCGACATTGGACGAATGCCGGATAAAAGGGTCAACGATGGGGGACGGCCATCGGACGAGCATGATGGAGGACGACCATCAAGAAGTGGAGGACGACCACTCAGCAGGGGACGGCTGTTCTCAAGGTTTATCATGACACAGGACGAGTGTCAGATAACCAAAATCAACAATGGGGACGGCCATTGGATAAAGTGATGAAGGACGATCATCAAAAGGTGGAGGACGACCACCTAGCAGGGGACGGATGCTAAAAAGATCAACGATGGGGACGGCCATCGGATGAGCATGATGGAGGACGACCATCAAGAAGTGGAGGACGACCACTCAGCAGGGGACGGCTGCTCTCAAGGTTATCATGACACAGGACGAGTGTCAGATAAAAGAAAATGCTTTGTTGGCGATCTACTGGGGATATAGTGAACACGGACGAGCGTTCACAACCAAGAAAGGAAAGTATAAGTGTTTGGTATTGTGTATAGATTAGAGATGCGGACGAGCATCCTTAAGACTATGATACGGACGAGCATCATGTAGAAACAAACTGACGCATGTTCAGAGATGATGATACGGACGAGTATCAACGGGTTAACAAAGAACACGGACGAGTGTTGAATCCGAAGGGACTCTTCTGAGGGAATAGTAGACACGGACGTGTGTCTATATCTAAGAAGACATAAGTGCTTTACACAGTGTATGGATTAAAGATGCGGACGAGCATCCTTAAGATTATGATACGGACGAGTATCATGTAGAAACAAACATTAGACGCAATGTTCTGAGATGATGATACGGATGAGTACAAACTGGTTAACAAAGAACAAAGACTACTGTTGAATCTGTGGGGAGATAAGTGGTGGTGTATACAAGATACGGACGAGTATATGTATAAGTGTATCATGAATAGTGAATATATATAGATGAGTGTTTCAACTGCTGGGGAGAATGACACGGACGAGTGCCAAGAGAGAAAAGTGTAATACGAACAAGTATCTGCTATACAAAGTCTAGGCGACTGCGCTGGGGAAATGACACGGACGGGTGTCAGGAAAGTGTATATATAGGTATGTGTGGGCGCAAAGAGGATGTCTTTGGCTTTCTGCTGGTAATATGACACGGACGGGTGCCATGAAGTATCCGTGATACGGGTGATTTGTTATAAAGAGTGTTCTGGCGACTTTACTGGGGAGAGGTGACACGGACGGGTGTCAAGAGGTGCCTATACTGGTGTTTGTGATTTGTGAGGCAACTGCTTTTGCTGGGGACTCTGGTGGATTTTGGGGGAAGTATTCTGTATTCTGATGAATGACTATTATTCACAAGTGTTGATTCCGAACATGGCTTATGATTATGCTATGCGTTTGTTTTTTTGCCGTAATGCTCCGTATTAGACGGAATGCTACGCTCTGAGGGGAAATATGATGTAAATGCCATGATTATGCAAAGGTACAGATCGGGATTCGGATCCCGTTGTCGTGAAGATCTCTTGGTTGATCTGTTTGAGGCGAACCTCCCAGCTGGGGATGAGATCATTGGTAGATCTAATAAGATGATATTCGCTTAGGGATATAGGTCACCGATTGACATATCCTTTGACATGAGAGACCCAGCTGGGGTTTGTAGAGGCTCCCTTCACTCTGTTGTGATCTTCTATGCACTGCTCTTCTGGATAGAGGCTGGAACTCTGTGGGGAGATGGTTCCCTGACTTCTGTACTCAGCTGAGGATGAAATGGCAACTCGGCTGGGGAATTTTACGAGAGGCAACTCAGCTGGGGATAGAGCAATTCGGATGCTGAGATCTTTTGTTGATTTGTCAGCTTGCTGAGATGTAATTTGCGTGCCCCAAGTGGCGTTCTGGATACCTGCAATCCTGCAAAGATAAGGAAACGCACAAAAGGCCCCGAGGTATCCTTTACTGGATTCCGTCATAGGAGTTAAGTACTTTCGAGAGTAACTATATTCCCTGTAAGCATGTGTTTTTTTATTATTATTTTGGGAGAAAAACATCTGTACTTATGCAATTGATTTAGAAACACCAGACATCCTTTGCAAATAAAAATATACAAAACGAAACATGACTGAAAAATCTGATTTTACTAATTCATGTGCCCTGAATTGGCAAGATACAGTCAAAGAAACATATCTCCTGAAATGAGGAGACTGTTACAAATTGAGAAACAAGGTGTTGGCAGTGTTGATGACGCTTTAAGGAGCTTCCTCTTCTGCTATGACTCGTATGACAACGACGTTCTTCTCGTCTTGCTTTCTGAAGGAGGCTGATTCTGATTGGAGCTTGATCCTGTTGAAGCTTTCCAAGTTGTAAGTGATACAGACGAATTCAGAATGCAGTTGTTCGCTTATTCCCTTATTTTGCATGGATCGCCCTTTCGGGTTTTCAATCCATCGGGATACCCATTTTTGCCTGAGCTGTCCAATGCGGCTTTTCAACTCAGTGGGTGTACATTTTTTTATTTATTTTCCCTTATTTTTGCCCGAGTCTTTTATTCTGTTTTTGACTCGTCGGGATGCCCTATTTTTGCCTGGACTTACATTCTGTTTTTATGTCCAGCGGGTCATTTTATGCGAAGTATTTTTTAACTGCATCTGAATTCACAGGGGACGGGAAGTCTTCACCATCCATAGTGCTGAGCATCAGTGCTCCACCAGAGAAAACTTTCTTTACCACGTATGGTCCTTCATAATTTGGAGTCCATTTGCCCCTGTGGTCTGTATGAGGAGGGAGGATTCTCTTCAGCACAAGATCTCCCACTTGGTACTCTCGGTGCCTGACTTTCTGATCGAAGGCCTTCTTCATTCTTTTCTGATACAATTGCCCATGAAAGATTGCAGCCAATCTCTTCTCTTCAATCAGACTCAGTTGCTCGTATCGGGACCTAACCCATTCTGCTTCACTCAGTTTGACATCCATCAAGACTCGCAAGGAGGGTAATTCAACTTCAACTGGTAGGACTGCTTCCATACCATACACGAGTTGATATGGTGTTGCCCCAGTGGATGTCCTGATTGATGTGCGATACCCATGCAAGGCAAATGGTAGCATTTCATGCCAGTCTTTGTAGGTGACTACCATCTTCTGTACAATCTTCTTGATATTCTTATTTGCCGCCTCAACAGCACCATTCATCTTTGGTCTGTAAGGAGAAGAATTGTGATGTTGAATCTTGAAGTCCCGGCACAGCTCTGCCATCATTTTGTTGTTGAGATTGGAACCATTATCAATAATGATTCGCTCGGGAACTCCATATCGACAGACGATATCTCTTTTCAGAAATCGGGCTACCACTTGCCTTGTAACATTTGCATATGAGGCTGCTTCAACCCACTTAGTGAAGTAGTCAATGGCGACCAAGATGAATCTGTGGCCATTTGAAGCAGTCGGCTCAATCTTGCCAATCATATCAATGCCCCACATAGCAAAGGGCCAGGGTGAAGACATGATGTTCAAAGGATTGGGAGGCACATGCACCTTATCTGCGTATATCTGGCATTTGTGGCATTTCCTGGCATAGGCACAACAGTCTGCATCCATTGTGATCCAATAATAGCCTGATCTTAACAACCTCTTAGCCATTGCATGTCCTCCAGCATGGGTACCAAAAGAGCCTTCATGCACTTCATGCATCAACAAATCTGCTTCCGTTTTGTCAACACATCTGAGGAGTACCATATCAAAGTTCCTCTTGTATAAAGACCCATCAGTGTTCAGAAAGAAACTTCCAGCAAGCCTTCTCAAAGTCTTCTTATCATTGGAAGATGCCCCAGGTGGGTATGTTTGATCCTCCAAGAAGCACTTAATATCATGGAACCAAGGCTTATCATCTTTGACTACATCTGCTGCAAATGCATACGCTGGCCTGTCGAGTCTGGACACTGAAATCTGAGGTACAAAGTTAGCAGCTTGAACTTTGATCATGGATGAAATGGTAGCAAGAGCATCTGCAAACTGATTCTCGTCCCGAGGGATATACTCAAGCTTGACTGTGGTGAAGAAAGTCAATAACTTCCTTGTATAATCCCTGTAAGGTATCAGATGATCCTGGTGGGTGTACCATTTGCCGTTGGTTTGATTGACTACCAAAGCTGAATCTCCGAATACGGTCAATGTCTTGATCCTGAGGTCAATGGCTTCCTCAAGACCCATAATGCAAGCTTCGTATTCAGCTTCATTGTTAGTGCAGTTGAAAGTGAGCTTTGCCGAGAATGGCATGTGAACTCCTTTGGGTGTAATGAGTACTGCACCAACACCACGACCATTCATGTTAACAGCCCCATCAAACATCATAGTCCATTCTTCTTCCGGGTCGGGCCCTTCAGTGTGAACAGGCTCTTCATGATCTTTTGCTTTTATGAACATGATGTCTTCATCAGGGAAGTCAAATCTCATTGGCTGGTAATCATCAATGGGTTGCTCAGCAAGATATTCAGACAATACACTGCCTTTGATGGCTTTCTGAGATGTGTATTGGATGTCATACTCTGTAAGGATCATTTTCCATCTTGCAACCCGTCCGGTAAGCGCTGGCTTCTCAAATATGTACTTGACTGGGTCCATCTTCGATATTAACAAGGTAGTGTGGGTCAACATATACTGTCTCAGTCGGCGAGCAGCCCACGCTAAAGCACAGCAAGTTTTCTCGAGCAGTGAATAACGTTGTTCACAGTCGGTAAACTTTTTGCTTAGGTAATATATTGCATACTCTTTTCGACCAGACTCGTCATGTTGGCCCAGCACACACCCCATTGACTCTTCTAATACTGTCAGGTACATTATCAGAGGTCTTCCTTCGACTGGCGGCAAGAGGATTGGAGGTTCTTGCAGATATTCCTTGATCTTGTCAAAAGCCTTCTGGCAATCTTCGTTCCACCTGACCGTTTGTTCTTTTCTTAACAGCTTGAACAAGGGTTCACAGGTTGCTGTGAGGTGAGATATGAACCGTGAGATATAGTTCAATCGACCTAAGAACCCTCGAACTTCTTTCTCAGTTTTCGGTGCGGGCATCTCTTGGATGGCTTTGACTTTATCAGGGTCCACTTCAATCCCTTTCTCGCTTACAATAAATCCCAGCAGCTTACCGGATCGCACCCCGAATGTGCATTTGTTGGGGTTCAACTTCAGTTGATACTTCCTCAGACGCTTGAACAACTTGAGCAGATTCACCAGATGATCTTCTTCAGTAAGGGACTTGGCAATCATATCATCCACATAACATTCTATTTCTTTGTGGATCATATCGTGGAATAATGTTACCATAGCCCGTTGATACGTTGCACCGGCATTCTTGAGCCCAAATGGCATTACTTTGTAGCAGAACGTGCCCCAAGGTGTGATGAATGTTGTCTTCTCCATGTCTTCAGGTGACATCTTGATCTGGTTGTATCCTGAAAATCCATCCATGAAGGAGAATACCGAGAACTGAGCCGTATTATCTACCAATACATCAATGTGAGGTAAAGGGAAATCATCTTTTGGGCTGGCTCTGTTCAGATCCCGGTAATCAACACACATTCTTACTTTGCCGTCTTTCTTAGGCACAGGTACTATGTTAGCAACCCACGGCGGATAGCTAGTCACAGCAAGGAACCCGGCGTCCCATTGCTTTTGTACCTCCTCCTTGATTTTCATAGCCATGTCTGGACGAGTACGGCGCAGCTTCTGTTTAACCGGAGGGCATTCTTCTCTCAAAGGCAGCTTGTGCACAACAATGTCGGTATCCAACCCTGGCATGTCTTGATACGACCAAGCAAACACATCCACATACTCTTGAAGTAGATCAACCAGTTGCTTCTTCACTGAGTCTTGCAGGCAGGCCCCGATTTTAACCTCTTTCACGTCTTCCTCTGTACCAAGATTAATCACTTCAACCTCCTCCTGGTGAGGGGTAATAACCTTTTCCTCTTGTCTTAACAACCTGGCTAGCTCTTCAGGAAGCTCATATTCTTCTTCAACCCCTTCATCAGCTTGATTGATCGGATTGTCAAAGTCATACGATGTCATAGCCGTGCCGTTGTCGGTGCTGTCAGGAAGGCACTCTCTGCAAGGGTTAAGTTGTTCATTTTAGTGATCTGATTTTAGTCTTATTTAGAAAAGTGAAATGAAGTTGTCATTTTGAAAACACTGCCATTTATTTTTTGTACAAAACAGAAAAATGGAAAAACAGTGAACGGAAAGAAAAAGACGCGTTTGCAAAAAGATGTCTGATATTTCATTAATTGATCTTGTTTGCACAAAAAAGTACAGATGGCCCGATTACAAAATGAGTCTTGTCATCTTGGGCAAGATGCGAGACTTTGATGCATGCTTATAAAATACAGGAAATAATAATTACTCTGATCGAGTAACTCTTATAATTTCCTGGGAAGACCAGTTCGAGACACTGCTCCCCGGGATCTTTGGACGAATCCAGCTTTCCAGGTTGCGTTCTTCTTCCAGCTCGTCTTCCAGACAGTTGATAGCATCGGGGGTAAGCATCCCCCCGCTGACAAAACCAGGCTCTCCAGCAGCCTTTGCTTGATGTCGAGTTGGTCTGTAACCCAACCCAAATTTGTCTTTCTTCTCCTCCACAGCTAAAACTTTGCCCCAGCCCAGGGCAGTTCCTTCCTCAACAACCTTCCGGGCTTGTTGGTAAGATGACATTGGAGTACCAGATACAGCAGATGCTTCATTCACATTCAAAGCTTCAAACCCCTGGCTCATTGTTTCGTGGATCTCCCCATCCATTTCAATGTACTTATAGGTTGCCAGGTGGCTGACAAAAATGTCCTCCTCTCCACAGATTGTGACAACTTGGCCTTCCCACTCAAATTTTAACTTTTGGTGAAGGGTAGACGTTATTGCGCCGGCGGCGTGAATCCAGGGTCTACCCAACAAACAGCTGTAGGCGGGCTGAATGTCCATCACATAAAAGATAGTTTTAAAGGTCTGTGGGCCAATTGTCACAGGTAACTCGATTTCTCCCAGAACCGATCTCTTAGAACCATCGAAGGCCCTTACTACCAGGTTGCTGGGTCTCAATGCCAATCCATCATATTCTAACTTCACCAGAGCCTTCTTTGGTAAGACATTAAGGGACGACCCCGTGTCTACCAGCACATGAGAAAGGACTGCCCCTTTGCATTCCATGATGATGTGCAAGGCTTTGTTGTGGTTGCGGCCATCCGCTGTCAAGTCAGTATTGGTGAACCCTAGCCCGTTGCTAGCAGTAACGTTTCCAACCACGGTTTCCAACTGGTTGACAGTAATCTCTTCAGGCACGTAAGCTGCGTGCAAGACTTTGAGTAGTGCATTCTGATGGGCTTCGGAGCACATAAGCAGTGAGAGGATAGAGATTTTGGATGGCGTTTGGTGAAGCTGATCCACAATTTTGTAATCACTCTTTTTGATGATTCTCATAAACTCATCAACTTCTTGATCGAACGGTGTCTTCAAGGCTTCTTTGACAGCTTGATCTTCCTGCACAGGGCTCTTCCCTTTTGCCTTAGCAGCAGCTTCTGTTTCGGCGGTAGGTCTTTGAATTGGTGGAGCAAAGAGACGTCCGCTTCGAGTGAAGCCTCCGCCTCCCCCCACATTATCTACTTGTGGTGCAGGTGTTGATGTTTCAAGAGTGATTCTTTTTCCTTCGCAGTACACGTCAGAGCCATAGTGCCAAGGGATGGCCCTATTGCTTTCATATGGTACTGGTCCAGGCACCGTGACAGTGACTGGACTGATTGCTGCTGCTGAAGGGACTGTAATTGTTTGTGGATCATAAAAGATTGTAACTGGTGCTCTGATGGGAGCAGCACCTTCTGAATGGTAGGCAGAATTGTTCTCAGGGTCATAAAATATTGTGACAGTAGAGACATCTTCATGATTTGTTGCTGGAGTTGTAGGAGATATTGTCGGAAGAAATGATGTTGTTGTTGTAGGAGGTTCAAAATGGAGTGAAGCTGAAGTTGTAGCAGGAAAATTTGTTGAAAATTGATCAGTTGAAATGATAGATGAAGTACTTGTTGATGAAGCCGAAGAATTGTCAGGAACAATAGTTGCTGCAGTTGTAGGAGGTTCTGAAACCGTTGCTGATGATATTGCTGGATTTGTTGGAAATGATGTGGTGATCTGAAGCTGGCCACTCTGAATAAGGTTGTCTATGCCATTCCTCAAATTATCGCACCCATTTACTGAGATATTGCAGTAAGCACAGCCTAACTCACACCCCGGGAACATCTGACATTCCAAGAGCTGAGCCTTGATCTCTACCAACGGTGTCCTGATCTGTCCCACACTGGTTATTAAATAAGACGGTTTGTCTTCTTCAATAGCGTTAATTCTAGGACCACCGTGGTTTGGCATTGGGTTTTTATTGACATTGGGCGGTGGTGCGAAATTCAGAGCTTTCGAGTCTACCAGGTCTTGTACCTTCATATGCAGAGCTCTGCACTTTTCTGTGCTGTGGCCAGGTGCGTTTGAATGGAAGGCACACCTAGCATTGGAGTCATAGTTCCTTGGTAGACTGTTGGGATCCGGAGGTGCCAACGTTCTTAGCTCAACCAGGTTGAGTTTCAGAAGCTGTGGCAGCAATGTAGCATATGGCATTGGGATCGGATCGATCACCCTGTTAGCTTGAGATGGCCTCTGCTGAAATGGCCTCTGTTGACTGTTGTTGTTGGTGTTGCTGTTGTTGTAATTTCTGGGAGGATACTGATTTTGCTGATGGTACTGAGGTTGTGGTTGATAATTTTGTTGAGGAGGTTGGTAGACTGGCTGAGGATGAGCTGGAGCAGGGATGGTGACTGCTGCTATTGACCTTTGAGCATATTGGGGCCTGTCCCTGTTGGTGTGGATGGCATTGGTCTCGCCAGTTCTTCTCGGGCCTGCAAAAGGCTTTCTTGTACTATTGGACGAGCTCGCACCGTTGTCTGAGATCTTTCCCATTTTTAACAAGCTTTCAATTCTCTCCCCGGCTATGACAACATCGGCAAAGCTAGTGGAAGAGAAAGCTGCCAACCTGTCAATATATGTTCCCTGAAGGGTGTTCATGAACATATCTGCCATTTCCCGTTCAGACATAGGTGGTTGAACAGCGGCAGCCAGTTGCCTCCATCTCTGGGCATATTCTCGGAAACTTTCCCTTGACGACTGTGACATTCCCATTAGGAGGGTCCTGTTGGGTGCCATGTCTAAGTTATACTGATACTGTCTGATGAAGGCCTCTGCCAGGTCCTTCCAGCATCTAATAGTTGCCCTTGTCAAGTGAGAGTACCATTCTCTCGACGCTCCAGTTAAGCTGTCTTCGAAATAGAACATCCAAAGCTTCTCATCCATTGTATAGGCCTTCAGCCTTCCCAGAAATGACTGTAAGTGAGTCCGGGGGCATGAAGTCCCGTTGTATTTTTCAAAGCAAGGAGGCTTGAACTTATGGGGGATCCTGACCCCGTCTACCAAGCCCATATCCATGACATCGAAGCCCAAAGAGTTTTGAGATTCTAAGGACCTCAACTTCTCAGCTATCTCATCCAATCTCCTATCATAAGCTTCTTCCCCAGCGCCCATTACTGTGAACTGGTCTTCTTGAGGGTCTTCCTGTAGTACCCTCCCGGCTGTGGCAGTCCCTTGTATATTGACAGGGATGTTAGCCTCTGGATGGAGATGGGGTCCAAAAACTGGGGGATTGACATGAGGTTGGACCCTCTCGTTGTTACTTGTGCCAGCAGTTCCCACATGGGGCTCTTCTTGATTCTGCCTTTCCACCATGGCCCTCAATCTTTCCTGGCTCTGAGCCATGTTGTTCATAACTTCCATAAACTGAGTCATTTGATTCCTCATTTCTAGCCTTTCATTTGCCATTTGATTTCTGACCTCAGTAAGGTCCTGCTGCATCTGATCCATCTGAATTCCCGGAAGGTTGTTTCGGGTTGGATAACGGTGCGGACGGTTGAGGGGAAATACCCGGCGCCTAGCAATAGTTCCTGATTATCACAACAGAGGTCAGCAACAACAAAAAAAAACCTACAAAACAAACAAAGGGTTAGCATGCAATGCAGTTATGCTTATTTGCTCTCAAGGTATCCGGTTTGGCATTCAGTTTTGACCCTTCCAGACCTTTGAAGATGTTGTTGTTGCTTGAAGAAAACTCAGATGAAGCAAACTAACACAAATATATTACAGAAGGTAAAATAATACAACTTGTTCATTTTACAACACAAGCCCTCTAAGGGGTCAAAATACATTACAAGAAAATAAAAGTACACGGAAAGAAAGCAACAACAAACAAATGGTCAAACACCAAGACCAAACTCATCCTCACGAACTTCCTTGAGAAGTGCTTCGGTCACAGGATCAGCCGGACGTTCCGTGAGATTCTTGATGAGGAGATTCCGGGTCGTAACAGCTGCTGTTAGCTTCTTGTGCTGAGTTTGGTCCTTTGACCTCTTCACTCCTGCTTTGATTTTTAGCTCTGATATCTCCCTCTGGGCTGCTGCCAGGGCTTCTTGCTGTTCTTTTGCATTAGCTTCAAGTTGCTCCATCTTGTCTTGAACTCTCTTGTCTTCCAGGGTACGAGCCTCGGTGATCCTGACCCACCGGGCTTGACTCTCCTTCAAGTACAAGTCTGTCCTTGCTCTCTGGAACTGGGCTTCTTTGCAAGCGTTCTTCAGGATTTGTTCTCCAGCCTTAGACTTTTTGATATAATCCCCAGACTTTTCAATCTTAGTCAAATGCTCCACTCTCAACTTCTCCAATCTCTCAATCTCCCTCATACCTTCACTCCTTTCCCGGAGGGTCTTCTGCAAAGCCTGGGTTAGCTTCTCATTTCTTTCCTTCAAGCTCTCAAACTCCTCCAAACTGATAGTGGCAGGGGGTGGTGCTGAAGATGACTCAGGCATGTCTTCTATGGTAAAGGGCATTCCAGAGAATTGGGCCCTGGCACGGGACCACTCATAATATTGTGCTGATGCCACATTATTACACTTCCCCAGAATGGTGACTCCCTTGGCTTGAACATTATCCCAGACCCAGGAAGCCTGCCTAACAACAGCCAAACTAATCTTGTTCTCACAATAAAGGGTCTCCACCAAGTCCTGTGCCCTAGGAGTGTGGACCAGTGCATAGCCCAGTTGCCTTCTGAACAGCAGAGGATTGTAATTGATACTTCCCTTAACTCCTATTAAAGGCACATTGGGAAAATGTCCACAGCTGGTGATGATATCCCTGCCCTTGGTGCTCTGAGTGCACCATCTGATATCTGCTGAAGTTAGAATAGTGAGTCTCTTGGCCCAGTTACTCTGCTGATGAGGGTTTAAAAATGCATCTGTCCTGGGTAGATGCCTGAGAAGTCAAGTATGGAACAATGGAGCACAACACCTCACTAACCTTCCCCTCTGCTTCTCATTCCTCTGATGCACTGAATAGTAAAGATCCCCCAATAAAGTTGGCACTGGGTTCTTCAGAATGAACAGATGGATTGCATTCTTGCTAATGAATCGAGGCTCATCTGCAAACAACACAATTCCATATACACTTAGGGCCAACAAAGCACAAACAGCTTTCCACTCCCCCAGGGAAGCCTTCAGACTAGCTTGAGAAATTAAGAAGTCCAGATGAAAGCCAGGGATTCCAGCTTTAGAGGTCATATGCTGCTCAATCAAAATAGGTTCCAGATGCAAAGCTTTTGCTACTTCTCCATTAGCAGGAAAGACCATCTCAGGGTTGAAAGGAATTTCTCTCCTGATAGGCATGCCAACTAATGAGGAGTACTCTTCCAATAAGGGGCCCAACTGAAAGTCTTGAAAAGTAAAACATCTCAGTGGAGGATCATAAAACTGAATGCAGGTGTGGATCAGGCTTCTTTGTGATGGGTCCAGGTCCATAACCATGTCAAGTATATCTCCATAACTCTCCCTGAACAATGGTATGTGATCTGGAATGATCAGGGTCTGAATTCTCCTGATATCTGATAGCTCTGGCTGGAAGAAGTGATAGGTGATATTGCTCTTTTTAGGAGCCATGATGCTGAAGACTGAGTAGAGACAGGTGCTGATGATAATACTGAAGAAGGGGCCACTGATTGGCTGGTGCGGGTGATAACTGAAGCAGATAGCTGATGAAGACAAGTCAAAACTGAAGATGGGGTCGAAACCAAAACCAAATGAAGATGGATACCCTGAACCACAAATAAGCAAATGTCAATATGATGCAATGATTATGTATGCAAATGATATGCAAAGGGTTTGTGACTGAGCTGGATCTGGCCAAAATGCCCTGATATAGATCCAAGTGTGTTCAGGAATTCCAGATGAGGTCTATAAATCCAGTAACCAGGGTGGGGGGCTCAAATAAAGAGCCACGTGTCCAGGGTTTAGAATCACAAGAACTGTCCAACATGGAGTACTCTTAACAAACAAAGCAACAGGGTATTCTGAGGTCAAGGTACCTGCAAACCTGTAAACAGCCCAACCCCTTCACAGGTGGTGTTCTAGAACAAGGATCCTCAGACTTGGATTAGTTATGAGAAGTGTAAACACTTCTAACCCGGAGGTACAGTGTTTACAATAACCATAACAATTCCTCCTCTAATTCACCCCAGTTTCTGAAGGTCAATACTAAAGGTCGTCCAGACTTAGCAGGCTTCCCAGATAGCCCTAGCATTGCAGGAAATCTGCAACACAGAGTTCTCAAGAAGAAACCCATATCTGAACCGTGTTTCATATTCCCGCACCAGACCGAAATGGAATGGGAAAGAATATGATTCACTCTAGCCTAGGTGTCACTCAGGTCCCAGGTATAGGACCTTAACTCTCAATAGCACCCCACCCACCAAAGCAAACAACAGATCCAGCCAGCAACATGACAGTATGATATATACAAAGTGCAATAAAGAAAGCAGTAAAGCAAACTGTACATAAAGCAAAATAAATACAAGCACAAATAAGCACATAACACCCCAGTAAACACAAATCAAACAAGCGCTAGGAGGAACCCACAAAAAGAACCAGAAGCCCTGGTTACAGTATAAGGATCCCCAGCAGAGTCGCCAAGTTGTCGCTCCCGACAAATGAAAATAGGATCATATGAAGGTACAGACGCGAACGGTCGGCGAAGGGAACAGTGAGAACACACAGCCGTGCACTCACTGGAGAATGAATAGAGTCGCCAGCTAGGCATTTTTATCCCGGAGGAAAGGCAATGCTGCATAAGCCTAGAAAGAGATGGATAAGACGGTTGCGAACCAGAGAGACTGAGAAAGGGGGTTGGTTACAACCTGGGAAGGTATTAGCACCCAGATTGTCCGTCGTACTCGACGGGATCCACGCTTAAAAGATTTATGCTTAGAGGGGTAGTGTCAGTGCAATCTGTGCATACAATAGCTGGAAAAGAATGTACAGGTGTCAGTGTAGAGAAATGTGATGTGTATAAATGTACAGTGTCAGTGTAAGAACAAGGATAAGATGCTCAAGATCATGAGGCTTAAAGAATGAAACTGGAAGGAGGGGGAATGTACAGAGACTTTTGTTCGATAACTGTTAAGTTATGCCTACGTATCCTCTCGTGCAATGAGGAAGTCAGAACACCGTAGTTCGACCCAAAGAGACTGATAGATGAATTGACTTGTGAACTGCTTACTTGCCTATG
Organism: Lathyrus aphaca; assembly: GCA_963966055.1. Classification (NCBI taxonomy): domain Eukaryota; kingdom Viridiplantae; phylum Streptophyta; class Magnoliopsida; order Fabales; family Fabaceae; genus Lathyrus; species Lathyrus aphaca. The sequence continues at coordinate 275,842,434 of OZ014520.1, read as the reverse complement.
CTCAAGTGTATGATCTGTCTGGCACAGATGCAAACTGTCTTGCATTAGACGGAAGAAGCGAGTTCTCGTTTGTGAGTGAATGAGATGAGAAAAGAATCCCGGAGGAGACGATTATTGTTTGTTTTTGTGTTTTCAGTCTTTTATTGCTTTTGAAAGTTTGTCATAAGTTAATGAGCTTAAGCCTAAACCAATGGATTTAGTAAACTCATCACATCTTCCCTCTGTTTAGGGGTAATGAGAATACCTTAAGTGTGAAGTCAGATTCTCACACTTAATCACCTTTGGTGTAGGATTAAGATCATTAACCTACTTGTGATTATTTAGATGTTTTTGGTGGTTTTTGTTTAGTGTTAAGTAATGAGGTTAAGCCATAATCAGGGATTAAACAGACTCATTACACCATCCTAATAGAAGGATAATAGATGAGAATGTTTAAGCTGAGGAAAGCTCCTCAACTTAATCCATGATTAGGGATTAAACTCATGACAAAACAAGCCTTTGATTAAGTGGATTTTATTTAATGATATGATGATGAAGTGAATTTTATGATTTGTAAGACAACTTGAGGGGGACTTGTCCATTAACACTAGGGTTAGTCCTTCTTAACCAATTAAGGAAGAATTAGAACCCTAATGCAAGGCCCAAGTTACAAGTGTGATGTCTTGATGATTATTGAGTGAGTTGATTAAGGGATTTAAACACATGAAAGGTTTAACACTTAGGATTAAAGTTATACACTCCATCCTAATAGAAGGATGCAGGCATAAGCTTAATCACAAAGCCTTAAAGCCTTTAGGGTTTAGTCCCTGATTATGAGATGAGAAGACTCAAAGAGAGACACAAAGGTAAAACTATGAGGGGGGACTAATCAAAACCCTAGTTCATTGTCATGCTTGGTTGTTCCTAAGGTTTGTGAGGTTTTCAAGAGCAATCTTCAAAGAGAACCACCAGGAAGCAGATGAACAGGATCAAGAGAAGCAAAGTGACTTGCTTCATTCAAGAAGTCAAGTCACTTGAAGAAAGAAAGTGGGAGAAACAAGAATGAGCAAGCTCAATCTCAAACACATATAGAAATGCAGCAATGGATGCAAGAGAGATGAAAAGAAAAGTTATGAGAAGTGAAGGCAAATTCACTTCTCAAGTTTACTTACCACCTGAAATGTTAGAAAGAAATGCAATGCAATGCCAAATGAAATGAAATGGTATGATGCTAAACAAAACCAGAAGCATGTTGATGATGATAATGATGCTATGGAGATGCTACAAACATGAGGCAAGGCATGGAGATGTTCATACAAGATCATGGATGCAAATGATGCAAGTTAAGGAGCATGAACAAGCATGGAAAGTTATGAAGCATACAAGGCAAATGACATAGCAAATATGCAATGCAATGATCAAACATACTTCCTATGTGTCTTAAGATGTCAAATGAATCACAAGAATGCTTGAAATGCTAAGACAAGTCATGTTATGCAAGAGAATGCAAGAGGGATGCAAATGAAAGCCCAAATTAGGGTTTATGAATCAAACAACAAACAAAAACCCAAAACAGGAGCAAACCCTAAGATAAAAAATGGAAAATGCCACCCAAAGAAACCCTAAACCTATACTAAACCAATGTCCAAAGGGGAGGTCTCAACTCTCAACCAATCTCAAGATATGAGTTTTCTAAGTTATTAGGGTTTTTAAGGCTCTTAAACAAAAGAAATACCAAACAAATTGAAAATGAGGAAACAAATCATGGCCATTTATCCCTAGAAACTACATGCTAAACACAAAACAATGCAAGAAGAACCAATGTCCAACTCCTCTCAAATAGGCAGAAATGATTTTTTGAACTTATGATCAAAACAATGCACCAAAAATGATTTAATTCAATGGAAAATTCTCAAAATGCATCAAGATCAAAAAAGAAATTTGGTTTGAAGGTTGGAAAATGTTTCTAAATGTCTTAGAACATTTCATGAATTTTTGTGTGATTTTTAAATACCTAAAAGTATTTTTAATTAATTAATTTCCATTAATCAATTAAAAATAATCTTTTAAATATTTAAAAATACTTTTTTAATGATAAAAAATAAAATAAAAATATTTTTGTGTTTACAAAATTAATAAAACTCAGAGGAAAAAGTTTCATAATTTTTGAACCTTTTTTACTATTTTTAAATAAATGTGCAAATAAAATGAAAAGAAAATGAATTAAAATCAAATAAAAGGGAAAGTAATCAGGATGGAAGGCCAGGATTGGGTCTGGATTCAAACATGTTGACCACGCGCGTTTTTGAAAGGCCAGGATCGCTTCTGATCAAATTAATTAAATTATGATTAATTAAATTTAACACGTGGATTAGGGCATAATGACTTGATCTGAACCATCCATTCGCGCGGGGAGTCAAACATTTCAACGCATCCAAAGGTCCAAATTCAAACTGGAGTTAATTACGTGATTAGGGCACAAATCACTTTCAGGTGGCCGGAGAAGACTTCCGGTCGTCTTCTCCGGCCAGCATCTCCCCTGAAAATCCCCAAAACCCTAAAAAACTAACTAAAATGAAATCTAAGAATTGGGAAATGTTCTCCAACCACTCACGAATCAAAACCCTCTCTCAAAACAAATTTATAATTCCTAATTAAGCTGAATCGAGGAAAATAAGAACTAGGGCACGCAAGTTTCAGAAGCTAATTAAATATTCATTTCGAAGCCATTTCAAAAACTAAAAGCATATTCATGATCAGGAAGGCATAAAGAGCAAGTTTAGAACAAGAAAAATGATTTCTGGAAAAATGTTTTTCAAGCTACCTGAGATTCGAAGCTTTCACTTTGATGACTTTCTGGCCACTTCCTTCAGTGCAATCCACTCCACTTGATCCCCAGATGATGTTTGAATGCTCAAAAGGAATTTATGTTGGCTGGATGAGAAGTTTGACAAGCTTCTGCTCAAGCTCAGTCAGAAATGGCAATGGAGTTTCAGGCAGTTTCAGGCCATGGTGAGTGGTTGTTTGTGATCCAGATGATGTGTGGAGAAGGTCTGTGGTGTTTGTTTTGATGTTTGTGAGCTAGGGGGGAGATTCGAATGGAACTGCAAGTTGAGGTGAAGAATGGCAGTGGGGTGTTCTTGCTTGTTTCAGGCCTGGCTTTTGGTGGTTTGAGGTCTATCAAGTGTGGTGAGATGAATGATGAAGATGGTTTTAGTGTCCTGAGCTTGTGGAGGCAGATTCGAAGGCTTATGCAAAAGGGAGTGTTTTTGTGAATGTGTTGAATGAGTGTGTTTCAGCCTTGCTTGATGTATGGAATGGCTTGCCAAATGATAATGTATTTTAATCCCATAGGTCAGATGATGTGACCTGGCCTATGGTGATTGGTAAGTTTGCTTTTGCAAAAAGTCAAGTTTTGTGTAAGGCAAGTATGGCTCATGATCTAGGCAAGTACATGGCATGGGCTATGCGCAGCACAATGAGGGGAAAGGGCTAGCTTGGTTCAGCAGCCAATGCATCAAGTTGGTGAGATGAAATGAGTGGTTTTGCAACTTGTTACAACTTTGGTTCACATGTGATTCTCTTTATCCAACCAAACCTAAACCATGGGCATTCTTGGTTCATTCTGAATTTTGTGACTTATAGAATGTTTGCATACTGGTTTGAAGTGAATTAGAGGTCACAATTGACTTTGGTTCATGATTTTGCAAAGTTCTCACTTGAAGCATGCCTTGAAAATCAATGATTTTTGCCAACTTTGTCACACCATAACTTTTGATCCAAGAAGAGTTTGATCATGTTATTGTACTTTTTGAAAAGGGAAAGATGAGATCTACAACTTTCATGACCAAAGTTTTTCCATTTGAGGCATTTTTGGATCAAGAATCAAGGCTTGAAAAATGACCTAAAATGAAGCATTCTTGAAAAGTCAACTATGCCCAAAAAGTCAACATTTGCAAAAACCCTAAATTATTGACTTTTATGAACTTCAACCTTCTACCATGACCAAATAAAGATCATATACACTCAAAATGATGAAGATCATCCATTGGTTGGGTCATTGGGGGCCTCAGATGCCCTGATTTTGCACTGACTTGTCTGAAAAGTCAACCCTTGATCAGATGACTTCCCCATGGAATTTCTTCATGAAAATTGATATGCATACTCCCTATACCATATAGAGACCAATGGAAACAAGAATGACCAAAAAATTTGGGGTTATGGCCTCTGAAACCAAAACCCTAATTTTAGGTCAACTGTGCAGTCTATCCTGGCTCTGCATCCACTCAAACCCTAGTTCTTGTGATTCCTTTGAATTCTTGACTTTGAGAGGATGTACTATGATGCTTGAACACATGTAGACCCCTTTGAATTGATTGGTTGCCTTTGGAGTGGCTCAAGATGCCCTGAGATTGCTCAGATCACAAACCCTAGGTGCAGATGACTTAGAATCTATGCAGTGAATCAAAATTGTGATATGAGATGGCATGATTGTGTTTATGCATATGAGAATGATCACAAGCCATGGTGTGAATGGGTGAGGGCAAATTTGGGGTGTTTACATTGGTCTATGTGGATTCGACAATCTTTTATATTACTCTGACGTGTTCGTACACTTGCGAAAAATACGCATCACAATCAACTAAAAAATAAATAACAAAAATTAGTTAGGAAAATAAAATAAAATAAACAAGTGGATGGGGGTATGAGAAAACGGTGATGGGTCCCTTAAAAAAATAACTCGGGCTGAGTTCAATTATCAATCTGTACTTGACCTAATGAAAATAAACAAATAAAATAGGTAAATAAAAATAGAACTTTGTAAATGAGAGAGGCCAAAACGCGGATTCAAGGCAAACACATGTCATTCTTCCTCAATCCCAAAAGAATAACGGTGAAAAACTCCCTCTCAGCACTATCTCGCCATCTCGCTCTCGTCTCAGATTTCGCGATTTCGAAAATGCGGCTCTCCCTCTCAATCGCTCGGTCTCTCCTTGAACGTTTGGTTTTCCAGCGATGTTTTAATGGAAGGCGGTGATGATGAAAGGTTTCGTCGGCGGTTTGCGTTTGATTTCAGAGGTAGATTTGCGGTGAAATGGAGGTTTTATGGTTGTTTTCGCGCTCACGATCTCACAGTGCGTTGGTGTTTTGAAAAGAAGGATTTGAGGTAAGTTGAAGGGATTTACGGCGGATTTTGGATTTTCAGGTTTAGATTGTGCGATGGTGGATTTGATGAAGGTGGTTGGCGAAGGTGGGTCGCGGTTTTTGGGTATGCGCGTTTGCTGATTTCACAACTTCTTCTCTGTTCTTTTTTCTTCTTCCCTTTTTTTGGGGCTTTTTCAGATTTGGCTTCAAAGAGTGGTTTGGTGGTTTCAAAAGTTACTGATGATGTTTGTGTTTATCTGTGTTTTTGGCAGTTTATGTGGTTTTCTAATTTTGGTCAAGGTTTGATAATGTTTTGGTTTGAAGGTTCATTTACAGTGGTGTTTTTTTTACTGTATTTGATATTGTTGAAAGGGTTATTGAAAGTGCTTGAAGGTGTTTATTTGATGATGGGTCAATGAAGGTTGTTTTCTTGGGGCTTTTGGTTCTGGTTGAAAGGAAATTGAGGTTTGTGGTTTTTTTTCGTATGGTCTGTTATTTTCCTTCAAGAGTGAAAAAAATTGATGAAAAGAAACGTTTTTGTTTTTCTGCCGGAGGTCCCTCCTCGATGTTGTGTAGAGTTGTTTTTATATACCTATTGTCTCTGAGAGAGAAAAAGAATAAGGTCCTCCCCTCTCAATTTCCAGCTCCCTTCGGTTTTCTCTTCCCAGATTTTTGATTCTCACTTTTTTGTCATATTGTTGTTGTTATGTTACTTTCATGGTGTAACAGGATGTAGTTTTTGTTAAAGTTAAAACTTTCTTTTAAATGTGCTGGTTTATGTAGGACTATTTGGGTGGAAGTCAATGGCGTGGGGATATGGTTTGTGAGTAGTCATGTTCAGCTTTGTTGTGTAGCAGTGTACAAATTTTTTGGCCTCATGTTGCAGCAAGTGGGTCATGGTTTGAAGAAAAAAAAGGGATATTGACTGAAGCAAAACAGACAAAAGGGACCACTTCCATTCTTCTCTTTGGATATATATAATTTTAAGTAGTAAATCTAATTAAAAAAAATCAACTAATTAAAATTATACTAATTAAAATATTAAACTAAAACTAATTTAATCCTAAAAAAAACTAAATAATAATGCGAATTAAAAAAACTATTTTTAAATTGAACTAAATTAAAAAAAATAAAAAACACTAAATAGAAACTACAACTAAAGAGTTAAAATAAATCTAATCTAATTAAATTGAAATTAATAAAACTGATTAAGATGATCTAAAAAACATTTAAAAACAAAAATACAAAATAGTCATAATAATAACAAAAAAAAACTTCAGGATGAGATAAAATCTTAAATAAATTCTAAAATCAATAATAAAATTAGAACGACATTAAAATGGTGAATTTAACTAGAAAACGCATGATTTATGATTAATGGACTAAAAACGCAAAAAGGACTGATAATTAATACTACGACAAAAATACCTAAAATGAACAAAATTTGAAAATTTTCTGGTCAAAATTTAGGGTATGACACATAGCCACACATAAAATTTTCACTCTGATAAGAGTCCTACTTTCCTAAAAGTAAGAATATAATAAGTTTTAGTTCTATTAATATTACATAAAACTCATCTAGTATGAAAACCAAAATGAAATATTCATCAGTACCAATTCGTAAAAGAAACAGTGACAATCTCATTATGTCATATGTATTATCATCACAAAAATGAATGTCAATCAAAAGATTGTAATCCATAATTCCTCCGTCTTCCAAAAACTCATAATCTCGTTCCATTTGTCAGCATAAAAAGTGACGAAAAGTAGTTTAACAGATATGCAAGGCACCTAAACACCTGAAAAAAATGAATTCTTAACAAAATCATAACTGAAAAAGCTTTTGTATAGAACCAGTCATCATAAATGTACATGAAAACAAAATCATAACAACATGAGAAGATGTAAATAACCAACACAACCTACCCAAATCTTTCTCTCTTCCACTGGTAATTGAGATTCATGCACTCTCCTTTTAAGTGCCATACCTTTCCAATATTTAATAATTCATAATAGTTATAATAATTTTATAATAATAGTTACTCAAATTTTAGGCAACCATCATTTGACAACTCACATATTCACGTGGTTCAATTTCATATTAGTCATAAAACAAACATCTTTATCACCTCTATCATAAAAATATAGTATGTGTGTAATTATTATTTTTCACCCCAAGCTCATACAATGAGTATATCATTTTGTTGAACTTTTGTTACAAAACTAGTTTTTCTTTTCGTATGATTATGAGTACCAAATCTATTATAACATTATTCATAAAGTCAGCAATGTAACTAACAATTCAAGTGTTATAAGTTCTAACATACCAATGAAGTGATTTATAGTACAATTATATTTACATCAATCAGAACTCACAACAGAAAAATATGACAGTTACACACATCAATGAGTTTCATCAGAACTCATATTATGCCTTACTCAAAACACCTTCAAATAATCTTCATAATTAGTTTGATATCAAACAATCAGGATCAATAATTTTGTAATGCATTCATTCCGTGGAATCTGAATTCATATTTACATGGCATATTTTGAATTATGAAAACTCCGCAATTTTATTGGAGCTACTACCACCTCTTTTAAGCTTTAATGTGGCTGATACTCAGGCTTTTTCTGAGACCTGAAATCAAATTTATGAAGAAAGCTGAAACATCTAAAATATTTTACGAACATCATAGTGAAGATTAACATGACCTATGCATAAGCGCAAGGATGACACAACAATTAAGAAGGTTTCATTTTAACTTGCATTTACCTGGTCCTTTCTTTAAGGAATCCTTTTCTAAACCCGTGCTAGAGGGAATTCAGCCTAATTTCCTTACCGCTTTAACGGTTTTGGTTACTACTTTAGACCCGCAAGATACAAATGGTTATTTTAGACGGCTTGTAATTAGTGCAGATGTTGTGATAATATAAGCACGACTCACTTCTTCATTGTATCTGAAGTTTTTATGCTTTTACGGCTTTAAGAAACTGTTTGTTAACACAAAAATTGTTGTAACAAAATTTCTGCAGAGTATCCCAAGCATGCACCTTCTAGAAGTATCAAAAGTTCAAAAAAGTTAGCAGATATATAGAAGGCTAATGCAGCTCCCCATATGGTAGATTTATAAGAGTATCATTTATAAATACCTCAGACGTGGCATTGCTTAGCCAACAATCAAACCATTGTTTCTTGTTAGCATTCCAGAAAACAAAGTTCATTGCCTCTTTTCAAACATCAGAATTTTGCAAGTGTTTGGCAGTGATATTATCTCCGGTAACATTTGCAAAGAAGGAAATATTAAGTTCCATCTAAATTAATGAGAATCAAAGAATCTCATCAAGTAATAGAAAACTTATTTTAGGTCCCCGCTTACTCCATGTTCTGAGACTTACCCCAAGTATAAATGCATTTAAATCAACATGTATCACTGATTGTAGACAATGTCGTGAAGTTAAGAGGGTGTTTGCATCAAAACATGATTTGATTTCATAGTATATTAATATTTAAGTATTATTGATTACTTAAATAAAAACATGTTAGACATAAGCTGATGTGTGTAGTAAGAAAAGTGATCATTTGATTGAAAGTGCGTTGATAAACCTAGGCAACCTAGAATACATTCTGAGCTGACACAATTGCATTTCATATATGACTTATATATAAGTAGTACCTGATCCATCTTGCTGAAATCCCATCCTGATTCAGCAACTGATGCCAGTTGACGGTAAAAATGTTTTTTTTTAAACAATCGAAAACTTGGAAGCAGATGCTTTGTCCTATGGAATGGAATTACCCAAAGTTGTAGGTTAAATGTCATTTCATATTTACCTTAGTTATTAACATACCAAACACACCATTGTGGACGATTCAGGTATGGGTTTGTTCCACCTTACATTATAGAGATTTAAGGCGTGAGTTCAACCTTGAGCATCTGAAAAGACCAATTTATGTATATCTATAAGACAATAAAAGATAAAACAAAAAATTAACATGAGCAAGCAAAAAGGTATGTATATTTAAGTATTATCCAACTATATATAATAAATACTCAAGTGAATATAGGCACAAGTTTTGGCATAATACCTGAATTCCAAAACTCATGGTCTTTGAGTAGTGCTGGTAGAGATCTTTTAACCAATTATACATCACCGATATGACTGTATATCTCATAAATCATACCCATCGATACTACCGTCTTCAATTCCCTTTTACCAATGAAAGTGAAAGCTCTGAAATTAATAATCATTCATTCTTAGAATAAAAAAGTAAATGATACCAAGTACATCATTGATAGATGGTCATTATCTTAAAATACATAATTGTAACACCTACATAGCTGTCGTTTTTATTATGGACAGGAAGATAGCGAAGATCACAGGTATTAGGATAAAAAGATTTAGTTTGAATCATTGATCCACCATCCCTTATTAGTTGAGATCAGTATTTTAATTCCTGAAGAGGAATCTCAGTATGAAAAATATGAAGATGGTAACCAATCAGTTATGCTTTTCAATAACCAAAAACAACATTCTCTATGTTTTATAACCAACCAATGTTTTAAATGAAAGGACAATCAACTGAAGCAACCTTAAGTTTTTGAAGCCTCAACAATCTTAATTGTAGTTGCATTATCTGTAGTAAAGATCGTGGTCGTGTATTAATAAAAGGACTGAATGTTGATCTTCATCGATCGACTGCATAAAGAGAAATAACTTTGCTTGTTTTAAACATGTCACACCTTAATAAATCATGGTAATTCCACCCTAAGAGGCAGATAGTGTATATCATGACATGTTAAGAAAACTTAAAATTGGTCATGTGTTAAATAAATAGTCACATTCGAAGCAATATGACAGAAACCAAGTAAATACTCTGTTAAAAAAATATAACAAATACAAAAAACCTATTTTGTAACAGAAAAAACTACAGGTTAGAGAAACACATAATCACTATTTCATGCATCCACCAAGTCAGAATCATTAAGATATACCTGCACATATACATAATGCTATTGAATGAGGACATGTACATCATATTCAAATCATCACGTAGAATACGAGTAAAGTAATTCTGTAATTCAGATCCTAAAAAATAAGTTAAAATGATTCATCATACAAACTTACTTTCTTTTATAACTTACTTTCTCCTTGAAGAATACTGTATAATTTGGCCTCTTGTAATAGTTGTGGATGCCTTATATTCTTCTTCCTCACGCAAACTGTCAAACAAAAAATTATTCATCAATATTCCATATTCATTTCAAACTTCAATCAATCTCACAACAAAAATATCAACCAACATTCAAACAACAAAAGCAAAAAAAGTGTGATAGTAAAAAACACTTAATTTAAACAACAACGAAAATGAGGAACATAGTTTAATTCACACAACATTTAGACACTTCTCTAATAAAAAAACTTCAGGATCGAGCAAAGTGCGATAAAGGGCATTATGTAGAATACTTCGTGTGCTTTACTTGCTTGGGAATTCTATCGAATACTTCATGTGCTTTACCGATACAATCACCAAATAAGAGCACTTCACAATGGCTCCTTAGTAACACGAATTCTGCCAGTTATGCAGATGGAAAATGAATTAGAAAAAATTGATCAAATCAATCAAAATTTAAAGGTAGTTATCTATAAACCACAAAAATTTAACAGATCATAAAGGGCATAATAGATCATACCTACAGTGCTCGGTCAATCAATTTCTACTTCATTCACCATCATGACTTCTTGTGCTGATAACATCAGGTGTGTAAACTAAAAGCACTTCCTGGTTTCAGTAAACTAAAACCAGCAAACTAAAGTCAGTACTAAAATCTTGTATGTCAATTAAAAGCAGTATTCATTGAAGAAACCATAAAAGCAGTATAAATCATGTGTGATAACTCAAGTCATATTCTTTGAAGAAACTATTTATTTTCACATTGTTCATAAAATCTAAATACATATCAAAATACATTAAATAATTAAACATTAAAAGACAATTTACACTACCTATTTTCAGGACAAAAACATTTATCAACTCTATCAACAAAATGAAGAAATGAGGAAAAAAAAATGAGAAACACATGAGAAAAAAATTGTAATACAAAATCCGACTTAGCATACCTCTTTATCAACCAAAACCATCTCAAAGTGTTCTTTTAAATTGGAGACCAAACTCCATTTTTGATGTACTCTAACAACTATTTTTCATAACTATTTCCCATCGTTCAAATCCCTTACAGTTGCAAACGGTCTAGCCATTGATGATGTTGTATTGCAAGAGATTGGTATGGTTGTTGGATTAAAATGGGTTTCGTCAAAGATGATGAGCTCTTTTGTGTGTTTTGCATAAATAATAGAAAGGTACAAAGTGTTATGATGTGAATGTTGCATTGGAAAAGCAAGAGAGCAGGTAGCTAGTTAATACTCCATTGGTTTGTGTGCTACCTCTGACTTGCTTTTTCGTTATTTCAGCATGTGATTCCAAAACAGACCTTTTTAGTTGACTTACTCAAAATTTGGTTAATATTGGATTACATGCATTGCCAATTACTGCAAAATGCCACCAAATCAGTAGTTAAGCCATAACTAACACAAAATCTGGTTGAATTTAGTTAGATTTAGACGTTAAATGCCTCTTAAATTCAGACGTGACACTTGCTCGTAGATGACAAAGGATGTATTATCCAGAACTAACAAACAACCTATATTATAGATAACATAAATCCATAAAAAAACACAGCTTTACGGAAATGTGTGTAAATCCACTTCCTGAAGCCATTATTCATCCAACACTTATCTGCAATAATCTTTTTCTACCAACTTTTGCAAGCAAAATAAATAAAAGGAAAAATATTCTAAAATATTTGAAAAAACAGGCATGGATAAAAATTGGGAGAAAGAGAGAGAGAAAGAGAAAGAGAAAAACACACAATTTCTAAATTGAGCTCTTCTTTTGTTTCATTCATTTCTTTTGTAAATGAAATGATATAAATCTTTCATGTTGTCCTTAAATAATTGTTAGTTTCTCTTGTTCTAAAGGGGTTTTTAGTTTTCATGACTATAATCTTCTTCTGCAATAATCTTTTGTCCTTTCCACTCCCAACTCCTAGTATTTTAAGATTGGAGATGCATTTTTAGACATTATTTTAGACAAATTGAAAGTGTCTTATTTACGAAGGTCTAACATACGCGCATAAAAAACGCATTCAAAAATACATTTCCTAACACTAAAGACAGTCGTGAGTTTGAGGAGGACCCATAAGGGTGGAAACAGTAAACCCCACATTATAATTTCTAGTGTGTAGGATAAATTAGGCTGGAATGAATTTCATTTCAAGAGGGAGAAAAGGGGAATGAATGGGGTTTATTTTCAAAAGAGTAGGGGGTGTAGGATGGGAAGAGAGTTTTGTTTATGAAATGAAGTATTTTGTAGGGCCAAACAAGAAAAGCCCCACTTGAAGAGGCCCATATGAATACGGTGGGTTTTTGTTCTTTCCGGCGGTCTTCGCGGTGACCGACGAGGATGAAGAGCGGATTAGTAGCATACAAGATATACAGAGCCCTAAGCTACGGTGTATCACCGCTAATCCGTCTCCACCTGCGGTGGCGCAGATTCCGAGGCCTGGAACATCTTCAAAGATGGCCGGAGCGGTTAGGCCACCCCTCTCAGCCTCGGCGCCCAGGTCCTCTCGTATGGTTCCACGCCGTTTCACTAGGCGAAGGGATGATTGCAATTCCTGTAATCAAACACTGCATTCAGAAGATGCCTCACTTGAATGTGCTCATGACTACCACCACTCTCTCTGCATTGTAACTCACTTCTCTGCTTCTACCTTTTCCACCAACATTTCAATCAAACATTCATGAAATTTATTCTGACATTTGTTTTTGATCTAATGCAGTGAAGTACTGAGAAACTGGCTTCCAACTGAAGTCATTTTACAGGTACATCCTTGTGGAACTATATAGCACCAACACCTCTGGAATTCCCTGCACCAACACCTCTGGAATTCCCTGCACCAACACTTGTGATAACAATTAATTAATTAATTTTTTCAAATTATTACTTGTGTCAATATCGGGGTCGTGTTTGGGATGACCGTGCTTCATAGTCGGGGAATGCAATGCCTACAAGGGTTAAGTAGTTTCTTCAGGGTTGATGATTATTTACTATATCTTTATCAGTTTGAATAGATGTTTTTAAATCTTTATAAAAAGTATCATTTGGTCTTCATTTCCTTATTTTCAATTCAGGAATAACACATTGTTTTGGCCTTCTGAAACATGCAAATTTTCAGTTTTCACCGGTTGATACACCCACTTCCATCAGTTCTTTCCTTCATTACTGGAAACCAAATGCGATTGTACTAATGGAAAGTGAACTCTGGCCAAATCTTATAATGGATGCTTCCAAAAATGGTGTAAGTCGGATCTTATTATGAGCACTTGCTGATATGGGAGAGGAATATAGTTGAATGTTTTATTCATTCTTTCTAGAATTGGAACTGATAACCTACTGAATACAGTGATAGCTAAACAGCAGTCAATATCATTTTTCTTAGTTAGGAGCAAAAAGAGAAGACCGATTAATTTGTTGTTCATTCATCTGCTTCACTTGTGCAAATATAATGTACATCATATGATCCGTGTCACTTTGTTTCACCAAATCTTACATAATATAATCTATTTTTACTCTTGTAGATAACACTGGCACTGTTAAATGCTCGGATTTCTGAAAAATCCTTTAATCTTTGGTCAGGATCATTGTTTCTTCCGTTGATTTCATTGATGTTATCCAAGTTTTCCTTGATTTCTCCATTGGTATGTACTATGCTATTTATTTTGCATTTGCTGTAATTCATATGTTTATTATGCTGTTATTGAACGTTTTGATTGCATAGAGTACAGAGCAGGGTCTCCGGTTTCAGCTTCTGCAAGCCCCTCCCTATATCATAAACTTCTCTGGTGATCTTAAGTATGGTATGTCATAAAGTTCTTTATTCAAAATCACTGAAATTGTATGTATACATTCTTGTGCTCTTCTTGTCTCTTGATTGCTTTATAAGAATTTCAACTTTTCAAGCACAACTAGTTGCAAATGATTACTATCATTTTTTTTGGATTGTTGATTTTCCCCCCTCAAAGTGATAAAATGGTCTGTTCTAATCTGGTCTTATCACTCTCTTCTTTCAGTAATTGAAGACACTGCAGTCAATGAATGTGGCAAAAAAAATACAGATAGTCTAAGACTACAACTTTCTCACAAGCAGGTTTGGATGGCTTCTTCCATTCATAGGGGAGAAGAAGAAAGTTAGTAAATTCTTCATCTATACCTCCATCATTATGCCGTAAACACATGTTTGTTCCTCCGAGTCCGTTGAAATACCTGATTATTTTGATCAATATAAACATTGAGAGAGACATTCTTGATTTAGAAAAATTGACATCATGTTTGCGGTTTGATTGTCCTTGGAGTTTGAAATAATTTGCAATTGTTTTGTCAAATTAGTCATTATATCAGGTTGTATGTTTATTCTGAAGGCAGGAAAGATGTTACATGTTTCTTACATTTTATATGCCATCTCCTCTTAAGAATACACATCTCCTTACTCTCATTTTGCTCTCTCCGCAGTAATATTAGGAGTTCACACTGTCCTTATGCAGCTGAAAACTGATATTGTGACTATTATTGTTCCTCGGCATCCACAGCATGGACGAGAGATTGCCAAAGTCAGTTTTTGATTATATCTTTTCTCTTCAAACTTGTTTGTTATAAATGCTTTTATGTCTTGTTCTCTCCTCCCAGTACAGACTTCTGTTAACTGTTTATGCACTCTCTATCACTCTCAATAAAATATAAGGGTCCTTTTCTTCATATTTTCACTGATAAAAATAAGACTTCACTATTGTCTACTTATGAAATGAAATTTCCAAGGAATTATTATATTTTTAAATCATTGTGTTTGGAATTGATACACTTGTGTTATCTGTAAATCTTCTCTTTGGTCATTTGCATACAACAGAAATGATGCTCACACAAAAATCACTTCTCAATAGGAAACTAATGTTGTACTGCAATAGGCATTAGTTTTGTGCTTTGTTTTGATAGTTTTTGTCTTTGTGGGCCTGGATCGATTGATTGGCTTGTATTATATTGTTTTTGGTAATAAAATATACCCTTTATTCCAAAAAAAAAATCACTTCCTTTTTAGATGACCTATTCTTTTATCGCCTCTGCAACTTCTTATGCTTTTTCTTGGTGTAGTGCAGAAATTGGAGAAAGAAGGACATAATGTAGTTCTGAGGTCACAACACGAGAGGTTAAATCCACAAACAAATATATATGTGGTGGACACTTTGGGTAAAAGTTATTTTCTTGTCAGTGACATGAAATTAAAACGGTCTCATACATAAAAATCCTTATGTGCTGCTCTGGGAACATGGCCTCATGATTTCAAGAGTGGGAGAGTTTGTTTGTCTGTGGTAGCCAATAGCATGTTTTACACATGTTTTACGTTGAATTTGATGTATTATGGAAGATGAAATTTTCTTTTTTATTAGGGATATCAGGCATGACATATACTCTCGTCCAATTGTTTAACAGGTGAATTAAGACAGTTGTACACATTAACACCAATAGCTGTGATTGGGGGTTCATTCCTCCCTGGTTTGTCTGGCCATAATATCTCAGAAGCTGCAGCAGCTGGCTGTGCTATTCTGACTGGTGCAAGATTTGACCTTTTTTGTAGTTCTTATAAATCTCAACACAGTATTTAGTGGCTGAATCTCAATTGTTTTCAGGTCTCCATGTTGGCCATTTCTCCCACATGGTACTGGAAATGCAACAAACAAATCCTCTGTCAGTTCTTCAGGTTGGGAAGATGTCTCGTTTGCTAATTGAAATTGCTCAACACCATGAAACAATTATACTTAAACTGTTATCTTTTGTCTCTTGTAGGTTTCTGGAAAACAGGAACTAGAAAAATCTCTAATTGAGCTTTTCACGGATACAACACTTCTTGAAGCTCGTCGTAGAGCTGCAAAGGAAGCAATTTGTATGTTGTCCAATGACATTGTTACGAATATATGGAGTTTGTTAAATTTTCACATTTTTAATAGATTGTTTACTGAGATGAAGCCTCCTAATATCATAGCTAGGACTATGAAAAGTGAAAATTCATAACTCTGAGCATTTAACTTGCGATAGAAGTATACATAAATTTCTATTCCATTTCCCTGTAATGGTAGTATCTTTTCTTAATAATTTCAAGGAAAAATCAGTTTAGCATAATGAGGTTGACATTAGTCATTTCAACTCTCTAAACGTTATTGCTTTCTTATACCTACTTTATCATTTTGTTAGTTACAAAGCTCTGCGTATGCAAGCTTGAAGAGTGTGGATGCCGGATTTTCACTTTCATTCAGGAGCATTGTGATAGGGATTTGGGTATTTTGGGGTGCCCAAATCCCTTGTTTTTGTAGTATGGGGATGGGACGCTCAATGAAGTATTTTAAGTAGAGCTAGTTTTTTCCCCTTTGATAGCTAACTTTGAAGGGAAGGTTTCCAAAGTGTATGAATACTTATCAATTGGTACCAAAGCTGGTTGCTGCTAGCTCAAAAGAGACTATCTACAGAATGCCGAGTAAAGCAACTTAGAGTGCAACGGAATGTCAACTCTCAAGGGAGGTGCTATGGTAGAACTTAGGTATTATGAGATATCCAACTCCAAGTCCCATTTTGATTTGTATGAGATGCTCAGTAGAGTATTTAAGTGACTTGGTTCTTTCCCCTTTATAATAGCTTTCAAAGAAAGGTTCTCCAAGCGTTTCAATACTTATCACATTGTTATGAAGCACTCCTTCCAGTCTCAAAGATAAAGTTGGTAAAAACTTGATATTTTTGGTCCAACCAACTTTTGCTTATATTTGAGACTGCTGGGACTGGGAGTATTTATTTTGTGCTGACTGTGGTAAGTTAAATATGTCAAGTTTATGAGGTGAACAACACTCATCTTCAATTTAATGCCAATACACGAGGATTTCTCAAAGCTCTATGGTATGTATATGTTAGTCCCATGTCAAATAAGATATGTCCTGAAATATGTTTATAAGTGGTGACAATCTTTACCTTACAAGCCGTTTTTATAAAGTTGAGTTAGACTCAACCATAATTCTAAGATGATATCATAGTCTATCTAAGCTCCATTAGACTACCTATTATTTGGATTCCGCTATCGGACTACCCACCATTTATATCCACACACCAAATCCAGTAGTGTTGGGCATGAGGGTGTGTTAAGCTATGAAGCATGGACACCCCAAATACGACCCCAATACTGACAAGTGTCGGTGCAGTTGTTCGTTACCGACACAGACACACCTTTTTTAAGACGTGTCGGTGCTACATAGGTTTTAAGAGTCCCACATCAAATGTGAAATAGTTTGAATATATGTTTATTTATATCCATACACACCAAACTCAATAGTGTTGGGTGTATGTTAATTGAATGTGATATTATTAGTGGAGACAATTATCACTTTGCAAACTGATTTTATAAGTTTGAGCTAGGTTCAACCACAATTATAATTAAAAGTATGTAATGTTTTCCTATGTGACTTTGAGTTTTGTGACTCCCTGCTAGAGGATTTGATACTTGCATAATCTGTCATATCTTAATATTTCAAAATTGAATGTGGTTGGCTGACTGGTTGCAACCTAATTTGATTGAAATTAAAAATCAAATTGAACTCTTGGGATATAGTCGGCTGTTGATTTCTTAATGTTTATTATCCTTAAAACAACTTACGGCCCTGCTTGCTTTTTAATGTTAAAATACTTATAATTTATCTCTCTTATTTTTTCAGCCTAAAGATATCATTCTACTGCTTCAAACCATAACTTAGTTGTATTAATGCATCATCAGAGACTGTGTCATATAGCATATCAGTTAAAAATAGATACATGCATCATTACATATTCAGGTACGTGGGAATTACACACGCTACACACACGAGCGCAGAAATTAATCTACAGAAGAATGGGAATTACACACGCTACACACACGAGCGCAGAAATTAATCTACAGAAGAAAAAGAGGTAGGTAGCAGATATTGCATCTGGACAATCTGACATGACATCATTTTGGAAACATAACATGGCTGTTAAGAACTACACTTGGACAACAGTGAATGTAAACAACCGAGGACAGTGAAGGAGAAAGCTGTTCTCTTCGGTTACTGTTAATGCTTGTAGTTATTGCTCCTTTTGCTGTCAAAAGCTTCAAGCAGTGGTACCGAGTCTTTGGAAAAGCACGAATCTAGCTTTTTCGTAAGCACATGCGAAGAGGATCGGCGTGTCTGTGTCCCTCCTCCAAGTGAATGAAGAATATCTTCAAATAAGAACTCATCACAAGGTATAGCAAGAGGACCACTCTTGTTGAATCCATATCCTTCATATGCTTGGTCTAGCAGTTGCTGAAGCAATGGATGATTCAGGTAGTCAGTTCTTATCACAAACCTCCTGTTCGCCTCTCCTACTGTCACAGCCAAGTGACCTCTCGGCACGTCCGATGGTGGTTTCTTCCCACTGCAGGCATTCTTGCGCCACATGCATGCCATATTTTTTTCAGCTGTAGTGTTATTAAAATTGAGGATGAAGTTTCTTAGTAGTGGATTATACTGCACAACTTGATACAATCTACACTCTTATATATATTAAGCACTTTATTTTTCATCTAACAAGTTTTGAGGCACTTTGTGTGGTTGGGAAAACGACACAATTGAATCCGTAATGTTTTTTGACAAAGGTTGGGTATGGTAGTTTGATGTAGTCCGTTTTGTTCCATGGTGTTACATATTAGTTCCATTTTTCATTATATTTCTATACCTTTACTATGCATTTAATGGAATAAAAATGATGTAGGTACAGGAGTGTGCGTTGTTTGTTTAATATGTTTTCCGGAACTTAATTAAATTTGATCCACTTTTTGGGTTTAATTGCATCCATTCAATTAAGCAAGCTTGGTTTCATTGTTATATTTTGTTCAGATTTTTCTTCCTTTTTTGAAATGATAAATGCTTATTATTTTGATAGTTTTTGTGTGTATATTATTAGTTTTGAATAAGGAGTGATCGAGTAAAAAAAGAGATAATTATGTTATACCATCTCAGTTGATCTAAGAGTATTCTGATGAGATGATAAGCAATATGTTTCAAGTGTCTTAAATTCAAATCTAGTTTCAGACAAGCTACAATTGCTACAACGTTAAATTCTTGAGGAAGAATTTTATCATCGATTATAATTCTCTCAATTTAAATGATTAGTCTAATTGAGATACTTGATTTTTATAGAAAAAAAAAGAAACATTTATTTAAGGGAGAAAAATTAAAACTTATTAAAACCATCAGAGTTATGGGCATAAAAATCACACTTAAAATTATAAATTCCAAATTATTTTCACTATTGTTTTATAGAAAAGTATATAATCTCAATTATTGAGTTTTAGACAATAGAACAAGTTTTACACAATTTTTCTAAAATCTCCACCGTGTAGTTATTTTTCCTTGTATTTAAATTTAGAAGGCAGTAAACGGATTTAGATCCGTTCTGTATTGAAAAATAAAATAAAATGAAAAGAGATGGAACATACATTACATAATTGAGGTGTCAATCTAAATTTACTATATAATTGAGGTGTCAATCTAATTTTTTTTGAACCGTTCAATACAAAAGACGAAGGCGGAATAAGACAGATCTACGATCATTGTATTTTTAAGTATAAAAATAAAAAACAAGACGAGAATGAACAAGTATATTAACAAGTACTGATCTAAAAATTTTATCCACTTTATTAATTAGTTTTATCCACTTTATTAATTAATACTAAAATACAAATAAAACTGATACATCCTATGAATGAGCCGTTTATCCACCGTTAATTGAATTTATATTCAAAACTATTTCCACTTTTAAGGTTTATAGTTTGGTTTGCCTAAAAACATGTTTGTACTACGGTGTCCCACAAGCTAACTTTTTTTACCAAAGCCAATTCCAATAGGATTTATAGGGTACTTAGGTTTCATAAAAAAAGGTTGGTCTTATCGGATAAAATATACATTTGTTTCTTTTTGGCAATATAATTAGTTAGTTTTACACTTTATTGAAATGGACGAGGCTTTCAAAAATTTTATGTGATAGTAATATATCGTTTAAGTTGAAGAATTTATTTTATTAAAATATGATAAATCCTAAATTCTAAACCCTAAAATTTATGATATTCTATGAAATAAAATATTAGACGTTTAAGAATTAATACGAGAATAAAGGAAATATAATTAAGATGATGATGTTATGTTGAATATACATTAAGATTAGACATGATAAATTAAAAATGACAATATTAAAGAGTATTAGGATATTACTTATAATAAAAAAATGATTGAAAATAAATTTTGATGGTTAAATGATTGAAAATAAATTTTGATGGTTTGGACATGTGTGAGAAAATCTTTAAATTATATGATAAGGAAAATATATTAGAAAAAGAGGAATAAAATAGTTAAACGTAGAGAAAAATCTACGAAAATTAAAAGAAATTATTAACGATCTCAAGTTTAACAATTAAATAAAAGTATAATCTTGAATATGGCATAAATATAGTCAACCTATTTAGTAGAATAAAATTTGGTTGTTGTTATTGTTTTGCATTTTATAAAAATAGATTAAATGTTAAATTTAATTGTCATATTTAACATTAAAAAGTTTTACACTATCAGTGTATCACAATTAGGGATGAAAATAGGTTAGGTTAGACTAAGCTTTATAAGGTTTGAGTCTGTCCTACGATAAATTTAAAAGGTTCGAGTCTCACTTATAATCTATTATAAACTCGTTTTTTTTGTCTGACATGACCATTTTAAAAGTCTGGCCTGGTCTGAAAGTCTATTTACAAGCCTTTTTCTTATTAAGGTTCTCAATTATTCAATATTACTGTAAAATCTTTATAAACTGACATATATATATAAATCGACCTATTTATCATTCGTTCTAATATATATACATATATAAGTCAACATATATATCCTTCTTTCTAATATACATACATATATAGGACAATCTATATATATATATATATATATATATATATATATATATATATATATATATATATATATATATATATATATATATATATATATATATATATAAGGTTTTATAGATTTTTTAATAGTCTAAGTTTGACCTATTTAATTAAATAGATTTTAAAAAAAACATAAAGCTGACATTTTTATTAAAAAGGTTTGACCTGACCTAATTTTAAATAAGTTAGACTATAAGTCAGTGTAGGCTAGTCTGACGTATTCTCACCCTTCACAATGTTATTTTTAAAATAGTCTAGTTGAAATATCACATTTTCAAAAGTGAATAAATGTTGGGATGTTGCGAATTCAATTCCGTATTTTTGCATTTTACATTTGATATCTTTTGCATTGCCTTAACAAAGACTATTTCAGCCATATGTATAAACACGACTTTATTAATAGTTAGAGTAAAAATTAAAAATTTATAATTATATAAAGGGATAAAGTGCAACTTATTATTGTCGGTTTGTTTGTTATTTTTATATAATTTTGATTATATATTTTACAGAAATATATTAAGTACATTCAGAACATTAATAATGATGTAACAATTGTGTGTTAAATACTTTTAGTGATAAACATGTAATAGCTCTCTGCACCGACAACATATATAAATAAAATATTTTGGTTCTTTGGCTCATTTATGTTATTTTTTCTGTGAAAACGGGAAGCATAACTTTTTGAACTAACATAGATATTTGAACAAACAAAGATATCTTTGATCTATTTTAAGTTTATCAATAATTTTAATAGGACTTGATTAGTTGATTATTCATAATGATGATGTTTCTATGGCTACATACATTCAAATAATAAAATTTTTGCTAAATGACAATGGTTGATTTCTTCTTTTGGTGAATAATTTGTTGAATAGTGACAAATAGATATTGTATCATAGCATAAAATAAGAAAAAGTGAATGGCAAAATCTGGTAGAAATGATACGGAAATAGGACTAACTCCAGCGATATGTACTAGTCTAGTGTGAGGCTCTTTTGTCATGTGTGTTCACGTGTTGACGATAATACGATGATGCCTCCTAAAATAAGACCGACAATCCAACATAGTGCATCATGTTCAGTAAAGAATCACTAATCATATGTCTGTTTTATCAACTTTGGGTGCCACTTTCAATCAAGATTGTTAACATCTCGACTTAACTCTTGTAATATAGTACAAGTCTATCTATCCTTTTTGAGTTAACTTAGCTGTAAATTTTAATTTTAATAAAATTTATTTTGAGTTTTCTTATATGGTGGTGTAGGTCTTTCAGAATGCTTTATTAAGATACAGTGTAATTTTGTAGGAATTAATGAAATTGTACATGTTATATACCGCATAGACAAATTTGTATATTGTTGGCGGTTAAAATTGTATCATGTTGGTGCGGCGTGGATTGTGGAAGATTGTTGAATTGGATCTAACGAGATGAATAAGTGGTTTGACTTTGATATGAGTCATCTTAAAGAGAGTCCACCTGTTTATCGAGTTAATATGAGAGTTTACTGGATTGGATCCTTCGTATTGGATCGGTCTTGTTTTTGTTGGAATTCTCCCAAAACTTATGAGAATTCCGTAGCTATCACGCAGTAGAAACATTAAAAGAAAGAAGAAGAAAAAAATAGAGAAGAAAATTAGGGTTCTTGAGAAAATTGAAAACGATGAATGTTGTTGTCCACAAACTGTGAGACTTTCTTTCTCTTATTACTACTCACTCTGCAACTGCAAAACTGTGAGTGAAATAAAGTTGTGATGTTTTACAATGAGGGAAACCCCCTATTTATAGAATTATGTTTGCTTGCATCTCAAGACAAAGCCCAAAACTATAAAAGCCCAAAATATCTATTTGAATTAAATCTAATCTAGATCAAATCAAATATTTCCTTCTGTCAAGCAACATACTTCGACACAAGGAATTACAATTTAACACACCACCTAATTCATTGTGTCTAAGCTATCTACGTTCATCATAGACCTTAGCTTCTTGAATACTTCAACATGCACTCCTTTCGTCATGATATCTATAATATGATTCTCAGTTCTGAAGTGTTCCATATTCATCTTCCCATCTGCTACCTGCTCTCGAAGATAATGGAACCTCATTTCGATGTGCTTTCTTTGACCATGTGCTATCAGATTCTTCGCCAAATTGATAGCTGAAATGCTGTCGATCTTCATGGTGATTGCTCCATGACTCTTTGCTGTAATCTCTTCGACTAGATTCACCATCCATGTTGCTTGACATGCACAGAGAGAAGCAGCTACATATTCTGCTTCGCATGATAATAATGCCACTACTGGCTCTTTTCTCGAACTCCAAGCAACTGATGCACCACCTAACATAAACACATATCTAGCAGTGGATTTTCGATCCTCAACATCACTACACCAACTAGAATTTGTGTATCCCACTAACTTGCATTCTTTTCCTTCATCAGCTGCTGGAAACAAAATGCCATAGTCGAGAGTTCCTTTCAAATACCTTAGTATCCTCTTCGTCGCTTCTAGGTGTGATACCTTTGGCTTCTGCATGAATCTACTCACCATACCAACATTGTATGCTAAGTCAGACCTTGTGTGACAAAGATGTCAAAGTGACCCAATAAGTCTTTTGTATTGGGTTGGGTCGACATCATCATCTTCTGAATCTTTCAACAGTTGTAATCTGGGCTCAGCTGGAGTCGAAGTTGGGTTGCAATATTGCATCTCAAATCTCTTGCTGCATATCTTCTTTGATGCATCATCAAACCTCTACCACTCTTGTAGACTTTGATGCCAAGGAAATATGAGAGATTTCCCAAGTCTGACATTTCAAACTCCTCACTTAGGTCATGTTTGAAATCTTCGATCTCCTTTTTGCAACTTCCTGTTATCAACGGGTCATCGACTTAGAGACATAGTATAATAAATTCGCCATTGCTTCTTCTTACATATACTCCATGTTTAGTTGTGCACTTCACAAATTCCTTCTCCCTTAGGAAACCATCTATCTTCTTGTTCTAAGCTCTTGGAGCTTGCTTAAGTCCATACAGGGCTTTATGCAACCTGTACACCTTTTTCTCTTCGTCTTGTTTCACCAACCCAGCTGGTTGTGCAACATAAACTTCTTCGTCTGAGGGTCCATTTAGGAATGCACACTTCACATACATCTGACACATCTGCCAGTTGTTCATGTTTGCTAGAGCAACAACCAACCTGATTGTTTCAATCCTAGCAACAGGAGAAAATACTTCATCAAATTCGATTCCTTCCTTCTGAAGAAAACCTTTCGCCATAAGTCTCTCCTTGTGTCGAGTCATTTCCCCTCTGGGATTCAGCTTCACCTTGTATACCCACTTCACATCAATTGCCTTCTTGCCTTGAGGCAATTCGACAAGTGACCAAGTGTTGTTGACTTCGATGGACTTTATCTCCTAATTCATTGCTTTCACCCACTTCAAATCTTTCAATGCCTCAGCTACATTGACAGGTTCGACATCTGCATATAAAGCATAATGTACCAGCTCACCTTCTTCATCTACCACATCATCTAATGTAATCACACATTCTTGCAACCTTGCAGGCATGTGTCTTGTTCTTTGAGGTTAGGTTGGGCCTGCTTCACCTCTAACATCTTCTCATCGAAAATCTCTTTCGACTTCACTAGCTAGTTCTTCACATAAGATTTCAACTGAACTTTCTTGACATTTTCAGTCCAATCCCAATCTTTAAGCTCATCTATGATCACGTCTTTGCTGATCATAACCTGCTTGTTTACTGGGTCAAAGAATTTGTAACCTCCAGTTGGATGATACCCTATCAGAATCATTTGACTAGACTTGTCATCAAGCTTCCTTCTCAACTGACCTGACACATGCCTATGTGCTATTGTAGCGGTAAAATCGTGAGTGTAAGCTATTGATTAACTTAACTCGATGTACACAGAGTCGCCACCGCACTTTTATTTATTTCCAAAAGGAAAAAGGTAAAAGAACGAATAAAAACCTAGGAATCTAAAAGCAAAAGCTAAAAGAAACAAACAGAGAATGGGTAAGGGGATTGGTTACGAACCGGGAAGGTTTTAGGCACCCGACTCGTCCGTGGTACTCCACGGGAGCCCTTTGAAATATTTATTGCTTTTTGGTTTGAAATTGGTTTGCTTGAAAATGATTGAAGAGATGAGAAGAAGAATGTTTTTTAAGATTTTGTGTTTGATGAGGTTTTTAATGCCTCATGCCTACGTACCCACAAAGTGCAATGCGAGATCAAAACCTCGTAGTTCGTGGTACAAAATTTGAAAAGAAACAAATGAGTTGCATTGATTTTAAAATGTAGAGATAAGTCGTCATCCTTTAGCGAATAATTCCGCTAGAAAGGATGAATCATATCTAAACATGTGAAAAGAAAAGGTGCACAAAGGCACAAAAACAATTGAGTGAGTTTTTTTGAATTTTTAAAAGTATGTAAGAAAATGATTTTGATATATTTACATGGATTAACATTTATTTAAGAAAACAAAGTGAAAAGATTAAAAATCGCTTGACCTAAGTCAAGGTTTGATTATGAAAGCATTTGAAGTTTGCAAAGAAGATTTTTGAAATAGAGAGGAGTTTTGAAAATTTAAGAATGGGGAGGAGATGAAGGGACTAATCCTAATACTTGAATTAAAAAGTTAAGAGAAGAGATACCAAACCATAATATGCACACTTCTTCAAAGTAACCGGAATTCCATCTTCAAAAACCAATGAAGTTAACTTGAGGCCAAAGTCTTCAATCCATCACAATTTGAGCAAGGGTAGAGATCCTAAAATCTAAGTCCATACTCCAAAGCTAAGGATAATAACCATAGTCTGAAATTAAAGTCACAAGTCTTTTAGGTGTTTAATCCTTTATTAGTATTTTGGTATCCAAATGGACAAAATAAAAATCACAAGCAACAATATAAACATAAACAAATGATATATGATATAATATGATAAAGCATAATAAAGAGATAAGGAGCGAGAAATTGAAATAAAAGGATAAGGTGCGAGTGATTAAATTTAAACGGATTATTATATTCACATTATTATAATATTTACAATAATAAGTGGTATGATGAACTTAATCAAGCACAACCACGAAAAGGAAAAAATAAAATCGAGGAAATCGGATCCAATTAATCCGAATCGGGACAACTTTAGGTCTATGTTAAGCAATCGCCGAGTAATTTACGAAGTAATTACCCTACAAATGAGGCCGACCACCACTAATTAAAGTGGAAAATATTTGTGTTAATACATGTTAGAGAAACGATATTATGGATCGTTCTCCGAAAACATGCCACACTAAAAGAAAAAGAACGGTCTAATCTTAATCGGGATTTTCGTTGAATTTATCGAAGGCAACCTATCACGATCTCAAAGTATGGAGAATGATCCAAATGATCATTCATCCATAGATTTGAAATAATGAAGATTAAACCTATCGGAAATCAACAATCACGAATCGGAGATTGTCATCGACCAAAAATAAAAGATGAAGGAAAAAAATGGATCTAAAAGTAGATCCATAAAAGAGTTCAAATATTTTTTAAAATCCCTTTCTAAAAATCTTTTCCAATATGTTTCTAAAATACTTTTAATAAATCTTTTTCTTAAAGAATTATTTTAATAATATTCTAAGAATATTATTAAAATACTCTTCACTTAAAAATCTTTTAACAAAATTGAACAAAATAAAAAAAGAAATGAATTAAACAAAGGGGAGGGGGGAGTTCATCCGCGGATTGAGATGTGTATGGAAACAGATACGAATCAATAGGATCTAGGCCCAAACCAGTAACTTTTAAATACAATAAAATAAATTAATTATATAAAAAAAACAAGAAAATTAGAAAAAACAAGCAGAATGCTCTTCTTCTTCTTCGCGTAAACAGAAAACAGGGCAAAAAACGCTCCAATCACGGCGGCACCTCACCTTCAAAATTAAACCCAAACAGAAACGATTCTCAGTGAATAACTCTCAACTTCTTCAAAGGCTCGATCGCGGCACTCTCTCTTTCTTCTATTTCAATTCGTTTTCTTCGTTTTCGGATTGTGTGTTTGAAGGATTTGAAGAAGATGTTATGGAGGTTTGAGTTGAAATAGAGGAAGGGAATTGAATGAAGGTGGGTGTTGATTTGATTTTGGCAGAGTTTTGGGAGGCTTGAGATTTGGTTTGAGCAGAGCTTTGAGGGGCTTTGTAAGCTTGAAAAATTGAAGAGAAATGGGGTCTTATTTATAGATGGAGAGAGTTGAAATTTTGAAGTCGTTTCGACTGATTTTGGGCGTTTTGATCACAGGTGAGGAAGGCGTGTTCGCTGAGTTTTGTTTGCTGGCTTTTTTTTTTGATTTTGAATGTTTTGCGTTTTGATTGTTTGAATGTTGCGTTTTGATTTCTGATGCAGGTGCGAAGTCCGTGCGTGCGTTTGTTTTGCTCGTGTGTTCAGGTGTATGCGGAATCTGTGCGAGATGCGTGCGAGAAAAGGCTTGTACTTGTTGCGGCTGGACTTGCTTGGGCAAGGCTTGGAAATCATACGCGTGAAGCTTATTGCTTTGGCTTGGATGGATGGATGCGGGATGCGGCGTGATGGCTTAAATTGTTTTGCTGCAGCTTGCGTAGAGTGTTTGGCTAGCTGGTGTGGCTTTTTGAGAGTGGCATAAAGTTGGAGGTGAGGCTTATTTTGCTTGGTAAGTGGCTTTACGGAAGGCTGAAAGCATGTGGCTGGAAGTGACTTGGTGTGAGGCTTTAGCTGGTGATGCTGTTGTTTGGCAGGCGCATACGGATTGAAGCTTGTGAGATGACGTGAGAAGCTTTGGCTTGTGGCCTTGAGGGATGTGGGGTCAGCTGGGTTGAGGGAAAAGGCTTGCTTCATGCAAGTGGCTTGATGTTTGCATTTTATTATTTATTTCTCAAACTTTGATATAGGAAACAAAAAGCAATGGGCCTTTTTTTGTATTTTCTTATGACCTGATTTATTTTTTGTACAAATGGTATGAAAAATTATAAACTTAGGTACATGATAAATGGGCTTAAAAAATGATAATGGGAATATTGGAATTATAATAAAAAATGGATATTATGGAGATTTAGAAATTGAAAGAAAAATGAATTTGATTAAAATGGATATTTGAATAAAAATTGAGGATGGATAGAAATTGAATAATTTGGATATTGAATTGGAATTAAAAATATGGGAAAAAGAAAATGATAATAGAATTTCTAGAAAGATGGATGATGGAAAAAAATCGAAATATGGATAATGGTTGGAAATATATGGATAGAAAATGATTGGATACTAGAAATATGGATGAGGTAAAAAAAATGGTAGCTAAAAAAAATGTATGAATAATAGGTGAAATGATGATTTTTTTATTTTAAGCCCATAACCAAATTTGAATTCTTCTTGCACAAGCCACTTGATTAGAATGAACACAGCCAACACAGACCCAACTGGATATTTCACAACTTAAGCCAACTGTCATCTGAAAATTGTCTGATTATTTCCCTGATAAACTGAATCCATACTGAGGAAAATAAATCCTCATATGAATCACTGATGAACTGATGAATCGAGCCAGACTTCACACGCAACATTTCTCGATAATCTGATGACTTTTATACACAGTACAACTTGAATCTTCGAACACACACTGTCTAAACCACTGGCACACACAACTGGCAGTCGAAACAAGTTTTTGGTAGTTTGACCAAATTAGGTCAAACATTCATCTGAAATCGATTTGTGACTGATCAAACGCATCTGAATGAAGTTATTGTCTTATCTTCGCAAACCTGCAACACAGAGAAGAAGAAGAGGAACACTGCAACATATTTTTTTGTATTTTGGTTAGAAGTCAGTAAATATAAATAAATATCAAGAATTAAAAATAATGGTGATCCCCTACGAAGCATAGACCCTACATCTGAGCAGAAACTCGAAAGCCAGTGCGATCTTGTTTATATGAAAAATGCAGAATGAAATGCAAAGAAATCTTAGGGCAAAAATTAGGGTGTTACAGCTGCCCCTATTTAAGTTTCTTCAATCCGGAGATATGAAGATTGACATCTTCGTCTCTACAAGATGGGAGAGACTTAAATATAGAATACCCAATTTTTGTCCTAAGAGAACAATGATATGATATGAATATGATGTGCAAACCTAAGATCTCCGTGGGGAAAATATGACCACCAGAGGAAAACAAAAACTTGGGGACACAGAAGAAAATCCCGCCGGGGAAACAATAACAGACAACCAAAGAATCACCAGGAAAATAAATCACTGGATAACAGACTCCACTTGGGATCAATAACAAAATTCAACCAGGGAAAATAAACATCCTTCCAGGAAATATCAATCAAACAAAGTATTCGAATCCAAAAAATGGAGAAATACTGTGTTGGAAAAGAATCATCCACTACCTGTTTACTGGGTAGGAAATAACGGACTCGACTATCAATTTACTGGATAGGAGCAAAATACAGAGGGATAACCTCAATTACCTTTTTACTGGGTAAGAAATATTCTCAACTACCTGATTTACTGGGTAGGAGCATGATCGACTACCTGACTTACTGGGTAGAGAATATAAAGGACTCGACTATCGATTTACTGGATATGAGTAAAATACAGAGAGATAATCTTCAATAACCTTTTTACTGGGTAGAAAAATTCTCAACTACCTGATTTACTGGGTAGGAGATATAAAAGACTCGACTATCGATTTACTGGATAGGAGTATAATCAACTACCTGATTTACTGGGTAGGAACTCAATCAAATGGAAACAACTTCTATTACCTTTTTACTGGGTAAGAGGAAAATATCTGATTCTATTACCTTTTTACTGGGTAAGAGGAAAATATCTCGACTACCGGATTTACTGGGTAGAAAAATTCTCAACTACCTGATTTACTGGGTAGGAGCTTAAGCAAAGGAAAACAATCTCTATTACCTTTTTACTGGGTAAGAAGAAATCTCAACTACCGGATTTACTGGGTAGGAGTACAAGCAAAAGAACTTGATCAATTTGGTAATATTACCCACTATCGATTACTGATAGCTTAATTCCAAAGTAATATACTCAAGCTGGAGAAAATGTTGCCCACTATCAACAATGATAGCTTAATTCCAAAGCAATATTACTCACAATAGGGGACCAAAGTTCAATCCAAGAACAAATTGGAAAGAAACGGTCAAACAAGACTCATCCCGAGGAGGAAATATCTCAACTGGGGAAAATTCCATTCAGATAATAAACTGGGGAGGAAGCTGAATCAACATCATCCACGAGAAACAAATTCAGTGGGGAATTAGAAAGGATTAACACTTTCTGCCTAATGGTCGACACTCTAAACTTGAGAGGATGACGACACACACACTCTGTGGGAAAAATCCACACCAAAGAGCAGAGAACAATGATAAACGCAAGAATGCAAGCAAACGATGCTATGCTTATGCGTATGAATATGCTTATGAAAATGCTGACAAAACAAACATAAAGATAAGAAACGGGTGACATGAACACCACAACAACCGGATACTCGGCTAATCCCAAGGCAACAATGCAGGGAGACGCGCTGGAGATTCATCTTGAAATCTGCAGGGGAATATCATAAGCCATCAAAGGAATAAAATCCTACTACAAGGCTTAAATCATGATGAAACAACATCTGCTAGGAATATCATCCTGCTGAGGAAAGGTAATAATCTGCTGAGGATGGAAATATTCTCGATAAAATCAAACTTCACGAGGAATAACTGTCATACCACTCCTGCTCCACCTGGGGATAGAGTGCAAGACCTGCTAAAAATCACATAGGAATCTGATGGAAATCAACACATGTAGACCTACTAGGGATCCATATGGGGATATCAGAAGTTAACATCATAGCCAAAACACAGTTACGAGGGATTTTAAATCAGTACCCACCATCGGGTACCAGAAAACCTCTAAACTGACTGCTATATCAATACTTCTATATTCAAGGATGCAAACAATTCGAGCTGAGGAACAAGAGCTCAGCTGGGGATTCCCAATACTTCTCAATTTAAAGATAACTGGCTGAGGAAGAAATCAAAACTCAGCTAGGGATTCTTAAGAACATCCTTTCCCACAACTCTTCTAGGGAATACATACAATCCCCGTTCATGCTTATTGTTGGGGAACAAAATATCATTAACCTCAACCTGTCAAGACTATCCAGGAACTTCGCATGGACACAACCGAATCAAATCCTGCTTTGGGAAAGACGAGTTACACACATCCAGACTTTACCATTCTTGGAGACACTATTGATATCCTTTCTTTGTTCACATATCAAAAGAAAAATGTTTCCAAAATCTTCAATGATTAAATTTATTAAATTTGTTTCAAATATCATCATCAACAATAAATTGATATTTTGTAAACAGAAACAATATAAAGAATTGCAAACAATTGGATAAAAGCTCAAATTCATTGATAGAATGGTAGTCAGCAAATGGCATGACTCCATGGATCATTACAAGTTTGAAAAATGGTAAATACATGGAAAAGGGCTACATTGAGATACAATGATCACTATTCTCCCTATCAACTTTGAACTCCACTGTGTCCGAAACTTCAGTCAAGGATGAGTGAATAAGAATCTTTGATGGGAAACTCTTCTGAGTGATAGAATCTGAAATCCTCGGTTACTACAAGTGATTCAGTCTGTTGACGCAGTTACTTGCCATGATCCCTAACTTTTGCCTAGATTGCCCTTTCGGGTTTTCAATCTACCGGGATAATTATTTCTGTTTTTGTCTCTAATTTTTTCCTGGACCGCCCTTTCGGGTTTTCAATCCACCGAGACGCTCATTTTTGCCTAAGCCGCCCTTTCGGGTTTTCAACTTAGCGAGCTGTTCTTTTATTTTTTAGGCGAAGTGTTTCTTGACTGCATCCGCATTCACAGGGCGAGTGATCTCCTCACCATCCATAGTTGCAAGAATTAATGAACCGCCAGAGAAGGCTTTCTTAACAACATATGGGCCATCATAGTTCGGAGTCCACTTGACCCGAGAATCTTTAAGGAAAGACTGAATCTTTTTGAGCACGAGGTCGCCTTCTCTGAATACACGAGGTTTGACCTTCTTGTCAAAATCTTTCTTCATTCTTTGCTTGTACAACCAACCATGACACAAAGCTGTTATTCTCTTTTCTTCAATCAAATTCAACTGATCAAATCTACTTGTCACCATTCAGCCTCAGTCAACTTGGCTTCCATCAGAACTCTCATTGATGGGATCTCAACTTCGACGGGGAGCACTGCTTCCGTACCATAAATAAGTGAGAAAAGGGTTGCCCCTGTTGAAGTGCGGACAGATGTACGATACCCATGCAAAGCAAAAGGGAGCATCTCATGCCAGTCTTTGTACGTCACAACCATCTTCTGAATGATCTTCTTAATGTTCTTGTTCGCAGCTTTAACAGCCCCATTCATCTTCGGTCTATAAGGAGAGGAATTATGGTGCTGAATCTTGAATTCTTCACAAAGCTCTTTCATCATCTTATTATTCAAGTTCAAACCATTATCAGTAATGATTCTATTCGGAACACCATATCTGCAGATAATGTTATTCTTGATAAACCAAACCACAACTTGCTTGGTCACATTAACATACAATGCTGCTTCCACCCACTTGGTGAAGTAGTCAATTGCCACAAGAATAAAACGATGTCCATTCGAAGCCTTGGGTTCAATCATACCAATCATATCAATTCCCCACATGGAGAAAGGCCATGGGGAAGAAATCACATTGAGATAAGCTGGTGGCACATGAATCTTATCAGCATACACTTGACAGTTATGGCACTTTTTCACATACTTGCAACAATCAGATTCCATTGTCAGCCAATAGTAACCTGCTCTCAACATCTTTTTAGCCATTGCATGCCCATTGGCATGAGTGCCAAAAGATCCTTCATGAATTTCTTTCATTAACAGGTCTGCTTCGTGTCTATCCACGCATCTGAGCAAGACCATGTCAAAATTTCTCTTGTAAAGCACATTTCCATTCAGGAAGAAATTGCCTGCCAATCTCCTCAAAGTCCTTTTATCTTTATCAGATGCCCCAAGCGGGTATTCTTGACTCTGGAGGAAACATTTAATATCGTGATACCAAGGCTTGTCATCATGGACCTCTTCAACTGCAAACACATGAGCTGGTCTTTCAAGTCGCATCACACTGATCATGGGAACATCATTCCACTGGTGCACCTTTATCATAGAAGCTATAGTTGCTAAAGCATCTTCCATCTGATTCTCATCACGAGGAACATAATGAAACTCAACTTTGGTGAAGAAAGTTGATATCTTCCTGGCATAATCTCTATAAGGGATCAAGTGGGGTTGATGAGTTACCCACGTGCCCTGAATCTGATTGATTACCAAGGCAGAATCTCCATACACATCAAGATGCTTAATCCTCAGATCAATAGCTTCCTCAAGACCCATAATGCAGGCTTCATACTCAGCTTCATTATTGGTACAAGGAAAAGTCAACCTCACAGCAAAAGGAATATGTGAACCATGGGGAGTAATGATCATTGCCCCAATTCCTCTTCCACGTGCATTCACAGCACCATCAAAAACTAAACCCCATCGAGATCTAGGCTTCGGCCCCTCCTCAATCAAAGGTTCATCACAATCTTTCACTTTCAAAAACATCACATCCTCATCTAGAAAATCAAACTTGATTGGTTGGTAATCATCAATCGGTTGATGTGCCAAATAGTCAGCCAAGATACTACTTTTTATAGCTTTTTGAGCTCGGTATTCGATATCATATTCTGATAACAACATTTGCCAACGAGCAATCCTCCCAGTCAAAGCAGGCTTTTCAAAGATATACTTGATTGTATCCATTTTAGAGATCAACCAAGTCGTATGATTCAGCATATACTGGCGAAGACGCTTTGCAGCCCAAGCTAAGGCGCAACAATTTTTTTCAAGCATGGAGTACCGAGACTCACAATCAGTGAATTTCTTACTCAAGTAGTAAATTTCATATTCTTTTTTTCCAGATTCATCTTGCTGACCAAGCACACAAACCATGGAATCTTCCAACACAGTCAAGTACATGATCATCGGTCTACCTTCCACCGGAGGAGACAAGATAGGAGGTTCAAGCAGATATTCTTTAATACTTTCGAACGCTTTCTGACAATCATCTGTCCAGACACAACCTTTATCTTTCCAAAGCAACTTGAAAATCGGAGCACATGTGGAAGTCATGTGAGAGATAAACCTTGAAATATAATTCAAACGGCCCAAGAATCCTCTTGCTTTTCGGTTCTGGGAGCAGGCATTTCCTGAATAGCTTTCACTTTATCAGGATCAACTTCAATGCCTCTTTGGCTGACAATGAAACCTAATAACTTTCCAGAACGTACACCAAAATTGCACTTGTTCGGATTCAAACGAAGCTTATACTTCCTTAATCTCTGAAACAACTTCAGCAAATGTTCAACATGATCCTCTTCAGTCCTCGACTTAGCGATCATATCATCAACATATACCTCGATTTCTTTGTGCATCATATCATGGAAAAGTGTATTCATAGCTCTTTGGTACGTCGCACCAGCATTCTTCAATCCAAAGGGCATCACTCTGTAGCAGAATGTTCCCCATGGTGTAATAAATGTGGTCATTTCCATGTCCTCGGGTGCCATCTTTATTTGATTATAACCGGAAAATCCGTCCATAAAAGAGAACACATCAAACTTAGCCGTATTATATACCAACATATCAATGTGTGGCAATGAAAAATCATCTTTCGGACTGGCTTTGTTCAAATCTCTGTAATCAACGCACATTCGGACTTTTCCGTCCTTCTTCGGAACAGGAACAATATTGGCCACCCATTCAGGATAAGTTGACGTCACAAGAAAACCTGCATCAATCTGCTTTTGAACCTCCTCTTTGATCCTTACTGCCATGTCTGGATGAGTTCTTCTCAGCTTCTGCTTTACAGGTGGACATTCAGGCTTCAACGGCAATCTATGCTCCACAATATTAGTATCAAGACCTGGCATGTCTTGATAAGACCAAGCGAATACATCAACATACTCTCTGAGAAGCTCTACAATCCTCTTCTTAACATCAGGACCAAGCAATGCTCCAACTTTGACTTCTTTCTTTTCATCTTCAGAACCCAAGTTGACCATCTCTATAGACTCTCCATGAGGCTGAATAATCTTCTCCTCGTGCTCAAGCAACCGAGAAATTTCATCAGGAATCTCTTCAACATCCTCTTCCTCAGCTTCAAGCACAGGGAATTCAAAGTTGGGAGAGGGCATAGGATCATTGTTTTCAATGGGTTTATCAATCAATCTGCACAATGATTTTATTTTTATTTTAGAGTATGAACAAAAGTGCAAACATTATGCAGATAAACAATTATTATATTTTGGGTATTTTATGTTACCATTTTTCAGAATAAAGCAAAAAGGAAAAACACACATTGAAATAACAAAATAACATTTTATTGATGATGATAAAATTTGAAACAAAGCCCAACAAACATCACTTTCATCTTGGGCAGAGTGAAAGGATTTTTGAAAGAAAATAAAAACAAATTACTTTGAAGAATGAACAATGAAAGGAACATCAACAACAATCCAGTTCTGGAAAATCTTTCCATGCGTAACAAAGTCAAGCATTTCTTCATCTTCATCATCTTCAATGATGGCAGCAGCAGAATGATCGTTGATAAATCCAGCACTTCGGAAGCCTTCTTGAATAGTCTTTGGATCATTAAGAACTGCACCTGGTGCAAAGCCGATACCAAAACCTTCCTTGTTGTCGACAGCATCAATAATTCGCCCCCAACCATCAGACTGACCAGCTTCCAGCACTCGCCTAGCATCTTTGAAAGAAGACATGGGCATGGCATTCTTCTTAGCAACATTATCCACAACAGAAAGAGCTTGAAACGAAGTTCCTACCTCTTCCTCAACATCAATATAGGAGAAAGAAGACAAATTGCTCACAAGCATCGCTCTTTCACCTTCAATGGTCACCAATTTCCCCTCTTTCACAAATTTCAACTTCTGATGAAGAGTGGATGTCACAGCTCCAGACTCATGGATCCAGGGTCTTCCGAGGAGACAACTGTATGCGGGACGTATATCCATTACCTGAAAAGTAATTTTGAATATAAACGGTCCAATAAGAATAGGAAGATGCACTTCACCAATTACTGTCTTCTTCGACCCATCAAACGCTTTTACAATAATCCCACTATGTCTCATGGGAGCGCCTTGAAACGCAAGCTTTGACAAAGTCGATTTTGGCATAACGTTCAGAGAGCATCCGATATCAACTAGCACCTTGGACATAGCATCTTCTTGACAATTCACCGAGATATGCAACGCCAAGTTATGATTCCTTCCTTCTTCAGGCAAATCATCATCACAGAAGCTTAAATTGTTGCATGACGTGATATTAGCCACAATACTATCAAACTGATCAACAGTCACATCATGGTCAACATAAGCTTGATCAAGAATCTTCTGCAAAGACTGCCTATGAGCCTCAGAGCTCATCAAGAGTGATAAAACTGATATCTTCGACGGAGTATGCAACAACTGCTCAGTGATGTTGTACTCACTCTTCTTTATCAATTTTAACACTTCATCTTCACTATTACCAGACTGGCCTGATTGGGCAACAACATCCATAATCTGCTTACTCGCATTTGTATCTTCAACTCTCTTCGGAGGATCTGAAGCATACACTCTACCACTTCGGGTAACCTTTGTCACATCAGCAATGCTAACCACAGACTTTGGAGTAGGAATAGGAACTTCCCTACCATTTTCTATCATTGTAGCATTTTACCGGTACGGAACAGCTTTATCAGACTCATAAGGCACTGGACCAGGCAAATTAATCACCAATGGAGTAACAATATTTTTGCGACTATCAAAAAAAATAACCACTCTCTCAGGAACAGCCCTCTCAGGAAGATTGAACTGAGGCATAATAACATTCACTTCATTCTCATATTCATCTCTTTTTGCTGTCACTTCGATCAACTTATCATCCATCATCTTTTGAATATCTCTCTTAACAATCACGCAACCACGAGGATTCACCGAGCAGATACAACATCCAGCATAATCGTGATCAATATCGTGATATTCACTTAAAAAAGCATGCATCTCAATCAAAGACCTTCGAATATGACGGACCTCATAGATCTTGAACAAACCAGGACAACCATCAACCATATTCACAGACGCATTACCATGCTTCGGCAACAGATTTTTCTGTACATTTGGATTAACATCATTAAAATACAGAACATTGTTCCTCATCAACTTCTGTACTTCAAACTTCAATGGATAACAATTCTCAACATCGTGCCCCGGGGCACCTTGATGAAAAGCACATCGAGCTTCTGGCTTATACCACCATGGGATAATCTCTGGAACTGGAGGTGGAGGACGGGTTTGCACAAGATTCTTTGCAATCAAATATGGAAGCAGGTCTGCATACGTCATTGGAATAGGATCAAAACTTGGCTTAACCCGAGCTTGTTGATTACCACCTTGTTGCGCAGAAGGTTGTTGATAACGAGGTTGATACTTTGGAACTGCTGGCATAGTTGGAGCCACGTTAATCATCGGTGTTACCGAAGCTACATGCTGTGAATGATGATTCCCACGACTGTGAGGCCTTCTATTACTTTCACGGGATACTACATTAGTCTCATTTTCTTTCTTTTTCCCAAAGTTGAACCTTCTAGAGCCTGAGCCATTACTATTCTCTTGACTTAACCGTCCCTCACGGACACCTTCTTCTAAACGCATCCCCATGCTCACCATTTCAGTGAAATCAGAAGGAGCGCTTGCTATCATCCTCTCATAATAAAAAGAACCCAAAGTCTTCAAGAAGATCTTCGTCATTTCTTTTTCTTCCAGCGGAGGAACAATCTGGGCTGCCAGTTCGCGCCATCTCTGCGCATATTCCTTAAAAGTCTCTTTATCCTTCTGGGCCATAGCACGAAGTTGATCTCTATCTGGCACCATATCAACGTTGTACTTGTACTGCCTCACAAAAGCTTCTCCCAAATTGTTGAAGGTCTTGATTTGGCTATTATCCAGACTCATATACCACCTCATGGGTGCGCCGGTCAAACTGTCCTGGAAATAGTGAATCAGCAGCTTATCATTATCAGTCTGAGCATACATTTTTCTTGCATACATAGTCAAATGGCTCAACGGACAAGTGTTGCCTTTGTACTTCTTAAACTCAGGCAGCTTGAATTTGTACGGAACTTTAACATTTGGGACCAGACAAAGATCATAGGCATCTTTTTCGAACAAATCCTTATGTTTCAAGGCTCTCATCTCCCTCTGGATCTCAACAAAGCGTCCCTGGAAATCGTCAAGTCTTTCAGCTACTCCAGCACCTTCACTGGGCTCAACATGGTAAATCATTTCATCATGATGCGGAATAGCATGCACCACAGGCGGTGCAGTAGTCACAATTGGAGGAAGAGTAGTCCACACTGGTGGGAGAGTATTAAATGCAGCAGTCTCAGGATGATGAGGAGGACGATAACCAGCAGGAATAAAATCAACTGGCATGCCCCAAGGTGTGCTAGCAGGCATACGATAGCGAGGAGAGATAACAGTCTCAATAGGAATTGAT
The DNA here is from genome assembly GCA_963966055.1 of Lathyrus aphaca. Taxonomy (NCBI): domain Eukaryota; kingdom Viridiplantae; phylum Streptophyta; class Magnoliopsida; order Fabales; family Fabaceae; genus Lathyrus; species Lathyrus aphaca. The sequence continues at coordinate 275,803,487 of OZ014520.1, read as the reverse complement.
GCGGTAACAATCTCGGAGATGACAGTATTCTGAACAGGAGAATTAGGAGGTAGCTGATTCTGAGCAGCCACCAAATTTTCCATCATAGTAGACACTCTTTCCAAGCTTTCCCTCAGAAATGTAACCTCTTCGCGCAGCTCGCGATTCTCTTGTTGCAAAGTTTCCATCACCCTTCTCCGATTAGCTCGAGTATCAAATCAGTGAGTCAGCTTGACAGGAGAACTGAATGAAGACCAAGAAACAACATAAGATCCCTGGAGAACACTCAAAAAGCAAGACAAATGCGGATATGATGCATGGTATGCGTATGCAAATGCAAAGATTTCAAAGGATTATAAGATAACTTGCAATATTCATAAAGAAACATTTTTGAAATACTTAAAAACTCATTCTCATTAAGATCAAAGTGAGGATTACAAGTGAAGTACAAACATCAATAATCCTAATACATAAGAGGAAAAGTAAACTAGGCCTATGGAATCATATCCGAAGAAATCCCGAATCCTGGCTGATACTTCATACGAATCCTCTTGATCTCGTTATTGTACCGATCTTCCATATCTTCCTTATCCTTCACCAACTTGTCAACAATGGCCTTCCAAGCACCGGAAGTAGGAGGAATAGTAGATGGAGTACTAGAGGAAAATAAATCCTCTCTCGGCCTCTTCGTGACGCGCCGCTCGAGTAGCTCAATGAGATCATCCTTCTCCTTCAGCTGCTCCTGCATCGTAGCCCTCTCAAGTAGCCATTCTTCTTTCTCTTTCTTCATCTTGTCTAACTCTTCTTGAAGAACCACCTTCTCATCAACGGGAGGTAGAAAAGCAGACAATGGCAATATGGGAAACAGAGGCTCCTCAGATGGATAAGGCATCTTGAGCTTGGAAGCCCGAGATCGAATCCACTGGATATAACATTCAGAAGGAGGGAAGTGTTGTCTTCCCAATTGACTTTTCTCTTTCCGGTGAACCGCATGCCAAGAATGAGCAATCCTTTTCTTCATCTCTATATGATCAGCACCATTAAGAAAGAAGAAACGGGATAAGGAAAGATTGTTTGGTAGGTCCTTCAAACAATAACCGAACTGTCGTCTAGCCAGAATGGGGTTGTAGCTAATTCCCCCACGTGTACCAAGAAGAGGTACATTAGGAAATTCTCCACAACTATCAATAAGAACTCCAGTGTCATAATGAGAACTATACCACGTCATGTCCTTATGAGAAAGTGACATCAACCTTTGAGACCATCTTTGATTCTCTCTATTGTCCTTGAAGACATCCGACTTCGGTAGGTGCGAAATAAACCACCTATAAAGAAGAGGCGCACAACATACAATCTCTCCATCACCTTTGGAGGTCCTATAATGAAAAGCATGATACATATCTCCAAGCAAGGTAGGCACCGGGTTCTTCTTCAAGAAGATCTGAATGGCATTCTCATCCACAATACCATCCAAGTTCAGAAACAAGACAATCCCGTAAATAAGCAAAGCAAGAATAGCCTCAAATGCATCCTTATGACCCAAAGTAAGTGAAGTAGAAGCCTTTCCCATCAAGAACTTAGCATTAATACCACGAACACTTCCCTTTGGAAGAAATTTCCCATTAAGATCAGATTCCTTAAGAAAAAGTGCTTTGGCAATGACCTTGATAGTAAGCTCCTTCTCTAAACCAGTGAAAAGAAACTCCTTGTCCATAATAGGCAAACCTAACCAATGAGAATACTCCTCCAAAGTCGGCACAAGCTGATAATCCGGAAAAGTGAAACAATGGTGCAACGGATCATAGAACTGAGCTAAAGTAGGGAGAATCCCCTCAGGTACATCGGTATCCAACATATACAAAAGCTTCCCATGACATCTTCGGAACTCTTGGGTATCAACAACCAATGCTCCTAGCTTTCTCAACTCTATTACATTAGGATTCTTGAAGGTGTACTTCTTTGTGTTCCTCCTTTCAAAAGTCATAGCCATGGACATCTGAAATTTTGCAAAAGTTCCTTATAAGTCCTTTGAAATCTTACAAACAATGCTCATGAATGTATGATGGCATGTATGCAACAAACACAAACAAGATCACACAAGGCACACGGGCTTAGGTTCCGAGTCATGAGCATGAAGTCAAGGTAACAGAACACCAACCCACACAGGTAAGTACTAATGTTTTGTCTTCATTGTACCTGCAGAAAACCAAAAGGGTGCTAACAGAGGTGCCCGGAGTTAACAGCCATCTTTAGAATATCATCGGTACGTTGGATTACTCCCCAACCGATAACATTCTTAAAATAGACCTCGTCCGAGTGTAGTATCGCGTGACAACCGCCTTAGGTTTACACCCAGACAGTTTCCGCACTACGTTCCTAAATTGGATTGGATGGGTTAAGGGTTCTAAGGTCCTCAGTATGATCAGCTCAAGGTCGGAAAATAATGCCACGTACGATTACTCGTCATGACATTGATAGTCCAAGAGAGCCTAACCGAGTGGAGATTATCAAATTGATATAGCTTTGGACTAATCCATCGCTTATCGCTTCGAATATCGCCATCCTATCATAAGTTCATCTCAGATCCGGGTTAGAATCTATCTCACACAGAGGATCACCAAAACCGAAATGGAACAACCAAATAACAAACAAATCAAACCAAAGCAAAAAAAAATCAAAGTAGGCTGAATCCGCTTAGAGATTACTCCCCAACAGAGTCGCCACTTTTCTGTAGCGGTAAAATCGTGAGTGTAAACTATTGATTAACTTAACTCGATGTACATAGAGTCGCCACCGCACTTTTATTTATTTCCAAAAGGAAAAAGGTAAAAGAACAAATAAAAACCTAGGAATCTAAAAGCAAAAGCTAAAAGAAACAAACAGAGAATGGGTAAGGGGATTGGTTACGAACCGGGAAGGTTTTAGGCACCCGACTCGTCCGTGGTACTCCACGGGAGCCCTTTGAAATATTTATTGCTTTTTGGTTTGAAATTGGTTTGCTTGAAAATGATTGAAGAGATGAGAAGAAGAATGTTTTTTAAAATTTTGTGTTTGATGAGGTTTTTAATGCCTCATGCCTACGTACCCACAAAGTGCAATGCGAGATCAAAACCTCGTAGTTCGTGGTACAAAATTTGAAAAGAAACAAATGAGTTGCATTGATTTTAAAATGTAGAGATAAGTCGTCATCCTTTAGCGAATAATTCCGCTAGAATGAATGAATCATATCTAAACATGTGAAAAGAAAAGGTGCACAAAGGCACAAAAACAATTGAGTGAGTTTTTTTTGAATTTTTAAAAGTATGTAAGAAAATGATTTTGATATATTTACATGGATTAACATTTATTTAAGAAAACAAAGTGAAAAGATTAAAAATCGCTTGACCTAAGTCAAGGTTTGATTATGAAAGCATTTGAAGTTTGAAAACAAAGAAGATTTTTGAAATAGAGAGGAGTTTTGAAAATTTAAGAATGGGGAGGAGATGAAGGGACTAATCCTAATACTTGAATTAAAAAGTTAAGAGAAGAGATACCAAACCATAATATGCACACTTCTTCAAAGTAACCGGAATTCCATCTTCAAAAACCAATGAAGTTAACTTGAGGCCAAAGTCTTCAATCCATCACAATTTGAGCAAGGGTAGAGATCCTAAAATCTAAGTCCATACTCCAAAGCTAAGGATAATAACCATAGTCCGAAATTAAAGTCACAAGTCTTTTAGGTGTTTAATCCTTTATTAGTATTTTGGTATCCAAATGGACAAAATAAAAATCACAAGCAACAATATAAACATAAAAAAATGATATATGATATAATATGATAAAGCATAATAAAGAGATAAGGAGCAAGAAATTGAAATAAAAGGATAAGGTGCGAGAGATTAAATTTAAACGGATTATTATATTCACATTATTATAATATTTACAATAATAAGTGGTATGATGAACTTAATCAAGCACAACCACGAAAAGGAAAAAATAAAATCGAGGCAACCGAATCCAAGTGGATCTTAATCCGAATCGGGACAACTTTAGGTCTATGTTAAGCAATCGCCGAGTAATTTACGAAGTAATTACCCTACAAATGAGGCCGGCCACCACTAATTAAAGTGGAAAATATTTGTGTTAATACATGTTAGAGAAACGATATTATGGATCGTTCTCCGAAAACATGCCACACTAAAAGAAAAAGAACGGTCTAATCTTAATCGGGATTTTCGTTGAATTTATCGAAGGCAACCTATCACGATCTCAAAGTATGGAGAATGATCCAAATGATTATTCATCCATAGATTTGAAATAATGAAGATTAAACCTATCGGAAATCAACAATCACGAATCGGAGATTGTCATCGACCAAAAATAAAAGATGAAGGAAAAAAAATGGATCTAAAAGTAGATCCATAAAAGAGTTCAAATATTTTTTAAAATCCCTTTCTAAAAATCTTTTCCAATATGTTTCTAAAATACTTTTAATAAATCTTTTTCTTAAAGAATTATTTTAATAATATTCTAAGAATATTATTAAAATACTCTTCACTTAAAAATCTTTTAACAAAATTGAACAAAATAAAAAAAGAAATGAATTAAACAAAGGGGAGGGGGGAGTTCATCCGCGGATTGAGATGTGTATGGAAACAGATCCGAATCAATAGGATCTAGGCCCAAACCAATAACTTTTAAATACAATAAAATAAATTAATTATATAAAAAAAACAAGAAAATTAGAAAAAACAAGCAGAATGCTCTTCTTCTTCTTTGCGTAAACAGAAAAAAGGGCAAAAAACGCTCCAATCACGGCGGCACCTCACCTTCAAAATTAAACCCAAACAGAAACGATTCTCAGTGAATAACTCTCAACTTATTCAAAGGCTTGATCGTGGCACTCTCTCTTTCTTCTATTTTAATTCGTTTCTTCGTTTTCGGATTGTGTGTTTGAAGGATTTGAAGAAGATGTTATGGAGGTTTGAGTTGAAATAGAGGAAGGGAATTGAATGAAGGTGGGTGTTGATTTGATTTTGGCAGAGTTTTGGGAGGCTTGAGATTTGGTTTGAGCAGAGCTTTGAGGGGCTTTGTAAGCTTGAAAAATTGAAGAGAATTGGGGTCTTATTTATAGATGGAGAGAGCTGAAATTTTGAAGTCGTTTTGACTGATTTTGGGCGTTTTGATCACAGGTGAGGAAGGCGTGTTCGCTGAGTTTTGTTTGCTGGCTTTTTTTTTTTGATTTTGAATGTTTTGCGTTTTGATTGTTTGAATGTTGCGTTTTGCTTTCTGATGCAGGTGCGAAGTCCGTGCGTGCGGGTGTTTTGCTCGTGTGTTCAGGTGTATGCGGAATCTGTGCGAGATGCGTGCGAGAAAAGGCTTGTACTTGTTGCGGCTGGACTTGCTTGGGCAAGGCTTGGAAATCATACGCGTGAAGCTTATTGCTTTGGCTTGGATGGGTGGATGCAGGATGCGGCGTGATGGCTTGAATTGTTTTGCTGCAGCTTGCGTAGAGTGTTTGGCTAGCTGGTGTGGCTTTTTGAGAGTGGCATAAAGTTGGAGGTGAGGCTTATTTTGCTTGGTAAGTGGCTTTACGGAAGGCTGAAAGCATGTGGCTGGGAGTGACTTTGTGTGAGGCTTTAGCTGGTGATGCTGTTGTTTGGCAGGCGCGTATGGATTGAAGCTTGTGGGATGTCGTGAGAAGCTTTGGCTTGTGGCCTTGAGGGATGTGGGGTCAGCTGGGTTGAGGGAAAAGGCTTGCTTCATGCAAGTGGCTTGATGTTTGCATTTTATTATTTATTTCTCAAACTTTGCTATAGGAAACAAAAAGCAATGGGCCTTTTTTTATATTTTCTTATGACCTGATTTATTTTTTGTACAAATGGTATGAAAAATTATAAACTTAGGTACATGATAAATGGGCTTAAAAAATGATAATGGGAATATTGGAATTATAATATAAAATGGATATTATGGAGATTTAGAAATTGAAAGAAAAATGAATTTGATTAAAATGGATATTTGAATAAAAATTGAGGATGGATAGAAATTGAATAATTTGGATATTGAATTGGAATTAAAAATATGGGAAAAAGAAAATGATAATAGAATTTCTAGAAAGATGGATGATGGAAAAAAATCGAAATATGGATAATGGTTGGAAATATATGGATAGAAAATGATTGGATAATAGAAATATGGATGAGGTAAAAAAAATGGTAGCTAAAAAGAATGTATGAATAATAGGTGAAATGATGATTTTTTTATTTTAAGCCCATAACCAAATTTGAATTCTTCTTGCACAAGCCACTTGATTAGAATGAACACAGCCAACACAGACCCAACTGGATATTTCACAACTTAAGCCAACTGTCATCTGAAAATTGTCTGATTATTTCCCTGATAAACTGAATCCATACTGAGGAAAATAAATCCTCATATGAATCACTGATGAACTGATGAATCGAGCCAGACTTCACACGCAACATTTCTCGATAATCTGATGACTTTTATACATAGTACAACTTGAATCTTCGAACACACACTGTCTAAACCACTGGTACACACAACTGGCAGTCGAAACAAGTTTTTGATAGTTTGACCAAATTAGGTCAAACATTCATCTGAAATCGATTTGTGACTGATCAAACGCATCTGAATGAAGTTACTGTCTTATCTTCGCAAACCTGCAACACAGAGAAGAAGAAGAGGAACACTGCAACATATTTTTTGTATTTTGGTTAGAAGTCAGTAAATATAAACAAATATCAAGAAGTAAAAATAATGGTGATCCCCTGCGAAGCATAGACCCTACATCTGAGCAGAAACTCGAAAGCCAGTGCGATCTTGTTTGTATGCAAAATGCAGAATGAAATGCAAAGAAATCTTAGGGCAAAAATTAGGGTGTTACAACTATATATCCAAATACCTTCAGATGACTCAAGCTAGGCTTGATACCAGACAAACACTCTTCTAGCGTAACTCCTTCTAGCTTCTTCGTCGGACATCTATTTAAAATATACATTGCAGTCGACACAACTTCTACCCATAGTTCTTTGGGTAGTTGCTTGCCATTCAACATAATTCTTACCTTGTTCATGATGGTTCGATTATTCCTTTCTGCAATTCCATTCTGCTGTGGAGTGTCGGGTGGCACCACCTCATGCACAATCCCTTATTTTACACATAATGCATCGAAATATTTCGACACATACTCTCCACCACCATCAGTCCTCAAAATATTGAGCTTTCGACCACTTTGTATTTCAACTATAGATTTAAACTTGGAAAATACATCGATCACTTCACTTTTCTTCTTAATCAAGTAAGTCCACAATTTTCGGCTAAAATCATCTATGAAAGTGACAAAGTATCTATTACCTCCAATCGAATCCACCTGGATAGGACCACATACATCAGAGTATATGACTTCAAGAATTTCCTTTGACCTGCTTCTTGCATCCTTGCTGAAGCTATTCTTGTGTTGTTTCGACTGAACACATTCTTCACACACTTCGTTTGGGATGTCAATTTTTGGCAATCCTGAAACCATATTTCTTCTCTTCAAATCTCTGATGTCTTTGAAATTGAGATGAAAAAGTCTATAGTGCCATAACCATTCATCTTTGTTGGCTGCACTAGCAAGGCACTTATGCTCCATCACATTTAGTTCGATCTTGAAGGTTCTATTATGAGACATTGGAGCCTTCAAGATCAACTTACCACATGCGTCGGCGACTCTCATCACCTTGTCTTCGACCAACACTTTGTAGTTCTTTTTGACCAATTGCCCTATACTTAGAAAATTGCTCTTCATGCCTGGTATGTACAAAACATTGGAAATTACTGACCTCTTTCCATCCTTCCTCTTAATCAAAACATCTCCAATACCTTCAGCTGCTAGAGTATTGTCATTTGCGAATTTCACCGTGTTCTTTATTGAGGGCTTCATGTTGACAAACCAATATTTCCTACCAGTCATGTGTGATGAGCATCCTGAGTCCAAGTACCATTGATCTTGGAATTTCTCTTCATCTCTTGTTATGACCATCAACAACATCTCTTCTTCTTCATGTTTTGCCAGCTTAGCATCAGAATCTTGATTCTTTTGCTTTTCTGGACAACCACTAAAATAGTGACCATACTTCTGACAATTGAAACACTGAATGTGACTCTTGTCTGGCTTTCAACCACCACCTCTTCCTCTACCCGCAACACCACCTCTTTGGTTGCCTTGGTTCTAGGGTTTCTTCTTATTCGACCAATTTGATTCTTGCTGATTTTGACTAGTTGAATTGTTTTAGCCACCTCTGTCTTTGTTGTTGAACAACTTTCCTTTGTCTTTCCTATCTCTTGCTGATTGCGCCTGCAAAGCCACATCACTCTTTGACTTGCCTGCTGCTCTTTCAGCCATTCTTTGTTCATGAGATTCAAGTGTCCCTTGAAGCTCTTCTTTAGTCACCTTCGACAAATCTTTCGATTCTTCTATGGCTACTATCACATGGTCAAACTTTGGAGCCAACAATATCAAAATCTTTGAGACTACTGCTTTCGTCGTCAGCACTTCTCCACATATTTTTACTTGATTCACAAGTTTTATAACTCTTGTGAAGAAATCTGCTATGCTTTCATTTTCTTCCATCTGAAGCAATTCATAAGCCCTTTTGTGAGTTTGTAACCTCATCTCTTTCACATTCTCTGCACCTCCAAACGATTTCTCAAGAATCTTCCATGCTTCTTTTGCAGACTCTACATCACTAACTTTTTCAAAGTTATCCGGATCAACACATTGATGGATTATAAAGAGACATTTATAATCTTTCTTTTTCAATTCTGTGTACACAACCTTTTCCTCTTCCGTTGCATTCTCTGCAAGCGTTGTGTAAACACCCCAAATTTGCCCTCACCCATTCACACCATGGCTTGTGATCATTTCATATGCATAAACACAATCATACCATCTCATATTCCAATTTTGAGTCTTTGCATTGGTTCTAAGTCATCTGCATCTAGGGTTTGTGATCTGAGCAATCCAAGAGCTTCTTGAGCCACTCCAAAAGTCATCAATCACTTCAAAGGGGTCTATGTATATTCAAGTATCATATTATACCCTCTCAAAGTCAAAAATGCCAAAAAAATCACAAGAACTGGGATTGGTATGGAAGCAGAGCCAGACTTGACTGCACAGTTGACCTAAAATTAGGGTTTTGGTTTCAGAGGCCATAACTCCAATTTTTTTGGTCATTCTTGTTTCTATTGGTCTCTATATGGTATAGGGAGTGTGCATATCAATTTTCATGAAGAAATTCCATGGGGAAGTCATCTGATCAAGGGTTGACTTTCTGGACAAGTCAGTGCAAAATCAGGGCATCTGAGGCCCCCAATGACCCAACCAAGGGGTGATCTTCATCATTTTGAGTGTATTTGATCTTTATTTGATCATGGAAGAAGGTTGAAGTTCACAAAATTCAAGAATTACAAGTTTTTGCAAAGTTGACTTTTTAGGGCATGGTTGACTTTTAATGAAATGTCATTTTATGCAACTTTTTCAACCCTTACTTTTTGATCCAAAAATGCTTCAAATGGAAAAACTTTGGTCATGAAAGTTGTAGATTGGATCTTTCCCTCTTCAAAAAGTACAAGAACATGACCTAATTCATTTTGGATCAAAAGTTATGGTGCATCAAAGTTGGCTAAAATCATTGAATTTTAAGTTATGCACCAAATGAGAAATTTGCAAAATCTTGTACCAAAGGCATTTGTGACTTCTAGTTGATATCAAACCAATATGCAAGCATCATACAAGTTCTAAAAATCAGATTTGAACCAAAAGATCACATGTTTCATGGTTTGTAAAGCAAGATATTTTCATGAAGATTCAAAAGCAAGCAAGTTGCAAAACCATCATCACACTTCCATCCACTTGCTGCCTATGATGCTGAACCATTCTAGCCTTTCCCTCACACCATGCTGCGCAGCCCACACCACTTGTACTAGCCTAGAACATGACCCATGCTTCTCTTACACAAGAGTGGACATTTTGCAAAAAGCACCATACCAATCAATAAAGGGCAGGTCACATCATCTGACCAATGAGATTTGTTTATGTGGATCAAATGCTAGCAAAACCACACAAGACACAAGCCAAGAACACACTTGAACTCAGCATCCACAAACACACCCCAACTTGCATTTTTCTTCGAATCCCATCCTACAAGCCACAAGCATTCAAACAAGCTTCATCAACCTCCTCACCATGCCTCACTGAACCCAAAACCAGCAAGACATAAGCCTGAAACCAGCAAGAACATTACTTTCTCATTTTTCACTCTCAAAGCCAAAGCCTTCGAAACTCTTCATACAGGCCACAAACACTTGAACAAACTTCACAAACCTTCTCAAATCATCATCCTGATCACAAAGAACCCCTCACCCTTGCCTGAAACTGCCTGAATCACAAACACCATTCTCACCTGAGCTTGAACAGAACTTGTTCAATCTCCCTAATCAGCCAGCATAAATCTTTTCTAAGCATCAAGGGTTCATCAGGAGCACAAGAGGAGTGGATAGCACAAAGGAAAGCACCCAGAAAGCTGTGAACTGAAAGCTTCAAAACTCAGGTAGCTCAAGAACTTTTTTTCCAGAAATGATTTTTTAAGTTCCTCAGCTGTTCTATATGCCTCCCTGATCATGAATATGTCTTTGGTTTTGAGAATGGTGGAGAGATGGGAGTTTAACATGCTTTTGAAACTTTTTGCCCTAAATTTTGTTTGATTCGATTCAGTCATTTTAGGAATGATAAATTTGTTTTGATTGAGGGTTTTGATTCGTGATTGAGTGGGGATCATTTCTGTTTAATTAGATTTCATTTTAGAAGCGTTTAGAGTGAGATTGGGTTTTGGGGTGATCGGAGAAGACGACCGGAACACTGTTCCGGTCGCCTGAAAGTAATTAAGGGTGTCATTAGGGCATAAGCATTAATTAGCTGAGTTTGAATTTGGTCCGTTCGTTTGCGCGCGTGGTCAGCTCCCGCGTCCTGGGGTTCGAATCTCAGCCATTAGATTGGCTGACTTTTTCTTTTTCCATTTAATTTCAATTTTATTTTCATATTATTTCATTTGTTTTCCATAATTTATTAAAAATAGCAAAATTCATTAAAAAAATCTGAAAATTTTTGTACAAGTCATTATTTAATTTCAGAACACAAAAATATTTTTATTTTCATTTTTAGCATTAAAAAAGTATTTTTAAATATTTAAAAGTTTATTTTTTAATTGATTAATGAAAATTAATTTATTAAAAATACTTTTAGGTATTTAAAAATCACCAAAAAATTCATGGAATGTTTTAAGACATTTAGAAACATTGTCCAACCTTCAAACCAAATTTATTTTTTGATCTTGATGCATTTTGAGAATTTTTCATTGAATTAAAATCATTTTTAAGCATTATTTTGATCCAAACTTCCAAAAATCATTTCTGCCTAACCCTAAAGAGTTGGACCTTGATTCTTTTTGCATTGCATTGTGTTTAGCATGTAGTTTGTAAGATTAAATGGCCATGATTTGATCTTTCATTTTCAATTTGTTTGATAATTTTCTTGTTAACGAACCCTAAAACCCTAGAAAACTTAGAAAAATCATAACTTGAAATTGGTTAGGAGTTGAGACCTCTCCTTTGGGCAGTGGGTTAGTATAGGATTAGGGGTCCTTTGAGTGCATTTTCAATTTTTTGTAATGTTGTTTGCTTCTGATTTTGGTTTTTTGTTTGATGTATTGTTCATAAACCCTAATTTGGGCATTCATATGCATCCACCTTGCATTTACTTGCATAACATGACTTGCCATGACATTCCATGCCTCCATGTGATTCATTTAACATCATAAGACATATTGAAAGCATGTTTGATCATTGCATCTTTCATTTTCCATGTTGTATGCCATAAGCATCTTATAACTTTTCATGTATGTTCATGTGTCTTAACTTGCTTCATTTGCATCCATAAGTTTGTATGATCATCCCCATGTGTTGTTGCATGTTTGTAAGCATCTCATAGCATCATTATCATCCTATATATGTTTCTGGTTTTGGTTTGCATCATACCATTTCATCTCATTTTGCATTGCATTGCATTTTCTTTTCTAACTTTCCAGGTGGTAAGTGACTTTGAGAAGTGAATTTGCCTTCACTTATCATAACTTCTCTTCATCTCTTTTATGCATCCTTGCTGCATTTTTGTATGTGTTTGAGTTTGAGCTTGCTCATTCTTCTTCTTCCCACTTTCTTTCTTCAAGTGACTTGACTTCTTAAATGAAGCAAGTTACTTTGCTTCTCCTGATCCTTTCATCTGCTTCCTGGTGGTTCCTTTGAAGATTTCTCTTGTTAACCTCACAAACCTTAGGAACAACCAAGCATGACAATGATTAGGGTTTTGATTAGTCCCCCCACTTAGTTTTACCTTTGTGTCTCATTGAGTCTTCTCTTCTCATCTCCTAAGCAGGGACTAAACCCTAAAGGCTTTAAGGCTTTGTGATTAAGCTTATGCCTGCATCCTTCTATTAGGATGGAGTGTATAACTTTAATCCTAAGTGTTAAACCCTTAATGTGTTTAACTCCTTTAATCAATTCACATAATAATCACTAAGACATCACACTTGTAACTTGGGCCTTGCATTAGGGTTCTAATTCTTCCTTAATTGGTTAAGAAGGACTAACCCTAGTGTTAATGGACAAGTCCCCCTCAAGTGGTCTTACAAACCCTAAAAATCACTTCATCATCATACCATTAAGTAAAATCCACTTAATAAAGGCTTTGTTCTGTCATGAGTTTAATCCCTAATCATGGATTAAGTTGAGGAGCTTTCCTCAGCTTAAACATTCTCATCTATTATCCTTCTATTAGGATGGTGTAATGAGTCTGTTTAATCCTTGATTATGGCTTAACCTCATTACTTAACACTAAACAAAAACACCAAAAACATTTAAATAATCACAAGTAGGTTAATGATCTTAATCCTTCATCAAAGGTGATTAAGTGTGAGAATCTGACTTCACACTTAAGGTACTCTCATTACCCCTAATCAGAGGGAAGATGTGATGAGTTTACTAACCCATTGGTTTAGGCTTAAGCTCATTAACTTATGACAAACATCCAAAAGCAATAAAAGACTGAAAACTCAAAAAAACAAACAATAATCGTCTCCTTCGGGATTCTTTCCTCATCACCCTCACTCATAAACGAGAACTCGCTTCTTCCGTCTAATGCAAGACAGTTTGCACCTGAGCCAGACAGGTCATACACTTGAGCATAGGCAAGCAAGCAGTTCACAAGTCAATTCATCTTTCAGTCTCTTTGGGTCGAACTACGGTGTTCTGAATTCCTCATTGCACGAGAGGATACGTAGGCATAACTTAACGGTTATCGAACAAAAGTCTCTGTATATCCCCCCCTCTTTCAGCTTCATTCTTTAAGCCTCATGATCTTGAGCATCTTATTCCTGTTCTTACACTGACACTGTACATTTATACACTTCACACTGTTTTTACACTGACACCTGTACATCTTTCCAGCTCTTTTACACACAAATTGCACTGACACTACCCCTTTAAAACACAAATTTTTCAAGCGTGGATCCCGTCGAGTACGGCGGACAATCTGGGTGCTAATACCTTCCCAGGTTGTAACCAACCCCCTTTCTCAGTCTCTCTGGTTCGCAACCGTCTTATCCATTCTTTTCTAGGTCTATGCAGCATTGCCTTTCCTCCGGGATAAAAATGCCTAGCTGGCGACTCTATTCATCTCCAGTGAGTTCACGGCTGTGTGTTCTCATTGTCCCTCTCGCCGACCGTTCGCGTCTGTACCTTTATTTGGGCCAGTCCCATCTATCGGGAGCGACAGCTTGGCGACTCTGCTGGGGACCCTTATACTGCAACCAGGGCTTCTGGTTCTTTTTGTGGGTTTCTCCTAGCGCTTGATTGATTTGTGTTTACGGGAGTGTTATGTGCTTGTTTGTGTTGTATATTTGTATTTATTCTTGCTTTATGTACAGTTGCTTTACTGCTTTCTTTATAGCTTTGCATATATCATACTGTCATACTGTGCTGCTGGCTGGATCTGTTTGTTTGCTTTGGTGGGTGGGTGTTCCATTGAGAGTTAAGGTCCTATACCTGGGACCTGAGTGACACCTAGGCTAGAGTGGTTCATATTCTTTCCCATTCCATCTCGGTCTGGTGCGGGAATATGAAACACGGTTCAGATATGGGTTTCTTCTTGAGAACTCTGTGTTGCAGATTTCCTGCAATGCTAGGGCTATCTGGGAAGCCTGCTAAGTCTGGATGACCTTTAGTATTGACCTTCAGAAATTGAGGTGAATTAGAGGAGGAACTTTTATGGTTATTGTAAACACTGTACCTCCGGGTTAGAAGTGTTTACACTTCTCATAACTGATCCAAGTCTAAGGATCCTTGTTTTAGAACACCACCTGTGAGGGGGTTGGGCTGTTTACAGGTTTGCAGGTACCCTTGGCCTCAGCATACCCTGTTACTTTGATTTGATTAAGAATACTCCATGTTGGAACAGTTCTTGTGATTCTAAAACCCTGGACATGTGGCTCTTTATTTGAGTCCCCCACCTTGGTTACTGGACCTATAGACCTCCATCTGGATTTCTTGAATATACCTGGACTTATATCAGATCACTTGATCAGATCCGGCTCAGTCACAAACCTTTGCATATCATTTGCATACATCCTCATTGCATCATTTTGACATTTGTTTATTTGTTTTTCAGGGTATCCATATTACATTTGGCTTAGTTTTGACCCCATCATCAGTATTGACCTATCTTCATCAGCATCTGCTTCAGCTATCAGCTATCTGCTTCAGTCACCTGCATCAGCCAATCAGTGGCCCTTTTTTAGTATCATCATCAGCACCTGTCTCAACTCATCCTCAACATCATGGCACCTAAAAAGAGTAACATCTCCTACCACTTCTTCCAGCCTGAGCTAGCTGACATCAGGAGGATTCAGACCCTGATCACTCCAGACCATATACCACTGTTCAGGGAACACTATGGAGATATACTTGATGTGGTTATGGATTTGGACCCTTCACAGAGGAGCCTGATTCACACTTGCCTTCAGTTTTATGATCCCCCACTGAGGTGTTTCACTTTTCAGGAATTTCAGCTGGGCCTTTTATTGGAAGAATACTCATCATTGGTTGGTATACCTATCAGGGGAGGAATCCCTTTCAACCCTGAGATGGTCTTTCCTGGTAATGAAGAGGTAGCAAAGGCATTGCATCTGGAACCAGTTCTAATTGGGCAGCATGTGACTACTAAGGCTGGGATCCCTGGCCTGCATCTGGATTTCTTGATCTCTCAAGCTACCCTGAAAGCTTCTTTGGGAGAGTGGAAAGCAGTCTGTGCTTTATTGGCCCTGAGCATATATGGGATCATATTATTTGCAGATGAGCCTCGATTCATTAGCAAGAATGCAATCCACCTTTTCATCCTGAAGAACCCAGTGCCCACTTTATTGGGGGATCTCTACTATTCAGTGCATCCGAGGAATGAAAAGCAGAGGGGAAGATTAGTGAGGTGCTGTGCTCCTTTGTTCCATACTTGGCTTCTCAGGCATTTACCCAAGACAGATGCATTTTTGAATCCTCATCAGCAGAGAAACTGGGCTAGAAGACTCACTGCTCTGACTTCAGCTGATATCAGGTGGTGCACTCAAAGCACAAAGGGCAGGGATATCATCACCAGTTGTGGGCATTTTCCCAATGTGCCCCTGATAGGAGTTAAAGGTAGCATTAATTACAATCCTCTGTTGCTCAAAAGGCAACTGGGCTATGCACTGGTTCACACCCCCAAGGCACAAGACTTGGCTGAGACTCTTTATTGTGAGAACAAGCCTAATCTGGCTATTGTTAGGCAGGCAGCCTGGGCCTGGGAAAATGTTCAAACTAAAGGAGTAACCATTCTGGGGAAGTGCAACAATGTAGCATCAGCACAATACTATGAGTGGTCCCATGCCAGGGCTCAATTCTCTGGAATGCCCTTTACCATGGAGGATATGCCTGGACCATCCTCAGCACCACCCCCTGCCACTATCAGTTTAGAGGAGTTTGAGGGTTTGAAAGAAAGAAATGAGAAGTTGACTCAAGCTTTGCAGAAGACCCTCCGAGAGAGGAGTGATGGTAGGTTGGACATTGAGAGGCTGGAAAAGTTGAGAGTAGAGCATCTGGATAAAATTGAGAAGTCTGAGGATTACATCAAGAAGTCTAGGGCTAGAGAACAAATTCTGAAGAATGCTTGCAAGGAAGCCCAGTTCTAGAAGGCCAGGACAGACTTGTATCTGAAGGAGAGTCAAGCTCGGTGGGTCAGGATCACCGAAGCTCGTACTCTGGAAGATAAGAGGGTCCAAGACAAGATAGAGCAGCTGGAAGCTAGTGCAAAAGAGCAGTAGGAAGCCCTGGCAGCAGCCCAGATGGAGATATCAGAGCTGAAGATCAAAGCTGGAGTGAAGAGGTCAAAGGACCAAAGTCAACACAAGAAGCTAACTGCAGCTGTTACTACCCGGAATCTCCTCATCAGGAATCTCACGGAGCGTCCAGCTGATCCTGTGACCGAAGCACTTCTCAAGGAAGTTCGGGAGGATGAGTTTGGTCTTGGTGTTTGACCATTTGCTTGTTGTTGCTTTTATTCCATGTACTTTTATTTTCTTGTGATGTATTTTGACCCCTCAGAGGGCTTGTATTTGTAAACAAACTATGTACCATTTGCCTTTTGTAATATATGTATCAGTTTGTTCCACCCAAGTTTACTTCAAAAGCAACATCAACAGCATCTTCAAGGGTCTGGAAGGGTCAAAACTGAATGCCAAGCCGGATACCTTGAAAACAAATAAGCATACTGCATTGCATGCTAACCCTTTGTTTGTTTTGTAGGTTTTTGTTTTATTGTTGCTAACTCTGTTGTGATGTTCAGGAACTATTGCTCGACGCCGGGTGTTTCCCCTCAACCGTCCGCACCGATATCCAACCCGTAACAACCTTCCGGGCATACAAATGGATCAGGTACAACAGGACCTTGCAGAGGTCAGAAATCAAATGGCAAACGAAAGATTGGAGATGAGAACTCAGATGACGCAGTTTATGGAAGTAATGAACAACATGGCTCAGAGCCAAGAAAGATTGAGAGCCATGGTGGAAAGGCAGAATCAAGATGATCCACATATAGGGACTGCTGGCACAAGTAACAATGAGAGGGTCCAACCTCATGTCAATCCCCCTGTATTTGGCCCCCACCTTCATCCAGAGGTCAACATTCCTGCAAATGTTCAAGGGACTGCCACTGCAGGCAGGGTACTGCAAGAAGACCCCCAGGAGGATCAGTTCACAGTAATGGGTGCTGGGGAGGAAGCTTATGACAGAAGGCTGGATGAGATAGCTGAGAAGTTAAGATCCTTGGAGTCTCAGAACTCTTTAGGTTTCGATGTTATGGACATGGGCTTGGTAGACGGGGTCAGGATTCCCCATAAGTTTAAGCCCCCTTGTTTTGAAAAGTACAACGGGACTTCATGCCCTCGGACCCACTTACAATCATTTCTGGGGAGGCTGAAGGCCTATACCATGGACGAGAAACTCTGGATGTTTTACTTTGAGGATAGCTTGACAGGAGCTTCAAGGGAATGGTACTCTCATCTGACAAGAGCAACTATCAGGTGTTGGAAGGACCTGGCAGAGGCCTTTATCAGACAATATCAGTACAACTTAGATATGGCACCCAACAGGACCCTCCTAATGGGAATGTCACAGTCATCAAGAGAAAGTTTCCGAGAGTACGCCCAGAGATGGAGGCAATTGGCTGCTGCTGTCCAGCCACCGATGTCAGAGAGGGAGATGGCAGATATGTTTATGAACACCCTTCAGGGAACATATATTGACAGGCTAGCTGCTTTCTCTTCCACTAGCTTTGCAGATGTTGTCATAGCTGGAGAGAGAATTGAGAGCCTGTTAAAGATGGGCAAAATTTCTGACAACGGTGCCAGCTCGTCCAGCAATGCAAGAAAGCCTTTTGCAGGCCCAAGAAGAACTGGTGAGACCAATGCTATCCACACCAGCAGGGGCAGGCCCCAATATGTTCATAGATCCGTGGCAGTAGTCACCATTCCCGCTCCAGCTCATCCACAACCAGCTTATCAACCTCCGCAGCAAAACTATCAGCAACAACCTCAGTACCATCAACAAGCTCAGTATCCTCCGAGAAACTACAACAACACCAACAACAACAATCAGCAAAGGCCATTCCAGCAGAGACCTTCTCAGGCCAATAGGGTGATCGATCCGATCCCTATGCCCTATGCAATGTTACTGCCACAACTCCTGAAACTCAACCTAGTTGAGCTAAGGACGTTGGCACCTCCAGATCCTAATAGCCTACCCAGGAATTATGACTCCAACGCCAGATGTGCTTTTCATTCAAATGCGCCTGGCCACAGTACAGAAAAGTGCAGAGCCTTGCACATGAAGGTACAAGACCTGGTAGACTCTAAAGCTCTGAATTTTGCACCACCACCCAATGTTAACAAGAACCCTATGCCAAACCATGGTGGTCCCAGAATCAATGCTATTGAAGAAGACAAGCCGTCTTATTTAATAACCAGTGTGGGTCAGATTCGGACACCGTTGGTAGAGATTAAAGCTCAACTCCTCGAATGTCAAATGTTCCTAGGATGTGAGCTAGGGTGTGCTTACTGCAATATTTCAGTGAATGGGTGTGATAACTTGAGAGATGGCATAGATGGTCTCATCCAGAGTGGCCAACTTCAAATCACCACATCATTTCCTACAAATCCAACAATTCCATCAGCAACAATTCCAGTATCTCCTACAACTGCAACAACCATTGTTCCCGACAACTCTTCAGCTTCATCAACAAATGTTTCATCTGTCATTTCAACTGACCAGATATCAGCAAACATTCCTTCTACAACTTCAGCACCACTTCATTTTGAATCTCCTACAACAACAACAACACCCATCCTTCCAACAATGTCTCCTACAACATCAGCAACAAACCATGAAGATGTCTCAACAGTTACGATTTATTACGATCCAGAAAATAATTCTGCCTACAACTCACAAAGTGCTACTCTCATCAGAGCACCAGTCACAATATATTATGATCCACAGACTATCACAGTTCCTTCTGCAGCTGCCATCAGCCCAGTCACTGTCACAGTGCCTGGGCCAGTACCTTATGAAAGCAGTAATGCCATCCCCTGGCATTACGACTCTGACCTATACTGCGAAGGACAAAAAATCACTTTTGAATCATCAACCCCTGCACCACAAATAGACAATGTGGGAGGAGGCGGAGGCTTCACTCGAAGCGGACGTCTCTTTGCTCCACAAATTCAAAGACCCACTGCCGAAGCAGAAGCTGCTGCCAAGGCAAAAGGGAAAAGCTTGGTGCAGGAAGAGCAGATTGTTAAAGAAGCTTTGAAAACACCCTTCGATCAAGAGGTTGATGAGTTCATGAGAATCATCAAGAAAAGTCATTACAAAATAGTGGATCAGCTTCACCAGACGCCTTCCAAGATCTCAATCCTATCATTGCTTATGTGCTCCGAGGCCCATCGGAACGCACTACTCAAAGTCTTGCACGCAGCCTACGTGCCTGAAGAGATCACCGTCAATCAGTTGGAAGCTGTGGTTGGAAATGTTTGCTAGTCATGGACTAGGGTTCACCAACACTGATTTGACTACGGAAGGCCGCAACCATAACAAGGCTTTGCACATAACCATGGAATGTAAAGGTGCAGTCCTTTCCCATGTGCTGGTAGACACAGGGTCGTCCCTCAATGTCTTACCTAAAAAAGCCCTCGTGAAGCTAGAATATGACGGATTGGCATTACGACCCAGCAACCTGGTGGTGAGAGCCTTCGATGGTTCTAAGAGATCGGTTATGGGCGAGATTGAGTTGCCTATAACGATTGGCCCACAAACTTTCAAAACGACCTTCTACGTGATGGATATACAGCCTGCCTACAGCTGTCTATTGGGTAGGCCATGGATTCACGCCGCTGGCGCCGTGACCTCTACCCTTCACCAGAAGTTAAAATTCGAGTGGGAGGGTCAAGTCGTTACTATCTGTGGAGAGGAGGATATTTTTGTCAGCCACCTGGCTACTTATAAATACATTGAGATGGATGGGGAGATCCACGAAACAATGAGTCAAGGGTTTGAGGCCTTGAACATAAATGAAACTTCTGCTGTACCTGGAACCTCAATGACATCATATCAACAAGCCCGGAAGGTTGTTGAAGAAGGAAATGCCCAAGGCTGGGGCAAGCTGCTACCGGTGGAGAAGAAAGAGGATAGATTTGGGTTGGGTTACAAACCAACTCAACAAGATCAAGCAGAGGCTGCTAAGGAGCCCAACTTTGTTAGTGGGGGAATGCTCACCCCTGATGCTGTCAACAATTTGGAAGACGAGTATGAAGGCGACCGCAACCTGGAGAGTTGGATCCGTCCAAAGATCCCGGGGAGCAGTATCTCGAACTGGTCTTCCCAGGAAATTATAAGAGTTACTCATGCAGAGTAATTATTATTTCCTGTATTTTTATAGCATGCATCAAAGTCTTGCATTTTGCCCAAGATGACAAGACTCATTTTGTAATCGGGCCATCTGTACTTTTTGTGCAACAAGATTAATCAATGAAATATCAGACATCTTTTGCAAATGAGTCTTTTTCCTTTTCCGTTCACTGTTGTTCCATTTTTTCTTTTTGTACAAAAAATAAATGGCAATGTTTTCAAAATGACAACTTTATTTCACTTTTCTAAACAAGGTTAAAATCAAATCACTAAAATGAACAAAACTGAACCATTGCAGAGTGTGCCTTCCAGACAACACCGACAACAGCACGGCTATGACTTCGTATGACTTTGACAATCCAATCAATCAAGCCGATGAAGGGGTTGAAGAAGAATTTGAGCTTCCTGAAGAGCTAGCCAGGTTGTTAAGACAAGAGGAAAAGGTTATTACTCCTCACCAGGAGGAGGTTGAAACGATCAATCTTGGTACAGATGAAGACGTGAAAGAAGTTAAAATCGGGGCCTGCTTACAAGACTCAGTGAAGAGACAACTGATTGACCTACTTCAAGAGTATGTGGACATGTTCGCTTGGTCTTATCAAGATATGCCCGGGTTGGATACCGACATTGTTGTGCACAAGCTGCCTTTAAGAGAAGAATGCCCGCCGGTTAAACAGAAGCTGCGCCGTACTCGTCCAGACATGGCAATGAAAATCAAGGAGGAGGTACAAAAGCAATGGGACGCCGGGTTACTTGCTGTAACTAGCTATCCACCGTGGGTTGCTAATATAGTACCTGTGCCTAAAAAGGACGGAAAAGTAAGAATGTGTGTTGACTACCGGGATCTGAACAGAGCTAGCCCGAAAGATGACTTCCCATTACCTCACATCGATGTATTGGTGGATAACACAGCTCAGTTCTCGGTATTCTCCTTCATGGACGGATTTTCAGGATACAATCAGATTAAAATATCACCTGAAGACATGGAGAAGGCAACCTTCATCACACCCTGGGGCACGTTCTGCTACAAGGTAATGCCATTTGGGCTCAAGAATGCCGGTGCGACGTATCAACGGGCTATGGTGACATTATTCCACGACATGATCCACAAAGAAATAGAATGTCATGTGGATGACATGATCGCCAAGTCCCTTACTGAAGAAGATCATCTGGTAAATCTGCTGAAGCTGTTCAAGCGTCTGAGTAAGTACCAACTGAAGTTAAACCCCAACAAGTGCACATTCGGGGTGCGATCTGGTAAGTTGCTGGGTTTTATCGTGAGCGAGAAAGGGATTGAAGTTGACCCTGATAAAGTCAAAGCTATTCAAGAGATGCCTGCACCGAAGACAGAGAAAGAAGTTCGAGGTTTCTTAGGTCGATTGAACTACATTTCAAGGTTCATATCTCACCTTACAGCAACATGTGAACCTTTGTTCAAATTGTTAAGAAAAGAACAAACGGTCAGGTGGAACGAAGACTGTCAGAAGACTTTTGACAAGATCAAGGAGTACTTACAAGAACCTCCAATCCTTATGCCTCCAGTTGAAGGAAGACCTCTGATAATGTACTTGACAGTATTAGAAGAGTCAATGGGGTGTGTGCTGGGCCAGCATGACGAGTCTGGTCGAAAATAGTACGCAATATACTACCTAAGCAAAAAGTTTACCGACTGTGAGCAACGTTATTCACTGCTCGAGAAAACTTGCTGTGCTTTAGCGTGGGCTGCTCGCCGACTGAGACAGTATATGCTGACCCACACTACTTTGTTGATCTCAAGGATGGACCCAGTCAAGTACATATTTGAGAAGCCAGCTCTTACCGGACGGGTTGCAAGATGGCAAATGATCCTCACAGAGTATGACATCTAATACACATCTCAGAAAGCCATCAAGGGCAGTGTGTTGTCTGAATACCTTGCTGAGCAACCTATTGATGATTACCAGCCTATGAGATTTGACTTCCCTGATGAAGACATCATGTTCGTAAAAGCAAAAGATCATGAAGAGCCTGTTCACACTGAAGGGCCTGACCCGGAAGAAGAATGGACTATGATGTTTGATGGGGCTGTTAATATGAATGGTCGTGGTGTTGGTGCAGTACTCATTACACCTAAAGGAGTTCACATGCCTTTCTCGACAAAACTCACTTTTAACTGCACTAACAACGAAGCTGAATACGAAGCTTGCATTATGGGTCTTGAGGAAGCCATTGACCTCAGGATCAAGACATTGACTGTATTCGGAGATTCAGCTCTGGTAATCAATCAGACCAACGGCAAATGGTACACCCACCAAGATCATCTGATACCTTACAGGGATTATACAAGGAGGTTATTGACTTTCTTTACAACAGTCAAGCTTGAGTATATCCCTCGGGACGAGAACCAGTTTGCAGACGCTCTTGCCGCCATTTCATCCATGATCAAAGTTCAAGCTGCCAACTTTGTACCTCAGATCTCAGTGTCCAGACTTGACAGACCAGCATATGTGTTCGCAGCAGATGTTGTCAAAGATGATAAGCCTTGGTTCCATGACATTAAGTGCTTCTTGGAAGATCAAACATACCCACCTGGGGCATCTACCAATGATAAGAAGACTTTGAGAAGGCTTGCTGGTAGTTTCTTTCTGAACACCGATGGTTCCCTCTACAAGAGAAACTTTGATATGGTACTCCTCAGATGCGTCGACAAGACAGAAGCAGATTTGTTAATGCATGAAGTGCACGAAGGATCCTTTGGTACCCATGCTGGGGGGCATGCCATGGCTAAAAAGTTGCTAAGATCAGGCTATTACTGGATCACAATGGATGCTGATTGTTGTGCCTACGCCAGAAAATGCCATAAATGCCAGATTTATGCAGATAAGGTGCATGTGCCTCCCAATCCTCTGAATGTGATGTCTTCACCCTGGCCCTTTGCCATGTGGGGCATTGACATGATTGGCAAGATTGAACCGACTGCTTCGAACGGCCACAGATTCATCCTGGTTGCAATTGACTATTTTACCAAGTGGGTTGAAGCAGCTTCCTATGCCAACGTTACAAGACAAGTAGTAGCCAGATTTCTGAAAAGAGATATCATCTGTCGGTATGGAGTGCCCGAGCGAATCATTACTGATAATGGTTCCAACTTAAACAACAAGATGATGGATGAACTGTGTCGGGACTTCAAAATTCAACATCACAATTCTTCTCCTTACAGGCCAAAGATGAACGGCGCTGTTGAGGCGACAAATAAGAATATCAAGAAGATTGTGCAGAAGATGGTAGTCACCTACAAGGACTGGCATGAGATGCTACCGTTTGCCTTGCATGGGTACCGCACGTCAATCAGAACATCCACTGGGGCAACACCGTATCAGCTTGTGTATGGTATGGAAGCAGTCCTACCTGTCGAAGTTGAATTACCCTCTCTCCGGGTACTAATGGATGTTAAACTGAGTGAAGCAGAATGGGTTCGGGCCCGATACGAACAACTGAGTCTGGTCGAAGAGAAAAGGTTGGCTGCCATCTGTCATGGGCAGTTATATCAGAAAAGAATGAAGAGAGCCTTCGATCAGAAAGTCAGGCACCGAGAGTACCAAGTAGGAGATCTTGTGCTGAAGAGAATCCTCCCTCCCCATACAGACCACAGGGGCAAATGGACTCCAAATTATGAGGGACCATTCGTAGTAAAGAAAGTTTTCTCTGGTGGAGCACTGATGCTCAGCACCATGGATGATGAAGATTTCCCGTCCCCTGTGAATTCAGATGCAGTAAAAAAATACTTCGCATGAAAAACGACCCGCTGGATACAAAAACAGAATATAAGTCCAGGAAAAAATAGGGCATCCCGGCGAGTCAAAAACAGAATAAAGGACTCGGGCAAAATAAGGGAAAATAAACAAAAAATGTACACCCGCTGAGTTGAAAAGCCGCATTGGACAGCTCAGGCAAAAATGGGTATCCCGATGGATTGAAAACCCGAAAGGGCGATCCATGCAAAATAAGGGAATAAGCGAACAACTGCATTCTGAATTCGTCTGTATCACTTACAACTTGGTGAGCTTTGAAAGGATTAAGCTTCAATCAGAATTAGCCTCCTTCAGAAAGCAAGACGAAAAGAGCGTCGAAAGTCATACGAGTCATAGCAAGAGAGGAAGCTCCTTAAAGCGTCATCAACATTGCCAGCATTTCGTTTCTCAATTTGTAACAATCTCCTCATTTCAGGGGATTTGTTTCTTTGACTTTATCTCGCCAATTCAGGGCATATGAATTAATAAAATCAGATTTTCAGTCATGTCTCGTCTTGTACATTTTATTTGCAAAAAATGTCTGATGTCTAAAAGAAAAAAACTGATTGCATAAAATACAGGTGTTTATCTTCAAATAAAAATGTGCTTGCAGGAAATATACTTACTCTCAGAAGTGTCTAAACTCCTATGACGGAATCCAGTAAAGGATATCTCGGGATTACTTGTGCGTTTCTCTATCTTTTCAGGATTGCAGGAATCCAGAACGCAACTTGGGGCATGTAAGCTTCATCCCAACAAGCTGACAGATCAACACTCAGTCTTAGCACCCGAAGTGTCTTCTCCCCAGCTGAGTGGCCACTTGTTACTTATCCCCATCAGAGTGTCCAGGCATCATTCCTCCAACAGGGCAATACCAGAAGGCGCCCATATCCCCAGCTGAGTCAAGAACCCTCCTCAACAGAATCTCTAAGGAGGTCTTTCAGTGATCTCTCTTTCTCCCCAGCCGAGTTGCCGTTCCTTCCTCAGCCGAGTACCAAAGTCGGGGAACCATCTCCCCACAGAGCTCCAGCCTCTATCCAAAAGAGCAGCGCATGAAGAACTCACAACAGAGTGAAGAAAACTCCTTCAAACCCCAGCTGGGTCCATCATTACCAGGATAGGTTTATCAACGACCTATATCCCCAAGCAAATGCTTCTCATCAGATCTACCAATGATCTCATCCCCAGCTGGGATGTCCATTTCAACAGATCGATCGAAGATCTTCGTGGCAGCGGGACCCGGATCCCGGTTTGGTATCTTTGCATAATCATAGCATTCGCATCATACTCACCCGCAAAGCGTAGCATTCCGTCTAACACGGAGCATTACGGCAAAAATCAAACATATAGCATATTCATAAGCCATGTTTTGAATCAACACTTGTGAATAATGACAATCCGTCAATACTTCCCCCATATCCCCAGCGGAAGTTCCCCAGCAAAAGCAGTTGCCTCACATTCACAAACACCAGTATACATACTCCCTTTGACACCCGTCCGTGTCATCACTCCCTAGTAAAGTCACCCGAACACTCCGTGCAAACAACAACACTCGTATCACAGATACCTTTTGACACCCATCTTTGTCATAACCCAGCAGAAAGCCAAAGACGTCCTCTTTGCACTCACATATACTTACATATGCTTTGACACCCGTCCGTGTCATATCCCCAGCGCAGTCGCTTACATTTTGTATACCAAATATTTGTTCATACTACACTCATATATGCTCCCTTTGACACTCGTCAGTGTCACTCTCCCCAGCAGTTAAACACTCATCTATACACCACTCACTCTTATACAGATACTCGTCCGTATCTTGTATATACCACTTATATATCCCCAAAGATTCAACACTAGTCCTTGTTCTTTGTTAACCAGTTGGTACTCGTCCGTACCATCATCTCAGAGCATGCGTCGAGAGTTTGTTTCTACATGATACTCGTCCGTATCATAGTCTTAAGGATGCTCGTCCGCATCTTTAATCCATACACTGTGTCAAACACTTTTGTCTTTTTGAATATAGATACTCGTCTGTATCTACTATTCCCCAGAAGAGTCCTCTCAGATTCAACGCTTGTCCGTGTTCCTTGTTAACCAGTTGATACTCGTCCGTATCATCATCTCTGAACACGTGTCAGTATTTGTTTCTACTCGATACTCGTCCGTATCGTAGCCTTAAGGATGCTCGTCCGCATCTTTAATCTATACACAAACATCTAAACACTTATACCTTTTGCTTCTTGGATGTAAACACTCGTCCGTGTTTACTATTCCCCAGTAGATTGCCAACAAAGCAAATTTTCCTCTTTTTATCTGACATTCGTCCTGTGTCATGATAAACCCTGAGAGCAGCCGTACCCTGCTAGGTGGTCGTCCTCCACCTCTTGATGGTCGTCCTCCGTCATGCTCACCCGATGGCCGTCCCCATCGTTGATATTTAGCAGCCGTCCCCTGCTAGGTGGTCGTCCTCCACCTTTTGATGATCGTCCTTCATCATTTTATCCAATGGCCGTCCCCATTGTTGATTTTGGTTATCTGGCATTCGTCCTATGTCATGATAAACCTTGAGAGCAGCCGTCCCCTGCTAGGTGGTCGTCCTCCACCTCTTGATGGTCGTCCTCCATCATGCTCATCCGATGGCCGTCCCCATCGTTGACCTTTTATCCGGCATTCGTCCCATGTCGTGATATTTTCGGCAGCCTTACCCTGCCAGGTGGTCGTCCTCCACCTTAGATGATCGTCCCTCATCTTATCCCCAACAGAGCAGCCGTCCCCTGCTAGGTGATCGTCCTTCACCTTTGATGACCGTACCTCATCATCTGTTTATTTCATTTATTCTTTAACCCGATGGCCGTCCCCGTCGTGGTCCCTTTTCTTTTAGTCCGATGGCCGTCCCCATCGTTGGTTACTTTACTTTATGAACTTGATGGCCGTCCCCGTCATGTTTCATTAATCCCCAGAGAATCTTGCAGCTGTATCTTGATGGCCGTCCCCATCATAATTTTTATATCCCCAGCATGTCGGCCGTCCCCGTCATTGCTTTATTTTCCGCACTTTTCCCAGCATGTCGGCCGTCCCCGTCATTGCCCTTTACCCAGCAGTCGTCCTCTGCTCGACGGTCGTCCTCCGTCGCCCACACTTTACAATATACTTTATTTTCCTTTACAATCTATATCCCTTTTCTTCTTCATTCTGTGAGTGCAAATTTTGGACTGTCTTTGGTATTCAACCACAAGTTATCTTGTTTGCCTGTTAAGCCGTTGCTTACATCCTGCACAGCTAACTCATGTTTGAATAGGGGCAGTTGTAAACACCCCAAATTTGCCCTCACCCATTCACACCATGGCTTGTGATCATTTCATATGCATAAACACAATCATACCATCTCATATTCCAATTTTGAGTCTTTGCATTGGTTCTAAGTCATCTGCATCTAGGGTTTGTGATCTGAGCAATCCAAGAGCTTCTTGAGCCACTCCAAAAGTAATCAATCACTTCAAAGGGGTCTATGTATATTCAAGTATCATATTATACCCTCTCAAAGTCAAAAATGCCAAAAAAATCACAAGAACTGGGATTGGTATGGAAGCAGAGCCAGGCTTGACTGCACAGTTGACCTAAAATTAGGGTTTTGGTTTCAGAGGCCATAACTCCAATTTTTTTGGTCATTCTTGTTTCTATTGGTCTCTATATGGTATAGGGAGTGTTCATATCAATTTTCATGAAGAAATTCCATGGGGAAGTCATCTGATCAAGGGTTGACTTTCTGGACAAGTCAGTGCAAAATCAGGGCATCTGAGGCCCCCAATGACCCAACCAAGGGGTGATCTTCTTCATTTTGAGTGTATTTGATCTTTATTTGATCATGGAAGAAGGTTGAAGTTCACAAAATTCAAGAATTACAAGTTTTTGCAAAGTTGACTTTTTAGGGCATGGTTGACTTTTAATGAAATGTCATTTTATGCAACTTTTTCAACCCTTACTTTTTGATCCAAAAATGCTTCAAATGGAAAAACTTTGGTCATGAAAGTTGTAGATTGGATCTTTCCCTCTTCAAAAAGTACAAGAACATGACCTAATTCATTTTGGATCAAAAGTTATGGTGCATCAAAGTTGGCTAAAATCATTGAATTTTAAGTTATGCACCAAATGAGAAATTTGCAAAATCTTGTACCAAAGGCATTTGTGACTTCTAGTTGATATCAAACCAATATGCAAGCATCATACAAGTTCTAAAAATCAGATTTGAACCAAAAGATCACATGTTTCATGGTTTGTAAAGCAAGATATTTTCATGAAGATTCAAAAGCAAGCAAGTTGCAAAACCATCATCACACTTCCATCCACTTGCTGCCTATGATGCTGAACCATTCTAGCCTTTCCCTCACACCATGCTGCGCAGCCCACACCACTTGTACTAGCCTAGAACATGACCCATGCTTCTCTTACACAAGAGTGGACATTTTGCAAAAAGCACCATACCAATCAATAAAGGGCAGGTCACATCATCTGACCAATGAGATTTGTTTATGTGGATCAAATGCTAGCAAAACCACACAAGACACAAGCCAAGAACACACTTGAACTCAGCATCCACAAACACACCCCAACTTGCATTTTTCTTCGAATCCCATCCTACAAGCCACAAGCATTCAAACAAGCTTCATCAACCTCCTCACCATGCCTCACTGAACCCAAAACCAGCAAGACATAAGCCTGAAACCAGCAAGAACATTACTTTCTCATTTTTCACTCTCAAAGCCAAAGCCTTCGAAACTCTTCATACAGGCCACAAACACTTGAACAAACTTCACAAACCTTCTCAAATCATCATCCTGATCACAAAGAACCCCTCACCCTTGCCTGAAACTGCCTGAATCACAAACACCATTCTCACCTGAGCTTGAACAGAACTTGTTCAATCTCCCTAATCAGCCAGCATAAATCTTTTCTAAGCATCAAGGGTTCATCAGGAGCACAAGAGGAGTGGATAGCACAAAGGAAAGCACCCAGAAAGCTGTGAACTGAAAGCTTCAAAACTCAGGTAGCTCAAGAACTTTTTTTCCAGAAATGATTTTTTAAGTTCCTCAGCTGTTCTATATGCCTCCCTGATCATGAATATGTCTTTGGTTTTGAGAATGGTGGAGAGATGAGAGTTTAACATGCTTCTGAAACTTTTTGCCCTAAATTTTGTTTGATTCGATTCAGTCATTTTAGGAATGATAAATTTGTTTTGATTGAGGGTTTTGATTCGTGATTGAGTGGGGATCATTTCTGTTTAATTAGATTTCATTTTAGAAGCGTTTAGAGTGAGATTGGGTTTTGGGGTGATCGGAGAAGACGACCGGAACACTGTTCCGGTCGCCTGAAAGTAATTAAGGGTGTCATTAGGGCATAAGCATTAATTAGCTGAGTTTGAATTTGGTCCGTTCGTTTGCGCGCGTGGTCAGCTCCCGCGTCCTGGGGTTCGAATCTCAGCCATTAGATTGGCTGACTTTTTCTTTTTCCATTTAATTTCAATTTTATTTACATATTATTTCATTTGTTTTCCATAATTTATTAAAAATAGCAAAATTCATTAAAAAAATCTGAAAATTTTTGTACAAGTCATTATTTAATTTCAGAACACAAAAATATTTTTATTTTCATTTTTAGCATTAAAAAAGTATTTTTAAATATTTAAAAGTTTATTTTTTAATTGATTAATGAAAATTAATTTATTAAAAATACTTTTAGGTATTTAAAAATCACCAAAAAATTCATGGAATGTTTTAAGACATTTAGAAACATTGTCCAACCTTCAAACCAAATTTATTTTTTGATCTTGATGCATTTTGAGAATTTTTCATTGAATTAAAATCATTTTTAAGCATTATTTTGATCCAAACTTCCAAAAATCATTTCTGCCTAACCCTAAAGAGTTGGACCTTGATTCTTTTTGCATTGCATTGTGTTTAGCATGTAGTTTGTAAGATTAAATGGCCATGATTTGATCTTTCATTTTCAATTTGTTTGATAATTTTCTTGTTAACGAACCCTAAAACCCTAGAAAACTTAGAAAAATCATAACTTGAAATTGGTTAGGAGTTGAGACCTCTCCTTTGGGCAGTGGGTTAGTATAGGATTAGGGGTCCTTTGAGTGCATTTTCAATTTTTTGTAATGTTGTTTGCTTCTGATTTTGGTTTTTTGTTTGATGTATTGTTCATAAACCCTAATTTGGGCATTCATATGCATCCACCTTGCATTTACTTGCATAACATGACTTGCCATGACATTCCATGCCTCCATGTGATTCATTTAACATCATAAGACATATTGAAAGCATGTTTGATCATTGCATCTTTCATTTGCCATGTTGTATGCCATAAGCATCTTATAACTTTTCATGTATGTTCATGTGTCTTAACTTGCTTCATTTGCATCCATAAGTTTGTATGATCATCCCCATGTGTTGTTGCATGTTTGTAAGCATCTCATAGCATCATTATCATCCTATATATGTTTCTGGTTTTGGTTTGCATCATACCATTTCATCTCATTTTGCATTGCATTGCATTTTCTTTTCTAACTTTCCAGGTGGTAAGTGACTTTGAGAAGTGAATTTGCCTTCACTTATCATAACTTCTCTTCATCTCTTTTATGCATCCTTGCTGCATTTTTGTATGTGTTTGAGTTTGAGCTTGCTCATTCTTCTTCTTCCCACTTTCTTTCTTCAAGTGACTTGACTTCTTAAATGAAGCAAGTTACTTTGCTTCTCCTGATCCTTTCATCTGCTTCCTGGTGGTTCCTTTGAAGATTTCTCTTGTTAACCTCACAAACCTTAGGAACAACCAAGCATGACAATGATTAGGGTTTTGATTAGTCCCCCCACTTAGTTTTACCTTTGTGTCTCATTGAGTCTTCTCTTCTCATCTCCTAAGCAGGGACTAAACCCTAAAGGCTTTAAGGCTTTGTGATTAAGCTTATGCCTGCATCCTTCTATTAGGATGGAGTGTATAACTTTAATCCTAAGTGTTAAACCCTTAATGTGTTTAACTCCTTTAATCAATTCACATAATAATCACTAAGACATCACACTTGTAACTTGGGCCTTGCATTAGGGTTCTAATTCTTCCTTAATTGGTTAAGAAGGACTAACCCTAGTGTTAATGGACAAGTCCCCCTCAAGTGGTCTTACAAACCCTAAAAATCACTTCATCATCATACCATTAAGTAAAATCCACTTAATAAAGGCTTTGTTCTGTCATGAGTTTAATCCCTAATCATGGATTAAGTTGAGGAGCTTTCCTCAGCTTAAACATTCTCATCTATTATCCTTCTATTAGGATGGTGTAATGAGTCTGTTTAATCCTTGATTATGGCTTAACCTCATTACTTAACACTAAACAAAAACACCAAAAACATTTAAATAATCACAAGTAGGTTAATAATCTTAATCCTTCATCAAAGGTGATTAAGTGTGAGAATCTGACTTCACACTTAAGGTACTCTCATTACCCCTAATCAGAGGGAAGATGTGATGAGTTTACTAACCCATTGGTTTAGGCTTAAGCTCATTAACTTATGACAAACATCCAAAAGCAATAAAAGACTGAAAACTCAAAAAAACAAACAATAATCGTCTCCTTCGGGATTCTTTCCTCATCACCCTCACTCATAAACGAGAACTCGCTTCTTCCGTCTAATGCAAGACAGTTTGCACCTGAGCCAGACAGGTCATACACTTGAGCATAGGCAAGCAAGCAGTTCACAAGTCAATTCATCTTTCAGTCTCTTTGGGTCGAACTACGGTGTTCTGACTTCCTCATTGCACGAGAGGATACGTAGGCATAACTTAACGGTTATCGAACAAAAGTCTCTGTATATCCCCCCCTCTTTCAGCTTCATTCTTTAAGCCTCATGATCTTGAGCATCTTATTCCTGTTCTTACACTGACACTGTACATTTATACACTTCACACTGTTTTTACACTGACACCTGTACATCTTTCTAGCTCTTTTACACACAAATTGCACTGACACTACCCCTTTAAAACACAAATTTTTCAAGCGTGGATCCCGTCGAGTACGGCGGACAATCTGGGTGCTAATACCTTCCCAGGTTGTAACCAACCCCCTTTCTCAGTCTCTCTGGTTCGCAACCGTCTTATCCATTCTTTTCTAGGTCTATGCAGCATTGCCTTTCCTCCGGGATAAAAATGCCTAGCTGGCGACTCTATTCATCTCCAGTGAGTTCACGGCTGTGTGTTCTCATTGTCCCTCTCGCCGACCGTTCGCGTCTGTACCTTTATTTGGGCCAGTCCCATCTATCGGGAGCGACAGCTTGGCGACTCTGCTGGGGACCCTTATACTGCAACCAGGGCTTCTGGTTCTTTTTGTGGGTTTCTCCTAGCGCTTGATTGATTTGTGTTTACGGGAGTGTTATGTGCTTGTTTGTGTTGTATATTTGTATTTATTCTTGCTTTATGTACAGTTGCTTTACTGCTTTCTTTATAGCTTTGCATATATCATACTGTCATACTGTGCTGCTGGCTGGATCTGTTTGTTTACTTTGGTGGGTGGGTGTTCCATTGAGAGTTAAGGTCCTATACCTGGGACCTGAGTGACACCTAGGCTAGAGTGGTTCATATTCTTTCCCATTCCATCTCGGTCTGGTGCGGGAATATGAAACACGGTTCATATATGGGTTTCTTCTTGAGAACTATGTGTTGCAGATTTCCTGCAATGCTAGGGCTATCTGGGAAGCCTGCTAAGTCTGGATGACCTTTAGTATTGACCTTCAGAAATTGAGGTGAATTAGAGGAGGAACTTTTATGGTTATTGTAAACACTGTACCTCCGGGTTAGAAGTGTTTACACTTCTCATAACTGATCCAAGTCTAAGGATCCTTGTTTTAGAACACCACCTGTGAGGGGGTTGGGCTGTTTACAGGTTTGCAGGTACCCTTGGCCTCAGCATACCCTGTTACTTTGATTTGATTAAGAATACTCCATGTTGGAACAGTTCTTGTGATTCTAAAACCCTGGACATGTGGCTCTTTATTTGAGTCCCCCACCTTGGTTACTGGACCTATAGACCTCCATCTGGATTTCTTGAATATACCTGGACTTATATCAGATCACTTGATCAGATCCGGCTCAGTCACAAACCTTTGCATATCATTTGCATACATCCTCATTGCATCATTTTGACATTTGTTTATTTGTTTTTCAGGGTATCCATATTACATTTGGCTTAGTTTTGACCCCATCATCAGTATTGACCTATCTTCATCAGCATCTGCTTCAGCTATCAGCTATCTGCTTCAGTCACCTGCATCAGCCAATCAGTGGCCCTTTTTTAGTATCATCATCAGCACCTGTCTCAACTCATCCTCAACATCATGGCACCTAAAAAGAGTAACATCTCCTACCACTTCTTCCAGCCTGAGCTAGCTGACATCAGGAGGATTCAGACCCTGATCACTCCAGACCATATACCACTGTTCAGGGAACACTATGGAGATATACTTGATGTGGTTATGGATTTGGACCCTTCACAGAGGAGCCTGATTCACACTTGCCTTCAGTTTTATGATCCCCCACTGAGGTGTTTCACTTTTCAGGACTTTCAGCTGGGCCTTTTATTGGAAGAATACTCATCATTGGTTGGTATACCTATCAGGGGAGGAATCCCTTTCAACCCTGAGATGGTCTTTCCTGGTAATGAAGAGGTAGCAAAGGCATTGCATCTGGAACCAGTTCTAATTGGGCAGCATGTGACTACTAAGGCTGGGATCCCTGGCCTGCATCTGGATTTCTTGATCTCTCAAGCTACCCTGAAAGCTTCTTTGGGAGAGTGGAAAGCAGTCTGTGCTTTATTGGCCCTGAGCATATATGGGATCATATTATTTGCAGATGAGCCTCGATTCATTAGCAAGAATGCAATCCACCTTTTCATCCTGAAGAACCCAGTGCCCACTTTATTGGGGGATCTCTACTATTCAGTGCATCCGAGGAATGAAAAGCAGAGGGGAAGATTAGTGAGGTGCTGTGCTCCTTTGTTCCATACTTGGCTTCTCAGGCATTTACCCAAGACAGATGCATTTTTGAATCCTCATCAGCAGAGAAACTGGGCTAGAAGACTCACTGCTCTGACTTCAGCTGATATCAGGTGGTGCACTCAAAGCACAAAGGGCAGGGATATCATCACCAGTTGTGGGCATTTTCCCAATGTGCCCCTGATAGGAGTTAAAGGTAGCATTAATTACAATCCTCTGTTGCTCAAAAGGCAACTGGGCTATGCACTGGTTCACACCCCCAAGGCACAAGACTTGGCTGAGACTCTTTATTGTGAGAACAAGCCTAATCTGGCTATTGTTAGGCAGGCAGCCTGGGCCTGGGAAAATGTTCAAACTAAAGGAGTAACCATTCTGGGGAAGTGCAACAATGTAGCATCAGCACAATACTATGAGTGGTCCCATGCCAGGGCTCAATTCTCTGGAATGCCCTTTACCATGGAGGATATGCCTGGACCATCCTCAGCACCACCCCCTGCCACTATCAGTTTAGAGGAGTTTGAGGGTTTGAAAGAAAGAAATGAGAAGTTGACTCAAGCTTTGCAGAAGACCCTCCGAGAGAGGAGTGATGGTAGGTTGGACATTGAGAGGCTGGAAAAGTTGAGAGTAGAGCATCTGGCTAAAATTGAGAAGTCTGAGGATTACATCAAGAAGTCTAGGGCTAGAGAACAAATTCTGAAGAATGCTTGCAAGGAAGCCCAGTTCTAGAAGGCCAGGACAGACTTGTATCTGAAGGAGAGTCAAGCTCGGTGGGTCAGGATCACCGAAGCTCGTACTCTGGAAGATAAGAGGGTCCAAGACAAGATAGAGCAGCTGGAAGCTAGTGCAAAAGAGCAGTAGGAAGCCCTGGCAGCAGCCCAGAGGGAGATATCAGAGCTGAAGATCAAAGCTGGAGTGAAGAGGTCAAAGGACCAAAGTCAACACAAGAAGCTAACTGCAGCTGTTACTACCCGGAATCTCCTCATCAGGAATCTCACGGAGCGTCCAGCTGATCCTGTGACCGAAGCACTTCTCAAGGAAGTTCGGGAGGATGAGTTTGGTCTTGGTGTTTGACCATTTGCTTGTTGTTGCTTTTATTCCATGTACTTTTATTTTCTTGTGATGTATTTTGACCCCTCAGAGGGCTTGTATTTGTAAACAAACTATGTACCATTTGCCTTTTGTAATATATGTATCAGTTTGTTCCACCCAAGTTTACTTCAAAAGCAACATCAACAGCATCTTCAAGGGTTTGGAAGGGTCAAAACTGAATGCCAAGCCGGATACCTTGAAAACAAATAAGCATACTGCATTGCATGCTAACCCTTTGTTTGTTTTGTAGGTTTTTGTTTTATTGTTGCTAACTCTGTTGTGATGTTCAGGAACTATTGCTCGACGCCGGGTGTTTCCCCTCAACCGTCCGCACCGATATCCAACCCGTAACAACCTTCCGGGCATACAAATGGATCAGGTACAACAGGACCTTGCAGAGGTCAGAAATCAAATGGCAAACGAAAGATTGGAGATGAGAACTCAGATGACGCAGTTTATGGAAGTAATGAACAACATGGCTCAGAGCCAAGAAAGATTGAGAGCCATGGTGGAAAGGCAGAATCAAGATGATCCACATATAGGGACTGCTGGCACAAGTAACAATGAGAGGGTCCAACCTCATGTCAATCCCCCTGTATTTGGCCCCCACCTTCATCCAGAGGTCAACATTCTTGCAAATGTTCAAGGGACTGCCACTGCAGGCAGGGTACTGCAAGAAGACCCCCAGGAGGATCAGTTCACAGTAATGGGTGCTGGGGAGGAAGCTTATGACAGAAGGCTGGATGAGATAGCTGAGAAGTTAAGATCCTTGGAGTCTCAGAACTCTTTAGGTTTCGATGTTATGGACATGGGCTTGGTAGACGAGGTCAGGATTCCCCATAAGTTTAAGCCCCCTTGTTTTGAAAAGTACAACGGGACTTCATGCCCTCGGACCCACTTACAATCATTTCTGGGGAGGCTGAAGGCCTATACCATGGACGAGAAACTCTGGATGTTTTACTTTGAGGATAGCTTGACAGGAGCTTCAAGGGAATGGTACTCTCATCTGACAAGAGCAACTATCAGGTGTTGGAAGGACCTGGCAGAGGCCTTTATCAGACAATATCAGTACAACTTAGATATGGCACCCAACAGGACCCTCCTAATGGGAATGTCACAGTCATCAAGAGAAAGTTTCCGAGAGTACGCCCAGAGATGGAGGCAATTGGCTGCTGCTGTCCAGCCACCGATGTCAGAGAGGGAGATGGCAGATATGTTTATGAACACCCTTCAGGGAACATATATTGACAGGCTAGCTGCTTTCTCTTCCACTAGCTTTGCAGATGTTGTCATAGCTGGAGAGAGAATTGAGAGCCTGTTAAAGATGGGCAAAATTTCTGACAACGGTGCCAGCTCGTCCAGCAATGCAAGAAAGCCTTTTGCAGGCCCAAGAAGAACTGGTGAGACCAATGCTATCCACACCAGCAGGGGCAGGCCCCAATATGTTCATAGATCCGTGGCAGTAGTCACCATTCCCGCTCCAGCTCATCCACAACCAGCTTATCAACCTCCGCAGCAAAACTATCAGCAACAACCTCAGTACCATCAACAATCTCAGTATCCTCCGAGAAACTACAACAACACCAACAACAACAATCAGCAAAGGCCATTCCAGCAGAGACCTTCTCAGGCCAATAGGGTGATCGATCCGATCCCTATGCCCTATGCAATGTTACTGCCACAACTCCTGAAACTCAACCTAGTTGAGCTAAGGACGTTGGCACCTCCAGATCCTAATAGCCTACCCAGGAATTATGACTCCAACGCCAGATGTGCTTTTCATTCAAATGCGCCTG
Organism: Lathyrus aphaca; assembly: GCA_963966055.1. Classification (NCBI taxonomy): domain Eukaryota; kingdom Viridiplantae; phylum Streptophyta; class Magnoliopsida; order Fabales; family Fabaceae; genus Lathyrus; species Lathyrus aphaca. The sequence continues at coordinate 275,766,222 of OZ014520.1, read as the reverse complement.
GCCACAGTACAGAAAAGTGCAGAGCCTTGCACATGAAGGTACAAGACCTGGTAGACTCTAAAGCTCTGAATTTTGCACCACCACCCAATGTTAACAAGAACCCTATGCCAAACCATGGTGGTCCCAGAATCAATGCTATTGAAGAAGACAAGCCGTCTTATTTAATAACCAGTGTGGGTCAGATTCGGACACCGTTGGTAGAGATTAAAGCTCAACTCCTCGAATGTCAAATGTTCCTAGGATGTGAGCTAGGGTGTGCTTACTGCAATATTTCAGTGAATGGGTGTGATAACTTGAGAGATGGCATAGATGGTCTCATCCAGAGTGGCCAACTTCAAATCACCACATCATTTCCTACAAATCCAACAATTCCATCAGCAACAATTCCAGTATCTCCTACAACTGCAACAACCATTGTTCCCGACAACTCTTCAGCTTCATCAACAAATGTTTCATCTGTCATTTCAACTGACCAGATATCAGCAAACATTCCTTCTACAACTTCAGCACCACTTCATTTTGAATCTCCTACAACAACAACACCCATCCTTCCAACAATGTCTCCTACAACATCAGCAACAAACCATGAAGATGTCTCAACAGTTACGATTTATTACGATCCAGAAAATAATTCTGCCTACAACTCACAAAGTGCTACTCTCATCAGAGCACCAGTCACAATATATTATGATCCACAGACTATCACAGTTCCTTCTGCAGCTGCCATCAGCCCAGTCACTGTCACAGTGCCTGGGCCAGTACCTTATGAAAGCAGTAATGCCATCCCCTGGCATTACGACTCTGACCTATACTGCGAAGGACAAAAAATCACTTTTGAATCATCAACCCCTGCACCACAAATAGACAATGTGGGAGGAGGCGGAGGCTTCACTCGAAGCGGACGTCTCTTTGCTCCACAAATTCAAAGACCCACTGCCGAAGCAGAAGCTGCTGCCAAGGCAAAAGGGAAAAGCTTGGTGCAGGAAGAGCAGATTGTTAAAGAAGCTTTGAAAACACCCTTCGATCAAGAGGTTGATGAGTTCATGAGAATCATCAAGAAAAGTGATTACAAAATAGTGGATCAGCTTCACCAGACGCCTTCCAAGATCTCAATCCTATCATTGCTTATGTGCTCCGAGGCCCATCGGAACGCACTACTCAAAGTCTTGCACGCAGCCTACGTGCCTGAAGAGATCACCGTCAATCAGTTGGAAGCTGTGGTTGGAAATGTTTGCTAGTCATGGACTAGGGTTCACCAACACTGATTTGACTACGGAAGGCCGCAACCATAACAAGGCTTTGCACATAACCATGGAATGTAAAGGTGCAGTCCTTTCCCATGTGCTGGTAGACACAGGGTCGTCCCTCAATGTCTTACCTAAAAAAGCCCTCGTGAAGCTAGAATATGACGGATTGGCATTACGACCCAGCAACCTGGTGGTGAGAGCCTTCGATGGTTCTAAGAGATCGGTTATGGGCGAGATTGAGTTGCCTATAACGATTGGCCCACAAACTTTCAAAACGACCTTCTACGTGATGGATATACAGCCTGCCTACAGCTATCTATTGGGTAGGCCATGGATTCACGCCGCTGGCGCCGTGACCTCTACCCTTCACCAGAAGTTAAAATTCGAGTGGGAGGGTCAAGTCGTTACTATCTGTGGAGAGGAGGATATTTTTGTCAGCCACCTGGCTACTTATAAATACATTGAGATGGATGGGGAGATCCACGAAACAATGAGTCAAGGGTTTAAGGCCTTGAACATAAATGAAACTTCTGCTGTACCTGGAACCTCAATGACATCATATCAACAAGCCCGGAAGGTTGTTGAAGAAGGAAATGCCCAAGGCTGGGGCAAGCTGCTACCGGTGGAGAAGAAAGAGGATAGATTTGGGTTGGGTTACAAACCAACTCAAAAAGATCAAGCAGAGGCTGCTAAGGAGCCCAACTTTGTTAGTGGGGGAATGCTCACCCCTGATGCTGTCAACAATTTGGAAGACGAGTATGAAGGCGACCGCAACCTGGAGAGTTGGATCCGTCCAAAGATCCCGGGGAGGAGTATCTCGAACTGGTCTTCCCAGGAAATTATAAGAGTTACTCATGCAGAGTAATTATTATTTCCTGTATTTTTATAGCATGCATCAAAGTCTTGCATTTTGCCCAAGATGACAAGACTCATTTTGTAATCGGGCCATCTGTACTTTTTGTGCAACAAGATTAATCAATGAAATATCAGACATCTTTTGCAAATGAGTCTTTTTCCTTTTCCGTTCACTGTTGTTCCATTTTTTCTTTTTGTACAAAAAATAAATGGCAATGTTTTCAAAATGACAACTTTATTTCACTTTTCTAAACAAGGTTAAAATCAAATCACTAAAATGAACAAAACTGAACCATTGCAGAGTGTGCCTTCCAGACAACACCGACAACAGCACGGCTATGACTTCGTATGACTTTGACAATCCAATCAATCAAGCCGATGAAGGGGTTGAAGAAGAATTTGAGCTTCCTGAAGAGCTAGCCAGGTTGTTAAGACAAGAGGAAAAGGTTATTACTCCTCACCAGGAGGAGGTTGAAACGATCAATCTTGGTACAGATGAAGACGTGAAAGAAGTTAAAATCGGGGCCTGCTTACAAGACTCAGTGAAGAGACAACTGATTGACCTACTTCAAGAGTATGTGGACGTGTTCGCTTGGTCTTATCAAGATATGCCCGGGTTGGATACCGACATTGTTGTGCACAAGCTGCCTTTAAGAGAAGAATGCCCGCCGGTTAAACAGAAGCTGCGCCGTACTCGTCCAGACATGGCAATGAAAATCAAGGAGGAGGTACAAAAGCAATGGGACGCCGGGTTACTTGCTGTAACTAGCTATCCACCGTGGGTTGCTAATATAGTACCTGTGCCTAAAAAGGACGGCAAAGTAAGAATGTGTGTTGACTACCGGGATCTGAACAGAGCTAGCCCGAAAGATGACTTCCCATTACCTCACATCGATGTATTGGTGGATAACACAGCTCAGTTCTCGGTATTCTCCTTCATGGACGGATTTTCAGGATACAATCAGATTAAAATATCACCTGAAGACATGGAGAAGACAACCTTCATCACACCCTGGGGCACGTTCTGCTACAAGGTAATGCCATTTGGGCTCAAGAATGCCGGTGCGACGTATCAACGGGCTATGGTGACATTATTCCACGACATGATCCACAAAGAAATAGAATGTCATGTGGATGACATGATCGCCAAGTCCCTTACTGAAGAAGATCATCTGGTAAATCTGCTGAAGCTGTTCAAGCGTCTGAGAAAGTACCAACTGAAGTTAAACCCCAACAAGTGCACATTCGGGGTGCGATCTGGTAAGTTGCTGGGTTTTATCGTGAGCGAGAAAGGGATTGAAGTTGACCCTGATAAAGTCAAAGCTATTCAAGAGATGCCTGCACCGAAGACAGAGAAAGAAGTTCGAGGTTTCTTAGGTCGATTGAACTACATTTCAAGGTTCATATCTCACCTTACAGCAACATGTGAACCTTTGTTCAAATTGTTAAGAAAAGAACAAACGGTCAGGTGGAACGAAGACTGTCAGAAGGCTTTTGACAAGATCAAGGAGTACTTACAAGAACCTCCAATCCTTATGCCTCCAGTTGAAGGAAGACCTCTGATAATGTACTTGACAGTATTAGAAGAGTCAATGGGGTGTATGCTGGGCCAGCATGACGAGTCTGGTCGAAAATAGTACGCAATATACTACCTAAGCAAAAAGTTTACCGACTGTGAGCAACGTTATTCACTGCTCGAGAAAACTTGCTGTGCTTTAGCGTGGGCTGCTCGCCGACTGAGACAGTATATGCTGACCCACACTACTTTGTTGATCTCAAGGATGGACCCAGTCAAGTACATATTTGAGAAGCCAGCTCTTACCGGACGGGTTGCAAGATGGCAAATGATCCTCACAGAGTATGACATCTAATACACATCTCAGAAAGCCATCAAGGGCAGTGTGTTGTCTGAATACCTTGCTGAGCAACCTATTGATGATTACCAGCCTATGAGATTTGACTTCCCTGATGAAGACATCATGTTCGTAAAAGCAAAAGATCATGAAGAGCCTGTTCACACTGAAGGGCCTGACCCGGAAGAAGAATGGACTATGATGTTTGATGGGGCTGTTAATATGAATGGTCGTGGTGTTGGTGCAGTACTCATTACACCTAAAGGAGTTCACATGCCTTTCTCGACAAAACTCACTTTTAACTGCACTAACAACGAAGCTGAATACGAAGCTTGCATTATGGGTCTTGAGGAAGCCATTGACCTCAGGATCAAGACATTGACTGTATTCGGAGATTCAGCTCTGGTAATCAATCAGACCAACGGCAAATGGTACACCCACCAAGATCATCTGATACCTTACAGGGATTATACAAGGAGGTTATTGACTTTCTTTACAACAGTCAAGCTTGAGTATATCCCTCGGGACGAGAACCAGTTTGCAGACGCTCTTGCCGCCATTTCATCCATGATCAAAGTTCAAGCTGCCAACTTTGTACCTCAGATCTCAGTGTCCAGACTTGACAGACCAGCATATGTGTTCGCAGCAGATGTTGTCAAAGATGATAAGCCTTGGTTCCATGACATTAAGTGCTTCTTGGAAGATCAAACATACCCACCTGGGGCATCTACCAATGATAAGAAGACTTTGAGAAGGCTTGCTGGTAGTTTCTTTCTGAACACCGATGGTTCCCTCTACAAGAGAAACTTTGATATGGTACTCCTCAGATGCGTCGACAAGACAGAAGCAGATTTGTTAATGCATGAAGTGCACGAAGGATCCTTTGGTACCCATGCTGGGGGGCATGCCATGGCTAAAAAGTTGCTAAGATCAGGCTATTACTGGATCACAATGGATGCTGATTGTTGTGCCTACGCCAGAAAATGCCATAAATGCCAGATTTATGCAGATAAGGTGCATGTGCCTCCCAATCCTCTGAATGTGATGTCTTCACCCTGGCCCTTTGCCATGTGGGGCATTGACATGATTGGCAAGATTGAACCGACTGCTTCGAACGGCCACAGATTCATCCTGGTTGCAATTGACTATTTTACCAAGTGGGTTGAAGCAGCTTCCTATGCCAACGTTACAAGACAAGTAGTAGCCAGATTTCTGAAAAGAGATATCATCTGTCGGTATGGAGTGCCCGAGCGAATCATTACTGATAATGGTTCCAACTTAAACAACAAGATGATGGATGAACTGTGTCGGGACTTCAAAATTCAACATCACAATTCTTCTCCTTACAGGCCAAAGATGAACGGCGCTGTTGAGGCGACAAATAAGAATATCAAGAAGATTGTGCAGAAGATGGTAGTCACCTACAAGGACTGGCATGAGATGCTACCGTTTGCCTTGCATGGGTACCGCACGTCAATCAGAACATCCACTGGGGCAACACCGTATCAGCTTGTGTATGGTATGGAAGCAGTCCTACCTGTCGAAGTTGAATTACCCTCTCTCCGGGTACTAATGGATGTTAAACTGAGTGAAGCAGAATGGGTTCGGGCCCGATACGAACAACTGAGTCTGGTCGAAGAGAAAAGGTTGGCTGCCATCTGTCATGGGCAGTTATATCAGAAAAGAATGAAGAGAGCCTTCGATCAGAAAGTCAGGCACCGAGAGTACCAAGTAGGAGATCTTGTGCTGAAGAGAATCCTCCCTCCCCATACAGACCACAGGGGCAAATGGACTCCAAATTATGAGGGACCATTCGTAGTAAAGAAAGTTTTCTCTGGTGGAGCACTGATGCTCAGCACCATGGATGATGAAGATTTCCCGTCCCCTGTGAATTCAGATGCAGTAAAAAAATACTTCGCATGAAAAACGACCCGCTGGATACAAAAACAGAATATAAGTCCAGGCAAAAATAGGGCATCCCGGCGAGTCAAAAACAGAATAAAGGACTCGGGCAAAATAAGGGAAAATAAACAAAAAATGTACACCCGCTGAGTTGAAAAGCCGCATTGGACAGCTCAGGCAAAAATGGGTATCCCGATGGATTGAAAACCCGTAAGCGCGATCCATGCAAAATAAGGGAATAAGCGAACAACTGCATTCTGAATTCGTCTGTATCACTTACAACTTGGTGAGCTTTGAAAGGATTAAGCTTCAATCAGAATTAGCCTCCTTCAGAAAGCAAGACGAAAAGAGCGTCGAAAGTCATACGAGTCATAGCAAGAGAGGAAGCTCCTTAAAGCGTCATCAACATTGCCAGCATTTCGTTTCTCAATTTGTAACAATCTCCTCATTTCAGGGGATTTGTTTCTTTGACTTTATCTCGCCAATTCAGGGCATATGAATTAATAAAATCAGATTTTCAGTCATGTCTCGTCTTGTACATTTTATTTGCAAAAAATGTCTGATGTCTAAAAGAAAAAAACTGATTGCATAAAATACAGGTGTTTATCTTCAAATAAAAATGTGCTTGCAGGAAATATACTTACTCTCAGAAGTGTCTAAACTCCTATGACGGAATCCAGTAAAGGATATCTCGGGATTACTTGTGCGTTTCTCTATCTTTTCAGGATTGCAGGAATCCAGAACGCAACTTGGGGCATGTAAGCTTCATCCCAACAAGCTGACAGATCAACACTCAGTCTTAGCACCCGAAGTGTCTTCTCCCCAGCTGAGTGGCCACTTGTTACTTATCCCCATCAGAGTGTCCAGGCATCATTCCTCCAACAGGGCAATACCAGAAGGCGCCCATATCCCCAGCTGAGTCAAGAACCCTCCTCAACAGAATCTCTAAGGAGGTCTTTCAGTGATCTCTCTTTCTCCCCAGCCGAGTTGCCGTTCCTTCCTCAGCCGAGTACCAAAGTCGGGGAACCATCTCCCCACAGAGCTCCAGCCTCTATCCAAAAGAGCAGCGCATGAAGAACTCACAACAGAGTGAAGAAAACTCCTTCAAACCCCAGCTGGGTCCATCATTACCAGGATAGGTTTATCAACGACCTATATCCCCAAGCAAATGCTTCTCATCAGATCTACCAATGATCTCATCCCCAGCTGGGATGTCCATTTCAACAGATCGATCGAAGATCTTCGTGGCAGCGGGACCCGGATCCCGGTTTGGTATCTTTGCATAATCATAGCATTCGCATCATACTCACCCGCAAAGCGTAGCATTCCGTCTAACACGGAGCATTACGGCAAAAATCAAACATATAGCATATTCATAAGCCATGTTTTGAATCAACACTTGTGAATAATGACAATCCGTCAATACTTCCCCCATATCCCCAGCGGAAGTTCCCCAGCAAAAGCAGTTGCCTCACATTCACAAACACCAGTATACATACTCCCTTTGACACCCGTCCGTGTCATCACTCCCCAGTAAAGTCACCCGAACACTCCGTGCAAACAACAACACTCGTATCACAGATACCTTTTGACACCCATCTTTGTCATAACCCAGCAGAAAGCCAAAGACGTCCTCTTTGCACTCACATATACTTACATATGCTTTGACACCCGTCCGTGTCATATCCCCAGCGCAGTCGCTTACATTTTGTATACCAAATATTTGTTCATACTACACTCATATATGCTCCCTTTGACACTCGTCAGTGTCACTCTCCCCAGCAGTTAAACACTCATCTGTACACCACTCACTCTTATACAGATACTCGTCCGTATCTTGTATATACCACTTATATATCCCCAAAGATTCAACACTAGTCCTTGTTCTTTGTTAACCAGTTGGTACTCGTCCGTACCATCATCTCAGAGCATGCGTCGAGAGTTTGTTTCTACATGATACTCGTCCGTATCATAGTCTTAAGGATGCTCGTCCGCATCTTTAATCCATACACTGTGTCAAACACTTTTGTCTTTTTGAATATAGATACTCGTCTGTATCTACTATTCCCCAGAAGAGTCCTCTCAGATTCAACGCTTGTCCGTGTTCCTTGTTAACCAGTTGATACTCGTCCGTATCATCATCTCTGAACACGTGTCAGTATTTGTTTCTACTCGATACTCGTCCGTATCGTAGCCTTAAGGATGCTCGTCCGCATCTTTAATCTATACACAAACATCTAAACACTTATACCTTTTGCTTCTTGGATGTAAACACTCGTCCGTGTTTACTATTCCCCAGTAGATTGCCAACAAAGCAAATTTTCCTCTTTTTATCTGACATTCGTCCTGTGTCATGATAAACCCTGAGAGCAGCCGTACCCTGCTAGGTGGTCGTCCTCCACCTCTTGATGGTCGTCCTCCGTCATGCTCACCCGATGGCCGTCCCCATCGTTGATATTTAGCAGCCGTCCCCTGCTAGGTGGTCGTCCTCCACCTTTTGATGATCGTCCTTCATCATTTTATCCAATGGCCGTCCCCATTGTTGATTTTGGTTATCTGGCATTCGTCCTATGTCATGATAAACCTTGAGAGCAGCCGTCCCCTGCTAGGTGGTCGTCCTCCACCTCTTGATGGTCGTCCTCCATCATGCTCATCCGATGGCCGTCCCCATCGTTGACCTTTTATCCGGCATTCGTCCTATGTCGTGATATTTTCGGCAGCCTTACCCTGCCAGGTGGTCGTCCTCCACCTTAGATGATCGTCCCTCATCTTATCCCCAACAGAGCAGCCGTCCCCTGCTAGGTGATCGTCCTTCACCTTTGATGACCGTACCTCATCATCTGTTTATTTCATTTATTCTTTAACCCGATGGCCGTCCCCGTCGTGGTCCCTTTTCTTTTAGTCCGATGGCCGTCCCCATCGTTGGTTACTTTACTTTATGAACTTGATGGCCGTCCCCGTCATGTTTCATTAATCCCCAGAGAATCTTGCAGCTGTATCTTGATGGCCGTCCCCATCATAATTTTTATATCCCCAGCATGTCGGCCGTCCCCGTCATTGCTTTATTTTCCGCACTTTTCCCAGCATGTCGGCCGTCCCCGTCATTGCCCTTTACCCAGCAGTCGTCCTCTGCTCGACGGTCGTCCTCCGTCGCCCACACTTTACAATATACTTTATTTTCCTTTACAATCTATATCCCTTTTCTTCTTCATTCTGTGAGTGCAAATTTTGGACTGTCTTTGGTATTCAACCACAAGTTATCTTGTTTGCCTGTTAAGCCGTTGCTTACATCCTGCACAGCTAACTCATGTTTGAATAGGGGCAGTTGTAAACACCCCAAATTTGCCCTCACCCATTCACACCATGGCTTGTGATCATTTCATATGCATAAACACAATCATACCATCTCATATTCCAATTTTGAGTCTTTGCATTGGTTCTAAGTCATCTGCATCTAGGGTTTGTGATCTGAGCAATCCAAGAGCTTCTTGAGCCACTCCAAAAGTCATCAATCACTTCAAAGGGGTCTATGTATATTCAAGTATCATATTATACCCTCTCAAAGTCAAAAATGCCAAAAAAATCACAAGAACTGGGATTGGTATGGAAGCAGAGCCAGGCTTGACTGCACAGTTGACCTAAAATTAGGGTTTTGGTTTCAGAGGCCATAACTCCAATTTTTTTGGTCATTCTTGTTTCTATTGGTCTCTATATGGTATAGGGAGTGTGCATATCAATTTTCATGAAGAAATTCCATGGGGAAGTCATCTGATCAAGGGTTGACTTTCTGGACAAGTCAGTGCAAAATCAGGGCATCTGAGGCCCCCAATGACCCAACCAAGGGGTGATCTTCATCATTTTGAGTGTATTTGATCTTTATTTGATCATGGAAGAAGGTTGAAGTTCACAAAATTCAAGAATTACAAGTTTTTGCAAAGTTGACTTTTTAGGGCATGGTTGACTTTTAATGAAATGTCATTTTATGCAACTTTTTCAACCCTTACTTTTTGATCCAAAAATGCTTCAAATGGAAAAACTTTGGTCATGAAAGTTGTAGATTGGATCTTTCCCTCTTCAAAAAGTACAAGAACATGACCTAATTCATTTTGGATCAAAAGTTATGGTGCATCAAAGTTGGCTAAAATCATTGAATTTTAAGTTATGCACCAAATGAGAAATTTGCAAAATCTTGTACCAAAGGCATTTGTGACTTCTAGTTGATATCAAACCAATATGCAAGCATCATACAAGTTCTAAAAATCAGATTTGAACCAAAAGATCACATGTTTCATGGTTTGTAAAGCAAGATATTTTCATGAAGATTCAAAAGCAAGCAAGTTGCAAAACCATCATCACACTTCCATCCACTTGCTGCCTATGATGCTGAACCATTCTAGCCTTTCCCTCACACCATGCTGCGCAGCCCACACCACTTGTACTAGCCTAGAACATGACCCATGCTTCTCTTACACAAGAGTGGACATTTTGCAAAAAGCACCATACCAATCAATAAAGGGCAGGTCACATCATCTGACCAATGAGATTTGTTTATGTGGATCAAATGCTAGCAAAACCACACAAGACACAAGCCAAGAACACACTTGAACTCAGCATCCACAAACACACCCCAACTTGCATTTTTCTTTGAATCCCATCCTACAAGCCACAAGCATTCAAACAAGCTTCATCAACCTCCTCACCATGCCTCACTGAACCCAAAACCAGCAAGACATAAGCCTGAAACCAGCAAGAACATTACTTTCTCATTTTTCACTCTCAAAGCCAAAGCCTTCGAAACTCTTCATACAGGCCACAAACACTTGAACAAACTTCACAAACCTTCTCAAATCATCATCCTGATCACAAAGAACCCCTCACCCTTGCCTGAAACTGCCTGAATCACAAACACCATTCTCACCTGAGCTTGAACAGAACTTGTTCAATCTCCCTAATCAGCCAGCATAAATCTTTTCTAAGCATCAAGGGTTCATCAGGAGCACAAGAGGAGTGGATAGCACAAAGGAAAGCACCCAGAAAGCTGTGAACTGAAAGCTTCAAAACTCAGGTAGCTCAAGAACTTTTTTTCCAGAAATGATTTTTTAAGTTCCTCAGCTATTCTATATGCCTCCCTGATCATGAATATGTCTTTGGTTTTGAGAATGGTGGAGAGATGAGAGTTTAACATGCTTCTGAAACTTTTTGCCCTAAATTTTGTTTGATTCGATTCAGTCATTTTAGGAATGATAAATTTGTTTTGATTGAGGGTTTTGATTCGTGATTGAGTGGGGATCATTTCTGTTTAATTAGATTTCATTTTAGAAGCGTTTAGAGTGAGATTGGGTTTTGGGGTGATCGGAGAAGACGACCGGAACACTGTTCCGGTCGCCTGAAAGTAATTAAGGGTGTCATTAGGGCATAAGCATTAATTAGCTGAGTTTGAATTTGGTCCGTTCGTTTGTGTGCGTGATCAGCTCCCGCATCCCGGGGTTCGAATCTCAGCCATTAGATTGGCTGACTTTTTCTTTTTCCATTTAATTTCAATTTTATTTTCATATTATTTCATTTGTTTTCCATAATTTATTAAAAATAGCAAAATTCATTAAAAAAATCTGAAAATTTTTGTACAAGTCATTATTTAATTTCAGAACACAAAAATATTTTTATTTTCATTTTTAGCATTAAAAAAGTATTTTTAAATATTTAAAAGTTTATTTTTTAATTGATTAATGAAAATTAATTTATTAAAAATACTTTTAGGTATTTAAAAATCACCAAAAAATTCATGGAATGTTTTAAGACATTTAGAAACATTGTCCAACCTTCAAACCAAATTTATTTTTTGATCTTGATGCATTTTGAGAATTTTTCATTGAATTAAAATCATTTTTATGCATTATTTTGATCCAAACTTCCAAAAATCATTTCTGCCTAACCCTAAAGAGTTGGACCTTGATTCTTTTTGCATTGCATTGTGTTTAGCATGTAGTTTGTAAGATTAAATGGCCATGATTTGATCTTTCATTTTCAATTTGTTTGATAATTTTCTTGTTAAGGAACCCTAAAACCCTAGAAAACTTAGAAAAATCATAACATGACTTGCCATGACATTCCATGACTCCATGTGATTCATTTAACATCATAAGACATATTGAAAGCATGTTTGATCATTGCATCTTTCATTTGCCATGTTGTATGCCATAAGCATCTTATAACTTTTCATGTATGTTCATGTGTCTTAACTTGCTTCATTTGCATCCATAAGTTTGTATGATCATCCCCATGTGTTGTTGCATGTTTGTAAGCATCTAATAGCATCATTATCATCCTATATATGTTTCTGGTTTTGGTTTTCATCATACCATTTCATCTCATTTTGCATTGCATTGCATTTTCTTTTCTAACTTTCCAGGTGGTAAGTGACTTTGAGAAGTGAATTTGCCTTCACTTCTCATAACTTCTCTTCATCTCTTTTATGCATCCTTGCTGCATTTTTGTATGTGTTTGAGTTTGAGCTTGCTCATTCTTCTTCTTCCCACTTTCTTTCTTCAAGTGACTTGACTTCTTAAATGAAGCAAGTTACTTTGCTTCTCCTGATCCTTTCATCTGCTTCCTGGTGGTTCCTTTGAAGATTTCTCTTGTTAACCTCACAAACCTTAGGAACAACCAAGCATGACAATGATTAGGGTTTTGATTAGTCCCCCCACTTAGTTTTACCTTTGTGTCTCATTGAGTCTTCTCTTCTCATCTCCTAAGCAGGGACTAAACCCTAAAGGCTTTAAGGCTTTGTGATTAAGCTTATGCCTGCATCCTTCTATTAGGATGGAGTGTATAACTTTAATCCTAAGTGTTAAACCCTTAATGTGTTTAACTCCTTTAATCAATTCACATAATAATCACTAAGACATCACACTTGTAACTTGGGCCTTGCATTAGGGTTCTAATTCTTCCTTAATTGGTTAAGAAGGACTAACCCTAGTGTTAATGGACAAGTCCCCCTCAAGTGGTCTTACAAACCCTAAAAATCACTTCATCATCATACCATTAAGTAAAATCCACTTAATAAAGGCTTTGTTCTGTCATGAGTTTAATCCCTAATCATGGATTAAGTTGAGGAGCTTTCCTCAGCTTAAACATTCTCATCTATTATCCTTCTATTAGGATGGTGTAATGAGTCTGTTTAATCCTTGATTATGGCTTAACCTCATTACTTAACACTAAACAAAAACACCAAAAACATTTAAATAATCACAAGTAGGTTAATGATCTTAATCCTTCATCAAAGGTGATTAAGTGTGAGAATCTGACTTCACACTTAAGGTACTCTCATTACCCCTAATCAGAGGGAAGATGTGATGAGTTTACTAACCCATTGGTTTAGGCTTAAGCTCATTAACTTATGACAAACATCCAAAAGCAATAAAAGACTGAAAACTCAAAAAAACAAACAATAATCGTCTCCTTCGGGATTCTTTCCTCATCACCCTCACTCATAAACGAGAACTCGCTTCTTCCGTCTAATGCAAGACAGTTTGCACCTGAGCCAGACAGGTCATACACTTGAGCATAGGCAAGCAAGCAGTTCACAAGTCAATTCATCTTTCAGTCTCTTTGGGTCGAACTACGGTGTTCTGACTTCCTCATTGCACGAGAGGATACGTAGGCATAACTTAACGGTTATCGAACAAAAGTCTCTGTATATCCCCCCCTCTTTCAGCTTCATTCTTTAAGCCTCATGATCTTGAGCATCTTATTCCTGTTCTTACACTGACACTGTACATTTATACACTTCACACTGTTTTTACACTGACACCTGTACATCTTTCCAGCTCTTTTACACACAAATTGCACTGACACTACCCCTTTAAAACATAAATTTTTCAAGCGTGGATCCCGTCGAGTACGGCGGACAATCTGGGTGCTAATACCTTCCCAGGTTGTAACCAACCCCCTTTCTCAGTCTCTCTGGTTCGCAACCGTCTTATCCATTCTTTTCTAGGTCTATGCAGCATTGCCTTTCCTCCGGGATAAAAATGCCTAGCTGGCGACTCTATTCATCTCCAGTGAGTTCACGGCTGTGTGTTCTCATTGTCCCTCTCGCCGACCGTTCGCATCTGTACCTTTATTTGGGCCAGTCCCATCTATCGGGAGTGACACGTTGTTACTCCCTCCTTCACAAGATCCCATAAATCTTGATAATAGAAAATGACCTTGATCTGTTTGCACTAATTCTCATAGTTATCTTTCTTGAGAATCGGAAGACTCGCCGAAAAACGCTCATTCGGATGATTCATTGACATCGCGTTCTTGCCCTTGAATCTCTTTCCCTTGAATTTCTTCAACCAGAGCTCAAGATACCAGATGTTAGAATTCTCCCAAATCCTATGAGAATTCCGTAGCTATCACGCAGTAGAAACGTTAAAAGAAAGAAGAAGAAAAAAATAGAGAAGAAAATTAGGGTTCTTGAGAAAATTGAAAACGATGAATGTTGTTGCCCACAAACTGTGGGACTGTCTTTCTCTTATTACTACTCACTCTACAACTGCAGAACTGTGAGTGAAATAAAATTGTGCTGTTTTACAATGAGGGAAACTCCTTATTTATAGAATTAGGTTTGCTTACATCTCAAGACAAATCCCAAAACTATAAAAGCGCAAAATATCTATTTGAATTAAATCTAATCTAGATCAAATCAAATATTTCCTTTTGTCGAGCAACCTGCTTCGACACAAGGAATTACAATTCAACAGTTGTAACTTTTTTACCGTTCTTAATCTTAAGATATCAATTTTATTATAATTAATTATTTTTAAAAAATACAATTTAAATGAAAATGACTGAGTATTATGATTATTCTTATAATTATCAAATATTTAGTTTAATTATCGTTTTTTTGTTGCTATGAAAAAACATGCATTTTAAAAATAAAAGGGTTAAATATGTTTTTAGTCCCTATAAATATCTCAATTTTCATTTTTAGTCCCTATTAAAAAAATAATATATTTTAGTCCTTAAAAATTTTGTTTGCATGCAATTTTAGTCCCTGTTGTTTTCTAAAATTTTGAAAACTATTTAATTACCCTTAAACTTTTATATTTTTGAATAATTTTTTTTCATCCATGTTTAGAATACTATAAAATATTTATTTACTAAATTTTATAATTTTTTAAAATGATAAGAATTAAATATGAATTTTTTAAATTTCAAAATATAATGATAAAAATAATGAAAACCTCGACATAGAAATCAAATTTCGAGTTCTTTTTTTTTTCGAGAAACTTTTTATAACATTTTAAAGATGTCTGCAAAATAATCATTTAACAATACACATTAGTTTAACATGAGGGACTAAAACTACTTGCATAATCATTTTGTAGGGATTAGAATATATTATTTTTTTAATAGAGACTAAAAATTAAAATTGAGATATTTATAGGGATTCAAAACATATTTAACCCAAAATAAAATAAATATTATGCGGGTGACAGCGGGGCGGACGAGGACATTTGTTCCCTGTTGGGTGCAAGGTGGATGGTCAATCGTTACCTTCGATTGGGTTTGGGGTAGGGGAGGGGTTGACGCTGGAAGATTGGGGTGGGGACTGGTAATCGTTAAACCCGTTCACCCCATTGCCATGCCTACTTAGAGGGTAAGGGTGGTGATGTTGTTATAGCACTTGAGTGTACTCAAATGCTACTATGGAATTAAGGTTATTCTTGATCCACTAATCACTCCTTCTAATTATTAACTTTTTGCTCTAGATCTGCACCTCATGGTTACCTATAAAAAAAGGTCGAGTGTCATCAATTTCTATTTTCATTCCTTTTGCAACAAAGTTTTGTATTTTCATTTCTCACTATAATTACTACTTTGCAGGTGATCTTATGTTTTATCTTTCAATCTTTATCCTTATTTGCTCAATGTTTATCGATTTCAAGTGATTTTATCTTTGATCCTTCGACTCAAACTCCCCATTTTTCTCGAGGTAACATATTCTTTCTCAATCCTTCAATTGTTTCAATTTATTTCTATCCATGGCCAACATAGGAAATCGAAACATCACCTTTCGTGTACTTGTTTAGTGGGGATGATGTAAGCAATGATTCTTCACGAACGAGAGTGGTAAACCCAAAAATATTAGAAGTATTTCCTTTAGTGATGAGGTATTCTTATGTTGAATTATAAATATTAGTCATATCTCTGATGCTGTGGGGACCTCGGGATGAGATGGTGAATATTTAGAGGGTCTCTAGGATGTGGAAGACCTTGAAATGGATGTATGGGAAAAGGATGGAACTAACTCTTTTGGGATTGATATTAGGGAAGTTTGTTGTGGCTTTGCTTTCCCTAAAATCCTATAATAAATCCAAATACGGTAGGGGTACCAAAATGAATCGAAGGACCATGTCCGTGTTAATACCTTTAAGTCTAAATACTATAGAAATCGAGTAATGACGAGGTTAGGTAGTGGACCAACTCTCGATTGCATATATGAACTCACGATTGTAATTTTTTGCTTGTTTAAAGTTAGCAAGAGATGCTATAGAGGATACAATGGGGTCTCAAGCTCCTTACTGATGTAGACCAATATCCATGGATGGAACAAGACATTTTAGATACAATATTTGTCTTCAATGAGGCATGTTAGATGGAGAATGTCCATCAGACCAATCTTCTGGCTAGACTATCTCCCATGTAGAGTCCAAACAAATGGTTGTGCAATCACTTTGACATATGTATATTACCCCTATGCGAGTGTTTATTCTATAGAATAAGATTCATGCTTATTCGAAGAACTGCTTTTGAAGTTGAGATTATAAATCATTTGAAAATCTCCAGCTCACAACTGCATTCGAAGAACTAGGCTTATGTAAATGTATTCCACTACTAGTCTGAATGTAAGAGCGACACTACTAGCCAACGATTTTTGACATTAGGTTAAACTCATTTGGCATGGTTTGGAGGAGTCTTAGGAATAAATCCATAAGATTAGGATCACTCCCCTAAATGAGGTGATCCATGATAACATTTTTACCATAAAACTTAAGGTAATTTACCAATTTTTGAACAAGTTCTCTAAGTTTAGGCGTAAGAGTCATTTCTTGGCGGATTCCTGATCTTATGTTTATAAAATGAATGGTTTGTATAAAGAGAAAATTTACCTGAAAAAGAAATTGATATCTTTATTTGAAGGTCTGGGATACGTTAATGACATTGTTCCTTCTAATGCAACGATAAGGAAACTAGGGAAGCGTACCTAGAGACACGCTTGTTGGTAAACATCAGCTCGAAACATGCTAGGTAGATAATTTTTCGTACGAAACATTGGGGAGCTGATTTTAGAAGAAAAGTTTGCTCGTCCATCGACGTTGCACGCTTGAGCAAGACTTGTAACTGTTACTTATTATCCATATGGGACATTGGTAGGGTACGTTCTAGTCAGATTCAGCTCTCATTCAAGATCATCCTCTACATATGTCATGTTAGAATTATTCATTTACCTGACGAGGGCTTAACCACCATGCTTCTTAGATGCATAATGAGAGGGCTAGGTTGATTTCTATTACCTTTCCTTTGTCATTCTTTTGATCACAATATAGGGCTTGTTTACCCTTCTTGCCTAATATAAGTCGACTTATATTGTCACCGACACATTAGGGACATTGTGATACTACTGATTAAAATGGGTTAGGGAAGCCATTTCGTCTAAAGTTATTGTGAAAGGCATGCTTAAAATATAGTTAAATACACTTTCGCATGGAACCACTAGAAATTATTATCAACCGTCCTAATATGTCCCCTTTCTCCCAAGGTGACTATGAGCTTGATATACCCCCAAGGATGGATTACAACTCCAATGAAAGCTTATAACCCAGACCCCTCTTAAGGATACAACTTCTCCCTTTTTAGCCCTAGGTTATCAAAAAGCTCAACATATATGATGTCACCAGTGATTCTGTTGTCAAAGAAAATATAGTAGCCATATGACCAAAGAAAATATCTCGTTCAAGATCTAATCTACCCTTTCACTATCCTTGAATTCGAGGATAATTTTTTGGCTACCCAGTCAAAGCATTTCTCTCTTCTTTGCTTACATCCACCAACTCAGTGATTTTCCTCTTCATTGTTCCCTAAGGGGTTCTTTGCCATTAGAAGATCATCAATAATGGATGTGATGTATTAGTGTTTCCTTTCCTATCTTCCTCTTGTTCACTACTGCTTACTTTCTTCCCTATGGATCTAGTCATAACCTTAGATACCTTTTCAATCACCATATCAGGTATAATCTAAAAGTGACCCCTTTTTAATCAGCTATTCTTTTGCATCCTTCGTATGGATTCAATCCTTGGTGTTGTGGCAATGACTTTTGTGAGAACAATAATATTTGGATTTGTCTATCCTGGATGATTCTCTTACTGAGTAAGGGTTCCTAATCCTAACTCCCTTAAACTGTGAGTTAGCAAACTCTTTCTATATTTTCTCCCGAAAAATGTTAAATAGGGTGTAGACAGATAACCATGATCGGGGTCCAAGTTATTTGTTTTCTCTGTGGTGGATATGGTATATTTTTGGTGTTCAACCAAATACAAAGTTCCCTGATCCTCGAAATCTCTCATTCTTTCATAAGAATTTATTCTTTGTAATTGATATAGGGTTTTTCCTATTCAGTAGATCGATTGAATTACATGTTTTTTCAAGCCCAAGCTTTTCCCAGAACATACAATCTGGTCACAACTCCTTCTTGAACATAAACATTTTTTGTCTGTCTTTTATGCCCTACCTCGACTTCCACTTTCGTGTAATTATCAATGTACTCGCACATAATTTACTTCTTTTTCATTGTGATCCCACTGAATTCACCCATAGTCATAAGTTGGCACTTTTAGGTAGTAAGTTGGGCAGTGAAAGCCTTAGACATACCTTTTTATGAATTTATACTCCTGTTTGGAAGGCTTTTGCGAAGGTGAGGAAAATACACAAGAAGAGGGGTTGAATATTGTTCACTAAAAACGTTTCTGACTTCTGAATAGAGTTCAAATTTTAAATGTTAATTCAGAACCTGATAAGTGCAGCAAAAATATATCAGAAGTAAACCAAACAAAACAATAAACACATCAGATTTATCCGGGTTCCTCTCAAACTGAGAGTAGTCTAGTCCCCTTATAGCACAGGAGATTTTCCACTATAATTAACTCATGATTATAATTGCTTATGCACTTAAGCACAAGACTTTTACTGCTTAGACCTACAACCTAAGACTTCTTAGTCAATCAACATATGATCAAGGTTTCTCTACTTAGATACTCCGATTCTAAGACTTTCCTTGCTTAAACCATCTAGTTCAAGGCTTCCTTGCTTAGAACCATTCTCTAAGACTTATGCTCAGGCCCCTGGTCCAAGACTTCATTACTCAGATGCACTGTCTAAGACTTCTTTGCTCAAATCGTAGATCCAAGACTTCACTTCTCAAATGCACCGTCTAAGAATTCTTTGCTCATATTCTCGATTCAAGACTTAACTACTCAAACACAATTTCTAAGACTTCTTTGCTCAGATCCTATATCCAAGAAATTACTGATCAATTGAAACTTATCAAGACTATTAATGCTCAAGCACATAACAAGAGACTTACTAGGCTCAAGCTTTTCAACTGAAGACTTTTATGCTGAAACACTTAGCAAGAGACTATGATCTAAACTTCTAAAAAGCATGTTCAGCAAAATAGAGAATAAGGTGTACTTTATGCTAATAAAGACCTTAAGCACTTAAGATTTGTAAGATATTCATTGTTTAGGAAATCTTAAGGCTTGTTACAATCTTCAATAAATAACAGAAGATTTTTCATATTCAATAGTGTTGCTCATTATTGACATGTTATGTCTTCATTCAGGTATAAGTGCAGAACACTTATAATCTTCTTGGAATTCCTTCTTCTTCTTAATCCATGTTAAAGATTCAGATTGAACCTTCAACTATTTATATAGCAGTTGTAGAAGACTAGCTGTTGGAAGAGATAACTTGACCAAGTGTCTTTGTTCTCTCCATAGTACAAGAGACGTTGAAGATAAATACACTAAAAGATCTTGATCCATTATGTAACACGTTTAATTGTTACGTCTTCAATGAAATATTGTTCTATAGAGACATTAAGAGTAGTTGTATGTAGATCATATCAACTCTTCTTGAGCCTTGTGAACTTAGACTATAGCTGACAAACTGATTTGACATTACAACTTGCTTTCTACAGTATAGACAACTTTAGATTTGATACTACTTATGAATGATCACTAGAAGCCAAAACAATCACCAAACGTAAAGACAATGTGTTGATTCTTCTGATACTGAGGCCTTCAACTTCAGATTTTACTTCAAACATCACTTAGAGAGTGTTCTTTAGATTATGTACCATCAGAAGCAAGTAACTCAGCTTCTCTCAAGTGTGCCTTCATATCAAATTTTGAATATATCTTTAAGTATAAGAACTTGCATACTTGAACATACATTACATAACACCATTGTTCTTTTAATACTTTTGTTATCATAAAAAATAAGGATATATGTCATGAACAAATCTTGTTCTAACAATTTCCATCTTTTTTATGATGACAAACATAAGTATTTAAGGACAATGTTTGGGATATTTTAATTTTTCTTAGACAACATCAGAGCATGAGGTCTGTAAGATCTCTCTAAGTATGATAGATCAAAGGTTGAATTTGTAAGCTCCCCTAAGTTCTACTTCTAAGAAATTTTAAAATATATTTTAATTTTCTCAGCAACATCAGAGTACGAGGTTTGTAAGCTCCCCCTGAGTCTAATAGTCCAAAGTTGAGTTCTGTAAACCCACCCTATGTACTATTTTCAAGAAAATTATAATTTTAAGTTTTTTAGCAACATCAAAATACAAAGTTTGTAAACTCCTTCTGAGTCTAATAAGCTAAGGTTGAGGTTTGTAAGCTCCCCATTAATCCTATATATAATAAAATTTAAAATTAATTACCCCAACAAGATAACTGTAATAACAGTAAATATAGAAAATTACATGAACAACATTAACTTTGTTTGAGTAAGTACCAACATTGAATCTGAAGGGTATAAATCCTTATTTAAATACTTCTACATTTTCTCCCGCCTTTGTCACATCAAAAAGAATTAAATACAAAATAAAGGACAATTAAAGCAAATGAAAATCAGAAATGCAAAATCCCAAGATGGTCAAGGATACTTTATAGGGTTTATGGTAGTCAGAGTCAACTAAATGTAGTCTCCCAAGATTGTCAAAGATCATTAAATATTGGTTCATGAATGTACTTGAATGAATACTTAAAGCACTCTATAAAAGCATATCGACATAGTGTCCTAAAAATGCACCCATTTTTCAGAAATACTTCAAGCAAAAGTAAGTTATGAAGAGAAAATATCATAACTACATTCCTCATAAGAGTGAGAAATGGGATATTGCTAAAGAGTTTGAATTACTGAAAAAGGCTAAAGTATAAAGAGAGAGACATTTGACAATCAAGGAATGTTCTACACAACTTCAAACAGATATGGCAAGTGAGAACCAAAAACTACAGGAAGAGAAAGACATTCAAACCAAATTGGGGCTACCTTCAGAGCATAAACATCAGGATCAAAGGAGCACAAAAATGCTTCTAAAGATCCTTCTTCTAAAGATGAGGAAGCAGAACACTACTGGAAGGAATATGTTTGTAACACTGAGAAAGATGACTGAAGCAACAAAGAAGACTAGAAATAGTCTAATTTATTGTATTGTCTTATATTTTCTCATGTAATTTTAACATTCCAATGAAGTTTCCCCTTTTCAGTTTATGATCAATTTAACCAGCAAAAGCAAGTTTCATTTAACTTTAAAATGTCACCAAAGAGTATAACATATATGAAACAAGAACAACTAAATAACCATAAATATGATAAGTTAATAAGCACATCCTAAAGTATATAAAATTCACAACAAGTCAAACAATCACATAAACAGGTTCTACATCCTAGACCTAAAATTTCTTCAATAATTCCATGATTGACTTAAGATCAGAACCAATTTCTTCTTGTCTCTCAATAATAGACTTAAATTAAGCATCCACTGAGAGTTGATTGCTAGCCATATGACTTTTCAAAGACTCTTGACATTCAGTAATTGCATCTACTTTAGCTTCAAGAATGAGCAGTTGCTTCGGGCTAGTTACAATGACTTCCTTTGTTGAAAAATTCTGCAGATCTTTAATGACTAACTTAACATATTTTCTAAAGCTTCCCCATTTTTCATCATAATCCATATAATCAGTAGATGTGAATCCTTTTTCCACAAGTTCTTTTGACTCATTAAATAATCCAGTCTTAAACACTTCTAATTGAGAAAGTACATAGTTGGGTAGAGGTTGATAGCTAGTTATTTGTTGAGATGGTTTGGATGTGTTTGTTTCATTTTTATGGGTTTCAAAAACATATTCAGTTGAGATTTATTTTTCTAGAGCTTGATTTGATGGATATTTGTGTTGGGTAGTTTCTAGATGGGTTGATGGTAAAGGTTGGTCTTGAACATTATTTTCTGATTTCTGTTCAGAATCAATATACTCAGTTCCATCTTTGAGATAATCATGAGCATTTTGATTTGAAATAATTCAGGTGGAGCAGTTTGAGGTGATGCAACATTAAGAGGCTTGACATCCACAAGATTTTTAGTTTCACCGGGAATCAATGAAGGTGGATCTATGTGAATGTAAGTGTTATACCCCAAAATTTGCCCTCCCACAATCAAGACAATATCTCTCAAGATTTCTAAATGATCATAAGGTTCTTAAGACTCCCAATTGATCAATAAGTGTGGAAGTTTCCCCAGACAATGCCTCCTCCTAAACAAAGTGTCCAAAACTAGGGTTTTGAGTTTCCTCAGGTTAAAATGACTTTCAAGGCTTCAAGTGAGCTTCATAGAATCCCATATGATTTCAAGAATCCCTATGTCAAGTTTCAAGACTTTCCCAAAGAGCTTGCCCAGTCAGATGATCAGATATGCAAAAATCAGTCAAAGTAGTTAAGAAGTCAAACTGAGGTCAACTGTGGTCAAATCAAAGTCAAACTTCAATATTTTTTGCCAACATAAAGTTTATGAAGTAAAATTCATCAGTTGATCAAGGTTTGATCATGATTCATCAAGGAAGTTTTAGATCATCAAGAATCAGGAGTTTCTAAGTTAGGGTTTTCTTAAGAAAAGTCAACTGAACTTTGACCAGCCATAACTTTCACATGCTTCATCAAAAATTTCCCATCCAAAGCTCATTTTGAAGGAAATTGAATTCTTTACAACTTTGTGTCTCACAAGAAAAGCCTAAAAATGCTTCATTTGGAAGGTATGAGCCAAAACATTACAAGTCATTTCAAAAGTCAACATCTTCCAAAGGGCATAATTTGAAAATGGTAAAAGATATGGACATGAGACCAAAGATGTTTTTTAGAGGACTCTTTAAGATTTCTAAAATGTCCAAGAAAACCTTCATAGCCTTAAAATTGAGGGATTTGTGCCTTGTCAAAGTTGAAGATTTTTGAAGGGTGTATGAAGAAAATAGGGCCTTAAAACCAAATATTTCCAAATGGGCTCATGAAATTGCAATCCAATCTTAATAATGACATCATACACGACCCAATACTTATTTATTCAGATTTTAATAATTTATTTGGATTTTATTCATTAAAATTCAATTTAAATATATATAAAATATGAAAAAATCAAATAAAGCATGAAATCTTTGATTGAAAGTCATTTAAGTCATGTTTAAGAAGATTGGAAACCAATTAAAATCAGATTGGATCAAAATTGGAAAGGATTGATGAAACTTTTGAATATTTTAAATTGAGAAATCTTCACACTCAAGTTACTTCATAAGCCCATAAATCCACAAGTTTTTGACCTAAATTGATTCCATACAAGTATACAAACCTAACACAAACACAGGGACACGAATTCACTGTCTCCAAGAACAAGAACAAAGTAAAAAAAATTCAACAAAAAGTGACATTCGGTTTTGGAGTTAGAAAGGATTTTAGGTCATTCTAAAGGTTGCAATAGCTTCCTTGGTCCTCACTGATCATGATTCAATACTCATAAACATCAAAATCTTGTTGTAATGGTTGAACCGATTGCATGTTCATAGCATTTTTTTTTTCGTTTTTCGATTGTGACTATTCATGGTGTTTTGTTTGTTTTTGTTTAACTAATGATGTTTGTATGTTCCTATAGATGCTTTCTGGACAAAGTGTGCGCGTATGAATACAAGGACCAGGGTTCGAATCTGGGTGAGGGCATTCCTTTGTCTCATTTTTTTCAATATTCAACATGTTTATTATATAATTATTTGTTGTTGTTTGTTGGCAGACGCGCCCCATGTGGCTTAATGGTAAGGAGACTGGCTTGGCATGCGTGAGGTCATAAGATCAAATCCTGGTGTCCAACAAATTTTTTTCCATTTTAATTATATTTTGAAGGTTTAATATATAATTGAATGTTACTGGTCCTTATCACCACTAACGCGCAGTTCAGATGGTTATCATCCTCTTCATCTAGGTTAGGGACCTGGGTTCAAATCCCAGGTCCATCCTTTTTCTTACTTTTCTCCTTTTATGCTAATTTGTTTTATTTTATTTAATTAATATAATTAAAATATTTTCTAAATAAATAGCCAAATAATTAATTTTCTTCCAATTAAAATTTTCTAATCTTTCCTTTAATTTCTAAATTTTTACCATTCTTGTATATATTTATATATTTTGTAAATAAAAAATAATTTATTAAGTTTAACTAATTATTTTAAAACCCTTTTTTTTAACTAACCCTAATATTTCATTAATTCTAAATTGTTTAACCTAATTTTCTCTAACCCTAAATAGAATACTTTTTTTTATAATAACCTTTTTTTTATATTTTAGATTTGTAACATATTATTCTTTTACTATTGTTATTATTAAAACTTATATTTTTCTAATAATCTCTAAAGACTTAACTTATTTAACTTAAGATAATTTCTTTTAAAATTCTAATTTTTTTCATTATTATTTTCTTTTTAAATTCTAATCTTTATTATTATTGCTTTATTTATTATTATTACTTATTTACATTTACTATTCTTGCTTTATTATTATATTTGCTTTATTATTCTTATTATTTATTTTTATCCGATTATTTTGTATTTGCCCATAAGCCTTGTAATAATTTAGATTTTTTTGTTTGTTTATTATTCTTTAATATTTAACTGCTTGGTTAGTAAATAGGGAGTGAAAACTAATTGGAAATTAATATGGACTTAGAAAATTAAATAAAAAGAATAAATATTTGAAAATACACACTCACACACGTAAGTCGATCTATGATCGTCATCTGCACTTCCTAGGGTATTCCTCTTGGTTGCCTTATTAAATGGTCAAGTCCCTCGAAAATGGGGTTTCTTAAGCAAAGTCCCTCCATAAATGAATCATCTAGTCCCTCCCAGATTTAAAAAGATCAAGTCCCTACGATGTTTCCTATGATAATGATCTTGTCCCTTTCGGTAAAAGATGATAGTCCCTCCCAGATTGCTAAAGACACCTCTTAAGTTGCCTTCATTGACCATACGATGACCCTACGCCCGTCCCTTAAACAAATCCAAGGTAATGACTACCTATTCCTTAGTAATAGGGATAGTCTTACCCTTGAAAGGACATATAAGAACTTGAATGACTTAGTCTAGGGTAGGTACCTCATAGTTACTTGCTCACTCTTCAAAAATACTTTTCGCACCTCACAATATTTTCAAAACATTTTCAAACAAGGCTTTGTATACATCCATACGAGGATCATTACAAAGTACTTAGAAATTTTCTGATCACACACTACATTTAAAAAAAAACATTTAAGTGAGCTAAGTAACTAAGAGCCCATGGATAACCATGGATATAAAGGGTGCTAACACCTTACCTTTATATAACCTACCCCCCAAACCCAAGTCTTTTCAAAACGGTCTTTCCTGTTATTTTATGTTCCTTCCTTATGGATAAAATAAAAGTCAGCGGCGACTCTTGCTATCCGTAACATGACTAAAAGTCAGTTCTCCCACCGTGTTACAGTAAGCATTAATGTCTTTAATGGTTTGGTCAAGATATGAAGCAACATTTTATGATGTTTTGAGTGGAGAGGTTTTTTTCAGTAAGGAAAAATCAGTGTTTAGAGGGATGATTGATAAGACAAAGATTTGGTTTGATTTAGCAAGTGATGGTGAGGGAGACTTTCTCAATAAATTATTAATATTAGAGTCATGAATGGGTTCAACCTCAGTACCTGATCATGATGCTAATGAGAAAATTTCTCGTGCAACTTCTACTTCATTTCCATTAACTTCTGGATCCATCATCCTTCTCTTCAGATATTACTTCCACTTTTTCCTCTAAAGAGACTTCTTCTACTTACTTAGTCTCATGGATTTTATATTATTTAGCATCATCAATGTCGTTTTTGCACATTTCAGTAAAATCTTGAGCTATCTTAACAACTTCAAGAGAACTTAGGACCGATTCAAGTTTGCTTCTTAGTCGTTCTCTTAGAACCTCCATGCTTTTTCTCTTTTAGTGCAATTGAGTCCTCGACACTGTTCCTCTTAATCAATTCTTCTTACACAACTTCTATACTAGTATTGACCATAGCTGTAAAGAAATTGTTAACTTCTTTCAAGACATAAGCCCTTTTTGTTTCATTTTCTTCTTCTTCTTCTATCTGGCTTAATTTTGACAATTTCCTTTTCATGGAAACAACTATTTCCTTGTCTATATTGCTTCCAGATCCTCCTCCTCTGGTCTTTGTAGGAAGAATCTCAGTGGCTTCATTGAGTTCCTCAACTTCATATTGTAGAGCCGTCTTGGAGCTATGAAGATCTCTTTTCTTTCCAGTATTATGAACAAATCCTTCTTCCTCTTTTTGAACAACCTTTTAAGAATCTCCTAACAATTTCTTTCTAACAAGTGCAGGAGTATCAGACTTTTCATCTTCATCATAAGTGATTACCATCCTTTTTCTTTTTCTATTAGAGCCATACTTATTTTGAGCCTTATCAAGAATTTCGTCATGGGTTATAGTTACACCACATTCCTTTTTAGCTTTTTAATAAGAATTCAAATGACTTCAGGAGAGTCTTCTTTTGTCAGCATTGAAAAGTGATATAAGAACCTTGTTATTTTATTTTTCCTGATTCTGATAGGGTTAAGAATCACAACAACATCTATTTTCCTTATTTCTTTCATATGAGCCAGAACTAATGCGGCTAACACACTTCCATAGGTATCATCCAGGTCTTGAGTAGTTCCATAATCTATCAATGTGTTAATCAATTTGGTAGAAGAGTTCAAAACGTAGCCTTGCATAAGGTACTGTTCTTTAGAGCTTTTTAGTTGAGTCCTTGATGGATTCACATAGATGATGAAAGATGTAACTGGGAAGATTTTACCTTTGATCAGTTGACAAATACCAAAGGAACATCTTGTGATCCCAAGAAATTTGATCAGAACTTACTTCCCGAGGAATTAAATAACCTATAAGAATCTTGAACATAAGTTTTTGCATGAGATGCATGTTCTTCACTTTTACATAATCATTTTTCTTTTCAAACAAAGTTCTCTTAATTTCCCTAGCATAATCACCTCCATCTTTTTTGTTGAGTATCACCATTCCTCTATTTTTCAGCCCTAATAAGCGCAAATAAGTTGAGCGATATTTTCTTGAGTGATGGAAATTTACATACCCATCATAACAAATATAATTTCCACACCATTGAATTCCTTCAGACCCATTTATGTTCTTGATTTACCTTTCAGGATTATTCTGTCCTTTTCTACAACATTTCCTCTTCATTCTGTGTTGAGTACCCATTATAGACTTCTGCACTAACCCAGAAATCTTTAACCAGAGTTGGGTAAGTTGGTTAATTCAACATATCAAAGAAATTTATCCATCCTTGAAATTCAAAATAACCTTTTAATGGACAACCATTTTCTTCAAAACTGTTAAAATCCACTACTTTCTCAAAGAGAAGCTTTTAGCCATCTTTGTAGAGCATAATAGTCTTCGGTTTAATCATAAGTGTTTGCATGTAATCCATTTTTAAGAGATTGGTTTAAGAGGATGGCATTTAAGAGGTTTTAGGGGTTTTATAGGGTTTACAATTAAAGCACGAAAAAGACAGTGATAAAGGTTGTGTGTCTTGAGAAGATGTTAAGATAATTAAATGACATTAAAGAGATTTTAAACACAAAAATATTTAATACAAATTCATTCCCCTTAAAATTCAAAGCACAAGTAATTTCAAGCATGCTGAAGACATTTTAGACAGGTATACAGAGTAATACAAATGTCAAAAGGAATTTCCATTCTTATGCATGTGAAAATCAAAGATTTATTTATGCAAGTTTCTAAATTAGAGTTTTTTCATAGAATATCTTAAATCAAGATTTTGTTTCCCAAAATTTGATTGAGACAACATCTGACAAATATCTGATTCAGATTCTTCATTCACAATAAAGCATAAGTTATTATGTTCATAATTGAATAGCTATTGGAAGAATTATGAGTTGTATCTCAACAGTTAGTTCAGTAAATAACATAACATTTTACAAGTTTCTTCTGAAAAGTAGCAAGAAGTATTTCTTCATTAATGTTTAAGAGACCTCTTTAATTCAACATGGCATTGATATTATCACAAAAAATGATAATACCCAATTTACCAGTTTAAAAGTTATTAAGCTAATATCTTCCAAGATATATGAGTGTAAATATTACACATACTGGAATACCTTGTATGAAAACTTACACTTGAAATAAAAGTAATTTACAGAACTTACCTGGATAGAATTTCTTATTCTGGATCTCCAGTTTATTTTGATGAAGTATTTCTGAATTATTCGGAAGCCAACATATTAAACTATCTTCTTAAAAAGGATAACACAATTGAGAAAGAGAAGTTGCTTTCAATAAATTCATTCATCTTTTTTCCACCCTTCTTTTCATACTAAGATGAAAACATAATTTCCCTACAAGATCTTTGTCTGCACCACTGTAAAGTGTTATGCACAGACCAAGCTCTGATATCAACTGAAGGTGAGGAAAATACACAAGAAGGGGGGGGGTGAATTGTGTTCAATAAAAACATTTATGACTTCTAAACATAGTTCAAATTCTAAACGTTAGTTCAGAACCTAATAATTGCAGCAGAAAACATATCAGAAGTAAACCAAACAAAACAATGAACACAACATATTTATCCTGGTTCCTCTCAAACTGATAGTAGTCCAATCCCCTTGCACCATAATAAATTTTCCACTATAATCAACTCATGATTACAAATGCTTATGCACTAAATCACAAGACTTTTACCGCTCATACCTACAGCCTAAGACTTCTTGCTCAATCAACACCTGATCAAGGCTTGTCTAGTTAGATCCTCAGATCCTATAAATTTCCTTGCTTAAACCTTAATGGTTCAAGACTTCCTTACTTATACCTACTGTCTAAGACTTCTACTCATACCCCGGGTCCAAGACTTCACAACTCAGATGCACCATCTAAGACTTCTTTGCTCATATCTTTGATCCAAGACTTCATTGCTTAGATATATTGTTCAAGGCTTCTTTTCACATATCCTAGATCTAAGACTTCACTGCTCAGACACACCTTCTAAGAATTCTTTGCTCAGATTCTTGATCGAAGACTTCAATGTTCAGACACACTATCTAAGACTTCTTTGATCAAATCCTAGATCCAAGACTTCTCTGCTCAATCAAAACTAATCAAGACTATCAATGCTTAATCACATAGTAAGAGACTTACTTGGATGGAGCTTTTCAACTAAATACTTTTATGCTCAGGCACTTATCAAGAGACTTTGATCTAAATTGCTAAACAACATGTTCAGTATAATATATAATAGTGTCTACTCGATACCAAGATTAGAGGTATAAGGTAATCACCTTAACAAAGACCTTAAGAACTTAATATTTTTAAGATATTCAATGCTTAAGAAATCTTAAGGCTTGTTAAAATTTACAACAAATAACAGAAGATTCTACATGTAACATCCTAATTTTCCATGCATTAATTAATTAATATATATGATTATATTTGAGATTTTAACATCGCTAAATATTAAAAACTAAACATTGAAACTAGTGCCTATAATAATTTATTTATCAATTAATCACCCTTTATTTTTATTATTAATATTACTATTAGATTGGAATATCATCGTTTCATTTTATAAACTAAATTTTGAAATTAGTATTTAAAATACTTAATTGTAAGTTAATTAATTATTATTATTATTATTATTATTATTATTATTATTGTTGGTGTTTTTCTCATTATTATTATTATTGGATTTTATTTTATTGGAATAACACTAATTTAGTCTACAAATTAATTAGTAAATAAAACAATCTTAAGTTAATAAAGATACCAAATAATTATCCTAGTTATTTTATTATCATTATTATCATTTAATTTCATAAAAGAAATATATATCCCATTTTGTATTAATTTCCTACATGATTTTATGTCATGAAACATCATAAAATCAAGCTTCCATATCTTTCTTACAAATTATTTTCACAAAGTCATACTAGATCATTTATGGAACTATTGAAGAAAGACTTGTAAATCTTCGATAAGACATATTTACTAGCAAGAGTTGAAAAGTTAGAAGGTATGGGCAAAAGAAGATGCATTTATGTTATTTTAATATTTTACAACTAGTTTAAATAGGGGCCTTTCCCACCCCATTTTCATTCACTCATTCACAAATTATCTTTCTTACCTCTCTACTTCTTTCTTTCTCTAGTTCTTCATATAACAATATTAGTTTTAGTTATCGAGGTTCTCAAGATGTCGGTTCGTAACTTTTAGAGTTATTTTGCGGTCAATGTTCTTAGAAATTTTCAAAGGAGTTTAATACGTCAAAGTTCTGCCCAAATCATTTTCATAAGTAACCGGTGAGTCGTTATAATGTCCATTTTATTTTAATTATGTTATTTTTACAAAAGTTATTTTAAAGATTTCTATTTAAATTTCATTTAGACGTCGAGATACTGAACTTATAACGTCCAGGATAAAATTACCATTTTAAGTCGTTATAATGCCCAAGTATTATTATAAAATTAAAATGTTATTAGAAATATACTCTTGATAATTTTCTAAAATGAACAAATCCAAACGAGGGTATAGTCTAATTTATATTTGAATTTAATAATCTTTTAAATATAGTGGAGACTATTATTAAATATTTTAATAAATATTTCAAATTGCAATAGGATTATGTTTAACTAACCGAAAATTATATTCTAATCATTTTGTAAATTTCGTACAATTCAACGATTATCGTAAATTAGGTTCTTGGCAAAGATTGGAGAAAACACTCGTGGACTTTCAACAACGCTCATTAACAAAAGGTGGGGGCAAGATTTTGTATACGTTAGGACGGTTAGCGTAAAATAGCTTAATATATATATGTAGTGGTGACCTAAGCCCTACTAGCGATAAATAAGTAAGGAGAGCCTATTCTCGAATAATGATTTTCACGGATCATTAAACGAGGTTACGCCGACCTTAATTCTTTATCATAGGAGTAATATATGATAAACTGAGGTGATATTGTGATTGTATTATTTGATTAATTGTTTAATTATTATTTTATTTATACTTGAATGATTGTGATTTATAGACTAAGAAAAATGATCTATTAAGGAGAGAAACAACATTGTTAGATATTAAGTGTTAGATCCCCAATAAATGAAGGGAAGTTGTATATATTGAGTAGTTGTATTTGGTTGGATTCTGGCTAAGGAAAGACTTGGTCGGCTATGTCCTTTACAGTCCACCTCTCTTATCTGGGAAGTCAACCATACCTTATTCATTGTATGAACTGAACTGATTTTATGAAGATAAGGATTATGCCAAGATAAAATACGAGTAAGCATTTGATGGATTTGGCATGATAATTATTACCTAAAAGAATGATATGATATGTCCCAAGTATTATCTTAACACTTATGGTTGAGAGTTGCCACACGATGATTGAGTGATCATATAGACTTGCATTGAGGAATGTATAAGTCCACTGTCGTGCGGTATGGGACGTACGAGGTTGATCGGTCACCTACAATCCCGACGGGGATTATTATCTATGCATGCTAGGCAAGACGAAGTTCTTGGCCTGAATTCTCAGGGACGATCAACTTATAACACCTAGACTCCACGTGAAGTTAGGTGACGTAGCTCTTGGTAATTGGGAGTATGTTGGTGGCATGTGGTCTGGTGATATCTGATCTTGGTAAAAGGGATAGATATCATTGACAGTGTTTAGTGGCCTGTGTCAGCATATAGTTCAAGGATGCATTATAATAAATAGAGATATAATAAATGTAATTATGGGTTGTGGATACGCTTGTTTGAATAATTGTGGTTGTCATATATATTATTATTTTACACACCCATTCCCACTTTTAAACTTGTACATGAATCTTAGCCCTGTGTCCTTTTTGTCTTGTATTTTTGGGTTAATCTATGACGATCAGACGACGAGCTCGGTAGTCCCAGTGGGAAGGATATGAAGTGACGAGGATATGGATTTTCTATGACATCAAGATTGGAGTCTATTAGCGTTTTGTCTAAACGTTTATCGTATCAGTATTACAGTCAGTATAAGTGTTAGTCTCGTTAGGCGTAGGAGGTCCTTTTCACTATGCTTTCTTTTGATTTCCTTTATGTACTTTTATTTTAAGTTTTATCTATGTGACAAGTCCATTAATCTTAACAATGTCAAACTCTATGTAAGATATATTTGAAGCATATGTATGTTTTATTAATTCAGTCTTGTTATGTAAAATTTTCAAACTTTGTGTATTTATATTTAAAGTTTGTTAGAATTTCACTAATGGGACATAGGTTGTCTCACTACATATTCAATAATGTTGCTCATTGTTGATCTTGTTATGTCTTCACTCAGATAGAAGTGCATAACACTTATAATCTTTGTGGCATTCCTTCTTCTTCTTATTCCTTGTTAAAGATTCGGATTGAAACTTCAACTACTTATATAGAAGTTGCAGAAGACTAGCAATTGGAATAGATAACTTGATCAAATGTCTTTGTTCTCTCTATAGTATAAGAGACGTTGAAGATAGATACACTAAAAGATATTGATCCATTGTGTAACATGATTAACTATTACGTCTTTAATGTGATCCTATACTATAGAGCCATTGAGAGTTGTTGTCCATAGAGTGTGTCAACTCTTCTTGAGCCTTGTGAACTTAGACTCTAACTGACATACTGATTTGACATTACAACTAGCTTTCTGGAGTACATATAACTTTAGCCTTGCTACTACTTATGAACGATAACCAGAAGCCAAAATAATCACCCAGTATAGAGATATTGTATTGCTTCTTCTGTTTTTGAGGCCTCCAGCTTTAGAGTCTACACCAGATATCACTTAGAGAGTGTTCTTCAGATTATGTACCATCAGAAGCAAGTAACTCAGCTTCTCTCAAGTGCACCTTCATATTAGATTTTGAATATATCTTTAAGTATAAGAACCTTCATACTTGAACACACATTAGATAACACCATTATTCTTTTAATACTTTTGTAATCATCAAAACCAAGGATATATGTCATGAACAAATCTTGTTCTAACATTTTGAACAATGTCAATGTGGCTCCTGTCAGGGTCAGTGCAAAGATCTTACACTTCACATTCCCCTGTGCATAGTAGTAGTCCACCGTGTTATCTACAGGTTTAACATACTCATCCGCATCTCATATTTCATCATAAATCTAAAATTTGGGAGGTTTTTCTAGACATCTCAGGAATCTACTATCGAGGATGCAACAAGTATCAATTTCTTCTTTCACTCTAGACTTGAAGTTGTAAGAATAAGATGAGTTCTAAATTTGGCCTTGAGTTTAGATGATAAATGCACATATTATATATGAGAACAATCACATACTTTATGATTTCTATCTAGTGGTAGCTGTTTCTAGAAAGATTTTCACTCTGATAAAAGGCTTAAGACGTTATCAAATTATGAAATCAAATGCTCAGGATGAAAAAAATTGTCGTACAATTGATAAAGTAGAGATTAAAAAGTTCTTCTAACACAATAGTTCCAAGGAACGTTAGTAATGAGGTTTCTTATTGATACTTTATATGTAAGCCTAGAATGATTTACAAGAAATATGCTTTCATTGTTACAATTCTAAAGTTTCTGAAGACAAGGTTCTGGCGAATAGGTTCTGAAGTTTCTGAAGACATTGTATCTGAAGTGCAAGTTCTGAAGACAATGTTCTAGCGAACAAGTTTTGAAGTCTCTAAAGACAAAGTATTCACTCAATGAAATCTGAAGATTTTGAAGACAAGGTTCTAATTGAACAAGCTCTGAAGACTCTGAAGATAATGTTTCTTGAAGACCAAATGCTGAAGATCTTGTGATAAGGTTCTGCTGAACAAAGATCAAAGATCAAAGATTCTGAAGACTTAAGTTCTGAAGATTGAATGAAATACTCTTCTACAACAAGATTCATCAAATAAACATCTTAAGGCTTTGAAGATGTTAGAAGAATGAAGATCAAAATGGTTTTTTGTTGAATATAATAGTACTAAAACTATGTAACCTCTACCTTGATAAGGTGGCACAAGGACAAATTTTCAGTATTATGATGTTGACTATTCCTTCACATGAACGTTAGAATATTACGGTTGGAATATGTTTCCAACATTTCCCTTCAACGACTCTATTTTCTCAAGCTCTATAAATTGAAGATTTGCAAGCTTGAAGAAAATGCTGGTTGATTTGGTCAGCCAGTGAACCAACAAATATAATGAAGATGAACAACAACAAAGAAAAGGAAATATGCTAGTTGATTTAAAAAGAAATCAAGAGCCAAGATGCTGATTCATGAAATGGCATGGAATACCATTGTATCTATTGCAACGTGCTAAAGAAAAAATCAAATGTGCAAGGCACAACAATGCAAGCAAACTTTGAAGATACTACAAGTTGAAGCTTGATGAAGAAATGTAAAAAGCCTTTTGTAGCTCAAGAATGAAAAACTCAATTGTATGTATATGTACACAATGATGTAAAATGCTTACTCCATGTGTAACTAATCAAGTGAGACATCAATAAGTGAAGCTTAGTAATATTTAATGTTGATGGTTAAGATGGAAGAAACATTATATGCTCAGAAAGGATTACATCAGAGAGAAGCTCAATGCTAATGAAAAGAAGCCTTAGTGCTCATCATCAGAAAGCTTATAAGCAATATAAAACTAGGTGATTTATAATCTCTTAGAGATTTATCATTAGATAGTTTTGTATTAGAAAGCTAGGAGTTGATGCTCACATCTAGCTAGAAACACTTAGGTGTACATGTACTTCATTTGTGTAATCTGCTTGTAATAAGCATTAAGTGAACACGAGAAAATCCTTTGTAGAAAGGTAGCGTAAATCCTTGTTGAAGGTGGATGAAAATAATTTTTGAGAAAAATAGCATAAATCCTTGTTGAAGGTAGCTTGTTGATTCCTTGAGTGGCTACTTGAGTCAGTCTGATATTCGAGAGGGCCAATCGTGGCTTGGAGGTTGATTTCTTGAGAGGCTTTGAGAGACATGATTCTCAAGAATGCAATGCTGGTTTCCATTGTGGTTGTAATCATGTTGATGTTTATTGGATTAAGTCCTTATTAGAAGGAAAATCACCTTGAGAGGTGGACTAGAGTAACTCCATTAACAATTAACCAAGATAAAAATAATTGTGTGTATTTATTTTTATTGTCATTGTTAGATTTAAATTTATAATTCCGCAAAAAGGGGGAAAATGTGAAACTAAATTCAAACCCCCCTTTCTTGTGTTTCTCAAACTTCAATTGGTATCAGAGCTTCGGTTCTATTATTGATATTTATCAAATACTTAATTGTGTCAGATAAAGATCCAAAAGAGATTTTGAGAAAACACTATGGTAAATCTACTCCTCCACCTGTTGTTCCAATCTAAAATGTTCTTTATTCTGTATGGTGAGGAGCTTACAAACCTCGTCTCTTAGCATTTACAAATAGGACTCAAAGAAGAGCTTACAAACCTCATCTCTAAGATTATTTGACATAGGGAAACCTTACAAACCTCAGGCCCTAGAAAGTTGTTGAATCCTAAGAAACTATTTCTTATGGCATCCTTCTTGTTGTGATTAGGTTCTGCTCTTCTTAGTTTGTTTTGTAGTGTCTATCCGTTTGTCGTGCCAGTTTGTAATATTTAATGGATTAATGAAATATTTCCTTTTTCCATCGTTCATCTTCTTAGTGTTATGTTTTATTTTTTCCTTACCTTTTTTAATATTTGACAAAGGGGGAGAAAGTGAAATATGATTTTGATAACTAATCTAAATAATCTCATACCAAAATGTTATTTAAATATGCTTATCACTTACCATATGTTTGATATTTAATTAGGAACTTCACAAAAGTTCACTGAATGTTAGAACGGGTTATCAGAAGCCATATGTA
Organism: Lathyrus aphaca; assembly: GCA_963966055.1. Lineage (NCBI taxonomy): Eukaryota > Viridiplantae > Streptophyta > Magnoliopsida > Fabales > Fabaceae > Lathyrus > Lathyrus aphaca. Next base: position 275,729,782 of record OZ014520.1, on the reverse strand, counting down.
GAAGTGATCAATCAAAAGATTTAGAGCATTAAGAAAGCTTTAACTAAGCTTAATTATTATGTTATAATAATATCTGGTGTTGACCAATACATTATCAGAAAGATAGGATAAATACTTGAGAATATTTGAGTAACTTGCGTACCTCAAACTTGTTAGAAGTTGTGAACTCTCTGAAAGTATGGTAACTAAACTCTAGAATTTCAAATGTTGTTAACCTCTTGGAAATCTGATTAAGACATGGTCTTTCAGAAAGTTTTCATATGTTAAACTATCTGATGACATGCTACTATGTGCACTTTCTGGTGACATATGTGATTTATGAAAGAACCTAAATCTGATACTGATGTGAAGCATCAAGATTATTATAAATCAGGCTCTCATACGTCGTCATGATTCTAACAGTAAGCCAAGGTTCTGAGTTGAAGACCAGGCAATTCTAGTCATATTTTGATGAGACGTCCATGAGAAGTATTCCTTCTATGTTTGAATGATCTTACTTAAAAATTAATTTTGTAAGTCTTGGGATCAGGGGGAGACTCAAAACAAGCATAAATTAATTTTTTAAGTAATATATTTAGGGGATCTTATTAAGCTTAACTCTGACTCTAAATTTATGGCAATAACCCTGCACAAATTGTCAATCAAAATACATTATTTGTCATCATCAAAGGGGGGGGGATTGTAAGAACTAGATGAGTTCTACATATGGATTTGAGTTTTGATGATAAACACACATGTTAACTATGAGAATAATTATATACTTTATGGTTTCCATCTAGTGTGCAGTTGTTGTTTGAAATATTTTGACTCTGATAGAAGGCGTGTGTCGTCATCAGATTCTGATATCGAACATTCTGGATGAAAAATTTGTTGTACACTTGATAAAGTCAAGACTCAGAAATGTTTCTAATACAAGAAATGAACTTTCATTATTATAACGCTAAAGTTTCTGAAAATAAGGTTCTGGCGAACAGATTATGAAGATTCTGAAGACACTATATCTGAAGTCCAAGTTCTGAAGATTCTGGAGACAAGGTTCTAGAGAAAAAGTTCTGAAGACCCTGAAGACAAAGTATGCGCTCAATGAAATATGAAGATTCTAAAGACAATGTTCTAGTTGAAAAAGTTCTGAAGACTCTGAAGATAATTCTTCTTGACGACCAAGTGCTGAAGATCTTGTGATAAGGTTCTGCTAAATAAAGATCAAAGATTCTGAAGACTTAAGTTATGAATATTGAATGAAAGACTCTTTTACAACAAGCTTCGTTAAATACACATATGAAGCCCCTGAAGACGTTAGAAGACTGAAGATCATAATGGTTTTATTCTGAATATAATAGTACTAAAACTTTGTGACCTCTACCTCGATAAGGTGGCACAAGAACAACTTTTCAGTATTATGATGTTGACCATTCCTTCACATGAACATTGGAATATTATTGTTGTAATATGTTTCCAACACTTCCCTCCAACGACTCTATTTTCTAAAGCTCTATAAATTGAAGACTTGGAAGCTTGAAGAAAATGTTGGTTGATGTTAGTCATTCAATGAACCAACATATATAATTAAGATGAACAACAATGAAGAAAAGGAAATATGTTGGCTGATTTAGAAAATAAATCAAGAGCCAAGATGTTGATTCATGAAATGGTATGAAATACCATTGTATATTGCAACATGTTGAAGAACAAATCAAATGTGCAAGTCACAATAATGCAAGAAATCTATGAAGATACTACAAGTTGAAGCTTGAAGAAGAAATATAAAGAAGCATTTGTGGCTCAACAACGAAAAGCTCAATTGTATGTATGTGTACACAATGATGTAAAATATTTACACCATGTATAAACAATCAAGTGAGACATCAATAAGTAAAGCATAGTAACTTATTTGATCTTGATGGTTAAATTTTAAGAATTATTATATGCTAAAAAAGGAGTACATCAGAAAGAAACTCAATGCTCATGAAAAGAAGCCTTAGTGCCCATCATCAGAAAGCTTCTAAGCAATACATAACGATGTGCTTTATAATCTCTTAGAGATTTATCATTAGATAGTTTTCTATTAGAAAGCAAGGAACTGTTGCTCACATCTGGATAAAAACACTTAGGTGTTCTTGTACTTCATTTCTATAATCTGCTTGTAAGAAGTATTAAGTGTACAGGAGAAAATCCTTTGTAGAAAGGTAGTGTAAATCCTTGTTGAAGGTGGATGAAAATACTTTTTGAGAAAGGTAGCGTAAATCCCTGTTGAAGGTATCTTGTTGATTCCTTGAGTGGCTATTTGAGATAGTCTGATACTCGAGAGGGCCAATCACGACTTATAGGTTGATTCTTTGAGAGGCTTTGAGAGCCAGGATTCTCAAGAAAGAAATGGCGGTTTCCATCGTGGTTGTTATCATGTTGATGGTTATTGGATTGAGTCCTTATAAGAAGGAAAATCACCTTGAAGGGTGGACTGGAGTAACTTCGTTAATAGTGAATCAGGATAAAAATAATTGTGTTATTTATTTTTATTGTCATTATTAGATTTACATTTATAATTTCGCCAAAAGGGGTCAAATGTGAAACTCATTTCAAACCCATTTTTTCTTGTGTTTCTCAACCTTCAGGAGTGTCTGTGTCATTTCTTTCCATTCTTCGGGAGTGATGTGTTGGTGAATGATATGGACAACAATCTTTAGGAAGGGGTATTGTTGGAACAACAATGCTTCTAACAAGATGCATCATCCAACGTCTCTCTTGGCATACTTATTCATTAAGTTAGATCTTATGATCAAACCCTCTAGCGAATCTTTCTCCACCTTTATAATAGGAAGCTGAATACTTAAAGGAAAGTTAAAACAAGACAACACTTTATAATATCTTGAGCATAAATCTGAGCTTTAATTTGTAATTTTTAATTTCATAAGATCTTAAGATTTCTTATCTTTGTATATCTAAGAAATATTAAGAGGTTAAGAACCTTTGTGGTTGTTGCAAAACTGTTATACCTCTGATTATGTATCTAAGTATAATAGTTATCTTTTGTATTAATCTATTTGTTTAATGTAGATGAAGTTTCTTGCATGCTTGCTTGATCATTGAATTCTCTTGTCTATGCACTTTAAAAGTGAAGTCTCTTTCTAGGTTTATTTAGAAGAAGTCTCTTACAAAGTTGCTTGAGCATAAGTCTTTTTCTAGGTTGATTAAGCATTGAAGTCTCTTGCAAGTGTGCTTGAACAAAATGTAATATGTTTGGTTATAGTGAAAAGCTCTTGTTAAGGAAAGGGGACTGAGTAACTCTCATTTGATGAGAGGAACCAAAATAATATTTGTGTTTAGCTTGGTTTTAATTCTGGTTATTATAATTTATGTTACTGTAACTATTTCTGATAGTAGACTCTAAATGTGGTTCATATTCTGAAGTTGCATTATCAGAAGTGAAATAATTGTTGGCATACACAATCCAACACCCCCATCTTGTGTATTTTTCTCACCTTAAGATGGTATCAGAACACGGTCTATTCTAGACACTTCACCGTGGTATAATAATCGATCCTGAGAAAAATATACTTGCCCTATAATGTCGGGTGCTTTTATTCATTACTATGCTAAACCATCTTTATTCAGTGGCGATTCCACTCAGTTTGAAAGGTGGAAAATAAAAATGTAAACCTACATCATTGGTCTAAACGATGTGTTATGGGACATTCTTGAAGACGACATTGACATGGCTTTCGATGGTGTTGGGATGGTTAAAGACATGAAAACTCTTACTCCTGCTCAAAAGAAAGTCTACAGAAAACATCACAGAGTAGGAGGTATTCTGATTGAGGATGTACCTCACTCGTAGTAAATAAAAATAATTGATAAGTATATTGTCGCTCCCTGGATTTCCATCATGGTACAAACGCGAAAGTGGCACGGAAAAGGGTAGAGTCGCCAGCCAGGCATTTTTCAAAACGTGAAGAAATGAAAGCTGATACAAAGAAAAGGAACTGGAGAAAAGAAAAGAAGGGGGGAAAATGTATAGAAAATAAAAGAGTGCTCGAACGGGCCCTACCCCACTGCCTACGTACCTCATCTGGACATGAGGATAACTAGGGGTGGAAAGATTGCTTGTGTCTTAAGGCTTGGACTGCTTATGCCAATTCTCAGGTGTTGCAGGCTCGTCTGGAACGAGTGCGTTACCATCTTGCAAAGAGACAAGTAGGAGCAAGTTCTTTCGTTAATGAATTAAGGTGATGAGAAAAGAAGTCTCGAAGGAGAGAGATTTATTCTTTGTCCAGTGTTTTTTAGAAGTTTTTTAGGAGTGTGGCACAAGGAAGTGAAAGCAAATCCTTTTCTAAGGAATGTATTCCTATTACCACATCCCTAGACAAGATGAGTAACAAGTCCACCAAGAATGAAGATCTTCAAACTTGTTTCCCAAGAATAGGGTTTGAATTCACAAAATTGTTTTGGAATTATTAAGTGTTTTTGTAGGTTAAAGTGAACAAATGTTTTATATGCTTTTCTTTGTGGAAAATAGTCTTATGATTGAACTTGTGCATCATGCTAGACAAGCTTGTACCACCACCAAGATGGGGAAATAGAAGTTCCCCATGGAATAAGGCCATGTATCAAAGACTACTTCAACCTTTATTAAAGTGTTTTTTTCATGTCTTTTGTATGAAGATGAGAAAGAGAGCACCACAAGGATCTCAAAGGTAAAATAACTAAGGAGAAACTAATAAATACCTAAAGTTGTCATGCAAAAGGGTGATCCTAAGTTAGTGTGATTTTAAGTTCTATCCTAAAGAAGAAAAAGGAAAGAAAGAAAGAAAGAAGAAGAAGAAGAGGAGAAGAAAAGAAATGAAGTGATGGCCTAAAGCACATCTCAAAGACAAATAAGAAAGCAATAAAGAGATGAGATGAAGATTTGTAATGTGGAAAACAACCACACTTCACTTACCATTGCACCTACATGGTTAGAAGCATACTCCAATTATAAAAATCCAGCAAATTGATCAAGTATTATCATGTCAACAAAAATCACATATTCCACATACTCAAAGCTTCAAGTAAAATCATCAAATATGTCAAGTATTGGAAACATACAAACTCACGTGTCGAGGAAGCACAAACATACATCAATTAGCATAAAAATCACCCTAGACCAACACATAAAATGATAATACAAGGATTCATGATGATCAAAAAAAGTAAAGCAAACAAACAATCCCAAAACAAACCAGAAAATACATTTTGCATCAATGTTAACCGGTTAACCTTAACAGAGTTCAACCTGCAGCAAATAATCAGCAAAACAACGTGTTAGCCGGTTAACCTATATCATTAACTGGTTAACACTGTGCGAACAACAACAAATCCGTGCAGAAAACTCAGTTTCCAAACCAGCTTATTTCAATAATATTCCAACAATTCAGCAATCAATTGTGCATGAAAATAACATCAAATTCAGCACTAATTAACACAAATAGATTCGCAAACATCATCACATAGATTAATTCACAAATCAACCAAACAACACAAGCACATTATGGATCTACATCATGAACATGCAAATAAGCTACAAACAGAGGTGGATCTGAAATTAACAAACCTACAAAGCTGAGATTTGCTTTGGTGAATGTTGTTCAAGCTGAAAATGCTGAATCTATTAAAGAATTCCTAAGATCCGATGCTCTTCTTCACACACAATGCAAAATAAATGCAAGTAGATGAACTTGATTCAAAAGCTTAAATCAAAATCACTTCCAAGCAACAATTAAAATCTGAAGTAGTTGGTCCATTGACACTGGACGAACGCGAGAGGAGTCGGTTGACACTGGACGAACACGATTATGAACGAGAGGAGTCCGTTGACACTGGACAAATGCAATCTGCATGAGAGGATTCTGTTGACACTGGACGAAGCGAAAGGAGTCCGTTGACACTAGACAAATGAATTCTGCACAAGATTTGTTAAGGAGAGTAACAACTCTATAAGGGAGAATACTGTTCGTAACCCTGCTGGGGATGAGAACATTCTGACTAATGTTCTACTGAAGAAAAGACATCAAGATATTCTTACAATACTTGACTTAACTGAGAAATGACAACACTGTCTGCATCAATGTGTCACACTAGCCAAAAATAAATTGGCAACCTCTTCGGGGAATACTTCAATGATAGTTGACTTCCGATCATGAAACTCTGTGGGGAATAACAATTTCTGACTCGGATGGGGAAACAAACTGTCAAGACTTGCCTGGGGATATAATCTGATAATTCTAACTCTATGCAGAGGCAAAGCAATCAGCTGTCTGCTGGGAATAGTTTACTGTGGAAAGATAACTCTGCTTGTGGATGAGAACTATTCCATTAGTCTTGAAGTTCTGCCGAGGATACATGCCTACTCTGACTCATCTGGGGAATGCTTCTTCTTACTCTGCTGAGGATGCTGGACCTCACCCTGCTCTGTTGGAGATAAAACTGTAGAGTGTCATCCTGCTGGGGAGAAATACTCTGCTTGGGGTAGCGTTGTCTGGAAACAGCTCCCTATTGACTGTAACCTGCAACAACAAAATACACACACATATGCCCCGAGAAATTACATGGCACGAGTTAATCATCCCATGTCACCTGTCATTCAAAGTGATTTTAGATGTTTTCCTTTCGCACATCATTCATAAAACCCCCAAGCTTAAATGCAATGTTCTTTTATCAAAAATTTGGGACATTTTTGCAAACACAACAAATAAAAATAAAAACAAGGACAAAACTTTTTGACTGAATATTCTTTTTATTGATGAGCCTCTGAATATGCAAAAATTTACATCAGGAAGCAATCACTTGGAAAGAGGTAATCACTGTAAAATTGAGAAAAAGAAACTATCCTAATGGAAATGTGCACGACATTCCAATGAATTTCTTTTCTGCTATGACTAGTATGTCTTCAGGATTTTTCGTTCCTGCCTTTGCTTTCTGAAGAAAAAGATTGGACCAATTCCTTCCCTTATGATATTACCAGATTAGCTGAGACGATGGCGTGGTACAAATTACCCAGATCGTAGTCATTCACTTATTCCCTTATTTTGCGTGGACTGCTGTAACACAGTGGGGGAACTGACTTTTTATTTATGTTGCGGATAGCAAGTGTCACCACCGACTTTTATTTTATCTAGTAGGAAAGGGTATAAAAGAACAGGAAATACCTTTTTAAAAATTCTAAGTTCGGGGGGTAGGTTATATAAAAGGAAGGTATTAGCACCCTTTATATCCATGGTTATCCATGGGCTCTTAGTTACTTAGCTCACTTATTTGTTTGAAAAAAGAAAGTGTAGTGTGTGTTTAGAAATTTGCATAAGTATTTGTAATGATCCTCGCATGGATGTATACAAAGTCTTGAGTTTTTTTGAAAATGTTTTAAAAGTAGGGTGTGAAAAAGAGTTTTTAAAATATGAGCAAATAAATAAGAACTACATACCCTAGACTGGTCCTTACTATTAAGGAGTAAGTAGTCATTTACCTTGGATTTAGTAAGGGACAGGCCTAGGGTCATCGTATGGCCACGAAGGCAACTTGTAGGGGTGTCTTTAGCAATTTATAGGGAATATCATCATCTTTTAGTAGGGACCAGATCTTTTCTCATAGACAACATCGAAGGGACTTAATATCTTTTTGAATATGAGAGGGACTTGATGATTTTCCTATTAAGGGACATTGCTTTTTAGACACCCCTTTTATTCGAGGGACTTGACCATATTAAGGCAACCAAGAGAGGAACCCTAGGAAGTGCAGATGGCGATCATATAATGATCGACTTACGTGTGTGAGTGTTATTTTTCAGATATTTATCTTATTGTTTAGTGATCTATGTCCAGATTAATTCAATTAGGTTTTCACGCCCTATATTACTAACCCATGCAGTTATTATAAAATAAAAAAGGAATAATAAATAAACAGGAAAGATAAATAATCCTAACTATTACAGGGCTTCAGGAAGATACATGAAAATAATGGCGAAAAAATAAATAATAATAAAAATTGAGCAATAATAATAAGGCAGGTTATATGAATAACATAAAAATAAATGAGGGTAGAAATAAAGTAAAGGTTTGAAAATTAGGTTTAATAAAAAAACAGGGTTATGATTTTTTAAAAAAGGTTTTTTAGGGTTCAAAGAAAACATGGTTTAAAGGTTTGAGAAAAATGTTAGGGTTTAAGTTTATAAAATATTAGGGTTAGGAGATCAGGGTTAAAATTTATAGAATTTTTTTAGGGTTAATGAAAAAGGTTTAGGAAATGTTTTAGGGTTAAAAATATTTTAGGGTTATATAAAAAAATAGGTTTTGAAATTATTAAAATTAATGAAAATCCTAAAATAACTAAATTTATTCACAAAAACATTATTAAAAATAGTTTATTAGAATATTATAAGTTAAAGAAAAGAAAAAGTTTTGTTTTACGAAAAAGGGTTAATTTAGAAAATAATATTAAGAATTTTATTAAAAGAAAATATATAATTTAAGGATATAAGAGAGAAATAACCAAAAATGTTGGAGGGGAGGTTTGAACCCATGACCCTCTCAATCCAGCCTTCAAGTTTTTCCACTGGGCTACAGGCGCACTGATGATAATGTCATGGAACTAATTCATAATATAAGATAAGCAATAAAATTGTTAGTTAAGATAACAAAATGTTGAGAGCCAGATTCGAACCCCTTCCCTCAACACAAACAACCACACGCTTCAGCCACTAAACCATAAGCACACTAGTGATAATCATAGGAAGCGAATGAAATAAAAAACAAGCTCAAATTTGAATTTTTCTGACCGCGCCATATGACTTCATCTTCAACCTCTTACCTGCAAAAATACCTGCAATTTTAGCTTCAATATTACCTATGAATTTGGTTTCGTAGGAAAACCTACGTTTCTTTAAACATCATGAAACCTGTAAAATTTTGTCAAATTGATCATACCATTGTAATCCCCACATCATTTATAGTTTAATTATGTCATTAGAATTCATTTAATTTACTTAAATCACAAAATCCTAATTTGGAGCTTAGAACCCTAAAAATGGCGTTTAACGATTGAGATCACGATTCTTCAATATAATGATCCAAAAACCATCCTTGCATCATTACAAACATCAAACAATCATCGAATATAATTTAAAACAATGCTATATGCAAAATCGAAAAATGTATTTTCAAGAATGTAACATGATTCAGTTAGGGAGTTGTATGATGTTTTGGATGATGAAAAAGGCTGAGACACGTTTAATGAACATCAAAGAATGGATTGCAACCTTTGGAATGCCTTGAAATTGCCTCAAACTCCAAAATCGAAAGTGACTTTTTGGTGAAAATTTGAAACTTGAACAATTCCACTGCCTCTGAAATTTCTTCCCCTCCCAATTATTGTGTTTATGTATGTATAATGATGTAATTGGGTCAAACAAAAGTCGGGCCTTGGGTGCATTTAGGTGTTACATGATCATGAAGAAACATCCTTGCCAATTTTGTCCAAAAATCAAATATATCCCTTCTATAATGATTTTTCACGAATTTTGATGGTTTCAATCACCTTGAATATCATAGATTTGATCCCAAAATAAGTTATGAGATCAAATATTGGATTTTCATATTTTATTTCTATTAAAATTGAATTTTAACAATTAAAATCCAAAATAATATAAAATAAATTATAAAAATCAGAATAATTGGTCATTGGGTCGTGCATGACTTCATCCTCAAGTTTGGGTTGCAATATTATGGGCCCATTTGACAAAATCTTAATTTTAGACCCTTTTTGCTTCATATACCCCTTGAAAATCCCAACTTTGACAACGCATAACTTCCTCAATTTTAATGTTATGGAGGTGTTATAGGACTTTTTAGAAAGCTTAGAGTATCCTATAATCAATCCTTTTGGTCCCATGTCCATATCATTCACAATTTTAAAATTATGAGCTTTGGAAAAAGTTGACTTTTTTGTTGACTTTCAAAAAGACCTATAAGGTTTTGGCTCATACCTTCCAAATGAAGCATTTTTGGACTTGGCTTGTGAGACACAAAGTTGTAGAAAATTGAATTTAATTTGAAATTAGATTTGGATGGGAAATATTTGATGAAGTATGTGTAAGTTATGGCTGATCAAAGTTCAGTTGACTTTTTTTATAAAAACCCTAATTTAGCAACTCTTGATTCTTGATGATTCTGAGGTTTCCTTTGATGAATCATGATCAAACCTTGATCAAATGATGAATTTCACCTCATAATATTTATGTTGACCAAAAATCTTAAATTTTGACTTTGAGTTGACCATAGTTGACCTCGGTTGACTTTCTGACCAAGTTAACTAATTTTTAGGTATCTGAGCATCTGACTGACCAAACTTGTTGGGAAAGATTTGAAACTTGACATGATGATTCTTTAAGGTACATAGGATATTATGAAGTCCACTTTAGGCCTTGGAAGTCCACTTTTCTTGGGGAAACTCAAATCCCTAGTTCTAAGATCCATTGTTCAGGAGGAGGCTTTGTCTGGTGAAGCCTTCAATCCTTTTGACCAATTGAGAATCTTGTGACTATTAAGAGACCTCTTGAGACACCTAATATTGAATGTGGGAGGGAAATGTTTGGGGTACAACTGCTGTCCCTGTTTAATTTTCTGAAACCTGAGGAGTTAGATTGGCATGTACGTCATTCGTGACTTGAAGGTTGAAGGACATTGAACACTAAAGCCCAAAAATTTGCACTCGCCGATGCACATAATAATGTTGTTGGTTGGTTGTATTGCTTGAATGGGTTTAAAGATGCCATTTGGAAAATATGTTCTTCAGATATACTTCTTGGAGAATAAAGCAGTCCAAAACGTAGATTGATGTAATCTTGGGGGATGTAGCAACCCAAGAGGTTGTTTGGTATGGTCCTGGAGGATAAAGCAGTCCAAGATGTTGTTATGTGTAATCATGGAGGATAGAGAAGTCCAAGATATTATCCCGGGGGTTTATAGCATCCCGAGATATTGTTTGAGATAACCCTTGGGGGGATATAGCAACCCAAGATGGATATATATGTAATCTCAGGAGATGTAGCAGCCTAAGATATTGGTTTTCGTGGCCCTGGGGGATATAGCAGCCCAAGATGTTAGTGGATGTAATCTTGAGGGATGTAGCGGCCCAAGATATTGGTATATGTATTCCAGGAGGATAAAGCAATCCAAGATTTTGTTATATATACTCCTGGAGGATAGAGCAATCCAAGATATTGTTTGAATTAACCTTTGGGAGGATATTGCAGCCCAAGAATAAGTTGTTGATGACATTTGTCTGCTGGGGAATCAACCTGAAAAATAAGGTTAGTTCTATGCAAATATCATGATGTATATAACACTTTGCAAGATAATATTCTTATGAAAATGTTGTATGCGTATGAAATGATGTAAATGATGTATGTATGAATTATGTAGTTGAAGCGCATGAGTAGCTTCGTATAACAACTACTGGTTGGGGAAAATAAATCTCAATTTGTTGTTGAGGAATATGAAGACTTCGTTCATGTCTTGTTTTGGAATATCGTACTTAGAACCTCCCGTTTTCGTTTGTCGTACTTCTTATTGAAGGGTTAACTTCCTGAATACTCTGATTGAGGATAAAAGAGACGAACATTCCCCTGGGAGACTTATTCGGCGAAGTGTCAATTCATCAGAGTATATCAGACTTGAAAGAAAAATATTTGAAGACTTCGTAGAGTTAGAGGTACAAGATACTATTTAAAGTGTTCCGTAAGAATATATCCGTAAAGATTACTCTGTGGGGATGAACCGACGAAGCTTCATTGGATTCCTACCTCTGATCGTCCTTAGTAAATACTATTATTGTATTTTATGCATTTCTGGTAAACATCAATCATATTCAAAAGCATATATACATTCATACATAATCAACAACGTTTTCGCTTAATTAAAAGGGGAAAAGTAAACCTGAATTCAAAAATAGGATTTTATTTATTTAGAAAGTGGCCTATAAACAGACAAGTTTGAACACGAAGACGGAAATCCTAGTAAGAGGAATTTGTCGAAGAAAGTTTAAAAGAGTATAAAAAACGAGGGAAAATAGCTATGTGTAAATGATCCTATTGAGTTTCAACTCTGCTATCTCCATTATCTCCATTATCTTCAAGTATCTCATCCCTTGCTATCGGAATAGAAATGATTGGATTGATCTGCACCTGTTTGAACTCGATATAGGTAGTACAACTAGTTGAGGTTACATGGGTGATCTAACGAGACATAGTCATACGCCTTAAACCCTAACTTTTTCCTGGATTTCCCTTTCAGGTTTTCAATCCACTGAGATACCCTTTTTTGCCCAAGCCTCCCTTTCGGGTTTTCGACTTGCCGGGTGCACGATTTTTCTGATATATATCCCTAATTTTTGCCCGAACCCTTTTGGTTCGCCGGGATGCCCTTATTTTTTCCTAGGCCAGTTAACCTAGCAGGTCTCTTTTTATGCGTAGTATTTTTTAACTATGTCTGCGTTCACAGGTTGTGGGAAATCTTCACCATCCATAGTAGTAAGTATCATGGCACCTCCAGAAAATACCCTCTTGATTACGAATGGCCCTTCATATGTGGGAGTCCATTTGCCCCTAGGATCACCCTGTGGTAATATGATACGCTTTATTACAAATCTCCAGCCCGATATACTTGTTGCTTGACTTTCTTATTAAAGGCTTTGATCATACGCTTCTGATACATATGGCCATGACAAATAGCTGCCAACCTCTTCTCATCAATCAAGTTTATCTGGTCAAGTCGAGTCTGAATCCATTCATCTTCATCTAAGTTTGCATCCTTCATAATTCTCAAGGAAGGGATTTGAACTTCAATAGGTAAAACTGCTTCCATACCATAGACAAGAGAAATGGGGTTTCCCCAGTTGAAGTACGTATTGTGGTACGATAACCATGAAGAGAAAATGGTAACGTCTCATGCCAATCTTTATACGTAACTGTCATCTTCTGCAAGATCTTCTTAATATTCTTGTTGGCGGCTTCCACTGCGCATTCATCTTTGGTCGATATGGAGAAGAATTATGATGCTTAATCTTGAACTGCATGCAGAGATCAGTAATCATAGTATTGTTCAGATTAGTACCATTGTCAGTGATAATCCTTTCGGGGATGCCATACCTACATATAAGATTATGCTTGATGAACCGAGCCACAACATTCTTAGTAACAGAAGAAAACAAAGCTACCTCTACCCACTTTGTAAAGTAATCAATAACAATAAGAATGAAATGATGTCTATTGGAAGCGGTAGGTTTAATCTCACCAATCATATCAATGCCCCACATGGAAAAAGGCCAAGGAGCAGTCAGAACAATCAATGAAACTGGAGGTATATGTACTTTGTCAGCATAGATCTGGCACTTATGACAAGTCTTGGAGTGCTGATAGCAATCAGCTTCTATAGTAGACCAATAGTAACCTGCTCTCAAAATCTTCTTAGCCATTGTATGCCCACTAGAATGAGTACCAAAGATAACATCATGTGTGTCTTCCATAATCTCCATTGCTTCCTTCTTATCCATACAACAAAGCAAAGTCGAATCGTTATTGTGCTTGTACAAAATTCCATTGCTCAGGAAAAACTTGGTAGAAAATCTCCTCAGAAACTTCTTGTCATTGATAGATGCCCCTTCAGGATATTTCTGAGCTTCGAGACATCTTTTCACTTCATGGAACCAAGGTTTCTCTTCCACACCTTCAGTATCAACCTCATAACAATATGCTGGTTCATCTAACTGATAAATAGTAATTCTGGGTGCTTCATCATCCCAACTAATTTCAAACATGGATGACATAGTGGTTAATGCATCTCCCAACTGATTCTCTTCTCGTGGGATATGTCCAAAAGTAATCTCTTCAAAGTATGGAATTAAGGATAACACATGCTCTCTGTAAGGAATGAGATTTGGATGTTTTGTGTCCCATTCACCTTTAACCTGACTTACTACCAAGACTGAATCTCTGTACACATTCAAAATCTAGATCTTCATCTCAATGGAAACCTTGATACCCATAATACATGCTTCATATTCTTCCATATTATTGGTATAATCAAAATAAAGGTCTAGCGGTAAATGGTGTATGAAAAATCTCTGGAGAGATAATCACAACACCAACACCATTACCAAGCGCATTAGAAGCTCCATCAAAAACCATAGTCCATTGGGATCCTTGTTTAGGTCCTTCATATTGTCTAAGTTCTTTAGCAACAAGCATAATATCTTCATCCAGAAACTCAAAGTTCATAGACTGATAGTCATCCACTGCTTGATGAGCCAAATTATCAGCTACTACACTTCCTTTAATCACTTTATGAGTAGTATATTGTATATCATATTCTATCAGAATCATTTTCCATCTCGCTATTCGTCCGGAGAGAGCAGGTTTCTCAACTATGTACTTAATATGACCCATCTCTCTATGAGTTAACATATAATGTCTTAGTCGGCGAGAAGCCAAAGCCAAAGCGCGACAAGTTTTCTCGAGCAGTTAGTTTCTTGTTTCACAGTCGGTAAACTTTTTTCTAAGGTAGTATATTGCTTGCTCTTGTCGACCAGACTTGTCATGTTTCCCCAACACACACCCCATTGAGTTATCTAATACTGCCAGGTACATAATCAAGGGTCTTCCTTCAACCGGTGGCATCAATATTGGAGGTTTCTGGAGGTAATTCTTGATCTCATCAAAATCTACCTGACATTCGTCGTTCCATTCCATTACTTGATCTTTCTTTAACAACTTGAAGATTGGCTCACAAGTAGCGGTTAATTGGAAAATAAATCTTGCAATGTAGTTCAGCTGTCCCAAGAAACCTCTGACTTCTTTCTTAGTATGGGGAACGGGCATTTCTTGTATAGATTTTACCTTTGCAGGGTCAACTTCAATACCTTTAGCACTGACAATGAAACCCATAAGTTTACCAGATCTTACTCCAAAGGTACATTTGTTTGGATTCAATCTCAACTTGTACTTCTTCAACCTCTCAAACAACTTGTGTAGATGATCAAGATGTTCTTCTTTAGTCTGGGATCTGGCTATCATATCATCAACATATACCTTTATCTCATGGTGAATCATGTCATGGAACAAAGCCACCATAACACGCTGATATGTTGCTCCAACTTTCTTCAAACCAAATGGAATTACTTTATAACAAAAGGTGCCCCACAGTGTGACAAACGTAGTCTTCTCCTTGTCTTCAGGTGCCATCTTAATCTGATTGTAACCAGAGAAATCATCCATAAAAGAGAATACCTTGTGTTGAGCAGTATTGTCTACCAGAACATCAATATGTGGAAGCGGAAAATCATCTTTGGGGTTGGCTTTGTTCAAATCCCCGTAATCTAAACACATGCGTACTTTTCCATCTTTCTTAGGCACCGATACCACATTTGTAACCCATTGAGGATATGAAGTAACAACCAGAAACCCTGCATCAAATTGTTTCATCACTTCTGCTTTAATCTTTTCTGACATTTCAGGCTGCATACGACGAACTTTCTACTTTATTGGAAAACAACCTTCCTTCATTGGCAGACGGTGAACCACAATATCAGTATCAAGTCCCGAAATATCCTCATAAGACCAAGCAAAGATCTCCACATAGTCATGTAACATCTGAATCAACCCATTCTTAATTCTGTCTTCTAATTCAGCTCCTATCTTGACCTCTTTCCTTTCTTTCTCAGTTCCCATATTCACAACTTCAATTGGCTCTTCATGTGGCGGTATCACTTTCTCTTCTTGCTGTAACAACCTAGCAAGCTCTACAGGCACGTCACAATCTTCCTCCTTTCCATCCTCGACTTGATAGATCGGATTCTCGAAGTTATAATTGGCAATAGCATAATTGTTATCAACAGAATCCATAGTGGATGAGGATCTGCATTTTAGTGATGTGGGTGTGTGTAAGAACACATAGCTTTTGATAAAGAAAAAATAAAAGAAAGATAAAGAGCGCAATTTTAACGAAAGCAAAAACGTCCATTTATTTTATTGAATGAAGATATACAAATGAAATGATATCCCTAACAAGTATACCATTGTGCCCCGGGTAAGGCACAAGGCTTAAAAGTTTAATTGTTCGAAATTACAACTTAAAAATATGAAACACAATAATAATATTTACTCTTGACTAAAGGAGATAGAAATAACATCTTCAACTTTCCAGTTATTGATCCCACTGCCAATGGTAGGAAAGATCCAGCTATCCAAGTTTTAGTCTTCATCAGAATCCTCCACAACATTGACTTGATCCTTCTAAACTCCTTTGTTGGTGATACGAATGGCACAAGTACGACGAACAACCTTCTGAGATTCTGTAGTAAAACCCAATCCAAACTTGTCAGACTTGTAAGGAATGTCAGGAAGCTGACCCCAAATAGTACAACCACCTTCTTCAACTACAACTCTTGCATTCTTCAAAGAATCCATGGTAGGAGGTACTCTAGTAACAGCAGGAACTGGTTTAACTGCAGGGATGGACTCAGCAGCAGGAACAACCTGAGGAACCACTTCAAATGTTTGGCAGGGATTTTCAATAAATTCACCCTCCATCTCAACATACTTGAAATTGTTTACATGACTGACCATATACTCTTCCTCACCATAAACAATGACAATCTTGCTCTTCACTGGATATTTCAGCTTCTGGTGTAAAGTGGAGGTCACAACACCTGCCCCATGTATCCAGGGACGCCCAAGCAGACAGGAATACGAAGGACGAATATCCATCACATAAAGTGTAGAATCAAAGACCTGAGAACCCACTTCGATTGGGAGGTCAACTTCCCAGTGCACCATTCTTCTTGAGCCATCAAAGGCTTTCACCACCACGTTATTGGGTCTTAGCACAATATCTTCAAAGTTGAGTTTATCCAGAACATCCTTTGGTAACACATTCAAAGAGGAACCATTATCTACCAAAATATGAGACAAAGTAGTGCCCTTACACTCAATAGAGACGTGCAGAGCTCTGTTATGGTTTCTTTTGGCAGGAGTTAAATCAACATCAGAAAATCCCAAACTATTATCAGTAGTCAGGTTGGCAACACAATTCACAAACTGGTCCACAGAGATTTCATGTGGTACATGAACAACCTTCAAGAACTTCACTAAAGCCTTGACATGGGTTTCAGAACATAGCAATAAAGACAACATATAGATCTTAGAGGGAGTATGCCCCAACTGTTCAACAATATTATAATCACTCTTGCAGATGATCTTCAATGCTTCATCCATCTACTTAGAGAGATCTTCAGTAACGGGTGTTTCAACCTGAACATGCTCAATCAATGGTCCGTTGCCCCGAGCTTCAGTACTTGGCCCAGGGTTTGATATATGAACTGGAGCAGCAACAGTCTTTGAAGTGTCTTCTAGAGAGAAAATTCTTCCACTCCTACTAACCTTACTAGTCCCAATAATATTGTCGACAGCAGGATTAGTATCTGCAGTAGGTATATCAGTTAGAGGATCTTGCTTGATACCATGTATATAAACATCAGACCCATAATTCCAAGGAATAGTATTGTCAGAAGAATATGGAATCAGACCAGGAGTAGAAATAATCAGGGGAGCCACTTTTGGCTCAACAGTAATCTTCACAGGACCTTTAGATGTAATCCTCATAGGACCCTTGGAAGTGATCTTCACAGGAGTACTAGTAACCACAGACACATCTTCAAGCTTCAAATCTTGGGATAGGCCTTCATATAAGCTCTCTACAGAAGGAGTATTCTCAAACAATATCGTACGATTATCCATTAAACGCTGAATACCTTCTTTCAGCTTCCAACGGTCATTAGGTTGAGAGGCACAATAAAAACAGTCTTCATTGCAACCCGGAAATAAACCGGCTTGCTGCAGCTTCTTCTTAATGATGGATAGAGGAGTAGTCAAATCAGTCACCATAGAAACATAAGAAACATCATCAACAATGTTAACAGTCTTCTCATGCTTGGGCATAGGAGCAGTAATCACATTAGGAGTCTCAAGATGATCAAACTCAATTTCTCCAGCATCAATCATATCCTGGATCTTATTCTTTAACACCCAACAATTATTAGTATCATGGCTTGGGCAGTTGGAGTGATATGCACATCTTGCATTGGGATTGAAACGAGGAGAGGTATTATTGAGGTTTTGAGGAGGATCCCTTAAAGCAATCAATTCACCCTTCAACATGTGTTGCAGGGCCTGAGCCAATGACATATTGATCTTTGTAAATTTCCTCCTAGGCTTGGATGACTATTTTGTTGCTGATCTTGTGGTGTAGGGGAAGGATTAGAGATGAGGACTGCTCCCACAGATTGATTATTCCTGTTACGACCCTGTTGGCCATACACAACATTAGATTATTTCTTCCCATTAGAAGGTTTCTTGCTAGTATTTGAAGAGGCAACCACTTGTATCTTACCACTTAGTATTCCACTCTCCACGCGTTCTCCAGTCATTATCAGCTCAGTGAAACCAGATGATAAACTTCCAATGAGATGACTGTAGAAAGGACTAGTCAATGTACTCATAAACATATCAACCAATTCCCTGTCAGTCAAAGAAGGTTGAACTCTTCTTGCAAGATCTTTCCACTTCTGGGTATACTCCTTGAAACTTTCTTTAGAACCCATAGACATGCTTTGGAGTTGCATGCGAGTTGGTGCTAAATCAGAGTTATATTGGTATTGCCTATAAAAGGCCTCAACAAGATCATTCCAAGTACGAATATTGATACTCTCCAGTTGATAGTACCATTCTAGTTGAGCTCCAGATAAACTTTCTTGAAAGAAATGAATCCACAACTTCCTGTCAGCAGTATGTGGCTGGATCCTCCGAACATAAGACCTCAAATGCAGCTTAGGACATGACACACCATCATACACCAAAAATGTAGGAACCTTGAAACTAATAGGGATGACAACTCCAGAAATCAAACTCAGATCTTCAAAATCCAACCCAAGAGTCTTCTGTAATTCCATAGCATTCATACGGTCCTCCAACAACTTATATTTCTCATCACCAATTGAATCATGATAATAATTCTCCTCATAATCAGAATTTATAGCAGTACCATGTGGATTTCCTTCTTCTTATGTAGAATCTTTATCTCCAGGGTTTTCAACCTTATCATCTATCTTGATTGGAGCTCTGAATCTTCTTCCCAAACTGATGAAGCCAACTGGTTTTTTGGTCTTCTTCTTCTTCTTGGTCAGGAGTGCTTTCAGCTCTTCTTGTCCCTTGGACAAGTTCAAGATCATCTTTTGAAACTAGGCATTATGAATATGAAAATCTTTGACAGATTGTTCGAGAGCCATTTCTGCTGAAATAAACATCGAGAAGATGATAAACCTATTATGAAAACCTATTATGTAATGATATGGTATGTAGATGCATATACAATGTTTTCAAGGACCGTAGGATTTAAATTTGTTAAAACAAACAAAAACAATATGAAATAATATTGCCCCTTGGTGTAAACACCCCAAATTTGCCCTCACCCATTCACACCATGGCTTGTGATCTTTTCATATGCATATATTCAATCATAGCATCTCATATTGCATTTTTGATTCATTGCATTGCTTCTAAGTCATCTGCATCTAGGGTTTGTGATCTGAGCAATCCCAAAGCCATTTGAGCCACTCCAAAGGTCTTAAATCACTTCAAAGGGATCCATGTATGTTCAAGCATCATATTATATCCTCTCAAAATCAAGAATGTCAAAAAAATCACAAGAACTGAGAATGGCATGGAAGCAGAGCCAGGTTTAACTGCACAGATGACCTAGAATTAGGGTTTTGGTTTCAAAGGCCATAACTCCAATTTTTTTGGTCATTTTTGTTTCTATTGGTCTCTATATGGTATAGGGATCATGCATATCAATTTTCATGAAGAAATTCCATGGGGAAGTCATCTGATCAAGAGTTGACTTTTTGAGCAAGTCAGTGCAAAATCAGGGCATCTGAGGCCCCCAATGACCCAACCAAAGGGTGTTCTTCATCATTTTGATTATGTATGATCTTTATTTGATCATAGAAGATCTTAGAAGTTCACAAAATTGAAGAATTTCAAGCCATTAGCAAAGTTGACTTTTTGGGAAAATGACTTGTAATGGAAACTTGCCACTTTGGGAAACTTTTTCAACCCTTGCTTTTTGATTCAAAAATGCTTAAAATGAGAAAACTTTGGTCATGAAAGTTGTAGAATGGATCATTCCCTTTTCAAAAAGTACAAGAACTTGTTCTAATTCATTTTGGATCAAAAGTTATGGCTTGTCAAAGTTGGGAAAAATCACATAATTTCAAGTTTTCTACCAAAGAGGCAAAGTTGCAAAACCACTTGCCAAGGCAAATTGTGCTATCAAATGGACTTCTAATCTTCATACAAACATGAACCAATGTCAAAAAGTCAGATTGCATCAAATATTTGGCCATTTTCATGACTTGTGGATCAAGAAACTTCAAAAGGGCCAAAGATGATCAAAGTTGCAAAACCTATCATAAACCCTAATCAACTTGCTGCATTGCTTCTAATCAGTTTCTATGGTTCTCCCTAAACTCAGCTGAGCCAAGCCATTCCCCTAAACTAGCCTGCCACTGGCCCATACCTCCAAGTACAACTTGCTTGACTTTTTGCAACTTGAGCCATACCAATTACACTGCTCCACAACAACTCTCTGCCCAATCAGAACATGTTATGTGGACCTCAAGCAAGCCATTTCACACAAGAAGCCAGGCTGAAACCTCCCACAAGACAGGATTCACAAAAACCTCCCTCTTAGCATTTTCATTCGAAACTCATCACATAAGCCACAAACCTTCAAACAAATTCCACAGAACAACTCACCATGATCCACTGATCATTTCCCAACCATCACCTTGCCCTAAAAAGCCCTGAATCAAAAACACGATTTCCACACTTCACAAACTGAACCTCTGCCATTTTCATTTTAAGGCCATATAAACTCCAGCCAAGCATCACAAACTTCTGGGGAGGATCATTGGAGCTTGTTTGAAGCAAAGAACTGGCCAGGAAGCACCATTTGCGAAAGCTCTAGTTCAGGTATCATCAAGAACATTTTTTCCAGAAACGTGTTTTTAAGTTACTAATTGATTCTCCATGATTCACTGATGATGCTGATGTGTTTACTTTTGAAAATAGTCAAGTATTAAGCATGTATTGATCTACTGAAATTTTTGCCATACTTTCCGTTTTGCTTCGATTCATGATTTTGAGTTTGCATAAATGAGTTTTGATGTTTGATTCTTGTTGGGGATGAAGAGAGGATCATTTCTGGAGCTTTAGGGGTCTTGGGGTTGCGTATTGAGGGAGATGGGGTGAGGAGCTTGCCGGAGAAGATGACCGGAACACTGTTCCGGTCATCTGAAAGTGATTAGGGCTCAGGATTAGGGTTTAATCATAATTAAGGAAATTTGAATTCTGACCGTCCAGATGCGCGCGTAGTCAATTCCCGCATCCCTGAGTTTGAACCACAACCCTTGGATTGTTTGACTTCCTCATTTTTTCATTTAAATTCATTTTAATTTTATTTGTTTTGCATTTAACTTCTACGAATTTTTAAAAATAGCAAAATACATTGGAAAATTCTGAAAATTTTTGCCAAGCATTTCATTAATTTTCAGAAACCAAAAATATTTTTATTTTTATTTTTTGCATTAAAAATTATTTTTAAATCATTTAAAAGTTTATTTTTAATTAATTAATGAAAATTAATTAATTAAAAATACTTTTAGGTATTTAAAAATCACAAAAAAATTCATGTGACATTCAAAAACATTTAGAAACATTGTCCAACTCTCAAACCAAATTTATTTTTTGTTCTTGATGACTTTTGATCATTTTCAATGGAATTAAATTCATTTTGAGGCAATATTTTGTGACAAACTTCAAAAATTCATTTCTGCCTAACCATTGAGAGTTGGACAATGATTCTTTTTGCATTGCATCTTGCATAACATGTAGTTTATAGGATAAAATTGGCATGAATTGATCTTGCATTTTCATTTTGTTTGGAATTTTTTCTTGTCAAGGTACCTTAAAACCCTAGCAATCTTAGAAAATTCATAACTCTCACTAGGTTAAGAGTTAGACTCCCTCCTTTGGGCAGTGAGTTTGTATAGGTCTAGGGTTCCTTTGATTGCATTTTCAAATTTTTATCATGTCATTTGCTTCTGGTTTTGGATTTTTGCTTTGTATGTTGCATATAACCCTAATTCATGCTTTCCATTGCATCCATCTTACATTTGCTTGCATACCATGACTTGCCATGACATTTTGTGCTTCCATTTGATTCATATGACATCTTAGGACATATTAGAATCGTGTTTGATCATTGCATCTTTCATTTACCATTTTGTATGTCATTTGCATTTCATAACTTTTCATGTATGTTCATGGCTCTAAGCATGCTTCTCTTGCATCCATATGTGTGTATGATCATTCTAATGCCTTGCCTCATGTTTGAATCATCTCTTAGAATCATTAACATCATACTTATGCTTTTGGTTTTGGTTTGTATCATGACATTGCATCTCATTTTGCATTGCATTTCATTTCTTTTGCTAACTTTTCAGGTGGTAAGTTGTTTTGAGAAGTGAAATTGCCTTCACTTCTCACAATCTCTTCTCATCTCTCTTGCATCATTGCTGCATCTTATCTTTGCATTAGAGTGAGCTTTCTCATTCATGTTTATCTCTTACTTTCTTTCTTCAAGCAACTTGTCTTCTTAAGTGAAGCAAGTTGTTTTGCTTCTCTTTGCTTCTTGCTCCTTTCATCTGCTTCCTTCCTGGTGGTTTCTCTGAAGATCTTCTTGCAAACCTCATTAACCCTAGGAATAACCAAGCATGATAATAATTAGGGTTTGATTAGTCCCCCATTTAGCTTTTACCTTTGTGTCATCTTTGAGTCTTATCTTCTCATCTCATAATCAGGGACTAAACCCTAAAGGCTTTAAGGCTTTGTGATTAAGCTTATGCCTGCATCCTTCTATTAGGATGAAGTGTATAACTTTAATCCTAAGTGTTAAACCCTTAATTTGTTTAAATCCTTTAATCAACTCACTTAATAATCATCAAGACATCAAGCTTGTAACTTGGGCCTTGCATTAGGGTTCTAATTCTTCCTTAATTGGTTAAGAAGGACTAACCCTAGTGTTAATGGACAAATCCCCCTCAAGTTGTCTTACCAACCATAAAACTCACTTCTTAATCTTATCATTAACTAAAATCCATTTAATAAAGGCTTTGTTTTGTCATTAGGTTAATCCCTAATCATGGATTAAGTTGAGGAGCTTTCCTCCGCTTAAACATTCTCATATATTATCCTTCTATTAGGATGGTGTAATGAGTCTGTTTAATCCCTGATTATGGCTTAATCTCATTACCTAACACTAAACAAAAACAACAAAAACATATAAATAATCACAAGTAGGTTAATGATCTTAATCCTACACCATGGTGATTAAGTGTGAGACACTGACTTCACACTTAAGGTATTCTCATTACCCCTAATCAGAGGGAAGATGTGATGAGTTTACTAACCCATTGGTTTAGGCTTAAGCTCATTTTCTTATGACAAATTTCAAAAAGCAATAAAAGATTGAAAACTCAAAAACAAACAATAATCGTCTCCTCCGGGATTCTCTCACAAACGAGAACTCGCTTCTTCTGTCCAATGCAAGACAGTTTGCACCTGAGCCAGACAGGTCATACACTTGAGCATAGACAAGTAAGCAGTTCACAAGTCAATTTACCTTTCAGTCTCTTTGGGTCGAACTACGGTGTTCTGACTTCCTCATTGCACGAGAGGATACGTAGGCATAACTTAACAGTTATCGAACAAAAGTCTCTGTATATTCCCCCCTCTTTCTAGCCTTATTCTTTAAGCCTCATAGTCTTGAGCATTTCACTCTTGTTCTTACACTGACACTTCATTTATGCACTTCACACTTCTTGTACACTGACACTTGCATTCTTTCCAGCTTTGATACACAAATTGCACTGACACTACCCCTTTAAAACACAAATCTTTTAAGCGTGGATCCCGTCGAGTACGGCGGACAATCTGGGTGCTAATACCTTCCCAGGTTGTAACCAACCCCCTTTCTCAGTCTCTCTGGTTCGCAACCGTCTTATCCATATCTTTTCCTAGGTCTATGCAGCATTACCTTTCCTCCGGGATAAAAATGCCTAGCTGGCGACTCTTTCTTTTCTGAGTTCACCCCTGTGTGTTCTCATTCCTCCTTTCGCCGACCGTTCGCGTTTGTACCTCTTCTGGCCCTATGTGTCATCAGGTGGGAGCGACAGCTTGGCGACTCTGCTGGGGACCCTTATATTGTAACCAGGGCTTCTGGTTCTTTTTGTGGGTTCCTCCTAGCGCTTGGTTGATTTGTGTTTACTGGGGTGTTATGTGCTGATTGTGTTTATATAGTTGCTTTATTTATTGCTTTATGTACAATTATTTTATTGCTTTCTTTACAGCTTTATATACATCATACTGTCATACTGTTATCTGGCTGGATCTGGTTTTTGCTTTGGTGGGTGGGGTTCATTGAGAGTTTAAGGTCCTATACCTGGGGCCTGAGTGACACCGAGGCTAGAGTGGTTCATGTTCTTTCCCATTCCATTTCGGTCTGGTGCGGGAATATGAAACACGGTTCAGATGTGGGTTTCTTCTTGAGAACTCTGTGCTACAGATTTCCTGTAGTGCTAGGGCTATCTGGGAAGCCTGCTAAGTCTGGATGACCTTTACTATTGACCTCCAGAAACTGAGGTGAATTAGAGGAGGATATTTTATGGCTATTGTAAACACTGTACCTCCGGGTTAGAAGTGTTTACACTTCTCATAACTGATCCAAGTCTGAGGATCCTTGTTTTAGAACACCACCTGTGAGGGGGTTGGGCTGTTTACAGGTTTGCAGGAACCCTTGGCCACATCATACCCAGATACTTGTTTTGTTTAAGAATGTTTCACTTTGGACAGTTCTTGTGACTTAGCCCTGGACATGTGACTCTTTATTTGAGTCCCCCACCTTGGTTACTGGATTTCTGAACCTCCATCAGGACTTCTTAGACATACATGGACTTATATCAAGACAGAAATCAGATCCAGCTTGATCACAAACCCTTGCATATCATTTGCATACATCATCATTGCATCATTTAACATTTGTTTATTTGTTTTTCAGGGTATCCACATTACATTTTGGCTTGGTTTTGACCCCTTCATCTGCATAGACCACTGTTCATCTGTTATCTGCTTCAACTATCTTCATCAGCTATCTGCTTCAATTATCTTCATCAGTTGCCTGCTTCAGCTACCTCCATCACCGGCCTCAGCCTATCAGTGGCTCATCTCCAGTATCAGTCTTCATCATCAACATCTGTTCTCAGCTCTTCATCAGCAGTCATGGCACCCAAGAAGAGCAACATTTCATACCATTTCTTTGAGCCTGTGCTGGCTGGCATCAGACAGGTCCAGACACTTATCACTCCAGACCATATCCCATTATTCAGAGAGCATTATGGAGGCATCCTTGATATGGTTATGGATTTGGACCCTTCTCAGAGGAGTTTGATTCACACTTGCCTACAGTTCTATGATCCTCCTTTGAGATGCTTCACTTTCCAGAATTTTCAGTTGGGACCTCTGTTGGAGGAATTTTCATCACTGATTGGAGTGCCCATCAGGGGTGGTATCCCCTTCAACCCTGAAATGACTTCTCCCAGCAATGAAGAAGTGGCAAAGGCATTGTACCTGGAGCCTATTTTGATTGAGCGGAGCATGACAACAAAGGATGGAATTCCTGGCCTACACTTAGATTTTCTGACTTCTCAGGCCATCCTGAAGGCCTCCTTGGGAGAATGGAAGGCAGTTTGTGCATTGTTAGCCCTCAGTATATATGGGGTTATACTTTTTGCAGATGAGCCCAAGTTTATCAGCAAGAATGCTATTCATCTCTTCCTTTTGAGGAACCCAGTACCCACATTGCTGGGGGACTTCTATTATTCTGTTCACCAAAGGAATGAGAAGCAGAGAGGGAGGTTGGTGAGGTGCTGTGCTCCTTTATTTCAAACCTGGCTGCTTAAATATTTACCCAAGACTGATGCCTTCTTGAATCCTCACCAATAAAAGAATTGGGCTAGAAGACTTATTGCTTTAACTTCAGATGACATCAGGTGGTGCACCCAGAGCACCAAAGGCAGGGACATGATTACAAGTTGTGGGCAGTACCCCAATGTACCTATGGTAGGAGTGAAGGGTTGCATCAATTACAATCCTTTGCTGTTCAAGAGACAATTGGGCTATGCTTTGGTTCACCCTCCTAGAGTGCAAGACTTGGCTGAAACCCTGTATTGTGAGATAAAGCCTAATCTAGCTGTTGTCAGACAGGCATCCTGGGCTTGGGACAACATCCAGACCAAAGGGATGGCCATTCTTGGGAGATGCAATACTGTGATCTCAGCTCAGTATTATGAATGGTCTCATGCTAGGGCTCAGATTTCTGGAATACCTTTCACCATTGAGGATGCAACTGGACCATCCACAGCACCACCTCCAGCCACTGTCAGCCTGGAGGAATTTGAGAAACTGAAGGAAAGGAATGAGAATCTGTCTCAAGCCTTGAAGAAGACCCTCTGGGAGAGGAGTGATGGTCGTCTAGACATTGAGAGGTTAGAAAAGCTTAAGGTGGAGCATCTAGCCAGGATTGAGAAATCAGAGGACTACATCAAGAAATCAAGAGCTGGAGGGCAAATTTTGAAGAATGCCTGCAAAGAGGCCCAGTTTCAGAAGGCTAGGACTGATCTCTATCTGAAAGAAAGTCAAGCTAGGTGGGTAAGGATCACTGAAGCTCGTACTCAAGAGGATAAGAGAACCCAAGACAGGATTGAGCAGTTGGAGGCCATTGAGAAGAAACAACAGGAGGATCTGCTAGCAGCCCAGAAGGAAATCTCAGAATTGAAGCTTAGGGCTGGTGTGAAGAGGTCAAAGGACCAAGACAGGCACAAGAAGCTGACCACTGCTATTACCACCAGAAACCTTCTTATCAGAAGCATTACAGAGCATCCGGCTGGCCCTGTCACTGAAGCACTTCTGAAGGAGGTTAAGGAGGATGAGTTTGGCTTAAATGTTTGATCACTTTGCTTGTTGCTATTTCCATTTGATGTACTTTTCTTTTATGATTGTATTTTGACCCTTCAGGGGCATGTGTTGTAGAAACAGACTATGTATTATTCACCATTTGTAATATATCTGTTAGTTTGTTTTACTGAGTTTTCTTTTCTCTCAAGCAACGTCAAAGAATCTTCCTCAGGGTCTGGAAAGGTCAAAACCAAGCACCAAGCCGGATACCTTGGAAACAAATAAGCATACTGCATTGCGTACTAACTTTTGTTTTGTTTTGTAGGTTTTTGTTTTGTTTGTTACTAACTCTGTTGTGGCTCAGGAATTATTGCTCGCCGTCGGGTGTTCCCTCTCAACCGTCCGCACAGATATCCTACTCGCAACAACCTTACTGGTATCCAGATGGACCAAGTACAGCAAGAGATGACAGAGGTCAGAACCCAGATGGTTAACGAAAGGCTGGAGATGAGAAACCAAATGACCCAGTTCATGGAAGTAATGAATGGCTTAGCTCAAAGCCAAGAAAGATTGAGGGCATTAGTAGAAAGACAAACCCCAGAAGAACCTCCCCTAGGAACTGGAGGAACAAGTAACAATGAAAGGGGTCAGCCTCATGTTAATCCACCAGTATATGGGCCTCATCTACATCCGGAAGTCAATATCCCGGGTATTGTGCAAGGAAATACTACTGGAGGAAGAGTCTTACAAGAAGACCCCCAAGAAGAACAGTTCACTGTGATGGGAGCTGGGGATGAAGTTTATGATAGGAGACTTGATGAAATTGCTGAGAAATTGAGATCTCCGGAGTCTCAAAACTCCTTGGGTTTTGATGTCATGGATATGGGGTTAGTGGATGGGGTAAGAATTCCCCACAAGTTTAAACCCCCGTGCTTCGAGAAGTACAACGGAACTTCCTGTCCACGAACTCACTTGCAGTCTTTTTTGGGAAGACTTAAGGCATACACCATGGATGAAAAGCTGTGGATGTTCTATTTTGATGATAGTTTGACTGGGGCTTCAAGGGAGTGGTACTCTCACTTGACCAGAGCTACTATCAGATGCTGGAAGGACTTAGCTGAAGCTTTCATCAGGCAGTACCAATACAATCTGGACATGGCTCCTAACAGAACCCTTCTGATGGGAATGTCCCAATCCTCTAGGGAAAGCTTCAGGGAATATGCCCAAAGGTGGAGACAGCTTGCTGCTGCTGTCCAACCACCCATGTCGGAGAGAGAAATGGCCGACATGTTTATGAACACCCTGCAAGGGACATATATTGATAGGCTAGCTGCCTTTTCTTCCACCAGCTTCGCTGACGTAGTCATAGCTGGAGAAAGGATTGAAAGCCTTCTGAAGATGGGTAAAATTTCTGATAATGGTGCAAGTTCTTCCAGTAACTCCAGGAAGCCTTTTGTGGGGCCTAGAAGAACCAATGAGACCAATGCCATTTATGCCAGCAGGGGCAGACCTCAACATGTCCACAGATCAGTAGCAGCTGTCACAATTCCGGCTCCGATTCCTCAGCAACCAGCATATCAACCGCAACAACAACCACATTATCAGCAACAAGTTCAGTATCCACCGCAGAGAAACTACAACAACAACAACAACAACAATCAACAGCAAAGACCCTTTCAGCAAAGACCATCACAGGCAAATAGGGTGATTGATCCAATCCCTATGCCTTATGCCGCTTTATTGCCACAACTCCTGAAACTCAACTTGGTTGAACTAAGGACATTGGCACCACCAGATCCTTCCAGTCTCCCAAGAAACTACGATGTCAACGCCAGATGTGCTTTCCATTCCAATGCACCTGGCCACAATACAGAGAAATGCAGGGCTTTACAAATGAAAGTGCAAGATCTGGTGGATTCTAAAGCCCTCAACTTTGCACCCTCGCCAATTGTCAACAAGAATCCCATGCCCAATCATGGAGGACCAAGAATTAATGCCATTGAGGAAGACAAGCCATCTTTCTTAATCACCAGTGTTGGGCAGATTCGGACACCTCTGGTAGAAATTAAAGCTCAACTTCTTGAGTGCCAGATGTTCCCCGGGTGCGAGCACGGTTGTGGCTATTGCAACATTTCGGTCAACGGGTGTTATAACTTGAGAAGCGGCATAGATGGTCTTATCAAAAGTGGTATCCTTCAAATCACAACATCGGCTCTTACAAATCCAGCAATCCCTTTAACAACAATTCCTGACTCTTCTACAACTGCAACAACAATCATTCCAACCAATTCATCAATAACATCAACAATGGCTCCGTCCATCACTTCAACAAATCAGATGTCAACAACCATTTCTTCTACAACATCAGCACCCATTTATTCAGCAGAATCTTCTACAACGCCAACAGAAATTGATGAAGATATTTCAGTAGTCACCATTTACTATGATCCATCATATGTTCCTCCAAACAACAACTTTCAACAACAAGCAGTGGCATCTCCTGCCAGGTCACCAATCACCATTTACTACAATCCGCACACCATTTCAGTACCCTCCTCTGCTGCAGTTAGTCCAGTTACCATCACGGTGCCTGGACCCGTTCCATATGAAAGCAGTAATGCCATCCCTTGGCATTATGGCTCTGACCTCTACTGCAACGGGGAGAAAATCACTTTGGATTCTTCAACCTATTCTCCACTGATTGATAATGTTGGGGGAGGCGGAGGCTTCACCAGAAGCAGACGCCTTTTTGCCTCACAATTACAAAGACCTAATGCCGAAGCAGAAGCTACAGCCAAAGCAAAAGGGAAAAGTGTGGTACCTGAAGAACCAATCGTCAAAGAAACTCAGAAGACATCTTTTGAGCAAGATGTAGACGAGTTTATGAGAATCATAAAGAGAAGTTATTACAAGGTGGTGGATCAGCTTCACCAAACTCCCTCAAAGATCTCCATATTATCCCTGTTGATGTGTTCTGAAGCTCACAGGAATGCATTACTGAAAGTCTTGCACGCAGCATACGTGCTAGAAGAGATCACTGTTAATCAGCTAGAAACGGTGGTGGAAAATGTCAACACCAGTCATGGACTGGGCTTTACCAATGCTGACTTGACAACTGAGGGACGTAACCACAACAAGGCTTTACACATCACTCTAGAATGTAAGGGTGCTGTTCTGTCTCATGTACTGGTGGACAATGGGTCTTCACTCAATGTTCTACCAAAGAAATCCTTGGTGAAGCTGGAGTACGATGGCTTGGCACTGCGTCCAAGTAATTTGGTAGTGAGAGCATTTGATGGCTCTAAAAGATCAGTGCTAGGGGAGATTGATCTGCCTGTGATGATTGGCCCGCAGACTTTTAAAATTACCTTCTATGTTATGGACATTCAGCCGGCCTACAACTGTTTGTTGGGTAGACCTTGGATCCATGCCGCTGGCGCAGTTACGTCTACCCTTCACCAGAAGCTGAAATTCGAGTGGGAAGGCCAGATCATCACCATCTGTGGTGAAGAGGACATCTTTGTTAGCCATCTGGCTACGTACAAGTATATTGAGATGGATGGAGAAATCCATGAAACCATGAGCCAGGGGTTTGAGGCCCTGAATATTAATGAAGCATCTGCTATACTGGGAACCTCCATGACATCTTATCAGCAAGCCAGGAAGGTTGTTGAAGATGGTACTGCCCAAGGCTGGGGCAAGCTGCGTCCCGTGGAGAAGAAGGATGACAGATTTGGGTTGGGTTACAAACCAACTCAACAAGATCAATCAGAGGCTGCCAAGAAGCCCAGTTTTGTCAGTGGGGGAATGCTCACCCCGGATGCAGTGAACAACTTGGAAGATGAGTCGGAAGATGAGCGCAACCTGGAGAGCTGGATACGTCCAAGGATCCCGGGGAGCCGTATCTCAAACTGGTCTTCCCAGGAAATTATAAGGGTTACTCCTGCAGAGTAATTATTATTTCCTGTATATTTTAAGCATGCATCAAGTCTTGCATCTTGCCCAAGATGACAAGACTCATTTTGTAATCGGGCCATCTTGTAATTTTGTGCAAACAGATCAATCAATGAATATCAGACATCTTTTGCAAATGAGTCTTTTTCTTTTCCGCTCACTGTTTTTTCATTTTTCCTTTTTGTACAAAAATAAAATGGCAGTGTTTTCCAAAATGATAACTTTTTTCACTTTTTTCTAAAAAAAGATTAAAATTGATCACTAAAATGAACAATCTAAACCCTTGCAGAGAGTGCCTTTCAGACTGCACCGACAACAGCACAGCTATGACTTCGTATGACTTTGACAATCCAATCAATCAAGCTGATGAAGGGGTTGAAGAAGATTATGAGCTTCCTGAAGAGCTAGCCAGGTTTTTAAGGAAAGAGGAGAAGGTTATCATTCCTCATTAGGAGGAGGTCGAAACGATTAATCTTGGTACGGATGAAAATGTGAAAGAGGTTAAGATCGGGGCCTGCTTACAAGACTCAGTGAAAGAGCAACTGATTGACCTACTTCGTGAATATGTGGATGTGTTTGCTTGGTCTTATCAGGATATGCCAGGGTTGGACACCGACATTGTTATGCACAAGCTGCCTTTAAGAGAAGATTGCCCACCGGTTAAATAGAAACTGTGCCGTACTCGCCCAGATATGGCAATGAAGATTAAAGAAGAGGTACAAAAGCAGTGGGACGCCGGGTTCCTTGCTGTGACTAGCTATCCGCCGTGGGTTGCTAATATCGTACCCGTGCCTAAGAAAGATGGCAAGGTGAGGATGTGTGTGGATTACCGGGATCTGAACAGAGCCAGTCCAAAAGATGATTTCCCTTTACCTCACATTGATGTATTGGTTGATAATACAGCTCAGTTCTCGGTATTCTCCTTCATGGACGGATTTTCAGGATACAATCATATCAAGATGTCACCTGAAGACATGGAGAAGACAACTTTCATCACACCCTGGGGCACGTTCTGTTACAAGGTGATGCCATTCGGGCTGAAGAATGCCGGTGCAACGTATCAACGGGCTATGGTAACATTATTCCACGACATGATCCATAAAGAAATTGAATGTTATGTGGATGACATGATTGCCAAGTCCCTCACAGAATAAGACCACCTGGTAAATCTGTTGAAGTTATTCAAGCGTCTGAGGAAGTACCAACTGAAGCTGAACCCCAACAAGTGCACATTTGGGGTGCGATCTGGTAAGTTGCTGGGATTTATTGTAAGTGAGAAAGGGATTGAAGTTGACCCTGATAAAGTTAAAGCCATTCAAGAAATGCCTGCACCGAAGACTGAGAAAGAAGTTCGAGGTTTTCTAGGTAGATTGAACTACATTTCAAGGTTCATATCTCACCTTACAGCAACCTGTGAACCTTTGTTCAAGCTGTTAAGAAAAGAACAAACGGTCAGGTGGAACGAAGATTGCCAGAGGGATTTTGACAGAATCAAGGAATACTTGCAAGAGCCTCCAATCCTTATGCCTCCAGTTGAAGGAAGACCTCTAATAATGTACTTGACAGTATTAGAAGAGTCAATGGGGTGTGTGCTGGGCCAGCATGACGAGTCTGGTCGAAAAGAATATGCAATATACTACCTAAGCAAAAAGTTTACCGACTGTGAACAACGTTATTCACTGCTCGAGAAAACTTGTTGTGCTTTAGCGTGGGCTGATCGCCGACTGAGACAGTATATGTTGACCCACACTACTTTATTGATCTCAAAGATGGACCCAATTAAGTACATATTTGAGAAGCCAGCGCTTACCGGATGGGTTGCAAGATGGCAAATGATCCTCACAGAATATGACATCCAGTACACATCTCAGAAAGCCATCAAGGGCAGTGTATTGTCGGATTATCTTGCTGAGCAACCTATTGATGATTACCAGCCTATGAGATTTGACTTCCCTGATGAAGACATCATGTTCATAAAAGAAAAATATCATGTAGAGCCTGTTCACACCGAAGGGCCTGACCCAGAAGAAGAATGGACTATGATGTTTGACGGGGCTGTTAATATGAATGGTCGTGGTGTTGGTGCGGTACTCATTACACCTAAAGGAGTTCACATGCCTTTCTCGGCAAAACTCACCTTTAACTGCACTAACAACGAAGCTGAATACAAAGCTTGCATTATGGGTCTTGAGGAAGCCATTGACCTCAGGATCAAGACTTTGACTGTGTTCGGAGATTCAGCTCTGGTAATCAATCAAACCAACGGCAAATGGTACACCCACCAAGATCATCTGATACCTTACAGGGATTATACAAGGAGGTTATTGACTTTATTCACAACGGTCAAGCTTGAGTATATCCCCCGGGACAAAAATCAGTTTGCAGATGCTCTTGCCACCATTTCATCCATGATCAAAGTTCAAACTGCCAACTTTGTACCTCGGATTTCGGTGTCCAGGCTTGACAGACCAGCATATGCATTTGCAGTAGATGTTGTTAAGGATGATAAGCCTTGGTTCCATGACGTTAAATGCTTCTTGGAAGATCAGACATACCCACCTGGGGCATCTTCCAATGATAAGAAGACATAGAGAAGGCTTGCTGGTAGTTTCTTCCTGAATACTGACGGCTCCCTGTACAAGAGAAACTTTGATATGGTACTCCTCAGATGTGTTGATAGAACAGAAGCAGACTTGTTGATGCACGAAGTGCACGAAGGATCCTTTGGTACCCATGCGGGAGGGCATGCCATGGCCAAGAAATTGCTAAGATCAGGCTATTACTAGATCACAATGGATGCAGACTGTTGTGCTTATGCCAGAAAATGCCATAAATTCCAGATTTATGCGGATAAAGTGCATGTGCCTCCGAATCCTCTGAATGTGATGTCTTCACCCTGGCCCTTTGCCATGTGGGGTATTGATATGATTGGAAAGATCGAACCGAATGCTTCGAACGGCCACAGATTCATTCTGGTAGCTATTGACTATTTCACCAAGTGGGTTGAAGCAGCTTCATATGCAAATGTTACGAGGCAAGTGGTAGCCAGATTTCTGAAGAGAGATATCATCTGTCGATATGGAGTTCCCGAGCGAATCATTACTGATAATGGTTCCAATTTAAACAACAAAATGATGGCAGAACTGTGCCGGGACTTCAAGATCCAACACCACAATTCTTCTCCTTACAGGCCAAAGATGAACGGCGCTGTTGAGGCAGCAAATAAGAATATCAAGAAGATTGTGCAGAAGATGGTAGTTACCTACAAAGACTGGCATGAAATGCTACCATTTGCCTTGCATGGGTACCGTACGTCAATCAGAACATCCACTGGGGCAACACCGTATCAACTTGTATATGGTATGGAGGCAGTCCTACCTGTTGAAGTTGAATTACCCTCCTTACAGGTATTAATGGATGTTAAGCTGAACGAAGCAGAGTGGGTCCGATCCCGATATGAACAACTGAGTCTGATTGAAGAAAAGAGATTGGCTGCAATCTGTCATGGGCAGTTGTATCAGAAAAGAATGAAGAAAGCCTTCGATCAGAAAGTCAGGCTCCGAGAATACCAAGTAGGAGATCTTGTGCTGAAAAGACTCCTTCCTCCTCATACAGACCACATGGGCAAGTGGACTCCGAATTATGAAGGACCATTCGTAGTAAAGAAAGTTTTCTCCGGTGGAGCACTCATGCTCAGTACTATGGATGGTGAAGACTTCCCGTCCCCTGTGAATTCATATGCAGTTAAAAAATACTTCGCATGAAAATGACCCGCTGGACATAAAAACAGAATGTAAGTCCAGGCAAAATAGGGCATCCCGGCGAGCCAAAAACAGAATAAAAGACTCGGGCAAAAATAAGGGAAATAAATAAGAAACGTACACCCGCTGAGTTGAAAAGCCGCATTGGACAACTCAGGCAAAAATGGGTATCCCGATGGATTGAAAACCCGAAAGGGCGATCCATGCAAAATAAGGGAATAAGCGAACAACTGCATTCTGAATTCGTCTGTATCACTTACAACTTGGTAAGTTTCGAAAGGTTCAAGCGCCGGTCAGAATTAGCCTCCCTCAGAAAGCAAGATGAGAAGAATGTCAAATGTCATATGTCATGGCGAAAGGGGAAGCTCCTTGAAGCGTCATCAACATTGCCAATACCTGTTATTTCTCAATTTGTAACAATCTCCTCATTTTAGGGGATTTGTTTCTTCGACTGTATTTTGCCAATTCAGGGCACACGAATTAATAAAATCAGATTTTCAGTCACATTTCGTCTCGTACATTTTATCTTCATTTGCAAGAATGTCCGATGTCTCTAAGATACTGATTGCATAAATACAAATGTTTTTCTTCTAAAAAACGTGCTTACAGGAAATATACTTACTCCCGGGAGTGTCTGAACTCCTATGACGGAATCCGGTAAGGGATACCTCGGGATCACTTGTGCGCTTCTCTATCTTTTCAGGATTGCAGGCGTCCAAAGCGCAACATGGGGCATGAAGCCTTCTCCCCAGCTGAGTTGCCATTTATTCCCTCCTCAGCCAAATGCAAAAGCCAGGGAACCACCTCCCCACAGAGTCTCAGCCTCTATCCAGAAGAGCAACGTCTAAAGATCTCACAGCAGAGTAAAGAAAGCTTCTACAAACCCCAGTTGGGTCCCCCTTTACCAAAGATAGGTCTACCTGTGACCTATATCCCCAAGCAGAATGCCATATGTCAGATGTACCAATGGTCTCATCCCGAGCTGGGATGTCCACTTCAAGCAGATCAGCCGAAGATCTCCTCAGCAATGGGATCCGAATCCCGAATCAGTATCTTTGCATAATCATAGCATTCACATCATATTCCCCACAAAGCGTAGCATTCCGTCTAATACGGAGCATTACGGCAAAAATCAAACATATTGCATAGTCATAAGCCATGTTCTGGATCAAACACTTGTAAATATTGACAATCCGTCAGCAATATACAGAAAACTCTCCAATTTCCCCGGCAGAAAGCCAAGGCATCTGCCTTACACTTATAAATACAAATGAACACTCTTGTTGGCACTCGTCCGTGTCATGATTCCCCAGTAAAGTCGCCCGAGCTTTCTTTACAAACAAGACACTTATATATTACGGATGCTTCTTGACACCCGTCCGTGTCATATCCCCAGCAGGAAGCCAAAGCGTCCTCTTTGCACTCACAGATACATATGTCTACGAATCCCTTGACACCCATCTGTGTCACTTCCCCCAGCATAGTCACCTAAATACTTTGTAAACCATACACCTGTTCACATTACACTTTTCTCTTCCTTGACACTCGTCCGTGTCACCCTCCCCAGCAGGTTAAACACTCATCTGTACATCACTCATACAGATACTCGTCCGTATCTTTTATACACCACTTATATCCCCGTAGATTCGACACTCGTCCGTGTTCTTTGTTAACCAGTTGGTACTCGTCCGTATCATCATCTCTGAGCATGCGTCAAGCGTTTGTTTCTACCTGATACTCGTCCGTATCACAGTCTTAAGGATGCTCGTCCGCATCTTTAATCCATACACATGCCAAACACTTATGTCTTCTTGAATTTAGACACTCATCTGTGTCTACTATCCCCAGAAGAGTCCCCGCAGATTCAACACTCGTCCGTGCTCTTTGTTAACCAGTTGGTACTCGTCTGTATCATCATCTCTGAACATGCGTCGGCGTTTGTTTCTACTGATACTCGTCCGTATCACGGTCTTAGGGATGCTCGTCCGCATCTTTAATCTATACACAACGTCAAAACACTTATACCTTTTATTTCTTGGATGTAAACACTCATCCGTGTTTACTATTCCCCAGTAGGTCGCCAGCAAAGCAACCTTTTTCTATCTGACATTCGTCCTATGTCATGATACTTCCGGCAGTCGTACCTTGCCAGGTGATCGTCCTTCACCTTTGGATGACCGTCCCTCATCCTTTCCCCAGCGGTGTCTCTATTCACTAGAACCCCTTTTCTATCCGACATTCGTCCTATGTCGTGATTTTTGGCAGCCGTCCCCTGCTAGGTGATCGTCCTTCACCTTTTGATGATCGTCCTTCATCATTTTATCCGATGGCCGTCCCCATCGTTGATCTTTGTTATCTGACATTCGTCCTATGTCATGATACCCTAAGAGCAGCCGTCCCCGGCTAGGTGATCGTCCTTCACCTCTTGATGATCGTCCTTCATCATGCTTATCCGATGGCCGTCCCCATCGTCGACCCTTTTATCCGGCATTCGTCCTATGTCGTGATACTTTCGGCAGCCGTTCCCTGCCAGGTGATCGTCCTTCACCTTAGATGACCGTCCCTCATCTTATCCCCATCAGAGCAGCCGTCCCCTGCTAGGTGATCGTCCTTCACCTTTGATGACCGTCCCTCATCATTATTTCATTTATTCTTTAACCCGATGGCCGTCCCCGTCGTGGTCCCTTTTCCTTTTCCTGATGATCGTCCTTCATCAGTTTAGCCCGATGGTCGTCCCCATCGTTGTTTACGTTACCTTATGAATCTTATGACTGTACCTCATCGTTTATTTTTACCTATAATCCCCATAGAATCTTATAGTTTTACTTGATGGCCGTCCCCATCATAACCTCTTATATCCCCAGCTAGTCGGCCGTCGCCGTCTCTGCTGTATTTCCCGCACCTTCCCCAGCATGTCGGTCGTCCCCGTCATTGCTCTTTCCCCAGCAGTCGTCCTCTGCTCGACGGCCGTCCTCCGTCGCCCGCACTTTACGATATACTTTATTTTCTTTTACAATCTATATCCCTTTTCTTCTTCATTCTGTGAGTGCAAATTTTGGACTGTCTTTGGTATTCAACCACAAGTTATCTTGTTCGTCTGTTAAGCCGTTGCTTACATTCTGCACAGCTAACTCATTCTTGAATAGGGGCAGCTGTAAACACTCCAAATTTGCCCTCACCCATTCACACCATGGCTTTTGATCTTTTCATATGCATATATTCAATCATAGCATCTCATATTGCATTTTTGATTCATTGCATTGCTTCTAAGTCATCTGCATCTAGGGTTTGTGATCTGAGCAATCCCAGAGCCATTTGAGCCACTCCAAAGGTCTTCAATCACTTCAAAGGGGTCCATGTATGTTCAAGCATCATATTATATCCTCTCAAAATCAAGAATGTCAAAAAAATCACAAGAACTGAGAATGGCATGGAAGCAGAGCCAGGTTTAACTGCACAGATGACCTAGAATTAGGGTTTTGGTTTCAAAGGCCATAACTCCAAATTTTTTGGTCATTTTTGTTTCTATTGGTCTCTATATGTTATAGGGATCATTCATATCAATTTTCATGAAGAAATTCCATGGGGAAGTCATCTGATCAAGAGTTGACTTTTTGAGCAAGTCAGTGCAAAATCAGGGCATCTGAGGCCCCCAATGACCCAACCAAAGGGTGTTCTTCATCATTTTGATTATGTATGATCTTTATTTGATCATAGAAGATCTTATAAGTTCACAAAATTGAAGAATTTCAAGCCATTTGCAAAGTTGACTTTTTGGGAAAATGACTTGTAATGGAAACTTGCCACTTTGGGAAACTTTTTCAACCCTTGCTTTTTGATTCAAAAATGCTTCAAATGAGAAAACTTTGGTCATGAAAGTTGTAGAATGGATCATTCCCTTTTCAAAAAGTACAAGAACTTGTTCTAATTCATTTTGGATCAAAAGTTATGGCTTGTCAAAGTTGGGAAAAATCACATAATTTCAAGTTTTCTACCAAAGAGGCAAAGTTGCAAAATCACTTGCCAAGGAAAATTGTGCTATCAAATGGACTTCTAATCTTCATACAAACATGAACCAATGTCAAAAAGTCAGATTGCATCAAAGATTTGGCCATTTTCATGACTTGTGGATCAAGAAACTTCAAAAGGGCCAAAGATGATCAAAGTTGCAAAACCTATCATAAACCCTAATCCACTTGCTGCATTGCTTCTAATCAGATTCTATGGTTCTCCCTAAACTCAGTTGAGCCAAGCCATGCCCCTAAACTAGCCTGCCACTTGCCCATACCTCCAAGTACAACTTGCTTGACTTTTTGCAACTTGAGCCATACCAATCACACTGCTCCACAACAACTCTCTGCCCAATCAGAACATGTTATGTGGACCTCAAGCAAGCCATTTCACACAAGAAGCCAGGCTGAAACCTCCCACAAGACAGGATTCACAAAAACCTCCCTCTTAGCATTTTCATTCGAAACTCATCACATAAGCCACAAACCTTCAAACAAATTCCACAGAACAACTCACCATGATCCACTGATCATTTCCCAACCATCACCTTGCCCTAAAAAGCCCTGAATCAAAAACACGATTTCCAAACTTCACAAACTGAACCTCTGCCATTTTCATTTTAAGGCCATATAAACTCCAGCCAAGCATCACAAACTTCTGGGGGGATCATTGGAGCTTGTTTGAAGCAAAGAACTGGCCAGGAAGCACCATTTGCGAAAGCTCCAGTTCAGGTATCATCAAGAACATTTTTTCCAGAAACGTGTTTTTAAGTTACTAATTGATTCTCCATGATTCACTGATGATGCTGATGTGTTTACTTTTGAAAATAGTCAAGTATTAAGCATGTATTGATCTTCTGAAATTTTTGCCATACTTTCGGTTTTGCTTCGATTCATGATTTTGAGTTTGCATAAATGAGTTTTGATGTTTGATTCTTGTTGGGGATGAGGAGAGGATCATTTCTGGAGCTTTAGTGGTCTTGGGGTTGCGTATTGAGGGAGATGGGGGTGAGGAGCTTGCCGGAGAAGATGACCGGAACACTGTTCCGGTCATCTGAAAGTGATTAGGGCTCAGGATTAGGGTTTAATCATAATTAAGGAAATTTGAATTCTGGCCGTCCAGATGCGCGCGTAGTCAATTCCCGCATCCCTGAGTTTGAACCACAGCCCTTGGATTGTTTGACTTCCTCATTTTTTCATTTAAATTCATTTTAATTTTATTTGTTTTGCATTTAACTTCTACGAATTTTTAAAAATAGCAAAATACATTGGAAAATTCTGAAATTTTTTGCCAAGCATTTCATTAATTTTCAGAAACCAAAAATATTTTTATTTTTATTTTTTGCATTAAAAATTATTTTTAAATCATTTAAAAGTTTATTTTTAATTAATTAATGAAAATTAATTAATTAAAAATACTTTTAGGTATTTAAAAATCACAAAAAAATTCATGTGACATTCAAAAACATTTAGAAACATTGTCCAACTCTCAAACCAAATTTATTTTTTGTTCTTGATGACTTTTGATCATTTTCAATGGAATTAAATTCATTTTGAGGCAATATTTTGTGACAAACTTCAAAAATTCATTTCTGCCTAACCATTGAGAGTTGGACAATGATTCTTTTTGCATTGCATCTTGCATAACATGTAGTTTATAGGATAAAATTGGCATGAATTGATCTTGCATTTTCATTTTGTTTGGCATTTTTTATTGTCAAGGTACCTTAAAACCCTAGCAATCTTAGAAAATTCATAACTCTCACTAGGTTAAGAGTTAGACCCCCTCCTTTGGGCAGTGAGTTTGTATAGGTCTAGGGTTCCTTTGATTGCATTTTCAAATTTTTATCATGTCATTTGCTTCTGGTTTTGGATTTTTGCTTTGTATGTTGCATATAACCCTAATTCATGCTTTCCATTGCATCCATCTTCCATTTGCTTGCATACCATGACTTGCCATGACATTTTGTGCTTCCATTTGATTCATATGACATCTTAGGACATATTAGAATCATGTTTGATCATTGCATCTTTCATTTACCATGTTGTATGTCATTTGCATTTCATAACTTTTCATGTATGTTCATGGCTTTAAGCATGCTTCTCTTGCATCCATATGTGTGTATGATCATTCTAATGCCTTGCCTCATGTTTGCATCATCTCTTAGAATCATTAAAATCATACTTATGCTTCTGGTTTTGGTTTGTATCATGACATTGAATCTCATTTTGCATTGCATTTCATTTCTTTTGCTAACTTTTCAGGTGGTAAGTTGTTTTGAGAAGTGAAATTGCCTTCACTTCTCACAATCTCTTCTCATCTCTCTTGCATCATTGCTGCATCTTATCTTTGCATTAGAGTGAGCTTGCTCATTCATGTTTATCTCTTACTTTCTTTCTTCAAGCAACTTGTCTTCTTAAGTGAAGCAAGTTGTTTTGCTTCTCTTTGCTTCTTGCTCCTTTCATCTGCTTCCTTCCTGGTGGTTTCTCTGAAGATCTTCTTGCAAACCTCATTAACCCTAGGAATAACCAAGCATGATAATAATTAGGGTTTGATTAGTCCCCCATTTAGCTTTTACCTTTGTGTCATCTTTGAGTCTTCTCTTCTCATCTCATAATCAGGGACTAAACCCTAAAGGCTTTAAGGCTTTGTGATTAAGCTTATGCCTGCATCCTTCTATTAGGATGAAGTGTATAACTTTAATCCTAAGTGTTAAACCCTTAATGTGTTTAAATCCTTTAATCAACTCACTTAATAATCATCAAGACATCAAGCTTGTAACTTGGGCCTTGCATTAGGGTTCTAATTCTTCCTTAATTGGTTAAGAAGGACTAACCCTAGTGTTAATGGACAAATCCCCCTCAAGTTGTCTTACCAACCATAAAACTCACTTCTTAATCTTATCATTAACTAAAATCCATTTAATAAAGGCTTTGTTTTGTCATTAGGTTAATCCCTAATCATGGATTAAGTTGAGGAGCTTTCCTCAGCTTAAACATTCTCATCTATTATCCTTCTATTAGGATGGTGTAATGAGTCTGTTTAATCCCTGATTATGGCTTAATCTCATTACCTAACACTAAACAAAAACAACAAAAACATCTAAATAATCACAAGTAGGTTAATGATCTTAATCCTACACCATGGTGATTAAGTGTGAGACACTGACTTCACACTTAAGGTATTCTCATTACCCCTAATCAGAGGGAAGATGTGATGAGTTTACTAACCCATTGGTTTAGGCTTAAGCTCATTTTCTTATGACAAATTTCAAAAAGCAATAAAAGATTGAAAACTCAAAAACAAACAATAATCGTCTCCTCCGGGATTCTCTCACAAACGAGAACTCGCTTCTTCCGTCCAATGCAAGACAGTTTGCACCTGAGCCAGACAGGTCATACACTTGAGCATAGACAAGTAAGCAGTTCACAAGTCAATTTACCTTTCAGTCTCTTTGGGTCAAACTACGGTGTTCTGACTTCCTCATTGCACGAGAGGATACGTAGGCATAACTTAACAGTTATCGAACAAAAGTCTTTGTATATTCCCCCCTCTTTCTAGCCTCATTATTTAAGCCTCATAGTCTTGAGCATTTCACTCTTGTTCTTACACTGACACTTCATTTATGCACTTCACACTTCTTGTACACTGACACTTGCATTCTTTCCAGCTTTGATACACAAATTGCACTGACACTACCCCTTTAAAACACAAATCTTTTAAGCGTGGATCCCGTCGAGTACGGCGGACAATCTGGGTGCTAATACCTTCCTAGGTTGTAACCAACCCCCTTTCTCAGTCTCTCTGGTTCGCAACCGTCTTATCCATATCTTTTCCTAGGTCTATGCAGCATTAACTTTCCTCCGGGATAAAAATGCCTAGCTGGCGACTCTTTCTTTTCTGAGTTCACCCCTGTGTGTTCTCATTCCTCCTTTCGCCGACCGTTCGCATTTGTACCCCTTCTGGCCCTATGTGTCATCAGGTGGGAGCGACACTTGGGCTTACAAATGAAAGAGAACAAAACTTATAAAGAAAATAAAACATCTGAGATTTAAGTCTCCCATGGACACTTCCTCTTGGTGTTGAGATATGTGTTGAGATTCTGCTCCTCGTGAAATTTCTTTGTCAGCTCCAACACTCTTTCTTGGCTAATCCTGAATTGGGATTCAAAGGTATCTTTTTGCTCCTTCAGTTGGATCCAGGACTTCTGCAACTCTTCCAAATCAGTGAGCATATCTGGATGAAGAGTGGTATAAGGAACATCTCCTTCAGTAATAGGCTCCATAGTAACCGGTAGAATAGCAGGATATGGCATCATAAGAGTCTGAGCCCGAGACAGCACCCATTTGAGGTAAGGTTCCATAAGAATGGAGTACTTTTGTTCCAGAGTCTTACTATCAACCTTGTTCATTTTACTCCAAGCTCGTATAAACCTTTGACGGAAACCTTGAAGATCGTTGTCATAGTCAAACACAATACCTTGAATAAGCATGTCATGAGGACCATTACTCCGAGCATAACCAAACTATCGTAGAGCTAAAGAAGGGTTGTAAGTAATGCCCGCTCTTATGCCAAGGAGTGGCACATTAAGGAACTCCCCACAATGGTCAATGATAGTGACATTTTCCCTA
Source organism: Lathyrus aphaca (assembly GCA_963966055.1). NCBI lineage: Eukaryota > Viridiplantae > Streptophyta > Magnoliopsida > Fabales > Fabaceae > Lathyrus > Lathyrus aphaca. The sequence continues at coordinate 275,686,277 of OZ014520.1, read as the reverse complement.
GATCGGGAACACCAGTGAATATCTGAATAAAAGAGTGACATCATCCTTTTAGACTATCTCAAACCCTGTTCATTCTTCATCACGGATCGAGGAAGGTGAGAAATAAACCATCTAGATAATAGAGGTATGCAACACATCAGAGTTCCTCTCGCTTTCGTAGTACGAGTATGAAGAGAGTGTAAGATATCTCCAAGTAATGTAGGCACTGGATTGTAAGTCAGAAATATGTTGATGGCGTGTACATCTATGAACTGGTCTGGATTAGGTAATAACACCAAACCATAAATCAGCAAGGCTAAGATCTCCTCAAAAGCATCGTAACTCATAGCATCCAAGAACACCTAAGCTTTCTCTATCAATACTCTGTCAAGGATACCCTTAACTCCACTTCTTGTTTCTAGGAAAATATCTAATTTCTTCAAATGTAAGGCTGCAACAATAACTTCAGGTTTAGGATTTTTCTCTAAGCCTGTGAAAGGTTTCTGATTAAGGATATGTATACTAAGTAGCCTGGAGAATTCTTCCATTGTGGGAACCAGCTGATAATCAGGAAATGTAATGCAATGATGTTTAGGATCAAAGAACTAGAACAAGACACTCATCATATCTTCATCAAACCATGAGGTAACAAAGTCAAGTAGATAACCATGCTTCTTGATGAATTGGGAGCTTTCAGGAACCTTTGAGACTAAATCCTTAAGCTTGTAAGGTATCCCTACAAAGTTGATCCAGATAGTGTTCCTACGAGTGGAAGCCATAACCTGTAACAAAGAACAAAGATAAATCCTTTGGTCCTTGAAATGGTTAGTGAGAATGCTATGATTATGATGTCATGATGCTATGATGTTATGTTCAATCACAAACATGTGGCACACACAAACAAGTCACACAATAACCCTAGGTTTAAATGCTTGCATGAGGTTTAAAGGAAAGTACCCTCCCCCTAAAGTTTAGTTGGTTCATCATGTCCTACAAAAGTAACCAGGTTCTAAGGGATCTCAATATCACTGATCCTTCTCAAGGGTTGTTGTTCAGTAGGCAACTGACTTGCCAACCAAAACCCCCCAAGATTAGAATCTCAATGAGCGTAGCATCGAGTATCAACCAACTTTAGACTTCTCCAAAGCCGGCTATCTCACTACTTTCTAAAGGCCAAGATGGGTCAATTAAGGCTCTAAAGGGTAGTTAGTGTTAATGACAACGTATGGCAGCCCCATATTATCCTCAACTTACTTAAAGAACATAAGCACCAACCAAGAAGTCACACTAACTATGGCCACCAGACCAACCATATTGGTATACGCCGTACAGTTTCCTTGGTCTATTTCCATTTACCTAAGGTACACTAGATCCGGGTTAGGATCTTTCACACAGTAACCCCACAACAATCCCTTAAATATAAAGCAAGCAAAGCAAACAAGTAAGTGATCCTAATTCCTAAGGTAACCCCTCTTTTACTAAGTAGTCCCCAGCAGAGTCGCTAGTTCCGTAACACGATGGGAGAACTGACTTTTTATTTATGTTGTGAATAGCAAGAGTCGCCACCGACTTTTATTTTTTCCAATAGGAAAGGGTATAAAAGAACAGGAAAGACCTTTTAAAAAATTGTAAGTTCGGGGGGTAGGTTATATAAAGGGAAGTTATTAAAACCCTTTATATCCATGGTTATCCATGGACTCTTAGTTACTTAGCTCACTTATTTGTTTGGAAAAAGAAAGTGTAGTGTGTGTTTAGAAATTTGCATAAGTCTTTGAAATGATCCTCGTATGGATGTATACAAAGTCTTGATTTTTTTTGAAAATGTTTTAAAAGTGGGGTGTGAAAAAGAGTTTTTGAAATATGAGCAAGTAACTAAGAACTACCTACCCTAGACTGGTCTTTCATGTTTCTTTATTTCTTTCAAGGGTAAGACTGTCCTTACTATTAAGGAGTAAGTAGTCATTTACCTTGGATTTAGTAAGGGAAGGGCGTATGGTCATCGTATGGTCATGAAGGCAACTTATATGGGTGTCTTTAGCAATTTATAGGGACTATCATCATCTTTCCGTAGGGACCAGATCTTGTCTCGTAGGCAACATCGAAGGGACTTAAGATCTTTTTGAATATGAGAGGGACTTGGTGATTTTCCTATTAAGGGACATTGCTTTTTAGACACCCCTTTTATTCGAGGGAATTGACCTTATTAAGGCAACCAAGAGAGGGACCCTAGGAAGTGCAGATGGCGATCATATAATGATCGACTTACGTGTGTGAGTGTTATTTTTCAGATATTTATCTTATTATTTAGTGATCTATGTCCAGGTTAATTCAATTAGGTTTTCACGCCTTATATTACTAACCCACGTAGTTATAATAAAATAAAAAAAAGGAAGAATAAAAAAAAGGAAAGATAAATAATCCTAACTATTACAGGGCTTCAGGGCATATACATGGAAATAATGGAGAAAAAATAAATAATAATAAAAATTTCAGAGCAATAATAATAAGACATGTTATATGAATAACATAAAAATAAATGAGGGTATAAATAAAGTAAAAGTTTGAAAATTAGGTTTAATAAAAAAAATAGGGTTAAGATTTTTTAAAAAAGGTTTTTTAGGGTTCAAAGAAAACAGGGTTTAAAGGTTTGAGAAAAATGTTAGGGTTTAGGTTTATAAAATATTAGGGTTGAAGGTTAGGAGATCAGGGTTAAAATTTATAGAAATTTTTTAGGGTTAGTGAAAAAGGTTTAGGAAATGTTTTAGGGTTAAAATTGTTTTAGGGTTATATAAAAAAATAGGTTTTGAAATTATTAAAATAAATGAATTGATAAAAATCCTAAAATAACTAAATTTATTCGTAAAAACTTTATTAAAAATATTTTATGAGAATATTATAAGTTAAAGAAAAGAAAATGTTTTGTTTTAAAAAAAATGGTTAATTTAGAAAATAATATTAAGAATTTTATTAAAAGAAAATATATAATTTAAGGAAATAGGAGAGAAATAACCAAAAATGTTGGAGGGGAGGTTTGAACCCATGACCCTCTCAATCCAGCCTTCAAGTTTTTCCAATGGGCTATAGGTGTGCTGATGATAATGTCCTGGAACTAATTCATAATATAAGAAAAATAATAATATTGTTAGTTAAAATAACAAAATGTTGAAAGCCAGGTTCGAACCCATTCCCTCAACACAAATAGCCACACGCTTCAGCCACTAAACCACAAGCACACTAGTGATAATCATAGGAAGCGAATGAAATAAAAAACAAGCTCAAATTTGAATTTTTCTGACCGTGCCATATGACTTCATCTTCAACCTCTTACCTGCAAAAATACCTGCAATTTTAGTTTCAATATTACCTGGGAATTTGGTTTCGTAGGAAAACCTACGTTTCTTCAAACATCATGAAACTTGTAAATTTTTTGTCAAATTAATCATACCATTTTAATCCCCACATCATTTAAAATTCAATTATGTCATTATAATTCATTTAAGTTACTTAAATCACAAAACCCCAATTTGGAGCTTAGAACCCTAAAATTGGCGTTTAGCGATTGAGGTCACGATTATTCAATCTTATGATCCAGAAACCTTCCTTGCATCATTACAAACATCAAACAATCATCAAATATAATTTAAAACAATGCTATATGCGAAATCAAAAAATGTATTTTCAAGAATGTAACATGATTCGGTTAGGGAGTTGTATGATGTTTTGGATGATGAAAAAGACTGGGACACGTTCAATGAACATCAAATAATGTATTGCAACCTTTGGAATACCTTGAAACTGCCTCAAACTTCAAAACCAAAAGTGATTTTTTTTGGTGAAAATTTGAAACTTGAACAATGCCTCTGCTTCTGAAATTTCGTCCCCTCCCAATTGCTTTGTGTTTATGTATGTATAATGATGTAATTAGGTAAAAAAAATCGGGCCTTGGGTGCATTTAGGTGTTACTTGCCACTTTTGTCCAAAAATCAAATATACCCTGTAAACACCCCAAATTTTCCCTCACTAAGTTCACACCATGGCTTGTGATCTTTCATATTTACATATCATCTCATATTACATTTTTGTTTCACTGCATTAGTTCAAGTTCATCTGCATCTAGGGTTTGTGATCTGAGCAATCTAAGAATCATCTGAGCAACTCCAAAGGCCTCCAATCATTCCAAGAGGGTCCATGTATGTTCAATCATCATATTATATCCTCCAAAGATCAAGGAAGTCAAAGAATCACAAGAACTGGCAAAGCATGGGAGCAGAGCTAGGGTTTAACTACACAGATGACCTGAAATTAGGGTTTTGTTTTCAGAGGCCATAACTCCAAATTTTTTGGTCATTCTTGTTTCTATTGGTCTCAATATGTTATAAGGATCATGTGTACTAAGTTTGATGAAGAAATTCATTGTGGAAGTCATCTGATCACTGGGTAACTTCTTGAGCAAGTCAGAGAAAAATCAGGGCATCTGAAGGCCCCCAACATGGAACCAAAGTGGATTTTTCATCAAATTGAAGTTATATGATATTTATTTGATCATTTAAGTGCTTGGAAGTTCACAAAATTGAAGAAAAGTGAGCTAAACCAAAAGTTGCCAAAAATGGAAATGACTTGTAATGTAAACTTTCCATTTTGGGAAAGTTTTTCAACCTCCTCTTTCTCAACAAAACATGCTTCAAATGAAAAATTGTTTGTCATGAAAGTTGTAGATTGGATCATTCCCTTTTCAAAAAGTACAAGAACAAGTTCTAATTCATTATGGAACTCAAGTTATGGCTTGTCAAAGTTGGCAAAAATCACATAATTTTCAAGAATGCACCAAAGAGGATTCTTTGCAAAACCACTTGCCAATTCATTTTGTGACTTCAAACACACTTCTAGTAATCATACCAACATTGTGCATTACATAAAACTCAGAATTACCCAAAGAATTGCATCATTCCATGCCTTGAACATCAAGAAATTACAAAAGGGCCAAAGCTTCATGAATTTGCAAAACACTACATAAACTTCCATCCACTTGCTGAATTGCCTCAAGACTGATTCTATGGACATCCTTGATCCATGCTGCGCATGGACAAGCCAATGAGCCAGCTACACCATTGCCCATACCTTAAGTACAAAACTTTTGATTTTTTGGCAAGAAGCCCATACCAATCACCACAGTCCACCACCCACTCTCTGCCCAATCTAGAGTTTACAAGCATACACCAAGGATCATTTTTCATAAGACACACAAGCTGAAACCTCCAAGAACTCAGCATTGCCAAAATCTCTTCAACTTGCAAAATCCTTCGAATCTCTCAGCTCACTCACTCAAACTCAAAACCAATTTCATCATTCACCTCTAAATCATCCATTGACCACAAAGCAACCCTTAAACCAGCCAAGTACACCCCATACAAAAAACACGATTCTTGACCAGTTGAAGTGTAATCTCATAAACCAGCCACTCTCAAAGCCTTCCAAGCATCAAAGCTTCATCAGGAGGTCAAAGGGAGTCATTTTGCATAAATGAGGGGTCCTGAAAGCTCTCATCTGCAATTCTCAAGCTCTGGTAGTCATCTCAAATCATTTTTCCAGAACTCAATTTTTATGTTCCACTATGAAAGAGCATGCTCCACTGATCATTCTGAATTTTGTATTTTTGAAAATGGTGAAGAAATGAGTATTTACTGAACCTCTGAAATCTTTACCATTTTTGATCTTTTCTTCGAATCTTGTTTGTAAGCCATCATAAATCTGTTTTGAGGTTATATTTGAGTTCAGGGAGATGAGAGGGTTTGATCTGGAGCTTTAGAGCTCCAGAAATAACCTAGGGTGGAAGTTTGAGATTTTCAGGGGAGGAGGCTGTCGGAGAAGACGACCGGAGCTCTTCTCCGGTGGCCTGAAAGTGATTACTGTGCTTAATTAGGGTTAGGGCTTTGTTTGAATGTAGGCCGTTTGATTTTGCTTTCCCGCGTGTGATGGACGCCTAAGATTAGATCATTAATTTAAAATCTGGATTAAATAATTAATTAATTAGGATTAGTTAAGTTTGAATTAGAGCCTTAGGATTTGGTGCGTGGTCAACCTAGAAATCCCCAGAATCAATATAAACCATTGGATCAGTTTACTTTTATTTTATTTCAATTTTAATTCATATTTTCTTATTTGTTTTGGACATTTTATTTAAAATATATAAAAAATCCTAAAAAATATTTTGTTCTGCATTTTCATTTCAAATAATTTTCTTAACCCAAAAATATTTTTATTTTTATTTTTTGCATTAAAAAATCATTTTTAAAACATTTTAATGTTTATTTTAATTAATTAATGGAAATTAATTAATTAAAATATCATTTAGGTTTCTAAAAATCTCAAAATATTCACATTGCATCTTAGGACATTTAGAGACATTGTCATACCATCCATACAAATTTCTTTTTGGTTTTGAACAATCTTTGATAATTTTCTTGAATTTAGGGTTCATAAAATTCCTATTTTTGAACCCTAACTTCAAGAATTCTTTTCTGCCTAACCATGAATGGTATGATAATGACTTCAAGAATTCTTTGTCACAATTTTCTTCTGCATTTTTGATTTGATATACATTTTTTTCCCTTTAGGTACCTTAAAACCCTAGATAACTTAGAAAAATCATAACTTCCTTAGAGTTAAGAGTTAGGTCTCCTCCTTTGGGGTGTGATATCATATACGGTTAGGGTTCCTTTGAGTGCATTTTCAATTTTTTATCTTATGATTTGCTTCTGTTTTTGACTTTTGCATCTCATGTAGCATGAAAACCCTAATTTCTCATCTTCCTTTACATACATCTGGCATATGCTTGCATTCATGAACTTACCATGACATTTATTGCATCCATATAGTTTCTAAGACATCATAGGACACATTAGAACCATGCTTGATCATTTCTTCATCCATTTTCCATATTATGCATTCATTTCATTCCATGTACATTTATGAACTTTCATGCTTCTTTCATGCTTCCTTTACATCTTCATCCCTTGTATGATCATCCTTTGCACTTGACATACATTTGCATCATCCCTTGCATCATTTTCATCATGAATTTGCTTTTGGTTTTGGTTTGCATCCTTGCATACATTTCATTTTCATCTCATCTCTTTCTTTATACTAACCATTTTCGGTGGTAAGTACTTTGAGAAGTGAATTTGCCTTCACTTCTCACTTATCCTCTCATCTTTCTTATGCATTCATTGCTGAATTTCTCTTTGTTTTAGAGTAAGCCTTGCTCATTCATGTTCCTCCTTCACTTTCTTTCTTCAAGTAACTTATCTTCTTAAGTGAAGTAAGTTAATTTGTTTCTTCTACTTCTCCTTCTTTCTTCTGCTTCTTCCTTGGTGGCTATTCTTGAAGATCTCTTGCAAGCCTCATAAACCCTAGGAACACCCAAGCATGATAATAATTAGGGTTTGATTAGTCCCCCCCTTAGTTTTACCTTTGTGTCTTCATTTGTGTCTCTCTTCTCATCTCTTAATCAGAGACTAAACCTTAAGGGTTTTAAGGCTTTGTGATTAAGGTTATGCCTGCATCCTTCTCTTAGAATGGAGTTTATAACTTTAATCCTAAGTGTTAAAACCTTAATGTGTTTAAATCTCTTAATCAATCCACCTTAATAATCTCTTAATCTTCCTTAATTGGTTAAGAAGGACTAACCCTAGTGTTAATGGACAAGTCCCCCTCAAGTTGTCTTACAAACCATAAAATCCACTTCTTAACCTTACCCTTAAATAAAAACCACTTTAATAAAGGTTTGTTTTGTCATGAGGTTAATCCCTAATCATGGATTAACTTGAGGTATCTTCCCCAACTTAAATGTTCTCATCTATTATCCTTCTATTAGGATGGTGTAATGGGTCCATTAAATCCTTGATTATGGCTTAAACTCATTATTTAACACTAAACAAAAACACTAAAAACATCTAAATAATCACAAGTAGGTTAATGATCTTAATCCTACATCATGGTAATTAAGTTTGAGGTGTTTACTTCATACTTAAGGTATTCTCATTACCCCTAATTAAAGGGAGGATATGATGAGTTTACTAACCCTTGGTTTAGGTTTAAGCTCATTAACTTATGACAAACACAAAAAAGCAATAAAAGAATGAAAATACCAAAAACAAACAATAATCGTCTCCTTCGGGATTCATTTCTCATCACCTTCACTCACAAACGAGAACTCGCTTCTTCCGTCTAATGCAAGACAGTTAGCACCTGAGCCAGACAGGTCATACACTTGAGCATAGACCAGCAAGCAGTTCATCAGTCATTTCATCCTTCAGTCTCTTTGAGTCGAACTATGGTGTTCTGACTTCCTCATTGCACGAGAGGGTACGTAGGCATAACTTAACTGTTATCGAACAAAAGTCTCTGTCTATTCCCCCCTTCCAGCATTATTCTTTAAGCCTCATTCCTGAGCATTCCACTTCACATCTCTTTTGCACTGACACTTGTATATTCTTTTCTAGCTTTTGCACACAGATAACACATACCCTACCCCTTTAAACACAAACTTTCAAGCGTGGATCCCGTCTAGTACGACGGACAATCTGGGTGCTAATACCTTCCCAGGTTGTAACCAACCCACTTTCTCAGTTTCTCTGGTTCGCGATCGTCTTATCCATATATTTCCAGGTTTATGCAGCATTACCTTTCCTTCGGGATAAAGATGCCTAGCTGGAGACTCTTTTCAATTCATCTTCATGTTCTCTCTTTCGCCGACCGTTCGCGTCTGTACCCCGTCTGACCCGGTGTCATTTGGTGGGAGCGACAGCTTAGTGACTCTGCTAGGGATACTTATATTGCAACCAGGGCTTCTGGTTCTTTTTGTGGGTTCCTCCTAGCATTTGTTTGATTCGTGTTTACGGGGGTGTTACGTGCTACTTGTGCTTATTTATTTGCTTTATTTATTGCTTTATGTACAACTATATTTATTGCTTTTATTTACAGTTTTATGCATTATTCATACTATCATTATCATTGCTGGATCTGCTTCTATTTTGGTGGGTGGGGTTTCATTGAGTGATTAAGGTCCTATACCTTGGACCTGAGTGACACCTAGGCTAGAGTGGCTTCATATTCTTTCCCATTCCATTTCGGTCTGGTGCGGGAATATGAAACACGATTCAGATGTGGGTTTCTTCTTGAGAACTCTGTGCTACAGATTTCCTGTAGTGCTAGGGCTATCTAGGAAGCCTGCTAAGTCAGGATGACCTTCGTTATGACCTTCAGAATATGGGGTGAATTAGAGGAGGATCCTTTATGGTTATTGTAAACATTGTACCTCCGGGTTAGAAGTGTTTACACTTCTCATAACTTATCCAAGTCTGAGGATCCTTGTTCTAGAACATTACATGTGAGGGGGTTGGGTTGTTTACAGGTTTGCAGGAACCCTTGGCCACATCATAGCCTGTTACTGTATTGTTTTAAGAATGCATCACTTTGGACAGTTCTTGTGATTACCCCAGACATGTGACTCTTTATTTGAGCCCCCCACCCAGTTACTGGATTTCTAAGCCTCCATCCGGACCTTTGAACATACATGAACTTTTACCAAGGCAGATAATCAGATCCAGCTATGGATTACAAACCCTTGCATATCATTTGCATATATCATCATTGCATCATTTAACATTTGCTTATTTTCTTTTCAGGATATCTATCATTTCATTTTTTGTTTGGTTTTGACCCCTTCTGCTGCTTAGACCTCTGCTTCAGTTATCTTCTTCAGCATCTGCTTCAACTATCTTCTCCAGCACCTTCATCCTTTTATCAGTAGTTCTTCTCCAACACCTGCATCAGTCTGTCAGAGACTTACCTCCAGTTCCTCAATCAGTGATCTTCATCAGCAGTTGCTCTTAGTTTTTTCCTCAGCACCGATTATTAGTATGAGTACATCAAGAAAGAGCAACATTACTTACCAGTTCTTTGAGCCCACCTTGACTGGTATCAGGCAGGTCCAGTCCCTCATTACACCTGACCACATCCCACTATTTAGAGAGCACTATGGGGGTATTTTGGACATGGTCATGGATCTTGATGCATCTCAGAGGAGCATGATCCATACATGCTTGCAGTTTTATGACCCTCCACTCAGATGCTTCACCTTTCCTGATTTCCAGATGGGACCACTGCTAGAAGAGTTTTCCTTGTTGGTTGGAGTTCCTATCCGGAGAGGGATCCCCTTCAACCCAGAAATGACTGCTCCCAGAAGTGAAGAGATAACTAGGGAATTGCATTTGGAGCCTGCCCTCATTGAGCAGAACATGACAACAAAGGCTGGAATTCCAGGCCTCCACCTAGACTTCCTGATTTCCCAGGCCACCCTGAAGGCTGCAGTAGGAGAATGGAAGGTTGTCTGTGCACTTTTACCCCTCAGTATATATGGGGTTATTTTGTTTGCAGATGAGCCCAAATTTGTGAGTAATAATGCCATCCACTTGTTCCTGCTGAGGAACCTAGTGCCTACATTACTAGGAGACTTCTACTACTCCATCCATCAGAGGAATGAAAAGCAAAGAGGGAAGTTGGTCAGATGATGTGCTCCTCTGTACTACTCTTGGCTGCTCAGACACTTGCCAAAATCAGATACCTTCTTGAACCCCCATCAGCAGAAGAATTGGGCTAAGAGGTTCATTGCCTTGACATCAAATGACATTAGATGGTGCACCTAGAGCACCAAAGGCAAGGACATTATCACCAGCTATGGGCAGTATCCTAATGTGCCTTTAATAGGAGTGAAGGGTTGCATCAACTACAACCCTTTACTGTTTAAAAGACAATTGGGATATGCTTTGGTTCATCCTCCCAGAGGACAAGATTTGGCTGAGACTCTCTATTGTGAAGTTCATCCCAACTCTGCTGTTGTCAGACAAGCTGCCTGGGCTTGGGACAACATCCAGACTAAAGGGACAACCATCCTTGGAAGGTGCAACAACATTGCTTCAGCCCAGTACTCTGACTGGTCCCGTACTAGAGCTCAGATCACCAGGATGCCTTTCACCTTGGAAGACACACCTGGGCCTTCTACAGTACAGCTTGCAGCAACTGTTAGCCTGGAAGAGTTTGAAAAGCTGAAAGAGAGGAATAATCAGCTATCTGAAGCCTTGAAGAAGACTCTCTGGGAGATAAATGACAGTCGTCTGGATATTGAGATATTGGAAAGACTCAAGATTGATCATCTGGCCAAGATTGAGAAGACAGATGACTACATTAGGAAGGCAAGAGCCGAGGAGTTGGTACCGAAGAATGCCTGCAAGGAGGCCAAGATTCAGAAAGCTAGGGCAGAGCATTATCTGGAGGAAAGCCAGGCTAGGTGGATCAGGATCACCGAAGCCCGTGCACAAGAAGAACAGAGGACTCAAGCCAAGATTGAGCGTTTAGAGGCTAATGAGAAGAAGCGACAAGAAGCTTTGTTGGCAGCTCAGAAGGAGATATCAGAATTGAAACTCCGGGCGGGGTTGAAGAGATCAAAGGATCAGGACAGGCATAAGAAGCTAACCAGTGCCATTACTACCAGGAACCTCCTCATTAGGACTATTACAGAGCACCCAGCTGGTCCAGTGACTGAGGCCCTCCTGAAGGAAGTCAGGGAGGATGACTTTGGATTGGATGTCTGATTCCTTTTGCTTGTATCTCTTTTCTTTTGTTGTATTTTTCTTTTGTTGTATTTTGACCCACCTTGGGCATTTATTGTAAATAAACTATGTATTTTAATCATTTTTAATATATCAGTTTGTTTTATTTCGGTGGGCTTTATCTCTCAACATCATCAGCATTTCCTCGAGGTCTGGAAAGGTCAAAACTAAAGAACCAAACCGGATACCCTTGGAAGTCAAATAAGCATATTGCATTGCATACTAACATTTTCTTTGTTTTGTAGGTTTTTGTTTGTTATTTGTTTCTCACTTTGTTGTGGATTTCAGGAAACATTGCTCGTAGGAGAGTGTTCCCTGTCAATAGGATTCACCGGTACCCAACGCGAAACAACCTTTCGGGCATTCAGATGGATCAGGTACAACAAGACCTGAATGAATTTAGGAATCAAATGGCAAATGAAAGGGTTGAAATGAGGAATCAAATGACCCAATTTATGGCTGTGATGACTGGCTTGGCTCAGAGTCAGGAAAGGCTAAGAGAGTTGGTTGAAAGGCAGACTCCTGAAGAACACCACCCTGGTACAGGAGGAACCAGTAACAATGATCGTGGGCAACCTCGTATTGACCCACCAGAGTTTGGGCTTCACCTGAACCTGGATGTTCATGTCACAAGGAATATTCAAGGAAATACTGCTGGAGGCAGGATCTTGCAAGAAGATCCTCAAGAAGAGCAGTTCACAATTGTTGGAGCTGGGGATGAGATTTATGACCGAAGGTTGGATGAGATTGTTGAGAAACTGAGGTCTCTGGAATCCCAGAATTCTCTAGGCTTTGATGTAATGGACATGGGGCTGGTAGACGGGGTGAGGATTTCTCACAAGTTCAAACCCCCGTGCTTTGAAAAATATAATGGTACCTCCTGCCCGCGTACCTATCTGCAATCTTTCTTGGGGTGACTCAAAGCTTATACCATGGACGAGAAGTTATGGATGTTTTATTTTGAGGATAACCTGACTGGAGCATCAAGAGAATGGTATTCACATCTGACCAGGGCCACTATAAGATGTTGGAAAGACTTGGCTGAAGCCTTCATCCGTCAGTACCAGTACAATCTGGACATGGCTCCCAATAGAACCCTTCTAATGGGCATGTCTCAGTCTTCAAGGGAAAGCTTTCGGGATTATGCTCAGAGGTGGAGACAGCTTGCTACTGTTGTCCAACCACCAAAGTCTGAACGGGAAATGGAGGACATGTTTATGAACACTCTTCAGGGAACTTATATTGACCGACTTGCTGCTTTCTCTTCCACTAGTTTTGCTGATGTAGTTATAGCTGGTGAGAGAATTGAGAGTCTTTTGAAGATGGGCAAAATCTATGACAACAGTGCAAGTTCCTCCAACAATACAAGAAAACCTTTTTCAGGGCCCCGAAGGACGGGTGAAACAAATGCTATTCATACAGGCAGGGGCAAACCCCAATACTCTCACAGATCAGTAGCAGCCGTTACTATCCCGGCTCCAGCTCCACAACAACCACTTTTTCCTCAACAACAGCAACAACAACAACACTATCAGCAACAACCGCACTTTCCGCAACAAAGATCGTACAACAATAACCACAACAACCAACAACAGCGCCCCTTTCAATAGAGGCCATCTCAAGCAAATAGGGTGATTGACCCCATTCCTATGCCGTATGCCGCTCTACTGCCACAACTCCTGAAGCTCAACCTAGTTAAGTTAAGGACGTTGGCTCCACCAGATCCTCTCAACCTCCCGAAGAATTATGATGCCAGTGCTAGGTGTGCCTTTCATTCCAACGCACCTGGTCACAATACCGAGAAGTGTAGAGCCTTGCAAATGAAGGTTCAGGATTTGGTCGATTCGAAGGCTCTTAATTTCGCACCTCCTCCGAATGTTACCAGAAATCCTATGCCTAATCATGGTGGGCCCATGATTAATGCCATAGAGGAGGACCAACCATCTGCACTGATTGAAAGTGTTGCACATATTCGAATACCGCTGGCAGAGGTCAAAGCTCAACTCTTTAGATGCCAAGTATTCCCAGGTTGTGAGGCCTGCTGCGAATCGTGAAAGACTGCTATTAATGGTTGTGAAAGGCTAAGGTTTGGCATAGATGGCCTTATCAGAGGTGGAATTTTGCAAATTACCACAACGTCGTCTCCAACATCAACAAATTTTTCTTTAGCAACAATAGATCCTTCTACAACATCAACAATTCTTTCTTCAGCAACAATAGATCCTCCTACAACTGCAACAACTATTGATCCCACTGATTCATCCACAACTCCAGCAATCACTCCATCCATTATTTCAACAAACCAAAGTTCAGTTACGCTTACTTCTACAACATCAACACCATCTTATCAACGAAATCGCCTACAACACCAACAAACGCTAACGAAGATGTCTCAACGGTCACGATCTATTATGACCCGACAACTGTTCATCCCAACAACAATTTTCAACAACAAGCTACAACACCTACTGCCAGATCTCCAGTCACAATCTATTATGACCCGCATACCATCACAGTTCCTTCCGCTGCAGCAATCAGTCTAGTTACCATTACGGTACGTGGACCCGTCCCTTATGAAAGCATTAATGCCATACCTTGGCACAACGACTCTGATCTCTACTGTGACGGAAAGAATATCACTCTAGATTCATCAACCTCTTCACCACAAGTTGACAATGTTGGGGGAGGCGGAGGCTTCACCAGAAGCGGACGCCTTTTTGCCTCACAAATACCGAGACCCAAATGCTGAAGCAGAAGCTGTTGCTAAAGCAAAAGGGAAGAGTGTGGTACCCGAAGAGCCAGCTATTAAGGAAACTCTAAAGACGTCTTTTGAACAAGAGGTAGATGAATTCATGAGAATAATCAAAAAGAGTGATTACAGAGTGGTAGACCAGCTTCATCAGACGCCTTCCAAAATCTCTATCTTGTCATTGTTAATGTGTTCCGAAGCCCATAGGAATGCATTTTTGAGGGTCCTGCACGCAACTTACGTGCCGGAAGAGATTACGGTTAATCAGCTGGAAACAATAGTTGCAAATGTTAACACCATTCATGGACTGGGCTTCACAGATGCTGATTTAACGACGGAGGGACGCAATCATAATAAGGCTTTACACATCACCTTAGAATGCAAAGGTGCTGTTCTTTCTAATGTGCTGGTAGACATTGGGTCCTCGCTCAATGTCCTCCCAAATAAAGCCTTGGTGAAGCTGGAATATGATGGTTTGGCATTGCGTCCAAGTAACTTGGTGGTAAGAGCGTTTGATGGCTCTAAAAGATCAGTGCTTAGAGAGATTCAATTACCCGTGATGATTGGACCACAAATCTTTAAAACTACTTTCTTCGTGATGGACATACAGCCGGCATACAACTGTTTGCTAGGTCGACCTTGCATTCACGCCGCAAGCGCAGTAACGTCGACCCTTCACCAGAAACTGAAGTATGAATGGGAATGACAGATTATCACCATCTGTGGTGAGGAAGACATATTTGTTAGCCAGCTGGCTACATATAAGTATATTGAGATGGATGGTGAAATCCATGAGACAATGAGCCAAGGGTTTGAGGCCCTGAATGTCAATGAGGCTACTGGAGTATTGGCTGCATCCCAGGAGGACAAGATGGGTACTTCAATCATCTCTTCTCAGCAAGCCCGGAAGGTTGTTGAAGACGGAAATGCTCAAGGCTGGGGCAAGCTGCTGCCAGTAGAAAAGAAGGAAGATAGATTCGGTTTGGGTTACAGACCATTCCGACAAGATCAATCAGAGGCTGCAAAAGAGCCCAAATTTGTCAGTGGAGGGATGCTCACCCCAGATGCTGTTAATAATCTGGAAGACAAGGATGAAAGCGACCGCAACCTGGAGAGCTGGATACGTCCAAGGATCCCTGGGATCCAAGTCCTTAACTGGTCTTCCTAGGAAATTATAAGGGTTACTCCTGCAGAGTAATTATTATTTCCTGTCTTTTTTAGCATGCATCAAGTCCTGCATCTTGCCCAAGGTGTCAAGACTCATTTTGTAATAGGGCCATATTGTAATTTTGTGCAAATGATTAATCAATGAATATCAGGACATCTTTTGCAAACGAGTCTCTTTTTCGCTCACTGTCTTTTCACTTTTCACTTTTTTACAAAACAATAAAATGTCAATGTTTTCAAAATAAATAACTTCGTTATCACTTTTCTAAACAAGATTAAAACTGATCACTAAAATGAACAAATCTCAACCCTTGCAGAGATTATCCTCTAGATTGCACCGACAACAGCACTGCTATGACCTTGTATGACTTCGACAATCCAATTAATCAAGCCGATGAGGGGGTTGAAGAAGACTATGAGTTACCTGAAGAGTTAGCCAGGTTGTTGAGGCAAGAAGAGAAAGTGATCACTCCTCATCAGAAGGAGGTTGAAACAGTTAATCTTGGTACCGAGGAAGACTTGAAAGAAGTGAAGATCGGGACCAGTCTGCAAGATTCAGTGAAGGAACAACTTATTGACATGCTTCGAGAATACGTCGACGTATTTGCTTGGTCCTATCAAGACATGCCAGGTCTGGATATTGATATTGTTATGCACAAGCTGCCTTTGAAGGAAGATTGTCCTTCAGTGAAGCAAAAGCTACGTCGTACTCGTCCGGATATAGCCATGAAGATTAAGGAAGAAGTACAAAAACAGTGGGATGCCGGTTTCCTTGCTGTAACTAGTTACCCGCCATGGGTTGCTAATATTGTACCAGTTCCTAAGAAGGATGGCAAAGTAAGGATGTGTGTGGATTACCGGGATCTGAACAGAGCTAGCCCAAAGGATGATTTCCCATTACCTCACATTGATGTATTGGTTGACAACACAACTCAGTTCTCGGTGTTCTCATTCATGGATGGATTTTCCGGATATAATCAGATCAGGATGTCACCCGAAGACATGGAGAAAACAACCTTCATCACACCTTGGGGCATATTTTGTTACAAGGTAATGCCATTTGTACTAAAGAATGCCGGTGCTACTTATCAACGGGCTATGGCAACATTATTCTACGACATGATCCACAAAGAAATTGAATGTTACGTGGATGACATGATTGCCAAGTCCCTCACTGAAGAAGATCATATAGTAAATCTGCTGAAGTTGTTCAAGCGCCTGAGAAAGTATCAGCTAAAGTTAAACCCCAACAAATGCACATTCGGGGTGCGGTCCGGTAAATTGATGGGATTTATCGTAAGTGAAAAGGGAATTGAAGTTGATCCTGACAAAGTCAAAGCCATTCAAGAGATGCATGCACCTAGGACTAAAAAGGAAGTTCGGGGGTTCTTAGGTAGATTGAACTACATATCAAGGTTCATATCTCATCTTACTGCAACCTGTGAGCCCCTGTTCAAACTGTTAAGAAAGGAACAAATGGTCAGGTGGAATGAAGATTTTCAGAAGGCTTTTGACAAGATCAAGGAGTACCTACAAGAACCTCCAATTCTTATGCCTCCAGTTGAAGGAAGACCTCTAATAATGTATCTGACAGTATTAGAAGGATCAATGGGGTGTGTGTTGGGCCAGCATGACGAGTCTGGTCGAAAAGAGTATGCAATATAATACCTAAGCAAAAAGTTTACCGAATGTGAACAACGTTATTCACTGCTCGAGAAAACTTGTGATTTAGCGTAGGCTGCTCGCCGACTAAGACAGTATATGTTGACTCACACTACTTTATTGATCTCAAAGATGGACCCCATCAAGTACATATTTGAGAAGCTAGCTCTTACTGGAAGGGTTGCAAGATGGCAAATTATTCTGACAGAATATGACATTCAGTACACGTCTCAAAAGGCCATCAAAGACAGTGTACAGTCTGATTTTCTGGCTAAGCAACCCATTGATGATTACCAACCAATGAGATTTGACTTCCTTGATGAAGACATCATGTTCCTAAAAGCGAAAGATCATGAAGAGCCTGTTCACACTGAAGGGCCTGACCCAGAAGAAGAATGGACTATGATGTTTTATGGGACTGTCAATATGAATGGTCGTGGAGTTGGTGCAGTGCTCATTACACCTAAAGGAGTTCACATGCCTTTCTCGGCAAAACTCACCTTTGCATGCACTAAAAACGAAGCTGAATACGAAGCCTGTATCATGGGTCTTGAGGAAGCCATTGACCTCAGGATCAAGACATTAACTGTATTCGGAGATTATGCTTTGGTAATCAATCAGACCAACGGCAAATGGTACACTCACCAAGAGCATCTGATTCCATACCGCGACTATATGAGGAGATTACTGAATTTCTTCACAACAGTCAAACTTGAGTACATCCCTCGAGACGAGAATCAATTTGCAGATCTTTGGCTACCATTTCCTCCATGATCAAAGTTTAAGCTTCCAACTTTGTGCCTCGAATTTCAGTATCCAAACTTGACCGACCAGCATACATATTCTCTGTGGACATTGCTAAAGATGACAAGCCTTGGTTCCATGACATCAAATGCTTCTTAGAGGATCAAACATACCCACCTGGGGCATCATCCAATATAAGAAGACATTAAGAAGGCTGGCTGGTAGTTTCTTCTTGAATGCTGATGGTTCATTATACAAGAGAAACTTTGATATGGTGCTTCTCGAATGTGTTGATAAGAAAGAAGCAGACTTGCTGATGCACGAGGTGCATGAAGGATCTTTCGGTACCCATGCTGGAGGGCATGCAATGGCTAAGAAATTATTACGATCAGGCTACTACTGGATCACAATGGATGCAGACTGTTGTGCTTATGCCAGGAAGTGTCATAAATCCCAGATTTATGCAGACAAAGTACATGTGCCTCTAAATCCTTTGAATGTAATGTCTTCACCTTGGCCCTTTGCCATGTGGGGCATTGACATGATTGGAAAGATTGAACCGACTGCTTCAAATGGCCACAGATTCATCCTGGTAGCCATTGATTACTTCACCAAATGGGTTGAAGCAACTTCATATGCAAACGTCACCAGACAAGTGGTAGCCAGATTCCTGAAAAGGGACATCATCTGTCGATACGGAGTACTCGAGAGAATCATTACTAACAAGGGTTCCAATTTAAACAACAAAATGATGGCAGAACTGTGCTGGGACTTCAAGATTCAACACCACAACTCTTCTCCTTACAGGCCAAAGATGAATGGCGCTGTTGAGGCAGCTAACAAGAATATCAAAAAGATTGTGCAGAAGATGGTGGTCACATACAAAGACTGGCATGAAATGCTAGCATTTGCCTTGCATGGGTATCATACCTCAATCAGAACATCCACTAGGGAAACACCGTATCAGCTTGTGTATGGTATGGAGGCAGTCCTACCTGTTGAAGTTGAATTACCCTCCTTACGAGTACTGATGGATGTCAAACTGAATGAAGCAGAATGGGTCCGATCTCGGTACAATCAAATGAATCTGATCGAAGGAAAGAAATTAGCTGCAATCTGTCATGGGAGCTATATCAGAAAAGAATGAAGAAAGCCTTCGATCAGAAAGTCAGGCTTCGGGAATACCAAGTTGGAGATCTTGTGCTGAAAAGAATCCTTCCTCCTCATACAGACCACAGGGGAAAGTGGACTCCGAACTACGATGGTCCATTCATAGTAAAGAAAGTTTTCTCTGGTGGAGCACTGATGCTCACTACTATGGATGGTGAAGATTTCTTGTCTCCTGTGAATTCAGATGCAGTTAAAAAAAACTTCGCATAAAATGACCCGCTGGACATAAAAACAGAATGTAAGTCCAAGCAAAAATAGGGCATCCCGGCGAGTCAAAAACAGAATAAAAAACTCGGGAAAAAATAAGGGAAAATAAAAAAAAATGTACACCTGCTGAGTTGAAAAGCCGCATTGGACAGCTCAGGCAAAAATGGGTATCCCGGTGGATTAAAAACCCGAAAGGGAGATCCACGAAAAATCAGGGAATAAGCGAACAACTGCATTCTGAATTCTTCTTTATCATTTACAACATGGCAAACGTCGAAAGGTTAAATCATCAATCAGAATCAACCTTCTTCAGAAAGCAGGATAAGAAGAACGTCAAGGTCATACGGGTCATAGCAAAGGGAAGCTCATTGAAGCGTCGTCAACATTGCCAGCACCTTTATTTTTCTCAATTTTGTAACAATCTCCTCATTTCAGGGGATTTGTTTCTATTGACTGTATTTTCCAATTCAGGGCACCTAGATTAATAAAATCAGAGTTTTCAGTCACATTTTGGCTTGTACATTTTTGTTTCGTTTGCAAAAAATGTCCAATATCCATAATGCTTGCATAAAACAGATGTGCCTTTCTAATTACATGGTTACAGGAAATGTATTCACTCTCAGGAATATCTAACTCCCATGACGGAATCCGGTAAGGGATACCTCGGGACACTTGTGCGTTTCTTTGTCTTAATAGGATTGCAGGTATTCAATGCGCAACATGGGGCATGCCAAACATACTTCCTCCCCTAACAGTATCTGGAATGTTTTCCCCAGCGAAGTTGCCAAAGTATCACTTCTCCAACACATCTTCTTCAAACAATATCAGTAAAATGCTCATTTCCCCAGCTGAGTTGTCAAGCATCCTCATCTCCAACCATCTCCCCACAGAGCTCCAGCATCTCCCAGAAGAGCGATGTCTGAAAATCTCACACAACAAAGTGATGAAAGCTTCTTCATCCCCAGTTGGGCTTTCTCCTTACAAGGATAGATCTATCAGTGATCTTAGTCCCCAAGCAGATCCACATATGTTGTATCAAATCTACCAATGATCTCATCCCCAGCTGGGATACTCCTTCCAAGCAGATCTGCCAGAGATTTTCACAGCAGCAGGATCCGAATCCCGAATCGGTTTTCTTTTTCATAATCATAGAATTCGCATCATTTTTCCCCCAGAGCGTAGCATTCCGTCTAATACGGAGCATTACGGCAAAAATCAAACATATTGCATGATCACAAGTCGGGTTTGAACCAGTCACCTGTAAATACAACCAGTACCTCATCATCAATATACAAAATGCATCCCTTGCACATGAAAGCCAAAGCGTCCCCTTTGCACTCTCAAATGCAGATACATGCTCCTTTTGACACTCATCTGTGTCATCTTTCCCCAATAAAGTAGCCAAAACAATTTCTACAAACAGATACTTATACATAACATGTTCTTCTCGACACTCGTCCGTGTCACCTCCTATTTCCCCACAGAAAGCCAAAGCGTCCCCTTTGCACTCTCAAACGCAACACATGTTCATATATACTTTCGACACTCGTCTGCGTCATATCATCCCCTGTAGATATAAAACAAGCCAATGCTTATACACTCTCTTGATACTCGTCTATGTCACCTATCCCCAACACAGTTGCCCAAACACTTGTTGGTAATACTTCTTTCGACACTCGTCTGTGTCGTCCTATCCCCATGGTACCAAAACACTTATACCTTTTTATTTCGGAAAGCGTAAGCACTCGTCCGTGTTTACCATTCCCCAGCAAATCGCCAGCAAAACAACTTTTTCTATCTGACGTTCATCCTATGTCATGATACTTTCGGCAGCCGTACCCTGCCAGGTGATCGTCCTTCACCTTTGGATGACCGTCCCTCATCCTTTCCCCCAGCGGAGTCTCCATAATTGGAACCCTTTTCTATCCGACATTCGTCCTATGTCGTGATATTTAGCAGCCGTCCCCTGCTAAGTGATCGTCCTTCACCTTTTGATCATCGTCCTTCATCATTTTATCCGATGGCCGTCCCCATCGTCAATCTTGTTATCTGACATTCGTCCTATGCCATGATAAACCCCGAGAGCAGCCGTACCCTGCTAGGTGATCGTCCTTCACCTCTTGATGATCGTCCTTCATCATGCTTATCCGATGGCGGTCCCCGTCGTCGACCTTTTCTATCCGGCATTCGTCCTATGTCGTGATACTTTCGGCAGCCGTACCCTGTCAGGTGATCGTCCTTCACCTTGGATGACCGTCCCTCATCCTTATCCCCAACAGAGCAGCCGTCCCCCTGCTAGGTGATCGTCCTTCACCTTTGATGACCGTTCCTCATCATTATTTCATTTATTATTTGAACCGATGGTCGTCCCCATCGTTGTTGTTTACCTTACTTTGCAAACCTGATGGTCGTCCCCATCATTGCCTTTATCTTTAATCCCCATAGAATCTTGTTTCTTTGCTTGATGGCCGTCCCCATCATGATCTCTTTATTTCCCCAGCATGTCGGTCGTCCCTGTCATTGCTTTATCCCCAGCAGTCGTCCTCTGCTCGATGGTCGTCCTCCATCGCCCGCACTTTATTTTCATACTACATTACCTTCTGCAATTTATATCCTTTTTTTCCTTCTCCCCGGTGAGTGCAAATTTTGGACTGTCTTTGGTATTCAACCACAAGTTATCTTGTTTGTCTGTTAAGCCAGGCGCTTACATCCTGCACAGCTAACTCATGTTTGAATAGGGGCAGCTGTAAACACCCTAAATTTTCCCTCACTAAGTTCACACCGTGGCTTGTGATCTTTCATATTTTCATATCATCTCATATTGCATTTTTGTTTCACTGCATTAGTTCAAGTTCATATGCATCTAGGGTTTGTGATCTGAGCAATCCAAGAATCATATGAGCCACTCCAAAGGCCTCCAATCATTCCAAGAGGGTCCATGTATGTTCAATCATCATATTATATCCTCCAAAGATCAAGGAAGTCAAAGAATCACAAGAACTGGCTAAGCATGGGAGCAGAGCTAGGGTTTAACTACACAGATGACCTGAAATTAGGGTTTTGGTTTCAGAGGCCATAAATCAATTTTTTTTGGTCATTCTTGTTTCTATTGGTCTCAATATGTTATAAGGATCATGTGTACTAAATTTGATGAATAAATTCATTGTGGAAGTCATCTGATCACTGGGTAACTTCTTGAGCAAGTCAGAGCAAAACCAGGGCATCTGAAGGACCCCAACATTGAACCAAAGTGGATTTTTCATCAAATTGAAGTTATATGATCTTTATTTGATCATTGAAGTGCTTGGAAGTTCACAAAATTGAAGAAAAGTGAGCTAAACCAAAAGTTGCCAAAAATGGAAATGACTTGTAATGTAAACTTTCCATTTTGGGAAAGTTTTTCAACCTCCTCTTTCTCAACCAAAAATGCTTCAAATGAAAAATTGTTGGCCATGAAAGTTGTAGATTGGATCATTCCCTTTTCAAAAAGTACAAGAACAAGTTCTAATTCATTATGGAACTCAAGTTATGGCTTGTCAAAGTTGGCAAAAATCACATAATTTTCAAGAATGCACCAAAGAGGATTCTTTGCAAAACCACTTGCCAATTCCTTTTGTGACTTCAAACACACTTCTAGTCATCATAACAACATTGTGCATTACATAAAACTCAGAATTGCCCAAAGAATTGCATCATTCCATGCCTTGAACATCAACAAATTACAAAAGGGCCAAAGCTTCATGAATTTGCAAAACACCACATAAACTTCCATCCACTTACTGAATTGCCTCAAGACTGATTCTATGGACATCCTTGATCCATGTTGCGCATGGACAAGCCAATGAGCCAGCTATACCATTGCCCATACCTCAAGTACAAAACTTTTGACTTTTTGGCAAGAAGCCCATACCAATCACTACAGTTCACCACCTACTCTCTGCCCAATCCAGACTTTACAAGCATGCTCCAAGGATCATTTTTCATAAGACATACAAGCTGAAACCTCCAAGAACTCAGCATTTCCAAAATCAATTCAACTTGCAAAATCCTTTGAATCTCTCAGCTCACTCACTCAAACTCAAAACCAATTTCACCATTCACCTCTAAATCATCCACTGACCACAAAGCAACCCTTAAACCAGCCAAGAACACCCCATACACAAAACACGATTCTTGACCAGTTGAAGTGTAATCTCATAAACCAGCCACTCTCAAAGCCTTCCAAGCATCAAAGCTTCATCAGGAGGTCAAAGGGAGTCATTTTGCATAAAGGAAGGGTCCTGAAAGCTCTCATATGCAATTCTCAAGCTCAGGTAGTCATCTCAAATCATTTTTCCAGAACTCTATTTTTATGTTCCACTATGAAAGAGAATGCTTCATTGATCATTCTGAACTTTGTATTTTTGAAAATGGTGAAGAAATGAGTATTTACTGAACCTCTGAAATCTTTACCATTTTTTATCTTTTCTTTGAATCTTGTTTGTAAGCCATCATAAATCTGTTTTGAGGTTATATTTGAGTTCAGGGAGATGAAAGGGTTTGATCTGGAGCTTTAGAGCTCCAGAAATAACCTAGGGTGGAAGTTTTAGATTTTCAGGGGA
Organism: Lathyrus aphaca; assembly: GCA_963966055.1. NCBI lineage: Eukaryota > Viridiplantae > Streptophyta > Magnoliopsida > Fabales > Fabaceae > Lathyrus > Lathyrus aphaca. The sequence goes on along the minus strand of OZ014520.1, from coordinate 275,662,329 downwards.
GGAGGCTGCCGGAGAAGACGACCGGAGCTCTTCTCCGGTGGCCTGAAAGTGATTACTGTGCTTAATTAGGGTTAGGGCTTTGTTTGAATGTAGGTCGTTTGATTTTTCTTTCCCGCGTGTGATGGACGCCTAAGATTAGATCATTAATTTAAAATCTGGATTAAATAATTAATTAATTAGGATTAGTTAAGTTTGAATTAGAGCCTTAGGATTTGGCGCGTGGTCAACCTAGAAATCCCCAGAATCAATACAAACCATTGGATCAGTTTACTTTTATTTTATTTCAATTTTAATTCATATTTTCTTATTTGTTTTGCACATTTTATTTAAAATAGATAGAAAATCCTAAAAAATATTTTGTTCTGCATTTTCACTTCAAATAATTTTCTTAACCCAAAAATATTTTTATTTTTATTTTTTGCATTAAAAAATCATTTTTAAAACATTTAAATGTTTATTATAATTAATTAATGGAAATTAATTAATTAAAATATCATTTAGGTTTCTAAAAATCCCAAAAAATTCACATTGCATCTTAGGACATTTAGACACATTATCATACCATCCATACAAATTTCTTTTTGGTTTTGAACAATCTTTGATATTTTTCTTGAATTTAGGGTTCATAAAATTCCTATTTTTGAACCCTAACTTCAAGAATTCTTTTCTGCCTAACCATGAATGGTATGATAATGATTCTTTTTGCATTGATCTTCATTGGACATGTAGTATCTAACATAATTTTGTCACAATTTTCTTCTGCATTTTTGATTTGATTTACATTTTTTCCCTTTAGGTACCTTAGGGTTAAGAGTTAGGTCTCCTCATTTGGGGTGTGATATCATATGGGGTTAGGGTTCCTTTGAGTGCATTTTCAATTTTTTATCTTATGATTTGCTTCTGTTTTTGACTTTTTCATCTCATGTAGCATGAAAACCCTAATTTCTCATCTTCCTTTACATACATCTGGCATATGCTTGCATTCATGAACTTACCATGACATTTCTTGCATCCATATAGTTTCTAAGACATCATAGGACACATTAGAACCATGTTTGATCATTTCTTCATCCATTTTCCATATTATGCATTCATTTCATTCCATGTACATTCATGAACTTTCATGCTTCTTTCATGCTTCCTTTGCATCCTCATCCCTTGTATGATCATCCTTTGCACTTGACATACATTTGCATCATCCCTTAGCATCATTTTCATCATGAGTTTGCTTCTGGTTTTGGTTTGCATCCTTGCATACATTTCATTTTCATCTCATCTCTTTCTTTATACTAACCATTTCAGGTGGTAAGTACTTTGAGAAGTGAATTTGCCTTCACTTCTCACTTCTCCTCTCATCTTTCTTATGCATTATTGCTGAATTTCTCTTTGTCTTAGAGTGAGCCTTGCTCATTCATGTTCCTCCTTCACTTTCTTTCTTCAAGTAACTTATCTTCTTAAGTGAAGTAAGTTAATTTTTTTCTTCTGCTTCTCCTTCTTTCTTCTGCTTCTTCCTTGGTGGCTATTCTTGAAGATCTCTTGCAAGCCTCATAAACCCTAGGAACACCCAAGCATGATAACAATTAGGGTTTGATTAGTCCCCCCTTAGTTTTACATTTGTGTCTTTATTTGTGTCTCTCTTCTCATCTCTTAATCAGAGACTAAACCTTAAAGGCTTTAAGGCTTTGTGATTATGGTTATGCTTGCATCCTTCTCTTAGGATGGAGTGTATAACTTTAATCATAAGTGTTAAACCCTTAATGTGTTTAAATCTCTTAATCAATCCACCTTAATAATCACTAAGACAATAAGCTTGTAACTTGGGCCTTGCATTAGGGTTCTAATTCTTCCTTAATTGGTTAAGAAGGACTAACCCTAGTGTTAATGGACAAGTCCCCCTCAAGTTGTCTTACAAACCATAAAATCCACTTCTTAACCTTACCCTTAACTAAAAACCACTTTAATAAAGGTTTGTTTTGTCATGAGGTTAATCCCTAATCATGGATTAAGTTGAGGTATCTTCCCCAGCTTAAATGTTCTCATCTATTATCCTTCTATTAGGATGGTGTAATGGGTCCATTAAATCCTTGATTATGGCTTAAACTCATTATTTAACACTAAACAAAAACACTAAAAACATCTAAATAAATGCAAGTAGGTTAATGATCTTAATCCTACATCATGGTAATTAAGTTTGAGGTGTTTACTTCATACTTAAGGTATTCTCATTACCCCTAATTAAAGGGAGGATGTGATGAGTTTACTAACCATTGGTTTAGGTTTAAGCTCATTAACTTATGACAAACACAAAAAAACAATAAAAGATTGAAAATACCAAAAACAAAAACTAATCGTCTCCTTCGGGATTCTTTTCTCATCACCTTCACTCACAAACGAGAACTCGCTTCTTCCGTCTATTGCAAGACAGTTAGCACCTGAGCCAGACAGGTCATACACTTGAGCATAGACAAGCAAGCAGTTCATCAGTCATTTCATCCTTCAGTCTCTTTGAGTCGAACTACGGTGTTCTGACTTCCTCATTGCACGAGAGGATACGTAGGCATAACTTAACATTATCGAACAAAAGTCTCTGTCTATTCCCCCCCTTCCAGCATTATTCTTTAAGCCTCATTCCTGAGCATTTCACTTCACATCTCTTTTGCACTGACACTTGTATATTCTTTTCCAGCTTTTGCACACAGATAACACATACCCTACCCCTTTAAACACAAACTTTCAAGCGTGGATCCCGTCGAGTACGACGGACAATCTGGGTGCTAATACCTTCCCAGGTTGTAACCAACCTTCTTTCTCAGTTTCTCTGGTTCGCTATCGTCTTATCCATATCTTTCCAGGTTTATGCAGCATTACCTTTCCTTCAGGATAAAAATGCCTAGCTGGTGACTCTTTTCAGTTCATCTTCATGTTCTCTCTTTCGCCGACCGTTTGCGTCTGTATCTTGTTTGACTCGGTGTCATTTGGTGGGAGCGACATACCCATTCCATAATGGTTTTGTAAGAATTTGGATGGTTTCAATCACCTTGAATATCATATATTTGATCCCAAAATAAGTTATGAGATCAAATATTGGATTTTCATATTTTATTTCTATTAAAATTGAATTTTAATAATTAAAATCCAAAATAATATAAAATAAATTATAAAAATCAGAATAATTGGTCATTGGGTCGTGCATGACTTCATCCTCAAGTTTGGATTGAAATATTATGGGCCCATTTGACAAAATCTTAATTTTAGACCCTTTTTGCTTCACATACCCCTTGAAAATTTCCTAACTATGACAATGCATAACTTCCCCAGTTTTAATGCTATGAAGGTGTTATAGGACTTTTTATAAAGCTTAGAGTGTCCTATAATCAACCATTTTGGTCCCATGTCCATATCATTCACCATTTTCAATTTATGAGCTTTGGAAAAAGTTGACTTGTTTTGTTGACTTTCAAAAAGACCTATAAGCTTTTGGCTCATACCCTCCAAATGAAGCATTTTTGGACTTGTCTTGTGAAACACAAAGTTGTAGAGAATTGAATTTCCTTTAAAATGAGATTTGGATAGGAAATTTTTGATGAAGTATGTGTAAGTTATGGCTGGTCAAAGTTTAATTGACTTTTCCTATGAAAACCCTAATTTAACAACTCTAGATTCTTGATGATTATGAGGTTACCTTGATGAATCATGATTAACCCTTGATCAAATGATGAATTTCACCTTATAATCTTGAAGTTTGACTTTGAGTTGACCACAATTGACCTCAGTTGACTTTCTGACCAAGTTAACTGATTTTTAGGTATCTGAGCATCTGACTGACCAAACTTGTTGGGAAAGCTTTGAAACTTGAAATGAGGATTAGTTAAGGTATATATGATTTTATGAAGTCCACTTGAGGCCTTGGAAGTCCACTTTGCTTGGGGAAACTCAAAATCCTAGTTCTAAGATCCATTGTTCAGGAGGAGGCTTTGTCTGGTGAAACCTTCAATCCTTTTGACCAATTGAGAATTTTGTGAATATTAAGAGACCTCTTGAGACACCTGATCTTGAATGTGGAAGGAAAAATTTTGGGGTACAACGATCTCCCTTTCAGGTTTTCAATACACCAGGATACCTTTTCTTGCCTGAGCTGTCCAATGTGGCTTTTCAACTCAACGGGTGTATATTTTTTTTAATAATTTATTTCCCTAACTTTTGCCCGAGTTTTTTATTCTTCTTTTAGCTCGCCGGGATGCCCCTTTTTTTCCTGGACTTTCATTCTATTTTTGTGTCCAGCGGGTCTTTTTATGCGAAGTATTTTTTAACTACGTTTGAGTTAATAGGGGAATGAAAGTCTTCACCATCCATAGTAGTGAGCATCAGTGCTCCACCAGAGAAAACTTTATTTACTATGAATGGGCCTTCATAATTTGGAGTCCACTTTCCCCTATGATCTGAACCTGGAGGATTGATTCTTTTGAGTACAAGCTCACCAACTTGATACTCCCGAGTGCGTACTCGCTGATCGAACGCCCGCTTCAATATCCTCTGATAAATCTGACCATGACATACATCGGCTAATCTCTTTTCCTCAATTAAGAATAACTAGTTGTATCGGGCATGCACCCATTCAGCCTCTTCAAGCTTGACATCCATCAACACGCGCAAAGAAGGAATTTCCACTTCAACAGGTAAGACTGCCTCCATGCCATATACCAAGGAAAATGGAGTTGCCCCGGTAGACGTCCTGACTGACGTACGATACCCATGCAAAGTAAATGGTAACATCTCATGCCAATCCTTATATGTGACGACCATTTTCTGCACAATCTTCTTGATATTCTTGTTTGCTGCCTCGACCGCGCCATTCATCTTTGGCCGGTAAGGAGAAGAATTGTGATGTTGAATTTTAAAGTTCCAACATAGTTCTGCCATCACTTTGTTGTTTAGATTGTAACCATTATTAGTAATGATTCGCTCGGGAACTCCATATCTGCAGATGATATCTTTCTTTAGAAATCTGGCCACCACCTATCTAGTGACGTTGGCATAAGACGCTGCTTCGACCCACTTGGTGAACTAATCAATTGCGACCAATATGAAATGATAGCTGTTCGAAGCAGTAGGCTCTATTTTTCTGATCATGTCAATGCCCACATGGAAAAGGGCCAAGGAGATGACATGACGTTGAGCGGGCTTGGAGGAACATGTACTTTGTCTGCATAGATCTTGCATTTGTGACATTTGCAGGCGTATGAACAACAATCTGCATCCATTGTTAACCAATAATACCCCAATCTCAATAACTTCTTAGCCATTGCATGTCCCTCTACATGGGTACCAAAAAAATCCTCGTGGACTTCCTACATTAACATGTCCGCTTCATGATTATCCATACATTTGAGCAGGATCATGTCAAAGTTTCTCTTATATAGAACACCGTTAGTGTTTAAGAAGAAACTGGAAGCAAGTCGCCTTTAGGTCTTCTTGCTATTAGAAGATGCCCCGGCTAGATATTCTTTGGTTTCTAGGAAATGCTTAATATCATAAGGCTTATCATCAGATACTGCGTAAACGGAAAACACATAAGCAGGTATATCGAGCCTGGAGATGTCAATTTTGGGGACATAATTCCAACACATCACTTTGATAGATGAAAAGAGCGTAGCCAATTCATCAGCAAATTATTTTTCATCGTGTGGTATATACTGAAGCTTAACTGTTGTGAAGAACGTCAACAGTCTTCTAGCGTAATTCCTGTAAGGAATTAAATGTTCTTAGTGTGTATACAACTTGCCGGTAATTTGATTAATAGCCTCCTTTATTCCCATAATACACGCCTCGTATTCTGCTTCATTGTTGGTTCAACCAAATGTAATTATGGAAGCGAAGGGAAAGTGAACACCTTCAGGAGTAATTAGAACAACACCAACTCCACGTCCGTTAATATTGACAGCCCCATCAAACATCAACTTCCATTTGGACTCAGGGTCTGGCCCCTCCTCCAGAAGTGATTCATCTCCATCTCTTGCTTTGAGGTACATGATGTCCTCATCAGGGAAGTCAAACCTCATTGACTGATAATCATCTTCAAGGGGTCGTTGTGAAAGATAGTCTGAAAGTATGCTTCCTTTGATGGATTTCTGGGAAGTGTATTGGATGTCATACTCTGTCAGCACCATCTGCCACCTTGCAACCCTTCCAGTTAATGCTGGTTTCTCAAAAATGTACTTGACAAGATCCATTTTTGAAATTAATAGGATAGTGTGAGTCAACATGTACTGTCTCAGTTGGCGAGCAGCCCATGCCAAAGCGCAACAAGTTTTCTCAAGCAGTGAATAACGAGATTCACAATCGGTAAATTTTTTGCTAAGGTAGTATATTGCATGCTTTTTTTGACCAGACTCGTCATGTTGGCCTAGAACACACCCATTGACCATTCTAGCACAATCAAGTACATGATAAATGGCCTTCCCGGAACCGGAGGCATTAGGATCAGAGGTTCCTACAAGTATTCTTTAATCTTTTCAAAAGCTCTTTGACAATCTTCGTTCCATCTGACTGCTTGCTCTTTTCTTAGCAATTTGTATATTTGTTCACATGTGGCTGTGAGGTGAATTATGAACTGAGCAATGTAGTTTAATCTACCTAGGAAACCACACACTTACTTTTCTGTTCATGGTGCAAGCCTATCTTGTATCGCTTTGACCTTTGCAGGATCTACCTCAATCCCTCTTTGACTCACAATGAAACCCAACAGTTTTCCAGAACGCACCCCAAAGGTGCACTTGTTTGGATTTAACCTCAAACGATACTTTCTCAGTCGTTCAAACAATTTCTTGAGGTTAACCAAATCCTCTTCTCCGTCTCAGAATTTGGCGATCATGTCGTCCACATAACATTCAATCTCTTTGTGGATCATATCATGAAACAGAGTCCCTATTTCCCGCTGATAGGTTGCCCCAGCATTCTTCAAACCAAAATGCATGACCTTGTAGTAAAACGTACCCCAGGGGGTAATGAATTTTGTCTTCTCCATGTCCTCCGGAGCCATCTTAATCTGGTTATAATCGGAGAAGCCATCCATGAATGAGAATACCGATAATTGAGCCGTATTATCAACCAACACATCAATGTGAGGTAATTGGAAATCATCTTTTGGGCTCGCTCTATTCAAATCCCGGTAATCAACGCACATTCGGACCTTGTCGTCCTTCTTCAGTACTGGCACAATATTAGCTACCCAGGGTGGATAACTAGTTACGGCAAGGAAATCGGCGTCCCATTGCTTCTGAACCTCTTCTTTAATCTTCATTGCCATGCCAAGACGAGTTCTCCTAAACTTTTGCTTAATAGGAGGGCAGTCTTCCCTCAGTGGCAGCTTATGCACAACAATGTCGGTATCCAGACCCGACATATCTTGATATGACCAAGCAAAGATATCCACATACTCTCGAAGGATGCCAATTAGCTCTTCTTTTACTAGCTTGTAGACTGGCCCTAATCTTAATTTCCTTCTTTGCATCTTTCGTTCCGATGTTAATGACCTCAATCTCTTCTTGGTGAGGGTGAATCACTCTTTCCTCCTGTCTTAATAAACTGGCCAATTCTTCAGGGAGTTCACAGTCTTCTTCCACCTCTTCATCAGCTTGGTAGATCGGATTATCGAAATCATACTCGGTCATAGCAGAAGAGTTATCAAAGAAAACCAAATGATTGACTCTGCACAAGTGATGTGCTTATTTCAGAATCTGGTTTTTTTAAAAACAACAAGACAAAACAAAAGAAAAACATTGCCATTTTTATTGTTTTTTTTGTGAAAAATTTGAAAATAAAGAAAGGGAACACAATTTGAATGAAAATGTCATTTATTCATGATAAAATTAATCGCATAAAATGCAGGGAGGCCCTACAATGGATCCATGCACCTTGGGCATGGTGTAGGACTTAGTATGCAAATGATAAATGGGAAAACAAGAAAAATTACTCTGGCTAACAAGTAACTTGGATGAAATCCTCCACAAACCAGTTCTGAAGCTCTTCCCTGGGAACACATGGGCACACCCAGTTGTCCAGATCACAGTCACTGTCGACATCTTCATCCATAGCTCACACCTGGTTAGGATCAAACATCCCAGCACTAGTGAAACCCCTTGTTTGTTTACCTTGAGACCCTCCAGCTTGCCCTGGTTAATAGCCAATGCCAAATTCATCATCTTTCTTCTCAACCTCCAACAATTTGCCCCATCCCTGGGCCTGTCCCGACTGCACTACCTCTTTAGCCTGCCTGTAAGAAGATATAGAAGTCCCCACCCTCTCACTACTCTTGATTGTGGAAGTAGGAGCTACTATACTGACATTTACAACCTTGAATGCTTGGCATAACATTTCGTGAATCTCACCATCCATCTCAACATATTTAAACATGGACAAGTGGATAACAAAAATGTCCTCCCCTCCGCACACGGTGACCACTTGACCATCTACCACATACTTCAACTTTTGGTGAAGAGTAAACGTCACAGCGCCTGCAGAATGAATCCAAGGGCGACCCAACAAACAACTGTATGCTGGTTGTATGTCTATGACATAAAAGGTACTTTTGAACACTTGTGACCCTATTTTCACCGGTAGCTCCACTTCTCCAAAGACCAATCTCTTGGAACCGTCAAAATCCCTTATGTAATACCTCAAAATTTGCCCTCTCATATCCTCAACATTTTGCATAAATGGATTCATAAAAAATAACCAAAAACATTGCATCATATATAGCATAGCCGAGGCATGGGTATGTGATCAATGATCGGAGCAACCGAAAGCTATGAAGAGGCTACCGAAGGGCCACAAAGCTTCTCAACCTTGTGCAAAGGGTTCACAATATCCCACAAGTCTTCACTTGAAGCCACAAGTCATGAAAAGTTTTCGTTTGATTGAAGGAGGCAAGCAGTGCAATATTTCCTGAGGGAAAATAGCCGAATTAGGGTTTCGTTTCTACGGGGCTTCCGCGTGAAGTTTTGATGCAAGAAGGATTCCTTTGACTTATATATTATGTCAAGTGCCTGAGTTTCAAATCTCGTCCACAAATTCATTTTAGAAGGGGTTCGACTGGCCGGACGACGGAAAATCAAGGAATCGGAGAAAAGGCAACCGAGCTAGGTGAAAAGGGTCGACTCCTGGCTTTTAAGATCGAGATCATGAAATTAGGGTTACAATGATCCTGTGGTTCAAACTTGATCAAGAAATGATGGAGGAATCATAGAAAAATCAAAAGAAAAATCATTTGAAAGGTAGTTAGTTTCACCATTTCCCTCCACCTTTCCTTCCACTTTCTTTCCACACTTCCTTTCATTCTTTCCATCTCATTTTTCCACTTCAATTCCACTCCATTTCCCTTGGAAACTTCCACCACCTTCCACCATCTTCTAGAGTGTTGCAAGGAATATTCCCTTTTCCAACCCTAACCCTAACTAACTACCAAACCTAATTTTTGGGCCCCAAACCCAAACCTAGCTCCAAGCCTAGTCTCTATATAACCCTTAATCACTTCATTGAAAAGGGTTGAACACCATTTTCCAATCTCTCACTCTTTGATAAGCACTTTTTCTCGCTCACTTTTCCTCTCCCTTTCACCAAAGCTTTTTCAAATAAGCTCTTCAAGTTTCACATTGAAACTTGAAGATCTTGAAGCTTAAGCCTCCAACCTTCATATTTTGTGGATTGAAGAAGGATAAGCTACTGATTTTGTTGAAGTTTTCGGCTTATCGGAAGTGCAAGAAGATCAAAACGTCAAGAACGCATTTATTTTGCGATTTCTCGATTTTCGGTTTTCTCTTTGATTCAAGCTCCGATTCTTGCAACAATCACCGAAGCACTCCTCCGCTTCGTAGGTTGGTGATCTTAATCACTTCTTCTTTAATTTATTCTCTTCATCTCGCCACTTTTGGCATTCTTTAAGTGCTTTCCGCTTTGTTTAAAATCAATTCCGTTTCGATTATGTTTGCTTGTGATTTTTGATTTTGGATGAATTTGGATTTAAGGTGTTAATAGATATAGGTTCTATCATGTGTAAATAAGCTCAAATTAAGTAGAAATTCGTGTTAGCATGTTCCTAGGAATGTTAGGAATCATTAGAAGTGAGTTTGTGGCCAAAAGCACTTTTTTCTAAACTTTTTTTACCTTCTGGTTCAGTGTTAACCGGTTAACCATTTGGTTAATCGGTTAACGGATGCGTATTGGCCACAAAAAAAGGGCAGATTTAGGTTCGTTAACCGGTTAACCAATTGGTTAACAGGTTAACGTTGTTAATTTTTTTTATTTTTTGCTTATTTGATGGCTTAGTCCTAAGTTCTAGTGCCTTTAGGTTTCATACATGTTTAGGTAGTGATTTTAGGGAATTTTTGAGTCCATTTCCAGTAGCTAGTTCCCCCATTTCGAGTTGTTTCGACACGATTCCGTGCATGTTGCGTTTTATACATTTTTGTGTTTCTTTGTGCATGCCTTGATTTCTTGCATTTTGTTGCTATGTTCATACTTCATTAGGTATGTAATAATCACTTTGCATTCTGGTTTTCATATGTTTGCATTGCATTAAATCATTTTTGCATTTCATGATTGATGTATGTTGCATTTTGCATGTTGCATAATTGTGCATTCGGTTGCATTTCGTTGCATACTTGATCACATCATCCATATCAATTTAATTCTGAATTTTGTATTAAGTTTGACATCATTTTTGAGCTATCATGTTGTATGTTCATAATTAATAATCACCATGTTCAAATACCATGTTCATATGCATGTTTAGGTGCTACTTTGTGCATTTACTTGTTGCATAAGCCATGTGATGCATGCTTACATAATCATTCAATAATGTTCATGTTCTTGCATTGATATATGTTGATTTAAGTTCAAATACATGTTCATGATGAGATTAGTGATTTTTGCATTGAGTTTGTGCATTAAAAGTGAAAATAATCAATTCTGGATTTTGCATTTCATAGCTGTGTTTTTGCATAAGTGCTGTAAAATGTTTGTTGTTTGTTATGTGTACATGCTGTTTGTAATCTTTTACACCTATTTTTTCATGATGCGTGTTGGCTGTAAAACGCTGCTTGGTGTTATGCATTGTTTTCATGGCTGTTTGTGTAATAGGGGCTGTAATAGGTGCTGCAGTTTTGTCCTAGAATTTTTTAGTTCCCTTAGAATTAAGATTGAGTCTAGTTTGAGTCCTAGAGTCTTTAGGATTTAATTAAGGAGTGTTTGCTTCTTTCTTTTTTAATAAAAATGCACATTAACATTTGTTTTGTAGTGGGGAAGATTGAGGTAAGTTTACTTCACCCTATGCTTTTATTTTTATGCATTTAATTTGCATTTTAATTCGTTTTTTCTTCCATATGTGTGTTTGGTAGGATTTCCCCTTTTGTTAGGACCAACTTATCTTCCTTAGGAAGTAAGTTGCATCCTTTTTCTTCTTTCTTTTCCTTTTGATCTTTAGGATTAGAAAACCTCACAAACCATAGGATCACATTTGTAAATAAATAACTTAGGGTTGGTCTTAGTCTCCCCTAGTTTTTGTCCTTTTTCCGACTTGAGTCATTCTTTCTCACCTCATAAAGAAAAGCAATAAAACACCTAATAGAGGTTGAACGTTCTTGTACGACACAAGACTTTGTTGCGGAGTGCTTATACGCGTCCTGTTTCGGGGCGAGGTGTAAGTACTTCCCGCGATGGATAGGTCTTAGTATGAGAATGTTCACAAACAAATTCAAAACACTTCTCATAAAAGACAAAAATCAAATAATAAGCGACTTTCCTGCGGGAACTTCTTTTCTCACCTCATTCATTCTGAACACGAACTTGCGACGACTTGTCTCATTTGCAAGACGGTAAATGAACTCATACCAAACGAGCCTGCAACACCTGAGCATAGACATACGCAATTCCAGCCATAAAAAATACAACAAATAGTTCCCGCCTTAGTTAGGCGAACTACGTCGACTCTGATCCTCATTATCCCGATGAGGTACGTAGGCAGCGGGGTAGGGCCCGTTCGAGCGCATTCTTTATTTTCCCTACATTTTCTCCATTCTTTCTTTTCATTCTCTCTTTTCCAGTTTCCTTTCTCATCCCATTCCAGTCAGCAATTTTATTCAGCAGCACTTTTATTTCTCACCCTTTGAAACAAACAAACAAGCGTGGATCCCGTCGGGTACGACGGACGGTCTGGGGTGCTAATACCTTCCCAGGTCGTAACCGACTCCCGAACCCAGATCTTTGGTTCGCAGGACCTTGTCTTTTCCTTCTTCCTCGGGTTTGTGCAACATTACCTTTCCCATTCTTTAGGGATAAAAATGTCTGGCTGGCGACTCTACCTTTTCCGCGCCACTTTCGCATTTGTACTAGGATGAAAATCCCGGGAGCGACAGCTGGCGACTCTGCTGGGGATCGAACCTAGAATCTCTGGTTTCCCTTGTAGAGTCAATCCTAGCGCCTGTTTGTTTTTGCTTTCTTCGGGTGTTTATATGCGCGTGCTGTTGTGTTTATTTACTGTTTTCATTTACAGTTTACTTTACCGCACTTATTTACCGCTTTCAGTATTTATTTTCCATGCATCATATTATACTTGACTTTCTGGCTGTGCTGGTTTTCATTTTTTCTATGGGATGGGAGTTACTGTGAGATAAGCCAAATACCCGGCTTAAGTGCACTATAGGATTAGCGTGGACATGTTGTACTCGCATGGTTACATGATGAGTGGTGATGTGTTCCACACCCAGGTTGCGACTGTCTAGGAACTATCTTGTGTGGGGTTTTGCCCCACTTCAGGATACGACCCTGATAGTTATGTGCAGCTGGGGACCGATCATTGAGAACCTTAGTGGAAACAACCCTCTCCAGTGATGACAGTGGCATACCACATTTGTTGTTAAACCCACTCGCATCCGAGGGCCTACTGGGAACTCGCATAGGATGGCCTGGTTCTCTCATAGGAATCCGTTTAAAGAAAACTGTTCGTATGACGGTAGTATTGTACCCTTCCGGATGAATGTACTATTGTTTCTCGACTCAGTTCTTGAAGCTGGAAACATGTGAGGGATGCTTGTTTTTCCGGACTCAACTGAGGCCTCCCTGAGTAGTACATAATGCCAAACCGATTCCCTGATTTGGTCATGAGCCACTTCTCGGAAATGGTGAACGTATTATTGCTATTCGGCTTTGAGAGTCCATGTTGTTGACCCGAGTAGCACACCCGTGAGATTGGGAGGGGTTTATAGGTTTGCAGGAACCCTAAGACCTTCAGTATACCCGCTTTGCCATTGGTTCAATTTTGTGATCTGGATTTCTGGTTCTAAGATATGGATTCCGGATCAGAGGGATTGTTATTGTGATATGTGGATATTGTGACCTTGCACCGACACCTGATTATATGATTGGCACATCACAGACACTTCACTGATCACATGCCTTGCCTTGCATAAGCATCATATCATCATTAATCATTTGTGTTTCTTTTATTCTCAGGGTCTACATTACTCCAGGTTCCTGGTCATATCATTGCTTCAGAATGGAAGACATAAAAAAGAGAACTGTGCACTACAAATGCTTTGATACCAAAATGGACTTGATCAACCAAATGGTGTCTCTTATTACCCCGGGTCATCTGGGTTACTTCAAGGAAACGTATGGTGATATTCTGGATTTGGTATTCAACTTGGATAGCTCTCAAAGAAGCGCCATTCACACTTTGTTACAGTATTATGATCCACGGCTCAGGTGTTTCACGTTTCATGACTTTCAGTTAGGTCCTTTACGGGAAGAGTATGCTGAGATTATGGGAGTGTCAATCAAGGATCAGATTCCTTTCAACTCAGAGATGACAAGACCAACCCATGCTGACATCGCCAAAGCTCTTTATTTGATCTCATATGAAGTATCTGCTAATTTGGTTGCCACCAAGGCAGGAGTACTTGGTTTTCCCTTAGAGTATCTGGTTAGAAAGGCTGAAGAACTTGCAGTGACAAATCAGTGGGATTCTGTTTGCGCCATCCTAGCACTATCCCTTTATGGGATCATCCTATTCGCTGATATGGACAAATTTGTGGACATAAATGCTATTCATTTGTTTGTGTTGAAGAATTAGGTGCCCACTTTCCTAGGTGACTTGTATTATTCAGTGCACTATAAGAACGAGAAGAAGCGAGGAGGTCTGGTTAGATGTTGTGCTCCCTTATTCTACAAGTGGGTTATGAGACATTTGCCTACTACTGAGAGTTTTACTGATCCTAATACTACTTGGGCCCAGAAGCTGAGTACTTTGTTTGCCAGAGATATTAGGTGGTTTACTTTGAGGTTGAAAGGAAAGAGTTTCATTACCAGTTATGGGAATTACCTCAATGTGCATATGTTGGGAGTATCAGGGGGTATCAATTATAATCCCATTCTCTTAAGAAGATAGTTAGGGTATGCGCTCAAGGAGATTCCTGATGAATCTGAGTTATTCCAAACTTTTTACTTCCCAGTGAAAGACAATCTTCCGTTGGTCAGGAAAGCTGCAGGTTCCTGGAAAGTGATCAAAAGAAAGGACATGACATGTCTAGGCAAGAGCAATAACCGGATGTTCCATGAATTCGAAGCTTGGATAAAGGAGGAGGTTCAAACGGCTCTAGTCCCTTTTTCTGTACCAACTCCGCCTCCAGCAACGGTGCCTTTAGAAGATTATCAGAAGTTGGAAGCTTTGGTCAAGCAGCTTAGGGTTGAGAATCAAGAGGCTTACGATTCTTGTCAGAAATTGATGATTCAGAACCATCAGTTAGAAGATAGAGCTCTCCGAGCTGAAGAAGCGGTTCGTCTCAAGCAGAAGGACTTCGAGGAGAGAGAGCTATACTTCAGGAAGAGAGGATTGGCTGAGATCCATAAGGAAAGTCAGTGCCAGAAGGATAAGAAAGAACTTAATGAGGCTAATGAAGCCATCACACTTTGGCAGGAGAAGTGGAGTGATAATCAGAAGAAGTAAAAGGAGGTAGAAGCTGAATTCGAGTTGAAGATCAAGAACCTCCAGGATGCTTTAGTTGAACAAGAGAAGCTAGTTCAGAGAGCACAAGAGCAACAGAGAGAGCATCTTCGTCAGATGGCAAAGATTCAACAAATAGCTGAAGATGTCCAGACGGAAGTTGAAGAGTTGAAGCTTCGTGCTGATGTGAAGAGGTCAAAGGCTGAGCCGGGTCCAAGCAAAGAGAATGAGGTGACTTTCCTGCAGCAGATTGAAGAGTTACATGCTTCCTTCGATCTAAGGGACCTCCTCATCCAGAGACTCATCCAGGAGCCTGGTCATCCTGATATCGTTTAGTTGTTCCAGAGTAGCAGGCGTCTTAGCTGGAGGCTGCAAGATTTCGAGTTCCCTAGGGTTTAATTTCATGCTCTTGTACTTGGATTACCCACAGGCTTGTTGTGGGATTCCTTTATTTGATGTACTTTGATTGGAACCCTCCGGGGACTTTGTTGTTTCAAACTTCAGTTTATATGATTGATTTGTTTTGAATCTCTTGTTCATTATCTGTTGCACCGACACGGGGTAATGAGCACCAATTCTCCATGGCCGTCACTGTATTTGAACATCGCTTGGGTCTTCTTCCCAATTATTATTTTCTCAATACCAGAATGGGAAAGTAATTAAAGCCTTAGGAATAAAAGGAACACATTGCATTGCATACGCATCATTTGCATTCTTTCTTTGTTTTGCAGGTTTTTCTACAGGATGCTTAACTTATCTGTGTTTTAGGCAAAGATTGCGAGAGCCGCCAAGACCCGGCACCTTCGACAGAATATTCCGCATCGCTACGTAACTCGCAACAACCAGAGGATAGTCATGGATGCTATGCAAACATAGCTTAATGAGTTTCGCAACAGAATGGGAGAGTTCATGGTCATGATGCAAGGGATGGCTCAGGGACAACAAGAGTTAAGGAATGCAGTTCAGGGGCTCAACCCTCCTCAGACTAATACTCCTATGACCACTCCTGACGTCCCAGTGACTCCTCCCAACACCAACAATGGCCCAGGCGGACCACAAATTCCAGAACCAGGCACATCAGCTTTCGTTCCGATACAAGACAAGCAGGATGATAAGTTCCCTTCTTTCAATAATGACCTGGGGTACGGCGGGGAAGGAAATCTTCAGGACTTTTTGGTGCTTGCTGAGAAAGTCAAAGCCCTCGAGTGTAGAGACACTTTGGGGATAGACGTGTCTGACATGGGCCTAGTCCCCGGGGTGGTTATTCCTCACAAATTCAGGCCACCGACTTTTGACAAGTATAACGGTAGCTCCTGCCCAAAGACTCACTTGCAGGCATTCTACCGAAAAATTGTTGCCCATACTAGGGATGAAAAGCTCTGGATGTACTACTTCCAGGATAGTCTCTCCGGAGGATCCTTAGAATGGTATATGAAGCTAGAGAGAAGTTCTGTGAGAAGATGGAAGGAATTGGGAGAAGCATTCCTCAAGCAGTATCAGTATAATATTGACATGGTGCCCAGTCGCACCCAACTTCAGAGTTTGACTCAGAAGAATTCCGAGAGCTTCAAGGATTACGCACAAAGGTGACGTGAAGTGGCTGCTAGAGTGCAACCGCCTTTGTTGGAGAGAGAAATGGTAGACCTGTTCCTGGATACCCTTCCTGGGCATTTCATGGAAAGGTTAGCTGGATGTTTGTCAAGCGGATTCTCAAATATCATCTTGACTGGCGAGAGGATAGAAAGTTGGATTAATCAAGGGAAGATTCAGAATGGAGGCGCTTCGAGTTCTGGTATTAAGAAACCCTCTGTGAAAAGAAGAGAAGGAGAGACCGGGGCAGTGTACGCACAAAGGGGAGGAACTAACAGAGGATTTTATCAGCAAGTGGCTCCTGTCACTATTGTAACGCCCTAATTTTTTATTTATTTTTATGAAATAAATATTAATATTTTGAGGGTATATTTGGATAAATTGGGGAGAAATGTTTTATGAGAATAATAATAATATAATAATGTATACTATTATAATATCATTATTATTTAAATAAAATAAAATAAAAAAGGTTAGTTAGAGGTTTAAGGGGCAAAGGTGGAATTATAGTTTTATGTAAGTGGAATAAGGGATTCAGTTTTCATTTCATCGTGTTTTTGACGAAGAACAGTGAGGTCTGGAGAAAGAGGAGAAGAAAGGCAAGGTCAAGGATCGTAGATCATCAAGACCAAGATTTCGAAGAACTCATCTCTTTTTCAAGGTAAGGGGGGAGAATGGGTTTTATAATTGGTGAATTAACACAATAAGGGTAATTGGGAGATCCTTCCTCCCTTAGGGTTCATATATGTGAAGGTTTGGAGTTGATGAAATTGTGATATGTATGTGATAGATTATGAATCCTTGAATTGTGTTTATAATTTGATGATGATTATTATGAGAATAATTTGTTATGAGGTAATATTGGATGAACCGTTCTTGAATGTGTGCTATGTGAATTGAGGAATAATTGTTATGGAGGAGAGGAATAATTGATGTTATGAGTGTGTGGTGTGTCGCTCCCAAAGATTTGCATCCCGGTACAAGCGCGAGCGGTCGGCGAAAGAAACAATGAGAACACACAGCCGTGAACTCACTGGAGATGAATAGAGTCGCCAGCTAGGCATTTTTATCCCGGAGGAAAGGCAATGCTGCATAGACCTGGAGAAGATGGATAAGACGGTTTGCGAACCAGAGAGACTGAGAAAGGGGTTGGTTACAACCTGGGAAGGTATTAGCACCCAGATTGTCCGCCGTACTCGACGGGATCCACGCTTGAAAGATTTGTGTTTTAAAGGGGTAGTGTCAGTGCAATCTGTGTATAAAATAGCTGGAAAAGATATACAGGTGTCAGTGTATGATGTATAAGTGATATGAAGTATGAAAGTGTCAGTGTAAGAACAAGAATAAGATGCTCATGATAATGAGGCTCAAAGAATAATGCTGGAAAGAGGGGGAATGTACAGAGACTTTTGTTCGATAACTGTTAAGTTATGCCTACGTATCCTCTCGTGCAATGAGGAAGTCAGAACACCGTAGTTCGACCCAAAGAGACTGAAAGATGAATTGACTTGTGAACTGCTTACTTGTCAATGCTCAAGTGTATGACCTGTCTGGTTCAGGTGCAAACTGTCTTGCATTAGACGGAAGAAGCGAGTTCTCGTTTGTGAGTGAATGAGATGAGAAAAGAATCCCGGAGGAGACGATTATTGTTTGTTTTTGTGTTTTCAGTCTTTTATTGTTTTTTTGGATTTTGTCATAAGTTAATGAGCTTAAGTCTAAACCAATGGATTTAGTAAACTCATCACATCTTCCCTCTGATTAGGGGTAATGAGAATACCTTAAGTGTGAAGTCAGATTCTCACACTTAATCACCATGGTGTAGGATTAAGATCATTAACCTACTTGTGATTATTTAGAGGTTTTTTGTTGTTTTTGTTTAGTGTTGAGTAATGAGGTTAAGCCCTAATCAGGGATTAAACAGACTCATTACACCATCCTAATAGAAGGATAATAGATGAGAATGTTTAAGCTGAGGAAAGCTCCTCAACTTAATCCATGATTAGGGATTAAACTCATGACAAAACAAGCCTTTGATTAAGTGGATTTTAGATTAATGATATGATGATGAAGTGAATTTTATGATTTGTAAGACAACTTGAGGGGGACTTGTCCATTAACACTAGGGTTAGTCCTTCTTAACCAATTAAGGAAGAATTAGAACCCTAATGCAAGGCCCAAGTTACAAGTGTGATGTCTTGATGATTATTATGTGAATTGATTAAGAGATTTAAACACATTAAGGGTTTAACACTTAGGATTAAAGTTATACACTTCATCCTAAGAGAAGGATGCAGGCATAAGCTTAATCACAAAGCCTTAAAGCCTTTAGGGTTTAGTCCCTGATTATGAGATGAGAAGAGAAGACACAAAGAGACACAAAGGTAAAACTATGAGGGGAGACTAATCAAAACCCTAATTCATTGTCATGCTTGGTTGTCCCTAAAGTTTATGAGGTTTTCAAGAGCAATCTTCAAAGAGAACCACCAGGATGCAGATGAACAGGATCAAGAGAAGCAAAGTGACTTGCTTCATTCAAGAAGTCAAGTCACTTGAAGAAAGAAAGTGGAGGAACAAGAATGAGCAAGCTCAATCTCAAACACAAGTAGAAATGCAGCAATGGATGCAAGGGAGATGAAAAGAAAAGTTATGAGAAGTGAAGGCAAATTCACTTCTCAAGTTTACTTACCACCTGAAATGTTAGAAAGAAATGCAATGCAATGCTAAATGAAATGAAATGACATGATGCTAAACAAAACCAGAAGCATGTTGATGATGATAATGATGCTATGAGATGCTGCAAACATGAGGCAAGGCATGGGGATGCTCATACAAGATCATGGATGCAAATGATGCAAGTTAAGGAGCATGGATACACATGAAAAGTTAGGAAGCATACAAAGCATACAACATGGCAAATGCAAGATGCAATGATCAAAGATGCTTCCTATATGTCTTAAGATGTCAAATGAATCACAAGAATGCTTGAAATGCTAAGACAAGTCATGTTATGCAAGAGAATGCAAGAAGGATGCAAATGGAAGCCCAAATTAGGGTTTATAAATCAAACAACAAACAAAAACCAAAAACAGAAGCAAACCTTAAGATAAAATAATGGAAAATGCCAACCAAAGAAACCCCAAACCTATACTAAACCAAGGTCCAAAGGGGAGGTCTCAACTCTTAACCCATCTCAAGTTATGAATTTTCTAAGTTGTTAAGGTTTTTAGGGCTCTTAAACAAAAGAAATACCAAACAAATTGAAAATGAGGAAACAAATCATGGCCATTTTAACCTAGAAACTACATGCCAAACACAAAACAAAGCAAAAAGAATCAATGTCCAACTCTTCTCCAATAGGCGGAAATGATTTTTTGAACTATGGATCAACTTAATGCACAAAAATGATTTTAATTCAATGAAAAATTCTTAAAATGCATCAAGATCAAAAAAGAAATTTGGTTTGAAGGTTGGACAATGTTTCTAAATGTCTTAGAACATTTCATGAATTTTTTGGTGATTTTTAAATACTTAAAAGTATTTTTAATAAATTAATTTTCATTAATCAATTAAAAATAATCTTTTAAATATTTAAAAATACTTTTTTAATGATAAAAAATAAAATAAAAATATTTTTGGGTCTTAAAAATTAATAAAACTTCCAAGAAAAAGTTTCGTAATTTTTAGGAATTTTCTACTATTTTAAATTAATTATGCAAGTCAAATGAAATAAAATGAAATTAAAATAAAATAAAATGAAAGTCAAACAAAAGGAAGGCTGGGATGGATCCAGGATTTGAATGCGTTGACTGGCGCGTGAATGGAGGGTCTGGATTCACTCTGGCCAAATTAATTTAATTACGAATTAATTAAAACTTAATTAAGTGGATTAGGGCTAACGAATGAATCTGGGCCATCCAAACCAGCGGGAAGTCAACAAGTCAAGGGGGATCTACGCTCAGAATTCAAACTGACTTAATGACACAGATTAGGGCATAATCACATTCAGGCTGCCGGAGAAGACCTCCGGTCGTCTTCTCCGGCGAGCAACTCCCCTGAAAATCTCCAAAACCCCTCAAATCGTAACAAAAATGAAACCTAAATATCCAGAAATGATTCCCATGATCCCCTGAACTAAAACCCCAAGTCAAAACTAATTTGTTCTTCCTCAAATCCATGAATCGAGCAAAACAAAAATTAGGGCACGCAGGTTTCAGAAGCAAATTAAATACTCAATTCAAAGCCATTTTAAAAACCAAAAGCACCAGGATGCTCAGTGAAACATAAGGAACAAGTTTATAACATGAAAAACAATTTCTGGAAAAATAAATTTCGAGCTACCTGAGATTTGGAGCTTTCAACCTGATGACTTCCTGGCCACTTCTTTCAGTGCAAACTACTCCACTTGATCCCCAGATGATGTTTGAATGCTCAAGAAGAGTTTATGTTGGCTGGATAATGAGTTTCGACAGCTCCTGCTTCAACTCAGTTGAAAATGGCTATGGTGAAATAGGCAGCCTCAGGCCATTGTGAGGGGTTGCTTGTGATCCTGAGGGTGAATGGAGAAGCTTTGCAAGGTTTGTTTGGATGTTTGTGAGCTAGGGAGGGAGATTCGAATAGAACTGCAGTTTTGAGGTGAGAAATGGCTATGGGGTGTTCTGGTTGATTCAGGCTTGTGTTCTTGCTGGTTTCTACTCAATGATGCATGGTGAGTTGAATGGTGAAAATGGTTTGAGTGTTTCTTGGCTGGGCAGAGAGATTCGAAGCAACTTGCAAGATGGAGTGTTTTGTGAATCTGTCCCTTGTGAATGGTTTCAGCCTTGCCTTGTACATGAAATGGCTTGCAAAATGATAATGTATTTTAATCCTATAGGTCAGATGATGTGACCTGGCCTATAGTGATTGGTAAGTTTGCTTTTGCAAAAAGTCAAGTTTTGTGTAAGGCAAGCATGGCTCATGATCTAGGAAAGTACATGGCATGGGCTGCGCAGCAAAGGGTGAGGTGAGAGGCTAGCCAAAGTCAGCATCCAATGTCATAGTTTGTAGGAAGTGAAATGAGTGGTTTTGCAACTTGTGGCTTTTGGTTCACATGTGACTATTCTTGCTACAAACCATAAACCATGGGCATTCTTGGTTCAAATCTGAATTTTATGACTTAGAGAATGTTTGCATACTGGTTTGAAATGAATTAGAGGTTGCAATTGGCCTTGGTCCATGATTTTGCAAAATTCTCATTTGAGGCATGCCTTGAAAATCAATGATTTTAGCCAACTTTGTCACACCATAACTTTTGATCCAAGAAGAGTTTGATCATGTTCTTGTACTTTTTGAAAAGGGAAAGATGAGATCTAAAACTTTCATGACCAAAGTTTTTTCATTTGAAGCATTTTTGGATCAAGAATCAAGGCTTGAAAAATGACCTAAAATGATGCATTCTTGAAAAGTCAACTATGCCCAAAAAGTCAACATTTGCAAAAACCCTAAATTCTTGATTTTTGTGACCTTCAAACCTCTTCCATGATCAAATAAAGATCATATACACTCAAAATGATGAAGATCACCCATTGGTTGGGTCATTGGGGGCCTCAGATGCCCTGATTTTACACTGACTTGTCTGAAAAGTCAACCCTTGATCAGATGACTTCCCCAAGGAATTTCTTCATGAAAATTGATATGCATACTCTCTATACCATATAGAGACCAATGGAAACAAGAATGACCAAAAAAAATGGGGTTATGGCCTCTGAAACCAAAACCCTAATTTTCAGTCCACTGTGTAGTCAATCCTGGCTCTGCATCCACCCAAACCCTAGTTCTTGTGATTCTTTGGGATTTTTGACTTTGAGGAGATGTAATATGATACTTGAACACATATGGATCCCTTTGAAGTGATTGGTTGCCTTTGGAGTGGCTCAAGAAGCCCTGAGATTGCTCAGATCACAAACCCTAGGTGCAGATGACTTAGAATCTATGCAGTGAATCAAAAATGAGATGTGAGATGATATGATTGTGTTTATGCATATGAGAATGATCACAAGCCATGGTGTGAATGGGTGAGGGCAAATTTGGGGTGTTTACAGCTGCCCCTATTCAAACATGAGTTAGCTGTGCAGGTTGTAAGCAACGGCTTAACAGGCAAACAAGATAACTTGTGGTTGAATACCAAAGACAGTCCAAAATTTGCACTCACAGAATGAAGAAGAAAAGGGATATAGATTATAAAAGAAAATAAAGTATGTTGTAAAGTGTGGGCGATGGAGGACGACCGTCGAGCAGAGGACGACTGCTGAGTAAATAGCAATGACGGGGACGACCGACATGCTGGGGATAAAAGGTAAAGCCAAGACGGGGACGGCCGACTAGCTGGGGAAAATAAAATCATGATGGGGACGGCCATCAAGGTAAAGTTGCAAAATTCTCTGGGGATTAATGAAACATGACGGGGACGGCCATCAAGCTCATAAAGGTAAAGTAACCAACGATGGGGACGGCCATCGGGCTAAAAAGGAAAAGGGACCACGACGGGGACGGCTATCGGGTTAAAGAATAAATGAAAAAACAGATGATGGGGTACGGCCATCAAAGATGAAGGACGATCACCTAGCAGGGTACGGCTGCTCTGTTGGGGAATAAAAGAAATATGATGGGGACGGCCATCAAAGGTGGAGGACGACCACCTAGCAGGGTACGGCTGCCGAAAATATCGCGACATTGGACGAATGCCGAATAAAAAGGTCAACGATGGGGACGTCCATCGGACGAGCATGATGGAGGACGACCATCAAGAAGTGGAGGACGACCACTCAGCAGGGGACGGCTGCTCTCAAGGTTTATCGCAACACAGGACGAGTGTCAGATAACCAAAATCAACAATGGGGACGGCCATTGGATAAAATGATGAAGGACGATCATCAAAAGGTGGAGGACGACCACCTAGCAGGGGACGACTGCTAAAATCAACGATGGGGACGGCCATCGGATGAGCATGATGGAGGACGACCATCAAGAAGTGGAGGACGACCACTCAGCAGGGGACGGCTGCTCTCAGGGTTATCATGACACAGGACGAGTGTCAGATAAAAGAAAATGCTTTGTTGGTGATCTACTGGGGACATAGTGAACACGGACGAGCGTTCACAACCAAGAAAGGAAAGTGTAAGTGTTTGGTATTGTGTATAGATTAAAGATGCGGACGAGCATCCTTAAGACTATGATACGGACGAGTATCAGGTAGAAACAAACTGACACGTGTTCATAGATGATGATACAGACGAGTATCAACTGGTTAACAAGGAACACGGACGAGTGTTGAATCTGAAGGGACTCTTCTGGGGAATAGTAGACACAGACGAGTGTCTATATTCAAGAAGACAAAAGTGTTTGACACAGTGTATGGATTAAAGATGCGGACGAGCATCCTTAAGAGTATGATACGGACGAGTATCATGTAGAAACAAACATTAGACGCAATGTTCTGCGATGATGATACGGACGAGTACCAACTGGTTAACAAAGAACAAAGACCACTGTTGAATCTGTGGGTATATGACTGGTATGTACAAGATACGGACGAGTATCCGTATGAGAGTGAGTGTTGTATAAACGGTGTTTAACTGCTGGGGAGGGTGACACGGACGAGTGTCAAAAGGAGAAAAGTGTGATATCAACAAGTATATGGGTTGCAAAAGTGTAAGCGACTGCGCTGGGGATATGACACGGACGGGTGTCAAGAAAGTGTATATGTAAGTATGTGTGAGTGCAAAGAGGGTGTCTTCGGCTTTCTGCTGGTGATATGACACGGACGGGTGTCATGAAGTATCCGTGATATGGGTGATTTGTTTGTAAAGAGTGCTCAGGCGACTTTACTGGGGAAAGATGGCACGGACGGGTGCCAAAAGGTGTATATACTGGTGTTTTGATGATTTATGAGGCAACTGCTCTTGCTGGTAACTCTGGTGGGGATTTTTCTTCTGTATGCTGATGAACTGCTATTATTCACAAGTGTTAATTCAGAACATGGCTTATGATTATGCTATGCGTTTGACTTTTGCCGTAATGCTCCGTATTAGACAGAATGCTACGCTCTGGGGGGATAATATGATGCGAATGCTATGATTGTGCAAAGATAACAAAACTGGGATTCGGATCCCGCTGCTGCGAAGATCTCCGGCTGATCTGCTTGAAACGGACCTCCCAGCTGGGGATGAGATCAGTGGTAGATCTAATGATGTATCTGCTTGGGGATATAGGTCACTGATTGACATATCCTCGTAATATAGGACCCAGCCGGGGTTTGTAGAAGCCTTCTGTACTCTGTTGTGACTTCTTCAGGCGTTGCTCTTCCGAGTAGCGGCTGAGGATTCTGTGGGGAGATGATTCCCTGACTTCTGCCTTCTGCTGAGGAAGAATGGTTGGTACTACAGCTGGGGAATGCTGTTGGTAACTCAGCTGGGGAGAGCAATGGGAGGCAACTCAGCTGGGGAGAAAGCATTTTGAGTACCAAGACTGTTTGTTGATACCTGCAATCCTGCAAAGACAAGGAAACGCACAAAAGGTCCCGAGGTATCCCTTTCTGGATTCCGTCATAGGAGTTAAGCATTTTCGAAAGTAAGTATATTCCCTGCAAGCATGTGTTTTATTATTAGTGACAAACATCTGTATTCTTATGCAATCAATGTTCTTTCAAGATATCAGACATCTTTTGCAAAAAATGAAAAATGTACAAAACGAGACATGACTGAAAAAAAATCTGATTTTATTAATTCATGTGCCCTGAATTGGCAAGATACAGTCAAAGAAAACAAGTCTCCTGGAATGAAGAGACTGTTACAAATTGAGAAACAAAATGCTGGCGATGTTGACGACGCTTTCAAGGAGCTTCCTCTTCTGCTATGACTCGTATGACAATGACGTTCTTCTCGTCTTGCTTTCTGAGGGAGGCTGATTCTGATTGAAGCCCGATCCTTTGGAACTTTCCAAGTTGCGGATAATTCAGACGAATTCAGAATGCAGTTGTTCGCTTATTCCCTTATTTTGCATGGATCACCCTTTCGGGTTTTCAATCCATCGGGATACCCATTTTTGCCTGAGCTGTCCAATGTGGCTTTTCAACTCAGCGGGTGTACATTTTTCATTTGTTTCCCCTATTTTTGCCCGAGTCTTTTATTCTGTTTTTGACTCGCCGGGATGCCCTATTCTTGCCTGGACTTACATTCTGTTTTTATGCCCAGCGGGTCATTTTATGCGAAGTATTTTTTAACTGCATCTGAATTCACAGGGGACGGGAAATCTTCACCATCCATGGTGCCGAGCATCAGTGCTCCACCAGAGAAAACTTTCTTTACAACGAATGGTCCTTCATAATTTGGAGTCCACTTGCCCCTGTGGTCTGTATGAGGAGGGAGGATTCTCTTCAGCACAAGATCCCCTACTCGGTACTCTCGATGCCTGACTTTCTGATCGAAGGCTTTCTTCATTCTCTTCTGATATAACTGCCCGTGGCAGATTGCAGCCAATCTCTTCTCTTCGACCAGACTCAGTTGTTCGAAACGGGACCGAACCCATTCTGCTTCACTCAGTTTAACGTCCATTAGTACCCGTAGAGAAGGCAATTCAACTTCAACAGGTAGGACTGCCTCCATACCATACACAAGCTGATACGGCGTTGCCCCAGTGGATGTTCTGATTGACGTGCGGTACCCATGCAAGGCAAACGGTAGCATTTCATGCCAGTCTTTGTAAGTGACTACCATCTTCTGCACAATCTTCTTAATATTCTTATTTGCTGCCTCAACAGCGCCGTTCATCTTTGGCCTGTAAGGAGAAGAATTGTGATGTTGGATCTTGAAGTCCCGGCATAACTCTGCCATCATTTTGTTGTTTAAATTGGAACCATTATCCGTAATGATTCGCTCGGGAACTCCATATCGACAGATGATATCTCTTTTCAGAAATCTGGCTACCACTTGTCTTGTGACATTTGCATATGAGGCTGCTTCAACCCACTTGGTGAAATAATCAATGGCAACCAGGATGAATCTGTGGCCATTTGAAGCAGTTGGCTCAATCTTGCCGATCATATCAATGCCCCACATAGCAAAGGGCCAAGGTGAAGACATGATGTTCAAAGGGTTGGGAGGCACATGCACCTTATCTGCGTAGATCTGGCATTTATGACATTTTCTGGCGTAAGCACAACAGTCTGCATCCATCGTGATCCAGTAATAACCTGATCTTAGCAATTTCTTAGCCATGGCATGTCCTCCAGCATGGGTACCAAAAGATCCTTCGTGCACTTCATGCATCAACAAATCTGCTTCCGTCTTGTCAACACATCTGAGGAGTACCATGTCAAAGTTCCTCTTGTATAAAGACCCATCAGTGTTCAGAAAGAAACTACCAGCAAGCCTTCTCAAAGTCTTCTTATCATTGGAAGATGCCCCAGGTGGGTATGTTTGATCCTCCAAGAAGCGCTTAATATCATGGAACCAAGGCTTATCATCTTTGACAACTTCCGCTGCAAATACATATGCTGGTCTATCAAGTCTTGACACTGAAATCTGAGGTACAGAGTTAGCAGCTTGAACTTTGATCATGGACGAAATGGTAGCCAAGGCATCTGCAAACTGATTCTCGTCCCGAGGGATATACTCAAGCTTGACTGTTGTGAAGAAAGTCAATAACCTTCTTGTGTAATCCCTGTAAGGTATCAGATGATCTTGGTGGGTGTACCATTTTCCGTTGGTTTGATTGACTACCAAAGCTGAATCCCCGAATACGGTCAACGTCTTGATCCTGGGGTCAATGGCTTCCTCAAGACCCATGATGCAAGCTTCGTATTCAGCTTCGTTGTTAGTGCAGTTGAAAGTAAGTTTTGCCGAGAAAGGCATGTGAACTCCTTTGGGTGTAATGAGTACTGCACCAACACCACGGCCATTCATGTTAACAGCCCCATCAAACATCATAGTCCATTCTTCCTCCGGGTCGGGCCCTTCAGTGTGAATAGGCTCTTCACGGTCTTTTGATTTTATGAACATGATGTCTTCATCAGGGAAGTCAAATCTCATAGGCTGGTAGTCATCAATGGGTTGCTCAGCAAGATATTCAGACAATACACTGCCCTTGATGGCTTTTTGAGATGTGTATTGTATGTCGTATTCTGTAAGAATCATTTGCCATCTTGCAACCCGCCCGGTAAGAGCCGGCTTCTCGAAGATGTACTTAACTGGGTCCATCTTGGATATCAACAAAGTAGTGTGGGTCAACATATACTGTCTCAGTCGGCGAGCAGCCCACGCTAAAGCACAGCAAGTTTTCTCGAGCAGTGAATAACGTTGTTCACAGTCGGTAAACTTTTTGCTTAGGTAGTATATTGCATACTCTTTTCGACCAGACTCGTCATGCTGGCCCAGCACACACCCCATTGACTCTTCTAATACTGTCAAGTACATAATCAGAGGTCTTCCTTCAACTGGAGGCATAAGGATTGGAGGTTCTTGCAGATATTCTTTGATCTTGTCAAAAGCCTTTTGGCAGTCTTCATTCCACCTGACCGTTTGTTCTTTTCTTAATAGCTTGAACAAAGGTTCACAGGTTGCCGTAAGGTGAGATATGAACCGTGAAATGTAGTTCAATCGACCCAAGAACCCTCGAACTTCTTTTTCAGTTTTCGGTGCAGGCATCTCTTGAATAGCTTTGACTTTATCAGGGTCAACTTCAATCCCCTTCTCGCTTACAATAAAGCCCAGCAACTTACCAGATCGTACCCCGAATGTGCATTTGTTGGGGTTCAACTTCAATTGGTACTTCCTCAGACGCTTGAACAGCTTCAGCAGATTCACCAGGTGATCTTCTTCAGTAAGGGACTTGGCAATCATGTCATCCACATAACACTCTATTTCCTTATGGATCATATCGTGGAATAATGTCACCATAGCCCGTTGATATGTGGCACCAGCGTTCTTCAGTCCGAATGGCATCACCTTGTAACAGAACGTGCCCCAGGGTGTGATGAAGGTTGTCTTCTCCATGTCTTCAGGTGACATCTTGATCTGATTATATCCTGAAAATCCATCCATGAAGGAGAATACCGAGAACTGAGCCGTGTTATCCACCAATACATCAATGTACGGTAATGGGAAGTCATCTTTCGGGCTGGCTCTGTTCAAATCCCGGTAGTCGACACACATCCTTACTTTGCCGTCTTTCTTAGGCACAGGTACTATGTTAGCAACCCACGGCGGGTAGCTAGTTACAGCAAGGAACCCGGCGTCCCATTGTTTTTGTACCTCCTCCTTGATTTTCATAGCCATGTCTGGGCGAGTACGGCGCAGCTTCTGTTTGACTGGCGGGCATTCTTCTCTTAAAGGCAGCTTGTGCATGACTATATCGGTGTCCAACCCTGGCATATCTTGATACGACCAAGCAAACACATCCACATACTCTTGAAGCAGATCAATCAGTTGTCTCTTCACTGAGTCTTGCAGGCAGGCCCCGATTTTAACCTCTTTCACGTCTTCCTCCATACCAAGATTAATCACTTCAACCTCCTCCTGGTGAGGAGTGATAACCTTTTCCTCCTGTCTCAACAACCTGGCTAGCTCTTCAGGAAGCTCATATTCTTCTTCAACCCCTTCATCAGCTTGATTGATTGGATTGTCAAAGTCATACGAAGCCATAGCCGTGCTGTTGTCGGTGTTGTCTGGAAGGCACACTCTGCAAGGGTTAAGTTTGTTCATTTTAGTGATTGATTTTAATCTTGTTTAGAAAAGTGAAATGAAGTTGTCATTTTGAAAACACCGCCATTTATTTTTTGTACAAAAAGAAAAATGAAAAAAACAGTGAACGAAAAGAAAAAGACTCGTTTGCAAAAAGATGTCTGATATTTCATTAATTGATCTTGTTTGCACAAAAAGTACAGATGGCCCGATTACAAAATGAGTCCTGTCATCTTGGGCAAGATGCAAGACTTTGATGCATGCTTTTAAAAATACAGGAAATAATAATTACTCTGTATGAGTAACTCTTATAATTTCATGGGAAGACCAGTTCGAGACACTGCTTCCCGGGATCTTTGGACGAATCCAGCTTTCCAGGTTGCGCTCCTCTTCCAGCTCCTCTTCCAGACAGTTGATAGCATCGGGGGTAAGCAACCCCCACTCACAAAATTGGGCTCTTTCGCAGCCGCTGTTTGATCTTGTTGAGTTGGTCTGTAACCCAACCCAAATTTGTCTTCTTTCTTCTCCACCGATAGCAGTTTGCCCCAGCCTTGGGCAGTTCCTTCCTCAACAACCTTCCGGGCTTGTTGGTATGATGACATTGGAGTACCAGATACAGCAGATGCCTCATTCACATTCAAAGCTTCAAACCCCTGGCTCATTGTTTCATGGATCTCCCCATCCATTTCAATGTACTTATAGGTTGCCAGGTGGCTGACAAAAATGTCCTCCTCTCCACAGATTGTGACAACTTGGCCTTCCCACTCATATTTTAACTTTTAGTGAAGGGTAGACGTTATTGCGCCGGCGGCGTGAATCCAGGGTCTACCCAACAAACAGCTGTAGGCGGGCTGAATGTCCATCACATAAAAGATAGTTTTAAAGGTTTGTGGGCCAATTGTCACAGGCAGCTCAATCTCTCCCAGAACCGATCTCTTAGAACCATCAAAGGCTCTTACTACCAGGTTGCTGGGTCTCAATGCCAATCCATCATATTCTAACTTCACCAGAGCCTTCTTAGGTAAGACATTCAGGGATGAACCTGTATCTACCAGCACATGAGAAAGGACAGCTCCTTTGCATTCCATGGTTATGTGCAAGGCTTTGTTGTGGTTGCGGCCGTCCGCTGTCAAGTCAGTATTGGTGAACCCTAGCCCATTGCTAGCAGTAACATTTCCAACCACGGTTTCCAACTGGTTGACAGTAATCTCTTCAGGCACGTAAGCTGCATGCAAGACCTTGAGTAGTGCATTCCGATGGGCTTCGGAGCACATAAGCAGTGAGAGGATAGAGATTTTGGATGGCGTTTGGTGAAGCTGATCCACAATTTTGTAATCACTCTTTTTGATGATTCGCATAAACTCATCAACTTCTTGATCGAATGGCGTCTTCAAGGCTTCTTTAATAGCTTGATCTTCCTGCACAGGGCTCTTCCCTTTTGCCTTAGCAGCAGCTTCTGCTTCGGCGGTAGGTCTTTGAATTTGTGGGGCGAAGAGACGTCCGCTTCGAGTGAAGCCTCCGCCTCCCCCCACATTATCTACTTGTGGTGCAGGTGTTGATGTTTCAAGAGTGATTCTTTTTCCTTCGCAGTACACGTCAGAGCCATAGTGCCAAGGGATGGCCCTATTGCTTTCATATGGTACTGGTCCAGGCACCGTGACAGTGACTGGACTGACTGCCGCTGCTGAAGGGACTGTAATTGTTTGTGGATCATAAAAGATTGTAACCGGTGCTCTGATGGGAGCAGCACCTTCTGAATGGTAGGCAGAGTTGTTCTCAGGATCATAAAATATTGTGACAGTAGAGACATCTTCATGATTTGTTGCTGGAGTTGTAGGAGATATTGTCGGAAGAAATGATGTTGTTGTTGTAGGAGGTTCGAAATGGAGTGAAGCTGAAGTTGTAGCAGGAAAATTTGTTGAAAACTGATCAGTTGAGATAATGGATGAAGTACTTGTTGATGAAACCGAAGAATTGTCAGGAACAATGGTTGCTGCAGTTGTAGGAGGTTCTGAAACCGTTGCTGATGATATTGCTGGATTTGTTGGAAATGATGTGGTGATCTGAAGCTGGCCACTCTGAATAAGGCCATCTATGCCATTCCTCAAATTATCGCACCCATTTACGGAGATATTGCAGTAAGCACAACCCCATTCACACCCTGGGGACATCTGACATTCCAAGAGCTGAGCCTTGATTTCTACCAATGGTGTCCTGATCTGTCCCACACTGGTTATTAAATAAGACGGTTTGTCTTCTTCAATAGCGTTAATCCTGGGCCCACCATGGTTTGGCATAGGATTTTTGTTGACATTGGGCGGTGGTGCGAAATTCAGAGCCTTGGAGTCTACCAGGTCTTGTACCTTCATATGCAGAGCCCTGCATTTTTCTGTACTGTGGCCAGGTGCGTTGGAATGAAAAGCACACCTAGCGCTGGAGTCATAGTTCCTGGGTAGACTGTTGGGATCCGGAGGCGCCAACGTTCTTAGCTCAACCAGGTTGAGTTTCAGAAGTTGTGGCAGCAAGGTAGCATATGGCATGGGGATCGGATCGATCATTCTGTTGGCTTGAGATGGCCTCTGTTGGAATGGCCTTTGTTGACTGTTGGTGTTGCTGTTGTTGTAATTTCTTGGAGGATACTGATTTTGTTGATGATACTGAGGTTGTGGTTGATAGTTTTGTTGAGGAGGTTGATAGACTGGCTGAGGAGGAGCTGGAGCAGGAATGGTGACTGCTGCTATTGACCTCTGAACATACTGGGGCCTGCCCCTGTTTGAGTGGATGGCATTGGTCTCGCCAGTTCTTTTCGGGCCTGCAAAAGACTTTCTTGTACCACTGGACGAGCTTGCACCGTTGTCTGAGATCTTACCCATCTTCAATAGGCTTTCAATTCTCTCCCCAGCTATGACAACATCGGCAAAGCTAGTAGATGAGAAAGCAGCTAGCCTATCAATATAGGTTCCCTGGAGGGTGTTCATGAACATATCTGCCATTTCCCGTTCAGACATAGGTGGTTGAACAGCAGCAGCCAGTTGCCTCCATCTCTGGGCATATTCTCGGAAACTCTCCCTTGAAGACTGTGACATTCCCATCAGGAGGGTCCTGTTGGGTGCCATGTCTAGATTATACTGATACTGTCTGATGAAGGCCTCTGCCAGGTCCTTCCAGCATCTAATAGTTGCCCTTGTCAAGTGAGAGTACCACTCTCTCGACGCTCCAGTTAAGCTATCTTCAAAATAGAACATCCACAATTTCTCATCCATTGTATAGGCTTTTAATCTCCCGAGAAAAGACTGTAGATGGGTTCGAGGGCAAGAAGTCCCATTATACTTTTCAAAACATGGAGGCTTGAACTTATGGGGGATCCTGACCCCGTCTACCAAGCCCATGTCCATGACGTCGAAGCCCAAAGAGTTTTGAGATTCTAAGGACCTCAACTTTTCAGCTATCTCATCCAATCTTCTATCATAAGCTTCTTCACCAGCGCCCATTACTGTGAATTGGTCTTCTTGAGGGTCCTCCTGTAGTACCCTCCCTGCTGTGGCAGTCCCTTGTATGTTGACAGGGATGTTGGCCTCTGGATGGAGATGGGGTCCAAAAACCGGGGGATTGACATGAGGTTGGACCCTCTCGTTGTTACTTGTGCCAGCAGTTCCCACATGGGGCTCTTCTTGATTCTGCCTTTCCACCATGGCTCTCAATCTTTCCTGGCTCTGAGCCATGTTGTTCATAACTTCCATAAACTGAGTCATTTGATTCCTCATCTCTAGCCTTTCATTTGCCATTTGATTTCTGACCTCAGTAAGGTCCTGCTGCATCTGATCCATCTGAATTCCCGGAAGGTTGTTTCGGGTTGGATAACGGTGCGGACGGTTGAGGGGAAATACCCGGCGCCTAGCAATAGTTCCTGAGGAATCACAACAGAGGTTAGCAACAATAAAACAAAACCTACAAAACAGACAAAGGGTTAGCATGCAATGCAGTTATGCTTATTTGTTCTCAAGGTATCCGGTTTGGCCTTCAGTTTTGACCCTTCCAGACCCTTGAAGATGCTGTTGTTGTTGCTTGAAGGAGACTCAGGTGAGGCAAACTAACACAAATATATTACAGAAGGTGAAATAATACAACTTGTTCATTTTACAACACAAGCCCTCTAAGGGGTCAAAATATATTACAAGAAAATAAAAGTACATGGAAAGAAAACAACAACAAACAAATGATCAAACACCAAGACCAAACTCATCCTCACGAACTTCCTTGAGAAGTGCTTCGGTCACAGGATCAGCCGGACGCTCCGTGAGATTCCTGATGAGGAGATTCCGGGTCGCAACAGCTGCTGTTAGCTTCTTGTGCTGAGTTTGGTCCTTTGACCTCTTCACCCCTGCTTTGATCTTCAGCTCTGATATCTCCCTCTGGGCTGCTGCCAGGGCTTCTTGCTGTTCTTTTGCATCGGCTTCAAATTGCTCCATCTTGTCTTGAACTCTCTTGTCCTCCATGGTACGAGCCTCGGTGATCCTGACCCACCGGGCTTGGCTCTCCTTTAAATACAAGTCTGTCCTTGCTCTCTGGAACTGGGCTTCCTTGCAAGCATTTTTCAGAATTTGTTCTCCAGCCTTTGACTTTTTGATATAATCCCCAGACTTTTCAATCTTAGTCAAATGCTCCATTCTCAACTTCTCCAATCTCTCAATCTCCCTCATACCTTCACTCCTCTCCCGGAGGGTCTTCTGCAAAGCCTGGGTTAGCTTCTCATTTCTCTCCTTCAAGCTCTCATACTCCCCCAAACTGATGGTGGCAGGGGGTGGTGCTGAAGATGACTCAGGCATGTCTTCTATGGTAAAGGGCATTCCAGAGAATTGGGCCCTGGCATGGGACCACTCATAATATTGTGCTGATGCCACATTATTACACTTCCCCAGAATGGTGACTCCCTTGGTTTGAACATTATCCCAGGCCCAGGCAGCCTGCCTAACAACAACCAAACTAATCTTGTTCTCACAATAAAGGGTCTCCACCAAGTCCTGTGCCCTAGGAGTGTGGACCAGTGCATAGCCCAATTGTCGTCTAAACAGCAGAGGGTTGTAGTTGATACTACCCTTAACTCCTATCAAAGGCACATTAGGGAAATGCCCACAGCTGGTGATGATATCCCTGCCCTTGGTGCTCTGAGTGCACCATCTGATGTCAGCTGAAGTTAGAACAGTGAGCCTCTTAGCCCAGTTGCTCTGCTGATGAGGATTCAAAAATGCATCTGTCCTGGGTAGATGCCTGAGAAGCCAAGTGTGGAACAATGGAGCACAACACCTCACTAATCTCCCCCTCTGCTTTTCATTCCTCTGGTGCACTGAATAGTAAAGATCCCCCAATAAATTTGGCACTGGGTTCTTCAGAATGAACAGATGGATTGCATTCTTGCTAATGAATCGAGGCTCATCTGCAAACAACACAATTCCATATACACTTAAGGCCAGTAAAGCACAAACAGCTTTCCACTCCCCCAGGGAAGCCTTCAGACTAGCTTGAGAAATTAAGAAGTCCAGATGAAAGCCAGGGATTCCAGCTTTAGAGGTCATATGCTGCTCAATCAAAACAGGTTCCAGATGCAAAGCCTTTGCTACTTCTCCATTAGCAGGAAAGACCATCTCAGGGTTGAAAGGAATTTCTCTCCTGATAGGCATACCAACTAATGAGGAGTACTCTTCCAATAAGGGGCCCAACTGAAAGTCTTGAAAAGTAAAACATCTCAGTGGAGGAT
This sequence comes from Lathyrus aphaca, assembly GCA_963966055.1. Lineage (NCBI taxonomy): Eukaryota > Viridiplantae > Streptophyta > Magnoliopsida > Fabales > Fabaceae > Lathyrus > Lathyrus aphaca. The sequence continues at coordinate 275,627,276 of OZ014520.1, read as the reverse complement.
CATAAAACTGAATGCAGGTGTGGATGAGGCTCCTCTGTGAAGGGTCCAGATCCATAACCATATCCAGTATATCTCCATAACTCTCCCTGAACAAAGGTATGTGATCTGGAGTGATCAGGGTCTGAATCCTCCTGATATCTGATAAGTCTGGTTGGAAGAAATGGTAAGTGATGTTGCTTTTCTTTGGAGCCATGATGACAAATGTTGATGAAGATACTGAAGAAAAAGGGCCACTGATTGGCTGGAGTAGATAGATGGTAGCAAGTGCTGATGAAGGCAGGTCAAAACTGAAGATGGGGTCAAAACCAAAACCAGATGAAGATGGATACCCTGAAACACAAATAAGCACATGTTAATATGATGCAATGATTATGTATGCAAATGAAATGCAAGGGTTTGTGACTGAGCTGGATCTGATTAAAATGCCCTGAGATAAGTCCATGTGTGTTCAAGAATTCCAGATGGAGGTCTATAAATCCAGTAACCAAGGTGGGGGACTCAAATAAAGAGCTACATGTCCAAGGTTCTAGAATCACAAGAACTGTCCAACATGGAGTATTCTTAACAAAATCAAAGTAACAGGGTATTCTGAGGTCAAGGTACCTGCAAACCTGTAAACAGCCCAACCCCCCTCACAAGTGGTGTTCTAAAACAAGGGTCCTCAGACTTGGATCAGTTATGAGAAGTGTAAACACTTCTAACCCGGAGGTACAGTGTTTACAATAACCATAACAATTCCTCCTCTAATTCACCTCAGTTTCTGAAGGTCAATACTAAAAGGTCATCCAGACTTAGCAGGCTTCCCAGATAGCCCTAGTATTGCAGGAAATCTGCAACACAGAGTTCTCAAGAAGAAACCCACATCTGAACCGCGTTTCATATTCCCGCACCAGACCGAAATGGAATGGGAAAGAATATGATTCACTCTAGCCTAGGTGTCACTCAGGTCCCAGGTATAGGACCTCAACTCTCAATGAATCACCCACCCACCAAAGCAAATAACCAGATCCAGCCAGCAGTACAGTATGATAATATGATATATGGAAAACTGTAAAGAAAGCAATAAATAAAGCTGTACAGAAAGCAAATATACAAACACAAATAACACATAACACCCCCGGTAAACACAAATCAATCAAGCGCTAGGAGGAACCCACAAAAAGAACCAGAAGCCCTGGTTGCAATATAAGGTTCCCCAGCAGAGTCGCCAAGCTGTCGCTCCCAAAGATTTGCATCCCGGTACAAGCGCGAGCGGTCGGCGAAAGAAACAATGAGAACACACAGCCGTGAACTCACTGGAGATGAATAGAGTCTCCATCTAGGCATTTTTATCCCGGAGGAAAGGCAATGCTGCATAGACCTGGAGAAGATGGATAAGACGGTTTGCGAACCAGAGAGACTGAGAAAGGGGTTGGTTACAACCTGGGAAGGTATTAGCACCCAGATTGTCCGCCGTACTCGACGGGATCCACGCTTGAAAGATTTGTGTTTTAAAGGGGTAGTGTCAGTGCAATCTGTGTATAAAATAGCTGGAAAAGATATACAGGTGTCAGTGTATGATGTATAAGTGATATGAAGTATGAAAGTGTCAGTGTAAGAACAAGAATAAGATGCTCATGATAATGAGGCTCAAAGAATAATGCTGGAAAGAGGGGGAATGTACAGAGACTTTTGTTCGATAACTGTTAAGTTATGCCTACGTATCCTCTCGTGCAATGAGGAAGTTAGAACACCGTAGTTCGACCCAAAGAGACTGAAAGATGAATTGACTTGTGAACTGCTTACTTGTCAATGCTCAAGTGTATGACCTGTCTGGTTCAGGTGCAAACTGTCTTGCATTAGACGGAAGAAGCGAGTTCTCGTTTGTGAGTGAATGAGATGAGGAAAGAATCCCGGAGGAGACGATTATTGTTTGTTTTTGTGTTTTCAGTCTTTTATTGTTTTTTTGGATTTTGTCATAAGTTAATGAGCTTAAGTCTAAACCAATGGATTTAGTAAACTCATCACATCTTCCCTCTGATTAGGGGTAATGAGAATACCTTAAGTGTGAAGTCAGATTCTCACACTTAATCACCATGGTGTAGGATTAAGATCATTAACCTACTTGTGATTATTTAGAGGTTTTTTGTTGTTTTTGTTTAGTGTTGAGTAATGAGGTTAAGCCCTAATCAGGGATTAAACAGACTCATTACACCATCCTAATAGAAGGATAATAGATGAGAATGTTTAAGCTGAGGAAAGCTCCTCAACTTAATCCATGATTAGGGATTAAACTCATGACAAAACAAGCCTTTGATTAAGTGGATTTTAGATTAATGATATGATGATGAAGTGAATTTTATGATTTGTAAGACAACTTGAGGGGGACTTGTCCATTAACACTAGGGTTAGTCCTTCTTAACCAATTAAGGAAGAATTAGAACCCTAATGCAAGGCCCAAGTTACAAGTGTGATGTCTTGATGATTATTATGTGAATTGATTAAGAGATTTAAACACATTAAGGGTTTAACACTTAGGATTAAAGTTATACACTTCATCCTAAGAGAAGGATGCAGGCATAAGCTTAATCACAAAGCCTTAAAGCCTTTAGGGTTTAGTCCCTGATTATGAGATGAGAAGAGAAGACACAAAGAGACACAAAGGTAAAACTATGAGGGGAGACTAATCAAAACCCTAATTCATTGTCATGCTTGGTTGTCCCTAAAGTTTATGAGGTTTTCAAGAGCAATCTTCAAAGAGAACCACCAGGATGCAGATGAACAGGATCAAGAGAAGCAAAGTGACTTGCTTCATTCAAGAAGTCAAGTCACTTGAAGAAAGAAAGTGGAGGAACAAGAATGAGCAAGCTCAATCTCAAACACAAGTAGAAATGCAGCAATGGATGCAAGGGAGATGAAAAGAAAAGTTATGAGAAGTGAAGGCAAATTCACTTCTCAAGTTTACTTACCACCTGAAATGTTAGAAAGAAATGCAATGCAATGCTAAATGAAATGAAATGACATGATGCTAAACAAAACCAGAAGCATGTTGATGATGATAATGATGCTATGAGATGCTGCAAACATGAGGCAAGGCATGGGGATGCTCATACAAGATCATGGATGCAAATGATGCAAGTTAAGGAGCATGGATACACATGAAAAGTTAGGAAGCATACAAAGCATACAACATGGCAAATGCAAGATGCAATGATCAAAGATGCTTCCTATATGTCTTAAGATGTCAAATGAATCACAAGAATGCTTGAAATGCTAAGACAAGTCATGTTATGCAAGAGAATGCAAGAAGGATGCAAATGGAAGCCCAAATTAGGGTTTATAAATCAAACAACAAACAAAAACCAAAAACAGAAGCAAACCTTAAGATAAAAAAATGGAAAATGCCAACCAAAGAAACCCCAAACCTATACTAAACCAAGGTCCAAAGGGGAGGTCTCAACTCTTAACCCATCTCAAGTTATGAATTTTCTAAGTTGTTAAGGTTTTTAGGGCTCTTAAACAAAAGAAATACCAAACAAATTGAAAATGAGGAAACAAATCATGGCCATTTTAACCTAGAAACTACATGCCAAACACAAAACAAAGCAAAAAGAATCAATGTCCAACTCTTCTCCAATAGGCGGAAATGATTTTTTGAACTATTGATCAACTTAATGCACAAAAATGATTTTAATTCAATGAAAAATTCTTAAAATGCATCAAGATCAAAAAAGAAATTTGGTTTGAAGGATGGACAATGTTTCTAAATGTCTTAGAACATTTCATGAATTTTTTGGTGATTTTTAAATACTTAAAAGTATTTTTAATAAATTAATTTTCATTAATCAATTAAAAATAATCTTTTAAATATTTAAAAATACTTTTTTAATGATAAAAAATAAAATAAAAATATTTTTGGGTCTTAAAAATTAATAAAACTTCCAAGAAAAAGTTTCGTAATTTTTAGGAATTTTCTACTATTTTAAATTAATTATGCAAGTCAAATGAAATAAAATGAAATTAAAATAAAATAAAATGAAAGTCAAACAAAAGGAAGGCTGGGATGGATCCAGGATTTGAATGCGTTGACTGGCGCGTGAATGGAGGGTCTGGATTCACTCTGGCCAAATTAATTTAATTACGAATTAATTAAAACTTAATTAAGTGGATTAGGGCTAATGAATGAATCTGGGCCATCCAAACCAGCGGGAAGTCAACAAGTCAAGGGGGATCTACGCTCAGAATTCAAACTGACTTAATGACACAGATTAGGGCATAATCACATTCAGGCTGCCGGAGAAGACCTCCGGTCGTCTTCTCCGGCGAGCAACTCCCCTGAAAATCTCCAAAACCCCTCAAATCGTAACAAAAATGAAACCTAAATATCCAGAAATGATTCCCATGATCCCCTGAACTAAAACCCCAAGTCAAAACTAATTTGTTCTTCCTCAAATCCATGAATCGAGCAAAACAAAAATTAGGGCACGCAGGTTTCAGAAGCAAATTAAATACTCAATTCAAAGCCATTTTAAAAACCAAAAGCACCAGGATGCTCAGTGAAACATAAGGAACAAGTTTATAACATGAAAAACAATTTCTGGAAAAATAAATTTCGAGCTACCTGAGATTTGGAGCTTTCAACCTGATGACTTCCTGGCCACTTCTTTCAGTGCAAACTACTCCACTTGATCCCCAGATGATGTTTGAATGCTCAAGAAGAGTTTATGTTGGCTGGATAATGAGTTTCGACAGCTCCTGCTTCAACTCAGTTGAAAATGGCTATGGTGAAATAGGCAGCCTCAGGCCATTGTGAGGGGTTGCTTGTGATCCTGAGGGTGAATGGAGAAGCTTTGCAAGGTTTGTTTGGATGTTTGTGAGCTAGGGAGGGAGATTCGAATAGAACTGCAGTTTTGAGGTGAGAAATGGCTATGGGGTGTTCTGGTTGATTCAGGCTTGTGTTCTTGCTGGTTTCTACTCAATGATGCATGGTGAGTTGAATGGTGAAAATGGTTTGAGTGTTTCTTGGCTGGGCAGAGAGATTCGAAGCAACTTGCAAGATGGAGTGTTTTGTGAATCTGTCCCTTGTGAATGGTTTCAGCCTTGCCTTGTACATGAAATGGCTTGCAAAATGATAATGTATTTTAATCCTATAGGTCAGATGATGTGACCTGGCCTATAGTGATTGGTAAGTTTGCTTTTGCAAAAAGTCAAGTTTTGTGTAAGGCAAGCATGGCTCATGATCTAGGAAAGTACATGGCATGGGCTGCGCAGCAAAGGGTGAGGTGAGAGGCTAGCCAAAGTCAGCATCCAATGTCATAGTTTGTAGGAAGTGAAATGAGTGGTTTTGCAACTTGTGGCTTTTGGTTCACATGTGACTATTCTTGCTACAAACCATAAACCATGGGCATTCTTGGTTCAAATCTGAATTTTATGACTTAGAGAATGTTTGCATACTGGTTTGAAATGAATTAGAGGTTGCAATTGGCCTTGGTCCATGATTTTGCAAAATTCTCATTTGAGGCATGCCTTGAAAATCAATGATTTTAGCCAACTTTGTCACACCATAACTTTTGATCCAAGAAGAGTTTGATCATGTTCTTGTACTTTTTGAAAAGGGAAAGATGAGATCTACAACTTTCATGACCAAAGTTTTTTCATTTGAAGCATTTTTGGATCAAGAATCAAGGCTTGAAAAATGACCTAAAATGATGCATTCTTGAAAAGTCAACTATGCCCAAAAAGTCAACATTTGCAAAAACCCTAAATTCTTGATTTTTGTGACCTTCAAACCTCTTCCATGATCAAATAAAGATCATATACACTCAAAATGATGAAGATCACCCATTGGTTGGGTCATTGGGGGCCTCAGATGCCCTGATTTTACACTGACTTGTCTGAAAAGTCAACCCTTGATCAGATGACTTCCCCAAGGAATTTCTTCATGAAAATTGATATGCATACTCTCTATACCATATAGAGACCAATGGAAACAAGAATGACCAAAAAAAATGGGGTTATGGCCTCTGAAACCAAAACCCTAATTTTCAGTCCACTGTGTAGTCAATCCTGGCTCTGCATCCACCCAAACCCTAGTTCTTGTGATTCTTTGGGATTTTTGACTTTGAGGAGATGTAATATGATACTTGAACACATATGGATCCCTTTGAAGTGATTGGTTGCCTTTGGAGTGGCTCAAGAAGCCCTGAGATTGCTCAGATCACAAACCCTAGGTGCAGATGACTTAGAATCTATGCAGTGAATCAAAAATGAGATGTGAGATGATATGATTGTGTTTATGCATATGAGAATGATCACAAGCCATGGTGTGAATGGGTGAGGGCAAATTTGGGGTGTTTACATGGTGGTATAAAGTATTGAAATTTGACTTTTAGGGATGCTAACATTAAGTTAAAATGAACTGGCTTTGGTTTGGAGTGAGAGGGGAAAGGAAAGGAAGATTTTTGGAAAAAGTTGGAGAATTCACGTAGCCACCTGACACGGGCCGTGTCACAGGACACGGGTGGCCGTGTCAGGCCACTAGAAGAGGATGAGGGAAAGAATTTTGGAGAATGGACAACAGTAAGTGTGACACGGGCCGTGTCACACGACACGGGCACCCGTGTCAGCCCCTGGTCTTGGTTGATTTGTCGTTTGAGAGGTGCGTGTTCAGAGCACCTGACACGGGCCGTGTCAGGGGACACGGGTGGCCGTGTCAGGCTCCTGTATCTTGGAATTTTGTGAAATTTTGATATGTTTTATCATCCATTCATTTAGTATGAGTTCCTAAGAGTATTCTAAGACTATAATTTTGAGGTTTAGTGCTAATTATAGGACTTGATAACCAAACTTTAATGAATGTAATAGTGAGGATTATATAAGTAGCATAAGTTTGTTAGTAATATAATGAATTATTGAATTATGAGATTATGGAATATGCTTAACATGAATGATATAATGATGTGATTAATACTGGTGGGATCATGTGGATCGTGAAGGCATGAATGTTTTCATGCGTAATTGTATTATGATGTATGTGTTTGAGTCTGCATATGCATACACATTTGGGGGAATGATCATGTCTCGGTGGAGCGTAAGTGATCATTCGGATTCATTGTGAATCGTTGGTGCAGGGATGATCGTGTCTCGGTGGAGCGTAAGCGATACATCCGGGTTCGAATTAATGAACCATTGTTGAAAGTCGGTACCGCATTGTTGCATTGTGTCAGTGAGTCACATTGCATCTGCTTGTTGGATTGATTGTGATAATTGATGTGTATAGATTTATGATTATCCTTTGAGGTGTTATTTGCACCGCTATGTTATGAAACTATTTCTCACCCCCTTTTGTTTGTTTTGTTGCGTCTGTGCTTCTTCGGAAGTACAGATAATTCAGGTACTTGAGGAATGCTTGATGTTGATGTCAGTGTCCTAGAAGCTCTGATATGTAACAGGAACGGGGATTTTTATCACATTTCATTTGATTTTTAGCAAACTTCCTTATGATTAAGTATTGAGTTAATAAACCGTACTTTGATTGAACTGTAATGTCTTTGGGCAATTTGATGTTAAAACAATTATTTCCGCTGCTTGTTTTAGAATAAATGAAAAGATATTTGGTTGTTGATGTAGCAACTCACTTTAGTTTATTAAACTCTGATTTTATGAAAAGTTTATTTAATTTTGAAATGGGAAAAAGTGGGTGTTACAATTGGTATCAGAGCAGGTCGGTCCAACCGGCCAGATTGAGTCAGTCCTTAGAATAGGAGTCATTGAGAGTCCTAACCTGTATTTGTTGTTGTATCAGAATGGCTGGAAGGAATGATGCTGCTCTTGCTGCGGCTTTGCAAGCCATGGCGCAGACTGTTGAGAACGTCGTTCAGGTTGTTCTGGGGGGAGGTAATGCTCAGTCTCGTGCATTGGATCAGTTCAGGAGTAACAGGCCTCCTAAGTATGAAGGTGGAATTCTAGATCCAGAGGTTGCGCAGAAATGGTTGAAGGTTGTGGAGGAGATTTTCAGAACAATGGGATGCTCTGATGATCAGAAGGTGAGGTTTGGTACTCATATGCTGGAAGGCGAAGCTGAGGTCTGGTGGGACAATAGTCGCCAACGGTTAGAAGCTGCGGATATTGCAATCACCTGGGCGGTATTTCGCAGAGAATTTTTGGAGAAGTACTTCCCGGAAGATGTCTGTAGTGCTAAGGAAGTGAAGTTCTTGGAACTCAAGCAAGGTAATATGACGGTGGCGGAGTATGCTGCCAAGTTTGAGGAATTGGTGCAATATTGTGCACACTATAATACTGAAGAGGCCATGACTTCCAAATGCCTGAAGTATGAGAATGGACTGCGTCCTGAAATTAAGTTGGGTATTGCTTGCCAGAAGATCAGGAACTATCCATAATTGGTAAGCAGAAGTCGGATTTATGATAATGACAACAGGGCTCGAATTGCACACTATAAGGCGGTGAATGAAAAGAAAGGAAAGCAGAGATTTGGTGGTACTCCTTATAGTGCTCCAGCTGACAAAGGAAAGCAAAAGTTTAATGCTGAGAAGAAGCCAAGTGGGGGAGGAGGTACTCCCGGCGTGCTCAAATGTTACAGATGCCACGGTACGGGTCATCGTGCCAATGATTGTCCTAATGAAGAGAAGAAGTGCTTCAAGTGTGGAAAGCTGGGTCACCTAGCGGCTAATTGTAAGGTGAATGCTCCTACTTGCTATAATTGTGGAGAGCAGGGCCATATCAGCACCAATTTCCAGAAACCCAAGAAGCAGCAATCCGGTGGAAAAGTGTTTGCATTAGTGGGAACTCAACCTACTGGAGAAGATCGATTGGTCAAAGGTACTTTCTATATCGATAATACTCCTTTATTTGTGATTATTGATATGGGTGCAACACACTCATTTTTTTCCTTGGAATGTGTGAAGAGGATAGGATTGGAACCTTCTCAATTGAGTCGAGGGATGGTAATTGATACTCCATCTATAGGTTCCGTGACTACTACCTTAGTATGTTGCGATTCTGTTTTGACAATATCTAATAAAAAGTTTAGAGTGGATCTTATATGCCTGCCACTCAGTAATCTTGATGTGATTTTGGGTATGAACTGGTTGGAGTCCAACCGAGTTTATATCGATTGCTTTAGGAAAAGATTGTTATTCCTAGCTCTTGAGGAAGAATGTTTGTCCAGTTCGGTTTCGGCTAAAGAACTGAGAACCTTGTTGGAAGACGAAGCGAAGATGTTTGCTGTGTTTGCTTCGTTATCGGTTGAAGAGAAAGTTGATGTTGAGGAGATGCCAGTGGTGAATGAATTTCTTGAAGTATTCCCAAGTGATATTTCAGAACTGCCTCCGATGCGTGAGGTGGAGTTTACTATTGATTTGGTTCCTGATACTAAGCCTATTTCTATGGCACCGTACAGGATGTCTGCTGCTGAGTTAGCTAAATTAAAATCGCAGATTGGTGATTTGCTTGACAAGAAGTTCATTCGACCCAGTGTATCGCTGTGGGGTGCACCAGTGTTATTGGTCATGAAGAAGGATGGTAGTATGCGTCTGTGTATTGATTACCGACAAATGAATAAGGTAATTATTAAGAACAAGTATCCACTCCCAAGGATTGATGACTTGATGGATCAACTTGTAGGAGCTTGTGTTTTTAGTAAAATTGACTTGAGGTCGGGATATCATCAAATAAGAGTGAAGGAGGGAGATATCCAGAAGACGACATTTAGAACTCGATACGGCCATTACGAATATGCTGTGATGCCTTTCGGAGTGTCTAACGCGCCAGGAGTGTTCATGGAGTATATGAACCGAATATTTCATTCTTATTTGGATCAGTTTATCGTAGTATTTATTGATGATATACTAATATATTCAAAGTCTGAAGAAGACCATGCGAAACATTTGAGAATTGCATTGCAGATACTGAAGGATAATAAATTATTTGCCAAGTTCTCCAAATGTGAATTTTGGTTGAAGTCGGTAAGCTTTTTGGGACATGTGATATCTGGTGATGGTATAGCAGTGGACCCTTCTAAGGTCAGTGATGTGCTTGATTGGGAGCCTCCGAAGACGGTCACGGAAATTAGAAGTTTTCTTGGCTTAGCTGGTTATTACCGAAGGTTCATCGAAAGATTTTCTAGTTTGGCGTTACCTTTGACTCAATTGACCCGGAAGAATTAAGCTTTTATTTGGGATGCAGCTTGTGAGAGAAGTTTTGAGGAATTGAAGAAGAAGCTAACTTCGGCACCAGTACTAGTTTTGCCGGACCCGAGTGAAGCTTTTGTTGTTTATTGCGACGCGTCTAAAATGGGTTTAGGTGGTGTGCTAATGCAGGTGGGTAAAGTTGTAGCTTATGCTTCGAGGAAATTGAAAGTACATGAGAGGAATTATCCTACTCATGATTCGGAATTGGCCACAATGGTATTCGTGTTGAAAATTTGGAGGCATTATTTGTATGGTTCACAGTTTGAAGTTTTTAGTGATCATAAGAGTTTAAAGTACTTGTTTGATCAAAAAGAGCTTAATATGAGACAAAGAAGATGGTTAGAGTTTTTGAAGGATTATAATTTTAATCTGAATTACCACCCAGGAAAAGCGAATGTGGTAGCAGATGCGTTGAGCCGGAAGACAATTCATATGTCGGCTATGATGGTGAAGGAAATGGATTTAATTGAGCAATTTAGAGACTTGAGTATGGTATGTGAAATAACGTCGGAAAGTGTTAAGCTGGGTATGTTGAGAATTAATAATGAATTTCTGGATGTGATAAGAGAGAATCAAAGGCAAGATGTAAAATTGGTAGATTTGATGCCTAATGAAGGAAATGACCAAGGAGGCGATTATGTTTTGAATAATGATGGTGTTCTGAGATTCAGAGGTAGAATTTGCGTACCTGACAACGTTGAATTAAAGAAAGAAATTTTGGAAGAAAGTCATCGAAGTTGCTTGAGTATCCATCCAGGAGCTACAAAGATGTACCATGATTTGAAGAAATTATTTTGGTGGCACGGTATGAAGAGGGATATCACGCAATTTGTTTATGCTTGCTTGGTGTGTCAGAAATCTAAGGGGGAACATCAGAAGCCTTCGGGGATGATGCAACTGTTAGAGATTCCGGAATGGAAATGGGACAACATTGCTATGGATTTTGTGACATGTTTAACGAATACAGTGAGAGGCTTTGATGCTATTTGGGTAATTGTAGATCGGTTAACTAAGTCAGCACATTTTATTCCAATTAACATCAGTTTTCTGTTAACTAAATTGGCAGAGATTTATATATGGATTGTGGTGAAATTTCATGGTGTACCGTCGAGTATAGTATCGGATAGAGATCCGTGGTTTACTTCAGAATTTTGGAAGAGTTTGCATGAGGCTTTGGGCTCTAGGTTGAAATTGAGTTCAGCTTACCACCCACAGACGGATGTGCAATCGGAGAGGACTATTCAATCACTGGAAGATTTATTGAGAACTTGTGTGTTAGAAAAAGGAGGTGCGTGGGATACTCATTTGCCACTAATTGAATTCACTTATAATAACAGTTACCATTCAAGCATTGGAATGACGCTGTTTGAAGCTCTTTATGGTCGGAGATGTAGAACACCTCTATGTTGGTATGAGACGGGTGAAAATGTTATGCTTGGACCGGAGATTATCTAGCAGACTACTGAGACTATCAAGATGATTAAAGAGAAAATGAAAGCATCTCAGAGTCGACAGAAAAGTTACCATGATAACCGGAGAAAAGACTTGGAGTTCAGTGAGGGTGACCATGTATTTTTTAGAGTCAACCCGATGACCGGTGTTGGTCGTGCTTTAAAATCTAAGAAGTTGGATCCTAAGTTTATCGGACCTTATCAGATTATGCAGAGAGTAGGAAAGATTGCTTACCGAGTGGCATTACCGCCAGAACTTTCAAATTTGCACGAAGTGTTTCATGTGTCGCAACTAAGGAAGTATGTGTCTGATCTGTCACATGTCATCCAGAGGGATGAAGTGCAAGTTCATGATAACCTCACAGTGGAGGCCTTACCTTTGAGAATTGAGGACCGTAAGATGAAGCAGCTAAGAGGCAAAGAAATACCTCTTGTGAGAGTAGCTTAGTTAGAGGTTTAAGGGGTAATGGTGGAATTATTGTTTTATGTAAGTGGAATGAGGGATTCAGTTTTCATTTCATCGTGTTTTTGACGAAGAACAGTGAGGTCTGGAGAAAGAGGAGAAGAAAGGCAAGGTCAAGGATCGTAGATCATCAAGACCAAGATTTTGAAGAACTCATCTCTTTTTCGAGGTAAGGGGGGAGAATGGGTTTTATAATTGGTGAATTAACACAATAAGGGTAATTGGGAGATCCTTCCTCCCTTAGGGTTCATATATGTGAAGGTTTGGAGTTGATGAAATTGTGATATGTATGTGATAGATTATGAATCCTTGAATTGTGTTTATAATTTGATGATGATTATTATGAGAATAATTTGTTATGAGGTAATCTTGGATGAACCGTTCTTGAATGTGTGCTATGTGAATTGAGGAATAGTTGTTATGGAGGAGAGGAATAATTGATGTTATGAGTGTGTGGTGGTATAAAGTATTGAAATTTGACTTTTAGGGATGCTAATATTAAGTTAAAATGAACTGGCTTTGGTTTGGAGTGAGAGGGGAAAGGAAAGGAAGATTTTTGGAAAAAGTTGGAGAATTCACGTAGCCACCTGACACGGGCCGTGTCACAGGACACGGGTGGCCGTGTCAGGCCACTGGAAAAGGATGAGGGGAAGTATTTTGGAGAATGGAAAACAGTAAGTGTGACACGGGCCCTATGACACGACACGGGCACCCGTGTAAGCCCCCTGGTCTTGGTTGATTTGTCGTTTGAGAGGTGCGTGTTCAGAGCACCTGACACGGGCCGTGTCAGGGGACACAGGTGGCCGTGTCAGGCCCCTGTATCTTGGAATTTTGTGAAATTTTGATATGTTTTATCATCCATTCTTTTAGTATACGTTCCTAAGAGTATTCTAAGACGATAACTTGAGGCTTAGTGCTAACTATAGGACTTGATAACCAAACTTTAATGAATGTAATAGTGAGGATTATATAAGTAGCATAAGTTTGTTAGTAATATAATGAATTATTGAATTATGAGATTATGGAATATGCTTAACATGAATGATATAATGATGTGATTAATACTGGTGGGATCATGTGGATCGTGAAGGCATGAATGTTTTAATGCGTAATTGTATTATGGTGTATGTGTTTGAGTCTGCATATGCATACACATTTGGGGGAATGATCATGTCTCGGTGGAGCGTAAGTGATCATTCAGATTCATTGCGAATCGTTGGTGCAGGGATGATCGTGTCTCGGTGGAGCGTAAGCCATACATCCGGGTTCGAATTAATGAACCATTGTTGAAAGTCGGTACCGTATTGTTGCATTGTGTCAGTGAGTCACATTGCATCTGTTTATTGGATTGATTGTGATAATTGATGTGTATAGATTTATGATTATCCTTTGAGGTGTTATTTGCACCGCTATGTTATGAAACTATTTCTCACCCCCTTTTGTTTGTTTTGTTGCATCTGTGCTTCTTCGGAAGTACAGATAATTCAGGTACTTGAGGAATGCTTGATGTTGATGTCAGTGTCCTAGGAACTCTGATATGTAACGGGAACGAGGATTTTTATCACATTTCTTTTGATTTTTAGCAAACTTCCTTATGATTAAGTATTGAGTTAATAAACCGTACTTTGATTGAACTGTAATGTCTTTGGGCAATTTGATGTTAAAACAATTATTTCCACTGCTTGTTTTAGAATAAATGAAAATATATTTGGTTGTTGATGTAGCAACTCACTTTAGTTGATTAAACTCTGATTTTATGAAAAGTTTATTAAATTTTGAAATGGGAAAAAGTGGGTGTTACAACTATCGCAGCTTAACCTGTTCAACAACAGATCCAACAACCACAACAACAAGGCCATCAAGGGTATCAGCAAAGAGCTCCTCGTCCATATTACCCCCAGAAGCCCAGAGAAAGACATTTCGAAGCTCCGCCGATGTCCTATTCACGACTTTTGAAGAACCTTCTACAACTTCAGATGGTTCAACTCTGAACTCTATAACCCCCGAAGCCCGGTCAAATCCCCGAGGGTTATGATACAAATGCCAGATGCGAATTTCATTCCGGAGCTCCCGGACATACCACAGAGAATTGCAAAGCATTAAAGCATGTTGTTCAAGACCTACTGGATTCTAAAGCAATCAACTTTGCTCCTACTCCTAATGTAATTCAGAACCCCATGCCTCCTCACGGAAGTACGGTTGGGGCAGTTGATGAAGGGGAAAGTCTAAACCTGGTGCGCGATGCCAACGATCTGCAGACTCCGTTGAATCTGGTTAAGGTTTGCTTATTGAAGAAAGGTATCTTCCCTGGGTGTGAAGAAGACTGTCCAGAATGTGCTGAAGCTACAAATGGGTGTGAGCAGTTGAAAGAAGGAATTCAGAGCATGATTAATGAAGGAGTGTTGCAGTTTGACAAGGTTGTGAAGGGAACTCAAGTTCCTCCGCGGGTCAGAGTGGCACTGATAACCATCACCATAGCAGGACCCGTAGTGTATTAGAGTGTTAGAGCTATTCCTTGGAATTATGGTGGTGAAGTTTACTGTAACGGCCAGAAGCAAGAGTTGGCCACGTCTAGTACAACCCCAGCTCAAGTTGAAAATGTTGGAGTAGGGGGCTTTACTAGAAGTGGAAGGTTGTTTGCGCCGGAAACACTAAGGAATAATGTGATACCACCCAGAGACACTGCAGAAGCCCAGGCTAGAGCAAGAGGGAAGCAGCCAGCAGTTGTCAATGATCCCGCACCAGCGACTAATCCAAACCTTACCTTTGATAAAGAAGCCAAAGAATTTCTAAGGATTATCAAAAAAAGCGACTACAAGATTGTGGACCATCTGCAGCAGACGTCGTCGAAGATTTCCATCTTGTCCTTTCTCATGTGTTCTGATTCTCACAAGAAGGCTCTCCTGAATATTCTGAACAAGGTGTACGTACCTCAGGATATTTCAGTAAATCAGTTGGAAGCGGTGGTATCCAGCGTCAATGCCAGTCACGGATTGGGTTTTACAGACCTGGATTTGACTTCTGAAGGGCGTGCTCATAATCGGGCATTGCATATATCTTTAGAATGTAAAGGTGCAGTACTCTCTCATGTGTTGGTAGATACTGGATCATCGTTGAACGTCTTGCCTAAGAAAGAACTGATGAAGTTGGATTATGATGGAGTGGTTCTAAAGCCCAACGACCTAGTAGTTCGAGCATTTGATGGGTCGAGGAGATCGGTGATTGGGGAGGTGGAGTTACCAATCAAAGTAGGTCCACAGATCTTCAATACCACGTTCTACGTAATGGATATACAGCCTGCATATAGCTGTTTGCTTGGAAGACCTTGGATACATTCAGCAGGAGCAGTATCGTCCACACTCCATCAAAATCTAAAGTTCATCTGGGAGGGTCAAATTGTAACTGTCAGTGGGGAAGAAGACATTTTTGTGAGTCATCTAGCTTCATTCAAATATGTGGAGATGGATGGCAAAATAGTTGAGACCCCATGTCAGGCTTTTGAGCCCATGAAGTCTGAACAAGCATATGTAGTGGCAGCTCCTCCTAAAGAACTGAAGAAAGGGGTTTCCATAGCCTCTTATAAGCAAGCGCTTGAGTTGGTAGAATTTGGGGTACGAGAAGGCTGGGGCAGTCCAGTAGAGGTGCCAGAAAAGAAAGATATGTTCGGAATTGGTTACCGTCTTGGGCAGTCATTGTCCGAACCAAATGCTAGAGGTCGTCAAGGACCAATCACTTTCATGAGTGCGGGAATAGTGGATTATGGAAACATCAGCGCTGTACAGGATGACGCAACGGATAGTGACTGTGACATAGATGAGTGGGTCAGGCTTGCCGTCCCAGGAACTCAACTTAGCAATTGGACATCAGAAAGGCTTATTTCAGTCACCTCTTTCAAAGAGTAATAATTTTTGTTTCTGTTTTTCCTGTATTCAAGCACTATGTCTTGCCCGAGGCATAGTAGCTTTTTGTAAGGGTTCTTATGTTCCTAACCCAATTTACAATCATAAATAAAGCTGACATTTCACATTCATTCATGTTGTTCTTTGTCTTTCATTTTTGTTTTTGTTTTTCAAAAAGAAAGAAAAGTTTTAAACCTGGCAATGTATCTCATTTTCTCAAGATTTTTCTAAAGCCTTGCATGAATCACCATTCATGCAGGTGCTCGTCACCGGATCTTATCAATGACAACCCTGTTATGGCTGAGTATGACTTCGACAATCCAATCTATCAAGTCGATGAGGAAGGTGAAGAGGATTGCGAACTACCTGAAGAATTGGACAGACTGCTTAAGCAGGAGCAGAAGATGATTCAGCCGCACGAAGAAGCTGTCGAAGTAGTAAACCTGGGTACTAAAGAAGACAAGAAAGAAGTCAAGATCGGAGATGCATTAGAAGAATCTGTCAAGACTCGTTTGATTGCTATGCTTCGAGAGTATGTTGATGTTTTTGCATGGTCTTACCAAGATATGCCTGGTTTAGACACTGACATTGTGGTGCACAAGCTGCCTCTCAGAGAAGATTGTCCGCCGGTAAAGCAGAAGTTGAGGCGCACACGTCCAGATATGGCAATTAAAATAAAAGAAGAAGTACAAAAACAGTTTGATGCTGGCTTCTTGGCCGTGACCAGTTATCCCCCGTGGGTTGCCAACATTGTTCCGGTTCCCAAGAAAGACGGTAAAGTTAGGATGTGTATGGACTACAGGGATTTGAATAGGGCCAGCCTCAAAGATGACTTCCCTCTACCTCACATAGATGTACTTGTCGATAATACTGCTCAGTTTTCCGTGTTCTCCTTCATGGACGAATTTTCCGGCTATAATCAGATTAAAATGGCTCCCAACGACATAGAAAAGACAGCTTTCATCACTCCTTAGGGCACCTTCTGTTACAAGGTCATGCCACTTGGTTTGAAGAATGCTGGAGCTACTTATCAAAGGGCAATGGTGACATTATTTCACGACATGATCCATCATGAAATTGAGGTTTATGTTGATGATATGATAGCGAAATCCCAAATAGAATAAGAGCACTTGGTTAATTTAGCAAAGTTGTTTGACAGACTTCGGAAGTTCAGACTAAGGTTGAATCCGAACAAGTGTACCTTCGGGGTCCGTTCTGGCAAGTTACTCGGCTTCATTGTTAGTGAGCGAGGAATTGAGGTTGATCCAGCCAAAGTGAAAGCCATCCAAGAGATGCCTGAGCCGAAGACTGAAAAGCAGGTGCGTGGCTTCTTAGAGAGACTAAATTATATTGCACGGTTTATATCTCACTTAACGGCCACGTGTGAGCCCATCTTTAAGCTTCTGAGGAAGAATCAGGCAATGAAATGGAACGAAGACTGCCACCGAGCCTTTAAACGAATCAAAGAATACTTGCTAGAGCCCCCAATTCTTATGCCTCCAGTGCCAGGGAGACCTTTGATTATGTATCTTACTGTGCTTGAAGGATCGATGGGATGTGTGCTGGGTCAGCAGGACGAGTCTGGTCGAAAAGAGCACGCCATTTATTACCTTAGCAAAGAGTTTACCGATTGTGAGACGCGATACTCACTACTCGAGAAAACTTGCTGCGCTTTGGCATGGGCTGCTCGCCGACTAAGACAGTACATGTTGTCTCACACTACTCTCTTAATTTCCAAGATGGATCAGGTGAAATACATCTTTGAAAAGCCAGCTCTGACGGGAAGAGTAGCCCGGTGGCAGATGATATTAACGGAGTATGACATACAATAAACTTCGCAAAAGGCAATTAAAGGAAGTATGTTGTCAAAATACTTGGCTCAGCAGCCAATCAAGGATTATCAACCCATGTGGTTCGAGTTTCCGGATGAGGACATCATGTTCCTCAAGTCGAAAGACTACGAAGAACCACTTTCGGAGGAGGGACCCGACCTTGAATCCAAATGAAAGTTGATGTTTGACGGGGCTGTGAACATGAATGGAAGTGGAGTAGGCGTTGTTATCGTCTCTCCAGAAGGGGTTCATACACCTTTAGATGCTCGGTTGACTTTCGAATGCACTAACAATGAGGCGGAGTATGAAGCTTGTATCATGGGTATCGAAGAGGCAATCGACTTGCGAGTCAAAAACCTCGAGATCTTCGGAGATTCTTCTTTGGTGGTAAATCAAGTCAATGGCAAGTGGCTGGTTCATCAACCTCATTTGCTCCCTTACAGAGATCATGTCAGGAGGCTGTTAACTTTCTTCACCAAATTCATGCTGAATTACATTCCCTGAGATGAAAACCAATTCGCCGATGCTTTGGCAACTTTGTCGTCCATGATTAAAGTTTGTCAAGAGAATTTCATGCCTCGAATTACGGTCTCCCGTCTTGAAAGACCCGCTTATGTCTTTGCAGTCGACGATGGTGAAGATAACAAGCCTTGGTATCATGATATCAAGCGATTCCTGAAGGCTCAAGAATACCCGGTTGGGGCATCCAGTAAGGACAAGAAGACCCTTAGAAGACTGGCAGGAGGTTTCTTCTTGAATCAAAATGGCGTGCTGTACAAGCGAAACTTCGACATGGTTCTGCTCAGATGCGTGGATAGACACGAAGCAGACTTGTTGATGCATGAGGTCCATGAAGGTTCCTTTTATACCCACGCTGGAGGACATGCTATGGACAAGAAATTGTTGAGGTCGAAATACTATTGGATTACCATGGAATCTGATTGTTGCAAATACTCCTGTAAATGCCACAAGTGTGAAATTTATGCCGACAAGGTCCATGTGCCGCTGAATCCGTTGAGTTACATGTCTTCACCATGGCCGTTTGCTATGTGGGGCATCGATATGATTGGCAAGATCGAGCCGACAACTTCTAATGGTCATCGCTTCATCCTGGTTGCTATAGTTTATTTCACGAAATGGGACGAAGCGGCATCTTACACCAATGTCACTAAACAGGTGGTAGCCCGGTTTATTAAAAAGACATCATTTGCCGGTACAGAATTCCTGAAAGGATCATTACTGATAATGGTTCTAATCTCAACAACAAGATGATGGCTGACTTGTGTCGAGATTTCAAAATAGAGCATCACAACTCTTCTCCATATCGCCCGAAGATGAACAGCGCCGTCGAGGTGGCCAATAAGAATATCAAGAAGATAGTGAAGAAGATGGTTGTGACATACAAAGACTAGCATGAGATGCTACCATTCGCGTTGCATGGGTATAGAACGTCAGTACGTACTTCAACAGGGGCAACCCCGTTCTCACTGGTGTATGGTATGGAGGCAGTCCTACCAATTGAAGTGGAAATCCCCTCATTGAGGTTAATGATGGACATTAAGCTAGATGAAGCTGAGTGGCTCCGATCCAGATATAATCAATTGAGCCTCATTGAAGAAAAGCGTCTAGCAGTTGTATGCCATGGACAGTTTTATCAGCAACGAATGAAGCAGGCTTTTGACAAGAAGGTGCGACCACAGAGGTACACACCAGGGGACTTAGTGCTGAAAAGGATTCTTCCTCCTCTCAATGATCACAGGGGCTAGTGGACACCCAAATATGAAGGACCGTTCATGGTTAAAAAGGTTTTCTCAGGTGGAGCCTTGATGCTGACAACCATGGACGGGGAGGACTTCCAATCCCCTGTCAACGCAGACGCAGTAAGAAAATACTTCGTGTAAAAAGGACCCGCTGGATAAAAACAGAATAAAGATCCAGTAAAAAAAATGGGCATCCCGGCGAGCCAAAAACAGAATAAAAGGTTCGGGCAAAAGTTAGGGAAATCTTGAAAAAATGTACACCCGCTGAGTTGAAAAGCCACATTGGACAACACAGGAAAAAAAAGGGTACCCCGGTGGATTGAAAACCTGAAAAGTCGATCCACGCAAAAGAGGGATTAACACGAACGAATGCGATCTGCAAGATCTGTTACCTATCTACAGTTGAGGCTATCCTAAGGGTTGAAGATCAGTTCAATTACTTTTTCTCAAGAGGCAGAGCGAGCGGAGCGTCTTGAAGACATACGAGTCATAACCGGGTTGAGACTTGATGAGATCCACTTCTCACATTGCCAATAGGACTGTTTGTTTTCCTTTTTGGCTGTCTCCTCTTTCCAGGGAACTGCTTCTTTTGTACTGCCTATTCATGGCCATTTTTCCGAATCAATAAAATTCAACTTCAGTCAACTTGTGACTATTTTGATTCTTGTTTTTTTTCTTTCATCTAGCATTGATTGATTGCGAAAACGTCCAGCAAATTGTGATTTACATTGTGTTGTGAACATTTGAATGCTTTCTAACTCATGCAGGAGGACAAAAACATTTAATACAACTCTCAAAGGGTGTCGAGATACCCAGATAATGGTTCATACTATGAGCCTGGGGCAAGCAGGTCCCAAACTAACTTTCCATGTTGCAGGTACCATCGATTGTGTTCATGCAGGTACAAGTGTCGGTGTTGCTAACAGAGCTAAAAGCGAATCCCCAGTGAAGTCTCCAGAACAGGAGCATATGTCTCCCAGGGTGTCTCCAATCTTCCCCAGCAGAGTTCAACAAGGTAGCAGGAGGTGGGTGTCATCCCCAGGCAGAAGTTTCCCTTCAAATAGGGGAAATCCCCTACAGTACAAGGAGTGTCATTCCTCCCCAGCGAGTTGTTTACTCAACAGTGTCATGCCTTTGTTTCCCCAGCTAAGTCATAAGGTTTCACTTCCCCGACAGAGTTCAACGAGTAGCGTACCTAGCAAGAAGAGTGCGTCTCCAGCAGGGTCTTGGCGCTCCAATCTTAAAGTCCAATTTATTTTTGGCAATGGCGGCCGTTCAGTGCCGGTGAATCATTGACAGCTTTCCCCGCAGAGTTGTCTCCTCCTCATCAGGATGGATCAGATCGGTGCAGTGATTAGCACTTTCCCCACAGAGTCGTTGCTTCCTCATCAGGATGAATCAAGATCAATGCAGTGATCATCATTTCCCCAGTCAAGCTATCTGGGATACTTGCAATTTCCTCATTGGGAGATCCCTTTGCATTTGCATTTGCATTTAGTAATCATCATTCCATTTGCATCCTCCAAAGCGTAGCATTTCCATCATCATGGAGCATTACACCAATAAATTCGAACATATGCATGCCAGCATGGGCCAGTTTTGAGGTATATATGACATATTCTCAACCTGAAGTACTCCGTATAGAGGATACCAACATCATTTTCAGACACCTTTGTCTTTTCAGATCAATGTTTGCCAATTATTCCGCGTCTTGTTTGGTACAACAGTCGCGTTGCAGGCTCTCGTTTTGTACAACGGTCCTGTTTGCCTGGGCCCTCGTTTATGTACAACGATCTCGTTCCATCTTACCCAATTTTCTTTGTGTTTCTGGTTATCGACTGAGGCCGGTATCCCTTTGCGTCTCCATTCGAGGATGGTTTCGTATCAGATCCGTGGATCTTTTGAATTGTCATTCGAGGATGGCATTTCTTTTCTTCAAGTCCTTCTGCGGTTGGTCTTGTTTGTTTTTGTTGTGGCTATTATTCGAGGATGATAGTCAACTTTTGGAGCTTATTGATCGAGGTCAGTTTGTCTCTTTTGCAAAGTCTGTCTGAGGTCAGCTTTGTGTTTGGTCATCAATCGAGGCTGGTATACCATTGCGTCTCCATTCGAGGATGGTTTCGTGTTAGATCTAGGGATCTTTTGAGAATTTTCATTCGAGGATGGCATTCTTTTCTTCAAGCCCTTCTGAGGTTGGTCTTGTTTGTTTGTTGTGGCTATCACTCGAGGGTGATAAACCATTTTGAGCTTATTGATTGAGGTCAGTTTGTCTCTTTTGCAAAGTCTGTCTGAGGCCAGTCTTTGTGTTTTTGGTTATCGACTGAGGCCGGTATACCATTGCGTCTCCATTCGAGGATGGTTTCGTTTTAAATCCAAGGATCCCTTTTGAGAATTATCATTTGAGGATGACATTCTTCCCAATATATTTTACTTCCCACAGAGTTCAAATTTCCAAGTTTTATTTGAGTATTCAATCACTCCATACCTTGAACATCTAAAAGCTCTCGTAAGTATTCGTTCAGGCCTGCAGATGATTGAATAGGGGCAGCTGTAATACCTCAAAATTTGCCCTCTCATATCCTCAACATTTTGCATAGCATTTTGCATATATGGATTCATAAAAAATAACCAAAAACATTGCATCATATATAGCATAGCCGAGGCATGGGTATGTGATCAATGATCGGAGCAACCGAAAGCTATGAAGAGGCTACCGAAGGGCCACAAAGCTTCTCAACCTTGTGCAAAGGGTTCACAATATCCCACAAGTCTTCACTTGAAGCCATAAGTCATGGAAAGTTTTGGTTTGATTGAAGGAGGCAACCAGTGAAATATTTCCTGAGGGAAAAGAGCCGAATTAGGGTTTCATTTCTACGGGGCTTCCGCGTGAAGTTTTGATGCAAGAAGGATTCCTTTGACTTATATATGATGTCAAGTGCCTGAGTTTCAAATCTCGTCCACAAATTCATTTTGGAAGGGGTTCGACTGGCCGGACGACGGAAAATCAAGGAATCGGAGAAAGGCAACCGAGCTAGGTGAAAAGGGTCGACTCCTGGCTTTTAAGATCGAGATCATGAAATTAGGGTTACAATGATCCTGTGGTTCAAACTTGATCAAGAAATGATGGAGGAATCATAGAAAAATCAAAAGAAAAATCATTTGAAAGGTAGTTAGTTTCACCATTTCCCTCCACCTTTCCTTCCACTTTCTTTCCACACTTCCTTTCATTCTTTCCATCTCATTTTTCCACTTCAATTCCACTCCATTTCCCTTGGAAACTCCACCACCTTCCACCATCTTCTAGAGTGTTCCAAGGAATACTCCAAGGAATATTCCAAGGAATATTCCCTTTTCCAACCCTAACCCTAACTAACTACCAAACCTAATTTTGGATCCCAAACCTAATTTTTGGGCCCCAAACCCAAGCCTAGCTCCAAGCCTAGTCTCTATATAACCCTTAATCACTTTATTGAAAAGGGTTGAACACCATTTTCCAATCTCTCACTCTTTGATAATCACTTTTTCTCTCTCACTTTTCCTCTCCCTCTCACCAAAGCTTTTTCAAATAAGCTCTTCAAGTTTCACATTGAAACTTGAAGATCTTGAAGCTTAAGCCTCCAACCTTCATATTTTGTGGATTGAAGAAGGATAAGCTACTGATTTTATTGAAGTTTTCGGCTTATTGGAAGTGCAAGAAGATCAAAACGTCAAGAACACATTTACTTTGCGATTTCTCGGTTTTCGGTTTTCTCTTTGATTCAAGCTCCGATTCTTGCAACAATCACTGAAGCACTCCTCTGCTTCGTAGGTTGGTGATCTTAATCACTTCTTCTTTAAGTTAATCTCTTCATCTCGCCACTTTTGGCATTCTTTAAGTGCTTTCTGCTTTGTTTAAAATCAATCCCGTTTCAATTATGTTTGCTTGTGATTTGTGAATTTGGATTTAAGGTCTTAATAGATATAGGTTCTATCATGTGTAAATAAGCTCAAATTAAGTAGAAATTCGTGTTAGCATGTTTCTAGGAATTCTAGGAATCATTAGAAGTGAGTTTGTGGCCAAAAGCACTTTTTTCTCAACTTTTTTTACCTTCTGGTTCAGTGTTAACCGGTTAACCATTTGGTTAACCAGTTAACGGATGCGTATTGGCCACAAAACAGGGCAGATTTAGGTTCGTTAACCGGTTAACCAATTGGTTAACCGGTTAACGCTGTTAATTTTTTTATTTTTTGCTTATTTGATGGCTTAGTCCTAAGTTCTAGTGCCTTTAGGTTTCATACATGTTTAGGTAGTGATTTTAGGGAATTTTTGAGTCCATTTCCAGTAGCTAGTTCCCCCATTTCGAGTCGTTTCGACACGATTCCGTGCATGTTGCATTTTATGCATTTTTGTGTTTCTTTGTGAATGCCTTGATTTCTTGCATTTTGTTGCTATGTTCATACTTCATTAGGTATGTAATAATCACTTTGCATTCTGGTTTTCATATGTTTGCATTGCATTAAATCATTTTTGCATTTCATGATTGATGTATGTTGCATTTTGCATGTTGCATAATTGTGCATTCGGTTGCATTTCGTTGCATACTTGATCACATCATCCATATCAATTTAATTCTGAATTTTGTATTAAGTTTGACATCATTTTTGAGCTATCATGTTGTATGTTCATAATTAATAATCACCATGTTCAAATGCCATGTTCATATGCATGTTTAGGTGTTACTTTGTGCATTTACTTGTTGCATAAGCCATGTGATGCATGCTTACATAATCATTCAATAATGTTCATGTTCTTGCATTGATATATGTTGATTTAAGTTCAAATACATGTTCATGATGAGATTAGTGATTTTTGCATTGAGTTTGTGCATTAAAAGTGAAAATAATCAATTCTGGATTTTGCATTTCATAGCTGTTTTTTTGCATAAGTGCTGTAAAATGTGTGTTGTTTGTTATGTGTACATGCTGTTTATAATCTTTTACACCTACTTTTTCATGCTGCATGCTGGCTGTAAAAAGCTGCTTGGTGTTATGCATTATTCCGACTTGAGTCATTCTTTCTCACCTCATAAAGAAAAGCAATAAAACACCTAATAGAGGTTGAACGTTCTTGTACGACACGAGACTTTGTTGCGGAGTGCTTATACGCGTCCTGTTTCGGGGCGAGGTGTAAGTACTTTTGTCATACCCCAAATTTCTCCTACTTGTGCCATTTTATTTTTCTGTCTAACCATATTCAAAAAAAAATGTTTTAATTTGTTCAGGCAGAAGCCGATCTGTCTTCGATTAAATTTTCAAGGTCCATTTCATTATCATTTATTTTCATTTTTATTTTATTTACATCACTACTTTTTAATTATTGTGTTTACTATTATTAAAATTATTTCTATTATTTATTTGTGTTGTTATTATTACTATAAAAGAAAAAAGAGAATATTAGTTAGAAACAAAGTTCTAAGTACAACTATTTAGCTCATTCCATAAAATACAATAAAAAAAACATAAGTCCATATCACTAAAAAAGGAAGTCCAATTTTTATTTTTATCCATTGTAACTTTTATTTATTCTTGCTATCCAAATTTATTTTATTCATTTTATTTTATTTTTCATATTCTATATTCTATTCTTTTTGTTTATTATTGTAGTTTCTATCTCCTATTATTATTATCTTATTATTATTTATTATTATTTATTATTACTTATTATTATTATTATTTCACACACACACTTGTCATAAAACAAAAATTAAATATCAGTGCAATCCAATTTTGTTGCCAGCACATCCCACTGGCCCCACCATGTGCACAAACAATAACAGCTTTTTATCAATACACCACTCTCCCCACTTGAAAAGTAGTACAAGACGCCCCAACAAATTTCGTGAAAACGCATTCCACTACAAAGGCATTCCACTCACCAACCATAAAACACAGCTCATATTATTCCTCTCAACCAAAAAATAAATCCCCTTCACCCCAAAAAACATAAACACAAAACAGCAATTCTTTTCTCCTGCATTAAACCCACAAATCACCCTCATTCTCATCTTCAATAATAAACCATCGCTCTCACATTTCAGAACTCACCAAACCGTTTCCACAAACCTCACTAAACTTATACAACAAAAATCAGAAAAATAAAAGCAGAGAGGTGAAGAACCGAGAAATCGTAAAAACTCAAAAAACCACTTCCGATGCCGAACCACCTCTTTCCAACCTCCCCCATTCACCTTCATCACCATTCAAAACGCCACCCTTTTTTTCAGTCCCTTCATCGGAAAAAACAACAGAAACAGTTTGGGAGATGAGGTTCAGAGCACAAAGCTAAATCGCAAAAAAAACTTACTCTGAAAACCGTTCACACCCACCAAATCCATAAAACGCAGAAACATCTATTGCTGCCTTACCAAACACAACCCACAAAATCCGACCCGACCACCGCCGTTTTGAACCCAGAAACCCCAACCGCAAAATCATCACCCACCAGCCGCACAAGCCGAGCTCGCCTTAATCACCACCCTTCGCCGTCGCCGGAGAGAGAGGCTCACGAACCAGCAAGCATCGCCGCGAGTGAAACCGCGAGCAAACCGCACAGACCCACGGAGAGCCAAAGCCGTGAATCACCGAGAAGCACCGCCGCGTGAGAACCGAGAGAAGCGGAGAATGTGATCGAAAAAAAAGAAACGCCAAACCGACGGCACAATACAGAGAGGGCAGAGAGACAGATTCGAGGCTTTTCTTCGTGAGGTAGCAGCGTTTTTCCCTTTTCCTGTTTCTTCGTTTTTCTATGAACCGCCTGTGGTGGATGGAGAGGAAATTCTTTATTTTTTTTGTAAATGTTTGTTTTCTATTATTTTTCATTGTTTATATTTTTTGTCATATGCTTGGTTTCGGGTTAGACCTATAATTTCTCTGCACATACTATTTGTTTCTCATTCAAAACTTTTTTAATTACTGTGTTTACTTGTAGTTGGGCCCTTTAAAGCCACCGACCCACATCCAGATTTCTTTTTTTATCAGCACCCCAGTGATTCCACTGTCACCTTTTTTTCTATTAAGTAATTTCAATTGTTTTTGTTTCTTGTTCTTATGTTTATATTTTAGTAACTAATTTTCAATATCTAATTTATTTTTACTGTTAATAGTATTTTAACAATTGTTCTCAACTTTATGTAGATTTCTAGTTTTTTTATTTGCAATTATTAGGGCCAATGACATAACAAAAGGCCGATGTTCGCCCGATTTCATTAAATCGGTGATACTCGGTCAATATGAGGCCCTCCTTTTAATTAGTTTTTTTTTATTATTATTATTTTATTATTTTGACCAATAAATATTCAATTTAATTAATTTTATTCTTTATTCTCAAATATTACCAATTTATTTATTAATTTATATTTATTATTTTATTATAATTTAATTTTTGCGATTCAATTCAATCTAATTTTATTTATTTATTATCGCATTTCAAAATAAGGTTCAACTCCTCATAGAATGATTCTAACCTTGAATCGATTCTAAGGTAGTTAACGAACTAAATTTCGACGCGTCCCGAAAAAGGTCCAACGCCTTCGAACAGTTGCCTCCAAATAAAAAGGCCGAACGCCTTCGAACAGTTCAAAAAAACACTGCACACACGCTTCCTCTTGGGCAAACTACAATGATACCATTTATTTCACGCAATCCCCTGTATTTATTTTGTATCCCTCTCCCATTACTTTGTACGCATTTTATTTTCCGTATTTTATTTAATTCTGAATCCTTGGTCCAACGCCAAGCGATCTCACTTGCACACTTGCACTTTATTTTCCAGTTATCGTTTCGTTTATTAGGATCCACCTTACTGAAGGTGCGCAAAACACAAGGAATGGGGGTTGGAATTGGGTTTTCTTTAACAATTAAAATTAACTTCTAATGACACGTTTAATTTATCCTGGTTCGTTTGAACTCAAACTACGTCCAGTCCACCCGCCAAGGTGATTTTGCCTCTACTGAGGTCTTAATCCACTATTCAATATGAATACACACAAAGACCTATAGTCAATGTCCTCTTGAGTCTTCTGACTAAACTTAGTCACTCAAGGAATAAAATAACTATTACAAATATAATAAAGAAGTAACTTAGAGTGCTTCTTGATAAGCAAGGATCACTAAGTGAAAGTTACAATAATAAGCACAAGTTGATTCAATCTATTTGCGTGAATGTATTGAAGTGTTTTTCAAATCTTCAAATGAAATCCTTTATATAGTACTTGAAGAATGTAGCCGTTGGAGACATCTTGAATTAAATTAGGATAGACTTTAATACCATAAATTCCTTCCATAAGCAGAGATACTTGTCTTGTTCATTAATTAAAATATCCTTTAATTAATGTCTTCAATAAGGATACCAACATCTTCTAAGCGGAGATCAGAGATAATAAGTATAAGATGCGCAGCCAATAAATATGTTATTTAATGCTGGATTCTCCTTTGAGAGTATCTTCTGTATGTGACTAAATGAATCTTCTAAGCGCGTACGGTTTACTTAAATGAATTTGTCTTCTACACAAGAATAAATATATTCATTAGAACTTCTATTCTATAAAAAGCTTTGTTATCATCAAAACACTTAGAGGTTCATAACCATAATTGTTCTAACAATCTTCCCCTTTTTGATGATGACAAAACATTTAAATAAGGAGAATAAAGTTTAATAAAATTAAGTGAACTCCCTTTGATTTAGAAAAAAAATTCTTCAGATGTTCCATGATCCTTAGCTCCCCCTGAGTTGATTACTTGACCTGTTTCTTTTCTATGATAACAACTCAAATAGTTTTATTAGAATTATATGTAAGAGGCAAATTATGGTAAACTGCTATGGATCAGAATCATTTACGTTTCTCCCCCTTTTTGTCATAATAAAAAAGAATCAAAGCACATGAAAAGGATAGATAATAACCAATATATTAAAATTATAATTAAAACAAAAACCAATAGAAGTTTAAAGAGTTATGCAGAAGCAGAAGATAAAACAAAGGAACACCTAAGGTAGAAGATAAGCAAAAAAAAATTTAGGAGTTCATCTTAGTAACTAAGGTCTCCAACAAAGATTTGATTTCTGATGATGATTCCACTTGCTTGCCAAGTAATGTCTTCAGTTCAGCAGTGGTTTCATCTTGCTTATCCAGACGTTGTTTCACCAGCTGATTCTCCTTCTTCAGTTCTTGTAAAGTTTGCAGAACAAAATCTGTAGCCAGAGGTTCTTCAACTTCTGGGGCAGCTTGAGTCTCAGGTTCATCAACATGCTCTTCTTCAGAAGATACCAAGACCATTTGAAGTTCAGAGAGTTCATCCAGAGGTTCTGACTCTGTCCAAGGCTTATTGTCCAGCAGAAGAGGTTTAGCCTGTTCAACATTAGAAACAACTGCTTGAAGGTACTCACAGAGGTTCTGGTGAGCAACATCATAGCATATGTCCTTAAGTCTTTTGGACTCAGCATTAAACCACTTTCGGAGGGTAGCCCACAGAAAATCAGAAGCAGCTGGATCTGTAAGCTCTGAGCATGCAGACTTCAGATCCTCTAACTTTAATTTCAGGTCTGTTTCAAAAGCAAGAAGTAAAGTAGAAATGTCTGTTCTAGTTGGTTTTGGTTTGGGGATAGGTATGGCTGTTTTGTTTGATACTGAGGACAATTTTTGTAGGGCTTCAAAATCAACAGATGTTCTGAGAGGATTTTCATTTTCAGTTTCTTCTGGAGTGTCAGGAATGTTGATGAATGTAGGTGAGTTTGGTGGTGTAGATATATAAGAGGATAGTGAGCTTTCTCTTATGGGGGATAATCTAGGTGCATGTTCAGGAGATGGAAGTTGAACTGATTCTGAGTCTTGAAAATGTTCAAGATCTGATAGGGCATGTTGCAAAGCAGTTTGTGTTTCAGTTGTTGGAGAGCGATCAATGTCAGATAGTGGGGTATTATCAATGGGTATGTCAAAATCAGAAATAGTTTGTGGTTGATGGGGTTCAGCTTCTGGTGGATATAGTGATGAGAGGATGGATGCGACAGCAGCAGTTGCAGGTATTTCAGTTTGAATGGGATTAACAGATTGAGGTGGTTCAGAGGAAGGGATTTGTGCAGAAAGAATATCAACAGAGGATAGTTGGCTAGAAGGTAAGGTGCTAGAAGGTAATTCAGACACTTCTACATTTACTGCTTCTACTACAGAAATGAATTCAGAGTTAGAGGCAGAAGTTTTACCTGATGTTCTAGATGATTTTGGCATCTTCTGAGAAGGTCCTTCAGCAGTCTTTCTCTTCTTGAGTCTTACAGAGGCAGCGTCTGGAGCTTTCTATTTGAGTTCAGTAGGCTTGAACTGGGGGTCCATACCATGTTGCTTGCAGATATCCAGGTAGTTAACTACAACTTCTGGAGGTGTGTCAGAAGAGAAGAGAGGGAAATTCTCCAATGGGATCCTTCTGGTGATGATTACTTCTCTAGAATGAAGAACAGGTTCTTGCTGAATAGAAGTAATGAACTTCATCTTTTTCAAGTTCTTTGCATTCAGAGGTTTTCAAACATCTGTTTCTAGAAGTTCAGTTTGCTTCAACTCTGCTAGAAAGTCTACCAGCTTGTTTTGGCAGAGGATGTCAGAAATAATACGTCCAAAAGGAATCCAATCCCTCTTGGTCTTTTCACCATCTCTGGTTTCCTTCACACTGGCTCTCAGATTCTGGAATAGAGTGTGTGCAAGGTTGATCTTTCTCTTTTTGGCAATGAAGTAGAGAAGAAATTGTTGGTCTAGGTTGATGTAATCTGGAGAGTTGGTAGGCTTCCTGTGACAGATTGTCCCAAGAATGATTTTATCCAAAATACGGAGAGGGGTCTTCAAATCTTTGATTTTGTTTGAGGGTTTGCCAGAGGTAAAAATTTCCTTTGCTATCACAGTAGTATCAGACACTTTGTCCATGTCACTGCACTTGATGCCATTTCCATCAGCTTCAATAAGTTTAGCAAGATGGTCTTCAGAAATAACCACCCTTTTACCAAGCACGTATGAAGTAACATGTGCGTTGGTTGCTGTTGCATAAGCCCAGAATTCTTTAACCAGTTTTGGAAAGACTGGTCCCATTAATCGGTCAAAATACTTTTCCCAGCCCTGAGCATGAACATACGGGATGAGATCAAAACCATTTTCCTTCAAACTGTTGAAATCCACAAATAACTCACACAGGACTTCCAATTTGTCAGTTGGAGTTGAGAGAGTCTTCGTGGGTTCAACATAGAACACATCAGAAAAATCTTTGCGTTGATGAGAAGAGGAAGCCATTAGTTACTAAGATGATATTTGAGGGTTTAGGGTTTTTGAAAGAGGCAGAGAAAACGCAAGAGTGAGGGAAAAAAATTCAGTAAGAATGAAATACGGGTAAAAGATGAAAGTGAGAGAGACACATTACATATATAGAAAAATAAAGCATTTAATTAGCTGAGAAATTAGTGGGAAAATTTAAGTTTAAAAACATAATGATTAAATGCATTAAATGCGCTGACATAGGGTAAGGCGTAAAAGATTCTGGAACAGTTACCCAAGAGATTTTTGCCTTTTTGGCGTCAAGTTTAGCCGTATCAGTTTCCCAGAATATCAACAGGTGTCCTTCTGTAGAGGACAGTTACCAAAGGCATGTTCTGGAACTCGTTAGAATTTGGACACTTGTTTTAATTCTGATGAGAATCCTTAGAGCCTTGTTGACACTTGTTGATTTGAAGATCTGCATGTTATTCCTTTGAACAGAAGTTCTTAGAATGAAACAGTTAGAACATAGCATCTTCTGAGATAACAATATAGAAAATAAATATCAGAACTTCTGATGATAAAGACATATTAGTAAAGCATTTTCATTCTGGACATAATTTCATGCTAAGGTTAGTTAGTATGAAATTAAATCTATCTTCAGGAAGGGGTTTTGTAAAAATATCAGCCCATTGGTGATTTGTATCTATGAATTTTAACATTAAAATTCCCTTCTGAGTATAGTCCCTAATGAAGTGATGTTTAACTTCTATGTGTTTAGCTCTAGAATGTAAAATTGGATTTTTAGAGAGACAAATAGCAGAAGTATTGTCACAGAGGATGGGAATGTTACTCTCATAGATATTGAAGTCCTCAAGCTGATTTTTCATCCAGAGCATCTGAGTACTGCATCCAGCTGCTGCAATGTATTCAGATTCTGCAGTTGATAATGCTATGGTTGACTGTCTTTTGCTAGACCAAGAGATTAGATTGTCTCCCAGAAATTGACAACTTCCAAAGGTACTTTTTCTTTCTGTTCTGTCTCCAGCAAAATCAGCGTCACAATATCCTACAAGTTTATACTCTTCTGATCTTCTGTAGTACAGACCAAGATTAGTAGTACCTTTCAGATATCTAAAGATTCTCTTAACTGCTGTTAAGTGAGTTTCTCTAGGATCTGATTGGAATCTAGCACATAAACATACACTGTATAGAATATCTGGTCTAGAAGCAGTTAGATAGAGAAGAGATCCAATCATACCTCTATAGAGCTTCTGATCTACTTTCTTACTTACCTCTTCTTTCTCTAAAATACATGTAGGATGTATAGGAGTTTTAGATATAGTGCTTTCTGATAAATCAAATTTCTTCAGAAGTTCTTTTACATATTTGCTTTGATGGATATATGTTCCTTCTGATGTTTGATTTATTTGAATTCCCAGAAAGAACTTTAGTTCTCCCATCATGCTCATTTCAAATTCTGCCTGCATAGATTTAGCAAATTCCTTTCCCAAGGAACTTTTAGTAGAACCAAAAATTATATCATCTACATAAATTTGACATATCAGAAGATCATTTTTAATAATTTTACTGAAAAGAGTTGTATCCACTTTCCCTCTGATGAACTTATTTTCCAGAAGAAAATTACTTAGTCTTTCATACCAAGCTCTGGGAGCTTGTTTTAAACCATATAATGATTTTTTGAGTTTGAAAACATGTTCTGGAAATTTTTTATTTTCAAAACCAGGGGGTTGGTGTACATACACTTCTTCATCAATATAACCATTTAAAAATGCACTTTTGACATCCATTTGATATAGAATAATATTATGATTTACAGCAAATGATATTAGAAGTCTGATTGATTCTAACCTGGCGACTGGTGCATAGGTTTCTGTATAGTCAATTCCTTCTTGTTGACTATAACCTTGTGCAACCAGTCTTGCTTTGTTTCTGACAACTTCTCCTTGCTCATTTAGCTTGTTTCTGAATACCCACTTGGTGCCAATGATGTTGAATCCTCTGGGCCTAGGAACTAGATCCCACACATCATTTCTGGTGAATTGATTTAGTTCTTCTTGCATGGCCAGAATCCAATCATTTTCTGAGAGAGCTTCTTCTACAGAAGTTGGTTCAATCAGAGAAACAAGTCCCATTAAGGTCTCTTCAGAGTTTTTGAATGAAGATCTTGTTCTGATTGGATTATCTTTCTTTCCCAAGATTTTATTTTCTGGGTGATTAATATTGCTTCTGGATAGTTTCTTCTGGATGGGTTCTTCAGATGTTGTTGGAGAAATTGTATTATGTTGATCTTTAAGTGATTGATCTTTAGAAGTTCTGTTTGTAGAGATTTCTACTTCTATATCTGCAGAAAATTCATTCTGCTTTGGTTTTTCAGAACCAAGCTTATCATCAAATCTGACATGAATAGATTCTATCACAATGCGTGTTTCTGTATTGTATACTCTGTATCCCTTAGAACGTTCAGAGTATCCTAACATATAACACTTTTGTGCCTTAGAATCAAATTTATTCAGAGTATCAAGGGTATTTAAGATAAAACAAATACATCCAAAAGGATGAAAATATGAAATGTTGGGCTTTCTGTTCTTCCACAATTCATAAGGAGTCTTTTCAAGAATAGGTCTTATAGAGATTCTATTCTGAATATAGCATGTTGTATTTACTGCTTCTGCCCAAAAATGTTTAGCCATATTAGTCTCATTTATCATGGTTCTGGCCATCTCTTGTAATGTTCTATTTTTACGTTCTACAACCCCATTTTGTTGTGGAGTTCTAGGACAAGAAAAATCATGAGAGATGCCATTTTCATTAAAAAATGATTCTAATTGTTTATTTTCAAATTCTCCACCATGATCACTTCTGACTTTAATGATTTTAGATTCTTTTTCATTTTGAACTTGTTTGCAGAAGTTAGAAAATACAGCAATTGACTCATCCTTGTGTCTAAGAAACTTTACACATGTCCATCTGCTGAAGTCATCTACGATCACTAATCCATACTTTTTGCCACTGACAGAAGCAGTTTTCACTGGTCCAAACAAGTCAATGTGCAGAAGTTCTAATGGTCTAGAGGAAGATACAACATATTTAGCTTTAAAACCAGTTTTTGAAAATTTGCCTTTCTAACATGCTTCACACAGAGCTTCTGAGTTGAACTTCAAATTTGGAAGTCCTCTGACTAGATTGAGTTTGTTAAGTTGAGATAATATTCTCATATTAACATGTCCCAATCTTCTGTGCCAGACCCATTGCTCAGTTTCCACAGACATTAGACATTTTACATTTTGAATTTTTAATTCTGAAAGCTTTATTTTATAAATGTTGTTCTTTATCTTTCCACTAAAGAGGATTGTTCCATCTTTCTGACTAACAGCTTTACAGAACTTTTGATTAAAGATTATGTCATAGCCATTATCACTTAATTGACTTATGGATAATAAGTTATGCATTAATCCTTCTACAAGTAGAACATTAGAGATAGAGGGAAGATTTCCATTACCAATAGTTCCAGAGCCAATTATTCTTCCTTTTTGATTGCCTCCAAAACCTACGTAGCCTCCATCTTTTAATTCAAGACTTTGGAACATATGCTTTCTTCCCGTCATGTGTCGTGAGCATCCAGAGTCCAGGTACCATGATTGGTGTTTCAGTTTTGCTGTTAAAGACATCTGCAACATACACAATTTTATCCTTGGGTACCCATATTCTTCTGGGTCCTTGTTTGTTAGTTTTTACAAACTTCTGATTCATTTTAGGTTTCAAATCAGAACTTGTAGAACAAGATGACTCACTGGTGTATATAAGATCATGATTATGACCATAGGTGAAATGAGAACTTAGAGGAGTATTTGTATTTATGACAATGTCATCAATTTTTTTAAGCTTCAGAGTTTCTTTAGTTTTCACATAGCCTATGCCTCTTCTTTCATTTCTGCTAACACCATAGATCATAGATGCAATCTTGCTTCTATCTAAGCTTTTAGTAAGAAATTGTTGAAAGCTATAGTCATATTGTTTTATGATACTATCAGAATTGATTAGATCTTCTAATTCAGATTCCTTCTAAGCTTTAAGTTTCTCAAAAGAGTTTTTACATTCAAAGAGGTTTTCTTTCAGCTCAGAGTTTTCTGTTTTTAGTTTTCTAACTTCTTCTAATTCAGATACTAGACTTTGTTTAATGTCTTTGTATTTGAGTTGAAGCTTCTGATATTTTTCAAGAATTTCTGAGAGGCTAGCTTCTAATTGAGATCTGGAAAATTTAGAAAATACCTCTTCTGAATCTGATTCTAATTCTGATTCTAATGAGTGATCATCTTCTGGTATGTTTGCCATTAATGCAATATTAGCTTGTTCATCTTCAGAATCTGACTCTGCTTCAGATGATTCAGAATCATCCCATGTTGCCATGAGACTCTTTTTCTTTTCTCTGCTGAATTTGTTTTTGGGTTTTTCTTTCTGAAGTTTTGGACATTCACTTTTATAGTGTCCTGGTTCTTTGCATTCGTAGCACACAACTTCTTTGCTTCTGGGTTTCTTATGACCAGATGTTGATTCAGAATAATTGTTTGTTCTTCTGGTATTTCTGAACTTCTTCTGACGATGCTTCCAGAGTTGTTGAACTCTTCTGGATAGGAGAGATAATTCATCTTCTTCTGATGAGCATCCAGAGCTTTCTTCTTCTTCTACCTGTAAAGCTTTAGAAACATGTTTGTTAGATTTAAGAGCTACAGACTTACCTTTCTTCTGGGGTTCATCTTCTTCTAACTCAATCTCATGACACCTCAAACTGGCAATGCCCGAAACTATGATGCCAATGCTCGTTGTAAGTATCACAAGGGCGCTCCAGGTCACACCATCGAGAATTGCCATGCCTTCAAACACATGGTTCAAGATATGATCAACTCTAAGGACCTCACTCTCACTCCGAGAAATGCAAATGTCCAGAACGATCCAATGCCGCCGCACGGTGCCAACAAGTAAAGACATTTGAAGGGGTTGTTGAAGACCAAGCTGAGTAGTCTCCAACGTTGAAGCATTCAATCAAGAGAAGTTCATCCCTCAAATCAAGGCAGTCATCGCCATTTATTATTCTGCATCCATGTTATTTTGTATTGTCTGTTTAAGTACTATTTGCTCTGAACATTGTTATTTGTACTTGGTTATGTTAATATTATGTTTATGCATGTTTTGAATCAGTTTATTCGCATTCGCTCATTATTTATCATTTATCACAAAAATCACAAAAATATTTCCTCACTTCACTTTAGCAAAT
The DNA here is from genome assembly GCA_963966055.1 of Lathyrus aphaca. Classification (NCBI taxonomy): domain Eukaryota; kingdom Viridiplantae; phylum Streptophyta; class Magnoliopsida; order Fabales; family Fabaceae; genus Lathyrus; species Lathyrus aphaca. Next base: position 275,591,124 of record OZ014520.1, on the reverse strand, counting down.
ATTTGAGGGAGGATGATGAAAACGAAATACCCATAACTGTTGCGGTATGCTTTCGGATAAAGCCTCGTCAATGATGTACATGCAATCTTTCAAATCCCCAAACACTGGAGATATAAGGAGTTAATCCCTAGTCAACCACTTCGAGCCTAGAAGTAGGAGTTTCTTTCGGATACAAACCCTTACATCTAACCCAGGGCAGGGTAGTTGTTCAGTTAACCTGACTACACCTTCAAATCGCAAGATGAGACATCCCGTCAGAGGACCATCAACAAATGACTTGGCAGTCACAAATTCAAACAAAATATAAAAAAGATAGAAATGAAAACCACTAAGTTGAGCACCCGAAGGGAGACTTAGTCGGAAAGAACAAATCAAAAGAGGATCTCAAATCCTCAGCAAAAGCAAAACAAATATCAGTGACCACCAAATCAAGAATCAAATGGTCACCAGCAAAATAAGATGACTGTCGTCTTCAAGAAAACTTTGAAGCTTCATCTTCACTCTTGCAAAGTCAAAACAAATGCATGTGTAAAAGTTAACTGGACATAGGACAGGAGAACAATACGAAAAAGGGGTGGGTACAAATCAAACTTTGAGCCTTATACCTTTGTTTCTCAAAACCTTTAACCAGACCACGTTACAACCCTACAAAGTCCTAATTGAGACATGGTTTATTCTGAAAGCATGCTACCAACAAGGTTGCGTAAATTGACTCCCATATATTTGCTAATCTTCATTCTCGTTTGCACATTATTCTTGCTGCATCTTTCACGCAATTTCTAAATCAGCACTTCGTTTGGACCAACGGTCCATTCGTCACACTTTCACAACATTCAAATAAATTGACTCTTTCAAAACTTACATGAACTTTACATTAACATTACCATTTAGGTATGAATAATTTAATTGAAAATCAGTACTTGACGTCAGTGCAATCCCAACAAGGGGCAATCAAAAGAGAAATTTGAACTTCACTGGTGCCAATGTGAATCAAGACTACTTCCGCAGCCCAATCAGGGGGAAATTATTCTCAACAGTCCAATCAGGGGCAAACTATCTTCAAACAACTCAACCAGGGGCAGACGCCTACCAAATCCAGACACTGGGGCAGATCATGTCATGGCCATTGTCAAGGCTCCCCACCGGATTTATTTTACCCTACAGGCAGGGGCAAGCAAACAAGGAGCAAATCTTCCTATCTCTTTCCCCCAGCTAAGCAAGCAGATTTTGCTGGATGTTGGCAATCATTCAAAGTAAAATCAGTCTTCATGTGTCAATTAAGTCGCTTCGCTCACCAGCAGATAACCAAACTTGGAGCTTTCAGATCCATCTTCTGATCGTGCATCGTCGAAGATCGAGTGTCGGGGAATCAATCCCTCCACCCACCCAAAGTCCAATCATTATTGGCAACTACCAAACCAAAAGTCCACCAAGCTGGCACCTTTCATTCCAATCACTCATATGCATCATTATGCATCATCAACGTCATAAGCATCGTTTACATCAATCATTTACAGCATGTGCATCATGTGCATACCTAAACAAAAACAGACCCTTTTATTTTCCCCAACATTTTTAACTTACATCTCAGTGCATAAACATTTGCATCGTATTTCCATCTTTATGGAATACCTTTTCAAAACAAACAAGCATAGTTGCACAATTCAGGATCCAGGATCAACACAAGTTTCCAGTCCTTTCCCCAGCGGAAGTCAGGATCATATCAATCGAAGATTCCAGGCATCCTCTTGGAGGATTCAATGGCCGTATTTAAATTTCATTTCGCCTTATCATTCTCTGTTGATAAGTTAATTTATTTTCAGTTATTCACCTTATCATCCTCTGTTGATAAGTGAATTTATTTTCAGTTATTCGCCTTATCATCCTCTGGTGATAAGTGATTCTTATTTTCTGTCTTTCGCCTATCATCCTCTGTTGATAGTGATATTTTATTTTCGGTCATTCTCCTTATCATCCTCTGTTGATAAGTGGGTTTATTTTCAATTATTCACCTTATCATCCTCTGGTGATAAGTGATTTTATTTTTCAGTCATTTGCCTTATCATCCTCTGTTGATAAGTGATTTTTGTTTTCAGTTATTTGCCTTATCATCCTTTGTTGATAAGTGATTTTATTTTCAGTCTGTTGCCTTATCATCCTCTGTTGATAAGTGATTTTATTTTCAGTCTGTTGCCTTATCATCCTCTATTGATAAGTGATTTTATTTTTCAGTCGTTTTCCTTATCATCCTCTGGTGATAAGTGATTTTACTTTCAGTCATTTGCCTTATTATCCTCTGGTGATAAGTGATTTTATTTTCAGTTATTTGCCTTATCATCCTCTGGTGATAAGTGATTTATTTTGTCAAATTGTTTCTTGCTGTGTCACCCATTATTTCCAATTTTAGTCATTTGCTATTTTCACAATCTCTTTCTTTGTCGGACAAATTTGGAGTCTGTTAATATCTAATTATCTTATACCTTGAAAGATTTAACGCGAGTCAATTCATCTTACTCGGTCTAAGCCAATTCGATAGGGGCATCTGTCATACCCCAAATTTGTCCTACTTGTGCCATTTTATTTTTCTGTCTAACCATATTCAAAAAAATTGTTTTAATTTGTTCAGGCAGAAGCCGATCTGTGTTCGATTAAATTTTCAAGGTCCATTTCATTATCATTTATTTTCATTTTTATTTTATTTACATCACTACTTTTTAATTATTGTGTTTACTATTATTAAATTTATTTCTATTATTTATTTGTGTTGTTATTATTACTATAAAAGAAAAAAGAGTATATTAGTTAGAAACAAAGTTCTAAGTACAACTATTTAGCTCATTCCATAAAATACAATAAAAAAAACATAAGTCCATATCACTAAAAAAGGAAGTCCAATTTTTATTTTTATCCATTGTAACTTTTATTTATTCTTGCTATCCAAATTTATTTTATTCATTTTATTTTATTTTTCATATTCTATATTTTATTCTTTTTGTTTATTATTGTAGTTTCTATCTCCTATTATTATTATCTTATTATTATTTATTATTATTTATCATTACTTATTATTATTATTATTTCACACACACACTTGTCATAAAACAAAAATTAAATATCAGTGCAATCCAATTTTGTTGCCAGCACATCCCACTGGCCCCACCATGTGCACAAACAATAACAACTTTTAATCAATACACCACTCTCCCCACTTAAAAAGTAGTACAAGACGCCCCAACAAATTTCGTGAAAACGCATTCCACTACAAAGGCATTCCACTCACCAACCATAAAACACAGCTCATATTATTCCTCTCAACCAAAAAAAAAATCCTCTTCACCCCAAAAAACATAAACACAAAACAACAATTCTTTTCTCCTACATTAAACCCACAAATCACCCTCATTCTCATCTTCAATAATAAACCATCGCTCTCACATTTCAGAACTCACCAAACCATTTCCACAAACCTCACTAAACTTATACAACAAAAATCAGAAAAATAAAAGCAGAGAGGTGAAGAACCTAGAAATCGTAAAAACTCAAAAAACCACTTCTGATGCCGAACCACCTCTTTCCAACCTCCCTCATTCACCTTCATCACCATTCCAACCGCCACCCTTTTTTTTAGTCCCTTCATCGGAAAAAACAACAGAAACAGTTTGGGAGATGAGGTTCAGAGCACAAAGCTAAATCGCAAAAAAAACTTACTCTGAAAACCGTTCACACCCACCAAATCCATAAAACGCAGAAACATCTATTGCTGCCTTACCAAACACAACCTGCAAAATCCGACCCGACCACCGCCGTTTTAAACCCAGAAACCCCAACCGCAAAATCATCACCCACTAGCCGCACAAGCCGAGCTCGCCTTAATCACCACCCTTCGCCGCCGCCGGAGAGAGAGGCTCACGAACTAGCAAGCATCGCCGTGAGTGAAACCGCGAGCAAACCGCACAGACCCACGGAGAGCCAAAGTCGTGAATCACCGAGAAGCACCGCCGCGTGAGAACCGAGAGAAGAGGAGAAGGTGATCGAAAAAAAAGAAACGCCAAACCAACGACACAACACAGAGAGCGGAGAGAGACGGATTCGAGGCTTTTCTTCGTGAGGTAGCAGCGTTTTTCCCTTTTCCTGTTTCTTCGTTTTTCTATGAACCGCCTGTGGTGGATGGAGAGGAAATTCTTTATTTTTTTTGTAAATGTTTGTTTTCTATTATTTTTCATTGTTTATATTTTTTGTCATATGCTTGGTTTCGGGTTAGACCTATAATTTCTCTGCACATACTATTTGTTTCTCATTCAAAACATTTTTAATTACTGTGTTTACTTATAGTTGGGCCCTTCAAAGCCACCGACCCACATCCAGATTTCTTTTATTATCAGCACCCCAGTGATTCCACTGTCACCTTTTTTTCTATTAAGTAATTTCAATTGTTTTTGTTTCTTGTTCTTATGTTTATATTTTAGTAACTAATTTTCAATATCTAATTTATTTTTATTGTTAATAGTATTTTAACAATTGTTCTCAACTTTATGTAGATTACTAGTTTTTTTATTTATAATTATTAGGGCCAATGACATAACAAAAGGCCGATGTTCGCCCGATTTCATTAAATCGGTGATACTCGGTCAATATGAGGCCCTCCTTTTAATTAGTTTTTTTTATTATTATTATTTTATTATTTTGACCAATAAATATTCAATTTAATTAATTTTATTCTTTATTCTCAAATATTACCAATTTATTTATTAATTTATATTTATTATTTTATTATAATTTAATTTTTGCGATTCAATTCAATCTAATTTTATTTATTTATTATCGCATTTCAAAATAAGGTTCAACTCCTCATAGAATGATTCTAACCTTGAATCGATTCTAAGGTAGTTAACGAACTAAATTTCGACGCGTCCCGAAAAAGGTCCAACGCCTTCGAACAGTTGCCTCCAAATAAAAAGGCCGAACGCCTTCGAACAGTTCAAAAAAACACTGCACACACGCTTCCTCTTGGGCAAACTACAATGATACCATTTATTTCGCGCAATCCCCTGTATTTATTTTGTATCCCTCTCCCATTACTTTGTACGCATTTTATTTTCCGTATTTCATTTAATTCTGAATCCTTGGTCCAACGCCAAGCGATCTCACTTGCACACTTGCACTTTATTTTCTAGTTATCGTTTCGTTTATTAGGATCCACCTTACCTTGCGAGCCGAGCGCTTTGTGCCTCGCTAACAAACCACAAAATAAACCTCCATTTTGCATTCACCCTTTAACCTCAAAACCCAAAATGATTCTTTTAGATCCAAACCCTTGATCCAACGTCAAACGGTCTTAGGAAATAAAACATTCTAATAATACGAGAAGAAATGTACGCCACAAGCCTTAAGCGGTAGAAAGGAGGATAACGAGCTCTCGTTACTCGCTCCGATTATTTCGACGCAAGACGCTCGTCTTGTTGGACGAGATAAACTATCCATAGTCTTTAGTGCAATTCGACTCCTAAACCCTTTCGTCGAAGAAAGGTAATAAAACGAACAACCATTACCCTTAGTAGGCCGAACTACGAGGCTCTGACTTTCCCATTGCACGCAGGAGTACGTAGGCACAAGGATCTCAATCCTTGACGAGCACCTATGATCAATCTGACTTATAATTTAACTCATTTCCCTCTAGCAAGCAACTCGTTTAAGCATAGACATCCTTTCACGCGTGATAACTTAGATGGTTCCCATCGAGTATGATGGATGTAGGGGGTGTTAATACCTTCCCCCTGCATAACCGACTCCCGAACCCAGGAAATGGTTCCTTTGACCTTTGTCCTCATCCTTTTCTTCCCGGGTTGTATCTATATCTTCCCTTTCCCTCTCCGGGAATAAATAGAATTAGGTGGCGACTCTTCAGTCTGTCCAGCGCGCGGCTCCCGTCTTTTCGGATTGCGTGAGGTCGTATTTTTCGGGGTACGACAACTTCCCGCGATGGATAGGTCTTAGTATGAGAATGTTCACAAACAAATTCAAAACACTTCTCATAAAATACAAAAAACAAATAATAAGCGACTTTCCTGCGGGAACTTCTTTTCTCACCTCATTCATTCTGAACGCGAACTTGCGACGACTTGTCTCATTTGCAAGACGGTAAATGCACTCGTACCAGACGAGCCTGCAACACCTGAGCATAGACATACGCAGTTCCAGCCATAAAAAATACAACAAATAGTTCCCGCCTTAGTTAGGCGAACTACGTCGACTCTGATCCTCATTATCCCGATGAGGTACGTAGGCAGCGGGGTAGGGCCCGTTCGAGCGCATTCCTTATTTTCCCTACATTTTCTCCATTCTTTCTTTTCATTCTCTCTTTTCCAGTTTCCTTTCTCATCCCATTCCAGTCAGCAATTTTATTCAGCAACACTTTTATTTCTCACCCTTTGAAACAAACAAACAAGCGTGGATCCCGTCGGGTACGACGGACGGTCTGGGGTGCTAATACCTTCCCAGGTCGTAACCGACTCCCGAACCCAGATCTTTGGTTCGCAGGACCTTATCTTTTCCTTCTTCCTCAGGTTTGTGCATCATTACCTTTCCCATTCTTTCGAGATAAAAATGTCTGGCTGGCGACTCTACCTTTTCTGCGCCACTTTCGCGTTTGTACTAGGATGAAAATCCCGGGAGCGACACCTTAGAACTAAATCACTTGGCCGGAGAATTATGCCTTCCACATCCAACTTCATTAGAGCTTTCTTTGGGAGCACATTCAAAGAGGAACCCGTATCCACCAGGACGTGGGACAACACATCACCTTTGCATTCCATCGTGATATGCAAAGCCTTATTGTGGTTTCTCCCCTCGGTTGTAAGATCTCTATCTGTAAACCCCAGCCCATGACTAGCATTTACAGTGGCCACCACCGCTTCCAACTGATTGACAGTGATTCCTTGAGATATGTAAGCCAACTGTAGTACCTTCATAAGAGTTTCTCTATGTGACTTTGAACACATCAGCACTGATAGGATATAAATCTTGGATGGTGTCTGATTCAACTGCTCCACCACTTTATAATCACTTCTTTATAATTCTCATGAACTATTCCACCTCCTTCTCAAACACATTCTGCTCAGTGGCTGGAGTCACAACTTCTTCAGTGGCTATTTGCTTACCTTTGACTTTGGCAGCTGCTTCATCTTCAGTATTAGTTCGGAGAGTCTGTGGAGCAAATAAGCGTCCACTATCGGTAAAACCACCCAAACCTCCAACATTAAAAACATTAGGTTTGATCATCACTGGTTTATCTTCCACCTTCTGACCTCGCACATAAACATCAGAGCTGTAATGCCAAGTGAAATTTTGTGATCAGGTATGAGATGTCCTAAGAGATGTCTCAACACTTGATAGGACACTTGACAAATTTAACCAAAACTTAAATAGCAAGAAAAGTAAACAACACAGAAGTTTGTTAACCCAGTTCAGTGTATAACCACACTTACATCTGGAGGCTACCAAGCCAGGAGGAAATCCACTATAAGTAATATTAATTCTAGACTTAAACCACCCTGTTTAATCTATCACTTAATAACTACCCAATGTAATTTCTACCTAAGACACACCTTAGATAAGAGTACCCTACTCACTCCCCCTCAATCACACAGTGATCAAGTTTACAAGTCTAATGAAATTGAAGACATTCTTCAAACAATACAGCTTGATCTTACTTCACAGTTTCAATCAAGTCACAAATGCACTTTTGCTTAAAAGCTCATAAAGTGGTACAATTAAAAACACCTGCTATTAAAAACACTAGACACCCTATTTATTCTTCTGAAATTCGTTCTCAATTCTATGAGATTCTGTTGCTTAAATAGGTATCTGTAATTTGGGCTTTCTGTAGGATGATCCAGCCCTAATGCACATGCAGCTTCCACCTTGAATTTAGGGTTTGTTACTTCCTAGATTCTAGGTGATTTAGGTCTTCTGTTTTAATCTGAATCTTCAATATAAAACTCCCTACAGATGCGCCTTTTTCTGTTTTTATCCATCATTAATTAATTCCAGATAACTCTCCTTAAATATCTCTGATTAGTTAGTCAATAATTAATTCTGGAAGCAGGTTTGAGATGTCTCAACATCTGTTGGGACATCCTGAAAAACTGAACTTAGTTATTTACACAATGTCCCAACATCTGATGAGACATCCTGAAATAAGTTCATATACTCTGTTTGATAATGTCCCAACATCTGATAGGACATTCTGAACTGAATTCAACATTTCTTGTTGGTCAAAAATTCTGCCAATTCAAGACATCTACAAACTCCCCCTTTGGCTAATTTTTGGCTAACATCTTTTCTGGTTTTCAGAGTGCAGCAGAAGTTCTTTTTATCAGAGTATAGCATTACTTTTCTGTTGATTCTTATTTGAGATTACTCCCCCTCAAATATATATGTATCCAATCTTGTTGCAACAGAAAAAAATTTATTCAGTTCAGAAGCAAACAAACAGAATTTTTTCATTCATACTTAAACAGCAATTACAATTTGTTGTTGTTGTTCTCCCCCTTGGTAGACACAAAATTTAGAGCCAAAGACACTATTCCAGAATTACATTGCTGTCATTACATTTGCCTCACATACATTGATCACTCAGATTCATCACTCTCAGTTTCTTCCTCCACTTCTGTTTCTTCATCAGCTTCACTTTCATCATCAGTGTCTGCTTTCTGATCTTTTCCACTCTCCAGCCTTTGGATGATTTCTTCAAGTTTCAGCTTCCTTGCTTCAAGTTCTTTGCATGTGCTTTTGAGCTCAGCAATTAGAGCCTTCTTGGAGATTGGAGTCTTAGCAGTTGATGGACCTGCAGATGTCCCAGAAGGTGCTTCAACATCTGCAGCATGATGACTGAGGAATAACTTGTAGTGAAAAGCCAAGGGGCTTTCTCTTTTGCAGGCTGTATCCTTGTCAATGAGAATTCCAGGGTATTGATTGAGCACAATACCACACAGCAATGATGGAAAAGCTATTGGCAGCTTTGTTGCAGAAGAGCTGGCATGCTTCAAGGTCTGATCAAAAATGAAAGCTCCATAGTCCATCTTGGTTTGAGTTCCCACAGCATATATAAACCTGGCTAGACCAGTGGAGATTGAAGAAGTGTGGTTGGTAGGCACCCAGTTAGCTGTACCAATCCTGTTCAGCATGGCATACTTCCTGGTAAGCATGCTCACTGAGAGCTTTCCCTTCACAGGCCATGCCTTGACCTGGTTTGCAGTGATCACCTTACAGACTTGATTATCTGTCTTACCTAGCTCATTTGGTCCATCTGTTTCTCTTCCTAGGTACTGATTTATGATTTGAGGAGAAAACTCTACACATTTACCTCTAACAAAAACTTTTTGAAACTCAGAGGACTTACCATTTGAAAAATCCTCCTGAAGATTCACAATGAACTCTTTGACAAGAAGTTCATAGCAGGGAGAGAGATCTGAGACTGTCTTGAATAGTCCTGCAGCAGAGATGAGGTCAATCAGTTCAGTGCACTCAAGTGCATTGCTGCTCAGTTCTCTTTCTAGGGCAACTCTTCTTTGGTACACAAACTTCCACTTGTTCACACTAGAGACATGGTGGAAAGATATGTTGTCTAAGGGAGCTTCTGGAACAGCTGTTGAAGCCCTAGATGGGGCTGGTCTCTTCTTGGGAGGAGATGTTGGGACATCTGATTCAACATCTGAGTCAGATGGGGTGACAGCTTTCCTTTTCTGAGTTTGGACTTTACTCCATTGTTTTGATGGCCCAAAAGTAGCTTTAGCTTTCCCTTTCTTTGGGGAGGCTTTCTTCTTCTCAGGAATTGCTGCTTCAACTTGCATCTTGCCTTTCCTGGACCTGAGCCTTTTGGCTATGCTAGGTTTAACAGAGGCTATGATCTCTGTATCAGAGTCCTGCTCCAGGTTGACCACTGGAGGAGATTGAGCAGTCTCCTCTTCAGCTGGTTGATCAGCAGGGATTTGATCTTCATTTGAGGCTTTAGCCTGTTCCTCAGAGACTTCTTCATCATTTTCATTTGAGGCTTTATTCTGGTCCTCAGTTTGTTTCAAATCAGCATCAGATGAGTCCTTTTTCTCATCTTCAGATGTTCCAACATCTATTGGGACATCTTGTTCTGCAGGAGTGTCCTCTGCATCTTGAGCTTGTTCTTCTTGAGGTGCAGGCATTGTGTTCAGAGGAACAGAGATCCCACTCACCACTCTCTGTTCAAAAAGGATTTGGTTGACAATCTCCTTGATGGAATCATCCACATATTTTGAGGATTTTGGGGGCATGTTAGCAGGAGAAGGAATGCCTCCTTTAGCTTTGCTGCAGACTTGATCTTTAGCTCTATTTGGAGTTCTTGGCTTTTTAGTGTGAGAAGCACTTCCTCTGAGCTCGTCCAATGGAGTTGATTTCATTGGTACCACAGAAATGGGAGTGGCATGAACTACGTCTTCTTGGTTGAGAACTTCTTCAGTTGTGTTAGGGTTTTGAGACATTGTTGAGGAAGATGGATGAAAAGCTTTAGGGTTTATGATTTCTGGAGAATAGCTAGTTAATGTGATTCGCTTGTGATAGTATGATGAGAATCTTGATAGCTGATTATAAACAGTTACTAAATAAGTAGCCGTTACAGTGCAAATGATTAGAGATGGAATTCCCAAGGATCTTGTCCAGACTGGTTTTGCCATCTGGAACTTATGCCATACAATGTCATATGACATGTTGGCACATCTCATTAACTGCTAAATATCACATAAACAGATTCCAAGTTTGCCCCTTAAGTTCTCAAATTGTGTAGCATCCAATGCTTTGGTAAAGATATCAGCTAACTGCAGATTTGTAGCTACATGTTCCAATGAAATCACTTTTTCTTCTACAAGATCTCTGATGAAATGATGTCTGATATCAATATGCTTGGTCCTGCTATGTTGGATAGGATTCTTTGATATGTTGATTGCACTTAAGTTGTCACAGTACAATGTCATGACATCCTGTGGGACATTATACTCAGTGAGCATTTGCTTCATCCAAACCAACTGAGAACAACTGCTTCCAGCTGCTATGTATTCTGCTTCAGCTGTAGATAAGGATACACAATTTTGTTTCTTACTGAACCAGGAAATCAAGTTGTTTCCTAGAAAGAAACATCCTCCTGAAGTGCTTTTTCTGTCATCTGCACTTCCAGCCCAATCAGCATCACAGAAGCCAGTGAGAATTGGTTTACATCCATGAAAATACATTATGCCATAGTCACAAGTACCATTAACATATTTAAGAATTCTCTTGACTTGATTGAGATGACTGACTTTTGGATCAGCTTGATATCTTGCACATACACCTACTGCAAATGCTATGTCAGGTCTGCTAGCAGTTAAGTATAACAAGCTTCCAATCATGCTTCTGTATAAGCTTTGATCTACACTCTCACCCTTTTCATCTTTAGTCAGCTTCAAATGTGTGGGGGCAGGAGTTCTCTTATGAGTAGCATTTTCCATTCCAAATTTCTTGACTATGTTCTTGGTATACTTGCTTTGAGAGATAAACATTGAGTCTTCCATTTGCTTTATTTGCAGACCAAGAAAGTAGGTTAACTCACCTACTAGGCTCATTTCAAATTCAGATTCCATCTGCTTGACAAAATGTTTGACCATCTTATCAGACATCCCACCAAAGACAATATCATCAACATATATTTGAGCAATTATGATATTTCCTTCTTCATCTTTAACAAACAAGGTTTTGTCAATTCCACCTTTTCTATACCCTTGCTTGATGAGAAATGTGGTCAGTCTTTCATACCATGCCCTTGGAGCTTGCTTCAAACCATAAAGTGCCTTCTTTAGTTTGTATACATGATTTGGACAGCTTGGATCAACAAATCCTTTAGGCTGTTCTACATATACTTCTTCATTAAGATAGCCATTTAAAAAGGCACTTTTCACATCCATTTGAAATAGCTTGAACTTCAAGATACAAGCAATTCCCAAAAGTAGTCTAATTGATTCAAGCCTTGCTACTGGTGCAAAGGTTTCATCAAAGTCAACTCCTTCAATTTGAGTGTATCCTTGAGCTACAAGTCTAGCTTTGTTCTTTGTAACAACTCCTTGTTCATTTGACTTGTTCTTATACACCCATTTTGTACCAATTACATTTATGTCATCAGGTCTAGGAACAAGAATCCACACTTCATTCCTTGTAAATTGACCTAATTCCTCTTGCATAGCACAAATCCAGTATTCATCAGTAAGAGCTTCCTTGATGTTTTTAGGTTCTATTTTGGAAACAAAGCAAGAACCTGAAATCACTTCTCTTGATCTAGTGCTCACACCTCTGTTGGGATCACCAATTATCAGATCTTTGGGATGATCCTTCTGTATTCTGATGGAGGGAGGTTTGCTTGATTCTTCTGTTCTTGTATCAGTTTGAGTGAAGTTATAATGATCATTCTTTTCTTTAGCTTCAATCTTGATATCAGCAGATGTTCCAACATCTTCTGGGACATCTGTAGGAGCATCATCAATTATCACATTTATGGACTCCATGATAACCTTGGTTCTAGAATTAAATACTCTATAAGCTCTGCTGTTTATGGAGTATCCAAGGAAAATCCCTTCATCACTTTTAGGATCCATTTTTCTTCTTTGCTCCCTATCTGCCAGAATATAACAGTTACTTCCAAATACATGGAAATACTTAACTGTGGGTTTTCTGCCCTTCCAGACTTCATATATTGTGGACAAAGTTCCTTTCCTTAAGGTAACTCTGTTATGAATGTAACAGGCAGTGTTCATAGCTTCAGCCCAGAAGTACAGAGGTAACTTTTTGTCATGGATCATAGCTCTTGCAGATTCTTGAATAGTTCTATTCTTCCTCTCAACAATCCCATTCTGTTGAGGAGTGATTGGTGAAGAGTATTCATGATTGATTCCTTCTGAAGAGCAGAAATCTAAGAACTTTTGATTCTCAAATTCCTTTCCATGATCACTTCTTATTCTGATTACACAGCTGGATTTTTCTCTTTGTAATCTTTGGCATAATTCTTTGAATACATCAAATACATCAGACTTTTCTTTGATGAAATTTATCCATGTATATCTTGAAAAGTCATCAACCACCACATAAGCATAGCTCTTACCACCAAGACTTTCAACCTGCATAGGTCCCATAAGATCCATATGCAAAAGTTCCAAAACTTTGGAAGTTGTCAGATGTTGGAGCTTTGGATGGGACATCTTGGTTTGCTTGCCTATTTGACATTCACCACATATTTTGCCATCATCAATCTTCAGTTTAGGAATACCTCTTACAGCATCCATGGATATTATCTTCTTTATGCCTCTGAAATGAAGATGACCTAGTCTTTGGTGCCATAGTTTCACTTCTTCTTCTTTAGCTAAAGAGCAAGTTGAAGTGAGACTGAGATTTTGGGATTCCCACATGTAACAGTTGTCTTTAGATCTGGCTCCTTTCATGACAACCTCTTGTTCTTTGTTAGTCACTATGCATTCAGATTTGGTAAAGTTTACACTGTATCCTTGATCACATAATTGACTTATGCTGATCAGGTTAGCAGTTAAACCTTTAACTAGCAGCACATCATCTAGTCTTGGAACATCTTGACAATCCAAGGTTCCAACTCCCTTGATTTCTCCTTTAGCTCCATCTCCAAAGGTCACATACCTGGATGAATGTGATTTTAAGTTTACTAGCAAATTCTTCAATCCAGTCATGTGTCTTGAACATCCACTGTCAAAGTACCAGTCTTCTTTAGCTGATACTCTCAGTGATGTATGTGCTATGTATGCAATACTTTTCTTTGACCAGGTGAGTTGAGATTTCTTTTGATGCCTCTGCCCTGTGTGTTGTTTATCAGCTGAACTCCAAGCTTGATTATTGATCTTGTTCTTGTAGCTTTGATCAGCTTCAGTGCTAGCTTTTGGTTTCCATACCTTCTTGATGTTTTCTGTCTTCTGCTTAGGAGGTTGCTGATTTCTTTGATGTTTATGCAGCACTTTCTTGGTAACTTCTATTTTCTTCTTGGAAGGTTGCTGATACATCTGATTTGGATATCCATGCAACTTATAACAATGAGGTTTGATATGTCCAAATCTTCCACAGTGATGGCATCTCCATCTTTGATACTTCTTCTTCATTTTGTTCTTTTCAGAATGTTGAGACATCTGTTGGAACATTATGTTTGACTTTGTGTTTCTTTCATGATGTTGAAGCATCTGTTGGGACATCTTGTTAGACTGTATGGATTTTGAAGCTGTTTTGCTAGAGCTAGCTTCATCTTTATTTGCTCTGTTAAATCCCAGTCCACTTTTATCCCCTGAGTGCTTATTGTTGTTGAGAATCACATCCAGTGTATTTGAGCTGCTGTTCAACATTCTAACAGATTTGGACATATGTTCCAACTTGGAGTTGAGAAGACTTACTTCACTTTTCAAGGTGTCAATGATTTCTTGATCATTTGCTTTTTCATCTTCTAATGTCTCATTCTGCTTCTTTAGCTTTATAACCTCACTGCATATTTCAGAGCTTCTTTTGTATAGATCTTTGAATGCTTGCTCAAGTTCTTCATAAGTAAGCTCTCCATCACTGGAATCACTTTCAGATTCACATAGTCCAGCTAAAGCAGTGATATGCTTAGCTGATTCTTCTTCTGAATCACCTCCTGAGTCTTCATCAGACCAGGTCACAGAGAGTCCTTTCTTTTGCCTTTTTAAGTAGGTAGGACATTCATTCCTGAAGTGTCCATATCCTTCACATCCATGGCATTTGACTTTTTCTTGACTGGTCTTTTCAGCATAATTTGACTTTTTATTAGCATCATAAGGTCTCCTGTTCTCAGAAGAGTTTGTGTATTTTCCACTAGATTTGGATTTGCCATCCATTCCTCTGAGAATCTGTTTGAATTGTCTTCCAAGCATAGCTAGGTTTTCTGATAAGCTTTTACCATTTTCTGATTCATCATCTTCTTCTTCATCAGTATTTGTCACCAAGGCTAAGCTTTTGTTCTTCTTAACATTTGTTTCATTCATTCCCATCTCAAAAGTTTAAAGAGAACCAATGAGTTCTTCAACTTTCATAGAGCAAATGTCTTGAGCTTCTTCTATTGCTGTGACTTTCATATCAAATCTTTTTGGCAAAGATCTGAGAATCTTTCTTACAAGTTTTTCATCAGTCATTTTTTCTCCCAATGCTCCAGAAGTATTGGCTATATCCAAGATATTCATGTATAATTCATGAATTGATTCATCTTCCTTCATTCTCATGTTTTCAAACTTGGTAGTGAGAAGTTGAAGCCTTGACATTTTTACCTTTGATGTTCCTTCATGAGTTGTTTTGAGAGTATCCCACACATCTTTGGCTAGCTCACAATGATGTAAAGGTCTGAAGATGTTCCTATCAATGCCATTGAATAAAGCATTTAAGGCCTTTGAGTTGCCTAGTGCTGAATCTTCTTCTTCCTTACTCCATTCTTCTTCAGGTTTCAGCACTTTTGAACCATCTTTGGTATCTTGGACAGGATAATCCCATCCAATGTTGACTGCTCTCCATGCCCTGTTGTCAAGTGATTTTAAGAATGCAATCATTCTTGGCTTCCAGTAGTCATAATTAGATCCATCCAGAATAGGTGGTCTATTTACTGACCCTATATCTCTGTCCATGTTACAGAATTTGTATTCCCTAGATCTCACCCAGTATAAACAGGCAGGGTGCCAGCTCTGATGCCAATTGAAATTCTGTGATCAGGTATGAGATGTCCTAAGAGATGTCTCAACACTTGATAGGACACTTGACAAATTTAACCAAAACTTAAATAGCAAGAAAAGTAAACAACACAGAAGTTTGTTAACCCAGTTCAGTGTATAACCACACTTACATCTGGAGGCTACCAAGCCAGGAGGAAATCCACTATAAGTAATATTAATTCTAGACTTAAACCACCCTGTTTAATCTATCACTTAATAACTACCCAATGCAATTTCTACCTAAGACACACCTTAGATAAGAGTACCCTACTCACTCCCCCTCAATCACACAGTGATCAAGTTTACAAGTTTAATGAAATTGAAGACATTCTTCAAACAATACAGCTTGATCTTACTTCACAGTTTCAATCAAGTCACAAATGCACTTTTGCTTAAAAGCTCATAAAGTGGTACAATTAAAAACACCTGCTATTAAAAACACTAGACACCCTATTTAGTATTCTGAAATTCGTTCTCAATTCTATGAGATTCTGTTGCTTAAATAGGTATCTGTAATTTGGGCTTTCTGTAGGATGATCCAGCCCTAATGCACATGCAGCTTCCACCTTGAATTTAGGGTTTGTTACTTCCTAGATTCTAGGTGATTTAGGTCTTCTGTTTTAATCTGAATCTTCAATATAAAACTCCCTACAGATGCGCCTTGTTCTGTTTTTATCCATCATTAATTAATTCCAGATAACTCTCCTTAAATATCTCTGATTAGTTAGTCAATAATTAATTCTG
Organism: Lathyrus aphaca; assembly: GCA_963966055.1. Classification (NCBI taxonomy): domain Eukaryota; kingdom Viridiplantae; phylum Streptophyta; class Magnoliopsida; order Fabales; family Fabaceae; genus Lathyrus; species Lathyrus aphaca. Next base: position 275,574,607 of record OZ014520.1, on the reverse strand, counting down.
GAAGCAGGTTTGAGATGTCTCAACATCTGTTGGGACATCCTGAAAAACTGAACTTAGTTATTTACACAATGTCCCAACATCTGATGAGACATCCTGAAATAAGTTCATATACTCTGTTTGATAATGTCCCAACATCTGATAGGACATTCTGAACTGAATTCAACATTTCTTGTTGGTCAAAAATTCTGCCAATTCAAGACATCTACACCAAGGAACGACTTTATAATCATTGTACGGTACAGGCCCAAGAAAAATAATGGTAACAGGGCTAACGTCTTGTGGAACATATATGGTGATAGGTTCCGGTCGGGGAGGCACATAAATATCGACATGGGTGCAATATATTGTCACAGTGGATACACAGTCACTTTGGTTGTTCACTTTGTCAAACTGCAGTGATCCCTCATCCAGCAAACCCTGAATCCAGCTTTCAACTTGATGCAACTATTAGGAGAAATTGTACATTCTTCACAATTAAATCTGCAGTCGGGAAACACTTGTCCTTTTAATAACCTTTCTTTTACAACTAGGAGGGGAGTCTGCACCTCCTCAACATCTGAAACTAAGTTCAACTGTTCGCCGCTCTCAACAGCATTAACCATAGCCCCACCATGATTAGGCATAGGGTTATTGGTGACATTCGGTGGTGGTGAGAAATTGATTTCCTTTGAATCAATCAGGTCTTGTACCTTCATCTGCAAGGCCCTACACTGCTCAGTAGAGTGTCCAGGAGCTCCGGAATGGAAAGCGCACCTGGCGTTAGTATCATAACCTGGAGGAGTACCCACAAGTGGAGCCAAAGTTCTCATTTGGACCATATTCAACTCTAGCAATCTCTATGACAAGCATGTGTATGTCATTGGGATGGCCTCGATAACACGATCAACATGCATGGACTGACGTTGTTGAAAAGATCTTTGCTGGTTGTGGCGTTGATGCTGCTGTTGAGGGGAAGGGTTTGAAGGTATAATGACAGCTGCCACGTAATCATATGAATTTCTACACCCACGGCCTCTTCCTCGGCCAAAAACAACATTGGTTTCGCCATCCCTCCTTCTCTGAGGACCTGCAAAAGGATTCCTTGCCCCAGACGAGCTGCTAGCACCATTATCTTGAATTTTGCCTGTTTTCAACAAGTTCTCAACTCTTCCCCTGCTATAACAATGTCATTAAACTTGGTTGCTGAACATGATGCCAAGCGTTCAATGAATACCCCTTGCAAAGTATCCATAAACATGTCATCCATCTCATTCTCCAGTAATGGGGGTTGCACATTTGCAGCCAATTGACGCCAACTTTGGGCATACTCCTTGAAGCTCTCTTTCAAATTCTGGGACATTCTCTGCAACTGGGTACAATTAGGAGCCATGTCCAGGTTGTAATGATAGTGTTTAACAAAAGCCTCAGCAAAATCCTTCATGTTTCTGATGGAACCCCTACTCAATTTCATATACCACTCATGGGAAGCCCCGAAGAGACTATCTTGAAAGTAATACGTCCACAACTTCTCATCATCGGTGTGAGCAGCGATTCTCCCGATAAAAGCTTGAAGACGAGTCTTTGGGCAGGAAGCACCATTATACTTTTCAAAAACAGGAGCCTTGAACTTATGAGGAATCCTTACTCCAGGAACCAAACCTAAGTCAGTAATGTCAAACCCCAAAGAGTTCTGGGATTGAATATAACGGATTTGCTCAGCCATTTCTTCAAAACGACGATTGACCTCCATGCCTTGACCTTCCACGTCTTCCAAGATAGTAAATTGGTCATCCTGATTATCCATCTGATGTTGAGGACCTCCTCCAGCATTGACAACCACCTCTGGTTGAGGATCACCATTATTATTGCCACGAGCTCTGGCACCATTATTAGCATTAACATCTAACCTTTCTCTCAGCCGTTCTTGATTCTGGTTCATGCCAGTCACTAACGTCAAGAATTGGTCCATTCGATTACGCAGCTCTTCCAACTCAGCCTGCATTTGATCCATGATTCTGCTCCTGTTTTCTTTTGTAGAATACCTATGCACTCTTTGTGCAACAATAGTGCTTGAAATAGAAGAGACGTTAGAGATCCGAGAACATTACCTGCAAAATGAACAAAGGGTGATATGTATGCAATGCAAAACTTTCACGTTTTCATTATCAGGATATTTTTCCCCGGTTCTGGTATCTGTTAAAGAATCCAAATGGCCTTTTGAGGAAATTATTTTGAGACTTTTCTCTTTAAAGCTTCCACACCTTTCCACAACCAGTATTAAAGCACACAAAACTCAAAGGATCAAAAATGACAAATGCATAAACATAAGGCCCTAAGGGAAAAGTAACATCCTCATAGGGTTACAGGTCTTACAAAAAGTAACAAGTGCAGAAAGATAAATAAGATTCCCACAACAAACCTGTGGGTAATCTGAAATACAAGAAAGGAAACAGACTAAAACTCTAAACTGCAGGAAGACTCTGGCCCTTCATTTGTGAAATCTAGCTCCATTCTAGCCCCCTTCACATATGCCCTCCTCCTGAGGTCTGCCATCTCTAAGAGTGCTTTGTTCAGTTGTTGAGAAGTATCTTGATGTCTCCTATAGGCACTTTCCAGTTCCTCCCTCTAAGAAGCAATCTGCAATTTGTATGCCTCTTCTTTCTTTTTGTACTCCTCTTGGTCTTGATTTCTTTGTTCTTGCATCAAGGTGATGGACTGCTTGGCCTCCCTGGGGGTCTTCTTAGCCTTTCTGAACTCTTCTTACCTTCTAATATCTATCAGTCCCCTCCTTTGAAAGTAAGCTTCTCTTTCTTCGAATTCGTTTTCATTAGCTTCCCGAGCTACCTGTACTTTATGCAACTTTTCCTCCACAACTGTCTTGGAATGAGTTGTCTGGTGATACAAGCCGATCATTTCTGCATTTTCAACTTTCAACTCCCACAACTGAATTTCTAGCTTTTGGTAGTCTTCCAAGGGAACAGGAGCCTGTATAGCAGGAACCTGAGGTGACACGTCTCGTGGATAAAGTGGAGGCTCCACTGAGAAAGGGAGGAATGTGATTCCCACACGATTCTTCAACCATGTTGCAAAGGGTTCATACATTTTAGGGTCCACTCTCCCAAATTCCTTCTTTCCTTTTTGTGCTTTCACAGACCAGGCTTGATAAACTTTAAGGACCATCTCCATGTTTCCCTCAACAGGGAGGTACAGTGACTCATCAATTTCCGCCTCAGATGGAGAATCTCTCATGGGATATCCAAGTTGCCTCCTAGCTAATATCAGATTGTAGTTGATCAATCCCTTCCTTCCTAGCAAAGGAACATTAGGAAAACCATCACATTTAACAACTATTTCCTTTCCAAGTATATATCTGTCACAACCCCAAGCTATGTCTTCTGCAATCAACCCCATTAATCTCCGGGACCACTTCGACTCGCTCTTCAATTATTTGAATGGACCTGACCTTGGTAACTGCTTTACAAACCAATCAGCAAAAAAAGGAGCACAACAGTTGACAGACCCTCCTCTTCTCTTGTTCCTGTAATGGACCCCATAATAGAAGTCACCCAGTAAGGTAGGGATAGGATTTCCTCTGAAAAAGATGGACATAGCTTCCATGCTTATAATCCCCTTGTCACTTGGAAACAAGCTAGTACCATATATCAACAAGGCCAATAACACACTGAACTTTTCCCATTGTCCTTCCTGAATGCATGTTAAAGCCTTCTGAATGAGTATGTCACAAGGTAACCCTTTTCCCTTGTTGTTGCTTAAACCATGTCTGACCCTGGCTAATGGAAGATGATACCTTATGACAATTTCTTCCTCTTTGAGAACCCTTCCTGAATCAAAATAAGGTTGCATCCCTCTGAATGGAATTTGAAGCATACTGGAGATTTCTTCTAGAGTGGGGGCCAATACATAACCAGGAAACACAAAACAACGCAATGATGCATCATAGAACTGCAGTAGTGTATAGAGGTTGTCCCTCTGATCCTCTGTAGGCCTATCCATATACCTGAGAATTTGCCCGAACATAGCCCTGAAATCACCCAAAACCTTGTCTCTGGCTATGGAAAAGTGTAGTGCGCATTATTCTTCCGGGGTACTGTAGTAATTCCTACCATCTAGATATGAGCAAAGAAGATATACCAGAACTAGGTGTGAATAGAAATGCAACTTAAGAAATGAAAACACAAAATATGTTAATGATGCTATGATATGATGCAAATGCAATGCAAAACACATATGATCAATCAATCTGAAATTGTCTGGAAACCGGATATCAGAGCCAAGTGAAAAGAAAACCCCAAATATTCTGGATAATAGCCCATAAGAACTTAGGTAGTAACAGATAAATCCGGATCAAGGACCAAATAAACCCAAGAATTCTGGGCCCAAAATAATTGTATCAGAACATAAGACTGCATTGGTAATGAGGGTATGTTGAGGTCAAAGGTTCCTGCAAACCCCTCCCAATCTCACGGGTATGCTCCGAGTAAAACATCATAGACTCTCAAAGCCAAATAGAAATAATACATTCACCATTTCCGAGAAATGGCTCATGACCAAATATGCAAATCAGTTAAGCATTATGTACTACTCATGGAGGTCTCAGCGTGAGTCTGGGAAAACAAACATCCCTTATAAGTCCTTAGCTTCAAGCACTGAAATCGAGAAACAATAATACATTCAGCCTGCAGGATACAGTACCATTGTCATACGACCAGATGCTATGACTGAGTTCCTATAAGAGAACCAGGCCATCCTATGCGAGTTCCAAGTGGGCCCTTGGGTGCGAATGGGTTTGCCACATAATGTGGTCTTATGAATGAATCTGAACTTTTAAAATTGTGAGAATATTTTGTGAGCTTCTTGCAAAACCACCTGGCTCTTGGCTTGTCTTGGAAAAATCAAATCCGCTGGATAACTAATCATATGCCCTATGCTTGTAACTATGAATGGCATGACTCATTTTTCTATGCCATATGCTAGAATATGAGAGCGACATGATATGCTATATGATATGTAATTGATGAGCTAAAGAGTGATCAAATTTTAGGGTATTACATATACTACTAAGTCTTTATTTGAACTGTTCTGATCCACTTATGAAGGGAACCAATAATTGAAAGAAGTTGAGGCAAACCTTCTTGTACAACACTATGAGTTGTTTAGGATGAGGGATGATGAAGACATTGAAACCATGTTTTATAGGTTTCAAACTCTTCTATCATAACTTTAGATCCTGAGAAAACGTTATACTACAGTTGACCATGTTAAGAAAATCTAAGAAGTTTCCTTGTTAAATACATACATAAGGTCATTACTATTCAGGAGGCTAAAGACCTAAATACGACGAGTAAGTAAAGCCTGATAAGAAATTACCAAATCCATGAAATGGAATTGAATGGAGATGAGGCGGTGATGAAATCCAAAACACCGGTGTTGAAGTTTGTGGTTGAAATATCTGGTGGTAAAGCTATAAGATTCTCCAAATCTGGAAATCAGAAGAAGATTCTAATGAAGAAGTTTCTAATGGTGACTCTAATGAGGAGGAAATGGCCTTTATCATTAGGAGGTTTCAGAAAATGGCGGGAAAAAACAAAATATTATCTGGTAAAAGCAATAGATTCAGAAGGTATAGTTCCAAATATAATGCATATGATCAGAAGAGTTGTTTCAATTATAAGAAGCCAGGTCATTTTTGGAATGACTGTCCTCATCTGTAAAAAGAAAGATCGGAGAAAGGAAGCTTTCAAAAGGAAAGTTTTAGAAATAAATTCAAGAAGATTCACATGGAAACATGTGATGAACTTGATAGTGAAGGTGATTCAGACAAAGACGATGTAAAAGCTAATCTGGCTCTAATGCCTCTCACACCCTTAGATACAAAATATGAATCAACCTCTGATTCCGATTTTGATGGAGAAGACAAGGGTATTTTCCAATCTATCTTGCTATTATTTTATCTCTTTTATTCAAGAACTCATGAGTTATTGCCAAGATAAAGAAAAAACATGAAAAATTTGAAAAAAGGAATGTGATCTTCTGAAAGAAGAACTAAATATTTCTCAAAACAAAAATTGAATCTTTGGAGAAAGATCACATTACTCAAGTAAATAAAATGAAGGATAAAACTTTGAGTGATCATGAGATAGATCTTCAAGATTTTATTATAACGGGTCTTGAGAGAACAAAACTTGCTCCCATGATATATGGAGTAAGTAAGAGCAAAGGAAAGAGTATGGGTTAGAGAAATGTGATATCTCTAATGCTTAACTCTTGAAAAACTAAGATGTCTCTTCTTCAAGAAGTGCTCAAATAGTGTTGAAAACTTATTTTGTGCCTCTGACAAAGGTAAAAATATGAACCTAAGATAATGGAATAAAAGGTTTTGAACAAATAAATACCTAAAATGTCAAAATCAGAGGTATTAAAGAAATCAGAACCTAACATTCAAACATATTTTTTGTGAAGAATCTAGAACCTTAAAATCCTAAGTCAAAGGCTCTGATGAAAGTAGAGCCTAATACCTATGGACCAAAGGTTCTTAAGGGTTCAGATGTCAAAGTGAATCTTAGACAAAACTTTTATAAGTAAAAAGTCTGGAATGAGTATAAACCCTTCTATTAGAAAATGGCTCAAAATAAAAGAAAGTTTGTTAGAACTAACAATAGAGGATCCATAAGAGTATGAGTACCTAAATCCCAATTTTTTGTTGTTGTAGATATTCCTAAAAGAAAAAATAAGGCAACAAGCATGGTACCTGGATAGTGGATGCTCACGTCATATGACGGGAGAAAAGCTTATGTTCCAAACCCTAGATTTAAAGGAGGAAAACAATGTGGGGTTTGGAGGAGGACAAAAAGGGAAGATTATAGGTACGAGCACTATTGGTAACTCTCTCATCTTTGTTAATAATGTTTGGTTAGTAATTGGACTTAAACATAACCTTCTGAGCATAAGTCAATTTTGTGACAATGGTTATGAATTTTTGTTTGATAAGAACTTGTGTTCAAGCATCAACGAGTCTAACAAATCCATTATGTTCAAAGGTAAGAGGAAGGGAAATGTTTATAAAATTAACTTTTATGAATTGACTGACCCAAAGGTTGTATGCTTTATGTTAATGAGTGATGAAAAATTGGTCTAGCACAAAAGGTTAGGTCATGCTAACTAGAGTTTGATCTCTAAAATTAAAAGGTTAAAAATTATTAAAGGGTTGCCAGATCTTGATTATCACTCATATGCTTTCTATGGAGCATGTCAAGTATGAGATATTAATAAAACTTTTTTGAAATCCAAAAATATTGTCTCAACCTCTAGACCCTTCAAATTACTTTATATTAATTAATTTGGTCATGTTGAGTCTGCTTCTATCAATTGGAAGAAGTATGGATTAGTCATGTTGATGATTACAATAGGTGGACTTGGGGTTAAATTCCCCATATCCAAAGATGAATTATATAAATTATTCAACATCTTCTACATACAGGTTTAGTCTGAAAAGGAACTAAAAATTCTAAAATTCAGAAGTGACCATGGTGGTAAGATAGAAAACTAGCCTTTTGAGAATTTTTGTGATGAACATGGAATTATATATGAGTTCTCTTCTATTATAATTCCGCCAAAAAAATGGGAGTATATAAAGAAATAACATATCATGGCAAGAAAGGGCTAGGACCATGATATATGAAAATCTTCTTCCTAAATACCCGTGGGCAGAAGCTGTTAATACTTCTTGTTAAGTTCATAATAGGATCTATATAAGACCAATTCTAAACAAAACATCATATGAGTTGTTTAAAGGAAGAAATCCAAGAATATCTTACTTTCATTAGTTTGGTTGTACTTGTTACATTTTGAACAATAAAGTATACCTAAAGAAATTTGATGCTAAGGCTCAAAAGGGTATATTTTTAGGATACTATGATCTCTCTAAATCATAGAGTGTATAACTTTAAAACCAAAATGGTGAAGAGTCTATACATGTAAAATTTGATAAAGGGTCTGACCATGATACATTGGATGGATTTTCAGAAGAACATTCAAAGGATAGATCTTCAAAAGTTAGGATCTCAGAAGTCAGAGGTTCAGAAGCTATTGAACCAGAAACTTATAATAATTCTAAAGCTTTTCCAGAAATGGAGGATTCATAAGAAGTCCAAAATGGCTCAAAAATGTATGTACAACCTAATAAGTCCTTCAAATATAAAAATTCATCTAGAAGATCTAATAATTTTAAATAAGGATGACCCCTTAAGAACTATATCAACTTTTAGATATGATAATTGCATGTAGGATTTATTTCCTTGATTAAGCCAACTTCTATGGACGAGGCTTTATTTGATGATGAATGGATTGTGGCCATGCAAGAAGAGCTAAACTAGTTCCAGAGGAATGATGTTTGTGATCTGGTTCCAAGACCAAGTAAGGGGAACATTATTGGAACAAAGTGGTTGTTCAAAACCAAACTGAACAAGCAAAGAGAAGTGGTAAGGAATAAGGCTTGAATGGTAGCTAAAGGATACAATCAGTGGGAAGGTATAGATTTCTCTTAAACCTTTGCTCATATGGAAAGGTTAGAGGCAATCTGACTTCTTCTCTCTTATATTTTTGGGAAGACACAAGAACATGTAATAAGAAGACATATTTAACCTCCTTTCTCCTCCTTTTTTTTATCTTTTTGTTGATGAAAAAAGGAGGAGAAATTCACGGGAGAATTTAAGAGGTTTAAAAGTTTTTTTTAAAATGTTATTAATTTACATGAACTCTAATTATTCAATTATTTTTTATATTGCTTTCATCCGAACATTTTTATATCAAAATAGTTTAAATTAACTTGGATAGAACTTAGGGGGAGCTTACAAAACTCAACCTTTGGACTATTAGACTCAGGGGGGCTTACAAACCTTAGAATCTGATGTTGTCAAGTTAGTTAAAACTAACCAACCATGTTGATTAAGAAGAAGTATCTTGCAAAGTTTCTTGAGCAGAAGCCTCTTTCTAGGTTCATTAAGCATTTAAGTCTCTTTCAAGTGTGCTTGAGCAAAGTGTAATCTTTTATGTATGTTGCTTGCTTTTACTTTGATTACTATAATTTTCGCAGTTGTACCTATTTATGATATCAGACTCTGAACTTGGTTTAGATTCTAAAGTTGCATTATCATAAGCAATACGATTTTTGGCACACATAATTCAAACCCCCTTATTTTGTATTTTTATCACCTTCAATTGGTATTATAGCATGGTCGGTGCTAAACACTTCACTATGGTACAACAATCGCTCCTGAGAAAAATATACTTGCCCTATCATGTCGGTTGCTTATATTTCTTTTGACTATAATACTAATGAGAAAAGTCATTACTCTGCTAAACCACCTTCATTCAGTGGTGATTTCACTTAGTTTGAATGGTGGAAAAGCAAAACGTATACTTACATCATTGGCCTAGATGATGAGTTGCGGGACATTCTTGAAGACGACATTGACATGGTTGTCGATGGTATTGGGATGGTTAAATAAAAGAAAACTCTTACTCCTTATCAAAAGAAAGTCTACATAAAACATCACATAGTAAGAGGTATTATGATCTAGTCTCTACCTCACTCAGAATACATAAAAATCATTGATAAGTCTACTGCTAAGATTATATTTTAATCATCATGTTCCACTTATGAAGGGAACCAACAAGTGAAAGAAGCTAAGACAAACCTTCTTCTACAACACTATGAGTTGTTCATAATGAAGGATGATGAAGACATTAAAACCATGTTTTTTAAGTTTCAAACTTTTGTATTAGAGTTTAAGATCCCGAGAAAAAGTTACACTACAACTGACCATGTTAAAAAAATTGAGAAGTCTCCATGCTAAATATTGACGTAAGTTGGGGGCTCATTGTACTCAAATATTTGCTTATAGTAACTAAAGGCTTAGAAGAATTACCCATCCAGGTACAACATCTTATGATGAAGGTCGATGTAATTGTCTGCAACAACAAGGTTGTTGTGTAAATTTAAAGAACGAGAGAGCATAAAATTCCCTTCAACAAACTCTTGGAGGAGAAATATCTTGTTGCGTAAGGACAGATGGAAATTCTATTAGAATTTGATTATCTTACATCAAGGGAAGGAGAGGAAGATACAAGGAGTTTTTCATGGAAATTATTGGATATCGATTTCCGATTCCAACAGATGAAACAAATATTTTATTAGGAACTTTAAATGAAACAAGAGGTGGTGAAATTGTGTCTTGCTGCAGTGGAGCAATACTTCCAATGCAATAGAGATGAGTGAGGTTGCAAGGTTAGCACTCTGACACCTAAGTCACATAGAGAAATCAGAAATAATGTGTGAGTAAGAGTGGATTTGAATACCTAAAGTGTTGTGTTGTACCCTTATATATCAAAAGCGTTAAAATCATTTGCATGCGACGTGTCGTGCAATACCAATAATCGTCTAATTGAATTAGATAATAATTAATGTGTTGAAGTACAAAATTCTCTACTTCTTGCTAAACAAATGTCTACCTATTCTATACACCTCTGAACTTTAGGTTCCCTAATATATATATATATATATATATATATATATATATATATATATATATATATATATATAAACAATTCATAATATTGGTTTTGGACCATTCAGAAGGCCCTTCATGAAAGGTACAAAAGTGGAATTAAGTAAATAAGCACATGAAATAGAAGGTCCTTCATTCGACTAAGAATAGAAAATCTTCCCTTCAGACGTATCAATCGTCTTTTGATCAGGTCCAATGACCATCCTCATAGCATGCCTTATCTTACATGAATGATTTACACCTATCAAACTATATATGGAATAAAATTTCATTTCAAATATTCAAATCCATTCTCACTCTAACTTTACTTTTTATTCTCTTACTGACTTGGACAATGGAGTGCTAACCTTGCAGGTTAGCCCTCTCCACCGCATCAGAACTTACTTCGCTGATTTAAGATCCCACTTCACTGTTTCACCAACCATTTATGGTACCCAAGAGAAATAATGGTGAAATATGTGGGAGTCAACTTTTGCTTCCTACGAATTCCATAGAAAGAAATTTTTTCTCCATCGCAGATCTGAATCTTTGACCCTTTCCTCTAAAATACCAGTCTCTTCACATACAATCTGATGTTGAACTCCCAAATCTATGGAGATTTGTAAGATAACTCAATCCTCCAAATCATCCAATATGGTTGTGAAATATATTGGAGCTCATCCTCCTCGAACGAGGATGTACAATCCAGTCTTAGTGACTTCTACCTCTGTTCCAATGTTGCAAGATCTGGGTCCTCCAAGAATCAATTTAAGTGGATTACAAGATTTTTCAACCTCTCAGACTTTGCCTTCGCTTTATCAAGGTGAACCTTTAAACTGACCTCCTTTACAACTTTTAGTACCTAGACAAGAGGTTCTTCTCAGCTTTCAACTACAACAAGAAAATCTAGGAATGTTAATATCCATGGAACTGCTGCATAGTTTGTACAACTTGGTGCTCTAGCAAAACTCCAAATTCCCATTAGATAGTATCTTGAGAATTGAAGAAAACTTAAAATATACCCCTCCAAGAGATAGTAACATACAAGGAGTGGTTTCACATGATAGTCTCATTGCAATACTAGATTCAATCTCCACAAGAGAAACTACACCACATGAAGATACTCAAGAACCCCAAAGCCATCATCATAGTAGGTGACACTAGACTCCTCCTCCCACCCCTGAGGGAAGGGGGAGCCATAATCCACCTGAAGCTCGTAGTCATAGAAGGTCATGGAAACACCATTCCAAAGAGAGAAGGATACAATGTAGATGCTCAAACGGAAGAACAAAAAAGGAACCCACTTCTTATATACATCCTTGATATAAGAATCCATATATTACTAGAGATACCTCCAAAGTTGGCCGCATATGACGGGACCAGAGATACCCCATGTCGATAACAAGTTAGACTACTACCATGCTCATGGGGCTATAAATTGTAATCTATTTATGCTAACTCTCACTAGAGATGCTATGACATGGTATAATACCCTTTTGGATTATTGAATCATGGAATGATCTTTGTGAATATTTCATTGTCCAATTTACTAACCAAAAATGGAAACCCACAACTATGACAATCCTCAATGGGATCATGTCGGGGATGAAAGAAGTCATACATGAATACATAGATCATTTTACTTAAGTGGGAGTGGAAGTAGGAGGGTTTAAGGAGATATTGTATGCTCTGGGAGAAACTAGGGTTTAAGGGAGCTTAAGGAGGGTTTAAGGAGATATTGTGTGCTCTGGGAGAAACTAGGGTTTGAGGGAGCTTGCAGTTGAAGAGACTTATTGATCTCGGAAAAACCATACATGAACCAAGAAGAGGATCTCTTGGAAGGAGAATGAGGGAAATTTCATAGTGCGGGTAACTGCGGATATCACTAGGCCAAATAAAAAGACAATAACTGTAACACAGTGGGAGAACTGACTTTCTATAAATGTTGCGGATAGCAAGATTCGCCACCGACTTTTATTTTATCCATAAGGAAGGGACATAAAATAACAGGAAAGACCATTTTAAAAGACTTGGGTTCGGGGGGTAGGTTATATAAAGGGAATATGTTAGCACCCTTTATATCCATGGTTATCCATGGGCTCTTAGTTACTTAGCTCACTTATTCGTTTGAAAAAGGAAAGTATAGTGTTTAGAAATTTGTCTAAGTACTTTGTAATGATCCTCGTATGGATGTATACAAAGCCTTGTTTTTGAAGATGTTTGAAAAGAATGAGGTGTGAAAAGTATTTTTGAAATGTGAGCAAGTAACTAAGAGGTACCTACCCTAGACTAGTCTTTCATGTTCTTTTATTTTCTTTCAAGGGTAAGACTGCCCCTACTATTAAGGAGTAGGTAATCATTACCTTGGATTTATTTTAGGGACAGGCGTAGGGTCATCGTATGGTAAATGAAGGCAACTTAAGGGGTGTCTTTAGCAATTCGTAGGGACTATCATCATATTTACCGAAGGGACTATCATCATATTTACCGAAGGGACAAGATCACTATATCGTAGGCAACCTTGTAGGGACTTGATCTTTTAATCTGAAGGAACTATGATGATTTTATTCTATAGGGACTTTGCTTTTTAAGACACCCCCATTTTCGAGGGACCTGACCATATTAAGGCAACTTTAAGAATGGTAACCCTAGGAGGTGCAGACAACGATCATAGATCGACTTACGTGTGTGAGTGATTATGTTCAAGTATTTAATCTTTTTAATTAAATTATCTAAATTCATATTAATTTCAATTTGGTTTTGCCACTCCCTATTTACTAACCATGCAATTATCAAATAAAAATAAATGGCGGAAAATTAAAGGCAAAAAAAAGAGAAATTCCTAAGCTATTACAATGCTTCGGGGCAGTTACATAATTATGAGGTGAAAAATAAAAAGATAAAAAATTTACAGATGAGAAACATTTACATAATTATAATGGCGAAGCAGAAAAATATCAGAGCAACAATAACAAGGCAGGTTATGAATAACATAAAAAAGAGGAAAAATGTTTAAGGTTTAAGGTTTGAAAAAGTTTAGGGTTACTAAGAACATAAAATATTTAGATTTATGAAATTGAGGTTTAATAAAAATAATAAAAAAAGTTAGAAATGTTTTTTTAGGGTTATCTATAACACAGAATAAATTTTAAAAGTGAATAAAAATAACTCAAACATAACTAAATTCTAAAATGGTTTATGAAAATATATATAAAAAAATTTTGTTGTTAAAAAAAACTATATTGAATTATTCATTTACAATAAAATAAATAATTAATTAATATTGTGAATGGATTATGAAGATAAGTAATTAAAAAAAGTTAAGAGTTTTTTAGAAAACAAACAAATAAAATTTATCTAAAGATTTAAGATTAGTTAATTTAAGAAATTAGAGAATTAAATTTAAAAAAAAAATAGAGGAAATTAGGAGAAATTAGGAAAAAGAAGATAAAACTCATGTTTCTTTGTCAAAATGCCCTCAAGATTACCAGCATTTCCTTCTTGACACTAAGACACGCGCGCACATGTGAATGTACCAAAAATGTTTATGTATCCCAATATCAGATCAGTCGCTCCGCTACAAAATATTTTTCTTTCTGATATCTTTTTTCGTCTTCCACTAGTTAGTATATATAAAGACCAATTAGGGTTAATTATAATGGACTTTAATGTTTATTTTGGAACCCAATAAAATATTAATTTAAAACTAAATAAAGTTTAATAATAAAAATAGTTAAAATTAAAATAAAAACTAACAATTCTATTTATTTATTCTAGACCCAATATAAAAATAAACAGACTCAAAAAATAAAAATCGGGCGCCAAAGTGCTCGAAAAAATAAAATGAACACATCAAAATAATCAGCACGAAATAAATGACTCGTAAAAATACAGTGTTTCGTCGTATTTTGAAATAAAAATTATGACTGTTTATGCTGCTCAAACTGATCAACTTATGATAAAAAATAGTCGTAAAAATATTTTTAGCATGTCAAATTAAACCACATGAACCGCAGATTAATGTTACCGACTTTTGCAAACTTAAACTTGACATTTTTTCGTTCACTGATTTTAGGCACAATTGAAAATTAATTTGACCAGTCTGTCTGTAAATTCCGAGAAATTATTCCGGCTAATATTAAGACGAAATACATGCGATGCTATGAAGATGATGCAAATGAATGTGAAACAATAAGTCGGTTAGAGTTAAAAATCAGAGGGTAAATTTTGGGGTACAACAGCTACCCATGTTCAATTTTCTGAAACCTGAGGATTGAGATTGGCATGCACGTCATTCGTGACTTGAAGGTTGAAGGGGATTGAACCCAAAAACCCAAAAATTTGCACTCGCCTGTGCGTAGAGTAACACTGTTTGTTGGTTGTATTGCTTGAATGGGCTTAAAGATATCATTCGGAGAAAAAGTTTTTCAGATATACTTCTTGGAGGATAAAGTTGTCCAAAGAGTAGATTGATGCAATCTTGGGGAGATGTAGCAGTCCAAGAGATTGTTTGATGTGGTAGAGCAGTCCAAGATTATCCTGGGGGTTTAACAGTCCAAGATATTGTGATATAGCTTTTGGGAAGATAAAACAGCACAAGGTATTGTGATATAGCTTTTGGGAAGATAAAACAGCCCAAGGTATTGTGATATAGCTTTTGGGAAGATAAACAACGACCCAAGGTAATGATATAGCTTTTGAGAAGATAAAAAACGACCCAAGGTAATGATATAGCTTTTGGGAAGATAAACAATGGCCCAAGATAATGATATGTCTTTTAGGAAGATAAACAACGGCCCAAGGTAATGATATAGATTTTGGGAAGATAAACAACGACCCAAGGTAATGATATAGCTTTTGGGAAGATAAACAACGGCCCAAGGTAATGATATAGCTTTTGAGAAGATAAACAACAGGCCAAGGTAATGATATAGGTTTTGGGAAGATAAACAACGGCCTAAGGTAATGATATAGTTTTTGGGAAGATAAACAACGGCCCAAGGTAATGATATAGCTTTGGGGAAGATAAACAACGGCCCAAGGTAATGATATAGCTTTTAGGAAGATAAACAATGGCCCAAGCTAATGATATAGCTTTTGGGAAGATAAACAACGGCCTAAGGTATAAGTTGTTGATGAAGTTTGTCTGCTGGAGAATTAACCTGAAAAACAAGGTTAGTTCTATGCAAATATCATGATGTATATAACAATTTGCAAAATAATATGTCATGATAATGTTGTATGCATATGATATGATATGATTTATGTATGTGTTATGTAGTTTGAAGCGTATAAGTAGCTTCGTAGAACAACTGCTGGCTGGGGAAAATAAATCCCGATTTGCTATGGAGGAATATGAAGACTTCGTTCCCGTCTTGTTTAAGAATATCGTACTTAGAACCTCCCGTTTTCGTTTTGTCGTACTTCTTATTGAAGGATTAAGTTCCTAAATATCCTAATCGAGGATAAAAGAGATGGACATAGATCCGGGAGACCTATTCGGTTTAAGTATCAATTCCTCGGAGGATATGAAACTGCTTGAAGACTTCGTAGTGTTGGATGTACAAGATACTACTTGAAGTATTCTGTAAGAATATCCGTAAAGATTACTCTGTGGGGATGAACCGGCGAAAATTCGTTGAATTCCTACCTCCGTTTGTTCTTAGTAAATGTTATTATTGTATTTTATGCATTTCTGGTAAACATCAATCATATTCAAAAGCATATACACATTCAAATATAATCAACAGACGTTTTTCGCTTTAGTAAAAGGGGAAAAGTAAACCTGAATACGAAAAACATTTCTTACTTGAATAAAGAGGGTAAAGTAAACCTGAATTCGGAAGGCATTATATCAATGTTGGAGGAGTATACTCATTCAATAGTGACCAATGGATTTAGATCTTCTGAGATTCTCGACTTCCCCGAGTAATTCTCTAAGAATTGTCATGATTGAATCCGAAGATATGGCACTGACACCATCTGATACTACTGGCGCAGACAATTAATTTCCACAATGGATTCTACTGAGAATCAAATATCAAAACAATATAATGAGAGGAACGTGCTTTCAGACTGTGGTGGACCATATGCGTTCTGGGTATTAGATTTGAAAAGAGAGCGTTGCCCCTTTAGTTGAGGATGATTTGTCCCATAAAGGAAGTATTTGAAAGGAGCTACTTAAGAGAAATAAGCAAAATGCCCCATAATAATATGCCCCTGGCATCATGAACTCTGTAATGTTACCTTTGGTAATTCAGATAGATGAGGAGACCTTCCCCTGGCTACTTAAGCATAGATGAATCTTGACCTGATTTCCCCAAATGAATTGGACAATAACTTGGTATGCCCCATGGATTGGGAGATAATGACTATGCCCCCTGTATACATTAGCTTTGATCTAAGAAGCATCTTTGTCCATCATGAGGACTTTGGTTTATTGAATATTCATCATGTAAGCTTCTCAGTTGTCAAACACTTAGTTATATACAAACAATGATATTCAAAATGCAATGCTTATGTCTGTCTTGAAGTTTTGGAAAATAATTATTTTAGTAAAACATTGTTTGTAAAAACTGTGATATTAACTCAAGATTTATAATAAGCCCTAAAGGAGTCAGGATACCTCTTTGTATCAGTATGCTTTCGAACTAACCATGCTTCAGTTAGGACTTTTAAAGGTTGTAACGTGGTCTGGTTCACGGTTTTAAGAAACAAGGGATAAAAGCCTCAAATTTTATTTGTAACCAACCCATTCTTCGTGATGTTCTTCAGTCCTATGTTTGGTTAACTCATGCATTGAGGCTCCAAAAGAGTTTGGAATTGTAACACTGACAGAAGTTTATTTGAAAAGCCAGTCATCTTTTTTTTTGTTGAGGACTTGTAGTGACCTCTTTTTTCTTTTGAATTTGTTATTCCTTCCTTTTTCCTGAACTGTTTATTTCAAGATTACAGTCAGCGGGATGTCAATTTTTTTTATTAAGTCTCCTTCATAGGTTTTGACTTAGCGAGCTTTTCTTTTTTCTAGATGTTGACTGTCAGGTTTAATGATTACAGGGAACCATCATTAGTTGTGTACAATACAGACAATTGACATAATTGAGTTAACCGAGTAACTACCCTGCCCCAGGTTATGATTAAGGGTTTTAGTTTTCTTGAGAATGAAAACTCATACTTCATAGGCTCAAAAGGGTTAACTAGGGATTAACTTCCTTATATCTTCACTGTTTAGGAATTGAAACAATGCCTGTACATCGTCAACATAGTCTGTTCAAAATCATACTGCCTAAGATTATGGTATTGTTTTCGTCATCCTCCCTCTAAAGGCTTACAGCTTTATCAAGAGTTGAATATCACAAAAGAGAAGTAAGAAGCATATTTTAAATTTAGTGAAACGAATGGATTAATTCAAGACAAACATACGCAATGCATTAATGTGAAAGCAAAGTTTAACATAATAGTAAATGCTTGGACAAACATAAGAAATTACAATTGAATAAATCAAATGATGTCCCATCCAGTTGGTTGAATATCTTCAATTGCAATCTGTGAACTTTCAGGAGCAGTATATTTCACCATGAAATCAAATTTGCCACTGGGTTGTCCCAAGGTGTCCCAAACTTCAGCAGGGGTTGGTGAGCATTCTTTCTTGCTCCCTCAGGTGATTTGTCTGGTAGCTTCAATATTTGACGGATGATAGGAGAATTCAATCTGATCTTCTAGCATAACCTCAAGGATTCCTTCGTCAATCAGGTCTTGAATTTTATTCCTCAATGCCCAACAATCATCAGTGTCATGTCCAGGACAATGGGAGTGATACTCATACCTTGCATTGGGATTATAGCGAGGGGAGGAATTATTGGGCTTTCGAGGAGAATCTTCCAAGGAATTTAACTCCATTTCCAACAAGCATTGCAAAATTTGTGACATTGGCATGCTGAATTGGATGAATTGTCTTCTACATTCTTTGTGTCGAGGTGGATTAACCTTACAAGACCTTCTTTCTTCAATTGAAGAACTATCAGTAGTAACATGTCTTTTTCCTTCTCTTATCCTTATCTTCCTTTCAACAAAGTCAGCTTGTTTCATCGGAGGTTGACTGATGATTTGATTCCCGACTCTGTTGTCTTGAAGTTCATTGACAACGATTCTCAACTCTTCTTGACCCTGAGCTAAGCTCTGGATAAAAGCCACCTAGCCATTCATCTGGATTCACATTTCTGCCATTTCAACTTGCAGTTGTTCCAACTGATCACCCTTATTGTCTTCATGATTCTTCTTTTTCATGTCCTTAGTGAGGAGGGTTTTCAACTCTTCTTGCCCATTAGACAAATTTAGGACCACCCTTTGAAATTGAGCAATCTGGGCTTGGAGATCTTTGACAGATTGTTCGAGAGCCATTTTTGCTGAAATAAACAGCGAGACAATGAGAAACCGATAGTGGCAACCTGTTATGCAATGATATGGTATGTAGATGCATATGCAATGTTTTCAAGGACCAAATAGGATTTAAATTTGTTTAAAATATAAAACAAAACTTTTATTAGTAAGTGTTAATATAAATTGCCCATTGGGCTTACAATGAAAGGAAATAAGAATAAAATACAAAAATAAATATATGCGGTTTTAAGTCTCCCATGGACGCTTCCTCTTTGTGTGGAGGTATGTGTTGAGGTTCCACTCCTCGTGAAGTCGCTTTGTCAGCTCTAGCACTTTTTCTTGGCTAATCCTAAATTGAGCTTCAAAGTTATCTCTTTGCTCTTTCAGTTGGACCCAGGACTTCTGCAGCTCTTCGAAATCAGTGGGCATATATGGATGAAGGATGGTATAAGGATCATCTCCTTTAGCAATAGGTTCCATAGTAACTGGTAGGACAACATGATATGGCCTCATAAGAGTCTGAGCACGAGATCGCACCCATCTGAGGTAAGGTTCCATAGGAATGGAGTACTTTGGTTCAAAAGTCTTGCTATCAACCTTATTCATTTTACTCCAAGCTCGTATAAATCTTTGACGGTTGTAAACACCCCAAATTTGCCCTCACCCATTCACACCATGACTTGTGATCATTTCATATGCATAAACTCAATCATAGCATCTCATATCACATTTTTGATTCATTGCATTGGTTCAAAGTCATCTGCATCTAGGGTTTGTGATCTGAGCAATCCAAGAGCTTCTTGAGCCACTCCAAAGGTCATCAATCACTTCAAAGGGGTCCATGCATGTTCAAACATCATGTTATATCCTCTCAAAAGTCAAGAATGTCAAGAATCACAAGAACTGGAAATGGTGTGAAGGCAGAGCCGGGTTTAACTGCCCAGATGACCTAAAATTAGGGTTTTGGTTTCAGAGGCCATAACTCCAAATTTTTTGGTCATTCTTGTTTCTATTGGTCTCTATATGGTATAGGGAGTATGCATATCAATTTTCAAGAAGAAATTCCATGGGGAAGTCATCTGATCAAGAGTTGACTTTTCAAGCAAGTCAGTGCAAAATCAGGGCATCTGAGGCCCCCAATGACCCAACCAAGGGTTGTTCTTCATCATTTTGATTGTATATGATCTTTATTAGATCATGGAAGATGTTGGAAGTTCACAAAATTGAAGAATTTCAAGTCTTTTGCAAAGTTGACTTTTTGGGCAAGTTTGACTTTTAATGAAATTGCCATTTTAGGCAACTTTTTCAACCTTTACTTTTTGATTCAAAAAAGCTTCAAATGGAAAAACTTTGGTCATGAAAGTTGTAGAATGGATCATTACCTTTCCAAAAAGTACAAGGACATGACCTAATTCATTTTGGATCAAAAGTTATGGCTTGTCAAAGTTGGCAAAAATCACAAAATTTCAAAGTTTCCACCAAAGAGGCAAAGTTGCAAATTCACTTCTCAAGGCAAATTAAGTCATCAAATGGACTTCTAAACTTCACCACATGATCATACAAGTCCTAAAAGTCAGATTGCACACAAAGAATCACATGTTTTATGGCCTATGGATCAAGATTTTTTCATAAAAATCAAAGGCAAGGCAAGTTGCAAAACTCATCATAAGACATAACCCACTTGCTTGCTAGCTTGCTGAAACATCCTAGGCCTTTCCCCACATCATGCTGCGCAGAACATACTTTTGTACTTGGCTAGAAAGTAGCCCATACTTCTCTTACACCAACTTTGACATTTTGGCAAAAGGACCCATACCTATCACAAAAGCACACATCACATCTTCTGACCAATCCCAATTGTTTATACTAATCAAATGCAAGCCAAACATAACAAGAAGCAAGCCTGAAACACTCCATAATTCAGCATTCTCATTTTCACCTTCATTTGCAAGAGCCTTCGAAACAGCCAGCACAGGCCACAAACACACAAACAAACTTCACCAATCAACTCAACACACCTTCATGATCACAAAACACCCTTCACCATAACCTAAAACTCAGAGAATCAAAAACACGATCCCCACCTGCCATTGAACAGAACTCTTGCCATCTCTCAAACCAGCCATTGCAAACTTCAAACAAACATTATAAGCTTCTTGGGAGGATCATTGGAGTGGATTTGAGCCAAAGAAACAGCCAGAAAGCTCCAGAATCGAAAGCTTCAGTTCAGGTAGTCAACTCAAAACTTTTTTCCAGAAACATGTTTTTAAGTTCTTAATAGCTTCTATGCATTCCCCTGATCATGAATATGTGCTTACTTTAGAAAATAGTTGAGAAACCAGGATGTATGCACTGTCTGAAACTTTTGCCCTAAAAAATGTTTTGATTCGATTTGGTTGATTAATGAATGAAAAATGATGTTTGATTGAGGGGTTTGATTCGTTTTTGAATGGGGAAGAGTTCTGGGCAGTTATATTTCATTTTCATTGCGTGTAGAGTGAGTTAGTGTTTTGGGCTTGCCGGAGAAGATGACCCGAACCACTGTTCCGGTCATCTGAAAGTAATTAGGATTGGATTAGGGCTTAATCATTAATTAGCGAATTTTGAATATAGGCCGTCCAGATGCGCGCCAGGTCCACTCCCGCGCGTGTGAATTTGAATCTGGGCCCTTAGATGCGCATACTTTTCCATTTTCAGTTTAATTCATTTTATTTTTCATTTAATTGCATTTCTTTTCTCCATTTAATTTAAAATAGTAAAACAATTTTAAAAATTCTGAAAATTTTTGTATAAACTTTTATTAATTTTCAGAAACCAAAAACATTTTTATTTTTATTTTTTGCATTAAAAAATATTTTTAAATCATTTAAAAGTTTATTTTTAATTAATTAATGAGGATTAATTAATTAAAAATACTTTTAAGTATTTAAAAATCACCAAAAAATTCATGAAACCTTCATAATCATTTAGAAACATTGTCCAACCCTCAAACCAAATTTCTTTTTTGATCTTGATGTCTTTTGAGAATTTTTCATGGAATTAAAATCATTTCAAGGCATTATTTTGATCCAAACATCAAAAAATCATTTCTGCCTAACCATTGAGAGTTGGACTTTGATTCTTTTTGCATTTGCATTTTGTTTAGCATGTAGTTTGTGAGATTAAATTGGCATGATTTGATCTTTCATTTTCATTTTGTTTGGCATTTTTCTTGTTAAGGTACCCTAAAACCCTAGAAAACTTAAGAAATTCATAACCCTAATTAGGTTAAGAGTTAGAACCCCTCCTTTCGGCAGTGAGTTTGTATAGGATTAGGGTTACTTTGAGAGCATTTTCAATTTTTTTATATTGATGATTGCTTCTGATTTTGGTTTTTGTTTGATGCATTAATCATAAACCCTAATTTGGGCTTCCTTTTGCATTCATCTTGTATCTGCATTCATACCTTGACTTGCCATAGCATTTTGTGCATCCATTTGATTCATTAGACATCTTAAGACATATTGAAAGCATGTTTGATCATTGCATCATGTATTTGCCATGTTGTATGTCATTTGCATCTCATGACTTTTCATGTATGTTCATGGTTCTACACTTGCTCCATTTGCATCCATTGGTCCATATGATCATCTTCATGCCTTGATTCATATTTGCATCATCTCATAGCATCATTATCATCTCATATATGCTTCTGGTTTTGATTTGGATCATGCCATTTCATTCCATTTTGCATTGCATTGCATCTTTCTCACTAACTTTTCAGGTGGTAAGCAACTTTGAGAAGTGGATTTGCCTTCACTTCTCACATTTTCTTTTCATCTCTTTTATGCATCCTTGCTGCATTTTGTTATGTGTTTGAGATTGAGCTTGCTCTTTCTTTCTCTTCTCACTTTCTTTCCTCAAGTGACTTGTCTTCTTAATTGAAGCAAGTTACTTTGCTTCTCCTGATCCTTTCATCTGCATCCTGGTGGTTCCATTGAAGATTTCTCCTGTAAACCTCACAAACCTTAGGAACAACCAAGCATGACAATGATTAGGGTTTTGATTAGTCTCCCCACTTAGCTTTTACCTTTGTGTCTCTTTGAGTCTTCTCTTCTCATCTCATAATCAGGGACTAAACCCTGAAGGCTTTAAGGCTTTGTGATTAAGCTTATGCCTGCATCCTTCTATTAGGATGGAGTGTATAACTTTAATCCTAAGTGTTAAACCCTTAATGTGTTTAAATACTTTAATCAATTCACCTAATAATCACTAAGACATCAAGCTTGTAACTTGGGCCTTGCATTAGGGTTCTAATTCTTCCTTAATTTGTTAAGAAGGACTAACACTAGTGTTAATGGACAAGTCCCCCTCAAGTTGTCTTACAAACCCTAAAAATCACTTCTTCATCATATCATTAACTAAAATCCATCTAATAAAGGCTTTGTTTTGTCATGAGGTTAATCCCTAATCATGGATTAAGTTGAGGAGCTTTCCTCAGCTTAAACACTCTCATATATTATCCTTCTATTAGGATGGTGTAATGAGTCTGTTTAATCCTTGATTATGGCTTAACCTCATTACTCAACACTAAACAAAAACACAAAAACATCTAAATAATCACAAGTAGGTTAATGATCTTAATCCTACATCAAAGGTGATTAAGTGTGAGAAACTGACTTCACACTTAAGGTATTCTCATTACCCCTAATCAGAGGGATGATGTGATGAGTTTACTAAATCCATTGGTTTAGGCTTAAGCTCATTAACTTATGACAAACTCTCAAAAGCAATAAAAGACTGAAAACTCAAAAACAAACAATAAATCGTCTCCTTCAGGATTCTTTTCTCATCATCTTCACTCACAAACGAGAACTTGTTTCTTCCGTCTAATGCAAGACAGTTTGCACCTGAGCCAGACAGGTCATACACTTGAGCATTGACAAGTAGGCAGTTCACAAGTCAATTCACCTTTTAGTCTCTTTGGGTCGAACTACGGTGTTCTGACTTCCTCATTGCACGAGAGGATACATAGGCATAACTTAACAGTTATCGAACAAAAGTCTCTGTATATTCCCCCTCTTTCCAGCTTCATTCTTTTAGCCTCATATTCTTGAGCATTTCATTTTTGTTCCTACACTGACACATCATTCACACACTTCACTTCTCTTACACTGACACCTGTACATCTTTTTCCAGCTCCTTTATATACAGATTGCACTGGCACTACCCCTTTAAAGCACAAATCTTTTAAGCGTGGATCCCGTCGAGTACGACGGACAATCTGGGTGCTAATACCTTCCCAGGTTGTAACCAACCCCCTTTCTCAGTCTCTCTGGTTCGCAACCGTCTTATCCATATCTTTCTAGGTCTATGCAGCATTGCCTTTCCCCCGGGATAAAAATGCCTAGCTGGCGACTCTTTTCATTCCATGTGAGTTCACTCCCGCGTGTACTCACATCCTCCTCTCGCCGACCGTTCGCGTCCGTACCATATTTGAGCCAGTCTCATCTTTTGGGAGCGACAGCTTGGCGACTCTGCTGGGGACCCTTATACTGCAACCAGGGCTTCTGGTTCTTTTTGTGGGTTCCTCCTAGCGCTTGATTGATTTGTGTTTACTGGGGTGTTATGTGCTATATGTGTTTGTATATTTGTTCTATTTTTTTTGCTTTATGTACAGTTGTTTTACTTCTTTCTTTATAGCTTTGCATATATCATATTGTCATACTGTTCTGGCTGGATCTGTTTTGTTGCTTTGGTGGGTGGGTGTTCTACTGAGAGTTAAGGTCCTATACCTGGGACCTGAGTGACACCTAGGCTAGAGTGGTTCATGTTCTTTCCCATTCCATTTCGGTCTGGTGCGGGAATATGAAACACGGTTCAGATATGGGTTTCTTCTTGAGAACTCTGTGCTGCAGATTTCCTGTAGTGCTAGGGCTATCTGGGAAGCCTGCTAATTCTGAATGACCTTTAGTATTGACCTTCAGAAACTGAGGAGAATTAGAGGAGGATCTTTTATGGTTATTGTAAACACTGTACCTCCGGGTTAGAAGTGTTTACACTTCTCATAACTGATCCAAGCCTGAGGATCCTTGTTTTAGAACATCACCTGTGAGGGGGTTGGGCTGTTTACAGGTTTGCAGGTACACTTGACCTCAGCATACCCTGTTACTTTGTTTTGATTAAGAGTACTCCATGTTGGAACAGTTCTTGTGATTTTTAAACCCTGGACATGTGACTCTTTATTTGAGTCCCCCACCTTGGTTACTGGACTTATGAACCTCCATCTGGATTTCTTGAACATACTTGGACTTATATCAGAGCACTTGATCAGATCCAGCTCAGTCACAAACCCTTGCATATCATTTGCATACATCATCATTGCATCATTTTAACATTTGCTTATTTGTTTTTCAGGGTATCCATACTTTATTTTTGGCTTGGTTTTGACCCCATCATCAGCATAGACCTATCTACTTCAGCTATCAGCTACCTGCTTCAGTCACCAGTCTCAGCCTATCAGTGGCCCATCTTCAGTGTTATTCTCCATCATCAGCATCTGTCTCAGCTTTTCTTCAGCAACATGGCACCTAAGAAGAGTAATATCTCCTATCATTTCTTTCAGCCTGAGCTAGCTGACATCAGGAAGATCCAGACCCTGATTACTCCAGACCATATACCACTATTCAGAGAACACTATGGAGGCATACTTGATGTGGTTATGGATTTGGACCCTTCACAGAGGAGCCTGATTCATACTTGCATGCAGTTCTATGATCCCCCTCTGAGGTGTTTCACTTTTCAGGATTTTCAGTTGGGACCTTTATTAGAGGAGTATTCATCATTGGTTGGTGTACCTATCAGGGATGGAGTCCCCTTCAACCCTGAGATGGCTTTTCCAAGTAATGAAGAAGTGGCAAAGGCATTGTATCTGGAACCTTGTCTGATTGGGCAAAATATGACTACCAAGGCTGGAATCTCTGGTCTACATTTGGATTTCTTGATTTCTCAGGCTATTCTGAAGGCCTCCTTGGGGGAGTGGAAGGCAGTCTGTGCATTATTAGCCCTTAGCATATATGGGGTTATTTTATTTGCAGATGAGCCTAAGTTTGTTAGCAAGAATGCAATCCATCTTTTCATCCTGAGGAACCCAGTGCCCACCTTACTGGGAGATTTCTATTACTCTGTTCACCAAAGGAATGAAAAGCAGAGAGGAAGATTGGTGAGGTGTTGTGCTCCCCTTTTCCATACCTGGTTGCTCAAGCACTTGCCCAAGACTGATGCATTCTTGAATCCTCACCAGCCAAAGAATTGGGCTAGAAGACTCACTGCTTTGACTTCAGCTGATATCAGATGGTGCACTCAAAGCACAAAGGGCAGGGACATCATCACCAGTTGTGGGCAGTTTCCCAATGTACCTCTGATAGGAGTAAAGGGTTGCATCAACTACAACCCTCTGCTATTCAAAAGACAACTGGGCTATGCATTGGTCCACCCTCCTAAAGCACAAGACTTGGTTGAGACTCTTTACTGTGAGATTAAGCCTAATCTGGCTATTGTTAGGCAAGCATCCTGGGCTTGGGACAATGTCCAGACTAAAGGTGTAACCATTCTGGGAAGATGTAACAATGTGGCCTCAGCACAGTACTATGAGTGGTCCCATGCCAGGGCTCAATTTTCTGGGATGCCCTTCACCATGGAAGATATACCTGGACCATCCTCAGCACCACCTCTTGTCACTGTCAGTTTAGAGGAGTTTGAGAAACTAAAAGAGAGAAATGAGAAGCTGACTCAGGCTCTACAGAAGACCCTCTGGGAGAGGAGTGATGGGAGCTTGGACATTGAAAGGTTAGAAAAGCTAAAGGTGGAGCATCTGGCCAGAATTGAGAAGTCAGAGGATTACATTAAGAAGTCTAGGGCTGGAGAGCAGATCTTGAAGAATGCCTGCAAGGAGGCTCAGTTCCAGAAGGCCAGGACTGATTTGTATCTGAAAGAGAGTCAAGCTAGGTGGGTCAGGATCACCGAAGCTCGTACTCTGGAAGATAAGAGGACTCAGGACAAGATTGAGCAGTTGGAGGCTAGTGCAAAGGAGCAACAGGAAGCCCTACTAGCAGCCCAGAGAGAGATCTCAGAGTTGAAGATTAAAGCTGGTGTGAAGAGGTCAAAAGACCAGAGTCAACACAAGAAGCTAATTGCAGCTGTTACTACCAGGAATCTCCTTATCAGGAATCTCACAGAGCGTCCAGCTGATCCTGTGACTGAAGCACTTCTCAAGGAAGTTCAGGAGGATGAGTTTGGTCTTGGTGTCTTACTTTTGCTTGTTGTTGCTTTCATTTCATGTACTTTTATTTTTTTATGTTGTATTTTTGACCCCTCAGAGGGCATGCTTTGTAAAAAACTATGTATCATTTACTTTTTGTAATATATGTATCAGTTTATTCGATCTGAGTTTCTCTCAAGCAACATCACAAGCATCTCCCTCAGGGGTCTGGAAAGGTCAAAACCAAGTGCCAAGCCGGATACCTTGGAAACAAATAAGCATACTGCATTGCATGCTAACCTTTGTTTGTTTTGTAGGTTTGTTTTGTTTTTGTTACTAACTCTGTTGTGATCTCAGGAGCTATTGCTCGACGTCGGGTGTTCCCACTCAACCGTCCACACAGATATCCAACCCGCAACAACCTTCCGGGTATACAGATGGACCAGGTACAACAGGACCTTACAGAGGTCAGGAACCAAATGGCCAATGAGAGATTGGAAATGAGGAATCAGATGACACAATTTATGGAGGTGATGAATGGCTTAGCTCAGAGCCAGGAGAGATTAAGAGCCTTAGTAGAGAGGCAGACTCAGGAAGATCCCCATCTAGGGACTGGTGGGACAAGCAACAATGAGAGGGTTCAGCCTCAAATCAACCCACTTGTATTTGGACCCCACCTTCACCCAGAAATCAACATCCCTGCTAATGTTCAAGGGAATGCTACCACAGGCAGAGTGCTGCAGGAAGACCCCCAGGAAGATCAGTTCACAGTGATGGGAGCTGGGGATGAGGCCTATGACAGAAGGCTGGATGAAATTGCTGAAAAATTAAGGTCCTTAGTGTCTCAAAACTCTTTGGGTTTTGATGTAATGGACATGGGCTTAGTGGACGGGGTCAGGATTCCCCATAAATTTAAACCACCGTGCTTCGAAAAGAACAACGGGACTTCCTGCCCACGGACCCACTTGCAATCCTTTCTGGGGAGGCTGAAGGCATATACCATGGACGAAAAGCTATGGATGTTTTATTTCGAGGATAGCTTGACAGGAGCTTCAAGGGAATGGTACTCTCATCTGACCAGAGCAACCATCAGATGTTGGAAAGACTTGGCGGAAGCCTTTATTAGACAATACCAGTATAATTTGGATATGGCACCCAACAGGACCCTCCTGATGGGAATGTCACAGTCATCCAGAGAAAGCTTCCGGGAGTACGCCCAGAGGTGGAGACAGCTTGCTGCTGCTGTCCAGCCACCCATGTCAGAGAGGGAGATGGATGACATGTTTATGAACACCCTCCAAGGGACATACATTTATAGGCTAGCTGCCTTTTCTTCTACCAGCTTTGCAGATGTCGTTATAGCTGGAGAAAGAATTGAGAGCCAATTGAAGATGGGCAAAATTTTTGACAACGGTGCCAGCTCATCCAGCAACACAAGGAAGCCTTTTGTGGGTCCAAGAAGAACTGGTGAGACCAATGCTATCCATACCAACAGGGGCAGACCCCAATATGTTCATAGGTCTGTGGCAGCAGTAACCATTCCCGCTCCAATTCATCCACAACCAGCTTATCAACCACAACAACAAAATTATCAGCAACAAACTCAGTATCCTCCTCAGAGAAACTACAACAACACCAACAACAACAATCAGCAAAGACCATTCCAACAGAGACCTTCTCAGGCCAATAGGGTGATTGATCTGATCCCTATGCCCTATGCCACATTATTGCCACAACTCCTAAAACTCAACCTGGTTGAGCTAAGGACGTTGGTACCTCCAGATCCTGCCAGTCTGCCCAGAAATTATGACACCAGCGCCAGATGTGCTTTTCACTCAAATGCACCTGGCTATAGTACAGAGAAGTGCAGAGCTTTACACATGAAGGTACAGGACTTGGTAGATTCTAAGGCTCTAAATTTTGCACCACCACCAAATGTTAACAAGAACCCTATGCCAAAACATGGTGGCCCCAGAATCAATGCTATTGAAGAAGAGAAGCCGTCTTACTTAATAACCAGTGTGGGTCAGATTCGGACACCCTTGGTGGAGATTAAAGCTCAACTCCTTGAATGTCAAATGTTCCCGGGATGTGAGCTAGGGTGTGCTTATTGCAACATTTCAGTGAATGGTTGTGATAACTTGAGAGATGGCATAGATGGTCTCATCCAGAGTGGCCTGCTTCAAATCACAACATCAATACCTACCAATCCAGCAATCCCCTTAACAACAATTCCCGAGTCTTCTACAACTGCAACAACCATTGTTCCAAACAACTCTTCAATCTCATCAACAAATGCTTCATCTGTTACTTCAACGGACCAAATATCAGCAAACATCCCTTCTACAACTTCAGCACCCCTTCATTCAGAATCTCCTACAACAGAAACACCCATCCATTCAACAATGTCTCCTACAACATCAACAACAAACAACGAAAGCGTCTCAACAGTTACAATTTATTATGATCCTGAAAATGATTCTGCCAACAACTCCCAAAGCGCCACTCCTATCAGAGCACCAGTCACAATATACTATGATCCACAGACTATCACGGTCCCTTCTGCAGCTGCTATCAGTCCAGTCACTATCACGGTGCCTGGGCCAGTACCTTATGAAAGCAGTAATGCCATCCCTTGGCATTACGGCTCTGATCTATACTGCGAAGGACAGAAAATCACTCTCGAATCATCAACTTCTTCACCACAAATAGACAATGTGGGAGGAGGCGGAGGCTTCACTCGGAGCGGACGTCTCTTTGCCCCGCAAATTCAGAGACCCACTGCTGAGGCAGAAGCTGCTGCCAAGGCAAAAGGGAAGAACATGGTTCAAGAAGAGCAAATTGTTAAAGAAGCTTTGAAAATACCTTTTGATCAAGAAGTTGATGAATTCATGAGAATCATCAAGAAAAGTGATTACAATATAGTGGACCAGCTTCACCAGACGCCTTCTAAGATCTCCATTTTATCATTGTTAATGTGCTCCGAGGCTCATCGGAACGCACTACTAAAAGTCTTGCACGCAGCTTATGTGCCAGAAGAGATCACCGTCAATCAGTTGGAAGCTGTGGTTGAAAATGTTAATGCTAGTAATGGACTAGGATTTACCAAAACTGATTTGACTACTGAAGGTCGCAATCATAACAAGGCTTTGCACATTACCATGGAGTGTAAGGGTGCAGTTCTTTCTCATGTGCTGGTAGACACAGGATCATCCCTCAATGTCTTACCTAAAAAAGCCCTTGTGAAGCTAGAGTATGAAGGATTGGCATTACTCCCCAGTAACCTGGTAGTGAGAGCCTTTGACGGTTCTAAGAGATCAGTTCTGGGAGAAATTGAGTTGCCTATAATGATTGGCCCACAAACTTTCAAAACGACCTTCTACGTGATGGACATTCAGCCTGCCTACAGCTGTTTGTTGGGTAGACCATGGATTCATGCCGCTGGCACAGTTACGTCTACCCTTCACCAGAAGTTAAAATTCGAGTGGGAGGGCCAAGTCGTTACTATTTGTGGAGAGGAAGATATTTTTGTTAGCCATCTGGCTACCTACAAATACATTGAGATGGATGAGGAGATCCACGAAACTATGAGTCAAGGGTTTGAGGCCTTGAACATAAATGAGACATCTGCTATACCTAGGACCTCAATGACATCTTATCAACAAGCCCGGAAGGTTGTTGAAGAAGGGACTGCCCAAGGCTGGGGCAAGTTGCTGCCCGTAGAGAAGAAAGAGGATAGATTTGGGTTGGGTTACAAACCAACTCAACAAGATCAAGCAGAGGCTGCTAAGGAGCCCAACTTTGTCAGTGGGGGATGCTCACCCCTGATGCTGTCAACAATTTGGAAGACGAGGATGAAAGCGACCGCAACCTGGAGAGTTGGATACGTCCAAAGATCCCGGGGAGCAGTATCTCAAACTGGTCTTCCCAGGAAATTATAAGGGTTACTCCTGCAGAGTAATTATTATTTCCTGTATATTTTAAGCATGCATCAAGTCTTGCATCTTGCCCAAGATGACAAGACTCATTTTGTAATCGGGCCATCTGTAATTTTTGTGCAACAAGATTAATCAATGAAATATCAGACATCTTTTGCAAATGAGTCTTTTTCTTTTCCGCTCACTGTTTTTCCATTTTTCTTTTTGTACAAAAAATGAATGGCAGTGTTTTCAAAATGTTAACTTTACTTTTACTTTTCTAAACAAGATTAAAATCAATCACTAAAATGAACAAACTGAACCCTTGCAGAGAGTGCCTTCCAGATTGCACCGACAACAGTACGGCTATGACTTCGTATGACTTTGACAATCCAATCAATCAAGCTGATGAAGGGGTCGAAGAAGATTACGAGCTTCCTGAAGAGCTAGCCAGATTGTTGAGACAAGAGGAGAAGGTTATCACTCCTCATCAGGAAGAGGTTGAAACGATTAATCTTGGTACAGATGAAAATGTGAAAGAAGTTAAAATCGCGGCCTGCTTACAAGACTCAGTAAAGAGACAATTGATTGACCTGCTTCAAGAGTATGTGGACGTGTTTGCTTGGTCTTATCAAGATATGCCAGGGTTGGACACCGACATTGTTGTGCACAAGATGCCTTTAAGAGAAGAATGCCCACCGGTTAAATAGAAAATGCGCCGTACTCGCCCAGACATGGCAATGAAGATCAAAGAAGAGGTACAAAAGCAATGGGACGCCGGGTTCCTTGCTGTAACTAGCTATCCACCGTGGGTTGCTAATATTGTGCCTGTGCCTAAGAAAGACGGCAAAGTAAGGATGTGCGTTGACTACCGGGATCTGAACAGAGCCAGCCTGAAGGATGATTTCCCATTACCTCACATTGGTGTATTGGTGGATAATACGGCTCAGTTCTCGGTATTCTCCTTCATGGATGGATTTTCAGGATACAATCAGATCAAAATGTCACCTGAAGACATGGAGAAGACAACCTTCATCACACCCTGGGGCACGTTCTGTTACAAGGTGATGCCGTTCGGACTGAAGAATGCTGGTGCAACATATCAACGGGCTATGGTAACATTATTCCACAATATGATCCATAAAGAAATCGAATGTTATGTGGATGACATGATTGCCAAGTCCCTTATTGAAGAAGACCACCTGGTAAATCTGCTGAAGCTGTTCAAGTGTCTGAGGAAGTACCAACTGAAGTTGAACCCCAACAAGTGCACATTCGGGGTGCGATCGGGTAAGCTGCTGGGTTTTATTGTGAGCGAGAAAGGATTGAAGTTGACCCTGATAAAGTCAAAGCCATTCAAGAAATGCCTGCACCGAAGACAGAAAAAGAAGTTCGAGGGTTCTTAGGACGATTGAACTACATTTCGAGGTTCATATCTCACCTTACAGCAACTTGTGAACCCTTGTTCAAGCTGTTAAGAAAAGAACAGACGGTCAGGTGGAATGAAGATTGCCAGAAGGCTTTTGACAAGATCAAAGAGTACTTGCAAGAACCTCCAATCCTTATGCCTCCAGTTGAAGGAAGACCTCTGATAATGTACTTGACAGTATTAGAAGAGTCGATGGGGTGTGTGTTGGGCCAGCATGACGAGTCTGGTCGAAAAGAGTATGCAATATACTACCTAAGCAAAAAGTTTACCGACTGTGAACAACGTTATTCACTGCTCGAGAAAACTTGCTGTGCTTTAGCGTGGGCTGCTCGCCGACTGAGGCAGTATATGTTGACCCACACTACTTTATTGATCTCAAAAATGGACCCAGTTAAGTACATATTTGAGAAGCCAGCGCTTACCGGACGGGTTGCAAGATGGCAAATGATCCTCACAGAATATGACATCCAGTACACTTCTCAGAAAGCCATCAAGGGCAGTGTATTGTCTGAATATCTTGCTGAGCAACCCATTGATGATTACCAGCCTATGAGATTTGACTTCCCTGATGAAGACATCATGTTCATAAAAGCAAAAGATCATGAAGAACCTGTTCACACTAAAGGGCCTGACCCGAAAGAAGAATGGACTATGATGTTTGATGGGGCTGTTAACATGAATGGTCGTGGCGTTGGTGCAGTACTCATTACACCTAAGGGAGTCCACATGCCTTTCTCGGAAAAACTCACCTTCAACTGCACTAACAACGAAGCTGAATACGAAGCTTGCATTATGGGTCTTGAGGAAGCCATTGACCTCAGGATCAAGACATTGATTGTATTCGGAGATTCAGCTCTGGTAGTTAATCAAACCAATGGCAAATGGTACACCCACCAAGATCATCTGATACCTTACAGGGATTATACAAGGAGGTTATTGACTTTTTTTACAACGGTCAAGCTTAAGTATATCCCTCGGGACGAGAATCAGTTTGCAGATGCTCTGGCTACCATTTCATCCATGATCAAAGTTCAAGCTGCCAACTTTGTACCTCAAATTTCAGTGTCCAGAATTGACAGACCAGCATATGTGTTCGCAGCAGATGTTGTCAAGGATGATAAGCCTTGGTTCCATGACATTAAGTGTTTCTTGGAAGATCAAACATACCCACCTGGGGCATCTTCCAATGATAAGAAGACATTAAGAAGGCTTGCTGGAAGTTTCTTTCTGAACACTGATGGTTCCCTGTACAAGAGAAACTTTGATATGGTACTCCTCAGATGCGTTGATAAGACAGAAGCGGATTTGTTAATGCATGAAGTACACGAAGGATCCTTTGGTACCCATGCTGGAGGGCATGCCATGGCTAAGAAGTTGCTAAGATCAGGATATTATTGGATCACAATGGATGCTGACTGTTGTGCCTACGCCAGGAAATGCCATAAATGCCAGATTTATGCGGATAAAGTGCATGTGCCTCCGAATCCTCTGAATGTGATGTCTTCACCCTGGCCCTTTGCTATGTGGGGCATTGACATGATTGGCAAGATTGAACCGACTGCTTCGAATGGACACAGATTCATCCTAGTTGCCATTGACTATTTCACCATGTGGGTCGAAGCAGCTTCCTATGCAAATGTTACAAGGCAAGTGGTAGCCAGATTTCTGAAGAGAGATATCATCTGTCGGTACGGAGTTCCCGAGCGAATCATTACTGATAATGGTTCCAACTTGAACAACAAAATGATGGCATAGCTATACCGGGACTTCAAGATTCAACACCACAATTCTTCTCCTTACAGGCCAAAGATGAACGGCGCTGTTGAGGCAGCTAATAAGAATATCAAGAAGATTGTGCAGAAGATGGTAGTTACTTACAAAGACTGGCATGAGATGCTACCATTTGCTTTGCATGGGTACCGCACGTCAATCAGAACATCCACTGGGGCAACACCGTATCAGCTTGTATATGGTATGGAAGCAGTCCTACCTGTTGAAGTTGAATTACCCTCCCTACGGGTATTGATGGATGTTAAGCTGAACGAAGCAGAGTGGGTCCGGTCCCGATATGAACAACTGAGTCTGATTGAAGAGAAAAGATTGGCTGCAATCTGTCATGGGCAGTTATATCAGAAGAGAATGAAGAAAGCCTTCGATCAGAAAGTCAGGCACCGAGAGTACCAAGTAGGAGATCTTGTGCTGAAGAGAATCCTCCCTTCTCATACAAACCACAGGGGCAAGTGGAATCCGAATTATGAAGGACCATTTGTAGTAAAGAAAGTTTTCTCTGGTGGAGCACTGATGCTCAGCACTATGGATGGCGAAGACTTCCCGTCCCCTGTGAATTCAGATGCAGTTAAAAAATACTTCGCATAAAAATGACCCGCTGGACACAAAAACAGAATGTAAGTCCAGGCAAAAATAGGGCATCCCGGCGAGTCAAAAAACAGAATAAAAGACTCGGGCAAAAATAAGGGAAAATAAGCAAAAAATGTACACCCGCTGAGTTGGAAAGCCGCATTGGACAACTCAGGCAAAAATGGGTATCCCGATGGATTGAAAACCCGAAAGGGCGATCCATGTAAAACAAGGGAATAAGCGAACAACTGCATTCTGAATTCGTCTGTATCACTTACAACTTGGTAAGCTTCGAAGGGATCAAGCCTCTTTCAGAATCAGCCTTCTTCAGAAAGTAAGACGAGAAGAACGTCAAAAGTCATACGAGTCATAGCAAAAGAGGAAGCTCCTTAAAGCGTCGTCAACATTGCCAGCATTTTGTTTCTCAATTTGTAACAATCTCCTCATTTCAGGGGATATGTTTATTTGATGTATCTTGCCAATTCAGGGCATTTGAATTAATAAAAACAGATTTTTCAGTTACACGATGTCTCGTACATTTTTATTTGCAAAGAATGTCTGATATCTTTAAAGTATTGATTGCATAAATACAAATGCTTCACTTCTAAAAAACTACGTGCTTGCAGGAAATATACTTACTCTCAGAAGTGTCTAAACTCCTATGATGGAATCCAGTAAAGGATACCTCGGGATTACTTGTGCGTCTCCCTATCTTTGCAGGATTGCAGGTATCCAAAACGCAACTTGGGGCATGTAAGATTCATCCCAGCAAGCTGGCAAATCAACACTCAGTCTCAGCACTCAAAATTGTTTTCTCCCCAATTGAGTTGCCAGGCATCACTTCTCCAACAGGGCAGTACCAGAAGGTGCCCGTATCTCCAGCTGAGTTGCCAAGTATCCTCCTCGGCAGGAACTTCTAGGAAGATCTTTCAGTGATCTTTCTTCTTCCCCAGCCGAGTTGCCATCTACTATTCCTTCCCAGCCAAGTACAAAAGCGGGGGACCATTTCCCCACAGAGCTTCAACCTCTATCCAGAAGAGCAGCGCCTGAAGGGATCACAACAAAGTGAAGAAAGCTTCTACAAACCCCAGCTGGGTCCCTCATTATCAGGATGGGTCTATCAGTGACCTACCCCCCCAAGCAGATATCATCTCATCAGATCTACCAATGATCTCATCCCCAGCTGGGATGTCCTCTACAAGCAGATCAACCGGAGATCTTCGCAGCAACAGGATCCAAATCTCGGTTTGGTATCCTTGCATAATCATGGCATTCGCATCATACTCACCCACAAAGCGTAGCATTCCGTCTAATACAGAGCATTACGGAAAAAATCAAACACAATGCATAATCATAAGCCATGTTCTGAATCAAACACTTGTGAATAATAATAATCCATCAATATACAGAATACCTCCCAAATTCCCCAGCAAACACAGTTGCCTTACATTCCCAAACACCAGTATATACTCCCGTGACACCCGTCCATGTCATATCTCCAGCAGAAAGCCAAAGACATCCTCTTTGCACTCACATATACTTATATAATTTCCTTGACATCCGTCCGTGTCATTTTCCCCAGTGTAGTAACATAAACACTTTGTACATCAGATACTTGTTTATACTATACTTTTATCCTTTCGACACTCGTCCGTGTCACCCTCACCAGCAGTTTGAACACTCATCTATACATCACTCATACTTACTACTCATGTTACTCATACAGATACTCGTCCGTATCTTGTATACACCATTTATATATCCCCTCAGATTCAACACTGGTCCTTGTTCTTTGTTAACCAGTTGATACTCGTCCGTATCATCATCTCAGAGCATGTGTCAAGCGTTTGTTTCTACCTGATACTCGTCCGTATCATAGTCTTGAGGATGCTCGTCCGCATCTTTAATCCATACACCGTGTCAAACACTTTTGTCTTCTTGAATATAGATACTCGTCTATGTCTACTATTCCCCAGAAAAGTCCCTTCAGATTCAACACTCGTCCGTGTTCTTTGTTAACCAGTTGATACTCGTCCGTATCATCATCTCTGAACACGTGTCAGTATTTGTTTCTGCCCGATACTCGTCCGTATCGTAGTCTTAAGGATGCTCGTCCGCATCTTTAATCTATACACAAACATCTAAACACTTATACCTTTGTTTCCTGGATGTAAACACTCGTCCGTGTTTACTATTCCCCAGTAGATCGCCAACGAAGCAAATTCTTTTTTCTATCTGACACTCGTCCTGTGTTATGATAACTTTGAGAGCAGCCGTACCCTTCTAGGTGGTCGTCCTCCACCTCTTGATGATCGTCCTTCGTCATGCTCGTCCGATGGCCGTCCCCATCGTTGACCTTTTATCCGACATTCGTCCTATGTCGTGATATTTAGCAGCCGTCCCCTGCTAGGTGGTCGTTCTCCACATTTTGATGATCGTCCTTCATCATTTTATCCAATGGCCGTCCCCATTGTTGATTTTGGTTATCTGACATTCGTCCTATGTCATGACAAACCCTGAGAGCAGCCGTCCCCTGCTAGGTGGTCGTCCTCCACCTCTTGATGATCGTCCTTCATCATGCTCGTCCGATGGCCGTCCCCATCGTTGATATTTTATCCGGCATTCGTCCTATGTCGCGATATTTTCGGCAGCCGTACCCTGCCAGGTGGTCGTCCTCCACCTTAGATGACCGTCCCTCATCTTATACCCAACAGAGCAGCCGTACCCTGCTAGGTGATCGTCCTTCACCTTTGATGACCGTACCTCATCATCTGTTTATTTCATTTATTCTTTAACCCGATGGCCGTCCCCGTCGTGGTCCCTTTTTCTTTCCCTGATGATCGTCCTTCATCATTTTAGCCCGATGGCCGTCCCCATCGTTGGTTACTTTGCTTTATGAACTTGATGGCCGTCCCCATCATTTTTCATTAATCCCCAGAGAATATTACAACTTTATCTTGATGGCCATCCCCATCATAATCCCTTTTATCCCCAGCATGTCGGCCGTCCCCGTCATTGCTTTATTTTCCGCACTTTTCCAGCATGTCGGCCGTCCCCGTCATTGCTCTTTACCCAGCAGTCGTCCTCTGCTCGACGGTCATCCTCCGTTGCCCATACTTTACAGTATACTTTATTTTCTTTTACAATCTATATCCCTTTTCTTCTTCATTCTGTGAGTGCAAATTTTGGACTGTCTTTGGTATTCAACCACAAGTTATCTTGTTTGCCTGTTAAGCCGTTGCTTACATCCTGCACAGCTAACTCATGTTTGAATAGGGGCAGCTGTAAACACCCCAAATTTGCCCTCACCCATTCACACCATGACTTGTGATCATTTCATATGCATAAACTCAATCATAGCATCTCATATCACATTTTTGATTCATTGCATTGGTTCAAAGTCATCTGCATCTAGGGTTTGTGATCTGAGCAATCCAAGAGCTTCTTGAGCCACTCCAAAGATCATCAATCACTTCAAAGGGGTCCATGCATGTTCAAACATCATGTTATATCCTCTCAAAAGTCAAGAATGTCAAGAATCACAAGAATTGGAAATGGTGTGAAGGAAGAGCCAAGTTTAACTGCCCAGATGACCTAAAATTAGGGTTTTGGTTTCAGAGGCCATAACTCCAAATTTTTTGGTCATTCTTGTTTCTATTGGTCTCTATATGGTATAGGGAGTATGCATATCAATTTTCATGAAGAAATTCCATGGGGAAGTCATCTGATCAAGAGTTGACTTTTCAAGCAAGTCAGTGCAAAATCAGGGCATCTGAGGGCCCCAATGACCCAACCAAGGGTTGTTATTCATCATTTTGATTGTATATGATCTTTATTTGATCATGGAAGATGTTGGAAGTTCAAAAAATTGAAGAATTTCAAGTCTTTTGCAAAGTTGACTTTTTGGGCAAGTTTGACTTTTAATGAAATTGCCATTTTAGGCAACTTTTTCAACCTTTACTTTTTTATTCAAAAAAGCTTCAAATGGAAAAAATTTGGTCATGAAAGTTGTAGAATGGATCATTCCCTTTTCAAAAAGTACAAGGACATGACCTAATTCATTTTGGATCAAAAGTTATGGCTTGTCAAAGTTGGCAAAAATCACAAAATTTCAAAGTTTCCACCAAAGAGGCAAAGTTGCAAATTCACTTCTCAAGGCAAATTAAGTCATCAAATGGACTTCTAAACTTCACCACATGATCATACAAGTCCTAAAAGTCAGATTGCACACAAAGAATCACATGTTTTATGGCCTATGGATCAAGATTTTTTCATAAAAATCAAAGGCAAGGCAAGTTGCAAAACTCATCATAAGACATAACCCACTTGCTTGCTAGCTTGCTGAACCATCCTAGGCCTTTCCCCACATCATGCTGCGCAGAACATACTTTTGTACTTGGCTAGAAAGTAGCCCATACTTCTCTTACACCAACTTTGACATTTTGGCAAAAGGACCCATACCTATCACAAAAGCACACATCACATCTTCTGACCAATCCCAATTGTTTATACTAATCAAATGCAAGCCAAACATAACAAGAAGCAAGCCTGAAACACTCCATAACTCAGCATTCTCATTTTCACCTTCATTTGCAAGAGCCTTCGAAACAGCCAGCACAGGCCACAAACACACAAACAAACTTCACCAATCAACTCAACACACCTTCATGATTACAAAACACCCTTCACCATAACCTAAAACTCAGAGAATCAAAAACACGATCCCCACCTGCCATTGAACAGAACTCTTGCCATCTCTCAAACCAGCCATTGCAAACTTCAAACAAACATTGTAAGCTTCTTGGGAGGATCATTGGAGTGGATTTGAGCCAAAGAAACAGCCAGAAAGCTCTTGAATCGAAAGCTTCAGTTCAGGTAGTCAACTCAAAACTTTTTCCAGAAACATGTTTTTAAGTTCTTAATAGATTCTATGCATTCCCCTGATCATGAATATGTGCTTACTTTTGAAAATAGTTGAGAAACCAGGATGTATGCACTGTCTGAAACTTTTGCCCTAAAAAATGTTTTGATTCGATTTGGCTGATTAATGAATGAAAAATGATGTTTGATTGAGGGGTTTGATTCGGTTTTGAATGGGGAAGAGTCCTGGGCAGTTAGATTTCATTTTCATTGCGTGTAGAGTGAGTTAGTGTTTTGGGCTTGCCGGAGAAGATGACCGGAACCATTGTTCCGGTCATCTGAAAGTAATTAGGGTTGGATTAGGGCTTAATCATTAATTAGCGAATTTTGAATATAGGCCGTCCAGATGCGTGCCAGGTCCACTCCCGCGCGTGTGAATTTGAATCTGGGCCCTTAGATGCGCATACTTTTCCATTTTTCAGTTTAATTCATTTTATTTTTCATTTAATTGCATTTCTTTTCTCCATTTAATTTAAAATAGTAAAACAATTTTAAAAATTCTGAAAATTTTTGTATAAACTTTTATTAATTTTCAGAAACCAAAAACATTTTTATTTTTATTTTTTGCATTAAAAAATATTTTTAAATCATTTAAAAGTTTATTTTTAATTAATTAATGAGGATTAATTAATTAAAAATACTTTTAAGTATTTAAAAATCACCAAAAAATTCATGAAACCTTCATAATCATTTAGAAACATTGTCCAACCCTCAAACCAAATTTCTTTTTTGATCTTGATGTCTTTTGAGAATTTTTCATGGAATTAAAATCATTTCAAGGCATTATTTTGATCCAAACTTCAAAAAATCATTTCTGCCTAACCATTGAGAGTTGGACTTTGATTCTTTTTGCATTTGCATTTTGTTTAGCATGTAGTTTATGAGATTAAATTGGCATGATTTGATCTTTCATTTTCATTTTGTTTGGCATTTTTCTTGTTAAGGTACCCTAAAACCCTAGAAAACTTAAGAAATTCATAACCCTAATTAGGTTAAGAGTTAGAACCCCTCCTTTGGGCAGTGAGTTTGTATAGGATTAAGGTTACTTTGAGAGCATTTTCAATTTTTTTATATTGATGTTTGCTTCTGATTTTGGTTTTTGTTTGATGCATTAATCATAAACCCTAATTTGGGCTTCCTTTTGCATTCATCTTGTATCTGCATTCATACCTTGACTTGCCATAGCATTTTGTGCATCCATTTGATTCATTAGACATCTTAAGACATATTGAAAGCATGTTTGATCATTGCATCATGTATTTGCCATGTTGTATGTCATTTGCATCTCATGACTTTTCATGTATGTTCATGGTTCTAAACTTGCTCCATTTGCATCCATTGGTCCATATGATCATCTTCATTCCTTGATTCATATTTGCATCATCTCATAGAATCATTATCATCTCATATATGCTTCTGGTTTTGATTTGCAATATGCCATTTCATTCCATTTTGCATTGCATTGCATCTTTCTCACTAACTTTTCAGGTGGTAAGCAACTTTGAGAAGTGGATTTGCCTTCACTTCTCACATTTTCTTTTCATCTCTTTTATGCATCCTTGCTGCATTTTGTTATGTGTTTGAGATTGAGCTTGCTCTTTCTTTCTCTTCTCACTTTCTTTCCTCAAGTGACTTGTCTTCTTAATTG
Source organism: Lathyrus aphaca (assembly GCA_963966055.1). Lineage (NCBI taxonomy): Eukaryota > Viridiplantae > Streptophyta > Magnoliopsida > Fabales > Fabaceae > Lathyrus > Lathyrus aphaca. The sequence goes on along the minus strand of OZ014520.1, from coordinate 275,533,173 downwards.
AAGCAAGTTACTTTGCTTCTCCTGATCCTTTCATCTGCATCCTGGTGGTTCCATTGAAGATTTCTCCTGTAAACCTCACAAACCTTAGGAACAACCAAGCATGACAATGATTAGGGTTTTGATTAGTCTCCCCACTTAGCTTTTACCTTTGTGTCTCTTTGAGTCTTCTCTTCTCATCTCATAATCAGGGACTAAACCCTGAAGGCTTTAAGGCTTTGTGATTAAGCTTATGCCTGCATCCTTCTATTAGGATGGAGTGTATAACTTTAATCCTAAGTGTTAAACCCTTAATGTGTTTAAATCCTTTAATAAATTCACCTAATAATCACTAAGACATCAAGCTTGTAACTTGGGCCTTGCATTAGGGTTCTAATTCTTCCTTAATTGGTTAAGAAGGACTAACCCTAGTGTTAATGGACAAGTCCCCCTCAAGTTGTCTTACAAACCCTAAAAATCACTTCTTCATCATATCATTAACTAAAATACATCTAATAAAGGCTTTGTTTTGTCATGAGGTTAATCCCTAATCATGGATTAAGTTGAGGAGCTTTCCTCAGCTTAAACACTTTCATCTATTACCCTTCTATTAGGATGGTGTAATGAGTCTGTTTAATCCTTGATTATGGCTTAACCTCATTACTCAACACTAAACAAAAACACAAAAACATCTAAATAATCACAAGTAGGTTAATGATCTTAATCCTACATCAAAGGTGATTAAGTGTGAGAAACTAACTTCACACTTAAGGTATTCTCATTACCCCTAATCAGAGGGATGATGTGATGAGTTTACTAAATCCATTGGTTTAGGCTTAAGCTCATTAACTTATGACAAACTCTCAAAAGCAATAAAAGACTGAAAACTCAAAAACAAACAATAAATCGTCTCCTTCGGGATTCTTTTCTCATCATCTTCACTCACAAACGAGAACTTGTTTCTTCCGTCTAATGCAAGACAGTTTGCACCTGAGCCAGACAGGTCATACACTTGAGCATTGACAAGTAGGCAGTTCACAAGTCAATTCACCTTTCAGTCTCTTTGGGTCGAACTACGGTGTTCTGACTTCCTCATTGCATGAGAGGATACGTAGGCATAACTTAACAGTTATCGAACAAAAGTCTCTATATATTCCCCCTCTTTTCAGCTTCATTCTTTTAGCCTCATATTCTTGAGCATTTCATTTTTGTTCCTACACTGACACATCATTTACACACTTCACTTCTCTTACACTGACACCTGTACATCCTTTTCCAGCTCCTTTATATACAGATTGCACTGGCACTACCCCTTTAAAGCACAAATCTTTTAAGCGTGGATCCCGTCGAGTACGACGGACAATCTGGGTGCTAATACCTTCCCAGGTTGTAACCAACCCCCTTTCTCAGTCTCTCTGGTTCGCAACCGTCTTATCCATATCTTTCTAGGTCTATGCAGCATTGCCTTTCCCCGGGATAAAAATGCCTAGTTGGCGACTCTTTTCATTCCCTGTGAGTTCACTCCCGCATGTACTCACATCCTCCTCTCGCCGACCGTTCGCGTCCGTACCATATTTGAGCCAGTCTCATCTTTTGGGAGCGACAACGGTAACCTTGAAGATCGTTGTTGTAGTCGAACACAATATCCTGAATAAGCATGTCATGAGGACCATTACTCCGAGCATAACCAAACTGACGTAGAGTTAAAGAAGGGTTGTAAGTAATGCCCCCTCTAATTTCAAGGAGTGGCACATTAGGGAACTCTCCACAACAGTCAATGATAGTAACATTCTCCATAGATCAAGAACACCAATGAATGTCTGAATGAGAAAGTGACATGATCCTCATAGACCACCTTTACCCTTGTTCATTCTTCATCACTGATCGAGGAAGGTGAGAAATAAACCACCTAGACAGTAAAGGTATGCAACACATCAGAGTTCCTCGTGCCTTCGTAGTACGAGTATGAAGAGAGTGTAAGATATCTCCAAGCAAGGTAGGCACTGGATTGTGAGTCAGAAATATGTTGATGGTGTGTACATCTATGAACTGATCTGGATTAGGGAACAACACTAAGCCATAGATCAATAAGGCTAATATCTCCTCAAAAGCATCATAGCTCATAACATCCAAGAACACTTGAGATTTCTCCATCAATACCTTAGCAAGATTACCCTTAACTCCGCTTCTCGTTTCTCGGACAATGTCTGATTCCTTCAAATGTAGGGCTGCAACAATGACTTCAGGTTTAGGCTCCTTCTCTAAGCCTGTGAAGGGTTTCTGATCAAGGATAGGTATACCCAGTAGTTTGGAGAACTCCTCTATTGTAGGTACCAGCTGATAGTCGGGGAATGTGAAGCAATGATGCTTATGATCAAAGAACTGGAATAGGACACTCATCATGTCTTCATTGAACCCTGAAGTGACTAGATCCAGCAGGTAACCATGCTTCTTGATGAATTGGGAGTTTTCAGAAACCTGAGAAACTAATCCTTAAGCTTAGAAGGTATCCCTACAAAGTTGATCCGGATAGTATTCCTACGAGCAGAAGTCATGACCTGTAACAAAGAATAAAGATAAATCCTTTGGTCCTTGAAATGGTTAGTGAAAATGCTATGCTTATGATGTCATGATGTCATGATGTTATTCTCAATGACAAACATGTGGCGCACACAAACAAGTCAACAATAGCCCTAGGTTTAGAGGCTTGCATGAGGTTTAAAGGTAAGTACCCTCCCCTAAAGTTTAGATGGTTCATCCTGTCCTACAAAAGTAACCGGGTTCTAAGGGATCTCAATATCATTGATCCTTCCCAAGGGTGGTTGTTCAGTAGGAAACTTATTTGCCAACCAAAACCCTCCAAGTTTAGGATCTCAATGAGCGTAGCATCAAGTATCAACCAACTTTAGACTTCTCCAGAGCCGGCTATCTCACTACTTTCTAAAGTCCAAGATGGGATAACTAGGGTTCTAAAGGTCAGTTAGTGTATTGACAACATATGGTAGCCCCATATTATCCTCAACTTACTTAAGGAACATAAGCACCAACCAAGAAGTCACACTAACTATGGCCACCAGATCAACCATATCGGTATACGCCGTACAGTTTCCTTGGTCTATTGCCATTTACCTAAGGTACACTAGATCCGGGTTAGGATCTTTCACACAAAAAGCCCAACAAGTAAGTAAAGCAAACAAGACAAACAATTAAGTGATCTAATTCTTAAGGGTACCCCTCTTTTACTTAGTAAATCCCCAGCAGAGTCGCCATTTCTGTAACACGGTGGGAGAACTGACTTTCTATAAATGTTGCGAATAACAAGAGTCACTAACGAATTTTATTTTATCCATAAGGAAGGGACATAAAAGAAAAGGAAAGACCATTTTAAAAGACTTGGGTTCGTGGGGTAGGTTATATAAAGGGAAGGTGTTAGCACCCTTTATATCCATGGTTATCCATGGGCTCTTAGTTACTTAGCTCACTTATTCATTTGAAAAAGGAAAGTGTAGTGTTTAGAAATTTGTCTAAGTACTTTGTAATGATCCTCGTATGGATGTATACAAAGCCTTGTTTTTGAAGATGTTTGAAAAGAATGAGGTGTGAAAAGTATTTTTGAAATGTGAGCATGTAACTAAGAGGTACCTACCCTAGACTAGTCTTTCATGTTCTTTTATTTTCTTTCAAGGGTAAGACTTCCCCTACTATTAAGGAGTAGGTAGTCATTACCTTGGATTTATTTTAGGGACAGGCGTAGGGTCATCGTATGGTAAATGAAGGCAACTTAAGGGGTGTCTTTAGCAATTCGTAGGGACTATCATCATATTTACCGAAGGGACTATCATCATATTTACCAAAGGGCCAAGATCACTATATCGTAGGCAACCTCATAGGGACTTGATCTTTTAATATGAAGGGACTATGATGATTTTATTCTGTAGGGAATTTGCTTTTTAAGACACCCTCATTTCCGAGGGACCTGACCATATTAAGACAACTTTAAGAATGGTAACCCTAGGAGGTCCAAACAGCGATCACAGATCGACTTACGTGTGTGAGTGATTATGTTCAAGTATTTAATCTTTTTAATTAAATTATCTAAATTCATATTAATTTCAATTAGGTTTTGCCACTCCCTATTTACTAATCATGCAATTATCAAATAAAAATAAATGGCGGAAAATTAAAGGGAAAAAAAGAGAAATTCCTAAGCTATTATAATGCTTCGGGGCAGTTACATAATTATGAGGTGAAAAATAAAAAGATAAAAAATTTACAGATGAGAAACATTTACATAATTATAACGACGAAGCAGAAAAGTATCAGAGCTACAATAACAAGGCAGGTTATGAATAACATAAAAAAGAGGGAAAATGTTTAAGGTTTAAGGTTTGAAAAAGTTTAGGGTTACTAAGAAAATAAAATTTTTAGATTTATGAAATTAAGGTTTAATAAAAATAATAAAAAAAGTTAGAAAAGTTTTTTTTAGGGTTATCTATAACAAAAAATAAATTTTAAAAGTGAATAAAAATAACTCTAACATAACTAAATTATAAAATGGTTTATGAAAATATATATAAAAAAAGTTTTGTTGTTAAAAAAAAAAGTTAAGAGTTTTTAAGAAAACAAACAAATAAAATTAATCTAAAGATTTAAGGTTAGTTAATTTAAGAAATTAGAGAATTAAATTTTTTTATAAAAAAAATAAAGGAAATTAGGAAAAAGAAGATAAAACTCATGTTTCTTTGTCAAAATGCCCTCAAGATTATCAACATTGCCTTCTTGACACTAAGACACACGCGCACATGCGGTCACATGTGAATGTACAAAAAATGTTTATGTATCCCAATATCAGATATGCCGCTCCGCTACAAAATATTTTTCTTTCTGATCCCTTTTTTCATCTTCCACTAGCTATTATATATAGGGACCAATTATGGTTAATTATAATGAGCTTTAATGTTTATTTTAGAACCCAATAAAATATTAATTTAAAACTAAATAAAGTTTAATAATAAAAATAGTTAAAATTAAAATAAAAACTAACAATTCTATTTATTTATTCTAGACCCAATATAAAAATAAACAGACTCAAAAAATAAAAATCGGGCGCCAAAGTGCTCGAAAAAATAAAATGAATGACTCGGAAAAATACAGAGTTTGGTCGGATTTTGAAATAAAAATTATGACCGTTTAAGTTGCTCAGACTGATCAACATATGACCAAAAATAGTCGTAAAAATATTTTTAGCATGTCAAATTAAACCACATGAACCACAAATTAATGTTACCGACATTTGCAAGTTTAACTTGACATTTTTTCATTCACTGATTTTAGGCACAATTGAAAATTAATTTGACTAGTCTGTCTGTAAATTCCGAGAAATTATTCCGGCTAATATTAAGACGAAATATATGCGATGCTATGAAGAAGATGCAAATGAATGTGAAACAATAAGTCGGTTAGAGTTAATAATTAGAGGGCAAATTTTGAGGTACAACAATAACCATCTAAGATACGACGAGGAGCTAGGATCCTAGGATAAATTCTCCTCCTATGATCCTTTGAACAATTCAAGATAGAAGATCTAGAGAGAGTGCACCAATAAAGTTTAAAGAAGTCGAGCTAAAGAAGCCCTATACGGTTAAGGAATCCCCGGGAACAAATAATTCCAAGTATTTTCGTTTCCAGAAGATTCACATTCACAATACTGACAAGTAATTCTATCTAAAAGGTGGTATCAAGTTGTTGATTAAAAAATGGTGTCTCACCAAGTACACTTAGAAAAGCAAAAAAAGGAGATTGGAGGTTGCAAAGAGTCGTCGAAAAATAAATTGTCTCCTCAAAGAGAAGTGTCCTCCTGTAAGAATGATATTGAAGAAGTAGTTGTAGCTAAGGTAAAAAGGGACAAGAGTAGTGAATAAAAAAGGGATCAAAAGGGAAATACCATGGATAATAACATAGTCTCCATCATCAAACAACTAAGGGAAATGACAATTAAATCTCCCAGGAAAGGGACAAAGGTTCCTGGTAGGCACGTCAAGACATTAGGATTGACATATCAAATCCAGCTTCTTTCTTGATGAAACTTCCTCCAGTTCATGATTTAGAAAATCAGAAACATGTATATCGACAAGAGAAATCATCTTTACTTATACCCAAACTACATTGGACACCATAACTAAGAAGATTCTCCTAATTAGACCACCACAAATAGGCTTAAGAGATAACTTATCAAGATCTTCACTCCCGCATAAATGATTTGACAGTGATACTCTTTTGCTTTGGGTCCAACCTCTTCTTTCACCAGGAATCTCTCATCAAGAAACACAACATTCTAAAATGAATGTTCTCCAGTTCTGTAATCACATGTTAGGACATCAAACTTGACATTATGAACTGAAGCTTTACAACAGCCTTTGTATGAAGTATAGGGGAACCACTATAAAACACAACAACAATCAAACATAACACAACGGAAATAACAAAGCAATTCCTTGGAGATAAATAAACTCCCCCACAACAAGATCCTCCAAAAGAGACTGAAACACGATGTCAAGATATCTTGTCTGACATCACAATAACATCGACAAACCTAAGCGCATAGAACACCATTATATCATACTCCCCATGAATTGCATGATCATCAATTCAGATACAAATATAACTCCCTGTTGTACCCCAAAATTTTCCCTCATATCTTCAAGACCATATGTATCAAGAGGTCTCCTAATGATCATAAGATTCTCAATTGCTCAAAGGAATTCAAGGTTTCATCAGACAAAGCCTCGTCCTAAGCAATAGATTTCAAATTAGGGTTTTGTGTTTCCCAAGGTAAATTGGACTTCCAATGCCTCAAGTGGACTTCATGGAATCCTATATACTTTAGAGGATCCTCATGCCAAGTTTCAGGACTTGCCCTACAAGTTTGGTCAGTCAGATGCTCAGATGATCAATAATAAGTTAACTTGGGTAAAAAGTCAATTGTGGTCAACATACAGTCAAACTTCAATATTTTTTGTCAACATAAAGATTATGAAGTAATATTCATAATTTGATCAAGGGTTGATCATGATTCATCAAGAAAACCTCAAATTCATCACAAGGCAAAAGTTGCTAAATTAGGGTTTCTTAAGGATAAAGTCAATTGTACTTTGACCAGCTCTAACTTTCACATGCTTCATCAGAAATTTCTCATCCTAAGCTCATTTTGAAGGAAATTCAATTCCTTACAACTTTGTGTCTCAGAAGCAAGGGCCAAAAATGCTTCATTGGAGAGATATGGGCCAAGACATTATAGGTCCTCTAAAACTCAACAAAGAGTCTACTTTTTCAAAAGCTCATAACTTGAACATGGAAGATCAAATGGACATGGTACCAAAAGGAGTGATTAAATGAAACTTTAAGCTTTCTAAAAATACCAAGAGAACATTCATATGATAAAATTGAGGAAGTTGTGCATTGTTAAAGTTGAGCAAATTTGAGGAGGTGTATAAGGCAAACAATGACCAAACTTGAGTTTTTGCCAAATGGGCCAATCTTTCACAATCCAAACTTAATCTTAAGATGATCCACGACCTATAAGTCATATATTTTGATTTTATTTGTTTATTTAATATTTTATTGGATTTAATTCATTTAAATTCAATTTTAATTAAAATAAATATTGAAAAATCAAATATTTAATCTTTGGTTTATTTTGGGATCAGATTATAAAGTTTATTGACATAATATATGATTCAAATTTGTACATAACAAGAGAAAAATCATGATAGCACAATATTGGCCAAAATAGAAAGTTTTCAAATCAAATTCCAATCAAATCTCATAATCCCAAAATAACTTGCATCCATGCCCACAAATTGACCTAATTCAGTCTTCTATTAATACATAACCCCTTGATTTCAAGGGGACAAATTTTTTGATCAAAGAGAGCATAACAAACTTCAAAAAATTTCAAGAGTAAATAGGATTTGGTTTTAGGGTTTCAGCCATTATCAAGGATATTTGAAGGTCCAAAAACGTTCCTAAGGTTCCGCTGAAGGTGTCCCAATCATCACCTTGCTCCAAAGACTCATAAAATGCCATAATCGAATATGATTTTTTGGTTTATTTTTCAATTTTCGATTTCATAGTTTTACACATGATACATCTAATTTGTTTGCATATTTATGTTTCTTATGATGTTTAAAAACTGTCTGGGCAATCAATTGAAGTTTAGGTGCAAGAATCATGATTTGCCATTGTTAGGGTTCAATGTCGTGACTTTGGGGAACCCTAGCTAGAAGCAATTTCAGACCAAATTGAATGGACCAATGAACTCAGAAGATGATTTCTAATTGATCCTTGCTTTCAGATTGCTTAAATATTGTGTGGTTTGAGTTTTTGAAATGTGCAGGTGTTGTAGTGACGGATAAAACTGTCACTATAAGTTCTACTGACGAATCTAATCCTTAGGTAAATGTCTGGAAGGTTGGAGGAAGAAGAAGCCCTGCGCGCACGTTTTGGATTTTTGAATTCATTTTTAATATATAATAATTCTATTCTATTTCATAACAGTTAAAGTCGCATGGCCTGGTGGTTGGAAGGGACGTTGGTAACCAAGAGGACCTGAGTTCGATCCCAGCGTCCCCCTCTCTATTTTTGGACCTTTATTCCTTTTTCCTTTTATTTTTTTTTTCAATTTGTTTTCTTTTAGTTTAAAATAATATTTTTATTCAAATTAATTTTTTCTAACCAATAAAAAAATAGTTAATTTGTTAATATTTTCATATGAATTAAAAAAATACCAAAAATTTTTTTACATAACTAATTCAAATTAAATTTATTTCATCAAATTATTTCTTTTTAATCATACATTTTTAATAAAAATCAATTAATCAAAATATAAGACTTTTATTTCTTTCAAATTTTTCTTATCAATTTTAATTTTTAGAATAATTGTATAGGATGCGCGAGACTTATAAATAATTATATTACTTGCACGATTTTCATTTTTCGAATAATGTAATTGCTAAAGCCTTGTAATACTTTTAGGTTTATTTTCCGCAATTTACATTTTCTGTCAGTTTTTTTATTTATGTATCTCTCCCAAAGCCATGTAATAGTCTAAACTATGGTTTACTTTCCGCACTATAAACGATTAGATGTATGCTTAATAGGATTGTATGATAAGATTAAAATCAATCGTTAGAAAACCCAAATTTCCAAGATTAAAATAATTTAACTAAATACACTTGCACACTCACACCTCTAGGGTAACCTCTCTTTGATGCCTTATAAAATATGGTCATGTCCCTGGAACGTAGGGGTACCTTAACTTGTTGCCTAAAGAAATAATAGTCCCTCGTTGTCCCATCAAGTTGCCTTCGAATACATAATCTTGTCCTTATAAGAATGATGATAGTCCCTTCGAATTATTAAGGTATATCTACATTTTGCCTTTTATGACCATAACGATGACCCTACGCTTGTCCTTCCAAATCCAAGGATAAGACTACTTACTAACTAATAGTAAGGACAGTTCTATCCCTAAGGAAATAACAAGAAAGACCTTACTACTTAGGGTAAGTAACTTTTAAAAGCTTGCTCATAAGTTTCAAAATATATACTTTTTACACCCCACTCTCTTTTTCAATGCTTGCTCACAACTTAGGGTAAATAACTTTTAAATGCTTGCTCACAACTTTCAAAACAAATACTTGATTAAGCCAACTTCTGTGGATGAGGCTTTATTTGATGATGAATGGATTGTGACCATGCAAGAAGAGCTAAACCAATTCCAGAGGAATGATGTTTGTGATCTGGTTCCAAGACCAAGTCAGGGGAACATTATTGGAACAAAGTGGTTGTTCAAAACCAAACTGAACAAGCAAAGAGAAGTGGTAAGGAATAAGGCTTGAATGGTATCTCAAGGATACAATCAGCAGGAAGGTATAGATTTCTCTTAAACCTTTGCTCATATGGAAAGGTTAGAGGCAATCTGACTTCTTCTCTCTTATGTTGTCAATCTTGATGTTGTTCTTAATCAAATGGATGTGAAGGATGCCTTTTTGAATGAAGTCATTTCTAAGGAGGTGTAAACCCTCCATGTTTGAGCACCCAGTAGACCAAGATGTTGTTTTTAAACTTAAGAAATCACTTTATGGACTCAAACAAGCTCCTAGAGCTTGGTATGAGAGATTGAGTAATTTCTTGTTGAAAAATGATTTTGAAAAGGATCAAGTTGACACTACACCATGAAAGAATATGAATAAGGAAATCTTAATAGTTAAAATTTATGTCGATAATATAATTTTTTATTCTACTATTATCTCTCTTTGCCAAGAATTCTCTAAGACTATGTAGGCTGAATTCGAAATAAACATGAAGGGAGAATTGAAATTCTTCATGGGAATACAAATTAACCAAGGTGTAAACACCCCAAATTTGCCCTCACACATTTCACCATGGCTTGTGATTCTGTTCATTTGCATAAGTTCAATCATATCATCTCATATTGCATTTTTGCTTCACTGCACTAATTCTAAGTCATCTGCATCTAGGGTTTGTGATCTGAGCAATCCCTGAGCCATCCGAGCCACCCCAAAGGGCTTCAATCATCTCAATAGGGTCCATATATGTTCAAGCATCATATTATATCCTCCCAAGATCAAGAAAGCCAGAAAATCACAAGAACTGAGGAAAGGCATGGAAGCAGAGCCAGGTTTAACTGCACAGATGACCTAAAATTAGGGTTTTGGTTTCAGAGGCCAAAACTCCAAAGTTTTTGGTCATTCTTTTTTCTATTGTTTTCTATATGTTATAGGGATCATGCATACCAATTTTCATGAGGAAATTCAATGGGGAAGGCATCTGATCACAAGATGACTTCTTGAGCAAGTCAGTGAAAAATCAGGGCATCTGAGGCCCCCAATTACCCAACCAAAGGGTCTTCTCCATCATTTTGGATGTGTATGATCTTTATTTGATCATATAAGATGTTATAAGTTCACAAAATTGAAGAATTTCAAGCCATTTGCAAAGTTGCCATTTTGGGAAAGTGACTTGTAATGCAAACTTGCCATTTTGGGAATGTTTTTCAAACTCTTCTTTTTTATTCAAAAATGCTTCAAATGAAAAATTATTGGTCATGAAAGTTGTAGATTGGATCCTCCCATTTTCAAAAAGTACAAGAACTTGATCTAATTCATCATAGAACAAAAGTTATGGCCTTGCAAAGTTGGACAAAATCACTTAATTTTCACTTTTGTGCCAAAGAGGGATTTTTGCAAAACCTCATGCCAAGCTATTTTATGACTTCAAATGGACTTCTACACATCATAACATCATAGTACAATGCCTGAAACTCAGAATTGCCCAAAGAATTTCATGTTTCCATGATTTATACCTGAAGAAATCAAGAAAGGGCCAAACTTTGCCAAAATTGCAAAACCTCCCACAACTTCCCACAAACTTGCTGATTTGCCTCAATCTCATTTCCATGGTCATCCTTGAATCAAGCTGCAGTAGACATGTCTTTGTCCTAGGCCTGAAACAGCCCATACCTCAAAGGACACATAGCCTTGACTTTTTGCAAAACAAGTCATACCAATCAACATAGCCCACACCAACTCCACAGGCCTATCACATCTTGATACATGGACGAAACACAAGCCATTTGACATAAGAACATAGCCTGAGCTCTCCCACAAAGCAGCAACCACAAAAACTCCCCCTTTTGCATTTTCTATCGAATCCCATAACTCATCCATTTATTCTCAAAACTTCTTCCACCATTCATCTTCAAATCCATCACTGATCACAAACCACCCCTTACTTTGCCCTAAAAGCCACCACACACCAAATACGATTTTTCCCCTTTTGAACTGAGCTTCACTGAACTTCAAAGAAAGGACACAAACACTTCAGCCAAGCATCAAGGAAGCTCAAGGGAGGTTAGAGGAGGTTGTTTGCATCAAGCAGAAGGCCCAGACAGCTCCATTGGCAAAGCTCCATCTCAGGTATCTTCTTGAAACTTTTTTCCAGAACTTGTTTCTTTAGTTATAGAATGGTAGAGTGTGTTCCACTAATCACAATGAACCTTGAATGGTGAAAAATGGTTGAGTTTTGAGTGTGTATGCATGTTCTGAAATTTTGTTCAGTTTTAGGTTTTTGTTCGATTCTTGTTGTTGATGAAAAATAAATGAGGTTTGATGCTGGATTCTTGTTCTATGGGGTTTGGGGATCATTTCTGGAGATTTGGGAGGTTTGATTTGGCCTAGGGATTATTTTAGAAAAATCTCAAGGGAGAGGTGGCCGGAGAAGATGACCGGAGTTTATTTCCGGCCACCTGAGAGTCATTAATGCTTTAATCTGGATTAGGGCTTAGTTTGAATGTAGAGCGTACAATTTTGTTTCCCGCGCGCGTCAATGTCTCAGATCATCCCACTTAACCCTAATCCACTTAATTAACTTAATTAATTAGGGTTTAATTTTAAATATGCCAGTTTGAATGTGGACCCTCAGATCATGCGCCAAGTCAATTCCCGCGCCCTAGTTTCAAATCCCAGCCTTTGGATCAGTTGACTTTCCATTTAATTTGATTTTTATTTCATTTTCATTGCATTTTCCATCTCATTTATTTTAAAATATCAAAACACATCACAAAAATTTTATTTTTTGCATGCTGACTTAAAATACTTTTCTTATTCTGAAAATAATTTTTATTTTATTTTTTGCATAAATATTTGTATTTTTAAAATATTTAAATGTTATTTTAATTAATTAATGGAAATTAATTAATTAAAATAGCATTTAAGTTTCTAAAAATCACAAAAAAAATCACATTGCATCTTGATACATTTAGAAACATTATAAAACTCTTCAAACAAATTTCTTTTTGGTTCTTGACATATGTTGACATTTTTCTTTAGAATTAAAGTTCTTAAAAGTCAATATTTTTGTCCTAACTTAGAAAAATTCATTCTGCCTAACCATGAAGAGTTTGATGTTGGTTCTTTTTGCATTGCATTCTCCATATCATGTAGTATCTAGGGTAAAATTGGTTTGAATTTATCTTTCATTTTCAATTTGATGTGCATTTTTCCTTTTGAAGTACCTTAAAACCCTAGCTAACTTGAGAAAATCATAACTCCCATTAGGTTAACAGATAGGTCCCCTCCTTTGGGCAGTGAACTTGTGTAGGGTTTGGGTTCCTTTGATCCCATTTTCAATTTTTGATCTTTTATTTTGTTTCTGATTTTAAATTTTGCATTGCATATTGTATGTAAACCCTAATATTTGCCTTCATTTGCATCCATCTTCCATATGCTTGCATTCATGAACTTGCCATGACATTTTGTGCATCCACATAACTTCTAAGACATTTTAGGACATATTAGAATCATGTTTGATCATTGCATCATTCATTTGCCATGTTATGCATTCATTCCATTTCATAAACTTTCATGAACTTTTATGGTTCAAAACATGCTTCAGTTGCATCCACATCCTTGTATGATCATCCACAACTCTTGATATGTGTTTGAATTATATCTTAGCATCATTAACATCATGTTTATGCTTCTGGTTTTGGTTTTCATATTTGCATTTCATTCCATTTCCACTTCATTTCACTTCCTTTTGCTAACTTTTCAGGTGGTAAGTGTTTTGAGAAGTGAATTTGCCCTCACTTCTCATAATCTCTTCTCATCTCTTCTATGTACCATTGCTGCATTTTGTATTTGTACTAGAGTGAGCTTGCTCATTCATGCTCCTTCTCACTTCTTTCTTCAAGCAACTTATCTTCTTAAGTGAAGTAAGTTGACTTGCTTCTTCTGCTTCTTCCTCCTTTCATCTGCTTCTTCCATTGGTGGCTCTTCTTGAAGATTTCTTGCAAACTTCATAAACCCTAGGAATACCCAAGAATGTTAACAATTAGGGTTTGATTAGTCCCCCATTAGTTTTACCTTTGTGTCATCTTTGAGTTTTCCCTTCTCACCTCATAATCAAGGACTAAACCTTAAAGGTTTTAAGGTTTTGTGATTAAGCTTATGCCTGCATCCTTCTATTAGGATGGAGTGTATAACTTTAATCCTAAGTGTTAAGCCCTTAATGTGTTTAATTCCTTTCATCAATCCATCTAATAATAATCAAGACATCAAGCTTTTAACTTGGGCCTTGCATTAGGGTTCTAATTCTTCCTTAAATGGTTAAGAAGGACTAACCCTAGTGTTACTGGACAAGTCCCCCTCAAGTTGTCTTACAAATCATAAAATCCACTTCTTAATCTTACCATTAACTAAAACCCACTTTAATAAAGGCCTTGTTTTGTCATGAGGTTAATCCATAATCATGGATTAAGTTGAGGAGCCTTCCTCAGCTTAAATGTTCTCATCTATCATCCTTCTATTAGGATGGTGTAATGGGTCCATTAAATCCTTGATTATGGCTTAAACTCATTACTTAACACTAAACAAAAACTCCAAAAAACATCTAAATAAACGCAAGTAGGTTAATGATCTTAATCCTACATCATGGTGATTAAGTGTGAGGTGCTTACTTCATACTTAAGGTATTCTCATTACCCCTAATCAGAGGGAAGATGTGATGAGTTTACTAACCTTTGGTTTAGGCTTAAGCTCATTAACTTATGACAAACTTCAAAAATCAATAAAAGATTGAAAACACAAAAAAACAAACAATAATCGTCTCCTCCGGGATTCTTTTCTCATCATTTTCACTCACAAACGAGAACTCGCTTCTTCCGTCTAATGCATGACAGTTAGCACCTGAGCCAGACAGGTCATACACTTGAGCATAAACAAGCAAGTAGTTCATCAATCAATTTATCTTTCAGTCTCTTTGAGTCGAACTACGGTGTTCTGACTTCCTCATTGCACGAGAGGATACGTATGCATAACTTAACGGTTATCGAACAAAAGTCTCTGTATATTCTCCCCCTTCCAGCATTATTCTTTAAGCCTCATAGTCTTGAGCTTCATATTCTCTTCTTACACTGACACTCTTTTATTTCACTTCACTTTCTTCCAGCACTGACACTTGCATTCTCTCCAGTTTTGATACACAAATTGCACTGACACTACCCCTTTAAAACACAAACTTTCAAGCATGGATCCCGTCGAGTACGACGGACAATCTGGGTGCTAATACCTTCCCAGGTTGTAACCAACCCCCTTTCTCAGTTTCTCTGGTTCGCAACCGTCTTATCCATATTTTCCCAGGTTTATGCAGCATTACCTTTCCTTTGGGATTAAAATGCCTAGCTGGCGACTCTTTTCTTTTCAGTTCACCCTTGTGTGTTCTTCTCCTTTCGCCGACCGTTCGCGTCTGTACCCCTCTTGACCGGGTGTCATTTGGTGGGAGCGATAGCTTGGCGACTCTGCTGGGGACCCTTATACTGTAACCAGGGCTTCTGGTTCTTTTTGTGGGTTCCTCCTAGCGCTTGTTTGATTTGTGTTTACCGGGGTGTTATGTGCTAATTGTGTTTACTTATTTGCTTTATTTACTGCTTTATGTAAAACTTTATTTATTGCTTTCCTTTATAGTTTTTCATATTTCATACTGTCATTATCATTGCTGGATCTGGCTTCTGTTTTGGTGGGTGGGGTCCCATTGAGAGTTTGAGGTCCTATACCTGGGACCTGAGTGACACCTAGGCTAGAGTGGTTCATGTTCTTTCCCATTCCATTTTGGTCTGGTGCGAGAATATGAAACACGGTTCAGATGTGGGTTTCTTCTTGAGAACTCTGCGCTACAGATTTCCTGTAGTGCTAGGGCTATTTGGGAAGCCTGCTAAGTCTGGATGACCTTTATTATGACCTTCATAAACTGAGGTGAATTATAGGAGGATCTTTTATGGTTATTGTAAACATTGTACCTCCGGGTTAGAAGTGTTTACACTTCTCATAACTGATCCAAGTCTGAGGATCCTTGTTCTAGAACACTACCTGTGAGGGGGTTGGGTTGTTTACAGGTTTGCAGGAACCCTTAGCCACATCACACCCTGTTACTATTTTGTTGAGAGTACTCCACTTTGGACGGTTCTTGTGATTAACCCTGGACATGTGACTCTTTATTTGAGTCCCCCACCTTGGTTACTGGATTTCTAAACCTCCATCCGGACTTTTGAACATACATGGACTTAGGCAGATATTAGATCCAGCTTGATCACAAACCCTTGCATATCATTTGCATATATCATCATTGCATCATTTGACATTTGTTTATTTGTTTTTTAGGGTATCCACATTATATCTGGTTTGGTTTTGACCCATTCTTCTGCATAGACCTCTGCTTCATCAGTTATCTGCTTCAACTATCCTCATCATCAACAGCATCAGCCTGTCAGTAGCTCATTTCCAGTACCAGTCTGTGATCTTCATCAGTACCAATCTTCAGTTTCTTCAGCAACATTCATGACTACTCCCAGGAAGAGCAACATATCCTACCATTTCTTTGATCCTATGTTGACTGGTATCAAGCAGGTCCAGTCACTTATCACACCTGATCACATCCCATTGTTTAGAGAACACCATGGAGGTATCCTGGACATGGTTATGGACCTTGACCCTTCTCATAGGAGCATGATCCACACATGCTTACAGTTTTATGACCCTCCATTGAGATGCTTCACATTCCCAAACTTTCAGCTAGGGCCTCTGCTGGAAGAATTTTCTTCATTGATTGGAGTACCTATCAGAGATGGAATACCTTTCAACCCAGAAATGACTTTTCCCAGAAATGAAGAGATAGCAAAGGCACTGTACTTAGAGCCTGCCTTAATTGAGCAGAGTATGACAACAAAAGCTGGGATCCCTGGTTTGCACTTGGACTTCTTGATTTCTCAGGCCATACTGAAGGCCTCATTGGGAGAGTGGAGGGCAGTCTGTGCACTGTTAGCCCTCAGCATATACGGGGCTATACTGTTTGCAGATGAGCCCAAATTTGTCAGCAAGAATGTCGTCCACCTGTTTCTCCTGAGGAACCCAGTGCCTACACTGCTGGGAGACTTTTACTACTCCATTCATCAGAGGAATGAGAAACAAAGGGGGAAGTTGGTGAGATCTTGTGCTCCTTTGTTTTACACTTGGTTGCTCAGACACCTACCTAAGTCAGATACTTTCTTGAATCCCCACCAACTAAAGAATTGGGATAAGAGGCTCATTGCCTTGACTTCAGATGATATTAGATGGTGCACCCAGAGCACCAAGGGCAAGTACATTATCACCATTTGTGGACAATACCCAAATGTGCCTCTAATAGGGGTACAGGGTTGCATCAACTACAATCCTCTGCTGTCTAAGAGACAACTGGGTTATGCATTGGTTCACCCTCCCAGAGTGCAGGATTTAGCTGAGACCCTGTATTGTGAAGTGAAACCTAATTCAGCTGCTGTCAGACAAGCATCTTGGGCTTGGGACAACATTCAGACAAAAGGGATGGCTATTCTTAGAAGGTGTAATAATGTTGCTTCAGCTCAGTACTATGACTGGTACCGTACAAGAGCTCAGATTACTAGAATGCCTTTCACCTTGGAGGACATACCTGGACCCTCTACAGCACAACCTGCAACAACTGTCAGCCTAGAAGAATTTGAGAAGCTAAAGGAAACAAATGAGAATCTATCTCAAGCTTTGAAGAAGACTCTTTGGGAAAGGTGTGATGGTCGTCTGGACATTGAGAGATTGGAGAAGCTCAGGGTGGAGCATCTTGCCAAAATTGAGAAGACAGAGGACTACATCAGGAAGGCAAGAGCTGGGGAATAGATATTGAAGAATGCCTGTAAAGAAGCCAAGATTCAGAAGGCTAGGACTGAGCTCTATCTGCAAGAGAGTCAGGCTAGGTGGGTCAGGATCACTGAAGCCCGTACACAAGAAGACCAGAAGACTCAAGCCAAGATTGAACAGCTAGAGGCCAATGAGAAAAAGCAGCTGGAAGCTTTATTGGCAGCACAAAAGGAGATTTCGGAGTTGAAGCTCAGAGCAGGATTGAAAAGATCAAAGGACCAGGATAGGCACAAGAAGCTGACCACTGCCATTGCCACCAGGAACCTCCTCATTAGGACCATTACAGAGCACCCGGCTGGTCCAGTGACCGAGGCACTCCTGAAGGAGGTCAGAGAAGATGAGTTTGGGCTGGATGTCTGACTCTTTGTTTGTTGTTGTTTCCATTTGATGTACTTTTCCTTTTGTTGTATTTTGACCCTCCATGGGCATGTGTTGTAAAACAAAACTATGTATTGTTCACCATTTGTAATATATTTTAGTTTGTGGTCATTTGAGGTTTCTTTTCTCAGCAACATCAAGCATCTTCCTCGAGGTCTGGAAAGGTCAAAACCAAGAACCAAACCGGATACCTTGGAAAATAAATAAGCATACTGCATTGCATACTAACTTTTGTTTTGTTTTGTAGGTTTTATTATCATTGTTTCTAACTTTGTTGTGATCTCAGGAAACATTACTCGTCGCCGAGTGTTCCCTGTCAACCGCGCGCACCGGTACCCGACTCGCAACAACCTTCCCGGTATTCAAATGGAACAAGTACAGCAGGATCTGACTGAGGTCAGAAATCAGATGGCTAATAAGAGAGTGGAAATGAGAAATCAGATGTCTCAATTCATGGCTGTGATGTCTGGCTTGGCCCAAAGTCAAGAAAGGTTAAGAGAGCTGGTGGAAAGACAAACTCCTTAGGAGCCTCACCTTGGAACAGGAGGAACTAGTAACAATGAACGGGGCCAACCCCGTATTGATCCACCAGTATTTGGGCCTCACCTGGATCCAGAAGCTAACATCCCGAGGAATGTGCAAGGTAATACTGCTGGAGGGAGAATCTTGCAAGAGGATCCCCAAGAAGAACAATTTACTGTTATGGGGGCTGGGGATGAAGTATATGACAGGAGATTGGACGAAATTGCTGAGAAATTGAGGTCTTTGGAGTCTCAGAATTCTTTGGGCTTCGATGTGATGGACATGGGGCTGGTGGATGGGGTGAGAATTCCCCACAAATTCAAACCCCCATGCTTTGAAAAGTACAATGGTACTTCCTGTCCTCGCACTCATTTGCAATCTTTCCTGGGAAGACTTAAAGCTTATACTATGGATGAAATGTTGTGGATGTTCTACTTTGAAGACAGTCTGACTGGGGCTTCGAGGGAGTGGTATTCACACTTGTCTAGAGCCACCATAAGATGCTGGAAGGATTTGGCTGAAGCTTTCATCCGACAATATCAATACAATCTGGACATGGCTCCCAACAGGACCCTTCTGATGGGAATGTCTCAATCTTCTAGAGAGAGCTTTAGAGAATATGCCCAAAGGTGGAGACAGATTGCTGCTGCTGTCCAACCACCCATGTCAGAGAGAGAAATGGCTAACATGTTCATGAATACATTGCAAGGGACATATATTGATAGATTGGATACCTTCTCCTCTACCAGTTTTGCTGATGTGGTCATAGCTGGTGAGAGGATTAAAAGCCTTTTAAAGATGGGAAAAATCTCCGACAGTGGTGCAAGTTCATCCAGTAATCCCAGAAAGCCTTTTGTGGGACCCCGAAGAGCCGGTGAGACCAATTCCATTCATGCAAGTAGGGGCAGACCTTAGTATGTTCACCGGTCAGTAGCAGCTGTCACCATTCCAGCTCCGATTCCTCAACAATCAGCATATCCTCAACAACAACAACCACAATATCAACAACAAGTTCAGTATCCGCAACAGAGAACCTACAACAACAACAACAACAACCAACAACATCGTCCTTTCCAACAAAGACCATCACAGGCAAACAGGGTGATTGACCCAATCCCAATGCCATATGCTGCACTCTTGCCACAACTCCTGAAGCTCAACCTGGTTGAGTTAAGGACATTGGCACCTCCAGATCCTTCTAGTATGCCAAAGAACTATGATGCCAGTGCCAGGTGTGCATTCCACTCAAATGCACCGGGACATAATACTGAGAAATGCAGGGCCTTGCAGATGAAAGTCCAAGACCTGGTGGACTCAAAAGCTCTCAACTTTGCACCTCCTCCGAATGTCATAAGGAATCCAATGCCTAGTCACAACGGGCCTAGGATTAATGCTATTGAGGAAGGAAAGCTATCCACCCTAATCACCAGTGTTGCACAGATTCGAACACCTTTGGTTGAAATCAAAGCCCAGCTTTTAGAATGCCAAGTGTTCCCCGGGTGTGAACTCGGCTGTGGGTATTGCAATGTTGCAGTCAATGGGTGTGAAAGGCTGAGAGACGCCATAAATGGTCTTATTAAGGATGGTATCCTTCAGATTACGACAACGGCGCCTACAAATCCAACAATTCCTTCACCGACAATCACAGATACTCCTACAACGTCAGCAACCATTGTTCCAACGAATTCAACTACAACTCCAACAACCGCTCAATCAATCACTTCAACGGACACAAGTTCAGTCACCATCCCTGCTAAAACTTCAACACCTATCCAGTCAACAGTACCTTCTACAACATCAGCGACAATTGATGAAAGCGTCTCAACAGTTACAATATACTATGACCCTGCAAATGTTCCGACCAACAACTCACAAAATGCCACTCCGGTCAGAGCACCAGTCACCATATATTATGATCCCCACACCATTGTGGTCCCTTCTGCAGCTGCTATCAGTTTAGTCACTATCACAGTACCTGGGCCAGTTCCTTATGAAAGCAATAGTGCCATCCCTTGGCATTATGGCTCAGATCTGTACTGCGAGGGGCAGAAAATCACTTTAGAATCATCAACTTCTTCACCTCAGATTGACAATGTGGGGGGAGGCGGAGGCTTCACTAGAAGAGGACGCCTCTTTGCCTCGCAAATTCCAAGACCCATTGCCGAAGCAGAAGCTACTGCTAAGGCAAAAGGGAAGAGTATGGTGCAAGAAGAACAAGTTGTCAAAGAAGCTTTGAAGACTCCTTTTGATCAAGAGGTTGATGAGTTCATGAGGATCATAAAGAAAAGTGATTACAAGGTGGTAGACCAGCTTCACCAAACACCTTCCAAGATCTCCATATTATCATTGCTAATGTGCTCCGAGGCTCATCGGAACGCACTATTGAAAGTCCTGCACGCAGTTTATGTGCTGGAGGAGATTACCGTTAATCAGTTAGAGGTCGTGGTTGGAAATGTCAATGCTAGTAATGGACTAGGATTCACCAACACTGATCTGACAACGGAAGGTCGCAATCACAACAAAGCTTTGCACATTACCTTGGAGTGTAAGGGTGTAGTTCTTTCTCACGTACTGGTGGACACAGGGTCATCCCTCAATGTCCTACCCAAGAAAGCCCTTGTGAAGCTGGAGTATGATGGATTGGCACTACGCCCAAGTAACTTGGTAGTGAGAGCCTTTGACGGTTCTAAGAGATCAGTTCTGGGAGAGATATAGCTGCCTATAATGATTGGCCCACAAGTTTTCAAATCGACCTTCTTTGTGATGGATATACAGCCTGCCTACAGCTGTCTATTGGGTAGACCATGGATTCACGCCGCCGGCGCCGTGACGTCAACCCTTCACCAGAAGTTAAAATTCGAGTGGGAAGGCCAAGTCATTACTATTTGTGGGGAGGAGGATATTTTTGTTAGCCAGCTGGCTACTTTCAAATACATTGAAATGGATGGGGAGATCCATGAAACCATGAGCCAAGGGTTTGAGGCCCTTAATATTAATGAATCATCTGCTGTGCTTGGGACCTCCATCACATCATATCAGCAAGCCCGAAAGGTTGTTGAGGAAGGTACCGCCCAAGGCTGGGGCAAGCTGCTGCCCGTGGAGAAGAAAGAGGACCGATTCGGGTTGGGTTACAGACCAACTCGACAAGATCAATCAGAGGCTGCAACGGAGCCTAAGTTTATTAGTGGGGGGATGCTCACCCCGGATGTTGTGAACAATTTGGAAGATGAGTCAGAAGATGAGCACAACCTGGAAAGCTGGATACGTCCAAGGATCCCGGGGAGCCATGTCTCAAACTGGTCTTCCCAGGAAATTATAAGGGTTACTCCTGCAGAGTAATTATTATTTCCTGTATTTTAAAGCATGCATCAAGTCCTGCATCTTGCCCAAGATGACAGGACTCATTTTGTAATCGGGCCATCTTGTATTTTGTGCAAAGATCAATTAATGAATATTAGGACATCTTTTGCAAATGAGTCTTTTCTTTTTCGCTCACTGTTTTTCATTTTTCATTTTTTGTACAAAAATAAAATGGCAATGCTTTTCAAAATAAAGAACTTCATTTTCACTTTTTTCTAAATAAGATAAAACCGATCACTAAAATAAACAAATCTAAACCCTTGCAGAAGGTGCCCTCCAGATTGCACCGACAACAACACTGCTATGACTTCGTATGACTTTGACAATCCAATCAATCAAGTTGATGAAGGGGTTGAAGAAGATTATGAGCTACCTAAAGAGCTAGCTAGGTTGTTAAGGCAAGAGGAGAAGGTTATCACTCCTCATCAGGAGGAAGTTGAGACGGTTAATCTTGGTACGGAAGAAGACTTGAAAGAAGTCAAGATCGGGGCCTGCCTGCAAGATTCAGTGAAAGAGCAACTGATTGATATGCTTCGGGAATATGTAGATGTTTTTGCTTGGTCCTATCAGGACATGCCAGGGTTGGACACCGACATTGTTACGCACAAGCTGCCGCTGAAAGAAGATTGCCCACCAGTAAAATAGAAGTTGCGCCGTACTCGCCCAGATATGGCAATGAAGATAAAAGAAGAGGTACAAAAGCAATGGGACGCCGGTTTCCTTGCTGTGACTAGCTACCCGTCGTGGGTTGCTAACATTGTACATGTGCCTAAGAAGGATGGCAAGGTGAGGATGTGTGTGAATTACCGGGATCTGAACAGAGCCAGCCTGAAAGATGACTTCCCTTTACCTCACATTGATGTATTGGTGGATAATACGACTCAGTTCTCGGTGTTCTCCTTTATGGATGAATTTTCAGGATACAATCAGATCAAAATGTCACCTGAAGACATGAGAAGACAACTTTCATCACACCCTGGGGCACGTTCTGTTATAAGGTGATGCCATTCGGACTGAAGAATGCGGGTGCCACTTATCAATGGGCTATGGTAACATTATTCCATGACATGATCCACATAGAAATTGAATGTTATGTGGATGACATGATTGCCAAGTACCTTACGGAAGAAGACCACCTGGTAAACCTGTTGAAGTTGTTCAAGCGTCTGAGGAAGTACCAATTGAAGTTAAACCCCAACAAATGCATATTCGGGGTACGTTCCGGTAAACTGCTGCGATTTATCGTAAGTGAGAAAGGGATTGAAGTTGACCCTGATAAAGTTAAAGCCATTCAAGAAATGCCTGCACCAATGACCAAAAAAGAAGTTCGGGGGTTTCTAGGTAGGTTGAACTACATTTCACGGTTCATATCTCACCTTACAGCAACCTGCGAGCCTTTGTTCAAGTTGTTAAGAAAAAAACAAACGGTCAGGTGGAACGAAGACTGCCAAAGGGCTTTTGACAAAATCAAGGAATACTTACAAGAGCCTCCGATCCTTATGCCTCCAGTCGAAGGAAGACCTCTAATCATGTACTTGACAGTATTAGAAGAGTCAATGGGGTGTGTGCTGGGCCAGCATGACGAGTCTGGTCGAAAAGAGTATGCAATATACTACCTGAGCAAAAAGTTTACCGACTGTGAACAACATTATTCACTGCTCGAGAAAACTTGTTGTGCTTTTGCGTGGGCTGCTCGCCGACTGAGACAGTATATGTTGACCCACACTACTTTATTGATATCCAAGATGGATCCAGTTAAGTACATTTTTGAGAAGCCAGCACTTACCGGACGGGTTGCAAGATGGCAAATGATCCTCACAGAATATGACATTCAATATACATCTTAGAAAGCCATCAAAGGCAGTGTATTGTCTGATTATCTTGCTGAGCAACCAATTGATGATTACCAGCCAATGAGATTTGACTTCCCCAATGAAGACATCATGTACTTGAAAGCAAAAGATCATGAAGAGCCTATTCACACTGAAGGGCCTGACCCAGAAGAAGAATGGACTATGATGTTTGATGGGGCTGTTAATATGAATGGTCGTGGTGTTGTTGCAGTACTCATTACACCAAAAGGAGTTCACATGCCTTTCTCGGCAAAACTAACCTTTAACTGCACTAACAACGAGGCTGAATACGAAGCTTGTATTATGGGTCTTGAGGAAGCCATTGACCTCCGGATCAAGACTTTGACTGTGTTCGGAGATTCAGCTCTGGTAATTAATCAAACCAACGGCAAATGGTACACCCACCAAGATCATCAGATACCTTATCGGGATTATACAAGGAGATTACTGACTTTCTTCACAACAGTCAAGCTTGAGTATATCCCTCGAGATGAAAATCAGTTTGCAGATGCTCTGGCTACCATTTCATCCATGATCAAAGTTCAAGCTGCCAACTTTGTGCCTCGGATTTCAGTATCCAGACTTGACAGACCAGCATACGTGTTCTCAGCAGAGGTTGTCAAAGATGATAAGCCTTAGTTCCATGACATCAAATGCTTCTTGGAGGATCAAACATACCCACCTGGGGCATCTTCCAATGATAAGAAGACATTAAGAAGGCTGGCTGGTAGTTTCTTCCTGAACGCTGATGGTTCCTTGTATAAGCGGAACTTTGATACGGTACTCCTCAGATGTGTCGATAAAGCAGAAGCAGACTTGTTAATGCACGAGGTGCACGAAGGATCCTTTGGTACCCATGCGGGTGGGCATGCAATGGCTAAAACGTTGTTAAGATCAGGCTATTACTGGATCACAATGGATGCAGACTGTTGTGCGTATGCCAGAAAATGCCATAAATGCCATAAATGCCAGATCTATGCGGATAAAGTGCATGTGCCTCCAAATCCCCTGAATGTGATGTCTTCACCCTGGCCCTTTGCCATGTGGGGCATTGATATGATCGGTAAGATTGAACCGACTGCTTCAAATGGCCACAGATTCATCCTGGTAGCCATTGATTATTTCACCAAGTGGGTTGAGGCATCTTCGTATGCAAATGTCACCAGGCAAGTGGTAGCCCGATTCCTGAAGAGAGACATCATCTGTCGGTATGTAGTGCCCGAACGAATCATTACTGATAATGGTTCTAACTTAAATAACAAAATGATGGCAGAACTGTGCCGGGACTACAAGATCCAACACCACAATTCTTCTCCTTACAGGCCAAAGGTGAATGGCGCTGTTGAGGCAGCTAACAAGAATATCAAGAAAATTATGCAGAAGATGGTGGTCACCTACAAATACTGGCATGAAATGCTACCATTTGCCTTACATGGGTACCGAACGTCAATCAGAACATCCACTGGGGCAACACTGTATCAGCTTGTGTACGGTATGGAGGCAGTCCTACCTGTTGAAGTTGAATTACCCTCATTACGGGTACTAATGGATGTTAAACTGAATGAAGCAGAATGGGTCAAATCCCGATACGAACAACTGAATCTGATCGAAGAGAAGAGACTAGCTGCAATCTGTTATGGGCAGTTGTATCAGAAAAGAATGAAGAAAGCCTTCGATCAGAAAGTCTGGCTTCGAGAATACCAAGTAGGAGATCTTGTGCTGAAAAGACTCCTTCCTCCTCATACAGACCACATGGGCATGTGGACTCCGAATTATAATGGTTCGTTCATAGTAAAGAAAGTTTTCTCTGGTGGAGCGCTGATGCTTAGTACTATGGACGGTGAAGACTTCATGTCCCATGTGAATTCAGATGAAGTTAAAAAATACTTCGCGTAAAAATGACCCGCTGGACATAAAAACAGAATGAAAGTCTAGGCAAAAATAGGGCATCCCGGCGAGTCAAAAACAGAATAAAAGACTCGGGCAAAAATAAGGGAAAATAAATAAAAAAATGTGCACCCGCTGAGTTGAAAAGCCGCATTGGACAACTCAGGAAAAAATGGGTATCCCGGTGAATCGAAAACCCGAGAGGGCGATCCACGCAAAATAAGGGAATAAGCGAACAACTGCATTCTGAATTCGTCTGTATCACTTGCAACGTGGTGAACTTCGAAAAGTTCAAACTTCAGTCGGAATCAGCCTTCTTCAAAAAGCAGGATGAGAAGAACGTCAATGTCATATGAGTCATAGCAAAAGGGAAGCTCCCTGAAGCGTCATCAACATCACCAACACCTTTTTGTTTCTCAATTTGTAACAATCTCCTCATTTCAGGGGATCTGTTTCCTTGACTGTATTTGCCAATTCAGGGCACGAAAATTAATAAAATCAGATTTTCCGTTACACTTTGTCTCGTACATTTTATTTCCGTTTCTAAAAATGTCCGATGTCCGTAATATATCGATTGCATAAATACAGATTCGTCTTTTCTAAATTACATGCTCACAGGAAATATATTTGCTCCCGGGAGTGTCTAAACTCCTGTGATGGAACCCAGTAAGGGACACCTCAGGATACTTGTACGTTTCTTTGTCATGACAGGATTGCATGTAGTCAAAGCACAACATGGGGCATGAAGGTTTCTCCCCAGTAGGCTGTCGAATCATTACTTCCTCAACATGTCTTCCAGACAGCATCATAAGGGGCTCAGTTCCCTAGCTAAATTCATCATCCTCAACAGGATCCCCCACGGAAATCTCTAGGAAGATCATCCAGTGATCATTCCTCCCCAGGCAAGTGTCAGGCAGGAAACCATCTCCCCGCAGAGCTCCAGCCTCTATCCAGAAGAGCAATGCCTGAAGATCTCAGAACAAAGTGACGAAAGCTCCCACAGACCCCAGCTGGGCCCCTCCTTACCAAGGTGGGTCTATCAGTGACCTACTTCCCCATGCAGAGTCACATATATCAGATCTACCAATGATCTCATCCCCAACTGGGATATCACTTCAAACAGATCAGCCGGAGATCTTCACCGCAACGGGATCCGAATCCTAGATCGATATCTTTGCATAATCATAACATTCACATCATATTTTCCCCTAGAGCGTAGCATTCCGTCTAATACGGAGAATTACGGCAAAAATCAAACATATTGCATAATCATGAGCCATGTGTTGAACCGAACACTTGTAAATACTGACATTCCATCAACAATATACAAAATACTTCCTAAACTCCCCGGCAGAAGGCCAAAGCGTCCTCTTTGCGCTCACAAATACAGATGCATGCTCCTTTCGGCACTCGTCCGTGTCATCATTCCCCAGTAAAGTCGCCCGAACGTTCTCTACAGACAGATACATATATATACAATTCCCTGACACCCGTCCGTGTCACTTCCCCCAGCACAGTTGCCTAAATACTTGTTTATAATACACTTCTTCCGACACCCGACCGTGTCATGCTCTCCACAGAAAGTTGGACACTCATCTATGTCTCACTCATCACTTTTACCCATACAGATACTCGTCCGTATCCTGTGTACACCACTTAAATCCCCTCAGAGTCGACACTCGTCCGTGTTCTTTGTTAACTAGTTGGTACTCGTCCGCATCATCATCTCTGAACATGCGTCAAGCATTTTTTTCTACTGATACTCGTCCGTATCATAGTCTTAAGGATGCTCATCCGCATCTTTAATCTATCCACCGTTTCAAACACTTATGCCTTTTCTTTCTTGAAATTAGACACTCGTCTGTGTCTACCCTTCCCAAGAAGAATTCCCAGAAAATCTTGACAAACTATTTCCTTTCTATCTGACATTCGTCCTATGTCATGATATCTTCCAGCAGCTGTACCCTGCCAGGTGATCGTCCTTCACCTTTTTGATGATCGTCCTTCATCATCCCCAGCGGAGTCTCTATTTATTGGAACCCCTTTCTACCCGACATTCGTCCTATGTCGTGATATTTTAGCAAGTCGTCCCTTGCCAGGTGATCGTCCTTCACCTCTTGATGATCGTCCTTCATCATTTTATCCGATGGTCGTCCCCGTCGTCGGTCCTGTTATAAGACATTCGTCCTATGTCATGATAGACCCCGAGAGTAGTCGTACCCTGCTAGGTGATCGTCCTTCACCTCTTGATGATCGTCCTTCATCATGCCTATCCGATGGCCGTCCCCATCGTCGACCTTTTCTATCCGGCATTCGTCCTATGTCGTGATACTTGTGGCAGCCATCCCTGCCAGGTGATCGTCCTTCACCTTGGATGACCGTCCCTCATCCTTATCCCCAACAAAGCGGCCGTCCCTTGCTAGGTGATCGTCCTTCACCTTTGATGACCGTTCCTCATCATTTTCTTCAACCCGATGGTCGTCCCCATCATTTACCTTTAATCCCTAGAGAGTCTTGTTTCTTTTCCTGATAGCCGTCCCCATCATGATCCCCCCGTTTCCCCAGCATGTCGGTCGTCCCCGTCATTACTTCATCCCCAGCAGTCATCCTCTGCTCGACGGTCACCCTCCGTCGCCCGCACTTTATAATCATACTTTATTTTCTTTTACAATCTATATCCCTTTTCTTCTTCATTCAGCGAGTGCAAATTTTGGACTGTCTGTGGTATTCAACCACAAGTTATCTTGTTTGCCTGTTAAGCCGTTGCTTACATCCTGCACAGCTAACTCATGTTTGAATAGGGGCAGCTGTAAACAACCCAAATTTTCCCTCACTCATTTCACCATGGCTTGTGATTCTATTCATTTGCATAAGTTCAATCATATCATCTCATATTGCATTTTTGCTTCACTGCACTAATTCTAAGTCATTTGCATCTAGGGTTTGTGATCTGAGCAAACCCTGAGCCATCTGAGCCACCCCAAAGGGATTCAATCATCTCAAGAGGGTCCATATATGTTCAAGCATCATATTATATCCTCCCAAGATCAAGAAAGCCAGAAAATCACAAGAACTGAGGAAAGGCATGGAAGCAGAGCCAGGTTTAACTGCACAGATGACCTAAAATTAGGGTTTTGGTTTCAGAGGCCATAACTCCAAAGTTTTTGGTCATTCTTTTTTCTATTGTTTTCTATATGTTATAGGGATCATGCATACCAATTTTCATGAGGAAATTCAATGGGGAAGGCATCTGATCACAAGATGACTTCTTGAGCAAGTCAATGCAAAATCAGGGCATCTGAGGCCCCCAACTACCCAACCAAAGGGTCTTCTCCATCATTTTGGATGTGTATGATCTTTATTTGATCTTAGAAGATGTTAGAAGTTCACAAAATTGAAGAATTTCAAGCCATTTGCAAAGTTGCCATTTTGGGAAAGTGACTTGTAATGCAAACTTGCCATTTTGGGAAAGTTTTTCAAACTCTTCTTTTTGATTAAAAAATGCTTCAAATGAAAAATTCTTGGTCATGAAAGTTGTAGATTAGATCCTCCCATTTTCAAAAAGTACAAGAACTTGATCTAATTCATCATAGAACAAAAGTTATGGCCTTGCAAAGTTGGACAAAATCACTTAATTTTCACTTTTGTGCCAAAGAGGGATTTTTGCAAAACCTCATGCCAAGCTATTTTATGACTTCAAATGGACTTCTACACATCATAAAATCATAGTACAATGCCTGAAACTCAGAATTGCCCAAAGAATTTCATGTTTCCATGACTTATACATGAATAAATCAAGAAAGGGCCAAACTTTGCCAAAATTATAAAACCTCCCACAACTTCCCACAAACTTGTTGATTTGCCTCAATCTCATTTCCATGGTCATCCTTGAATCAAGCTGCAGCAGACATGCCTTTGTCCTAGGCCTGAAAAAGCCCATACCTCAAAGGACACATAACCTTGACTTTTTGCAAAACAAGCCATACCAATCAGCATAGCCCACACCAACTCCACAAGCCTATCACATCTTGATACATGGACCAAACACAAGCCATTTGACATAAGCAGCAACCACAAAAACTCCCCCTTTTGCATTTTCTATCGAATCCCATAACTCAGCCATTTATTCTCAAAACTTCTTCGACCATTCATCTTCAAATCCATCACTGATCACAAACCACCCCTTACTTTGCCCTAAAAGCCACCACACACCAAATACGATTTTTTCCCCTTTTGAACTGAGCTTCACTGAACTTCAAAGAAAGGACACAAACACTTCAGCCAAGCATCAAGGAAGCTCAAGGGAGGTTAGAGGAGGTTGTTTGCATCAAGCAGAAGGCCCAGACAGCTCCATTGGCAAAGCTCCATCTCAGGTATCTTCTTGAAACCTTTTTCCAGAACTTGTTTCTTTAGTTATAGAATGGTAGAGTGTGTTCCACTAATCACAATGAACCTTGAATGGTGAAAAATGGTTGAGTTTTGAGTGTGTATGCATGTTCTGAAATTTTGTTCAGTTTTAGGTTTTTGTTCGAATCTTGTTGTTGATGAAAAATAAATGAGGTTTGATGCTGGATTCTTGTTCTATGGGGTTTGGGGATCATTTCTGGAGATTTGGGAGGTTTGATTTGGCCTAGGGAGTATTTTAGAAAAATCTCAGGGGAGAGGTGGCCGGAGAAGATGACCAGAGGTCATTTCCGGCCACCTGAGAGTCATTAATGCTTTAATCTGTATTAGGGCTTAGTTTGAATGTAGAGCGTACGATTTTGTTTCCCGCGCGCGTCCAATGGCTCAGATCATCCCACTTAACCCTAATACACTTAATTAACTTAATTAATTAGGGTTTAATTTTAAATATGCTAGTTTGAATGTGGACCCTCAGATCACGCGCCAAGTCAATTCCCGCGCCCTAGGTTCAAATCCCAGCCTTTGGATCAGTTGACTTTCCATTTAATTTGATTTTTATTTCATTTTCATTGCATTTTCTTTCTCATTTATTTTAAAATATCAAAACACATCACAAAAATTTTATTTTTTGCACGCTGACTTAAAATACTTTTCTTATTCTGAAAATAATTTTTATTTTATTTTTTGCATAAAAATTTGTAATTTTAAAATATTTAAATGTTATTTTAATTAATTAATGGAAATTAATTAATTAAAATAGCATTTAAGTTTCTAAAAATCACAAAAAAAATCACATTGCATCTTGATACATTTAGAAACATTATCAAACTCTTCAAACAAATTTCTTTTTGGTTCTTGACATATGTTGACATTTTTCTTTAGAATTAAAGTTCTTAAAAGTCAATATTTTTGTCCTAATTTAGAAAAATTCATTCTATCTAACCATGAAGAGTTTGATGTTGGTTCTTTTTGCATTGCATTCTCCATATCATGTAGTATCTAGGATAAAATTGGTTTGAATTTATCTTTCATTTTCAATTTGATGTGCATTTTTCCTTTTGAAGTACCTTACAACCCTAGCTAACTTGAGAAAATCATAACTCCCATTAGGTTAAGAGATAGGTCCACTCCTTTGGGCAGTGAACTTGTGTAGGGTTAGGGTTCCTTTGATCCCATTTTCAATTTTTTATCTTGTCATTTGCTTCTGATTTTAAATTTTGCATTGCATATTGTATGTAAACCCTAATATTTGCCTTCATTTGCATCCATCTTCCATATGCTTGCATTCATGAACTTTCCATGAAATTTTGTGCATCCACATAACTTCTAAGACATTTTAGGACATATTAGAATAATGTTTGATCATTTCATCCTTCATTTGCCATGTTATGCATTCATTCCATTTCATAAACTTTCATGAACTTTTATGGTTCAAAACATGCTTCATTTGCATCCACATCCTTGTATGATCATCCACAACTCTTGATATGTGTTTGAATTATCTCTTAGCATCATTAACATCATGTTTATGCTTCTGGTTTTGGTTTGCATATTTGCATTTCATTCCATTTCCACTTCATTTCACTTCCTTTTGCTAACTTTTTCAGGTGGTAAGTGTTTTGAGAAGTGAATTTGCCCTCACTTCTCATAATCTTTTCTCATCTCTTCTATGTACCATTGCTGAATTTTGTATTTGTACTAGAGTGAGCTTGCTCATTCATGCTCCTTATCACTTTCTTTCTTCAAGAAACTTATCTTCTTAAGTGAAGTAAGTTGACTTGCTTCTTCTGCTTCTTCCTCCTTTCATCTGCTTCTTCCATTGGTGGCTCTTCTTGAAGATTTCTTGCAAACTTCATAAACCCTAGGAATACCCAAGCATGTTAACAATTAGGGTTTTATTAGTCCCCCATTAGTTTTACCTTTGTGTCATCTTTGAGTCTTCCCTTCTCACCTCATAATCAAGGACTAAACCTTAAATGTTTTAAGGCTTTGTGATTAAGCTTATGCCTGCATCCTTCTGTTAGGATGGAGTGTATAACTTTAATCCTAAGTGTTAAGCCCTTAATGTGTTTAATTCCTTTCATCAATCCATCTAATAATCATCAAGACATCAAGCTTGTAACTTGGGCCTTGCATTAGGGTTCTAATTCTTCCTTAATTGGTTAAGAAGGACTAACCCTAGTGTTAATGGACAAGTCCCCCTCAAGTTGTCTTACAAATCATAAAATCCACTTCTTAATCTTACCATTAACTAAAACCCACTTTAATAAAGGCCTTGTTTTGTCATGAGGTTAATCCCTAATCATGGATTAAGTTGAGGAGCCTTCCTCAGCTTAAATGTTCTCATCTATCATCCATCTATTAGGATGGTGTAATGGGTCAATTAAATCCTTGATTATGGCTTAAACTCATTACTTAACACTAAACAAAAACTCCAAAAAACATCTAAATAAATGAGTAGGTTAATGATCTTAATCCTACATCATGGTGATTAAGTGTGAGGTGCTTACTTCATACTTAAAGGTATTCTCATTACCCCTAATCAGAGGGAAGATGTGATGAGTTTACTAACCTTTGGTTTAGGCTTAAGCTCATTAACTTATGACAAACTTCAAAAATCAATAAAAGACTGAAAACACAAAAAAACAAACAATAATCGTCTCCTTCGGGATTATTTTCTCATCATCTTTACTCACAAACGAGAACTCGCTTCTTCCGTCTAATGCAAGACAATTAGCACCTGAGCCAGACAGGTCATACACTTGAGCATAGACAAGCAAGCAGTTCATCAGTCAATTTATCTTTCAGTCTCTTTGAGTCGAACTACGGTGTTCTGACTTCCTCATTGCACGAGAGGATACGTAGGCATAACTTAACGGTTATCGAACAAAAGTCTCTGTATATTCCCCCTCTTCCAGCATTATTCTTTAAGCCTCATAGTCTTGAGCTTCATATTCTCTTTTTACACTGACACTTTTTTATTTCACTTCACTTTCTTCCAGCATTGACACTTGCATTCTCTCCAGTTTTGATACACAAATTGCACTGACACTACCCCTTTAAAACACAAACTTTCAAGCGTGGATCCCGTCGAGTACGACGGACAATCTGGGTGCTAATACCTTCCCAGGTTGTAACCAACCCCCTTTCTCAGTTTCTCTGGTTCGCAACCGTCTTATCCATATTTTCCCAGGTTTATGCAGCATTACCTTTCCTTTGGGATAAAAATGCCTAGCTGGCGACTCTTTTCTTTTCAGTTCACCCTTGTGTGTTCTTCTCCTTTCGCCAACCGTTCGCGTATGTACCCCTCTTGACCGGGTGTCATTTGGTGGGAGCGACACAAGGCAAATATGGAACTTATGTTCATCATTCCAAGTATACAAAAGAGCTTCAGAAGAAGTTTACTCTTAAAGATTGCAAGATTATGGAAACTCCTATACATCCTGCCTATAGTCTGAACAAGGAAGACAGTAGCTCCAAGGTGGATCAAAAGATTTACAAATGTATGATCAGTCATTTGGTTTACCTCACAACTTTTAGGCCTAGCATATTATTCAACGTGTGTTTCTATCAAGGTTTCAATCAAATCCTAGCGAAACTCATTTAACTGTTGTTAAGAGAATCTTCAGGTATCTGAAAGGAACAAAAAACTGGGACTTCTTGATAAGAAATCCCTAGATTATAAGTTGGTTGGATTCTATTATGCTTACTATGTTGGGGATAGAATTGAAATAAATTCCACTAGTGAAAACTGTCAATTCATAGGTGAAAACCTAATTTCCCGGGCTAGCAAGAGACATGAAACCATTGCTCTCTCTACATCAGAAGGAAAATGCATCTCTACTATTAAGTGTTTCTCACAACTACGTTGGATGAAATATCAGCTAGAGGATTATCATATTTGTGGAAACAATATACCTATCTTCTGTGATAATATTGTTGTCATTTGTCTAACAAAGAATCCAGTTTAACACTTTAAAACCAAGCATATTCAGATTAAACGTCACTTCATAAAATACTATGTTCAAAAGGGAGTTTTATATATATATATATATATATATATATATATTAAATTCATTGATATTGATTATAAATGGATTAACATATTTAAAAAACCCTTAGATATTGAAAGATTTGATTTTTCAAGAAGAATCTGAACATGGTCTATATTGAAGAATATTTCTTGTGTCTGATAAGAGTACAAAGTTTGATATTGCTCAGAAGTAACTTCAGTCAGAGTCTAGGAAACTACCTTTGATGAAAAGTGACTTCTGAAAATATCAGACTCTAAAGACTCTGGAGGTGGATTATTTATTTCAAATAACATTCACATATCTGATAATTATCTTGCACAATAGCTATTTGGGTAAAGACTATTGGGTATAGATGTGAAACTTATTAATTTCTATGAAACAACCCATCTGTCATCACCTCATGTTTGGCTACTTGTTTATTTGTTTTCATTGTATTATTTCTAAAGATGATTCTTTAGTGGTCTTAAAGCAAAGACAATTATCTTGAATCTTTTTGACAAATCATTGTCTATATCATTGGAAACACCTTTCAGTTTATTTACATCTTTCTTATTGACTCATTACCTATCTAAGATGGCCTCAAGATCTAGTCATGGTATGGAAAACCAATTGGTTGTCATCATTGAAGGACTAGTTTATTTTGAACAGATGATGGCTCATGGCTTTGATCTTCAAAGAATTTTCTTCCATAATGGTTGGGGTAATTTCTTTAATATGATGTATGGTCCTACTTACCCTAGCCTAATCAAGTATTTTTGGGTGAATTCTTCCATCTAAGAACTAAATATAGAATATATTATTCTTTTTGTCATATTTGGTGTTCATATCACCATTACCCCCACATCTATTGCTAATGCATTAAAATGTGAGGATGAAGGCGTGGTTCTGGATATGCTCTTTTGGGAAACTTGTTTGTCTCCTCATATTATCTTTGATGATCTATTTTGACCTATCCAAAGTTTCAAGTCTCAATTCCAAGGCATTAGTCTGGTATCACTTGTTGATTTCAAACTTCCTACCAAAGAAGAAGGATCTAATTTCTCTGGATATTGATGAAAAATATTTTCTGTAACTTCTTAACTCAGATCTGAAAATTAACCTCCCTCAAGTTATGTTTGATTATCTGAAAATGACTCTCACTTCCTTTAAAGAGGGAAAATCATATTTCATTCTTATGGAAGGGTTCTCTCTGAAATCTTCATTCAACAAGGACTTGAGTTAACTATAACTGAGGTTAAATCACAAGTCTGGGGGAGATAAGTTGAAGCTTACAAAAGCTTTGAAAGTTTTTGACCCATTTAAGGTCAAGGTGGTCTATGTGGATGGATCTTCTTCTACTTAGTTGTTTTTTTGTGTTTTTATCTATGTAGCTTATTTTATTAAAGAGTTCTTCATTTGCATTCTTTGTTTTGTCTTTCTTGTTTATCTTACTGACTGATTAATAAACATAACCATGTTTGAAGGATGTCAAAGGAAGTTTGTGACTATTGGAAAAAATGGAAACTTTATTCATAGGACATTACATGATCAATTCCTAAACACCATTACATATGTCTTTAGTCTTGATTTTGTTGGTATTCTGTCCCCTTATATGTCTCGAGAAAATTTTTCCATTCTTCATCCCACTCATCCCCTGCATCTAGAATCTCGCTATCCTTAGTGACCACCAAATGTGGATCTCCGATTCCTTGCTAATTCCTCAACCTTCTTCTTCTTCTTCTTTCTCTCTTCTCTTGCGTCCTTTCTCATCATATTGCGAATTTCTTTTGCAAAATCTCTCTTGTATTCCTTGTATGTCTTCTTATTACATGTTCTTGTGTCTTCCCAAAGAAACTCTTGTGTTGTGTAATTTGATGTCATGTCTGCATCAGATTTTATAGGGGCTTGGTTTGAATCTCATATATCTTGAAGATTATGTTCTTTGATTCTTGTGCCATTGTGCTCAATGTTTCTTGGAAACCATATAGTCAGAGTTTACCATTGACCATCTTGAAAATTGTGGGTCATATGCTTATCAGTTATCATTATCTGTATTTTTTTATCTTTTTGTTGATGAAAAAAGGAGGAGAAATTCACAGGAGTATTTAAGAGGTTTAAAATTATTATTTTTAAATGTTATTAATTTACATGAACTCTAATTATTCAATTATTTTTTATATTGCATTCATCTTAACATTTTTATATCAAAATAGTTTAAATTAACTTGGATAGAACTTAGGGGGAGCTTACAAAACTCCAGCTTTGGACTATTAGACTCAGGGGGGCTTACAAACCTTAGAATTTGATGTTGTCAAGTTAGTTAAAACTAACCAACCATGTTGATTAAGAAGAAGAATCTTGCAAAGTTTCTTGAGTAGAAGTCTCTTTCTAGGTTATTTAAGCATTTAAGTCTCTTTCAAGTTTGCTTGAGCAAAGTGTAATCTATTTGGCTATAGTGAAAAGCTCTTATTGAGGGAACCAAGATAATTTATGTGTATTTCTTGCTTTTACTTTGGTTACTATAATTTTCGCAGTTGTACCTATTTATGATATCAGACTCTGAACGTGGTTTAGATTCTAAAGTTGCATTATCATAAGCGATATGGTTTTTAACATACATAATTCAAACCCCCTTATTTTTTATTTTTCTCACCTTCAGTTGGTAGCATAGCATGGTCTGTGCGAAACACTTCACTATGGTACAATAATCGCTCCTGAGAAAAATATACTTGCCCTATCATGTCGGGTGCTTATGTTTCTTATGACTCTAATACTAATGAGAAAAGTCATTACTCTGCTAAACCACCTTCATTCAATGGTGATTTCACTTAGTTTGAATGGTGGAAAAGCAAAACGTATACTTACATCATTGGCCTAGATGATGAGTTGTGGGACATTCTTGAAGACGACATTGACATGGTTGTCGATGGTATTGGGATGGTTAAATAAAAGAAAACTCTTACTCCTTATCAAAAGAAAGTCTACAAAAAACATCACATAGTAAGAGGTATTATGATCTAGTCTCTACCTCACTCGGAATACATAAAAATCATTGATAAGTCTACTGCTAAGATTATCTTTGAATCATTATGTTCCACTTATGAAGGGAACTAACAAGTGAAAGAAGCTAAGACAAACCTTCTTCTACAACACTATGAGTTGTTCATAAAGAAGGATGATGAAGACATTAAAACCATGTTTTTTAAGTTTCAAACTTTTGTATTAGAGTTTAAGATCCTGAGCAAAAGTTACATTATAGCTGACCATGTTAAAAAACTGAGAAGTCTCCATGCTAAATATTGACGTAAGTTGGGGGCTCATTGTACTCAAATATTTGCTTATAGTAACTAAAGGCTTAGAAGAATTACCCATCCAGGTACAACATCTTGTGATAAAGGTCGATGTAATTGTTTGCAACAACAAGGTTGTTGTGTAAATTTAAAGAACGAGAGAGCAAAAATTCCCTTCAACAAACTCTTGGAGGAGAAATATCTTGTTGCGTAAGGCCAGATGGAAATTCTACTAGAATTTGATTATCTTCCATCAAGGGAGGGAGAGGATGATACAAGGAGTTTTTCATGGAAATTATTGGATATCGATTTCTGATTCCAACAGATGAAACAACTATTTTATTAGGAACTTTAAATGAAACAATAGGTGGTGAAATTGTGTCTTGCTGCAGTGGAGCAATACTTCTAATGCAATAGAGATGAGTGGGTTTGCAAGGTTAGCACTCCGACACCTAAGTCACATAGAGAAATCAGAAGTAATGTGTGAGTAAGAGTGTATTGAATACCTAAAGTGTTGTGTTGTACGCTTATATATCAAAAGCGTTAAAATCATCTGCATGCGACGTGTCATGCAATACCAATAATCGTCTAATTGAACTAGATAATAATTAATGTGTTGAAGTACAAAATTCTCTACTTCTTGCTAAACAAATGTCTACCTATTCTATACACCTCTGAACTTTAGGTTCCCTAATATATATATATATATATATATATATATATATATATATATATATATAAACAATTCATAATCATGGTTTTGGATCATTCAAAAGGCCCTTCATGAAAGGTCCAAAAGGGGAATTAAGTAAATAAGCACATGAAATAGACGGTCCTTCAATTGACTAAGAGTAGAAAATCTGCCCTTTAGACGTATCAATCGTCTTTTGATCAGGTCCAATGACCATCCTCATAGCATGCCTTATATTATATGAATGATTTACACCTATCAAACTATATAAGGAATAAAATTTAATTTCAAATATTCAAATCCATTCTCACTCCAGCTTTACTTTTTATTCTCTTACTGACTTGGACAATGGAGTGCTAACCTTGTAGGTTAGCCCTCTCCACCGCATCAGAACTTACTCCGTTGATTTAAGATCCCACTTCATTGTTTCACCAACCATTTATGGTTCCCAAGAGAAATAATGGTGAAATATGTGGGAGTCAACTTTTGCTTCCTACGAATTCCATAGAAAGAAATTATTTCTCCATCGCAGATTTGAATCTTTGACCCTTTCCTCTCTGTAAACACCCCAAATTTTCCCTCACTATTTATTACACCATGGCTTGTGATATTTCATGTTTGCATTAACATAAGCATTACACCTCATGTTGCATATTTGCTTCACTGCATAGTTCAAGTTCATTTTCATCTAGGGTTTGTGATTTAAGCAATCCAGGAATCCATCTGTGCCATCCCAAAGGCCTCAAAGCTTTCCAAGAGAGTCCATGTGTGTTCTATCATCATGTTATGCTCCTAAAAGTCCATGGAAGTCAAAAGATCACAAGAATTGGCAAAGGCATGGGAGCAGAGCTAGGGTTTCACTACACAGATGACCAAAATTAGGGTTTTGGTTTCAGAGGCCTTAACTCCAAATTTTTGGGCCATTATTGTTTCTAATGTTCTTAATATGTCATAAGGATCATGTGTACCAAGTTTGATGAAGAAACTCATTGTGGAAGTCACATGTTCACTGGGTAACTTCCTGAGCAAGTTAAGTCATAATCAGGGCATCTGAGCCCCCCAACAATGGAACCAAAGGGATATTTTCATCAAATTGAAGTTCTATGATCTTTATTTGATCTTATAAGAGGTTGGAAATTCACAAGATTGAAGAATTTTGGGCCAATTGCAAACCTGTCATTTTTGGAAATGACTTGAAATGCAAACTTTCCATTTTGGGAAATTTTTTCAACCTCCTCCTTCATAACCAAAAATGCTTCAAATGAAAAATTCTTGGTCATAAAAGTTGTAGATTAGGTCTTTCCTTTTCAAAAAGTGCAAGAAAATGTCTTGATTCATCTTAGGACTCAAGATATGGCCTTTCAAATTTGGCAAAAATCCTATAATTTCAAGTTTCATGTCAAAGAGGGATTTTGCAAATTGGCATATTCAAGCATTCTAATGACTTCAAATGTACAAAAGCACTTCACAATATGTCAAAGAAACTTCTAAACATCAGAATTGTGCATCAAACCTAGGGTTTTCATGACTTGAACTTCAAGAAATCACAAAAGGGCCAAAACTTTCAAGAATTGCAAAATGCATTGGATTCTCTCATCCACTTGTGCCAGCTGCATCAAAACCATTCTATGGCTCTCCATGAAACTTGCTGGCCAGACACCCCAAGAAATAAGACCTGCCATGGCCCATACCTTAAGTACACAAATCTTGACTTTTTTTGCAAATCACCCCATACCAATCAGCCTGTGCCACAACAACTCTCTGGCCAATCAACATACATTATGTGAACCCTAAGGACTCAAAAGAACACAACATTGAAGCCTGAAACACACACACACACACACACTCAGAATCCACAAAATTTGTCAGTAACTTCCTCTCTTCTAATCTCAAAAACCAACCACTGAAACTTCAAGGTTCCTTCACCAATCAACTCAAAAACATCTCAGGATCATTTCCCACCCTTCACCATAGCCTAAAACACCCTCAATCAGAAATACGATTTCTGCATACTCAGAACCAAAAACTTCAAAATATCCATCACAAGCTTGTTCTAAGCTCCTCATCATCATCAGGGAGTTCATTGGGGTGAATTTGAACCAAGAGGGAGGCTAGAAAGCTCAAGAACAGAAAACTTCAACTCAGGTAGCTTGATGAACTTTTTTTCCAGAACTTGTTATTTAAGTTTCTAAATGATTCTACATGTTTAGCTGATCATCCTGATATGTTTATTTTCGAAAATGATTGAGAAATGAGCATTTATGGAACTTCTGAAAGTTTTGAATGTTTACACGATTTGCTTCGAATCTTGTTTTTAATGAATGATAAATGTTGTTTGATGATGGATTCTTGTTAAGGGAGGGTAGTAGATCATTTATGGAGAGTTAGAGGGTCTGATTTAGCTTAGGGAAGAAGTTGAGGTTTTGGTGTGGCCGGAGAAGATGACCGGAGCTTGCTCCGGTCACCTGAAAGTGATTAGGGCTAATCTCCCCAGTTTGAATCTCAGCCCTTAGATTTAGGTTAGCGCGTGTTTCAGTGGCCAGGATCATTTTACTTAAAATCCTAATTTTAATTATTTAATTTAATCAGTTAATTAGCCAGTTTAAATGTCAGCCCTTGGATGACGCGCGCAGTCAACTCCCTCCTTTTCCAGTTTGAATTTGGGCCTTAGGATCAGCATACTTCCATTTTAAATCATTTTTATTTCATTTTAATTCATTTTTCTTGCATAATTTATTTAAAATAGCAAAAAGCATCAAAAAAATATTTTCTTTTGCATTCTGACTTTAAATATTTTTCTCATTCCAAAAATGATTTTTATTTTATTTTTTGCAGTTAAAAAGCATTTTTAAAATATTTAAATGTAAATTTTAATTAATTAAAGTATTTTAATTAATTAAAAATACATTTAGGTTTCTAAAAATCACCAAAAAAATCATGAATCATTCCAATTCATTTAGAAACATTTTCAAACTCTTCACACAAATTTCTTTTTAGGTTTGATTATAGTTTGTCAATTTTCTTTGAATAAAGGGTCATTAAAATCATATTTTTGAACCCTAACTTTGAAAAATCATTTCTGCCTATCCAAGAAGAGTTTGAAGTTGATTCTTTTTGCATTGTTTTTCATATTGCATGTAGTTTATAGGTCTTTTTCCTCATGAATTTATCTTGCATTTTCAAATTGATTTGCATTTTCCCTTTGAACCACCCAAAAACCCTTGAAAACTTAGGAAAATCACAACTTTTGATTGGTTAGGCTTCTGACATTCTCCTTTGGGGTGTGACCTAATATGGGATTAGGATTTGTTTGAGCTTGATTGCAAATTTTATCATGTCATATGCTTCTGTTTTGTTCATTTGCATCTCATACTTCCATGTAACCCTAATTTCTCATGTTCATTTGCATTCACCTTGCATATGCATCATTACATGAACTTGCCATGACATTTCTTGCATTCATATGTCATCTTAGACATCTTAGGACATGTTAGAACCTTTCTTGATCATTTCTTCATCCATTTTCCATGTGTTGCATTCATTTCATTTCATAAGCTTTCATGTGTTTTAAAACTTCAAAGCATGCTTACATGACATCTCATTCTTGTATGATCATTCATATGCATTTTGTATGCCTTTTCATCATCTTGCATGAAATTTACATTGCATGAACACTTCTGACTTTGTTCATTTCATCTCATTTCACTTAATTTCTTTATGCTTTATACTTTATGCATTCATACTAACCATTTCAGGAACTTTTGGTAAGTTATTTGTGAGAAGTGGATTTGCCTTCACCTCTCACTTCTTCTTATATGTTTCATTTGCATTATCACTTGTATTTTAAGTGAACTTGTTCACTTGTGTTCCATCTCTCTCACTTTCTCTCTTTAAGTTACTTATCTTCTTCATTGAAGTAAGTAACTTATTCTTCTGCTTCTTCCTCCTTTCATCTGCTTCTTCCATTGGTGGCTTCCTTGAAGATCTTTCTTAAGCCTCACAAACCATATGAACATCCAAGCATGATAATCTTAGGGTTGTGTTTAGTCCCCCTTATACTTTTTATCTTTGAGTCTCCTTGAGTCTCTCTTCTCATCTCAATAATTAGAGACTAAACTCTTAAAGTTTTAGGACTTTGGAATTAGGGTTATGCCTGCATCCTTCTCTTAGGATGGAGTGTATAACTTTAATCCTAAGTGTTAAACCTTTAATTTGTTTAAACCTCTTAATCAAATCATCTTAATAATCACTAAGACTTTATCTTGTAACTTGGGCCTTACATTAGGGTTCTAATTCTTCCTTATGTTTAAGAAGGACTAACCCTAGTGTTTAATGGACAAGTCCCTCTCAAGATGTCTTACAAACTTAAAATCCACTTCTTAATATCATCCCTTAATTAAAATCCACTTAATAAAGGCTTGTTATATAATGAATTTAATCCCTAACCATGGATTAAGTTGAGGTATCTTCCTCAGCTTAAGTGTTCTCATCTATTATCCTTCTATTAGGATAGCGTAATGAGTTCACTAATCTGTGCTTGGAGATTAAACTCATTACTTAACATTAAACAAAAATCCAAAAACATCTTAATAATTAAAAGTAGGTTAATGATCTTAACCCTACATCATTAAGGTAATTAAGTTGAGATGCTTATCTCATACTTAAGTAGGCTCATTATCCCTAATCAGGGAGGATATAATGAGCTTACAAGCCCTTGATTTAGGCTTAGGCTCATTAACTTATGCAAAACACCAAAAACAATAACAAAAGTGAAAACACAAAAACAAACAATAATCGTCTCCTTCGGGATTCTTTTCTCATCACACTCATTCATAAGCGAGAACTTGCTTCTTCCGTCTAATGCAAGACAATTAGCACTCGAGCCAGACGAGTCATATACTTGAGCATAGACAAGCAAGCACTTCACAGTCAATTTATTTTCCAGTCTTTTTGAGTTAAACTACGATGTTCTGACTTCCTCATTGCACAAGAGGATACATAGGCATAACTTAACTGTTATCGAACAAAAGTCTCTTAGTCATCCCCCTCTTTTCAGCATTCTTTAAAAGCCTCAGTTCCAGAGCATTCACCCTTTTTACACTGACACTTGTATATTTCTTTTCCTTAGCTTTTGCACACAGATAGCACATACACTACCCCTTTAAACACAATCTTTCAAGCGTGGATCCCGTCTTGTACGACAGACAATCTGGGTGCTAATACCTTCCCAGGTTGTAACCAACCCCCTTTCTCAGTTTATCTGGTTCGTAACCGTCTTATCCATATCTTTCTAGGTTTATGCAGCATTACCTTTCCTTCGGGATAAAAATGCCTAGCTGGCGACTCTATTCACCTTCAACTTCATTTTCTCTTTTCGCCGACCGTTCGCGTCTGTACCCTATTTGACCCGGTGTCTTTTCGGGGGAGCGACAACTTGGTGACTCTGCTGGGGACCCTAATCTTGCAACCAGGGCTTCTGTTTCTTTTTGTGGGTTTCTCCTAGCGCTTGTTTGATTTGTGTTTATGGGGTGTTATGTGCTACTTGTGCTTGTTGTTTATTGCTTTATTTATTTCTTTCTGTACAGCTTTATTTATTGCTTTCATTTACTGTTTATATGCATTTCATACTGTTATCATATCATCTGTGTTAGATCTGTTGTTTCCTTTGGTGGGAGGGGTTATTGAGTGAGTAAGGTTCCATACCAGGGACCTGAGTGACACATATGATAGAGTGGCTTCATATTTTTTCCCATTCCATTTTGGTCTGGTGCGGGAATATGAAACACGGTTCAGACATGGGTTTCTTCTTGAGAACTCTGTGCTACGGATTTCCTGTAGTACTAGGGCTATCTAGGAAGCCTACTAAGTCTGGATTAACTTTTTATGACCTTCAGCATCTGAATTGAATTAGAGGAGGATCCTTTATGGTTATTGTAAACATTGTACCTCCGGGTTAGAAGTGTTTACACTTCTCATAACTGATCCAAGTCTGAGGATCCTTGTTCTAGAACAATACATGTGAGGGGGTTGGGATGTTTACACGTTTGCAGGAACCCTTGGCCTCATCATACCTTGTTACTAGTTTTGTTAAGGTCACATCATTTTGGACGGTTCTTGTGAAACCCTGGACTTGTGACTCTTTATTTGAGTCCCCCACCTGGTTATTGGTTTTCTAAGCCTTCATCCGGACTTATGAACACACATGGACCCTATTAAGGCAGATAACAGATCCAACACTTGATCACAAACCCTTTGCATATCATTCTGCATACATCATTTTGCATCATTTAACATTTGTCTATTTTTTTTACAGGGTATCCACATCTTATATTTGGTTTGGTTTTGACCTGTTCTACTGCTCAGATTCCTTCAACTATCTGCACCAGCTACCTTCATCAGAGACTCTCCTTCAGCATA
Source organism: Lathyrus aphaca (assembly GCA_963966055.1). Taxonomy (NCBI): domain Eukaryota; kingdom Viridiplantae; phylum Streptophyta; class Magnoliopsida; order Fabales; family Fabaceae; genus Lathyrus; species Lathyrus aphaca. The sequence continues at coordinate 275,488,596 of OZ014520.1, read as the reverse complement.
TTCTTCAGTTGCCTTTATCAGCAGTTATCCTCAGTCTTCTTCACCCGCATCCATTATCAGCATGGACACATCCACGAAGAGCAATATCACCTATCATTTCTTTGAGCCCACTCTGACAGGCATCAGGCAGATTCAGTCTCTCATCACTCCTGATCATGTCCCTTTATTCAGGGAGCATTATGGTGGCATTATGGACATGATCATGGACCTGGATGCATCCCAGAGGAGCATGATTCACACATGTCTCTAGTTCTATGACCCTCCTCTCAGATGTTTCACTTTCCCAAATTTTCAGCTAGGACCATTGATGGAGGAGTTCTCCATGTTGTTAGGTGTCCCCATCAGGAGAGGGATCCCCTTCAACCCTGAGATGGTTGCTCCTAAGAATGAAGATGTAGCTAGGGCTTTGCACTTGGAGTCCACTCTCATTGACCAGAATATGACCACCAAGGCTGGAATCCCAGGCCTTCATTTGGATTTCTTAGTTACTCAGGCCACCCTGCATGCTGCAGCAGGGAAGTGTGACACTGTTTGTGCTCTTCTGGCCCTCAGCATATATGGAGTCTTCTTGTTTGCAGACGAGCCTAAGTTTGTAAGCAAGAATTCCATTCACCTCTTCTTATTTAGGTATCAAAGCCCTACCTTGCTTGGAGACTTCTATTATTTGGTGCATCAAAGGAATGAGAAGCAAATGGGAAGATTGGTCAGATGATGTGCACCCCTCTTTTACTATTGGTTGTTAAGGCACTTTCCAAAGTCAGACACTTTCTTGAATCCTCATCATCCAAGGAACTGGGCTAAGAGAATGATGGCCCTTACATCAGAAGACATCAGATGGTGCACTCAGAGCACCAAAGGCAAAGATATCATTACCAGCTGTGGGCAGTATCCCAATGTACCCCTGATTGGAGTGAAGGGTTACATCAACTACAACCCTTTGCTTTTCAAGAGGCAATTAGGGTATGCCTTGGTACATCCCCCAAGAGGGCAAGACTTGACAGAAACCCTCTATTGTGACATCTAGCACAACCTTGCCATTGTCAAACAGGCAGCTTGGGCCTGAGACAATATTCAGACTAAGGGGACAGCTATTCTTGGCAAGTGCAACAACATAGCCTCAACTCAGTATCTTGACTGGTCTCGTGTCAGAGGACAGATCACTCGTATGCCATTCACCTTAGGGGATGTACCGGGACTATTAGCAGTGGAGCCTGCAACTACTGTCAGTTTAGAGGAGTTTGATAAATTAAAGGAAAGGAATACTCAACTCTCTGAAGCTTTAAAGAAGACCCTCTGGGAGAGGAATGATAGTCATCTGGATAATGAAAGGTTAGAGAAGCTCCGGATTGAGCACTTGACCAAGACTGAGAAGACATATGACTACATCAGAAAGGCTAGAGCAGTAGAGTTAGTGTTGAAGAATTCCTGCAAGGAAGCTAAGACTCAGAAGGCCAGGGATGAGCATTACTTAGAAGAGAGTCAGGCTAGGTGGATCAGGATCACTGAGGCTCGTGCACAAGAAGATCAGAGAACCCAGGCTAGGATGGAGCAGCTGGAAGCCAATGAAAAGAAGAGACAGGAGGCCTTGTTAGCTGCACAGATGGAGATCTATGAGTTGAAGCTCCGGGCGGGGTTGAAGAGATCAAAGGACCAGGATAAGCATAAGAAGTTGACCAGTGCCATTGCCACCAGGAACCTTCTTATCAGGACCATCACAGAGCACCCAGTTGGCCCAGTAACAGAGGCTCTCCTGAAGGAAGTCAGAGAGGATGACTTTGGACTGGATGTTTGATTTCCTTGTACTTGTATTTCCTTTTGTTTGTACTTTTGATTTTGTTGTTGTATTTGGACCCATCATGGGGATTTTGTTGTAATCAAACTATGTATCTTCACATTTTTGTAATATATGGTTTGTATTATTTCATGGGCTTTATCTCTCTGCAACATCATCATTTCCTCGAGGTTTGGAAGGTCAAAACCAAAGAACCAAACCGGATACCCTTGGAAGACAAATAGGCATCCTGCATTGCATACTAACATCATTTCTTTGTTTTGTAGGTTTTTGTTTTTGTTGTTTCTCACTTTGTTGTGATTTCAGGAAACATTGCTCGTAGAAGAGTGTTCCCCGTCAATAGAGTGCACCGGTATCCGACAAGAAACAACCTTCCGGGACTACAAATGGATCAGGTTCAACAAGATTTGACTGATGTGAGGACCCAAATGGCCAATGAAAGGACTGAGATGAGGGCCCAAATGAATCGATTCATGGCAGTGATGACTGGTTTGGCTCAGAGCCAGGAGAGACTGAGAGAGTTAGTCGAGCGGCAAACTCCCGAGGAAAACCACCCAGGTACAGGAGGTACTAGCAACAACGATCACGTACATCCTCGTACTGATCCCCCAGAGTTTGGACCTCATATGAACCCATAAATCAATGTTATAAGAAACACCCAAGGTAACACTGGAGGGAGGGCCTTACAGGAGGATCCTCAGGAAGAACAGTTTACTGTGGTTGGGGCAGGGGACGAAGTCTACGATCGTCGGTTGGATGAAATAGCAGAAAAGGTAAGGTCTCTTGAATCCCAAAACTCTCTGGGTTTTGATGTCATGGATATGGGATTAGTGGAGGGGGTTAGAATTCCTCACAAATTCAAACCTCCCTGTTTTGAAAGATACAATGGCACCTCCTGCCCACGTACCCATCTTCAGTCTTTCCTGGGGAGATTGAAAGCCTACACCATGGATGAGAAACTGTGGATGTTTTACTTTGAGGATAGCTTGACAGGGGCATCCCGGGAATGGTACTTTCACTTGACCAGGGCCACAGTTAGGAATTGGAAAGACTTGGCCGAAGCCTTCATTCGTCAATATCAATATAATCTGGATATGGCTGCAAACTGAACCCCTCTGATGGGAATGTCACAGTCTTACCGAGAAAGCTTTAGAGAGTACGCCCAAAGATGGAGGAAATTAGCTGTTGTCGTTCAACCCCCGATGTCAGAAAGGGAAATGGCAGATATGTTCATGAACACCCTCCTGGGGACTTATATTGAAAGGTTGGCTGCGTTTTCTTCCACCAGTTTTGCAGACGTGGTTATAGCTGGGGAAAGAATTGAGAGCTTACTGAAGATGGGAAAGATTTCTGACAACGGCTCCAGTTCAAGCAGTGCAAGGAAACCATTTGCAGGGCTCTGCAGATCCGGTGAAACAAATTTTGTACATGTGGGAAGAGGAAGACCCTAGTATCTGCCAAGATCAGTTGCCGACATCACTATCCCTACTCCAACTCCTTAGTATACTCAACAACCACAGTATTTTCCTCAACAACCACAGTTTCCTCAACAATAACAATAACCAACAAAAACGCCCTTTTCAGCAGCGGCCATCTCAGATCAACAGGGTGATTGACCCTATACCAATGCCATATGCCACATTGTTGCCACAACTCCTAAAGCTTAATCTTGTCGAGTTAAGGACATTGGCTCCTCCAGATCCTCAGAACCTTCCGAGAAATTACGACGTCAACACCAGGTGTGCTTTTCATTCTAATGCACCTGGTCACTCCACAGAAAAGTGCAGGGCTCTGCACATGAAGGTCCAGGATCTGGTAGATTTAAAAGCCCTGAATTTTGCACCACCTACTAATGTCACGAAAAATCCTATGCCCAGCAATGGTGGGCCAAGGATAAATGCAATAGAGGAGGGCTCACCCATGAGTTTAATTGAAGATACTGCAAGTATTCAGACACCTGTGGCAGAGCTTAAAGCTCAGCTTTTAAAATGCCAGGTGTTTCCAGGTTGTGAGGCCTGCTGTGAATCTTGCAAGGTTTCCGTGAACGGGTGTGCAAGCTTGAGGAATGGCATCAATGGCTTGATCAGAGAGGGTATTATGCAAATAACAACAACAACTTCTACAACACCAGCAACTCCTTTTTCAACAACGAGTGTTTCTCCTACAACTGCAAAGACAATTGTTCCTACAGACTCGTCTACAAAATCAGCAACCACCTCTTCCATTACTTCAACAAACAATAGTTAAATTGCAACCACTTCTACAACTACAGCAACCACCAGAAACGACGTCTCCACAGTTACCATCTATTATGACCCTGCAACGGTCCCTGTTTCCAACAATTATCAACAATAATCTCAACAACAATTTCAGCAACAACCAAGCTTCAATCACTCACCATCAACATCCACCAGAGGTCCTGTCACCATCTTTTATGATCCATAAACAATAACGGTTCTCACCTCTGCTGCAGTTAGCCCAGTCACCATCATGGTGCCAGGGCCTATTCCATATGATAAAGACAACGTTGTACCATGGCACTATGGTTCAGACCTTTACTGCGACGGAGAAAGAGTCCTTCTTGATTCTTTGTCTCACACTCCACAAATAGACAATGTCGGGGGAGGCGGGAGCTTCACCTGAAGCGGATGCCTCTTCGCGTCACAAGCTCCAAGAACCAGTACTGAGGCAGAGGCTGTTGCCAAAGCCAAAGGGAAAAGTGTGGCACCCGAAGAATCTGCATCAAAAGAGACTCATAAATCATCCTTTGATCAGGATGTGGATGAATTTATTAGGATAATCAAAAGAAGTGACTATAAGGTTGTGGATCAGATCCACCAAACTCCTTCCAAGATCTCCATATTATCCTTGTTGTTGTGTTCCGAAGCTCATCGGGATGCACTATTGAAAGTCTTGAACACTACCTACATGCCGGAGGAGATCACAGTGAATCAGCTTCAGATAGTAGTGTCCAATGTTAATACTAGCCACGGGCTAGGTTTTACCAATGCCTACTTGACTACGGAAGGAAGTCACCATAACAAAGCTTTGCACATCACCCTAGAGTGTAAAGGGGATGTGATCTTTCATGTTCTTGTTGACACTAGGTCTTCACTCAATGTCTTGCCAAAGAAGGCTCTTTTCAAACTCGAATATGATGGAATAGCTCTCCGACCAAGCAATCTGGTAGTTAGAGCTTTTGATGGCTCCAAGAGGTCTGTTCTTGGAGAGGTGGAGCTGCCTGTGATAATCGGTCCGCAGGTCTTTCAGACTACTTTCTATGTGATGGACATTCACCCGGCCTACAGTTGTTTGTTGGGTCGACCATGGATTCATGTCGCTGGCACAGTTACGTCGACCCTTCACCAGAAATTGAAATATGAGTGGGAAGGACAGATTATCACCATCTGTGGTGAAGAGGACATCTTTGTTAGCCATCTTGCTACATACAAGTACATTGAGATGGATGGTGAAATCCATGAAACTATGAGCCAGGGGTTCGATGCGTTGAACGTCAATGAGGCGACAATTGAAGTATTTGCTGCATCCCAGGAGGATAGGATGGGTACTTAAATTTTCTCCTATCAACAAGCCTGGAAGGTTGTTAAAGAAGGAAACGCCCAAGGCTGGGGCAAGCTGCTACTGGTGGAGAAGAAGGAGGACAGATTCAGTTTGGGTTACAAACCATTCAGACAAGATCAAGCAGAGGCTGCTAAAGAGCCCAAGTTCATCAGTGGGGGGATCCTCACCCCAGAGGCTATTAACAACATGGAAGATGAGGCAGAAAGCGACCTCAACCTGGAGAGCTGGATAACTCCAAGGATCCTGGGTCATCAAGTCTTTAACTGGTCTTCCCAGGAAATTATAAGGGTTACTCCTGCAAATTAATTATTATTTCCTGCTTTTTTCAGCATGCATCAGGTCCTGCACCTTGCCCAAGGTGTCAGGACTCATTTTGTAATAGGACCATATTTGTAATTTTGTGCAAATGGAATATTAATGAATATCAGACATCTTTTGCAAACAAGTCTCTCTTTCGTTCACTGTTTTTTCATTTTTTACTTTTGTACAAAACAATAAAATGGCAATGTTTTCAAAATAATAACTTCATTTTACACTTTTTCTAAACAAGATTAAAATTGATCACTAAAACGAACAAATCTCAACCCTTGCAGAGATTATCCTCCAGATTTCACCGACAACAACACTGCTATGACCTTGTATGACTTCGACAATCCAATTAATCAAGTTGATGAAGGGGTTGAAGAAGACTATGAGTTGCTTGAAGAGTTAGCCAGGTTGTTGAGGCAAGAAGAGAAAGTGATTACTCCTCATCAGGAGGAGGTTGAAACAACTAATCTTGGTACCGAAGAGGATTTGAAAGAAGTGAAGATTGGGGCTAGTTTGCAAGCCTCAGTAAAAGAACAGCTTATCAGCATGCTTCAAGAATACGTCAACGTCTTTGCTTGGTCCTATCAAGACATGCCAGGCCTAGATACGGATATTGTTATGCACAAGCTACCATTGAAAGAAGATTGTCCTCCAGTGAAGCAAAAGCTACGTCGTACTCGTCCAGATATGGCCATGAAGATTAAGGAAGAAGTGCAAAAACAGTGGGACGTCGGTTTCCTTGCTGTAACTAGTTACTCGCCGTGGGTCGCTAATATTGTACAAGTGCCTAAGAAGGATGACAAAGTACGTATGTGTGTGGATTACCGGGATATGAACAGAGCTAGCCCAAAGGATGACTTCCCATTACCTCACATTGATGTATTGGTTGACAACACAACTCAGTTCTCGGTGTTTTCTTTCATGGATGGATTTTCTGGGTATAATCAGATTAAGATGTCACCCGAAGACATGGAGAAAACAACCTTCATCACACCATGGGGCACATTTTGTTACAAAGTAATGCCATTTGGACTAAATAATGCCGGTGCGACTTATCAACGGGTTATGGTAACGTTATTCCACGATATGATCCACAAAGAAATTGAATGCTACGTCGATGACATGATTGCCAAGTCCCTTACTGAAGAAGACCATATGGTAAATCTACTGAAGTTGTTCAAGCGTTTGAGAAAGTATCAGCTGAAGCTAAACCCCAACAAATGCACATTCGGGGTACGTTCCGGTAAACTGCTGGGATTTATCGTAAGTGAAAAGGGAATTGAGATTGATCCTGATAAAGTCAAAGCCATTTAGGAGATGCCTGCACCTAGGACTGAAAAAGAAGTTTGAGGGTTCTTGGGTAGATTGAACTTGGGTAAACTGCTGGGATTTATCGTAAGTGAAAAGGGAATTGAGGTTGATCCTGATAAAGTCAAAGCCATTCAGGAGATGCCTGCACCTAGGACTGAAAAAGAAGTTTGAGTGTTCTTGGGTAGATTGAACTACATATCCAGGTTCATATCTCACCTCATTGCAACCTGTGAGCCCTTGTTCAAACTATTAAGAAAGGAACAAATAGTTAGGTGGAACGAAGATTGTTAGAAGGCTTTTGACAAGATCAAGGAGTACCTACAAGAACCTCCAATACTCATGCCTCCAGTTGAAGGAAGACCTCTAATAATGTACCTGACAGTATTAGAAGGGTCAATGAGGTGTGTGTTGGGCCAGCATGACGAGTCTGGTCGAAAAGAGTATGCAATATACTACCTAAGCAAAAAGTTTACCGACTGTGAACAATGTTATTCACTGCTCGGGAAAACTTATTGTGCTTTAGTGTGGGCTGCTCGCCGACTAAGACAGTATATGTTGACTCACACTACCTTGTTGATCTCAAAAATGGACCACGTCAAGTACATATTTGAGAAGCCAGTACTTACCGGAAGGGTGGCAAGATGGAAACTGATTCTGACAGAGTACAACATTCAGTACACGTCTCAAAAGGCCATCAAGGGCAGTGTGTTGTCTGACTATCTGGATGAGCAACCCATTGATGATTATCAGCCCATGAGGTTTGACTTCCCTGATGAAGACATCATGTACTTAAAAGCAAAAGATCATGAGGAGCCTGTTCACACTAAAGGGCCTGACACAGAAGAAGAGTGGACAATGATGTTTGATGGGGCTGTCAATATGAATGGTCGTGGAGTTGGTGCAGTTCTCATTACACCTAAAGGAGTTCATATGCCTTTCTCGGAAAAACTCACCTTTGCATGTACTAACAACGAAGCTGAATATGAAGCCTGTATCATAGGTCTTGAGGAAGCCATTGACCTCAGGATCAAGACTTTGAATGTATTCGGAGATTCAGCTCTAGTAATCAATCAGACAAACGACAAATGGTACACTCACCAAAAGCATTTGATTCCATACCGTGATTACACGAGGAGATTATTAACTTTCTTCACAATAGTCAAACTTGAGTACATCCCTCGAGACGAAAATCAGTTTGCAGATGCTCTAGCTACCATTTCCTCCATGATCAAAGTTCAAAATGCCAATTATGTGCCTCAGATTTTGGTATCCAGACTAGACCGACCAACATACGTTTTCTTTGTGGACATTGCTAAAGATGACAAGCCATGGTTCCATGACATCAAAAGCTTCTTAGAGGATCAGACATAACCACTTGGGGCATCATCCAATGATAAGAAGACACTAAGAAGGCTGGCCGATAGTTTCTTCCTTAATGCTGATGGTTCATTATACAAGCGAAACTTTGACATGGTGCTACTCAGATGTGTTGATAAAAGAGAAGCAGACTTGCTGATGCACGAGGTGCATGAAGGATCTTTCGGTACACATGCTGGAGGACATGCAATGGCTAAGAAGTTATTAAGATCAGGTTACTACTGGATCACAATGGATGCAAACTGTTGTGCCTATGCCAGAAAATGTCACAAATGCTAGATCTACGCGGATAAAGTGCATGTGCCTCCAAATCCTTTGAACGTGATGTCTTCACCTTGGCCCTTTGCCATGTGGGGCATTGACATGATTGGAAAGATCGAACCGACTGCTTCAAATGGCCACAGATTCATCCTGGTAGCTATTGATTACTTCACCAAATGGGTTGAAGCAGCTTCATATGCAAACGTCACCAGACAAGTGGTAGCCAGATTTCTGAAAAGAGACATCGTATGTCGATATAGAGTACCCGAGCGAATCATTACTGATAATGGTTCCAATTTGAACAACAAAATGATGGAAGAACTATGTCGGGACTTCAAGATCCAACATCACAACTCTTCTCCTTACAGGCCAAAGATGAATGGCGTTGTTGAGGCAGCTGTCGCTCCCCGGATTTCCATCCTGGTACAAATGCGAAAGTGGCGCGGAAAAGAATAGAGTCGCCAGCCAGGCATTTTTATCCCAAAGGAACGAGAATGGTAATGTTGCGCAAACCAGAGGAAAAGAAAAGGAAGGACACGGGTCCTGCGAACCAAAGAGACTGAGCTCGGGAGTCGGTTACGACCTGGGAAGGTATTAGCACCCAGATCGTCCGCCGTACCCGACGGGATCCACGCTTGCAAAGAAACCAAATCAAAAGGTGAAGGAATGAAAACCGCTGCAAAGAAACTGAAACTGAACTGGATAAAAGAAAAGAAAAGGGAACTGAAAAAGAAATGAAAAGGAAAAATGTAGGGAAAATAAAGATTGTACTCGAATGGGCCCTACCCCGCTACCTACGTACCTCATCTGGACATGAGGATCAGAGTCGCCGTAGTTCCCCTAACTAGGGGTGGAAAAGCTTGCTTGTGAATTAAGGCTTGAACTGCCTATGTCAATGCTCAGGTGTTGCAGGCTCGGACGACGAGTGCGTAACCGTTTTGCAAAGTGACAAGAAGGAGCAAGTTCGCGAACGGAGTGAAAGAGATGAGAAAAGAATTCCCGAAGGAGAGACGCTTATTGTTGGTTTGTGTTTTTTTATGAGTTTTTTGTTTTGAAGTTTGCATAGGTAAGTGTACCTAAGTCTTACTCACTAGGATATGTACATCTCACATCATCCCGAAATGGAATACGCAAGAGGCACACCTATCTATGGAGGAAATCCCCAAATCTAGTCCCACAAGTGAAGGCTCAGACACACTGACCTACTTGCATTTATTAAGTGTTTTTGTGATTTTTGGTTAAGAAGTATTTTTTATGCTTTTCTTTGTGAGGTAATCTCATGCTAAGACCTATCCACCACGAGGGATATCCTACACCTCGCCCCGAAACGGAACGTGTGCAAGTATCTCATAGCAAAGTCTCGTGTCACATGAGAAGACTAAACCTTTATTAAAGTGATTTAAAGTTAAGTTTGAAGATGAGAAGAGAGAGCACCAAAAGGATCTCAAAGGTAAAGAATCTAAGGGGGACTAATGAATCGTAATTGTTATCATGCATGGATGAACCTAAGTTAGTGAGGTTTGAATTCTATCCTAATGATGAAGAAGGAAAGAAAAGAAAGAGAAGAAGAAGAAGAAGAGGAGAAGAAGTAAGGCCTAATCCCAACAATCACAGGAGTAGCATTAATGAAGAAAGAAGAAGAGATAAGAATTGGAGATGTGGGAATCACATCCACACCTCTTACTTACCAAAGCCCCTGAAATGGTTAGTGACACAAACATAAATGAAACACAAAGTGAACATAATGTCAAAACAAAGTCACACAACCATAAGTGAAGTCATAAACACAAATGCCAAATGCAAAGTTAAATCACAAGAATGAGAAAAGAAAAACAACTCACAATGAAGCATTATGAACCACTATGACAAAACAAAATGAACATGAGAGAATACAAAGCAAAATAGTTAAAGCAACATCACAAAGTTCAAGACCAGAATCCTAAGATGTTAAGAAAGTGTCTAAGGACCACATGAGATGAAGAGAAGAAGTGCACATAGTCAAGCATTCACATCATGAGAAGAATGAAGCAAAGGAAGTGAGGTGAGCATGCATAAGAATGAAAGGATTTCAAAAGCAACCAAACACAAACTTTCTAAAGGTACAAACCACAACTCAAGACCAGAGGGGTATCAACAACCTAATAAGGCCCTAAACAACTAGAAGAAGTTGGCACAAGTGCCCTTCAAAGCTAAGTGTAAACACCCCAAATTTGCCCTCACTCATTTCACCATGGCTTGTGATATTTTCATTTGCATAGATTCAATCATAACATCTCATATTGCATTTTTGCTTCACTGCATTAGTTCTAAGTCATCTGCATCTAGGGTTTGTGATCTGAGCAATCCAAGAGCCATTTGAGCCACTCCAAAGGCCTTCAATCATCTCAAGAGAGTCCATGTATGTTCAAGCATCATATTATATCCTCACAAGGTCAAGGAAGTCAAATAATCACAAGAACTGAGAAAGGCATGGAAGCAGAGCCACGCTTAACTGCACAGATGACCTAGAATTAGGGTTTTGGTTTCAGAGGCCATAACTCCAATTTTTTGGTCATTCTTGATTCTATTGGTCTCTATATGTTGTGAGGATCATGCATATCAATTTTCATGAAGAAATTCAAAGGAGAAGGCATCTGATCACAAGATGACTTCTTGAGCAAGTCAGTGCAAAATCAGGGCATCTGAGGCCCCCAATCACCCAACCAAAGGGGTTTCTCCATCATTTTGAATGTGTATGATCTTTATTTGATCTTATAATAAGTTAGAAGTTCACAAAATTGGAGAATTTCAAACCATTTGCAAAGTTGCCATTTTTGGAAAGTGACTTGTAATGTAAACTTGCCATTTTGGGAAAGTTTTTTCAACCTCCTCTTTTTGATTCAAAAATGCTTCAAATGAAATATCTTTGGTCATGAAAGTTGTAGATGGGATCCTCCCATTTTCAAAAAGTACAAGAAATAATTCTAATTCATTTTGGATCAAAAGTTATGGCCTTGCAAAGTTGGACAAAATCACTAAATTTTCACTTTTAACACCAAAGAGGGAAACTTGCAAATTCACATGCCAAGCATTTTGATGACTTCAAAATGACTTCTAAGCATCACATAAACATAACACATGACCTAAAAATCAGAATGGCCCAAAGGATTTCTCATTTCTATGCCTTGAATTACAAGTTACATAAGGCATTTTCTCATGAAGCTTCAAAATTGAATCTTTGCAAAAGGAACCATTTATGATTGGATTGATTGTTAATTGATCTCAAAATATTCTAGCAACTTCATATGGCTCATGTTGCTGCATTTTGCCCAAGAAATCACAAGATTCTTTGCCTTGGTTCATAAGAAAACTCAAAGAGGGAAATATGCAAGAACTTTGAAAACTCTTGATCAAGACCATCCAGCTCACAAAATCAGATCCAAAGGCCTTCCTTAACTCAAGCTGAGGCAGGACAAGCCCTAAGATCTCCTCTGACCCGAGCCATACCCATAGTACACAAGATCTTGACTTTTTTCACTTTTGCCCATGCCAATCAAACTGTGACAGTACCAACTCTCTGCCCAATCAGAGCCTCATATGTGGACCTCAAGCATTCCAAAACACAACAGACACAAGCCTGCAACCTCCAAGAAGCCAGGATTCACAAAAACTGTCAAAAACTTCACCTCTTCAAAACTTCTCCCACAACCATCAAACCTCCATTTTTCCTTCACCAATGAGTCACACATCCTCCATAGAACCAAAATCCACCATTGAAACAGCCTGAAACATCACATCCTTAACCCTCCATTTCTGTTACACCAGAACTAGAACTCTCAAACTAGCCAACATCAAGGGTTTTGACGCATCCCACTAGCTTCAGGAGGATCAGAAGAGACTCTTTGCTTGAAGGGGGGGCTCTGGAAGCACACATTTGCAGTTCATCACCTCAGGTAACTTCAAAAATAAAACTTTTCAGAGCTTAGATTTTTTGTTACAAAATGAAAATACATGTCATGGGGATCACTCTGATGTTTTTAGATTTGAAAATGGTGTGAAAATGAGCATTTTGTGACCTTCTGAAATTTCACCTGTGAAAATGAATGGCTTCGATTCTCTTTGTTCATGCTTAATAAATGGTGTTTGATGGTGGATTTAGGTTTAGTTGGGTTGGGGGATCATTTCTGGGCAGTTAATTTAAGCTGGGGTGGCTTGTAGAGAGATTTAGGGTTTTGACCCGCCGGAGAAGATGACCGGAGCTCCTCTCCGGTCACTTGAAAATCATTAAGTCCTAACCCTAATTTATTTGCCAGATGGATTCGTAGCCATTGGATGTGGATTAGTTTAGTTTTTGAGCGGCCCAGATCAATTCATTAAGCCCTAATCTGATTTCATTAAGTTAATTAATTATAATTAAGTTAATTAAGCCAGAGTCAACCCTGACCCTCAGATTGCGCGCGCAGTCAAACACCCCCCCCCAGGCTTGAATTCCAGCCGTTGGATGAGATTACTTTCCCTTTTATTCAATTTAATTTTCATTTTCATTGTATTTCTTTCCACAAATTATTAAAAATAGTAAAATACATTAAAAAATTCTGAAAATTTTTATCAAATCTTTTATTAATTTTCAGAACCCAAAAATATTTTCATTTTTATTTTTTGCATCAAATATTATTTTTAAATCATTTAAATGTTTATTTTTAATTAGTTAATGGAAATTAATTAATTAAAAATGCATTTAAGTATTTAAAAATCACAAAAAATTTCACATTGCATTTTGACACATTTAGAAACATTATCAAACTCTCCAAACAAATTTCTTTTTGGTTCTTGATGTATTTTGACATTTTTCATTGGAATAAAAGTTATTAAAAGGAAATATTTTGGTCCTAACTTAGAAAAATTCATTCTGCCTAACCATGAAGAGTTTGATGATGGTTCTTCTTGCATTGCATTCTCCATATCATGTAGTTTCTAGGGTAAAATTGATTTGAATTTATCTCTCATTTTCAATTTGATATGCATTTTTCCTTTTGAAGTGCCTTGAAACCCTAGCTAACTTGAGAAAATCATAACTTCCATTAGGTTAAGACTTAGGTCCCCTCCTTTGGGTAGTAAACTTGTGTAGGGTTAGGGTTCCCTTAATCCCATTTTCATTTTTTTATCATGTCATTTGCTTCTGGTTTTGATTTTTGTATTGCATGTTATGTATAAACCCTAACTTTTGCTTTCATTTGCATTCATCTCTCATTTGCTTGCATACATGAACTTGCCATGAGATTTTGTGCATCCACATGAAATATGAGACATATTAGGACATATTAGAATCATGTTTGATCATTGCATTATTCATTTTCCATGTTATGCATTCATTCCATTTCATAAACTTTCATGAACTTTTATGGTTCAAAACATGCTTCATTTACACCTTCATCCTTGTATGATCATCCACAACTCTTGCCATGTGTTTTCATCATCTCTTAGCATCATTGACATCATGTTCATGCTTCTAGTTTTGACTTTCATCTTAGCATTCATTTCATTTTCATTTCATTTCATTCCTTTTGCTAACTTTTCAGGTGGTAAGTTGTTTTGAGAAGTGAATTTGCCTTCACTTCTCACAATCTCTTCTCATCTCTTTTATGCCTTCTTTGATGCATTTTGTATGTGTATTAGAGTGATATTGCTCATTCATGTTCATCATTCACTTTCTTTCTTCAAGTAACTTATCTTCTTCAATGAAGTAAGTTAACTTGTTTCTCTCTGCTTCTTCCTCCTTTCATCTGCATCTTTCTTGGTGGCTTTTCTCTTGAAGATCTTATTGCAAGCCTAACTAACCCTAGGAACACCCAAGCATGATCACAATTAGGGTTTGATTAGTCCCCCCATTAGTTTTACCTTTGTGTCATCTTTGTGTCTTTTATTCTCATCTCATAATCAAGGACTAAACCTTAAAGGTTTTAAGGCTTTGTGATTAAACTTATGCTTGCATCCTTCTATTAGGATGAAGTGTATAACTTTAATCCTAAGTGTTAAACCCTTAATGTGTTTAAATCCTTTAATCAATCCACTTAATAATCATCAAGACATCAAGCTTGTAACTTGGGCCTTGCATTAGGGTTCTAATTCTTCCTTAATTGGTTAAGAAGGACTAACCCTAGTGTTAATGGACAAGTCCCCCTCAAGTTGTCTTACAAACACTAAAATCCACTTCTTAACCTTATCATTAACTAAAATCCACTCTAATAAAGGTTTTTGTTTTGTCATGAGGTTATCCCTAATCATGGATTAAGTTGAGGAGCCTTCCTCAGCTTAAATGTCCTCATCTATCATCCTTCTATTAGGATGGTGTAATGGGTCCATTAAATCCTTGATTATGGCTTAAACTCATTACTTAACACTAAACAAAAAACATCTAACTAATCACAAATAGGTTAATGATCTTAATCCTACGTCATGGTGATTAAGCGTGAGGTTTTTACTTCATACTTAAGGTATTCTCATTACCCCTAATCAGAGGGAGGATGTGATGAGTTTACTAACCCTTGGTTTAGGCTTAAGCTCATTTTCTTATGACAAACTTCAAAATCAATAAAAGATTGAAAATACCAAAAATAAACAATAATAGTCTCCTCCGGGATTCTTTTCTCATCATCATCCCTCATAAACGAGAGCTCGCTTCTTCCGTCTAATGCAAGACAGTTTGCACTTGAGCCAGACAGGTCATACACTTGAGCATAGACACGCAAGTAGTTCACAAGTCAATTTATCTTTCAGTCTCTTTGAGTCGAACTACGGTGTTCTGACTTCCTCATTGCACGAGAGGATACGTAGGCATAACTTGACAGTTATCGAACAAAAGTCTTTGTATATCCCCCCTCTTCCAGCATTATCCTTTTAAGTCTCATTGTCTTGGGCTTTACACTCTTTCCTTACACTGACACTTCTCTTATACACTTCACTTTTTCTTTCACACTGACACTTACATTATTTTCCAGCTTTGATACACAGATAGCACTGACACTACCCCTTTTAGACACAAATCTTTTAAAGCGTGGATCCCGTCGAGTACGGCGGACAATCTGGGTGCTAATACCTTCCCAGGTTGTAACCAACCCCCTTTCTCAGTTTCTCTGGTTCGCAACCGTCTTATCCATATCTTTCTAGGTTTATGCAGCATTACCTTTCCTTCGGGATAAAAATGCCTAGCTGGCGACTCTTTTCCCTCTGAGTTCACTCTTGTGTGTTCTCTCCCCTTCGCCGACCGTTCGCGTTTGTACCCCTTCTGACCCGGGTGTCATTTTGGTGGGAGCGACAGCTTGGCGACTCTGCTGGGGACCCTTATACTGTAACCAGGGCTTCTGGTTCTTTTTGTGGGTTCCTCCTAGCGCTTGTTTGATTTGTGTTTACTGAGGTGTTATGTGCTAATTGTGTTTATTTATTTGCTTTATTTACTACTTTGTGTACAGCTTTATTTATTGCTTTCCTCTACAGTCTTTCATATTTCATACTGTCATTATCATTGCTGGATCTGGTTTGCTGTTTTGGTGGGTGGGGTTCCATTGAGAGTTTGAGGTCTTATACCTGGGACCCGAGTGACACCTAGGCTAGAGTGGTTCATGTTCTTTCCCATTCCATTTCGGTCTGGTGCGGGAATATGAAACACGGTTCAGATGTGGGTTTCTTCTTGAGAACTCTGTGCTACGGATTTCCTGTAGTGCTAGGGCTATCTGGGAAGCCTGCTAAGTCTGGATGACCTTTATTATGACCTTCAGAAACTGAGGTGATTTAGAGGAGGATCTTTTATGGTTATTTTAAACATTGTACCTCCAGGTTAGAAGTGTTTACACTTCTCATAACTGATCCAAGTCTGAGGATCCTTGTTTTAGAACATTACCTGTGAGGGGGTTGGGCTGTTTACAGGTTTGCAGGTACCATTGGCCACATCATACCCTGTTACTATTTGGTTTAAGAGTACCTCATTTTAGACAGTTCTTGTGATTAACCCTAGACATGTGACTCTTTATTTGAGTCACCCACCTTGGTTACTGGATTTCTGAACCTTCATATGGACCTTCTTTGAACATACATGGGTTTATATCAAGACAGATAATCAGATCCAGCTTGATCACAAACCCTTACATATCATTTACATATATCATCATTTGCATCATTTAACATTTGTTTATTTGTTTTTCAGGGTATCCACATTATATCTGGTTTGGTTTTGACCCCTTCTTCTGCATAAACCTCTGCTTCATCATTTATCTGCTTCAACTATCTTCATCACCACCAGCATCTGCCTGTCAGTGACTCATTTCCAGTATCAGTCTTGATCTTCATCAGCACCTATCTTCCTCCCCTTCAGCATTTATGACTACTCCCAGGAAGAACAACATATCCTACCATTTCTTTGAGCCTGTGTTGACTGGCATCAGGCAATTCCAGTCACTTATCACCCCTGACCACATCCCATTGTTTAGAGAGCATCATGGAGGTATCCTGGATATGGTTATGGACCTTGACCCTTCTCAGAAGAGCATGATCCACACCTGTTTGCAGTTTTATGACCCTCCTTTGAGATGCTTCACCTTCCCAGACTTTCAATTAGGACCTCTGTTGGAAGAGTTTTCTTCATTGATCGGAGTACCTATCAGGGGTGGAGTCCCTTTCAACCCAGAAATGACTTTTCCCAGCAATGGAGAAGTAGCAAAAGCACTGTACCTGGAGCCTGACTTGATTGAGCAAAGCATGACAACAAAAGCTGGGATCCCTGGTTTGCACTTGGATTTCTTGATTTCTCAGGCCATCCTGAAGGCCTCCTTGGGAGAGTGGAGGGCAGCCTGTGCACTGTTAGCCCTCAGCATATATGGGGTTATACTGTTTGCAGATGAGCCCAAATTTGTCAGCAAGAATGCCATTCATTTGTTTCTTCTGAGGAACCTAGTACCCACATTGCTGGGAGATTTCTATTACTCCATTCATCAGAGGAATGAGAGACAAAGGGGGAAGTTGGTGAGATGTTGTGCTCCTTGGTTTCACACCTGGCTGCTCAGACACCTACCTAAGTCATATGCCTTCTTGAACCCTCACCAACAGAAGAATTGGGCCAAAAGGCTCATTGCTTTGACCTCAGATGATATTAGATGGTGCACCCAGAGCACCAAGGGCAAAGACATTATCACCAGCTGTGGGCAATACCCAAATGTGCCTCTGATAGGAGTAAAGGGTTGCATCAACTACAATCCTTTGCTGTTTAAGAGACAACTGGGCTATGCTTTGGTTCACCCTCCCAGAGTGCAAGATTTAGCTGAGACCCTGTATTGTGAAGTGAAGCCTAATTCAGCTGCTGTCAGACAAGCATCCTGGGCTTGGGACAACATCCAGACAAAAGGGATGGCTATTCTAGGGAGGTGTAATAATGTTTCTTCAGCTCAATACTACGACTGGTCCCGTGCTAGAGCTCAGATCACTGGGATGCCCTTCACCTTGGAGGACATACCTGGACTATCTACAGCACAGCCAGCAGCAACTGTCAGCCTGGAAGAATTTGAGAAGCTGAAGGAAAGGAATGAGAATCTGTCTCAAGCTTTGAAGAAGACCCTTTGGGAAATGAGTGATGGTCGTCTGGACATTGAGAGGTTGGAAAAGCTTAGGGTGGAGCATCTTGCCAAAATTGAGAAGACAGAGGACTACATCAGGAAGGCTAGAGCTGGGGAACAAATATTGAAGAATGCCTGTAAAGAAGCCAATATTCGGAAGGCTAGGACTGAGCTCTATCTGCAAGAGAGTCAGGCTAGGTGGGTCAGGATCACTGAAGCCCGCACACAAGAAGACCAGAAGACTCAAGCCAAGATTGAACAGTTGGAGGCCAATGAGAAGAAGCAGCAGGAAGCTTTGTTGGCAGCCAAGAAGGAGATTTCAAAGTTGAAGCTCAGAGCAGGATTGGAGAGATCAAAGGACCAGGACAGGCACAAGAAACTGACCACTACCATTGCTACCAGGAACCTCCTCATTAGGACCATTACAGAGCACCCAGCTGGTCCAGTGACTGAGGCACTCCTGAAAGAAGTCAGAGAGGATGAATTTGGGCTGGATGTTTGATCCTTTTTTTGTTGTTGTTTCCATTTGATGTACTTTTATTTTATTGTATTTTGACCCTCCCTGGGCATGTGTTGTAAAAATAACTATGTATTGTTCACCATTTGTAATATATCTCAGTTTGTATTCATTCGGGTTTTCTCTCAGCAACGTCTAGCATCTTCCTCGAGGTCTGGAAAGGTCAAAACCAAGAACCAAGTCGGATACCTTGGAAAAAAAATAAGCATACTGCATAGCATACTAACCGATTTTGTTTTGTAGGTTTTGTTATTATTTTTTCTAACTTTGTTGTGACCTCAGGAAACATTGCTCGTCGCCGAGTGTTCCCTGTCAACCGCACGCACCGGTACCCTACTCGCAACAACCTTCCTGGTATTCAAATGGATCAAGTACAGCAAGATCTGACTAAGGTCAGAAATCAGATGGCTAATGAGATAGTGGAAATGAGAAATCAGATGTCTCAATTAATGGCTGTAATGACTGGCTTGGCTCAAAGACAAGAAAGGTTAAGAGAGCTGGTGAAAAGACAAACTCCTGAAGAGCCTCATCTTGGAACAGGAGGAACTAGTAACAATGACAGGGGGCAGCCTCGTATTGATCCGCCAGTATTTGGACCTCATCTGGACCTAGAAGCTAACATCCCCAAGAAGAGCAGTTTACTGTTATGGGAGCAGGAGAAGAAGTCTATGACAGGAGGTTAGATGAAATTGCTGAGAAGTTGAGATCTTTGGAATCTCAGAATTCCTTAGGCTTCGATGTGATGGACATGGGGCTAGTGGATGAGGTGAGAATTCCCCACAAATTCAAACCCCCATGCTTTGAGAAGTACAATGGAACCTCCTATCCTCGCACTCATTTGCAGTCTTTCCTGGGGAGATTAAAAGCTTACAATATGGATGAGAAGCTGTGGATGTTCTACTTTGAAGACAATCTGACTGGGGCTTCGAGGGAGTGGTATTCACACTTGACCAAGGCTACCATTAGATGCTAGAAGGACTTAGCTGAAGCCTTCATCAGGCAATATCAATACAATCTGGACATGGCTCCTAACAGGACCCTCCTGATGGGAATGTCCCAGTCTTCTAGAGAAAGCTTCAGGGAATATGCCCAATGGTGGAGACAGCTTGCTGCTGCTGTCCAACCACCCATGTCGGAAAGAGAAATGGCCGACATGTTCATGAATACGTTGCAAGGGACCTATATTGATAGATTGGCTGCCTTTTCCTCTACCAGCTTTGCTGATGTCGTCATAGCTGGTGAAAGGATTGAAAGTCTATTAAAAATGGGTAAAATTTCTGACAGTGGTGCAAGTTCATCCAGTAATCCCAGGAAGCCTTTTGTGGGACCACGAAGAGCCGGTGAGACCAATTCCATTCATGCAAGCAGGGGCAGACCTCAGTATGTACATCGGTCAGTAGCAGCTGTTACCATTCCAGCTCCGATTCCTCAACAATCAACATACCCTCAACAGCAACAACCACATTATCAACAACAAGTTCAGTATCCGCAACAGAGAATCTACAACAACAACAATAGCAACCAACAACAGCGTCCTTTCCAACAAAGACCATCACAGGCAAACAGGGTAATTGACCCAATCCCAATGCCGTATGCTGCACTTTTGCCACAACTTCTGAAGCTCAACTTGGTTGAGTTAAGGACGTTGGCACCACCAGATCCCCTCAATCTCCCAAAGAATTATGACGTCAACGCCAGGTGTGCTTTCCACTCCAATGCACCTGGTCACAATATTGAAAAATGCAGGGCCTTACAAATGAAAGTCCAAGATCTGGTGGATTCAAAAGCCCTCAACTTTGCACCTCCTCCAAATGTCAACAGAAATCCTATGCCTAATCATGGCGGTCCGAGGATTAATGCCATTGAGGAAGACAAACCATCTACCTTGATCACCAGTGTCGCACAAATTCGAACACCTTTGGTCGAAATTAAAGCTCGGCTTTTAGAATGCCAAGTGTTCCCCGGGTGTGAGATCGACTGTGGGTATTGCAACATTGCAGTCAATGGGTGTGAAAGGCTGAGAAGCGGCATAGATAGTCTTATAAAGGATGGTATCCTTCAGATTTCAACAAGGGCGCCTACAAATCCAGCAATTCCTTTAACAACAATTCCCGATTCTTCTACAACAGCAGCAACAATCATTCCTACCGATTCATCAATATCATCATCAATTACTCCGTCCATCACTTCAATAAATCAAATTTCAACAACCGTTTCTTCTACAACATCAACATCCATTTTATTAGCAGGATCTTCTACAACGCCAACAAAGATTAATGAAGATGTCTCGACAGTTACAATCTACTATGACCCATCAAATGTTCCTCCCAGCAGCAATTTCCAACAACAAACCATGGCACCTCCTGCCAGATCACCAGTCACAATTTACTATGATCCGCACACCATTATAGTACCTTCTTCTGCAGCAATCAGTCCAGTCACCGTTACGGTGCCTGGACCCGTTCCTTATGAAAGCAGCAATGCCATACCTTGGCATTATGGCTCTGATCTCTACTGCAACGGGGATAAAATCACTCTGGATTCATCAGCCTCTTCTCCACAAGTTGGTAATGTTGGGGGAGGCGGAGGCTTCACCAGAAGCGGACGCCTTTTTGCCTCACAAACACAAAGACCTAATGTTGAAGCAGAGGCTGCTGCCAAAGCAAAAGGAAAGAGTGTGGTATCTGAAGAGCCGACTACCAAGGAAACTCAGAAGACATCTTTTGAACAAGATGTAGACGAGTTCATAAGAATCATAAAAAGAAGTGATTACAAGGTGGTGGACCAGCTTCACCAAACTCCCTCCAAAATATCCATATTATCACTGTTGATGTATTCTGAAGCTCACAGGAACGCACTGTTAAAAGTCCTGCACGCAGCATACGTGCCGGAGGAGATTACTGTTAATCAGCTAGAAACTGTGGTTGCGAATGTCAACACCAGTCATGGACTGGGCTTTAGCAATGCTGACTTAACAACAGAGGGACGCAACCATAACAAGGCTTTGCATATCACCTTGGAATGCAAGGGTGCTGTTCTATCTCATGTACTGGTGGACACTGGGTCATCACTCAATGTTCTACCAAAGAAAGCCTTAGTGAAGCTGGAGAATGATGGCTTGGCATTGCATCCAAGTAATTTGGTGGTGAGAGCATTTGATGGCTCTAAAAGATCAGTGCTTGGGGAGATTGATCTGCCTGTGTTGATTGGCCCGCAAACCTTCAAAACTACCTTCTTTGTGATGGACATAAAGCCGGCCTACAGCTGTCTATTGGGTAGACCCTGGATCTACGCCGCTGGCGCTGTTACGTCTACCCTTCACCAGAAGTTAAAATTCGAGTGGGAAGGCCAAATCATCACCATCAGTGGGGAGGAGGACATTTTTGTTAGCCAGCTGGCTACGTATAAGTACATAGAAATGGATGGGGAGATCCATGAAACCATGAGCCAAGGGTTCGAGGCCCTCAATATTAATGAAGCATCTGCTGTACTGGGAACTTCCATCACATCATATCAGCAAGCCCGGAAGGTTGTTGAGGAAGGTACCGCCCAAGGCTGGGGCAAGCTGCTGCCCGTGGAAAAGAAAGAAGACCGATTTGGGTTGGGTTACAGACCAACTCAACAAGATCAACCAGAGGCTATAAAGGAGCCCAAGTTTGTCAGCGGGGGAATGCTCACCCCGAATGCTGAGAACAATTTGGAAGATAAGTCGGAAGACGAGCGCAACCTGGAAAGCTGGATACATCCAAGAATCCCGGGGAGCCATGTCTCAAACTGGTCTTCCCAGGAAATTATAAGAGTTACTCCTGCAGAGTAATTATTATTTCCTGTATTTTAAAGCATGCATCAAGTCTTGAATCTTGCCCAAGATATCAAGACTCATTTTGTAATCGGGCCATCTTGTATTTTGTGCAAAGATCAATTAATGAATATCAGGACATCTTTTGCAAATGAGTCTTTTCTTTTTCGCTCACTGTTTTTCATTTTTCACTTTTTGTACAAAAATAAAATGGCAATGTTTTTCAAAATAAATAACTTCATTTTCACTTTTTCTAAATAAGACAAAACTGATCACTAAAATGAACAAATCTAAACCCTTGCAGAGAGTGCCCTCCAGACTGCACCGACAACAACACTGCTATGACTTCGTATGACTTTGACAATCCAATCAATCAAGCTGATGAAGGGGTTGAAGAAGATTATGAGCTACCTGAAGAGCTAGCCAGGTTGTTGAGACAAGAGGATAAAGTTATCACTCCTCATCAGGAGGAGGTTGAGACGGTTAATCTTGGTACAGAAGAAGACTTGAAAGAAGTTAAGATTGGGGCCTGCTTACAAGATTCAGGAAAGAGAAACTGATTGACATGCTTCGGGAATATGTGGATGTTTTTGCTTGGTCTTATCAGGATATGCCAGGGTTGGACACCGACATTGTCATGCACAAGCTACCTCTGAAAGAAGACTGTCCGCCAGTAAAATAGAAGTTGCGCCGTACTCGTCCAGATATGGCCATGAAGATAAAAGAAGTGGTACAAAAACAGTGGGACGCCGATTTCCTTGCTGTAACCAGTTACCCGCCGTGGGTTGCTAACATTGTACCTGTGCCTAAGAAGGATGGCAAGCTAAGGATGTGTGTGGATTACCGGGATCTGAATAGGGCCAGCCCAAAAGATGACTTCCCATTACCGTACATTGATGTATTGGTCGACAATACGGCTCAGTTCTCGGTATTCTCCTTCATGGATGGATTTTCAGGATATTATCAGATCAAGATGTCACCTGAAGACATGGAGAAGACAACTTTCATCACACCCTTGGGCACATTCTGTTATAAGGTAATGCCATTCGGATTGAAGAATGCGGGTGCCACTTATCAACGGGCTATGGTAACGTTATTCCATGACATGATCCACAAAGAAATTGAATGTTATGTGGATGACATGATTGCCAAGTCCCTCACAGAAGAAGACCACCTGGTGAATCTGTTGAAGTTATTCAAACGTCTGAGGAAGTACCAGTTGAAGTTAAACCCCAACAAATGCACATTCGGGATGCAATCCGGTAAGCTGCTGGGATTTATTGTAAGTGAGAAAGGGATTGAAGTTGACCATGATAAAGTCAAAGCCATTCAAGAAATGTCTGCGCCGAAGACTGAGAAAGAAGTTCGAGGGTTCTTAGGTAGATTGAACTACATTTCAAGGTTCATATCTCACCTTACAGCAACCTGTGAGCCTTTGTTCAAGCTGTTAAGAAAAGAACAAACGGTCAGGTGGAACGAAGACTGCCAGAGGGCTTTTGATAAAATCAAGGAATACTTACAAGAGACTCCAATCCTTATGCCTTCAGTTGAAGGAAGACCTCTAATCATGTACTTGACGGTATTAGAAGAGTCAATGGGGTGTGTGCTGGGCCAGCATGACGAGTCTGGTCGAAAAGAGTATGCAATATACTACCTAAGAAAAAAGTTTACCGACTGTGAACAACGTTATTCACTGCTCGAGAAAACTTGTTGTGCTTTAGCGTGGGCTGCCCGCCGACTAAGGCAGTATATGTTGACCCACACTACTTTATTGATCTCCAAGATGGATCCAATCAAGTACATTTTTGAGAAGCCAACACTTACCGGACGGGTTGCAAGATGGCAAATGATCCTCACAGAGTATGACATTCAGTACACGTCTCGAAAGGCCATCAAGGGCAGTGTATTGTCTGATTATCTTGCTGAGAAACCCATTGATGATTACCAGCCTATGAGATTTGACTTCCCCGATGAAGACATCATGTTCATAAAAGCAAAAGATCACGAAGAGCCTGTTCACACTGAAGGGCCTGACCCAGAAGAAGAATGGACTATGATGTTTGATGGGGCTGTTAATATGAATGGTCGTGGTGTTAGTGCAGTACTCATTACACCTAAGGGAATTCACATGCCTTTCTCGGCAAAACTCAACTTTAATTGCACTAACAACGAAGCTGAATACGAAGCTTGCATTATGGGTCTTGAGGAAGCCATTGACCTCAGGATCAAGACTTTGACTGTGTTCAGAGATTCAGCTTTGGTAATCAATCAAACCAACGGCAAATGGTACACCAACCAAGATCATCTGATACCTTATCGGGATTATACAAGGAGGTTATTGACTTTCTTCACAACAGTCAAGCTTGAGTATATCCCTCGAGATGAGAATCAATTTGCAGATGCTCTGGCTACCATTTCATCCATGATCAAAGTTCAAGCTGCCAACTTTGTGCCTCAAATTTCAGTATCCATACTCGACAAACTAGCATACGTGTTCTCAGCAGATGTTGCCAAAGACGATAAGCCTTGGTTCCGTGATATCAAATGCTTCTTGGAGGACAAAACATACCCACCTGGGGCATCTTCCAATGATAAGAAGACTTTGAGAAGGCTAGCTGGTAGTTTCTTCCTAAATACTGATGGTTCCTTGTACAAAAGAAACTTTGATATGGTACTTCTCAGATGTGTTGATAAGGCAGAAGCAGACTTGTTGATGCACGAGGTGCACGAAGGATCTTTTGGTACCCATGCTGGAGGGCAGGCTATGGCTAAAAAGTTGCTAAGATCAGGCTACTACTGGATCACAATGGATGCAGACTGTTGTGCCTATGCCAGAAAATGCTATAAATGCCAGATCTATGCGGATAAAGTGCATGTGCCTCCCAACCCTTTGAATTTGATGTCTTCACCCTGGCCCTTTGCCATGTGGGGCATTGATATGATTGGCAAGATCGAAACGACTGCTTCAAATGGCCACAGATTCATCCTGGTAGCCATCGACTATTTTACCAAGTGGGTTGAAGCAGCTTCTTATGCAAATGTTACAAGGCAAGTGGTAGCCAGATTCCTGAAGAGAGATATCATCTGTCGGTATGGAGTGCCCGAGCGAATCATTACTGATAATGGTTCCAACTTGAACAATAAAATGATGGCAGAATTGTGCCGGGACTTCAAGATCCAACACCACAATTCTTCTCCTTATAGGCCAAAGATGAATGGCGCTGTAGAGGCAGCTAACAAGAATATCAAGAAGATTGTGCAGAAGATGGTGGTCACCTATAAAGACTGGCATGAAATGCTACCATTTGCCTTGCATGGGTACCGAACGTCGATCAAAACGTCCACTGGGGTAACACCGTATCAGCTGGTGCATGGTATGGAGGCAGTCCTACCTGTTGAAGTTGAATTACCCTCTTTATGGGTACTAATGGATGTTAAATTGAACGAAGCAGAATGGGTCCGATCCCGATACGAGCAACTGAATATGATTGAAGAAAAGAGATTAGCTGCAATCTGTCATGGGCAGTTATATCAGAAGAGAATGAAGAAAGCCTTCGATCAGAAAGTCAGGCTTCGGGAGTACCAAGTAGGAGATCTTGTGCTGAAAAGACTCCTCCCTCCTCATACAGACCACAGGGGCAAGTGGACTCCGAATTATGATGGTCCTTTCATAGTAAAGAAAGTTTTCTCTGGTGGAGCACTGATGCTCAGTACTATGGATGGTGAAGACTTCCTATCCCCTGTGAATTCAGATACAGTTAAAAAATACTTCGCATAAACGACCCGCTGGACATAAAAACAGAATGTAAGTCCAGGCAAAAATAGGGCATCCCGGCGAGTCAAAAAACAGAATAAAAGACTTGGGCAAAAATAAGGGAAAAATAAATTTAAAAAAAATGTGTACACCCGCTGAGTTGAAAAGCCACATTGGACAACTCAGGCAAAAAAATGGGTATCCCGGTGGATTGAAAACCTGAAAGGGCGATCCACGCAAAATAAGGGAATGAGCGAACAACTGCATTCTGAATTCGTCTGTATCACCTATGACATGGCAAGCTCCGAAAGGTTCAGGCTCCGGTCAGAATAAGTTTCCTTCAGAAAGCAAGATGAGAAGAACGTCAATGTCATACGAGTCATAGCAAGAGGGAAGCTCCTTGAAGCGTCATCAACATTGCCAGCATCTTTTTGTTTCTCAATTTGTAACATTCTCCTCATTTCAGGGGATCTGTTTCTTTGACTGTATCTTGCCAATTCAAGGCATACAAATTAATAAAAATCATATTTTCAGTCATATTTCGTCTCGTACATTTTATTTTCATTTGCAAAATGTCCGATGTCCTAAAGATGTTGATTGCATAAGTACAGATGCGTCTTTTCTAAATTACATGCTTGCAGGAAATATATTTTCTCCCGGGAGTGTCTAAACTCCTATGACGGAATCCAATAAGGGATACCTCGGGGAATTTGTGCGTTTCTTTGCCTTAACAAGGTTACAGGTATTCAAAGTACGACATGGGGCATGAGAGCTTCTCCCCAGCAAGCTGTCAAATCATTATCTACTCAGCTCATCTTCCAAATAGCACCGGAGATGCTTTATACCCAGCTGAGTTGCCAGTCATCATTCCTCCTCAGCCAAGTGCCAGGAAGGGAACCATCTCCCCGCGGAGTTTCAGCCTCTATCCAGAAGAGAAATGCTTGAGGATCTCACAACAGAGTGACGAAAGCCCCCGCAAACCCTCAGTTAGGTCCCTCACTACCAAGAAAGGTCAATCAGTGACCTGGTTCCCCAAGCAGAATCATTTCATCAGATCTACCAACGATCTCATCCCCAGCTGGGATATCTACTTCGAGCAGATCAGCCATATATCTTCACAACAACGGGATCCGAATCCCGGATCGGCTTCTTCTCATAATCATAGCATTCGCATCATATTTTCCCCCAAAGCGTAGCATTCCGTATAATACGGAGCATTACGGAAAAAATCAAACATATTGCATAGATCATAAGCCATGTTCTGAATCAAACACTCGTAAATACTGACATACCATCAACAATATACCAAATACTTCCCAAGCTCCCCAACAGAAAGCCAAAACATCCTCGTTGCACTCACAAATACAAATACATGCTCCTGTCATCATTCCCCAGTAAAGTCGCCCGATTGTTCTTTATAGACAGATACATATATGTATACACTTCCTTGACACCAGTCTGTGTCACCTTCCCCAGCACAGTTGCCTAAACACTTTGTAAACCAAATACTTGTTTATAATACGCTCCTTCCGACACCCGTCCGTGTCGTGCTCTCCCCAGCAAGCTGGACACTCGTCTATGTCTCACTCATCACTTTTTACTCATACAGATACTCGTCCGTATCTTGTATACATCACTTAAATCCCCTCAAAGTCAATCCTCGTCTGTGTTCTTTGTTAACTAGTTGGTACTCGTCCGTATCATCATCTCTGAACATGCGTCAAGCGTTTGTTCTACTGATACTCGTCCGTATCATAGTCTTAAGGATGCTCGTCCGCATCTTTAATCTATACACCGTGTCAGACACTTATGCATTTGCTTTCTTGAAATTAGACACTCGTCCGTGTCTACCATTCCCAAGAAGAATTCCCGGCAAATCGTGATAAATTATCTCCTTTTATCCGACATTCGTCCCATGTCATGATATTTTCGGCGGCCGTACCCTGCCAAGTGATCGTCCTTCACCTTTTTGATGATCGTCCTTCATCATCCCCAGCGGAGTCTCTATTCATTAGAACTCCTTCCTATCCGATATTCGTCCTATGTCGTGATATTAAGAGCAGCCGTACCCTGCTAGGTGATCGTCCTTCACCTCTTGATGATCGTCCTTCATCACTTTATCCGATGATCGTACTTCATCACTTTATCTGATGGTTGTCCCCATCGTTTATCTTGTTATCTGACATTCGTCCTATGTCATGATAAACCCCAAAGAGCAGCCGTACCCTGCTAGGTGATCGTCCTTCACCTCTTGATGATCGTCCTTCATCATGCTTATCCGAAGGCCGTCCCCATCGTCGACCTTCTCTATCCGGCATTCGTCCTATGTCGTGATACTTTCGGCAATCATACCTTACCAGGTGATCGTCCTTCACCTTGGATGACCGTCCCTCATCCATATCCCCAACAGAGCAGTCGTCCCCTGCTATGTAATCGTCCTTCACCTTTGATGACCGTCCCTCATCATTTATTTCTTCAACCAGATGGTCATCCCCATCATTGCTTTTACCTTTTTATCCCCAAAGGGCCTTATTTCTTTGCCTGATGGTCGTTCCCATCGTAATATTTTTATTCCCCCAGCATGTCGGTCGTCCCCGTCATTGCTTCATCCCCAGCAGTCGTCCTCTGCTCGACGGTCGTCCTCCGTCGCCCGCTTTTATAACCATACTTTATTTTCTTTTACAATCTATATCCCTTTTCTTCTTCATTCAATGAGTGCAAATTTTGGACTGTCTTTGATATTCAACCACAAGTTATCTTGCTTGCCTGTTAAGCCGTCACTTACTTCCTGCACAGCTAACTCATGTTTGAATAGGGGCAGCTGTAAACACCCCAAATTTTCCCTCACTCATTTCACCATGGCTTGTTATCTTTTCATTTGCATATATTCAATCATAACATCTCATATTGCATTTTTGCTTCACTGCATTAGTTCTAAGTCATCTGCATCTAGGGTTTGTGATCTAAGCAATCCAAGAGCCATTTGAGCCACTCCAAAGGCCTTCAATCATCTCAAGAGGGTCCATGTATGTTCAAGCATCATATTATATTCTCACAAGGTTAAGGAAGTCAAAGAATCACAAGAACTGAGAAAGGCATGGAAGCAGAGCCAGGCTTAACTGCACAGATGACCTAGAATTAGGGTTTTGGTTTCAGAGGCCATAACTCCAATTTTTTTGGTCATTCATGATTCTATTGGTCTCTATATGTTGTTAGGATCATGCATATCAATTTTCATGAAGAAATTCAAAGGAGAAGGCATCTGATCACAAGATGACTTCTTGAGCAAGTCAGTGCAAAATCAGGGCATCAGAGGCCCCCAATCACCCAACCAAAGGGGTTTCTCCATCATTTTGAATGTGTATGATCTTTATTTGATCTTAGAAGAAGTTAGAAGTTCACAAAATTGGAGAATTTCAAACCATTTGCAAAGTTGCCATTTTTGGAAAGTGACTTATAATGTAAACTTGCCATTTTGGGAAAGTTTTTTCAATCTCCTCTTTTTGATTCAAAAATGCTTCAAATGAAAAATCTTTGGTCATGAAAGTTGTAGATGGGATCCTCCCATTTTCAAAAAGTACAAGAACTCATTCTAATTCATTTTGGATCAAAAGTTATGGCCTTGCAAAGTTGGACAAAATCACTAAATTTTCACTTTTAACACCAAAGAGGGAAACTTGCAAATTCACATACCAAGCATTTCTATGACTTCAAAATGACTTCTAAGCATCACATAAACATAACACATGACCTAAAAATCAGAATGGCCCAAAGGATTTCTCATTTCTATGCCTTGAATTACAAGTTACATAAGGCATTTTCTCATGAAGCTTCAAAATTGAATCTTTGCAAAAGGAACCATTTATGATTGGATTGATTGTTAATTGATCTCAAAGCATTCTAGCAACTTCATATGGCTCATGTTGCTGCATTTTGCCCAAGAAATCACAAGATTCTTTGCCTTGGTTCATAAGAAAACTCAAAGAGGGAAATATGCAAGAACTTTGAAAACTCTTGATCAAGACCATCCAGCTCAAAAAATCAGATCCAAATGCCTTCCTTAACTCAAGCTGAGGCAGGACAAGCCCTAAGATCTCCTCTGACCCGAACCATACCCATAGTACACAAGATCTTGACTTTTTGCATTTTTGCCCATGCCAATCAAACTGTGCCACTACCAACTCTCTGCCCAATCAAAGCCTCATATGTGGACCTCAAGCATTCCAAAACACAACACACACAAGCCTGCAACCTCCAAGAAGCCAGGATTCACAAAAACTGTCAAAAACTTCACCTCTTCGAAACTTCTCCCACAATCATCAAACCTCCATTTTTCCTTCACCAATGAGTCACACATCCTCCATAGAACCAAAATCCACCATTGAAACAGCCTGAAACATCACATCCTTAACCCTCCATTTCTGTTACACCAGAACTAGAACTCTCAAACTAGCCAACATCAAGGGTTTTGAAGCATCCCACTAGCTTCAGGAGGATCAAAAGAGACTCTTTGCTTGAAGGGGAGGCTCTGGAAGCACACATTTGCAGTTCATCACCTCAGGTAACTTCAAAAATAAAACTTTTCAGAGCTTAGATTTTTTGTTACAAAATGAAAATACATGTCATGGGGATCACTCTGATGTTTTTAGATTTGAAAATGGTGTGAAAATGAGCATTTTGTGACCTTCTGAAATTTCACCCGTGAAAATGAATGGCTTCGATTCTCTTTGTTCATGCTTAATAAATGGTGTTTGATGGTGGATTTAGGTTTAGTTGGGTTGGGGGATCATTTCTAGGCAGTTAATTTAAGCTGGGGTGGCTTGTAGAGAGATTTAGGGTTTTGACCCGCCGGAGAAGATGACCGGAGCTCCTCTCCGGTCACCTGAAAATCATTAAGTCCTAACCCTAATTTATTTTCCATATGGATTCGTAGCCATTGGATGTGGATTAGTTTAGTTTTTGAGCGGCCCAGATCAATTCATTAAACCCTAATCTGATTTCATTAAGTTAATTAATTATAATTAAGTTAATTAAGCCAGAGTCAACCCTGACCCTCAGATTGCGCGCGCAGTCAAACACCCCCCCCCCCCCCAGGTTTGAATTCCAGCCGTTGGATGAGATTACTTTCCCTTTTATTCAATTTAATTTTCATTTTCATTGTATTTCTTTCCACGAATTATTAAAAATAGTAAAATACATTAAAAAATTCTGAAAATTTTTTATCAAATCTTTTATTAATTTTCAGAACCCAAAAATATTTTCATTTTTATTTTTTGCATCAAAAATTATTTTTAAATCATTTAAATGTTTATTTTTAATTAGTTAATGGAAATTAATTAATTAAAAATGCATTTAAGTATTTAAAAATCATAAAATATTTCACATTGCATTTTGAAACATTTAGAAACATTATCAAACTCCCCAAACAAATTTCTTTTTGGTTCTTGATGTATTTTGACATTTTTCATTGGAATAAAAGTTATTAAAAGGCAATATTTTGGTCCTAACTTAGAAAAATTCATTCTGCCTAACCATGAAGAGCTGGATGATGGTTCTTCTTGCATTGCATTCTCCATATCATGTAGTTTCTAGGGTAAAATTGATTTGAATTTATCTCTCATTTTCAATTTGATATGCATTTTTCCTTTTAAAGTGTCTTGAAACCCTAACTAACTTGAGAAAATCATAACTTCCATTAGGTTAAGACTTAGGTCCCCTCCTTTGGGTAGTAAACTTGTGTAGGGTTAGGGTTCCCTTAATCCCATTTTCATTTTTTTATCATGTCATTTGCTTCTGGTTTTGATTTTTGTATTGCATGTTATGTATAAACCCTAACTTTTGCTTTCATTTGCATTCATCTCTCATTTGCTTGCATACATGAACTTGCCATGAGATTTTGTGCATCCACATGACATATGAGACATATTAGGACATATTAGAATCATGTTTGATCATTGCATTATTCATTTTCCATGTTATGCATTCATTCCATTTCATAAACTTTCATGAACTTTTATGGTTCAAAACATGCTTCATTTACACCTTCATCCTTGTATGATCATCCACAACTCTTGCCATGTGTTTGCATCATCTCTTAGCATCATTGACATCATGTTCATGCTTCTGGTTTTGACTTTCATCTTAGCATTCATTTCATTTTCATTTCATTTCATTCCTTTTGCTAACTTTTCAGGTGGTAAGTTGTTTTGAGAAGTGAATTTGCATTCACTTCTCACAATCTCTTCTCATCTCTTTTATGCCTTCTTTGCTGCATTTTGTATGTGTATTAGAGTGAGCTTGCTCATTCATGTTCATCATTCACTTTATTTCTTCAAGTAACTTATCTTCTTCAATGAAGTAAGTTAACTTGTTTCTCTCTGCTTCTTCCTCCTTTCATCTGCATCTTTCTTGGTGGCTTTTCTCTTGAAGATCTTCTTGCAAGCCTCACTAACCCTAGGAACACCCAAGCAAGATCACAATTAGGGTTTGATTAGTCCCCCCATTATTTTTAGCTTTGTGTCATCTTTGTGTCTTCTCTACTCATCTCATAATCAAGGACTAAACCTTAAAGGTTTTAAGGCTTTGTGATTAAGCTTATGCCTGCATCCTTCTATTAGGATGGAGTGTATAACTTTAATCCTAAGTGTTAAACCCTTAATGTGTTTAAA
Organism: Lathyrus aphaca; assembly: GCA_963966055.1. Lineage (NCBI taxonomy): Eukaryota > Viridiplantae > Streptophyta > Magnoliopsida > Fabales > Fabaceae > Lathyrus > Lathyrus aphaca. Next base: position 275,455,645 of record OZ014520.1, on the reverse strand, counting down.
TCCTTTAATCAATCCATTTAATAATCATCAAGACATCAAGCTTGTAACTTGGGCCTTGCATTAGGGTTCTAATTCTTCCTTAATTGGTTAAGAAGGACTAACCCTAGTGTTAATGGACAAGTCCCCTTCAAGTTTTCTTACAAACACTAAAATCCACTTCTTAACCTTATCATTAACTAAAATCCACTCTAATAAAGGTTTTTGTTTTGTCATGAGGTTAATCCCTAATCATGGATTAAGTTGAGGAGCCTTCCTCAGCTTAAATGTCCTCATCTATCATCCTTCTATTAGGATGGTGTAATGGGTCCATTAAATCCTTGATTATGGCTTCAACTCATTACTTAACACTAAACAAAAAACATCTAGCTAATCACAAATAGGTTAATGATCTTAATCCTACGTCATGGTGATTAAGCGTGAGGTGTTTACTTCATACTTAAGGTATTCTCATTACCCCTAATCAGAGGGAGGATGTGATGAGTTTACTAACCCTTGGTTTAGGCTTAAGCTCATTTTCTTATGACAAACTTCAAAAGCAATAAAAGATTGAAAATACCAAAAACAAACATTAATCGTCTCCTCCGGGATTCTTTTCTCATCATCATCACTCATAAACGAGAGCTCGCTTCTTCCGTCTAATGCAAGACAGTTTGCACCTAAGCCAGACAGGTCATACACTTGAGCATAGACAAGCAAGCAGTTCACAAGTCAATTTATCTTTCAGTCTCTTTGAGTCGAACTACGGTGTTCTGACTTCCTCATTGCACGAGAGGATACGTAGGCATAACTTGACAGTTATCGAACAAAAGTCTTTGTATATCCCCCCTCTTCCAGCATTATCCTTTTAAGTCTCATTGTCTTGGGCTTTACACTCTTTCCTTACACTGACACTTCTCTTATACACTTCACTTTTTCTTTCACACTGACACTTGCATTCTTTTCCAGCTTTGATACACAGATTGCACTGACACTACCCCTTTTAGACACAAATATTTTAAAGCGTGGATCCCGTCGAGTACGGCGGACAATCTGGGTGCTAATACCTTCCCAGGTTGTAACCAACCCCCTTTCTCAGTTTCTCTGGTTCGCAACCGTCTTATCCATATCTTTCTAGGTTTATGCAGCATTACCTTTCCTTCGGGATAAAAATGCCTAGCTGGCGACTCTTTTCCCTCTGAGTTCACCCTTGTGTGTTCTCTCCCCTTCGCCGACCGTTCGCGTCTGTACCCCTTCTGACCCGGGTGTCATTTTGGTGGGAGCGACACTAAGGAGAGAGCATATGACCCAAAAGAAACAAAAAGGGACAAGTGAAGAACAAAAATTCAAATTAATTCAAGCAAGCATCCAAAAATTCCACAAACTTGCACAAATGATCTTCAATCATAACATATCATCATGCCAAAAGGAGGGAATGAGAATCATAATCTAAGCAAGTCAAATGAGGGTTCAAACATGGATTAGGGTTAGAAGGCTTCATGCACAAGTTAGAGACCAAACTTAATTAAATAAAATTCTAAAAATCAGAACATAAATCACCAATGAACTACATCTCACCATGAATCCAGATCAAAAAGAATCACTTCAAAATTCAAAATAATGATCAATATAGAAAATGAACAAGTCAGCATGCTTCAAAATGAAATAAAATGAATTAATTAAAAGAAACAATTAATTTCTACGTGACAATTAAAAATAAATGGAAAATAAAATATCAAAAATTAAAGAAAACTAAAAGAAACATTCATGAATTTTTTTAGAATTTTTGAAGACCTATTACTATTTTTAAAAATTAAAAAGCAAACTGAAATAAAATGAAAATAAGAAAAGAAATAAAAATAAAGAAACAAAGCCAGGGGGTGCGTATATCAATTAATCCAGTTCATTTTAATTGGGCTCATACGTAGGGGGTGGGAATAGTAGGTCAAGCCCACTCAATGTTCAATCAACCTAGATGATAGTATGCCAATCCAATGGTTGCAAACAAAAGTCAAAAGGAAAAGTCCACACCATCCAAGGTCCATGCGCAGTCAAACAAATTTCAGTCATTCAATCCATTGGTCAGGATGAGGTCAAGTCAACATGAGGTAATCCAATCCAAAGGCACACATCAATTAACTCAAGGTAATCACAAACAACGCATCATATTCAAAGTCAAAACCCTAGGTCAACTAAAGGAAGGGCTCAGATCAAGGTGTACACACACTACCATGCGCTGGCAAATAAAAACAATTAAACAGAATTTAAAAGGCACGTGAGAGGGAGCAGGTTTTTTTAATGCGTTGGCAACATATGTAGCGTCCAAATTGTGTATCCAACGGCTGTGTGTCATCTTCTTCATGAAACTCAAGTGAAACAAAAATGCAGAATCCGGTGACCGGAGCTAGGGCTCCGGCACCGGAAAATTCAAAACAAGAACAAATCATCACGTATATGCATCAAAATGTCCATATCAAACCATTTAACCAAGCTAAACACGAATCCAACATTCAAATAAACAAATACTCCATGAATTCAACAAATCGAAGCAAATAAGTTTTGACATCAAACTTTCAGATCCAGATTTCTCACTCATTATTCATGCATTTTCAAATCTAATTAGTGCAGCATACTCAGCATAGTTCATATATCACAATGCACATAAGAAAAACAAGTTCCAGATTCATGAATTTCAAGTCATACCTGAGATGGAACCACTTCAAAATCACCAAAATAGAACTCCAGATGTTGCAGATCTGTGTACTTTGATATCCTCTTGCAAAATAAATGCAAGAGGAAGCTTGAGAGAGCTTGAATTTGGAGCTTCAAAGCAACCTGCTCTGAATGGAAACTCTCCAATTCTTCACTTTCAGCTTGTATGAGTGTGAGAAAAATGATCCTTAAGGTTCAAGGAAGCAGAATGTGAAGAGAAATGAGAGAGGTGTGGCTTGGAGAGAGAGATTCGAAAACTTTTGCTCTTGTGCAAGAAACTTTGAATCTGAGAAATGAGAGAGTGCTAGCTTGCATTTAGGGTTTGGTTAGCTTTTATATCATGCACATATCACACTGATTAGGGTTTAGTGGCAAGTGATGGCATGAATTGTGTGAGAGGGATTGATTTGCAAAATTGCATGAAGAATGATAATGACCAATTTGCTCGTGCATTTCATTCCTCTTTGCACATGCTGATCTCTCATCCCAGCCCTTGATTCATGAAGAAATGATCCTGCCCCTTAGATGTTGGTGTCATGCTTTTCTCATGATCATGCATTTTTTCCTTTTGTGAACTACACCACATCCCATGCACGAATTTGTTAATATTTTTGGAGCAAAACAACTCTTATGCAATGCCTTGTAAGAATGTGACCTTATTTGGTCCATCAAACCACTTGGAAATAAGTTAAATGAGATTTTGCATTTGTGGAAAGCTTGAAAATCATGCCATGCCCTAAAATTCAAAGGATTTTCGAAGAGCATATCTCTCAAACCATGAGGGCTATGAAAATTCTCTTGTACTTTTTAAAAATGGGAGACCTTAATTTTCAACTTTCATGTTTGGTGGTGATCCATATGAAGCTTTTTCCACCAAGTTATGTACACTTGAAAATTATGGCAAAAAGTTACTAAAAATGGCAATTTCCATGACCAATCTCATGCCAAATATGCAAAACACCTCAAAACCTCTTGATTCTTGATCTTTGACTTTGCCAAACCTCTTCTAAGGTTATAAGAACATCCTTTGGCTTGAAAAACAAGGTTGGACCTTTTGAAATCCCACAGTTGACTTCTAGAATGCACAGTTGACCAATTTCTTCATTTACAAGCAACTGAAGAAATACCTGACTTCCACAAGGAATTTTCTCACCAAATTTCATACCTAGGATCCTCTTAACATATGAAAGACTTTGCCTAAATGAAATGGCAAAAATCACAAAGTTTTCATGCTTGAAACTCAAACCCTAATTTGGGATCATTGTGTAGGAGCTTTGCCCTAGCCTGAATTCCCTGATGATCCTCCAACCTTCTGGGCTTTTGTGGGTGATCTTAAGATTGTGAATGCAATGTAGACTCCCCATAGGACTTGAGCAAATCCATTGGGCCCCTTGTTATAGCTTGTAGTACTTCAAATCCCTCCACAGATGATCATATGCCTAATGTTAGGTCATGAAAATGTTATGCCTCATCTTTCCATGCTAAGATGCCAAGAATATGATATGCTTATGATGAATATGATATGATGATGATGCTTAAAAAGAAGAGGGAAAATTTGGGGTGTTACAGCTGCCCCTATTCAAACAACTGTTAATCTGAAAAGGACGGTAGCACGGGCTATCGACCGTTCAAGATGAACTGTGGTTGAATACCAAGAAAACCTGAAATTTGCACTCTGATGGAGAATGCAAGAACTGGGAAATAAACCCAACCAAATGAGGCTTTGGTGGCTGAAGTGGAGAGAAAGCAGACGAGCTCCTTCCAAGTTGAACCTATTATTTGGGATAAGAATACTTTGACAGACGAGTCTTCTTCGAACAATCCTTTTACGCCAGGAACTGGACATACGAGTCCTCACATACTTTGCAAAACATATGACTTGAGACAGATGAATCTCCTTCGGATATACATGTTATGCCGGGACCGGTGATGCACTTAAGTCTGTGGGATAGACATGCATAATCAGGATAGACGAACCCTCTTCATATATTATCCGTGGATATATGGTCTAAGACAGACGAGCCTTCTTCGAGCAAACCTGTTACGCCAGGTGCAACATTAATAAGTGGTGCTTGAGACAGACGGATCTCTTTCAGATAGACCTGCTACGCCAAGACCGAAAGCCATTTTGACATTTAATCCCACTATCAGGACTTCAAACCTCTTCAATACAAACGAGTATTTGATGATTATCAAGAGAACACAGATGAGTGCCATAAGTCAATGATACAGACGAATATCAGACGATAATTTGAGAAACACAGACGAGAGCTTCAGGCAATGATACAGACGAATATCAGCCACTGGTACAGACAAATACCAGAAATTCGAACACAGACGAGTATTTGGAGTAGCAATACAGTCGAGTACCAGGGTAATTATCGAATCAACATATACGGATATAAGCTAACACAAACGAGTGTAAGGGATGATACAGACGAGTATCTAAACAATGCAGACGAGCTTCAAACAGATAACGAACACAGACGAGTGCTGGGGAGTGTCGACGAGCAACAAGCAAATACCAAACACAGACGAGTATTGGGAAGTGCAGACGAGCAACAACAAATACAACCATGGGTAACTGCTGGGGAAGGCAAATAAGTAGTAACAACGTGTGAACACAGACGAGTGTTGAGAAATGCAGACGAGCAACAATAAAGTACGAACACAGACGAGTGCTGGAGAATACTTCCATGATGGTTGTATCTCAATCATGGAACTCTGCGGGAGAATGACGATCTTCCAACACTGCTGGGGAGATGCTTCCTCAAATATCCCATGCTTGGGGAGAAACGTTTTGACAGTTAAACTCTGTGGGGAATGGGCCTCCCACTGCCTATTGGGCATACTCTACTGGTGAAAAATAATCTTCTTGGGGATCCCACCTGCCATGACTTAGCTGGGGAAAATTCTGTTTGGGAGAATGTGACTCCATCCTGCAAAACCTGCAACAACAGAAAACACATATGTGCCCCGGGGACTTGCATGGTATGATCTGTTCATCCATCGTCACCCGACACTCAAAGAGGATTTCAAATGTTTCCCTGCGATGTCATTTTCTTTTAAATTATCACCATGTTTTAAATGCAATGCTATCTTTGCCAAAAATTCAGGACATTTTGCAAACAAAAATAAACACAACACAACTTTTTTGACTGAATATTCTTTCATTGAAAGGCCTCTGAATAGGAAAAGTTTTTACATCAGGAAGCAACCACCTGGAAAGAGGTAGCTACCATAAAATTGAGAAAATAACTTATCCTAATGGCAATGGACACGGCACCCCAATGTGTTTCCTTCTTGCTATGACCAGCATGTCTTCAAAACTCTCCATTCTTGCCTTTGCTTTCTAAGAAGATGAGGGGACTGATTCCTACCCTTCTGATATTGTCAGGCTGTACGAAACGATGATTTGGTTCAGATTAATCGGATCGCAGTTGTTCGCTTATTCCTTTATTTTGCATGGATCGCCCTTTCGGGTTTTCAATCCACCGGGATACCCTTTTTTGCCTGAGCTGTCCGATGTGGCTTTTCAACTCAGCGGGTGTACACATTTTTTTTATTTATTTTCCCTAACTTTTGCCCGAGCTTTTTATTCTGGTTTTAGCTCGCCGGGATGCCCTTTTCTTGCCTGGACTTTAATTCTGTTTTTGTGTCCAGCGGGTCTTTTTATGCGAAGTATTTTTTAACTACGTCCGAGTTAACAGGGGATTGGAAATCTTCTCCATCCATAGTGGTGAGCATCAGTGCTCCGCCTGAGAAAACTTTCTTCACTATGAATGGTCCTTCGTAATTTGGGGTCCACTTGCCCCTGTGATCTGAACCTGGAGGAACGATCCTCTTGAGCACGAGCTCTCCTACTTGATACTCCCAAGTACGTACTCATTGGTCGAATGCTCGCTTCATTCTCCTCTGATAAAGATGACCATGATAGATAGTCGCTAATCTCTTTTCCTCAATTAGACATAGCTGATTGTATCGAGCACGTACCCACTCAGCCCCATCAAGCTTCACATCCATCATCACACACAATGAAGAAATTTCTACCTCAACAGGCAAGACTGCCTCCATACCATATACCAATGAGAAGGGAGTTGCCCCTGTTGACGTCCTGACTGACGTTCGGTACCCATGCAACACAAATGGTAACATCTCATGCCAATCTTTGTAAGTGACAACCATCTTCTGCACAATCTTCTTGATATTCTTATTTGCCGCCTCTACCGCACCATTCATCTTTGGTCGGTAAGGAGAAGAATTGTAATGCTGAATCTGGAAGTCCCGGCACAACTCTGCCATCATCTTGTTGTTTAAGTTAGAACCATTGTCAGTGATGATTCTGTCGGGCACTCCGTATCTGCAAATAATGTCTCTTTTCAAAAATCTTGCTACCACTTGACGAGTGACATTGGCATAAGATGCTGCTTCAACCCACTTAGTGAAGTAATCGATCGCAACCAAGATGAAGCGATGACCATTTGAAGCAGTAGGCTCTATTTTCTCGATCATGTCAATGCCCCACATAGAAAAGGGCCAAGGAGATGACATGACGTTGAGCGGGCTAGGAGGAACATGCACCTTGTCTGCATAAATCTGGCACTTGTGGCACTTACGGGCATATGAACAACAGTCTGCATCCATTGTCATCCAATAATACCCCGACCTCAACAATTTCTTAGCCATAGCATACCCTCCTGCATGAGTACCGAAGGATCCCTCATGGACTTCCTGCATTAACAAGCTTGCTTCGTGTCTATCCACGCATCTGAGCAAGACCATGTCAAAGTTCCTCTTATACAAAACCCCATCTGTATTCAAGAAGAAACTAGCAGCAAGTCGCCTTAAGGTCTTCTTGTCATTGGACGATGCCCCAGGTGGGTATTCTTGCTTTTCCAGGAAGAGCTTGATATCAAAGTACCAAGGTTTCTCATCAGACACTGCGTCTACAGAGAAAGCATGAGCTGGAGCGTCAATCCTGGGCACATAATTCCAACACAAGACTTTGATGGACGAAGAAAGAGTAGCCAATGCGTCGGCAAATTGATTCTCATCTCGTGGTATGTACTGCAGCTTAACCGTTGTGAAGAACGTCAACAGTTTTCTTGCATAATCCCTGTAAGGAATTAAATGCTCTTGATGCATATACCACTTGCCGGTAACCTGATTGATAACGAGGGCTGAATCTCCGAATATATCGAGGGTCTTAATCCAAAGATTAATAGCCTCCTCTATTCCCATTATGCACGCCTCGTATTCCGCTTCATTGTTGGTGCAGCCAAAAGTAATTCTGGCAGCGAAGGGAAAGTGAACACCTTCGGGAGTGATAAGAACGACACCAACTCCACGTCCATTGATATTGACTGCCCCATCAAAAATCAACTTCCATTTGGATTCAGGGTCTGGCCCCTCCTCCGGAAGTGGTTCCTCGCAATCTTTTGCTTTGAGGTACATGATGTCCTCATCAGGGAAATCAAACTTCATTGGCTGATAGTCATCTTTAAGAGGTTGTTGTGAAAGGTAATCTGACAATACACTTCCCTTGATGGCTTTCTGAGAAGTATATTGTATGTCATACTCTGTTAAGATCATTTTCCACCTAGCAACCCTTCTGGTTAACGCTGGTTTCTCAAAGATATACTTGACAGGATCCATTTTGATATTAGCAGTGTGGTATGGGTCAACATATATTGTCTCAGTCGGTGAGCAGCCCATACCAAAGCGCAGCAAGTTTTCTCGAGCAGTGAGTAACGGGATTCACGGTCGGTAAAATTTTTGCTAAGGTAATAAATAACGTACTCTTTTCGACCAGACTCGTCATTTTGGCCTAGAACACACCCCATTGACCCTTCTAGCACAGTCAAGTACATGATAAGCGGCCATCCTGGAACTGGAGGCATTAGAATTGGAGGTGTCTGCAAATATTCTTTTATCTTTTCAAAGGCTCTTTGAGAGTCCTCATTCCACCTGACCATTTGCTCTTTTCTTAGCAATTTGAATATTGGCTCACACGTGGCAGTTAGATGAGATATGAACCGTGAAATATAGTTCAACCTCCCTAAAAACTCGCGTACTTCTTTTTTTGTTTTCGGTGCAGGCATATCTTGTATTGCTTTTACTTTTGTAGGATCCACCTCGATTCCTTTCTGACTAACAATGAAACCTAACAGTTTTCCGAAACGCACTCCGAAAGTGCACTTGTTTGGGTTCAACCTCAGTTTATACTTTATCAGTCTATCAAACAGCTTCTTGAGATTGACCAGATGCTCTTCTTCGTCTCGGGACTTAGCAATCATATCGTCCACATAGCACTCTATCTCCTTATGTATCATGTCGTGGAACAATGTGACCATAGCCCGCTGATATGTTGCCCCGGTGTTCTTCAAACCAAAGGGCATAACCTTGTAGCAGAATGTACCCCACGGGGTAATGAACGTTGTTTTCTACATGTCTTCCGGTGCCATCTTAATCTGATTATACTCGGAGAAGCTATCCATGAAGGAAAAGACCGAGAATTGAGCAGTGTTATCTACCAGCACATCAATGTGAGGTAATGGAAAGTCGTCTTTTGGACTTGCTCTGTTTAAATCCCGATAATCAACGCACATCCGGACTTTGCCGTCCTTCTTTGGTACAGGCACAATGTTAGCTACACAAGGTGGGTAACTAGTTACGGCAAGGAATTCGGCATCCCACTGCTTCTGAACTTCCTCCTTGATCTTCATCGCCATATTAGGACGAGTTATTCTCAACTTTTATTTCACAGGAGGACAGTCCTCTCTTAATGGTAGCTTATGCACAACAATGTCAGTATCCAACCCTGGCATATCTTGATACGACCAAGTGAAGATATCCATATATTCATGCAGCATACCAATCAACTCTTTCTTTACTTCGGCCTGCAGACTGGCCCCAATCTTGATCTCTTTCTTCGCATCTTCAGTTCCGATGTTGATGATCTCTATTTCTTCCTGATGAGGCTGAATGACCCTTTCCTCTTGTTTCAACAACCTGACCAATTCTTCAGGGAGTTAACAGTCTTCCTCAACCCCTTCATCAGCTTGGTAGATAAGATTGTCAAAGTCATGCGTGGTCATAGCAGGAACGTTATCACTAGAATCCGGATGATCAACACTACACAGATGATGTGCTTATTTCAGAATCTTCTTATTTTCAAAAGAGACGCAAACACACAAACAAAAAGAAAAAACACATTGCCATTTTATTTTTATTTTTTTGTGAAAAATTTAAAACGAAAGAAAGAGAACACAATTTGTCTAAAAATGTCCTTTATTTCATGGTAAAATAAATGCATTCAAAGCATGGTGGCCCTACAAATGGATCCTTGCACCTTGGGAAGAGTGCAGGATTGACAATGCAGCATGATAAGAAAAGGAAACAAATAAATTACTCTGATTTCCAGGTAACTTGGACGATGTCTTCAGTAGACTAGTTCTTGAGCTCCTCTCCGGGTGCACACGGATGAATCCAGTTGTCCCAGTCACCATCACTGTCTTCTTCTTCGCTTGTGGCACATATATGGTTGCGGTCGAGCATCCCAACACTTGTGAAAGTAATAGCTTTACCACTTGGAGGCCAATTGGACCCATCAGGCTGATAACCAAGCCCAAACTTGTCATCTTTCATCTCTAATTCCAGCAATTTGCCCCAGCCTTGGGCGCTTCCCGACAGGACCACTTCCTTAGCCTGCTTGTAGGAGTGAATGGAGGTCCCTTCTTTCTCATTGTTCCTCTCTACCGGAGCCAAAATGCTGACATTAACCGCTTCGAAGGCCTGACACAGCGTTTCATGGATCTCTCCGTCCATCTCCACATATTTGAAAGTTGATAGGTGGCTCACAAAGATATCTTCCTCTCCGCACACAGTGATTACTTGGCCATCAACCACGTACTTTAGCTTTTGATGCAGAGTAGAAGTTACTGCTTCGGCAGCGTGAATCCACGGACGTCCCAGCAAACAACTGTACGCGGGCTGAATATCCATGACGTAGAATGTGCTCTTGAAGACTTGAGACCCTATTTTCATAGGTAACTCAACTTCTCCGAACACTGACCTTCTGGACCCATCAAAAGCTTTCACTATCAAATCACTGGGTCACAAGACGATACCATCGACATTCAACTTCATTAAGGCATTCTTCGGGAGTACATTAAGGGAAGAGCCTTTGTCGACCAGGACATGCGACAAAACAGCACCCTTACACTCCATAGTAATATGCAGTGCTTTGTTGTGGTTACGACCCTCTGAAGTAAGGTCTCTATCTGTGAAGCCCAATCCGTGGCTTGCATTCACACTGCCCACTATAGCTTCCAGTTGATTAACAATTATTTCTTGAGGAACGTATGCCATCTGCAACACTTTCAGCAAGGCTTCTCTGTGAGCTGGAGAACACATCAGCAAAGATAGAATTGATATTTTGGAGGGCGTCTGGTTCAACTGTTCAACCACCTTATAATCACTCTTCTTTATTATTCGCATAAATTCCTCCACTTCTTTTTCAAAGGTACCCTGTCCAGCAGCAGGAGTTGTCATTTTTTCAGTCACTGTTTGCTTTCCTTTAGCCTTTGCCACAGCCTCAGCCTCAAGATCTCCTCTAAAAACTGGGGGAGCAAAAAGACGACCACTTCTCGTAAAACCTCCAACTCCTCCGACGTTCACTACAGTCGGGTCAATAGCTACTGACTTACTCTCCACTTTTTGTCCTTCCACGTACACATTTGAGCCGTAATGCCATGGAATGGCTTTATCATCAGTATAAGGAATAGGCCCAGGAACAATGATAGTAACAAGACTGACTTCAGGAGCATAAATAGTCACAGGTTCTCTTCTAGCAGGTACCTCAGCTGGATCATAATAGATGGTTATAGTGGACACACAATCACCTTCATTATCAACTTTATCAAACTGCAATGACCCTTCATCAATCAGATTCTGCAACCCCACCTTCAGGTCTTCACAACCGTTTACTGAATTCAAACACTTTTCACAATTAGAATTGCATCCCGGAAACACTTTTCCTTTTAACAGCCTCTCCTTCACTACCAACATTGGAGTCTTTACCTCTTCTACGCTCAGAATCAAACTTAACTTCTCACCCCCGTTAACAGCATTTATTATAGCCCCTCCATGGTTTGGAATAGGGTTTGAAGTAACATTAGGCGGTGGTGCAAAGTTAATCGCCTTGGAGTCGATCAAATCTTGAACTTTATGATGTAGCGCCCTGCACTTCTCAGTTGAGTGCCCATGTGCCCCTGAATGGAAAGCGCGTCTAGCATTGGCATCGTACCCCACTGGAAGCTCTCCAGGTGGTGGTGGTGCTAAAGTCCTCAGTTGTATCAAGTTCAGGTCTATTAATCTCTGCAGTAATGCAGTGTATGTCATGGGAATTGCTTCAAGCACCCTATTAGTCGGACGAGCTTGCCTCGGTTGATAAGGTCTTTGTTGATAATTGTTATGTTGTGGCTATTGCTGCTGTTGTTGTTGAGGTTGAGTCTGTACCTACTGCACAGGACTGGAAGGGATAGTGACAGCTGCCACTTGCTCATATGATCTTCTATATCCTCGGCCCCGTCCTCGGCCATACACAGCATTGGTTTCACCTTCTCTTCTCCTCGGGGGTCCGTTGAAAGCTTTTCTTACTCCACTCGAGCTGCTCGCACTGGTATCTTGAATCTTTTCCATCTTTAACAGAGTCTCGACCATCTCGCCTGCTATTACTATATCGTTGAACTTGGTAGCCAAACAAGACGCCAATCTTTCGATAAACACCCCTTGCAATGTTCCCATGAACATATCAGCCATCTCATTCTCCAGCAATGGTGGTTGCACTCTAGCAGCAAGCTGACGCCACCTTTGAGCCTACTCTTTAAACCCCTCCTTAGCATTTTGAGACATGTTTTGCAGTTGAGTGCGAATTTGGAGCCATGTCCAAATTGTATTGGTATTGTTTCACGAACGCCTCTTCCAGGTCCTTCCAGCTCTTAATTTTGACCCTACTTAGCTTCATATACCATTCCAAGGAAGCCCCAACCAGGTTGTCCTGGAAATAGTACATCCATAGCTTCTCATCTTCAGTATGGGCAGCAATCCTTCTTACAAAGGACTGGAGGTGAGTCTTTGGACACGTTGTGCCATTGTACTTCTCGAAAGTCGGGACCTTGAACTTGTAAGGGATTCTAACCCCTGGAACCAAGCCCAAGTCAATAATATCGAACCTCAAGGAGCTCTGAGATTGAATGTCCTTGATCTGTTCAGCCATCTCTTCAAATTTTCTGTTCATTTCAGCCCCTTGGCCTTCTGTTTCGTCCAGCAGAGTGAACTGTTCGTCTTGACCGTCCATCTGTACATTATTCAGTCCATCATTGATAATGGTGACCCCTGGCTGTGCCACAGGGATTTCAACTTGACGGGCGCCCGCACCGTTACGATTACCTCCATCAGCAGCCCCGTTGTTCCTGGCTTGATTATTTTCTACCAACTCATGTAGACGTTCCTGATTCTGACCCATTCCTGCCATAAGGGTCATAAAATTGTCCATCCTCAATCTCAAGTCAGCTAAATCAGCCTGCATTTGATCCATGACTCTTTCTCTGTTGACTCTTGTGGGATATCTGTGTATGATCGGCTGTTCTCGAACCTTCCTGGGAGCTATAGTGCCTGAAACGACATAAACGTTAGAAACTGAAGAATTACCTGCAAAACAAACAAACACGTTATATGTATGCAATGTAACTGCTCATGTTTCCAAGTTTTAGGCATTTATATGCCCCAGTTCTGGTATTTGCTCCAGATAGCCACTTTGAGTGTTAGTTTTCAATCTTTCCCTTTGAAGAGTGTTCAAATCTTAGCAGTATCAGACAAACAAGCTTTGCATATTCAGAAATGGTAATTTGCATATTAACACTGCATAACATGGACAACCCACTTCCGGCCAAAAGTTAGAGCACAAACAAAATTCCCCGAAGGGTTACAAGTCATTACATGAACAAAAGATAAAAGATAAAGCAAGACTCCTACAACAAGCCTGTAGGTAGTCTGAACCACAATAAATAAAAACTAAACTAAAGACCCAGGTTCTTCTGCAGCCACCTCTGTTATGTTCTTCTTCACACCTTCTCTCAGCTTGAGCTCTTCAATCTCTTTCAATGCCTCCTCCAAGGCAATCTGGCTTTGTGCCAACTGTTGAGTCTTTTCCCTTCGTATGTTGTGGACCTGTTCCACTTCTTCTTTCTTGAAGGCCATCTGTACCTTGAAAAACTCTTCTTTTTCTTTATACTTCTGCTGCTCCTATTCCCTTTGGCCTTACAACCAAACAATGGACTGGCGAGCTTCTTTAATAGTTTTCAAAGTCTTCTTACGCTCCGCTTCTCTTTTTGCCTCCATCAGACCCAATCTTTGAAAGTGAGCTTCCCTTCCAGCAAAATCTTTCTCTTTAGCTTCCAAGGAGGCTTGCATCTTCTGTAGCTTTCCTTCTGCTTCATTTTTGGCCCGGTTGGCAAGATGGTACAGGTTAACCATTTCAACATTCTCTACTTGGACTTCATGCAGCTGAGCTTCTAGTTTCTTATACTCTTCAAGGGAGACAGTACTCTGGCATGGCACTTCTTTAGGATATAATGGAGCCTCTACTGAGAATGGCTTGAGAAATTCCTCTACACGTTTCTGCAACCATGTAGCAAAAGGAGGATATGTCTTGGGATCTACTCTGCCAAAGTCTTTCTTACCTTTCCTCAATCTGTGGGCCCAAGCCTGAGATGCTTGTATAACTAACCCTTTGTTTCCATCCACAGGAAAATACAAAGACTCAGCAAACTCTTCCATATTTGGTGGATCTCTCAGAGGATAACCAAATTTCTTCCTGGCTAATGTCGGATGATAACTGATCACACCCTTCCTTCCTAGCAAAGGCACTCCAGCAAATCTTCCACAACTGACCAGCAACTCTTTTCCCAGCAGATCTCTGTCATATCCCCAAGATATATCCTTAGAAGTTATCCCCATCAGCCTCCTAGACCATCTCCACTCATCTATCATCTCCTTGAAAGCACCTGATTTTGGCAATTTCTTGGCAAACCACTCAGCAAACAATGAAGCACAACAGCCGACTGGTCCACCTCTACCTTTCTCATTCCGGTAGTGAACGTTGTAGTAGAAATCTCCCAACAGAGTTGGCACAGGATTGTCTTTGGCAAAGATGGAGACCTCTTCCAAGCTCACAAACTCTTTCTCTCCCGGTAAAAGGCTAGACCCATACACCATTAAAGCCAGCACAACACCAAAATCTCCCCATTTACCCTCTTTGGCATATTCTTCAGCCTCTGGTATAAGCACATTCCAAGGGAGTCCTCTGCCTTCACTGTCCTTCAAAGCCTTCTTGACTTTAGCAGTTGGTAAACGACAGACGTTGGATATGTCTTCTTCCTTAAGAACCACCTCAGATCCATAGTAAGGCAAGGTATCTCTGACTGGAATACCCAGAATGCTGGAGATCTCCTCCAAGGTAGGAGCCAAGATGTAATCTGGAAACACGAAACACCGCAGCAGGGGATCATAAAACTGAAGCAAGGTGTGCAAGCTGTCCTTCTGGTTTGCAGTAGGTTTGTCCATGTACTTCAATATCTGGCCATACCTTTTTCTGAAATTCCCCAAGACTTGGTCATTCATCAGCCCTGCTAATTTCCTGAACACTCCTGACTTCAGGTTGAAGAAAAGTATAATGAACATTCTTTTTCCTTGTGATTCTCTTAACTTCTGCCATCTGGAGAGCTTAAGATTACCAGAACTGGGTGCTAACTGTGAACAATAACCTGAAAAATGGAAACATAAACAGTTAATGCAAGTATGATGCAATGCAAATGCAATGCAGGCATATGATCAATCTGGGACCATCTGGATACTGGACACTGAATATAAGGACCCTCTGAATAGCTGAAAACCAAGATCCTCTACACAACAACCCTCTGATAGAAATTCTCAGAACCATAACACCAAGAAAACTAGAACCATAAGGACCAAATCATAACAAGGACCACTGATAATGAGGATATGTAGAGGTCAAAGGTTCCTGCAAACCTGTAAACCCCTCCCAATCTCACTGGTGTGCTCCGGGTCAAACATCACAGACTCTCAAAGCCGAATAGCAATAATACTTTCACCCTTTCCGAGAAATGGCTCATGACCAAATCAGGGAATCGGTTTGGCATTATATACTACGCAGGGAGGCCTCAGCTGAGTCCGGGAAAACAAGGTCATCCTATGCAAGTCCCAGGTGGGCCCTCGGATGCGAATGGGTTTGCCACAAAATGTGGTATGCCACTGTCATCACTAGAGAGGGATGTTTCCACAAGGTTCTCAATGATCGGTTCCCAGCTGCACATAACTGTCAAGGTTATGAAATGAGAGAGGAAGATCCCCAAATCAAGACATTCCCAAGACGGTCGCAAATCTGTGCGTGTAACTCACTACTACCCCCATGACAAGATCTCATGAGGCCAAAGTGGAACCACTCTAAGTACTAAGGTGCACTCGAGCCGTGGTAATGAGCTCATCTCTCAAAAACAGTATCACCCAAACCCACCAAACAGAAGATCTAGTCCAGATAGTCCAGTAATAATATGATGCAAAAAATAAATACTGAAAACTGTAAATAAAGTTGTAAATGAAACTGTAAATAAACAACAGTAAAATACAACACACAACAGCAAGCAATCAACACCCAAAGAAACAGAAACATGCAAGCGCTAGGAGAGACTCTCAAGGGAACCAGAGATTCTGGGTTCGGTCCCCAACAGAGTCGCCAGCTGTCGCTCCCCGGATTTCCATCCTGGTACAAACGCGAAAGTGGCGCGGAAAAGAATAAAGTCTCCAGCCAGGCATTTTTATCCCAAAGGAACGGGAATGGTAATGCTGCGCAAACTAGAGGAAAAGAAAAGGAAGGACACGGGTCCTGCGAACCAAAGAGACTGAGCTCGGGAGTCAGTTACGACCTGGGAAAATATTAGCACCCAAATCGTCTGCCGTACCCAACGGGATCCACGGTTGCAAAGAAACCAAATCAAAAGGCGAAAGAATGAAAATCGCTGCAAAGAAACTGAAATTGAACTGGATAATGTCGCTCCCGACAAGTGACACAGGGTCAGATGAAGGTACAGACGCGAACGGTCGGCGAAGGGATCAGTGAGAACACACAGCCGTGAACTCACTGGAGATGAAAAGAGTCGCCAGCTAGGCATTTTTATCCCGGAGGAAAGGCAATGCTGCATAGGCCTAGAAAAAGATGGATAAGACGGTTGCGAACCAGAGAGACTGAGAAAGGGGGTTGGTTACAACCTGGGAAGGTATTAGCACCCAGATTGTCCGCCGTACTCGACGGGATCCACGCTTAAAAGATTTGTGTTTTAAAGGGGTAGTGTCAGTGCAATCTGTGTGTAAAGAGCTGGAAAGCAATATGTACAGGTGTCAGTGTAAAAGAGGTGAAGTGATGTGAAGTATGTAAGTGTCAGTGTGAGAACGAGAATGAATTGCTCATGATAATGAGGCTAAGAGAAAGATGCTGGAAGGAGGGGGAATATACAGAGACTTTTGTTCGATAACTGTTAAGTTATGCCTACGTATCCTCTCGTGCAATGAGGAAGTCAGAACACCGTAGTTCGACCCAAAGAGACTGAAAGATGAATTGACTTGTGAACTGCTTGCTTGTCAATGCTCAAGTGTATGATCTGTCTGGCACAGATGCAAACTGTCTTGCATTAGACGGAAGAAGCGAGTTCTCGTTTGTGAATGAGTGTGATGAGGAAAGAATCCTGAAGGAGACAATTATTGTTTGTTTTTGAGTTTTCAGTCTTTTATTTCTTTTTGGATTTTTGTCATAAGAAAATGAGCTTAAGTCTAAACCAATGGATTTAGTAAACTCATCACATCTTCCCTCTGATTAGGGGTAATGAGAATACCTTAAGTGTGAAGTCAGATTCTCACACTTAATCACCTTTGATGTAGGATTAAGATCATTAACCTACTTGTGATAATTTAGATGTTTTTTTTTGGGATTTTTGTTTAGTGTTAAGTAATGAGGTTAAGCCATAATCAAGGATTAAACAGACCCATTACACTATCCCAAAAGAAGGATAATAGATGAGAATGTTTAAGTTGAGGAAAACTCCTCAACTTAACCCATGATTAGGGATTAAACCCATGACAAAACAAGCCTTTATTAAGTGGATTTTAGATTAATGATATGATGATGAAGTGAATTTTATGGTTTGTAAGACAACTTGAGGGGGACTTGTCCATTAACACTAGGGTTAGTCCTTCTTAACCACTTAAGGAAGAATTAGAACCCTAATGCAAGGCCCAAGTTACAAGTGTGATGTCTTGATATTTATTAAGTGGATTGATTAAGAGATTTAAACACCTTAAGGGTTTAATACTTAGGATTAAAGTTATACACTCCATCCTAAGAGAAGGATGCAGGCATAAGCTTAATCACAAAGTCTTAAAGCCTTTA
The DNA here is from genome assembly GCA_963966055.1 of Lathyrus aphaca. Lineage (NCBI taxonomy): Eukaryota > Viridiplantae > Streptophyta > Magnoliopsida > Fabales > Fabaceae > Lathyrus > Lathyrus aphaca. The sequence goes on along the minus strand of OZ014520.1, from coordinate 275,437,434 downwards.
GGGTTTAGTCCCTGATTATGAGATGAGAAGAGAGGACTCAAAGAGAGACACAAAGGTGAAAACTATGAGGGGAGACTAATCAAGACCCTAATTCATTGTCATGCTTGGTTGTTCCTAAGGTTTGTGAGGTTTCACCAAGAAGATCTTCAAAGGAGCCACCAGGAAGCAGATGAACAGGATCAAGAGAAGCAAAGTGACTTGCTTCATTCAAGAAGTCAAGTCACTTGAAGAAAGAAGGTGGGAGAAAGAAGAATGAGCAAGCCCAATCTCAAACACAAACAGAAATGCAGCCATGGATGCAAGAGAGATGAAAAGAAAAGTTATGAGAAGTGAAGGCAAATCCACTTCTCAAATTTACTTACCACCTGCAATGTTAGAAAGAAAATGCAATGCAATGCAAGATGAGATGAAATGATATGATGCAAAGCAAGACCAGAAGCATGGTGATGATGAAAATGATGCTATGAGGTGCTGCAAACATGAGGCAAGACAATGGGGATGTTCATACAAGATCATGAATGCAAATGATGCAAGCTAAGGAGCATGAACAAGCATGGAATGTTATGAAGCATACAAGGCAAATGACATGGCAAATATGCAATGCAATGATCAAACATGCCTTCTACATGTCTTAAGATGTCAAATGAATCATAAGCATGCACAAAATGCAAAGACAAGTCATGTTATGCAAGAGAATGCAAGAAAGATGCAAAAGAAAGCCCAAATTAGGGTTCATGGATCAAACATCAAACACAAACCAAAAACAGAAGCAAACCTCATGATAAAAAATGGAAAATGGCACCCAAAGAAACCCTAGGCCTATGATGAACCACTGCCCAAAGGGGAGCTCTCAACTCTCAACCAAACTCAAGATATGAATTTTCTAAGTTATTAGGGTTTTTTAGGGTTCTTAACAAAACAAATGCCAATCAATTTGAAAATGCAAGAACAATTCATGGCCTTTTTACCCTAGAAACTACATGTTAAACACAAGACAAAGCAAAAAGAATCAATGTCTCAACCTTCACCAATAGGCAGAAATGAATTTTTGAATCCATGATCAAAATAATGCATAAAAAATGATTTAATTCAATGAAAAATTCTTAAAATGCATCAAGATCAAAAAAGAAATTTGGTTTGAAGGTTGGACAATGTTTCTAAATGTCTTAGAACATTTCATGAATTTTTTTGTAATTTTTAAATACCTAAAAGTATTTTTAATTAATTAATTCTCATTAATCAATTAAAAATAATCTTTTAAATATTTAAAAATACTTTTTTAATGATAAAAATAAAATAAAAAATGTTTTTGGGTCTTAAAAATTAATAAAACTTTAAAGAAAAAGTTTCATAATTTTTAAGATATTTTTGCTATTTTAAAATAATTATGCAAAACAAATGAAAAAGAAATGAATTAAAATGAATTAACATAAAAGTCAAACAAATGGAAGGATGAGATTGATTCTGGGGAAAGGACCATTGACTTGGCGCGCAGATCTAAGGCTCACATTCAAACTTCTAAAACTCAATTAATTAATTTAATTAATCCTGATTATGAATTAATGATGCAATCTAGACCACACACACGCGCGCGGGAAGCCAGATCCAAGGGTCTCAATTCAAACTTTGCCCTAACCCTAAATTAATGACTAATCACTTTCAGGTCACCGGAGACGAGCTCCGGTCGTCTTCTCCGGTGACCTCCTCCCCTGAAAACTTCAAACTTCCTAAAAACGCATCAAAAATGAAAAATAGAAACTGGGAAATGATCCTTACACTCTCACGAATCAAACCCCTCTCTCAAAACAAATTTATATTTCCTAAACAAGCTGAATCGAAGAAAGAAAGTTCTAGGTCACGCAAGCTTCAGAAACAAATTAAATGCTCAAATCACAACCATTTTCAAAACCAATGGTACCAGAATGATCAGTGAAGCTAGTAGAACAAGTTTGTAACAAGAAAAATGATTTCTGGAAAAATTATTTTCGAGCTACCTGAGATTTGGAGCTTTCAACTTGAGGACTTTCTGGCCACTTTTCCTTGTGCAAACCACTCCACTTGATCTCCCAAAGATGTTTGAATGCTCAAAATGAGTTTGAGTTGGCTGGATAGTGAGATTCGACAGCTTCTGCTCAAGCTTGCTCAGAAATGGCAATGGTGTTTCTGGAGGTTTCAGGCCATTGTGAATGAAGGTTTGAGGTCCAAATGATGTATGGAGAAGCTTTGCAAGGTTTGTTTGTGTGTTTGCAAGCTGTGGTGAGAGTTTCGAAGAGAAATGCAGACTGAGGGTGAGCAATGGCTATGGGGTGTTCTGGCTATATCAGGCTTGTGTTCTTGGTGCTGGGTGATCTATGAAGTGTGTTGAGTTGGATGATGAAGGAAGTTTTTGTGTTTGGTGGCTGTGTTAAGAGATTCGAAGCAAGTTGCAAAGTGGAAGGTTTTTTTGAATGTGTGTGATCATGTGTTGGTTTCAGCCTTGCCTTCTCATATCTTTGGCTTGCCAAGGGATATTGTATTATAATCCTATAGGTCAGATGATGTGACCTGGCCTATAGTGATTGGTAAGTTTACTTTTGCTCAAAATCCACTTTATGTGTAAGAGAGGTATGGTGAAGTGCTAGGCAAGGACATGGGCTGGTTCTGGCGCAGCAAAGTGAAGGGAAAGGCTAGGCTTGGTCCAGCATTCAAGGCAGCAAGTTGGTGAAGCATGATCATGAGTTTTGCAACTTGGTTACTTTATGGATTTTCATGAAAAATGCCTTGTTACATGAACTAAACACATGTGATCTCTTGGTTCAATTCTGATTTTATGACTTAGAGAAATGTTTGTGTACTGGTTTGAGAGGAATTAGAAGTCACATAATGCATTTGTCCAAGATTTTGCAAAGTTCTCACTTAGGGCATGCCTTGAAAATCAATGATTTTAGCCAACTTTGCATTGCCATAACTTTTGATCCAAGAAGAGTTTGATCATGTTCTTGTACTTTTTGAAAAGGGAAAGATGAGATCTACAACTTTCATGACCAAAGTTTTTCCATTTGAAGCCTTTTTGGACCAAGAATCAAAGCTTGAAAATTGACCTAAAATGATGCATTCTTGAAAAGTCAACTATGCCCAAAAAGTCAACCTTTGCAAAAACCCTAAATTCTTGATTTCTATGAACTTCAACCTTCTTCCATGATCAAATAAAGATCATATACACTCAAAATGATGAAGATCACCCATTGGTTGGGTCATTGGGGGCCTCAGATGCCCTGATTTTGCACTGACTTGTCTGAAAAGTCAACTCTTGATCAGATGACTTCCCCATGGAATTTCTTCATGAAAATTGATATGCATACTCCCTATACCATATAGAGATCAAGGGAAACAAGAATGACCAAAAAATTTGGAGTTATGGCCTCTGAAACCAAAACCCTAATTTTCAGTCAACTGTGCAATTCATCCTGGCTCTGCATCCACCTCAAACCCTAGTTCTTGTGATTCCTCTGCAATTTTGACTTTGAGGAGATGGAATATGATATAAGAACACACATGGACCCCTTTGAGTTGATTGGTTGCCTTTGGAATGGCTCAAGATGCTTTGGGATTGCTCAGATCACAAACCCTAGGTGCAGATGCCTTAGAAACTATCCAGTGAATCAAAAATGAGATGTGAGATGATATGATTGTATTTATGCATATGAGGATGATCATAAGCCATGGTGTGAATGGGTGAGGGAAAATTTGGGGTGTTTACAGCTGCCCCTATTCAAACATGAGTTAGCTGTGCAGGTTGTAAGCGACGGCTTAACAGGCAAACAAGATAACTTGTGGTTGAATACCAAAGACAGTCCAAAATTTGCACTCACAGAATGAAGAAGAAAAGGGATATAGATTGTAAAGGCAAAATAAAGTATATTGTAAAGTATGGGCGACGGAGGACGACCGTCGAGCAGAGGACGACTGCTGGGTAAAGAGCGATGACGGGGACGGCCGACATGCTGGGGAGAGTGTATAAAAATAAAGCAATGACGGGGACGGCCGACATGCTGGGGATAAAAAGGTAAAGCTAAGACGGGGACGGCCGACTAGCTGGGGAAAGAAAAGAAATTATGATGGGGACGGCCATCAAGATAAAGTTATAAAATTCTCTGAGGATTAATGAAACGTGACGGGGACGGCCATCAAGTTCATAAAGGTAAAGTAACCAACGATGGGGACGGCCATCGGGCTAAAAAGGAAAAGGGACCACGACGGGGACGACCATCGGGTTAAAGAATAAATGAAATAAACAGATGATGGGGTACGGCCATCAAAGGCGAAGGACGATCACCTAGCAGGGGACGGCTGCTCTATTGGGAATAAAAGAAATATGATGGGGACGGCCATCAAAGGTGGAGGACGACCACCTGGCAGGGTACGGCTGCCGAAAATATCAACGATGGGGACGGCCATCGGATAGAAAAGGTCAACGATGGGGACGGCCATCGGACGAGCAAGATGGAGGACGACCATCAAGAAGTGGAGGACGACCACTCAGCAGGGTACGGCTGCTCTCAAGGTTTATCATGACATAGGACGAATGTCAGATAACCAAAATCAACAATGGGGACGGCCATTGGATAAAGTGATGAAGGACGATCATCAAAAGGTGGAGGACGACCACCTAGCAGGGGACGGCTGCTAAAATCAACGATGGGGACGGCCATCGGATGAGCATGATGGAGGACGACCATCAAGAAGTGGAGGACGACCACTCAGCAGGGTACGGCTGCTCTCAAGGGTATCATAACACAGGACGAGTGTTAGATAAAAAGAAAATTTGCTTTGTTGGCGATCTACTGGGGAGATAGTAAACACGGACGAGCGTTTACATCCAAGAAACAAAAGGTATAAGTGTTTGGTATTGTGTATAGATTAAAGATGCGGACGAGCATCCTTAAGACTATGATACGGACGAGTATCATGTAGAAACAAACTGACACATGTTCAGAGATGATGATACGGACGAGTATCAACTGGTTAACAAAGAACACGGACGAGTGTTGCATCTGAGAGGATTCTTCTGGGGAATAATAGACACGGACGAGTATCTATATTCAAGAAGACATAAGTGTTTGACACGGTGTATGGATTAAAGATGCGGACGAGCATCCCTAAGACTATGATACGGACGAGTATCATGTAGAAACAAACACTAGACGCAATGTTCTGAGATGATGGTACGGACGAGTACCAACTGGTTAACAAAGAACAAGGACTACTGCCGAATCTGTGGGGTTATGAGTAATGATGTATACGGGATACGGACGGGTATCTGTATAAGAGCGAGTGGTGTATAGATGAGTGTTTATCTGCTGGGGAGAGTGACACGGACGAGTGACAAAAGGAGAAGAGTATAAAATTAACAAGTGTATGGGTTGATGAAGGTGTACGCGACTGCGCTGGGGATATGACACGGACGGGTGTCAAAAAGGGTGTATATACAAGTACATGTGAGAGTGCAAAGAGGATGTCTTTGGCTTTTTGCTGGTGATTTGACACGGACGGGTGTCAGGATGTATCTGTAGTACGGGTGATTTTGTTTGTAGAGTGTATTCAGGCGACCTGTTTGGGGAAAGATGACACGGACGGGTGCCAAAAGGTGTATATACTGGTGTTTGTGGTTTGAGAGGCAACTGCTTTTGCCGGGGACTCTGGTGGGGATTTTTGTATATCATGATGATGAACGGTTTATTATTCACAAGTGTTAATTCACAGCATGACTTATGATTATGCTATGCATTTGATTTTTGCCGTAATGCTCCGTACTGGACGGAATGCTACGCTCTGAGGGGATAGTATGATGCGAATGCTATGATTTATGCAAAGAGGCACCGATCCGGGATTCGGATCCTGTTGCCGCGAAGATCTCCGGTTGATCTGCTTGAAATGGACATCCCAGCTGGGTATGAGATCACTGGTAGATCTAACGGTGTATCTGCTCGGGGATATAGGTCACTGATTGACATATCCTTATAAATGAGAAACCCAGCTGGGGTTTGTAGAAGCTTTATGTACTCTGTTGTGACTTCTCCGCGTTGCTCTTCTGAATAGAGGTTGGGGATTCTGTGGGGAGATGATTCCCTGATTTCTGCATTCTGCTGAGGAAGAATGGCAACTCGGCTGGGGAATTGAGAGGCAACTCAGCTGGGGGAGAGCAATGGGAAGCAACTCAGCTGGGGGTAGAGCATCTCCGATGCTGTATGTTGATTTGGCAACTTTGCTGGGGAAGTGGGCACCTCCCAGTGCCATGTGAGTTGATAATGATTCGCCAACTTGCTGAGATGTAACCTGCATGCCCCAGGTTGCGTTCTGGATACCTGCAGTCCTGCAAAGGCAAGGAAACCTACAAAAGGTCCCGAGGTATCCCTTACTGGATTCCGTCATAGGAGATAAGTACCTTCGAGAGTAATCATATTCCCTGCAAGCATGTGCTTTTATATTTTTTAGAGAAAGGCATATGTACTTATGCAATTGTATTTTAGAGATATCAGACAACTCTTTGCAAAACATAAATGTAAAAACGAAGCATGACTGAAAATCTGATTTTATTAATTCATGTGCCCTGAATTGGCAAGATACAGTCAAAGAAACATATCTCCTGAAATGAGGAGATTGTTACAAATTGAGAAATAAAGTGCTGGCGGTGTTGACGACGCTTTCAAGGAGCTTCCTCTTCTGCTATGACTCGTATGACAATGACGTTCTTCTCGTCTTGCTTTCTGGAGAGAGTTGATTCTGATTGAAGCTTGATCGTTTGAAGCTTACCAAGTTGTAGGTGATACAGACGAATTCAGAATGCAGTTGTTCGCTTATTCCCTTGTTTTGCATGGATCGCCCTTTCGGGTTTTCGATCCATCGGGATACCCATTTTTGCCTGAGTTGTCCAATACGGCTTTTCAACTCAGCGGGTGTACATTTTTTTGTTTATTTTCCCTTACTTTTGCCCGAGTCTTTTATTCTGTTTTTGACTCGCCGGGATGCCCTATTTTTTCCTGGACTTACATTCTGTTTTTATGTCCAGCGGGTCATTTTATGCGAAGTATTTTTTAACTGCATCTGAATTCACAGGGGACGGGAAATCTTCACCATCCATGGTGCTGAGCATCAGTGCTCCACCAGAGAAAACTTTCTTTACAACAAATGGTCCTTCATAATTTGGAGTCCATTTGCCCCTGTGGTCTGTATGAGGAGGGAGGATTCTTTTCAGCACAAGATCCCCTACTTGGTACTCTCGGTGCCTGACTTTCTGATCGAAGGCTTTCTTCATTCTCTTCTGATATAATTGCCCATGGCAGATTGCAGCCAATCTCTTCTCTTCGATCAGACTCAGTTGTTCGTATCGGGACCTAACCCATTCTGCTTCGTTCAGCTTAACATCCATTAACACCCGCAGAGAGGGTAATTCAACTTCAACAGGTAGGACTGCTTCCATACCATACACAAGCTGATACGGTGTTGCCCCAGTGGATGTTCTGATTGATGTGCGGTACCCATGCAAAGCAAACGGTAGCATTTCATGCCAGTCTTTGTAGGTGATTACCATCTTCTGCACAATCTTCTTGATATTCTTGTTAGCTGCCTCGACAGCGCCATTCATCTTTGGCCTGTAAGGAGAAGAATTGTGATGTTGGATCTTGAAGTCCCGGCACAGCTCTGTCATCATTTTGTTGTTTAAGTTGGAACCATTATCAGTAATGATTCGCTCGGGCACTCCATACCGACAGATGATATCTCTTTTCAGAAATCTGGCTACCACTTGTCTTGTAACATTAGCATATGAGGCTGCTTCGACCCACTTAGTGAAGTAATCAATGGCGACCAGGATGAATCTGTGGCCATTTGAAGCAGTTGGCTCAATCTTGCCAATCATATCAATGCCCCACATAGCAAAGGGCCATGGTGAAGACATGATGTTCAAAGGATTGGGAGGCACATGCACCTTGTCTGCATAAATCTGGCATTTATGACATTTTCTGGCGTAGGCACAACAGTCTGCATCCATCGTGATCCAGTAATAGCCTGATCTTAACAACTTCTTAGCCATGGCATGCCCTCCTGCGTGGGTACCAAAGGATCCTTCATGCACTTCATGCATCAACGAATCTGCTTCCGTCTTGTCAACACATCTGAGGAGTACCATGTCAAAGTTCCTCTTGTATAAAGACCCATCAGTGTTCAGAAAGAAACTACCAGCAAGCCTTCTCAAAGTCTTCTTATCATTGGAAGATGCCCCAGGTGGGTATGTCTGATCCTCCAAGAAGCACTTAATATCATGGAACCAAGGCTTATCATCTTTCACAACATCCGCTGTAAATACATATGCCGGTCTATCAAGTCTTGACACTGAAATCTGGGGTACAAAGTTAGCCGTTTGAACTTTGATCATGGATGAAATGGTAGCGAGAGCATCTGCAAACTGATTCTCGTCTCGAGGGATATACTCAAGCTTGACTGTTGTGAAGAAAGTCAATAACCTCCTTGTATAATCCCTGTAAGGTATCAGATGATCCTGATGTGTGTACCATTTCCCGTTGGTTTGATTGACTACCAAAGCTGAATCTCCGAACACGGTCAATGTCTTGATCCTGAGGTCAATGGCTTCCTCAAGACCCATAATGCAAGCTTCGTATTCAGCTTCGTTGTTAGTGCAGTTGAAAGTGAGTTTTGCCGAGAAAGGCATGTGAACTCCTTTGGGGGTAATGAGTACTGCACCAACACCACGACCATTCATGTTAACAGCCCCATCAAACATCATAGTCCATTCTTCCTCCGGGTCAGGCCCTTCAGTGTGAACAGGCTCTTCATGATCTTTTGCTTTAATGAACATGATGTCTTCATCAGGGAAGTCAAACCTCATTGGCTGGTAGTCATCAATGGGTTGCTCAGCCAGATATTCAGATAGTACACTGCCCTTGATGGCTTTCTGAGATGTGTACTGTATGTCGTATTCTGTGAGAATCATCTGCCATCTTGCAACCCGTCCGGTAAGAGCTGGCTTCTCAAATATGTACTTGACTGGATCCATTTTTGAGATTAATAAGGTAGTGTGGGTCAACATATACTGTCTCAGTCGGCGAGCAGCCCACGCTAAAGCACAGCAAGTTTTCTCGAGCAGTGAATAACGTTGTTCACAGTCGGTAAACTTTTTGCTTAGGTAGTATATTGCATACTCTTTTCGACCAGACTCGTCATGCTGGCCTAGTACACACCCCATTGACTCTTCTAACACTGTCAAGTACATAATCAGAGGTCTTCCTTCAACTGGCGGCATAAGGATTGGAGGTTCTTGCAGATATTCTTTGATCTTGTCAAAAGCTTTCTGGCAATCTTCGTTCCACCTGACCGTTTGTTCCTTTCTTAACAGCTTGAACAAAGGTTCACAGGTTGCTGTGAGGTGAGATATGAACCGTGAAATGTAGTTCAATCGACCTAAGAACCCTCGAACCTCTTTCTCTGTTTTAGGTGCAGGCATTTCTTGAATAGCTTTGACTTTATCAGGGTCAACTTCAATCCCTTTCTCGCTTACAATAAAGCCCAGCAGCTTACCGGATCGCACCCCGAATGTGCATTTGTTGGGGTTCATCTTCAATTGGTATTTCCTCAGACGCTTGAACAACTTCAGCAGATTCACCAGGTGATCTTCCTCTGTAAGGGACTTGGCAATCATATCATCCACATAACACTCGATTTCCTTGTGGATCATATCGTGGAATAATGTCACCATAGCCCGTTGGTATGTTGCACCAGCATTCTTCAGTCCGAATGGCATCACTTTGTAACAGAACGTGCCCCAAGGTGTAATGAATGTTGTCTTCTCCATGTCTTCAGGTGACATCTTGATCTGATTATATCCTGAAAATCCATCCATGAAGGAGAATACAGAGAACTGAGCCGTGTTATCCACCAATACGTCAATGTGAGGTAATGGGAAGTCATCTTTCGGGCTGGCTCTGTTCAGATCCCGGTAATCAACACACATTCTTACTTTGCCGTCCTTCTTAGGCACAAGTACTATATTAGCAACCCACGGCGGATAGCTAGTTACAGCAAGGAACCCGGCGTCCCATTGCTTTTGTACCTCTTCCTTGATTTTCATAGCCATGTCTGGGCGAGTTCGGCGCAGCTTCTGTTTCACTGGTGGGCATTCTTCCCTCAAAGGCAGCTTGTGCACAACAATGTCGGTATCCAACCCTGGCATGTCTTGATACGACCAAGCAAACACATCAACATACTCTTGAAGCAGATCTATCAGCTGTCTCTTCACTGAGTCTTGCAGGCAGGCCCCGATTTTAACCTCTTTCACGTCTTCGTCTGTACCAAGATTAATCACTTCAATTTCCTCCTGATGAGGAGTAATGACCTTTTCCTCTTGTCTCAACAACCTGGCTAGCTCTTCAGGAAGCTCATATTCTTCATCAACCCCTTCATCAGCTTGATTGATCGGATTGTCAAAGTCATACGATGTCATAGCCGTGCTGTTGTCGGTGCAGTCTGGAGGGCACTCTCTGCAAGGGTTAAGTTGGTTCATTTTAGTGATTGATTTTAATCTTGCTTTAGAAAAGTGAAATGAAGTTGTCATTTTGAAAACACCGCCATTTATTTTTGTACAAAAAGAAAAATGGAAAAACAGTGAGCAGAAAAGAAAAAAACTCGTTTGCAAAAAGATGTATGATATTTCATTAATTTAATCTTGTTTGCACAAAAGTACAGATGGTCCTGGTTACAAAATGAGTCTTGTCATCTTGGGCAAGATGCAAGACTTGGATGCATGCTATATAAAAAAATACAGGAAATAATAATTACTCTGCATGAGTAACTCTTATAATTTCCTGGGAAGACCAGTTCGAGACACTGCTTCCCGGGATCTTCGGACGAATCCAATTCTCCAGATTGCGCTCCTCTTCCAGCTCGTCTTCCAAACAGTTGATAGCATCGGGGGTAAGCATCCCCCCACTGACAAAACCTGGCTCTGCAGCAGCCTTTGCTTGATGTTGAGTTGGTCTGTAACCCAACCCAAACTTGTCCTTCTTTTCCTCCACAGCTAAGACCTTGCCCCAGCCTAGGGCAGTTCCTTCTTCAACAACCTTCCGGGCTTGTTGGTATGATGACATTGGGGTACCAGATACAGCAGATGCTTCATTCACATTCAAAGCTTCAAACCCCTGGCTCATTGTTTCATGGATCTCTCCATCCATTTCAATGTACTTATAGGTAGCCAGATGGCTAACAAAAATGTCCTCTTCCCCACAGATTGTGACAACTTGGCCTTCCCACTCAAATTTTAACTTTTGGTGAAGGGTAGACGTTATTGCGCCGGCGGCGTGAATCCAGGGTCTACCCAACAAACAGCTGTAGGCGGGCTGAATGTCCATCACATAAAAGATAGTTTTAAAGGTCTGCGGGCCAATTGTTACGGGCAGCTCAATCTCTCCCAGAACCGATCTCTTCGAACCATCAAAGGCTCGTACTACCAGGTTGCTGGGTCTCAATGCCAATCCATCATATTCAAGCTTCACCAGAGCCTTCTTTGGTAAGACATTCAGGGAAGAACCTGTGTCCACCAGCACATGAGAAAGGACAGCTCCTTTGCATTCCAGGGTTATGTGCAAGGCTTTGTTGTGGTTGCGGCCATCCGCTGTCAAGTCAGAATTGGTAAACCCTAGCCCATTGCTAGCAGTAACGTTTCCAACCACGGTTTCCAACTGGTTGACAGTTATCTCCTCAGGCACGTAAGCTGCGTGCAGGACTTTAAGTAGTGCATTCCGATGGGCTTCGGAGCACATAAGCAGTGAGAGGATAGAGATTTTGGATGGCGTCTGGTGAAGCTGATCCACAATTTTATAATCACTCTTTTTGATGATTCGCATAAACTCATCAACTTCCTGATCAAATGGAGTTTTCAGGGCTTCTTTAACAGCTTGGTCTTCCTGCACCGGGCCTTTACCCTTTGCCTTGGCAGCAGCTTCTGCTTCGGCAGTAGGTCTTTGAACTTGTGAAGCAAAGAGACGTCCGCTTCGAGTGAAGCCTCCGCCTCCCCCCACATTATCTACTTGTGGTGCAGGTGTTGATGTTTCCAGAGTGATTCTTTTTCCTTCGCAATACAAGTCAGAGCCATAGTGCCAGGGGATGGCCCTATTGCTTTCATATGGTACTGGTCCAGGCACCGTGACAGTGACTGGACTGATTGCTGCTGCTGCAGGGACTGCAATCGTGTGTGGATCATAAAAGATTGTAACTGGTGCTCTAGTGGGAGCAGCACCTTCTGAATGGTAAGCGGAATTATTTTCAGGATCGTAGAATATGGTAACAGTGGAGACATCTTCATGATTGATTGCTGGTGTTGTAGGAGGTTCTGTTGGAAGGACTGATGTTGTTGTTGATGGAGAGTCGAAATGGAATGAAGCTGAAGTTGTAGCAGGAGAAACTGTTGAAAACTGATCATTCGGGAGGACAAGTGAAGTACTTGCTGATGGTGCTGATGAATTGTCGGGAACAATAGTTGCTGCAGTTGTAGGAGGGTCTGAAACCGTTGTTGATGAAGTCGCCGGATTTGTCGGAAATGATGTAGTGATCTGTAGCAGGCCACTCTGAATAAGGCTGTCAATGCCATTCCTTAAATCTTCACACCCATTCCATGAAATATTGCAGTAGGGACACCCTAGTTCACACCCCGGAAATATTTGGTTTTCACGGAGTTGAGCTTTGATTTCCACCAATGGCGTCCGGATCTGATCCACACTTGTTATTAAATAAGACGGTTGGTCTTCTTCAATAGCGTTAATTCGAGGACCACCATGGTTTGGCATTGGGTTTTTATTGACATTGGGCGGAGGTGCAAAATTCAGAGCCTTGGAGTCTACCAAGTCTTGTACCTTCATATGCAGAGCTCTGCATTTTTCTGTACTGTGACCAGGTGCGTTTGAATGAAAAGCACACCTAGCATTGGAGTCATAGTTTCTTGGTAGACTGTTGGGATCCGGAGGTGCCAACGTTCTTAGCTCAACTAGGTTGAGTTTCAGAAGTTGTGGCAGCAAGGCAGCATACGGCATTGGGATCGGGTCGATCACTCGGTTAGCTTGGGATGGCCTTTGTTGGAATGGCCTCTGTTGATTGTTGTTGTTGGAGTTGCTGTTGTTGAAGTTCCTTGGAGGATACTGATTCTGCTGATACTGGGGTTGTTGTTGGAAGTTTTGTTGAGGAGGTTGATAGACTGGCTGTGGATGAATTGGAGCAGGGATAGTGACTGCTGCTATTGACCTCTGAGCATATTGGGGCCTACCCCTGTTGGTGTGGATGGCATTGGTCTCTCCAGTTCTTCTCGGGCCTGCAAAAGGCTTTCTTGTACTACTGGACGAGCTTGCACCGTTGTCTGAGATCTTTCCCATTTTTAACAGGCTTTCAATTCTCTCCCCAGCTATGACAACATCTGCGAAGCTGGTAGATGAGAAAGCGGCTAGCCTATCAATATAGGTTCCCTGAAGAGTGTTCATAAACATGTCTGCCATTTCTCTCTCAGACATTGGTGGTTGAACAGCAGCAGCCAGTTGCCTCCACCTTTGGGCATACTCTCGGAAACTCTCCCTTGACGAATGCGACATTCCCATTAGGAGAGTCCTGTTGGGTGCCATATCTAGATTATACTGATATTGTCTGATGAAGGCTTCTGCCAGGTCCTTCCAGCATCTTATAGTTGCTCTTGTCAGATGGGAATACCATTCCCTTGATGCTCCAGTCAAGCTATCTTCAAAATAGAACATCCACAATTTCTCATCCATTGTATAGGCCTTCAGCCTTCCCAGAAATGATTGCAAATGAGTCCGGGGGCATGAAGTCCCATTATACTTTTCGAAACAAGGAGGCTTGAACTTGTGGGGAATCCTGACCCCTTCTACCAAACCCATGTCCATAACGTCGAAACCCAAAGAATTTTGAGATTCTAAGGACCTCAACTTCTCAGCTATTTCTTCCAACCGTCTATCATAAGTTTCCTCTCCGGCACCCATTACTGTATACTGGTCCTCCTGAGGATCTTCTTGAAGTACTCTGGCTGCAGTGGCTGTCCCTTGAACATTGACAGGGATGTTGGCCTCTGGATGGAGATGGGGTCCAAAAACTGGGGGATTGACATGAGGTTGGACCCTCTCGTTGTTACTTGTGCCAGCAGTTCCCACATGGGGCTCCTCTTGATTCCTTCCTTCTACCAAAACTCTGAGCCTCTCCTGGCTTTGAGCTAAATTATTCATTACTTCCATGAATTGTGTTATCTGAGTTCTCATCTCCAACCTTTCGTTGGCCATCTGGTTTCTGACCTCCGTAAGGTCCTGTTGCATCTGATCCATCTGGATTCCCGGAAGGTTGTTTCTAGTTGGGTACCTGTGTGGCCTGTTGAGAGGAAATACCCGGCGGCGAGCAATAATTCCTGAATATCACAACAGAGGTTAGCAACAACAAAACAAAAACCTACAAAACAAACAAAAGGGTTAGCATGCAATGCAGTTATGCTTATTTGTTCTCAAGGTATCCGGTTTGGCCTTCAGTTTTGACCCTTCCAGACCCTTGAAGATGCTGCTGTTGAAGTTGCTTTTGATGTGAACCCAGATAGAAACCAGCACACATATATTACAAAGGTGAAATAATACAATTTGTTCATTTTACAACACAAGCCCTTAAAGGGGTCAAAATACATCACAAAAGACAAAAGTACATGAAAAGGAACAACAACAAGCAAATGATCAAACTCCAAGGCCAAACTCATCCTCACGAACTTCCTTAAGAAGTGCTTCGGTCACAGGATCAGCCGGATGCTCCGTGAGACTTCTAATGAGAAGGTTCCTTGTTGCAACAACTGCAGTCAACTTTCTGCTCTGACTTTGGTCCTTAGACCTCTTCATTCCTGCTTTGATTTCTAGCTCTGATATTTCCTTCTGGGCTGCTGCCAGGGCTTTTTCCATCTGCTCCATCTTGTCCTGAACTCTCTTGTCTTCTAGAGTACGGGCCTCAGTGATCCGGACCCACCTGGCCTGACTTTCTTTCAAATACAAGTCTGTTCTTGCTCTCTGGAACTGGGCTTCTTTACAAGCATTCTTCAGAATCTGTTCACCAGCTTTGGACTTGTTGATATAATCTCCAGACTTCTCAATCTTAGTCAAGTGTTCCACTTTCAATTTCTCCAATCTCTCAATCTCCCTCACACCTTCACTCCTCTCCCTGAGGGTCTTCTGCAAGGCTTGGGTTAGCTTATCATTCCTTTCCTTCAAGCTCTCAAACTCCTCCAAACTGATAGTGGCAGGGGGTGGTGCTGAAGATGACTCAGGCATGTCTTCTATGGTGAAGGGCAATCCAAAGAATTGGGCCCTAGCATGGGACCACTCATAATATTGGACCGATGCCACATTATTGCACTTCCCCAGAATGGTGATTCCCTTGGTTTGAACATGATCCCAGGCCCAAGCAGCCTGCCTAACAACAGCCAAACTAATCTTGTTCTCACAGTAGAGGGTCTCAACCAAGTCTTGTTCCCTTGGAGTATGAACCAGTGCATAGCCTAATTGCCTTCTGAACAACAGAGGGTTGTAATTGATACTTCCCTTAACTCCTATTAAGGGCACATTGGGAAAGTGCCCATAGCTGGTGATTATATCTCTGCCCTTGGTGCTCTGAGTACACCATCTGATATCTGCTGAAGTTAGGACAGTGAGTCTTTTAGCCCAGTTGCTTTGCTGATGAGGATTTAGAAATGTATCTGTCCTGGGTAGATGCCTGAGAAGCCAAGCATGGAATAATGGAGCACAAATCCTCACCAATCTTCCCCTCTGCTTCTCATTTCTCTGATGTACTGAGTAATAGAGATCACCCAGTAAAGTTGGCACAGGGTTCTTCAGGATGAACAAGTGGATTGCATTCTTGCTAATGAAACGGGGCTCATCTGCAAACAACACAATTCCATATACACTTAAGGCCAACAGAGCACAAACAGCTTTCCACTCCCCCAAGGAGGCCTTCAAACTAGCTTGAGAAATCAGGAAGTCCAGATGAAATCCAGGGATCCCAGCTTTAGAGGTCATGTGTTGTTCAACCAAAACAGGCTCCAGGTGCAAAGCTTTTGCTATCTCTCCATTGCTTGGGAAAGTCATCTCAGGATTGAAAGGGATTTCTCTCCTGATAGGTAGACCAACCAAAGATGAGTATTCTTCTAGAAGAGGCCCCAACTGAAAGTCTTGAAAGGTGAAACACCTCAATGGGGGATCATAGAACTGAATGCAAGTGTGGATGAGGCTCCTCTGTGAAGGGTCCAGATCCATAACCATGTCCAGTATATCTCCATAACTCTCCCTGAACAAGGGTATGTGATCTGGAGTGATCAGGGTTTGGATCCTCCTGATGTCTGATAAGTTGGGTTGGAAGAAATGATAGGTGATGTTGCTTTTCTTTGGAGCCATGATGCTTGAGACTGAGTAGGATAAGTGCTGATGAAGATGCTGAGGAGTGGGCCACTGGCTGGCTAGTGCAAGTAACTGAAGTATATGGCTGACAAGCTGAAGCAAGTGCTGGTGGAGATAGGTCAAAACTGCAGATGGGGTCAAAACCAAAACCAAAGATGAAGGTGGATACCCTGAAACACAAATAAGCAAATGTTAATATGATGCAATGGGTATGTATGCAAATGAAATGCAAGGGTTTGTGACTGAGCTGGATCTGATTAACTGCCTTGGTATAGATCCATGTGTGTCCAAGAATTCCAGATGGAGGTCTATAAATCCAGTAACCAGGGTAGGGGACTCAAATAAAGAGCCACATGTCCAGGGTTTAGAATCACAAGAACTATCCAACATGGAGCATTCTTAACAAAGTCAAAGTAACAGGGTATTCTGAGGTCAAGGTACCTGCAAACCTGTAAACAGCCCAACCCCCTCACAGGTGGTGATCTAGAACAAGGATCCTCAGACTTGGATCAGTTATGAGAGGTGTAAACACTTCTAACCCGGAGGTACAGTGTTTACAATAACCATAACAATTCCTCCTCTAATTCACCTCAGTTTCTGAAGGTCAATACTAAAAGGTCATCCAGACTTAGCAGGCTTCCCAGATAGCCCTAGCATTGCAGGAAATCTGCAACACAGAGTTCTCAAGAAGAAACCCATATCTGAACCGTGTTTCATATTCCCGCACCAGACCGAAATGGAATGGGAAAGAATATGATTCACTCTAGCCTAGGTGTCACTCAGGTCCCAGGTATAGGACCTCAACTCTCAATGAAACACCCACCCACCAAAACAAAAACCAGATCCAGCCAGCAACAATGACAGTATGATATACAAAAGCAATAGAGAAAGCAGTAAAGCAACTGTACATAAATCAATAAATACAAGCACAAATAAGCACATAACACCCCCGTAAACACAAATCAATCAAGCGCTAGGAGGAACCCACAAAAAGAACCAGAAGCCCTGGTTGCAGTATAAGGTTCCCCAGCAGAGTCGCCAAGCTGTCGCTCCCGACAAGTGACACAGGGTCAGATGAAGGTACAGACGCGAACGGTCGGCGAAGGGATCAGTGAGAACACACAGCCGTGAACTCTCTGGAGATGAAAAGAGTCGCCAGCTAGGCATTTTTATCCCGGAGGAAAGGCAATGCTGCATAGGCCTAGAAAAAGATGGATAAGACGGTTGCGAACCAGAGAGACTGAGAAAGGGGGTTGGTTACAACCTGGGAAGGTATTAGCACCCAGATTGTCCGCCGTACTCGACGGGATCCACGCTTAAAAGATTTGTGTTTTAAAGGGGTAGTGTCAGTGCAATCTGTGTGTAAAGAGCTGGAAAGCAATATGTACAGGTGTCAGTGTAAAAGAGGTGAAGTGATGTGAAGTATGTAAGTGTCAGTGTGAGAACGAGAATGAATTGCTCATGATAATGAGGCTAAGAGAAAGATGCTGGAAGGAGGGGGAATATACATAGACTTTTGTTCGATAACTGTTAAGTTATGCCTACGTATCCTCTCGTGCAATGAGGAAGTCAGAACACCGTAGTTCGACCCAAAGAGACTGAAAGATGAATTGACTTGTGAACTGCTTGCTTGTCAATGCTCAAGTGTATGATCTGTCTGGCACAGATGCAAACTGTCTTGCATTAGACGGAAGAAGCGAGTTCTCGTTTGTGAATGAGTGTGATGAGGAAAGAATCCCGAAGGAGACGATTATTGTTTGTTTTTGAGTTTTCAGTCTTTTATTTCTTTTTGGATTTTTGTCATAAGAAAATGAGCTTAAGTCTAAACCAATGGATTTAGTAAACTCATCACATCTTCCCTCTGATTAGGGGTAATGAGAATACCTTAAGTGTGAAGTCAGATTCTCACACTTAATCACCTTTGATGTAGGATTAAGATCATTAACCTACTTGTGATTATTTAGATGTTTTTTTTTGGGATTTTTGTTTAGTGTTAAGTAATGAGGTTAAGCCATAATCAAGGATTAAACAGACCCATTACACTATCCCAAAAGAAGGATAATAGATGAGAATGTTTAAGTTGAGGAAAACTCCTCAACTTAACCCATGATTAGGGATTAAACCCATGACAAAACAAGCCTTTATTAAGTGGATTTTAGATTAATGATATGATGATGAAGTGAATTTTATGGTTTGTAAGACAACTTGAGGGGGACTTGTCCATTAACACTAGGGTTAGTCCTTCTTAACCACTTAAGGAAGAATTAGAACCCTAATGCAAGGCCCAAGTTACAAGTGTGATGTCTTGATATTTATTAAGTGGATTGATTAAGAGATTTAAACACCTTAAGGGTTTAATACTTAGGATTAAAGTTATACACTCCATCCTAAGAGAAGGATGCAGGCATAAGCTTAATCACAAAGTCTTAAAGCCTTTAGGGTTTAGTCCCTGATTATGAGATGAGAAGAGAGGACTCAAAGAGAGACACAAAGGTGAAAACTATGAGGGGAGACTAATCAAGACCCTAATTCATTGTCATGCTTGGTTGTTCCTAAGGTTTGTGAGGTTTCACCAAGAAGATCTTCAAAGGAGCCACCAGGAAGCAGATGAACAGGATCAAGAGAAGCAAAGTGACTTGCTTCATTCAAGAAGTCAAGTCACTTGAAGAAAGAAGGTGGGAGAAAGAAGAATGAGCAAGCCCAATCTCAAACACAAACAGAAATGCAGCCATGGATGCAAGAGAGATGAAAAGAAAAGTTATGAGAAGTGAAGGCAAATCCACTTCTCAAATTTACTTACCACCTGCAATGTTAGAAAGAAAATGCAATGCAATGCAAGATGAGATGAAATGATATGATGCAAAGCAAGACCAGAAGCATGGTGATGATGAAAATGATGCTATGAGGTTCTGCAAACATGAGGCAAGACAATGGGGATGTTCATACAAGATCATGAATGCAAATGATGCAAGCTAAGGAGCATGAACAAGCATGGAATGTTATGAAGCATACAAGGCAAATGACATGGCAAATATGCAATGCAATGATCAAACATGCCTTCTACATGTCTTAAGATGTCAAATGAATCATAAGCATGCACAAAATGCAAAGACAAGTCATGTTATGCAAGAGAATGCAAGAAAGATGCAAAAGAAAGCCCAAATTAGGGTTCATGGATCAAACATCAAACACAAACCAAAAACAGAAGCAAACCTCATGATAAAAAATGGAAAATGGCACCCAAAGAAACCCTAGGCCTATGATGAACCACTGCCCAAAGGGGAGCTCTCAACTCTCAACCAAACTCAAGATATGAATTTTCTAAGTTATTAGGGTTTTTTAGGGTTCTTAACAAAACAAATGCCAATCAATTTGAAAATGCAAGAACAATTCATGGCCTTTTTACCCTAGAAACTACATGTTAAACACAAGACAAAGCAAAAAGAATCAATGTCTCAACCTTCACCAATAGGCAGAAATGAATTTTTGAATCCATGATCAAAATAATGCATAAAAAATGATTTAATTCAATGAAAAATTCTTAAAATGCATCAAGATCAAAAAAGAAATTTGGTTTGAAGGTTGGACAATGTTTCTAAATGTCTTAGAACATTTCATGAATTTTTTTTGTAATTTTTAAATACCTAAAAGTATTTTTAATTAATTAATTCTCATTAATCAATTAAAAATAATCTTTTAAATATTTAAAAATACTTTTTTAATGATAAAAATAAAATAAAAAATTTTTTTGGGTCTTAAAAATTAATAAAACTTTAAAGAAAAAGTTTCATAATTTTTAAGATATTTTTGCTATTTTAAAATAATTATGCAAAACAAATGAAAAAGAAATGAATTAAAATGAATTAACATAAAAGTCAAACAAATGGAAGGATGAGATTGATTCTGGGGAAAGGACCATTGACTTGGCGCGCAGATCTAAGGCTCACATTCAAACTTCTAAAACTCAATTAATTAATTTAATTAATCCTGATTATGAATTAATGATGCAATCTAGACCACACACACGCGCGCGGGAAGCCAGATCCAAGGCTCACATTCAAACTCCCAAAGATGTTTGAATGCTCAAAATGAGTTTGAGTTGGCTGGATAGTGAGATTCGACAGCTTCTGCTCAAGCTTGCTCAGAAATGGCAATGGTGTTTCTGGAGGTTTCAGGCCATTGTGAATGAAGGTTTGAGGTCCAAATGATGTATGGAGAAGCTTTGCAAGGTTTGTTTGTGTGTTTGCAAGCTGTGGTGAGAGTTTCGAAGAGAAATGCAGACTGAGGGTGAGCAATGGCTATGGGGTGTTCTGGCTATATCAGGCTTGTGTTCTTGGTGCTGGGTGATCTATGAAGTGTGTTGAGTTGGATGATGAAGGAAGTTTTTGTGTTTGGTGGCTGTGTTAAGAGATTCGAAGCAAGTTGCAAAGTGGAAGGTTTTTTTGAATGTGTGTGATCATGTGTTGGTTTCAGCCTTGCCTTCTCATATCTTTGGCTTGCCAAGGGATATTGTATTATAATCCTATAGGTCAGATGATGTGACCTGGCCTATAGTGATTGGTAAGTTTACTTTTGCTCAAAATCCACTTTATGTGTAAGAGAGGTATGGTGAAGTGCTAGGCAAGGACATGGGCTGGTTCTGGCGCAGCAAAGTGAAGGGAAAGGCTAGGCTTGGTCCAGCATTCAAGGCAGCAAGTTGGTGAAGCATGATCATGAGTTTTGCAACTTGGTTACTTTATGGATTTTCATGAAAAATGCCTTGTTACATGAACTAAACACATGTGATCTCTTGGTTCAATTCTGATTTTATGACTTAGAGAAATGTTTGTGTACTGGTTTGAGAGGAATTAGAAGTCACATAATGCATTTGTCCAAGATTTTGCAAAGTTCTCACTTAGGGCATGCCTTGAAAATCAATGATTTTAGCCAACTTTGCATTGCCATAACTTTTGATCCAAGAAGAGTTTGATCATGTTCTTGTACTTTTTGAAAAGGGAAAGATGAGATCTACAACTTTCATGACCAAAGTTTTTCCATTTGAAGCCTTTTTGGACCAAGAATCAAAGCTTGAAAATTGACCTAAAATGATGCATTCTTGAAAAGTCAACTATGCCCAAAAAGTCAACCTTTGCAAAAACCCTAAATTCTTGATTTCTATGAACTTCAACCTTCTTCCATGATCAAATAAAGATCATATACACTCAAAATGATGAAGATCACCCATTGGTTGGGTCATTGGGGGCCTCAGATGCCCTGATTTTGCACTGACTTGTCTGAAAAGTCAACTCTTGATCAGATGACTTCCCCATGGAATTTCTTCATGAAAATTGATATGCATACTCCCTATACCATATAGAGATCAATGGAAACAAGAATGACCAAAAAATTTGGAGTTATGGCCTCTGAAACCAAAACCCTAATTTTCAGTCAACTGTGCAATTCATCCTGGCTCTGCATCCACCTCAAACCCTAGTTCTTGTGATTCCTCTGCAATTTTGACTTTGAGGAGATGGAATATGATATAAGAACACACATGGACCCCTTTGAGTTGATTGGTTGCCTTTGGAATGGCTCAAGATGCTTTGGGATTGCTCAGATCACAAACCCTAGGTGCAGATGCCTTAGAAACTATCCAGTGAATCAAAAATGAGATGTGAGATGATATGATTGTATTTATGCATATGAGGATGATCATAAGCCATGGTGTGAATGGGTGAGGGAAAATATGGGGTGTTTACAGCTGCCCCTATTCAAACATGAGTTAGCTGTGCAGGTTGTAAGCGACGGCTTAACAGGCAAACAAGATAACTTGTGGTTGAATACCAAAGACAGTCCAAAATTTGCACTCACAGAATGAAGAAGAAAAGGGATATAGATTGTAAAGGCAAAATAAAGTATATTGTAAAGTATGGGCGACGGAGGACGACCGTCGAGCAGAGGACGACTGCTGGGTAAAGAGCGATGACGGGGACGGCCGACATGCTGGGGAGAGTGTATAAAAATAAAGCAATGACGGGGACGGCCGACATGCTGGGGATAAAAAGGTAAAGCTAAGACGGGGACGGCCGACTAGCTGGGGAAAGAAAAGAAATTATGATGGGGACGGCCATCAAGATAAAGTTATAAAATTCTCTGAGGATTAATGAAACGTGACGGGGACGGCCATCAAGTTCATAAAGGTAAAGTAACCAACGATGGGGACGGCCATCGGGCTAAAAAGGAAAAGGGACCACGACGGGGACGACCATCGGGTTAAAGAATAAATGAAATAAACAGATGATGGGGTACGGCCATCAAAGGCGAAGGACGATCACCTAGCAGGGGACGGCTGCTCTATTGGGAATAAAAGAAATATGATGGGGACGGCCATCAAAGGTGGAGGACGACCACCTGGCAGGGTACGGCTGCCGAAAATATCAACGATGGGGACGGCCATCGGATAGAAAAGGTCAACGATGGGGACGGCCATCGGACGAGCAAGATGGAGGACGACCATCAAGAAGTGGAGGACGACCACTCAGCAGGGTACGGCTGCTCTCAAGGTTTATCATGACATAGGACGAATGTCAGATAACCAAAATCAACAATGGGGACGGCCATTGGATAAAGTGATGAAGGACGATCATCAAAAGGTGGAGGACGACCACCTAGCAGGGGACGGCTGCTAAAATCAACGATGGGGACGGCCATCGGATGAGCATGATGGAGGACGACCATCAAGAAGTGGAGGACGACCACTCAGCAGGGTACGGCTGCTCTCAAGGGTATCATAACACAGGACGAGTGTTAGATAAAAAGAAAATTTGCTTTGTTGGCGATCTACTGGGGAGATAGTAAACACGGACGAGCGTTTACATCCAAGAAACAAAAGGTATAAGTGTTTGGTATTGTGTATAGATTAAAGATGCGGACGAGCATCCTTAAGACTATGATACGGACGAGTATCATGTAGAAACAAACTGACACATGTTCAGAGATGATGATACGGACGAGTATCAACTGGTTAACAAAGAACACGGACGAGTGTTGCATCTGAGAGGATTCTTCTGGGGAATAATAGACACGGACGAGTATCTATATTCAAGAAGACATGAGGATCAAAGTCTCCGTAGTTCCCCTAACTAGGGGTGGAAAAGCTTGCTTGTGAATTAAGGCTTGAACTGCCTATGTCAATGCTCAGGTGTTGCAGGCTCGGACGACGAGTGCGTAACCGTCTTGCAAAGTGACAAGTAGGAGCAAGTTCGCGGACGGAGCGAAAGAGATGAGAAAAGAATTCCCGAAGGAGAGACGCTTATTGTTGGTTTGTGTTTTTTATGAGTTTTCTGTTTTGAAGTTTGCATAGGTAAGTGTACCTAAGTCTTACTCACTGGGATATGTACGTCTCACATCATCCCGAAATGGAATGCGCAAGAGGCACACCTATCTATGGAGGAAATCCCCAAATCTAGTCCCACAAGTGAAGGCTCATACACACTGACCTACTAGAATTTATTAAGTGTTTTTGTGATTTTTGGTTAAGAAGTATTGTTTATGCTTTTCTTTGTGAGGTAATCTCATGCTAAGACCTATCCACCACGAGGGATATCCTACACCTCGCCCCGAAACGGAACGCGTGCAAGTATCTCATAGAAAAGTCTCGTGTCACATGAGAAGACTCAACCTTTATTAAAGTGATTTAAAGTTAAGTTTGAAGATGAGAAGAGAGAGCACCAAAAGGATCTCAAAGGTAAAGAATCTAAGGGGGACTAATGAATCCTAATTGTTATCATGCATGGATGAACCTAGGTTAGTGAGGTTTGAATTCTATCCTAATGATGAAGAAGGAAAGAAATGAAAGAGAAGAAGAAGAAGAAGAGGAGAAGAAGTAAGGCCTAAGCCCAACAATCACAGGATTAGCATTAATGAAGAAAGAAGAAGTGATAAGAATTGGAGATGTGGGAATCACATCCACACCTCTCACTTACCAAAGCCCCTGAAATGGTTAGTGACACAAACATAAATGAAACACAAAGTGAACATAATGTAAAAACAAAGTAACACAACCAGAAGTGAAGTCATAAACATAAATTCCAAATTCAAACTTATATCAGAAGAATGAGAAAAGAAAAACAACTCACAATGAAGCATTATGAACCACTATGACAAAACAAAATGAACATGAGAGAATACAAAGCAAAATAGTCAAAGAAACATCACAAAGTTCAAGACCAGAACCCTAACATGTTAAGAAATTGTCTAAGGACCACATGAGATGAAGAGAAGAAGTGCACATAGTCAAGCATTCACATCATGAGAAGAAAGAAGCAAAGGAAGTGAGGTGAGCATGCATAAGAATGAAAGGATTTCAAAAGCAACCAAACACAAACTTTCTAAAGTACAAACCACAACTCAAGACCAGATGGGTATCAACAACCTAATAAGGCCCTAAACAACTAGAAGAAGTTGGCACAAGTGCCCTTCAAAGCTAAGGAGAGAGCATATGACCAAAAAGAAACAAAAAGGGACAAGTGAAGAACAAAAATTCAAATTAATTCAAGTAAGCATCCAAAAATTCCACAAACTTGCACAAATGATCTTCAATCATAACATATCAACATGCCAAAAAGAGAGAATGAGAATCAGAATCTAAGCAAGTCAAATGAGGGTTCAAACATGGATTAGGGTTAGAAGGCTTCATGCACAAGTTAGAGACCAAAATTAATTAAAACAAATTCTAAAAATCAGAACAAAAATCACCAATGAACTACATCTCACCATGAATCCAGAGCAAAAAAAATCACTTCAAAATTCAAAATAATGATCAATATAGAAAATGAACAAGTCAGCATGCTTCAAAATGAAGTAAAATGAATTAATTAAAAGAAACAATTAATTTCTACGTGACAATTAAAAATAAATGAAAAATAAAAAATATTAAAAATTAAAGAAAACTAAAAGAAACATTCATGACTTTTTTTAGAATTTTTGAAGACCTATTACTATTTTTAAAAATTAAAAAGCAAACTGAAATAAAATGAAAATAAGAAAAGAAATAAAAATAAAGAAACAAAGCCAGGGGGTGCGTATATCAATTAATCCAGTTCATTTTAATTGGGCTCAAACGCAGGGGGGTGGGAATAGCAGGTCAAGTCCACTCAATGTTCAGTTAACCTAGATGATAGTATGTCAATCCAATGGTTGCAAACAAAAGTCAAAAGGAAAAGTCCACACCATCCAAGGTCCATGCGCAGTCAAACAAATTTCAGTCATTCAATCCATTGGTCAGGATGAGGTCAAGTCAACATGAGGTAACCCAATCCAAAGGCACACATCAATTAACTCAAGGTAATCACAAACAACGCATCAGATTCCAAGTCAAAACCCTAGGTCAACTAAAGGAAGGGCTCAGATCAAGGTGTACACACAGTACCATGCGCTGGCAAATAAAAACAATTAAACAGAATTTAAAAGGCACGTGAGAGGGAGCAGGTTTTTTTAATGTGTTGGCAACATATGTAGCGTCCAGATTGTGTATCCAACGGCTGTGTGACATCTTCTTCATGAAACTCAGGTGAAACAAAAATGCAGAATCCGGTGACCGGAGCTAGGGCTCCGGCACCGGAAAATTCAAAACAAGAACAAATCATCACGTAAATGCATCAAAATGTCCAGATCAAACCATTTAACCAAGCTAAACACGAATCCAACATTCAAATAAAAAAATACTCCATGAATTCAACAAATCGAAGCAAATAAGTTTTGACATCAAACTTTCAGATCCAGATTTCTCACTCATTATTCATGCATTTTCAAATCTAATTAGTGCAGCATACTCAGCAAAGTTCATGGATCACAATGCACATAAGAAAAACAAGTTCCAGATTCATGAATTTCAAGTCATACCTGAGATGGAACCACTTCAAAATCACCAAAATAGAACTCCAGATGCTGCAGATCTGTGTACTTTGATCTCCTCTTGCAAAATAAATGCAAGAGGAAGCTTGAGAGAGCTTGAATTTGGAGCTTCGAAGCAACCTGCTCTAAATGGCAACTCTCCAATTCTTCACTTTCAGCTTGTATGAGTGTGAGAAAAATGATCCTTAAGGTTCAAGGAAGCAGAATGTGAAGAGAAATGAGAGAGGTGTGGCTTGGAGAGAGAGATTCGAAAAATTTTGCTCTTGTGCAAGAAACTTTGAATCTGAGAAATGAGAGAGTGCTAGCTTGCATTTAGGGTTTGGTTAGCTTTTATATCATGCACATATCACACTGATTAGGGTTTAGTGGCAATTGATGGCATGAATTGTGTGAGAGGGATTGATTTGCAAAATTGCATGAAGAATGATAATGACCAATTTTCTCGTGCATTTCATTCCTCTTTGCACATGCTGACCTCTCATCCCAGCCCTTGATTCATGATGAAATGATCCTGCCCCTTAGATGTCGGTGTCATGCTTTTCTCATGATCATGCATTTTTTTCTTTTGTGAACTACACCACATCCCATGCACGGATTTGTTAATATTTTTGGAGCAAAACAACTCTTATGCAATGCCTTGTAAGAATGTGACCTTATTTGGTCCATCAAACCACTTGGAAATAATTTAAATGAGATTTTGCATTTGTGGAAAGCTTGAAAATCATGCCATGCCCTAAAATTCAAAGGATTTTCGAAGAGCATATCTCTCAAACCATGAGGGCTATGAAAATGCTCTTGTACTTTTTAAAAATGGGAGACCTTAATCTTCAACTTTCATGTTTGGTGGTGATCCATTTGAAGCTTTTTCCACCAAGTTATGTACACTTGAAAATTAGGGCAAAACGTTACTAAAAATGGCAATTTCCATGACCAATCTCATGCCAAAAATGCAAAACACCTCAAAACCTCTTGATTCTTGATCTTTGACTTTGCCAATCCTCTTATAAGGTTATAAGAACATCCCTTGGCTTGAAAAACAAGGTTGGACCTTTTGAAATCCCACAGTTGACTTCTAGAATGCATAGTTGACTAATTTCTTCATTTACAAACAACTGAAGAAATACCTTACTTCCACAAGGAATTTTCTCACCAAATTTCATCCCTAGGATCCTCTTAACATATGAAAGATTTTTCCCAAATGAAATGGCCAAAGTCACAAAGTTTTCATGCTTGAAACTCAAACCCTAATTTGGGATCATTGTGTAGGAGCTTTTCCCTAGCCTGAATTCCCTGATGATCCTCCAACCTTCTGGGCTTTTGTGGATGATCTTAAGCTTGTGAATGAAATTTAGACTCCCCATAGGACTTGAGAAAATCCATTGGGCCCCTTGTTATAGCCTATAGTACTTCAAATCCCTCCACAGATGATCATATGCCTAATGCTAGGTCATGAGAATGTTATGCCTCATCTTTCCATGCTAAGATGCCAAGAATATGATATGTTTATGATGAATATGATATGATGATTATGCTTAAAAAGAAGAGGGAAAATTTGGGGTGTTACAGCAGCTAACAAAAACATCAAGAAGATTGTGCAGAAGATGGTGGTACTTACAAAGATTGGCATGAAATGCTACCATTTGCCTTGCATGGGTATCGAACCTCAATCAGAACGTCCACTGGGGAAACACCTTATCAACTTATGTATGTTATGGAAGTTGTCCTACCTATTGAAGTTAAGATACCCTCCTTACGGGTAATGATGGATGTAAAGCTGGACGAAGCAGAGTGGGTCCGGTCTCGGTACAATCAACTGAATTTGATCGAAGAGAAAAGGCTAGCTGCCATCTGTCATGGGTAGTTATATCAGAAAAGGATGAAGAAAGCCTTCGATCAGAAAGTCAGGCTTCGGGAATACCAAGTGGGAGATCTTGTACTGAAAAGACTTCTTCCTCCTCATACAGACCACAGGGGCAAATGGACGCCGAACTACGATGGTCCATTCATAGTAAAGAAGTTTTTCTCTGGTGGAGCACTGATGCTCACTACTATGGATGGCGAGGATTTCTTATCCCCTATGAATTCATATGCAGTTAAAAAATACTTCGCATAAAATGACCCGCTGGACATAAAAACAGAATGTAAGTCCAGGAAAAAATAGGGCATCCCGGCGAGTCAAAAACATAATAAAAGACTCGTGCAAAAATAAGGGAAAATTGAAAAAATATGTACACCCGCTGAGTTGAAAAGCCGCATTGGACAACTCAAGAAAAAATGGGTATCCCGGTGGATTGAAAACCCGAAAGGGCGATCCACGCAAAAATCAGGGAATAAGCGAACAACTGCATTCTGAATTCATTTGTATCACTCACAACATGGCAAGCTTCGAAAGGATAGAGCATCAGTCAGAATCAACCTTCTTTAGAAAGCAAGATGAGAAGAACGTCAAGGTCATATAGGTCATTGCCAACATTTTTGTTTTTCTCAATTTATAACAATCTCCTCATTTCAGGAGATTTGTTTCTTTGACTGTATTTGCCAATTCAGGGCACCCAGATTAATAAAATCAGAGTTTTCAGTCACACCTCGTTTTGTACATTTTTGTTTCGATTTCAAAATGTCCAATATTCATGATACAGTACTTGCATAAAACAAATGAGCCATCCTTAATAATAAATGCTTGCAGGAAATATTTTTACTTTCAGGAAAGTCTAAACTCCTATGACGGAATCCGGTAAGGGATACCTCGGGATACTTGTGCGTTTCTTTTATCTTAACAGGTTGCAGGTATTCAATACCCAGCATGGGGCATGCCAAGCATTGAATCCCCAGCATGCTACTTCCCAGAAGTAGGACATCCCCAAGCAAGTTCCTACCAACTCTTCCACGACAAAGTGGTCAAGGAATCTCCTACTCCCCCACAGGGTCTCCATTCCCTCCCCAGGAGAACAATGCATGCATACTTTCCCAGCGGAGTTGCTGAAGTTTCCTTCTCCCCAGCTAAGTCTTCTCTCCGGATAGATCTACCAATGATCTGTTTCCCCAAGCAGAGTTCTTCCTCCTGATAGATCTACCAATGATCTTATCCCCAACCGAGTTATTCTTCCAAGCAGATCAGCCAGAGATTTTCATCAGGATCTGAATCCCGAATCAGTTTCTCTCCTTTTCATAATCATAACATTTGCATCATATTCACCAAATAAGCGTAGCATTTCATCTCATACGGAGCATTACGGAAAAAATCAAACATTTGCATGATCATAAGCCAGGTTCGAGCCAGTCACCTGCAATTACCATCTTTGTTTCATCAGCAATATACAAAGTGTATCCCCTGCACATAAAAGCCAAAGCGTCCCCTTTGCACTCTCAGATACAGATACTTATGCATACTCTTTTGACACCCGTCCGTGTCATCTTTCCCCAGCAAGGTCGCCCAAACACTTTCTACAAACAAGTACTTGTTTATAACACACTCTTTTGACTCCCGTCTGTGTCATCCCATCCCCACAGAAAGCCAAAGTATATCCTTCGCATTCTAGAAACAGATGCCTGTTTATATATGGTACATATTTGACACTTGTTCGTGTCCTACATTCCCCAGCAGATCGAACACTCGTCCGTGTCTTGCTCATACTTAACCAACAAACCAGTACTCACTCACACTTATACAGAAGTCTTTGATACTCGTATGTATCCTATTTATATCACTCCTCAACAGATCTGACACTCGTCCGTGTTCTTTGTTAACCAGTTGGTACTCATCCGTATCATAATCTCTGAACACGCGTCAGTGTTTGTTTCTACCGATACTCGTCTGTATCATGATCCTAAAGATGCTCGTCCGCATCTTTAATCTATACACAGCGGCAAACACTTATACCTTTTATTCTTAAGCGTAAGCACTCGTCCGTGTTTACCGTTCCCCAGTAAGTCACTAACAAAACAACTTCCTTCTATCCGACATTCATCCTATGTCGTAATATTTTCGGCAGCCGTCCCCTGCCAGGTGATCGTCCTTCACCTTTGGATGACCGTCCCTCATCCTTTCCCCAGTGGAATCCCCATTATTGGAACTTTCTATCCGACATTCGTCCTATGTCGTGATAAAGAGCAACCTTCCCCTGCTAGGTGATCATCCTTCACCTCCTGATAATCGTCCTTCATCATTTTATCCGATGGCCGTCCCCACCGTTGACCCTTTTCTATCCGACATTCGTCCTATGCCGTGATAAAGAGCAGTCGTACCCAGCTAGGTAATCACCCTTCACCTCTTGATGATCGTCCTTCATCATTTTATCCGATGGCCGTCCCCATAGTTGACCATTTTCTATCCGACATTCGTCCTATGTTGTGATGAAGAGCAGTCGTCCCCTGCTAGGTGATCGTCCTTCACCTTTGATGACTGTCCCTCATCATTTATTTCATTTATTCTTTAAACCGATGGCCGTCCCCGTCATTGTTTATTTCACTTTCCGAGCCTGATGGTCGTCCCCATCAATGCTTTTCTTTAATCCTCAGAGAATCGTATTTCCTTACTCGATGGTCGTCCCCATCATGGTCTCTTTATTCCCCCAGCTTGTCGGTTGTCCCCGTCATTGCTTTACTTACCACTTTATCCCCAGCAGTCGTCCTCTGCTCGATGGTCGTCCTCCATCGTGCTCATTTGATAATCATGCTATACCACCTTTTGCAATTTATATCCCTTTTCTTCTTCTATCCAGCGAGTGCAAATTTTGGACTGTCTTTGGTATTCAACCACAAGTTATCTTGTTTGTCTGTTAAGCAAGGCGCTTACATCCTGCACAGCTAACTCATGCTTGAATAGGGGCAGCTGTAAACACCCCAAATTTTCCCTCACACTTTATTACACCATGGCTTATAATCTTTCATGTTTGCATTAACATAAGCATTACACCTCATGTTGCATATTTGCTTCACTGCATAGTTCAAGTTCATCTACATCTAGGGTTTGTGATCTGAGCAATCCAGGAATCCATCTGAGCCATCCCAAAGGCCTAAAAGCTTTCCAAGAGGGTCCATGTGTGTTCTATCATCATATTATGCTCCTCAAAGTCCATGGAAGTCAAAATATCACAAGAATTGGCAAAGGCATGGGAGCAGAGCTAGGGTTTCACTACACAGATGACCAAAATTAGGGTTTTGGTTTCAGAGGCCTTAACTCCAAATTTTTTGGCCATTATTGTTTCTAATGTTCTTAATATGTCATAAGTATCATGTGTACATAGTTTGATGAAGAAACTCATTGTGGAAGTCATCTGTTCACTAGGTAACTTCCTGAGCAAGTTAAGTCAAAATCAGGGCATCTGAGGCCCCCAACAATGGAACCAAAGGGGTATTTTTTATCAAATTGAAGTTTTATGATCTTTATTTGATCTTATAAGAGGTTGGAAATTCACAAGATTGAATAATTTTGGGCCAATTGCAAACTTGCCATTTTTGGAAATGACTTGAAATGCAAACTTTCCATTTTGGGAAAGTTTTTCAACCTCCTCTTTCATAACCAAAAATGCTTCAAATGAAAAATTCTTGGTCATGAAATTTGTAGATTCGGTCTTTCCCTTTTCAAAAAGTACAAGAACATGTCTTGATTCATCTTAGAACTCAAGATATGGCCTTTCAAAGTTGGCAAAAATCCTATAATTGCAAATCACCCCATACCAATCAGCCTATGCCACAACAACTCTTTGGCCAATCAGCATACATTATGTGAATCCTAAGGACTCAAAAGAACATAACATTGAAGCCTGAAACACACAAACACACACACACACTCAGAATCCACAAAATTTGTCAAAAACTTCCTCTCTTCGAATCTCAAAAACCAACCACTGAAACTTCAAGGTTCCTTCACCAATCAACTCAAAAACATCTCAGGATCATTTCCCACCCTTCACCATAGCCTAAAACACCCTCAATCGGAAATACGATTTCTGCATACTCAGAACCAAACACTTCAAAATAGCCATCACAAGCTTGCTCTAAGCTCCTCATTATCATCAGGGAGTTCATTGGGGTGAATTTGAACCAAGAGGGAGGCCAGAAAGCTCAAGAACACAAAGCTTCAACTCAGGTAGCTTGATGAACATTTTTTTCCAGAACTTGTTATTTAAGTTTCTAAATGATTATACATGTTTAGCTGATCATCCTGGTATGTTTATTTTCGAAAATGATTGAGAAATGAGCATGTATTGAACTTCTGAAAGTTTTGAATGTTTTCACGATTTGCTTCGAATCTTGTTTTTGATGAATGATAAATGTTGTTTGATGATGGATTCTTGTTAAGGGAGGGTAGTAGATCATTTCTGGAGAGTTAGAGGGTATGATTTAGCTTAGGGAAGAAGTTGAGGTTTTGGTGTGGCCGGAGAAGATGACCGGAGCTTGCTCCGGTCACCTGAAAGTGATTAGGGTTAGGATTAGGGCTAATCTCCCCAGTTTTAATCTCAGCCCTTAGATTTAGGTTAGCATGTGTTTCAGTGGCCAAGATCATTTCACTTAAAACCCTAATTTTAATTAAATAATTTAATCAGTTAATTAGCCAGTTTAAATATCAGCCCTTGGATGACGCGCGCAGTCAACTCCCTCCTTTTCCAGTTTGGATCTGGGCCTTAGGATCAGCATACTTCCATTTTAAATCATTTTTATTTCATTTTAATTCTTTTTTTCTTGCATAATTTATTTAAAATAGCAAAAAGCATCAAAAAATATTTTCTTTTGCATTCTGACTTTAAATATTTTTCTCATTCCAAAAATGATTTTTATTTTATTTTTTGCGTTAAAAAAGCATTTTTAAAATATTTAAATTTTAATTTTAATTAGTTAAAGTCTTTTAGTTAATTAAAAATACATTTAGGTTTCTAAAAATCACCAAAAAAATCATGAATCATTCCAATGCATTTAAAACATTTTCAAACTCTTCACACAAATTTATTTTTAGGTTTGATTATAGTTTGTCAATTTTCTTTGAATAAAGGGTCATTAAAATCATATTTTTGAACCCTAACTTTGAAAAATCATTTCTACCTAACCAAAAAGAGTTTGAAGTTGATTCTTTTTGCATTGTTTTGCATATTGCATGTAGTTTATAGGAAACTTAGGAAAATCACAACTTTTGATTGGTTAGGCTTCTGACCTTCACCTTTGGGGTGTGACATAATATGAGATTAGGGTTTTTTTGAGCTTGATTGCAAATTTTTATCATGTCATATGCTTCTGATTTGTTCATTTGCATCTCATACTTCCATGTAACCCTAATTTCTCATGTTCATTTGCATTCACCTTACATATACATCATTACATGAACTTGCCATGACATTTCTTGCATTCATATGTCATCTTAGACATCTTAGGACATGTTAGAACCTTGCTTGATCATTTCTTCATCCATTTTCCATGTGTTGCGTTCATTTCATTTCATAAACTTTCACGTGTTTTCAAACTTCAAAGCATGCTTACATGATATCTCATTCTTGTATGATCATTCATATGTATTTTGTATGCCTTTTCATCATCTTGCATGACATTTACATTGCATGAACACTTCTGACTTTGTTCATTTCATCTCATTTCATCTCATTTCACTTCATTTCTTTATGCTTTATACTTTATGCATTCATACTAACCATTTCAGGAACTTTTGGTAAGTTATTTGTGAGAAGTGGATTTGCCTTCACCTCTCACTTCTTCTTATCTCTTTCATTTGCATTCTCACTTGTCTTTTAAGTGAACTTGTTCACTTGTGTTCCATCTCTCTCACTTTCTCTCTTTAAGTTACTTATCTTCTTCATTGAAGTAAGTAACTTATTCTTCTGCTTCTTCCTCCTTTCATCTGCTTCTTCCATTGGTGGCTTCCTTGAAGATCTTTCTTAAGACTCACAAACCAAAGGAACATCCAAGCATGATAATCTTAGGGTTGTGTTTAGTCCCCCTTAGACTTTTTATCTTTAAGTCTCCTTGAGTCTCTCTTCTCATCTCAATAATTAGAGACTAAACTCTTAAAGTTTTAGGACTTTGGAATTAGGGTTATGCCTGCATCCTTCTCTTAGGATGGAGTGTATAACTTTAATCCTACGTGTTAAACCTTTAATTTTTTTAAACCTCTTAATCAAATCATCTTAATAATCACTAAGACCTTATCTTGTAACTTGGACCTTACATTAGGGTTCTAATTCTTCCTTATGGTTAAGAAGGTCTAACCCTAGTGTTTAATGGACAAGTCTCCCTCAAGATGTCTTACAAACTTAAAATCCACTTCTTAATCTCATCCCTTAATTAAAATCCACTTAATAAAGGCTTGTTATATAATGAATTTAATCCCTAACCATGGATTAAGTTGAGGTATCTTCCTCATCTTAAGTGTTCTCATCTATTATCCTTCAATTAGGATAGTGTAATGAGTTCACTAATATGTGATTGGGGATTAAAATCATTACTTAACATTAAACAAAAATCCAAAAACATCTTAATAATTACAAGTAGGTTAATGATTTTAATCCTACATCATTAAGGTAATTAAGTTGAGATGCTTATCTCATACTTAAGTAGGCTCATTATCCCTAATCAGGGAGGATATAATGAGTTTACAAGCCCTTGATTTAGGCTTAAGCTCATTAACTTATGCAAAAAACCAAAAACAATAACAAAAGTGAAAACACAAAAACAAACAATAATCGTCTCCTTCAGGATTCTTTTCTCATCACACTCATTCATAAGTGAGAACTTGCTTCTTCCGTCTAATGCAAGACAGTTAGCACTCGAGCCAGACGAGTCATATACTTGAGCATAGACAAGCAAGCAGTTCACAATCAATTTATTTTCCATTCTCTTTGAGTCGAACTACGGTGTTTTGACTTCCTCATTGGACGAGAGAATACGTAGGCATAACTTAATTGTTATCAAACAAAAGTCTCTTAGTCATCCCCCTCTTTTCAGCATTCCTTAAAAGCCTCAGTTCCGGAGCATTCACCTTTTTTACACTGACACTTGTATATTTCTTTTCCTTAGCTTTTGCACACAGACAACACATACACTACCCATTTAAACATAATCTTTCAAGCGTGGATCCCGTCGAGTAGGACGGACAATCTGGGTGCTAATACCTTCCCAGGTTGTAACCAACCCCCTTTCTCAGTTTCTCTGGTTCGCAACCGTCTTATCCATATCTTTCTAGGTTTATGCAGCATTACCTTTCCTTCAGGATAAAAATGCCTAGCTGGCGACTTTATTCACCTTCAACTTCATTTTCTCTTTTCGCCGACCGTTCCCGTCTGTACCCTATTTGACCCGGTGTCTTTTCGGGGGAGCGACACTCTCAAATACCAGTCTCTTCACATACAATCTGATATTGAACTCCCAAATCTATGGAGATTTTTAAGATAACTCAATCCTCTAAATCCTCCAATATGGTTTTGAAATATATTGGAGCTCATCCTCCTCGAACGAGGATGTACAATCAAGTCTTAGTGACTTCTACCTCTGTTCCAAAGTTGCAAGATCTGGGTCCTCCAAGAATCAACTTAAGTGGATTACAAGATTTTTCAACCTCTCAGCCTTTGCCTTCACTTTATCAAGGTGAAACTTTAAACTGACCTCCTTTACAACTTTTAGTACCTAGACAAGAGGTTCTTCTCAGCTTTCAACTACAACAAGAAAATATAGGAATGTTAATATCCATTGAACTGTTGAATAGTTTGTACAACTTGGTGCACTAGAAAAACTCCAAATTCCCAGTAGATAGTATCTTGAGAATTGGAAAAAACTTAAAATATACCCCTCCAAGAGATAGTAACATACAAGGAGTGGTTTCACATGACAGTCTCACTGCAATACTAGAGTCAATCTCCACAAGAGAAACTGCACCACATGATGATACTCAAGAACCTCCAAGCCATCATCATAGTAGGTGACACTATACTCCTCCTCCCACCCCTGAGGGAAGGGGGATCCATAATCCACCTGAAGCTCGTAGTCATAGAAGGTCATGGACACACCATTCCAAAGAGAAAAGGATATAATGTAGATGCTCAAACAGAAGAACAAAAAAGAAACCTGCTTCTTATATACATCCTTGATATAAGAATCCATATATTACTAGAGATACCTCCAAAGTTGGCCGCATATGATGGGACCAGAGATACCCCATGTCGATAACAAGTTGGACTACTACCATGCTCATGGGGCTATAAATTGTAATCTCTTTACGCTAACTCTCATTAGAGATTCTATGACGTGGTATAAGACCCTTTTGGATTGATGCATTGAATCATGGGATGATCTTTGTAAATATTTCATTGTCCAATTTACTAACCAAAAATGGAAACCCACAACTATGACAGTCCTCAGTGGGATCATGTCGGGGATGAAAGAAGTCATACATGAATACATAGATCATTTTACTAAAGTGGGAGTGGAAGTAGGAGGTACATACAAATAACTAAAATAATGTATATTCAAGAAGGGTTTAAGGACATATTGTATGCTCTGGGAGAAACTAGGGTTTGAGGGAGCTTGCAGTTTAAGAGACTTGTTGATCTCGGAAAAACCATACATGAACCAGGAAGAGGAGCTCTTGGAAGGAGAATGGGGGAAATTTTATAGTGCGGGTAACTCCGGATATCACTAGGCCAGATAAAAAGACAATAACCATCTAAGATATGACAAGGAGCTAGGATCCTAGGAAAAATTCTCCTCCTATGATCCTTTGAACAATTCAAGATAGAAGATCTAGAGAGAGTGCACCAATAAAGTTTAAAGAAGTCGAGCTAAAGAAGCCCTATACGGTTAAGGAATGCCCGGGAACAAATAATTCCAAGTATTTTCGTTTCCAGAAGATTCACATTCACAATACTGACAAGTAATTCTATCTAAAAGGTGGTATCAAGTTGTTGATTAAAAAAGGGTGTCTCACCAAGTACACTTAGGAAAGAAAAAAAGGATATTGGAGGCTGCAAAGAGTCGTCGAAAAATAAATGGTCTCCTCAAATAGAAGTATCCTCCTGTAAGAATGATATTGAAGAAGTAGTTGTAGCTAAGGTAAAAGGGGACAAGAGTAGTGAATAAAAAATAGATCAAAAGGGAAAACATCATTACATTGCTTCTATCACGAGTGACTTCCCTAGGCCGAGTAATTCTTCCAAAGGGACCATAAAAAGAAATATTGTTGAGTTGATGACCATTATAAAGAAAGAAAGAACTAATTTGACCGAGAATTCAAAAAGGCTTGTCCTTAAATTCTTAGATGACAAGAAAGTTTGCGGAATTCAAAATAGTATATTTTCTCTAGTGATAACGATAACCATGCCCAATTGTGATGTGTCTAGGATCCTCATCTACAACGAAATTTCTTGTGATATCATGTACACAAATTTCTGAAAAGCTTGGGTTTAGAAAAGAGAAGTTATGGTCATACAAATAGTCAAATTTGTAGGGTTTCAATGTCACGATAATCCGTCCCTATGGATTAATTTGAAATGAAACTTACCTTAGAAGAAAGGAGGGGCATCGAGACAGTTAACTTACAATTCTTGGATGTTCCTTTTAGTAGAAACTACAAGTGCATCCTGAGTAGGCCTTTCACTACAACATTGGATGTTGTAGCTTTCTCGATACACCTCAAGCTTAATTATTACAATGTGCACAAGGAATTGGTGATAGTGTATGACGACCTATCAAGAGTGTGAAGGATTCACAAGACCCTGCAATGCAATCATATCAGAAAAGATAAGGAAAATACCATGGAGAATAACATATTCTCCATCATCAAATAACTAAGGGAAATGACATTTAAATCTCCTGGGAAAGGGACAAAGGTTCCTGGTAGGTACGTCAAGACATTAGGATTGACATATCAAATTCAGCTTCTTTCTTGATGAAACTTCCTCCAGTTCATGATTTACAAAATCAGAAACATGTATTTTCACAAGAGAAATCATCTTCACTTATACCTGAACTACATTGGACACCATAACCAAGAAGATTCTCCTAATTAGACCACCAGAAATAGGCTTAAGAGATAACCTATCAAGATTTTCACTCCCGCATGAAAGATTTGACACTGATACTCTTTTGCTTTGGCTCCAACCTCTTCTTTCACCAGGAATCTCTCATCAGGAAACACAACATTCTGAACTGAATGTTCTCCAGTTCTATAATCACATGTTAGGACATCAAACTAGACATTATGAATTGAAGCTTTACAACAGCCTTTCAATGAAGTATAGGGGAACCACTATAAAACACAACAGCAATCAAACAGAACACAACGGAAATAACAGAGCAATTCCTTGGAGAGAAATAAACTCCCCCACAGCAAGATCCTCCAAAAGAGACTGAAACACGATGTCAAGATATCTTGTCTGACATCACAATAACATCAACAAACCTAAGAGCATAGAACACCATTATATCATACTCCACATAAATTGCATGATCATCAATTCAGATACAGATATAACTCCCTGTTGTACCCCAAACATTTCCCTCATATCTTCAAGACCCTATGTCGCAAGAGGTCTCCTAATGCTCATAAGATTCTCAATTGCTCAAAGGAATTCAAGCTTTCATCAGATAAATCCTCCTCCTAAGCAATAGATTTCAAATTAGGAAGTTGTGCATTGTTAAAATTGAGCAAATTTGAGGAGGTGTATAAAGCAAACAATGACCAAACATGAGTTTTTGCCAAATGGGCCAATCTTTTCACAATCCAAACTTAATCTTAAGATGATCCACGACCTATAAGTCATATATTTTGATTTTATTTGTTTATTTTATATTTTATTGGATTTAATTCATTTAAATTCAATTTTAATTAAAATAAATATTGAAAAATCAAATATTTAATCTTTGGTTTATTTTGGGACCATATTATAAATTTTATTGGCATAATATATTATTCAAATTTGTACACAACAAGAGGAAATTCATGATAGCACAATAATGGCCAAAATAGAAAGTTTTCAAATCAAATTCCAATCAAATCTCATCATCCCAAAATAACTTGCCTCCAAGCCCACAAATTGACCTAATTCAGTCTTCTATTAATACATAACAAGTGCAAATGTCAAGGGGACGAAAACTTTGATCAAAGAGAGCATAACAATCTTCAAAAAATTTCAAGAGTAAGTAGGATTTTTTTTAGGGTTGCATCCATTCTCAAGGATATTTGAAGGTCCCAAAACGTTCCTAAGGTTCCGTTGAAGGTGTCCCAATCATCACTTTGCTCCAAAGACTCATAAAATGCCATAATTGAATTTGTTTTTTTTGCTTTATTTTTCAATTTTTGATTTCATAGTTTTACACATGATACATCTAATTTGTTTGCATATTTATGTTTCTTATGATGTTTATAAACTGTATGGGCAATCCAATTGAAGTTTAGGTGCAAGAATCGTGATTTGCCATTGTTAGGGTTCAAGGTCGTGACTTTGGGAAACCCTAGATAGAAGCTAATTCAGACCAAATTGAATGGACCAATGAACTCAGAAGATGATTTCTAATTGATCATTGCTTTCAGATTGCATTAATATTGTGTGGTTTGAATTTTTGAAATGTGCAAGTGTTGTAGTGATGGATAAAACTGTCACTATAAGTTCTAGTGACAAATCTAATCCTTAGGTAAAAGTTCTGACGACTGGAGGAAGAAGAAGCCCTACGCACACGTTTTGGATTTTTGAATTCATTTTTAATATATAATAATTTTTTTCTATTTCATAACAGTTAAAGTCGCATGGCCTGGTGGTTGGAAGGCACGTTCGTAACCAAGAGGACCTGAGTTTGATCCCAGCGCCCCCTCTCTATTTTTGGACCTTTATTCCTTTTATTTTATTTTTCAATTTATTTTCTTTTATTTTAAAATAATATTTTTATTCAAATTAATTTTTTCTAACCAATAAAAAAAATAGTTAATTTGTTAATATTTTCATAAGAATTAAAAAAATACCAATTTTTTTTACATAATTAATTCAAATGTAATTTATTTCATCAAATTATTTCTTTTTAGTCATACATTTTTAATAAAAATCAATTAATCAAAATATAAGACTTTTATTTCTTTCAAATTTTTCTTATCAATTTTATTTTTTAGAATAATTGTATAGGATGCGCGAAACTTGTAAATAATTTATTTTTCTCGCAAGATTTTCATTTTTCGAATAATGTAACTGCTAAAGCCTTGTAATAGTTTTAGGTTTATTTTCCGCACTTTACATTTTCTGTCAGGTTTATTTATTTATTTATGTATCTCTCCCAAAGCCATGTAATAGTCTAAACTAGGGTTTACTTTCCGCACTGTAAACTATTAGATGTATGCTTAATAGGATTGTATGATAAGATTAAAATCAACCGTTAGCAAACCCTAATTTCCAAGACTAAAATAATTTAACTAAATACATTTGCACACTGTAATACCTCAAAATTTTCTCTCTCATATCCTCAACATTTTGCATATCATTTAGCATACATAAGTTCACAAATAACCAACAACATTGCATCATGTGTAGCATAGCTGAGGCATAAGTATGTGATCAATGATTGAAGCAACTGAAGACTATACAAAGGCAATAAAAGGGTCACAAAGCTTCTCAACATCATGCTAAGGGTCCACAACATCCCACAAGTTCTTATTTGAAGCCACAAGTCATGGAAAGTTTTGATTGGATCAAAGAAGGCAAGCAGTGCAACCTCTCCTGAGGAAATGGTCCAAATTAGGGTATCAAATGTGAAGGGCGTCTCCATGAATTTTTGAGCAAAAGTGGATTCTATTGTGTTCTATATGACAACAAGTGTATAGGGTTCAAATTTCATCCACAAATTCATTTTGGAAGAGGTTCAATTGGCCAGATGATTGAAAATTAGGAATTTGGGGAAAAGTCAACCATGCTGAAGAAAAAGTCAACTCCTGACTTTTTGAGATCAAAATCATGAAATTAGGGTTACAAGGATCCTATGTTTCAAATTTGATCAAGAAATGATGGAGGAATTAAGAGAAATCAAGAAAACCAAAACTTACCATTTTTGGAAAATTAGGGTTTCCAAAAATGGCAAGTTTTGGCCATTTTTGCAGCTACTTTGAATGAGGCCTTCTCCTAAAATATGAAAGATATGAAAATTATACTTGGAGCCAATTAAAGAGGGCATCTTGAGCTTCAAATCCATAGGTGGAACTCTTCCATAGCATCAAAAATGAGTGAGATATGATCTTGGCAAGTTTGAACAATTCAAGGCCCAAAGCAAGTCATGGGCAGGGCACAGGCAGGCCAGCACGCGCGCCCTGCCTGGCATTTCATCAAACAGGTGGAGGACCAAATGGAAATCTATTTTTCTTGGTCAAGAAGACTTCAAATAAAAAATTTTTGAACTACAAAGTTGTTCCCCTACATGATTACTACAACTTTCATGTTCAAGGTTTTTTCAGTGGATCAAGGGATTGAGAGTTGTTGAAGGCCAAAGTAAGGAGGTTGCGGCTGGTCATGCATGGGCACAAAGCAAAGCAAGATAGGCAGGCCAAGTATGCGGTTTGTGACATGACTATCAATGGCCTTTTTGAAGCATCTAGAGTCATGATCTTACTTCAAAATGAACATCAAACTTGTCCCTTGTGAGTTTCACTTTAATTTGAGCACAAGTATGGTATCATTCAATTGCTTGAGCTTGAAGAAATGTCTCATGGAATATCAAAACATGCAACCTGGTTTTCTTGCAACCTAAGGCAAAATATCTCAGGTTTGATTCAATTCAGTCCAAGGGAATTTGCTTCATTCATCATGCACTGCAGTGTATTTGCTCTAATTTATCTCATGTCCACAAGATCATGTTAACTATCATGCACCATTTGAAAGTTCAAGCAAGAGGATATTTCCATAACCTGATATATATGGCTGCTGCATTGGATCCAGCTAGTCACTCTACATCACACTCATCCTCATTGCAAGCAACATGAGCCTCACCACATCCAATCAATTTCCAGCCAAGCCAAACAATATTAATCAATGATCATTGTGCTTGCCTCACTCTACATCAGAATGCCTCGTACTAAGATTACCATGTCCAGGAGTGTAGTGGATCATTTCATTTCAGTTTCAAACACCTAAGGCAAGCTGCATTCGAGGCACACCATAAGAGTTTGAGTTATGCAGCATAAGATAGAATCCAATGGGAGAAGTTTCTAGAACACACAGCTGGCATAACTACCATAACTGCCTCACTCACTTCACCTGGCTCACTCAGTTAACTCAAGGAGAAAGTAATCATGGTTAAGGGTCATATAAATTGATAGCATCACTGCATTTTGGTGGGGGCTTCATTTTTCACTACATTCACTCCATAGAATCTCTCTGCATTTTGCTTCGAGCTACCTTCATCTTCACATCTCAAACCTCAATCTGCCACAATTCATTTTCATCATCATCATCAGCATGATTTCCATGATCAACATAGCTTGAAGCTCCCTGGAATCATCAACTGCATCATTGAGTTCACACTGCAAATTGAAGTGAAACTTCTCAATCCTCATCTCTCCAGCTTCAAGCCTATTCAATTCATCATCAGCATTAGGTGTAGCTCCATTTTCATGGCTTGATCACCTTCAATCATCAAGGAGTTGGTTCTGCAAAATCTTGATCATCACTTCATTTTCTTCGGTTTCTCAAGAATCATCAAGTGTAAAGTGTTTATTTCACTTCTATTGAATCCAGTCAAGAGCAAGCAATCACTGGAACCTCATCTCTAGCCTTCTATCAACAATTAGAATACACTGCATTTTAGGTATGCTCTGCAAACTTGCTTGATCGAATTGACTGTTTTTCATTGTTTTCATGTTATTTGAAGCTTGATAGAAGCAATGGCATCTCTGGCTAGTTGATAGACATATTAGATGTTTAGATCCAGTTTTAGGTTGGTTAATGTCTGCCTTCGATTTGAATGATTCATGAACCCTAAGCAAGGTGAGAGGGGATTAGTGATCAGTGAAGAGAGACGAGCAAGGTGATGCCTTTAGATTCCATTTTTGTGTTGAATTAAGAAAGCCTTAGCAGAGATATGACCGAAGAAGACGACCGCAGACTAGCTCCGACCGTCGAAATAGTGCCCTAATGTTTTATCTCAGAACATAACGTAGCCATTGATCACATCTGATCCAACGCTCATGATTCTGCCAGTAATTAAATGATGCACGTGCCTGGCATGTGCGTAAAAGTCAACAGAAAAAGTCTTCAGTTCCTATTGGCACCCCCTGGCTTGTGCGCTTCAGCCCAGTTCAGTTTGTTTTGATGCTTCTTGCACCCCCAAGGCCCAATGTCCTTTATTTCTTTTCATTTCTTTTTAATTCTTTTTATCATTTTATTCATTTTTCGTTTCTCATTTTAAAAATAGTAAAAAGCCTCTAAACATTCCCAATTAATTCATGGACATTCCTAACATTTTTCTTTAATTTTCTATAATATTAGATTTTATTTTTGTTCATTTTTAAGATCAGAATTAATTTCTCATTGGAATTAATTCCATTTTTCTCATATTTTGACCAATCACCTTGTACAATTTCTTCCTCTCAAACCATAAAACATAAATGGCCCATTATTTTTGCCTTCTTTTAAGAGGTCATCAATCTTACCCAAAATATTTTTCTCTGATTTTTTAGGTCTTTGTTTAGGTCTTTTGAGTCCCTGGTTTCCACATTGATCATATAAACCCTAATTGTGTTTCAATGAGCCTTATACCACTCAAAAATAGGAATATTTGTGAGATTTTTTATATGTATGCTACTCTCTGGATTATGTATTGGGTTGTCAAGTTTCATAAATTTTCAAGGTCATTTAGTATTTTTTTCAAGTTGTTTGGTTCACAAGTCATGTTTTTGATCCTTTTGTTCCTTTCCTTTGGTCCCTTTTGAATAAAGCACTCATGTCATTAGTCTAAGGTTTTGTTTCTGGTTCTTGTGAGTCATA
This sequence comes from Lathyrus aphaca, assembly GCA_963966055.1. NCBI lineage: Eukaryota > Viridiplantae > Streptophyta > Magnoliopsida > Fabales > Fabaceae > Lathyrus > Lathyrus aphaca. The sequence continues at coordinate 275,393,117 of OZ014520.1, read as the reverse complement.
TCATAGGTCCTCAAACATTAAAAGCCATACTTGAGTCTTTACCTTTGTTTTAGGGTTTACTTGGGCCTAAAGTCACCATAGTCCCCATTTTGACTTAATTCTCCTTCATCCTTCGTCTTAACCACTCAAAACTTCATGAATGCATCAAGTACATTTGTCCAAGTCTTGTTTTGTATCTTATAAACATGTTTAGGTCATTCCTCTATGTTCACTTATCATGTATAAAGCTTTTCACATTTTTTATGTCTCATTTGCCTTTAAGAATGTTCAAAAACCCTAGTTTGAGATACCTAGCCCTAGCATACTTCATGCCACTTCATTTACCATTGTTTGTGAGATTAATTTCCATCTTGAATTCATGTTAAGCCCCTGGTTTTTGTATGGGGAATTCAACTCCCTTTGGTTATTTTTGAGTGTTTTTCTAAGTCATTTTGTTTCATCTTCATAACCATGCTTCTATGTGTTTCTTCTCACCTTTCAATCTCATATTTGATTATCCTTAATTTGAATCCCTTTTTTCCCATTTGATCCATTCATTTCTTTCACTTCCCTATAGTTTGAAGTTCTGACTTTTTCATTTACCTTTGAGTTTAAGGGACTTTAGCAATAGTAATCCCTTAGGTTATTCTTTCTAACCTCATCCTTAGGGTTTAGTGGTGCCTTAGGGCATAATTTGATTTTAATTAACTTAATTCCTTTAGAAACCTTTGAATTGGTTTAGCTACTTACTTTTTAGGTATGCTACCTTATAAAATGCTTTAGGCTTAGGTGTTAACCTTAGAAGCTCACTAACATCTTTCCTTAGCTAGTGTGGATTGTTATTGAAATTTGCCATGTAATAATTGTTCATATTTCTCCATCATGATAACTCTTGTTTTGTAGGGGGGTATGTGGTAATTACTTCATTCTTTATCTCTTATGCATGCCTTTGTTATTGCCTTAGCACCTTTGTGCTTTGTTCATAGGTTCCCCTTTCTCTCTATATATTCAATTTAACTTCCTTAGGAAGTAAGTTGAATTCTAGCTTGTTTATTCTTCTCTTTAGGTTAGAATACCTCATTAACCATAGAACCACACTTGTACATAATAAGATGACTTAGGGTTGTGTCTTAGTCCCCCTTAGTGTTTTTCCTTTCTCATTTGAGTCTTCTCTTCTCATCTTCAAACAAAAATAAAAAATACTTGATAAATGCATGAAAGGATCCCTTGTGTATATCCTTATTCCACGGGGGCACTTGCATTCATTCCATCTTGGAATGGTGTAAGCTTGTCTAGCATGATGCATAAGTCTTATCAAGGGGTTGTTTCACAAAGAAAAATCTAAAAGACATTTCTTCACAAAAGCAACAAAAACATGTAATAAAGTTCAACAAGCTAGTGAGTTTAGACCCTAATCCTTGGGAATAAGTCTTGGATAAATTATCCTTGCTTGGTGTGCTTGTTCTATTATTCCATCTTGGAATGTAGTAGCAAGTACATATTCCGTGGAAAAGAGTTTGGATTCACTTCCTTGTGACAAATTCATACAAAACTCTTAAAAAGCAAACAACAAACAATAAGCGACTTTCATGCAGGAACTTCTTTTCTCACCTCATTCATTCTGAACGCGAACTTAAGACGACTTATCTCGCATGCAAGACAGTAAACACACTCGTACCAGACGATCCTGCAACACCTGAGCATAGACAGAAGGGGTACAGACGCGAATGGTCGACGAAAGAGGAAGAAATGAAAAGAGTCGCCAACTAGGCATTTTTATCACGAAGGAAAGGTAATGCTGCATAAACCTAGAAAAGATGGATAAGATGGTTGCGAACCAGAGAAACTGAGAAAGGGGGTCGGTTACAACCTGGGAAGGTATTAGCACCCAGATTGTCCGTCGTACTCGACGGGATCCACGCTTGAAAGATTTATGTTTAAAGGGGTAGTGTCAGTGTTATTCTGTGTGTAAAAGCTGGAAAGAGAATACAAGTGTCAGTGTAAAATAAATGTGAAGTGAGATGAAAGAAAAGTGTCAGTGTAAGAAAAGAGTTTGAAGCTCAAGACTATGAGGCTTAAAGAATAATGCTGGAAGAGGGGGAATACACAAAGACTTTTGTTCGATAACTGTTAAGTTATGCCTACGTATCCTCTCGTGCAATGAGGAAGTTAGAACACCGTAGTTCGACTCTAAGAGACTGAAAGATAAATTGACTGATGAACTGCTTATTTGTCTATGCTCAAGTGTATGACCTGCCTGGCTCAGGTGCTAACTGTCTTGAATTAGACGGAAGAAGCGAGTTCTCGTTTGTGAGTGAATGAGGTGAGAAAAGAATCCCGGAGGAGACAATTATTGTTTGTTTTTGGGTGTTTTCAATCTTTTATTGCTTTTGAATTTTGTCATAAGAAAATGAGCTTAAGCCTAAACCAAGGGTTAGTAAACTCATCACATCTTCCCTCTGATTAGGGGTAATGAGGATACCTTAAGTGTGAAGTAAACACCTCACACTTAATCACCATGAAGTAGGATTAAGATCATTAACCTATTTGTATTTATTTAGATGTTTTTGTTGTTTTTGTTTAGTGTTGAGTGATGAGTTTAAGCCATAATCAAAGATTTAATGGACCCATTACACCATCCTAATAGAAGAATAATAGATGAGAACATTTAAGCTGAGGAAGGCTCCTCAACTTAATCCATGATTAGGGATTAACGTCATGACAAAACTGTCGCTCCCGATAAATGGGAAATGGCCCAAATAAAGGTACAGACGCGAACGGTCGGCGAAAAGAACAATGAGAACACACAGCAGTGAACTCACTGGAAAAGAAAAGAGTCGCCAGCTAGGCATTTTTATCCCGGAGGAAAGGCAATGCTGCATAGGCCTAGAAAAAGATATGGACAAGACGGTCGCGAACCAGAGAGACTGAGAAAGGGGGTTGGTTACAACCTGGGAAGGTATTAGCACCCAGATTGTCCGCCGTACTCGACGGGATCCACGCTTAAAAGATTTGTGTTTTAAAGGGGTAGTGTCAGTGCAACTTGTGTATAAAGAGAGCTGGAAAAGGATGTACAGGTGTCAGTGTGAAAGAAGTGTAAAGTGTGATATATACAGTGTCAGTGTAAGGATAAGAGTGAAATGACCACGAGGCTTAAAAGAATGAAGCTGGAAGGAGGGGGAATATACAGAGACTTTTGTTCGATAACTGTTAAGTTATGCCTACGTATCCTCTCGTGCAATGAGGAAGTCAGAACACCATAGTTTGACCCAAAGAGACTGAAAGATGATTTGACTTGTGAACTGCTTGCTTGTCAATGCTCAAGTGTATGACCTGTCTGGCTCAGGTGCAAACTGTCTCGCATTAGACGGAAGAAGCAAGTTCTCGTTTGTGAGTGAAGATGATGAGAAAAGAATCTCGAAGGAGACGATTATTGCTTATTTTTGTGTTTTCAGTCTTTTATTGCTTTTGAAAGTTTGTCATAAGTTAATGAGCTTAAGCCTAAACCAATGGATTTAGTAAACTCATCACATCTTCCCTCTGATTAGGGGTAATGAGAATACCTTAAGTGTGAAGTCAGATTCTCACACTTAATCACCTTTGATGTAGGATTAAGATCATTAACTTACTTGTGATTATTTAGATGTTTTTGTTGTTCTTGTTTAGTGTTAAGTAATGAGGTTAAGCCATAATCAAGGATTAAACAGACTCATTACACCATCCTAATAGAAGGATAATAGATGAGAATGTTTAAGCTGAGGAAAGCTCCTCAACTTAATCCATGATTAGGGATTAAACTCATGACAAAACAAAGCCTTTATTAAATGGATTTTAGATTAATGGTAAGATGATGAAAGGATTTTTAGAGTTTGTAAGACAACTTGAGGGGGACTTGTCCATTAACACCAGGGTTAGTCCTTCTTAACCAATTAAGGAAGAATTAGAACCCTAATGCAAGGCCCAAGTTACAAGTGTGATGTCTTGATGATTATTAAGTGGATTGATTAAGAGATTTAAACACATTAAGGGTTTAACACTTAGGATTAAAGTTATACACTCCATCCTAAGAGAAGGATGCAGGCATAAGCTTAATCACAAAGCCTTAAAGCCTTTAGGGTTTAGTCCCTGATTATGAGATGAGAAGAGAAAACTCAATGAGACACAAAGGTAAAATCTAAATGGGGAGACTAATCAAAACCCTAATCATTGTCATGCTTGGTTGTTCCTAAGGTTTGTGAGGTTTAACAAGAGAAGTCTTCAATGGAACCACCAGGAAGCAGATGAAAGGATCAGGAGAAGCAAAGTAACTTGCTTCATTTAAGAAGTCAAGTCACTTGAAGAAAGAAAATGAGAAGAAGAAGAATGAGCAAGATCAAACTCAAACACATAACAAAATGCAGAATGGGAAGTATGAAAGAGATGAAAAGAGAATGTGGGAAGTGAAGGCAAATCCACTTCCCAAAGTTGCTTACCACCTGAAAAGTTAGTGAGAAAGATGCAATGCAATGCAAGATGAAATGAAATGACATGGTGCAAACCAAAACCAGAAGCATATATGAGATGAAAATTATTTTATGAGATGATTCAAACATGAATCAAGGCATGAGGATGATCATACAAACTTATGGATGCAAATGGAGCAAGTTTTAGAACCATGAACATACATGAAAAGCTATGAGATGCAAATGACATACAACATGGCAAATAAATGATGCAATGATCAAACATGCTTTCAATATGTCTTAAGATGTCTAATGAATCAAAAGAATGCATAAAATGCTATGGCAAGTCATGTTATGCAAGCAAATGCAAGATGGATGCATATGGAAGCCCAAATTAGGGTTTATGATCAAAGCATCAAACATAACCCAAAATCAGAAGCAAACATCAATATAAAAAATTGAAAATACACTCAAAGGATCCCTAAACCTATACTAACTCACTGCCCAAAGGAGAAGTTCTAACTCTTAACCTAATTCAAGTTATGATTTTCCTAAGTTTTCTAGGGTTTTAGGGTTCCTTAACAAGAAAAATGCCAAACAAATGGAAAATGAGAAATCAAATCATGACCATTTAATCTCACAAACTACATGCTAAACACAATGCAATGCAAAAAGAATCAAGGTCCAACTCTCAATGGTTAGGCAGAAATGATTTTTTGAAGCTTGGATCAAATTAATGCCTAAAAATGATTTTAATTCCATGAAAAATTCTCAAAATGCATCAAGATCAAAAAAGAAATTTGGTTTGAGGGTTGAACAATGTTTCTAAATGTTTTTAAAGGTTTCATGAATTTTTTGGTGATTTTTAAATACCTAAAAGTATTTTTAACTAATTAATTCTCATTAATTAATTAAAAATAAACTTTTAAATGATTTAAAAATATTTTTTAATGCTAAAAATAAAAATAAAAATATTTTTGGTTTCTGAAATTAAATAAAATTTTGTATAAAAAATTTCAGAATTTCTGAATAAGTTTTACTATTTTAAATAAAATGGATAAAAGAAATGAATTAATATGAAAAATAAAATGAAATTAAAGCTGAAAAAAAGAAAGTCAAACAATCCAATGGACGAAATTCAAACTGGCAGGGGCGGGAATTGACTACGCGCGTGTTTGGACGGCCCACATTCAAACTGGCCTAATTATGATTAAACCCTAATTAAATGCCCTAATCACTTTCAGATGACCGGAACAGTGTTCCGGTCATCTTCTCCGGCGGGTCTCTCACTCAATCTCTCTCAATACGCCATGAAAACATGTCAAACTCTCCAGAATCAATCCTTAACTCATTCTAAACAAGATTCAAACAACAAAAATCATTTATTTCAACACAAAATCAAGATACGAATCAAACATCAAAAACTGCCAAAATTTCAGAAACATCATGCAACCTCATTTCTCAATCTTTTTCAAAAGTAACAAGTTCAGTGAACTCAGGGAAGCATGCTTTATCATTTAGAAACTTAAAAAGCAAGTTCTGGAAAAAAAAGTTCATGAAGCTACCTGAGATTGAGCTTTCGATTCAGGAGCTTTCTGGCTTGTTCTTTGGCTCAAGCAAGTCCCAATGATCTTCCTTTGAAGCTTTTGACACTTAGTTGGAGTTTATGTAGCCTCTAGAGCAAGTTGGCAGAAGCTCAGGCCAAGGGAGTGTGAAAATCGTGTTTGTGATGTGGGAGGTTTCAGGCCAAAACAATGGTTGGTTTATGATCAGTGAAGTGAGTTGAGATTGTTTGTGAAGTATGTTTTTATGTTTGAGGCTTGTAGAGAGTGTTTCGAAGGAAAATGCAAGTTGGAGTGATTTTGTGAATGCTGAGTTGTGGTATGTTTCAGGCTTGCCTCTTCTTATGTTTGGCTTGCAATTGATTCACATAAACAATTCTCATTGGTCAGATGACATGACATGTGCTTTTTTGATTGGTATGGGTGCTTTTGCAAAAATGTCAACTTTGTGTAAGAAGGGCATGGGCAACTTGCTAGCCTAGTACAAGAGGCATGTCCTGCGCAGCATGAGGTGAGGAAAAGCCTAGGACTGATCATCCAACTAGCCAACAAGTGGATGAGAAGCCATGATGGATTTTGCAACTTGGTTCACTTTGGTTCTTTATGAAAAATCTTGTTCCACAAACCCTAAAAATGTGTAATTCTTTGGTCCATTCTGAACTTTAGATGTCACATGATCATGTTGTGTGGATTAGAAGTGCATTTGATAGCTTTAGAACACTTGATCAAGTCATTTTGCAAAATTCCTCTTTGGTAGAAACTTTGAAATTTAGTGATTTTTGCCAACTTTGACAAGCCATAACTTTTGATCCAAAATGAATTAGGTCATGTTCTTGTACTTTTTGAAAAGGGAAAGATCTATTCAACAACTTTCATGACCAAAGTTTTTCCATTTGAAGCTTTTTTGGATCAAAAAGTAAGGGTTGAAAAAGTTGCCTAAAATGGCATTTTCATTAAAAGTCAAACTTGCCCAAAAAGTCAACTTTGCAAAAGACTTGAAATTATTCAATTTTGTGAACTCCCAACTTCTTCCATGATCAAATAAAGATCATATACATTCAAAATGATGAAGAACACCCTTTGGTTGGGTCATTGGGGGCCTCAGATGCCCTGATTTTGCACTGACTTGCTTGAAAAGTCAACTCTTGATCAGATGACTTCCCCATGGAATTTCTTCATGAAAATTGATATGCATACTCCCTATACCATATAGAGACCAATAGAAACAAGAATGACCAAAAAAATTGGAGTTATGGCCTTTGAAACCAAAACCCTAATTTTAGGTCATCTGTGCAGTTAAACCTGGCTCTGCTTCCATACCAATCCCAGTTCTTGTGATTTTTGGCATTCTTGACTTTGAGAGGATATGATATGATACTTGAACACACATGGACCCCTTTGAAGTTATTGATGACCTTTGGAGTGGCTCAAGAAGATCTTAGATTGCTCAAATCACAAACCCTAGATGCAGATGACTCAGAACCAATGCAGTGGATCAAAAATGTGATATGAGATGGTATGATTGAGTTCATGCATATGAAATGATCACAAGACATGGTGTGAATGGGTGAGGGCAAATTTGGGGTGTTTACAAAAACAAAGCCTTTATTTAATGGATTTTAGTTAATGGTAAGATTAAGAAGTGGATTTTATGGTTTGTAAGACAACTTGAGGGGGACTTGTCCATTAACACTAGGGTTAGTCCTTCTTAACCATTTAAGGAAGAATTAGAACCCTAATGCAAGGCCCAAGTTACAAGCTTGATGTCTTAGTGATTATTAGGTGGATTGATTAAAGGAATTAAAAACATTAAGGGTTTAACACTTAGGATTAAAGTTATACACTCCATCCTAATAGAAGGATACAAGCATAACCCTAATCACAAAGCCTTAAAACCTTTAAGGTTTAGACCTTGATTATGGGATGAGAAGAGAAGACACAAAGATGACACAAAGGTAAAACTAGTGGGGGGACTATTCAAACCCTAATTGTTAACATGCTTGGGTGTTCCTAGGGTTAATGAGGCTTGCAAGAGATCTTCAAGGAAAAGCCACCATGGAAGAAGCAGGATGAAAGAAGGAGAAGCAAGAAGCAGCAAGACAACTTGCTTCACTTAAGAAGACAAGTTGCTTGAAGAAAGAAAGAGGAGAGGAACATGAATGAGCAAGCTCACTCTAATACAAAAGTAAAATGCAGCAATGAATGCATAAATAGATGAGAAGAGATTATGAGAAGTGAAGGCAAATTCACTTCTCAAACACTTACCACCTGAAAAGTTAGCAACAAGAAATGAAATGAAATGAAAATGAGATGAAAGGATGCAAACCAAAATCAGAAGCACAATCATGATGTAAAGGATGCTATGAGATGATACAAATGGTTGTCATGATATGTGGATGATCATACAAGTAATGAAAATGAAAATGAGACATGAAAGGATCATGAAAGTTCATGAAAACATATGACATGAAATGAAAGCAAAACATGGAAAATTGATGAGGCAATGATCAAACATGGTTTCAATGTGTCCTAAGATGTCTTATATGCCATGTGGATGCACAAAATATCATGGCAAGTTCATGTATGCAAGCATATGAAGAATGAATGCAAATGAAGGCAAAAATTAGGGTTTATGTACAAGATGCAATGCAAAATTCAAAATCAGAAGCAAATGACAAGATAAAAAATTGAAAATGGGATCAAAGGTAACCTTAACCTATACAAGTTTACTACCCAAAGGGGAAGGTCAGAAGCTAAACCCTAAAGGACTTGTGATTTTTCTAAGTTTGCTAGGGTTTTAAGGTACCTCACAAGGAAAAATGCAAAACAAATCAAAAATGAAAGATAAATTCATGCCAATTTTATCCTAGAAACTTCATGATATATGGAATTCAATGAAAAAAGAAACATTATTAAACTCTTCATGGTTAGGCAGAAAAGATTTTTCTAAGTTAGGGTCAAAATATTGATTTTTAAGAACCCTAAATCCAAAGAAAAATGTCAAAATGGATCAAGAACCAAAAAGAAATTTGTATGAATGGTTTGATAATGTCTCTAAATGTGTCAAGATGCAATGTGATTTTTTTGGTGATTTTTAAAAACTTAAATGGTATTTTAATTAATTAATTTCCATTAATTAATTAAAATAAACATTTAAATATTTTAAAAATACAAATTTTATGCAAAAAAAATAAAATAAAAATTATTTTCAGAATGAGAAAAATATTTAGAACCATGATGCAAAAAATAATATTTTTTAGATGAGTTTTGCTATTTTAAATAAATTGTGCAAGATAAATGATAAAAAAAATGAAATTAAAATGAGAAATAATGAAAGTAAACGCAGTTAAGGGCTAGGATTGATTCTGGTGGGTTTTGGTGTTAACTACGCGCCAAATCTGATGGCCAGCATTCAAATCCACTTAATCTCATTTAATTAATTATTAAACCCTAATTAAAAGTTAATGAGCTGATCCTAGCAACACAACACGCGTGGGAAAGGGAAATCTAAGGGCCCAGATTCAAAAGGAAACCCTAACCCTAATTAACAAACTAACCACTTTCAGGTCACCGGAGAAGAGCTCCGGTCGTCTTCTCCGGTGACACCCTCCCCTGAAAATCTCAAACTCTCTCCATAGGTAAATTTTGGAGCTCTAAAGCTCCAGATTAACTCCCCTCACTCTCCTAAACATGAATCCACACTCAAAATGAATTTATTCTAGCTCAAACACAAGATCCGAAAGAAAGATCAAAAATGGCAAAACTTTCAGAACATTCATACAAACTCAATTCTCAACCATTTTCGAAAATATAAAGCTCAGAGTAATCAGTGGAACACACTCTACCATTCTATAACTAAAGAAACAAATTCTGGAAAAATGTTTCAGGGAGGTACCTGAGCTTGAGCTTTCTCAATTTGGGACTTTCAGGCCTTCTCTCTTTGTGCAAACCACTCCCCTTGAACTCTTGATGAAGTTTTGATGCTTGGAAGGGATTTCTTTTGGCTGGTTTGTGAGTTTACAACCCAACTGGTCAGAAATCGTATTTGGTTTGTGAGGTGTTTTTGGATGTTTCAATGGTTGGTTTGTGATCAGTGAGTGATTTAGAGATGAATGGTGGAATTTGTTTGAAGATTGAGTGAGTGAGTTGAGAGATTTGAAGGATTTTGCCAGTTGGAGAGTTTTGTGAAAAGCTGAGTTATGGGAGGATTAAGGTTCCAAACTTATGTGAAATGGCTTGCTTCTTGGCCACATAACATGTTGGGATAGGTCAGGGTAGTTGTTGTGCGCTATGCTGATTGGTATGGGGAAAAATGCATAAAGTCAAGAGTTGGTGTACTTGAGGTATGGGCAGGTGGTAGGCCAAGGACAATGGGGTGTCCTGCGCAGCTGGCTTTAGGGAGGTCCATAGAATTCAGATTGAGGCAAGCTAGCAAGTGGGATGAAGTTCGTGTGATGTTTTGCAAATTATGGAAGTTTTGGCCCCTTTTGAAATTTGTGAAGTTCAAGGCATGAAAGCTTGTGATTCAAGGCACAAATCTAATCCAAATGAGTTGCACTAGGATGGTATGATGTGTAGAGATGCATTAGAGGTCCCAAATTGGCTTGGCATGAGAATTTGCAAACTTCCCTCTTTGGTGTTAAAACTGAAATTTATGTGATTTTTCCCAACTTTGCAAAGCCATAGCTTGAGTTCTATGATGAATTAGATCAAGTTCTTGTACTTTTTGAAAAGGTAATGATCCAATCTACAACTTTCATGACCAAGAATTTTTCATTTGGAGCATTTTTGAATCAAAAAGAAGAGGTTGAAAAACTTTCCCAAAATGGCAAGTTTGCATTACAAGTCACTTTCCCAAAATGGCAACTTTGCAAATGGCTTGAAATTCTTCAATTTTGTGAACTTCTAACTTCTTCTAAGACCAAATAAAGATCATATACACCCAAAATGATGGAGAAGACCCTTTGGTTTGATGATTGGGGGCCTCAGATGCCCTGATTTTACACTGACTTGCTCAAGAAGTCATCTTTTGATCAGATGCCTTCCCCATTGAATTTCTTCATGAAAATTGGTATGCATGATCCTTATATCATATAGAGACCAATAGAAACAATAATGATCAAAAAATTTGGAGTTATGGCCTCTGAAACCAAAACCTTAATTTTAGGTCATCTGTGTAGTTAAACCTGGCCCTGCTTCCATGCCTTCCTCAATTCTTGTGATTTTCTGACTTTCATGATCTTGGGAGGATATAAAATGATGCTAGAACACACATGGACCCTCTTGAGATGATTGATGACCTCTGGAGTGGCTCAGATAGCCCAGGGATGGCTCAGATCACAAACCCTAGATGCAGATGACTTGGGACCAATGCAGTGAAACAAAAATGCAATGTGAGATGATGTGTTTGAACTTATGCAAATGAAAAGAATCACAAGCCATGGTGAAATGAGTGAGGGCAAATTTGGGGTGTTTACACGCGTTTGTACTAGAATGAAAATCCCGGGAGCGACACACACTTTTCGCTCCCCTGAAAAGACACTAGGGTCCCCAGGAGCAGACGCAAACGATCGGCAAAAAGAGAGAATGAGGTTGAATTGAATAGAGTCGCCAGCTAGGCATTTTTATACCGAAGGAAAGGTAATGCTGCATAAACCTGGAAAGAGATGGATAAGACGGTTGCGAACCAGAGAAACTGAGAAAGGGGGATGGTTACGACCTGGGAAGGTATTAGCACCCATATCGTCCGTCGTACTCGACGGGATCCACTCTTACTAGATTGTGTTTAAAACAGGTATTGTATGTGCTATCTGTGTGCAAAAGCTAAGGAAAGAAAGTACAAGTGTCAGTGCAAAAGGTGTGAATTGCTCAGGAACTGAGGCTTAGAAAGAAAGCTGAAAGAGGGGGATGACACAGAGACTTTTGTTCGATAACTGTTAAGTTATGCCTACGTATCCTATCGTGCAATGAGGAAGTCAGAACACCGTAGTTTGATTCAAAGAGACTGAAAAAAAGATTGACTGTGAACTGCTTACTTGCTTATGCTCAAGTGTATGACTCGTCTGGCTCGAGTGCTAACTGTCTTGCATTATACGGAAGAAGCAAGTTCTCGCTTGTGAATGAGTGTGATAAGAAAAGAATCCTAAAGGAGACGATTATTGTTTGTTTTGGATGTTTTCAGTTTTTTAATGTTTTTGATGTTTTGCATAAGTTAATGAGCTTAAGCCTAAATCAAAGGTTGTAAATTCATTATATCCTCCCTGATTAGGGATAATGAGCATACTTGAGTATGAGATAAGCATCTCAACTTAATTACCATGATGATGTAGGATTAAGATCATTAACCTACTTGTGATTATTTGGATGTTTTTGGGTTTTTGTTTAGTGTTAATTAATGAGTTTAATCTCCAATCAAGGATTAGTGAACTCATTACACCATCCTAAGAGAAGGATGATAGATGAAAACACTTAAGCTGAGAAAGACTCCTCAACTTAATCCAGGGTTAGGGATTAAATTTATTATATAACAAACCTTTATTAAATAGATTTTAATTAAAGGGTGAGATTAAGAAGTGGATTTTAAGGTTTGTAATACAACTTGAGGGGGACTTGTCCATTAAACACTAGGGTTAGTCCCTCTTATCCATAAGGAAGAAATAGAACCCTAATGTAAGGCCCAAGTGACAAGATAAAGTCTTAGTAATTATTAATGTGTTTTGATTAAGAGGTGTAAACAAATTAGAGGTTTAACACTAAGGATTAAAGTTATACACTCCATCCTAAGATAAGGATGCAGGCATAACCTTAATTCCAAAGTCCTAAAACTTTAAGAGTTTAGTCTCTGATTAAGAGATGAGAAGAGAGACTCAAGGAGACTCAAAGGTAAAAAGCTAGGGGGAATATATACAACCCTAGAAATTATCAGGCTTGGATGTCCTTTTGTTTGTGAGGCTTAAGAGGAAAGATCTTCAAGGCCACCAATGGAAGAAGCAGATGAAAAGAGAAATAAGAAGAAGAATAAGTTACTTACTTCCTAAAGAAGATAAGTAACTTAAAAGAAAGAAAGTGGGAAGAAGGGAGCATAAGTGAAACAATTTCACTTCAAAGACAAGTAAGAAAGCATATGAATGGATGAGAAGAGGTGGGAAGTGAAGGCAAATCCACCTCCCATATAACTTACCAAAAGTACCTGAAATGTTAGTATGAATGCATAAGACATAAAGCAAAGGGAAATGAGATGTAAAGACCAAAGTCAGAACTGAAAATGCAATGTAAAAGGCATATGAGATGATTCAAAGTCATACAAGATGCATATGAATGATCATACAAGGATGAGATGCAATGGAAGCATGTTTAGAAGCATGAAAACACATGAATGTTCATGAAATGTAATGGATGCAAGGCATAGAAAATGAATGAAGAAATGATCAAGAAATGTTCAAGCATGTCTTAAGATGTATAAGATTTCATACAAATGCTTGAAATGTCATGGCAAGTTCATATGATGATGATATGCAAAGGAGAATGCAAATGAAGATGCAAGATTAGGGTTTTAAAGCAACATGAGATGCATATGACCAAAACAAAAGCAATCAACATGATAAAAAATTGAAATCAAGCTCAAATAAACCCTAATCCCATATAAGGTCACACCCCAAAGGAGAAAGTCAGAAACTTAACCTAATGGAAGTTATGAAATTTCTAAGTTTGCTAGGGTTTTTGGGTGCTTCTAAAGGGAAAATGCAAATCAAATTGAAAATTCAAGATAAAATCATGAGATAAATAACCTAGAAACTATATGCAATTTATGAAACAATTCAAAAAGAACCAAGTTCAAACTCATCATGGTTAGGCAGAAATGAATTTTTCAAGTTAGGGTTAAAAAATGTGATTTTTAAGAACCCTAATTCAAATAAAATTGTGAAATTATGATCAAACCTAAAAACAAATTTGTATGATGAGTTTGAAAATGTTTCTAAATGTATTGGAATGGTTCATGAATTTTTTGGTGATTTTTAGAAACCGAAATGCATTATTAATTAATTAAAATCCATTAATTAATTAAAAATAACATTTAAATATTTTAAAAATACTTTTTTAATGCAAAAAATAAAAATAAAAATGTTTTCAGGTTAAGAAAATTATTTGAAACAAAAATGAAAAGTTTGAGAATTTTTTGATGAGTTTTGCTATTTTTAATAAAATGAACAAAAGAAATAAAAAGAAAATGAATTAAAATGGATTAAATGGAAAGTCAGGGGATCCAAAGGCTCAGATTCAAACTTGAGGGATTTGTGTTGACTGCGCGCGCTATTGAACGACCAGGATTCATTCTGGCTAATTAATTATGATTTATTTAATTAAACAGAAATCAGTGTTAATGAGCTAATGTGGTTCGTTCCTTCGCTAAGCTAATTACACATCCAAGGGTCCTCAATCAATCTGGGTACTAAACCCTAATTAGGGCTAATTACTTTCAGGTGACCGTAGACAAGCTCCGGTCATCTTCTCTGGTGAACCAAAAACCCTAAATCCTTCTACAGGCTACCCCACCCCAAATTAACTGCCCAGAAATGACCCTCATACTTCTAGCAACTCAAATCAAACATCAAACAACATTTATCATTCATGAACAAACTGAATCGAATCAAAACATAAATACGGGCAAATTTTCAAAAGTTCATGAAATTCTCATTTCTCAACCATTTTAAGTTTTAAAAGCATCATTGTGATCCTTAGAGCATGCAGTTTCATTTTATAATAAGAAATCAAAGCTTTGAGAAAAAATGTTCTTGAGTATGCTTGAGCTGGAAACCTCCAAATGTGAACTTTCAGAATCTCCCACTTGTGCAAGTGAACTCCTTTGATCCTTCTAAAGCTATTGGGATGCTTAGAATGCTTTGAAAGTGGCTATTTTGAGTGACTCGATTCTGTTATGCAGCTGGATAGCTTGGATCAAGAGTTTACAAGGTTTATACATTTTGGCCATTTTGAGATTTCTTGTGAATCAAGCCATCAAAACCCTAGGTTCAAAGGCCAATTCTGATCTTTTGAAGTTGCTTTGACATGTTATGATGCATAGAAGTTGATTAGAGGTCATGAAATGGCTTGGCAAGTGAAATTGCAAAATTCCCTGTTTGGCATGAACTTGAAAATTATAGGATTTTTGCCAACTTTGAAAGGCCATATCTTGAGTTCTAGGATGAATCAAGACATGTTCTTGTAATTTTTGAAAATGGGAGGACATAATCTACAACTTTCATGCCCAAGAATTTTTCATTTGAAGCATTTTTGGTCATGAAAGAATAGGTTGAATATCTTTCCCAAAATGGAAACTTTCCATTACAAGTCATTTCCAAAAATAGCAAATTTGCATTTGGCTAGAAATTATTCAACTTTGTGAACTTCCAACCACTTATAAGATCAAATAAAGATCATAGAGACTCAAAATGATAATGATGACCCTTTGTTGCCCTTGAGGGAGGCCTCAGATGCCCTGATTTTGACTTTACTTGCTCAAGAAGTTACCCAATAATCAGATGACTTCCACAGTGAATATCTTCATCAAATTTGGTACACATGATCCTTAAACATATCAAGACCATTAGAAACAAGAATGACCAAAAAATTTGGGATTAAGGCCTCTGAAACCAAAACTCTAATTTTAGGTCATCTGTGCAGGAAATCTTCAGTCTGCCTCTATGCCTTTGCCATTCTTTGTGATCTCTTGACTTTTATGAACTTTGGGGAGCATAATATGATCATGGAACACACATGGACCCTCTTGGTAAGCTTCAAGACCATTGGGATGGCTCAGATCACTTGTTGGATTGCACAGATCACAAACCCTAGATGCAGATGAAATAGACTATGCAAATGAAACAAATATGCAATATGAGATGGTATGCCTATGCTTATGAAAAAATGAAAGATCACAAGTCAAGGTGTGAGAAAAAGTGAGGGAAAATTTGGGGTGTTTACAGCTGCCCCTATTCAAGCATAAGTTAGCTGCGCAGGATGTAAGCGCATGGCTTAACAGACAAACAAGATAACTTGTGGTTGAATCCCAAGGACAGTCCAAAATTTGAACTCACTAGGGAGAAGAAGAAAGGGGATATAAATTGTAAAAGGTAGTATAGTATGATTTTCAAATGAAAGCGATGGAGGACGACCATCGAGCAGAGGACGACTGCTGGGGGTAAAACAGTAAGCAATGCAATGACGGGGACGACCATCATGCTGGGGAAAAAAGAAACCGCGACGGGGACAGCCATCGGGTAAAGAAATAAATTTTTCTGGGGATTGAGAAAAAAAAGCATTGATGGGGATGGCCGTCAAGCTGGAAAGTAAAGTAAACTACGATGGGGACGGCCATCAAGTAAAAGCTGATGAAGGGCGATCATCAGGAAAAAGGAAAATGGGCCACAACGGGGACGGCCATCGGGTTAAAGAATAAATGAAATATTTGATGAGGGATGGTCATCAAAGGTGAAGGATGATCACCTAGTAGGGGACGACTGCTCTTTATCTCGGCATAGGATGAATGTCGGATAGAAAAGGTCAACGATGGGGACGGCCATCGGAAAAGCATGATGAAGGACGGTCATCAAGAGGTGAATGACGATCACCTAGTAGGGTACGACTGCTCTTGGGGGTTATCGCGACATAGGACGAATGCCGGATAACAAGATCGACGATGGGGACGACCATTGGATAAATGATGAGGGACGGTCATCATAAGGTGAATGACAATCACCTATCAGGGGACGGCTGCTCTTTATCACGACATTGGACGAATGTCGGATAGAAGGTTCCAACAATGGGGATTCCACTGGGGAAAGGATGACGGACGGTCATCCAAAGGTGAAGGACGATCACCTGGCAGGGGACGGCTGCTGAAAGATATCACGACATAGGACAAATGTCGGATATAAAAAGTTGTTTTGTTGGCGACTTAACGGGGAATGGTAAACATGGAAGAGTGCTTACACTTTAAAATAAATGGGATAAGTGTTTGACAGTGTGTATAGATCAAAGATGCAAACGAGCATCCTTAGTAACATGATACGGACGAGTATCGGTAGAAACAAACGTTGACTCGTGTTTAAGGATAAGGATACAGACGAGTATCAATCGGTCGAGCAAAGAACACGGACGAGTATCAATCGGTCGAGCAAAGAACACAGACGAGTGTTGAATCTATTGAGGGGTGATATACACAAGATACAGACGAATATCGAAGACTTCTATATAAGTATGTACAAGTATTGATCTGCTGGTGAAGTATGTGCAAGACACGGACGAGTGTCGGAAGATTGAGCAAGAGACACGGACGAGTGTTTTGACTTGCTGGGGAAGCATGACACGGATGAGTGCCAATAAGAATATGTATAAATATCAGTGTTGAGAATGTAGAAGGTATTCTGGTGACCTTACCGGGAAAAGATGACACGGACGAGTGTCGAAAAGAGCATGTATAAATATGAATAGGCAATCTATATTTGAGAGTACAAAGGGGATGCTTTGGCTTTTATCTGCAGGGATATGAGTTTTATATATTGATGGTGAAGTGATTATGGTATTTGCAGGTGACAGGCTCGAACCTGACTTATGATCATTTAAATGTTTTATTTTTGTCGTAATGCTCCGTATTAGACCGAATGCTACACTTATTTTGGTGAATATGATGTGAATGCTATGATTATGCAAATGAGAAACCCGATCCGAGATCCGGATCCTGCAGGGTGAAAGATCTCTGGGCGATTTGTCTGGAGGGAGAACTCAGCTGGGGAAAGAGATCATTGGCTGATCTGTCCGGAGGGAGAACTCCGTTGGGGATGAGGAAGTTTCAGCAACTCCGTTGTGGAAGTATTTCATGCATTTCTCTATAGGGGAGGCAACTCTGTGGGGAAGCAAATTCACCGACTCTGCTGAGGATGAGAGAATCCGGGAAATTCTGATGGGGAATAGAAAGTTCCTGACCACTTTGCTGGGGAAAAGCCGTCAGGTATTTCTCGGGTGACCCTGCTTGGGGATTTAATAAGTTTCTTTTAAGGATCCTCTGAGGGGATAACAACTTTGTGGGGGAATACTCCTATCGAGTAAACCTACTGATGATGTGATTACTGACTTGGCTAGGGATATTATGCTTGATATGCCCCATGTTGTGAAATATGGTCTGCCTTGAGTACCTGCAACCTGTTAAGACAAAGGGAAACTCACAAGTGCCCCGTGGTACCCTTAACCGGATTCCGTCATAGGAATTAGATTTGTCTGAAAGTAACATATTTTCTGCAAGCTTTTATTAAAGTGGCTCATATGTTTTATACAAGTGTTGTATTATGAACTTTGGACATTTTGCAAACGAAACAAAAATGTACAAAACAAAGTGTGACTGAAAACTCTGATTTTATTGATTCGTGTGCCCTGAATAGGAAAGTACAGTCAAAGAAGCGAATCCCCTGAAGGGAGGAGATTCTTGTAAATTTAGAAAATAAAAGTGTTGGCAATGTTGAAGATGACGCTCCAGTGATTTTCCTTTGCTATGACCCGTATGACCTTGGCGTTCTTCTTATCTTGCTTTCTGAAGAAGGTTGACTCTGACCGATGTTTTATCCTTTCGAAGCTTGCTATGTTGCGAGTGATACAGAAGAATTCAGAATGCAATTGTTTGCTTATTCCCTGATTTTATGTGGATCACCCTTTCGGATTTTCAATCCACCGGGATACCCATTTTTTCCTGAGCTGTTCGATGCGACTTTTCAACTCAGCGGGTGTACATTTTTTTTTTAATTTTCCCCTTATTTTTGCCCGAGTCTTTTATTCTATTTTTGACTTGCCAGGATGCCCTATTTTTTCCTGGACTTACATTCTGTTTTTATTTCCAGCGGGTCTTTTATGCGAAGTATTTTTTAACTGCATCTGAATTCACAGTAGACGGGAAGTCTTCACCATCCATGGTTGCAAGCATCAGTGCTCCACCCGAGAAGACTTTAGTTATCACATAAGGACCTTCATAGTTTGGTGTCCACCGGCCCCTGTGGTCTGTATGTGGAGGAAGAATTCTTTTCAGAACAAGCTCTCCCACGTGGTATTCCCGAGGTCTGACTTTCTGACCGAAGGCTTTCTTCATTTGTTTTTGATACAACTACCCATGACAAATAGCTGTTAATATTTTTCTTCAATCAGATTCAATTGATTGTATCGAGACCGGACCCATTCTGCTTCATCTAGTTTCACATCCATCATTACCCGTAAGGAGGGTAATTCAACTTCAACAGGTAGGACAGCTTCCATACCATACACAAGATGATAAGGTGTTGCCCTAGTAGATGTTCTGATAGAGGTTCGGTACCCATGCAAGGAAAATGGTAGCATCTCGTGCCAGTCTTTGTAGGTGACTACCATCTTCTGCACAATCTTCTTGTTATTCTTGTTAGCGGCCTCAACAGCGCCATTCATCTTTGGCCTATAAGGAGAAGAGTTGTGATGTTGAATTTTGAAGTCCCAACAAAGTTCTGCCATCATCTTGTTGTTCAAATTGGAACCATTATCAGTAATGATTCGCTCAGGAACTCTATATCGACAGATGATATCCCTTTTCAGAAATCTAGCTACCACTTTTCTGGTGACGTTTGCATATGAAGCTGCTTCAACCCATTTGGTGAAGTAATCAATGGCTACCAGGATGAATCTGTGACCATTTTAAGTAGTTGGTTCAATCTTTCCAATCATCAATGCCCCACATGGCGAAGGGCCAGGGTGAAGACATTACATTCAAAGGATTCGGAGGCACATGCACTTTATCTGCGTAGATCTGGCATTTGTGGCATTATCTGGCATAAGCACAACAATCTGCATCCATTGTGATCCAGTAGTAACCCGATCTTAATAACTTCTTTGCCATTACATGTCCTCCGACATGAGTACCGAAAGAACCTTCATGTACTTCGTGCATCAGTAGGTCTGCTTCCTTTTTGTCAACACATCTGAGTAAGACCATGTCGAAGTTTCGCTTGTATAAAGAACCATCAGTATTGAGGAAGAAACCGCCGGCTAGCCTTCTTAATGTCTTTATATCATTTGACGATGCCCCGGGTGGGTATGTTTGAGTTTCCAAGAAGCATTTGATGTCGTGGTACCAAGGCTTGTTATCAGTGACAGTGTCCACAGAGAATACATATGATAGTCGGTCCAAACTAAATACCAGAATCCGAGGTACATAATTGGCGGCTTGTACTTTGATCATGGATGAAATGGTATCCAAAGCGTCTGCAAACTGATTCTCATCTCGAGGGATGTATTCAAGCTTAACTGTTGTGAATAAGGTTAACAATCTCCTCATATAGTCACGGTAGGGAATTAAATGCTCCTGATGAGTGTACCATTTACCGTTGGTCTGGTTGATTACCAAATTCGAATCTCCGAATACATTCAAGGTTTTGATCCCGAGGTCAATGGCTTCCTCAAGACCCATGATACAAGCTTCGTATTCTGCTTCGTTGTTAGTGCAGGCAAAGGTGAGCTTTGCTGAGAAAGGCATATGAACTCCTTTGGGTGTAATAAGCACTGCACCAACTCCACGACCGTTGCAATTAACTGCCCCATTGAACATCATAGTCCATGCTTCTTCTGGGTCAGGCCCTTCAGTGTGAATCGGTTCTTCAAAATCTTTTTCTTTCAAGAACATGATGTCTTCATCAAGGAAGTCAAATCTCATAGGCTGGTAATAATCAATGGGTTGCTCAGCCAGATAGTCAGACAATACACTGCCCTTGATGGCTTTTTGAGAGGTGTACTGAATGTCATATTCTGTTAGAATCATTTGCCATCTTGCAACCCTTCTGGTAAGTGTTGGCTTCTCAAATATGTACTTGACTGGATCCATCTTTGAGATCAATAAGGTGGTATGAGTCAACATATAATGTCTTAGTCAGCGAGTAGCCCACGCTAAAGCACAATAAGTTTTCTCGAGCAGTGAATAACGTTGTTCACAGTTGGTAAACTTTTTTCTTAGGTAGTATATTGCATACTCTTTTCGACCAGACTCGTCATGCTGGTGTCGCTCCCGAAGATTTGCATCCAGGTACAAGCGCGAACGGTCGGCGAAGGGAACAGTGAGAACACACAGCCGTGAACTCACTGGAGATGAAAAGAGTCGCCAGCTAGGCATTTTTATCCCGGAGGAAAGGCAATGCTGCATAGGCCTAGAAAAAGATGGATAAGACGGTTGCGAACCAGAGAGACTGAGAAAGGGGGTTGGTTACAACCTGGGAAGGTATTAGCACCCAGATTGTCCGTCGTACTCGACGGGATCCACGCTTAAAAGATTTGTGTTTTAAAGGGGTAGTGTCAGTGCAATCTGTGTATAAAATAGCTGGAAAGCAATATGTACAGGTGTCAGTGTAAAGTGTATAAGTGATATGAAGTGTGAAAGTGTCAGTGTGAGATCAGGAATGAAATGCTCATGACAATGAGGCTTAAGGAGAATGAAGCTGGAAGGAGTGGGAATATACAGAGACTTTTGTTCGATAACCGTTAAGTTATGCCTACGTATCCTCTCGTGCAATGAGGAAGTCAGAACACCGTAGTTCGACCCAAAGAGACTGATAGATGAATTGACTTGTGAACTGCTTACTTGTCAATGCTCAAGTGTATGACCTGTCTGGCTCAGGTGCAAACTGTCTTGCATTAGACGGAAGAAGCGAGTTCTCGTTTGTGAGTGAATGAGATGAGAAAAAGAATCCCGAAGGAGACGATTATTGTTTGTTTTTGGAGTTTTCAGTCTTTTATTTCTTTTTGGAGTTTGTCATAAGTTAATGAGCTTAAGTCTAAACCAATGGATTTAGTAAACTCATCACATCTTCCCTCTGATTAGGGGTAATGAGAATACCTTAAGTGTGAAGTCAGATTCTCACACTTAATCACCTTTGGTGTAGGATTAAGATCATTAACCTACTTGTGATTATTTAGATGTTTTTTTGGTGGTTTTTGTTTAGTGTTAAGTAATGAGGTTAAGCCATAATCAAGGATTAAACAGACCCATTACACCATCCTAAAAGAAGGATGATAGATGAGAATGTTTAAGCTGAGGAAGGCTCCTCAACTTTATCCATGATTAGGGATTAAACTCATGACAAAACAAGCCTTTGATTAAGTGGATTTTATTTAATGATATGGTGATGAAGTGATTTTAATGATTTGTAAGACAACTTGAGGGGGACTTGTCCATTAACACTAGGGTTAGTCCTTCTTAACCACTTAAGGAAGAATTAGAACCCTAATGCAAGGCCCAAGTTACAAGTGATGTCTTGATGATTATTAGATGAATTAATTAAGAGATTTAAACACCTTAAGGGTTTGACACTTAGGATTGAAGTTATACACTCCATCCTAAAAGAAGGATGCAGGCATAAGCTTAATCACAAAGTCTCAAAGCCTTTAGGGTTTAATCCCTGATTATGAGATGAGAAGAGAGGACTCAAAGAGAGACACAAAGGTAAAACTAAGAGGGGATACTAATCAAAACCCTAATTCATTGTCATGCTTGGTTGTTCCTAAGGTTTGTGAGGTTTGCAAGAACAATCTTCAAAGGAGCCACCAGGAAGCAGATGAACAAGATCAAGAGAAGCAAAGTGACTTGCTTCATTCAAGAAGTCAAGTCACTTGAAGAAAGAAAGTGGGAGGAAGAAGAATGAGCAAGCTCAATCCCAAACACAAATAGAAATGCAGTAATGGATGCAAGAGAGATGAAAAGAAAAGGTATGAGAAGTGAAGGCAAATCCACTTCTCAAGTTTACTTACCACCTGAAATGTTAGAAAGAAATGCAATGCAATGCTAAATGAAATGAAATGACATGATGCTATACCAAACCAGAAGCATGCACATGATATTAATGATGTTATGAGGTGCTGCAAACATGAGGCAAAGCAATGGGGATGATCATACAAGCTTATGAATGCATATGATGTAAGCTAAGGAGCATGAACAAGCATGAAATGTTATGAATCATACAAGACAAATGACATGGCAAACATAAGATGCAATGATCAAACATGCTTTCTAAATGTCTTAGGATGTCAAATGGATCACAAGAATGCACAAAATGCAAAGACAAGTCATGTTATGCAAGAGAATGCAAGAAGGATGCAAAAGAAAGCCCAAATTAGGGTTCATGGATAAAACATCAAACACAAACCAAAAACAGAAGCAAACCTCATGATAAAAAATGGAAAATGGCACCCAAAGAAACCCTAGGCCTATGATGAACCACTGCCCAAAGGGGAGCTCTCAACTCTCAACCAAACTCAAGTTATGAATTTTCTAAGTTATTAGGGTTTTTTAGGGTTCTTAACAAAACAAATGCCAAACAATTTGAAAATGCAAGAACAATTCATGGCCTTTTTATCCTTGAAAATACATGCCAAACACAACACAATGCAAGAAGAATCAATGCCTCAACCTTCTCCAATAGGCAGAAATGAATTTTCAAACTTATGATCAAAATAATGCATAAAAAATGATTTAATTCAATGAAAAATTCTTAAAATGCATCAAGATCAAAAAAGAAATTTGGTTTGAAGGTTGGACAATGTTTCTAAATGTCTTAGAACATTTCATGAATTTTTTGGTGATTTTTAAATACCTAAAAGTATTTTTAATTAATTAATTCTCATTAATCAATTAAAAATAATCTTTTAAATATTTAAAAATACTTTTTTAATGATGAAAAATGAAATAAAAATATTTTTGGGTCTTAAAAATTAATAAAACTTTAAAGAAAAAGTTTCATAATTTTTAAGAATTTTTTGCTATTTTTAATTAAATATGCAAGTTAATTGAAAGAAAAATGAATAAAAATTAAATAAAATAAAAAGTAAACCAAATGAATGGCCAAGATGGAGCCTGAGTTCAAAAAGGTTGACCAGCGCGCAAATGAAGGGTGAGGATGCAATCTGGCCAGATTAAATTAATTACGAATTAATTAACATTAATCAGATGGATTAGGGCAAATGGGGTGATCCTGACCACTCACTGGCGCGCGGGAAACAAAGATCAAGGGCCCAAATTTAAAGTTCGTTAATTAATGATGGTTAACCCTAATTACACTCAGACGACCGGAGATGAGCTCCGGTCGTCTTCTCCGGCCATACCAAAACCCTAGTTCTTTATCCAGGCCACCCCATGTCAAATCAACTGCCCAGAAACATTTCCCACACTCCCTACAACCCAAATCCATGATCAAACATCATTTTACCATCAAGAACAACTTGAATCGAAGCAAAACAAGAAATGGGGCCAAACTTTCAGACACCCACCAAATGTTCATTTCTCCACCATTTTAAATTCTAAACACATCACAGTGATCCTCAGAGCATGCACTTTCGATTTGTAACAAAAGAAACAAGCTTTAAAAAGTTTGAAGTTTGAGACTACCTGAGGTGACAAATCCTGTTTCTGGGCTTCCAGGGCCTTTTCTTGATGCAAGCTAACTCTAATGACTCCCCTGGTGTCAATGGCAGGTTTGAAATGAGCTCTAGCAAGCTATTTCATGAGTTACCAAACTGATATAGCAGAGAATGAACTTGGTGTGTAGGCTGTTTTAGGTCAGTGTAATGGGTGGTTTGGACTCCTTTGAATGTTCCTGATTTGTTGGTGAAGAGAGATGAAGTGTTTGATGGCTGTATAGTAAGATTCGAAGAGAACTGGTTTGGAAGGTGAGAAATGGTAGAGCTCAGGTCAGGCTTGTTTCAGGCTTGAGCTTTGGTGGTTTGAGGCCTATGAAGTGTGTTGAGTTGGATGATGAAGAAAGTTTGAGTGTTTCTTGGCTGTGGAGGCAGATTCGAAAGTTTTTGCAATGTGGTGTCTTTTTTGTGAATGTGATGGTGTGTATGTTTCAGCCTTGCTTAGTCTTATGTTTAGCTTGCAAAGGGATAACATAAACAAATCTGATTGGCTTTGTGATGTGACATGGCCTGCTATGATAGGTAAGTTTGCTTTTGCATAAAGGTCAACTTTTGTGTAAGTGAGGCATGGCTCAAGGTCTAGGCAAGTACAAGGCATGGGCTGGCGCAGCAAGGATGAGGGAGAGGTCTAGCAAAGCTCAGCAGCCAATGCATCAAGTTGGTGAAGTGATCATGATGGTTTTTGCAAGTTGTTGCTTTATGGAATTCTATGAGAAAATGCATTGTTACACAAACCAAACCATGGGCAAACTTGATCCAATTCTGATTTTATGACTTAGAGAAATGTTTGTGTACTGGTTTGAGAGGAATTAGAAGTCACATAATGCATTTGTCCAAGATTTTGCAAAGTTCTCACTTAGGGCATGCCTTGAAAATCAATGATTTTAGCCAACTTTGCATTGCCATAACTTTTGATCCAAGAAGAGTTTGGTCATGTTCTTGTACTTTTTGAAAAGGGAAAGATGAGATCTACAACTTTCATGACCAAAGTTTTTTCATTTGAAGCCTTTTTGAATCATGAATCAAGGCTTGAAAAATGGTCTAAAATGATGCATTCTTGAAAAGTCAACTATGCCCAAAAAGTCAACATTTGCAAAAACCCTAAATTCTTGATTTTATGAACTTCAACCTTCTTCCATGATCAAATAAAGATCATATACACTCAAAATGATGAAGATCACCCATTGGTTGGGTCATTGGGGGCCTCAGATGCCCTGATTTTGCACTGACTTGTCTGAAAAGTCAACTCTTGATCAGATGACTTCCCCATGGAATTTCTTCATGAAAATTGATATGCATACTCCCTATACCATATAGAGATCAATGGAAACAAGAATGACCAAAAAACTTGGGATTATGGCCTCTGAAACCAAAACCCTAATTTTCAGTCAACTGTGCAGTTCAAACTGGCTCTGCATCACCTCAAACCCTAGTTCTTGTGATTCCTCTGCAATTTTGACTTTGAGGAGATGAAATATGATATAAGAACACACATGGACCACTTTGAGTTGATTGGTGGCCTTTGGAGTGCCTCAAGAAGCTTTGGGATTGCTCAGATCACAAACCCTAGGTGCAGATGACTTAGAAACTATCCAGTGAATCAAAAAATGAGATGTGAGATGATATGATTGTGTTTATGCATATGAGATGACCATAAGCCATGGTGTGAATGGGTGAGGGCAAATTTGGGGTGTTTACAGCTGCCCCTATTCAAACATGAGTTAGCTGTGCAGGATGTAAGCGACGGCTT
This sequence comes from Lathyrus aphaca, assembly GCA_963966055.1. Classification (NCBI taxonomy): domain Eukaryota; kingdom Viridiplantae; phylum Streptophyta; class Magnoliopsida; order Fabales; family Fabaceae; genus Lathyrus; species Lathyrus aphaca. Next base: position 275,366,919 of record OZ014520.1, on the reverse strand, counting down.
AACAGGCCAAACAAGATAACTTGTGGTTGAATACCAAAGACAGTCCAAAATTTGCACTCACAGAATGAAGAAGAAAAGGGATATAGATTGTAAAGGCAAAAGAAAGTATATTGTAAAGTGTGGGCGACGGAGGACGACCGTCGAGCAGAGGACGACTGCTGGGTAAAGAGCGATGACGGGGACGGCCGACATGCTGGGAAAAGTGCTGAAAATAAAGCAATGACGGGGACGACCGACATGCTGGGGATAAAAGGTAAAGCTAAGACGGGGACGGCCGACTAGCTGGGGAAAATAGGATATTATGATGGGGACGGCCATCAAGATAAAGCTGCAAAGTTCTCTGGGGATTAATGAAACATGACGGGGACGGCCATCAAGTTCACAAAGGTCAAGTAACCAACGATGGGGACGGCCATCGGGCTAAAAAGAAACGGACCACGACGGGGACGGCCATCGGGTTAAAAGGAAAAGGGACCACGACGGGGACGGCCATCGGGTTAAAAAGGAAAAGGGACCACGACGGGGACGGCCATCGGGTTAAAAAGAAAAGGGACCACGACGGGGACGACCATCGGGTTAAAAGGAAAAGGGACCACGACGGGGACGGCCATCGGGTTAAAAGGAAAAGGGACCACGACGGGGACGGCCATCGGGTTAAAGAATGAATGAAATAAACAGATGATGGGGTACGGCCATCAAAGGTGAAGGACGATCACCTAGCAGGGGACGGCTGCTCTGTTGGGTATAAAAGAAAAATGATGGGGACGGCCATCAAAGGTGGAGGACGACCACCTGGCAGGGTACGGCTGCCGAAAATATCAACGATGGGGACGGCCATCGGATAGAAAAGGTCAACGATGGGGACAGCCATCGGACGAGCATGATGGAGGACGACCATCAAGAAGTGGAGGACGACCACTCAGCAGGGGACGGCTGCTCTCGAGGTTTGTCATGACATAGGACGAATGTCAGATAACCAAAATCAACAATGGGGACGGCCATTGGATAAAGTGATGAAGGACGATCATCAAGAGGTGGAGGACGACCACCTAGCAGGGGACGGCTGCTAAAATCAACGATGGGGACGGCCATCGGATGAGCATGATGGAGGAAGACCATCAAGAAGTGGAGGACGACCACTCAGCAGGGTACGGCTGCTCTCAGAGGTATCATAACACAGGACGAGTGTTAGATAAAAAGAAAAAATGGTGATCTACTGGGGATAAAGTGAACACGGACGAGCGTTTACATCCAAGAAACAGAAGGTATAAGTGTTTGGTATTGTGTATAGATTAAAGATGCGGACGAGCATCCTTAAGACTATGATACGGACGAGTATCATGTAGAAACAAACTGACACATGCTCAGAGATGATGATACGGACGAGTATCAACTGGTTAACAAGGAACACGGACGAGTGTTGCATCTGAAAGAAACCTTCTGGGGAATAGTAGACACAGACGAGTATCTATATTCAAGAAGACATAGGTGTTTGACACAGTGTATGGATTAAAGATGCGGACGAGCATCCCTAAGACTATGATACGGACGAGTATCATGTAGAAACAAACACTAGACGCAATGTTCTGAGATGATGGTACGGACGAGTACCAACTGGTTAACAAAGAACAAGGACTACTGTCGAATCTGTGGGGATATGAGTGACGATGTATACAAGATACGGGCGAGTATCTGTATAAGTGTAACATGAGTAGTGAGTATTGTATTGTATAGATGAGTGTTTTAACTGCTGGGGAGAGTGACACGGACGAGTGTCAAGAGAGAGAAAAGTATAATATTAACAAGTATATGGGTGATGAAAGTGTAAGCGACTGCGCTGGGGAAATGACACGGACGGGTGTCAAGAAAAGTGTATATAGGTATATGTGAGTGCAAAGAGGGTGTCTTTGGCTTTCTGCTGGGGATTTGACACGGGTGTCAGGAAGTACCTGTAGTACGGGTGATTTGTTTGTAAAGGGTGTTCAGGCGACTTTACTGGGGAAAGATGGCACGGACGGGTGCCAAAAGGTGTATATACTGGTGTTTGTGATTTGTGAGGCAACTGCTTTTGCTGGGACTCTGGTGGGGATTTCTGTACGGTGATGATGAACAGTTCATCATTCACAAGTGTTAATTCATAACATGGCTTATGATTATGCTATGCATTTGATTTTTGCCGTAATGCTCCGTATTAGACGGAATGCTACGCTCTGGGGGGATAGTATGATGCAAATGCCATGATTATGCAAAGAGGCGAAGATTCGGGACTCGGATCCCGTTGCTGCGAAGATCTCTGGTCGATCTGCTTGAAATGGACCTCCCAGCTGGGGATGAGATCACTGGTAGATCTAATGATGTATCTGCTCGGGGATATATGTCACTGGTTGACATATCCTTGTAATACGGGACCCAGCTGGGGTTTGTAGAAGCTTTCTTCACTCTGTTGTGATCTCTTCATGCGTTGCTCTTCTGAATAGAGGCTGAAGCTCTGTGGGGAGATGATTCCCTGATTTCTGCATTCTGCTGAGGTAGAATGGTTGGTACTACAGCTGGGGAATGCTGTTGGTAACTCAGCTGGGGAGAGCAATGGGAAACAACTCAGCTGGGGATAGTAATGAGAGGCAACTCGGCTGGGGAGAAAACACCCGGAGTGTTAAGCCTGTTTGTTGATTTGGCAACTTTGCTGGGGAAGTGGGCACTCTCCCGTGCCACGTGGAAGATAGACCGAGTCGATAGTGATTTGCCCACTTGCTGAGACGTAACCTGCTTGCCCCAGGTTGCGTTCTGGATACCTGCAATCCTGCAAAGGTAAGGAAACGTACAAAAGGTCCCGAGGTATCCCTTACTGGATTCCGTCATAGGAGATAAGTACTTTCGAGAGTAAGTATATTCCCTGTAAGCATGTGTTTTTATTTTTAGAGAAAGGCATCTGTACTTATGCAATAGTGTTTTTAGAGATATCAGACAACTCTTTGCAAAACATAAACGTAAAAACGAAACATGACCGAAAATCTGATTTTATTAATTCATATGCCCTGAATTGGCGAGATACAGTCAAAGAAACAAATCCCCTGAAATGAGGAGATTGTTACAAATTGAGAAACAAAAAGCTGGCAGTGTTGGCGACGCTTTGAGGAGCTTCCTCTCCTGCTATGACTCGTATGACAATGACGTTCTTCTCGTCTTGCTTTCTGGAGAGAGTTGATTCTGATTGAAGCTGATCATTCGTAGCTTACCAAGTTGTAGGTGATACAGACGAATTCAGAATGCAGTTGTTCGCTTATTCCCTTGTTTTGCATGGATCGCCCTTTCGGGTTTTCAATCCATCGGGATACCCATTTTTGCCTGAGCTGTCCAATGCGGCTTTTCAACTCAGCGGGTGTACATTTTTTCATTTATTTCCCTTACTTTTGCCCGAGTCTTTTATTCTGTTTTTGACTCGTCGGGATGCCCTATTTTGCCTGGACTTCCATTCTGTTTTTATGTCCAGCGGGTCATTTTATGCGAAGTATTTTTTAACTGCATCTGAATTCACAGGGGACGGGAAATCTTCACCATCCATGGTGCTGAGCATCAGTGCTCCACCAGAGAAAACTTTCTTTACAACGAATGGTCCTTCATAATTTGGAGTCCATTTGCCCCTGTGGTCTGTATGAGGAGGGAGGATTCTTTTCAGCACAAGATCCCCTACTTGGTACTCTCGATGCCTGACTTTCTGATCGAAGGCTTTCTTCATTCTTTTCTGATACAACTGCCCGTGGCAGATTGCAGCCAATCTTTTCTCTTCGATCAGACTCAGTTGCTCGAATCGGGACCGAACCCATTCTGCTTCACTCAGTTTAACATCCATCAATACCCGTAGAGAGGGCAATTCAACTTCAACAGGTAGGACCGCTTCCATACCATACACAAGTTGATACGGTGTTGCCCCAGTGGATGTTCTGATTGATGTGCGGTACCCATGCAAGGCAAACGGTAGCATTTCATGCCAGTCTTTGTAAGTGACTACCATCTTCTGTACAATCTTCTTAATATTCTTGTTAGCTGCCTCAACAGCGCCATTCATCTTTGGCCTGTAAGGAGAAGAATTGTGATGTTGGATCTTGAAGTCCCGGCACAGCTCTGCCATCATTTTGTTGTTCAAGTTGGAACCATTATCAGTAATGATTCGCTCGGGCAATCCGTACCGACAGATGATATCTCTCTTCAGAAATCGGGCTACCACTTGTCTTGTAACATTGGCGTAGGAGGCTGCTTCAACCCACTTGGTGAAATAGTCAATGGCGACCAGGATGAATCTGTGGCCGTTTGAAGCAGTTGGCTCAATCTTGCCAATCATATCAATACCCCACATGGCAAAGGGCCATGGTGAAGACATGATGTTCAAAGGATTGGGAGGCACATGCACCTTATCTGCGTAGATCTGGCATTTATGGCATTTCCTGGCGTAAGCACAACAGTCTGCATCCATCGTGATCCAGTAATAGCCTGATCTTAACAACTTCTTAGCCATGGCATGCCCTCCAGCATGGGTACCAAAAGATCCTTCGTGCACTTCATGCATCAACAAATCTGCTTCCGTCTTGTCAACACATCTGAGGAGTACCATGTCAAAGTTCCTCTTGTATAAAGACCCATCAGCATTCAGGAAGAAACTACCAGCAAGCCTTCTCAAAGTCTTCTTATCATTGGAAGATGCCCCAGGTGGGTATGTCTGATCCTCCAAGAAGCACTTAATGTCATGGAACCAAGGCTTATCATCCTTGACAACATCTGCTGCAAATACATATGCCGGTCTATCAAGTCTTGACACTGAAATCTGAGGTACAAAGTTAGCAGCTTGAACTTTGATCATGGATGAAATGGTGGCAAGAGCATCTGCAAACTGATTCTCGTCCCGAGGGATATACTCAAGCTTGACTGTTGTGAAGAAAGTCAATAACCTTCTTGTATAATCCCTGTAAGGTATCAGATGATCTTGGTGGGTGTACCATTTCCCGTTGGTTTGATTGACTACCAGAGCTGAATCTCCGAATACGGTCAATGTTTTGATCCTGAGGTCAATGGCTTCCTCAAGACCCATAATGCAAGCTTCGTATTCAGCTTCGTTGTTAGTGCAGTTGAAAGTGAGTTTTGCCGAGAAAGGCATGTGAACTCCTTTAGGTGTAATGAGTACTGCACCAACACCACGGCCATTCATGTTAACAGCCCCATCAAACATCATAGTCCATTCTTCCTCCGGGTCAGGCCCTTCAGTGTGAACAGGCTCCTCATGATCTTTTGCTTTAATGAACATGATGTCTTCATCAGGGAAGTCAAACCTCATAGGCTGGTAGTCATCAATGGGTTGCTCAGCAAGATATTCAGATAGTACACTGCCCTTGATGGCTTTCTGAGAGGTGTACTGTATGTCGTATTCTGTGAGAATCATCTGCCATCTTGCAACCCGTCCGGTAAGAGCTGGCTTCTCGAAAATGTACTTAACTGGATCCATTTTTGAGATTAATAAGGTAGTGTGGGTCAACATATACTGTCTCAGTCGGCGAGCAGCCCACGCTAAAGCACAGCAAGTTTTCTCGAGCAGTGAATAACGTTGTTCACAGTCGGTAAACTTTTTGCTTAGGTAGTATATTGCATACTCTTTTCGACCAGACTCGTCATGCTGGCCCAACACACACCCCATCGACTCTTCTAATACTGTCAAGTACATTATCAGAGGTCTTCCTTCAACTGGAGGCATAAGGATTGGAGGTTCTTGCAGATATTCCTTGATCTTGTCAAAAGCTTTCTGGCAATCTTCGTTCCACCTGACCGTTTGTTCCTTTCTCAACAGTTTGAACAAGGGTTCACAGGTTGCCGTGAGGTGAGATATGAACCGGGAAATGTAGTTCAATCGACCTAAGAACCCTCGAACTTCTTTCTCAGTTTTCGGTGCAGGCATCTCTTGAATAGCTTTGACTTTATCAGGGTCAACTTCAATCCCTTTCTCGCTTACAATAAAGCCCAGCAGCTTACCGGATCGCACCCCGAATGTGCATTTGTTGGGGTTCAACTTTAGTTGGTACTTCCTCAGGCGCTTGAACAACTTCAGCAGATTCACCAGGTGATCTTCCTCTGTAAGGGACTTGGCGATCATATCATCCACATAACATTCTATTTCTTTGTGGATCATATCGTGGAACAATGTCACCATAGCCCGTTGGTATGTTGCACCAGCATTTTTCAGTCCGAATGGCATCACTTTGTAACAGAACGTGCCCCAAGGTGTAATGAATGTTGTCTTCTCCATGTCTTCAGGTGACATCTTGATCTGATTATATCCTGAAAATCCATCCATGAAGGAGAATACCGAGAACTGAGCCGTGTTATCCACCAATACATCAATGTGAGGTAATGGGAAGTCATCTTTCGGGCTGGCTCTGTTCAGATCCCGGTAGTCAACACACATTCTTACTTTGCCATCCTTCTTAGGCACAGGTACTATGTTAGCAACCCACGGCGGATAGCTAGTCACAGCAAGGAACCCGGCGTCCCATTGCTTTTGTACCTCTTCCTTGATTTTCATAGCCATGTCTGGGCGAGTTCGGCGCAACTTTTGTTTAACTGGTGGGCATTCTTCCCTCAAAGGCAGCTTATGCACAACAATGTCGGTATCCAACCCTGGCATATCTTGATACGACCAAGCAAACACATCAACATACTCTTGAAGCAGATCTATCAGTTGCCTCTTCACTGAGTCTTGCAGGCAGGCCCCGATTTTAACTTCTTTCACGTCTTCGTCAGTACCAAGATTAATCACTTCAACCTCCTCCTGGTGAGGGGTAATGACCTTTTCCTCTTGTCTCAACAACCTGGCTAGCTCTTCAGGAAGCTCATACTCTTCATCAACCCCTTCATCAGCTTGATTGATTGGATTGTCAAAGTCATACGATGTCATAGCCGCGCTGTTGTCGGTGCTGTCTGGAAGGCACTCTCTGCAAGGGTTAAGTTGGTTCATTTTAGTGATTGATTTTAATCTTGCTTTAGAAAAAAGTGAAATGAAGTTATCATTTTGAAAACACCGCCATTTATTTTTGTACAAAAAGAAAAATGGAAAAACAGTGAGCAGAAAAGAAAAAGACTTGTTTGCAAAAAGATGTCTGATATTTCATTAATTTAATCTTGTTTGCACAAAAGTACAGATGGCCCTGGTTACAAAATGAGTCTTGTCATCTTGGGCAAGATGCGAGACTTGGATGCATGCTATAAAAAATACAGGAAATAATAATTACTCTGCATGAGTAACTCTTATAATTTCCTGGGAAGACCAGTTCGAGACACTGCTCCCCGGGATCTTTGGACGAATCCAATTCTCCAGATTGCGCTCCTCTTCCAGCTCGTCTTCCAAACAGTTGATAGCATCGGGGGTAAGCATTCCCCCACTGACAAAACCTGGCTCTGCAGCAGCCTTTGCTTGATGTTGAGTTGGTCTGTAACCCAACCCAAATTTGTCCTTCTTCTCCTCCACAGCTAAGACCTTGCCCCAGCCTAGGGCAGTTCCTTCTTCAACAACCTTCCGGGCTTGTTGGTAAGATGACATGGAGATACCAGATACAGCAGACGCTTCATTGACGTTCAAGGCTTCAAAACCTTGGCTCATTGTTTCATGGATCTCTCCATCCATCTCAATGTACTTGTAGGTAGCCAGATGGCTAACGAAAATATCCTCCTCTCCACAGATTGTGACAACTTGGCCCTCCCACTCAAATTTTAACTTTTGGTGAAGGGTAGACGTTATTGCGCCGGCGGCGTGAATCCAGGGTCTACCCAACAAACAGCTGTAGGCGGGCTGAATGTCCATCACATAAAAGATAGTTTTAAAAGTCTGTGGGCCAATTGTCACGGGCAGCTCGATCTCTCCCAGAACCGATCTCTTTGAACCATCAAAGGCTCGTACCACCAGGTTGCTGGGTCTCAATGCCAGTCCATCATATTCAAGCTTCACCAGAGCCTTCTTTGGTAAGACATTCAGGGAAGAACCTGTGTCCACCAGCACATGAGAAAGGACAGCTCCTTTGCATTCCAGGGTTATGTGCAAGGCTTTGTTGTGGTTGCGGCCATCCGCTGTCAAGTCAGAATTGGTAAACCCTAGCCCATTGCTAGCAGTAACATTTCCAACCACGGTTTCCAATTGGTTGACAGTAATCTCCTCGGGCACGTAAGCTGCGTGCAGGACTTTAAGTAGTGCATTCCGATGGGCTTCGGAGCACATAAGCAGTGAGAGGATAGAGATTTTGGATGGCGTCTGGTGAAGCTGATCCACAATTTTATAATCACTCTTTTTGATGATTCGCATAAACTCATCAACTTCCTGATCGAATGGAGTCTTCAGGGTTTCTTTGGCAGCTGAATCTTCCTGCACCGGGCCTTTTCCTTTTGCCTTGGCAGCAGCTTCTGCTTCGGCAGTAGGTCTTTGAACTTGTGAAGCAAAGAGACGTCCGCTTCGAGTGAAGCCTCCGCCTCCCCCCACATTATCTACTTGTGGTGCAGGTGTTGATGTTTCAAGAGTGATTCTTTTCCCTTCGCAGTACACGTCAGAGCCATAGTGCCAAGGGATGGCCCTATTGCTTTCATATGGTACTGGTCCAGGCACCGTGACAGTGACTGGACTGATTGCTGCTGCTGAAGGGACTGTAATTGTGTGTGGATCATAAAAGATCGTAACTGGTGCTCTAGCGGGAGCAGCACCTTCTGAATGGTAGGCAGAATTATTTTCAGGATCGTAGAATATGGTAACAGTAGAGACATCTTCATGATTGATTGCTGGTGTTGTAGGAGGTATTGTTGGAAGGACTGTTGTTGTCGTTGATGGAGATTCGAAATGGAATGAAGCTGAAGTTGTAGCAGGAGAAACTGTTGACAACTGATCATTTGGAAGGACAGGTGAAGTACTTGTTGATGGTGCTGATGAATTGTCGGGAACAATAGTTGCTGCGTTTGTAGGAGGTTCTGAAACCGTTGTTGATGAAGTTGCCGGATTTGCCGGAAATGATGTAGTGATCTGTAGTAGGCCACTCTGAATAAGGCTGTCAATGCCATTCCTCAGGTCCTCGCACCCATTCCATGAAATATTGCAATAGGGACACCCTAGTTCACATCCCGGAAATATTTGGTTTTCACGGAGTTGAGCTTTGATTTCCACCAATGGTGTCCTGATCTGATCCACACTGGTTATTAAATAAGACGGTTGGTCTTCTTCAATAGCATTAATTCGGGGACCACCATGGTTTGGCATTGGGTTTTTATTGACATTGGGCGGAGGTGCAAAGTTCAGAGCCTTGGAGTCTACCAAGTCTTGTACCTTCATATGCAGAGCCCTGCATTTTTCTGTACTGTGACCAGGTGCGTTCGAGTGAAAAGCACACCTAGCATTGGAGTCATAGTTTCTCGGTAGACTGTTGGGATCCGGAGGTGCCAACGTTCTTAGCTCAACTAGGTTGAGTTTCAGAAGTTGTGGCAGCAAGGCAGCATACGGCATTGGGATCGGGTTGATCACTCGGTTAGCTTGGGATGGCCTTTGTTGAAATGGCCTCTGTTGATTGTTGTTGTTGGAGTTGTTGTTGTTGTAGTTCCTTGGAGGATACTGATTCTGCTGATACTGAGGTTGTTGTTGGAAGTTTTGTTGCGGAGGTTGATAGATTGGCTGAGGATGAGCTGGAGCAGGGATGGTGACTGCTGCTATTGTCCTTCGAACATATTGGGGCCTACCCCTGTTGGTGTGGATGGCATTGGTCTCGCCAGTTCTTCTCGGGCCTGCAAAAGGCTTTCTTGTACTACTGGACGAGCTTGCACCGTTGTCTGAGATCTTTCCCATTTTTAACAGGCTTTCAATTCTCTCCCCAGCTATGACAACATCTGCGAAGCTGGTGGAAGAGAAAGCAGCTAACCTGTCAATATACGTTCCCTGAAGAGTGTTCATAAACATGTCTGCCATTTCTCTCTCAGACATTGGTGGTTGAACAGCAGCAGCCAGTTGCCTCCACCTTTGGGCATACTCTCGGAAACTCTCCCTCGAAGACTGTGACATTCCCATTAGGAGGGTCCTGTTGGGTGCCATATCTAGATTATACTGATACTGTCTGATGAAGGCTTCTGCCAGGTCCTTCCAACATCTTATAGTTGCTCTTGTCAGATGGGAATACCATTCCCTTGATGCTCCAGTCAAGCTATCTTCAAAATAGAACATCCACAATTTCTCATCCATTGTATAGGCCTTCAGCCTTCCCAGAAATGATTGCAAATGAGTTCGGGGGCATGAAGTCCCATTATACTTTTCGAAACATGGAGGCTTGAACTTGTGGGGAATCCTGACCCCTTCTACCAAACCCATGTCCATAACGTCGAAACCCAAAGAATTTTGAGATTCTAAGGACCTCAACTTCTCAGCTATTTCTTCCAATCGTCTATCATAAGTTTCCTCTCCGGCACCCATCACTGTATACTGGTCCTCCTGAGGATCTTCTTGAAGTACTCTGGCTGCTGTGGCTGTCCCTTGAATGTTGACTGGGATGTTGGCCTCTGGATGGAGATGGGGTCCAAAAACTGGGGGATTGACATGAGGTTGGACCCTCTCGTTGTTACTTGTGCCAGCAGTTCCCACATGGGGCTCCTCTTGATTCCTTCCTTCTACCAAAACTCTGAGCCTCTCCTGGCTTTGAGCTAAATTGTTCATCACTTCCATGAATTGTGTTATCTGAGTTCTCATCTCCAACCTTTCGTTGGCCATCTGGTTTCTGACCTCTGCAAGGTCTTGTTGCATCTGATCCATCTGGATTCCCGGAAGGTTGTTTCTAGTTGGGTACCTGTGTGGCCTGTTGAGAGGAAATACCCGGCGGCGAGCAATAATTCCTGAACATCACAACAGAGGTTAGCAACAACAAAACAAAAACCTACAAAACAAACAAAAGGGTTAGCATGCAATGCAGTTATGCTTATTTGTTCTCAAGGTATCCGGTTTGGCCTTCAGTTTTGACCCTTCCAGACCCTTGAAGATGCTGCTGTTGAAGTTGCTTTTGAAGTGAACTCAGATAGAAACCAACACAAATATATTACAAAGGTGAAATAATACAATTTGTTCATTTTACAACACAAACCCTCAAAGGGGCCAAAATACATCACAGAAAGCAAAAGTACATGGAAAAGGAACAACAACAAGCAAATGATCAAACTCCAAGGCCAAACTCATCCTCACGAACTTCCTTGAGAAGTGCTTCGGTCACAGGATCAGCCGGATGCTCCGTGAGACTTCTGATGAGAAGGTTTCTTGTTGCAACAGCTGCAGTCAACTTCCTGCTCTGACTTTGGTCCTTAGACCTTTTCACTCCAGCTCTGATTTCCAGCTCTGATATTTCCTCCTGGGCTGCTGCCAGGGCTTTTTCCATCTGCTCCATCTTGTCCTGAACTCTCTTGTCTTCTAGAGTACGGGCCTCAGTGATCCGGACCCACCTGGCCTGACTCTCCTTCAGGTACAAGTCTGTTCTTGCTCTCTGCAACTGGGCTTCTTTACAAGCGTTCTTCAGAATCTGTTCACCAGCTTTGGACTTGTTGATATAATCTCCAGACTTCTCAATCTTAGTCAAGTGTTCCACTCTCAATTTCTCCAATCTCTCAATCTCCCTCACACCTTCACTCCTCTCCCTGAGGGTCTTCTGCAAGGCTTGGGTTAACTTCTCATTTCTTTCCTTCAAGCTTTCAAACTCCTCCAGATTGATAGTGATAGGGGGTGGTGCTGAAGATGACTCAGGCATGTCTTCTATGGTGAAGGGCAATCCAGAGAATTGGGCCCTAGCATGGGACCACTCATAATATTGGACTGATGCCACATTATTGCACTTCCCCAGAATGGTGATTCCCTTGGTTTGAACATGATCCCAAGCCCAAGCAGCCTGCCTAACAGTTGCCAGACTAACCTTGTTTTCACAGTAGAGGGTCTCAACCAAATCCTGTACCTTAGGAGTGTGGACCAGTGCATAGCCCAATTGTCTCCTGAACAGCAGAGGGTTGTAGTTGATACTTCCCTTAACTCCTATCAAAGGCACATTGGGAAAGTGCCCACAGCTGGTGATTATATCTCTGCCCTTGGTGCTTTGAGTACACCATCTGATATATGCTGAAGTTAGGACAGTGAGTCTTTTAGCCCAGTTGCTTTGCTGATGAGGATTTAGAAATGCATCTGTCCTGGGTAGATGCCTGAGAAGCCAAGCATGGAATAATGGAGCACAAATCCTCACTAATCTTCCCCTCTGTTTCTCATTCCTCTGGTGCACTGAGTAATAGAGATCTCCTAGCAAAGTTGGCACAGGGTTCTTCAGGATGAACAAGTGGATTGCATTCTTGCTAATGAAACGGGGCTCATCTGCAAACAACACAATTCCATATACACTTAAGGCCAACAGAGCACAAACAGCTTTCCAATCCCCCAAGGAGGCCTTCAAACTAGCTTGAGAAATCAGGAAGTCCAGATGAAATCCAGGGATCCCAGCTTTGGAGGTCATATGCTGTTCAATCAAAACAGGCTCTAGATACAAAGCTTTTGCTACCTCTCCATTGCTAGGAAAGACCATTTCAGGGTTGAATGGGATTTCTCCTTTGATGGGCAGACCAGTCAATGATGAGTATTCTTCCAGAAGAAGACCCAACTGAAAGTCTTGAAAGGTGAAACATCTCAATGGGGGGTCATAAAACTGAATACAGGTGTGGATGAGGCTCCTCTGAGATGGGTCCAGATCCATGACCAAGTCAAGTATATCCCCATAATGCTCTCTGAACAAAGGAATGTGCTCTGGGGTGATCAGGGTTTGGATCCTCCTGATGTCTGATAAGTCTGGTTGGAAGAAATGATAAGTGATGTTGCTTTTCTTTGGAGCCATGATGCTGAGGACTGAGTAGGATAAGTGCTGATGAAGATGCTGAGGAGTGGGCCACTGGCTGGCTAGTGCTAGTAACTGAAGTATATGGCTGACAAGCTGAAGCAAGTGCTGGTGGAGACAGGTCAAAACTGCAGATGGGGTCAAAACCAAAACCAGATGAGAAATGGATACCCTGAAGCACAAATAAGCACATGTTAATATGATGCAATGATTATGTATGCAAATGATATGCAAAGGGTTTGTGACTGAGCTGGATCTGATTAACTGCCTTGGTGTAGATCCATGTGTGTTCAAGAATTCCAGATGGAGGTCTAAAAATCCAGTAACCAAGGTGGGGGACTCAAATAAAGAGCCACATGTCCAGGGTTTTAGAATCACAAGAACTGTCCAACATGGAGTATTCTTAACAAAGTCAAAGTAACAGGGTATTCTGAGGTCAAGGTACCTGCAAACCTGTAAACAGCCCAACCCCCTCACAGGTGATGATCTAGAACAAGGATCCTCAGACTTGGATCAGTTATGAGAAGTGTAAACACTTCTAACCCGGAGGTACAGTGTTTACAATAACCATAACAATTCCTCCTCTAATTCACCTCAGCTTCTGAAGGTCAATACTAAAAGGTCATCCAGACTTAGCAGGCTTCCCAGATAGCCCTAGCATTGCAGGAAATCTGCAACACAGAGTTCTCAAGAAGAAACCCATATCTGAACCGTGTTTCATATTCCCGCACCAGACCGAAATGGAATGGGAAAGAATATGATTCACTCTAGCCTAGGTGTCACTCAGGTCCCAGGTATAGGACCTTAACTCTCAATGAAACACCCACCCACCAAAACAAGAACCAGATCCAGCCAGCAACAATGACAGTATGATATATACAAAAGCAATAAAGAAAGCAGTAAAGCAACTGTACATAAAGCAGAAATAAATACAAGCACAAACAAGCACATAACACCCCAGTAAACACAAATCAAACAAGCGCTAGGAGGAACCCACAAAAAGAACCAGAAGCCCTGGTTGCAGTATAAGGTTCCCCAGCAGAGTCGCCAAGCTGTCGCTCCCGAAGATTTGCATCCAGGTACAAGCGCGAACGGTCGGCGAAGGGAACAGTGAGAACACACAGCTGTGAACTCACTGGAGATGAAAAGAGTCGCCAGCTAGGCATTTTTATCCCGGAGGAAAGGCAATGCTGCATAGGCCTAGAAAAAGATGGATAAGACGGTTGCGAACCAGAGAGACTGAGAAAGGGGGTTGGTTACAACCTGGGAAGGTATTAGCACCCAGATTGTCCGTCGTACTCGACGGGATCCACGCTTAAAAGATTTGTGTTTTAAAGGGGTAGTGTCAGTGCAATCTGTGTATAAAATAGCTGGAAAGCAATATGTACAGGTGTCAGTGTAAAGTGTATAAGTGATATGAAGTGTGAAAGTGTCAGTGTGAGATCAGGAATGAAATGCTCATGACAATGAGGCTTAAGGAGAATGAAGCTGGAAGGAGTGGGAATATACAGAGACTTTTGTTCGATAACCGTTAAGTTATGCCTACGTATCCTCTCGTGCAATGAGGAAGTCAGAACACCGTAGTTCGACCCAAAGAGACTGATAGATGAATTGACTTGTGAACTGCTTACTTGTCAATGCTCAAGTGTATGACCTGTCTGGCTCAGGTGCAAACTGTCTTGCATTAGACGGAAGAAGCGAGTTCTCGTTTGTGAGTGAATGAGATGAGAAAAAGAATCCCGAAGGAGACGATTATTGTTTGTTTTTGGAGTTTTCAGTCTTTTATTTCTTTTTGGAGTTTGTCATAAGTTAATGAGCTTAAGTCTAAACCAATGGATTTAGTAAACTCATCACATCTTCCCTCTGATTAGGGGTAATGAGAATACCTTAAGTGTGAAGTCAGATTCTCACACTTAATCACCTTTGGTGTAGGATTAAGATCATTAACCTACTTGTGATTATTTAGATGTTTTTTTGGTGGTTTTTGTTTAGTGTTAAGTAATGAGGTTAAGCCATAATCAAGGATTAAACAGACCCATTACACCATCCTAAAAGAAGGATGATAGATGAGAATGTTTAAGCTGAGGAAGGCTCCTCAACTTTATCCATGATTAGGGATTAAACTCATGACAAAACAAGCCTTTGATTAAGTGGATTTTATTTAATGATATGGTGATGAAGTGATTTTAATGATTTGTAAGACAACTTGAGGGGGACTTGTCCATTAACACTAGGGTTAGTCCTTCTTAACCACTTAAGGAAGAATTAGAACCCTAATGCAAGGCCCAAGTTACAAGTGATGTCTTGATGATTATTAGATGAATTAATTAAGAGATTTAAACACCTTAAGGGTTTGACACTTAGGATTGAAGTTATACACTCCATCCTAAAAGAAGGATGCAGGCATAAGCTTAATCACAAAGTCTCAAAGCCTTTAGGGTTTAATCCCTGATTATGAGATGAGAAGAGAGGACTCAAAGAGAGACACAAAGGTAAAACTAAGAGGGGATACTAATCAAAACCCTAATTCATTGTCATGCTTGGTTGTTCCTAAGGTTTGTGAGGTTTGCAAGAACAATCTTCAAAGGAGCCACCAGGAAGCAGATGAACAAGATCAAGAGAAGCAAAGTGACTTGCTTCATTCAAGAAGTCAAGTCACTTGAAGAAAGAAAGTGGGAGGAAGAAGAATGAGCAAGCTCAATCCCAAACACAAATAGAAATGCAGTAATGGATGCAAGAGAGATGAAAAGAAAAGGTATGAGAAGTGAAGGCAAATCCACTTCTCAAGTTTACTTACCACCTGAAATGTTAGAAAGAAATGCAATGCAATGCTAAATGAAATGAAATGACATGATGCTATACCAAACCAGAAGCATGCACATGATATTAATGATGTTATGAGGTGCTGCAAACATGAGGCAAAGCAATGGGGATGATCATACAAGCTTATGAATGCATATGATGTAAGCTAAGGAGCATGAACAAGCATGAAATGTTATGAATCATACAAGACAAATGACATGGCAAACATAAGATGCAATGATCAAACATGCTTTCTAAATGTCTTAGGATGTCAAATGGATCACAAGAATGCACAAAATGCAAAGACAAGTCATGTTATGCAAGAGAATGCAAGAAGGATGCAAAAGAAAGCCCAAATTAGGGTTCATGGATAAAACATCAAACACAAACCAAAAACAGAAGCAAACCTCATGATAAAAAATGGAAAATGGCACCCAAAGAAACCCTAGGCCTATGATGAACCACTGCCCAAAGGGGAGCTCTCAACTCTCAACCAAACTCAAGTTATGAATTTTCTAAGTTATTAGGGTTTTTTAGGGTTCTTAACAAAACAAATGCCAAACAATTTGAAAATGCAAGAACAATTCATGGCCTTTTTATCCTTGAAAATACATGCCAAACACAACACAATGCAAGAAGAATCAATGCCTCAACCTTCTCCAATAGGCAGAAATGAATTTTCAAACTTATGATCAAAATAATGCATAAAAAATGATTTAATTCAATGAAAAATTCTTAAAATGCATCAAGATCAAAAAAGAAATTTGGTTTGAAGGTTGGACAATGTTTCTAAATGTCTTAGAACATTTCATGAATTTTTTGGTGATTTTTAAATACCTAAAAGTATTTTTAATTAATTAATTCTCATTAATCAATTAAAAATAATCTTTTAAATATTTAAAAATACTTTTTTAATGATGAAAAATGAAATAAAAATATTTTTGGGTCTTAAAAATTAATAAAACTTTAAAGAAAAAGTTTCATAATTTTTAAGAATTTTTTGCTATTTTTAATTAAATATGCAAGTTAATTGAAAGAAAAATGAATAAAAATTAAATAAAATAAAAAGTAAACCAAATGAATGGCCAAGATGGAGCCTGAGTTCAAAAAGGTTGACCAGCGCGCAAATGAAGGGTGAGGATGCAATCTGGCCAGATTAAATTAATTACGAATTAATTAACATTAATCAGATGGATTAGGGCAAATGGGGTGATCCTGACCACTCACTGGCGCGCGGGAAACAAAGATCAAGGGCCCAAATTTAAAGTTCGTTAATTAATGATGGTTAACCCTAATTACACTCAGGCGACCGGAGATGAGCTCCGGTCGTCTTCTCCGGCCATACCAAAACCCTAGTTCTTTATCCAGGCCACCCCATGTCAAATCAACTGCCCAGAAACATTTCCCACACTCCCTACAACCCAAATCCATGATCAAACATCATTTTACCATCAAGAACAGCTTGAATCGAAGCAAAACAAGAAATGGGGCCAAACTTTCAGACACCCACCAAATGTTCATTTCTCCACCATTTTAAATTCTAAACACATCACAGTGATCCTCAGAGCATGCACTTTCGATTTGTAACAAAAGAAACAAGCTTTAAAAAGTTTGAAGTTTGAGACTACCTGAGGTGACAAATCCTGTTTCTGGGCTTCCAGGGCCTTTTCTTGATGCAAGCTAACTCTAATGACTCCCCTGGTGTCAATGGCAGGTTTGAAATGAGCTCTAGCAAGCTATTTCATGAGTTACCAAACTGATATAGCAGAGAATGAACTTGGTGTGTAGGCTGTTTTAGGTCAGTGTAATGGGTGGTTTGGACTCCTTTGAATGTTCCTGATTTGTTGGTGAAGAGAGATGAAGTGTTTGATGGCTGTATAGTAAGATTCGAAGAGAACTGGTTTGGAAGGTGAGAAATGGTAGAGCTCAGGTCAGGCTTGTTTCAGGCTTGAGCTTTGGTGGTTTGAGGCCTATGGAGTGTGTTGAGTTGGATGATGAAGAAAGTTTGAGTGTTTCTTGGCTGTGGAGGCAGATTCGAAATTTTTTGCAATGTGGTGTCTTTTTTGTGAATGTGATGGTGTGTATGTTTCAGCCTTGCTTAGTCTTATGTTTAGCTTGCAAAGGGATAACATAAACAAATCTGATTGGCTTTGTGATGTGACATGGCCTGCTATGATAGGTAAGTTTGCTTTTGCATAAAGGTCAACTTTTGTGTAAGTGAGGCATGGCTCAAGGTCTAGGCAAGTACAAGGCATGGGCTGGCGCAGCAAGGATGAGGGAGAGGTCTAGCAAAGCTCAGCAGCCAATGCATCAAGTTGGTGAAGTGATCATGATGGTTTTTGCAAGTTGTTGCTTTATGGAATTCTATGAGAAAATGCATTGTTACACAAACCAAACCATGGGCAAACTTGATCCAATTCTGATTTTATGACTTAGAGAAATGTTTGTGTACTGGTTTGAGAGGAATTAGAAGTCACATAATGCATTTGTCCAAGATTTTGCAAAGTTCTCACTTAGGGCATGCCTTGAAAATCAATGATTTTAGCCAACTTTGCATTGCCATAACTTTTGATCCAAGAAGAGTTTGGTCATGTTCTTGTACTTTTTGAAAAGGGAAAGATGAGATCTACAACTTTCATGACCAAAGTTTTTTCATTTGAAGCCTTTTTGAATCATGAATCAAGGCTTGAAAAATGGTCTAAAATGATGCATTCTTGAAAAGTCAACTATGCCCAAAAAGTCAACATTTGCAAAAACCCTAAATTCTTGATTTTATGAACTTCAACCTTCTTCCATGATCAAATAAAGATCATATACACTCAAAATGATGAAGATCACCCATTGGTTGGGTCATTGGGGGCCTCAGATGCCCTGATTTTGCACTGACTTGTCTGAAAAGTCAACTCTTGATCAGATGACTTCCCCATGGAATTTCTTCATGAAAATTGATATGCATACTCCCTATACCATATAGAGATCAATGGAAACAAGAATGACCAAAAAACTTGGGATTATGGCCTCTGAAACCAAAACCCTAATTTTCAGTCAACTGTGCAGTTCAAACTGGCTCTGCATCACCTCAAACCCTAGTTCTTGTGATTCCTCTGCAATTTTGACTTTGAGGAGATGAAATATGATATAAGAACACACATGGACCACTTTGAGTTGATTGGTGGCCTTTGGAGTGCCTCAAGAAGCTTTGGGATTGCTCAGATCACAAACCCTAGGTGCAGATGACTTAGAAACTATCCAGTGAATCAAAAAATGAGATGTGAGATGATATGATTGTGTTTATGCATATGAGATGACCATAAGCCATGGTGTGAATGGGTGAGGGAAAATTTGGGGTGTTTACAGCTGGCCCAACACACACCCCATTGACTCTTCTAATACTTTCAGGTACATGATTAGAGGTCTTCCTTCAACTGGAGGCATGAGAATTGGAGGTTCTTATAGGTACTCCTTGATCTTGTCAAAAGCTTTCTAACAATCATCGTTCCACCTGACTATTTGCTCTTTTCTTAACAGCTTGAACAAGGGTTCGCAGGTTGCAGTGAGATGAGATATGAACCTTGAAATGTAGTTCAATCTACCTAAGAACCCTCGAACTTATTTCTCAATATTAGTTGCAAGCATTTCCTGAATAGCTTTGACTTTATCGGGATCAACCTCAATTCCCTTTTCACTTACGATAAAATCCAGCAGCTTATCGGAACGTACCCCGAATGTGCACTTGTTGGGGTTCAACTTCAACTGATACTTTCTCAGACGCTTTAACAGTTTCAGTAGATTCACCAAATGATCTTCCTCGGTAAGGGACTTGGCAATCATATCATCCACATAGCACTCGATTTCTTTATGGATCATATCGTGGAATAATGTTACCATAGCCAACATATATGTTGCACCGGTGTTCTACAGACCGAACGTCATTACTTTGTAGAAGAATGTGCCCCAGGGTGTGATGAAGGTTGTCTTCTCCATGTCTTCAGGTGACATCTTAATCTGATACGGTTACAATATTAGCAATCCACGGCGGGTAACTAGTCACAGCAAGAAAACCGGCATCCCACTGCTTTTGTACTTCCTCTTTAATCATCATGGCCATGTCTGGGTGAGTACGGCGTAGCTTCTGTTTAACTGGCGGACAATCTTCTTTCAGTGGCAACCTGTGCATGACGATATTCGTATCCATACCTGGAATATCTTGATAGGACCAAGCAAAGACGTCAACATATTCCCGAAGCATACTGATGAGTTGTTCTTTCACTGGAGCTTTCAGACTAGCTCCGATCTTTACCTCTTTCACATTTTCCGCGGTACCAAGATTGATGGTCTCAACCTCCTCCTGATGAGGAGCAATCACTTTTTCCTCTTGTCTCAACAGCCTTGCCAACTCTTCAGGCAAATCATAGTCTTCATCAACCCCTTCATCTGCTTGATTAATCGGATTGTCAGAGTCATACAAGGTCATAGCAGTGCTGTTGTCGGTGCAATCTGGAGGATTATCTCTGCAAGGGTTGAGATTTGTTCATTTTAGTGATTGATTTTATTCCTTTTTTAGAAAAAAGTGTGAATGGAGTTATTATTGAAAAACATTGCCATTTATTGCTTTGTGCGAAAATAACAAAAATGAAAAATAGAGAGCGAAAAAAGATCGTTTGCAAAAGATGTCCATTTGTTCATTAATCATTCATTTGCACAAAATAAAAATATGGACAAATTACAAAATGAGTCTTAACACCTTGGGCAAGATGCAGGACTTGATGCATGCTTAAACAAGAAATAATAATTACTCTGCAGAAGTAATCCTTATAATTTCCTGGGAAGACCAGTTAAGGACTTGCTGGCTTGGGACCCTTGGACGAATCCAACTCTCCAGGTTGAAGTCACTTTCAGCCTCGTCTTCCACATTGTTGATTGAATTTGGGGTTAGTATTCCCCCACTGATAAACTTGGGAGCATCAGCAGCCTCCTCTTGGACCTGTCGGGATGGTTTGTAACCCAACCCGAACTTGTCTTCCTTGATATGAACTTGCAGCAGCTTGCCCCAGCCCTGGGCATTCCCGTTTTCAACAACCTTTCGAGCTTGCTTATAAGAGGAGATTGAAGTACTAGACACTTCAGTTATTGCTTCATTGACATTGAGGGCCTCAAACCCTTGGCTCATTGTCTCATGGATTTATCCGTCCATCTCAATATACTTATAAGTAGCTAGATGACTGACGAAGATATCCTCTTCCCCACATATTGTGATGACTTGACCCTCCCATTCGTATTTCAACTTCTGGTGAAGGGTCGACGTTACAGTGCCAGCGGCATGAATCCATGGCCGACCCAACAAACAACTATATGCAGGCTGAATGTCCATCACGTAGAAGATAAATTTGAAGACCTGTGGGCCAATCATCACGGGCAGCTCAATTTCTCCAAGAACCGATCTTTTAGAATCGTCAAAGGCTCTCACTACCAGGTTACTTGGATGCAATGCTAGACCATCATATTCCATTTTGACTAAGGCTTTCTTTGGAAGAACATTGAGAGAAGACCCGATGTCAACCAAGACATGAGAGAGAACAACACCTTTACACTCCAAGGTGATGTGTAAAGCCTTATTATGGTTACGGCCCTCCGTAGTTAGATCAGTGTCGCTCCCTGGATTTCCATCCTGGTACAAACGCGAAAGTGGCGCGAAAAGTGGTAGAGTCTCCAGCCAGGCATTTTTATCCCGAAGGAATGGGAATGGTAATGCTGCGCAAACCGAAGAAAAGAAAAGGAAGGACACAGGTCCTGCGAACCAAAGAATCTGGGATCAGGAGTCGGTTACCACCTAGGAAGGTATTAGCACCCTAGATCATCCGCCGTACCCGATGGGATTCACGCTTGCAAAGAAAACTGTTTCAAAGGGTGAAGAAAATGAAAGTTGCTGCAAAAGAGAAAGGACTGAAACTGGAGAAAAGAAAAGAAAGGGGAAAAATGTAGGGAAAATAAAAGAGTGTGCTTGAACGGGCCCTACCCCGCTGCCTACGTACCTCATCTGGACATGAGGATCAAAGACGTCATAGTTCCCCTAACTAGGGGTAGAAAAGATTACTTGTGTCTTAAGGCTTGAACTGCCTATATCAATGCTCAAGTGTTGCAGGCTCGGACGACGAGTGCGTAACCATCTTGCAAAATGACAAGTAGGGGCAAGTTCGCGGACAAAGCGAAGGAGATGAGAAAAGAAGTCCCGAAGGAGAGACGCTTATTGTTTGTTTGTGTTTTTTATGAGCTTTTATTTGGTGTGGCACAAGAGAATGAACTCAAGCTCTTTTCCATGGAATGTGTACTTGTTACTACATTCCAAGATGGAATAATAGAACAAGCACACCAAGTAAGGAGAACTTATTCAAGACTTGTTTCCAAGGGCAAGGGCCTAAATTCATTGACTTGTTGAATTTATTAGATGTTTTAGTGATTAAAAATGAAGAAGTATTTTTTAGGGTTTTTCTTGATGAAGATGACCTCATGATCCGACTTGTGCATCATGCTAGACAAAGGCACTATTCCAAGATGGAATGAATACATAGGCCCCATGGAATAAGGCTATTACACAAGAAGTCACTTATTTCTTTATTAATATTTTTTAGGTTTTGTTTTGAGATGAGAAGAGAAAGAACCAAAGGAGAAAAAGGAAAAAGTCTAATGGAGAAATACTAATCCTAATATTATCATGCAAAAAGTGGTCCTAAAGTTAGTGAGGATTCAACTATCCTAAGAGAAAAGAAGAACCAAAGAGGAGAAAAAGAGAGGAAAAGAAAGCTAGCAAGCAACTTACTCCTCTAAAGGAGATAAGTTGCTCCTAAAGGGGGAAGAAAAGAGTTGCATCACACGATGGCATAAGGCACATCAAAAACCACAAAGAGAAAGCAACTTAAAAAGGAAAGGGGAAGAGTTGAAATGTGAATAAACATCCACACTTCTCTTACCATGAGCCCCTGCAAGTGTTAGCAACGATCCAACATATGTTCATCAATACAATCATGGAGTTAGCATGCTCAAAGTTCAAATCAACAAAGATCAAACAACATGCCAAACTTTGCACATACAAGCATTTACGCGTCGAGAACATGGAAGCATACATCAACCAGCAAGCAAATCACCCTAAACTAGCATATTCAATGATCATACAATGATCCATGACAATTAAAACATGTAAGGGGATCAAACAAGCTCAAAATAGCTCCAAAATGACATTATGCATCAGTGTTAATCGGTTAACCAGTTCAAACTTGCAGCAAATACGCAGAAAACAGGTGCTTTAACTGGTTAACCAAAGCGTTAACCAGTTAACACTGTCAAAACAACAACAATTTCCTGCAGAAAATCAGCTCAAACCAGCTTATCCAAATAATTCCATCACAGACCAACAATCAATTAAGCATGAAATAAATGGATCAATTCACATTAATTAACATCATTTAGCTCATGAACATTAGCACACGGATCCGGTTACGAATTAACCAATCAATTCAAGCAACACAAGCAAATACACAAGCACATGGTGGATCTAAAGCACAAGCATGCAAATAAGCTAAAACAGAGCTAGATCTGAATTTAACCAACCTACAAGCTGAGGTATGCTTTGGTAACTGTTGTTTGAGCTGGAGATGAGAGATTTCGTGGAGTGCTTTGAAGATCTAGTGCTAAGCTTCACACTCCATGCAAAATAAATGCAAGCAAAGGGTCTTGATGCAAAAGTTTGGCTCCAAAAGCACTTCTAATTTCCAAACCAAATCTGAACCACCAAGTAAACAAGCAAAATGATGAAAAGAAGCTATGGATGGAGGTCCAGTCCCAAGATCTACACACTTTAAGGCAAAGTTATGTGATCTTCAAAGAGGTACATTGAGTGATTTGGAAAATTGAGAGGAAAAAAATGAGAGAATGGTGAGAGAAATCAAAATTCAGAAAAATGAAGAGGAATGAATTATGAGAGAGAGCCTCTTGGTTTGGAGGAAAATGGATTAAATATGGTTTAGGTTTGGGGCCCAAAATTTAGGCTTGGGATCCAAAAATATGGTTTGGGAAAGTGATTAGGATCTAGCATTGGAATTAGGCTTGGTTAAATGCTCTAGATCCTTCTCCTTAATTAAAAATGAATAAAAATTAAAAATTTGGAAATTTGGAGCCAAAACACATGCTGAATTTGCTGCTGGAATTCAAAATTCGCAGCCGTTAACCGGTTAACCAAAGCGTTAACCGGTTAATGCCAGTGAATTTTGAATTTTCCCTCTATTTGGTGGGAAACCTCAATAATAACCCGGCGCCAACCGTTCTGATATGATTTTGATCCTCAATCTTTTTTAGGGGTCTTGACCATAATGCCAAGCTTGTATAACATGCCTTCTGAGCTTCTTGCCAGGTCACCATGCTCTTTATTTTGACTTATAATGCTTCAAATTTCCCGAATAGTCGATCACATGCCTTATGATATAACATGCAAGTGCTATGCTTCATCTTTCTATGTAAAAATGCTAAGAACATGACATGCTTATGATGATTATGATATGATGATGATGCTAAATAGGAGAGGGAAAATTTGGGGTGTTACAGCTGCCCCTATTCAAGCAACTGTTAATCTGAAGAGGATGATAACACGGCTATCGACCGTTCAAGATAAATTGTGGTTGAATACCAAGAAGACCGGAAATTTGCACTCTGCTAGAGAATGCAGGCAATGGGAAATAAACCCAACCAAATGACGCTTTGGCGATTGAAGTGAGGACAAAGCATACGAGCTCCTTCCAACCTGAATTGTTACTTCGGATAAGAAAAACTTAGACAGACAAGTCTTCCTCGAGCAAACCTGTTATGCCAGGAACTGGACATACGAGCCCTCTTCAAACAACCCTGTTACGCTAGGAAATGGACATACGAGCCCTCTTCATATATTTTGCAATATATGATCTGAGACAGACGAACCTCCTTCGAATAAACCTGTTACACCAGGACCGATGATGCACTTAAGTCTATGGGATAGACATGCATAATCAAGATAGATGAACCCTCTTCATATATTATCCGTAGATATATGGTCTAAGACAGACGAGTCTTCTTTGAGAAAACCTGTTACGCCAGGTGCAACATTAGGATTTGACAAACCCTCTTCACAAATCTTGCGTAGACAAGTGGTGCTTAAGACAGACGAACCTCCTTCGGATATACCTGTTACGCCAGGACCGGTAACCATTTTGACGTTTAATCCCACCGTCAGGACTTTAAACCTCTTCAATACATACGAGCATTGGATGATCATCAAAAGAACACAGACGGGTGGCATAAGTCAATGATACAAACGAATATCAGATGATGATCTAAGAAACACAAACGAGCGCTTCAGGCGGTGATATAGACGAATACCAGCCACTGATACAGACGAATACCAGAAATCCAACACAAACGAGCATTTGGAGTAGCAATACATATGAGTATCAGAACGATTATCAAATCAGCATTCATATGGATATAAGCTAACACAGACGAGTGTGGGTTTGATATAGACAAGTATCTAACAATGCAAACAAGCTTCAAACAAATATCATACACGTACGAGTGCTGGGGAAAGCTTATGAGCATCAACTAAATTCAAACACGGACAAGTGTTGAGGAATGCATACGAGCATCAAATAAGTTCAAACACGGACAAGTGTTGGGGAAAGCATATGAGCATCAACTAAATTCAAACACGGACAAGTGCTGAGGAATGCATACGAGCAACGACAAAATATGAACAGAGACAAGAGTTGGGGCGATGTAGACGAGCAATAAATAGATTTCTGATAAGCATCGCAACTTTGCCGGGTGTTTTACCCCAAATTTGTCCTACCTGCATATTCATTTTTATTTGATAACCATTGAACAAAATTCCAGAAGGTGTGTGTTCATTATCTTGCTGTTTGATTAAACTCAAGCTGTGCAAATTGGTTATCAAGTTTTAGTTAGAGCTATAAGTGAAAATATGGAAGCAATGATGGTTAAGGTTCTGTGACAAGGCAATATATGTTTCAATATTTAGTTCTCTGTTTTTCAAGGCATGTTGAGGTGTTCATTCAACAAGGCTCATGGTGGAGATTTTGATGTGTCAATCTTGACTTAAATGTCGATGAATTTACAAGGTGATTATTACAAGGCGAAAGGTTACTAGTTTGTTACCATGCACTACTTGTGGTGGTTTAGGTGGGAATCACTTTAATTATTGTGCCTCTTGTTTATTACAATTAAGTGTTCAATAAAGGATTCAAAATTTATTGAAAATAAAAGAGTTTTAGCGTTCATAAGGCAAGCCTATAGGTCTCAGTGTTCAAGTTTAATTCTATTAGTGCTAGCTCCACATCATGTTCAATAGAAAAGAGAGTTTTCTTTATTTTGAAAGAGAAGAAAAAACGGTATAAGATATAGTGGATTATTTCATTTGTCATAAGGCACAAATTCAAGGAAATGTATTATCAAAGGAAGTGCACAATTAATACAAGGTTGGCAAGGTTAAAATACACCAAATGGATCTTTCTTCCGGGTACTATAACTCAAACATACTGAACACCATCACCTTATAGGAAACTGGTTGCTATCGCTTAAAGGTCATCACCAAAAGGTCAAGTCTTGGAGTTTAGTTCTTTTTTGCGCCAAAGATTAGCCAAACTGTTCATTGACAAGTCTTCATATGAATCCTCCATCATAGCATGAACTAGTCTCTCCTTTTGAGGTCCAAACTTACTACCTGCAAAGCGTCAAGATTAAGTTACCTAGGAAAAATACGAAAATCGTTCTTTTTCATCAAGTCATTAATACAAAAACACAAATTCTAAGCCATACAAATATTCATTCAAAGCTCCACACTATCTTCCATATCCTCCAAGTCCACAATCTCCCAAAGTTGGAACATGAATTCCCAAGCCAAGGACAACCAAGACTTTCATTTTCAACATCCTAGCACAACATGTCAATTCACTTGGCATTGTTATCTTCAAAATAACACATTAAAGTTCTTCAATTGAAAGCACATTGTTGTCAAAGGTTGCACCTGCAAAACCAAATAATTTTATCACTTCAAATTTCATCTTCAAGCATATCTTCCATGAGCATATTCCATTTATTGACAAAAGAGGAAGGGAATTTAAGTGAGTCATATAGCATCAGATTCAAGTTGAAATTCAGCAGTGAACTTCCAAGAACATCACAAGAAAAAAACAATGTCCCTAAGTATGTATGTTGTTTTGAACTACAATGATCATAGTAAGAAAGGAGCTGTAGATTTGAACAAATCCAGAAAAATCTCACACACTTACACATTATTGATTGTCCATCCTATCTTCAAGTCATTAGTTACAGAAACTCAGTAGCATCGAAAATCATAACCAACGCCATAACTTCAAGTTCAATTCCTACTACTTGCACAAGAAATCGAAGTTAACTTGGGTATTTTGCAGCATGATGATCTCAGGATGAGGTGTAGCAGGTCATTTGTATTTGCTCGGATGAAGTATGATGGCACAATCCTCGGAATTCTCTTCCCATGCAAGAGCAAAATTAAAGCAACAAAGACCTGTGTCACATAAAAGACGCAAAAGATCAGCTCATAAGCAATTAAACTTCAGAATATTGATTCATTATCACAAGTCTGGCCATCAATGTCGGCAGTAATGACAAAAGCGTGTGTGACTTTGCTGAAATAAAAAGCTTGTTGCAATATTTGTTGAAAACCCTGACATCAGGACACAAGGGCCCTTCCTACAAGTTGCGATGTCACATGTTAGCTCCATTCCAAATTCACACCTTGCTCCATGTTTCTTCAAACCTGCAAAACAAGATGATCATGTCTAATTAAAAGACCAATGGATTAAAACAGCTGCAGAGAAACCAACTTGTTATGGCCATAATATCCACTTACTCATGTGTTAACAAATCAATTAAGAGTTCAAAATTCTGCTAGAAATATTGAACCATCAAGTCTCCATGAGCACCTATTGAGATGTGTTATGCACCAAAAGACCTACAGACAAGCAAGAAAAATTACTGAGTTATTAACTGCAGTGAAAATGGTATTAGTAAGGTTCAAATTTCACGGGACCACACATTCTAAAGGAATATATCCAGCTCACAGCTATCACTATCAGGTGAGGGACCACACAATCTCATAAGATCATACAAGAAAATCCCCTCTAACGGATTTTAGGATTTCATATCTCACCCTCACACGATTTCCTCACACAAATCCCTCTTCAATCTGACACACACCAAATCATTCTCACTCTCCTATTAAATGCCCTCAATCATTAGAAAATAGGGGGGACAGAAAACCTTAGAAACAAATGTCAGAGCAAATTTCACAGAAAAATCGCAAAAATCACAAAAGCTCAGAATTAGAGAATCTCTCGGAGTTTTCATTGAACTCTGAGAAGATTTGAGCTAGGCCCCTCACCTAATCACTCGTTTCACATCAACAACACGCAACAACAATAAACAACAAGAAGCGAACAGAGGAGTAGGAGAAGAGCAAATCAGAAATATAAGTAGGAGCGCAGAGAGACCTTGTAGAATTTACATCGTGAAGCCTTATTGAAGAATCTCTGAGGTAATAGTTGAAACTCTGAAGCACGATTCTCATCCATGGCCATGTTTAACTTTTCTCTCGAACTCGGGTGAAACGACTTTTGATTCTTGTTGCCATGGGGTTTGTCTTTCTTCGATTTTTGTTTATCTGTTGTGTAAAGTGCAAACTCTGATTAAATCTGAAGTTTGTGATAGAACTAGGGTTTGATTTGGGGATGGTTTCTCTCCATGTTTTATTCATGAGGTTCCGATGATGGTTAGCCTAGGAACATGTGTTTTTTCTGATCATTTGCTTTCATATGTTAAGAAAAAGGAGAATATGTGTAGTTCCTTGGAATTCATGTGGGTTTAAGTTATTTTAATGAGTTTTTCTTCTTTTTTTAATGCGTGGCGCTTCCCAATGACTGTTTCTCATTGACCGATGCATGGGTTATTGTGTATAATATTATTTTTTTTTGTTTTATTTCTCAGACTCATTTCATATAAGGTATTTTCTCTGCTTGTTAATTTCCTTTTAATAACTTATTTCCTTAAGATTTGAGTTATATAATGCCCTAGATCTACTTTAATTTAATGTTATGATGTGTTAAATTTTTTAATTTTTGACCGAGGAAACCAGTGCGGATAGGGTTATTTTTCCCATTTTCCTTCTAACTTTGAGTACAGTTTGGGCTTTGCCTAGTTGGGTCTCATGACCCAGGCCAAACAAGCTGGCCGATGTTCTTTTTTAGTTTTCTTATATAATAAAATCATTTATGTTTTCATTTCTTTGATTAAAATAATATGTCTTTAAAACATAATGTATGTTAATTATCTCTCGATTATTATCATTGGCCAATGATATAATACAAGGTATTGATATTCGATCATTTCGATCCGACGTTATCTATATCGATATGAGGCCACTTTTATTTTTCGCTATTATTTAATCGATTATTCGATTTATTCGGTTAATGATAAAATGAGATATTCGATTATTTAATCGACGTTATCCATTAAATTGAGACCGATTTTATTATTTTATTCACTATTGTATTTTATTATTCGGTTAATGATAAAATGAGATATTCGATTATTTAATCGACGTTATCCATTAAATTGAGACCGATTTTATTATTTTATTCAGTATTGTATTTTATTATTCGGTTAATGATAAAATGAGATATTCGATTATTTAATCGACGTTATCCATTAAATTGAGACCGATTTCATTATTTTTATCCGTTATTTTATTTTATTATTCGGTTAATGACAAAATGAGATATTCAATTATTTAATCGACGTTATCCATTAAATTGATACCGATTTCATTATTTTCTCATTATTTTATTTTATTATTCGGTCTATGATATTACTATCCGATTTGTGACATTCAATTTATCGACGTTGTCCGAATCGATATGAGACCGTTTTCTATTATTTTTTATGGTTTCTAATTAATTTAGATCCATTATTTATCGACTTTATTATTTAATCGGCCTATGATAAATGGTGATATTCGATTTCTAATAAATCGATGTTATCCCCTAATATGAGGTCACTCTTTTATTTTCCTCATTATTTCCTATTTTCCCAATTTATTATTTTGGTCGATGAAGAAATATTTAAATATTCGATTTTGAATAAATCGACGTTATTTAAATTAAATATGAGGCCAATTCTTTTATTTACTATTATTTTTATAATTTATTTTATGGTCGATGATATAACAAACGATTTAAATATTCGATTTCAACAAATCGACGTTATTTAAATCAATATGAGACCGCTTTATTCCTTTCTTGAAAATTCAATTTTATTTTATTTATTCTATTTAATTTATTTTATTTCCGCATTTATCACTCTTATTTCGTCCGTGAATCAACATTTAAATAATTAACCTCCATTTTGCATTTAGCCTTATAAGTCGGTTGCATCTTGCGCCACCATCGAACAAATCAAATATTTTTAATCCGAATACTCAAACTATTTTTCTTAATTAAATAACGGAAGAACTGAATTCTGGAGTCTAGCATTCCTCGAATTCTTGAATGAACGCTCCTGAGGCTCGCCCCATGGGACGTGGTTCATTCGCCCTTCCGTTCCTAAAAGCACTTAACTTATCAAACATCTTTTCTTCAAACGAACATTGTTTAAATCTTTTCTATCTCGCAAATAAGCTAGCGTTCCCGCCTCCTATCGCAAGCAGACAAGCCAAAGCTTAGCAGTTAGAATGTGGTCTAAACAATCGTTCTTTAAAACAAACCAATCAATGAACCTTAGTACCACGAACTACGAGGCTCTGACTTTCCCATTGCACAAGGGAATACGTAGGCACACGGATCTCAATCCTTGCCGAGCACCCTAGGAATAAAACTACCCATTTCCCTGTAACCTTAAATTAGAACTGTTTACATTTATTTTAGTCGAAGAAAATAGAAAGCATAAGTCAACATTTAATCGCAAGTTAAACTAAGAGGTTCCCGTTGAGTACAACGGACGTAAGGGGTGCTAATATCTTCCCCTTATGTAACCGACTCCCGAACGTAGAATTTGGTTTCGATGACCTTGTTCTATCCATCTTTCTTTATTAGGTTTTATCTATATCTCCCTTTTCTTTCATTAGAATAAATAGAATTAGGTGGCGACTCTGTTATTTCCATCTATTCCGCGGTCGGCGCGAGGATTGTATTTTTCGAGGTACAACACCGGGGAGAATCAAACGAAGAATAATTCACAAATGAGTGAGTGCTGGGAATGTATACGAACATCCAGCAGATATCAAACATCAAACACAGACGAGCATTGGGGATCCAGACGAGTAAAAATACGAGCACATACGCATGTCGAGAAATGCATATGAGCATCAAACGAATTTCCCTGATTGGCAACAATAATCTCGACTCTGCAGGGGAACTAGGTCAAGAGGCTTTGACAATGCTTGACGTTGGTTGAGGATATGAATGACAGTTTGTATCATCACATGGCCAAAATAAATTGGCAACCTCTCTGGGGAATACTCCAATGATGGGAGTGAATCTCGATCATGAACTCTACGGAGGATAACCGTCTTCAGACTTGGCTGGGGATGATGCTTGGTCAGACCCTAGCTGGAGAGAGAATTCTGAAAATTCTGACTCAGTAGGGAAATGGGCATTCAATTGCTCGCTGGGAATAGCCCATTCTGACACAAAGACTCTGATTGGGGACAAATCTCTTCGATTGAGTTTGAAGCTCCGCTGGGGATACCACCCTACTCTAACTCAGCTGGGGAAGGTTCCATCTGAACACTACTAGGGATAACTATGTCTTTCTTGTGAAGAACAATCGCCGCTTGGCAAGGACACATCTTTGATTAGGTTTGAAGTTCGGCTAGGGATCTCACTGCTATAGCTCAGCTGGGGAGCACTCTCTGCTTAGGGAAATACAATATCGCCCTGCAAAACCTGCAACAACGGTATACACACATGTGCCCCGGGGACTTGCATGGTATGATCTGTTCATCCATTGTCACCCGACACTCAAAGACAATTTTAATTGTTTCCCTGCAATGCCAACTCTTTTTTTTTAGAAAAATCAACATGTTTCATATGCAATGCTCTTTTTGCCAAAAATTCTGGACATTTTTGCAAACAAAGTAAACACAACACAACACGGCTTTATGACTGAATATTCATTCATTGAATGGCCTCTGAATAGGCAAAGTTTTACATCAGGAAGCAACTACCTGGAAAGAGGTGGCTACCATAAAATTGAGAAAAGAAACTATCCTAATGGCAATGTACACGGCATTCCAATGAGTTTCCTTCCTGCTATGACCAGCATGTCTTCAAGACTTTCTGTTCTTGCCTTTTCTTTCTGAAGAAGATGAGGGGACTGATTCCTATCCTTCTGATATTGTCATACTTTATGAAACAGTGATTTGGTTCAGATTACCCGGATCACAGTTGTTCACTTATTCCCTTGTTTTGCGTGGATCGCCCTTTCGGGTTTTCAATCCACCGAGATACCCTTTTTTACCTAAGTTGTCCGATGTGGCTTTTCAACTCAGCGGCTGTACATCTTTTCATTTATTTTCCCTAACTTTTGCCCGAGCTTTTTATTCTGTTTTTAGCTCGCCGGGATGCCCTTTTCTTGCCTGGACTTTAATTCTGTTTTTGTGTCCAGCGGGTCTTTTATACGAAGTATTTTTTAACTGCGTCCAAGTTAACAGGAGACTAGAAATCTTCTCCATCCATAGTAGTGAGCATCAGTGCCCCACCCGAGAAAACTTTCTTTACTATGAATGGGCCTTCGTAGTTTGGGGTCCACTTGCCCCTGTGATCTGAACCTGGAGGAATGATCCTCTTGAGCACAAGCTCGCCTACTTGATACTCTCGAGTACGTACTCGTTGGTCGAATTCTCACTTCATTCTCCTCTGATAAAGTTGACCATGACAAATAGCTGCTAATCTATTTTCCTCAATTAGGCACAACTGATTATATCGGCCACGTACCCACTCAGCCTCATCAAGCTTCACATCCATCATCACACGCAATGAAGGAATTTCTACCTCAACAGGCAAGAGTGCCTCCATGCCATACACCAAGGAGAAAGGAGTTGCCACAGTTGACGTCCTGACCAATGTTCGGTACCCATGCAGTGCGAATGGTAACATCTCATGCCAATCTTTGTAAGTGACAACCATCTTCTGCACATTCTTCTTAATATTCTTGTTAGCTGCCTCTACCATGCCATTCATCTTTGGCCGGTAAGGAGAAGAATTGTGATGTTGAATCTTGAAGTCCCGGCACAATTCTGCCATCATCTTGTTGTTTAAGTTGGAACCATTATCAGTAATGATTCGCTCGGGCACTCCGTATCTGCAAATGATGTCTCTTTTCATAAACATGGCTACCACCTGACGAGTGACATTGGCATAAGATGCTGCTTCAACCCATTTGGTGAAGTAATCAATCGCAACCAAGATGAAACAATGACCGTTTGAAGAAGTAGGTTATATCTTCTCGATCATGTCAATGCCCCACATAGAAAAGGGCCAAGGAGATGACATGACATTGAGCGGGCTTGGAGGAACATGCACCTTGTCTGCATAAATCTGGCATTTGTGGCACTTACGGGCGTACGAACAACAGTCTGCATCCATTGTTAGCCAATAGTACCCTGATCTCAATAACTTAGCCATAGCATATCCTCCTGCATGAGTACCGAAGGATCCCTCGTGGACTTCCTGCACTAACAAGTTTGCTTCGTGTCTATCCACACATCTGAGCAAGACCATGTCAAAGGTCCTCTTGTACAGAACTCCATCTGCATTAAAGAAGAAACTAGCAGCAAGTCGTCTCAAGGTTTTCTTGTCATTGGATGATGCCCCAGCTGGGTATTCTTGTTTTTCCAGGAAAAGCTTAATATCAACGTACCAAGGTTTCTCATCAGACACTGCATCTACAGAGAAAGCATAAGCTGGTACGTCAAGCTTGGAAATGTCAATCCTGGGCACATAGTTCTTACACAAGACTTTGATGGACGAAGAAAGAGCAGCCAATGCATCAGCAAATTGATTCTCATCTTGTGGTATATATTGAAGCTTAACC
Source organism: Lathyrus aphaca (assembly GCA_963966055.1). Taxonomy (NCBI): domain Eukaryota; kingdom Viridiplantae; phylum Streptophyta; class Magnoliopsida; order Fabales; family Fabaceae; genus Lathyrus; species Lathyrus aphaca. Next base: position 275,333,044 of record OZ014520.1, on the reverse strand, counting down.
GTTGTGAAGAACGTCAATAGTCTTCTAGCATAATCCCTATAAGGAATTAAATGTTCTTGATGTGTATACCACTTTCCGGTAATCTGGTTGATAACGAGGGCTGAATCTCCGAATATATCGAGGGTCTTAATACGAAGATTAATAGCCTCCTCTATTCCTATTATGCAAGCCTCGTATTCCGCTTCATTGTTGGTGCAGCCAAAAGTAATTCTGGTCGCGAAGGGAAAGTGAACACCTTCGGGAGTGATAAGAACAACACCAACTCCACGTCCATTGATAATGACTGTCCCATCAAACATCAACTTCCATTTGGATTCAGGGTCAGGTCCCTCCTCCAGAAGTGGCGCCTCGCAATCTCTTGCTTTGAGGTACACGATGTCCTCATTAGGGAAATCAAACTTCATTGGCTGATAGTCATCTTCAAGCGGTTGTTGTGCAAGATAATCTGACAATACACTTCCCTTGATGGCTTTCTGGGAAGTATATTATATGTCATACTCTGTTAATATCATTTTCCATATTGCAACCCTTCCGGCTAATGCTGGTTTCTCGAAAATATACTTGACGGGGTCCATTTTTTAGATTAGCAATGTGGTGTGGGTCAACATGTATTGTCTCAGTCGGCGAGCAGCCCATGCCAAAGCGCATCAAGTTTTCTCGAGCAGTGAGTAACGGGATTCACAGTCGGTAAACTTTTCGCTAAGGTAGTAAATAGCATGCTCTTTTCGGCTAGACTCGTCATGTTGACCTAGAACACACCCCATCGACCCTTCTAACACAACCAAGTACATGATAAGTGGTCGTCCTGGAACTGGAGGCATTAGGATCGGAGGCTCCTACAAATATTCTTTTATCTTTTCAAAGGCTCTTTGACACTCTTCGTTCCACCTGACCGTTTGGTCTTTTCTTAACAATTTGAATATTGGCTCGCATGTGGCAGTTAGATGAGATATAAACCGTGAAATGTAGTTCAATCTCCCTAAAAACCCACGCACTTCTTTTTCTATTTTCGGTGCAGACATGTCTTGTATTGCTTTTACTTTTACAGGATCTACCTCGATCCCCCTCTGGCTAACAATTAAACCCAGCAATTTACCGGAATGCACTACGAATGTACACTTGTTTGGATTCAACCTCAATATGTACTTTATCAATCTATCAAACAAATTTTTGAGATTGACCAGATGCTCTTCTTCGTCCCGGGACTTGGCAATCATGTCGTCCACATAGCATTCAATTTCTTTGTGTATCATATCATGGAATAAGGTTACCATAGCCCGTTGATACGTTGCCCCGACATTCTTCAATCCAAAGGGCATAACCTTATAACAGAATGTACCCCACAGGGTAATGAACGTCGTTTTCTCCATGTCTTCCGGTGCCATCTTGATCTGATTATACCCGGAGAAGCCATCCATGAAAGAAAATACCGAGAACTGAGCGGTGTTATCTACCAGCACATCAATGTGAGGTAATGGAAAGTCATCCTTTACACTTGCTCTATTTAGATCCCGGTAATCGACGCACATCCGGACCTTGCCATCTTTCTTTGGTACATGCACAATGTTAGCTACCCAAGGTGGGTAACTAGTTACAACAAGGAACCCGACATCCCACTGCTTTTGAACATCCTCCTTGATCTTCATAGCCATATCAGGGCTAGTTCTTCTCAGCTTTTGTTTTACAGGAGGACAGTTTTCCTTTAGTGGCAGCTTGTGTACAACGATGTCGGTATCCAAACCCGACATATCTTGATACGACCAGGTGAAAATATCCACATATTCACGTAGCATACCAATCAACTCCTTCTTTACCTCGACCTGCTGACTGGCCCCAATCTTTATCTCTTTCTTTAAATCCTCAGACCCGATGTTGACTATCTCTATTTCTTCCTGATGAGGCTGGATGACTCTTTCCTCTTGTTTCAAAAACCTAGCCAATTCTTTTGGGAGTTCACAGTCTTCCTCAACCCCTTCATCAGCTTGGTAGATAGGACTGTCGAAATCATGCATAGTCATAGCAGGAACATTATCACAAGAATTCGAATGATCAACACTGCACAAATGATGTGCTTATTTCAGAATCTGTTCTTTCAAAGGAGATGCAAACACACAAAAACAGTGGAAAGAAAAATATTGCCATTTTATTTGTTCTTTGTAAAAAAATTTAAAAACGAAAGAAAGAGAACACAATTTGCTTAAAAAATGTTCTTTATTTCATGGAAAAAGCAAAATGCATTAACACATGGTGGCCCTACATATGGATCTATGCACCTTGGGAAGAGTGCAGGATTTGACATGCAGTATGATAAAAATGGAAACAAAGAAAATTACTTTGACTGCCAAGTAACTTGAACAAAATCTTCAGCAGACCAGTTTCGGAGCTCCTCCCCAGGTACGCATGGGTGAATCCAGTTATCCAGTCGCAGTCACTATCCCCATCTGCATCTGTTGCACAAACGTTGTTGTAGTCGAGCATTCCAGCGCTTGTGAATGATATGGGCTTACGGCCATGAGACCAGCTGGACTGACCAGGTTGATATCCGAGACCAAACTTGTCATCTTTCTTTTCCATTTCTAACAGCTTTCCCCAGCCCTGGGCATTTCCGGATTGAACTACCACTTTAGCTTGCTTGTAGGAGTAGATAGGAGTCTTTTCCTTCTCACTGTTCTGAACTGCAGCAACCGGAGACAAGGTACTAACATTAACCGTCTCAAAAGCTTGGCAAAGTGTCTCATGGATCTTCCCATCCATTTCCACGTACATGAAGGTCGACAAATGGCTTACGAAAATATCCTCTTATCTGCACACAGTAACAACTTGGCCGTCTACCACATACTTCAACTTCTGATGCAACGTGGATGTCACTGCACTAGCAGTATGAATCCAAGGACGTCCCAGCAAACAACTATAAGCGGGTTGAATATCCATAACATAGAATGTGCTCTTGAACACCTGAGACCCAATCTTCACCGGTAGCTCCACCTCCCCAAACATAGATCTTTGTGACCCATCAAAGGCTTTCATAATCAAGTCACTGGGTCGCAAAACGATGCCATCAATATTCACCTTCTTAGGGAGCACATTGAGAGAAGAGCATGTATCTACCAGGACGTGTGATAGAATAGCATACTTACATTCCATGGTGATATGTAAGGCCTTGTTGTGATTGCGCCCCTCGGAAGTGAGATCTCTATTTGTGAATCCCAATCCATGGCTGGCGTTTATGCTTCCTACCACGGCCTCCAACTGGTTGACAGTTATCTCTTATGGTACATACGCCATTTGTAAAACTCTTAACAAAGCTTCTCGGTGAGCTTGAGAACACATCAACAACGACAGAATGGATATCTTGGACGGGGTCTGATTCAGCTGTTCAACCACCTTATAGTCACTTATCTTAATTATTCTCATGAATTCCTCAACTTCCTTTTCAAAAGTGCCTCGACTAGCAGCAGGAGTTGTCACCTCTTCAATTTCTATTTGTTTACCCTTAGCCTTTGCAGCAGCTTCAGCTTCGGGACCACCTCTAAGAACTTGAGGAGCAAAGAGACGCCCACTCCGAGTAAACCCACCAACTCCTCTGACATTCACAACAGTCGGGTCAATTGTTACCGCTTTACTCTCCCACTTATGACCTTTTACGCACACGTCTGAGACATAGTGCCAAGGGACAACCTTGTCATCAGCATAGGGAACTGGTCCCGGAACAGTAATGGTAACTGGACTCACCTCTGGAACATAGATAGTCACTGGCCCTCTCCGGGCAGGAACCTTAGCAGGATCAAAATAAATTGTCACTATAGACACACAATCACTTCTATGATTAACCCTATCGAACTGTAGAGACCCCTTGTCAATCAAACATTATAGCCCCGCTTTCAAATCCCCACAACCATTAGCTGAATTCGAACAACTCTCACAGTCAAAATCGCAACATAGAAAAACTTGCCCTTTCAATAATCTGTCTTTTACCACTAAAATGAAGTCTTCACTTCATCCACATTCATGATCAGGTTCAACCTCTCGCCACTATCGATAGCGTTTATCCTGGCCCCTCCATGATTTGGATTGGGGTTTGATGTAACATTTGGAGGCGGTGTGAAGTTAATTGGTTTTGAATCAATCAAGTATTGGACTTTATGTTGTAATGCCCTGCACTTCTCCGTTGAGTGCCCGGGAGCTCCTGAATGAAATGCGCATCTTGCATTAGCATCATACCCCACTGGAAGCTCTCTAGGTGGAGGTGGTGATAATGTCCTCAACTGAATTAAATTCAAGTCTAACAATCTCTGGAGCAGAGTTGTGTACGTCATCGGGATTGCCTCAAGCACCCTGTTAGCTGGACGAGCTTGTCTCTGTTGATAGGGTCTTTGCTGATAGTTATTGCACTGCGGCTGTTGATGTTGCTGCTGTTGTTGTTGCACAGGACCTGTGGGGATGGTGACAGCTGCCACCTGCTCGTAAGATCCTCTATATCCGCGGCCCCGACCTCGACCGTACACAACATTAGTTTCTCCCTCCCTTCTTCTTGGAGGTCCACTGAAAGCTTTTCGAACACCGCTTGAGCTACCTACACCATTGTCTTGGATCTTCCCCATATTCAGAAGAGTTTCAACCCTCTCTCTAGATATCACGATGTCATTAAACTTGGTCGCTGAACAAGCTATCAATAAACACCCCCTGCAGCGTTCCTATAAACATGTATGCCATTTCATTCTCTAACAAGGGAGGTTGCACTCGAGCAGCAAGCTGACGCCACCTCTGGGCGTACTCTTTGGACCCTTCTTTAGCACTTTGAGACATCGTCTACAACTGGGTACGATTTGGAGCCATATCCAAATTATACTGATACTGCTTTACAAATGCCTCAGCTAAATCCTTCCAGCTTCGAATATTGACCCGGCTCAGCTTCATGTACCATTCCAAAGAAGCTCCTACAAGACTATCCTGGAAGTAATACATCCATAGCTTCTCATCATCTGTATGTGCAGCAATCCTTCCCACAAAAGACTAAAGGTGAGTTTTCGGGCACGCCGTGCCGTTGTACTTATCAAAAGTAGGGACCTTGAACTTGTAGGGAATTCTCACCCCTGGCACTAAACCCAGATCAGTGATGTCAAACCCTAGAGAAATCTGAGACTGAATGGCACGAATTTGCTCAGCCATTTCTTCAAACCTCCTATTCATATCAACCCCTAGGCCTTTCACCTCATCCAGCATGGTGAACTGCTCGTCCTGTCCATCCATCTGCATATTATTCACTCCATCATTGATAATAGTGATCTCTGGCTAAACCACAGGGATTTCAACATGACATGCGCCAGCCCCATTGCGATTACCTCCATCTGTTGTCCCATTGTTCCTGGCTTGATTGTTCTCCACCATTTCGCGCAAACGCTTTTGATTTTGACCCATCCCAGCCATGAGGGTCATGAAATTGTCCATTCTCTTCCTTGAATCAGCCAGATCTGCTTGCATCTGCTCCATTGCTCTTTCTCTGTTCACCTTCGTAGGGTATCTGTGCACTGTTGACTGTCTCTGAACCTTCTTGGGAGCTATAGTGCCTGAAAGTGACATGAACATTAGAACACTGGAGAAATATCTGCAAAACAACAAACACGTTATATGCATGCAATGTAACTATTCATGTTTCCATGTTCAAGCATTAATATGCCTCAGCTCTGATATTCTTTGACAGAAAATACTTCAGATGTCCTTTCGCAAACTAGCTTTTCAAACTCTTTTGAGGAGTATTCAGACCCTGGTGTCTTAGGACCAACAACTTTGATCATTCAGAAACGGTAGCTGGAAAGTATCATTGCATTACATGAACAGACTACCAATGAACAGAGTCATAGACATAAACAGAATTCCCAAAAGGGTTACAATTTAATACAAAAGACAGAAAGATAAAGCAAGACTCATACAACAAGCCTGTAGGTAGTCTTGGATACAATCAACAATAAAATAAAACTCTAGGCTAAAAGGAAGATACAGGCTCCTCTTCTGCATTCACCACCTCCGTCTGGTTCTTCTTGACGCCTGCTCTCAGCTTAAGATCTGCAATCTCCTTCATTGCTTCCTTCAAGGCTAGCTGGCTCTGTTCCAATTGCTGAGTCTTTTCCCTTCGTATCTTGTGAAATTTTTCGACCTCTTCTTTCTTGAATGCCATATGCGCTTCAAATAACTCTTCCTTTTCTTTGTACTTCTTCTGCTCCTGTTCTCTTTGGTCCTGTAACCAAGTAATGGATTGATGAGCTTCTCTGAGAATCTTCACAATCTTCTTATGCTTCGACTTCTCTCTTTGACTCTGTTAAACCCAATCTCTGAAAATGAGCTTCTCTTCCAGAAAACTCCTTTTATTTAGCTTCTAAGGTAGTCTACGTCTTCTGTAGCTTTTCTTCTGCTTCTTGCTTATCATGATTGGCACGGTGATACAAGCTAGCCATCTCAGAATTCTCTACCCGAACCTTGTGCAACTGAGCTTCCAACTTCTTGTAATCTTCAAGAGAAACAATGGTTTGTACCGGTACCTCTTTTGGATATAGTGGAGCCTCAACCGAAAATGGAAGGAAGAAGGTATTAACCCTCCCTTGTATCCAAGCAGCAAAAGAGGGATAAGTCTTAGGGTCTACCTTTCCGAATTCTTTTTTACCCTTTCTAACCTTTGTTTCCCAAGCTTGAGATACTTGAATAACCAACTGCTCATTATCTTCAGCCGGAAAATACAGAGTCTTAGCTATTTCTTCATCTGACGAAGGATCCTTCAGTGGATAACCAAATTGCTTTCTAGACAGCACAGGGTTATGACTTATCACTCCCTTCCTACTTAGCAAAGGCACATATGGAAACTCACCACACCTTGTAATAAACTCCTTCCCTACTAAGTTTATGCTACATCCCCAGGCTATGTTGTCAGATGTTAACCCCATCAATCTTCTAGCCCACTTCCATTCTTGCTTAAGATCTTTGAACGGTCCTGACTTCAGAAGCTTCTTAGCAAACCACTCGGTGAACAATGGAACACAACAATTTACATACCCCTTTCTCTTCTCATTTTTGTGATGGACACCGAAGTAAAATTCTCCCAACAACGTAGGCACCGGGTTCCCTTTAATGAAAAGGGTGATAGCATCCAAGCTTACCCATCCTTTTTCTCCTGGGAACAGACTTATCCCATAGACCATTAAGGCTAACAACGCACTGAACTCTAACCACTTCCCTCCCAAAGCAAACACATGAGCTTCTGTGATAAGAAAACCCAGATTAAATCCCTTCCCCTTACTGGCTTCCAACTCCATCTTCACTCTAAGCATACTCAAATGACAAGCACCTACAATGTCCTTGTACGGGGGACACTTCTCCGCATCATAATAGGGAACACCATTCTTGATAGGAATCTTCAGGATGTCAGAAATCTCTTCCATAGTGGGAGCCAAGACGTAGTCAGCAAACACAAACATTCTCAACTGAGGGTCATAAAACTGCAACAAAGAATGAAGAATATCTCTCTGATCGACAGTAGGTTTGTTCATGTAACCAAAAATCTTCCCATATCGGCTTCTGAAATCATCTGAAACCTTGTCACTCATCAAGCCCACCAGTTTCTGAATATCCTCGGTTTCTGGTTATGGGAAAGTGTAATGAGCATTCCCTTTTCTGGGTATCTCTTGGACTTCTGTCATCTGGAGGAACAATGAATACCAGAACTGGGTACAAAGAATAAATGCTAACCTGAAATGGAAACACAAATAGTTAATGCGAGTATGATGCGATGCAAAATGCAATGCATGCATATTATCAACGACCGGGACTGTCTGGATACGGAACACTGGACCCAAGTGACCAAGAACCAAGATCCTCTGAATAAAGCCCCATGAACAAGAATTCAGTCTCAAAAGCCTCAAAATTAGATATCAGATGACTTAAGAACTCCAAAATCCATGTAGCCTTATCAAATCATAGAACTATACTGGCAATGAGGTATGATGAGGTCAAGGGTTCCTGCAAACCTGTAAACCCCTCCCAATCTCAAGGGTGTGCTCCGGGTCAAACATCACGGACTCTCAAAGCCGAATAGCAATAATACATTCACCATTTATGAGAAATGGCTCATGACCAAATCAGGGAATCAGTTTGGCATTATGTACTACTCAAGGAGGTATCAGCGTGAGTCCGAGAAAAACAAACATCCTTTATAAGTTCCCAGCTTCAAGCGCTGGAATCGAGAAACAATAGTACATTCATCCTGAAGGGTACAATACTATCGTCATACGTCCAGATGCTTTGACTGAGTTCCTATAAAATAACCAGGCCATCCTATGCGAGTTCCCAGTGGGCCCTCGGATGCGAATGGGTTTGCCACAAAAGATGGTCTGCCACTGTCACCACTGGAGAGGGATGTTTCCACAAAGGTCCTCAATGATCGGTCCCCAGATGCACATAACTATCGAGGTCATGTATTACCCCAGAAATATTCTGGCATAAATACATTTCCAAGACGGTCGCAAGTCTGGGTGTGGAACTCACTACTACCAACATAGCAAGATGTCATGAAGCCAAAGTGACTGTTCACTCTAATTCCTAGGGTGCACTCGAGCCCCGGTTACGAGCTCATCTCTCAGTAACAGTTCCTAATCCCACAGAAAAAAGGAAACCAACACAGCCAGACAGTCTAGTAATATATGATGCATGAAAATAAATACTGAAAACTGTAAATAAAGCTGTAAATAAAACTGTAAATAAACAACAGTAAAATAAACACGCAACAACAAACAATCAACACCCAATGAAACAGAAACACGCAAGTGCTAGGATTGACTCTCAAGGGGAACCAGAGATTCTAGGTTAGGAAGTCCCCAGCAGAGTCGCCAGCTGTCGCTCCCTGGATTTCCATCCTGGTACAAACGCAAAAGTGGTGCAGAAAGAGGTAGAGTCTCCAGCCAGGCATTTTTATCCCGAAGGAATGGGAATGGTAATGCTTCACAAACCGAAGAAAAGAAAAGGAAGGACACAGGTCCTGCAAACTAAAGAATCTGGGTTCGGGAGTCGGTTACAACTTGGGAAGGTATTAGCACCCTAGATCGTCCGCCGTACCCGACTGTTTCAAAGGGTGAAGAAAATGAAAGCTGCTACAAAAGAGAAAAGACTGAAACTGGAGAAAAGAAAAGAAAGGGAAAAAATGTAGGGAAAATAAAAGAGTGTGCTCGAACGGGCCCTACCCCGCTGCCTACCTACCTCATCTGAACATTAGGATCAGAGACGCCGTAGTTCCCCTAACTAGGGGTAGAAAAGATTACTTGTGTCTTAAGGCTTGAACTACCTATATCAATGCTCAGGTGTTGCAGGCTCGGACGACGAGTGTGTAATCGTCTTGAAAAATGACAAGTAGGGGCAAGTTTGCGGACAGAGCGAAGGAGATGAGAAAAGAAGTCCCGAAGGAGAGACGCTTATTGTTTGTTTGTGTTTTTTATGAGCTTTTATTTGGTGTGGCACAAGAGAATGAACTCAAGCTCTTTTCCATGGAATGTATACTTGTTACTACATTCCAAGATGGAATAATAGAACAATCACACCAAGTAAGGAGAACTTATCCAAGACTTGTTTCCAAGGGCAAGGGCCTAAATTCATTGACTTGTTGAATTTATTAGATGTTTTAGTGATTAAAAATGAAGAAGTATTTTTTAGGGTTTTTCTTGATGAAGATGACCTCATGATCCGACTTGTGCATCATGCTAGACAAATGCACTATTCCAAGATGGAATGAATACATAGGCCCCATGGAATAAGGATATTACACAAGAAGTCACTTCTTTCTTTATTAATATTTTTTAGGTTTTGTTTTGAGATGAGAAGAGAAAGAACCAAAGGAGCAAAAGGCAAAAGTCTAATGGGGAAAGACTAATCCTAATATTAGCATGAAAAAAGTGGTCCTAAAGTTAGTGAGGTTTCAACTATCCTAAGAGAAAAGAAGAACCAAAGAGGAGCAAAAGAGAGGAAAAGAAAGCTAGCAAGCAACTTACTCCTCTAAAGGAGATAAGTTACTCCAAAAGGGGGAAGAAAAGAGTTGCATCACATGATGGCATAAGGCACGTCAAAAACCACAAAGAGAAAGCAACTTAAAAAGGAAAAGGGAAGAATTGAAATGTGAATAAACATCCACACTTCTCTTACCATGAGCCCCTGCAGTGTTAGCAACAATCCAACATATGTTCATCAATACAATCATGGAGTTAGCATGCTCAAAGTTCAAATCAACAAAGATCAAACAACATGCCAAACTTTGCACATACAAAAATTTACGCGTCGAGAACAGGGAAGCATACATCAACCAGCAAGCAAATCACCCTAAACTAGCATATTCAATGATCATACAATGATCCATGGCCATTAAAACATGTAAGGGGATCAAACAAGCTCAAAACAGCTCCAAAATGACATTTTGCATCAGTGTTAACCGGTTAACCAAAGCGTTAATCGATTAACCAGTTCAAACTAGCAGCAAATACGTAGAAAACAGGTGCGTTAACCGGTTAACCAAAGCGTTAACCGGTTAACACTGTCAAAACAGCAACAATTTCCTGCAGAAAATCAGCTCAAACCAGCTTATCCAAATAATTCCATCACAGACCAGCAATCAATTAAGCATGAAATAAATGGATCAATTCACATTAATTAACATCATTAAGCTCATGAACATTAGCACACGGATCTGGTTACGAATCAACCAATTAATTCAAGCAACACAAGCAAATAAACAAGCACATGGTGGATCTAAAGCACAAGCATGCAAATAAGCTAAAACAAAGCTAGATCTGAATTTAACCAACCTACAAAGCTGAGGTATGCTTTGGTAATTGTTGTTTGAGCTGGAGATGAGAGATTTCACGGAGAACTTTGAAGATCTGGTGCTAAGCTTCATACACCATGCAAAATAAATGCAAGCAAAGGGTCTTGATGCAGAATTTTGGCTCCAAAAGCACTTCTAATTTCCAAACCAGATCTGAACCACCAAGTAAACCAGCAAAATGATGCAAAGAAGCTATGGATGGAGGTCTAGTCCCAAGATCTACACACTTTAAGGCAAAGTTATGTGATCTTCAAAGAGGAACTTTGAGTGATTTGGAAAATTGAGAGAAACAAAAATGAGAGAATGGTGAGAGAGATCAAAATTCAGAAAAATGAAGAGGAATGAATTATGAGAGAGAGCCTCTTGGTTTGGAGGAAAATGGATTAAATATGGTTTAGGTTTGGGGCCCAAAATTTAGGCTTGGGATCCAAAAATATGGTTTGGGAAAGTGATTAGGATCTAGCATTGGAATTAGGCTTGGATAAATGCTCTAGATCCTTCTCCTTAATTAAAAATGAATAAAAATCAGAAATTTGGAAATTTGGAGCCAAAACACATGTTGAATTTGCTGTTGGAATTCAAAATTCGCAATCGTTAATCGGTTAACCAAAACGTTAACCGGATAACGCCAGTGAATTTTGAATTTTCCCTCCATTTGGTGGGAAACCTCAATAATAACCCGGCGTCAACCGTTCTGATCTGATTTTGATCCTCAATCTTTTTTAGGGGTCTTGACCATAATTCTAAGCTTGTATAACATGCCTTGTGAGCTTCTTGCCAGGTCACCATGCTCTTGATTTGACTTATAATGCTTCAAATTTCCCGGATAGTCGATCACATGCCTTATGCTAGAACATGCAAGTGCTATGCTTCATCTTTCTATGTAAAAATGCTAAGGACATGGCATGCTTATGATGATTATGATATGATGATGATGCTAAACAGGAGAGAGCAAATTTGGGGTGTTACAATCAGCATCAGTAAAACCTAGCCCATGACTAGTATTGACATTTGAAACCATTGTTTCAAGTTGATTAAATGTAATCTCTTCTGGCACGTAAGTTGCGTGCAGGACTTTGAGAAGTGCATTCTTATGAGCTTCGGAACACATCAACAGTGATATAATAGAGATTTTGGAGGGGGTCTGATAGAGCTGGTCCACAACCTTATAGTCACTCTTCTTGATTATTCTCATGAACTCGTCTACATCCTGGTCAAAGGATGTCTTCTGAGTTTCCTTGGTAATAGGCTCTTCAGGCACCACACTTTTGCCCTTATCCTTGGCAGCAGCTTCTGCTTCAGCATTACTTCTTGGGAGCTGTGAGGCAAAGAGACGTCTGCTTCGAGTGAAGCCTCCGCCTCCCCCCACATTATCAATCTGTGGTGTAGAAGTGTCAAGAATGACTTTCTTTCCGTCACAATACAAATCTGAGCCATAGTGCCAAGGCACGACATTGTTGTTGTCATATGGAACTGGTCCTGGTATTGTGATAGTAACCGAACTGATTGCTGCGGAAGAAGGAACTTAGACAGTTTGAGGTTCATAATAAATTGTGATAGGAGGTCTGACCGGAGATGGTGCTGGAGATGATGGTTGATGTTGTTGATGGAGTTGTTGATTGTTGAAAGAATCTGGAAGGTGGATTGTCGCGGGATCATAGTAAATAGTAACTGTGGAAATGTCTTCATTGATGGTTGTTGCTGTTGTAGAAGAGTGTGTTGAACTGATGTCTGTTGAAGTTAAAGAAGGAATGGTTGTTGATGTTATAGAAGAATCCGTTGGAATGATTGTTGTTGAAGTTGTAGGAGTGATATCTGATGGAATGACATGTGTTGGAGTTGTAGGAGGAATGGTTGTTGATGTTGTATGAGTTAGGATTATTGAAGTGATTTGTAAGGTGCCTTCCTTGATAAGATTGTTGATACCAGTCTTCAAATCTGAACAACCATTGATAGAAGTCTTGCAAGCTTCACAATGGGCCTCAGAACCCGGGAACACTTGGCATTTCAAAAGCTGGGCTTTAACCTCGGCCAGAGGTGTCTGAATGCTTGCAACATTGTCAATTAGGTTCACTGGTTGATCCTCCTCAATTGCATTTATCCTAGGCCCACCATGGCTAGGCATAGGATTCTTGGTAACACTCGGAGGAGGTGCAAAGTTGACTGCCTTAGAATCAATCAAATCCTGAACCTTCATGTGTAAGGCTCTGCACTTTTCTGTAGTATGGCCAGGCGCATTTGAGTGGAAGGCACACCGGGCATTAACATCGTAGTTTCTTGGAAGGTTATGGGGATCTGATGGAGCCAGAGTCCTCAATTAAATCAGATTGAGTTTTAGTAGTTGTGGAAGTAAGGCAACATAGGGCATCGGAATGGGATCGATAACCTTGTTGATTTGTGAAGTCCTTGGTTGAAACGAACGTTGTTACTAATTGTTATTGTTGTAAGATCTCTGTTGTGGAAATTGTTGTTGTGGTGGAAAGTGTTGTGGTTGTGGAGGATACTGTTGCTGAGGTGTTGGAGATGGAATGGTAACAACAGCTACTGATCTTGGCATGTATTGAGGTCTACCTCTACCCATATGCACTGAGTTGGTCTCACATGTCCTACGAGGTCCTGCAAAAGGTTTCCTCGTATTGCGGGAACTAGCATCGTTATCTGAAATTTTGCTCATCTTCAGCAGACTCTCAATTCTTTCACCAGCTATAACTACATCCGCAAAGCTGATGGATGAGAAAGCAGAAAGTCTATCAATGTATGTTCCCTGCAGGGTGTTCATGAACATGTCGGCAATTTCTCTCTCTAACATCGGAGGCTGGACAGCAGCAGCAAGCTGTCTCCATCTTTGGGCATATTCCCTAAAGCTTTCCCTTGAAGACTGAGACATACCTATTAGGAGAGTTCTGTTGGGAGCCATGTCCAAGTTAAACTGATACTGGCGTATGAAAGCTTCAGCCAAATCCTTCCAGTTTCTGACGATTGCTCTGGACAGGTGAGAATACCATTCACGGGATGCCCCGGTCAGACTGTCTTCGAAGTAGAACATCCATAACTTTTCGTCCATGGTATAAGCCTTCAATCTCCCCAGAAACGACTGCAGGTGAGTACATGGGCAGGAGGTTCTATTATATTTCTCAAAGCAAGGAGGCTTGAATTTGTGAGGAATTCTGACTCCTTCAACTAAACCCATGTCCATAACATCAAATCCTAGAGAGTTTTGGGACTCCAAAGATCTCATGTTTTCTGCTATTTCGTCCAGACGACTATCATAGGCTTCATCCCCAGCACCAATTACTGTAAACTGTTCCTCTTGAGGGTCCTCTTGCAAGTCACGACCTCCAGTATTTCCTTGGGTATTCCTGATAGCATTGACCTCAGGGTTGAGGTGAGGCCCAAACTCTGGCGCATCTGTTTGTGGTTGTCCGTGATCATTGTTACTATTACCTCCTGTACCTGGATGATTCTCTTCTGGAGTTTACCGCTCTACCAACTCTCTTAATCTCTCCTGGCTTTGAGCCAACCCAGTCATTACTACCATGAACGGGTTCATCTGAGCCCCCATCTCAGTTCTCTCATTAGCCATCTGAGTTCTAACGTCAGTCAAATCTTGTTTAACTTGGTCCATCTATAAGCTCGGAAGGTTGTTTCTGGTTGGATATCGGTGAACTCTATTAATGGGGAAAACCCTCCTACGAGCAATGTTTCCTGAAACAACAACAAAGTGAGAAAACAACAACAAAAATACCTACAAAACAAAGAAATGAGGTTAGTATGCAATGCAGTATGTATATTTATCTTCCAAGGGTATCCGGTTTGGTTCTTTGGTTTTGACCTTCCAGGCCTCGAGGAATGATGATGTTGAAGAGAAATGAAGCCCAAAAGATAATCCAGGTAACACATAAACCATATATTACAAATGCAAGGATACATAGTTTGTGATTACACCAAATTCCCATCGTGGGTCAGAATACAACAAAATCATCAAAAGTTACAACCAAAATAAAATACAAATACAAAGAAATCAAACATACAGCCCAAAGTCATCCTCCTTGACTTCCTTCAGGAGAGCATCAGTCACTAGTCCAACTGGATGCTCTGTGATGGTCCTGATAAGAAGATTCCTGGTGGCAATGGCATCTTTCAACTTCTTATACTTGTCTTGGTCCTTTGATCTCTTCAACCCCGCCCGGAGTTTCAGCTCGGAGATTTCCTTTTGTGCTGCTAATAAGGCTTCCTGACTCTTCCTCTCATTAGCTTCCAACTGCTCTATCCTAGCTTGTGTCTTCTGATCCTCTTGCACACGAGCCTCAGTGATCCTGATCCACCTAGCCTAACTCTCTTCCAAGTAGTGCTCAGCTCTGGCCTTCTGGATCTTGGCTTCTTTGCAAGCATTCTTTAATACTAACTCCCCTGCTCGGGCTTTTCTGATGTAATCATATGTCTTCTCAATCTTGGTCATATGCTCGATCCTGAGCTTCTCTAACCTCTCATTGTCCAAACGACTATCATTCCTCTCCCAGAGGGTCTTCTTCAGAGCTTTAGAAAGCTGGGTATTCCTCTCTTTCAACTTCTCAAACTCCTCTAAACTGATTGTAGCTATAGGATCTACTGCTGATGGCCTTGGAACATCCTCCGGGGTGAATGGCATGCGGGTGATCTATCCTCTGATGCGAGACCAATCAATGTACTGAGTTGAAGCTATGTTGTTGCACTTGCCAAGGATAGCAGTCCCTTTTGTCTGAATATCATCCCAAGCCCAGGATGCTTGTCGGACGATGGCATGATTATTCTGAACATCACAGTACTGGGTCTCTTCTAAATCCTGCTCTCTTGGTGGATGTACTAAAGCATACCCTAACTTCCTTTTGAAAAGAAAAGGATTGTAGTTGATGCAACCCTTTACTCCAATAAGGGGTACATTAGGATATTGACCACAAATTGTAATTATGTCCCTGCCCTTGGTGCTCTGAGTGCACCACCTGATGTCTTCTGAAGTGAGAGCAATCATTCTCTTAGCCCAATTTCTTGACTGATGAGGATTCAAGAAAGCTTTTGTCTTTGGTAGGTGTCTCAATAACCAACAGTAGAAGAGAGGTGCACAACATATGACTAGTCTTCCCAATTTCTTCTCATTCCTCTGGTGAACTGAATAGTATAAATCTCTTAACAAGGTAGGAACTGGATTCTTCAGCAGGAAGATATGGATAGAATTATTTCTTACAAACTTAGGCTCGTCTGCAAACAAGATGATTCCATATATACTAAGATCCAGGAGAGCACAAACAGTTTCCCACTTCCCTGCTGCAGCATGACTGGTGGCCTAAGTAATCAAGAAGTCCAAATGGAGGCCTGGGATTCCAGCCTTGGTGGTCATATGTTGATTTATGATGGTAGTTTCCAAATGTAGAGCCTTAACTATGTCCTCATTCCTAGGAGCAGTCATCTCAGGCTTGAAAGGAATTCCTCTCCTGATAGGGACACCCAACAACATGGAAAACTCTTCTAACAAAGGACCCATCTGAAAGTCTGGGAAAGTGAAACATCTGAGAGGAGGGTCATAGAACTGAAGGCAAGTATGGATCATGCTCCTCTGTGATGCATCAAAGTCCATGATCATGTCCATAATACCACCATAATGTTCTGTGAATAAAGGGACATAACCAGGAGTGATGAGTGCCTGAATCTTCCTGATGCCTGCTAGAGAGGGCTCAAAGAAATGGTATGTGATGTTGCTCTTCCTGGATGAGTCCATGCTGACAATGGATGTTGACGAAGATAACTAAGGAGAAAATACTGATGAAGACCACTGGAGAAGATATCAGCTGAAGAAGATCTCTGATGAAGATAACTGATGAAGATATCTGATGAAGAAGATCTCTGATGAAGATAACTGATGAAGATATCTGATGAAGAAGAGCAGTCAAAACCAAACCAAAGGTAATGTGGATACCCTGTGAAACAAATAGACAAATGTTAAATGATGCAAAATGATGTATGCATAATGATATGCAAGGGTTTTTGATCATGTGTTGGATCTGTTATTTGCTTTGATAGGGTCCATGTGTGTTCATAAGTCCGGATGAAGGTCTGAGAACCAGTAACCAGGTAGGGGACTCAAATAAAGAGTCACAAGTCCAGGGTTTCATAAGATCAGTCCAAAATAGTGTAACCTTAAAACAATCCAGTAACAGGGTATGTTGAGGCCAAGGGTTCCTGCAAACCTGTAAACATCCCAACCCACTCACAGGTATTATTCTAGAACAAGGATC
This sequence comes from Lathyrus aphaca, assembly GCA_963966055.1. Classification (NCBI taxonomy): domain Eukaryota; kingdom Viridiplantae; phylum Streptophyta; class Magnoliopsida; order Fabales; family Fabaceae; genus Lathyrus; species Lathyrus aphaca. Next base: position 275,315,923 of record OZ014520.1, on the reverse strand, counting down.
CTCAGACTTGGATCCATTATGAGAAGTGTAAACACTTCTAACCCGGAGGTACAGTGTTTACATTAATCATAAAGAACCCTCCTCTAATTCACCTCAGATGCTGAAGGTCATCTAAAGAGGTCATCCAGACTTAGCAGGCTTCCCATATAGCCCTAGCACTACAGGAAATCCGTAGCACAGAGTTCTCAAGAAGAAACCCATGTCTGAACCGTGTTTCATATTCCCGCACCAGACCGAAATGGAATGGGAAAGAAAATGAAGCCACTCTAATCCTATGTGTCACTCAGGCTCTCGGTGTGGAACCTTTCTCACTGAAGTACCCCTCTCACCAATGCAAACCAACAAATCCAGCACAAGTGATATGATGACAATAATATGAAATGCATAAAAACAGTAAATGAAAGCAATAAATAAAGTTGTACAGAAAGCAATAAATAAAGCAAAAACAAAAGCACATATAGCACATAACACCCCCATAAACACAAACCAAACAAGCGCTAGGAGAAACCCACAGAAAGAACCAGAAACCCTGGTTGCAAGATAAATCCCCAGCAGAGTCGCCAAGTTGTTGCTCCCCTGAAAAGACACTAGGGTCCCCAGGAGCGGACGCGAACGGTTGGCGAAAAGAGAGAATAAGGTTAAATTGAATAGAGTCGCCAGCTAGACATTTTTATCCCGAAGGAAAGGTAATTTTGCATAAACCTGGAAAGAGATGGATAAGATGGTTGCGAACCAGAGAAACTGAGAAAGGGGGTTGGTTACGACCTGGGAAGGTATTAGCACCCAGATCGTCCGTCGTACTCGACGGGATCCACGCTTACAAGATTGTGTTTAAAAGGGGTAGTGTATGTGCTATCTGTGTGCAAAAGCTAAGGAAAGAAAGTACATGTGTCAGTGAAAAAGGTGTGAATTGCTCAGGAACTGAGGCTTAGAAAGAAAGCTGAAAGAGGGGGATGACACATAGACTTTTGTTCGATAACTGTTAAGTTATGCCTACGTATCCTCTCGTGCAATGAGGAAGTCAGAACACCGTAGTTCGACTCAAAGAGACTGAAAAAAAGATTGATTGTGAACTGCTTACTTGCATATGCTCAAGTGTATGACTCGTCTGGCTCGAATGCTAACTTGTTTGCATTAGACGGAAGAATCAAGTTCTCGCTTGTGAATGAGTGTGATGAGAAAAGAATCCCGAAGGAGACGATTATTGTTTGTTTTGGGTGTTTTCAGTGTTTTATTGTTTTTGATGTTTTGCATAAGTTAATGAGCTTAAGTCTAAATCAAAGGTTGTAAACTCATTATATCCTCCCTGATTAGGGATAATGAGCATACTTGAGTATGAGATAAGCATCTCAACTTAATTACCATGATGATGTAGGATTAAGATCATTAACCTACTTGTGATTATTTGGATGTTTTTGGGTTTTTGTTTAGTGTTAAGTAATGAGTTTAATCTCCAATCAAGGATTAGTGAACTCATTACACCATCCTATGAGAAGGATGATAGATGAGAACACTTAAGCTGAGAAAGACTCCTCAACTTAATCCAGGGTTAGGGATTAAATTCATTATATAACAAACCTTTATTAAATAGATTTTAATTAAAGGGTGAGATTAAGAAGTGGATTTTAAGGTTTGTAAGACAACTTGAGGGGGACTTGTCCATTAAACACTAGGGTTGGTCCCTCATATCCATAAGGAAGAGATAGAACCCTAATGTAAGGCCCAAGTTACAAGATAAAGTCTTAGTGATTATTAATGTGTTTTTATTAAGAGGTGTAAACAAATTAAAGATTTAACACTAAGGATTAAAGTTATACACTCCATCCTAAGAGGAAAGATATTCAAAGCCACCAATGGAAGAAGCAGATGAGAAGAGAAAGAAGAAGAAGAATAAGTTACTTACTTCCTGAAGAAGATAAGTAACTTAAAAGAAAGAAAGTGGGAAGGAGGGAGCATAAGTGAAACAAGTTCACTTCAAAGACAAGTAATAATGCATATGAATGGATGAGAAGAGGTGGGAAGTGAAGGCAAATCCACCTCCCAGATAACTTACCAAAAGTACCTGAAATGTTAGTATGAATGCATAAGACATAAAGCAAAGGGAAATGAGATGAAATGAGATGTAAAGACCAAAGTCAGAAGTGAAAATGCAATATAAAAGGCATATGAGATGATGCAAAGTCATACAAGATGCATATGAATGATCATATAAGGATGAGATGCAATGGAAGCATGTTTAGAAGCATGAAAACACGTGAATGTTCATGAAATGTAATGGATGCAAGGCATAGAAAATGAATGAAGAAATGATCAAGCAATGTTCAAGCATGTCTTAAGATGTCTAAGATGTCATATAAATGCTTGAAATGTCACAGAAAGTTCATATGATGATGATATGCAAAGGAGAATGCAAATGAAGATGCAAGATTAGGGTTTTAAAGCAACATGGGATGCATATGACCAAAACAGAAGCAATCAACATGATAAAAAATTGAAATCAAGCTCAAATAAACCCTAATCCCATATAAGGTCACACCCCAAAGGAGAAAGTCAGAAACTTAACCTAATGGAAGTTATGAAATTTCTAATATGAATGATCATACAAGGATGAGATGCAATGGAAGCATGTTTAGAAGCATGAAAACACATGAATGTTCATGAAATGTAATAGATGCAAGGCATAACAAATGAATGAAGAAATTATCAAGCAATGTTCAAGCATGTCTTAAGATGTCTAAGATGTCATACAGATGCTTGAAATGTCACAGCAAGTTCATATGATGATGATATGCAAAGGAGAATGCAAATGAAGATGCAAGATTAGGGTTTTAAAGCAACATGGGATGCATATGACCAAAACAGAAGCAATCAACATGATAAAAAATTGAAATCAAGCTCAAATAAACCCTAATCCCATATAAGGTCACACCCCAAAGGAGAAAGTCAGAAACTTAACCTAATGGAAGTTATGAAATTTCTAAGTTTGTTAGGGTTTTTGGGTGCTTCTAAAGGGAAAATGCAAATCAAATTGAAAATTCAAGATAAAATCATGAGATAAATAACCTAGAAACTATATGCAATTTATGAAACAATGCAAAAAGAACCAAGTTCAAACTCAACATGGTTAGGCAGAAATGAATTTTTCAAGTTAGGGTTAAAAAAATGTGATTTTTAAGAACCCTAATTCAAAGAAAATTGTGAAATTATGATCAAACCTAAAAATAAATTTGTATGATGAGTTTGAAAATGTTTCTAAATGTATTGGAATGGTTCATGAATTTTTTTGGTGATTTTTAGAAACCTAAATGCATTTTTAATTAATTAAAATCCATTAATTAATTAAAAATAACATTTAAATATTTTAAAAATACTTTTTAATGCAAAAAATAAAAATAAAAATGTTTTCAGGTTAAGAAAATTATTTGAAACAAAAATGTAAAGTTTGAGAAGTTTTTGATGAGTTTTGCTATTTTTAATAAAATGAACAAAGAAATAAAAAGAAAATGAATTAAAATGGATTAAATGGAAAGTCAGAGGATCCAAAGGCTCAGATTCAAACTTAAGGGATTTGTGTTGACTGCGCGCGCCATTGAACGGTCAGGATTCATTTTGGCTAATTAATTATGATTTATTTAATTAAACAGAAATCAGTGTTAATGAGCTAATCTGGTTCGTTCCTTCGCTAAGCTAATTACACATCCAAGGGTCCTCAATCAATCTGGGCACTAAACCCTAATTAGGGCTAATTACTTTCAGGTGACCAGAGACAAGCTCCGGTTATCTTCTCTGGTGAACCAAAAACCCTAAATCCTTTTTGTAACACGGTGGGAGAACTGACTTTAATTATGTTGCGGATAGCAAGATTCGCCACCGACTTTTATTTTATCCAAAGGAAAGGCATAAAAGAACAGGAAAGACCTTTTAAAAGATTTTTGGGTTCGGGGGGTAGGTTATGTAAAGGGAAGGTGTTAGCACCCTTCACATCCATGGTTATCCATGGGCTCTTAGTTACTTAGCTCACTTTAAAATGTTTTTTGAAAAGTGTAGTGTGTGTTTAGAAATTTTCTTAAGTACTTTATAATGATCCATGTACGGATATATATAAAGCCTTTGTTTTGAAAATTGTTTGAAAATGTGAAGTGTTTGAAATGTTTTTGAAAAGTGAGCAAGTACATAAGAGGAACCTACCCTAAGTTAAGTCTTTTCTATTCTTAAACATCCTTTAAGTGGTAAGACTATCCCTATTATTAAGGAATAGGTAGTCATTACCTTGGATGTAAGGGACAAGTGAAGGGACAACTGTTATTTAGGCAACTGTGAGGTGTATAAGCAATTCGAAGGGACTTATCATCTTTATTCGAAAGGGACAAAATCATTACGAAGGCAACCATTAAGGGACTTGATCTTTTTATCTGTTAAGGGACTAGATGATATAAGATGAGGGACTTTGCTTTATACACCCTACTTAACCTTTTGTTTAGGCAACTTGAGAGGTAACCCTTAAGAAGTGAGATGGCGATCCAGGATCGACTTACGTGTGTGAGTGTACCAATTCAAATATTTATCTTGAGATTAGTGATTTATATTCAATTTTACATACAAACATGTCTTGCACTCCCTATTTTACTAACCATAACATTTAAAGTTAAATAATAAAAATTACTACAACTATTACATATTGGATACAATTACATAATAATAATGATTAAAATAAATTAAATAAGCAAATTAAAGAATAATTAAGTGAGTTAGTAATAATAATAATAATAAAATAAACAATCATATAATATGTAAATAAATAAATAAAGGGGGTTAGTAGTAATAAAATAAATAAGAATAAGATGAAAGAATTAACATAATGAAAATAAATAAATTTAGAGTTCAAAATTAGATAAATAATATTTTTTAAGTGAATTTAATAAAAGAAATAAATAACAAGTATTATATACTAAACTATAATGATTTAAATTTAAAAATATTGGTTAATTAAATAAACATATTATACAAATAAATTACATTTATAAGATCAAATTAGGATTTTTAATTGTTTTAAACATAATCTAGGGTTTACTATTTTATTGAATTATTTAAGTAATATAAAAATAAATATACATAATTAGGATTTATATACAAATAAAATAATTAGGTTTTATGAAATATTATTAGGGTTTTAAAAAATATTAGGATTTTAATTATGTACAAAATAAATTAATTTGTTTACAAATTACATATATATACATGTTATAAAAAATATTTTTTAGAAAAAAAAGAAATTATGAAGTTTTAAGAATATTGAATAAAAGTATTTTAATAGTATTTATAAATTATATTTACTAATCTAAATAAAATAAAATTAAATATGAGAAAATAGATTAGAAGAAGAAAAACAAAGAAATTGGTAAAAAGAAAGGACCTGGGATTTGAACCCAGGTCCTGTACCTGCCAAAAAAGTCCCTTAACCAGCTGAGCTGTGCGCACCATGTGATGTCTTTGTGGATCCTATCAATCAAATAATAAATCTGGAAAAATATCATAAATTGTAAAAAATAAGATGGTAAACCTGGGGATCGAACCCAGGCACAGCTGCCTCCAAAACGTGCCCATAACCACTGGGACAAGCCACGCGCTTGTGATATTGAATAGCTTCAAGCCCTTATGTTTTAATCCTGCCAAAATAAATAACAAAAGCATAAAACTTTCCTTCAGCCAGGATCGAACCTAGGTCTTGAAGGTCATTCACACGCATGCTTACCACCAGGCCAGATGTAAATAACTGATATTATAATGAAACAAAATCGTAAAAATATTAAAACATATTTTTGAAATTACAGATGGGGCCTAAAGTCATCATCTTCTTCCTCTAGCCCTACGAATTTATCCACGAAATATTTTGCGATTTTTCCTGCGAATTTGCTTTCATAGCTAAACCTGCGAAATTGATATCATGCAATCCAGACACCAATCATCCAAATTAATGTTACCAGCATCTTGCTCATGTCTTATACAGTCCAAATATCACATTCAAAATCATTTATATAACATAAATCGCAAGTCCCCAATTCTAACCTCAAACCCCTAACTATGGCTTTTCACGATTCCTGCAATTAAACTCAAAAATAATTGTCCAGAAAGCTTCTATGTCATCATACAAACAATATTATTTAAACAAAATCAAGCAAAACATCGTGAATGGTCATAATCGAAAAATCAACAAAGTGCCATGAACATGCATTCGGTTTCACCATTATAACATGATATTGATGCATATAAGTATGGAATCATGATCAGTGAGGGTCAAGGAAGCCAATGCAACCTTAGTAAAGCTTTGAAATTGCCTAAATCTCAAAATCCGAATTCAACTTTTTTAAAGAATTTTTGAACTTTGAAAGTGGTTCTTGAGGCAGCAAAATTCGTCCCCAATGCTTGTGATGTGTTTATGTACTTATAGTAGATGAAATTTGGTCAAAATATTGTAGGGTTGTTTGGACTTTTTGATCATTGAAGATTGAAAAAGATCATGTCTTAAAATTCAAATATTTTTGAATGTAACCTTGATATTTTAAGACAATCACCATAATTCTCATATCAATTTAATCTAATTAACCTTCATGACCTTCTAGAATCAAAATATATTTTAAATCTTCATATTTTATATTTTATTTGAATTTAAAATGATTTTTAATATAAAAAATCATAATAAATAAAATAAAATAAATAAAATTATGAAAATATTAAATAAATTTCGTGCATGATGTCATGGAACACCTTGGGTCACAAAAAGTTCAGCCCATTTGAAGAATTATGGTTTTATGACCCTATTTACTTCATAAACCACCCAAAAATTTCCCAACTTTGCAAGGGCACAAATCCTTCAATTTTAATTTTATGAGGGTGTTCTTGGACATTTTGGAAAGCTTAAAGAGTCCTATAACCAACCCCATTGGTTTCATGTCCATATCTTTTACCATTCTCAAGTTATGCCCTTTTGAAGTTGTTGACTTTCAAAAGGACCTATAATGTCTTAGCTCATACCTTCCAAATGAAGAATTTTTGGGCTTGGCTTGTGAGACACAAAGTTGTATAGAATTCAATTTACTTCAAAATGAGCTTTGGATGGGAAAAATTTGATGAAGCATGTGAAAGTTATGGCTGGTCAAAGTTCAGTTGACTTTTCCTGAGGAAACCCTAATTTAGAAACCTCTGATTCTTGATGATCTGAAATATCCTTGATGAATCATGATCAACCCTTGATCAAATGATGAATTTTACTTCATATAATTGATGTTGACAAAAAATCATGAAGTTTGACTTTGGTTTGACCATAGTTGACCTCAGTTTGACTTTTTAACTACTTTGACTGATTTTGACTTATCTGATCATCTGACTGAGCAAACCTTTGAGAAAAGTCTTGAAACTTGTTATGGGGATTATTAAACACATATAAGATGTTATGAAGCTCACTTGAAGTCTTAGAAATCCATTTAGCCTGATTAAAGTCAAAACCCTAGTTTAGGATGCCCTGCTTAGGAGGATGCATTGTCTGAGGGAATTGTCAAATCTTCTGACTAATTGTGAACTTTGTGAACCTTGTGAACCTCATAAGATGTCTTGTGAACCTTGTGAACCTCATGAGAGTCTTGTGAACCTTGTGAACCTCATGATATGTCTTGTGAACCTTGTGAACCTCATAAGATGTCTGGTGAACCTCATAAGATGTCTTGTGAACCTTGTGAACCTCTTAGTACACAAAGTCTTGTCTTGTGAGGGCAAATTTTGGGGTGCAACCGCTGCCCCTGTTTAATTTTCTGAAACCTGAGGGGTTAGATTGGTATATGTGCCAGTCGTGACCTGGAAGGTTGAAGGGGATTGAACACAAAACCCCAAAAATTTGCACTCACCGGTGCGTAGAGTGATACTGATGACTAGTTGTATATGCTTGAGTGGGCTTAAAGATGCCACTTGGAAGAATTGGAGATGGGCTTAGAGATGCCATCTAAAATATCTGGATATGGTGATGTTTTTATGTTGATACTGGATATCAGTACTAGGTCTTCGTATAGGCCGTCTCTGAATCATTTATGCAACATGATTTGAACTGTTGAATGGACCAGTAGAAATAAATCTTGTGATGATTATCTCTTCTGGAGGTATCTTGAATTAGGGAATGGATCTTTGTACAGACCATTTGCCTACTCTCCAAGGTCAAAAGAACGTCAGGATTAGTTCTTCTGAAAAATATATTGAACCAGGGAATGGATCTTTTTACAGATCATTTGCCTGCTATTCAAGGGCCGAAAGAACGTCAAGATTTGTTCTTAAGGGTCAAAAGAACGTCAGGATTTGTTCTTCTGAAAAAGTCTTGATTAAGGGGCCAAAAGAGCGTCAGGATTTTCTCTTAAGGGTCAAAAGAACGTCAGGATTTGTTCTTCTGAAAAAGTTTTGAACAAGGGGCCAAAAGAGCGTCAGGATTTGCTCTTAAGGGTCAAAAGAACTTCAGGATTTGTTCTTCTGAAAAACTCTTGAACAAGGGGCCAAAAGAGCGTCAGGATTTGCTCTTAAGGGTCAAAAGAACGTTAGGATTTGTTCTTCTGAAAAAGTCTTGAACAAGGGGCCAAAAGAGCGTCAGGATTTGCTCTTAAGAGTCAAAAGAACGCCAGGATTTGTTCTTCTGAAAAAGTCTTGAACAAGGGGCCAAAAGAGCGTCAGGATTTGCTCTTAAGGGTCAAAAGAACGTCAGGATTTGTTCTTCTGAAAAAGTCTTGAACAAGGGGACAAAAGAGCGTCAGGATTTGCTCTTAAGGGTCAAAAGAACGTCAGGATTTGTTCTTCTGAAAGATATCTTGAACCAGGGAATGGATCTTTTTACAGACCGTTTGCCTGCTATTCAAGGGCCAAAAGAACGTCAGGATTTGTTCTTCTGAAAAATATTTTGAACCAGGGAATGGATCTTTTTACAGACCGTTTGCCTGCTATTCAAGGGCCAAAAGAACGTCAGGATTTGTTCATCTGAAAAATATTTTGAACCAGGGAATGGATCTTTTTACAGACCGTTTGCCTGCTATTCAAGGGCCAAAAGAACGTCAGGATTTGTTCTTCTGAAAAATATCTTGAACCAGGGAATGGATCTTTTTACAGACCGTTTGCCTGCTATTCAAGGGCCAAAAGAACGTCAGGATTTGTTCTTCTGAAAAATATTTTGAACCAGGGAATGGATCTTTTTACAGACCGTTTGCTTGCTATTCAAGGACATCTTGAGTAATGTATGGATCATTTCTGACCTGTTGTGGATTGTTGATATTGTTTTACTGCATATAACTATCCTACAAGGAAAAAGTTAGTTTATGAAATATGTATGCATGTATAGTATGATGCACTTAAGTAATGTATTATGTAATTATGGATATGCATGTCATGGTATGATGTAAATGACATATGTATGCATCATGCAACTTGAAGCGTCTGGATATCTTTGTATAACAACTGCTGGCCAAGGAAAATAAATCCTGATTTGTTGCTGAAGAATATGAGGAACTTGTTCCCGTCTCGTTTGATAATATAGTATTCATAACCTCCCGTCTTCGTTTGATAGTAAGGTATCCATAATCTCCCGTCTTCGTTCGATAGCCTCCTATTGGAAGAATAAATTCCCGATAATCCTTCTGAGGATAAAAGAGATGGACATAAATTCCAGGGGAGATGTGACTCGAAGTTTTTATGAAGATGGATTTGCCCTACTGGGGACTTGTAGCTGTCTAGTGGGGATGAACCGGCGAAGCTTCGTTGAATTCTTTCCCTCGTTCGTCTTTAGTAAATACTATTACTGCATTTTCATGCATTTCTGGTAAACATCAATCATATTAAAAAGCATACATACATTCAAACATAACCAATGGACGTTTCGCTTATGTAAATAAGGTAAAAGTAAATCTGGATTCAGAGGGAAAAGTAAAGCTGAACTTGAAAACAGAATCGTTTCAACTTCGAGAGTGTATAACCAATTGGATTTAGAGCTCCTGAGATTCTTAACTTTCCTGAATACCTTCCTAGAAATCCTCATTGCTGGATCTGAAGACATGATACTGACACCATCTGATACTACTGGCGTAGACAATTAATTTCCACAATGGCTTCTGTTGAGAATCCAATATCAAGGTAATACAATGAGAGGAACGTGTCTTCAAATTGTGATGGACCATATACGCTCCGGATATTAGATTTGAAAAGAAAGCATTGCCCCTTGGTTGAGGATGAATTGTCCCATAATGGAAGTATCTGAAGGTATTTACCTCAAGAGAAATAAGCAGAACGCCCCACAATAATATGCCCCTGACATCATGAACTTCGTAATGTTACCCTTGGTAATTTAGATAGATGAGGAAAGCTGCTCCTGGCTATTAAGCACTGTTGAATCTGGACCTGATTGCCCCAAATGAGTTAGGCAGTATCATGGCCTGCCCCCTTGATTGGGAAATAATGACTATGCCCCTTTGTATACATGGACTTTGATCCAGGAAGCAACTCTATTTATCGGAAGGACTTTGAACATTCATCCTATAAGTTTCTCTGTTTATAAAACACTCAAGTATATGCAAACAAATATATTCAAAAATGCAATGCTTATGTCTGTCTTGAAGTTTTGAAAAAGAGTTATTTTAGAAAAACAGTTTTTGTGAAAACTGTGATATTAACTCAAGTTTTATAATAAGCCCTAAAGGAGTCAGGATACCTTTTCGTAGCAGTACGCTTTCGAACTAACCATGCTTCAGTTAGGACTTTTAAAGGGTCGTAACGTGGCCTGGTTCACGGTTTAAGAAACAAAGGATAAAGGCTCAAATTTTATTTGTACCCAACCCAATCTCCATGATGTTCTTCAGTCCTATACTCAGTTAACTTATGCATTGAGGCTCAAAGGAGTTTGGAATTGTAACACTGACATTTGTGATGGTTCAGAAACCAAAAATTTATTTGAACATTCAGTCATCTTTCTTTGTTGAGGATTCATAGTGACCTCTTTTTTCTTTTGACTTTGTTATATCTTCTTTTTGCCTGAACTGTTTATTTCAAGATTACAGTCAGCAGAATGTCTTAATGTTTTACTAAGTCTCCTTCATAGGTTTTGACTTAGTAAGCTTTTCTTTTGCTGGATATTGACTGTCAGGTTTAATGATTACAGAGAACCATCATTAGTTGTGTACAACACAAATAATTGGCATATTTGAGTTAACCGAGTAACTACCCTGCCCCAGGTTATGAATAAGGGTTTTAATTTGCGATAATAAAAACTCCTACTTCATAGGCTCAAAAGGGTTGACTAGGGATTAACTTCCTTATATCTCCACTGTTTAGGAATTGAAACAATGCCTGTACATCATCAGCATAGTCTGTTCAAAAGCATACTGCCTAATATTATGGTATTGTTTTCGTCATCCTCCTTCTACAGGCTTATAGCTTTATCAGGAGTTAAATATCACAAAATAGAAATATGAATCATAGTTCCAAATATATTGAAACGAATGGATTAATTCAAGACAAACATACGCAATGCATTAATGAAAACAAGAGTTTAACATAATAGTAAGTGTTTAAACAAAACAAAAGAAATTACAAATGAAAGTTCAAATGTTGTCCCATCCAGTTGGCTGAATGTCTTCAATTGCAATTTGTGAACTTTGAGGAGCAGTATACTTCACCATGAAATCAAATTTACCACTTGGATGTCCCAAGGTGCCCCATATCTCAACAGGAATAGGTAGGCTTCCTTTCTTGCTACCTTGGGCCACTTGTCTTGCAGCTTCGGTGTTTGATGGACGATAGTAGAACTCAACTTGACCTTATAGAGTAACCTCTAGGATTCCTTCGTCAATCAGGTCTTGAATCTTTTTCTTCAATGCCCAACAGTTATTAGTATCATGTCCAGGACTGTTGGAGTGATACTCACACCTTTCCTTGGGATTATAGTGAGGAGAGGAAGTTTTAGGATTTTGAGGAGGATTTTTCAAGGAAATTAGCTTCATCTCCAACAAGCATTGCAGAACTTGTGACATTGGAGTGCTGAACTTGATAAACTGCCTTCTACATTCCTTGTGTTGAGGTGGATTAACCTTATCAGGTCCTTCTTCTTCAATTGAGGAACAATCAATGGCAACCTATCTCTTACCTTCTTTTATCCTCATCTTCCTTTCAACCAGATCAGCTTGTTTTAATGGAGGTTGACTAACACTTAGATTCCTAACTTCATTACTTTGAAGTTTGTGGACAAAGGTTCTTAGCTCTTCTCGCCCCTGAGCTAAACTTTGAATAAGAGCCACCTGGTCATTCATCTGGGTCCTCATTTCTGTCATCTCAGCTTGTAGTTGTTCCATATGATCATCCTTGTTGTCCTCAGGATTATTCTTAGCCAGCAGTGCCTTCAACTCATCTTGTCCCTTGGACAAGTTCAGAATCAACTCTTGGAATTGTGCATTTTGAGCCTGGAGATCTTTGACAGTCTGTTCAAGAACCATTTCTGCTTTAGATAAACAGTGAGAAGATAAGAAACTTGTGCACAAGAAACCTGTGATGCAGTGATATGGTATGCAAATGCGTATGCAATGTTTTCAAGGACCGCAGGATTTAAATTTTCTTAAACAACCAAGAAAGTAAATTTTTTATTAGTAATAAATTTGTTTGCCCTTTGGGCTTACAAAATGAAATGAAATCAATACAAAATATGGGGTTTTAAGTCTCCCATGGACGTTTCCTCTTTGTGTTGAGGTATGAGTTGAGATTCCGCTCCTCGTGAAGTTGCTTTGTTAGCTCCAGGATTCTTTCTTGGCTTGCTTTGTAATGAGCCTCGAAAGTATCTCTTTGCTCCTTCAACTGAATCCAAGATCTCTGTAAGTCTTCCATGTTAGTGGGCATGTCTGGGTGAAGGATGGTATAAGAAGTATCCCCTTCAGCAACAGGCTCCATAGTAACTGGCAGGATGGCAAGATATGGCATCATAAGAGTCTGAGCACGAGATCTCACCCATCTGAGGTAAGCTTCCATAGGAATGGTGTACTTGGGCTCCAGAGTCTTGCTGTCAACCTTGTTCACTTTTCCCCATGCTCGTATGAACCTCTGACGGTAACCTTGCAGATCGTTGTCGTAATCAAACACAATACCCTGAATCAACATGTCATGTGGACCATCACTCCGAGCATAACCAAACTGTCGTAAAGCTAAAGAAGGGTTGTAAGTAATGCCTCCTCTTATGCCTAGAAGTGGCACGTTAGGAAACTCCCCACAACGGTCAATGATAGTAACACTCTCCATAGATCTGGAGCACCAATGAATATCTGAATGCGAGAGTGACATGATCCTCTTGGACCATCTGAACCCTTGTTCATTCTTCATCACTGAGCGAGGAAGGTGAGAAATAAACCACCTGGATAGCAAAGGTATGCAACACATCAGAGTTCCTTGGGCTTTCGTAGTACGAGTATGAAGAGAGTGCAGGATGTCTCCAAGCAATGTAGGCACTGGATTGTGACTCAGAAATATGTTGATGGCGTGAACGTCTATGAACTGATCTGGATTGGGGAACAACACTAAGCCATAAATCAACAAGGCTAGGATCTCCTCAAAAGCATCATAGCTCATAGCCTTCAAGAACACTTGAGCCTTATCTATCAACACTTTAGCAAGAATACCCTTAACTCCGCTTCTCGTTTCTAGAACAATATCTGACTTTTTCAGATGTAGAGATGCAGCAATAACCTCTGGTTTAAGCTCTTTCTCCAAGCCTGTGAAGGGTCTTTGATCAAGAACAGGTATACCCAGAAGTTTAGAGAACTCTTCCATTGTAGGAACCAGCTGGTAGTCGGGGAATGTGAAGCAATGGTGCTTAGGATCAAAGAACTGAAACAGAACACTCATCATGTCTTCATTGAACCCTAAAGTGACTAGATCCAATAGGTGACCCTGTCTCTTGATGAACTGGGAGCTTTCAGAAACTTGAGAAACCAATTCCTTAAGCTTAGGAGGTATGCCTACAAAGTTGATCCTGATAGTGTTTCTACGAGCAGAAGCCATGACCTGCAACAAAGAACAAAGATAAATCCTTTGGTCCTTGAAATGGTTAGTGAAAATGACATGCTTATGATGCATGATGATGTCATGATGTTATGCTCAATCACAAACATGTGGCACACACAAACAAGTCACACCATAGCCCTAGGTTTAAAGGCTTGCATGAGGTTTAAAGGTAAGTACCCTCCCCTGAAGTTAGTTGGTTCATCCTGTCCTATAAAGTAACCAGGTTCTAAGGGATCTCAATATCATTGATCCTTCACAAGGGTGGTTGTTCAGTAGGCAACTTACTCGCCAACCAAAACCCTCCAAGTTTAAAATCTCAATGAGCGTAGTATCGAGTATCAACCAACTTCAGTCTTCACCAAAGCCGGTTATCTCACTACTTTCTAAAGGCCAAGATGGGATAACTAGGGTTCTAAAAGTTAGTTAGTGCATTGACAACATATGGCAGCCTTATATTATCCTCAACTTGACTTAAGGAACATAAGCACCAACCAAGAAGTCACACTAACTATGGCCACCAGATCAACCATATCGGTATACGCCGTACAGTTTCCTTGGTCTATTGCCATTTACCTAAGGTACACTAGATCCAGGTTAGGATCTTTCACACATAAGAGCACCCAACAAGTAAAGTAAAGCAAACAAGGCAAACAATTTTAAAGTGATTTAATTCCTAAGGGTACCCCTGTTTTATTAATTCCCCAGCAGAGTTACCAGTTCTGTAACACGGTGGGAGAACTGACTTTAGTTATGTTGCGGATAGCAAGAGTCGCCACCGACTTTTATTTTATCCAAAGGAAAGGCATAAAAGAACAGGAAAGACCTTTTAAATGATTTTTAGGTTCGGGGGGTAGGTTATGTAAAGGGAAGGTGTTAACACCCTTCACATCCATGGTTATCCATGGGCTCTTAGTTACTTAGCTCACTTTAAAATGTTTTTTGAAAAGTGTAGTGTGTGTTTAGAAATTTTCTTAAGTACTTTATAATGATCCATGTACGGATATATATAAAGCCTTTGTTTTGAAAATTGTTTGAAAATGTGAAGTGTTTGAAATGTTTTTGAAAAGTGAGCAAGTACATAAGAGGAACCTACCCTAAGTTAAGTCTTTTCTGTTCTTAAATATCCTTTAAGTGGTAAGACTATCCCTATTATTAAGGAATAGGTAGTCATTACCTTGGATGTAAGGGACAAGTGAAGGGACAACTGTTATTTAGGCAACTGTGAGGTGTATAAGCAATTCGAAGGGACTTATCATCTTTATTCGAAAGGGACAAGATCATTACGAAGGCAACCATTAAGGGACTTGATCTTTTTATCTGTTAAGGGACTAGATGATATAAGATGAGGGACTTTGCTTTATACACCCTACTTGACCTTTTGTTTAGGCAACTTGAGAGGTAACCCTTAAGAAGTGAGATGGCGATCCAGGATCGACTTACGTGTGTGAGTGTACCAATTCAAATATTTATCTTGAGATTAGTGATTTATATTCAATTTTACATACAAACATGTCTTGCACTCCCTATTTTACTAACCATAGCATTTAAAGTTAAATATTAAAAATTACTACAACTATTACATATTGGATACAATTACATAATAATAATGATTAAAATAAATTAAATAAGCAAATTAAAGAATAATTAAGTGAATTAGTAATAATAATAATAATAATAATAATAAAATAAACAATCATATAATATGTAAATAAATAAATAAAGGGGGTTAGTAGTAATAAAATAAATAAGAATAAGAAAAAAAGAATTAACATAATGAAAATAAATAAATTTAGAGTTCAAAATTAGATAAATAATATTTTTTAAGTGAATTTAATAAAAGAAATAAATAACAAGTATTATATACTAAACTATAATGATTTAAATTTAAAAATATTGGTTAATTAAATAAACATATTATACAAATAAATTACATTTATAAGATCAAATTAGGATTTTTAATTGTTTTAAACATAATCAAGAGTTTACTATTTTATTGAATTATTTAAGTAATATAAAAATAAATATACATAATTAGGATTTATATACAAATAAAATAATTAGGTTTTATGAAATATTATTAGGGTTTTAAAAAATATTAGGATTTTAATTATGTACAAAATAAATTAATTTGTTTACAAATTACATATATATACATATTATAAAAAATATTTTTTAGAAAAAAAAGAAATTATGAAGTTTTAAGAATATTGAATAAAAGTATTTTAATAGTATTTATAAATTATATTTACTAATCTAAATAAAATAAAATTAAATATGAGAAAATAGATTAGAAGAAGAAAAACAAAGAAATTGGTAAAAAGAAAGGACCTGGGATTTGAACCCAGGTCCTGTACCTGCCAAAGAAGTCCCCTAACCAGCTGAGTTGTGCGCACCATGTGATGTCTTTGTGGATCCAATCAATCAAATAATAATGTCTTAGGCAACTGTGAAGGGACAACTAACCATTCATTCAGAAATCATCCATATAATGTCTTAGCTCATACCTTCCAAATGAAGCATTTTTGGGCTTGGCTTGTGAGTCACAAAGTTGTAGAGAATTCAATTTCCTTCAAAATGAGATTTGGATGGGAAAAATTTGATGAAGCATATGAAAGTTATGGCTGGTCAAAGTTTAGTTGACTTTTCCTGAGGAAACCCTAATTTAGAAACCTCTGATTCTTGATGATCTAAAATATCCTTGATGAATCATGATCAACCCTTGATCAAATGATTAATTTTACTTCATATACTTGATGTTGACAAAAAATCATGAAGTTTGACTTTGGTTTGACCACAGTTGACCTCAGTTTGACTTTTTAACTACTTTGACTGATTTTGACTTATCTGATCATCTGACTGAGCAAACCTTTGAGAAAAGTCTTGAAACTTGTTATGGGGATTCTTAAACACATATAAGATGTTATGAAGCTCACTTGAAGTCTTATAAATCCATTTAGACTGATTAAAGTCAAAACCCTAGTTTAGGATGCCCTGCTTAGGAGGATGCATTGTCTGAGGGAATTGTCAAATCTTCTGACTAATTGTGAACTTTGTGAACCTTGTGAACCTCATAAGATGTCTTGTGAACCTTGTGAACCTCATGAGAGTCTTGTGAACCTTGTGAGGCTCATGAGAGTCTTGTGAACCTTGTGAACCACATAGAATGCTTTAAAAGTGGCTATTTTGAGTGGCTCGATTCTGATATGGTAGAAATGGAGGCTTTGGTTTATGAGGTTTTAGGCCATGGTAAGGGTTGCTTTGTGTTCTATGGATGATTTCTGAATGAATGGAGAAAGAATTTCTGAGGTTTGATGGATTGTTTGAGAGAATCGAAGAAAGGAAGTTTTTTTACAATTTTTGTGAAAAATGATGTTGTGTGTGTTCTGAGCTCATGGCATGCCTGTTTTATGATCTTGAGGCAATCCCTAAACTATTGGAATGAGTCAGAAGATTAGATATGCATTGTGGGAATGGTATGGCTCCATTGGCCAAAAAGTCAAGATTGGTGTACTTGAGGTATGGGCCATGGCAGAGCTGGTTTTTGTGCTTGAACTGCTTCAGCTAGCTTCAAGGAGAGCAATAGGATCATTGTTATGCAGCTGGATGGCTTGGATCAAGAGCTTACAAGGTTTAAGCATTTTGGCCATTTTGAGATTTCTTGTGAATCAAGCCATCAAAACCCTAGGTTCAAAAGCCAATTCTAATCTTTTGAAGTTTCTTTGACATATTATGATGCATAGAAGTTGATTAGAGGTCATGAAATGGCTTGGCAAGTGAAATTTCAAAATTCCCTCTTTGGCATGAACTTGAAAATTATAGGATTTTTGCCAACTTTGAAAGGCCATATCTTGATTTCTAGGATGAATCAAGACATGTTCTTGTACTTTTTGAAAATGGGAGGACATAATCTACAACTTTCATGCCCAATAATTTTTCATTTGAAGCATTTTTGGTCATGAAAGAATAGGTTGAATATCTTTCCCAAAATGGAAAGTTTCCATTACAAGTCATTTCCAAAAATAGCAAGTTTGCATTTGGCTTGAAATTCTTCAACTTTGTGAACTTCCAACCACTTCTAAGATCAAATAAAGATCATAGATACTCAAAATGATGATGATGACCCTTTGGTGCCCTTGAGGGAGGCCTCAGATGCCCTAATTTTGACTTTACTTGCTCAAGAAGTTGCCCAATAATCAGATGACTTCCATAGTGAATTTCTTCATCAAATTTGGTAAACATGATCCTTATAACATATCAAGACCATTAGAAACAAGAATGAAAAAAAAAATTGGGATTAAGGCCTCTGAAACCAAAACCCTAATTTTAGGTCATCTGTGCAGGAAATCTTTAGTCTGCCTCTATGCCTTTGCCATTCTTTGTGATCTCTTGACTTTTATGAACTTTAATGAGCATAATATGATCATGGAACACACATGGACCCTCTTGGTAAGCTTCAATACCATTAGGATGGCTCAGATCACTTCTTGGATTGCTCAGATCATAAACCCTAGATGCAGATGAAATGGACTATGCAGATGAAACAAATATGCAATATGAGATGGTATGTCTATGCTTATGCAAAAATGAAAGATCAAAAGCCAAGGTGTGAGAAAAAGTGAGGGAAAATTTGGGGTGTTTACAACACTCAAACCTCTAGGGTAACCTCTCTTTGTTGCCTTTAGAAATATGGTCAAGTCCCTCGAACGTAGGGGTACCTTAACTTGTTGCCTAAAGTAATAAATCATCATGCTTGCCTTTCGAATAAAAGATCATAGTCCCTCATTGTCCCTTTTAGTTTCCTACGAAAAAGATCATAGTCCCTCGTTGTCCCTTCAAGTTGCCTTCGAAGAAATAATCTTGTCCCTATAAGAATGATGATAGTCGCTTCGAATTGTTAAGGTATCTCTACATGTTTCCTTCTATGACCATGACGATGACCCTACACTTGTCCTTCCAAATCCAAGGATAAGACTACTTACTAAATAATAGTAAGGACAACTCTATCCATAGGAAATAACAAGAAAGACCTTACAACTTAGGGTAAGTAACTTTTAAATGCTTTCTCACAACTTTCAAAACAAATACTTTTTACACCCCACTCTCTTTTTCAAAATACTTTCAAACAAGTGAACACTTTGTATACATTCATACGAGAATCATTATAAAGTTAAATCTTTACGAAATTTTTTTAATCACACACTACACTTTTCAAACAAAACAAATAAAGGGAGCTAAGGAATAAAGAGCCCATGGATAACCATAGATACAAAGGGTGCTAACACCTTCCCTTTGTATAACTTATCCCCCAAACTCAAAATCTTTTTGTCGCTCCCGATAAGTGGGACCAGGCCCAGATAAAGGTACAGACGCGAACGGTCGGCGAAGGGAACAGTGAGAACACACAGTCGTGAACTCACTGGAGATGAATAGAGTCGCCAGCTAGGCATTTTTATCCCGGAGGAAAGGCAATGCTGCATAGACCTAGAAAGAGATGGATAAGACGGTCGCGAACCAGAGAGACTGAGAAAGGGGGTTGGTTACAACCTGGGAAGGTATTAGCACCCAGATTGTCCGCCGTACTCGACGGGATCCACGCTTGAAAGATTTGTGTTTCAAAGGGGTAGTGTCAGTGCAATTTGTGTGTAAAGGCTGGAAAGGATGTACAGGTGTCAGTGTCTAGTGTATAAGTGATGTGAAGTGTACAAGAGAAGTGTCAGTGTAGGAACAAGAGTGAAATGCTCAAGATCATGAGGATTAAAAGAATATTGTTGAAGAAGGGGGAATATACAGAGACTTTTGTTCGATAACTGTTAAGTTATGCCTACGTATCCTCTCGTGCAATGAGGAAGTCAGAACACCGTAGTTCGACCCAAAGAGACTGAAAGATGAATTGACTTGTGAACTGCTTGCTTGTCTATGCTCAAGTGTATGACCTGTCTGGCTCAGGTGCAAACTGTCTTGCATTAGACGGAAGAAGCAAGTTCTCGTTTTTGAGTGAAGATGATGAGAAAAGAATCCCGAAGGAGACGATTATTGTTTGTTTTTGAGTTTTCAGTCTTTTATTGCTTTTTGGATTTTGTCATAAGTTAATGAGCTTAAGTCTAAACCAATGGGTTAGTAAACTCATCACATCTTCCCTCTGATTAGGGGTAATGAGAGTACCTTAAGTGTGAAGTCAGATTCTCACACTTAATCACCTTTGATGTAGAATTAAGATCATTAACCTACTTGTGATTATTTAGGTGTTTTTGGTGTTTTTGTTTAGTGTTGAGTAATGAGGTTAAGTCATAATCAAGGATTAAACAGACTCATTACACCATCCTAATAGAAGGATAATAGATGAGAGTGTTTAAGCTGAGGAAAGTTCCTCAACTTAATCCATGATTAGGGATTAAACTCATGACAAAACAAGCCTTTATTGAGTGGATTTTATTTAATGATATGATGAAGAAATGAATTTTATGATTTGTAAGACCACTTGAGGGGGACTTGTCCATTAACACTAGGGTTAGTCCTTCTTAACCAATTAAGGAAGAATTAGAACCCTAATGCAATGCCCAAGTTACAAGTGTGATGTCTTGATGATTATTAAATGGATTGATTAAGAGATTTAAACACATTAAGGGTTTGACACTTAGGATTAAAGTTATACACTTCATCCTAAGATAAGGATGCAGGCATAAGCTTAATCACAAAGCCTTAAAGCCTTTAGGGTTTAGTCCCTGATTATGAGGTGAGAAGAGATGACTCAAAAGAGACACAAAGGTAAAAAACTAAGAGGGGAGACTAATCAAAACCCTAATCATTGTCATGCTTGGTTGTTCCTAAGGTTTGTGAGGTTTTCAAGAGAAGTCTTCAATGGAACCACCAGGAAGCAGATGAAAGGATCAAGAGAAGCAAAGCAACTTGCTTCATTCAAGAAGTCAAGTCACTTGAAGAAAGAAAGTGGGAAGAGGAAGAATGAGCAAGCTCAATCTCAAACACATATGAAAATGCAGCAAGTATGCAAGAGAGAGATGAGAAGAAAGTATGAGAAGTGAAGGCAAATCCACTTCTCAAAATCACTTACCACCTGAAAGGTTAGAAAAGAAATGCAATGCAATGCAAAATGGGATGGAATGATATGATGCAAAACCAAACCAGAAGCATATAGGGGATGTTAATGATGCTATGAGATGTTACAAACCAGAAACAACACATGTGGATGATCATACAAGCTCATGAATGCAAATGGAGCAAGTTAAGAACCAAGAACATACATGAAAAGTTATGGAATGTATATGGCATACAACATGACAAATGCAAGATGCAATGATCAAACATGCTTTCAATATGTCTTATGATGTTCAATGAATCAAATGGAGGCATGGAATGTCATGGCAAGTCATGTTATGCAAGAGAATGCAAGATGGATGCATATGGAAGCCCAAATTAGGGTTTATGAACAATGCAACAAACAAAAATCAAAACCAGAAGCAACCAACATTATAAAAAATTGAAAATTCACTCAAAGGAACCCTAATCCTATACTAACTCACTGCCCAAAGGAGAGGTCTCAACTCCTAACCAAATTCAAGTTATGCTTTTCCTAAGTTTTCTAGGGTTTTAGGGTTCCTAAACAAGAAAATTACCAAACAAATGGAAAATGAGAGATCAAATCATGGCCATTTAACCTCACAAACTACATGCTAAACACAATGAAATGCAAAAAGAATCAAGGTCCAACTCTTCATGGTTAGGCAGAAATGATTTTTTGAAGTTTGGATCAAAATAATGCATAAAAATGATTTTAATTCAATGAAAAATTCTCAAAATGCATCAAGATCAAAAAACAAATTTGGTTTGAAGGTTGGACAATGTTTCTAAATGTCTTAAAACATTTCATGAATTTTTTGGTGATTTTTAAATACCTAAAAGCATTTTTAATAAATTAATTTTCATTAATCAATTAAAAATAAACCTTTAAATATTTAAAAATACTTTTTTAATGCTAAAAACGAAAATAAAAATATTTTTTGTGTTTTAAAAATTAATGAAACTCTTGACAAAAAGTTTCATAATTTTTAAAACATTTTTGCTATTTTAAATAAATTGTACAAATTAAATGAGAAAAATTGAAAAGAAAATAAAATAAAAGGAGAAGTATGCAGGATGGAAGGCTGGGATTGAATCTGGGAATGAGACCATTGACTGCACGCCAGATCTAGTGGTCTATATTCAAACTTGGTTAATCCTGATTTATGAATTAATTTAAACCTAATTAAAACTAATGACATGATCTGAGCCATTGGATGCACGCGGGAAAAGACTTAGTCAACTCATCCAACGCCTGAAATTCAAACTTGAAGCCCTAACCCTAATTACACATTAATGACTCTCAGGTGGCCGGAGAAGACTTCCGGTCATCTTCTCCGGCCAGCATCCTCCCTGAAAATTGCTATCTTTCACCCTAGCTCACTAAAACCTAATCTTTTTGCCCAGAATCCATCCCCAAACATCATAGAGCAAGAATCAACAGCCAAAACACATTTATTTTACACAACAAAGCTGAATCGAAGCAAAGGGGGTTTAGGTCAAAAAATTTCAGGAACAACATACATGCTCAAAACTCAATTATTTTCGAAACAAAACATATCAGCATGACCAGTGGAACATGGAGAATCATTTAAGAACTTAAAAACAAACTTCTGGAAAAAATGTTCATGAAGCTCACCTGAACTGGAGCTTTGATCTCTGACACTTTCTGGCTAGTTTCCTGCTTGCAATCTACTCCACTTGACCTCCTAAGAAGCTTTCAATGCTTGGAAAGGATTTGTGGTAGCTGGTTTGAAGGTTTGAGCAGGTTTTGTTCAATGGGGGAGAGAAATCGTATTTGGGATTCTGGAGGTTTTAGGCTATGGTGATGGATGCTTTGTGACCAGGAAGATCAGTTGAGTTGATCTATGAAGTTTGTTTTTGTGTTTTTGAGCTGTGTGATCAGTTTCGAAAGGTTTTGCAAGTGAGGGTGAAAATGTGTATGAGATGCTATGGCTTGCTTCAGGCTTCCTTCATGTATGAAATGGCTGGCATTTGATCCACATAAACAAAGCTTATTGGTCAGGTGATGTGACTTGGCCTGCTGTGATAGGTAAGTTCACTTTTGCAAAAAGTCCACTCTTGTGTAAGAGAGGCATGGGTTGTGTTCTAGGCTGGTACAAGTGTGTGGGCTGGCGCAGCATGGTGAGGGGAAAGGCTAGCTTGGTTCAGCATCCAAGGCAACAAGTGGATGGAAGTGTGATGATGATTTTGCAACTTGATCACTTTTGGTTCATATGGAAATGTCTTGCTATACAAACCATGAAACATGTGATCTTTTGGTTCAAATCTGATTTTTAGGTCACATGTGATGTTTGTGAAATGGTTTGACTTGGATTAGAAGTCACAAATGCCTTGGTACAAAGTTTTTGCAAGTTTCTCATTTGGTGCATATTTTGAAAATTAGTGATTTTTGCCAACTTTGACACACCATAACTTTTGATCCAAAATGAATTAGGTCATGTTCTTGTACTTTTTGAAAAGGGAAAGATCTAATCTAAAACTTTCATGACCAAAGTTTTTTCATTTGAAGCATTTTTGGATCAAAAAGTAAGGGTTGAAAAAGTTGCATAAATGACATTTCATTAAAAGTCAACCATGCCCAAAAAAGTCAACTTTGCAAAAACTTCAAATTCTTGAATTTTGTGAACTTCAAACTTCTTACATGATCAAATAAAGATCATATACACTCAAAATGATGAAGATCACCCCTTGGTTGGGTCATTGGGGGCCTCAGATGCCCTGATTTTATACTGACTTGTCCAGAAAGTCAACTCTTGATCAGATGACTTCCCCATGGAATTTCTTCATGAAAATTGATATGAATACTCCCTATACCATATAGAGACCAATAGAAACAAGAATGACCAAAAAATTTGGAGTTATGGCCTCTGAAACCAAAACCCTAATTTTAGGTCAACTGTGCAGTCAAACTTGGCTCTGCATCCATACCAATCCCAGTTCTTGTGATTCTTTGGCATCCTTGACTTTGAGAGGATATAATATGATGCTTGAACACACATGAACCCCTTTGAAGTGATTGATGACCTTTGGAGTGGCTCAAGAAGCTCTTGGATTGCTCAGATTACAAACCCTAGATGCAGATGACTTAGAACCAATGCAAAGGCTTAAAATGTAATATGAGATGTTATGATTGTGTTCATGCATATGAAATGATCACAAGCCATGGTGTGAATGGGTGAGGGAAAATTTGGGGTGTTTACAGCTGCCCCTATTCAAACATGAGTTAGCTGTGCAGGATGTAAGCAACGGCTTAGCAGGCAAGCGAGATAACTTGTGGTTGAATACCAAAGACAGTCCAAAATTTGCACTCACAGAATGAAGAAGAAAAGGGATATAGATTGTAAAAGAAAATAAAGTATATTGTAAAGTGTGGGCGACAGAGGACGACCATCGTGCAGAGGACGACTGCTGGTTAAAGAGCAATGACGGGGACGGCCGACATGCTGGGAAAGGTGCGGAAAATAAGGCAATGACGGGGACGGCCGACATGCTGGGGATAAAAGAATTATGATGGGGACGGCCATCAGGATAAAGCTGTAAAATTCTCTGGGGATCAATGAAACATGACGGGGACGGCCATCAAGTTCATAAAGTAAAGTAACCAACGATGGGGACGGCCATCGGGCTAAAAAGAAAAGGGACCACGACAGGGACGGCCATCGGGTTAAAGAATAAATGAAATAAACAGATGATGAGGTACGGTCATCAAAGGTGAAGGACGATCACCTAGCAGGGGACGGCTGCTCTGTTGGGTTAAGATGAGGGATGGTCATCCAAGGTGGCGGGCGACCACCTGGCAGGGTACGGCTGCCGAAAATATCGCGACATAGGACGAATGTCGGATAAAAGGTCAACGATGGGGACGGCCATCGGGTGAGCATGATGGAGGACGACCATCAAGAGGTGGAGGACGACCACCTAGCAGGGGACGGCTGCTCTCAGGGTTTATCATGACATAGGACGAATGCCAGATAACCAAAATCAACAATGGGGACGGCCATTGGGTAAAAATGATGAAGGACGATCATCAAAAGGTGGAGGACGACCACCTAGCAGGGGGCGGCTGCTAAATATCAACGATGGGGACGGCCATCGGACGAGCATGATGGAGGACGACCATCAAGAGGTGGAGGACGACCACCTAGCAGGGTACGGCTGCTCTCAGGGTTTATCATGACATAGGACGAATGCCAGATAAAAAGGAAAGAAATGCTTTGTTAGCGATTTACTGGGGAGTAGTAAACACGGACGAGTGTTTACATCCAAGAAATAAAAGGGTAAGTGTTTAGATGTTTGTGTATAGACTAAAAGATGCGGACGAGCATCCTTAAGACTACGATACGGACGAGTATCGGGTAGAAACAAATATTGACTCGTGTTCAGAGATGATGATACGGACGAGTATCAACTGGCTAACAAGGAACACGGACGAGTGTTGAATCTAAGAGGATTCTTCTGGGGAATAGTAGACACAGGCGAGTATATATATTCAAGAAGACAAAAGTGTTTGACACAGTGTATGGATTAAAGATGCGGACGAGCATCCTTAAGACTATGATACGGACGAGTATCATGTAGAAACAAACTCTCGACGCATGTTCTGAGATGATGGTACGGACGAGTACCAACGAGTTAACAAAGAACAAGGACTAGTGTTGAATCTGTGGGGATATATATAAGATACGGACGAGTATCAGTATAAGTGTGTGAGTGGTGTATAGATGAGTGTTTAACTGCTGGGGAGAGTGACACGGACGAGTGTCAAAAGGAGAAGAGTGAAATATAAACAAGTATCTGATATACAAAGTGTAGATGACTGTGCTAGGGATATGACACGGACGGGCGTCAAAGGAGTGTTATTGTTTGCACAGGGTATTCGGGTGACTTTACTGGGGAGTGATGACACGGACGAGTGTCAAAAGGGGGTATATCTATTGGTGTTTGTGGATGTGAGGCAACTGCTTTTGCTGGGGAATCTCCGCTGGGGATTTTGGGTAAAGTGTTCTGTATATTGATGGATTGTCATTATTCACAAGTGTTGATTCAAAACATGGCTTATGAATATGCTATATGTTTGATTTTTTCCGTAATGCTCCGTATTAAACGGAATGCTACGCTTTGTGGGTGAATATGATGCGAAATGCTATGATTATGCAAAGATATCACACTGGGATTCGGATCCCGATGCCACGAGGATCTCTGGCCGATCTGGTTTGAGATGGGCATCCCAGCTGGGGATGAGATCATTGGTAGATCTGATGAGATGATATCTACTTGGGGGACAAGTCACTGATAGACCTATCCTGACAAGGAGGGACCCAGCTGGGGTTTGTAGAAGCTTTCGCCACTCTGTTGTGATTCCTTCATGTGTTGCTCTTTCCGGATAGAGGCTGAGACTCTGAGGGGAGATGGTTCCCTGACTTTTGTACTCGGCTGAGGGCGAGATGGCAACTCGGCTGGGGAGAAAGAGAGGAATCACTGAAAGACCTCCTCAGAAATTCCGTTGAGGTGGATTCTCGACTCAGCCTGGGATATGGGCGCCTTCTGTGATGCCTGGCAACTCTGATGGGGAGAAGTAGCAAGGGGCAGCTCAGCTGGGGGAGTCATGAGAGGCAACTCAGCTGGGGAGAGAGCACTTCGGGTGCTAAAATTGAGTGTTGATTTGCCAGCTTGCGGGGATGAAGCTTGCATGCCCCAAGTTACGTTCTGGACACCTGCAATCCTGCAAAGATATAGAAACGCACAAGTGATCCCGAGGTATCCTTTACTGGATCCCGTCATAGGAGTTTAGACACTTCTAAGAGTAAGCATATTTCCTGCAAGCATGTGTTTATTTGAAGATAAACATCTGTATTCTATGCAATCAATTTCTTTTAGACATCAGACATTTTTTGCAAATAAAATGTACAAGACGAGACATGACTGAAAATATGATTTTATTAATTCATACGCCCTGAATTGGCGAGATACAGTCAAAGAAACAAGTCCCCTGGAATGAGGAGATTGTTACAAATTGAGAAACAAAATGCTGACAATGTTGACGACGCTTTAAGGAGCTTCCTCTTTCACTATGACTCGTATGACTTTTGACGTTCTTCTCGTCTTGCTTTCTGAAGAAGGCTAAGTCTGATTGAAGCTTGATCCTTTCGAAGCTTACCAAGTTGTAGGTGATACAGACGAATTCAGAATGCAGTCGTTCGCTTATTCCCTTATTTTGCATGGATCGCCCTTTCGGGTTTTCAATCCATCGGGATACCCATTTTTGCCTGAGCTGTCCAATGTGGCTTTTCAACTCAGCGGGTGTACATTTTTTATTTATTTTCCCTTATTTTTGCCCGAGTCTTTTATTCTGTTTTTGACTCGCCGGGATGCCCTATTTTTGCCTGGACTTACATTCTGTTTTTGTGTCCAGCGGGTCGTTTTATGCGAAGTATTTTCTAACTGCATCTGAATTCACAGGTGACGGGAAGTCTTCACCATCCATGGTGTTGAGCATCAGTGCTCCACCGGAAAAAACTTTCTTTACCACAAATGGTCCTTCGTAATTTGGAGTCCACTTTCCCCTATGGTCTGTATGAGGAGGGAGGATTCTTTTCAGCACAAGATCTCCTACTTGGTACTCTCGGTGCCTGACTTTCTGATCGAAGGCTTTCTTCATTCTTTTCTGATACAACTGCCCATGACAAATTGCAGCCAATCTTTTCTCTTCAATCCGACTTAGTTGTTCATATCGGGACCTAACCCATTCTGCTTCGTTCAGCTTAACATCCATTAGTACCCGTAGAGAGGGTAATTCAACTTCAACAGGTAGGACTGCTTCCATACCATACACAAGTTGATACGGTGTTGCCCCAGTGGATGTTCTGATTGACGTGCGGTACCCATGCAAGGAAAATGGTAGCATTTCATGCCAGTCTTTGTAAGTGACTACCATCTTCTGCACAATCTTCTTGATATTCTTATTTGCTGCCTCAACAGCGCCATTCATCTTTGGCCTGTAAGGAGAAGAATTGTGATGTTGGATCTTGAAGTCCTGGCACAGTTCTGCCATCATTTTGTTGTTTAGATTGGAACCATTATCAGTAATGATTCGCTCGGGCACTCCATACCGACAGATGATGTCTCTTTTCAGGAATCTGGCTACCACTTGTCTTGTAACATTGGCATAGGATGCTGCTTCAACCCACTTGGTGAAATAGTCAATGGCAACCAAGATGAATCTGTGGCCATTCGAAGCAGTTGGCTCAATCTTGCCAATCATGTCAATGCCCCACATAGTAAAGGGACAAGGCGAAGACATCACATTCAGAGGATTGGGAGGCACATGCACCTTATCCGCATAAATCTGGCATTTATGGCATCTTCTGGCATAGGCACAACAGTCGGAATCCATTGTGATCCAGTAATAACCTGATCTTAACAATTTCTTGGCCATTGCATGTCCTCCAGCATGGGTACCAAAGGATCCTTCGTGCACTTCATGCATCAACAGGTCTGCTTCTGTCTTATCAACGCATCTGAGGAGTACCATATCAAAGTTCCTTTTGTATAGAGAACCATCAGTGTTCAAGAAGAAACTACCAGCAAGCCTTCTTAATGTCTTCTTATCATTGGATGATGCCCCAGGTGGGTATGTTTGATCCTCTAAGAAGCACTTAATGTCATGGAACCAAGGCTTATCATCTTTGACAATGTCTTCTGCAAACACATATGCCGGTCTGTCAAGTCTGGACACTGAGATCTGAGGTACAAAGTTGGCAGCTTGAACTTTGATCATGGACGAAATGGTAGCCAGAGCATCTGCAAACTGATTCTCGTCTCGAGGGATATACTCAAGCTTGACCGTTGTGAAGAAAGTCAATAACCTCCTTGTATAATCCCTGTAAGGTATCAGATGATCCTGGTGGGTATACCATTTGCCATTGGTCTGATTGATTACCAGAGCTGAATCTCCGAATACGGTCAATGTCTTGATCCTGAGGTCAATGGCTTCCTCGAGACCCATAATGCAAGCTTCGTATTCAGCTTCGTTGTTAGTGCAGTTGAAAGTGATTTTTGCCGAGAAAGGCATGTGAACTCCTTTGGGTGTAATGAGTACTGCACCAACACCACGACCATTCATATTAACAGCCCCATCAAACATCATAGTCCATTCTTCTTCCGGGTCAGGCCCTTCAGTGTGAATAGGCTCTTCATGATCTCTTGCTTTTATGAACATGATGTCTTCATCAGGGAAGTCAAATCTCATAGGCTGGTAATCATCAATGGGTTGCTCAGCAAGATATTCAGACAATACACTGCCCTTGATGGCTTTCTGAGATGTGTATTGGATGTCATACTCTGTAAGGATCATTTGCCATCTTGCAACTCGTCCAGTAAGTGCTGGCTTCTCAAAAATATACTTGACTGGGTCCATTTTTGAGATCAATAAAGTGGTGTGGGTCAACATGTACTGCCTTAGTCGGCGAGCAGCCCACGCTAAAGCATAGCAAGTTTTCTCGAGCAGTGAATAACGTTGTTCACAGTCGGTAAACTTTTTGCTTAGGTAGTATATTGCATACTCTTTTCGACCAGACTCGTCATGCTGGCCCAGCACACACCCCATTGACTCTTCTAATACTGTCAAGTACATTATCAGAGGTTTTCCTTCAACTGGAGGCATAAGGATTGGAGGTTCTTGTAAGTATTCTTTGATCTTGTCAAAAGCCTTCTGGCAGTCCTCATTCCACCTGACCGTCTGTTCTTTTCTTAACAACTTGAACAAAGGTTCACAGGTCGCTGTAAGGTGAGATATGAACCTTGAGATGTAGTTCAACCGACCTAAGAACCCTCGAACTTCCTTCTCTGTCTTTGGTGCAGGCATCTCTTGGATGGCTTTGACTTTATCAGGGTCAACTTCAATCCCTTTCTCGCTCACAATAAAACCCAGCAGCTTACCAGATCGCACCCCGAAGGTGCAATTGTTGGGGTTCAACTTCAGTTGATACTTCCTCAGACGCTTGAACAACTTGAGTAGATTTACCAGATGGTCCTCTTCAGTAAGGTACTTGGCAATCATGTCATCCACATAACATTCTATCTCTTTATGAATCATATCGTGGAATAATGTCACCATAGCCCGTTGATATGTTGCACCGGCATTCTTGAGCCCAAATGGCATTACCTTGTAGCAGAACGTGCCCCAGGGTGTGATGAAGGTTGTCTTCTCCATGTCTTCAGGTGACATTTTAATCTGATTGTATCCTGAAAATCCATCCATGAAGGAGAATACCGAGAACTGAGCCGTGTTATCCACCAATACATCAATGTGAGGTAATGGGAAATCATCCTTCGGGCTGGCTCTGTTCAGGTCCCGGTAGTCAACACACATTCTTACTTTGCCGTCTTTCTTAGGCACAGGTACTATATTAGCAACCCACGGTGGATAGCTAGTCACAGCAAGGAACCCGGCGTCCCACTGCTTTTGTACCTCTTCCTTGATTTTCATTGCCATGTCCGGGCGAGTACGGCGCAGCTTCTGTTTGACCGGCGGGCATTCTTCTCTCAAAGGAAGCTTATGCATAACAATTTCGGTATCCAACCCTGGCATATCTTGATAAGACCAAGCAAACACGTCCACATACTCTTGAAGCAGGTTAATCAGCTGTCTCTTCACTGAGTCTTGTAGGCAGGCCCCGATTTTAACTTCTTTCACGTCTTCATCTGTACCAAGGTTGATCACTTCAACCTCCTCCTGGTGAGGAGTAATAACCTTTTCCTCTTGTCTTAACGACCTAGCTAGCTCTTCAGGAAGCTCATATTCTTCTTCAACCCCTTCATCAGCTTGATTGATCGGATTATCAAAGTCATACGAAGTCGTAGCCGTGCTGTTGTCGGTGCTGTCTGGAAGGCACTCTCTGCAAGGGTTCAGTTTGTTCATTTTAGTGATTTGATTTTAATCTTGTTTAGAAAAGTGAAATAAAGTTGTCATTTTGAAAACACTGCCATTTATTTTTTTTGTACAAAAAGAAAAATGGAAAAACAGTGAGCGAAAAGAAAAAGACTCGTTTGCAAAAAGATGTCTGATATTTCATTGATTAATCTTGTTGCACAAAAAGTACAGATGGCCCGATTACAAAATGAGTCTTGTCATCTTGGGCAAGATGCAAGACTTTGATGCATGCTATAAAAATACAGGAAATAATAATTACTCTGCATGAGTAACTCTTATAATTTCCTGGGAAGACCAGTTCGAGATACTGCTCCCCGGGATCTTTGGACGAATCCAGCTTTCCAGGTTGCATTCTTCTTCCAGCTCGTCTTCCAAATTGTTGACAGCATCGGGGGTGAGCATCCCTCCACTCACAAAGTTGGGCTCTTTTGCAGCCTCTATTTGATCTTGTTGAGTTGGTTTGTAACCCAACCCAAATCTATCCTCTTTCTTCTCCACCGGTAACAGTTTGCCCCAGCCTTGGGCAGTTCCTTCCTCAACAACCTTCCGGGCTTGTTGGTATGATGTCATTGAAGTCCCAGGTACAGCAGATGTTTCATTCACGTTCAAGGCCTCGAACCCTTGACTCATTGTTTCATGGATCTCCCCATCCATCTCAATGTATTTATAAGTAGCCAGGTGGCTGACAAAAATATCCTCCTCTCCACAGATTGTAACGACTTGACCCTCCCACTCGAATTTTAACTTCTGGTGAAGGGTTGAGGTCACGGCGCCAGCGGCGTGAATCCATGGCCTACCCAATAGACAGTTGTAGGCAGGCTGTATATCCATCACGTAGAAGGTCGTTTTGAAAGTTTGCGGGCCAATCGTTATGGGCAACTCAATCTCTCCCAGAACCGATCTCTTAGAACCATCAAAGGCTCTCACCACCAGGTTGCTGGGTCTTAACGCCAATCCGTCATATTCTAGCTTCACAAGGGCCTTCTTAGGTAAGACATTGAGGGATGACCCCGTGTCTACCAGCACATGGGAAAGGACTGCACCTTTGCATTCCATGGTTATGTGCAAAGCCTTGTTATGGTTGCGGCCTTCCGCAGTCAAGTCAGTGTTGGTGAACCCTAGTCCATGACTAGCATTAACGTTTCCAACTACAGCTTCCAACTGATTGACGGTGATCTCCTCAGGCACATAAGCTGCGTGCAAGACTTTGAGTAGTGCATTCCGATGGGCCTCGGAGCACATAAGCAATGATAGGATTGAGATCTTGGAAGGCGTCTGATGAAGCTGATCCACTATTTTGTAATCACTTTTCTTGATGATTCGCATGAACTCATCAACTTCTTGGTCAAAGGGTGTTTTCAAAGCTTCCTTGACAATCTGCTCCTCCTGCACCAAGCTTTTTCCTTTTGCCTTGGCATCAGCTTCTGCTTCGGCAGTGGGTCTTTGAATTTGTGGAGCAAAGAGACGTCCGCTTCGAGTGAAGCCTCCGCCTCCTCCCACATTGTCTATTTGTGGCGCAGGGGTCGATGATTCAAAAGTGAATTTTTGTCCTTCGCAGTACAGGTCAGAGCCGTAATGCCAGGGGATAGCATTACTGTTTTCATAAGGTACTGGTCCAGGCACCGTGATAGTGACTGGACTGATTGCAGCTGCGGAAGGAATTGTGATAGTCTGTGGATCGTAGAATATCGTGACTGGTGCTCTGATGGGAGCAGCACTTTGTGAGTTGTAAGCAGAGTTATTTTCAGGATCGTAATAGATGGTAACGGTTGAGACATCTTCATGATTTGTTGCTGATGTTGTAGGAGACATTGTCGGAAGGATGGGTGTTGTTGTTGTAGGAGTTTCGAAATGGAGTGGTGCTGGAGTTGTAGAAGGAACATTTGTTGATATCTGGTCAATTGAAATGACAGATGAAGCACTTGTTGATGAAGCCGAATAATTGTCGGGAACAATGGTTGTTGCAGTTGTAGGAGATGCTAGAATTGTTGCTGATGAGGTTGCTGGATTTGTTGGAAATGATGTGGTGATTTGAAGTTGGCCACTCTGAATGAGACCGTCTATGCCATTCCTCAAGCTATCGCACCCATTTACTGAAATATTGCAGTAAGCACACCCTAACTCACACCCCGGGAACATTTGACATTCGAGGAGTTGAGCCTTGATTTCTACCAACGGTGTCCGGATCTGACCCACACTGGTTATTAAATAAGACGGCTTGTCTTCTTCAATAGCATTAATTCTGGGACCACCGTGGTTTGGCATGGGGTTTTTGTTGACATTGGGTGGTGGTG
The DNA here is from genome assembly GCA_963966055.1 of Lathyrus aphaca. Taxonomy (NCBI): domain Eukaryota; kingdom Viridiplantae; phylum Streptophyta; class Magnoliopsida; order Fabales; family Fabaceae; genus Lathyrus; species Lathyrus aphaca. The sequence goes on along the minus strand of OZ014520.1, from coordinate 275,282,542 downwards.
CGAAATTCAGAGCTTTAGAGTCTACCAGGTCTTGTACCTTCATGTGCAAGGCTCTGCACTTTTCTGTACTGTGGCCAGGTGCATTTGAGTGAAAAGCACATCTGGCGTTGGAGTCATAGTTCCTGGGTAGACTGTTGGGATCTGGAGGTGCCAATGTCCTTAGCTCAACTAGGTTGAGTTTCAGGAGTTGTGGCAGCAATGTAGCATATGGCATAGGGATCGGATCGATCACCCTATTGGCTTGAGATGGCCTCTGTTGGAATGGCCTTTGCTGATTGTTGTTGTTGTTGGTGTTGTTGTAGTTTCTCGGAGGATACTGAGCTTGTTGATGGTACTGAGGTTGTTGCTGATAGTTTTGTTGCGGAGGTTGATAAGCTGGTTGAGGATGAGCTGGAGCAGGAATGGTGACTGCCGCTACAGACCTGTGAACATACTGGGGTCTGCCCCTGTTGGTGTGGATGGCATTGGTCTCGCCAGTTCTTCTTGGGCCTGCAAAAGGCTTCCTTGTATTACTGGACGAGCTGGCACCATTGTCAGAAATCTTGCCCATTTTTAACAGGCTTTCAATTCTTTCCCCAGCTATGACAACATCTGCAAAGCTAGTAGAAGAGAAAGCAGCCAGCCTGTCAATGTATGTTCCCTGAAGGCTGTTCATAAACATATCTGCCATTTCCCTCTCAGACATAGGTGGCTGAACAGCAGCAGCCAATTGCCTCCATCTCTGGGCATATTCTCGGAAACTTTCCCTTGACGACTGTGACATTCCCATTAGGAGGGTCCTGTTGGGTGCCATATCTAAGTTGTACTGATACTGTCTGATAAAGGCCTCTGCCAGGTCCTTCCAACACCTAATAGTTGCTCTTGTCAGATGAGAGTACCATTCTCTTGATGCTCCAGTCAAGCTATCCTCGAAATAAAACATCCAGAGCTTCTCGTCCATAGTATAGGCCTTCAGCCTCCCCATAAATGATTGTAAGTGAGTCCGGGAGCATGAAGTCCCGTTGTATTTTTCGAAACAAGGAGGCTTAAACTTATGGGGAATCCTGACCCCGTCTACCAAGCCCATGTCCATGACATCGAAACCCAGAGAGTTTTGAGACTCTAAGGATCTTAATTTCTCAGCTATCTCATCCAACCTTCTATCATAAGCTTCCTCCCCAGCACCCATTACCGTGAACTGATCCTCCTGAGGGTCTTCTTGCAGTACCCTGGCTGCAGTGGCAGTCCCTTGAACATTGGCAGGGATATTGATCTCCGGATGGAGATGGGGTCCAAATACAGGGGGATTGACATGAGGTTGGACCCTCTCGTTGTTACTTGTGCCAGCAGTCCCTACATGTGGATCCTCTTGATTTTGCCTTTCCACCATGGCTCTCAATCTTTCTTGGCTCTGAGCCATGTTGTTCATCACCTCCATAAACTGAGTCATCTGCGTTCTCATTTCCAATCTTTCGTTTGCCATTTGATTTCTGACCTCTGCAAGGTCCTGCTGTACCTGATCCATTTGGATGCCCGGAAGATTGTTACGGGTTGGATAACGGTGCGGACGGTTGAGGGGAAATACCCGACGTCGAGCAATAGTTCCTGAACATCTCAACAGAGTTAGTAGCAATAAAACAAAAACCTACAAAACAAACAAAGGGTTAGCATGCAATGCAGTATGCTTATTTGTTCTCAAGGTATCCGGCTTGGCATTCAGTTTTGACCCTCCCAGACCCTTGAAGATGCTGTTGATGTTGCCTTTGAAGTAAACTTTGATGGAACAAACTGGTACATATATTATGAAAGGCAAATGGTACATAGTTTGTTTACAAATACAAGCCCTCTGAGGGGTCAAAATACATCAACAGAAAATGAAAGTACATGGAAAGAAAGCAACAACAAACAAATAGTCAAACACCAAGACCAAACTCATCCTCCCGAACTTCCTTGAGAAGTGCTTCGGTCACAGGATCAGCTGGACGCTCCGTGAGATTCCTGATAAGGAGATTCCGGGTGGTAACAGCTGCAGTTAGCTTCTTGTGCTGACTTTGGTCCTTTGACCTCTTCACTCCAGCTCTGATCTTCAGCTCTGATATCTCCCTCTGGGCTGCTGCCAGGGCTTCTTGCTGCTCTTTGGCACTAGCTTCTAGTTGCTCCATCTTGCCTTGGACCCTCTTGTCCTCCAGAGTACGAGCCTCGGTGATCCTGACCCACCGAGCCTGACTCTCCTTCAGATACAAGTCTGTCCTGGCTTTCTGGAACTGGGCTTCCTTGCAAGCATTCTTCAGAATTTGTTCTCCAGCCCTAGACTTCTTGATATAGTCCTCAGACCTCTCAATCTTAGCCAGATGCTCCACTTTCAGCTTCTCTAGCCTCTCAATGTCCAACCTACCATCACTCCTCTCCCAGAGGGTCTTCTGCAAAGCCTGAGTTAACTTTTCATTTCTCTCCTTCAAACCCTCAAACTCCTCCAAACTGACAGTGGCAGGGGGTGGTGCTGAGGATGGTCCAGGCATATCCTACACGGTAAAGGGTATTCCAGAGAATTGAGCCCTGGCATAGGACCACTCATAATAATGTTCTGATGCCACATTGTTGCACTTCCCCAGAATGGTTACTCCCTTGGTTTGAACATTATCCCAGGCCCAAGCAGCCCTCCTAACAATAACCAGATTAGGCTTGTTCTCACAATAAAGAGTCTCAACCAAGTCTTGTGCCTTAGGAGTGTGGACCAGTGCATAGCCCAGTTGTCTTTTGAACAGCAGAGGGTTGTAATTAATACTACCCTTAACTCCTATTAGGGGCACATTGGGAAAATGCCCACAGCTGGTGATGATGTCCCTGCCTTTGGTGCTTTGAGTGCACCACCTGATATCAGCTGAAGTTAGAGCAGTGAGTCTTCTAGCCCAGTTTCTCTGCTGATGAGGGTTCAAAAATGCATTTGTCCTGGGTAGATGCCTGAGAAGCCAAGTATGGAATAAAGGAGCACAACACCTCACTAATCTTCCCCTCTGCTTTTCATTCCTCTGATGCACTGAATAGTAGAGATCCCCCAATAAAGTGGGCACTGGGTTCTTCAGGATGAAAAGATGGATTGAATTCTTGCTAATGAATCGAGGCTCATCTGCAAATAATACAATCCCATATATGCTCAAGGCCAACAAAGCACAAACTGCTTTCCACTCTCCCAAAGAAGCTTTCAGGGTAGCTTGAGAGATCAAGAAATCCAGATGCAGGACAGGGATTCCAGCCTTAGAAGTCATATGCTGTCCAATTAGAACTGGTTCCAGATGCAATGCCTTTGCTACCTCTTCATTACCAGGAAAGACCATCCCAGGGTTGAAAGGGATTCCACCTCTGATAGGTATACCAACCAATGATGAGTATTCCTCCAATAAAGGGCCCAGCTGAAAGTCCTGAAAAGTGAAACACCTCAGTGGGGGATCATAAAATTGAAGGCAAGTATGGATCAGGCTTCTCTATGAAGGGTCCAAATCCATAACCACATCAAGTATATCTCCATAGTGTTCCCTGAACAGTGGTATATGGTCTGGAGTGATCAGGGTCTGAATCCTCCTGATGTCAGATAGCTCTGGCTAGAAGAAGTGGTAGGTGATGTTACTCTTTTTAGGTGCCATGATGCTGAAGATGAGTAGAGACAGGTGCTGATGATAACACTGAAGAAATGGGCCACTGACTGGCTGATGCAGGTGACTGAAGTAGATAGCTGATAGCAGAAGCAGATGCTGATGAAGATGGGTCAATACAGAAGATAGGGTCAAAACCTGAGCCAAAAATGAAGGTAGATACCCTGAAACACAAATAAGCAAATGTCAATATGATGCAATGGTTATGTATGCAAATGATATGCAAGGGTTTGTGACTGAGCTGGATCTGATCAAGTGCTCTGATATAAGCCCAGGTATATTCAAGAAATCCAGATGGAGGTCTATAAATCCAGTAACCAGGGTGGGGGACTCAAATAAAGAGTCACATGTCCAGGGTTTAGAATCACAAGAACTGTTCCAACGTGGAGTATTCTTAATCAAACAAAGTAACAGGGTATGTTGAGGCCAAGGGTACCTGCAAACCTGTAAACAGCCCAACCCCCTCAAAGGTGGTGTTCTAGAACAAGGATCCTCAGACTTGGATCAGTTATGAGAAGTGTAAACACTTCTAACCCGGAGGTACAGTGTTTACAATAACCATAAAAGTTCCTCCTCTAATTCACCTCAGTTTCTGAAGGTCAAAACTAAAGGTCATCCAGACTTAGCAGGCTTCCCAGATAGCCCTAGCATTGCAGGAAATCTGCAACACAGAGTTCTCAAGAAGAAACCCATATCTGAACCGTGTTTCATATTCCCGCACCAGACCGAGATGGAATGGGAAAGAATATGATTCACTCTAGCCTAGGTGTCACTCAGGTCCCAAGTATAGGACCTTAACTCTCAATGGAACACCCACCCACCAAAGCAAACAACAGATCCATCCAGATAGCATGACAGTATGATATATGTAAAGCAGTAAAGAAAGCAGTAAAACAACTGTACATAAAGCAAAAGTAAATACAAATAAGCACAAGTAGCACATAAAACCCCAGTAAACACAAATCAAACAAGCGCTAGGAGGAACCCACAAAAAGAACCAGAAGCCCTGGTTGCAGTATAAGGGTCCCCAGCAGAGTCGCCAAGCTGTCGCTCCCGATAAGTGGGACCAGGCCCAGATAAAGGTACAGACGCGAACGATCGGCGAAGGGAACAGTGAGAACACACAGCCGTGAACTCACTGGAGATGAATAGAGTCGCCAGCTAGGCATTTTTATCCCGGAGGAAAGGCAATGCTGCATAGACCTAGAAAGAGATGGATAAGACGGTCGCGAACTAGAGAGACTGAGAAAGGGGGTTGGTTACAACCTGGGAAGGTATTAGCACCCAGATTGTCCGCCGTACTCGACGGGATCCACGCTTGAAAGATTTGTGTTTCAAAGGGGTAGTGTCAGTGCAATTTGTGTGTAAAGGCTGGAAAGGATGTACAGGTGTCAGTGTCTAGTGTATAAGTGATGTGAAGTGTACAAGAGAAGTGTCAGTGTAGGAACAAGAGTGAAATGCTCAAGATCATGAGGCTTAAAAGAATATTGCTGAAGAAGGGGGAATATACAGAGACTTTTGTTCGATAACTGTTAAGTTATGCCTACGTATCCTCTCGTGCAATGAGGAAGTCAGAACACCGTAGTTCGACCCAAAGAGACTGAAAGATGAATTGACTTGTGAACTGCTTGCTTGTCTATGCTCAAGTGTATGACCTGTCTGGCTCAGGTGCAAACTGTCTTGCATTAGACGGAAGAAGCAAGTTCTCGTTTTTGAGTGAAGATGATGAGAAAAGAATCCCGAAGGAGACGATTATTGTTTGTTTTTGAGTTTTCAGTCTTTTATTGCTTTTTGGATTTTGTCATAAGTTAATGAGCTTAAGTCTAAAACAATGGGTTAGTAAACTCATCACATCTTCCCTCTGATTAGGGGTAATGAGAGTACCTTAAGTGTGAAGTCAGATTCTCACACTTAATCACCTTTGATGTAGAATTAAGATCATTAACCTACTTGTGATTATTTAGGTGTTTTTGGTGTTTTTGTTTAGTGTTGAGTAATGAGGTTAAGCCATAATCAAGGATTAAACAGACTCATTACACCATCCTAATAGAAGGATAATAGATGAGAGTGTTTAAGCTGAGGAAAGCTCCTCAACTTAATCCATGATTATGGATTAAACTCATGACAAAACAAGCCTTTATTGAGTGGATTTTATTTAATGATATGATGAAGAAATGAATTTTATGATTTGTAAGACCACTTGAGGGGGACTTGTCCATTAACACTAGGGTTAGTCCTTCTTAACCAATTAAGGAAGAATTAGAACCCTAATGCAAGGCCCAAGTTACAAGTGTGATGTCTTGATGATTATTAAATGGATTGATTAAGAGATTTAAACACATTAAGGGTTTGACACTTAGGATTAAAGTTATACACTCCATCCTAAGATAAGGATGCAGGCATAAGCTTAATCACAAAGCCTTAAAGCCTTTAGGGTTTAGTCCCTGATTATGAGGTGAGAAGAGATGACTCAAAAGAGACACAAAGGTAAAAAACTAAGAGGGGAGACTAATCAAAACCCTAATCATTGTCATGCTTGGTTGTTCCTAAGGTTTGTGAGGTTTTCAAGAGAAGTCTTCAATGGAACCACCAGGAAGCAGATGAAAGGATCAAGAGAAGCAAAGCAACTTGCTTCATTCAAGAAGTCAAGTCACTTGAAGAAAGAAAGTGGGAAGAGGAAGAATTAGCAAGCTCAATATCAAACACATATGAAAATGCAGCAAGTATGCAAGAGAGAGATGAGAAGAAAGTATGAGAAGTGAAGGCAAATTCACTTCTCAAAATCACTTACCACTTGAAAGGTTAGAAAAGAAATGCAATGCAATGCAAAATGGGATGGAATGATATGATGCAAAACCAAACCAGAAGCATATAGGGGATGTTAATGATGCTATGAGATGTTACAAACCAGAAACAACACATGTGGATGATCATACAAGCTCATGAATGCAAATGGAGCAAGTTAAGAACCAAGAACATACATGAAAAGTTATGGAATGTATATGGCATACAACATGACAAATGCAAGATGCAATGATCAAACATGCTTTCAATATGTCTTATGATGTTCAATGAATCAAATGGAGGCATGGAATGTCATGGCAAGTCATGTTATGCAAGAGAATGCAAGATGGATGCATATGGAAGCCCAAATTAGGGTTTATGAACAATGCAACAAACAAAAATCAAAACCAGAAGCAACCAACATTATAAAAAATTGAAAATGCACTCAAAGGAACCTTAATCCTATACTAACTCACTGCCCAAAGGAGAGGTCTCAACTCCTAACCAAATTCAAGTTATGCTTTTCCTAAGTTTTCTAGGGTTTTAGGGTTCCTAAACAAGAAAATTACCAAACAAATGGAAAATGAGAGATCAAATCATGGACATTTAACCTCACAAACTACATGCTAAACACAATGAAATGCAAAAAGAATCAAGGTCCAACTCTTCATGGTTAGGCAGAAATGATTTTTTGAAGTTTGGATCAAAATAATGCATAAAAATGATTTTAATTCAATGAAAAATTCTCAAAATGCATCAAGATCAAAAAACAAATTTGGTTTGAAGGTTGGACAATGTTTCTAAATGTCTTAAAACATTTCATGAATTTTTTGGTGATTTTTAAATACCTAAAAGCATTTTTAATAAATTAATTTTCATTAATCAATTAAAAATAAACCTTTAAATATTTAAAAATACTTTTTTAATGCTAAAAACGAAAATAAAAATATTTTTTGTGTTTTAAAAATTAATGAAACTCTTGACAAAAAGTTTCATAATTTTTAAAACATTTTTGCTATTTTAAATAAATTGTACAAATTAAATGAGAAAAATTGAAAAGAAAATAAAATAAAAGGAGAAGTATGCAGGATGGAAGGCTGGGATTGAATCTGGGAATGAGACCATTGACTGCGCGCCAGATCTAGTGGTCTATATTCAAACTTGGTTAATCCTGATTTATGAATTAATTTAAACCTAATTAAAACTAATGACATGATCTGAGCCATTGGATGCACGCGGGAAAAGACTTAGTCAACTCATCCAACGCCTGAAATTCAAACTTGAAGCCCTAACCCTAATTACACATTAATGACTCTCAGGTGGCCGGAGAAGACTTCCGGTCATCTTCTCCGGCCAGCATCCTCCCTGAAAATTGCTATCTTTCACCCTAGCTCACTAAAACCTAATCTTTTTGCCCAGAATCCATCCCCAAACATCATAGAGCAAGAATCAACAGCCAAAACACATTTATTTTACACAACAAAGCTGAATCGAAGCAAAGGGGGTTTAGGTCAAAAAATTTCAGGAACAACATACATGCTCAAAACTCAATTATTTTCGAAACAAAACATATCAGCATGACCAGTGGAACATGGAGAATCATTTAAGAACTTAAAAACAAACTTCTGGAAAAAATGTTCATGAAGCTCACCTGAACTGGAGCTTTGATCTCTGACACTTTCTGGCTAGTTTCCTGCTTGCAATCTACTCCACTTGACCTCCTAAGAAGCTTTCAATGCTTGGAAAGGATTTGTGGTAGCTGGTTTGAAGGTTTGAGCAGGTTCTGTTCAATGGGGGAGAGAAATCGTATTTGGGATTCTGGAGGTTTTAGGCTATGGTGATGGATGCTTTGTGACCAGGAAGATCAGTTGAGTTGATCTATGAAGTTTGTTTTTGTGTTTTTGAGCTGTGTGATCAGTTTCGAAAGGTTTTGCAAGTGAGGGTGAAAATGTGTATGAGATGCTATGGCTTGCTTCAGGCTTCCTTCATGTATGAAATGGCTGGCATTTGATCCACATAAACAAAGCTTATTGGTCAGGTGATGTGACTTGGCCTGCTGTGATAGGTAAGTTCACTTTTGCAAAAAGTCCACTCTTGTGTAAGAGAGGCATGGGTTGTGTTCTAGGCTGGTACAAGTGTGTGGGCTGGCGCAGCATGGTGAGGGGAAAGGCTAGCTTGGTTCAGCATCCAAGGCAACAAGTGGATGGAAGTGTGATGATGATTTTGCAACTTGATCACTTTTGGTTCATATGGAAATGTCTTGCTATACAAACCATGAAACATGTGATCTTTTGGTTCAAATCTGATTTTTAGGTCACATGTGATGTTTGTGAAATGGTTTGACTTGGATTAGAAGTCACAAATGCCTTGGTACAAAGTTTTTGCAAGTTTCTCATTTGGTGCATATTTTGAAAATTAGTGATTTTTGCCAACTTTGACACACCATAACTTTTGATCCAAAATGAATTAGGTCATGTTCTTGTACTTTTTGAAAAGGGAAAGATCTAATCTACAACTTTCATGACCAAAGTTTTTTCATTTGAAGCATTTTTGGATCAAAAAGTAAGGGTTGAAAAAGTTGCATAAAATGACATTTCATTAAAAGTCAACCATGCCCAAAAAAGTCAACTTTGCAAAAACTTCAAATTCTTGAATTTTGTGAACTTCAAACTTCTTCCATGATCAAATAAAGATCATATACACTCAAAATGATGAAGATCACCCCTTGGTTGGGTCATTGGGGGCCTCAGATGCCCTGATTTTATACTGACTTGTCCAGAAAGTCAACTCTTGATCAGATGACTTCCCCATGGAATTTCTTCATGAAAATTGATATACATACTCCCTATACCATATAGAGACCAATAGAAACAAGAATGACCAAAAAATTTGGAGTTATGGCCTCTGAAACCAAAACCCTAATTTTAGGTCAACTGTGCAGTCAAACTTGGCTCTGCATCCATACCAATCCCAGTTCTTGTGATTCTTTGGCATCCTTGACTTTGAGAGGATATAATATGATGCTTGAACACACATGGACCCCTTTGAAGTGATTGATGACCTTTGGAGTGGCTCAAGAAGCTCTTGGATTGCTCAGATTACAAACCCTAGATGCAGATGACTTAGAACCAATGCAAAGGCTTAAAATGTAATATGAGATGTTATGATTGTGTTCATGCATATGAAATGATCACAAGCCATGGTGTGAATGGGTGAGGGCAAATTTGGGGTGTTTACACTTTTAAAGGTCTTTCTTGTTCTTTTATGCCTTTCCTAAATTGGATGAAATAAAAGTTGGTGGGGACTCTTGCTTACCGCAACATATTTTACGGAAAAAACTAGAGGTCAGTTCTCCCACCGTGTTACAGAACTGGCGACTCTGCAGGGGAGAGTTTATCTCTTAAAAAGAGGGGTTAACTTAGAGTTAGATCACTTTACTTGTTTGAATTATATGCTTTATTTTTAAAGGGTACTTGTTTTGGGGCTACTGTTAGAAAGATCCAAACTCGAATGTAGTGTACCTTAGGTAAGTGGCAATAGACCAAGGAAACTGTACGGCGTATACCACTATGGTTGATCTGGTAGTTACAGTTAGTGTGACATTTTTGTTAGAATTGATATTTGTCAAGTCAGTTGAGGATAATATCATGTTGCCATATGGTGTCATTTACACTAACTTCCCTTTAGAACCCTAATTGACCCATCTTAGATAATAGAAAGTAGTGATATAGACGGCTTCGGTGTAGTCTAAAGTTGGCTGATACTCGATACTATGCTCATTGAGATTCTAATCTTGGGATGTTTTAGTTGGCAAGACAGTTTCCATACTAAACTACAACCTTTAAGAAGAATCAGATATATTGAGATTCCTTAGAACCTGGTTACTATTGCTAGGACAGGTTGAACCAACTAAACTTCAGTGGGGAGGGTACTTACCTATGAACTTCATGCAAGCCTTTAAAGCTAAGGCTCTTGTGTGACTTGTTTGTGTTTTCCATTTGCTTGCTTTAAACATAAACATAACATCATAACATAGCATTTTCACTAACCATTTCAAGGACCAAAGGATTTATCTTTGTTCTTTGTTACAGGTTATGGCTTCCGCTCCCAGAAATACTATCTGAATCAATTTTTTAAGAATACCTTCCAAGCTTAAGGAATTAGTCTCAAAACTTCATGAGAACTCTCAATTCATCAAAAGGCATGGTTGTCTGCTTGGTTTGGTTACTTTAGGTTTTAATGAAGACATGATGAGTGTTTTGTTCCAATTCTTTGACCCTAAACATCATTGTTTCACATTTCCCGATTATCAATTGGTGCCCACAATGAAAAAATTCTCTAAACTACTTGGTGTACCTATTCTTGATCAAAAACCTTTCACATGTCTAGAGAAAGAGCCTAAACTTGAAGTTATTGCAGCAACTTTGCATATGAAGAAGTCAGATATTGTATTGGAAACAAGAAGTGGAGTTAAAGGTCTTCTTGCTAAAGTCTTGATGGAGAAATTAACATATTTTTGACTCATAATCATGTGCCTACCAAGCTTGGAGATATTTTGCATTCTCTTCATACTCGTACTACGAAGGCGCGAGGGAATCTGATGTGTTGTATACCTCTACTATCAAGGTGGTTTATTTCACACATTCCTCGATCTATGATGAAAAATGAACAAGGTTTGAGGTGGTCTAGAAGGATAATGTCACTCTCTCATTCAGATATCCATTGGTGTTCCCGTTCCATGGAAAACATCACTATTATTCACCATGTTCTTCATTAAGGGTTTCATGTTGACAAACCAATCTTTCCTACCAGTCATGTCTGATGAGCATCCTGAGTCCAAGTACCATTGATCTTGGAATCTCTCTTCATATCTTGTTGTGACCATCAACAACATCTCTTCTTCTTCTTCATGTTTTGCCAGCTTAGCATCAGAATCTTGATTCTTTTGCATTTCTGGACAACCACTAAAATAGTGACCATACTTCTGACAATTGAAACACTGAATGTGACTCTTTTCAGCCTTTCGATCACCACCTATTCCTCTACCTGTAACACCAACTCTCTGGTTTCCTTGGTTCTAGGGTTTTCTCTGATTTGACCAATTTGCTTCTTGCTGATTTTGACTAGTAGAATTGTTGTAGCCACCTCCGCTTTTGTTGTCGAACACCTTTCCTTTGTCTTTCCTATCTCTTACTAATTACGCCTACAAAGCCACATCACTCTTCGACTTCCCTGCTGCTCTTTCAGCCATTCTTTGTTCATGAGATTTAAGCGTCCCTTGAAGCTCTTCTTTAGTCACCTTCGACAAATCTTTTGATTCTTTTATGGCTACTACAATATGGTCGAACTTTGGATCCAATGATCTTAAAATCTTTGAGACAACTGCTTTCGTCGTCAGCACTTCTCCGCATGCTTTGATTTGATTCACAAGTTTTGTAACTCTTGTGAAGAAATCTGTTATGCTTTCATTGTCTTCTATCTGAAGCAGTTCGTAAGCCCTTTTGTGAGTTTGTAACCTCACCACTTTCACCTTCTCTGCACCTCCAAACGATTTCTCAAGAATCTCCCATGCTTCTTTTGTAGACTCTACATCACTAACTTTTTCAAAGTTATCCGGATCAACACATTGATGGATTATAAAGAGAGATTTATAATCTTTCTTCTTCAATTCCTCTTCCGTTGCGTTCTCTGCAAGCGTTGTTACTCCTTCCTTCACAAGATCCCATAAATCTTGATAACAGAAAACAATCTTCATCTGCTTGGACCAATTCTCATACTTATCTTTCTTGAGAATCGGAAGACTCGCCAGAAAATGGTCATTCGGATGATTCATTGACATCGCGTTCTTGCCCTTGAATCTCTTTCCCTTGAATCTCTTTAGCCGGAGCACTAGATACCAGATGTTGGAATTATCCCAAAACCTATAGGAATTTCGTAGCTATCACGCAGTAGAAATGTTAAAAGAAAGAATGAATATTGTTGCCCACAAACCGTGAAACTTTCTTTCTCTTATTGCTACTCACTCTGCAACTGCAGAACTGTGAGTGAAATAATGTTGTGATATTTTACAATGAGGGAAACTCTCTATTTATAGAATTATGTTTGCTTGCATATCAAGACAAAGCCCAAAACTATAAAAATCCAAAATATCTATTTTGAATTAAATCTAATTTAATCTAGATGAAATCAAATCTTTGTTTCTGTCGATTAACCTGCTTCGATGCAAGGAATTACAATTTAACCTACCATTGTAGGTTGTGTGGAACAACAATAAGTGATTGATGCAGTCGCGGGTTGATGATGAAATAGTTAGTGCGACCGTAGAGACGTGGCTGCAATGGTGGAACTACACATTCACTTTTTCTCAATGATTATGGATAGTTTTATCTTTGATGCTTCTAAGTTTCAAATTTAAGTTACAATATCATTCAATCACTGCATTTCATTTTTGTGGAAAGCTTTAGAGGCAAAGTTGATTGATCAAGATAAAAGTTGCATGAATATGAAGGACTTGATTATGTTGTACATGTTGTATATAGTATATTTATGTAGGAATATTTCTAAGTTTATATTAATTTGTTTGTTCTTTTTGTTATACACTTTGTGTTGTATGAAACTGGATTTTTGTTATTTGTAACAAAATGCAACAATATTTATATCTCACAGAGTTGGTTTTGGAAGACGAAAGCAAGGTGTGTGCCTTTGTCATCATAAACCAATCACCCGTCCCATCTTATCTAATGAAATTAATGGAGCTGATGCACAAAACTTCATGTTATGCATGAATCTATAATCTTTGAACCTATGGAGCTGAAACTATACAACTTGGGTTTGAAGAAATTAAACATTGAATAATATATTTTCACAAATTAATTAATTAAAAGAAAGTATTTTTCATGGTAATAGTAGTATATTGATCACAGGATAATTAGTGACCAATTATTGACCTTTAATATATTTTTAATAGGCAAACTAATAGATATCATTAATGGTAACCAAAATTTTGAATAATATTACTATATTATTAATGATGAATAATATTAATATAAATTATAAAGTAAATGAAAAATTATTATAACATCAAATAATAATATCGAGTATATTTATTAGAAGGATTATGATATTGTTAATATAATAATAATTTAAACAAATCCAGTTAAGGTGAGATGAAACCTGAAAAAAAATATTAATGTAAAATAATATCTTTATTGTAAATTAAATATTTGAGTTTTAATATTTTTTATGTAAGTTTTATTCGATAAGTTTCAATAATTTATTTATTATTATAGAGTTTTTTCTAATTACATTTTTCTTTTATATTTTTTAATTTATCTATTAAATTTGTTTCAAATCTATAAATTTAAATGTAAAAATTATTTTGTTGAAAATGTATACTCCAAAAATTTGATAAGTGTATCTTTAATTTTTATTTTAAAATAATCAAATATTATATTTTAAAATACATTTTATTAGATGGGAAAAAATAATTCAAATATTAAATTTTAAAGTATTACATCTCAAATTTCCTTTTTTGTTGTAATGTCATTTATGTTAAGACATTAATATTAATAGTTAATGATAATAATTGTTTTTGTTACTTCTCATCTTTAATAATAATGTCAACATATTAATATTAATATAAATTATTTTTGTAACCTCTTATCTTTAATATTATTATTAATAATTATTATAATAATGGTATAATAATTAAACTAAAAATAGTATTCGATCAATCTTGAAAAGTTCATAAAATAAAGATCACACACGCATAAGACCAGAATGAGTTATTTATTATCATGGAATGCTTCTAGAAAACTTATTTTTATAATTGGAAGTAAATTTACTTTTGATTCATATATTTTTATAAATAAAGTCCAAATAAAAATAATATTTATTATTTTAATAGACAGAAAAAAATTGTTGATTCAAATCATAACTTATTTTTATAATATCTACCATATATTTCATTTTTCTATTTTAAAAATATATAAAATATAATAATGATTCAAATATTTTATATGCAGAAAGAAAATTATAAACACGTGTTTTGTTGTTCTGCAAACATTTCAATTTCTACTCGCATATTTTTTTCTAAAATAATAAACTCTTGGTTAAACAATTATGTCTTTCTTTTATTTTTATTATATATTTCTTACAATTAAAATTCATTTCATTTATTGAAATTTTTGCCATTAATATAATAATTAAATAAAGCGTCTCATTAGTGTAATTATGAGAGAAAAATATATTACTAATCCAAATAGAAAGAAAATATTTGCAACTTATTTAAATTTATTTATAAAATTAAAACATTGATTGAATAATGTATGAATTCAAACACGGAAAAATATGTGTTATTTATTATAGAGTTAAATCCATCATTCCCCCGGGATATAGGCAAATTTCGTTTTACCCCTTTAATATTTTTTTTTGAAATGCCCTTGTAATAATTTTTGTTGAACTATACCCATAAGCATGCAATTTTAACACCAAAGCTGGGGTAAATAAAAAAAATTACAGTAGGTTATTTTTGTATTTTGGGGCAAAAGACTTAGTATTTTAAAATTTCGGGGACATTTATAAAAAATAAATTAAATGGGTAAAACGAAATCCACATATATTGTAGGGGGAAATTATATATTTAACCATTTATTATATTTTAGAAACAAATGTGTGTAACACACCAGTACCGTGCGAAATTACTAACAATTTTAATATGATTAAAGAAAATAAAAATAAAAATATTTTGAATAATGTATCAATCAAAATATGGGAAAAATATGTTTATTTATGTTACTAATATTTATATATATAATTAAAACAATATTTACAAATATTGTGTTATTAGTTGATATTTATTAAACTAAATGATTGCATAAATATTTTTATAATTAATGCCAAATATAATTTTTTTTTTTTTGCAAATAATAAACTTTCTTGGTTAAATTATCATCTTTTTGCTAATAATATAAATAAAATATACATAACGTTTTGCACATTATGTAATAATTTATTTTTCAATATCTTGATTTATTTATTTGTTCTTTTCATTGTTATTTTTTAGATCTCTTAAATTATAGAAATATTTATCTACATTTTTTTCTACTTGAATTGTATCTTATATCTTGAATTATATACTAAATATAATGTTATATTTTATTTTTAGTTTTACTATATAAACTTTCTTCTTTATATAATTAAATATTTTCTATCATTATATATTTTTTTAAATTTTTTTTAATAACAAATGCGCGTCACCGACGGATACCCGCAGGTACATATGCGTTTGCACGATTATTCCGCTAGTTTATTATATGTGGTAACGCTTAAAGCACTGGAAAAAACTCAAAACAAACTCAAAAGACATATTTATTATATGTGGTAAGGTTTAAAGAGCTGGAAAAAAACATTGTATAGAAGGAGGCCCCCATGACCACATAGGAATTGGGACCAATTATCATGTGTATATTTATTAACCTTCACATTTTGGACAAGTCTTTATTGATGCAAGTTAGATATATAACATACCATGAAGTGTAATTAGTGGTATTCACTTTACTTAGTCAAGAACCATCTTTTATCTCCCTTGTGGTCATATGACAAATATAATATTTCAGTAACTGATGCACTAGCCACATATGTGTTTTCCTTTTCTTGTCCTAATTGTTGTTAGGTTTTATTAGATTTTCTCCAAATTGTATTTATTATGCTACAAACTAATGGACCAATAAATGGACATTATGCCAAACAAATTAAATGTGTCATCTTTGAGACCGAAAAAGATTGATAGTTAAATCATATAGTGCTATCTTTCTAACGTTGTCAAGTGTTAACATTAGGTATATATAGTACTAATTTTGTCTAGATATATATTAGTCTATTTTGGAAATTTTATTAAGAGGAAACAATTGTATTTGGGGAGGGAGTCGTAGCAAATAACATGTGCAACATACTAGTGTAAGTGAGAATTCAATGGACAATTGTTCTCCAAATTGATCTTTACTGAAATCACTCACATGGACTTGGCACTAAGTTTAATGCAAACTAGTTGGATATCTGGGCGTTAGCACGGGTACTGATGTAATATGCACGTTGGTTTTAAAATATAATAAAAATAAAATGAAAGAACGATAAATTTACTTAGTTAAAAGAGTTTATTATTTTTAAAAGAAATAAAAATTATTTTTGTTATTAATGAAAATTTTGATCATGCTCCCGTTATTAATCAATATTTAATTACTAACATTAATTATAGTTCAATTTTTCATATATTTTCTTTTTCTTCCATCAATTATATAAATATTATTTTTAAATATATTTCAATATGCAATAAATATTTTTTTAATCATTCATTTATTTCTAATTTATTATAAAACGGTTTTTTAAATTATAAATCTTAAAGTTTGTTTGATTTTTTTAAATTTTGTTTTAGTACTTTAATAAATTGAAAAATATTAGACAAAAAAGCATGTTTTAAATATCATTTTTTATTATTTGGTATAATTTAAACTATTTATTTTAACATGTATATGAAAAGGGTACCCAATTAAATTATTGTTTTAATTATAACTATTTAAGATAGTAATATTATAAAATAAAAGTTTTTTTTAATAGTAGAGAAAAAAGATTTAAGCAAATTATATATTTCAAATAATAATAAAAATTTAATATAATTTATTAAAAATTTATTTATTAACAATACTTGAGTAAATCAAGTATATTGAAATATAGTTACGTTAAATAGTCTTTATGGTAATATAACTCATAAACAATAAATAATTTTTAAGTTCATTATAAACTATATGACACTGTAATATAGTTACTTTAAAATCCAACAAAACTAGTAGTGTATCTTTCTAGTTTCAAATAAAGGTTGACCCCACAGATAAAATTAACCAAGACTTTGTTTACCGCACTTACTGCAATCTAAGTTTCATGTCCCACAAATAATAGAATTTTTTTTTAAAATAACAGAGTTTGTTATTTTAATTTCCAAAATAACATATTTTTCCAAAAAAATACCAAACTAACACACTTTGGCCACACATTCGCCAAATCATTTGATAAAGATGTGTATTTGTTTAAGGATTCGCCAAATGGTTTGGCTAGGAATGAAATTTCCTCACCAATTCGCCATTCCATTTGGCGAATGTGTTGTAGATTCAACATGCATTCGCCAAATGGTGTGTTGCACTTTGTTAATTCATAAGTTAATTCAAATATTCCTTATATATATATATATATATATATATATATATATATATATATATATATATATATATATATATATATATATATATATATATATATATATATATATATATATATATATATATATATATATATATATATATATATATATATATATAGACTTATATATATATATATACATATATACATATATATATACATATATATATATATATATATATATATATATACATATATACATATATATATATATATATATATATATATATATACACGTATACATATATATATATGTATATTTATATATATACTTATACATGTATATATACCTAGGGTTTGCAACTTTTTTTACTATATATATGCCTCACTCATAAATCTAGGACTCATCTCACTCCATCCTTACAAACCCTCTCTCATTCAGTCCTTTCAGTCTCCCTCTCTCACAATATGGCTTCTCCCCGTCCATCTAATTATGCATCGGCACCGTCTTCCTCAACATCAGAAGAACCGCTTCCAAAATTTGATATCTTGAAGAAAAATGCTTTAGTGTTTTTCTCGGCAACAAAGCCTCCTCTAAAGATGTTGTTATGGAACCCCCAAACTTTGGAACACTTGCACAGAGAATTAACCCGCTGGTTAGAAGGAGAGATCGGCCACAAAGAAAAGATAATTAAAATTGAGAAGAGGGTTGTGGAGTTTGGTGTGACGAAATGGAGAAAAATTGTCAATGATGCAGGTGTTTTGTCGATGATGCTAGGTGGAGGTGAAGTTGTCCTGATGGTTCTGATAGGCTAGATTTGTTGAATCTTGCAGTTGTTCTATTTATGTATGGTCATTTTCTGAATCATGTATTTCCTGGTTTTATTTATGTATGTTCGTGTTTGTGGTTGTGGTTTTATTTATGTATTTTTCCGTTTTATTTATGTACGGTCATTTTCTGAATCATGTATTTCCTTGTGGTTGTATGATTTTACTGATATGAATTAAACGAGCTAGGCTTCCATATAAAATAAATACGGTTACAATGACCTAATTTACGATGTTGAGCTTGGTCCAACGTTGGGACATTTTTTTCGATTGTGACCGGGCTGACGACATGAACTACACAGTCTCACCATCTTGTTCGCCGTATCCATTTCGGTGCGAATACGCGTGCTGTTAGGACGGCCTTTTTTCTTTCTTCGCATGTTCTCGTTGTGCCAGACTATTTCCCCGTTGTATGAGGGTCAGTAGTCCTCATTTGCAACAACCGGAAAGCTTTTGTTGTAGACGTTGCAAAGGTTGTGCACTTGGTAAACAGAGGATAGTAAGCCTGAAGGGTCTAGCCGAACCTTCGAACATGCCGCTATGACATGGGAGCAAGGCATGCGAAAGGCTTGAAATTTACCACAGTCGCACCAATTGTTATCAAGTTCCACCCGATAGGATCCCCTCGGTCTCCCTTCGTTGTGATCCATGATCTCATCAACATTGAAATGTCCCTTAATGCGGTTAAACACAGTGACCACATGTGTGTTAGACTTGGATGCTTCGTCTTTGATGAATGTCATAGAACTATCGCTGAACACTTGACCAGACTGTAGGATTGTACTCCACTTTGAACGCCTGGTGTCAAAAAGTGCTCCGAGCCTAAAGTAGGTTGACCTCACCAAAGCGGTTATCGGTAGGTTGCGGATTCCTTTGAAAACAGAGTTCATGGATTCAACGAGGTTTGTTGTCATGTGACCCCAGCGTTGTCCTTTGTCGTAGGCCCTGGTCCACTTATCTAAAGGAATCTGGTTTATCCATCTGAATGCATCTTCATTCGCCATTCTGATTTCGTCACGATAATGTTTGAATGACAGTTCGGTTAATGAGTACCCTGCATTCACGACCTTCTTCCGCAGTGTCTTATCTTTGATCTCTCTCATGAAGTTTTGCGCTATGTGTCTAATACAATAGACATGTGTTGAAGGCGGTTCCTGCCAGCCGTTATCAACATTCTTCCATGCACTCTCAATTGATGCATGTCTGTCCGAAATCAAACATAAGTTAGACTGGGGAGCCACATGGTTGCGAAGATTTTTTAGGAAAAAACTCCATCCCTCGGCAGTCTCTCCCTCGACGATAGCGAATGCAATTGGAAAGATATTGCTGTTGCCGTCCTGTGCCACTGCCATCAATAGAGTTCCTTTGTATTTCCCGTAGAGCCATGTTCCATCAATTTGGATTATAGGCTTGCAGAAGGAAAAACCCTTTATACATGGGTCAAAAGCCCAAAAGAGCCGGTGGAATATGCCATTTCCACTGACACAATGACTTTCCGAAGTATACGCCGGCAAGGTCTCTAGGATAACAACGGTCCCAGGTGCATAGTGCTTCAGGGCCAGCAAAAACTTTGGGAGTTCTTTGTACGAGTCCTCCCAATTTCCGAATACAACGGCAACAGCCTTAGTTCTAGAAATCCAAGCTTTCCTGTATGATGGAGTATAGTTGTGCTTCTGAACTATGTGCTTAATTATCGTGCTGACCTTGACCGAAGGATCGTCAGCAACGATTGATAGGATTTCATTAATGTATATATATATATAATATATAATTATATATATATAATTAGGGTTTCATTAATGTATATATATATGGGTGTGCATTTTTGTTACAAGCTTGGGGGTATTCCAGACTGCCGATGCTTGCCCCACGCAACATGAATCCATGCCCGTTCCCCTACGCAAACCAGTGAGTCCACTTTTAATTTTTATTTCCAAACATATTAAATTTTAAATATTTAAATTGTTATTGTATCTAAATGTGTTTAAATTTGTTGTGCTTAGCTGGTCCGATCTTGGGATGGATTATAGTAGAAACCCAAGAAGTTCTATAGTTCTATATCGCCAGTTGTTAGACCACGTGGGGATCGATCAGGTATTGTCACATATAAAAAATATTTTTCCGTTTTATTGCATTTTATTAACTAAAATAATTTTATACTAACCGAATTTTTTTTCCGTAGTTCATCTGGCGCCCATATTTAGCCCTCGACCATGAGCCTAACCCGGAAGATGCTGAAATTTGGACGGCAAAAACTCCAATCATCCACTTCACTACAATTGAAATGCACCAAACAGATCGGGTGAAAATGCAGTTCGGAATGCAACAGGATATTCCGGGCCCTCCGACATGTTTGGGAAATTGGCATTTGAAAAGAGTAAGTGACATGTGGAACATGGAAGATTGGAGAGACTTTGCAAGGGAGTTACGTCAACAATGGAGGGATCGACGCCAACATGTCCTAACTGACCAAGTGCTGCAAAACGTCAGACCAACTAGAGAATATTTAGTTTGGTTTAGGTCAGTTACTATGCAACAATGGGTGTCTGATAACCCATACTTGATTGACCCCCGCGCCCAGGCCGTAGCATACGCCCAACCACCAACTCCACAACATGACTACCCCACCCAATTCCAGCCATCGACTTCAAACACCCATAGGCCATTCATCCAAACACATAACCCCTTCATGCCACAAACTCAATCACAACATCAAGAGCCTTACCAACACCACTATACCCCCGACAACCCCTTCATGTCCACACCAACCTATAGCCCCCCACCTTTGTTTCGTTCTCAAAACGAGGAAATATCCTTGTTTGGTCAAGCCTATCGTCCTCACCCAACCCAATCCAACCCAGCAAAACCTATCCGACCCAGCTTTGAAAACATGGGCACACAACTCAGTTACGGCAGCGCCTTTGGCAGCAACCTTCCACGTAATTGGGGACAGGCTGAATCATGGACTCAACAACAACCACCTCCACCAAACACACAAATACAAGCGGAACCTCGACAACCTGGTGGTAGGGTTCGAAGACGGGGTCATCCCCGTGGATGTGGTACTGGGGGGCAGTTAGATCGGGCGGGAAATTAATTTTTGTAATGTCGTTCTTGAATTATTAATAATAATTTTTCTTTTAATATATATTTCTCTTTCTCATATTCTTTAATTTTCTTTATCTATAATTTTCTTTAATATACTTATATATAAATATATATATATATATATATATATATATATATATATATATTATATATACATACTTATATATATATATATATATATATATATATATATATATATATATATATATATATATATATATATATATATATATATATATATATATATATATATATATATATATATATATATATATATATATATATATATATATATATATATATATATGTATATATATATATATATATATTATATATATATATATATATACTATATATATATATATATATATATATATATATATATATATAATATATATATATATATATATATATATATATATATATATATATATATATATATATATATATATATATACTTATACATATATATACATATACTTATACATATATATATATATATATATATATATATATATATATATATATATATATATATATATATATATATACTTATACATATATATAGATATACTTATATATATATATATATATATATATATATATATATATATATATATATATATATATATATGTATATATAACAAAAGAATATGAAAGAAAAGCACATAACACATGCACAACATTCCAATTGGCGAATTGGTTTTTGTGTTGCATGCATTCGCCAAATGGTTTGGCGAATTGGTTGTATGCATGCATGCATTCGCCATTCCATTTGGAGAACTAGTGAACAATCTCACATGTTCAACAATCCATTTGGCGAAAATGTTACCAAACTGTGTTAGTTTGGTAAATTTTTCCAAATATATGTTATTTTGGAATTTTATTTTATAAAGTATGTTATTTTAAAAAAAAATTCCAAATAATATCACAACTACCATGTGTAAACACCCTAAATTTGCCCTCACCTATTCTCACCATGGCTTGTGATCATTTCATATGCATAAACACAATCATACCATCTCATATCTCAATTTTTGAGTCACTGCATTGTTTCTAAGTCATCTGCATCTAGGGTTTGTGATCTGAGCAATCCAAGAGCTTTTTAAGCCACTCCAAAGGTCATCAATCACTTCAAAGGGGTCTATGTGTGTTCAAGCATTATATTATATCCTCTCAAAGTCAAGATTGTCAAAGAATCACAAGAACTGGGATTGGTATGGATGAAGAGCCAGGCTTGACTGCACAGATGACCTAAAATTAGGGTTTTGGTTTCAGAGGCCATAACTCCAAATTTTTTGGTCATTCTTGTTTCTATTGGTCTCTATATGGTATAGGGAGTATGCATATCAATTTTCATGAAGAAATTCCATGGGGAAGTCATCTGATCAAGAGTTGACTTTCTAGACAAGTCAGTGCAAAATCAGGGCATCTGAGGCCCCCAATGACCCAACCAAGGGGTGATCTTCATCATTTTGAGTGTGTATGATCTTTATTTGATCATGGAAGAAGGTTGAAGTTCACAAAATTCAATAATTACAAGTTTTTGCAAAGTTGACTTTTTAGGGCATGGTTGACTTTTCATGAAATGTCATTTTATGCCACTTTTTCAACCCTTGCTTTTTGATCCAAAAATGCTTCAAATGGAAAAACTTTGGTCATGAAAGTTGTAGATTAGATCTTTCCCTTTTCAAAAAGTACAAGAACATGATCTAATTCATTTTGGATCAAAAGTTATGATGTGTCAAAGTTGGCAAAAATCACTAATTTTCAAGAGATGCCTCAAATGAGAAACTTGCAAAAACCTTGTACCAAGGCATTTGTAACTTCTAACTCATGTCAAACCATTACACAAGCATCATGTAAGTCCTAAAGTTCAGATTGGACCAAGATTTCCTCATGTTTTATGGCTTGTGGGACAAGAAAGTTTCATGTGAACCAAGGATGATCAACTTGCAAAAACCATCATCACATCTCATCCACTTGTTGCCTACAATGCTGAACCATTATAGCCTCACTTACACACCATGTTGCGCCAGCCCATACACTTGTACTAGCCTAGAACTTGGCCCATGCTTCTCTTACACAAGAGTGGACTTTTTGCAAAAGTTAACTTACCAATCGTAAAAGCACAAGTCACATCATCTGACCAATTAGAGTTGTTTATACTATCCATTTGCTAGCCATTTCATACAAGGAGCCAGCCTGAAACAAGCCCTAGCAAGACATTCACAAACTCACCCTCACTTGCATTTTCCTTCGAATTTGATTCCACAAACCAAAAACATTCAAACAAACTCCACTAATCTTCTCACCATGCTTCATTGAGCCTAAACCAGCAAGACCTAAGCCTGAAACCAGCAAGAACATCACCTTTCCATTTTTCACTCTCAAAGCAAAAGCTTTCGAATCTCATTGCACAGGCCACAAACACTTGAACAAACTTCACAAACCTTTTCCATTCATCACCCTGATCATAAAGAACCCTTCACCTTTGCCTGAAACAGCCTGAATCACAAACACCATTTTCACCTGAGCTTGAGCAGAAGCTGTTCAAACTCCTTAACCAGCCAGCATAAACTTCTTCTAAGCATCCAAACATAATCAAGGGGTCATAAGGAGTGGTTTGCATCAAAGGAAGGGGTCAGAAAGTTGCAAGATTGAAAGCTTCGAAACTCAGGTAGCTCAAGAACATTTTTTCCAGAAATCATTTTTTAAGTTCTAAAGCTGTTCTTCATGATTCACTGATTGCTTTGATATCTTTAGTTTTGAAAATGGTGGAAAAATAAGGATGTAATCGTGTTCTGAAACTCCCTGACCTAAAAAATATTTTGTTCGATTCATGAGTTTGAGGAAATATAAATGAGTTCTAGCTTGGGTTTTTGATCCAGGGGAGTGTGGGAATCATTTCTGTGTTCTTAGATTTCGTTTTAGTTGTGTTTTGAGGATTTTAGGGATTTTCAGGTGGGGTTCCCACCGGAGAAGACGACCGGAGGTCTTCTCCGGCCACCTGAAAATCATTAGGGTTTTAATCTTGCAATTAAGGGAGTTTGAATCTGGCACGTTGGATCAGTGGACTTTGTTGACTTGCCGCACGTGTGTGTGGCTGAGATTCATCATTAAACCCTAAACCGTAATTAATTAATTCATAAACCAGATTAACCAAGTTTGAATGTGGGCCTTTGATCTGCGCGCGCAGTCAACCCATTCCTGGCCAGACTCAATCCCAGCCCTCCATTCAGTTGACTTTCCTATTTTCTTTGTTTTAATTCATTTATTTCTCATTTTATTTGTACAATTTATCTAAAATAGTAAAAATGTTTTAAAAATTATGAAACCTTTTGTCAAGAGTTTCATTAATTTTTAAAACACAAAAATATTTTTATTTTTATTTTTAGCATTAAAAAAGTATTTTTTAAATATTTAAAAGTTTATTTTTAATTGATTAATGAAAATTAATTTATTAAAAATACTTCTAGGTATTTAAAAATCACAAAAAAATTCATGAAATGTTCTAAGACATTTAGAAACATTGTCCAACCTTCAAACCAAATTTCTTTTTTGATCTTGATGCATTTTGAGAATTTTCCATTGAATTAAAATCATTTTTGTGCATTAATTTGATCCAAAGTTCCAAAAATCATTTCTGCCTATCCATGAGGAGTTGGACATTGATTCTTTTTGCATTGCATTGTGTTTAGCATGTAGTTTGTGAGATTAAATGGCCTTGATTTGATCTTTCATTTTCCATTTGTTTGGTAATTTTCTTGTTTGGGAACCCTAAAACCCTAGAAATCTTAAGAAAACCATAACTTGAAATTGGTTAAGAGTTGAGACCTCTCCTTTGGGCAGTGGGTTAGTATAGGTTTAGGGGTCCTTTGAGTGCATTTTAAATTTTTTATAATGTTGTTTGCTTCTGGTTTTGGTTTTTGTTTGTTGCATTGATCATAAACCCTAATTTGGGCTTCCATATGCATCCATCTTGCATTCTCTTGCATCACATGACTTGCCATGACATTTCAAGCATCCATTTGATTCATTTGACATCATAAGACATATTGAAAGCATGTTTGATCATTGCATCATGTATTTGCCATGTTGTATGCCATATGCATCTCATAACTTTTCATGTATGTCCTTGCTTCTTAACTTGCTTCATTTGCATTCATGAGCTTATATGATCATTTCCATGTGCTGCCTCATGTTTGTAGCATCTCATAGCATCATTATCATCATAAACATGCTTCTGGTTTTGATTTATATCATACCATTTCATTTCATTTTGCATTGCATTGCATTTCTTTTCTAACTTTTCAGGTGGTAAGTGATTTTGAGAAGTGAATTTGCCTTCACTTCTCATACTTTCTTTTCATCTCTCTCTTGCATCCATGCTGCATTTTATCTTGTGTTTGAGATTGAGCTTGCTCATTCTTCTTCTTCCCACTTTCTTTCTTCAAGTGACTTGACTTCTTGAATGAAGCAAGTTGCTTTGCTTCTCTTGATCCTTTCATCTGCTTCCTGGTGGTTCCATTGAAGATCTTTCTTGCAAACCTCACAAACCCTAGGAACAACCAAGCATGACAATGATTAGGGTTTTGATTAGTTTCCCCTCTTAGTTTTACCTTTGTGTCTCTTTGAGTCTTCTCTTCTCACCTCATAATCAGGGACTAAACCCTAAAGGCTTTAAGGCTTTGTGATTAAGCTTATGCCTGCATCCTTCTCTTAGGATGGAGTGTATAAATTTAATCCTAAGTGTTAAACCCTTAATGTGTTTAACTCCTTTAATCAATCCATCTAATAATCATCAAGACATCACACTTGTAACTTGGGCCTTGCATTAGGGTTCTAATTCTTCCTTAATTGGTTAAGAAGGACTAACCCTAGTGTTAATGGACAAGTCCCCCTCAAGTTGTCTTACAAATCATAAAATCCACTTCATCATCATACCATTAAATAAAATCCACTTAATAAAGGCTTTGTTTTATCATGAGTTTAATCCCTAATCATGGATTAAGTTGAGGAGCTTTCCTCAGCTTAAACATTCTCATCTATTATCCTTCTATTAGGATGGTGTAATGAGTCTGTTAAATCCTTGATTATGGCTTAACCTCATTACTTAACACTAAACAAAAACAACAAAAACATCTAACTAATCACAAGTAGGTTAATGATCTTAATCCTGCATCAAAGGTGATTAAGTGTGAGAAGCTGACTTCACACTTAAGGTATTCTCATTACCCCTAATCAGAGGGAAGATGTGATGAGTTTACTAAATCCACTGGTTTAGGCTTAAGCTCATTAACTTATGACAAACTTCAAAAAGCAATAAAAGATTGAAAACACAAAAACAAACAATAATCGTCTCCTTCGGGATTCTTTTTCTCATCTCATTCACTCACAAACGAGAACTCGCTTCTTCCGTCTAATGCAAGACAGTTTGCATCTGTGCCAGACAGATCATACACTTGAGCATAGGCAAGTAAGCAGTTCACAAGTCAATTCATCTTTCAGTCTCTTTGGGTCGAACTACGGTGTTCTGACTTCCTCATTGCACGAGAGGATACGTAGGCATAACTTAACAGTTATCGAACAAAAGTCTCTGTATATTCCCCCTCTTTCTAGCCTCATTCTTTTAGCCTCATGATCTTGAGCATTTCACTCTTATCCTTACACTGACACTTTATATATTACATTTCACACTTCTTTACACTGACACTTGTATTCTTTCCAGCTTTGATACACAAATTGCACTGACACTACCCCTTTAAAACACAAATCTTTTAAGCGTGGATCCCGTCGAGTACGGCGGACAATCTGGGTGCTAATACCTTCCCAGGTTGTAACCAACCCCCTTTCTCAGTCTCTCTGGTTCGCAACCGTCTTATCCATTCTTTTCTAGGTCTATGCAGCATTGCCTTTCCTCCGGGATAAAAATGCCTAGCTGGCGACTCTATTCATCTCCAGTGAGTTCACGGATGTGTGTTCTCATTGTCCCTCTCGCCGACCGTTCGCGTCTGTACCTTTATCTGGGCCTGGTCCCATCTATCGGGAGCGACAGCTTGGCGACTCTGCCGGGGACCCTTACACTGCAACCAGGGCTTCTGGTTCTTTTTGTGGGTTCCTCCTAGCGCTTGATTGATTTGTGTTTACTGGGGTGTTATGTGCTTACTTGTGTTTGTATATTTGTGGTTATTTTTTGCTTTATGTACAGTTGCTTTACTGTCTTCTTTATAGCTTTGCATATTGTCATATTGTCATACTATGCTGCTGGCTGGATCTGTTGTTTGCTTTGGTGGGTGGGTGATTCATTGAGAGTTAAGGTCCTATACCTGGGACCTGAGTGACACCTAGGCTAGAGTGAATCATATTCTTTCCCATTCCATCTCGGTCTGGTGCGGGAATATGAAACACGGTTCAGATATGGGTTTCTTCTTGAGAACTCTGTGTTGTGGATTTCCTGCAATGCTAGGGCTATCTGGGAAGCCTGCTAAGTCTGGATGACCTTTAGTATTGACCTTCAGAAACTGAGGTGAATTAGAGGAGGAACTTTTATGGTTATTGTAAACACGGTACCTCTGGGTTAGAAGTGTTTACACTTCTCATAACTGATCCAAATCTGAGGATCCTTGTTCTAGAACACCACCTGTAAGGGGGTTGGGCTGTTTACAGGTTTGCAGGTACCCTTGGCCTCAGCATACCCTGTTACTTTGATTTGATTAAGAATACTCCATGTTGGAACAGTTCTTGTGATTCTAAACCCTGGACATGTGACTCTTTATTTGATCCCCCACCTTGGTTACTGGATTTATAGACCTCCATCTGGAATTCTTGAACATACTTGGACCTATATCAGAGCATTTGATCAGATCCAGCTCAGTCACAAACCCTTGCATATCATTTGCATACATAATCATTGCATCATTTTGACATTTGCTTATTTGTGTTTCAGGGTATCCACTTTCATTTTTGGTTTGGTTTTGTCCCTATCTTCAGTATTGACCTATCTTCATCAGCACCTGCTTCAGCTATCAGCTATCAGCTATTTGTTTCAGTCACCTGCACCAGCCAATCAGTGGCCCATTCTTTCAGCATCATCATCAGCACCTGTCTCTACTCATCCTCAACAACATGGCTCCTAAAAAGAGTAACATCACCTACCACTTCTTCCAGCCAGAGCTATCTGACATCAGGAGGATTCAGACCCTGGTCACTCCAGACCATATACCACTGTTCAGGGAACACTATGGAGATATACTTGATGTGGTTATGGATCTGGACCCTTCACAGAGAAGCCTGATTCACACCTGCCTTCAGTTTTATGATCCCCCATTGAGATGTTTCACTCTTCAAGACTTTCAGCTGGGCCCTTTATTGGAAGAATACTCATCATTGGTTGGTATACCTATCAGGGGTGGAGTCCCTTTCAACCCTGAGATGGTCTTTCCTGGTAATGAAGAGGTAGCAAAGGCATTGCATCTGGAATCAGTTCTGATAGGGGAGCATATGACTTCTTAGGCTGGGATCCCTGGTTTGCATCTGGATTTCTTGATCTCTCAAGCTACCCTGAAAGCTTCGTTAGGAGATTGGAAAGCAGTCTGTGCTTTATTGGCCCTGAGCATATATGGGATCGTATTATTTGCAGATGAGCCTCGATTCATTAGCAAGAATGCAATCCATCTTTTCATCCTGAAGAACCCAGTGCCCGCTTTATTGGGGGATCTCTATTACTCAGTGCATCAGAGGAATGAAAAGCAGAGGGGAAGATTAGTGAGGTGCTGTGCTCCATTGTTCCACACTTGGCTTCTCAGGCATCTACCCAGGACAGATGCATTTTTGAATCCTCATCAGCAGAGAAACTGGGCTAAGAGACTCACTGCTCTAACTTCAGTCGATATCAGATGGTGCACTCAAAGCACCAAAGGCAGGGATATCATCACCAGCTGTGGGCATTTTCCCAATGTGCCCCTAATAGGAGTTAGGGGTAGTATTAATTGCAACCCTCTGCTGCTCAAAAGACAACTAGGATATGCACTGGTCCACACTCCTAAGGCACAGGACTTGGCCGAGACTCTTTATTGTGAGAACAAGCCTAATCTGGCTATTGTTAGGCAGGCAGCCTGGGCCTGGGATAATGTTCAAACCAAGGGAGTAACCATTCTGGGGAAGTGCAACAATGTGGCATCAGCACAATATTATGAGTGGTCCCATGCCCGGGCTCAATTCTCTGGAATGCCCTTTACCATGGAGGATATGCCTGGACCATCCTCAGCGCCACCCCCTGCCACTGTCAGTTTAGAGGAGTTTGAGAGCTTGAAAGAAAGAAATGAGAAGTTGACTCAGGCTTTGCAGAAGACCCTCCGGGAGAGGAGTGATGGCAGGTTGGATATTGAGAGGTTAGAGAAGTTGAGGGTGGAGCATCTGGCTAAGATTGAGAAGTCTGGGGATTATATCAAGAAGTCTAAGGCTGGAGAACAAATTCTGAAGAATGCTTGCAAGGAAGCCCAGTTCCAGAGAGCAAGGACAGACTTGTATCTGAAGGAGAGTCAGGCTCGGTGGGTCAGGATCACCGAAGCTCGTACTCTGGAGGACAAGAGGGTCCAAGACAAGATGGAGCAACTGGAAGCTAGTGCAAAAGAGCAGCAGGAAGCCCTGGCAGCAGCCCAGAGGGAGATATCAGAGCTGAAGATCAAAACTGGAGTGAAGAGGTCAAAGGACCAAAGTCAGCACGAGAAGCTAACAGCAGCTGTTACTACCCGGAATCTCCTCATCAGGAATCTCACGGAGCGTCCAGCTGATCCTGTGACCGAAGCACTTCTCAAAGAAGTTCGGGAGGATGAGTTTGGTCTTGGTGTTTGACCATTTGTTTGTTGTTGCTTTCATTCCATGTACTTTTGTTTTCCTGTATTATATTTTGACCCCTCAGAGGGCTTGTATTTGTAAACAAACCATGTACCATTTGCCTTTTGTAATATATGTATTAGTTTGTTCCATCCGAGTTTACTTCGAAAGCAACATCAACGGCATCTTCAAGGGTCTGGAAGGGTCAAAACTGAATACCAAGCCGGATACCTTGAAAACAAATAAGCATATTGCATTGCATGCTAACCCTTTGTTTGTTTTGTAGGTTTTTGTTTTATTGTTGCTAACTCTGTTGTGATGTTCAGGAACTATTGCTCGACGCCGGGTATTTCCCCTCAACCGTCCGCACCGATATCCAACCCGTAACAACCTTCCGGGCATACAAATGGATCAGGTACAACAGGACCTTGCAGAGGTTAGAAACCAAATGGCAAACGAAAGATTGGAAATGAGAACCCAGATGACTCAGTTTATGGAAGTAATGAACAACATGGCTCAGAGCCAGGAAAGATTGAGGGCCATGGTGGAAAGGCAAAATCAAGAAGATCCACATATAGGGACTGCCGGCACCAGCAACAATGAAAGGGTCCAACCTCATGTTAACCCCCCTGTATTTGGCCCCCATCTTCATCCGGAGGTCAATATTCCTGTAAATGTTCAAGGGACTGCCACTGCAGGCAGGGTACTGCAAGAAGACCCCCAGGAGGATCAGTTTACAGTAATGGGTGCTGGGGAGGAAGCTTATGATAGAAGGCTGGATGAGATAGCTGAGAAATTGAGGTCCTTAGAGTCTCAAAACTCTTTGGGTTTCGATGTCATGGACATGGGCTTGGTAGACGGGGTCAGGATTCCCCATAAGTTCAAGCCTCCTTGTTTTGAAAAATACAACGGGACTTCATGCCCCCGGACTCATTTACAATCATTTCTGGGGAGGCTGAAGGCCTATACTATGGATGAGAAGCTCTGGATGTTCTATTTCGAGGATAGCTTAACTGGAGCGTCAAGAGAATGGTACTCTCATCTGACGAGAGCAACTATCAGGTGTTGGAAGGACCTGGCAGAGGCCTTCATCAGACAGTATCAGTATAACTTAGACATGGCACCCAACAGGACCCTCCTAATGGGGATGTCACAGTCGTCAAGAGAAAGTTTCCGAGAATATGCCCAGAGATGGAGGCAATTGGCTGCTGCTGTTCAGCCACCTATGTCTGAGAGGGAAATGGCAGATATGTTTATGAACACCCTCCAGGGAACATATATTGACAGGCTGGCTGCTTTCTCTTCCACTAGCTTTGCAGATGTTGTCATAGCTGGGGAGAGAATTAAGAGCCTGTTGAAGATGGGCAAGATTTCTGACAATGGTGCCAGCTCGTCCAGTAGTACAAGGAAGCCTTTTGCAGGCCCAAGAAGAACTGGCGAGACCAATGCCATCCACACCAACAGGGGCAGACCCCAATATGTTCACAGGTCAGTGGCAGCAGTCACCATTCCCGCTCCAGCTCATCCTCAACCAGTTTATCAACCTCCGCAGCAAAACTATCAGCAACAACCTCAGTACCATCAACAAGCTCAGTATCCTCCGAGGAACTACAACAACACCAACAACAACAACCAGCAAAGGCCATTTCAGCAGAGGCCATCTCAAGCCAATAGGGTGATCGATCCGATCCCTATGCCATATGCTGCGTTGCTGCCACAACTCCTGAAACTCAACCTAGTTGAGCTAAGGACGTTGGCACCTCCAGATCCCAACAGTTTACCCAGGAATTATGACTCCAACGCCAGATGTGCTTTTCATTCAAATGCACCTGGCCACAGTACAGAAAAGTGCAGAGCCTTGCACATGAAGGTACAAGACCTGGTAGACTCAAAAGCTCTAAATTTCGCACCACCACCTAATGTCAACAAAAACCCTATGCCGAACCACGGGGGTCCCAGAATTAACGCTATTGAAGAAGACAAGCCGTCTAATTTAATAACCAGTGTGGGTCAGATCCGGACACCGTTGGTGGAAATTAAGGCTCAACTCCTCGAATGTCAAATGTTCCCGGGGTGCGAGTTGGGGTGTGCTTACTGCAATATCTCGGTAAATGGGTGTGATAACTTGAGGAATGGCATAGATGGTCTCATTCAGAGTGGCCAACTTCAGATTACAACATCGTGTCCAACAAATCCAGCAATCTCATCAGCAACGATTCCAGTATCTCCTACAACTGCAACAACCATTGTTCCTGACAATTCTTCAGCTTCATCAACAAGTACTTCATCTGTCGTTTCAACTAATCAGATATCAACAAATGTTCCTTTTACAACTCCAGCACCGCTCCATTTTGAAACTCCTACAACAACAACATCCATCCTTCCAACAATGTCTCCTACAACATCAGCAACAAATCATGAAGACGTCTCAACTGTCACAATATTTTATGATCCTGAAAACAACTCTGCCTACAACTCAGAAAGTGCTGCTCCCATCAGAGCACCAGTCACCATTTATTACGATCCACAGATTATCACCATTCCTTCCGCAGCTACAATCAGTCCAGTCACTATCACGGTGCCTGGACCAGTACCTTATGAAAGCAGTAATGCCATCCCGTGGCATTACGGCTCTGACCTGTACTGCGAAGGACAAAAAATCACTTTTGAATCATTAACCCCTGTACCACAAATAGACAATGTGGGAGGAGGCGGAGGCTTCACTCGAAGCGGACGTCTCTTTGCTCCACAAATTCAGAGACCCACTGCCGAAGCAGAAGCTGCTGCCAAGGCAAAAGGGAAAAGCTTGGCGCAGGAAGACCAAGCTGTTAAGGAAGCTTTGAGAACACCCTTTGATCAAGAGGTTGATGAGTTCATGCGAATCATCAAGAAAAGCGATTACAAAATAGTGGATCAGCTTCATCAAACGCCTTCCAAGATCTCAATCCTATCATTGCTTATGTGCTCCGAAGCCCATCGGAATGCACTACTCAAAGTCTTGCACGCAGCTTATGTGCCCGAAGAGATCACTGTCAATCAGTTGGAAGCTGTAATTGGAAATGTTAATGCTAGTCATGGACTGGGGTTCACCAACACTGATTTGACGGCGGAAGGCCGCAACCATAACAAGGCATTGCACATAACCATGGAATGTAAAGGTGCTGTCCTTTCTCATGTGCTGGTAGACACGGGGTCATCCCTCAATGTCTTACCTAAAAAGGCCCTGGTGAAGCTAGAATATGACGGATCGGCGTTAAGACCCAGCAACCTGGTGGTGAGAGCCTTTGATGGTTCAAAGAGATCGGTTCTGGGGGAGATTGAGTTGCCCATAACGATTGGCCCGCAAACTTTCAAAACGACCTTCTACGTGATGGATATACAGCCTGCCTACAGCTGTCTATTGGGTAGGCCATGGATTCACTCCGCTGGCGCCGTGACCTCTACCCTTCACCAGAAGTTAAAATACGAGTGGGAGGGTCAAATCGTTACAATTTGTGGAGAGGAGGATATTTTTGTCAGCCACCTGGCTACTTATAAGTACATTGAGATGGATGGGGAGATCCATGAAACAATGAGCCAAGGTTTCGAGGCCTTGAACATCAATGAGACATCTTCTGTACCTGGTACTTCAATATCATCATACCAACAAGCCCGAAAGGTTGTTGAGGGAGGAAACGCCCAAGGCTGGGGCAAATTGTTATCAGTGGAGAAGAAAGAGGATAGATTTGGGTTGGGTTACAAACCAACTCAACAAGATCAAGCAGAGGCTGCGAAAGAGCCCAACTTTGTGAGTGGGGGGATGCTCACCCCTGATGCTGTCAACAACTTGGAAGACGAGCTGGAAGAAGAACGCAACCTGGAAAGCTGGATTCGTCCAAAGATCCCGGGGAGCAGTATCTCAAACTGGTCTTCCCAGGAAATTATAAGAGTTACTCATGCCGAGTAATTATTATTTCCTGTATATTTTATAGCATGCATCAAAGTCTTGCATCTTGCCCAAGATGACAAGACTCATTTTGTAATCGGGCCATCTGTACTTTTTGTGCAACAAGATTAATCAATGAAATATCAGACATCTTTTTGCAAATGAGTCTTTTTCTTTTCCGTTCACTGTTTTTCCATTTTTCTTTTTGTACAAAAAATAAATGGCAGTGTTTTCAAAATGACAACTTTATTTCACTTTTCTAAACAAGATTAAAATCAAATCACTAAAATGAACAAACTGAACCCTTGCAGAGTGTGCCTTCCAGACAGCACCGACAACAGCACGGCTATGACTTCGTATGACTTTGACAATCCACTCAATCAAGCTGATGAAGGGGTTGAAGAAGAATATGAGCTTCCTGAAGAGCTAGCCAGGTTGTTAAGACAAGAGGAAAAGGTTATTACTCCTCACCAGGAGGAGGTTGAAGTGATCAATCTGGGTACAGATGAAGACGTGAAAGAAGTCAAAATTGGGGCCTGCCTACAAGACTCAGTGAAGAGACAACTGATTGACCTGCTGCAAGAGTATGCAGACGTGTTTGCTTGGTCTTATCAAGACATGCCAGGGTTGGATACCGACATTGTTGTGCACAAGCTGCCTTTGAGAGAAGAATGCCCACCGGTCAAACAAAAGCTGCGCCGTACTCGCCCGAACATGGCAATGAAAATCAAGGAAGAGGTACAGAAGCAATGGGACGCCGGGTTCCTTGCTGTGACTAGCTATCCACCGTGGGTTGCTAACATAGTACCTGTGCTTAAGAAAGACGGCAAAGTAAGAATGTGTGTTGACTACCGGGATCTGAACAGAGCTAGCCCGAAAGGTGACTTCCCTTTACCTCACATTGATGTATTGGTGGATAACACGGCTCAGTTCTCGGTATTTTCCTTCATGGATAGATTTTCAGGATATAATCAGATTAAAATGTCACCTGAAGACATGGAGAAGACAACCTTCATCACACCCTGGGGCACGTTCTGCTACAAGGTAATGCCATTTGGACTGAAGAATGCTGGTGCAACATATCAACGGGCCATGGTAACTTTATTCCACGATATGATCCATAAAGAAATCGAATGTTATGTGGATGACATGATTGCCAAGTCCCTTACTGAAGAAGATCACCTGGTGAATCTGCTGAAGCTATTCAAGCGTCTGAGGAAGTATCAACTGAAGTTGAACCCCAACAAATGCACATTCGGGGTGAGATCTGGTAAGCTACTGGGATTTATTGTAAGTGAGAAAGGGATTGAAGTTGACCCTGATAAAGTCAAAGCCATCCAAGAGATGCCTGCACCGAAGACAGAGAAAGAAGTTCGAGGGTTCTTAGGTCGATTGAACTACATTTCGAGGTTCATATCTCACCTTACAGCAACCTGCGAACCCTTGTTCAAATTATTGAGAAAAGAACAGACGGTCAGGTGGAATGAAGACTGCCAGAAGGCATTTGACAAGATCAAGGAATACTTACAAGAGCCTCCAATCCTTATGCCTCCAGTTGAAGGGAGACCTTTGATAATGTACTTGACAGTATTAGAAGAGTCAATGGGGTGTGTGTTGGGCCAGCATGACGAGTCTGGTCGAAAAGAGTATGCAATATACTACCTAAGCAAAAAGTTTACCGACTGTGAACAGCGTTATTCACTGCTCGAGAAAACTTGCTGTGCTTTAGCGTGGGCTGCTCGCCGACTGAGACAGTATATGTTAACCCACACTACTTTGTTGATCTCAAAGATGGATCCAGTCAAGTACATATTTGAGAAGCCAGCACTTACCGGACGGGTTGCAAGGTGGCAAATGATCCTTACAGAGTATGACATTCAATACACATCTCAGAAGGCCATCAAGGGCAGTGTATTGTCTGAATACCTTGCTGAGCAACCTATTGATGATTACCAGCCTATGAGATTTGACTTCCCTGATGAAGACATCATGTTCATAAAAGCGAAAGATCATGAAGAGCCTGTTCACACTGAAGGGCCCAACCCGGAAGAAGAATGGACTATGATGTTTGATGGGGCTGTTAACATGAATGGTCGTGGTATTGGTGCAGTACTCATTACACCTAAAGGAGTTCACATGCCTTTCTCGGCAAAGCTCACTTTCAACTGCACTAACAACGAAGCTGAATACGAAGCTTGCATTATGGGTCTTGAGGAAGCCATTGACCTCAGGATCAAGACATTGACTGTATTCGGAGATTCAGCTTTGGTAATCAATCAAACCAACGGCAAATGGTACACCCACCAAGATCATCTGATACCTTACAGGGATTATACAAGGAGGTTATTGACCTTCTTCACAACGGTCAAGCTTGAGTATATCCCTCGGGACGAGAATCAGTTTGCAGATGCCCTGGCTACCATTTCGTCCATGATCAAAGTTCAGACCGCCAACTTTGTACCTCAAATCTCAGTATCCAGACTTGACAGACCAGCATATGTGTTCGCAGCAGATGTTGTTAAAGATGATAAGCCTTGGTTCCATGACATTAAGTGCTTCTTGGAGGATCAAGCATACCAACCTGGGGCATCTTCCAATGATAAGAAGACATTGAGAAGGCTTGCTGGTAGTTTCTTTCTGAACACCGATGGTTCCCTCTACAAAAGGAACTTTGATATGGTACTCCTCAGATGCGTTGATAAGACAGAAGCAGATTTGTTAATGCATGAAGTGCATGAGGGATCCTTTGGTACCCATGCTGGAGGGCATGCCATGGCCAAAAGGTTGTTGAGATCAGGCTATTACTGGATCACAATGGATGCAGACTGTTGTGCCTATGCCAGGAAGTGCCACAAATGCCAGATCTATGCAGATAAGGTGCATGTGCCTCCCAATCCCTTGAACATAATGTCTTCACCCTGGCCCTTTGCTATGTGGGGAATTGATATGATTGGCAAGATCGAGCCAACTGCTTCAAATGGCCACAGATTCATCCTGGTCGCCATTGACTATTTCACCAAATGGGTTGAAGCAGCATCATATGCAAATGTTACAAGACAAGTGGTAGCCAGGTTTCTGAAACGAGACATCATCTGTCGATATGGAGTTCCCGAGCGAATCATTACTGATAATGGTTCCAATCTAAACAACAAAATGATGGCAGAGCTATTCCGGGACTTCAAAATTCAACATCATAATTCTTCTCCTTACAGGCCAAAAATGAATGGCGCTGTTGAGGCATCTAACAAGAATATCAAGAAGATTGTGCAGAAGATGGTAGTCACTTACAAAGACTGGCATGAAATGCTACCATTTGCCTTGCATGGGTACCGCACGTCAATCAGAACATCCACTGGGGCAACGCCGTATCAACTTGTGTATGGTATGGAGGCAGTCCTACCTGTCGAAGTGGAATTACCCTCCTTGCGAGTACTGATGGATGTTAAGCTGAACGAAGCAGAGTGGGTCCGATCCCGATTCGAACAACTGAGTCTGATTGAAGAGAAGAGGTTGGATGCAATCTGTCATGGGCAGTTGTATCAGAAAAGAATGAAGAAAGCCTTCGATCAGAAAGTCAGGCACCGAGAGTACCAAGTGGGAGATCTTGTGCTGAAAAGAATCCTCCCTCCTCATACAGACCACAGGGGCAAATGGACTCCAAACTATGAAGGACCATTTGTGGTAAAGAAAGTTTTTTCCGGTGGAGCACTGATGCTCAGCACCATGGATGGTGAAGACTTCCCATCCCCTGTGAATTCAGATGCAGTTAAAAAATACTTCGCGTAAAAAAATGACCCGCTGGACATAAAAACAGAATGTAAGTCCAGGCAAAAATAGGGCATCCCGGCGAGTCAAAAACAGAATAAAAGACTCGGGCAAAAATAAGGGAAAATAAACAAAAAAATGTACACCCGCTGAGTTGAAAAGCCGCATCGGACAGCTCAGGCAAAAATGGGTATCCCGATGGATTGAAAACCCGAAAGGGCGATCCATGCAAAATGAGGGAATAAGCGAACAACTGCATTCTGAATTCGTTTGTATCACTTACAATTTGGAAAGCTTCGAAAGGATCAAGCTTCAGTCAGAATCAGCCTTCTCCAGAAAGCAAGACGAGAAGAGCGTCAAAAGTCATACGGGTCATAGCAAGAGAGGAAGCTCCTTAAAGCGTCATCAACATTGCCAGCATTTTGTTTTTCAATTTGTAACAATCTCCTCATTTCAGGGGATATGTTCCTTTGATGGTATCTCGCCAATTCAGGGCATATGAATTAATAAAATCAGATTTTCAGTCATGTCTCGTCTTGTACATTTTTATTTGCAAAAAATGTCTGATGTCTAAAAGAAACACTGGCTGCATAAAATACAGATGTTTATCTTCAAACAAAAACATGCTTGCAGGAAATATACTTACTCTCGAAAGTGACTAAATTCCTATGACGGAATCCAATAAAGGATACCTCGGGATTACTTGTGCGTTTCTCTGTCTTTTCAGGTTTGCGGGAATCCAGAGCGCAACTTGGGGCATGTAAGCTTCATCCCAGCAAGCTGGCAAACCAACACTCAGTTTTAGCACCCAAAGTGCTCTCTCCCCAGCTGAGTTGCCTTTCATGACTCCTCCCAGCTGAGTTTGCCACTTATTACTCCTCCCCATCAGAGTTGCCAGGCATTACAGAAGGCGCCCATATCCCCGGCTGAGTCAAGGATCTACTTCAGCAGAATCCCTAGGGAGATCTCAATGATTTCTCTTTCTCCCCAGCCGAGTTGTCATCCTCAGCCGAGCACAAAAGTCAGGGAATCATCTCCCCACAGAGCTCCAGCCTCTATCCAGAAGAGCAACGCATGAAGAATCACAACAGAGTGAAGAAAGCTTCTACAAACCCCAGCTGGGTCTCTCATTTATTGGAATAGGTCTCTCAGTGACCCGAATCCCCAAGCAGATACATCTCATCAGATCTACCAATGATCTCATCCCCAGCTGGGATGTCTACTACAAACGGATCGATCGAAGATCTTCGCAGCAACGGGACCCGGATCCCGGTTTGGTATCTTAGCACAATCATAGCATTCGCATCATGTTCACCCACAAAGCGTAGCATTCCGTTTTAACACGGAGCATTACGGCAAAAATCCAACACATAGCATAATCATAAGCCATGTTTTAAACCAACACTTGTGAATAATGACAGTTCGTCAACGTACATAAAAATCCCCACCAGAGTCCCCGGCAAAAGCAGCTGCCTCACAGTCCACAAACACCAGTATATACTCATTTTGACATCCGTCCGTGTCATCACCCCCCAATAAAGTCGCCCGAACACTCTTTACAACTAGATCACCCGTATTATAGATACGTCCTGACACCCGCCCGTGTCATACCCCAGCAGAAAGCCGAAGACATCCTCTTTGCACTCACATATACCTATATACGCTTTCTTGACACCTGTCCGTGTCATATCCCCAGCGCGGTCGCCTACACTTTTACAACCCATATACTTGTTGATATTACTATACTTTTCTCTCTTGACACACGTCCGTGTCACCCTCCCCAGCAGATAAATACTCATCTATACAATATTCACACTCATGCTTATACAGATACTCGTCCGTGTCTCATATATACCATTCATATCCCCACAGATTCGGCACTAGTCCTTGTTCTTTGTTAACTCGTTGGTACTCGTCTGTACCGTCATCTCAGAACATGCGTCAAGCGTTTGTTTCTACATGATACTCGTCCGTATCGTAGTCTTAAGGATGCTCGTCCGCATCTTTAATCCATACACTGTGTCCAAAACTTCTGTCTTCTTGAATATAGATACTCGCCTGTGTCTACTATTCCCCAGAAGAATCCTCTCAGATTCAACACTCGTCCGTGTTCTCTGTTAACCAGTTGATACTCGTCCGTATCATCATCTTTGAACATGTGTCAGTATTTGTTTCTACCTGATACTCGTCCGTATCGTAGTCTTAGGGATGCTCGTCCGCATGTTTAATCTATACACAACATCCAAACACTTATGCTTTATTTTCTTGGTTGTAAACACTCGTCCGTGTTTACTATATCCCCAGTAGATCGCCAAGTAAGCAAATCTTCCTTTTATCTGACACTCGTCCTGTGTTGTGATAAACCTTGAGAGCAGCCGTACCCTGCTAGGTGGTCGTCCTCCACCTCTTGATGGTCGTCCTCCATCATGCTCATCCGATGGCCGTCCCCATCGTCGATATTTAGCAGCCGTCCCCTGCTAGGTGGTCGTCCTCCACCTCTTGATGATCGTCCTTCATCAGTTTTATCCAATGGCCGTCCCCATTGTCGATTTTTGGTTATCTGGCATTCGTCCTATGTCACGATAAACCTTGAGAGCAGCCGTCCCCTGCTAGGTGGTCGTCCTCCACCTCTTGATGGTCGTCCTCCATCATGCTCATCCGATGGCCGTCCCCATCGTTGATTTTCTATCCGGCATTCGTCCTATGTCGCGATATTTTCGGCAGCCGTACCCTGCCAGGTGGTCGTCCTCCACCTTTGATGACCGTCCCTCATCTTAACCCAACAGAGCAGCCGTCCCCTGCTAGGTGATCATCCTTCACCTTTGATGACCGTACCTCATCATCTGTTTATTTCATTTATTCTTTAACCCGATGGCCGTCCCCGTCGTGGTCCTTTTTTCAGTTTAACCCGATGGCCATCCCCATCGTTGGTTACTTTGCTTTGTGAACTTGATGGCCGTCCCCGTCATGTTTCGTTAACTCCCAGAGAATCTTACAACTTTATCTTGATGGCCGTCCCCATCATAATCTTATTTTTCCAGCTAGTCGGTCGTCCCCGTCTTGGCTTTACCTTTTATCCCCAGCATGTCGGCCATCCCCGTCATTGCTATTTACCCAGCAGTCGTCCTCTGCTTGACGGTCGTCCTCCGTCGCCCACACTTTACAATATACTCTATTTTTCCTTTTATAATCTATATCCTTTTTCTTCTTCATTCTGTGAGTGCAAATTTTGGACTGTCTTTGGTATTCAACCACAAGTTATCTTGTTTGCCTGTTAAGCCGTTGCTTACATCCTGCACAACTAACTCATGTTTGAATAGGGGCAGCTGTAAACACCCCAAATTTGCCCTCACCTATTCTCACCATGGCTTGTGATCATTTCATATGCATAAACACAATCATACCATCTCATATCTCAATTTTTGAGTCACTGCATTGTTTCTAAGTCATCTGCATCTAGGGTTTGTGATCTGAGCAATCCAAGAGCTTTTTAAGCCACTCCAAAGGTCATCAATCACTTCAAAGGGGTCTATGTGTGTTCAAGCATTATATTATATCCTCTCAAAGTCAAGATTGTCAAAGAATCACAAGAACTGGGATTGGTATGGATGAAGAGCCAGGCTTGACTGCACAGATGACCTAAAATTAGGGTTTTGGTTTCAGAGGCCATAACTCCAAATTTTTTGGTCATTCTTGTTTCTATTGGTCTCTATATGGTATAGGGAGTATGCATATCAATTTTCATGAAGAAATTCCATGGGGAAGTCATCTGATCAAGAGTTGACTTTCTGGACAAGTCAGTGCAAAATCAGGGCATCTGAGGCCCCCAATGACCCAACCAAGGGGTGATCTTCATCATTTTGAGTGTGTATGATCTTTATTTGATCATGGAAGAAGGTTGAAGTTCACAAAATTCAAGAATTACAAGTTTTTGCAAAGTTGACTTTTTAGGACATGGTTGACTTTTCATGAAATGTCATTTTATGCCACTTTTTCAACCCTTGCTTTTTGATCCAAAAATGCTTCAAATGGAAAAACTTTGGTCATGAAAGTTGTAGATTAGATCTTTCCCTTTTCAAAAAGTACAAGAACATGATCTAATTCATTTTGGATCAAAAGTTATGATGTGTCAAAGTTGGCAAAAATCACTAATTTTCAAGAGATGCCTCAAATGAGAAACTTGCAAAAACCTTGTACCAAGATATTTGTAACTTCTAACTCATGTCAAACCATTACACAAGCATCATGTAAGTCCTAAAGTTCAGATTGGACCAAGATTTCCTCATGTTTTATGGCTTGTGGGACAAGAAAGTTTCATGTGAACCAAGGATGATCAACTTGCAAAAACCATCATCACATCTCATCCACTTGTTGCCTACAATGCTGAACCATTCTAGCCTCACTTACACACCATGCTGCGCCAGCCCATACACTTGTACTAGCCTAGAACTTGGCCCATGCTTCTCTTACACAAGAGTGGACTTTTTGCAAAAGTTAACTTACCAATCGCAAAAGCACAAGTCACATCATCTGACCAATTGGAGTTGTTTATACTATCCATTTGCTAGCCATTTCATACAAGGAGCCAGCCTGAAACAAGCCCTAGAAAGACATTCACAAACTCACCCTCACTTGCATTTTCCTTCGAATTTGATTCCACAAACCAAAAACATTCAAACAAACTCCACTAATCTTCTCACCATGCTTCATTGAGCCTAAACCAGCAAGACCTAAGCCTGAAACCAGCAAGAACATCACCTTTCCATTTTTCACTCTCAAAGCAAAAGCTTTCGAATCTCATTGCACAGGCCACAAACACTTGAACAAACTTCACAAACCTTTTCCATTCATCACCCTGATCATAAAGAACCCTTCACCTTTGCCTGAAACAGCCTGAATCACAAACACCATTTTCACCTGAGCTTGAGCAGAAGCTGTTCAAACTCCTTAACCAGCCAGCATAAACTTCTTCTAAGCATCCAAACATAATCAAGGGGTCATAAGGAGTGGTTTGCATCAAAGGAAGGGGTCAGAAAGTTGCAAGATTGAAAGCTTCGAAACTCAGGTAGCTCAAGAACATTTTTTCCAGAAATCATTTTTTAAGTTCTAAAGCTGTTCTTCATGATTCACTGATTGCTTTGATATCTTTAGTTTTGAAAATGGTGGAAAAATAAGGATGTAATCGTGTTCTGAAACTCCCTGACCTAAAAAATATTTTGTTCGATTCATGAGTTTGAGGAAATATAAATGAGTTCTAGCTTGGGGTTTTGATCCAGGGGAGTGTGGGAATCATTTCTGTGTTCTTAGATTTCGTTTTAGTTGTGTTTTGAGGATTTTAGGGATTTTCAGGTGGGGTTCCCACCGGAGAAGACGACCGGAGGTCTTCTCCGGCCACCTGAAAATCATTAGGGTTTTAATCTTGCAATTAAGGGAGTTTGAATCTGGCACGTTGGATCAGTGGACTTTGTTGACTTGCCGCGCGTGTGTGTGGCTGAGATTCATCATTAAACCCTAAACCGTAATTAATTAATTCATAAACCAGATTAACCAAGTTTGAATGTGGGCCTTTGATCTGCGCGCGCAGTCAACCCATTCCTGGCCAGACTCAATCCCAGCCCTCCATTCAGTTGACTTTCCTATTTTCTTTGTTTTAATTCATTTATTTCTCATTTTATTTGTACAATTTATTTAAAATAGTAAAAATGTTTTAAAAATTATGAAACCTTTTGTCAAGAGTTTCATTAATTTTTAAAACACAAAAATA
Source organism: Lathyrus aphaca (assembly GCA_963966055.1). NCBI lineage: Eukaryota > Viridiplantae > Streptophyta > Magnoliopsida > Fabales > Fabaceae > Lathyrus > Lathyrus aphaca. Next base: position 275,238,711 of record OZ014520.1, on the reverse strand, counting down.
TTTTTATTTTTATTTTTAGCATTAAAAAAGTATTTTTTAAATATTTAAAAGTTTATTTTTAATTGATTAATGAAAATTAATTTATTAAAAATACTTCTAGGTATTTAAAAATCACAAAAAAATTCATGAAATGTTCTAAGACATTTAGAAACATTGTCCAACCTTCAAACCAAATTTCTTTTTTGATCTTGATGCATTTTGAGAATTTTCCATTGAATTAAAATCATTTTTGTGCATTAATTTGATCCAAAGTTCCAAAAATCATTTCTGCCTATCCATGAGGAGTTGGACATTGATTCTTTTTGCATTGCATTGTGTTTAGCATGTAGTTTGTGAGATTAAATGGCCTTGATTTGATCTTTCATTTTCCATTTGTTTGGTAATTTTCTTGTTTGGGAACCCTAAAACCCTAGAAATCTTAAGAAAACCATAACTTGAAATTGGTTAAGAGTTGAGACCTCTCCTTTGGGAAGTGGGTTAGTATAGGTTTAGGGGTCCTTTGAGTGCATTTTCAATTTTTTATATTGTTGTTTGCTTCTGGTTTTGGTTTTTGTTTGTTGCATTGATCATAAACCCTAATTTGGGCTTCCATATGCATCCATCTTGCATTCTCTTGCATCACATGACTTGCCATGACATTTCAAGCATCCATTTGATTCATTTGACATCATAAGACATATTGAAAGCATGTTTGATCATTGCATCATGTATTTGCCATGTTGTATGCCATATGCATCTCATAAGTTTTCATGTATGTCCTTGCTTCTTAACTTGCTTCATTTGCATTCATGAGCTTATATGATCATTTCCATGTGCTGCCTCATGTTTGTAGCATCTCATAGCATCATTATCATCATAAACATGCTTCTGGTTTTGATTTATATCATACCATTTCATTTCATTTTGCATTGCATTGCATTTCTTTTCTAACTTTTCAGGTGGTAAGTGATTTTGAGAAGTGAATTTGCCTTCACTTCTCATACTTTCTTTTCATCTCTCTCTTGCATCCATGCTGCATTTTATCTTGTGTTTGAGATTGAGCTTGCTCATTCTTCTTCTTCCCACTTTCTTTCTTCAAGTGACTTGACTTCTTGAATGAAGCAAGTTGCTTTGCTTCTCTTGATCCTTTCATCTGCTTCCTGGTGGTTCCATTGAAGATCTTTCTTGCAAACCTCACAAACCCTAGGAACAACCAAGCATGACAATGTTTAGGGTTTTGATTAGTTTCCCCTCTTAGTTTTACCTTTGTGTCTCTTTGAGTCTTCTCTTCTCACCTCATAATCAGGGACTAAACCCTAAAGGCTTTAAGGCTTTGTGATTAAGCTTATGCCTGCATCCTTCTCTTAGGATGGAGTGTATAACTTTAATCCTAAGTGTTAAACCCTTAATGTGTTTAACTCCTTTAATCAATCCATATAATAATCATCAAGACATCACACTTGTAACTTGGGCCTTGCATTAGGGTTCTAATTCTTCCTTAATTGGTTAAGAAGGACTAACCCTAGTGTTAATGGACAAGTCCCCCTCAAGTTGTCTTACAAATCATAAAATCCACTTCATCATCATACCATTAAATAAAATCCACTTAATAAAGGCTTTGTTTTGTCATGAGTTTAATCCCTAATCATGGATTAAGTTGAGGAGCTTTCCTCAGCTTAAACATTCTCATCTATTATCCTTCTATTAGGATGGTGTAATGAGTCTGTTAAATCCCTGATTATGGCTTAACCTCATTACTTAACACTAAACAAAAACAACAAAAACATCTAACTAATCACAAGTAGGTTAATGATCTTAATCCTGCACCAAAGGTGATTAAGTGTGAGAAGCTGACTTCACACTTAAGGTATTCTCATTACCCCTAATCAGAGGGAAGATGTGATGAGTTTACTAAATCCACTGGTTTAGGCTTAAGCTCATTAACTTATGACAAACTTCAAAAAGCAATAAAAGATTGAAAACACAAAAACAAACAATAATCGTCTCCTTCGGGATTCTTTTTCTCATCTCATTCACTCACAAACGAGAACTCGCTTCTTCCGTCTAATGCAAGACAGTTTGCATCTGTGCCAGACAGATCATACACTTGAGCATAGGCAAGTAAGCAGTTCACAAGTCAATTCATCTTTCAGTCTCTTTGGGTCGAACTACGGTGTTCTGACTTCCTCATTGCACGAGAGGATACGTAGGCATAACTTAACAGTTATCGAACAAAAGTCTCTGTACATTCCCCCTCTTTCCAGCTTCATTCTTTAGCCTCATGACCTTGAGCATCTCACTCTCATCCTCACACTGACACATCATTTATACACTTTCACTTCCTTTACACTGACACCTGTACATATTGTTTTCCAGCCCTTTTACACACAAATTGCACTGACACTACCCCTTTAAAACACAAATCTTCTAAGCGTGGATCCCGTCGAGTACGGCGGACAATCTGGGTGCTAATACCTTCCCAGGTTGTAACCAACCCCCTTTCTCAGTCTCTCTGGTTCGCAAGCCGTCTTATCTATCTTTTTCTAGGTCTATGCAGCATTGCCTTTCCTTCGGGATAAAAATGCCTAGCTGGCGACTCTATTCATCTCCAGTGAGTTCACGGTTGTGTGTTCTCATTGTCCCTCTCGCCGACCGTTCGCGTCTGTACCTTTATCTGGGCCTGGTCCCATCTATCGGGAGCGACACCATGCTTTCATAATTTAAGAATAAATAATGCAATATATCATTGTATGAAAACCAAACATAAAGCATTCAGCCAGACATATATTATCATCGTAAAAATGTAGAATTAGTACTTCAAATTGGACTATTGGACTATGTCAGAATTTAGTCACAAAAAGTAATATTTAGACACAATATAACTCTCATTTCAATAGATGGCAAATTAAGAATAAAGGGCAAAATTGAGTTTTTCATACACATTTGTTTTCTTATATTATAGATATACTCTGGATCTAGAAGGTACATGTAACACTCCAAAGTCGATTTTAATTATATTGATGTGTTTTCTTGTGAATTTTGATGTTTATGAGGTTATTTGATATTTTGTGAAGTTTGGGGTAGCTTAATATTTTAATAATAATTAGAATAATTAAATATATGGGGTTTAGTGGATTATTTATGAGTTAATTAAATAAAATAAAAGGAATTAGAGAATGAGGGCATTATGGTCTTTTGGTTGAGGATAAGTGAGGGTTTTATGGGGAAAGACTAAAGAGATCCTAAGGGCAAGAGTGACAAACGAGGAAAAAGTTGGGGAGAACGATAATTTTGGAACGATCGCATAATTGGAAAAGAGCTCTAGAGAAGAGGGAAAAAGCTAGGGCTTGAAGGATTGAGAGATTTGCGAAGAGGTTATCGAAAAGCTTACGAAATTGAGGTATGAGGAGTATTTTACTTTCGATAATATAATGTAGGAATGGAATTGGGGGTTTTAGGGTGTAGTTTAGGTTTTTGAATTCATGATTTTGTGTTGTTGATGATGATGTTATGATGAATTAGATGAATATAAATGAAATAGATGATGTATATGATGTTATTAGGATGAATATTGATGTTAATGAGGCTTTCTGGTTTAATGCTGCTGAATTTTGGGTTTTCGGGGAGTTTAATCGCAGAAGCGAGAAGGGTGAATCGCAGAAAAATTCTGCAGAAATCGCGAAGCTCGTTTAGCGAAAAGAGTTAGGGGATCAGGCGCTTATAGAGCGTGAGGTCTCGCTTAGTGAGCCTGGGAAATCTTGGAAAAATGTTTTATTTTTAAAAACTATTTTTTTGGTAGTATGTTATAGGTTGCTAGAGTGATGTGAAGTTGTCAAATGATGCGCCTTGACGTCTATATGAGTAGAGTTAATATTTAATTGAAGAATTATGATTTTTTTTATGTTCTTTGAGTTAGGATGTATGATTTTATGATATAGAGATATGAGGTAAGATGAGAGTTTTATATGATGTCTTATGAGTATGTATTTGATGTCATGATTGAGTTTTGAGGGATGATTGTTAATAATGAACGCGGATGCAATTTTATGATGTTTTGAGGATGATATGTGTATATTGCGTCTTGCATTCATGGAATTGATTTTATGAGGGAACTTCGGTCCATTGGTAGCTTCAATCTTATTGTGTGGATTGAAGTGATATGATGTTTATGATGTGCTCCCTTGGGGAGGGTCGATGGCCCAGTGTCCATCACATGAGGATGTTTCGGTACCACGTGCATTAGTAAGAGGTTGCATTTCATTCTAAATGACATAGCATGAATGCATTGATGTTTTGTGTAATGATGAGACGTAATTGATGATGTGTGTAGCGGTAAAATCATGAGTGTAAGTTATTGGTTAACTTAACTCAAAGTAAACAGAGTCGCCACCGCGCTTTTATTTTATTCCAGATGGAAAAGGAAAAAAGAACGAATAAAATCCTAATGAATCTAAAAGCAAAAAGCTAAAAGAAACGAGAAGAGAACGGGTAAGGGGATATGTTACAAATTGGGAAAGTTTTACGCACCCAAAATGTCAGGGTACTCCACGGGAGCCTTTTGAAATATTTATTGCGTTTTTTGGTTTGAAAAAAGTTTGTTTAAAAAGAGATTGAAGAGATGAGAAGAGAAATGTTTTTTTTAAGAATTTTGTGTTTGAAGTTTGAAAACAAAGAAGGTTTTGAAAATAGGAAGAAGATTTGAAAATTTAAGAAGTGGGAGGAGATGAAGGGACTATCCTAAGACTTGAAAGTAAAAGTTAAGGGAAGAACGATCAAACCGTATGGTGAATATTCTTCGAAGTAATAGGATTTCATCTTCATAACAAGTGAACCAAATCGAGGCCAAGGTCTTCAATTCATAATAACTTGAGAAAAAGGAGAGATCCTAAAATCTAAGTTCAAAACTACAAGTCCAATGCTAAGGATAATGGCCATAGTCAAAAATTAAAGTCACAAGTCTTTTAGAAGTTTAATCCTTTATTAATATTTTTGCGTCAAAATGGACAAAAGAAAAAGCACAAGAATAACAATATAAACATAAACAAAATGATGAATGATGTAGTATAATAAAAGCATAATAAAATAAATAAGGAGCAAGAATTAAAATAAAGAGGATAAGGTGCGAGAAAGAGTTTAAATGTTAGTAGCAAATGAAATTAAAGTACAAGAATCTAAAATATTAATAGTAATAATAGTATAATAATATTTACATAATAATGGTACGGTGAACTTAATCAACCACAACCAAAAGTGTAACCAAAATCGAAAGGCAACCGGGTCTACTTAGCATCTTACACTATAGCAATTAATCAAGGCAAATCGAACCGAATTCAATGAAATTTGAAAGGCGATTGGGAGACCCAAAGCACCTACGCATCAAACATTCATAAGTCTCGATTCTTAATGCAATATGATTAACCACTTTGGGATTAAGCGATCAACAAGAGATCCGGTCCACGAAAGTGCAAGTACCCAGTTAGATTTTTATTCCGAATTTAGGGACAAATTTAGGTCTATGTTAAGCAATCGCCGAGTAATTTACGAAGTAATTACCCTACAAATGAGGCCGGCCACCACCAATTAAGGTGCATAATGTTAGTGCTAATGCATGCGAGATAAAAGATATGTAAATTGCTATCCAAACGCAATACCGCACAAAACTAAAGGTGAATACCAAATTGAGCCGCACTCATGGTATTCTTCCATCCTTAAGTTCAATCACTCATCTCGGTGGATTCAAGCATGAAAATTTATCACTAACGCAAAGTACCTTAAATGAATTGAATAATCCACTACAAGGTAGTTTTGAATTAATAAACATTAACTACTCTAATCTACACCCAAAGTTCATTGAAATTAAGGATAAATCACTCCCAAAATTGCTTCCCAAGGTAAAAATAAAAAGGAGGAAGAAGAAGAAAGAGGAACCAAAAAGAGGCTTAAAACAAGCCAAAAATTCTATTCTGACTTGCGTTAACCGGTTAACGCATATGGTTAACCGGTTAATGCCGAAGCAGCAACAAAAAAATATGCAGAAATTCAGCATTGATCCATTTCCAACACCTTTTTTTAAACATTTGGTGATCATGATCTGAATTTGCACGAATTTTAAAACCAAAATACAGTGAAATCCCTGCAATGAAACAACAAATAAAGATCCAAAAGATCTAGAAACAAAGGCACCAAGGATCTACATCTTGAATGTTGATGGTGAATATGGGTTTATGGAGTGAGAGGAATTACCAAAAGCACTTCTTCAAATTGGACCAAATCAAGCTTAGATCTACTGAAATTGATGAACAAAAGAAGGAAAGGATGAAGGTTTAGCTCAAGTTAGTCAAGAATTCAATGTGAATTCTTGATAACTTCAAAAGAAAGAAAGTGAGCTTTGGAGAATTTTGGTGTTGGGGAAGTATTTTGCAAGAGGTTTTGTGGCTATCAAAAGCTTGGTGAATGAATGAAATTATGGTCCTATTTAAAGGCTTTAGGTATGGGAATTTGGTGGAATGGAGCTTGCTTTGGTAATTAAGATTAGGCTTGGTAATTGCAATTTTGGTGGGAAATGGAAAAGAGTGGTGATTAGTGAGGGTTTATGGTAGGAAATGATCAAAGTGATGTAAAGAAATCAAAAACCAATGGATCTAGAATATTCCAATTAAATTAATGATCTAAGGGTGCTGAATTTGAATAAAATATTCAAATTTCGCACTAGTTAACCGGTTAACCAAGCCAAAATTTGAATATTTTCTTCAAATGAGGTTGCTTGGTTGTTGTGGCCCGATTTTTTTTGTACGTCGAAGAAGGCATGGAAATGAACCTTGGAAATCCTTGATCAGATAAATTTGAATTATTTGCGGATCAACTTCGACTTTTATCTGTGAAATTTCACTCGAGCTGCAGGACTGCTATTTTTGGCATTTTCAATGGTTTCTCCTCCTGAAAAAATGTTAATGAAAGAAACAAAAATATATATTTTTTATTTTAATTAATTTTTAGTAAACATAAACAAATGAAAGCAAATAATAAAAAAACGGTGATCCCCTTTGAGGCATAAACCTGCACCCGAGAAGGATAAATGAACTAGTGCGCAATCTTATTTGTATGCAAGATGTAGATGAGATGCGAAAAATCTTAGGGTCAAAAATTAGGGTATGACAGATGCCCCTATTTAAGTTTCTTCAATCCAGAGATATGAAGATTGACATCTTCATTTCAATAAGATGGAAGATACTTAAATATCAAGAACCCAAGTTTTGATCCTAAGATGCCATGAAACTGGAATGAAATGAAATGAAACGATATGAAATCATATGATACAATACGAAATGATATGAAAACATACAAAAATGTTATGAAAATGTTACGAACGCATATGAAATACAGAGAAATCTGTAAGGAATAAGATGACACAAAATAAATGATGGGGATAAGGAGCATGAAACTTTGATGGGGAAACAAAGCACGCGACAACTGGAGACCACAACCTGGCTCAACTGAGGTAAAGAGGTCCAAGAGTGGCATTGGATAGAAAAGTCACAACATCCAATAGTAGCTTTGAATGAGGTGAGAAAAAAAATTTCATTAGAAGCATCCAAGAATGACATCAATGACTTTACTGGAAATATTCGAGAGTGGCATCAGATAGAAAGAGAGTCATAACATTCAATGGTAGCCTTGAATGAAATAAGTAAAAGTTCTGGAAAAAAACATCAAAAACAATGATGATTCCAATATGAACATCCGACAGTAGCCTCGGAGAGAAGAAAATCACAACATCCAACAGTAGCCTTGGATAAAAGAGAAACACGACATCCAACAGTAGCCTTGGAAGAAGTGATAAAAGTCCCGAAAGGTGCATCAAACAATGATGACTCCACTTATGGGCACCCGAAAATAGCCTCGGATAAAAGGGCGAATTATAACATTCAACAGTAGCCTTGAATGAAATGAGAAATGTAACATCCAACAGTAGCCTTGGATAAAAAGGTGCGATATCTGAGAAAAACAATTCGGTAAGAAAAGATTCTGGAAAAACATCAAAGCAAGGTATATCAGGACAAACATCAGATAAACACAAAAAGGTTCTGGGAAAACATCAGAACAAAGGTTACCATCATATCTGGAATAACATCAGATAAAGGTTCAACATATCTGGAACAACATCAAATAAAGATGAAAGTTCTGGGAAAACATCAGAACAAACAAGGATATCCTGAATAACATCGGATGGAAGAGACAGACAAGTATTTTGGTAAGTGCCAAATAAGTTGGACTTTGATCACAAGGTAAGAAGTTGAAAACAACAGGACCTCGAGAAACGCATAATGAGGACAAACACACTCATACATGCCATGGTAAGTGGGGAATAACACACCCAAGAAAATGCATAATGGGGAATAACACACTCAAATATGCAAAGGTATACAAGAATGGGGAATAACACACCCAAAAAAACGCATAAGGAGGAATAACACACTCAAATATGCAAGCGTATACGAGAATAGGGAATAACACACCCAAGAAAAAAAATGAGAGAAAATGTTTGACAGCCAGTTTAGACTCTTAGAAGAGTGGAAATATGGAAGACTGATTCCTCAACACGGAGATCAATGTCATTCTGCTTGGATATTAGAGATGTTGCTCTTGAACAAATCTCTGTCACACCAGTAAATTGTATTAAGTTGAAAATCTCTTGAGAAAATTCATGAAAATCTGCTTGGAGATTCTTGAAGAAGATTTCCCCAAGTTCAATGACTGATGAGGGTAAACGGATAATGGATTCAGTTCTTGACTACTTCCAAAGAAAATTGATCAAATCTTTGAGATGACTGTCGAGAGAATAAACTGATCATGGCTTCAGTTCTTGAAATGAATGTTGAGAAGATAAACCCAGTATGAAACTTGAAGAGATCTTCTTATTAACCAAATCTGAGAACAACTTGTACTGAGCAATAACTCTTGAACCATGGGACCTGAGAAAAACTTGCTCCTTATAAGATCACTGACCAAGTTTCTCATCTGTTTGAAAATTCCTTGATGAGGAAAGTTTATTTGCAAATGAAAAGTGTTTGTACAAACCTGGTAATTTTAATGCAAAGTTCATGTAAAATTTTGAAATCAAAAATAATTTTTGGAATGAAGTTTTATTGAGGTAAGGTAAATGAAAACATGGTAAAAACACGAGGGTTGAGACAAAAATGAAAGATAAAGAAAAGTTAAGAAAACAAATGATTGGTAATGAACTGGGAAGTTAGTTTACGCAACCTCACTGTGGTATGCCTTTCAAAAGAAACCTGGATTCAATTAGGACTTTTGAAGGTTGTAACGTGGTCTGGTTCACGGTTTATGAAACAAAGGATATAGGCTCAAAGTTTATTTGTACCCAACCCAACTTCGTGATGAACTACAGTCCTACATTCAATTAATTCAGCCTATGCATTCAAGTTCCAAGACATTTGGATTTACACAGATGAAGATGGTTCATAAGCCAAGGATTTGAGATAACAATCACATCTTCCTTTTTTTATTCCTGGTTAGGACTTTGGTCCACTCATCTTATTTTGGTTGAGGATTTTGATGACCTTTTGACAAATCTTTCTTTTTATTGTCCCTAACTTTTGCTTGAACTGTGTCATTTGAACTTACAGTCAGCGGGATGCCCTAGTTTTTGCCTAAGTCTCCTTCACAGGTTTTGACTTAGCGGGCTTTGATATTTTTTAATCCATTTTTTCAATATATATTTTTTTGAAAGATAATGACTGCCTGGCTTAATGATTGCGGTGAACCATCATTGGCTTTTGAATTGAGAGACATCTTCGACACTTCTTGATGTGTGCAAAGGAAAGCTTGAGATTGCAACCTTTATTGAAAGGTGTCTTGAATGATTCTCTTGTACTTGAATGCACATTCGAATAAATTGAGAACTACCCATCCCCAGGTTAAAATTGCGGGTTTTTTCGAATGGAAAGAAACTTCAACTTCAAGGCTCAAAAGGGTTGACAAGGGATTAACTTCCTTATTTCTCCAGTGTTTGGGATTTGAAATAATGCATGTATATCATCAGCGAAGTCTCAATTGAAAGCATACCAACAACGATTATGGGTATCTCATTTTCATCATTCTCCCTCCAATCATTGTAAAAGCTTGATAAAAGAAAATGAACTTAAAATATAAAAGCATAAAGATGCAAATAACGAATGAAATTGAATCAAAACAAAGCAATGCTCATTTCATTAAAATCAACATGAGAGTACAAACAAACTTAATAGCAAATAAGTCAATACAATTGAAGAAAATTGCAAACATAAAGAAACAATGGCCTAGTGATCCATCAACAACAAGGATGAGCTATCCCGTCTGATATTCTGGCCTTGAAGACAATCTGACTATTGAATTCTGTCGCTCCCTGGATTTCTATTCTGGTACAAACGCGAAAGTGGCGCGGAAAAGGTTAGAGTCGCCAGCCAGGCATTTTTATCCCGAAGGAACGGGAATGGTAATGCTGCACAAATCGAAGAAAAGAAAAGGAAGGACACAGGTCCTGTGAACCAAAGAATCTGGGTTCGGGAGTCGGTTACGACCTGGGAAGGTATTAGCACCCCAGATCGTCCGCCGTACCCGACGGGATCCACGCTTGCAAAGAAACTGTTCCAAAGGGTGAAGAAATGAAAGCTGCTGTAAAGAAAGGAACTGAACTGGATAAGAAAAGAAAAGAAGTGGGGAAAATGTAGGGAAAATAAAAGAGTGTTCTTGAACAGGCCCTACCCCGCTGCCTACATACCACATCTAGACAATGAGGATCAGAGTCGCTGTAGTTCCCCTAACTAGGGGTGGAAAGATTGCTTGTGTCTTTAGGCTTGAACTGCCTATGTCAATGCTCAGGTGTTGTAGGCTCGGACGACGAGTGTGTTACCGTCTTGCAAAGTGACAAGACATATCCACCACGAGGGATATCCTACACCTCGCCCTGAAACAGAACGCGTGTGTTGCACCCCAAAATTTCCCCTCACCTAGACAAGACATTGTGTACTAAGGTGTCCCAAGAGGTTCACAAGGTATCTCAAGGGGTTCACAAGGTATCTCAAGAGGTTCACAAGGTTCACAATTAGTCAGAAAGTTTGACAATTCCCTCAGACAATGCATCCTCCTAAGCAATGCATCTTAAACTAGGGTTTTGGATTTCATCAGGCTAAATGGACTTCAAAGGCTTCAAGTGAGACTCATAGCATCTTATATGTCTTCAAGAATCCCTATGTCAAGTTTCAAGGCTTTCCCAAAAGATTTGCTCAGTCAGATGATCAGATAGGTTAAAACCAGTCAAAGTTGTTAAAAAGTCAAACTGAGGTCAACTGTGGTCAAACCAAAGTCAAACTTCATGATTTTTTGCCAACATCAAGTATATGAAGTAAAATTCATCATTTTATCTAGGGTTGAACATGATTCATCAAGGAGATTTCAGATCATCAAGAATCAGGAGTTTCTAAATTAGGGTTTTCATAGGAAAAGTCAACTAAACTTTGACCAGCCATAACTTTCACATGCTTCATCAAAAATTTTCCATCCAAATCTCATTTTGAAGAAAATTGAATTCTCTACAAATTTGTGTCTCACAAGCCAAGCCCAAAAATGCTTCATTTGGAAGGTATGAGCTAAGACATTATAGGTCATTTTAAAAGTCAACAAAAAGTCAACAACTTCCAAAGGGCATAACTTGAGAATGATAAAAGATATGGACATGAGACCAAAGAGGTTGGTTATAGGACTCTTTTAGCTTTCCAAAATGTCCAAGAACACCTTCATAGCCTTATAATTGAGGGATTTATGTCTTTGCAAAGTTGGGAAATTTTTGAGAGGTTTATGAAGCAAATGGGACCTTAGAACCAAATTTCTCCAAATGGGCTTGCATTTTTATGACCCAAACACTACCATGACATCATGCATGAATTAAAAATAATTTATTCAAATTTTTATTCATTTTATTTTATTTATTAAGATTTTATACATTAAAAATTATTTAAAATCAAAATAAAATATAAAAGTTGCAATATTTGATAAGATTTTTGTTCTAGAAAGTCATAAAGGTCAATTAAAAGTGATTGAGATCATGGAAAATCAGATCAACCAAAAGTAGTAAGGATATATCAAATTTTTTTCAATATTTGAAAGCATATCTTTTTCAATCTCAAATGATCCTAAAATCCAAAGGAGGATCTGATTTTTTGACCTAGTCAGGTCATACTATATATGTATAACATAAACAAACACAAGGACACGAAATTGGCAGCATCTAAGACAAGAATCAAACTTCAAAAATTCACCAAAAAACTCACATTCGGATTCTTGGATAGAGACAATTTCAAGGCATTTCAAAGGTTGCAATACGTTTATAGGTGATCATTGAAGGATTCTGGATCATTTGCAGCATCAAAAGCATTGCCATAAGCATAAACCGAATCAATGTTATCACACCTTTATGAATTTTTCGTTTTCTATTGTTTGTGCATTATAAATTATGTTTGATGATTGTTTTGTGTTTGTGATAAGCTCAGGAACGTTTCGGGACAATTTAATTAGAGTTTCATGGCCAAACCGTAAGAACACCATTGTTAGGGTTCAAAGCTTCGAATTAGGGTTTCACATTTAACCAAATATAAATGGATTCAAAGGACATGGTAGATTGTATGAGTCATGAGGAGTTCATTGGCATAGTTAATTTGATGAAATTGTATTGTTTGGTTGATGTTTGAAATTCGCAGGTCATGAACATGAGGAAATTCGCAGGTAAAAACGCAGCTGAATTCATAGGTATTTTCGCAGGGAAATTGGGGAAGATGAAGTTCAGATGGCGCCAAAAATCCAGTTCAAATATTGGTTTTAAAATAAAAGAATTTGTTGTTGATTCTATGTTGTACGCGACCCATGTGGCTCAGCTGGTTTGTGTGTTTGCTTGTGTATTGAATGGTCCTGGTTCGATTCCCCCCCAGGCCATTTTGTTTTGCTTTATTTTTGCTATTTTGCAAGTTAGTAACAAAAGGAATTGTTGCTCTTACACTAGCACCAACGTGCGCCTGGCCTGGTGGTTATGCTGTTGGTCCAAGATGAATGAAGCCTAGGGTCTGGGTTCGAATCCCAGCCCCAGGTATGTATTTTTCTCATTTTTTTATTTTATTTGTTTTGTTTGTATTATATTAATCTAATTTAATTAATTTCTTAAATTTTACAATAAATGTGTATTATTTCTTATACCAAAAAAATTCATATTGTTAAAATTCAAACTTTATTTTCAAAAAAAAAAACTTAATTATTATATTTATTTTATTATATGTTCATATTATTAAATATATATATATTTTGTAAATAAATTAATTAATATTTCAATTAATAATTAAAACCCTGATTTTTCTTAAATAATATGTAAACCCTAATTTCTAACCCTAAAATTTTTGTTAACCCTAATTTTTATTTTTAATATTTAACTTAATTAAATAATTAATCATTTTTTGTTATAAGTAATTATTGTTTGTTTATTATCATAATTGTTATAATTTTCTTCTAAATTTTTTCTAAAATTGTTTATTTAACTTAAAAATAATATTTTCTCTTTATTTCCTCTTTATTTTTACTAACCCTTTTATTATTATTATTATTTCATTATTACTAACCATTTAAATTATTGCTTATTTATTATTGTTATTTATCATTGTTTATAATTCTCGATTATATTGTAACTATCCCAAAGCTTTGTAATAGTTTAGGTTTATATTTTTGCTTTATTTTTACTGTAAATATATTAACCGTGTGGTTAGTAACTATAGGGTGTGTATAACATGTTTGTGATTAAAATTGATTTAGAAAATTAACTTAAATAAGATAAATACTTGAATATAAACACTCACACACGTAAGTCGATCTTTGATCGCCATCTTTCACTTTCTAGGGTTACCTCTCATGTTGCCTATTTCTAAGGTCAAGTAAGGTGTCTTAAGCAAAGTTCCTTCCCAAATATCATCAAGTCCCTTCAGTTTATAAGATCAAGTCTCTTCGAGGTTGCCTACGATAAATGATCTTGTCCTTTCATATAAAAGGTGATAAGTCCCTACGAATTGCTAAAGACACCTTGCAGTTGCCTAAATTCAGATGTCCCTTCAGATGTCCCTTATCACATCCAAGGTAATGACTACCTATTCCTTAATAATAGGGATAGTCTTACCATTGAAAGAACATATAAGAACAGTAAAGACTTAATATAGGGTAGGTTCCTCTTAAGTACTTGCTCACCTTTTCAAAATACATTTTACACTTCACATTTCAAATAAATTTTCAAAATAAAGTTTTTATATACATCCATACGAGGATCATTATAAAGTACTTAGAAAATTTTTAATCACACACTACACCTTTCTCAAAACAATTTAAAGTGAGCTAAGTAACTAAGAGCCCATGGATAACCATGGATATAAGGGGTGGTAACACCTTCCCTTTGTATAACCTACCCCCCGAACTCAAAATCTTTTTAAGGTCTTTCCTGTTCTTTTATGTCCTTTCCTTTTGGATAAAATAAAAGTCGGTGGCGACTCTTGCTATCCGCAACACATGACTAAAAGTCAGTTCTTCCATCGTGTTACAGAACTGGCGACTCTGCTAGGGATTTAATAAAAGAGGGGTACCCTTAGGAATTAGATCACTTAAATTGTTTGCCTTGTTTTCTTTATATTACTTGTTGGGCTTTATGTGTGAAAGATCCTAACCCGGATCTAGTGTACCTTAGGTAAATGGCAATAGACCAAGGAAACTGTACGGCGTATACCGATATGGTTGATCTGGTGGCCATAGTTAGTATGACTTATTGGTTGGTGCTTATGTTCCTTAAGTAAGTTGAGGATAATATGAGGCTGCCATATGTTGTCAATACACTAACTGACTTTTAGAACCATAGTCATCCCATCTTGGCCTTTAGAAAGTAGTGAGATAGCCGGCTTTGGTGAAGACTGGAGTGGGTTGATACTCGATACTACACTCATTGAGATTCTAAACTTGGAGGGTTTTGGTTGGCAAGTAAGTTGCCTACTGAACAACCACCTTTGGGAAGGATCAGTGATATTGAGATCCCTTAGAACCTGGTTACTTTATAGGACAGGATGAACCAACTAAACTTCAGGGGAGGGTACTTACCTTTAAAACTCATGCAAGCCTTCAAACCTAGGGCTATTGTGTGACTTGTTTGTGTGTTCCACATGTTTGTGATTGGGCATAACATCATAATATCATGCATCATAAGCATAGCATTTTCACTAACCATTTCAAGGACCAAAGGATTTATCTTTGTTCTTTGTTGCAGGCCATGGCTTCTGCTCGTAGGAATACTATCCGGATCAACTTTGTGGGAATACCTCCTAAGCTTAAGGAATTAGTCTCTCAAGTTTCTGAAAACTCCCAATTCATCAAGAGGCATGGTCGCCTATTGGATCTAGTCACTTCAGGATTTAATGAAGACATGATGAGTGTTATGTTTCAGTTCTTTGATCCTAAACATCACTGTTTCACATTCCCCGACTATCAGTTGGTTACTACAATGGAAGAGTTCTCCAAGCTTCTGGGTGTACCTATCCTTGATCAGAAACCCTTCACAGGCTTGGAAAAAGAGCCTAAACCTGAAGTCATTGCTGTAGCCCTACATTTGAAGAAATCAGACATTGTCCTAGAAACAAGGAGTGGAGTTAAGGGTATTCTTGCTAAGGTATTGATGGAGAAAGCTCAAGTGTTCCTGAAGGCTATGAGTTATGATGCTTTTGAGGAGATCTTAGCCTTATTGATCTATGGCTTAGTGTTGTTCCCTAATCCAGACCAATTCATAGACGTACATGCCATCAACATATTTCTGACTCATAATCCAGTGCCTACATTACTTGGAGACATCTTACACTCTCTTCATACCCGTACTACGAAGGCACGAGGAACTCTGATGTGTTGTATACCTCTATTGTCTAGGTGGTTTATTTCTCACCTTCCTCGATCAGTGATGAAGAATGAACAAGGGTTCAGGTGGTCTAAGAGAATTATGTCACTTTCACATTCAGATATTCATTGGTGTGCTAGATCTATGGAGAATGTTACTATCATTGACTGTTGTGGGGAGTTCCCTAATGTACCACTCCTTGGCATAAGAGGGGGAATTACCTACAATCCTTCCTTAGCTCTACGTCAGTTTGGTTATGCTCGGAGTAATGGTCCTCATGACATGCTTATTCAGGGTATTGTGTTCGACTACGAAAACGATCTACAAAGTTACCGTCAAAGGTTTATACGAGCATGGGGTAAAGTGAACAAGGTTGACAGCAAGACTCTGGAACCAAAGTACACTATTCCTATGGAACCTTATCTCAGATGGGTATGAGCACGTGCGCAGACTCTTATGAGGCCATATCCTGCCATCCTGCCAGTTACCATGGAGCCTGTTGCTGAAGAAGATACTTCTTATGTCATTCTTCATCCAGACATGCCCACTGACATGGAGGAGTTACAAAGGTCCTGGATCTAGTTGAAGGAGCAAAGAGATATTTTTGAGACTCATTACAAAGAAAGTCAAGATAGAATCCTGGAGCTAACAAAACAACTTCACGAGGAGAGAAATCTCAACTCATACCTCAACACAAAGAGGAAACGTCCATGGGAGATTTAAAACCCATTTTTGTATTCATTTCATATTTGTTGTAAGCCCAAGAGGTAAACAAGTTTATTGTTTACTAATAAAAGTTTATTTTCTGATTGTTTAAACAAATTTAAATCCTACGGTCCTTGAAAACATTGCATATGCATTTACATACCATATCATTGCATCACAGGTTTCTTATGAACAGGTATTTTATCTTCTCGCTGTTTATTTCAGCAGAAATGGCTCTTGAACAGACTGTCAAAGATCTCCAGGCTCAGAATGCACAATTCCAAGAGTTGATTCTGAACTTATCCAAGGGACAAGATGAGTTGAAGACACTGCTGGCTAAGAAGAAGAAGAAGACTAGAAGATCAGGAGGCCTTATCAATCTGGGAAGAAGGTTCAGAGGTCCTATCAAGACAAAGGAACAGATTGAGGATTCTGAGTCTGAAAATTCTGAGAAAGAGGGAGGTAGTCTCCATGATACTGCGGGAGATTCTGATTCTGAAGCAAATTATTATCATGATCCTGCTAGTGAAGATAAGTACAAGATGCTGGTAGATAGAATGAATGCTATGGAACTACAAAAATCTTCTGGGCTTGATTTTGAAGATCTGAGTTTAGTTTCTGGAGTGGTTATACCTATTGGTTTCAAGGTTCCTATTTTTGTGGTATATGATGATGTTTCATGTCCCAAGCTGCATTTAAGATCCTATGTCTGGAGAATTCAACCACATACTGCTGACAAGAAGTTATGGATTCATTTCTTCCAAGAGAGTTTGTCTGGAGCTCAATTGGAATGGTACTATCAATTGGAAAGTGTCAATATTCGCGATTGGAATGATCTTGCTGAGGCCTTCTATAGGCAATACCAATATAATGCTGATTTAGCACCAACTTGCATGCAACTCCAAAGCATGTCTATAGGTGCTAAAGAGAGTCTTAAGGAGTATGCCCAGAAATGGAGAGACCTGGCTGGCAGAGTTCAACCTCCTCTGACCGACAGGGAGCTGGTGGATATGTTTATGAGTACGCTGAATGGTCCTTTCTATAGTCACCTCATTGGAAGCTCATCATCTGGTTTCACCGAGCTGATAATGACTGGAGAACGTGTGGAGAGTGGTATAAGAAGTGGTAAGATACAGGTGGGTGCCTCTTCATCAAGCACTGCTAAGAAGCCCCCTAGTGGAAAGAAGAAGTCTAATGTTGTGTATGGTCAACATAGTCATAGCAGGAATCACCAATCTGTGGGAGCAATCCACATTTCTAATCCTACTCCTGCAACACCAGAGCTACCACAAAACAATCAACAAAAGCCTATAAGACAATTCACCAAGATCAACATGTCACTGGCCCAAGCCTTGCAACACATGTTGAAAGGGGAACTCATTACTTTGAAGGACCCTCCTCAGAATCCTAATACTTCCTCTCCTCGATACAATCCTAATGCACGATGTGCCTATCATTCTAATAGTCCGGGACATGACACCAACAACTGCTGGGTATTGAAAAACAAGATTCAAGATATGATTGAAGCTGGAGAGATTGAATTTGACCCTCTTGGGACTCCAAATGTGATCACTGCTCCCATGCCCAATCATGAGAAGACTGTTAATGCTGTTGATGAGGTTTCCTATGTTTCCTCAGTTACAGATGTGACTACTCCCCTATCCATTATCCATGGTGTTAAACAAGAACCTTTGACTGATACACCTATTACTGATGATAATCTTGATGTTGATAATATTGCTAGATCTAGTAAGATCACCAGAAGTGGAAGAATTTTCTCTCCTCCGGCTACCTCCAAAAGTGCAGTTACTCCAACTACTACCTCCACTTCTGAGCCCAGTACTGATGCTCGGAACAAAGGTCCTGTGGTTGAACCTGTGCAAGCCGAGGCACCGACTGCTGAAAATCTCTCTAAACAGATGGAAGAAGTGCTGAAGATCATTCGCAAGAGTGATTATGATATTGTTGACCAGTTGGGGCATACTCCCTCCAAAATCTCCATGTTATCTTTGTTGCTGTGTTCTGAGGCTCATGCTAAGGCCTTAATCAAGTTCTTGAAGACTGCTCATGTGCCAAATGAGATTTCTGTGGATCAATTTGAGAATTGTGTTGCACATCTGACTTATGATAATGGGTTAGGTTTTTCTGATGCTGACTTGACTCCTGCCAAGAGAAACCATAACAGAGCTTTGCATATCTCCATTGAATGTAGGGGCACTACCTTGTCTCATGTGTTGGTGGACAATGGCTCTTCATTGAATGTACTCCCCAAAGAGGTTCTGGACAAGCTCAGTCCTGAAGATGTTGTGTTAAGACCAAGTAATGTAGTGGTGAGGGCCTTTGATGGCTCAAGAAGAGTGGTACATGGAGAAGTAGATCTCCCGATCAAAGTAGGCTCTCAAGTCTTCGACTCTACTTTCTATGTAATGGATATTCGTCCTGCGTACTCCTGTTTGCTTGGGCGCCCCTAGATCCATGGGGCAGGTGCTGTGACTTCCACTTTACATCAGAAGTTGAAGTATCCGGTAAAAGGAAAGATTGTCACTGTTTATAGTGAGGAAGAATATATGGTCAGTCATGAGAATACTTTTAAATATGTTGGGGTGGAGGGTGAATATGTTGAGACTCCTTGCCAGACATTTGAGGTAGTTCCTTGGGTCGTTCCTACTACTGAAACTCCCCCTGTTGTAAAAAAAGTTCCTGTGGTTACCAGAGTAACTCCTACAATGGCCTCCCTCAAAGATGCTAGAGCTGTGGTTGAAGAAGGTGGTTGTACTATTTGGGGTCAGCTTCCTGACATCCCTTATAAGTCTGACAAGTTTGGTTTGGGTTTCACTACAGAATCCCTGAAGGCTGTTCGTCATGCTCGTGTTGTTCGTATCACCAATCAAGGGGTCATGAGAGATCAAGTTAATGTTGTGGGTGACTATAGTGAAGACTACAACCTGGATGATTGGATCTTTCCTACCATGGGTGATGGGCTCAACAACTAGAAGACCGAAGACGTTATTCCTATCTCCTTTAGTCAGGAGTAAATACTATTACTGTGTTTTTATTTTAAGTTTGTAATTTCGAACAATTAAACTTTTAAGCCTTGTGTCTTACCCGGGGCACAATGGTATGCTTGTTTCGGGATGTCATTTCATTTGCATACTTCATTCAATAAAAATCAATGGACGTTTCGTTTTCTTAAATATTGTGCTCCTTGTCTTTCTTTTATTTTTATTTTTGTTTATCAGCTATGTGTTCTTACACACACCCACATCACTAAAATGCAGATCCTCATCCACTCTGGATCCTGTTGATAACAATTCTACTATTGCCAATTATAATTTTGAGAATCCAATCTATCAAGCTGAAGATGGAAAGGAGGAAGATTGTGAAGTACCTGTAGAGCTTGCTAGGTTATTACAACAAGAAGAGAAAGCTATACAGCCACATGAAGAGCCAATCGAAGTTGTGAATATGGGAACTGAAGAAAACAGGAAAGAGGTCAAGATAGGGGCTGAACTAGAAGATGGTGTTAAGAGCAGACTAATTCAGATGTTACGTGATTATATGGAGATTTTTGCTTGGTCCTATGAAGATATGTCAGGGCTGGATACAGACATTGTGGTTCACCGTTTACCAGTAAAAGAAGATTGTCGTCCGAAGAAGCAGAAGGTTCGTCGCATGCGTCCTGAAATGTCAGAAAAGATTAAAGCATAAGTGATGAAGCAGTTTGATGCAGGGTTCTTAGCTGTGACTTCTTATCCTCAATGGGTTGCAAATGTAGTACCAGTACCTAAGAAAGATGGTAAGGTACGCATGTGTGTGGATTACAGAGATTTGAATAAGGGTAGCCCTAAAGATGACTTTCCACTTCCTCATATTGATGTTCTGGTAGACAACACTGCTCAACATAAAGTATTCTCTTTTATGGATGGTTTCTCTGGTTACAATCAAATCAAGATGGCACCTGAAGATATGGAGAAGACTACATTTGTTACACAGTGGGGCACCTTTTGTTATAAAGTGATGCCATTTGGTTTGAAGAACGTCGGGGAAACATATCAGCGTGCTATGGTGGCTTTGTTTCACGATATGATTCATCATGAGATAGAGGTATATGTGGATGATATGATAGCCAGGTCCCAGAATGAAGAGCAACACCTCGATCATCTGCATAAGTTGTTTGAAAGGTTGAAGAAATACAAGTTGAGATTGAACCCAAACAAATGTACTTTTGGAGTTAGATCTGGAAAACTCTTGGGTTTCATTGTCAGTGGAAAAGGTATTGAAGTAGATCCTGCAAAAGTAAAGGCTATATAAGAGATGCCAGCTCCCCGTACCGAGAAGGAAGTTAGAGGATTCTTGGGACGATTAAATTACATTGCAAGATTTATCTCCCAGTTAACTGCTACCTGTGAGCCAATCTTCAAGTTGTTGAAGAAAGATCAGGTGATGGAGTGGAATGACGAGTTCCAGACAGCCTTTGATGAAATCAAGAGATATCTTTTAGAACCTGCCACCAGTTGATGGAAGACCCTTCATTATGTACTTAACAGTATTAGACAACTCAATGGGGTGTGTGTTGGGGCAACATGACGAGTCTGGTCGAAAAGAGCAGGCAATATACTACCTTAGCAAAAAGTTTACCGACTGTGAAACAAGATACTCACTGCTCGAGAAAACTTGTTGCGCTTTGGCATGGGCTGCTCGCCGACTAAGACAGTATATGTTGACTCATACTACCTTGTTGATTTCAAAGATGGATCCAATCAAGTACATATTCGAGAAACCTGCTCTCTCCGGACGAATAGCGAGATGGCAAATGATCTTAACAGAATATGATATACAGTACACTACTCAGAAAGCCATTAAAGGAAGTGTTGTAGCTGATCATTTGGCTCATCAAGCAGTGGATGATTATCAATCAATGAGTTTTGAGTTCCCCGATGAAGACATTATGATTATTACCAAAGAACCTGGACAATATGACGGACCTGAACAAGGATCCCGATGGACTATGGTTTTTGATGGAGCTTCTAATGCGCTTGGTAATGGTGTTGGTGTTGTGATCATTTCCCCTTAAGGTTGTCATACCCCGATTACTGCAAGACTTTGTTTCTATTGTACCAATAACATGGCTGAATATGAGGCATGTATCATGGGTATCAAAGCTGCCATTGAGATGAAGATTCAGTTCCTGGACGTATATGGGGATTCAGCCCTGGTAGTGAGTCAGATTGGGATACCAAGCATGAAAATCTCATTCCTTACAGAGAACATGTGTTGTCCTTGCTCCCATATTTTGAAGATATTACCTTTGGACATATTCTACGAGGAGAGAATAAGTTGGCAGATGCCTTAGCCACCATGGCATCCATGTTTGAGATTAGCTGGGATGATGAAGCTCCCAAGATTACTATTGATAGATTTGAGAAGCCTGCATACTGCAATGAGATTGACACTGAAGAAGCAGAGGAAAAGCCTTGGTTCCATGAAGTGAAAAGATATCTTGAAACTCAGGAGTTCCCTGAAGGGGCATCTGTCAAAGATAAGAAGTTTCTAAGAAGGTTTTCTGCTAAGTTCTTTTTGAGTAATGGGATTTTGTACAAGCGCAATCATGATTCGACTTTGCTTCGTTGTGTGGATAAGAAAGAAGCAGCAGAGATTATGGAAGATATGCTTGATGGGATCTTTGGCACTCATTCTAGTGGTCGTACCATGGCAAAGAAGATATTGAGAGCAGGGTACTATTGGTCTACTATGAAAGTTGACTGCTATCAACATTCCAGAACATGTCACAAGTTTCAAATCTATGCTGATAAAGTGCATATACCTCTAGCTCCATTGAATGTGTTGACTGCTCCTTGGCCTTTTGCCATGTGGGGCATAAATATGATTGGTGAGATCAAGCCTACTGCTTCTAATGGCATCATTTCATCCTGGTTGCTATTGATTACTTTACTAAGTGGGTGGAGGCAGCCTCATTCGCGTCTGTTACCAAGAATGTTGTGGCTCGATTCATTAAGAATAATCTCATATGTAGGTATGGCATCCCTGAAAGGATTATCACAGACAATGGCTCTAATCTGAATAACACCATGATTACTGATCTCTGCACGCAGTTCAAGATTAAGCATCACAATTCTTCTCTGTATCGTCCAAAGATGAATGGGGCAGCAGAAGCTACTAACAAGAACATTAAGAAGATTTTACAGAAGATTACTGTTACTTACAAAGATTGGCATGAGATGTTACGATTTTCTCTTCATGGTTATCGTACTACAATACGTACTTCAACAGGGGCAACCCCATTCTCCTTGGTCTATGGTATGGAAGAAGTTCTGCCCATTGAGGTTCAGATCCCCTCCTTAAGAATCATGAAAGATGAAGGCTTATATGAAGATGAGTGGATTCAGACTCGAC
The DNA here is from genome assembly GCA_963966055.1 of Lathyrus aphaca. Taxonomy (NCBI): domain Eukaryota; kingdom Viridiplantae; phylum Streptophyta; class Magnoliopsida; order Fabales; family Fabaceae; genus Lathyrus; species Lathyrus aphaca. The sequence continues at coordinate 275,215,658 of OZ014520.1, read as the reverse complement.
TTGACCAGATAAATTTGATTGATGAGAAAAGGCTGGCAGCTATTTGTCACGGTCAGATGTACCAGAAAAGGATGATCAAAGCTTTTAATAAGAAGGTTAAGCAAAAGGTATATCAGGCCGGTGACTTGGTAATCAAGCGTATCATATTACCACAGGGTGATCCTAGGGGCAAGTGGACTCCTACATATGAAGGACCATTTGTAGTCAAGAGAGTATTTTCAGGAGGTGCCATGATGCTTACCACTATGGATGGTGAAGACTTCCCACAACCCATAAACGCAGACATAGTTAAAAAATACTACCCATAAGAAGAGACTCGCTAGGTTGACTGACCTAGGCAAAAATAAGGGCATCCCGGCGAACCAAAAGGGTTCGGGCAAAAATTAGGGATATATATATATATATATATATATATATATATATATATATATATATATATATATATATATATATATATAAAAGCATACACCCGGCAAGTCGAAAACCTGAAAAGGCGGCTTGGGCAAAAAAGGGCATCCCGGTGGATTGAAAACCTGAAAAGGCAATCCAGGCAAAAGTTAGGGATTAAAGCGTATGACTATATCTCGTTTGGATCACTCATGTAGCCCTAGCTAGTTGTGTTACCTAACTCAAGCTCGAACAGATAAAGATCAATTCAATCGTTTCCATCTCAACAACAAAGGATGAGATACTTGAAGATAATGGCAATAGTAGAATTGAAACTCAATAGGATTATTTCTCACATAGCTGTTTTCTTTGTTATGTAAAACTTTTACGACGAATTCCTCTTACTAGGATTTCTGTCTCCTTGTACAAACTTGCCTGTGTATATAAATAAAATCTTATCTTTGAATCCAGATTTACTTTTACCCTATTTACCTAAGTGAAAACATCCATTGATTGTGTTTGAATGTACGTATGCTTTTGAATATGATTGATGTTTACCAGAAATGCATAAAATGCAGTAATAGTATTTACTAAGGACGAACGAGGGTAGGAGTTCAACGAAGCTTCGCCGGTTCATCCCCACAAGACAACTACAAATCCCCAGCAGAACAAATCTATCTTTATAGATGCTTCAAGTTACATCTCCCCTTGAATTTATGTCCATCTCTTTTATCCTCAGTCAGGATACTCAGGAACTTATTAATTCAATAGAGGTACGACGAACGAAGACGGGAGGTTATAAATACTATACTATCAAACAAGACGGGAACGAGGTCCTCATATTCTTCAGCAACGAATCGGGATTTATTTTCCCCAGCTAGCAGTTGTTATACAAAGATATCCAGACGTTTCTAGTAGCATGATTCATACATACATCATTTACATCATACCATAGCATATCCATAATGCATAATACATTTACTTAGATACACCATGCCATGCATGCATACATATTGCATAAACTAACCTTTTCCTTGCAGGATGGTTATATGCAGATAAAATACTATCAACAATTCACAACAGTTCAGAGATGATCTATATGAAGGTTTAGTGCTGATACTTAATTAAGAGATAATCGCTACGAAGATTTATTTCTGATGATCAATACTCAAGTTTTCCTTGGAAGGGTACGTAAAGGATCTATACGAAGATCTGGTACTTAATCCAGGATATTTCCAAGGGATATAATCGCCACGAAGATTTAATCCTGATATTCTTTTATCCTTGGATGGTAGGTAAGCGGTCTATACGAAGATCTATTACCTAATCCAGGATATTTCAGAAAGAGATAATCGTCACAAAGATTTATTTCTACTGGTCTATTCAACAACTCAAAACAGTTCAGAGACGATCTATACGAAGATCTAGTGCTGATACTTAATTCAGAAAGAAATCGCCACGAAGATTTGGTTCTGATACTTAAATTAAAGTATGTTCTTAGATATGGTTCAAAGACGATCTATACGAAGATCTAAGTCCTGACACTTAATGAAGGATATTCTTTTTCCCCAGAGATAATGCAGAGACGATCTATACGAGGATCTAGTGCTAGCATTCAACTCAAACCATGTTGCATAAATGATTCAGAGACGACCTATATAAAGACCTAGTACTGATATCCAGTATCAACATAAAGATATTACCAGATATTATGGATGGCATCTATAAGCCCATGTCCAGTTCTTCCAAGTGGCATCTTCAAGCCTACTTAAGCATATACAACTAATCATCAGTGTTACTTTACGCACCGATGAGTGCAAATTTATGGGCTTTTGTGTTCAATCCCCTTCAACCTTCCAGGTCACGAATGGTGCATATACCAATCTAACCCCCCAGGTTTCAGAAAATTGAACAGGGGTAGCTGTTGCACCCCAAAATTTGCCCTCACCTAGACAAGACATTGTGTACTAAGGTGTCCCAAGAGGTTCACAAGGTTCACAAGGTATCTCAATAGGTTCACAAGGTTCACAAGGTATCTCAAGAGGTTCACAAGGTTCACAATTAGTCAGAAAGTTTGACAATTCCCTCAGACAATGCATCCTCCTAAGCAATGCATCTTAAACTAGGGTTTTGGATTTCATCAGGCTAAATGGATTTCCAAGGCTTCAAGTGAGCTTCATAGCATCTTATATGTCTTCAATAATCCCTATGTCAAGTTTCAAGGCTTTCCCAAAAGATTTGCTCAGTCAGATGATCAGATAGGTTAAAATCAATCATAGTTAAAAAGTCAAACTGAGGTCAACTGTGGTCAAACCAAAGTCAAACTTCATGATTTTTTGCCAACATAAAGTATATGAAGTAAAATTCATCATTTGATCAAGGGTTGATCATGATTCATCAAGGAGATTTCAGATCATCAAGAATCAGGAGTTTCTAAATTAGGGTTTTCACAGGAAAAGTCAACTGAACTTTGACCAACCATAACTTTCACATGCTTCATCAAAAATTTTCCATCCAAATATCATTTTGAAGGAAATTTAATTCTCTACAACTTTGTATCTCACAATCCAAGCCCAAAAATGCTTCATTTGGAAGGTATGAGCTAAGACATTATAGGTCATTTTAAAAGTCAACAAAAAGTCAACAACTTCCAAAGGGCATAACTTGAGAATGATAAAAGATATGGACATGAGACCAAAGAGGTTGGTTATAGGACTATTTTAGCTTTCCAAAATGTCCAAGAACACCTTCATAGACTTAAAATTGAGGGATTTATGTCTTTGCAAAGTTGGGAAATTTTTGAGAGGTTTATGAAGCAAATGGGACCTTAGAACCAAATTTCTCCAAATGGGCTTGCATTTTTATGACCCAAACACTACCATGACATCATGCACGAATTAAAAATCATTTATTCAAATTTTTATTCATTTTATTTTATTTATTATGATTTTATACATTAAAAATCATTTTAAATCAAAATAAAATATAAAAGTTGCAATATTTGATAAGATTTTTGTTCTAGAAAGTCATAAAGGTCAATTAAAAGTGATTGAGATCATGGAAAATCAGATCAACCAAGAGTAGTAAGGATATATCAAATTTTTTTCAATATTTGAAAGCATATCTTTTTCAATCTCAAATGATCCAAAAATCCAAAGGAGGATCTGATTTTTTGACCTAGTCAGGTCATACTATATATGTATAACATAAACAAACACAAGGACACGAAATTGGGAGCCTCTAAGACAAGAATCAAACTTCAAAAATTCACCAAAAACTCACATTCGGATTCTTGGATAGAGACAATTTCAAGGCATTTCAAAGGTTGCAATACGTTTATAGGTGATCATTGAAGGATTCTGGATCATTTGCAGCATCAAAAGCATTGCCATAAGCATAAACCGAATCAATGTTATCACACCTTTATGAATTTTTCGTTTTCTATTGTTTGTGCATTATAAATTATGTTTGATGATTGTTTTGTGTTTGTGATAAGCTCAGGAACGTTTCTGGACAATTTAATTAGAGTTTCATGGCCAAACCGTAAGAACACCATTGTTAGGGTTCCAAGCTTCGAATTAGGGTTTCACGTTTAACCAAATATAAATGGATTCAAAGGACATGGATATATTGTATGAGTCACGAGGAGTTCATTGGCATAGTTAATTTGATGAAATTGTACTGTTTGGTTGATGTTTGAAATTCGCAGGTCATGAACATGAGGAAATTCGCAGGTAAAAACGCAGCTGAATTCATAGGTATTTTCGCAGGGAAATTGGGGAAGATGAAGTTCAGATGGCGCCAAAAATCCAGTTCAAATATTGGTTTTAAAATAAAAGAATTTGTTGTTGATTCTATGTTGTACGCGCCCCATGTGGCTCAGCTGGTTTGTGTGTTTGCTTGTGTATTGAATGGTCCTGGGTTCGATTCCCCCTCAGGCCATTTTGCTTTGCTTTATTTTTGCTATTTTGCAGGTTAGTAACAAAAGGAATTGCTGCTCTTACACTAGCACCAGCGTGCGCCTGGCCTGGTGGTTATGCTGTTGGTCCAAGATGAATGAAGCCTAGGGCCTGGGTTCGAATCCCAGCCCCAGGTATGTATTTTTCTCATTTTTTTTATTTTATTTGTTTTGTTTATATTATATTAATCTAATTTAATTAATTTCTTAAATTTTAAAATAAATGTGAATTATTTCTTATACCAAAAAAAATCATATTTTTAAAATTCAAACTTTATTTAAAAAAAAAAACTTAATTATTATATTTATTTTATTATATGTTCATATTATTAAATATATATATATATATATATATATATATATATATATATATATATATATATATATATATATATATATTTTGTAAATAAATTAATTAATATTTCAATTAATAATTAAAACCCTGATTTTTCTTAAATAATATGTAAACCCTAATTTCTAACCCTAAAATTTTTGTTAACCCTAATTTTTATTTTTAATATTTAACTTAATTAAATAATTAATCATTTTTTGTTATAAGTAATTATTATTTGTTTATTATCATAATTGTTATAATTTTCTTCTAAAATTATTCTAAAATTGTTTATTTAACTTAAAAATAATATTTTCTCTTTATTTCCTCTTTATTTTTACTAACCCTTTTATTATTATTATTATTTCATTATTACTAACCATTTAAATTATTGCTTATTTATTATTGTTATTTATCATTGTGTATAATTCTCGATTATATTGTAACTATCCCAAAGCTTTGTAATAGTTTAGGTTTATATTTTTGCTTTATTTTTATTGTAAATATATTAACCGTGTGGTTAGTAACTATAGGGTGTGTATAACATGTTTGTGATTAAAATTGATTTAGAAAATTAACTTAAATAAGATAAATACTTGAATATAAACACTCACACACGTAAGTCGATCTTTGATCGCCATCTTTCACTTTCTAGGGTTACCTCTCATGTTGCCTATTTCTAAGGTCAAGTAAGGTGTCTTAAGCAAAGTTCCTTCCCAAATATCATCAAGTCCCTTCAGTTTATAAGATCAAGTCTCTTCGAGGTTGCCTACGATAAATGATCTTGTCCCTTCATATAAAAGGTGATAAGTCCCTACGAATTGCTAAAGACACCATGCAGTTGCCTAAATTCAGATGTCCCTTCACATGTCCCTTATCACATCCAAGGTAATGACTACCTATTCCTTAATAATAGGGATAGTCTTACCATTGAAAGAACATATAAGAACAGTAAAGACTTAATATAGGGTAGGTTCCTCTTAAGTACTTGCTCACCTTTTCAAAATACATTTTACACTTCACATTTCAAATAAATTTTCAAAACAAAGTCTTTATATACATCCATACGAGGATCATTATAAAGTACTTAGAAAATTTTTAATCACACACTACACCTTTCTCAAAACAATTTAAAGTGAGCTAAGTAACTAAGAGCCCATGGATAACCATGGATATAAGGGGTGCTAACACCTTCCCTTTGTATAACCTACCCCCCGAACTCAAAATCTTTTTAAGGTCTTTCCTGTTCTTTTATGTCCTTTCCTTTTGGATAAAATAAAAGTCGGTGGCGACTCTTGCTATCCGCAACACATGACTAAAAGTCAGTTCTCCCACCGTGTTACAGCGTGCAAGTATCTCATAGCAAAGTCTCGTGTCACATGAGAAGACTCGTCATTTATTAAAGTGACTTAAAGTTAAGTTTGAAGATGAGAAGAGAGAGAACCAAAAGGATCTCAAAGGTAAAATCTAGTGGGGATGACTAATCCTAATGTTATCATGCATGGAAGTCCTAGGTTAGTGTGGTTTGAATTCAATCCTAATGAAGAAGAAGGAAAGAAAAGAAAGAAGAAGAAGAAAGGAGCAGAAAATGCTAGAAGACAACTTACTTCTCTAAAGAAGTTAAGTTATTTCTAAAAGGGAAGTGATGAAGTTGTAAAAAGTATGGCATAAGGCACATCAAAAATACAAGTAATAAAGCAATAAAGAAAAGAGATAAAGGTTTGAAATGTGGATAACGTCCACACTTCCTATTTACCATAACCCCTGCAAGGAAAGGTTAGAACACATTCCAATAATAAGATAAGAACAATTGTAATCAAATAAAAATATAAGCAAGCAAAATCTCAACTCAAATCTCTACAACCAGGAGCAAGACACTCCATCCACATGCTAATACTCAAACACACAACCTCTAGGAGATGGCACAAGTTCCCTCCTAACCTAATGAGCAATCATACATCCAGGATATGTTCAAAATAGGATAAGCAAGCAAAAAATTCAAATAAGAATGGAAAAAGGTCCTAAAAAAATTCTATAGTTAGTCAGGAGGACACTTTGATCACTTAAAACCACATGTAAAAACCACAATTCAACAGTCAGAAGCAAAGTAAGTCAAATAAAAGGCTAAAGTCCAACTAGGGTTTGACAAACTTCAACATAAAGTCACATGGAAAAAAGCAAGCAAATAAAATACTAAAAATCTTGAAATAAATTCCAAGTGACCTTCAACATGTCAGGGATCAATAGCAAAAAGAATCAGGTTCATTACTATTATAGAACTCACTATAGAAATTCAACAAGGCAGAGTGTGCATAAAAGAAACAAAAATAAAAGAAATAAAGTATACAATTAATTCAGTCAAGGAAATAATAAAATAAATGGAAAATAAAATCATATAAAATTAAAGAAAAATAATAGGAATGTTTATGAATTTTCTCAATATTTTTTAATGTCTCCAACTATTTTTATAAAATAAAAACTAAACAATTAACAAATAAGAAAATAAAATTCAAAACAAAGGGGAGGGGGTCAAGATAGCATAAAATTCATGTTATAGTCCTTATGGGCCTTAAATGGGGGTGAAATTATAAAATCGGCCTTAGGCCCATTTGAAACCTATCTATCTAACCAAATTGACTCAGATTTTTTTGTTATTTTATAAAATAATAATAAATTAATAAAAAGGCAACGGACATGCTAACAACTTGTATCAACTGGTCATCATCCTTTTAAATGACTAAAAAACAAAATAAAACAAAACAAAAGCCAATCACAGACCACCACGCGGTGTAAACACCCCAAATTTGCCCTCACCCATTCACACCATGGCTTGTGATCTCCTCATATGCATAAACTCAATCATAGCATCTCATATCACATTTTTGATTCATTGCATTGGTTCAAAGTCATCTGCATCTAGGGTTTGTGATCTGAGCAATCCAAGAGCTTCTTGAGCCACTCCAAAGGTCATCAATCACTTCAAAGGGTTCCATTTATGTTCAAGCATCATATTATATCCCATCAAAGTCAAGAATGTCAAAAATCACAAGAACTGAGAATGGCATGGAAGCAGAGCCAGGTTTAACTGCACAGATGACCTAGAATTAGGGTTTTGGTTTCAGAGGCCATAACTCCAAATTTTTTGGTCATTCTTGTTTCTATTGGTCTCTATATGGTATAGGGAGCATTCATATCAATTTTCATGAAGAAATTCAATGGGGAAGTCATCTGATCAAGAGTTGACTTTTTGAGCAAGTCAGTGAAAAATCAGGGCATCTGAGGCCCCCAATGACCCAACCAAAGGGTGTTCTTCATCATTTTGATTGTGTATGATCTTTATTTGATCATAGAAGATGTTGTAAGTTCACAAAATTTAAGAATTTCAAGTCACTTGCAAAGTTGACTTTTTGGGAAAGTTGACTTATAATGAAATTGCCATTTTGGGAAACTTTTTCAACCCTTGCTTTTTGATTCAAAAATGCTTCAAATGGAAAAACTTTGGTCATGAAAGTTGTAGAATGGATCATTCCCTTTTCAAAAAGTACAAGAACTTGACCTAATTCATTTTGGATCAAAAGTTATGGCTTGTCAAAGTTGGCTAAAATCACAAAATTTGAAGTTTTCTACCAAAGAGGCAAAGTTGCAAAACCACTTGCCAAAGCAAATTGTGCTACCAAATGGACTTCTAATCTTCATACAAACATGAGCCAATGCCTAAAGATCAGAATTCACCAAGAGTTTGATCATTTTTGTGACTTGTGGAACAAGAAATTTCAAAAGGGCCAAGAATGGAGCAAGTTGCAAAACCTCACTCAAGGATGAATCCACTTGCTTGCTGACTTCATAATCAATCCTAGGGCTCTCCACACTTCTTGCTACGCAGGACACCCCATTTGTCCTTGGCTAGCTAGGAGCCCATACCTCTCTTACACAAATTTGACATTTTGGCAACTTGAGCCATACCAATCACAGCAGTACACATCAACTCATCTGACCTATCACACTTGTTTATACAAACCAAAAGCAAGCCATTTCACTCAAGACATAAGCCTGAAAGCACCAAGAACACAACACTCTCATTTTCCACCCCATTTTCAAAACTCTTTGAAACACTCTCCACAAGCTGCAAACACACAAACAAACTTCACAAACAAACTCAACATGCTTCACTGATCAAAAACCACTCATCACCATAGCCTGAAAGTCACTGAAACAAAAACACGATCACCACCCTCCCTTGAACAGAACTTCTGCCATCTCTCAAACCAGCCATCAACAAGAGTTGTGAAGCATTCCATTGAGCTCAGGGGGACCAAAGGAGTGAGTTTGCATAGGAGAAAGGGTCAGAAAGCTCCTGTTCGAAGGACTTCAGTTCAGGTATCCATCAAGAACAAATTTTCCAGAACACATTTTACTTGTTATAAATTGATTCTATATGTTATCCTGATCATCATGATGTGTTTAAAAATGAAAATGGTGGAATATTGAGTATGTATGAGTTGTCTGAAACTTTTTGCCCTAAATGTGTTTTGCTTCGATTTGCTTGATTAATGGATGAAAAATGATGTTTGTTTGGGGGTTTTGATTCAGTGTTGAATGGGGATGGGTTCTGGGCAATTAGATTTCATTTTCATTGCGTATTCAGAGAGATAGAAGTTTTGGCCTGCCGGAGAAGATGACCGGAACACTGTTCCGGTCATCTGAAAGTCATTAGGGCATTTAATTAGGGTTTAATCATAATTAGGAGATTTTGAATGCTGGCCGTCCAGATGAGCGCCAAGTCAATTCACGCGCGTGTGAGTTTGAACCTCAGCCATTGATTCTGTTGACTTTCATATTTTTCACTTTAAATTCATTTTATTTTCTTTTTATTTCATTTGTTTTCTACATTTTATTTAAAATAGTAAAAATCATTGAAAAATTCTGAAAATTTTTATTCAAGCTTTTATTAATTTTCAGAAACCAAAAAAATTTTTATTTTTATTTTTTGCATCAAAAAATATTTTTAAATCATTTAAAAGATTATTTTTAATTAATTAATGAGAATTAATTAATTAAAAATACTTTTAGGTATTTAAAAATCACAAAAAAATTCATGAAACATTTAAAATAATTTAGAAACATTTTCCAACCTTCAAAACAAATTTCTTTTTTGATCTTGATGTCTTTTGACAATTTTCCATGGAATTAATTTCATTTCAAGGCATTATTTTGATCCAATATTCAAAAATTCATTTCTGCCTAGCCTTTAAGAGTTGGACTTTGATTCTTTTTGCATTGCATCTTGTATAGCATGTAGTTTATATGATTAAATTGGCATGAATTGATCTTGCATTTCCTATTTGTTTGGCATTTTTCTTGACAAGGTACCTTAAAACCCTAACAATCTTGAGAAATTCATAACCCTCATTAGGTTAAGAGTTAGAACCCCTCCTTTGGGTAATGAGTTTGTGTAGGTTTAGGTTTCCTTTGAATGCATTTTCAATTTTTTATCATGATGTTTGCTTCTGGTTTTGATTTTTGTTTTGTGCATTGATCATAAACCCTAATTTGGGCTTTCATTTGCATCCATCTTCCATTTGCTTGCATACCATGACTTGCCATGACATTTTGTGCATCCATTTGGTTCATAACCCATCTTAGGACATGTTATAATCATGCTTGATCATTGCATCCTTCATTTTCCATTTTGTATGTCATTTGCATTCCATAACGTTTCATGTATGTTCATGATTCTAAGCATGCTTCTCTTGCATCCACATGTTTGTATGATCATCCTCATGCCTTGTTTTATGTTTGCATCATCTCATAGCATCATTATCATCACACTCATGCTTCTGGTTTTGGTTTGCATCATCCCATTTCATCTCATTTTGCATTGCATTCCTTTCACTAACTTTTCAGGTGGTAAGTTACTTTGAGAAGTGAATTTGCCTTCACTTCTCACAATCTCTTTCCATTCCTCTTATGCATCATTGCTGCATTTTATCTTGTGTGTGAGATTGAGCTTGCTCTTTCTTCTTCATCTTACTTTCTTTCTTCAAGTGACTTGTCTTCTTAAATGAAGCAAGTTACTTTGCTCCTCTTTGCTCCTTTCATCTGCTTCCTGGTGGTTTCTCTGAAGATCTTTCTTGTAAACCTCACAAACCTTAGGAACAACCAAGTATGACAATGATTAGGGTTTTGATTAGTTCCCCCCACTTAGTTTTACCTTTGTGTCTCATTGAGTCTTCTCTTCTCATCTCACAATCAAGGACTAAACCCTAAAGGTTTTAAGGCTTTGTGATTAAGCTTATACCTGTATCCTTCTATTAGGATGGAGTGTATAACTTTAATCCTAAGTGTTAAACCCTTAATGTGTTTAACTCCTTTAATCAATCCATCTAATAATCACCAAGACATCAAGCTTGTAACTTGGGCCTTGCATTAGGGTTCTAATTCTTCCTTAATTGGTTAAGAAGGACTAACCCTAGTGTTAATGGACAAGTCCCCCTCAAGTTGTCTTACAAATCATAAAACTCATTTCTTAATCATATCATTATTTAAAATCCACTTAATAAAGGCTTTGTTTTTTCATGAGGTTAATCCCTAATCATGGATTAATTTGAGGAGCTTTCCTCAGCTTAAACACTCTCATCTATTATCCTTCTATTAGGATGGTGTAATGAGTCTGTTTAATCCCTGATTATGGCTTAATCTCATTACTTAGCACTAAACAAAAACCACAAAAACATCTAAATAATCACAAGTAGGTTAATGATCTTAATCATACACCAAAGGTGATTAGGTGTGAGAAGCTGACTTCACACTTAAGGTATTCTCACTACCCCTGATCAGAGGGAAGATGTGATGAGTTTACTAACCCATTGGTTCAGGCTTAAGCTCATTAACTTATGACAAACTTTCAAAAGCAATAAAAGATTGAAAACACAAAAACAAATAATAATCGTCTCCTCCGGGATTCTTCTCTCATCACCTCCATTCATAAACGAGAACTTGCTTCTTCCGTCTAATGCAAGACAGTTTGCACCTGAGCCAGACAGGTCATACACTTGAGCATTGACAAGCAAGCAGTTCACAAGTCAATTCATCTTTCAGTCTCTTTGGGTCGAACTACGGTGTTCTGACTTCCTCATTGCACGAGAGGATACGTAGGCATAACTTAACAGTTATCGAACAAAAGTCTCTGTATATCCCCCCTCCTTCCAGCATTATTCTTTTAGCCTCATGATCTTGAGCATCTCATTCCTACACTGACACTGTACATTTATACACTTTATTTCTTTCACACAGACACCTATACATCCTGTTTCAGCTCTTTTGTACACAAATTTCACTGACACTACCCCTTTGAAACACAAATCTTTTAAGCGTGGATCCCGTCGAGTACGACGGACAATCTGGGTGCTAATACCTTCCCAGGTTGTAACCAACCCCCTTTCTCAGTCTCTCTGGTTCGCAACCGTCTTATCCGTATCTTTCTAGGTCTATGCAGCATTACCTTTCCTTCGGGATAAAAATGCCTAGCTGGCGACTCTTTTCATTTCATCCTTTCGCCGACCGTTCGCGTCTGTACCTTATTTGAGCCAGTCTCATCTTTTGGGAGCGACAGCTTGGCGACTCTGCTGGGGACCCTTATACTGTAACCAAGGCTTCTGGTTCTTTTTGTGGGTTCCTCCCTAGCGCTTGTTTGATTTGTGTTTACTGGGGTGTTATGTGCTATTTGTGTTTGTATATTTATTTGGTTTATTGCTTTATGTACAGTTGTTTTATTGCTTTCTTTATAGCTTTATATACATCATACTGTCATGCTGTGTTTGGATGGATCTGGTTTTGTCTTGGTGGGTGGGGTTCTATTGAGAGTTTAAGGTCCTATACCTGGGACCTGAGTGACACCTAGGCTAGAGTAGTTCATGTTCTTTCCCATTCCATTTCGGTCTGGTGCGGGAATATGAAACACGGTTCAGATATGGGTTTCTTCTTGAGTACTCTGTGCTACAAATTTCCTGTAGTGCTAGGGCTATCTGGGAAGCCTGCTAAGTCTGGATGACCTTTACTATGACCTTCAGAAACTGAGGTGAATTAGAGGAGGATTTTTTATGGTTATTGTAAACACTGTACCTCCGGGTTAGAAGTGTTTACACTTCTCATAACTGATCCAAGTCTGAGGATCCTTGTTTTAGAACACCACCTGTGAGAGGGTTGGGCTGTTTACAGGTTTGCAGGTACCCTTGACCACAGCATACCTTGATACTTTGTTTTGATTAAGAGTACTCCATTTTGGGACAGTTCTTGTGATTTTAACCCTGGACATGTGACTCTTTATTTGAGTCCCCCACCTTAGTTACTGGACTTATGAACCTCCATCTGGATTTCTTGAACATACATGGACTTATATTAAGGCAGTTAATCAGATCCAGCTTGATCACAAACCCTTGCATATCATTTGCATACATCATCATTGCATCATTTAACATGTGTTTATTTGTTTTTCAGGGTATCCATATCATATTTGGCTTGGTTTTGACCCCTTCATCTGCATAGACCTATCTTCATCAGTATCTGCTTCAGCTATCTTCATCAGCTACCTGCTTCAGTCACCTGCATCACCAGTATCAGCCTATCAGTGGCTCATCTTCTAGTATCAGTCATCATCATCAGTATCTGTCTCAGCTCTTCATCAGCAGACATGGCACCCAAGAAGAGCAACATCTCATATCATTTCTTTGAGCCTGAGCTAACTGGCATCAGGAAGGTCCAGGCCCTTATCACTCCAGACCATATACCACTATTCAGAGAACATTATGGAGGCATCCTTGATGTGGTTATGGATTTGGACCCTTCTCAGAGGAGCTTGATTCACACTTGTCTGCAGTTCTATGATCCTCCTTTGAGATGCTTTACTTTCCAGGATTTTCAGTTGGGGCCTTTATTAGAGGAGTATTCATCACTGGTTGGAGTACCTGTCAGGGGTGGTATCCCCTTCAACCCAGAAATGGTTTTTCCCAGCAATGAAGAAGTGGCAAAGGCACTGTATCTGGAACCTTTTCTGATTGAGCAGAACATGACAACCAAGGCTGGGATCTCTGGTCTACACTTGGATTTCTTGACTTCTCAGGCTATCCTGAAGGCCTCCTTGGGAGAATGGAAGGCAGTCTGTGCACTGTTAGCCCTCAGTGTATATGGGGTTATACTTTTTGCAGATGAGCCTAAGTTTATTAGCAAGAATGCCATTCACCTTTTCATTCTGAGGAACCCGGTGCCCACCTTGCTGGGAAATTTCTACTACTCTATTCATCAAAGGAATGAAAAGCAAAGAGGAAGATTGGTGAGATGCTGTGCTCCCCTGTTCCATACCTGGATGCTCAAACACTTGCCCAAGACTGATGCATTCTTGAATCCTCACCAACAAAAGAATTGGGCTAGAAGACTTATTGCTTTGACCTCAGATGACATCAGGTGGTGCACCCAAAGCACCAAAGGCAGGGACATCATTACTAGTTGTGGGCAGTTCCCCAATGTACCTATGATAGGAGTGAAGGGTTGCATCAACTACAACCCTCTGCTATTCAAAAGACAATTGGGCTATGCATTGGTCCACCCTCCTAGAGCACAAGACTTGGCTGAAACCCTTTATTGTGAGATTAAGCCTAATCTAGCTGTTGTCAGGCAAGCATCCTGGGCTTGGGACAATGTCCAGACCAAAGGGATGGCCATTCTTGGGAGATGCAACAATGTGGCCTCAGCTCAGTACTATGAGTGGTCTCATGCCAGGGCTCAAATTTCTGGGATGCCCTTCACCATTGAGGATGCACCTGGACCATCCACAACACCTCCTCCAGCCACTGTCATCCTGGAAGAGTTTGAGAAACTAAAAGAGAGGAATGAGAATCTGACTCAAGCTCTGCAGAAGACCCTCTGGGAGAGGAGTGATAGTCGTCTGGACATTGAAAGGCTAGAAAAGCTTAAGGTGGAGCATCTAGCCAGGATTGAGAAGTCAGAGGACTACATCAAGAAGTCAAGGGCTGGGGAGCAGATTCTGAAGAATGCCTGTAAAGAGGCCCAGTTCCAGAAGGCTAGGACTGATCTCTATCTGAAAGAAAGTCAAGCTAGGTGGGTCAGAATCACTGAAGCTCGCACTCAGGAAGATAAGAGAACTCAGGACAAGATTGAGCAGTTGGAGGCTAATGCAAAGGAGCAACAGGAAGCCCTGCTAGCAGCCCAGAAGGAGATCTCAGAATTGAAGCTTAGGGCTGGTGTGAAGAGGTCAAAGGACCAGGGAAGACTCAAGAAGCTAACCACTGCTATCACCACCAGGAATCTTCTTATCAGGAACCTCACAGAGCATCCAGCTGACCCCGTGACTGAAGCACTTCTGAAGGAAGTTAGGGAGGATGAGTTTGGTCTTGATGTTTGACTTTTGTTTGTTGTTGCTTTCATTTCATGTACTTTTCTTTTTTTATGTTGTATTTTGACCCCCCAGGGGCATGTATTGTAAAAAAAAAAAAAAAACAAACTATGTATGATTCATCATTTGTAATATACTCATTAGTTTGTTTCATCTGAGTTCTTTCAAGCAACATCAAAGCACCTTCCTCAAGGGTCTGGAAAGGTCAAAACCAAATGCCAAGCCGGATACCTTGGAAACAAATAGACATACTGCATTGCATACTAACTTTTGTCTTGTTTTGTAGGTTTTGTTTTGTTTTTGTTACTAACTCTGTTGTGGTTCAGGAACTATTGCTCGATGTCGGGTGTTCCCACTCAACCGTCCGCACAGATATCCTACCCGCAACAACCTTCCGGGTATACAAATGGACCAAGTACAGCAGGACCTTACAGAAGTCAGGGCTCAAATGGCCAATGAGAGGTTGGAAATGAGAAACCAGATGACCCAGTTCATGGAGGTGATGAATGGTTTAGCTCAAAGCCAAGAAAGATTAAGGGCATTGGTAGAAAGGCAGACCCAGGAGGAACCCCATCTAGGGACTGGAGGAACGAGCAGCAATGAGAGGGTTCAGCCTCATGTTAATCCACCTGTGTATGGGCCTCATCTTCATCCAGAGATCAACATCCCTGCTAATGTACAAGGGAATGCCACTGCAGGCAGAGTATTACAAGAAGACCCCCAAGAGGATCAATTCACTGTGATGGGAGCTGGGGATGAAGCCTATGACAGAAGGCTAGATGAAATTGCTGAAAAATTGAGATCTCTGGAGTCTCAAAATTCCCTGGGCTTTGATGTCATGGACATGGGATTAGTGGACGGGGTAAGGATTCCCCACAAGTTTAAACCTCCGTGCTTTGAGAAGTACAACGGAACCTCCTGTCCACGAACCCACTTGCAATCCTTTCTGGGGAGGCTGAAGGCATACACCATGGATGAAAAACTGTGAATGTTTTATTTCGAAGACAATTTAACAGGAGCTTCAAGGGAATGGTACTCTCATTTAACCAGAGCAACCATCAGATGCTGGAAGGACCTAGCTAAGGCCTTCATCAGACGGTACCAGTACAACTTGGATATGGCTCCTAACAGGACCCTCCTGATGGGAATGTCTCAATCATCCAGGGAAAGCTTCAGGGAATACGCCCAGAGGTGGAGACAGCTTGCTGCTGCTGTCCAGCCACCCATGTCGGAAAGGGAAATGGCCGACATGTTCATGAACACCCTTCAAGGGACATACATTGACAGGCTAGCTGCCTTTTCTTCCACCAGCTTCGCTGACGTAGTCATAGCTGGAGAAAGAATTGAAAGCCTATTAAAGATGGGCAAAATTTCTGATAATGGTGCGAGCTCGTCCAGCAACCCCAGAAAGCCTTTTGTAGGGCCTAGAAGAACCGGTGAGACTAATGCTATTCAGGCCAACAGGGGCAGACCACAGTATGTTCATAGGTCAGTGGCAGCTGTCACTATTCCCGCTCCAATTCCTCAGCAACCAGCATATCAACAACAACAACAACCCCACTACTAGCAACAATTTCAATATCCGCCTCAGAGAAACTACAATAACAACAACAACAACAATCAACAAAGACCTTTTCAACAGATACCATCTCAGGCCAATAGGGTAATTGATCCAATCCCTATGCCTTATGCCGCTTTATTGCCACAGCTCCTGAAGCTCAACTTGGTTGAGTTAAGGACGTTGGCACCGCCAGATCCTTCCAGTCTGCCCAGAAATTATGACGCCAACGCCAGATGTGCCTTTCACTCCAATGCACCTGGCCACAGTACAGAGAAATGTAGGGCCTTACAAATGAAGGTACAAGACCTGGTAGATTCTAAAGCTCTAAACTTTGCACCCCGCCAAATGTCAACAAGAACCCCATGCCCAACCACGGAGGACCCAGGATTAATGCTATTGAGGAAGATAAGCCGTCTTTCTTAATAACCAGTGTGGGGCAGATTCGGACACCCCTGGTAGAGATTAAAGCTCAACTCCTTGAATGCCAGATGTTCCCGGGGTGTGAGCTCGGGTGCGGTTATTGCAAAATTTCGGTAAATGGGTGTGATAATTTGAGAAGCGGCATAGATGGTCTTATCCAGAGTGGCCTACTTCAAATCACGACATCAACACCAGCAATCTCTTTGGCAACAATTCCCGAGTCTCCTACAAATGCAACAACAGTCAGTCCAAGCAATTCATCAGCACTATCAACAATGGTTCCATCCATCATATCAACAAACCATACGTCAACAAACATTCCTTCTACAACATCAGCACCCCTTTATTCAGAATCTTCTACAACAACAACACCCATCCAATCAACCGAATCTTCTACAACACCAACAGATATTTCAGCTGTCACCATTTATTATGATCCGTCATATGTTCCTCCTAACAACAATTTTCAACAACAAATAGTGGCATCTCCTGCCAGGCCACCAATCACCATCTACTACGATCCACACACTATTTCAACACCCTCCTCTGCTGCAGTCAGTCCGGTTACCATCACGATACCCGGACCAGTTCCATATGAAAGCAGTAATGCCATCCCTTGGCATTATGGCTCTGACCTTTACTGCAATGGGGAGAAAATCACTCTTGACTCTTCAACCTCTTCTCCACAGATTGATAATGTCGGGGGAGGCGGAGGCTTCACCAGAAGCGGACGCCTTTTTGCCTCGCAATCACAAAGACCTAATGCTGAAGCAGAAGCTGCTGCCAAAGCAAAAGGAAAGAGTGTAATATCTGAAGAACCCATTCTCAAGGAAACACAGAAGACATCTTTTGAACAAGATGTAGACGAGTTTATGAGAATTATCAAGAGGAGTGATTACAAGGTGGTGGATCAGCTTCACCAAACTCCCTCAAAAATCTCCATTTTATCCCTGCTGATGTGTTCCGAAGCTCACCGGAATGCATTACTAAAAGTTTTGCACGCAGCATATGTGCCAGAGGAGATCACCGTTAATCAGCTGGAGACCGTGGTAGCAAATGTCAATACCAGCCATGGGTTGGGCTTTACCAATGCTGATTTAACAACTGAGGGGTGCAACCACAACAAGGCTTTGCACATCACCCTGGAATGCAAGGGTGCTGTCCTATCACATGTACTGGTAGACACTGGGTCTTCACTCAATGTTTTACCAAATAAAGCCCTGGTGAAGCTGGAATATGATGGCTTGGCATTACGTCCAAGTAATTTAGTGGTGAGAGCCTTTGATGGCTCTAAGAGATCAGTGCTAGGTGAGATTGATCTGCCTGTGATGATTGGCCCACAGACTTTTAAAATTACCTTCTACGTGATGGACATTCAGCCGGCCTACAGCTGTTTGTTGGGTAGACCTTGGATCCATGCCGCTGGCGCAGTTACGTCTACCCTTCACCAGAAGCTGAAATTCGAGTGGGAAGGCCAGATCATCACCATTTGTGGGGAGGAAGATATTTTTGTTAGCCATCTGGCTACGTACAAATATATTGAGATGGATGGAGAGATCCATGAAACCATGAGCCAGGGATTTGAGGCCCTGAACATAAATGAAGCATCCGCTGTACTTGGAACCTCCATGACATCTTATCAGCAAGCCAGGAAGGTTGTTGAAGAAGGGACTGCCCAAGGCTGGGGCAAGCTGCTGCCCGTGGAGAAGAAAGAGGACAGATTTGGGTTGGGTTACAAACCAACTCAACAAGATCAATCAAAGGCTGCTAAGAAGCCCAGTTTTGTCAGTGGGGGGATGCTCACCCCAGATGCAGTGAACAACTTGGAAGATGAGTCGGAAGATGAGCGCAACCTGGAGAGCTGGATACGTCCAAGGATCCCGGGGAGCCGTATCTCAAACTGGTCTTCCCAGGAAATTATAAGAGTTACTCCTGCAGAGTAATTATTATTTCCTGTATATTTTAAGCATGCATCAAGTCTTGCATCTTGCCCAAGATGACAAGACTCATTTTGTAATCGGGCCATCTGTAATTTTGTGCAAACAGATCAATCAATGAATATCGGACATCTTTTGCAAATGAGTCTTTTTCCTTTTCTGCTCACTATCTTTCATTTTCTTTTTGTACAAAAATAAAATGGCAATGTTTTCAAAATGATAACTTTACTTCACTCTTTTTAAACAAGATTAAAATCGATCACTAAAATGAACAATCTAAACCCTTGCAGAGAGTGCCTTTCAGACTGCACCGACAACAACACAGCTATGGCTTTGTATGACTTTGACAATCCAATCAATCAAGCTGGTGAAGGGGTTGAATAAGATTATGAGCTTCCTGAAGAGCTAGCCAGGTTGTTAAGGCAAGAGGAGAAGGTTATCACTCCTCATTAGGAGGAGATCGAAACGGTTAATCTTGGTACGGAAGAAGACGTGAAAGAGGTTAAAATCGGGGCCTGCCTACAAGACTCAGTGAAAGAACAGTTGATTGACATGCTTCGGGAGTATGTGGATATTTTTGCTTAGTCTTATCAGGACATGCCTGGGTTGGACACCGATATCGTCATGCACAAGCTGCCTTTGAAAGAGGACTGCCCGCCAGTAAAACAGAAGTTGCGCCGTACTCGCCCAGACATGGCAATGAAGATAAAGGAAGAGGTACAAAAACAGTGGGACGTCGGGTTCCTTGCTGTAACTAGCTATCCGCCGTGGGTCGCTAATATAGTACCTGTGCCTAAGAAAGACGGCAAAGTGAGAATGTGTGTTGACTACCGGGATCTGAACAGAGCAAGTCCGAAAGATGATTTCCCTTTACCTCACATTGATGTATTGGTGGATAATACGGCTCAGTTCTCGGTGTTCTCCTTCATGGACGGATTTTCAGGATACAATCAGATCAAAATGTCACCTGAAGACATGGAGAAGACAACTTTCATCACACCCTGGGGCACGTTCTGTTACAAGGTGATGCCATTCGGACTGAAGAATGCTGGTGCAACATATCAACGGGCTATGGTAACATTATTCCACGATATGATCCATAAAGAAATAGAATGTTATGTGGATGATATGATTGCCAAGTCCCTCACGGAAAAAGACCACCTGGTAAATCTGTTGAAGTTATTCAAGCGTCTGAGGAAGTACAACCTGAAGTTGAACCCCAACAAGTGTACATTCGGGGTGCGATCCGGTAAGCTGCTGGGATTTATCGTAAGTGAAATAGGGATTGAAGTTGACCCAGATAATGTCAAAGCCATTCAAGAAATGCCTGCACCAAAGACAGAAAAAGAGGTTCAAGGTTTTCTAGGTAGATTGAACTACATTTCAAGGTTCATATCTCACCTTACAGCAACCTGTGAACCTTTGTTCAAGCTATTGAGAAAAGAACAGACGGTCAGGTGGAACGAAGACTGCCAGAGGGCTTTTGACAAGATCAAGGAATATTTACAAGAGCCTCCAATCCTCATGCCTCCAGTTGAAGGAAGACCTCTGATAATGTACTTGACAGTATTAGAAGAGTCAATGCGGTGTGTGCTAGGCCAGCATGACGAGTCTGGTCGAAAAGAGTACGCAATTTACTACCTAAGCAAAAAGTTTACCGACTGTGAACAACGTTATTCACTGCTTGAGAAAACTTGCTGTGCTTTAGCGTGGGCTGCTCGCCGACTGAGGCAGTATATGTTGACCCACACTACTCTATTGATCTCCAAGATGGACCCAGTTAAGTACATTTTTGAGAAGCCAGCACTTACCGGACGGGTTGCAAGATGGCAAATGATCCTCACAGAATATGACATCCAGTACACATCTCAGAAAGCCATCAAAGGCAGTGTATTGTCTGATTATCTTGCTGAGCAACCCATCGATGATTACCAGCCTATGAGATTTGACTTCCCTGATGAAGACATCATGTTCATAAAAGCAAAAGATCATGAAGAGCCTATTCACACTGAAGGGCCTGACCCGAAAGAAGGATGGACTATGATGTTTGATGGGGCTGTTAATATGAATGGTCGTGGTGTTGGTGCAGTACTCATTACACCTAAAGGAGTTCACATGCCTTTCTCGGCGAAACTCACTTTCAACTGCACTAACAACGAAGCTGAATACGAAGCTTGCATTATGGGTCTTGAGGAAGCCATTGAACTCAGGATCAAGACATTGACTGTATTCGGAGATTCAGCTTTGGTAATCAATCAAACCAACGACAAATGGTACACCCACCAGGATCATCTGATACCTTACAGGGATTATACAAGGAGGTTATTGACTTTCTTCACAACGGTCAAGCTTGAGTATATTCCCCGAGACGAAAACCAGTTTGCTGATGCTCTGGCTACTATTTCATCCATGATCAAAGTGCAAGCTGCCAACTTTGTACCTCGGATTTTAGTGTCCAGACTTGACAGACCAGCATATGTATTTGCAGCAGACATTGTCAAAGATGATAAGCCTTGGTTCCATGACATTAAGTGCTTCTTGGAGGATCAAACATACCCACCTGGGGCATCTTCCAACGATAAGAAGACTTTAAGAAGGCTTGCTGGTAGTTTCTTCTTGAACACTGATGGTTCCTGTAAACACCCCAAATTTGCCCTCACCCATTCACACCATGGCTTGTGATCATCTCATATGCATAAACACAATCATATCATCTCACATCTCATTTTTGATTCACTGCATAGATTCTAAGTCATCTGCACCTAGGGTTTGTGATCTGAGCAATCCAAGAGCCTCCTGAGCCACTCCAAAGGCCATCAATCACTTCAAAGGGGTCCATGTGTGTTCTTATATCATACTACATCCTCTCAAAGTCAAAAGTGCAAGAGGATCACAGGAACTGGGGTTGGTATGGGAGCAGAGCCAAGTTTGACTGCACAGTTGACCTAAAATTAGGGTTTTGGTTTCAGAGGCCATAACTCTAAATTTTTTGGGCATTCTTGTTTCCATTGGTCTCTATATGGTATAGGGAGTATGCATATCAAGTTTCATGAAGAAATTCCATGGGGAAGTCATTTGATCAAGAGTTGACTTTCTGGACAAGTCAGTGCAAAATCAGGGCATCTGAGGCCCCCAATGACCCAACCAAGGGGTGATCTTCATCATTTTTGAGTGTATATGATCTTTATTTGATCATGGAAGAAGATTGAAGTTCACAAAATTCAAGAATTTGAAGTTTTTTGCAAAGTTGACTTTTTAGGGCATGGTTGACTTTTAAGGAATTTGTCAATTTAGGTCATTTTTCAAACCTTACTTTTTGATCCAAAAATGTTTCAAATGGAAAAACTTTGGTCATGAAAGTTGTAGAATACATTTTTCCCTTTTCAAAAAGTACAAGAACATGACCTAATTCATTTTGGATCAAAAGTTATGGTGTGACAAAGTTGGCAAAAATCACTAAAATTCAAGATATGCACCAAAAGGCAAAGTTGCAAATTCTCCTTTCAAGGCCAATTCAATCATCATATGGGCTTCTAATTCACTCAACATGATCACCCAACTTCTAAAAATCAGATTTGAACCAAGATCCCTCATGTTCTATGGCTTGTTGGACAAGGAAATCACATGTGAACCAAAGAGGAACCAACTTGCAAAACTCATGATCATACTTCACCAACTTGCTGCATTGGTTGCTGAACCTTCCTAGCATCACACACACCATGCTGCGCCAGTTCATGTACTTGTGCTAGCCTAGAACCAATCCCATGCCTCTCTTACAACAAAGTTGACATTTTGCAAAAGTAAACTTACCAATCAATAAAGGCCAGGTCACATCATCTGACCTATGAGATTATTTTATACTATCCATTTGCAAGCTAAACATATCAAGAAGCCAAGCTGAAACACACAAGAACTTACCATTCACAAAAACACTCCATAGAGCAAAAGCCTTCGAATCTGCCTCCCCAAACCACAAACACTCAAACCAATTCCACTACTCATCTCACCATGCTTCATTGGTCCCAAACAAACAAGACTCAAGCCTGAATCAAGCAAGAACACCATTCCTCCATTTTCACCCCCAGAAGCAAAACCATTCGAAACTCACTCCACAGTTCACTAACACTCAAACAAACTTCATAAACCTTCTCCATTCATCACACTGGTCACAAAGAACCACTCACATTGGCCTGAAACAGCTTGAATCACCATCACCATTTTCAACTGAGCTTGGACAGAACTTGTTCAAACTCCTTAACTAGCCAACATAAATTTCTTCCAAGCACTCAAGGATCATCAGGGGACCAAGTAGAGTGGATTGCATCAAAGGAAGAGGGCAGAAAGTTGCTGGAGTGAAAGCTTCGAAACTCAGGTAGCTCAAGAACTTTTTTTTCCAGAAATCGTTTTTTAAGTTCTTAAGTTGTTCTATATGCTTCACTGATCATCCTGATGTCATTGGTTTTGAAAATGGTTGAGAGATGAGAGTTTAATTGGTTTCTGAAAGTTTTGACCTAAAAAATGTTTTGCTCGATTCATGAGTTTGGGGAAAAATAAATGAGTTTTGGCTTGGGGATTTGATTCAGTAAGTTGTGGGGATCATTTCCATGTTTTTAGATTTCATTTTAGTTAGGTTTTGAGAGTTTTAGGGATTTTCAGGTGGGCTTCCCACCGGAGAAGACGACCGGAGGTCTTCTCCGGCCACCTGAAAATCATTAGGGCATAATCCTGTAATTAATTGCCATTTGAATGTGAAGCGTAGGATTGCTTTGACCCATTGACCTGCCGCGCGAATGAATGGCCCAGATCCTCTTGCTTTGCCCTAATCCACTTAGTTAGTTTAATTAATCCATAATTAAATTAATATAATCAGATGCAATCCTGGCCCTCCACTAACGCGCGCAGTCAACCCATTCAAATTCAGACTCAATCCTGGCCCTCCACTCAGTTGACTTCCATTTATTTCAATTTTTATTTCATTTTTTTTTTCATTTAATTTGCACAATTTATTTAAAATAGCAAAACTTGTTTAAAAATTATGAAACTTTTTCTCAAGAGTTTTATTAATTTCTAAGACACAAAAATATTTTTATTTTCATTTTTAGCATTTAAAAAGTATTTTTAAATATTTTAAAGTTTATTTTTAATTGATTAATGAAAATTAATTTATTAAAAATACTTTTAGGTATTTAAAAATCACCAAAAAATTCATGAAATGTTCTAAGACATTTAGAAACATTGTCCAACCTTCAAACCAAATTTATTTTTTGATCTTGATACATTTTGAGAATTTTTCATTGATTTAAAATCATTTTTATGCATTAATTTGATCCAAAGTTCTAAAAATCATTTCTGCCTATCCATGAAGAGTTGGACATTGATTCTTTTTGCATTGCATTGTGTTTAGCATGAAGTTTGTGAGATTAAATGGCCATGCTTTGATCTTTCTTTTTCAATTTGTTTGATAATTTTCTTGTTTAGGAACCCTAAAAACCCTAGAATCTTAGAAAGATCATAACTTGAAATTGGTTAGGAGTTGAGACTTCTCCTTTGGGCTTTGGTTTAGTATAGTATTAGGGGTCCTTTGAGTGGCATTTTCAATTTTTTATCTTAGGGTTTGCTTCTGATTTTGATTTTTGTTTGTTGCATTGATCATAAACCCTAATTTGGGCTTCCATATGCATCCATCTTGCATTCTCTTGCATAACATGACTTGCCATGACATTTCAAGCATCCATGTGATTCATTTGACATCATAAGACATATTGAAAGCATGTTTGATCATTGCATCATGTATTTGCCATGTTGTATGACATGTGTACTTCATAACTTTTCATGTATGTTCATGTTCCCTAACCTGCTTCATTTGCATTCATGAACTTGTATGATCATTTCCATGTGCTGCCTCATGTTTGTAGCATCTCATAATATCATTAGCATCACATATGTGCTTCTGGTTTTGTTTCTCATCATGTCATCTCATCCCATTCTGCATTGCATTGCATTCCCTTTCTAACCTTTCAGGTGGTAAGTGATTTTGAGAAGTGAATTTGCCTTCACTTCTCATAACTCCTCTTCATCTCTCTCTTGCATCCATGCTGCATTTTAATATGTGTTTGAGTTTGAGCTTGCTCATTCTTCTTCTTCCCACTTTCTTTCTTCAAGTGACTTGACTTCTTGAATGAAGCAAGTTACTTTGCTTCTCCTGATCCTTTCATCTGCTTCCTGGTGGTTCCATTGAAGACTTCTCTTGCAAACCTCACAAACCTTAGGAACAACCAAGCATGACAATGATTAGGGTTTTGATTAGTCTCCCCTCTTAGTTTTACCTTTGTGTCTCTTTGAGTCTTCTCTTCTCACCTCATAATCAGGGACTAAACTCTAAAGGCTTTAAGGCTTTGTGATTAAGCTTATGCCTGCATCCTTCTCTTAGGATGGAGTGTATAACTTTAATCCTAAGTGTTGAACCCTTAATGTGTTTAAATCCTCTAATTAATTCACATAATAATCATCAAGACTTCACACTTGTAACTTGGGCCTTGCATTAGGGTTCTAATTCTTCCTTAACTGGTTAAGAAGGACTAACCCTAGTGTTAATGGACAAGTCCCCCTCAAGTTGTCTTATAAACCCTAAAACTCACTTCATCATCATATCATTAACTAAAATCCACTCAATAAAGGCTTTGTTTTGTCATGAGTTTAATCCCTAATCATGGATTAAGTTGAGGAGTTTTCCTCAGCTTAAACATTCTCATCTATTATCCTTCTATTAGGATGGTGTAATGAGTCTGTTTAATCCCTGATTATGGCTTAATCTCATTACTTAACACTAAACAAAAACAACAAAAACACCTAAATAATCACAAGTAGGTTAATGATCTTAATCCTACACCAAAGGTGTTTAAGTGTGAGAAGCTGACTTCACACTTAAGGTATTCTCATTACCCCTAATCAGAGGGAAGATGTGATGAGTTTACTAAATCCATTGGTTTAGACTTAAGCTCATTAACTTATGACAAAATCCAAAAACAATAAAAGACTGAAAACACCAAAAACAAACAATAATCGTCTCCTCCGGGATTGTTTTCTCATCTCATTCACTCACAAACGAGAACTTGCTACTTCCGTCTAATGCAAGACAGTTTGCACCTGAGCCAGACAGGTCATACACTTGAGCATTGACAAGCAAGCAGTTCACAAGTCAATTCATCTTTCAGTCTCTTTGGGTCGAACTACGGTGTTCTGACTTCCTCATTGCACGAGAGGATACGTAGGCATAACTTAACAGTTATCGAACAAAAGTCTCTGTATATTCCCCCTCTTTCTAGCCTCATTCTTTTAGCCTCATGATCTTGAGCATCTCATTCCTGTTCCTGCACTGACACTGTATATATCACACTTCACTTCCTTTACACTGACACCTGTACGTCCTTTTCCAGCTATTTTTATACACAAATTGCACTGACACTACCCCTTTAAAACACAAATCTTTTGAGCGTGGATCCCGTCGAGTACGACGGACAATCTGGGTGCTAATACCTTCCCAGGTTGTAACCAACCCCCTTTCTCAGTCTCTCTGGTTCGCAAACCGTCTTATCCATATCTTTCTAGGTCTATGCAGCATTGCCCTTCCTCCGGGATAAAAATGCCTAGCTGGCGACTCTATTCATCTCTAGTGAGTTCACGGCTGTGTGTTCTCACTGTCCCTTTCGCCGACCGTTCGCGTCTGTACCCCATTTGACCCGGCTTCATTTGGTGGGAGCGACAGCTTGGCGACTCTGCTGGGGACCCTTATACTGTAACCAGGGCTTCTGGTTCTTTTTGTGGGTTCCTTCTAGCGCTTGTTTGATTTGTGTTTACTGGGGTGTTATGTGCTTATTTGTGTTTGTGTATTTGTATTTATTTTGTACAGTTTTGTTTATTGCTTTCTTTATAGCTTTATGCATATATTATCATATTGTCATACTGTGCTGCTGGCTGGATCTGTTGTTTGCTTTGGTGGGTGGGGTTCTATTGAGAGTTAAGGTCCTATACCTGGGACCTGAGTGACACCTAGGCTAGAGTGAATCATATTCTTTCCCATTCCATCTCGGTCTGGTGCGGGAATATGAAACACGGTTCAGATATGGGTTTCTTCTTGAGAACTCTGTGTTGCAGATTTCCTGCAATGCTAGGGCTATCTGGGAAGCCTGCTAAGTCTGGATGACCTTTTAGTATTGACCTTCAGAAACTGAGGTGAATTAGAGGAGGAACTTTTATGGTTATTGTAAACACTGTACCTCCGGGTTAGAAGTGTTTACACTTCTCATAACTGATCCAAGTCTGAGGATCCTTGTTTTAGAACACCACCTGTGAGGGGGGTTGGGCTGTTTACAGGTTTGCAGGTACCTTGACCTCAGAATACCCTGTTACTTTGACTTGATTAAGAATACTCCATGTTGGAACAGTTCTTGTGATTCTAAACCCTGGACATGTGGCTCTTTATTTGAGTCCCCCACCTTGGTTACTGGATTTATAGACCTCCATCTGGTATTCTTGAATATGTCTTGGACTTATATCAGAGCTCTTGATCAGATTCAGCTCAGTCACAGACCCTTGCATATCATTTGCATACATAAACATTGCATCATATTGACATTTGCTTATTTGTGTTTCAGGGTATCCATCTTCATTTGGTTCTGGTTTTGACCCCATCTTCAGTATTTGACCCATCTTCATCAGCATCTGCTTCAGTTATCAGATACCTGCACCAGCCAATCAGTGGCCCATTTCTTCAGTATTATCATCAGCACCTGTCTCTACTCATTTTCAGCATCATGGCACCTAAAAAGAGCAACATCACCTATCACTTCTTCCAGCCAGAGCTATCTGACATCAGGAGGATTCAGACCCTGATCACTCCAGATCACTGTAAACACCCCAAATTTGCCCTCACCCATTCACACCATGGCTTGTGTGTTGATTACCGGGATCTGAACAGAGCTAGCCCGAAAGATGATTTCCCTTTACCTCACATTGATGTATTGGTAGATAATACGGCTCAGTTCTCGGTATTCTCCTTCATGGATGGATTTTCAGGATACAACCAGATCAAGATGTCACCTGAAGACATGGAGAAGACAACATTCATCACACCTTGGGGCACGTTCTGCTACAAAGTAATGCCATTTGGGCTCAAGAATGCCGGTGCGACGTATCAACGGGCTATGGTAACGTTATTCCACGATATGATCCATAAAGAAATCGAATGTTATGTGGATGACATGATCGCCAAGTCCCTTACAGAGGAAGATCACCTGGTGAATCTGCTCAAGTTATTCAAGCGTCTGAGAAAGTATCAACTGAAGTTGAACCCCAACAAATGCACATTCGGGGTGCGATCCGGTAAGCTGCTGGGATTTATTGTAAGCGAGAAAGGGATCGAAGTTGACCCTGATAAAGTCAAAGCCATCCAAGAGATGCCTGCACCGAAAACTGAGAAAGAAGTTCGAGGGTTCTTAGGTCGATTGAACTATATCTCACGATTTATATCTCACCTCACAGCAACCTGTGAACCCTTGTTCAAGCTGTTGAGAAAAGAACAGACGGTCAGGTGGAACGAAGATTGCCAGAAGGCTTTTGACAAGATCAAGGAGTATTTGCAAGAACCTCCGATCCTTATGCCTCCAGTTGAAGGAAGACCTCTAATCATGTACTTGACAGTATTAGAAGAGTCAATGGGTTGTGTGCTAGGCCAGCATGACGAGTCTGATCGAAAAGAGTATGCAATATACTACCTAAGCAAAAAGTTTACCGACTGTGAACAGCGTTATTCACTGCTCGAGAAAACTTGCTGTGCTTTAGCGTGGGCTGCTCGCCGACTGAGACAGTATATGTTGACCCACACTACTTTGTTGATCTCGAAGATGGACCCAGTCAAGTACATATTTGAGAAGCCAGCGCTTACCGGACGAGTTGCAAGATGGCAAATGATCCTTACAGAGTATGACATCCAGTACACTTCTCAGAAAGCCATCAAGGGCAGTGTATTGTCCGAATATCTTGCTGAGCAACCCATTGATGATTACCAGCCTATGAGATTTGACTTCCCTGATGAAGACATCATGTTCATTAAAACAAAAGATCACGAAGAGCCTGTTCACACTGAAGGGCCCGACCCGGAAGAAGAATGGACTATGATGTTTGATGGGGCTGTTAACATGAATGGTCGTGGTGTTGGTGCAGTACTCATTACACCCAAAGGAGTTCACATGCCGTTCTCGGCAAAGCTCACTTTCAACTGCACTAACAATGAAGCTGAATACGAAGCTTGCATTATGGGTCTTGAGGAAGCCATTGACCTCAGGATCAAGACATTGACCGTATTCGGAGATTCAGCTTTGGTAGTCAATCAAACCAACGGCAAATGGTACACCCACCAGGATCATCTGATACCTTACAGGGATTATACAAGGAAGTTATTGACTTTCTTCACCAAAGTCAAGCTTGAGTATATCCCTCGGGACGAGAATCAGTTTGCAGATGCTCTTGCTACCATTTCATCCATGATCAAAGTTCAAGCTGCTAACTTTTTACCTCAGATTTCAGTATCGAGACTTGATAGACCAGCATATGTATTCGCAGCAGATGTTGTCAAAGATGATAAGCCTTGGTTCCATGATATTAAGTGCTTCTTGGAGGATCAAACGTACCCACCTGGGGCATCTTCCAATGATAAGAAAACTTTGAGAAGGCTTGCTGGAAGTTTCTTTCTGAACACTGATGGGTCTTTATACAAAAGGAACTTTGATATGGTACTCCTCAGATGTGTTGACAAGACGGAAGCAGATTTGTTGATGCATGAGGTGCATGAAGGCTCTTTTGGTACCCATGCTGGAGGACATGCAATGGCTAAGAAGTTGTTGAGATCGGGCTATTACTGGATCACAATGGATGCCGACTGTTGTGCCTACGCCAGAAAATGCCATAAATGCCAGATTTATGCAGATAAGGTGCATGTGCCTCCCAATCCTTTGAACATAATGTCTTCACCCTGGCCCTTTGCTATGTGGGGCATCGACATGATTGGCAAGATTGAGCCAACTGCTTCAAATGGCCACAGATTCATCCTGGTCGCCATCGACTATTTCACTAAGTGGGTTGAAGCAGCCTCATATGCAAATGTTACAAGGCAAGTGGTAGCCCGATTTCTGAAAAGAGATATCATCTGTCGATATGGAGTTCCCGAGCGAATCATTACTGATAATGGTTCCAATCTCAACAACAAAATGATGGCAGAGCTGTGCCGGGACTTCAAGATTCAACATCACAATTCTTCTCCTTACAGACCAAAGATGAACGGCGCTGTTGAGGCAGCAAATAAGAATATCAAGAAGATTGTACAGAAGATGGTAGTCACCTACAAAGACTGGCATGAAATGCTACCATTTGCCTTGCATGGGTATCGCACATCAATCAGGACATCCACTGGGGCAACACCATATCAACTCGTGTATGGTATGGAAGCAGTCCTACCAGTTGAAGTTGAATTACCCTCCTTGCGAGTCTTGATGGATGTCAAACTGAGTGAAGCAGAATGGGTTAGGTCCCGATACGAGCAACTGAGTCTGATTGAAGAGAAGAGATTGGCTGCAATCTGTCATGGGCAATTGTATCAGAAAAGAATGAAGAAGGCCTTCGATCAGAAAGTCAGGCACCGAGAGTACCAAGTGGGAGATCTTGTGCTGAAGAGAATCCTCCCTCCTCATACAGACCACAGGGGCAAATGGACTCCAAATTATGAAGGACCATACGTGGTAAAGAAAGTTTTCTCTGGTGGAGCACTGATGCTCAGCACTATGGATGGTGAAGACTTCCCGTCCCCTGTGAATTCAGATGCAGTTAAAAAATACTTCGCATAAAATGACCCGCTGGACATAAAAACAGAATGTAAGTCCAGGCAAAAATAGGGCATCCCGACGAGTCAAAAACAGAATAAAAGATTCGGGCAAAAATAAGGGAAAATAAATGAAAAGATGTACACCCGCTGAGTTGAAAAGCCGCATTGGACAGCTCAGGCAAAAATGGGTATCCCGATGGATTGAAAACCCGAAAGGGCGATCCATGCAAAATAAGGGAATAAGCGAACAACTGCATTCTGAATTCGTCTGTATCACTTACAACTTGGAAAGCTTCAACAGGATCAAGCTCCAATCAGAATCAGCTTCCTTCAGAAAGCAAGACGAGAAGAACGTCGTTGTCACACGAGTCATAGCAGAAGAGGAAGCTTCTCAAAGCGTCATCAACACTGCCAGCACCTTGTTTCTCAATTTGTAACAGTCTCCTCATTTCAGGAGATATGTTTCTTTGACTGTATCTTGCCAATTCAGGGCACATGAATTAGTAAAATCAGATTTTTCAGTCGTGTTTCGTTTTGTATATTTTTATTTGCAAAGGATGTCTGGTGTTTCTAAATCAATTGCATAAGTATAGATGTTTTTCTCCCAAAAATAATAAAACACATGCTTACAGGGAATATACTTACTCTCGAAAGTACTTAACTCCTATGACGGAATCCAGTAAAGGATACCTCGGGACCTTTTGTGCGTCTCCTTATCTTTGCAGGATTGCAGGTATCCAGAACACAACCTGGGGCATGCAAGTTACGTCTCAGCAAGCTGGCGAATCATTATCAACTCGGTCTATCTTCCACGTGGCACTGAAAGGTGCCCATTTCCCCAGCGAAGCTGGCAAATCAACAAAAGATCTCAGCATCCGAAATGCTCTATCCCCAGCTGAGTTGCCTCTTATTGCTCTCCCCAGCTGAGTTGCCTCTCATAATTCCCCAGCCAAGTTGCCATTTCATCCTCAGCTTAGTACAGGAGTCAGGGAATCATCTCCCCACAGAATTCCAGCCTCTATCCAGAAGAGCAATGCATGAAGATCACAACAGAGTGAAGAAAGCTTCTGCAAACCCCAGCTGGGCCTCTCATTTATTAGGATAGGTCTATCAGTGACCCGTATCCCCAAGCAAATATCATCTTATTAGATCTACCAATGATCTCATCCCCAGCTGGGAGGTCCATTTCAAACAGATCAGCCAGAGATCTTCGCAGCAACGGGATCCGAATCCCGGTTTGATATCTTTGCATAATCATGGCATTTGCATCATATTATCCCCTCAGAGCGTAGCATTCCGTTTAATACGGAGCATTACGGCAAAAGTCAAACGCATAGCATAATCATAAGCCATGTTCTGAATTAACACTTGTGAATAATAACCAACATACGGAAGGAATATCCCCACCCGTTACCAGCAAAAGCAGTTGCCTCATAAATCACAAACACCAGTATATACACCTTTTGGCACCCGTCCGTGCCATCTTTCCCCAGTAAAGTTGCCTGAACACTCTTTACAAACAAATCACCCATATCACGGATACTTCATGACACCCGTCCATGTCAAACCACCAGCAGAAAGCCGAAGGCACCCTCTTTGCACCCACACATACCTATATATACACTTTCCTGACACCCGTCCGTGTCATTTCCCCAGCGCAGTCGCCTAGACTTTGTATAGCAGATACTTGTTCGTATTACACTCTTCTCTCTTGGCACTCGTCCGTGTCATTCTCCCCAGCAGTTGAAACACTCATCTATATATACTCACTATTCATGATACACTTATACAGATACTCGTCTGTATCTTGTATACACCACCACTTATCTCCCCACAGATTCAACAGTAGTCTTTGTTCTTTGTTAACCAGTTGGTACTCATCCGTATCATCATCTCAGAACATTGCGTCTAATGTTTGTTTCTACATGATACTCGTCCGTATCATAATCTTAAGGATGCTCGTCCACATCTTTAATCCATACACTGTGTAAAGCACTTATGTCTTCTTGGATATAGACACACGTCCGTGTCTACTATTCCCTCAGAAGAGTCCCTTCGGATTCAACACTCGTCCGTGTTCTTTGTTAACCCGTTGATACTCGTCCGTATCATCATCTCTGAACATGCGTCAGTTTGTTTCTACATGATGCTCGTCCGTATCATAGTCTTAAGGATGCTCGTCCGCATCTCTAATCTATACACAATACCAAACACTTATACTTTCCTTTCTTGGTTGTGAACGCTCGTCCGTGTTCACTATATCCCCAGTAGATCGCCAATAAAGCATTTTCTTTTATCTGACACTCGTCCTGTGTCATGATAACCTTGAGAGCAGCCGTCCCCTGCTGAGTGGTCGTCCTCCACTTCTTGATGGTCGTCCTCCATCATGCTCATCCGATGGCCGTCCCCATCGTTGATCTTTTTAGCAGCCGTCCCCTGCTAGGTGGTCGTCTTCCACCTTTTGATGATCGTCCTTCATCACTTTATCCAATGGCCGTCCCCATTGTTGATTTTGGTTATCTGACACTCGTCCTGTGTCATGATAAACCTTGAGAGCAGCCGTCCCCTGCTGAGTGGTCGTCCTCCACTTCTTGATGGTCGTCCTCCATCATGCTCGTCCGATGGCCGTCCCCCATCGTTGACCCTTTTATCCGGCATTCGTCCAATGTCGCGATATTTTCGGCAGCCGTACCCTGCCAGGTGGTCGTCCTCCACCTTTGATGGCCGTCCCCATCATATTTCTTCTATCCCCAACAGAGCAGCCGTCCCCTGCTAGGTGATCGTCCTTCACCTTTGATGGCCGTACCCCATCATCTGTTTATTTCATTTATTCTTTAACCCGATGGCCGTCCCCGTCGTGGTCCCTTTTCCTTTTTAGCCCGATGGCCGTCCCCATCGTTGGTTACTTTACCTTTATGAACTTGATGGCCGTCCCCGTCATGTTTCATTTTACAGCTTTATCCTGATGGCCGTCCCCATCATATTTTGACATTCCCCAGCTAGCCGGCCGTCCCCGTCTTAGCTTTACCTTTTCCCCAGCATGTCGGCCGTCCCCGTCATCGCTTTACTTCACACACTTTCCCCAGCATGTCGGCCGTCCTCGTCATTGCTCCTTGCCCAGCAGTCGTCCGCTGCTCGACGGTCGCTCTCCGTCGCCCACTTTACAATATACTTTGTTTTCTTTTACAATCTATATCCCTTTTCTTCTTCATTCTGTGAGTGCAAATTTTGGACTGTCTTTGGTATTCAACCACAAGTTATCTTGTTTGCCTGTTAAGCCGTTGCTTACATCCTGCACAGCTAACTCATGTTTGAATAGGGGCAGCTGTAAACACCCCAAATTTGCCCTCACCCATTCACACCATGGCTTGTGATCATTCTCATATGCATAAACACAATCATGCCATCTCATATCACAATTTTGATTCACTGCATAGATTCTAAGTCATCTGCACCTAGGGTTTGTGATCTGAGTAATCTCAGGGCATCTTGAGCCACTCCAAAGGCAACCAATCAATTCAAAGGGGTCTACATGTGTTCAAGCATCATATTACATCCTCTCAAAGTCAAGAATTCAAAGGAATCACAAGAACTAGGGTTTGGATGGATGCAGAGCCAGGTTTGACTACACAGTTGACTGAAAATTAGGGTTTTGGTTTCAGAGGCCATAACCCCAAATTTTTTGGTCATTCTTGTTTCCATTGGTCTCTATATGGTATAGGGAGTATGCATATCAATTTTCATGAAGAAATTCCATGGGGAAGTCATCTGATCAAGGGTTGACTTTTCAGACAAGTCAGTGCAAAATCAGGGCATCTGAGGCCCCCAATGACCCAACCAATGGATGATCTTCATCATTTTGAGTGTATGTGATCTTTATTTGGTCATGGTAGAAGGTTGAAGTTCATAAAAGTCAAGAATTTAGGG
This sequence comes from Lathyrus aphaca, assembly GCA_963966055.1. Classification (NCBI taxonomy): domain Eukaryota; kingdom Viridiplantae; phylum Streptophyta; class Magnoliopsida; order Fabales; family Fabaceae; genus Lathyrus; species Lathyrus aphaca. The sequence continues at coordinate 275,180,854 of OZ014520.1, read as the reverse complement.
TTTTTGCAAATGTTGACTTTTTGGGCATAGTTGACTTTTCAAGAATGCTTCATTTTAGGTCATTTTTCAAGCCTTGATTCTTGATCCAAAAATGCTCCAAATGGAAAAACTTTGGTCATGAAAGTTGTAGATCTCATCTTTCCCTTTTCAAAAAGTACAAGAACATGATCAAACTCCTCTTGGATCAAAAGTTATGGTGTGGCAAAGTTGGCTAAAATCATTAATTTTCAAGGCATGCTTCAAGTGAGAACTTTGCAAAATCATGAACCAAAGTCAATTGTGACCTCTAATTCACTTCAAACCAGTATGCAAACATTCTATAAGTCATAAAATTCAGAATGAACCAAGAATGCCCATGGTTTAGGTTTGGTTGGATAAAGAGAATCACATGTGAACCAAAGTTGTAACAAGTTGCAAAACCACTCATTTCATCTCACCAACTTGATGCATTGGCTGCTGAACCAAGCTAGCCCTTTCCCCTCATTGTGCTGCGCATAGCCCATGCCATGTACTTGCCTAGATCATGAGCCATACTTGCCTTACACAAAACTTGACTTTTTGCAAAAGCAAACTTACCAATCACCATAGGCCAGGTCACATCATCTGACCTATGGGATTAAAATACATTATCATTTGGCAAGCCATTCCATACATCAAGCAAGGCTGAAACACACTCATTCAACACATTCACAAAAACACTCCTTTTTGCATAAGCCTTCGAATCTGCCTCCACAAGCTCAGAACACTCAAACCATTTCCACACTTCAACTCACCATACTTCATAGACCTCAAAGCACCAAGAGCCAGGCCTGATTTGAGCAAGAACACCCCATTGCCATTCTTCACCTCAGCCTGCATTTTCCTTCGAATCTCTCTCCACAAACCTCAAACACAAGAACAAACTCCACCAACAATCTCTACTCACCTCACTGACCAGAAACCAACCATTGTTTTGGCCTGAAACACCCCATGTCTCAAATACGATTTTCACATGCCTTTGGCCAGAGCTTCTGCAAACTCACTCCAGAGGTTGTTTAAACTCCAACTAAGCATCCAAAGCTTCAAAGGTGGATCATTGGGACCTGATTGAGCCAAAGAATCATCCAGAAAGCTCCTAAATCAAAAGCTCCATCTCAGGTGACACCATGAACTTTTTTTCCAGAACTCCATTTTCTTGTTAGAATCTTGTTTAGCATGTTGCACTGATCATTGGGATCTATTTACTTTTAAAAATAAGCCAGAAATGAGTATGTTATGGTGTACTGAAAGTTTGACCTAGAAATTTCATTGCTTCGATTCTTGTTTGTGTGTGAGTTTAAACATGATTTGATGCTGGATTCGTGCTTAGGGTAGTTGGTAGATGGTTTCTGGAGGTTTGGAGCTTCTGATTTAGCCTGGGGAGAGAGATGGCATTTTGAGGTGAACGGAGAAGATAACCGGAACACTGTTCCGGTCATCTGAGAGTGATTAACGGCAGGGTTAGGGTTTTAAGCATTAATTAGCGAATTTGAATTTGGACCGTGAGATCTGGCGCCAAGTCAATTCCCGCCCTGGCCACTTTAAATCTCACGCGTTGGATCAGCATACTTTCACTTAATTCTTTTTTAATTCATTTATTTTCATATTTATTTCATTTGTTTTGCATAATTATTTAAAAATAGTAAAAAATGTTTGAAAATTATGAAACTTTTTCTCCTGAGTTTTATTAATTTTTATAACACAAAAATATTTTTATTTTATTTTTTATCATTAAAAAAGTATTTTTAAATATTTAAAGGATTATTTTTAATTGATTAATGGGAATTAATTAATTAAAAATACTTTTAGGTATTTAAAAATCACAAAAAAATTCATGAAATGTTCTAAGACATTTAGAAACATTGTCCAACCTTCAAATCAAATTTCTTTTTTGATCTTGATGCATTGTGAGAATTTTCCATTGGATTAAATCCTATTTTGTGCATTATTTTGATCATAAGTTCAAAAAATCATTTCTGCCTATTTGAGAGGAGTTGGACATTGGTTCTTCTTGCATTGTTTTGTGTTTAGCATGTAGTTTCTAGGGTTAAGTGGCCATGATTTGTTTCCTCATTTTCAATTTGTTTGGTATTTCTTTTGTTTAGGAACCCTAAAAACCCTAATAACTTAGAAAAATCATAACTTGAGATTGGTTAAGAATTGAGACCTCCCCTTTGAACCTTGGTTTAGTATAGGTTTAGGGTTTTCTTTGGGTGGCATTTTCCATTTTTTATCTTAGGGTTTGCTCCTGTTTTGGGTTTTTGTTTGTTGTTTGATTCATAAACCCTAATTTGGGCTTTCATTTGCATCCCTCTTGCATTCTCTTGCATAACATGACTTGTCTTAGCATTTCAAGCATTCTTGTGATTCATTTGACATCTTAAGACACATAGGAAGTATGTTTGATCATTGCATTGCATATTTGCTATGTCATTTGCCTTGTATGCTTCATAACTTTCCATGCTTGTTCATGCTCCTTAACTTGCATCATTTGCATCCATGATCTTGTATGAACATCTCCATGCCTTGCCTCATGTTTGTAGCATCTCCATAGCATCATTATCATCATCAACATGCTTCTGGTTTTGTTTAGCATCATACCATTTCATTTCATTTGGCATTGCATTGCATTTCTTTCTAACATTTCAGGTGGTAAGTAAACTTGAGAAGTGAATTTGCCTTCACTTCTCATAACTTTTCTTTTCATCTCTCTTGCATCCATTGCTGCATTTCTACATGTGTTTGAGATTGAGCTTGCTCATTCTTGTCTCTCCCACTTTCTTTCTTCAAGTGACTTGACTTCTTGAATGAAGCAAGTCACTTTGCTTCTCTTGATCCTGTTCATCTGCTTCCTGGTGGCCTTTGAAGATTGTTCTTGGAAACCTCACAAACCTTAGGAACAACCAAGCATGAAAATGATTAGGGTTTTGATTAGTCCCCCTTCTTAGTTTTACCTTTGTGTCTCTTTTGAGTCTTCTCCTCTCACCTCATAATCAGGGACTAAACCCTAAAGGCTTTAAGGCTTTGTGATTAAGCTTATGCCTGCATCCTTCTCTTAGGATGGAGTGTATAACTTTAATCCTAAGTGTTAAACCCTTCATGTGTTTAAATCCCTTAATCAACTCACTCAATAATCATCAAGACATCACACTTGTAACTTGGGCCTTGCATTAGGGTTCTAATTCTTCCTTAATTGGTTAAGAAGGACTAACCCTAGTGTTAATGGACAAGTCCTCCTCAAGTTGTCTTACAAACCCAAAAAATCACTTCATCATCATATCATTAAATAAAATCCACCTAATAAAGGCTTTGTTTTGTCATGAAGTTAATCCCTAGTCATGGATTAAGTTGAGGAGCTTTCCTCAGCTTAAACATTCTCATCTATTATCCTTCTTTTAGGATGGTGTAATGAGTCTGTTTAATCCCTGATTATGGCTTAACCTCATTACTTAACACTAAACAAAACCACAAAAACACCTAAGTAATCACAAGTAGGTTAATGATCTTAATCCTATACCAAAGGTGATTAAGTGTGAGAATCTGACTTCACACTTAAGGTATTCTCATTACCCCTAAACAGAGGGAAGATGTGATGAGTTTACTAAATCCATTGGTTTAGGCTTAAGCTCATTAACTTATGACAAACTCTCAAAAGCAATAAAAGACTAAAAACACAAAAACAAACAATAATCGTCCCCTTCGGGATTCTTTTCTCATCTCATTCACTCACAAACGAGAACTCGCTTCTTCCGTCTAATGCAAGACAGTTTGCATCTGTGCCAGACAGATCATATACTTGAGCATAGGCAAGTAAGCAGTTCACAAGTCAATTCATCTATCAGTCTCTTTGGGTCGAACTACAGTGTTCTGACTTCCTCATTGCACGAGAGGATACGTAGGCATAACTTAACAGTTATCGAACAAAAGTCTCTGTATATTCCCCCTCTTTCCAGCTTTATTCTTTAAGCCTCATGATCTTGAGCATTTCACTCCTTTCTTACACTGACACTTTCATATTTCACATCACTCATACACTTCACACTGACACCTGTACATATTTTTCAGCTCATTTATACACAAATTGCACTGACACTACCCCTTTAAAACACAAATCTCTTAAGCGTGGATCCCGTCGAGTACGGCGGACAATCTGGGTGCTAATACCTTCCCAGGTTGTAACCAACCCCCTTTCTCAGTCTCTCTGGTTCGCAACCGTCTTATCCATCTTTTTCTAGGTCTATGCAGCATTGCCTTTCCTCCGGGATAAAAATGCCTAGCTGGCGACTCTATTCATCTCCAGTGAGTTCACGGCTGTGTGTTCTCATTGTCCCTTTCGCCGACCGTTCGCGTCTGTACCTTCATATGATCATTTTCATTTGTCGGGAGCGACAATCACATACCATTGTTCAGGGAACATTATGGAGATATACTCGATATGGTTATGGATCTGGACCCTTCATAGAGAAGCCTGATCCACACTTGCATTCAATTCTATGATCCCCCACTGAGGTGCTTCACCTTCCAAGACTTTCAGTTGGGCCCTCTATTGGAAGAATACTCATCATTGGTTGGTATACCTATCAGGGGTGGAATCCCTTTCAACCCTGAGATGGTCTTTCCTGGTAATGGAGAAGTAGCAAAGGCTTTGCATCTGGAACCTGTTCTGATTGAGCAGCATATGACTTCTAAAGCTGGAATCCCTGGCTTTCATCTGGATTTCTTGATCTCTCAAGCTACCCTGAAAGCTTCTTTAGGAGAGTGGAAAGCTGTCTGTGCTTTATTGGCTTTGAGTATATATGGAATTGTATTGTTTGCAGATAAGCCTCGATTCATTAGCAAGAATGCAATCCATCTGTTCATCTTGAAGAACCCAGTGCCCACTTTATTGGGGGATCTCTATTATTCAGTGCATCAGAGGAATGAAAAGCAGAGGGGAAGATTAGTGAGGTGCTGTGCTCCTTTGTTCCATACTTGGCTCCTCAGGCACCTACCCAGGACAGATGCATTTTTGAATCCTCATCAGCAGAGAAACTGGGCTAAGAGACTTACTGCTCTAACTTCAGCTGATATCAGATGGTGCACTCAAAGCACCAAGGGCAGGGATATCATCACCAGCTGTGGGCATTTTCCCAATGTGCCCCTAATAGGAGTTAAGGGTAGTATCAATTACAATCCTCTGCTGTTCAGAAGGCAACTGGGCTACGCACTGGTCCACACTCCTAAGGCACAGGACCTGGTTGAAACTCTTTATTGTGAGAACAAGCCTAATCTGGCTATTGTTAGGCAGGCAGCCTGGGCCTGGGACAATGTTCAAACCAAGGGAATAACCATTTTTGGGAAGTGCAGCAATGTGGCTTCAGCACAATATTATGAATGGTCCCGTGCCAGGGCTCAATTCTCTGGAATGCCCTTTACTATAGAAGATATTCCTGAATCATCAACAGCACCACCCCCTGCCACCATCAGTTTGGAGGAGTTTGAGAGCTTGAAGGAAAGAAATGAGAAGTTAACCCAGACTTTGCAGAAGACCCTCCGAGAGAGGAGTGAGGGTAGGATGGAGATTGAGAGGTTGGAGAAGTTGAGAGTGGAGCATCTGGTTAAGATTGAGAAGTCTGGGGATTATATCAAAAAGTCTAAAGCTGGAGAACAAATTCTGAAGAATGCTTGCAAAGAAGCCCAGTTCCAAAGAGCAAGGACAGACTTGTATCTGAAGGAGAGTCAGGCTAGGTGGGTCAGGATCACCGAGGCTCGTACTCTGGAGGACAAGAGAGTTCAAGACAAGATGGAGCAACTAGAAGCTAGTGCAAAAGAACAGCAAGAAGCCCTGGCAGCAGCCCAGAGGGAGATATCAGAGCTGAAGATCAAAGCAGGAGTGAAGAGGTCAAAGGACCAAAGCCAGCACAAGAAGCTGACAACAGCTGTTACAACCCGGAATCTCCTCATCAGGAATCTCACGGAGCGTCCGGCTGATCCTGTGACCGAAGCACTTCTCAAGGAAGTTCGTGAGGATGAGTTTGGTCTTGGTGTTTGACCATTTTTTTGTTGCTGCTTTCATTCCTTGTACTTTTATTTTCCTGTAATGCATTTTGACCCCTCCGAGGGCTTGTATTTGTAAAACAAACTATGTACCATTTTTGCTTTTGTAATATACGTATTAGTTTGTTCCATCCGAGTTTCACTTCGAAAGCAGCATCAACAGCATCTTCAAGGGTCTGGAAGGGTCAAAACTGAATGCCAAGACCGGATACCTTGAAAACAAATAGGCATACTGCATTGCATGCTAACCCTTTTATTTGTTTTGTAGGTTTTTGATTTATTGCCACTAACTCTGTTGTGATGTTCAGGAATTATTGCTCAACGCCGGGTATTTCCCCTCAATCGTCCGCACCGTTATCCGACCCGTAACAACCTTCCGGGCATTCAAATGGATCAGATGCAGCAGGACCTTACTGAGGTCAGAAACCAAATGGCAAACGAAAGGCTAGAAATGAGGAATCAAATGACGCAGTTTATGGAAGTAATGAACAACATGGCTCAGAGCCAGGAAAGATTGAGGGCCATGGTGGAAAGGCAAAATCAAGAAGATCCACATATAGGGACTGCCGGCACCAGCAACAATGAAAGGGTCCAACCTCATATCAATCCTCCTGTATTTGGACCACATCTCCATCCTGAGGTCAATATCCCTGCAAATGTTCAAGGGACTGCCACTGCAGCCAGGGTACTTCAAGAAGACCCCCAGGAGGATCAATTCACAGTAATGGGTGCTGGGGAAGAAGCTTATGATAGAAGATTGGATGAGATAGCTGAGAAATTGAGGTCCTTAGAGTCTCAAAACTCTTTGGGTTTTGACGTCATGGACATGGGCTTGGTAGACGGGGTCAGGATTCCCCATAAGTTTAAGCCTCCTTGTTTTGAAAAATACAACGGGACTTCATGCCCCCGGACTCATTTACAATCATTTCTGGGAAGGCTGAAGGCCTACACTATGGATGAGAAGCTCTGGATGTTCTATTTCGAGGATAGCTTAACTGGAGCGTCAAGAGAATGGTAATCTCACTTGACAAGGGCAACTATCAGATGCTGGAAGGACCTGGCAGAGGCCTTTATCAGACAGTATCAATACAACTTAGATATGGCACCCAACAGGACCCTCCTAATGGGAATGTCACAGTCGTCAAGGGAAAGTTTCCGAGAATATGCCCAGAGATGGAGGCAACTGGCTGCTGCTGTTCAACCACCTATGTCTGAGAGGGAAATGGCAGATATGTTTATGAACACCCTCCAGGGAACTTATATTGACAGGCTGGCTGCCTTCTCTTCCACTAGCTTTGCAGATGTAGTCATAGCTGGGGAGAGAATTGAGAGCCTGTTAAAAATGGGTAAGATTTCTGACAATGGTGCAAGCTCGTCCAGTAGTACAAGAAAGCCTTTTGCAGGCCCGAGAAGAACTGGCGAGACCAATGCCATCCACACCAACAGGGGCAGGCCCCAATATGTTCACAGATCAGTGGCAGCAGTCACCATTCCCGCTCCAGCTCATCCTCAACCAGTTTATCAACCTCCGCAACAAAACTATCAGCAACAACCTCAGTACCATCAACAGAATCAGTATCCTCCGAGAAATTACAACAACAGCAACACCAACAACAACAACCAGCAAAGGCCATTTCAGCAGAGGCCATCTCAAGCCAACAGGGTGATCGATCCGATCCCTATGCCATATGCTACATTGCTGCCACAACTCCTGAAACTCAACCTAGTTGAACTAAGGACGTTGGCACCTCCAGATCCCAACAGTCTACCCAGGAATTATGATTCCAACGCCAGATGTGCCTTCCATTCAAATGCACCTGGCCACAGTACAGAAAAGTGCAGAGCCCTGCACATGAAGGTACAAGACCTGGTAGACTCAAAAGCTCTGAACTTCGCACCACCACCTAATGTCAATAAGAACCCCATGCCAAACCACGGTGGTCCCAGAATTAACGCTATTGAAGAAGACAAACCGTCTTATTTAATAACCAGTGTGGGTCATATCCGGACACCGTTGGTAGAAATTAAGGCTCAGCTCCTCGAATGTCAAATGTTCCCGGGGTGTGAGTTAGGGTGTGCTTACTGCAATATTTCAGTCAATGGGTGCGATAACCTGAGGAATGGCATAGATGACCTCATTCGGAGTGGCCAGCTTCAAATCACCACATCATTTCCAACAAATCCAGCAATCTCACCAGCAACAATTCCAGAACCTCCTACAACTGCAGCAACCATTGTTCCTGACAATTCTTCGGCTTCATCAACAAGTACTTCATCTATTGTCTCAACTGATCAGTTATCAACAAATTTTTCTTCTACAACTCCAGCACCACTCCATTTTGAAACTCCTACAACAACAACATCCATCCTTCCACCAATGTCTCCTACAACACCAGCAGCAAATCATGAAGATGTCTCAACTGTCACAATATTCTATGATCCTGAGAACAACTCTACCTACAACTCAGAAGGTGCTGCTCCCATCAGAGCACCGGTCACAATTTATTACGATCCACAGACTATCACAATCCCTTCAACAGCTGCAATCAGTCCGGTCACTATCACGGTGCCTGGACCAGTACCCTATGAAAGCAGTAATGCCATCCCCTGGCATTACGGCTCTGACCTGTACTGTGAAGGACAGAAAATCACTTTTGAATCATCAACCCCTGCACCACAAATTGACAATGTGGGAGGAGGCGGAGGCTTCACTCGAAGCGGACGTCTTTTCGCCCCACAAATTCAGAGACCCACTGCCGAAGCAGAAGCTGCTACCAAGGCAAAAGGGAAGAGCCCTGTGCAGGAAGATCAAGCTGTTAAAGAAGCTTTGAAAACGCCCTTTGATCAAGAGGTTGATGAGTTCATGCGAATCATCAAGAAGAGTGATTATAAAATAGTGGATCAGCTTCATCAGACGCCTTCCAAGATCTCAATCCTATCATTGCTTATGTGCTCCGAGGCCCATCGGAATGCACTACTCAAAGTCTTGCACGCAGCTTACGTGCCTGAAGAGATCACTGTCAATCAGCTGGAAGCTGTAGTTGGAAATGTTAATGCTAGTCACGGACTAGGGTTCACCAATACTGATTTGACAACGGAGGGCCGCAACCATAACAAAGCCTTGCACATAACCATGGAATGTAAAGGTGCTGTCCTTTCCCATGTGCTGGTAGACACGGGGTCATCCCTCAATGTCTTACCTAAGAAGGCCTTGGTGAAGCTAGAATATGACGGATTGGCGTTGAGACCCAGCAACCTGGTGGTGAGAGCCTTTGATGGTTCAAAGAGATCGGTTCTCGGAGAGATCGAGTTGCCCGTAACGATTGGCCCGCAGACCTTCAAAACGACCTTCTACGTGATGGATATACAGCCTGCCTACAGCTGTCTATTGGGTAGGCCATGGATTCACGCCGCTGGCGCCGTGACCTCTACCCTTCACCAGAAGTTAAAATATGAGTGGGAGGGTCAAATCGTTACAATCTGTGGAGAAGAGGATATTTTTGTCAGCCACCTGGCTACCTATAAGTATATTGAGATGGATGGGGAGATCCATGAAACGATGAGCCAAGGTTTTGAGGCCTTGAACGTGAATGAAACATCTGCTGTGCCTGGTACTTCAATATCATCATACCAACAAGCCCGGAAGGTTGTTGAGGGAGGAAACGCCCAAGGCTGGGGCAAACTGTTATCGGTGGAGAAGAAAGAGGACAGATTTGGGTTGGGTTACAAACCAACTCAACAAGATCAAGCAGAGGCTGCAAAGGAGCCCAACTTTGTGAGTGGGGGGATGCTCACCCCTGATGCTGTCAACTGTCTGGAAGACGAGCTGGAAGAAGAACGCAACCTGGAAAGCTGGATTCGTCCAAAGATCCCGGGGAGCAGTATCTCAAACTGGTCTTCCCAGGAAATTATAAGAGTTACTCATGCAGAGTAATTATTATTTCCTGTATTTTTATAGCATGCATCAAAGTCTTGCATCTTGCCCAAGATGACAAGACTCATTTTGTAATCGGGCCATCTGTACTTTTTGTGCAACAAGATTAATCAATGAAATATCAGACATCTTTTTGCAAATGAGTCTTTTTCTTTTCCGCTCACTGTTTTTCCATTTTTCTTTTTGTACAAAAAAATAAATGGCAGTGTTTTCAAAATGACAACTTTATTTCACTTTTCTAAAATAAGATTAAAATCAAATCACTAAAATGAACAACTGAACCCTTGCAGAGTGTGCCTTCCCGACAGCACCGACAACAGCACGGCTATGACTTCGTATGACTTTGACAATCCAATCAATCAAGCTGACGAAGGGGTTGAAGAAGAATATGAGCTTCCTGAAGAGCTAGCCATATTGTTGAGACAAGAGGAAAAGGTTATTACTCCTCACCAGGAGGAGGTTGAAGTGATTAATCTTGGTACAGATGAAGACGTGAAAGAGGTTAAAATCGGGGCCTGCCTGCAAGACTCGGTGAAGGGACAACTGATTGATCTGCTTCGAGAATATGTGGACGTGTTTGCTTGGTCTTACCAAGATATGCCAGGGTTGGATACCGACATTGTCGTGCACAAGCTGCCTTTGAGAGAAGAATGCCCGCCAGTTAAACAGAAACTACGCTGTACTCGTCCAGACATGGCAATGAAGATCAAGGAGGAGGTACAAAAGCAATGGGACGCCGGGTTCCTTGCCGTGACTAGCTATCCACCGTGGGTTGCTAATATAGTACCTGTGCCTAAGAAAGACGGCAAAGTAAGAATGTGTGTTGACTACCGGGATCTGAACAGAGCCAGCCCGAAAGACGATTTCCCTTTACCTCACATTGATGTATTGGTGGATAACACGGCTCAGTTCTCGGTATTCTCCTTCATGGACGGATTTTCAGGATACAACCAGATCAAGATGTCCCCTGAAGACATGGAGAAGACCACCTTCATCACACCCTGGGGCACGTTCTGCTACAAGGTAATGCCATTTGGGCTCAAGAATGCTGGTGCAACATATCAACGGGCTATGGTAACATTATTCCACGATATGATTCATAAAGAGATAGAATGTTATGTGGATGACATGATTGCCAAGTCCCTTACTGAAGAAGACCACCTGGTGAATCTACTGAAGTTATTCAAGCGTCTGAGGAAGTACCAACTGAAGTTGAACCCCAACAAATGCACATTCGGGGTGCGATCTGGTAAGCTGCTGGGTTTCATTGTGTAAACACCCCAAATTTGACCTCACCCATTCACACCATGGCTTGTGATATGCATGAACTCAATCATATCATCTCACATCTCATTTTTGATTCACTGCATAGTTTCTAAGTCATCTGCACCTAGGGTTTGTGATCTGAGCAATCTCAGGGCATCTTGAGCCACTCCAAAGGCAACCAATCAATTCAAAGGGGTCTACATGTGTCCAAGCATCATATTACATCCTCACAAAGCCAAGAATTCAAAAGAATCACAAGAACTAGGGTTTGAGTGGATGCAGAGCCAGGTTTGACTGCACAGTTGACCTAAAATTAGGGTTTTGGTTTCAGAGGCCATAACACCCAATTTTTTTGGTCATTCTTGTTTCCATTGGTCTCTATATGGTATAGGGAGTATGCATGTCAATTTTCATGAAGAAATTCCATGGGGAAGTCATCTGATCAAGGGTTGACTTTTCAGACAAGTCAGTGTAAAATCAGGGCATCTGAGGCCCCCAATGACCCAACCAATGGGTGATCTTCATCATTTTGAGTGTATATGATCTTTATCTGATCATGGAAGAAGGTTGATGTTCATAAAAATCAAGAATTTAGGGTTTTTGCAAATGTTGACTTTTTGGGCATAGTTGACTTTTCAAGAATGCATCATTTTAGGTCATTTTTCAAGCCTTGATTCTTGATCCAAAAATGCTTCAAATGGAAAAACTTTGGTCATGAAAGTTGTAGATCTCATCTTTCCCTTTTCAAAAAGTACAAGAACATGATCAAAATCTTCTTAGATCAAAAGTTATGGTGTGACAAAGTTGGCCAAAATCATTGATTTTCAAGGCATGCCTCAAATGGAAATTTTGCAAAATCATGGACCAAAGCCAATTGCAACTTCTAGTTCATTTCAAACCAGTATGCAAACATTCTATAAGTCATAAAAATCAGAATTGAACCAAGAATGCCCATGAATTATGGCTTGTGGGATTAGGAAATCACATGTGAACCAAAAAGCCAACAACTTGCAAAATCATCATTGTGCTTCTACCACTTGATGCATTGGATGCTGCACTTTGGCTAGCCTCTCACCTCACCTTGCTGCACCAGAACCAGCCCATGTACTAGCTATAGATCAACCCATACTTTCCTTACACAAAATTTGACTTTTTGCAAAAGGTGACTTACCAATCAATAAAGCACATGTCCAATCATCTGACCAATGAGAGAGGTTTATGTGGACAAAGAGCAAGCCATTCCATACATCTAGCAAGGCTGAAACATTTCATAACAACACATTCACACAACACACCCTAGCTGCATATTCATTCGAATCTCTCTGCCCAGCCTTAAAACATACAAACCATTTCCACACTTCAACTCACCATACTCCATAGACCTCAAACCACCAAAAGCCAGGCCTGAAACAAGCAAGAACACCCCACTGCCATTCTTCACCTCAACTTGCAGTTCCATTCGAATCTCTCTCCCTAGCTCACAAACATCAAAACAAACACCACAGACCTTCTCCACACATCATCTGGACCACAAACAACCATTCACAATGACCTGAAACTGCCTGAAACTCCATTGCCATTTCTGACTGAGCTTGAGCAGAAGTTTGTCAAACTCATCATCCAGCCAACATAAATTCCTCCTGAGCATTCAAACATCATCTGGGGATCAAGTGGAGTGGATTGCACTGAAGGAAGTGGCCAGAAAGTCATCAGAGTGAAAGCTTCGAATCTCAGGTAGCTTGAAAAACATTTTTCCAGAAATCATTTTTATTGTTATAAACTTGTTCTCTATGCTTCACTGAGTGTCCTGGTGCTTTTGGTTTTTGAAATGGTGTTGAAATGAGTATTTAATTAGCTTCTGAAACTTGCGTGACCTAAAATTTATTTGTTTCGATTCATGGTTCTGGGGAAATATAAATTTGTTTTGGCTTAGGGTTTTAGTTCAGGGGATCATGGGAATCATTTCTGGATGCTTAGGTTTCATTTTTGTTACGATTTGAGGGGTTTTGGGGATTTTCAGGGGAGATGCTGGCCGGAGAAGACGACCGGAAGTCTTCTCCGGCCGCCTGAAAGTAATTTGTGCCCTAATTGCGTAATTAGTGTCTTTTGAATGTGGGACGTTGGATGAGGTTGACTGGTTGACTCCCCGCGCGAATGAAAGGCCCAGATCAATCTGCTTAGCCCTAATCTTTTCCATTAATTTTAATTAATCTTAATTAAGTCAGAAGCCATCTGGACCCTCCACTAGCGCGCCAGTCAACGCATTTGAATCCAGAATGCATCTCAGCCTTCCATTTGGTTTACTTTCCCTTTTATTTAATTTTAATTCATTTTCTTTTCCTTTTATTTGCATATTTATTTAAAAATAGTAAAAAAGGTTTAAAAATTATGAAACTTTTTCCTCTGAGTTTTATTAATTTTGTAAACACAAAAATATTTTTATTTTATTTTTTATCATTAAAAAAAGTATCTTTAAATATTTAAAAGATTATTTTTAATTGATTAATGGAAATTAATTAATTAAAAATACTTTTAGGTATTTAAAAATCACCAAAAAATTCATGAAATGTTCTAAGACATTTAGAAACATTGTCCAACCTTCAAACCAAATTTCTTTTTTGATCTTGATGCATCTTAAGAATTTTTCATTGAATTAAATCATATTTTGTGCATTATTTTGATCATAAGTTCAAAAATTCATTTCTGCCTATCTAAGAAGAGTTGGACATTGATTCTTCTTGCATTGTTTTGTGTTTAGCATTTAGTTTCTAGGGTAAAATGGCCATGATTTGATTCCTCATTTTCAATTTGTTTGGCATTTCTTTTGTTTAGGAACCCTAAAAACCCTAATAACTTAGAAAAATCATAACTTGAGGTTGGTTGAGAGTTGAGACCTCCCCTTTGGACCTTGGTTTAGTATAGGTTTAGGGTTTCTTTGGGTGGCATTTTCCATTTTTTATCTTAGGGCTTGCTTCTGTTTTGAGTTTTTGTTTGTTGTTTGATTCATAAACCCTAATTTGGGCTTTCATTTGCATCCCTCTTGCATTCTCTTGCATAACATGACTTGTCTTAGCATTTCAAGCATTCTTGTGATTCATTTGGCATCTTAAGACACATAGGAAGCATGCTTGATCATTGCATCACATATTTGCCATGTTGTATGCTTTGTATGCTTCCTAACTTTTCATGTATGTTCATGCTTCCTAGCTTGCATCATTTGCATCCATGAACTTGTATGAGCATCTCCATGCCTTGCCTCATGTTCCTAGCATTACATAGCATCATTAGCATCACATATGTGCTTCTGGTTTTGGTTAGCATCATACCATTTCATCTCATCTTGCATTGCATTGCATCTTTCTCACTAACTTTTCAGGTGGTAAGTGATGATGAGAAGTGAATTTGCCTTCACTTCTCATGACTTTTCTTTTCATCTCTCTTGCATCCATTGCTGCATTTCTATATGTGTTTGAGATTGAGCTTGCTCATTCTTGCTTCTCCTTACTTTCTTTCTTCAAGTGACTTGACTTCTTGAATGAAGCAAGTTGCTTTGCTTCTCTTGATCTTGTTCATCTGCTTCCTGGTGGCTCCTTTGAAGATTGTTCTTGAAAACCTCACAAACCTTAGGAACAACCAAGCATGACAATGATTAGGGTTTTGATTAGTCTCCCCACTTAGTTTTTACCTTTGTGTCATCTTTGTGTCTTCTCTTCTCACCTCATAATCAGGGACTAAACCCTAAAGGCTTTAAGGCTTTGTGATTAAGCTTATGCCTGCATCCTTCTCTTAGGATGGAGTGTATAACTTTAATCCTAAGTGTTAAACCCTTAATGTGTTTAACTCCTTTAATCAATTCACTTAATAATCATCAAGACATCACACTTGTAACATGGGCCTTGCATTAGGGTTCCAATTCTTCCTTAAGTGGTTAAGAAGGACTAACCCTAGTGTTAATGGACAAGTCCCCCTCAAGTTGTCTTACAAATCATAAAATTCACTTCATCATCTTATCATTAAATAAAATCCACTTAATTAAAGGTTTGTTTTGTCATGATTTTAATCCCTAACCATGGATTAAGTTGAGGAGCATTCCTCAGCTTAAACATTCTCATCTATTATCCTTCTATTAGGATGGTGTAATGAGTCTGTTTAATCCCTGATTATGGCTTAACCTCATTACTCCACACTAAACAAAAATCACAAAAACATCTAAATAATCACAAATAGGTTAATGATCTTAATCCTACACCAAAGGTGATTAAGTGTGAGAATCTGACTTCACACTTAAGGTATTCTCATTACCCCTAATCAGAGGGAAGATGTGATGAGTTTACTAAATCCATTGGTTTAGACTTAAGCTCATTATCTTATGACAAACTTTCAAAAGCAATAAAAGACTGAAAACTCAAAAACAAACAATATTCGTCTCCTTCGGGATTCTTTTCTCATCTCATTCACTCACAAACGAGAACTCGCTTCTTCCGTCTAATGCAAGACAGTTAGCATCTGTGCCAGACAGATCATACACTTGAGCATAGGCAAGTAAGCAGTTCAACAGTCAATTCACCTTTCAGTCTCTTTGGGTCGAACTACGGTGTTCTGACTTCCTCATTGCACGAGAGGATACGTAGGCATAACTTAACGGTTATCGAACAAAAGTCACTGTATATTCCCCCTCTTTCTAGCCTCATTCTTTTAGCCTCATGATCTTGAGCATCTTACTCCTGTCCTTACACTGACACTGTATATCTCACACTTTACACTCCTTTACACTGGCACCTGCACATCCTTTTCCAGCTCATTTATACACAGATTGCACTGACACTACCCCTTTAAAACACAAATCTTTTAAGCGTGGATCCCGTCGAGTACGACGGACAATCTGGGTGCTAATACCTTCCCAGGTTGTAACCAACCCCCTTTCTCAGTCTCTCTGGTTCGCAACCGTCTTATCCATCCTTTCTAGGCCTATGCAGCATTGCCTTTCCTCCGGGATAAAAATGCCTAGCTGGCGACTCTAATTCATCTCCAGTGAGTTCACGGCTGTGTGTTCTCACTGTCCCTCTCGCCGACCGTTCGCGTCTGTACCTTCATATGATCCATTTTCATTTGTCGGGAGCGACAGCTTGGCGACTCTGCTGGGGACCCTTATACTGCAACCAGGGCTTCTGGTTCTTTTTGTGGGTTCCTCCTAGCGCTTGATTGATTTGTGTTTACTGGGGTGTTATGTGCTTATTTGTGTTTGTATATTTGTATTTATTTTTGCTTTATGTACAGTTTTGCTTATTGCTTTCTTTATAGCTTTATGCATATATTATCATATTGTCATACTGTGCTGCTGGCTGGATCTGTTGTTTGCTTTGGTGGGTGGGGTTCTATTGAGAGTTAAGGTCCTACACCTGGGACCTGAGTGACACCTAGGCTAGAGTGAATCATATTCTTTCCCATTCCATTTCGGTCTGGTGCGGGAATATGAAACACGGTTCAGATATGGGTTTCTTCTTGAGAACTCTGTGTTGCAGATTTCCTGCAATGCTAGGGCTATCTGGGAAGCCTGCTAAGTCTGAATGACCTTTTAGTATTGACCTTCAGAAACTGATGTGAATTAGAGGAGGAATTGTTATGGTTATTGTAAACACTGTACCTCCGGGTTGGAGGTGTTTACACTTCTCATAACTGATCCAAGTCTGAGGATCCTTGTTTTAGAACACCACCTGTGAGGGGGTTGGGCTGTTTACAGGTTTGCAGGTACCTTGACCTCAGAATACCCTGTTACTTTGATTTGTTAAGAGTACTCCAATTTGGGACAGTTCTTGTGATTCTAAAACCCTGGATATGTGGCTCTTTATTTGAGTCCCCCACCTTGGTTACTGGATTTATAGACCTCCATCTGGAATTCTTGAACACACTTGGACCTATATCAGAGCAGTTTGATCAGATCCAGCTCAGTCACAGACCCTTGCATTTCATTTGCATACATAATCATTGCATCACATTGACATTTGCTTATTTGTGTTTCAGGGTATCCATTTTCATCTGGTTTTGGTTTTGACCCCATCTTCAGTATTGACTTGTCTTCATCAGCTATCTGCTTCAGTTATCACCTGCACCAGCCAGTCAGTGGCCCACTTCTTCAGTATTATCATCAGCACCTGTCTCTACTCAGTCTCAGCATCATGGCTCCTAAAAAGAGCAACATCACCTATCACTTCTTCCATCCAGAGCTATCAGATATCAGGAGGATTCAGACCCTGATCACTCCAGATCACATACCTTTGTTCAGGGAAAGTTATGGAGATATACTTGATATGGTTATGGATCTGGACCCATCACAGAGAAGCCTGATCCACACCTGCATTCAGTTTTATGATCCCCCACTGAGATGTTTCACTTTCCAAGACTTTCAGTTGGGCCCTCTATTAGAAGAATACTCATCATTGGTTGGTTTGCCTATCAGGGGTGGAATCCCTTTCAACCCTGAGATGGTCTTTCCTAGCAATGGAGAAGTAGCACAAGCTTTGCATCTGGAACTTGTTTTGATTGAGCAGCATATGACTTCTAAAGCTGGAATCCCTGGTTTTCATCTGGATTTCTTGATCTCTCAAGCTACCCTGAAAGCTTCTGTAGGAGAGTGGAAAGCTGTTTGTGCTTTATTGGCCTTAAGTATATATGGAATTGTGTTGTTTGCAGATGAGCCTCGATTCATTAGCAAGAATGCAATCCACTTATTCATGCTAAAGAACCCATTGCCCACTTTATTGGGGGATCTCTACTATTCAGTGCATCAAAGGAATGAAAAGCAGAGGGGAAGATTAGTGAGGTGTTGTGCTCCATTGTTCCACACTTGGCTTCTCAAGCATCTACCCAGGACAGATGCATTTTTAAACCCTCATCAGCAAAGCAACTGGGCTAAGAGACTCACTGCTCTAACTTCAGCAGATATCAGATGGTGCACTCAAAGCACCAAGGGCAGGGATATCATCACCAGCTGTGGACATTTTCCCAATGTGCCTTTAATAGGAGTTAAGGGAAGTATCAATTACAATCCTCTGCTGTTCAGAAGGCAATTGGGCTATGCACTGGTCCATGCTCCTAGGGCACAGGACTTGGCTGAGACTCTCTATTGTGAGAACAAGATTAATTTGACTGTTGTTAGGCAGGCTGCCTGGGCCTGGGATAATGTTCAAACCAAGGGAGTGACCATTTTAGGGAAGTGCAATAATGTGGCATCAGCACAATATTATGAGTGGTCCCGTGCCAGGGCCCAATTCTCTGGGATGCCCTTTACCATAGAAGACATGCCTGAGTCATCTTCAGCACCACCCCCTGCCACTATCAGTTTGGAGGAGTATGAGAGCTTGAAGGAGAGGAATGAGAAGCTAACCCAGGCCTTGCAGAAGACCCTCCGGGAGAGGAGTGAAGGTATGAGGGAGATGGAGAGATTGGAGAAGTTGAGAGTAGAGCATCTGACTAAGATTGAGAAGTCTGGGGATTATATCAAAAAGTCTAAGGCTGGAGAACAAATTCTGAAGAATGCCTGCAAAGAAGCCCAGTTCCAAAGAGCAAGGACAGACTTGTATCTGAAAGAGAGTCAAGCCCGGTGGGTCAGGATCACCGAGGCCCGTACTCTGGAGGACAAGAGAGTTCAAGACAAGATGGAGCAACTTGAAGCTAATGCAAAAGTACAGCAAGAAGCCCTGGCAGCAACCCAGAGGGAGATATCAGAACTGAAGATCAGAGCAGGGGTGAAGAGGTCCAAAGAACAAACTCAGCACAAGAAGCTAGCAGCAGCTGTTGCGACTCGGAATCTCCTCATCAGGAATCTCACGGAGCGTCCGGCTGATCCTGTGACCGAAGCACTTCTCAAGGAAGTTCGTGAGGATGAGTTTGGTCTTGGTGTTTGACCATTTGTTTGTTGTTGCTTTCTTTCCATGTACTTTTATTTTCTTGTACTGTATTTGGACCCCTTAGAGGGCTTGTGTTGTAAAATGAATAAGTTGTATTATTTCACCTTCTGTAATATATATTTGTGTTAGTTTGTTCCATCTGAGTTCGCTTTGAAAGCAGCATCAACAATATCTTCAAGGGTCTGGAAGGGTCAAAACTGAATGCCAAACCGGATACCTTGAGAGCAAATAAGCATAACTGCATTGCATGCTAACCCTTTGTTTGTTTTGTAGGTTTTGTTTTATTGTTGCTAACCTCTGTTGTGATACCTCAGGAACTATTGCTAGGCGCCGAGTTTTTCCCCTCAACCGTCCGCACCGCTATCCAACCCGAAACAACCTTCCGGGAATTCAGATGGATCAGATGCAGCAGGACCTTACTGAGGTCAGAAATCAAATGGCAAATGAAAGGCTAGAGATGAGGAATCAAATGACTCAGTTTATGGAAGTTATGAACAACATGGCTCAGAGCCAGGAAAGATTGAGAGCCATGGTGGAAAGGCAGAATCAAGAAGATCCGCATATAGGGACTGCCGGTACCAATAACAATGAAAGAGTCCAACCTCACGTCAACCCTCCGGTATTTGGACCACACCTCCATCCTGAGGTCAATATTCCAGCAAATGTTCAAGGGACTGCCACCGCAGCCCGAGTACTTCAAGAAGATCCTCAAGAGGACCAATTCACGGTAATGGGTGCTGGAGAAGAAGCTTATGATAGGAGATTGGATGAGATAGCTGAGAAATTTAGGTCCTTAGAATCTCAAAACTCTTTGGGCTTCGATGTCATGGATATGGGCTTGGTAGACGGGGTTAGGATTCCCCACAAGTTCAAGCCTCCATGTTTTGAAAAGTATAATGGGACTTCTTGTCCTCGAACCCATCTACAATCTTTCCTCGGGAGATTAAAAGCTTATACCATGGACGAGAAATTGTGGATGTTCTATTTTGAAGATAGCTTGACTGGAGCTTCGAGGGAGTGGTATTCCCATCTGACAAGAGCAACTATTAGATGCTGGAAGGACCTGGCAGAGGCCTTCATCAGACAGTATCAGTATAATCTAGACATGGCACCCAACAGGACCCTCCTGATGGGAATGTCACAGTCTTCAAGGGAGAGTTTCCGAGAATATGCCCAGAGATGGAGGCAACTGGCTGCTGCTGTTCAACCACCTATGTCTGAACGGGAAATGGCAGATATGTTCATGAACACCCTTCAGGGAACTTATATTGACAGGTTGGCTGCTTTCTCATCCACTAGCTTTGCAGATGTTGTCATAGCCGGGGAGAGAATTGAAAGCTTGTTAAAAATGGGAAAGATCTCAGACAACGGTGCAAGCTCGTCCAGTGGTACAAGAAAGCCTTTTGCAGGCCCAAGAAGAACTGGCGAGACCAATGCCATCCATTCAAACAGGGGCAGGCCCCAGTATGTTCAAAGGTCAATAGCAGCAGTCACCATCCCTGCTCCAGCTCATCCTCAGCCAGTCTATCAACCTCCTCAACAAAACTATCAGCCGCAACCTCAGTATCATCAGCAAAATCAGTATCCTCCGAGAAATTACAACAACAGCAACACCAACAACAATAACCAGCAAAGGCCATTCCAGCAAAGGCCATCTCAAGCCAACAGAGTGATCGATCCGATCCCCATGCCATATGCTACATTGCTGCCACAGCTCCTGAAACTCAACCTAGTTGAGCTAAGGACGTTGGCACCTCCAGATCCCAACAGTTTACCCAAGAACTACGACTCCAACGCCAGATGTGCCTTCCATTCAAACGCACCTGGCCACAGTACGGAAAAATGTAGGGCTCTGCATATGAAGGTACAAGACCTGGTAGACTCCAAGGCTCTGAATTTCGCACCACCACCCAATGTCAATAAAAACCCAATGCCAAATCATGGTGGTCCCCGAATTAACGCTATTGAAGAAGACAAACCGTCTTATTTAATAACCAGTGTGGGACAGATCAGGACACCATTGGTAGAAATCAAGGCTCAGCTCTTGGAATGCAACATGTTCCCGGGGTGTGAGTTGGGGTGTGCTTACTGTAATATCTCAGTAAATGGGTGCGATAATTTGAGGAATGGCATAGATGGCCTTATTCAGAGCGGCCAGCTCCAGATCACTACATCATTTCCAACAAATCCAACAATATCATCAGCAACGGTTTCAGAACCTCCTACAACTGCAGCAACTATTGTTCCTGACAATTCTTCGGCTTCATCAACAAGTACGTCATCCATCATCTCAACTGATCAGTTATCAACAAATTTTTCTTCTACAACTTCAGCTTCACTCCATTTCGAACCTCCTACAACAACAACATCCATTCTTCCGCCAATATCTCCTACAACACCAGCAACAAATCATGAAGACGTCTCAACTGTCACCATATTTTATGATCCTGAAAACAACTCTGCCTACCATTCAGAAGGTGCTGCTCCCATCAGAGCACCAGTTACAATCTTTTATGATCCACAAACAATTACAGTCCCTTCAGCAGCAGCAATCAGTCCAGTCACTGTCACGGTGCCTGGACCAGTACCATATGAAAGCAATAGGGCCATCCCTTGGCACTATGGCTCTGACGTATACTGCGAAGGAAAAAGAATCACTCTTGAGACATCAACACCTGCACCACAAGTAGATAATGTTGGGGGAGGCGGAGGCTTCACTCGAAGCGGACGTCTCTTTGTTCCACCAATTCAAAGACCTACCGCCGAAGCAGAAGCTGCTGCCAAGGCGAAAGGAAAGAGCCTGGTGCAGGAAGATCAAGCTGTTAAAGAAGCCTTGAAGACACCGTTCGATCAAGAAGTTGATGAGTTCATGCGAATCATCAAAAAGAGTGATTACAAAATTGTGGATCAACTTCGCCAAACGCCATCCAAAATCTCTATCCTCTCACTGCTTATGTGCTCCGAAGCCCATCGGAATGCACTACTCAAAGTCCTGCACGCAGCTTACGTGCCTGAAGAGATTACTGTCAACCAGTTGGAAACCGTGGTTGGAAATGTTACTGCTAGCAATGGGCTAGGGTTCACCAATACTGACTTGACAGCGGATGGCCGCAATCACAACAAAGCCTTGCACATAACCATGGAATGCAAAGGAGCTGTCCTTTCTCATGTGCTGGTAGACACAGGTTCATCCCTGAATGTCTTACCAAAGAAAGCTCTGGTGAAGTTAGAATATGATGGATTGGCATTGAGACCCAGCAACCTGGTAGTAAGAGCCTTCGATGGTTCTAAGAGATCGGTTCTGGGAGAAATTGAGCTGCCTGTGACAATTGGCCCACAGACCTTTTAAACTATCTTTTATGTGATGGACATTCAGCCCGCCTACAGCTGTTTGTTAGGTAGACCCTGGATTCACGCCGCCGGCGCAATAACGTCTACCCTTCACCAAAAGTTAAAATATGAGTGGGAAGGCCAAGTTGTTACAATCTGTGGGGAGGAGGATATATTTGTTAGCCATCTGGCTACTTATAAGTATATTGAAATGGATGGGGAGATCCATGAAATAATGAGCCAAGGATTTGAAGCCTTGAATGTCAATGAAGCATCTGCTGCATCTGGGATCTCCATGTCATCATACCAACAAGCCCGGAAGGTTGTTGAGGAAGGAACTGCCCTGGGCTGGGGCAAAGTTTTAGCTGTGGAGGAGAAGAAAGACAAATTTGGGTTGGGTTACAAACCAACTCAACATCAAGCAAAGGCTGCTGGAAAGCCTGGTTTTGTCAGTGGGGGGATGCTTACCCCTGATGCTATCAACTGTCTGGAAGACGAGCTGGAAGAGGAGCGCAACCTGGAAATCTGGATTCGTCCAAAGATCCCGGGGAGCAGTGTCTCGAACTGGTCTTCCCAGGAAATTATAAGAGTTACTCGATCAGAGTAATTATTATTTCCTGTATTTTATAAGCATGCATCAAAGTCTTGCATCTTGCCCAAGATGACAAGACTCATTTTGTAATCGGGCCATCTGTACTTTTTGTGCAAACAAGATCAATTAATGAAATATCAGACATCTTTTTGCAAACGAGTCTTTTCTGCTCACTGTCTTTCCATTTTTCTTTTTTGTACAAAAAATAAATGGCGGTGTTTTCAAAATGACAACTTCATTTCACTTTTCTAAATAAGACTAAAATCAGATCACTAAAATGAACAACTTAACCCTTGCAGAGAGTGCCTTCCAGACAGCACCGACAACAGCACGGTTATGACTTCGTATGACTTTGACAATCCAATCAATCAAGCTGATGAGCTTCCTGAAGAGCTAGCCAGGTTGTTAAGACAAGAGGAAAAGGTTATTACTCCTCACCAGGAGGAGGTTGAAGTGATCAATCTTGCTACAGATGAAGACGTGAAAGAAGTTAAAATCGGGGCCTGCCTGCAAGACTCAGTGAAGAGACAATTGATTGACTTGCTTCAAGAGTATGTGGACGTGTTTGCTTGGTCTTACCAAGATATGCCAGGGTCGGATACCGATATTGTCGTGCACAAGCTGCCTTTGAGAGAGGAGTGCCCACCAGTTAAACAGAAGCTGCGCCGTACTCGTCCGGACATGGCTATGAAAATCAAGGAGGAGGTACAAAAGCAATGGGACGCCGGGTTCCTTGCTGTGACTAGTTATCCGCCGTGGGTTGCTAACATAGTACCTGTGCCTAAGAAGGACGGCAAAGTAAGAATGTGTGTTGATTACCGGGATCTGAACAGAGCCAGCCCGAAAGATGATTTCCCTCTACCTCACATTGATGTATTGGTTGATAACACGGCTCAGTTCTCGGTATTCTCCTTCATGGATGGATTTTCAGGATACAATCAGATTAATATGTCACCTGAAGACATGGAGAAGACAACCTTCATCACACCCTGGGGCACGTTCTGCTACAAGGTAATGCCATTTGGGCTCAAGAACGCCGGTGCAACGTATCAACGGGCTATGGTAACATTATTCCACGATATGATTCATAAAGAAATAGAATGTTATGTGGATGACATGATCGCCAAGTCCCTAACTGAAGAAGACCACCTGGTAAATCTGCTGAAGCTATTCAAGCGTCTGAGGAAGTACCAACTGAAGCTGAACCCCAACAAATGCACATTTGGGGTGAGATCTGGTAAGCTGCTGGGATTTATTGTAAGTGAGAAAGGGATTGAAGTTGACCCTGATAAAGTCAAAGCCATCCAAGAGATGCCTGCACCGAAAACAGAGAAAGAAGTTCGAGGGTTCTTAGGTCGATTGAACTACATTTCACGGTTCATATCTCACCTTACAGCAACCTGCGAACCTTTATTCAAGCTGCTGAGAAAAGAACAGACGGTCAGGTGGAATGAAGACTGCCAGAAGGCATTTGACAAGATCAAAGAATACTTACAAGAACCTCCAATCCTTATGCCTCCAGTTGAAGGAAGACCGCTGATAATGTACTTAACAGTATTAGAAGAGTCGATGGGGTGTGTGCTAGGCCAGCATGACGAGTCTGGTCGAAAAGAGTATGCAATATACTACCTGAGCAAAAAGTTTACCGACTGTGAACAGCGTTATTCACTGCTCGAGAAAACTTGCTGTGCTTTAGCGTGGGCTGCTCGCCGACTGAGACAGTATATGTTGACCCACACTACTTTATTGATCTCCAAAATGGACCCAGTTAAGTACATATTTGAGAAGCCAGCTCTTACCGGACGGGTTGCAAGATGGCAAATGATCCTCACAGAATATGACATCCAGTACACATCTCAGAAAGCCATCAAGGGCAGTGTATTGTCTGAATATCTTGCTGAGCAACCCATTGATGATTACCAGCCTATGAGGTTTGACTTCCCTGATGAAGACATCATGTTCATTAAAACAAAAGATCATGAAGAGCCTATTCACACTGAAGGGCCTGACCCGGAGGAAGAATGGATTATGATGTTCGATGGGGCTGTTAACATGAATGGCCGTGGTGTTGGTGCAGTACTCATTACACCTAAAGGAGTTCACATGCCTTTCTCGGCAAAACTCACTTTCAACTGCACTAACAACGAAGCTGAATACGAAGCTTGCATTATGGGTCTTGAGGAAGCCATTGACCTCAGGATCAAGACATTGACCGTATTCGGAGATTCAGCTTTGGTAATCAATCAGACCAATGGGAAATGGTATACACACCAGGAGCATCTGATACCTTACAGGGATTATACAAGAAGGTTATTGACTTTCTTCACAACAGTCAAACTTGAGTATATCCCTCGGGATGAGAATCAGTTTGCAGATGCCTTGGCTACCATTTCGTCCATGATCAAAGTTCAAGCTGCTAACTTTGTACCTCAGATTTCAGTATCGAGACTTGATAGACCAGCATATGTATTCGCAGCAGATGTTGTCAAGGATGATAAGCCTTGGTTCCATGATATTAAGCGCTTCTTGGAGGATCAAACATACCCACCTGGGGCATCTTCCAATGATAAGAAGACTTTGAGAAGGTTGGCTGGTAGTTTCTTCTTGAACACTGATGGATCTTTATACAAGAGGAACTTTGATATGGTACTCCTCAGATGTGTTGACAAGACAGAAGCAGATTTATTGATGCACGAAGTGCACGAAGGATCCTTTGGTATCCATGCTGGAGGACATGCCATGGCTAAGAAGTTGTTAAGATCGGGTTATTACTGGATCACAATGGATGCCGACTGTTGTGCCTACGCCAGAAAATGCCATAAATGCCAGATTTATGCAGATAAAGTACATGTGCCTCCAAATCCTTTGAACATAATGTCTTCACCCTGGCCCTTCGCTATGTGGGGCATTGACATGATTGGTAAGATTGAGCCGACTGCTTCAAATGGCCACAGATTCATCCTGGTCGCCATTGACTATTTCACCAAGTGGGTTGAAGCAGCTTCCTATGCCAACGTTACAAGACAAGTGGTAGCCAGATTTCTGAAAAGGGATATCATCAGTCGGTACGGAATTCCCGAGCGAATCATTACTGATAATGGTTCCAATCTAAACAACAAAATGATGGCAGAACTGTGCCGGGACTTCAAGATCCAACATCACAATTCTTCTCCTTACAGACCAAAGATGAATGGCGCTGTTGAGGCAGCTAATAAGAATATCAAGAAGATTGTGCAGAAGATGGTAGTCACCTACAAAGACTGGCACGAAATGCTACCATTTGCCTTGCATGGGTATCGCACATCAATCAGGACATCCACTGGGGCAACACCGTATCAACTCGTGTATGGTATGGAAGCAGTCCTACCAGTTGAAGTTGAATTACCCTCCTTGCGAGTCTTGATGGATGTCAAACTGAGTGAAGCAGAATGGGTTAGGTCCCGATACGAGCAGCTGAGTCTGATTGAAGAGAAGAGATTGGCTGCAATCTGTCATGGACAATTGTATCAGAAGAGAATGAAGAAGGCCTTCGATCAGAAAGTCAGGCACCGAGAGTACCAAGTGGGAGATCTTGTGCTGAAAAGAATCCTCCCTCCTCATACAGACCACAGGGGCAAATGGACTCCAAACTATGAAGGGCCATTCGTGGTAAAGAAAGTTTTCTCTGGTGGAGCACTGATGCTCAGCACCATGGATGGTGAAGATTTTCCATCCCCTGTGAATTCAGATGCAGTTAAAAAATACTTCGCATAAAATGACCCGCTGGACATAAAAACAGAATATAAGTCCAGGCAAAAATAGGGCATCCCGGCGAGTCAAAAACAGAATAAAAAGACTCGGGCAAAAATAAGGGAAATAAATGAAAAGATGTACACCCGCTGAGTTGAAAAGCCACATTGGACAACTCAGGCAAAAATGGGTATCCCGATGGATTGAAAACCCGAAAGGGCGATCCATGCAAAATAAGGGAATAAGCGAACAACTGCATTCCGAATTCGTCTGTATCACTTACAACTTGGAAAGCTCCAACAGAGTCAAGCTTCAATCAGAATCAGCCTTTTCAGAAAGCAAGACGAGAAGAACGTCATTGTCATACGAGTCATAGCAGGAGAGGAAGCTCTTTAAAGAGTCATCAACACTGCCAGCACTTTGTTTCTCAATTTGTAACAATCTCCTCATTTCAGGAGATATGTTTCTTTGACTATATCTTGCCAATTCAGGGCATATGAATTAATAAAATCAGATTTTCAGTCATGTCTCGTTTTGTACATTTTCATTTTTTGCAAAGAATGTCTGATATCTTAAAAGAAAAAAAACTGATTGCATAAGAGTACAGATGATTGTCACTAAAAATAGAAACACATGCTTGCAGGGAATATACTTACTCTTGAGAATGCTTGACTCCTATGACGGAATCCAGTAAAGGATACCTCGGGACCTTTTGTGCGTCTCCTTATCTTTGCAGGATTGCAGGTATCCAGGACGCAACCTGGGGCATGCAAGTTACGTCTCAGCAAGCTGGCGAATCATTATCAACTCGGTCTATCTTCCACGTGGCACTGGAAGGTGCCCATTTCCCCAGAGAAGTTGCCAAATCAACATACACTCAATCTCAGCATCTGAAATGCTCTATCCCCAGCTGAGTTGCCTCTCATGACTCCCCCAGCTGAGCTGCCACTTGCTACTACTCCCAGCCATAGTACCAATCGTTCTTCCTCAGTAAGATACAGGAGTCAAGGAATCACTTCCCCACAGAGTTCCAGCCTCTATCCAGAAGAGCAATGCATGAAGATCACAACAGAGTGAATAAAGCTTCTGCAAACCCCATCCGGGTCCCATATTACAAGGATATGTCAATCCATGACCCATATCACCAAGCAAATATCATCTTATTAGATCTACCAATGATCTCACCCCCAGCTGGGAGGTCCATTTCAAACAGATCAGCCAGAGATCTTCGCAGCAACGGGATCCGAATCCCGGTTTGATATCTTTGCATAATCATGGCATTTTGCATCATATTATCCCCTCAGAGCGTAGCATTCCGTCTAATACGGAGCATTACGGCAAAAGTCAAACGCATAGCATAATCATAAGCCATGTTCTGAATTAACACTTGTGAATAATAACCGTTCATCATCATTATACAGAAATCATCACCAGAGTCCCAGCAAAAAAAAAAAAAAAAAAAAAAAAAAAAAAAAAAAAAACAGTTGCCTCATATTCACAAATACCAGCATATTTCCTTTTGATACCCATCCGTATCATCACTCCCCAGTAAAGTCGTCTGAACACTCTTTTACAGATACTTCATGACACCCGTCCGTGTCATATTACCAGCAGAAAGCCAAAGACATTCTTTTTGCACTCACATATGCTTATATACACTTTCTTGACACTCGTCCGTGTCATATCCCCAGCGCAGTCGCCTAGACTTTGTATAGCAGATACTTGTTCATATTACACTTTTCTCTTTTGGCACCCGTCCGTGTCATTCTCCCCAGCAGTTAAAACACTCATCTATACAATACTCACTACTCATGTTACACTCATACAGATACTCGTCCGTATCTAATATACACCATCTATATCCCCACAGATTCGACAGTAGTCCGTGTTCTTTGTTAACCAGTTGATACTCGTCCGTATCATCATCTCAGAACATCGCGTCTAATGTTTGTTTCTACAAGATACTCGTCCGTATCTTAGTCTTAAGGATGCTCGTCCGCATCTTTAATCCATACACTGTGTCAAACACTTTTGTCTTCTTGAATATAGATACTTGTCTGTGTCTACTATTCCCCAGGAAAGTCTTTTCAGATACGACACTCGTCCGTGTTCTCTGTTAACCAGTTGATACTCATCCGTATCATCATCTTAGAACATGCGTCAAGCGTTTGTTTCTACCGATACTCGTCCGTATCGTAGTCTTAAGGATGCTCGTCCGCATCTTTAATCTATACGCAAACATCTAAACACTTATACTTTCTTGGTTGTAAACGCTCGTCCGTGTTTACTATCCCCAGCGGATCACCAACACAACAAATTTTCCTTTTTATCTGGCACTCGTCCTGTGTCATGATAAACCCTGAGAGCAGCCGTACCCCGCTGAGTGGTCGTCCTCCACTTCTTGATGGTCGTCCTCCATCATGCTCGTCCGATGGCCGTCCCCATCGTTGTCTTTTAGCAGCCGTCCCCTGCTAGGTGGTCGTCCTCCACCCTTTGATGATCGTCCTTCATCATTTTATCCAATGGCCGTCCCCATTGTTGATTTTGGTTATCTGGCATTCGTCCTATGTCATGAGAAACCCTGAGAGCAGCCGTACCCTGCTGAGTGGTCGTCCTCCACTTCTTGATGGTCGTCCTCCATCATGCTCATCCGATGGCCGTCCCCATCGTTGACCTTTTCTATCCGATGGCCGTCCCCATCGTTGATATTTTCGGCAGCCGTACCCTGCCAGGTGGTCGTCCTCCACCTTTGATGGCCGTCCCCATCATATTTCTTTTATCCCCAACAGAGCAGCCGTCCCCTGCTAGGTGATCGTCCTTCACTTTTGGTGGCCGTACCCCATCATCTGTTTATTTCATTTATTCTTTAACCCGATGGCCGTCCCCGTCGTGGTCCCTTTTCCTTTCTTTTAGCCCGATGGCCGTCCCCATCGTCGGTTACCTTGCTTTATGAACTTGATGGCCGTCCCCGTCATGTTTCTCCCGGAAAACTTTACAGCTTTATCTTGATGGCCGTCCCCATCATGATTTGATTTTCCCCAGCTAGTCGGTCGTCCCCGTCTTGGCTTTACCTTTTATCCCCAGCATGTCGGCCGTCCCCGTCATTGCAGTGTTTCCCGCTTTACAGTATACTTTATTTTCTTTTACAATCTATATCCCTTTTCTTCTTCATTTCTGTGAGTGCAAATTTTGGACTGTCTTTGGTATTCAACCACAAGTTATCTTGTTTGCCTGTTAAGCCGTTGCTTACATCCTGCACAGCTAACTCATGTTTGAATAGGGGCAGCTGTAAACACCCCAAATTTGCCCTCACCCATTCACACCATGGCTTGTGATATGCATGAACTCAATCATATCATCTCACATCTCATTTTTGATTCACTGCATAGTTTCTAAGTCATCTGCACCTAGGGTTTGTGATCTGAGCAATCTCAGGGCATCTTGAGCCACTCCAAAGGCAACCAATCAATTCAAAGGGGTCTACATGTGTCCAAGCATCATATTACATCCTCACAAAGCCAAGAATTCAAAAGAATCACAAGAACTAGGGTTTGAGTGGATGCAGAGCCAGGTTTGACTGCACAGTTGACCTAAAATTAGGGTTTTGGTTTCAGAGGCCATAACACCCAATTTTTTTGGTCATTCTTGTTTCCATTGGTCTCTATATGGTATAGGGAGTATGCATGTCAATTTTCATGAAGAAATTCCATGGGGAAGTCATCTGATCAAGGGTTGACTTTTCAGACAAGTCAGTGTAAAATCAGGGCATCTGAGGCCCCCAATGACCCAACCAATGGGTGATCTTCATCATTTTGAGTGTATATGATCTTTATCTGATCATGGAAGAAGGTTGAAGTTCATAAAAATCAAGAATTTAGGGTTTTTGCAAATGTTGACTTTTTGGGCATAGTTGACTTTTCAAGAATGCATCATTTTAGGTCATTTTTCAAGCCTTGATTCTTGATCCAAAAATGCTTCAAATGGAAAAACTTTGGTCATGAAAGTTGTAGATCTCATCTTTCCCTTTTCAAAAAGTACAAGAACATGATCAAACTCTTCTTAGATCAAAAGTTATGGTGTGACAAAGTTGGCCAAAATCATTGATTTTCAAGGCATGCCTCAAATGGAAATTTTGCAAAATCATGGACCAAAGCCAATTGCAACTTCTAGTTCATTTCAAACCAGTATGCAAATATTCTATAAGTCATAAAAATCAGAATTGAACCAAGAATGCCCATGAATTATGGCTTGTGGGATTAGGAAATCACATGTGAACCAAAAAGCCAACAACTTGCAAAATCATCATTGTGCTTCTACCACTTGATGCATTGGATGCTGCACTTTGGCTAGCCTCTCACCTCACCTTGCTGCACCAGAACCAGCCCATGTACTAGCTATAGATCAACCCATACTTTCCTTACACAAAATTTGACTTTTTGCAAAAGGTGACTTACCAATCAATAAAGCACATGTCCAATCATCTGACCAATGAGAGAGGTTTATGTGGACAAAGAGCAAGCCATTCCATACATCTAGCAAGGCTGAAACATTTCATAACAACACATTCACACAACACACCCTAGCTGCATATTCATTCGAATCTCTCTGCCCAGCCTTAAAACATACAAACCATTTCCACACTTCAACTCACCATACTCCATAGACCTCAAACCACCAAAAGCCAGGCCTGAAACAAGCAAGAACACCCCACTGCCATTCTTCACCTCAACTTGCAGTTCCATTCGAATCTCTCTCCCTAGCTCACAAACATCAAAACAAACACCACAGACCTTCTCCACACATCATCTGGACCACAAACAACCATTCACAATGACCTGAAACTGCCTGAAACTCCATTGCCATTTCTGACTGAGCTTGAGCAGAAGTTTGTCAAACTCATCATCCAGCCAACATAAATTCCTCTTGAGCATTCAAACATCATCTGGGGATCAAGTGGAGTGGATTGCACTGAAGGAAGTGGCCAGAAAGTCATCAGAGTGAAAGCTTCGAATCTCAGGTAGCTTGAAAAACATTTTTCCAGAAATCATTTTTATTGTTATAAACTTGTTCTCTATGCTTCACTGAGTGTCCTGGTGCTTTTGGTTTTTGAAATGGTGTTGAAATGAGTATTTAATTAGCTTCTGAAACTTGCGTGACCTAAAATTTATTTGTTTCGATTCATGGTTCTGGGGAAATATAAATTTGTTTTGGCTTAGGGTTTTAGTTCAGGGGATCATGGGAATCATTTCTGGATGCTTAGGTTTCATTTTTGTTACGATTTGAGGGGTTTTGGGGATTTTCAGGGGAGATGCTGGCCGGAGAAGACGACCGGAAGTCTTCTCCGGCCGCCTGAAAGTAATTTGTGCCCTAATTGCGTAATTAGTGTCTTTTGAATGTGGGACGTTGGATGAGGTTGACTGGTTGACTCCCCGCGCGAATGAAAGGCCCAGATCAATCTGCTTAGCCCTAATCTTTTCCATTAATTTTAATTAATCTTAATTAAGTCAGAAGCCATCTGGACCCTCCACTAGCGCGCCAGTCAACGCATTTGAATCCAGAATGCATCTCAGCCTTCCATTTGGTTTACTTTCCCTTTTATTTAATTTTAATTCATTTTCTTTTCCTTTTATTTGCATATTTATTTAAAAATAGTAAAAAAGGTTTAAAAATTATGAAACTTTTTCCTCTGAGTTTTATTAATTTTGTAAACACAAAAATATTTTTATTTTATTTTTTATCATTAAAAAAAGTATCTTTAAATATTTAAAAGATTATTTTTAATTGATTAATGGAAATTAATTAATTAAAAATACTTTTAGGTATTTAAAAATCACCAAAAAATTCATGAAATGTTCTAAGACATTTAGAAACATTGTCCAACCTTCAAACCAAATTTCTTTTTTGATCTTGATGCATCTTAAGAATTTTTCATTGAATTAAATCATATTTTGT
Source organism: Lathyrus aphaca (assembly GCA_963966055.1). Lineage (NCBI taxonomy): Eukaryota > Viridiplantae > Streptophyta > Magnoliopsida > Fabales > Fabaceae > Lathyrus > Lathyrus aphaca. The sequence goes on along the minus strand of OZ014520.1, from coordinate 275,148,090 downwards.
GCATTATTTTGATCATAAGTTCAAAAATTCATTTCTGCCTATCTAAGAAGAGTTGGACATTGATTCTTCTTGCATTGTTTTGTGTTTAGCATGTAGTTTCTAGGGTAAAATGGCCATGATTTGATTCCTCATTTTCAATTTGTTTGGCATTTCTTTTGTTTAGGAACCCTAAAAACCCTAATAACTTAGAAAAATCATAACTTGAGGTTGGTTGAGAGTTGAGACCTCCCCTTTGGACCTTGGTTTAGTATAGGTTTAGGGTTTCTTTGGGTGGCATTTTCCATTTTTTATCTTAGGGCTTGCTTCTGTTTTGAGTTTTTGTTTGTTGTTTGATTCATAAACCCTAATTTGGGCTTTCATTTGCATCCCTCTTGCATTCTCTTGCATAACATGACTTGTCTTAGCATTTCAAGCATTCTTGTGATTCATTTGGCATCTTAAGACACATAGGAAGCATGCTTGATCATTGCATCACATATTTGCCATGTTGTATGCTTTGTATGCTTCCTAACTTTTCATGTATGTTCATGCTTTCTAGCTTGCATCATTTGCATCCATGAACTTGTATGAGCATCTCCATGCCTTGCCTCATGTTCCTAGCATTACATAGCATCATTAGCATCACATATGTGCTTCTGGTTTTGGTTAGCATCATACCATTTCATCTCATCTTGCATTGCATTGCATCTTTCTCACTAACTTTTCAGGTGGTAAGTGATGATGAGAAGTGAATTTGCCTTCACTTCTCATGACTTTTCTTTTCATCTCTCTTGCATCCATTGCTGCATTTCTATATGTGTTTGAGATTGAGCTTGCTCATTCTTGCTTCTCCTTACTTTCTTTTTTCAAGTGACTTGACTTCTTGAATGAAGCAAGTTGCTTTGCTTCTCTTGATCTTGTTCATCTGCTTCCTGGTGGCTCCTTTGAAGATTGTTCTTGAAAACCTCACAAACCTTAGGAACAACCAAGCATGACAATGATTAGGGTTTTGATTAGTCTCCCCACTTAGTTTTTACCTTTGTGTCATCTTTGTGTCTTCTCTTCTCACCTCATAATCAGGGACTAAACCCTAAAGGCTTTAAGGCTTTGTGATTAAGCTTATGCCTGCATCCTTCTCTTAGGATGGAGTGTATAACTTTAATCCTAAGTGTTAAACCCTTAATGTGTTTAACTCCTTTAATCAATTCACTTAATAATCATCAAGACATCACACTTGTAACTTGGGCCTTGCATTAGGGTTCCAATTCTTCCTTAAGTGGTTAAGAAGGACTAACCCTAGTGTTAATGGACAAGTCCCCCTCAAGTTGTCTTACAAATCATAAAATTCACTTCATCATCTTATCATTAAATAAAATCCACTCAATTAAAGGTTTGTTTTGTCATGATTTTAATCCCTAACCATGGATTAAGTTGAGGAGCATTCCTCAGCTTAAACATTCTCATCTATTATCCTTCTATTAGGATGGTGTAATGAGTCTGTTTAATCCCTGATTATGGCTTAACCTCATTACTCCACACTAAACAAAAATCACAAAAACATCTAAATAATCACAAATAGGTTAATGATCTTAATCCTACACCAAAGGTGATTAAGTGTGAGAATCTGACTTCACACTTAAGGTATTCTCATTACCCCTAATCAGAGGGAAGATGTGATGAGTTTACTAAATCCATTGGTTTAGACTTAAGCTCATTATCTTATGACAAACTTTCAAAAGCAATAAAAGACTGAAAACTCAAAAACAAACAATATTCGTCTCCTTCGGGATTCTTTTCTCATCTCATTCACTCACAAACGAGAACTCGCTTCTTCCGTCTAATGCAAGACAGTTAGCATCTGTGCCAGACAGATCATACACTTGAGCATAGGCAAGTAAGCAGTTCAACAGTCAATTCACCTTTCAGTCTCTTTGGGTCGAACTACGGTGTTCTGACTTCCTCATTGCACGAGAGGATACGTAGGCATAACTTAACGGTTATCGAACAAAAGTCTCTGTATATTCCCCCTCTTTCTAGCCTCATTCTTTTAGCCTCATGATCTTGAGCATCTTACTCCTGTCCTTACACTGACACTGTATATCTCACACTTTACACTCCTTTACACTGGCACCTGCATATCCTTTTCCAGCTCATTTATACACAGATTGCACTGACACTACCCCTTTAAAACACAAATCTTTTAAGCGTGGATCCCGTCGAGTACGACGGACAATCTGGGTGCTAATACCTTCCCAGGTTGTAACCAACCCCCTTTCTCAGTCTCTCTGGTTCGCAACCGTCTTATCCATCCTTTCTAGGCCTATGCAGCATTGCCTTTCCTCCGGGATAAAAATGCCTAGCTGGCGACTCTAATTCATCTCCAGTGAGTTCACGGCTGTGTGTTCTCACTGTCCCTCTCGCCGACCGTTCGCGTCTGTACCTTCATATGATCCATTTTCATTTGTCGGGAGCGACACATTGTAAGCGAGAAAGGGATTGAAGTCGACCCTGATAAAGTCAAAGCCATCCAAGAGATGCCTGCACCGAGGACTGAGAAAGAAGTTCGAGGGTTCTTAGGTCGATTGAACTACATTTCGCGGTTCATATCTCACCTTACAGCAACCTGTGAACCCTTGTTCAGGTTGTTAAGAAAAGAACAGACGGTCAGGTGGAACGAAGACTGCCAAAGGGCTTTTGACAAGATCAAAGAGTACTTACAAGAACCTCCAATCCTTATGCCTCCAGTTGAAGGAAGACCTCTGATAATGTACTTGACAGTATTAGAAGAGTCAATGGGGTGCGTGCTGGGCCAGCATGACGAGTCTGGTCGAAAAGAGTATGCAATATACTACCTAAGCAAAAAGTTTACCGACTGTGAACAACGTTATTCACTGCTCGAGAAAACTTGTTGTGCTTTAGCGTGGGCTGCTCGCCGACTGAGACAGTATATGCTGACCCACACTACTTTGTTGATCTCAAAGATGGACCCAGTCAAGTACATATTTGAGAAGCCAGCTCTTACCGGACGGGTTGCAAGATGGCAGATGATTCTTACAGAGTATGACATCCAATACACATCTCAAAAAGCCATCAAAGGCAGTGTATTGTCTGAATATCTTGCTGAGCAACCTATTGATGATTACCAGCCTATGAGATTTGACTTCCCTGATAAAGGCATCATGTTCATAAAAGCAAAAGATCATGAAGAGCCTATTCACACTGAAGGGCCTGACCCGAAAGAAGAATGGACTATGATGTTTGATGGGGCTGTTAACATGAATGGTCGTGGTGTTGGTGCAGTACTCATTACACCTAAAGGAGTTCACATGCCTTTCTCGGCAAAGCTCACTTTCAACTGCACTAACAACGAAGCTGAATACGAAGCTTGCATTATGGGTCTTGAGGAAGCCATTGACCTCAGGATCAAGACATTGACTGTATTCGGAGATTCAGCTTTGGTAATCAATCAAACCAACGGCAAATGGTACACACACCAGGATCATCTAATACCTTACAGGGATTATACAAGGAGGTTATTGACTTTCTTCACAACAGTCAAACTTGAGTATATCCCTCAGGATGAGAATCAGTTTGCAGATGCTCTTGCTACCATTTCATCCATGATCAAAGTTCAAGCTGCCAACTTTGTACCTCAGATTTCAGTGTCCAGACTTGATAGACCAGCATATGTGTTCGCGGCAGATGTTGTCAAAGATGATAAGCCTTGGTTCCACGACATTAAATGCTTCTTGGAGGATCAAACATACCCACCTGGGGCATCTTCCAATGATAAGAAGACTTTGAGAAGGCTTGCTGGTAGTTTCTTTCTGAGCGCTGATGGTTCTCTATACAAAAGGAACTTTGATATGGTACTCCTCAGATGTGTTGATAAGACAGAAGCAGACTTGTTGATGCATGAAGTGCACGAAGGATCCTTTGGTACCCATGCGGGAGGGCATGCCATGGCTAAAAAATTGTTAAGATCAGGTTATTACTGGATCACAATGGATGCAGACTGTTGTGCTTATGCCAGAAGGTGCCATAAATGCCAGATTTATGCAGATAAGGTGCATGTGCCTCCCAATCCTTTGAATGTAATGTCTTCACCCTGGCCCTTTGCCATGTGGTGCATTGACATGATTGGTAAGATTGAGCCAACTGCTTCGAATGGCCACAGATTCATCCTGGTCGCCATTGACTATTTCACCAAATGGGTTGAAGCAGCATCCTATGCCAATGTTACAAGACAAGTGGTAGCCAGATTTCTGAAAAGAGATATCATCTGTCGGTACGGAGTTCCCGAGCGAATCATTACTGACAATGGTTCCAATCTAAACAACAAGATGATGGCTGAGTTATGCCGGGACTTCAAGATCCAACATCACAATTCTTCTCCTTATAGGCCAAAGATGAACGGCGCTGTTGAGGCAGCAAATAAGAATATCAAGAAGATTGTGCAGAAGATGGTAGTCACCTACAAAGACTGGCATGAAATGCTGCCATTTGCCTTGCATGGGTACCCCACGTCAATCAGGACATCCACTGGGGCAACACCGTATCAGCTTGTGTATGGTATGGAAGCAGTCCTACCTGTCGAAGTTGAATTACCCTCTTTACGGGTATTGATGGATGTTAAGCTGAACGAAGCAGAGTGGGTCCGATCCCGATACGAACAACTGAGTCTGATTGAAGAAAAGAGATTGGCTGCAATCTGCCATGGGCAGTTGTATCAGAAAAGAATGAAGAGAGCCTTCGATCAGAAAGTCAGGCACCGAGAGTACCGAGTGGGAGATCTTGTGCTGAAGAGAATCCTCCCTCCTCATACAGACCACAGGGGCAAATGGACTCCAAACTATGAAGGACCATTCGTGGTAAAGAAAGTTTTCTCTGGTGGAGCACTGATGCTCAGTACCATGGATGGTGAAGACTTCCCGTCCCCTGTGAATTCAGATGCAGTTAAAAAATACTTCGCATAAAATGACCCGCTGGACATGAAAACAGAATGTAAGTCCAGGCAAAAATAGGGCATCCCGGCGAGTCAAAAACAGAACAAAAGACTCGGGCAAAAATAAGGGAAAATAAATGAAAAAATGTACACCCGCTGAGTTGAAAAGCCGCATTGGACAGCTCAGGCAAAAATGGGTATCCCGATGGATTGAAAACCCGAAAGGGCGATCCATGCAAAATAAGGGAATAAGCGAACAACTGCATTCTGAATTCGTCTGTATCACCTACAACTTGGTAAGCTTCAAAAGGATCAAGTTTCAATCAGAATCGACATTCTTCAGAAAGCAAGATGAGAAGAACGTCAAATGTCATACGGGTCATAGTGAAGAGGAAGCTCCTTAAAGCGTCATCAACACTGCCGACATTTTGTTTCTCAATTTGAAACAATCTCCTCATTTCAGGGGATTTGTTTCTTTGACTGTATCTCGCCATTTCAGGGCTCTTGAATTAATAAAATCAGATTTTCAGTCATGTCTCGTCTTGTACATTTTCACTTATTTGCAAAATGTCTGATGTTTAAAGGAAACTGATTGCATAAAATACAGATGTTTATCTTCAAACAAAAACACGTGCTTGCAGGAAATATACTTACTCTCAGAAGTGCCTAACTCCTATGACGGAATCCAGTAAGGGATGCCTCGGGATTATCTTGTGCGTTTCTCTATCTTTTTCAGGATTGCAGGTATCCAGAATGCAACTCGGGGCATGAAAACTTTATCCCAGCAAGTTGGCAAATCAACACTCGTTTTTAGCACCCGAAGTACTCTCTCCCCAGCTGAGTTGCCTCTCATGACTTCCCCAGTTGATTTTGCCACTTATTGCTTATCCCCATCAGAGCTGCCAGGCATCACAGAAGGCACCTATATCCCCGGCTGAGTCAAGAATCTACTTCAGCAGAATCCCTAGGGAGGTCTTTCAGTGATTCCTCTCTTTCTCCCCAGCCGAGTTGCCATCTCGCCCTCGGCCGAGCACAAAGTCAAAGAGCTATCTCCCCACAAAGTTCCAGCCTCTATCCAGAAGAGCAGCGCATAGAAGATCACAACAGAGTGAAGAAAGCTTCTACAAACCCCAGCTGGGTCTCTCATTTATAAAGGATAGGCTTATCAATGGACCGAATCCCCAAGCAGATACATCTCCTCAGATCTACCAATGATCTCATCCCCAGCTGGGATGTTTACTACAAACGGATCGATCGAAGATCTTCGCAGCAACGGGACCCGGATCCCGGTTTGGTGTCTTTGCATAATCATAGCATTTGCATCATATTCACCCACAAAGCGTAGCATTCCGTCTAACACGGAGCATTACGGCAAAAATCCAACACATAGCATAATCATAAGCCATGTTTTAAACCAACACTTGTGAATAATGACAGTTCATCAACGTACAGAAAAATCCCCCACCAGAGTCCCCGGCAAAAGCAGCTGCCTCACATCCACAAACACCAGTATATACTCATTTTGACACCCGTCCGTACCATCTTTCCCCAGTAAAGTCGCCTGAACACTCTTTGCAAACAAGATCACCCCCACTACAGATACTCCTTGACACCCGTCCATGTCATATCTCCCAGCAGAAAGCCAAAGACATCCTCTTTGCACTCACATATACCTATATACACTTTCTTGGCACCCGTCCGTGTCGTATCCCCAGCGCAGTCACCTACACTTTGTATATCAAATACTTGTTCATATTACACTCTTCTCCTTTTGACACTCGTCTGTGTCGCTCTCCCCAGCAGTTAACTACTCATACTACTCAGATACTCGTCCGTATCTTGTATATATCACTCTTATATCCCCACAGATTCGACACTAGTCCTTGTTCTTTGTTAACCAGTTGGTACTCGTCCGTATCATCATCTCAGAACATGCGTCAAGCGTTTGTTTCTACATGATACTCGTCCGTATCATAACCTTAAGGATGCTCGTCCGCATCTTTAATCCATACACCGTGTCAAACACTTATGTCCTTTTGAATATAGATACTCGTCTGTGTCTATTATTCCCCAGAAGAGCCCCTTCAGATTCAACACTCGTCCGTGTTCTCTGTTAACCAGTTGATACTCGTCCGTATCATCATCTTTGAACACGCGTCAGTATTTTGTTTCTACCCGATACTCGTCCGTATCGTAGGGATGCTCGTCCGCATCTTTAATCTATACACAATACCCAAACACGCATACCCTTTGTTTCTTGGATGTGAACACTCGTCCGTGTTTACCATTCCCCAGTAGATCACCAACAAACGAATTTCTTTTTATCTAACACTCGTCCTGTGTTGTGATAAACCTTGAGAGCAGCCGTACCCTGCTAGGTGGTCGTCCTCCACCTCTTGATGGTCGTCCTCCATCATGCTCATCCGATGGCCGTCCCCATCGTTGATTTTAGCAGCCGTCCCCTGCTAGGTGGTCGTCCTCCACCCGTTGATGATCGTCCTTCATCATTTTATCCAATGGCCGTCCCCTGCTAGGTGGTCGTCCTCCACCCGTTGATGATCGTCCTTCATCATTTTATCCAATGGCCGTCCCCATTGTTGATTTTGGTTATCTGGCATTCGTCCTATGTCATGATAAACCCTGAGAGCAGCCGTCCCCTGCTAGGTGGTCGTCCTCCACCTCTTGATGGTCGTCCTCCATCATGCTCATCCGATGGCCGTCCCCATCGTTGATATTTTCGGCAGCCGTACCCTGCCAGGTGGTCGTCCTCCACCTTTGATGGCCGTCCCCATCATAATTTCTTTATTCCCCAACAGAGCAGCCGTCCCCTGCTAGGTGACCGTCCTTCACCTTTGATGGCCGTACCCCATCATTTGTTTATTTCATTTATTCTTTAACCCGATGGCCGTCCCCGTCGTGGTCCCTTTTCCTTTTCTTGTAGCCCGATGGCCGTCCCCATCGTTGGTTACTTTGCTTTATGAACTTGATGGCCGTCCCCGTCATGTTTCATTAATCCCCGGAGAATCTTACAACTTTATCTTGATGGCCGTCCCCATCATAATCTTATTTTTCCCAGCTAGTCGGCCGTCCCCGTCTTGGCTTTACCTTTTATCCCCAGCATGTCGGCCGTCCCCGTCATTGCTTTACTTCACACACCTTTCCCAGCATGTCGGCCGTCCCCGTCATCGCTCTCTACCCAGCAGTCGTCCTTTGCTCGGCGGTCGTCCTCCATCGCCCACACTTTACAATATACTTTATTTTCCTTTTACAATCTATATCCCTTTGCTTCTTCATTTCTGTGAGTGCAAACTTTGGACTGTCTTTGGTATTCAACCACAAGTTATCTTGTTTGCCTGTTAAGCCGTTGCTTACATCCTGCACAGCTAACTCATGTTTGAATAGGGGCAGCTGTAAACACCCCAAATTTGCCCTCACCCATTCACACCATGGCTTGTGATCATCTCATATGCATAAACACAATCATATCATCTCACATCTCATTTTTGATTCACTGCATAGATTCTAAGTCATCTGCACCTAGGGTTTGTGATCTGAGCAATCCAAGAGCCTCCTGAGCCACTCCAAAGGCCATCAATCACTTCAAAGGGGTCCATGTGTGTTCTTATATCATACTACATCCTCTCAAAGTCAAAAGTGCAAGAGGATCACAGGAACTGGGGTTGGTATGGGAGCAGAGCCATGTTTGACTGCACAGTTGACCTAAAATTAGGGTTTTGGTTTCAGAGGCCATAACTCTAAATTTTTTGGGCATTCTTGTTTCCATTGGTCTCTATATGGTATAGGGAGTATGCATATCAAGTTTCATGAAGAAATTCCATGGGGAAGTCATCTGATCAAGAGTTGACTTTCTGGACAAGTCAGTGCAAAATCAGGGCATCTGAGGCCCCCAATGACCCAACCAAGGGGTGATCTTCATCATTTTTGAGTGTATATGATCTTTATTTGATCATGGAAGAAGATTTAAGTTCAAAAAATTCAAGAATTTGAAGTTTTTTGCAAAGTTGACTTTTTAGGGCATGGTTGACTTTTAAGGAATTTGTCAATTTAGGTCATTTTTCAAACCTTACTTTTTGATCCAAAAATGTTTCAAATGGAAAAACTTTGGTCATGAAAGTTGTAGAATACATTTTTCCCTTTTCAAAAAGTACAAGAACATGACCTAATTCATTTTGGATCAAAAGTTATGGTGTGACAAAGTTGGCAAAAATCACTAAAATTCAAGATATGCACCAAAAGGCAAAGTTGCAAATTCTCCTTTCAAGGCCAATTCAATCATCATATGGGCTTCTAATTCACTCAACATGATCACCCAACTTCTAAAAATCAGATTTGAACCAAGATCCCTCATGTTCTATGGCTTGTTGGACAAGGAAATCACATGTGAACCAAAGAGGAACCAACTTGCAAAACTCATGATCATACTTCACCAACTTGCTGCATTGGTTGCTGAACCTTCCTAGCATCACACACACACCATGCTGCGCCAGTTCATGTACTTGTGCTAGCCTAGAACCAAGCCCATGCCTCTCTTACAACAAAGTTGACATTTTGCAAAAGTAAACTTACCAATCAATAAAGGCCAGGTCACATCATCTGACCTATGAGATTATTTTATACTATCCATTTGCAAGCTAAACATATCAAGAAGCCAAGCTGAAACACACAAGAACTTACCATTCACAAAAACACTCCATAGAGCAAAAGCCTTCGAATCTGCCTCCCCAAACCACAAACACTCAAACCAATTCCACTACTCATCTCACCATGCTTCATTGGTCCCAAACAAACAAGACTCAAGCCTGAATCAAGCAAGAACACCATTCCTCCATTTTCACCCCCAGAAGCAAAACCATTCGAAACTCACTCCACAGTTCACTAACACTCAAACAAACTTCATAAACCTTCTTCATTCATCACACTGGTCACAAAGAACCACTCACATTGGCCTGAAACAGCTTGAATCACCATCACCATTTTCAACTGAGCTTGGACAGAACTTGTTCAAACTCCTTAACTAGCCAACATAAATTTCTTCCAAGCACTCAAGGATCATCAGGGGACCAAGTAGAGTGGATTGCATCAAAGGAAGAGGGCAGAAAGTTGCTGGAGTGAAAGCTTCGAAACTCAGGTAGCTCAAGAACTTTTTTTTCCAGAAATCGTTTTTTAAGTTCTTAAGTTGTTCTATATGCTTCACTGATCATCCTGATGTCATTGGTTTTGAAAATGGTTGAGAGATGAGAGTTTAATTGGTTTCTGAAAGTTTTGACCTAAAAAATGTTTTGCTCGATTCATGAGTTTGGGGAAAAATAAATGAGTTTTGGCTTGGGGATTTGATTCAGTAAGTTGTGGGGATCATTTCCATGTTTTTAGATTTCATTTTAGTTAGGTTTTGAGAGTTTTAGGGATTTTCAGGTGGGCTTCCCACCGGAGAAGACGACCGGAGGTCTTCTCCGGCCACCTGAAAATCATTAGGGCATAATCCTGTAATTAATTGCCATTTGAATGTGAAGCGTAGGATTGCTTTGACCCATTGACCTGCCGCGCGAATGAATGGCCCAGATCCTCTTGCTTTGCCCTAATCCACTTAGTTAGTTTAATTAATCCATAATTAAATTAATATAATCAGATGCAATCCTGGCCCTCCACTAACGCGCGCAGTCAACCCATTCAAATTCAGACTCAATCCTGGCCCTCCACTCAGTTGACTTCCATTTATTTCATTTTTTATTTCATTTTTTTTTTCATTTAATTTGCACAATTTATTTAAAATAGCAAAACTTGTTTAAAAATTATGAAACTTTTTCTCAAGAGTTTTATTAATTTCTAAGACACAAAAATATTTTTATTTTCATTTTTAGCATTTAAAAAGTATTTTTAAATATTTTAAAGTTTATTTTTAATTGATTAATGAAAATTAATTTATTAAAAATACTTTTAGGTATTTAAAAATCACCAAAAAATTCATGAAATGTTCTAAGACATTTAGAAACATTGTCCAACCTTCAAACCAAATTTATTTTTTGATCTTGATGCATTTTGAGAATTTTTCATTGATTTAAAATCATTTTTATGCATTAATTTGATCCAAAGTTCTAAAAATCATTTCTGCCTATCCATGAAGAGTTGGACATTGATTCTTTTTGCATTGCATTGTGTTTAGCATGAAGTTTGTGAGATTAAATGGCCATGATTTGATATTTCTTTTTCAATTTGTTTGATAATTTTCTTGTTTAGGAACCCTAAAAACCCTAGAATCTTAGAAAGATCATAACTTGAAATTGGTTAGGAGTTGAGACTTCTCCTTTGGGCTTTGGTTTAGTATAGGATTAGGGGTCCTTTGAGTGGCATTTTAAATTTTTTATCTTAGGGTTTGCTTCTGATTTTGATTTTTGTTTGTTGCATTGATCAAAAACCCTAATTTGGGCTTCCATATGCATCCATCTTGCATTCTCTTGCATAACATGACTTGCCATGACATTTCAAGCATCCATGTGATTCATTTGACATCATAAGACATATTGAAAGCATGTTTGATCATTGCATCATGTATTTGCCATGTTGTATGACATGTGTACTTCATAACTTTTCATGTATGTTCATGTTCCCTAACCTGCTTCATTTGCATTCATGAACTTGTATGATCATTTCCATGTGCTTCCTCATGTTTGTAGCATCTCATAACATCATTAGCATCACATATGTGCTTCTGGTTTTGTTTCTCATCATGTCATCTCATCCCATTCTGCATTGCATTGCATTCCCTTTCTAACCTTTCAGGTGGTAAGTGATTTTGAGAAGTGAATTTGCCTTCACTTCTCATAACTCCTCTTCATCTCTCTCTTGCATCCATGCTGCATTTTTATATGTGTTTGAGTTTGAGCTTTCTCATTCTTCTTCTTCCCACTTTCTTTCTTCAAGTGACTTGACTTCTTGAATGAAGCAAGTTACTTTGCTTCTCCTGATCCTTTCATCTGCTTCCTGGTGGTTCCATTGAAGACTTCTCTTGCAAACCTCACAAACCTTAGGAACAACCAAGCATGACAATGATTAGGGTTTTGATTAGTCTCCCCTCTTAGTTTTACCTTTGTGTCTCTTTGAGTCTTCTCTTCTCACCTCATAATCAGGGACTAAACTCTAAAGGCTTTAAGGCTTTGTGATTAAGCTTATGCCTGCATCCTTCTCTTAGGATGGAGTGTATAACTTTAATCCTAAGTGTTGAACCCTTAATGTGTTTAAATCCTCTAATTAATTCACATAATAATCATCAATACTTCATACTTGTAACTTGGGCCTTGCATTAGGGTTCTAATTCTTCCTTAACTGGTTAAGAAGGACTAACCCTAGTGTTAATGGACAAGTCCCCCTCAAGTTGTCTTATAAACCCTAAAACTCAATTCATCATCATATCATTAACTAAAATCCACTCAATAAAGGCTTTGTTTTGTCATGAGTTTAATCCCTAATCATGGATTAAGTTGAGGAGTTTTCCTCAGCTTAAACATTCTCATCTATTATCCTTCTATTAGGATGGTGTAATGAGTCTGTTTAATCCCTGATTATGGCTTAATCTCATTACTTAACACTAAACAAAAACAACAAAAACACCTAAATAATCACAAGTAGGTTAATGATCTTAATCCTACACCAAAGGTGTTTAAGTGTGAGAAGCTGACTTCACACTTAAGGTATTCTCATTACCCCTAATCAGAGGGAAGATGTGATGAGTTTACTAAATCCATTGGTTTAGACTTAAGCTCATTAACTTATGACAAAATCCAAAAACAATAAAAGACTGAAAACACCAAAAACAAACAATAATCGTCTCCTCCGGGATTCTTTTCTCATCTCATTCACTCACAAACGAGAACTTGCTACTTCCGTCTAATGCAAGACAGTTTGCACCTGAGCCAGACAGGTCATACACTTGAGCATTGACAAGCAAGCAGTTCACAAGTCAATTCATCTTTCAGTCTCTTTGGGTCGAACTACGGTGTTCTGACTTCCTCATTGCACGAGAGGATACGTAGGCATAACTTAACAGTTATCGAACAAAAGTCTCTGTATATTCCCCCTCTTTCTAGCCTCATTCTTTTAGCCTCATGATCTTGAGCATCTCATTCCTGTTCCTGCACTGACACTGTATATATCACACTTCACTTCCTTTACACTGACACCTATACGTCCTTTTCCAGCTATTTTTATACACAAATTGCACTGACACTACCCCTTTAAAACACAAATCTTTTGAGCGTGGATCCCGTCGAGTACGACGGACAATCTGGGTGCTAATACCTTCCCAGGTTGTAACCAACCCCCTTTCTCAGTCTCTCTGGTTCGCAAACCGTCTTATCCATATCTTTCTAGGTCTATGCATCATTGCCCTTCCTCCGGGATAAAAATGCCTAGCTGGCGACTCTATTCATCTCCAGTGAGTTCACGGCTGTGTGTTCTCACTGTCCCTTTCGCCAACCGTTCGCGTCTATACCCCATTTGACCCGGCTTCATTTGGTGGGAGCGACAGTTCCCTCTACAAGAGAAACTTTGATATGGTGCTCCTCAGATGCGTTGATAGAACAGAAGTAGACTTGTTGATGCACGAGGTGCACGAAGGATCCTTTGGTACCCATGCAGGAGGGCATGCCATGGCCAAGAAGTTGCTAAGATCAGGTTATTACTGGATTACAATGGATGCAGACTGTTGTGCCTATGCCAGAAAATGCCATAAATGCCAGATTTATGCGGATAAAGTGCATGTGCCTCCAAATCCTCTGAATGTGATGTCTTCACCTTGGCCTTTTGCTATGTGGGGCATTGATATGATTGGCAAGATTGAACCGACTGCTTCAAATGGCCACAGATTCATCCTGGTTGCCATTGACTATTTCACCAAGTGGGTCGAAGCAGCTTCATATGCAAACGTTACAAGGCAAGTGGTAGCCAAATTTCTGAAGAGGGATATCATCTGTCGATACGGAGTTCCCGAGCGAATCATTACTGACAATGGTTCCAACTTAAACAACAAAATGATGGGAGAGCTATGCCGGGACTTCAAGATCCAACACCACAATTCTTCTCCTTACAGGCCAAAGATGAACAGCGTTGTTGAGGCAGCTAATAAGAATATCAAGAAGATTGTGCAGAAGATGGTAGTCACCTACAAAGACTGGCATGAGATGCTACCGTTTTCCTTGCATGGGTACCGCACGTCAATCAGAACATCCACTGGGGCAACACCGTATCAGCTTGTGTATGGTATGGAGGCAGTCCTACCTGTTGAAGTTGAATTACCTTCCTTACGGGTACTGATGGATGTTAAGCTGAACGAAGCAGAATGGGTCCGATCCCGATACGAACAACTGAGTCTGATTGAAGAGAAAAGATTGGCTGCAATCTGTCATGGGCAGTTGTATCAGAAAAGAATGAAGAAAGCCTTCGATCAGAAAGTCAGGCTCTGAGAGTACCAAGTAGGAGATCTTGTGCTGAAAAGACTCCTCCCTCCTCATACAGACCACAGGGGGAAATGGACTCCGAACTATGAAGGGCCATTTGTAGTAAAGAAAGTTTTCTCTGGCGGAGCACTCATGCTCAGCACTATGGATGGTGAAGACTTCCCCTCCCCTGTGAATTCAGATGCAGTTAAAAAATACTTCGCATAAAATGACCCGCTGGACATAAAAACAGAATGTAAGTCCAGGCAAAAATAGGGCATCCCGGCGAGTCAAAAACAGAATAAAAGACTCGAGCAAAAATAAGGGAAAATAAACAAAAAAATGTACACCCGCTGAGTTGAAAATCCGCATTGGACAACTCAGGCAAAAATGGGTATCCCGATGGATTGAAAACCCGAAAGGGCGATCCATGCAAAACAAGGGAATAAGCGAACAACTGCATTCTGAATTCGTCTGTATCACTTACAACTTGGTAAGCTTCGAAAGGTTCAAGCGCCGGTCAGAATCAGCCTTCTTCAGAAAGCAAGGCGAGAAGAATGTCAAGAGTCATACGAGTCATAGCGAAAGGGAAGCTCCCTGAAGCGTCATCAACATTGCCAATACCTCTTATTTCTCAATTTTTAACAATCTCCTCATTTTAGGGGATCTGTTTCTTTGACTGTATCTTGCCAATTCAGGGCACACGAATTAATAAAATCAGATTTTCAGTCACATTTTGTCCCGTACACTTTACCTTCATTTGCAAAATGTCCGATGTCATTAATATATCGATTGCATAAATACAGATGCGTCTTTCTGAAACTACGTGCTTGCAGGAAATATACTTACTCCCGGGGGTGTCTAAACTCCTATGATGGAATCCGATAAGGGATACCTCGGGATTACTTGTGCGTTTCTCTATCTTTTCAGGATTGCAGGTATTCAAAAGCACAGCATGGGGCATGTAAGCTTCATCCCAACAAGCTGGCAAATCAACACTCACTCAGTCTTAGCACCCGAAGTGTTCTCCCCAGCTGAGTTGCCACTTGTTATTTCTCCCCAGCCAAATTGCTATCTACTATTCCTCCGCAGCCAGGTATAAAAGTCGGGAAACCATCTCCCCACAGAGTGTCAACCTCTACCTGAAAAGAACAATACACGAAGGAATCACAACAGAGTGACGAAGGCTTCTACAAACCCCAGCTGGGTTCCTCATTACCAAGGATGGGTCTATCAGTGACCTACTTCCCCAAGCAGATACATCTCATCAGATCTACCAATGATCTCACCCCCAGCTGGGATGTCCACTTCAAACAGATCGACCAAGGATCTTCATGGTATCGAGATCCGAATCTCGGATTGTTATCTTTGCATAATCATAGCATTCGCATCATATTCGCCCCCACAAAGCGTAGCATTCCGTCTAAAACGGAGCATTACGGCAAAAATCAAACATATTGCATAATCATAAGCCATGTTCTGAATCAAACACTTGTGAATAATGACAATCCATCAACAATATACAGAACGCTCCCCAGATTCCCCGACAGACAGCCCAAACATTTCTCTCACAAAACAAATACCTCCTTGTGGCACCCGTCCGTGTCATATCCCCAGCAGAAAGCCAAAGCATCCTCTTTGCACTCACAGATACATATATATACAATTCCTTGACACCCGTCCGTGTCATCTCCCCAGCACAGTTGCCTAAACATTTTTGCAAACCATATACTTGTTTATATTACACCTTTCTTTTGACACTCGTCTGTGTAACTCTCCCCAGCAGGTTAAATACCCGTCTATACACTATTCATACTTATTACTCTTATCTCGCTTATACAGATACTCGTCCGTATCTTATATACACCACTTATATCATCTCAGATTCGACACTAGTCCATGTTCTTTGTTAACCAGTTGGTACTCGTCCGTACCATCATCTCAGGACATGCGTCAAGCGTTTATTTCTACCTGATACTCGTCCGTATCATAGTCTTAAGGATGCTCGTCCGCATCTTTAATCCATACACGTGTCAAACACTCATGTCTTCTTGAATTTAGACACTCGTCTGTGTTTAATATTCCCCAGAAGAGTCCCCTCAGATGCGACACTCGTCCGTGTTCTCTGTTAACCAGTTGATACTCGTCCGTATCATCATCTCTAAACATGTGCCAGTATTTGTTTCTACCCGATATTCGTCCATATCGTAGTCTTAGGGATGCTTGTCCGCATCTTTAATCTATACACAGCGTCAAAACACTTATACCTTTATTTCTTAGATATAAACACTCGTCCGTGTTTACTATTCCCCAGTAGATCGCCAGCAAAGCAAAATTTCTTTTCTATCTGACATTCGTCCTGTGTCATGATAAACCCTGAGAGCAGCCGTACCCTGCTAGGTGATCGTCCTTCACCTCTTGATGATCGTCCTTCATCATGCTCGTCCGATGGCCGTCCCCATCATTGATCTTTTCTATCCGACATTCGTCCTATGTCGTGATATTTTTAGCAGCCGTACCCTGCTAGGTGATCGTCCTTCACCTTTTTGATGATCGTCCTTCATCATTTTATCCGATGGCCGTCCCCATCGTTGATATTGTTATCTGACATACGTCCTATGTCATGATAAACCTTGAGAGCAGCCGTCCCCTGCTAGGTGATCGTCCTTCACCTCTTGATGATCATCCTTCATCATGCTCGTCCGATGGCCGTCCCCATCGTTGATCTTTTCTATCCGACATTCGTCCTATGTCGTGATATTTTTAGCAGCCGTACCCTGCTAGGTGATCGTCCTTCACATTTTTGATGATCGTCCTTCATCATTTTATCCGATGGCCGTCCCCATCGTTGATATTGTTATCTGACATACGTCCTATGTCATGATAAACCTTGAGAGCAGCCGTCCCCTGCTAGGTGATCGTCCTTCACCTCTTGATGATCATCCTTCATCATGCTCATCCGATGGCCATCCCCATCGTTGACCTTTTATCCGGCATTCGTCCTATGTCGCGATATTTTCGGCAGCCGTACCCTGCCAGGTGATCGTCCTTCACCTTAGATGACCGTCCCTCATCTTACCCCTTTCAGAGAAGCCGTCCCCTGCTAGGTGATCGTCCTTCACCTTTGATGACCGTCCCTCATCATTATTTCATTTATTCTTTAACCCGATGGTCGTCCCCGTCGTTGTCCCTTTTCCTTTTCCTGATGATCGCCCTTCATCAGTTTAGCCCGATGGCCGTCCCCATCGTTGTTTACATTACTTTATGAACCTGATGGCCGTCCCCATCATTTTTCATTAATCCCCAGAGAGTCGTATAGCTTTACTTGATGGTCGTCCCCATCATAATCCCTTTTATCCCCAGCTTGTCGGCCGTCCCCGTCATTGCTTTATTTCCCACACTTTTCCCAGCGTGTCGGCCGTCCCCGTCATTGCTCTTTCCCCAGCAGTCGTCCTCTGCTCGACGGTCGTCCTCCGTCGCCCGCACTTTATAATATACTTTATTTTCTTTTACAATCTATATCCCTTTTCTTCTTCATTCTGTGAGTGCAAATTTTGGACTGTCTTTGGTATTCAACCACAAGTTATCTTGTTTGCCTGTTAAGCCGTTGCTTACATCCTGCACAGCTAACTCATGTTTGAATAGGGGCAGATGTAAACACCCCAAATTTTCCCTCACCCATTCACACCATGGCTTGTGATCTCCTCATATGCATAAACTCAATCATAGCATCTCATATCACATTTTTTATTCATTGCATTGGTTCAAAGTCATCTGCATCTAGGGTTTGTGATCTGAGCAATCCAAGAGCTTATTGAGCCACTCCAAAGGTCATCAATCACTTCAAAGGGGTCCATGTATGTTCAAGCATCATATTATATCCCCTCAAAGTCAAGAATGTCAAAAATCACAAGAACTGAGAATGGCATGGAAGCAGAGCCAGGTTTAACTACACAGATGACCTAGAATTAGGGTTTTGGTTTCAGAGGCCATAACTCCAAATTTTTTGGTCATTCTTGTTTCTATTGGTCTCTATATGGTATAGGGAGCATGCATATCAATTTTCATGAAGAAATTCAATGGGGAAGTCATCTGATCAAGAGTTGACTTTTTGAGCAAGTCAGTGAAAAATCAGGGCATCTGAGGCCCCCAATGACCCAACCAAAGGGTGTTATTCATCATTTTGATTGTGTGTGATCTTTATTTGATCATATAAGATGTTGGAAGTTCACAAAATTGAAGAATTTCAAGTCACTTGCAAAGTTGACTTTTTGGGAAAGTTGACTTATAATGAAATTGCCATTTTGGGAAACTTTTTCAACCCTTGCTTTTTGATTCAAAAATGCTTCAAATGGAAAAACTTTGGTCATGAAAGTTGTAGAATGGATCATTCCCTTTTCAAAAAGTACAAGAACTTGACCTAATTCATTTTGGATCAAAAGTTATGGCTTGTCAAAGTTGGCTAAAATCACAAAATTTGAAGTTTTCTACCAAAGAGGCAAAGTTGCAAAACCACTTGCCAAAGCAAATTGTGCTACCAAATGGACTTCTAATCTTCATACAAACATGAGCCAATGCCTAAAAATCAGAATTCACCAAGAGTTTGATCATTTTTGTGACTTGTGGAACAAGAAATTTCAAAAGGGCCAAGAATGGAGCAAGTTGCAAAACCTCACTCAAGGATGAATCCACTTGCTTGCTGACTTCATAATCAATCCTAGGGCTCTCCACACTTCTTGCTGCGCAGGACACCCCATTTGTCCTTGGCTAGCTAGGAGCCCATACCTCTCTTACACAAATTTGACATTTTGGCAACTTGAGCCATACCAATCACAGCAGTACACATCAACTCATCTGACCTATCACACTTGTTTATACAAACCAAAAGCAAGCCATTTCACTCAAGACACAAGCCTGAAAGCACCAAGAACACAACACTCTCATTTTCCACCCCATTTGCAAAACTCTTCGAAACACTCTCCACAAGCTGCAAACACACAAACAAACTTCACAAACAAACTCAACATGCTTCACTGATCAAAAACCACTCATCACCATAGCCTGAAAGTCACTGAAACAAAAACACGATCACCACCCTCCCTTGAACAGAACTTCTGCCATCTCTCAAACCAGCCATCAACAAGAGTTGTGAAGCATTCCATTGAGCTCAGGGGGACCAAAGGAGTGAGTTTGCATAGGAGAAAGGGTCAGAAAGCTCCTGTTCGAAGGACTTCAGTTCAAGTATCCATCAAGAACAAATTTTCCAGAACACATTTTACTTGTTATAAATTGATTCTATATGTTATCCTGATCATCATGATGTGTTTAAAAATGAAAATGGTGGAATATTGAGTATGTATGAGCTGTCTGAAACTTTTTGCCCTAAATGTGTTTTGCTTCGATTTGCTTGATTAATGGATGAAAAATGATGTTTGTTTGGGGGTTTTGATTCAGTGTTGAATGGGGATGGGTTCTGGGCAATTAGATTTCATTTTCATTGCGTATTCAGAGAGATAGAAGTTTTGGCCTGCCGGAGAAGATGACCGGAACACTGTTCCGGTCATCTGAAAGTCATTAGGGCATTTAATTAGGGTTTAATCATAATTAGGAGATTTTGAATGCTGGCCGTCCAGATGAGCGCCAAGTCAATTCGCGCGCGTGTGAGTTTGAACCTCAGCCATTGATTCTGTTGACTTTCATATTTTTCAGTTTAAATTCATTTTATTTTCTTTTTATTTCATTTGTTTTCTACATTTTATTTAAAATAGTAAAAATCATTGAAAAATTCCGAAAATTTTTATTCAAGCTTTTATTAATTTTCAGAAACCAAAAACATTTTTATTTTTATTTTTTGCATTAAAAAATATTTTTAAATCATTTAAAAGATTATTTTTAATTAATTAATGAGAATTAATTAATTAAAAATACTTTTATGTATTTAAAAATCACAAAAAAATTCATGAAACATTTAAAATCATTTAGAAACATTGTCCAACCTTCAAACCAAATTTCTTTTTTGATCTTGATGTCTTTTGACAATTTTCCATGGAATTAATTTCATTTCAAGGCATTATTTTGATCCAATATTCAAAAATTCATTTCTGCCTAGCCTTTAAGAGTTGGACTTTGATTCTTTTTGCATTGCATCTTGTATAGCATGTAGTTTATAGGATTAAATTGGCATGAATTGATCTTGCATTTCCTATTTGTTTGGCATTTTTCTTGACAAGGTACCTTAAAACCCTAACAATCTTGAGAAATTCATAACCCTCATTAGGTTAAGAGTTAGAACCCCTCCTTTGGGCAATGAGTTTGTGTAGGTTTAGGTTTCCTTTGAATGCATTTTCAATTTTTTATCATGATGTTTGCTTCTGGTTTTGATTTTTGTTTTGTGCATTGATCATAAACCCTAATTTGGGCTTTCATTTGCATCCATCTTCCATTTGCTTGCATACCATGACTTGCCATGACATTTTGTGCATCCATTTGGTTCATAAACCATCTTAGGACATGTTAGAATCATGCTTTATCATTGCATCCTTCATTTGCCATTTTGTATGTCATTTGCATTCCATAACGTTTCATGTATGTTCATGATTCTAAGCATGCTTCTCTTGCATCCACATGTTTGTATGATCATCCTCATGCCTTGTTTCATGTTTGCATCATCTCATAGCATCATTATCATCACAGTCATGCTTCTGGTTTTGGTTTGCATCATCCCATTTCATCTCATTTTGCATTGCATTCCTTTCACTAACTTTTCAGGTGGTAAGTTACTTTGAGAAGTGAATTTGCCTTCACTTCTCACAATCTATTTCCATTCCTCTTATGCATCATTGCTGCATTTTATCTTGTGTGTGAGATTGAGCTTGCTCTTTCTTCTTCATCTTACTTTATTTCTTCAAGTGACTTGTCTTCTTAAATGAAGCAAGTTACTTTGCTCCTCTTTGCTCCTTTCATCTGCTTCCTGGTGGTTTCTCTGAAGATCTTTCTTGTAAACCTCACAAACCTTAGGAACAACCAAGTATGACAATGATTAGGGTTTTGATTAGTTCCCCCCACTTAGTTTTACCTCTGTGTCTCATTGAGTCTTCTCTTCTCATCTCACAATCAAGGACTAAACCCTAAAGGTTTTAAGGCTTTATGATTAAGATTATACCTGTATCCTTCTATTAGGATGGAGTGTATAACTTTAATCCTAAGTGTAAAACCCTTAATGTGTTTAACTCCTTTAATAAATCCATCTAATAATCACCAAGACATCAAGCTTGTAACTTGGGCCTTGCATTAGGGTTCTAATTCTTCCTTAATTGGTTAAGAAGGACTAACCCTAGTGTTAATGGACAAGTCCCCCTCAAGTTGTCTTACAAATCATAAAACTCATTTCTTAATCATATCATTATTTAAAATCCACTTAATAAAGGCTTTTGCATTGCATTTTATTTTGCATTGCATTGCTGCATTATTCTTAAACACTCTCATCTATTATCCTTCTATTAGGATGGTGTAATGAGTCTGTTTAATCCCTGATTATGGCTTAATCTCATTACTTAGCACTAAACAAAAACCACAAAAACATATAAATAATCACAAGTAGGTTAATGATCTTAATCATACACCAAAGGTGATTAGGTGTGAGAAGCTGACTTCACACTTAAGGTATTCTCATTACCCCTGATCAGAGGGAAGATGTGATGAGTTTACTAACCCATTGGTTCAGGCTTAAGCTCATTAACTTATGAAAAACTTTCAAAAGCAATAAAAGATTGAAAACACAAAAACAAATAATAATCGTCTCCTCCGGGATTCTTCTCTCATCACCTCCATTCATAAACGAGAACTTGCTTCTTCCGTCTAATGCAAGACAGTTTGCACCTGAGCCAGACAGGTCATACACTTGAGCATTGACAAGCAAGCAGTTCACAAGTCAATTCATCTTTCAGTCTCTTTGGGTCGAACTACGGTGTTCTGACTTCCTCATTGCACGAGAGGATACGTAGGCATAACTTAACAGTTATCGAACAAAAGTCTCTGTATATCCCCCCCTCCTTCCAGCATTATTCTTTTAGCCTCATGATCTTGAGCATCTTATTCCTACACTGACACTGTACATTTATACACTTTATTTCTTTCACACAGACACCTGTACATCCTGTTTCAGCTCTTTTGTACACAAATTGCACTGACACTACCCCTTTGAAACACAAATCTTTTAAGCGTGGATCCCGTCGAGTACGACGGACAATCTGGGTGCTAATACCTTCCCAGGTTGTAACCAACCCCCTTTCTCAGTCTCTCTGGTTCGCAACCGTCTTATCCGTATCTTTCTAGGTTTATGCAGCATTACCTTTCCTTCGGGATAAAAATGCCTAGCTGGCGACTCTTTTCATTTCATCCTTTCGCCGACCGTTCGCGTCTGTACCTTATTTGAGCCAGTCTCATCTTTTGGGAGCGACACGCGGTCATCTTCAACTCCATGCCATGAAGAAAAAAGAGAAAAAAACCAGTAACAGAACAAATGAATAGATGCACACCACCAAGACCTCCATACTTTATATCCTCAAAACTCCATAAATTCTCAATGAAAATCAAAAGCATAAAAAGCAAAAATCAACTACAATACAAGAGGAACATAACCACCCCCTGGCTTTCTCAAACAAACACCACACGCAGAGATTTGAGCCTTTAAGGTAATGAACTCAAAATTTTAAATCATGGATTAATGACTTTCAACGCTTCACAATACTTCAAACACGTTAGATTAGGCCTATGCATCATGGAATAAGTAAGAATAAACCAAAATCAAAGCCAAAAGAAGGTGATTCTCAAACCTATATGTGGAGCTCCTCTTGAAACTTTGAGAAATTCAGAGAGATGTGGAGCCCCTTATGCTTCCTCAACTTGCTTTAGAGCCAAATAAAGGCTAAACCACTTGATGTTGATGTAGAAATGATGAAATCCGAATGTAATCTTGAGCTCTAAATTATGAGATTCAATGCAGATGGTGAACCATAAAGATGATAAGATGCACAAGGTGACTTCAAGAGGAATTCAGAAGAGTGATTTGTATGAAGTGTGATGAAGAGAGAATGTTGTGAATCTGAGTTTTTTGAATGAAGAGTGAGAACAATCAGGAAGTAAAGAATGCGTGAGTGAGAAAATGAGAGAGCCCCTTTGATTTTGTGAAATACTCTTTTGTATGATGCAGGGGTGTGTGATCCTCTTGATCTCTCTCTCTCTCTCATACAATACACACATTACTTGTACCACCCTTTGTACTATTTTTCTTTTCAAAATACCAAAACGTGACCTTGTGAAAAAAATAAAGGGAGGTGTGTGATGGGTGTAAGCGCGTGACTAACATGAAGGAGGGAAGGATTTTATGTTGATTGTTCCACCCACCCATGTGCATGCTTCATGGTACTATTTTTCATTTCTTAAAACCACTAACAAAATGCTTAGAAACTAAAACAAAAGAAAATCCTTTCTTCTTGGTCACGTGAATAGTGGCTATGTACTATTAAAAAAAGTGTGACAAAAGACATAATAAAATGTGACATAAAAATGAAAGAAACCAAAGGTATCTTGACAAGTGTCACATAACACCCTAAAATGCACCAAAAATTCCAAAATTCACATCTTGAGTTCTAAAAAAGATATGAAGGTGTTCATGGACGTTTCGAAAAGGGAAAATTGTGCTCTACAACTTTCATGTTCACTGAAAAATCATCTGGAGCTCTTTTGCACATGAAATACTAGGTTGAAGCTTTAGGACCAAATATTTCCAAAATTTAGCAGTTTTCGCATATTCCCAATTTTTGACATCTGAGCTTTCCTAATCCATTCCTGGACCAAATATGACCTTTAGAGTTGATAACCATGATCAAAACCTTAAAGATCCGTCAGTTGACTTTTATTCAGCCCCGTTGAATTTCTTGCTTCATTTTTCAAGTAATTGAACAAATACCAAACTTCCTTGATGAGTTTTCTCACCAAATTTCATCCATAAGCCTCAAATATCATATAAAAGACTTTGACCACAAGAATTGGTCAAAGACGCAAGAAATCCCTGCTCAACCATAAAACCCTAGTTTGGAAACCATCTGTGTAGGAGATTGTTGCATCCTTGATCCTCTGAAGATCTTCTGCCCTTCTTGACTTTTGTAAATGATCTTGGGCTTGTATCTGACATGTAGACACCTTGTGGAACTCTTGCAATGTCACCTGACTCCTGGCTTGCCTTGTAGAATCAAAAATCTTCAGATGATTGATCATATGCCTTATGATTGATCATATGCCTTATGCTAGATCATGAGAATGATGTGCTTCATTTTTCTATGCAAAATATTAAGAATATGATATGCCTATGATGTAAAAATGATGATAACAATGAGAGAGCAAATTTGGGGTGTTACAACTGCCCCTATTCAAGCAACTGTTAATCTGAAGAGGACGAGAGCACGGGTTGTCGATCGTTCAAGATAAACTGTGGTTGAATACCAAAGAACCTGAAATTTGCACTCTGTTGGGGAATAACAGAAATAGGAAATAAACCCAATCAAGAGAAGAAAGTAACCCAAAATTTTGTGTAAGTTGCAGTAAAACAGAGCGGACGAGCCCTCTCCAAATTAAAGTGTTACACCAGATGGAGAGATAACTTAGACAAACGAGTCTTCCTTAAATAAACTTGTTACGCCAGGTGAGAAGTAATTAGGACAGATGAGCCTTCTTCACAAATCTTGCGTAGATATGTGGTGCTTGAGACAGACGAGTCTTCTTCAGGAAACTTGTTACGCCAGGACCGATGATGCACTTAAGTTTGTGGGATAGACATGCATAATCAGGATAGACGAACCCTCTTCATATATCCTCCGTAGATATATGGTCTAAGACAAACGAGTCTTTTTCAAGCAAACCTGTGACGCCAGGTGCGACATTAGGATTTGACGAACCCACTTCATAAATTTTGCGTAGATAAGTGGTGTCTAAGGCAGACGAACCTCCTTCGGATAAACTGTTACGCCAGGACCGGTAACCATTTTGACGTTTAATCCCATCGTCAGGACTTCAAACCTCTTCAACACAGACGAGTAATGGATGATCATCAAGAGAACACAGACGAGTGCCATAAGTCAATGATACAAACAGATATCAGATGATGATCTAAGAAACGCAGATGAGCGCTGCAAGCGATGATATAGATGAATATCAGCCACTGATATATATGAATACCAGAAACCCAACACAGACGAGCATTTGGAGTAGCAATACAAACGAGTACTAGAAATCCAACATAGACGAGCATTTGGAGTAGCAATATAGACGAGTACCAGAAATCCAACACAGACGAGCATTTAAAATAGCAATACAGACGAATACCAGAAATCCAACACAGACGAGCATTTGGAGTAGTAATACAGACGAGTACCAAAAATCCAACACAGACGAGTGTTAGGGAATGCATACAAGCATCAACCAAATGCCTGATTGGCAGTAAGAATCACAACTCTGCAGGGGAGAACCAGGTCAAGAGGCTTTGACGATGCTTCACTCTGGCTGGGGGAATACTTGGTCAAATAACCTTTGCTAGGGAAAGAGTTCTGACAATTATAACTCTGTGGGGAATTAGGCATTCAGCTGTTTGCTGGGAATAACCCACTCTGACGTAAAGACTCCGCTCGGAGGTAAGAACTATTCAATTGGATTTGAAGTTCTGCTGGGGAAAATCATCCTACTCTGACTCAGATGGGGGAAATTCAATCTTAGACTTTACTGGGGATGCTGGGGATCACCCTCTGCTGGAGATAGGAATTGTAAATCATTTCTTGTTGGGGAAATCAAACTGCTTGGGGAAGGTTGTCTAGTAACATCTTCCTTCCTGTACTAGTTGATTATTCACATTTCAACACAAGAGGATTTTACAAAAGACCTGGCGTCGTAATGCTTCGGCGTCTTCAAACTCTTGGAGAGATTCATTGAATCTTGAAATAATTTCCCCAGATATCCTAGTCTACAAAGGGATTTGATTGAAGGGGACTCATGCATAATCCTACATTATTATGAAATAATCTGCCCCAGTATCTTGTGCCAAGGATAAGTTGAATAATGGTATGCAGAGACCGACTTCATCCGCTCTTGAGAGTGACCTGCCCCAACATGGGCCCTAAAATGATTTCTTCAAACTAACCATGCTCTGATAATTTCCCCAACTTGGCTGAATTGTGAGAGATTTGTTCAATGTGATTGTCCCGATTGGCTGCATCTAACCCAACTGGTTAGAAGAATCTTTATCTCATAGGAGTTTCTCGGAAAAAGAACTTCGACATGATTGTCCTTCAGAAGTTTTAGACTCCTCCACTTGGCAAGATTTAAGTTTTTGGACTGAAATTCTTCGTGTGAACTTCTTTGATGCCAAACAAATGTATGCAAGCAGAAAATGTTTTATTCAGAGAATGCAAATTCTAATGCAGCACACATGTTATTCTTGAAGATTTTATTGAAGAGATGTCGTTTGTGAACGAACCACTGGTTAAGATATAACACAATCTTTTCTGAAATAAAACATGCATATGCAATACCAACAAAGATATTTTAGCATAACTCGTAGGAGTCCGGAACTCTATCTTATGGTGGCACGCTCTCGAATTAACCTTGTTTCAATTAGGACTTTGAGGGTTCTATCGGGGCCTGGTTCATGGTTACAGAAACAAAGGATATAGGCTCGAAGTTTATTTGTGCCCACCCCTCTTCGTGATGTCCTTTAATCCTATGTTCAGCTAGCTTTCACAAGCGCACACCTTTCAAAAGGGTTTCGTGTTGGTTGAGGAACCATTACTACTAATAGTTTAAGCGCCACTGAGGTTGTTGTTGGTATAACAGTCACCTTTATTGTATTTTGTGTCTGTATCACACGACTTGTTTTTGTTTGAGGATCTTTCTTGTGTAATCCTTTTCTTCTTTTCGCTTTCATCATTTTTTTTGTTTATCCCTAACTTTTGCCTGGACTGGTCCTTTTGAATCTTTTGCAATTGGACTCCAGCGGGATGCCCTGATTTTTGCCTAAGTCGCTTGTTTTCAAGTTTTGACTTAGCGGGTTTTTTTTCTTCTTTTTTTTCCCGAAAAAATCACGTGACACAGGTTTGTCCTGATTGTTTTGTAAGGGTTGTGACTGTCTCACTTTCAGTTGATGAGGGATAACCATTGTGGTTTCCGATCTTTGGACCTCTTGATTGGTATAACCATTGTGGTTTATGGTCTTTGGACCTCTTGATGTGCTGGAAGGAAAGGTAATGGATCCTCAAATACACTCCTTTGTGAAAGTTTGAACGCTTGGTCCAACTAGCTGACACCTATCCTGCCCCAGGTTAAATGTTATGGTTTTTTTTTTCATGTGAAAAGAAACTCCTACTTCACGGCTCAAATGGGTTAACGAAGGTTTATCTCCCTTATATCTTCGGTGTTTGGGAATTTGAAACAAAGCTTGTACATCGTCAACAGGGTCTTATTCAAGAGAACATAATTGGAGATGTTTGTGCTTTCATTCATCATCCTCCATCATAGAGTTTAAGAGAGACAGTTGGTATTGCAATGCACATTCACAAAATTATAAGTAAAACGAATGAATTACTTCAAGAAAAAAAACATGTGCATTTCATTAATTAACATTCAAGAACAAACAAAATTCATGCATGCATACAAATATTTAAACAAACATATAAAAGCTACACATCAAAATGCAGTAAAGAAACTAAGCAATGCCATTATTGAGGAGACTTGACTCCGTCTGGACCTGTTGATCTTGAATACCTTCAGTAGTCAATAGCCTTTTCCCTATGGAATTTGCAGTCTTCAATCAAATGGCCACGTGCCCAGAACCATACTTCATTCCCAATTATTCTGACCTTAAGCCTTCGACGTTCACACATTGACACGAGATGTCTGAAGAAAAGAGTGACACTAAGATGAAATTGTCAGATGAGGTTGACACCTAAGGTTGATCACAAAGACCTTACAATCTCCTACATACGTATCTCCTTTGGCCTACTACCAATGAAGAATCAGAGCGACGTAGTTTGTCTCAATAGGGAGGAAATGCACTGAAGAAAACAACTGACAGCCATCACCGATGCTTCTGGCTTTATTGCTTTAGTTCTTTTTCATTTCTGACAAACTCTGATAAGAAAGCCTTAAGTTAAAAGCAGCCCATCTGGTGTAATGACCTTGGTGTTAATTAAACCTTGCACCCCAAGTTCAAATTCCATACAATTGTCAATAGTATGCCTGAATGATCCTGAGTGGAACTCACACCTGGCGTTCATATTGTAGTCCGGAGGAAAAAGGAAAAGGCACCGGTAACGCTCTCCCTAACTTAATCAAGGAACCTTTGAGGAGGCGATCAAGCAATTGACTACGAGAAAGTGGACCTTGAGTAGATTTTCCTTCAGATATCATAGGTCCTCTCCTCTATTGTAAACGATTCTGTGGAGGATGCTGATGAGGGCGTCCAAACTGCCCCTGTACCCTTCTTCCTTCGTTGGGCACCAGTCGCGACCCCTCTGGAAACTTCAGAAGAACGAGCATTCCCATGACTTGAGGTAAACTTGGGTGAAGCAACACCATTCCCCTCTTGGGCAGCCAATGGAACATTTCTAACCACTTTCACGCCAGTTGGTCCGAACTCGATTACACCAGCATCAATCAAGTCTTGCACTTGGCGTTGAAACACTTTTTACTCTTCAATGTCATGGCCCGGCGCCCCTGAATGAAAGCTACAGTGAACACTTCCATCCCTTCCCCTGGGAATTGTATTAGGAAGTGGAGCCAACTGGCGAAGCTCAATTACTCTCAAATGCAATAAATGTTGAAGCAGGTCAGCAGGATGCATTGGTAAAGGATCAAAGATTCTTTCCTTCTTCTGTTGTTGTTGAGGTAGTACCATTAGAGGAGTTTCAACCGTAACCTGCTGATGTGGAAACTTGAGAAGCCACAACTTACGAATTACAGATGATCCTTGGCCCACAGGGAACACCTCTTTCTCCCTTGAAACAAGTGAGAGAACCTTCCCTTGCTCAGCTTCCTGGACAGGTGCAAATCCTAATGCTCCAGAATTAATGAGCTCCTGAACTTTTGACTTGAGCATCTTGCAATTCTCTATATTATGACCAAATGCTCCCGAGTGAAATTCTAATCGGTCCTTGAGATTAGTACCCATAGGGTACTTGGTGAGTTGAGGTCCCATGTCGATCGACTTGATCAACTTCAAATTCAATAGAAGTGGAAACAGTTGTGCATACAACATAGGAATCTAATCCAACCTCTTCTCAGCCCCTTTTGTCTTGATATCCTCAGGAGAAAATGTCTTATGGGAGAAATCCACCAGTGGAGATTTGGGAAAAGACCCCTACTCTTTCACAAGTTTCCCATACACGGGAAGAGTTGGAACTTCTGTTACAGCAGCAAGTGACTGACCATCTTCCTTCTTCAGTAGCGCCTTCAGCATTTCTGCGATTTGGTTCATCTGAGTCTTCATCTTATTGACCTCTTCCCTTAACACTTCATGATCCTGAGACAACACTCGAATGTCCACTTTGAAATAACCCAATTGGGTCTTCATTAAAGTCACCTCCACCCGGAGTTGCTCCACATCCATGCCCTGAGAATTCTGATTCAAGTTGGCCATTTTGACAAGAAATCCAATCAAGATAAGAACCTGTCTTTGAAATCTTGTTTCAATGAGAGTGCCTGAAATAAAAAGACATTAGGAACTTGTGGCTATACTTACAAAACAAGAAGGATGGTGATATGTATGCAATGCAGTTGTTTATGATTTCGATCTCAAGGTCATTCATGCCCCGGTTCCGGTATTTAGCAAAGAAATTCGGATAACTTTTGACCCCGACCTTAAGAAGACCTTTACACAGAAATCAAATTCAGATAACCGTAATGGCCCAAGTTCCAGCATGTATAGGAAATAGAGAACTGAATAAAAACTGCATAACATAAATCAGTCTACAGGGCAAAAGTAACAGAATTCCCCGTAGGGTACAAGTCTTCCAAAAGAAAAAGGACATACAAAACCAAAATTCCTACAACATGTCTGTAGGTAATCCAAATACAGAGAAAAAACTAGAAAACAAGGTTGTTGCCTGAAGACTCTGATCCCTCTTCACTAAGTCCCAACTCAGACCTAACCTTCTTAATTCTAGCCATCAATTTGAGATCTTAAATCTCCTTAAGTGCTTCATCTAAGGCTTACTGACTCTTCACCAACTGTTGAGTCTTCTCTCTTCGGATCTTGTGGACTTGTTCCCACTCGTCCTTCTTGGAAGCTAACTGTGATTCATAGAAATCTTCCTTTTCTTTGTATTTCTCCTGATCTTGTTTCTTCTGATCTTACGACCAAGCAAGAGATTGTTTGGCTTCTCTAAGGGTATTCTGGGTCTTTCTGAATTCTTCCTCTCTCTTAACATCCATTAGACCTTTCCTTTGAAAGTAAGCTTCTCTTTCTGCAAACTCTTTCTCCATAGCCTCCTGAGTTACCTGCATTTTATGCATCTTCTCTTCCAAAGATGTCTTGGAGTGAGCCATATGATGATACATGCTAGTCATCTCTTGTAGCTGGGCTTCTATATTCTTGTATTCTTCTAAGGGAACAGTGGCCTTAGGCTCAGTCACTGGAGAAACTGGAGGGGAAAATGGCAGCAATACCATCCTAGCTCTACTCTTCAGCCAGGCCTCGTACTCAGGAAGAGTTTGATTATTACACTTTCCAAAGCTAGCCATTCCTTCTCCTTTGATGCACTTCCAAGCTCCAAACGCTTTTCTCGCCAAAGGATTATTGTCCTTTACCGGGAAATAGAATATAGGAGCCAATTTCAACTCTTCTGGGACCTCTCTTAAAGCATACCCTAACTGTCTCCTCAGCAATACTGGGTTGTAGTTGATTCCCCCAGTCACTCCCAACAGAGGTACACTGAGGTAACTCCCACAACTGGTGATGAAACGTGTACCCTGAAGCCTCTGAGTAATCCATCTAAAATCTTTAGCAAACAACTTCTCCAGCTTCTGAGCCCACACCAAAGTATGATCACTAAACACACTGGTACTAGGCAAGTGTCTCATGAACCACATATGGAACAAAGGAGCGCAGCATCAGACTAAACCTCCCCGTTTATTTTCAGTCTTATAATGCACCGAGTAATACAGATCTCCCAGCAGTGTAGGCACCAGATTCTTCAACAAGAATAGATGTATGGCATTCATGTCTATGAATTTCTCCACGTTTGCAAACAAAATGATGCCATAAATAGAGAGAGCCAGAATGGCACACACAGAATCCCATTCTGCTTTAACAACAAGCTCTTCATCCTTCTTCACTAAAGCCTCTAAAGAGAAACCAGACATACCTCCTTTAGTAATAGTCAGAGAATCCACAACAGAAGGGCTCAAATAAAGAGCCTTGGAAATCGCTTCAGGTGCAGGCCTAACCATCTCAGCATTGAACGAATTCTGGTCTCGAATAGGAACTCACAAGATCAAAGCATACTCCTCCAGGAAAGGACCTAACTGAAAATCAGGAAATGTGAAACACCGAAGCTGAGGATCATAGTACTGAAGTAAAGTATGAAGGGCACTTCTTTCGGAGGGATCTAACTCTGCCACCACATCCAGAATACTCCCATAAGCTTTCCTGAACCCCTCTACATGATCGGGCATGATCAGATTCACCATCTTCTTTAACAGGCCAACCTTAGTGTCGAAAAACTTGAAATGAATGTTCTGCTTGCGAGAATCTTCCATCTCTGAACGGTATATCGGAACCGGGAACAGTGATATGAACCCGAGAATGAAAACAAAACATGATTAATGATGAAATGATGCAATGCAAATGCAAGGACAAATGATCAATCCGGAATCGTCTGGATACTGGATGTCAGAGCCAAGTGATCAGAAACCTGAATCCACTGAATAATAACCCACAAGCACTCAGATAATCCCAGATAAACCAGATTAAGAACCAGATAAACTCAAGAACTCCGGGATCAAGGTAACCGTATCAAAACATAAGATTGCACTGGTAATGAGGGTATGATGAGGTCAAGGGTTCCTGCAAACCTGTAAACCCCTCCCAATCTCACAGGTAAGCTCCGGGTTAAACATCACAGACTCTCAAAGCCGAATAGCAATAATACGTTCGCCATTTCCGAGAAATGGCTCATGACTAGATCAGGGAATCGGTTTGGCATTATGTACTACTCAGGGAGGTATCAACGTGAGTCCGGGAAAACAAGCATCCCTTATAAGTCCCCTGCTTCGAGCACTGAAATCGAGAAACAATAGTACATTCAGCCCGTAGGATACAGTACTATTGTCATACGACCAGATGCTTTGACTGAGTTCCTATAAGAAAACCAGGCCATCTTATGCGAGTCCCCAGTGGACCCTCGGGTGCGAATGAGTTTGCCACAGAATGTGGTCTACCACTGTCACCACTGAAGAGGGTTATTTCCTCAAAAGTTCTCAATGATCGGTCCCTAGATGCACATAACTATCAAGGTCCTATCCCGAAGTGGAGGAAATCCCCACACAAGATGTTTCCAAGACGTTCGCAGTCTGGGTGTGAAACACATCGCCACTCATCATGCCACATATGAGTACAATGTGTCCACGCTAATCCTAGGGTGCACTCAGGCCGGGTATTTGGCTTATCTCTCGGTAACAGTATCACCCGAGCCCCACCAAACAGAAGAAATACTGTCCAGGAAGTCTAGTAATAATATGATGCATGAAAATAAAATACTAAAAACTGTAAGTAAAGCTGTAAATAAAACTGTAAATAAACAACAAAAATAAACACGCAATAGCAAACAATAAACGCCCTATGAAACAAAAACATGCAAGCACTAGGAGAGACTCTCAAGGGAACCAGAGATTCTGGGTTCGATCCCAAGCAGAGTCGCCAGTTGTCGCTCCCTGAATTTCCATCTTGGTACAAACGCGAAAATGGCGCGGAAAAGGTTAGAGTCGCCAGCCAAGCATTTTTATCCCAAAGGAACGGGAATGGTAATGCTGCACAAACCGAAGAAAAGAAAAGGAAAGACACAGGTCCTGCGAACCAAAGAATCTGGGTACGGGAGTCGGTTACGACCTGGGAAGGTATTAGCACCCCAGATCGTCCGCCGTACCCGAAGGGATCCACGCTTGCAAAGAAACTGTTCCAAAGGGTGAGGAAATGAAAGTTGCTGTAAAAAAAAGGAACTGAACTGGATAAGAAAAGAAAAGAAATGGGGAAAATGTAGGGAAAATAAAAGAGTGTGCTCGAACGGGCCCTACCACGCTGCCTATGTACCTCATCTGGACAATGAGGATCAGGGTCCCCGTAGTTCCCCTAACTAGGGGTGGAAAGATTGCTTGTGTCTTAATGCTTGAACTGCCTATGTCAATGCTCAGGTATTGTAGGCTCGGACGACGAGTGCGTTACCGTATTTCAAAGTGACAAGAAGTAGCAAGTTCGCACGTAAAGAGTGAAGGTGATGAGAAGAGAAGTCCCGAAGGAGAGACACTTATTGTTTGTCCAGTGTTTTTTATGAGTTTTCTGATTTGAGATTTGTATAGGTGAGACCTAAGTCTTACTTAATGGGATGTGTACTTCTTGCATCATCCCGAAATGGAATGTGCAAAAGGCACACCTAGATATGAAGGAAATCCCCAAATCTAGTCCCACAAGTGAAGGCTCAGACACACTGACCTATTGACAATTATTAAGTGTTTTTGTGGTTTTTGGTTAAGAAGTGTTTTTTAACTTTTCTTTGTGAAGTATTCTCATGCTAAGACCTATCCACCACGAGGGATATCCTACACCTCTCCCCGAAACAGAACGCGTGCAAGTATCTCATAGCAAAGTCTCGTGTCACATGAGAAGACTCGTCATTTATTAAAGTGACTTAAAGTTAAGTTTAAAGATGAGAAGAGAGAGCACCAAAAGGATCTCAAAGGTAAAATCTAGTGGGGAAGACTAATCCTAAAGTTATCATGCATGGAAGTCCTAGGTTAATGTGGTTTGAATTTTATCCTAATGAAGAAGAAGGAAAGAAAAGAAAGAAAAAGAAGAAAGGAGCAGAAAACGCTAGAAGACAACTTACTTCTCTAAAGAAGTTAAGTTGTTTCTAAAAGGGA
Source organism: Lathyrus aphaca (assembly GCA_963966055.1). Taxonomy (NCBI): domain Eukaryota; kingdom Viridiplantae; phylum Streptophyta; class Magnoliopsida; order Fabales; family Fabaceae; genus Lathyrus; species Lathyrus aphaca. The sequence continues at coordinate 275,113,539 of OZ014520.1, read as the reverse complement.
AGTGATGAAGTTGTACAAAGTATGGCATAAGGCACATCACAAATACAAGTAATAAAGCAATAAAGAAAAGAGATAAAGGTTTGAAATGTGGATAACGTCCACACTTCTTATTTACCATAGCCCCTGCAAGGAAAGGTTAGAACACATTCCAATAATAAGATAAGAACAATTGAAATCAAATAAAAATATAAGCAAGCAAAATCTCAACTCAAATCTTTACAACCAGAAGCAGGACACTCCATCCACATGCTAATACTCAAACACACAACCTCTAGGAGTTGGCACAAGTGCCCTCCTAACCTAATGAGCAATCATACAACCAAGATATGTTCAAAATAGGGTAAGCAAGCACACAATTCAAATAAAAATGGAAAAAGGTCCTAAAAAATTCTATAGTTAGTCAGGAGGACACTTTCATCACTTAAAATCCACATGTCAAAACCACAATTCAACAGTCAGAAGCAAAGTAAGTCAAATAAAAGCTAAAGTCCAACTAGGGTTTGACAAACTTCAACATAAAGTCACATGGAAAAAAGAAAGAAAATAAAATCCTAAAAATCATGAAATAAATTCCATGTGACCTTCATCATGCCAGGGATCAATAGCAAAAAGAATCAAGTTCATTACTATTATAGAACTCACTATAGAAATTCAACAAGGCAAAGTGTACATAAAAGAAACAAAAATAAAAGAAATAAAGTATACAATTAATTCAGTGAAGGAAATAATAAAATAAATGGAAAATAAAATCATAGAAAATTAAATAAAAATAATAGGAATGTTTATGAATTTTTTCAATATTTTTTAATGTCTCCAACTATTTTTATGAAATAAAAACTAAACAATTAACAAATAAGAAAATAAAATTCAAAACAAAGGGGAGGGGGTCAAGATAGCATAAAATTCATGTTACAGTCCTTCTGGGCCTTAAATGGGGGTGCAATTATAAAATCGGCCTTAGGCCCATCCGAAACCTATCTATCTAACCAAATTGACACAACTTTTTTTGTTATTTTATAAAATAATAATAAATAAATAAAAGGCAACAGACATGCTAACAACTTGTATCAACTGGTCATCATCCTTTTAAATGACAAAAGAAAACAAAAGAAAACAAAAGCCAATCACAGACCGCCACGCGGTCATCTTCAACTCCATGCCATGAAGAAAAAAGAGAAAAAAACCAGTAACAAAGCAAATGAATCGATGCACACCACCAAGACCTCCATACTTTCTCTCCTCAAAACTCCATAAATTCTCAATGAAAATAAAAAGCGTAAAAAGCAAAAATCAACTACAATACAAGAGGAACACAACCACCACCTGGCTTTCTCAAACAAACACCACACGCAGAGATTCGAGGCTTTAAAGTATTGAACCCAAAATTTTAAATCATGGATTAACGACTTTCAACGCTTCACAATACTTCAAACAAGTTAGATTAGGCCTATGCATCATGGAATAAGTAAGAATAAACCAAAATCAAAGCCAAAAGAAGGTGATGCTCAAACCTATATGTGGAGCTCCTCTTGAAACTTTGAGAAATCCAGAGAGATGTGGAGCCCCTTATGCTTCCTCAACTTGCTTTAGAGCCAAATAAAGGCTAAACCACTTGATGTTGATGTAGAAATGATGAAATCCGAATGTAATCTTGAGCTCCAAATTATGATATTCAATGCATATGGTGAACCATGAAGATGATAAGATGCACAAGGTGACTTCAAGAGGAATTCAGAAGAGTGATTTGTATGAAGTGTGATGAAGAGAGAATGTTGTGAATCTGAGTTTTTTGAATGAAGAGTGAGAACAATCAGGAAGTAAAGATTGCGTGAGTGAGAAAATGAGAGAGAGCCCATTTGATTTTGTGAAATGTTCTTTTGTATGATGCAGGGGTGTGTGATCCTCTTGATGTCTCTCTCTCATACAATACACACATTACTTGTACCACCCTTTTGTACTATTTTTCTTTTCAAATTACCAAAATGTGACCTTGTGAAAAAAGAAAGGGAGGTGCGTGTTGAGTGTAAGCGCGTGACTAACATGAAGGAGGGAAGGATTTTGTGCTGATTGTTCCACCCACCCACGTGCATTCTTCATGGTACTATTTTTCATTTCTTAAAACCACTAAAAAATGCTTAGAAAAAAAAACAAAAGAAAAACATTTCTTCTTGGTCACGTGAATAGTGGCTATGTACTATTAAAAAAAGTGTGACAAAAGACATAATAAAATGTGACATAAAAATGAAAGAAACCAAAGGTATCTTGACAAGTGTCACATAACACCCTAAAATGCACCCAAATTTCCAAAATTCACATCTTGAGTTCTAAAAAAGATATGTAGGTGTTCTTGGACTTTTCGGAAAAGGAAAATCGTGCTCTACAACTTTCATGTTCACTGAAAAATCATCTGGAGCTCTTTGGCCTATTCCTAGCATTACGATTTTGGTTCTGGCCAGCATTACTTTGAACTGATGGACCATTAATCATAGGAGAAACTGCAGCAGGGTATGATTGTTCATAGTATTGTTGTCTACGATAAGTTCTCCCAACAACACTTGCTTCACCGGCAAAGACATTAACCTGAGGGATGACAATCCTATGGGATGGAGTTTCCCTAGTGGTCAAAGCATGTAGCATCTCCATGATATGACTCACATTGCTTTTTAGCTCATCAAGGTTTTCCCTAACTCTCTTGTTGTGTTGGGCTTGATTTTCCATTCTCAATCTGATAGCAACTCTAGTTCCGTATTTGTGTTGAGGAAACAACTTGACGGATCAACAGACAACTGAAGAAAGAAACAACCGAGATGAGTTCCCACACAACTCGTATGAATGCAAGAATATTCGAGGATGCAATGATATGCAATGTCCACTTCTATTTTCAGAAAACAACTCGATTATTACAAACATAGTCAACATCGAGAATATGTTCATGAAAAATCTTGACAAAAAGGGATATTTTCTTTTTCCAATATTTGCAATAATCGAAATTATTTTCCTTGAAAAATGGTTGTGATGATGATCATGATGAATATGTGGATGCAACAACCACAAATAGATCACGCAAAGCACACAGGTTCAAAGGTTTGGATCACGAGTATGGAGTCAAGCGATAAGAACCAACAACCCACAAAGGAATGTACTAAGGTTTGTCTTCATTGTACCTGCAGAAAACCAAAAGGGTTCTAACAAAGGTTCCTGGAGTCAGCAGCCATCTTTAGATTATTATCGGTACGTTGGATTACTCCCCAACCGATAACATTCTTAAAATAGACCTCGTCCGAGTGTAGTATCGCGTGACAACCACCTTAGGTTTACACCCGGATAGTTTCTGCACTACGTTCCTAAATTGGCTTGGATGGGTTAAGGGTTCTACGGTCCTCAGTATGATCAGCTCAAGGTTGAAAAATAATGCCATGTATGATTACTCATCATGACATTGATAATCCAAGAGAGCCTAACCGAGTGGAGATTATCAATTTGATATCGCTTTGGACTACTCCATCGCGTATCGCTTCGAATATCGTCATCCTATCATAAGTTCAACTCAGATCCGGGTTAGAATCTATCTCACTCATATAGGATCACCAAATCCGAAACAGAACAAACAAATAACAAACAAATCAAACCAAAGCAATAAATAAATCAAAGTAGGCCGAATCCACTTAGAGATTACTCCCCAGCAGAGTCGCCACTTTTCTGTAGTGGTAAAATCATAAGTGTAAGCTATTGGTTAACTTAACTCAAAGTAAACAGAGTCGCCACCGCGCTTTTATTTTATTTTAGATGGAAAAGGAAAAAAGAACGAATAAAATCCTAATGAATCTAAAAGCAAAAAGCTAAAAGAAACGAGAAGATAACGGGTAAGTGGATAAGTTACAAATTGGGAAGGTTTTACGTACCCAAAATGTTCGTGGTACTCCACGGGAGCCCTTTGAAATATTTATTGTGTTTTTGGTTTGAAAAAGGTTTGTTTAAAAAGAGATTGAAGAGATGAGAAGAGAAATGTTTTTTTAAAGAATTTTGTGTTTGAAGTTTGAAAAAAAAGAAGGTTTTGAAAATAGGAAGAATATTTGAAAATTTAAGAAGTGGGAGGAGATGAAGGGACTATCCTAAGACTTGAAAGTAAAAGTTAAGGGAAGAACGATCAAACCGTATGGTGAATATTCTTCGAAGCAATAGGATTTCATCTTCATAACAAGTGAACCAAATCGAGGCCAAGGTCTTCAATCCATAATAACTTGAGCAAATGGAGAGATCCTAAAATCTAAGTCCAAAACAACTCAATGCTAAGGATAATGGCCATAGTAAAAAATTAAAGTCACAAGTCTTTTAGAAGTTTAATCCTTTATAAATATTTTTGCGTCCAAATGGACAAAAGAAAAAGCACAAGAATAACAATATAAACATAAACAAAATTATGAGTGATGTAGTATAATAAAAGCATAATAAAAGAAATAAGGAGTAAAAATTGAAATAAAGAGGATAAGGTGCGAGAAAGAATTTAAATGTTAGTAGCAAAAGAAATTAAAGTGCAAGAATATAAAATATTAATAGTAATAATAGTATAATAATATTTACATAATAATGGTATGGTGAACTTAATCAACCACAACCAAAAGAGTAACCAAAATCGAAAGGCAACCGGATCCACTTAGCATCTTACACTATAGCGATTAATCAAGGCAAACCGAACCGAATTCAATGAAATTTTAAAGGCGATTGGGAGACCCAAAGCACCTACGCATCAAACATTCATAAGTCTCGATTCTTAATGCAATATGATTAACCACTTTGGGATTCCGCGATCAACAAGAGATCCGGTCCACGAAAGTGCAAGTACCCAATTAGATTTTTATTCCGAATTTAGGGACAAATTTAGGTCTATGTTAAGCAATCTTTGAGTAATTTACGAAGTAATTACCCTAATTATAAGGCCGGCCACCACCAATTAAGGTGCATAATGTTAGTGCTAATACATGCGAGATAAATGATAAGTAAATCGCTATCCGGACGCAATACCGCACAAAACTAAAGGTGAATACCAAATTAAGCCGCACTCATGGTATTCTTCCATCCTTAAGTTCAATCACTCATCTCGGTGGATTCAAGCATGAAAATGTATCACTAACGCAAAATACCTTAAATGAATTGAATAATCCACTACAAGGTAGTTTTGAATTAATAAACCTTAACTACTCTAATCTACACCCAAAGTTCATTGAAATTAAGGAGAAATCACTCCCAAAAGTGCTTCCCAAGGTAAAAATAAAAAGGAGGAAGAAGAAGAAGAAGAAAGAGGAACCAAAAAGAGGCTTAAAACAAGCCAAAATTCAATTCTGACTTGCGTTAACTGGTTAACGCATATGGTTAACCGGTTAACGCTGAAGCAGCAGCAAAAAATATGCAGAAATTCAGCATTGATCCATTTCCAACACCTTTTTTTTAAACATTTGGTGATCATGATCTGAGTTTGCACGAATTTTAAAACCAAAATACAGTGAAATCTCTGCAATCAAACAACAAATAAAGATCCAAAGGATCTAGAAACAAAGGCACCAAGGATCTACATCTTGAATGTTGATGGTGAATATGGGTTTATGGAGTGAGAGGAATTATCAAAAGCACTTCTTCAAATTGGACCAAATCAAGATTAGATCTACTGAAATTGATGAACAAAAGAAGGAAAGGGTGAAGGTTTAGCTCAAGTTAGTCAAGAATTCAATGTGAATTCTTGATAACTTCAAAAGAAAGAAAGCGAGCTTTGGAGAATTTTGGTGTTGGGGAAGTATTTATCAAGAGGTTTTGTGGCAATCAAAAGCTTGGTGAATGAATGAAATTATGGTCCTATTTAAAGGCTTTAGGTATGAGAATTTGGTGGAATGAAGCTTGCTTTGGTAATTAAAATTAGGCTTGGTAATTGCAATTTTGGTGGGAAATGGAAAAGAGTGGTGATTAGTAAGGGTTTATGGTAGGAAATGATCAAAGTGATGTAGAGAAATCAGAAATCAATGGATCTAGAATATTCCAATTAAATCAATGATCTAAGGGTGCTGAATTTGAATAAAATATTCAAATTTCGCACTGGTTAACCAAACCAAAATTTGAATATTTTCTTCAAATGAGGTTGCTTTGTTGTTGTGGCCCGATTTTTTTTGTACGTCGAAGAAGGCATGGAAATGAACCTTGGAAATCCTTGATCAGATAAATTTGAATTATTTGCGGATCAACTTCGACTTTTATCTGTGAAATTTCGCTCGAGCTGCAGGACTTCTATTTTTGGCATTTTCAATGGTTTCTCCTCCTGAAAAAAAAAGTTAATGAAAGAAACAAAACAATATTTTTTTGGATTTTAATTAATGTTTAGTAAACATAAACAAATGAAAGCAAATAACAAAAAAACGGTGATCCCCTGTGAGGCATAAACCTACACCCGAGAAGGATAAATGAACCAGTGCGCAATCTTATTTGTATGCAAGATGTAGATGAGATGCGGAAAATCTTTGGGTTAAAAACTAGGGTATGACAATGTGTATTAGATGAGCATGATGAATAATTTTATGATGTAATGATGATGATGATATGTATATATGAGGTGTAAATGAACTGTTGTTGTTAATTTGTTATGAATCCTTATTTCTATATTATATTATGGAATGTGATCTTACTCACCCTGCCTGCCTTCTAGTGATGATCTATTATGTCATCCTGCAGATAATCAAGGTTAGCTCGGTGCGTGCTTAGCTCGGAGATATTGAGTCTTCGAGTTAGTTAGAAGTGGAGTCATTCTCTGTGTTTAGTAACATCGGGATGAGTCTCGTTTTGAGTGTTCATGTTTTATTTGAATTAAGATGTTGAATTTTGTTTAAATATTTTGATAAAATGATATTTGTGATGATTTATGAGTTTTATTTTATTAAAGATTAGTTTATGAATTCTTGTTTTCCGCTGCATATTGTTTCATAAGAAATACAAAGGTGATTTATGATTTTTTTATGAACCCGTGTTGCTGGATAGGACTCTATGTGATGTTCGATGTTTTGACTTTTGATTTTTTTGAAGTAAATGTGATGCCCTTTTTATGAGTTTCACTCTGATAATTGGTTGAATTTTGATTAATTATGATGGGGTAGAAAAAGGGTGTTACATTAGTGGTATCAGAGCAGGTTGGTCTGTCTGTCGGTCGTGTCGTCTCGTTGTTAGTTGTGTCGGGTATTGAGTTTGATTTTTTTGAGGATTGAGTTGTTTTCTGATGTCGTTGGTGATTTGTAGAATGACTTCGAATCATGCTCTTGCGGATGTGGTAGCTCCACTTGTCCATGATACGTGTTGTACCCCAAACGTTTCCCTCCCACAATCAAGGCAATGTCTCTCAAGATTTCTCAATGATCATAAGGTTCTCAAGGTCCCCAATTGGTCAGAAAGTTTGAGTGTTTCCTCAACTAAAGCCTACTCCTAAGCAAAGGATCCACAACTAGGGTTTTGAGTTTATCTGAGCTAAATGGACTTCTAAAGCCTCAAGTGAGCTTCATAATATACCACATGTATTCAAGAATCCCCATGTCAAGTTGCAAGGTGTCGCTCCCGATAGATGGGACCAGGCCCAGATAAAGGTACAGACGCGAACGGTCGGCGAGAGGGACAATGAGAACACACAGCCGTGAACTCACTGGAGATGAATAGAGTCGCCAGCTAGGCATTTTTATCCCGGAGGAAAGGTAATGCTGCATAAACCTAGAAAGATAAATGGATAAGACGGTTGCGAACCAGAGAGACTGAGAAAGGGGGTTGGTTACAACCTGGGAAGGTATTAGCACCCAGATTGTCCGCCGTACTCGACGGGATCCACGCTTGAAAGATTTGTGTTTTAAAGGGGTAGTGTCAGTGCAATCTGTGTATAAAATAGCTGGAAAAGAATGTACAGGTGTCAGTGTAAAAAGAAGTGTGAAGTGTGATATATACAGTGTCAGTGTAGGACCAAGAGTGAAATGCTCATGATAATGAGGCTAAAAGGAGGAGGCTAGAAAGAGGGGGAATATGCAGAGACTTTTGTTCGATAACTGTTAAGTTATGCCTACGTATCCTCTCGTGCAATGAGGAAGTCAGAACACCGTAGTTCGACCCAAAGAGACTGAAGGATGAATTGACTTGTGAACTGCTTACTTGTCTATGCTCAAGTGTATGACCTGTCTGGCTCAGGTGCAAACTGTCTTGCATTAGACGGGAGAAGCGAGCTCTCGTTTGTGAGTGAATGAGATGAGAAAAGAATCCCGGAGGAGACGATTATTGTTTGTTTTTGTGTTTTCAGTATTTTATTGTTTTTGGATTTTGTCATAAGTTAATGAGCTTAAGTCTAAACCAATGGATTTAGTAAACTCATTACATCTTCCCTCTGATTAGGGGTAATGAGAATACCTTAAGTGTGAAGTCAGCTTCTCACACTTAAACACCTTTGGTGTAGGATTAAGATCATTAACCTACTTGTGATTATTTAGATGTTTTTGGTGTTTTTGTTTAGTGTTGAGTAATGAGGTTAAGCCATAATCAGGGATTTAACAGACTCATTACACCATCCTAATAGAAGGATAATAGATGAGAATGTTTAAGCTGAGGAAAGCTCCTCAACTTAATCCATGATTAGGGATTAAACTCATGACAAAACAAGCCTTTATTAAGTGGATTTTATTTAATGATATGATGATGAAGTGTTTTTTAGGGTTTGTAAGACAACTTGAGGGGGAAGTGTCCATTAACACTAGGGTTAGTCCTTCTTAACCAATTAAGGAAGAATTAGAACCCTAATGCAAGGCCCAAGTTACAAGTGTGATGTCTTGATGATTATTAAGTGGATTGATTAAGAGATTTAAACACATTAAGGGTTTAACACTTAGGATTAAAGTTATACACTCCATCCTAAGAGAAGGATGCAGGCATAAGCTTAATCACAAAGCCTTAAAGCCTTTAGGGTTTAGTCCCTGATTATGAGGTGAGAAGAGAAGACTCAAAAGAGACACAAAGGTAAAACTAAGAGGGGAGACTAATCAAAACCCTAATCATTGTCATGCTTGGTTGTTCCTAAGGTTTGTGAGGTTAACAAGAGGAAATCTTCAATGGAACCACCAGGAGGCAGATGAAAGGATCAAGAGAAGCAAAGCAACTTGCTTCATTCAAGAAGTCAAGTCACTTGAAGAAAGAAAGTGGGAAGAGGAGGAATGAGCAAGATCAATCTCAAACACAAGATAAAATGCAGCATGGATGCAAGAGAGATGAAAAGAAGAGTTATGATAAGTGAAGGCAAATTCACTTCTCAAAGCCACTTACCACCTGAAAAGTTAGAAAAGAAAATGCAATGCAATGCAAAATGAGATGAAATGGTATGATGCAAACCAAAACCAGAAGCATATATGTGATGTTAATGATGCTATGAGATGCTACAAACCAGAAACAAAACATGTGGATGATCATACAAGCTTATGAATGCAAATGGAGCAAGTTAAGACACATGCACATACATGAAAAGTTATGAGATGCATATGGCATACAACATGACAAATGCAAGGTGCAATGATCAAACATGCTTTCAATATGTCTTATGATGTTAAATGAATCAAATGAAGGCATGGAATGTCATGGCAAGTCATGTTATGCAAGAAAATGCAAGATGGATGCATATGGAAGCCCAAATTAGGGTTTATGAACAATGCAACAAACAAAAACCAAAACCAGAAGCAAACAACATTATAAAAAATTGAAAATGCACTCAAAGGACCCCTAATCCTATACTAACTCACTGCCCAAAGGAGAGGTCTCAACTCCTAACCAAATTCAAGTTATGATTTTTCTAAGATTTCTAGGGTTTTAGGGTTCCTAAACAAGAAAATTACCAAACAAATTGAAAATGAAAGATCAAATCATGGACATTTAACCTCACAAACTACATGCTATACACAATGCAATGCAAAAAGAATCAATGTCCAACTCTTCATGGTTAGGCAGAAATGATTTTTGGAAGTTTGGATCAAAATAATGCATCAAAATGATTTTAATTCAATGAAAAATTCTCAAAATGCATCAAGATCTAAAAAGAAATTTGGTTTGAAGGTTGGACAATGTTTCTAAATGTCTTAGAACATTTCATGAATTTTTTGGTGATTTTTAAATACCTAAAAGTATTTTTAATAAATTAATTTTCATTAATCAATTAAAAATAAACTTTTAAATATTTAAAAATACTTTTTTAATGCTAAAAATGAAAATAAAAATATTTTTGTGTTTTAAAAATTAATGAAACTCTTGACAAAAAGTTTCATAATTTTTAAACAATTTTTGCTATTTTAAATAAATTATGCAAATTAAATGAGAAAAAATGAAATAAAAATCAAAATAAACTGAAGTATGCCAAATGAGGGGCTGGGATTGAATCTGGAAAAGGAACCATTGACTGCGCGCCAGATCTAGTGGTCTATATTCAAACTTGGCTAAACACAATTAATTAATTAAATTAAACCTAATTAAAATTAATGACATGATCTGAGCCATTGGATGCACGAGGGAAAAGACTCAGTCAACTCATCCAACGCCTGAAATTCAAACTTGAAGCCCTAACCCTAATTACACATTAATGACTCTCAGGTGGCCGGAGAAGACTTCCGGTCATCTTCTCCGGCCAGCATCCCCCCTGAAAATTGCTATCTTTCACCCTAGCTCACTAAAACCTAATCTTTTTGCCCAGAATCCATCCCCAAACATCATAGAGCAAGAATCAACAGCCAAAACACATTTATTTTACACAACAAAGCTGAATCGAAGCAAAAGGGGTTTAGGTCAAAAAATTTCAGGAACAACATACATGCTCAAAACTCAATTATTTTCGAAACAAAACATATCAGCATGACCAGTGGAACATGGAGAATCATTTAAGAACTTAAAAACAAGCTTCTGGAAAAAAAGTTCATGAAGCTCACCTGAACTGGAGCTTTGATCTCTGACACTTTCTGGCTAGTTTCCTGCTTGCAATCTACTCCACTTGACCTCCTGAGAAGCTTTCAATGCTTGGAAAGGGTTTGTGGTAGCTGGTTTGAAGGTTTGAGCAGGTTCTGTTCAATGGTGGAGAGAAATCGTATTTGGGATTCTGAAGGTTTTAGGCTATGGTGATGGATGCTTTGTGACCAGGAAGATGAGTTGAGTTGATCTATGAAGTTTGTTTTTGTGTTTGTGAGCTGTGTGATCAGTTTCGAAGGGTTTTGCAAGTGAGGATGAAAATGTGTATGTTGTGCTATGGCTTGCTTCAGGCTTTCTTGATGTATGGAATGGCCAGCATTTGATCCACATAAACAAAGCTCATTGGTCAGGTGATGTGACTTGGCCTGCTGTGATAGGTAAGTTAACTTTTGCAAAAAGTCCACTCTTGTGTAAGAGAAGCATGGGTTGTGTTCTAGGCTAGTACAAGTGTGTGGGCTGGCGCAACATGGTGAGGGGAAAGGCTATGGCTGGTTCAGCATCCAAGGCATCAAGTGGATGGAAGGGTTATGATGATTTTGCAACTTGTTGACTTTTGGTTCATATGGAAAGATCTTGCTATACCAACCATGAAACATGTGATCTTTTGGTTCAAATCTGCTTTTTAGGTCACATGTGATGTTTGTGTGATGGTTAGAAATGAATTAGAAGTTACAAATGCCTTGGTACAAAGTTTTTTGCAAGTTTCTAATTTGAGGCATATCTTGAAAATTAGTGATTTTTGCTAACTTTGACACACCATAACTTTTGATCCAAAATGAATTAGGTCATGTTCTTGTACTTTTTGAAAAGGGAAAGATCTAATCTACAACTTTCATGACCAAAGTTTTTCCATTTGAAGCATTTTTGGATCAAAAAGTAAGGGTTGAAAAAGTTGCATAAAATGACATTTCCTTAAAAGTCAACCATGCCCTAAAAAGTCAACTTTGCAAAAACTTCAAATTCTTGAATTTTGTGAACTTCAACCTTCTTCCATGATCAAATAAAGATCAAATACACTCAAAATGATGAAGATCACCCCTTGGTTGGGTCAATGGGGGCCTCAGATGCCCTGATTTTGCACTGACTTGTCTGAAAAGTCAACTCTTGATCAGATGACTTCCCCATGGAATTTCTTCATGAAAATTGATATGCATACTCCCTATACCATATAGAGACCAATAGAAACAAGAATGACCAAAAAATTTGGAGTTATGGCCTCTGAAACCAAAACCCTAATTTTAGGTCAACTGTGCAATCAAACTTGGCTCCGCATCCATACCAATCCCAGTTCTTGTGATTCTTTGGCATTCTTGACTTTGAGAGGATATAATATGATGCTTGAACACACATGAACCCCTTTGAAGTGATTGTTGACCTTTGGAGTGGCTCAAGAAGCTCTTGGATTGCTCAGATCACAAACCCTAGATGCAGGTGACTTAGAACCAATGCAAAGACTCAAAAATGTGATATGAGAAGTTATGATTGTGTTTATGCATATGAAATGATCACAAGCCATGGTGTGAATGGGTGAGGGCAAATTTGGGGTGTTTACAGCTGCCCCTATTCAAACATGAGTTAGCTGTGCAGGATGTAAGCAACGGCTTAACAGGCAAACAAGATAACTTGTGGTTGAATACCAAAGACAGTCCAAAATTTGCACTCACGAAATGAAGAAGAAAAGGGATATAGATTGTAAAGGAAAATACAGTATATTATAAAGTGTGGGCGACGGAGGACGACCGTCGAGCAGAGGACGACTGCCGAGTAAAGAGCAATGACGGGGACGACCGACATGCTGGGGATAAAAGAATTATGATGGGGACGGCCATCGGGCTAAAAAGAAAAGGGACCACGACGGGGACGGCCATCGGGTTAAAGAATAAATGAAATAAACAGATGATGGGGTACGGCCATCAAAGGTGAAGGACGATCACCTAGCAGGGGACGGCTTCTCTGTTGGGTTAAGATGAGGGACGGTCATCTAAGGTGGAGGACGACCACCTGGCAGGGTACGGCTGCCGAAAATATCGCGACATAGGACGAATGCCGGATAAAAGGTCAACGATGGGGACGGCCATCGGATGAGCATGATGGAGGACGACCATCAAGAGGTGGAGGACGACCACCCAGCAGGGGACGGCTGCTCTCAGGGTTGTCATGACATAGGACGAATGCCAGATAACCAAAATCAACAATGGGGACGGCCATTGGATAAAATGATGAAGGACGATCATCAAAAGGTGGAGGACGACCACCTAGCAGGGTACAGCTGCTAAAAAAAATCAACGATGGGGACGACCATCGGATGAGCATGATGGAAGACGACCATCAAGAGGTGGAGGACGACCACCTAGCAGGGTACGGCTGCTCTCAGGGTTTATCGTGACACAGGACGAATGTCAGATAAAAAGAAAATTGCTTTGTTGGCGATCTCCTGGGGAGTAGTAAACACGGATGAGTGTTTACATCCAAGAAATAAAAGTATAAGTGTTTGGTATTGTGTATAGATTAAAGATGCGGACGAGCATCCTTAAGACTACGATACGGACGAGTATCGGGCAGAAACAAATACTGACACGTGTTCAGAGGGGATGATACGGACGAGTATCAACTGGTTAACAGAGAACACGGACGAGTGTTGAACCTGAAGGGACTCTTCTGGGGAATAGTAGACACAGGCGAGTATCTATATTCAAGAAGGCAAAAGTGTTTGACACAGTGTATGGATTAAAGATGCGGACGAGCATCCTTAAGATTATGATACAGACGAGTACCATGTAGAAACAAACTCTCGACGCATGCTCTGAGATGATGGTACGGACGAGTACCAACGAGTTACCAAAGAACAAGGACTAGTGTTGAATCTGAGGGGATATGTAAGCGGTATACACAAGATACGGACGAGTATCTATATAAGAGTGAGTGGTGTGTAAATGAGTGTTTAACTGTTGGGGAGAATGACACGGACGAGTGTCAAAAGGAGAAAAGTGTAATATGAACAAGTATCTGATATAAAAAGTATATATGACTGTGCTGGGGGTATGACACGGACGGGCGCCAAAGGATTGTCATATGTAAGTATATGTGAGTGCAAAGAGGACGTCTTTGGCTTTCTGCTGGGATTATGACACAGATGGGTGTCAAAAAGTATCTGTAATATGAGTGTTGTGTTTGCACAGGGTGTTCGGGTGACTTTACTGGGGAGTGATGACACGGACGGGTGCCAAAGGGAGTATATATACTGGTGTTCGTGAATGTGAGGCAACTGATTTTGCTGGGGAAATCTCCGCTGGGGATTTGGGGAAAGTATTCTGTATATTGACAGATTGTCATTATTCACAAGTGTTGATTCAAAACATGGCTTATGAATATGCTATATGTTTGATTTTTACCGTAATGCTCCGTGTTAAAACGGAATGCTACGCTTTGTGGGTGAATATGATGCGAATGCTATGACTGTGCAAAGATACCAAACAGGGATTTCGGATCCCGTTGCTGCGAAGATCTTTGGTCGATCTGCTTGGAATGGACATCCCAGCTGGGGATGAGATCATTTGTATATCTGATGATATGATATCTGCTTGGAGATATGGGTCCTTGATAGACCTATCCTTATAAATGAGAGACCCAGCTGGGGTTTGTAGAAGCTTTCTTCACTCTGTTGTGATCTTCTATGCGCTGCTCTTCTGGATAGAGGCTGGAGCTCTGTGGGGAGATGGCTCCTTGACTTTTGTACTCGGCTGAGGGTGAGATGGCAACTCGGCTGGGGAGAAAGAGAGATCACTGAAAGACCTCCCTAAGGATTCTGCTGAAAAGGATCATTGACTCAGCCGGGGATATGGGTGCCTTCTGTGATGCCTGGCAACTCTGATGGGGATAAGTAGTAAGTGGCAACTCAGCTGGGGAGAAAACACTTTGAGCGCTGAGTGTCGATTTATCAGCTTGCTGGGATGAAGCTCACATGCACCAAGTTGCATTCTGGATACCTGCAAATCTTGCAAAGATAGGGAAACACACAAGTAATCCCGAGGTATCCTTTACTGGATTCCGTCATAGGAGTTTAGATACTTCTGAGAGTAAGTATATTTCCTGCAAGCATGTGACTTTTATTATATTTTTTGAAGATAAGCATCTGTATTCATGCAATCAGTTTTTTCTTTAAGACATCAGACATCTTTGCAAATAAAAATGTACAAGACGAAACATGACTGAAAATCTGATTTTATTAATTCATATGCCCTGAATTGGCGAGATACAGTCAAAGAAACAGATCCCCTAAAATGAGGAGATTGTTACAAATTGAGAAACAAAATGCTGGCAATGTTGATGACGCTTCAAGGAGCTTCCTCTTTACTATGACTCGTATGACTTTTGACGTTCTTCTCATCTTGCTTTCCGAAGAAAGCTGATTCTGACTGAAGCTTGATCCTTTCTAAGCTTACCGAGTTGTAAGTGATACAGACGAATTCAGAATGCAGTTGTTCGCGTATTCCCTTATTTTGCATGGATCGCCCTTTCGGGTTTTCAATCCATCGGGATACCCATTTTTGCCTGAGCTGTCCAATGTGGCGTTTCAACTCAGCGGGTGTACATTTTCTTATTTATTTTCCCTTATTTTTGCCCGAGTCTTTTATTCTGTTTTTGACTCGCCGGGATGCCCTATTTTTGCCTGGACTTACGTTCTGTTTTTATGTCCAGCGGGTCATTTTATGCGAAGTATTTTTTAACTGCATCTGAATTCACAGGGGATGGGAAATCTTCACCATCCATGGTGCTGAGCATCAGTGCTCCACCGGAAAAAACTTTCTTTACCACAAATGGTCCTTCATAATTGGGAGTCCACTTGCCCCTGTGGTCTGTATGAGGAGGGAGGATTCTCTTCAGCACAAGATCTCCTACTCGGTACTCTCGGTGCCTGACTTTCTGATCGAAGGCTCTCTTCATTCTCTTCTGATACAAATGCCCATGACAGATTGCAGCCAATCTTTTCTCTTCGATCAGACTCAGTTGTTCGTATCGGGCCCGAACCCATTCTGCTTCACTCAGTTTAACATCCATCAATACCCGTAGAGAGGGTAATTCAACTTCGACAGGTAGGAGTGCTTCCATACCATACACAAGCTGATACGGTGTTGCCCCAATGGATGTTCTGATTGACGTGTGGTACCCATGCAAGGCAAATGGTAGCATTTTATGCCAGTCTTTATAAGTGACTACCATCTTCTGCACAATCTTCTTGATATTCTTATTAGCTGCCTCAACAGCGCCGTTCATCTTTGGCCTGTAAGGAGAAGAATTATGATGTTGAATTTTGAAGTCCCGGCATAGCTCAGCCATCATTTTGTTGTTTAAGTTGGAACCATTGTCAGTAATGATTCGCTCGGGAACTCCGTATCGACAGATGATATCCCTCTTCAGAAATCTGGCTACCACTTGTCTTGTGACATTTGCATAAGACGCTGCTTCGACCCACTTGGTGAAATAGTCAATGGCGACCAGGATGAATCTGTGGCCATTTGAAGCAGTCGGTTCAATCTTGCCAATCATGTCAATGCCCCACATAGCAAAGGGCCAGGGTGAAGACATCACATTCAGAGGATTGGGAGGCACATGCACTTTATCCGCATAAATCTGGCATTTATGGCACTTTCTGGCATAAGCACAACAATCAGCATCCATTGTGATCCAGTAATAGCCTGATCTTAGCAACTTTTTAGCCATTGCATGTCCTCCAGCATGGGTACCAAAAGAGCCTTCGTGCACTTCATGCATTAGTAGATCTGCTTCCGTCCTGTCGACGCATCTGAGGAGTATCATATCAAAGTTCCTTTTATACAGGGAACCATCAGTGTTCAGAAAGAAACTACCAGCAAGCCTTCTCAAAGTCTTCTTATCATTGGAAGATGCCCCAGGTGGGTATGTTTGATCCTCCAAGAAGCACTTAGTGTCATGGAACCAAGGCTTATCATCTTTGACAACATCTGCTGCGAATACATATGCTGGCCTGTCCAGTCTGGATACTGAGATCTGAGGTACAAAGCTGGTAGCCTGAACTTTGATCATGGATGAAATGGTAGCCAGGGCATCTGCAAACTGATTCTCGTCCCGAGGGATATACTCAAGCTTGACTGTTGTAAAGAAAGTCAATAACCTCCTTGTATAATCCCTGTAAGGTATTAGATGATCCTGGTGGGTGTACCATTTGCCGTTGGTTTGATTGATTACTAAAGCTGAATCTCCGAATACGGTCAATGTCTTGATCCTGAGGTCAATGGCTTCCTCAAGACCCATAATGCAAGCTTCGTATTCAGCTTCGTTATTAGTGCAGTTGAAAGTGAGTTTTGCCGAGAAAGGCATGTGAACTCCTTTGGGTGTAATGAGTACTGCACCAACACCACGACCATTCATGTTAACAGCTCCATCAAACATCATAGTCCATTCTTTTTCCGGGTCAGACCCTTCAGTGTGAACAGGCTCTTCATGATCTTTTGCTTTTATGAACATGATGTCTTCATCAGGGAAGTCAAATCTCATAGGCTGGTAATCATCAATGGGTTGCTCAGCAAGATATTCAGACAATACACTGCCTTTGATGGCTTTCTGAGATGTGTACTGGATGTCATATTCTGTAAGAATCATTTGCCATCTTGCAACCCGTCCGGTAAGCGCTGGCTTCTCAAATATGTACTTGACTGGGTCCATTTTTGAGATCAACAAAGTAGTGTGAGTCAACATATACTGTCTCAGTCGGCGAGCAGCCCACGCTAAAGCACATCAAGTTTTCTCGAGCAGTGAATAACGTTGTTCACAGTCGGTAAACTTTTTGCTTAGGTAGTATATTGCATACTCTTTTCGACCAGACTCGTCATGCTGGCCCAGCACACACCCCATTGACTCTTCTAATACTGTCAAGTACATGATTAGAGGTCTTCCTTCAACTGGAGGCATAAGGATTGGAGGTTCTTGTAAGTATTCCTTTATCTTGTCAAATGCCTTCTGGCAGTCTTCATTCCACCTGACCGTCTGTTCTTTTCTTAACAATTTGAACAAGGGCTCATAGGTTGCTGTAAGGTGAGATATGAACCGTGAAATTTAGTTCAATCGACCTAAGAACCCCCGAACTTCCTTCTCTGTCTTCGGTGCAGGCATCTCTTGGATGGCTTTGACTTTATCAGGGTCAACTTCAATCCCTTTCTCGCTTACAATAAAACCCAGCAGCTTACCAGATCTCACCCCGAACGTGCACTTGTTGGGGTTCAGCTTTAGTTGGTACTTCCTCAGACGCTTGAACAACTTCAGCAGATTTACCAGATGGTCTTCTTCAGTAAGGGACTTGGCAATCATGTCATCCACATAACATTCTATCTCTTTATGGATCATGTCGTGGAATAATGTTACCATAGCCCGTTGATACGTCGCACCGGCATTCTTCAGTCCGAATGGCATCACCCTGTAGCAGAACGTCCCCCAGGGTGTGATGAAGGTTGTCTTCTCCATGTCTTCAGGTGACATTTTAATCTGATTGTATCCTGAAAATCCGTCCATGAAGGAGAATACCGAGAACTGAGCCGTGTTATCCACCAATACATCGATGTGAGGTAATGGGAAGTCGTCTTTCGGGCTGGCTCTGTTCAGATCCCGGTAGTCAACACACATTCTTACTTTGCCGTCCTTTTTAGGCACAGGTACTATATTAGCAACCCACGGTGGATAGCTAGTCACAGCTAGGAATCCGGCGTCCCACTGCTTTTGTACCTCTTCCTTGATTTTCATTGCCATGTCTGGACGAGTACGGCGTAGATTATGTTTAACCGGCGGGCATTCTTCTCTTAAAGGCAGCTTGTGTACAACAATGTCGGTATCCAACCCTGGCATATCTTGATAAGACCAAGCGAACACGTCCACATACTCTCGAAGCAGGTCAATCAGTTGTCTCTTCACTGAGTCTT
Organism: Lathyrus aphaca; assembly: GCA_963966055.1. Lineage (NCBI taxonomy): Eukaryota > Viridiplantae > Streptophyta > Magnoliopsida > Fabales > Fabaceae > Lathyrus > Lathyrus aphaca. The sequence continues at coordinate 275,094,589 of OZ014520.1, read as the reverse complement.
GTAAGCAGGCCCCGATTTTAACTTCTTTCACGTCTTCATCTGTACCAAGATTAATCGTTTCAACCTCCTCCTGATGAGGAGTGATAACCCTTTCCTCTTGTCTCAACAGTCTGGCTAGCTCTTCAGGAAGCTCATACTCTTCTTCAACCCCTTCATCAGCTTGATTGATTGGATTGTCAAAGTCATACGAAGCCATAGCTGTGCTGTTGTCGGTGCAGTCTGGAAGGCACACTCTGCAAGGGTTCAGTTTGTTCATTTTAGTGATTTGATTTTAATCTTGTTTAGAAAAGTGAAATAAAGTTGTCATTTTGAAAACACTGCCATTTATTTTTTGTACAAAAAGAAAAATGGAAAAACAGTGAGCGAAAAGAAAAAGACTCGTTTGCAAAAAGATGTCTGATATTTCATTAATTAATCTTGTTTGCACAAAAAGTACAGATGGCCCGATTACAAAATGAGTCTTGTCATCTTGGGCAAGATGCAAGACTTTGATGCATGCTATAAAAATACAGGAAATAATAATTACTCTGCATGAGTAACTCTTATAATTTCCTGGGAAGACCAGTTCGAGATACTGCTCCCCGGGATCTTTGGACGAATCCAGCTTTCCAGGTTGCATTCTTCTTCCAGCTCGTCTTCCAAATTGTTGACAGCATCAGGGGTGAGCATCCCCCCACTAACAAAGTTGGGCTCTTTTGCAGCCTCTGCTTGATCTCGTTGAGTTGGTTTGTAACCCAACCCAAATCTACCCTCTTTCTTCTCCACCGGTAGTAGTTTGCCCCAGCCTTGGGCAGTTCCCTCCTCAACAACCTTCCGGGCTTGTTGGTATGATGTCATTGAAGTTCCAGGTACAGCAGATGTTTCATTCACGTTCAAAGCTTCGAAACCTTGGCTCATTGTTTCATGGATCTCCCCATCCATCTCAATGTGTTTATAAGTAGCCAGGTGGCTGACAAAAATATCCTCCTCTCCACAGATTGTAACGACTTGACCCTCCCACTCGAATTTTAACTTCTGGTGAAGGGTAGAGGTCACGGCGCCAGCGGCGTGAATCCATGGCCTACCCAATAGACAACTGTAGGCAGGCTGTATATCCATCACGTAGAAGGTCGTTTTGAAAGTTTGCGGGCCAATCGTTATGGGCAACTCAATCTCACCCAGAACCGATCTTTTAGAACCATCAAAGGCTCTCACCACCAGGTTGCTGGGTCTTAACGCCAGTCCGTCATACTCTAGCTTCACAAGGGCTTTTTTTAGGTAAGACGTTGAGGGATGACCCCGTGTCTACCAGCACATGGGAAAGGACTGCACCTTTACATTCCATGGTTATGTGCAAAGCCCTGTTATGGTTGCGGCCTTCCGTGGTCAAATCAGTGTTGGTGAACCCTATTCCATGACTAGCATTAACATTTCCAACCACAGCTTCTAACTGATTGACGGTGATCTCTTCAGGCACATAAGCTGCGTGCAAGACTTTGAGTAGTGCATTCCGATGAGCTTCGGAGCACATAAGCAATGATAAGATTGAGATCTTGGAAGGCGTCTGATGAAGCTGATCCACTATTTTGTAATCACTTTTCTTGATGATTCGCATGAACTCATCAACCTCTTGATCAAAGGGTGTTTTCAAAGCTTCTTTAACAATTTGCTCTTCCTGCACCAAGCCTTTCCCTTTTGCCTTGGCAGCAGCTTCTGCTTCGGCAGAGGGTCTTTGAATTTGTGGGGCAAAGAGACGTCCGCTTCGAGTGAAGCCTCCGCCTCCTCCCACATTGTCTATTTGTGGTGCAGGGGTTGATGATTCAAAAGTGATTCTTTGTCCTTCGCAGTATAAATCAGAGCCGTAATGCCAGGGGATGGCATTACTGCTTTCATAAGGTACTGGTCCAGGCACCGTGATAGTGACTGGACTGATTGCAGCTGCGGAAGGAATTGTAATAGTCTGTGGATCGTAATATATCGTAACTGGTGCTCTAATGGGAGTAGCACTTTGTGAATTGTAAGCAGAGTTATTTTCTGGATCGTAATAAATGGTAACGGTTGAGACATCTTCATTGTTTGTTGCTGGTGTTGTAGGAGACATTGTCGGAAGGATGGGTGTTGTTGTTGTAGGAGTTTCAAAATGGAGTGGTGCTGAAGCTGTAGAAGGAACACTTGTTGATACCTGATCATTTGAAATGACAGATGAAGCATTTGTTGATGAAGCCGAAGAATTGTCGGGAACAATGGTTGTTGCAGTTGTAGGAGATACTGGAATCGTTGCTGATGAGATTGCTGGATTTGTTGGAAATGATGTGGTGATTTGAAGTTGGCCACTCTGAATGAGACCATCTATTCCATTCCTCAAGTTATCGCACCCATTTACTGAAATATTGCAGTAAGCACACCCTAACTCACACCCCGGGAACATTTGATATTCGAGGAGTTGAGCCTTGATCTCTACCAACGGTGTCCGAATCTGACCCACACTGGTTATTAAATAAGACGGCTTGTCTTCTTCAATAGCGTTAATTCTGGGGCCACCGTGGTTTGGCATGGGGTTCTTATTGACATTGGGTGGTGGTGCGAAATTCAGGGCCTTAGAGTCTACCAGGTCTTGTACCTTCATGTGCAAGGCTCTGCACTTTTCTGTACTGTGGCCAGGTGCGTTTGAGTGAAAAGCACATCTGGCGTTGGAGTCATAATTCCTGGGTAGACTGTTGGGATCTGGAGGAGCCAACGTCCTTAGCTCAACTAGGTTGAGTTTCAGGAGTTGTGGCAGCAATGTAGCATATGGCATAGGGATCGGATCGATTACCCTATTGGCCTGAGAAGGCCTCTGTTGGAATGGCCTTTGCTGATTGTTATTGTTGGTGTTGTTGTAATTTCTTGGAGGGTACTGAGTTTGTTGATGGTACTGAGGTTGTTGCTGGTAATTTTGCTGCGGAGGTTGATAAGCTGGCTGTGGATGAGCTGGAGCGGGAATGGTGACTGCTGCTACAGACCTGTGAACATACTGGGGTCTGCCCCTGTTGGTGTGGATGGCATTGGTCTCGCCAGTTCTTCTTGGGCCTGCAAAAGGCTTCCTTGTATTGTTGGACGAGCTGGCACCATTGTCAGAAATTTTTCCCATCTTTAACAGGCTCTCAATTCTTTCCCCAGCTATGACAACATCTGCAAAGCTAGTGGAAGAGAAAGCAGCCAGCCTGTCAATATATGTTCCCTGGAGGGTGTTCATAAACATATCTGCCATTTCCCTCTCTGACATAGGTGGCTGAACAGCAGCAGCCAATTGCCTCCATCTCTGGGCATATTCTCGGAAACTTTCCCTTGACGACTGTGACATTCCCATTAGGAGGGTCCTGTTGGGTGCCATATCTAAGTTGTACTGATACTGTCTGATGAAGGCCTCTACCAGGTCCTTCCAACACCTGATAGTTGCCCTTGTCAGATGAGAGTACCATTCTCTTGAGGCTCCCGTAAAGCTATCCTCGAAATAAAACATCCAGAGCTTCTCGTCCATAGTATAGGCCTTCAGCCTTCCCAGAAATGATTGTAAATGGGTCCGGGGGCATGAAGTCCCGTTGTATTTTTCAAAACAAGGAGGCTTGAACTTATGGGGAATCCTGACCCCGTCTACCAAGCCCATGTCCATAACGTCGAAACCCAAAGAGTTTTGAGACTCTAAGGATCTCAATTTCTCAGCTATCTCATCCAACCTTCTGTCATAAGCCTCCTCCCCAGCACCCATTACTGTGAATTGATCCTCTTGGGGGTCTTCTTGCAGTACCCTGCCTGCAGTGGCAGTCCCTTGAACATTTGCAGGAATATTAATCTCTGGATGAATATGGGGTCCAAATACCGGGGGATTGACATGAGGTTGGACCCTCTCGTTGTTGCTTGTGCCAGCAGTCCCTACATGTGGATCTTCTTGATTCTGTCTTTCCACCATGGCTCTCAATCTTTCTTGGCTCTGAGCCATGTTGTTCATCACTTCCATAAACTGAGTCATCTGCGTTCTCATTTCCAATCTTTCGTTTGCCATTTGATTTCTAACCTTTGCAAGGTCCTGCTGTACCTGATCCATTTGTATGCCCGGAAGATTGTTACGGGTTGGATAGCGGTGCGGACGGTTGAGGGGAAATACTCGGCGTCGAGCAATAGTTCCTGAACATCACAACAGAGTTAGCAGCAATAAAACAAAAACCTACAAAACAAACAAAGGGTTAGCATGCAATGCAGTATGCTTATTTGTTTTCATGGTATCCGGCTTGGCATTTAGTTTTGACCCTTCCAGACCCTTGAAGATGCTGTTGATGTTGCTTTTGAAGTAAACTCGGATGGAACAAACTGGTACATATATTACAAACGACAAATGGTACATAGTTTGTTTACAAATACAAGCCCTCTGAGGGGTCAAAATACATTACAAGAAAATAAAAGTACATGGAATGAAAGCAACAACAAGCAAATGGTCAAACACCAAGACCAAACTCATCCTCCCGAACTTCCTTGAGAAGTGCTTCGGTCACAGGATCAGCTGGACGCTCCGTGAGATTCCTGATAAGGAGGTTCCGGGTAGTAACAGCTGCAGTCAGCTTCTTGTGTTGACTTTGGTCCTTTGACCTCTTCACTCCAGCTTTGATCTTCAGCTTTGAGATCTCCCTCTGGGCTGCTGCCAGGGCCTCCTGCTGCTTTTTTGCACCAGCTTCCAGCTGCTCTATCTTGTCTTGGACCCTCTTGTCCTCCAGAGTACGAGCCTCGGTGATCCTGACCCACCTAGCTTGACTCTCCTTCAGATACGAGTCTGTCCTGGCTTTCTGGAACTGGGCTTCTTTGCAAGCATTCTTCAGAATTTGTTCTCCAGCCCTAGACTTCTTGATATAATCCTCAGACCTCTCAATTTTAGCCAGATGCTCCACTCTCAACTTCTCTAGCCTCTCAATATCCATTCTACCATCACTCCTCTCCCGGAGGGTCTTCTGCAAAGCCTGAGTCAACTTATCATTTCTCTCCTTCAAGCTCTCAAACTCCTCCAAACTGACAGTGGCAGGGGGTGGTGCTGAGGATGGTCCAGGCATATCCTCCATGGTAAAGGGCATTCCAGAGAATTGAGCCCTGGCATGGGACCACTCATAATATTGTGCTGATGCCACATTGTTGCACTTCCCCAGAATGGTTACTTCCTTAGTTTGAACATTATCCCAGGCCCAGGCTGCCTGCCTAACAATAGCCAGATTAGGCTTGTTCTCACAATAAAGAGTCTCAACCAAGTCTTGTGCCTTAGGAGTATGGACCAGTGCATAGCCCAGTTGTCTTTTGAACAGCAGAGGGTTATAATTGATACTACCCTTAACTCCTATTAGGGGCACATTGGGAGAATGCCCACAGCTGGTGATGATATCCCTGCCCTTGGTGTTTTGAGTGCACCACCTGATATCAGCTGAAGTTAGAGCAGTGAGTCTCCTAGCCCAGTTTCTTTGCTGATGAGGGTTCAAAAATGCATCTGTCCTGGGCAAATGCCTGAGAAGCCAAGTATGGAACAAAGGAGCACAACACCGCACTAATCTTCCCCTCTGTTTTTCATTCCTCTGATGCACTGAGTAGTAGAGATCCCCCAACAAGGTTGGCACTGGGTTCCTTAGAATGAACAGATGGATTGCATTCTTACTAATGAATCGAGGCTCATCTGCAAATAATACAATCCCATATATGCTCAGGGCCAATAAAGCACAAATTGCTTTCCACTCTCCCAAAGAAGCTTTCAGGGTAGCTTGAGAGATCAAGAAATCCAGATGCAAGCCAGGAATTCCAGCCTTAGAAGTCATATGCTGCCCTATCAGAACTGATTCCAGATGCAAAGCCCTTGCTACCTCTTCATTACCAGGAAAGACCATCTCAGGGTTGAAAGGGATTCCACCCCTGATAGGTATACCAACTAATGATGAGTATTCTTCCAATAAGGGGCCCAGCTGAAAGTCCTGAAAAGTGAAACATCTCAGTGGGGGATCATAAAACTGAAGGCAGGTATGGATCAGGCTTCTCTGTGAAGGGTCCAGATCCATAACCACATCAAGTATATCTCCATAGTGTTCCCTGAACAGTGGTATATGGTCTGGAGTGATCAGGGTCTGAATCCTCCTGATGTCAGCTAGTTCTGGCTGGAAGAAGTGGTAGGTGATGTTGCTCTTTTTAGGTGCCATGATGTTGAGGATGAGTGGAGATAGGTGCTAATGATGACACTGGAAGATGGGCCACTGATTGGCTGGTGCAGGTGACTGAAGCAGGTAGCAGATAACTGAAGCAGATGCTGATGAAGATAAGTCTATACTGATGATGGGGTCAAAACCAAGCCAAAAATGAAAATGGATACCCTGAAACACAAATAAGCAAATGTCAAAATGATGCAATGATTATGTATGCAAATGATATGCAAGGGTTTGTGACTGAGCTGGATATGATCAAATGCTCTGATATAAGTCCAAGGTATGTTCAAGAATTCCAGATGGAGGTCTATAAATCCAGTAACCAAGGTGGGGGGCTCAAATAAAGAGCCACATGTCCAGGGTTTAGAATCACAAGAACTATTCCAACATGGAGTATTCTTAATCAAATCAAAGTAACAGGGTATGTTGAGGCCAAGGGTACCTGCAAACCTGTAAACAGCCCAACCCCCTCACAGGTGGTGTTCTAAAACAAGGATCCTCAGACTTGGATCAGTTATGAGAAGTGTAAACACTTCTAACCCGGAGGTACAGTGTTTACAATAACCATAAAAGTTCCTCCTCTAATTCACCTCAGTTTCTGAAGGTAAATACTAAAGGTCATCCAGACTTAGCAGGCTTCCCAGATAGCCCTAGTACTGCAGGAAATCTGCAACACAGAGTTCTCAAGAAGAAACCAATATCTGAACCGTGTTTCATATTCCCGCACCAGACCGAGATGGAATGGGAAAGAATATGAACCACTCTAGCCTAGGTGTCACTCAGGTCCCAGGTATAGGACCTTAACTCTCAATGGAACACCCACCCACCAAAGCAAACAACAGATCCAGCCAGCAGCACAGTATGACAATATGATATAATGCAAAGCCGTAAAAAAAGCAGTAAACAACTGTACATAAAGCAAAAATAAACACAAATATACAAACACAAATAAGCACATAACACCCAGTACACAAATCAATCAAGCGCTAGGAGGAACCCACAAAAAGAACCAGAAGCCCTGGTTGCAGTATAAGGGTCCCCAGCAGAGTCGCCAAGCTGTCGCTCCCGATAGATGGGACCAGGCCCAGATAAAGGTACAGACGCGAACGGTCGGCGAGAGGGACAATGAGAACACACAGCCGTGAACTCACTGGAGATGAATAGAGTCGCCAGCTAGGCATTTTTATCCCGGAGGAAAGGTAATGCTGCATAAACCTAGAAAGATAAATGGATAAGACGGTTGCGAACCAGAGAGACTGAGAAAGGGGGTTGGTTACAACCTGGGAAGGTATTAGCACCCAGATTGTCCGCCGTACTCGACGGGATCCACGCTTGAAAGATTTGTGTTTTAAAGGGGTAGTGTCAGTGCAATCTGTGTATAAAATAGCTGGAAAAGAATGTACAGGTGTCAGTGTAAAAAGAAGTGTGAAGTGTGATATATACAGTGTCAGTGTAGGACCAAGAGTGAAATGCTCATGATAATGAGGCTAAAAGGAGGAGGCTAGAAAGAGGGGGAATATGCAGAGAATTTTGTTCGATAACTGTTAAGTTATGCCTACGTATCCTCTCGTGCAATGAGGAAGTCAGAACACCGTAGTTCGACCCAAAGAGACTGAAGGATGAATTGACTTGTGAACTGCTTACTTGTCTATGCTCAAGTGTATGACCTGTCTGGCTCAGGTGCAAACTGTCTTGCATTAGACGGGAGAAGCGAGCTCTCGTTTGTGAGTGAATGAGATGAGAAAAGAATCCCGGAGGAGACGATTATTGTTTGTTTTTGTGTTTTCAGTATTTTATTGTTTTTGGATTTTGTCATAAGTTAATGAGCTTAAGTCTAAACCAATGGATTTAGTAAACTCATCACATCTTCCCTCTGATTAGGGGTAATGAGAATACCTTAAGTGTGAAGTCAGCTTCTCACACTTAAACACCTTTGGTGTAGGATTAAGATCATTAACCTATTTGTGATTATTTAGATGTTTTTGGTGTTTTTGTTTAGTGTTGAGTAATGAGGTTAAGCCATAATCAGGGATTTAACAGACTCATTACACCATCCTAATAGAAGGATAATAGATGAGAATGTTTAAGATGAGGAAAGCTCCTCAACTTAATCCATGATTAGGGATTAAACTCATGACAAAACAAGCCTTTATTAAGTGGATTTTATTTAATGATATGATGATGAAGTGTTTTTTAGGGTTTGTAAGACAACTTGAGGGGGACTTGTCCATTAACACTAGGGTTAGTCCTTCTTAACCAATTAAGGAAGAATTAGAACCCTAATGCAAGGCCCAAGTTACAAGTGTGATGTCTTGATGATTATTAAGTGGATTGATTAAGAGATTTAAACACATTAAGGGTTTAACACTTAGGATTAAAGTTATACACTCCATCCTAAGAGAAGGATGCAGGCATAAGCTTAATCACAAAGCCTTAAAGCCTTTAGGGTTTAGTCCCTGATTATGAGGTGAGAAGAGAAGACTCAAAAGAGACACAAAGGTAAAACTAAGAGGGGAGACTAATCAAAACCCTAATCATTTTCATGCTTGGTTGTTACTAAGGTTTGTGAGGTTAACAAGAGGAAATCTTCAATGGAACCACCAGGAGGCAGATGAAAGGATCAAGAGAAGCAAAGCAACTTGCTTCATTCAAGAAGTCAAGTCACTTGAAGAAAGAAAGTGGGAAGAGGAGGAATGAGCAAGCTCAATCTCAAACACAAGATAAAATGCAGCATGGATGCAAGAGAGATGAAAAGAAGAGTTATGAGAAGTGAAGGCAAATTCACTTCTCAAAGCCACTTACCACCTGAAAAGTTAGAAAAGAAAATGCAATGCAATGCAAAATGAGATGAAATGGTATGATGCAAACCAAAACCAGAAGCATATATGTGATGTTAATGATGCTATGAGATGCTACAAACCAGAAACAAAACATGTGGATGATCATACAAGCTTATGAATGCAAATGGAGCAAGTTAAGACACATGCACATACATGAAAAGTTATGAGATGCATATGGCATACAACATGACAAATGCAAGGTGCAATGATCAAACATGCTTTCAATATGTCTTATGATGTTAAATGAATCAAATGAAGGCATGGAATGTCATGGCAAGTCATGTTATGCAAGAAAATGCAAGATGGATGCATATGGAAGCCCAAATTAGGGTTTATGAACAATGCAACAAACAAAAACCAAAACCAGAAGCAAACAACATTATAAAAAATTGAAAATGCACTCAAAGGACCCCTAATCCTATACTAACTCACTGCCCAAAGGAGAAGTCTCAACTCCTAACCAAATTCAAGTTATGATTTTTCTAAGATTTCTAGGGTTTTAGGGTTCCTAAACAAGAAAATTACCAAACAAATTGAAAATGAAAGATCAAATCATGGACATTTAACCTCACAAACTACATGCTATATACAATGCAATGCAAAAAGAATCAATGTCCAACTCTTCATGGTTAGGCAGAAATGATTTTTGGAAGTTTGGATCAAAATAATGCATCAAAATGATTTTAATTCAATGAAAAATTCTCAAAATGCATCAAGATCTAAAAAGAAATTTGGTTTGAAGGTTGGACAATGTTTCTAAATGTCTTAGAACATTTCATGAATTTTTTGGTGATTTTTAAATACCTAAAAGTATTTTTAATAAATTAATTTTCATTAATCAATTAAAAATAAACTTTTAAATATTTAAAAATATTTTTTTAATACTAAAAATGAAAATAAAAATATTTTTGTGTTTTAAAAATTAATGAAACTCTTGACAAAAAGTTTCATAATTTTTAAACAATTTTTGCTATTTTAAATAAATTATGCAAATTAAATGAGAAAAAATGAAATAAAAATCAAAATAAACTGAAGTATGCCAAATGAGGGGCTGGGATTGAATCTGGAAAAGGAACCATTGACTGCGCGCCAGATCTAGTGGTCTATATTCAAACTTGGCTAAACACAATTAATTAATTAAATTAAACCTAATTAAAATTAATGACATGATCTGAGCCATTGGATGCACGCGGGAAAAGACTCAGTCAACTCATCCAACGCCTGAAATTCAAACTTGAAGCCCTAACCCTAATTACACATTAATGACTCTCAGGTGGCCGGAGAAGACTTCCGGTCATCTTCTCCGGCCAGCATCCCCCCTGAAAATTGCTATCTTTCACCCTAGCTCACTAAAACCTAATCTTTTTGCCCAGAATCCATCCCCAAACATCATAGAGAAAGAATCAACAGCCAAAACACATTTATTTTACACAACAAAGCTGAATCGAAGCAAAAGGGGTTTAGGTCAAAAAATTTCAGGAACAACATACATGCTCAAAACTCAATTATTTTCGAAACAAAACATATCAGCATGACCAGTGGAACATGGAGAATCATTTAAGAACTTAAAAACAAGCTTCTGGAAAAAAAGTTCATGAAGCTCACCTGAACTGGAGCTTTGATCTCTGACACTTTCTGGCTAGTTTCCTGCTTGCAATCTACTCCACTTGACCTCCTGAGAAGCTTTCAATGCTTGGAAAGGGTTTGTGGTAGCTGGTTTGAAGGTTTGAGCAGGTTCTGTTCAATGGTGGAGAGAAATCGTATTTGGGATTCTGAAGGTTTTAGGCTATGGTGATGGATGCTTTGTGACCAGGAAGATGAGTTGAGTTGATCTATGAAGTTTGTTTTTGTGTTTGTGAGCTGTGTGATCAGTTTCGAAGGGTTTTGCAAGTGAGGATGAAAATGTTTATGTTGTGCTATGGCTTGCTTCAGGCTTGCTTGATGTATGGAATGGCCAGCATTTGATCCACATAAACAAAGCTCATTGGTCAGGTGATGTGACTTGGCCTGCTGTGATAGGTAAGTTAACTTTTGCAAAAAGTCCACTCTTGTGTAAGAGAAGCATGGGTTGTGTTCTAGGCTAGTACAAGTGTGTGGGCTGGCGCAACATGGTGAGGGGAAAGGCTATGGCTGGTTCAGCATCCAAGGCATCAAGTGGATGGAAGGGTTATGATGATTTTGCAACTTGTTGACTTTTGGTTCATATGGAAAGATCTTGCTATACCAACCATGAAACATGTGATCTTTTGGTTCAAATCTGCTTTTTAGGTCACATGTGATGTTTGTTAGATGGTTAGAAATGAATTAGAAGTTACAAATGCCTTGGTACAAAGTTTTTTGCAAGTTTCTAATTTGAGGCATATCTTGAAAATTAGTGATTTTTGCTAACTTTGACACACCATAACTTTTGATCCAAAATGAATTAGGTCATGTTCTTGTACTTTTTGAAAAGGGAAAGATCTAATCTACAACTTTCATGACCAAAGTTTTTCCATTTGAAGCATTTTTGGATCAAAAAGTAAGGGTTGAAAAAGTTGCATAAAATGACATTTCCTTAAAAGTCAACCATGCCCTAAAAAGTCAACTTTGCAAAAACTTCAAATTCTTGAATTTTGTGAACTTCAACCTTCTTCCATGATCAAATAAAGATCAAATACACTCAAAATGATGAAGATCACCCCTTGGTTGGGTCAATGGGGGCCTCAGATGCCCTGATTTTGCATTGACTTGTCTGAAAAGTCAACTCTTGATCAGATGACTTCCCCATGGAATTTCTTCATGAAAATTGATATGCATACTCCCTATACCATATAGAGACCAATAGAAACAAGAATGACCAAAAAATTTGGAGTTATGGCCTCTGAAACCAAAACCCTAATTTTAGGTCAACTGTGCAGTCAAACTTGGCTCTGCATCCATACCAATCCCAGTTCTTGTGATTCTTTGGCATTCTTGACTTTGAGAGGATATAATATGATGCTTGAACACACATGAACCCCTTTGAAGTGATTTTTTACCTTTGGAGTGGCTCAAGAAGCTCTTGGATTGCTCAGATCACAAACCCTAGATGCAGGTGACTTAGAACCAATGCAAAGACTCAAAAATGTGATATGAGAAGTTATGATTGTGTTTATGCATATGAAATGATCACAAGACATGGTGTGAATGGGTGAGGGCAAATTTGGGGTGTTTACACAAGGCTTTCCCAATAATCTTGACCAGTCAGATGATCAGATATGCAAAAATCAGTCAAAGTGGTTAAAAAGTCAAACTGAGGTCAACTGTGGTCAAATTAAAGTAAAACTTCAAGATTTTTTTCCAACATCAAGTTTATGAAGTAAAACTCATCATTTGATCAAGGGTTGATCATGATTCATCAAGGAAGTCTCAGATCATCAAGAATCAAGAAGTTTCTAAAATAGGATTTCACAGTAAATGTCAACTGAACTTTGACCAGCCATACATTTCACATGCTTCATCAAAAATTTCCCATCCAAAGCTCATTTTGAAGGAAATTGAGTTCTCTAAAACTTTGTGAATCACAAGTCAAGCCTAAAAATGCTTCATTTGGAATGTATGAGCTAAAACATTACAAGTCATTTCAAAGGTCAACAAAAAGTCAACTTTTTCCAAAGAGAATAATTTGAAAATGGTAAAGGATATGGACATGATACCAAAGAGGTTTGTTAGAGGACTCTTTAAGCTTTCTAAAATGTCCAAGAACACTTTCATAGACTTAAAATTGAGGGAGTTATTCCTTGGCAAAGTTGGGAAATTTTTAAGGGGTGCATGAGGCAAATAAGGTCTTAAATCCAATTTTTTCCTAATGGGCCTATCAATTTGCAACCCAATCTTAATAATAACATCAAGCACAACCCAATTCAAATTATTTCAGATTTTTATAATTTATTTATTATTTATTTGGATTGTATTCATTAAAAATTAATTTAAATCATAATAAAATATAAAAATTCAAATATTTGATTTGATTCTTCTTCTATAAGCTCTTAAAGACCATTCAAATTGATTTGATCTCATCCAAATTCGTGAACATCCTTTGGAGTATGTAAAGATATGATTTTTCATCACATTTATGGTTGATATTTATTCACACTCAAGTTATCCAAAAGCCCACAAAGTCCATCAATTTTATGACCTAATTTGGTTCTACTATAAGGGCATAACATAACCAAAACACAAGGGACGTTTTTGCAGCATCCAAGAGGAAGAACAAAATCTCAAAAATTTCAAGAAAACTCATAATCAGATTTCTTGTTGGAGGTAGTTTCAATGCATTCCAAGCACACCAATCCCTTCCATGATGATCATTGAACATGTCTAGACCATTTGCATTGCCAGAATCGACCCCATATTCATGAATCGATTCTCTCTTGTTAATGCTTTTGAAATTTTCGATTCTTATGTTTTATGCATCATACACTGACTTTGATGTTTGTTTTGTGTTAAGAATGAAGTAAACAAACTTTCTGGATTGTTTTTACAAGATGCCATGGCCTAGAACCCGATCGGTTATTGTTAGGGTTTTAGGATCTGAATTGGGGCTTTCTAATTCACCAAATATAAATGAATTATAAGCATGTAATTGAACTGTGTGAATCATAAGGATCATGTTGGCATGTCCAATTTGATGAAATCATGCGTATTCTGGATAGTTCAAAATTTACAGGTTTTGTTTGCATGAAAATTTGCAGGAAGCTTCGCAGGAAAATTCGCAGCTAAACCTGCGAATTTCAGAGGAAGAAGATGAAGTTTTTTGGCGCAGTTGATGAAATTCAAATATTACGTTATTTTTATAATATTATGTTTATAGGTTAATGATACAAGTGCGTGCTTGGCTCAGTTGGCAAGGGCATTGGTGCTGGAAAATGCAAGGCTTGGGTTCGATCCTTGGCTTCCCCAATTTTTTTTAACACACGTAAGTCAATCTTTGATCGCCATCATGCACTTCCTAGGGTATTCCTCTTGGTTGCCTTATTTAAAATGGTCAAGTCCCTCGAATATAGGGATGTCTTAAGCAAAGTCCCTTCAAGTATAAATCATCATAGTCCCTACAACTTAAAAGATCAAGTCCCTACGAGGTTGCCTACGATATAATGATCTTGTCCCTTCGAATAAATGATGATAGTCCCTACGAATTGCTAAAGACATCCCTTAAGTTTCCTTCTATAACCATACGATGACCCTACGCTTGTCCCTTGACAAATCCAAGGTAATGACTACCTATTCCTTAATAATAGGGATAGTCTTACCCTTGAAAGAACATATAAGAACATGAATGACTTAGTCTAGGGTAGGTACCTCCTAGTTACTTGCTCACTTTTTAAAATTACTTTTTACACCTCACTTTCTTAAACATTTTTCAAAACAAGGCTTTGTATACATCCATACGAGGATCATTACAAAGTAGTTAGAAACTTTCTAATCACACACTTCACATTTTCAAAAACAATTTAAGTGAGATAAGTAACTAAGAGCCCATGGATAACCATGGATATAAAGGGTGCTAACACCTTCCCTTTGTATAACCTACCCCCGGAACTCAGGTCTTTTAAAATGGTTTTTCCTGTTCTTTTATGTCCTTTCCATTTGGATAAAATAAAAGTCGGTGGCGACTCTTGCTATCCGCAACATAACTAAAAGTCAGTTCTCCCACCGTGTTATAAAACTCAACCTGAAAGATGTAGTGTTAAGACCAAGTAATGTGGTGGTGATGGCCTTTGATGGTTCAAGAAGAATGGTGCATGGAGAGGTGGATCTTCCAATCAAAGTAGGCTCTCAATTCTTTGATTCCACTTTCTATGTGATGGATATTCGTCCTGTATACTCCTGTTTGCTTGGGCGCCCCTGGATCCATGTGGCAGGTGCTGTAACTTCCACTTTACATCCGAAATTGAAGTATCCGGTGAAAGGAAAGATTGTCAATGTTTATGGTGAAGAAGAATACATGGTCAGTCATGTGAATACCTTTAAATATGTTGAGATGGAGGGTGAATTTTTTGAGACTCCTTGCCATATATTTGAAGTGGTTCCTCAAGCCGTTTTTGCTACTAAAGTCATCCCTGCTGCTAAAAGAGTTCTTGTGATTACCATAGTACCTCCTACAATGGCCTCCCACAAAGATGCTAAAGTTGTGGTTGAAGAAGGTGGTTGTACTATTTAGGTTCAGCTTCCTGACATTCCTTACAAGTCTGACAAGTTTGGTTTGGGTTTTCTGCAGAATCTCAGAAGGCTGTTCGTCGTGCTCGTACTGCTCGTATCACTAATAGATGAGTCATAAAGGATCAAGTCAATGATGTGGGAGATTATGATGAAGATTACAACCTTGATGAGTGGATCTTTCCTACCATTGGTGATGGACTCAACAACTGGAAGGCTGAAGACGTTATCCCTATCTCCTTTAGTAAGGAGTAAATGCTATTTTGTTTTTCTAAATTTAATTTTTTTAACTTTGAACAATTAAATACTTTTAAGCCTTGTGCCTTGCCCAGGGCACAATGGTTTTCTTGTTAGGGTTATCATTTCATTTGCATATTTTAATTCAATAAAATCAATGGACGTTTCTCGCTTTCGTAAATATTGCGCTCTTTGTCTTTCTTTTACTTTTTCCTTTTATAAAAAAAGCTACGTGTTCTTACACACACCCACGTCACTAAAATGTAGATCTTCATCCACTCTGGATCCTATTGATAACAACTCTGCTATTGCCAATTATGACTTCGAGAATCCGATCTATCAAGCCGAGGATGGAAAGGAGGAAGATTGTGAAGTACTTGTAGAGTTGGCTAGATTGCTACAGCAAGAAGAGAAAGCTATACAGCCACATGAGGAACCAATGGAAGTTGTGAATCTGGTAACGGAGGAAAACAAGAAAGAGGTCAAGATAGGTGCTGAATTGGAAGATGTTGTTAAGAATAGGTTGATTCAGATGTTACGTGACTATGTGGAAATTTTTGCTTGGTCTTATGAATATATGCCAGGGCTGGATACAGATATTGTGGTTCACCGTCTACCAGTGAAAGAGGATTGTCGCCAATAAAACAGAAAGGTCGTCGTATGCGTCCTGAGATTTCAGAAAAGATTAAGGCAGAGGTGATGAAATAATTCAATGCAGGGTTTTTAGTTGTTACTTCGTATCCTCAGTGGGTTGCAAATGTGGTACCGGTGCCTAAGAAAGATGGTAATGTATGCATGTGTGTAGATTATAGGGATTTGAACAAAGCCAGCCTCAAAGATGACTTTCCACTTCCATATATTGATGTTCTGGTAGACAACACTGCTCAACATAAGGTATTCTCTTTTATGGATGTTTTCTCTGGGTACAATTAGATTAAGATGGCACCTAAAGATATGGAGAAGACTACATTTGTTACACAGTGGGGCACTTTCTGTTATAAGGTGATTCCATTTGGTTTGAAGAATGTTGGGGCAACATATCAGCGTGTTATGGTGGATTTGTTTTATGATATGATTCACCATGAGATAGAGGTATATGTGGAAGATATGATAGCCAAATCTCAGACTGAAGAAGAACATCTTGATCATCTGCACAAGTTGTTTGAGAGGTTAAAGAAATACAAGTTGAGATTAAATCCAAACAAGTGTACTTTTGGAGTTAGATCTGGTAAACTTCTGGGTTTTATTGTCAGTGGTAAAGGTATTGAAGTGGATCCTGCAAAGGTAAAATCTATACAAGAGATGCCTGCTCCTCGTACTAAGAAAGAAGGTAGAGGTTTCCTGGGACGACTGAATTACATTGTAAGATTTATTTTCCAGTTGACTTCTACTTGTGAACCAATCTTCAAGTTGTTGAAGAAAGATCAAGTAATGGAATGGAATGATGAATGCCAGGTAGCTTTTGATGAGATCAAGAAGTATCTACAGGAACCTCCTATATTGATGCCACCAGTTGAAGAAAGAACCTTGATTATGTACCTGACAATATTGGATAACTCAATGGGGTGTGTGTTGGGGCAACATGACGAGTCTGGTCGAAAAGAGCAGGCAATATACTACCTTAGCAAAAAGTTTACCGACTGTGAAACAAGATATTTACTACTCGAGAAAACTTGTTGCGCTTTGGCATGGGCTGATCGCTGACTAAGACAGTATATGTTGACTCATACCACTTTATTGATTTCAAAAATGGATCCAATAAAGTAAATATTTAAGAAACCTGCTCTCTCCAGACGAATAGCAAGATGGCAAATGATCCTGACAGAATACGACATACAATACACTACTCAGAATGCAATCAAAGGAAGTGTAGTAGCTGATCATTTGGCTCATCAAGCAATGAATGATTACCAGTCTATGAATTTTGAGTTTCCAGATGAGGATATTATGATTGTTACTAAAGAACCTAGACAATATGAAGGACCTGGACAAGGATCTCGATGGACTATGGGTTTTTATGGAGCTTCTAATGCGCTTGGTAATGGTGTTGTTGTTGTGATTATATCTCCAGTTACTGCAAGGCTTTGTTTTAATTGTACCAATAATATGGCTGAGTATGAAGCGTGCATCATGGGTATCAAGGTTGCCATTGAGATGAAGATCTAGTTGTTGAATGTGTATGGAGATTCAGCCTTGGTAGTTAGTCAAGTTAAAGGAGATTGGGACACTAAGCATCCTAATCTCATCCCTTACAAAGGGCATGTGTTGTCTTTGATCCCGTAATTTGAAGAGATCACCTTTGGACATATTCCACGAGAAGAAAATCAGTTGGCAGATGCATTAGCCACCATGGCATCTATGTTTGAAATCAGTTGGGATGATGAAGCTTCGAGAATTACTATTGATCGGTTTGATAAACCTACATACTGCAATGAGGTTGGTACTGAAGGAGTAGAGGAAAAGCCTTGGTTATATGAAGTGAAAAGGTATCTTGAAGCTCAAGAGTTCCCTGAAGGGGCATCTGTCAATGAGAAAAAGTTTCTAAGGAGATTTTCTGCTAAGTTCTTCCTGAGTAATGTAATTTTTGTACAAGCGCAATCACGATTCAATTTTGCTTCGCTGTATGGATAAGAAAGAAGAAGTAGAGATTATGGAAGACATGCATGATGAGATCTTTGGCACTCATTATAGTGGGAATACTATGGCTAAGAAGATCCTGAGAGCATGTTATTATTGGTCTACTATGGAAGCTGATTGCTATCAACATTCCAAAATTTGTCACAAATGCCAGATTTATGCTGATAAGGTTAATGTGCCTCCAGTCCCGTTGAATGTTCTGACTGCTCCATGGCCTTTTGCCATGGGGGGCATTGATATGATTGGTGAGATCAAACCTACTGCTTCCAATGGACATCGTTTCATCCTTGTTGCTATTGATTACTTCACGAAGTGGGTAGAGGCAGCTTCATTTGCTTCTGTTACCAAAAATGTTATGGCTCGATTCATCAAGTATAATCTTATATGTAGGTATGGCGTCCCTGAAAGGATTATCAAAGATAATGGTACTAATTTGAACAATTTTATGATCACTGACCTCTACACTCAGTTCAAGATTAAGCATCGCAATTCTTCTCCATATCGTCCAAAGATGAATGGCGTAGTGGAAGCCGCCAACAAGAATATTAAGAAGATCTTGCAAAAGATGACAGTTACATATAAGGATTGGCATGAGATGTTACCATTTGCTCTTCATGGTTATCATACCACTATACGTACTTCAACAGGGGCAACCCCATTCCCCCTTGTCTATGGTATGGAAGCAGTTTTACCCATTGAAGTTCAAATTCCTTCTTTGAGAATTATGAAGGATGCAGGCTTGGATAAAGATGAATGGATTCAGACTCGACTTGACCAGATAAACTTGATTGATGAGAAAAGGCTAGCAGCTCTTTGTCATGGTCAGATGTATTAGAAACGTATGATCAAAGCCTTCAATAAGAAAGTTAAGCAGCAAGTATATCAGGCTGGTGATTTGGTGATCAAGCGTATCATATTACCACAGGGTGATCCCAGAGGCAAATGGACCCCCACCTATGAAGGGCCATTTGTTGTTAAGAGAGTATTTTCTGGGGGTACCATGATGCTTAACACTATGGATGGTGAAGATTTCCCACAGCCTGTAAACGCAGACATAGTTTAAAAATACTACGCATAAAAAGAGACCCGTTAGGTTGACTGGACT
Source organism: Lathyrus aphaca (assembly GCA_963966055.1). Taxonomy (NCBI): domain Eukaryota; kingdom Viridiplantae; phylum Streptophyta; class Magnoliopsida; order Fabales; family Fabaceae; genus Lathyrus; species Lathyrus aphaca. Next base: position 275,075,411 of record OZ014520.1, on the reverse strand, counting down.
AGGCAAAAATAAGGGCATCCCGACAAACCAAAAAGGTTCGGGAAAAAATTAGGCATATATATAAAAAAAATGTACACCCGGCAAGTCAAAAACTTGAAAAGGCGGCTTGGGCAAAAAAGGGTATCCCGGTGGATTGAAAACCTGAAAAGGCAATCCAGGCAAAAGTTAGGGATTAAAGCGTATGACTATATCTTGTTGGGTCACCCATGTAACCTCTATTAGTTGTGTTATCTACGTCAAATTCAACAGATATGGATCAATCCAATTGTTTCTTTTCCGATAGCTGAAGATGAGATAATTGAAGATAATGGCAATAACAGAGTTGAAACTCGATAGGATTATTTACACATAGCTATTTTTCCTTTTTTTTGTAAAAAATTCTTTGACAAATTCCTCTTACTAGGATTTCCGTCTCCGTGTTAAAACTTGCCTGTTTATAGGCTAATTTCTAAATAAATAAAATTCCATTTTTTGTATTCAGCTTTACTTTTCCCTCTTTATTCAGGTTTACTTTTCCCCTTTTACTAAAGCGAAAAACGTTTGTTGATTATGTTTGAATTCATATATTCTTTTGAATATGATTGATGTTTACCAGAAATGCATAAAATACAATAATATGATTTACTAAGAACGAAGGAAGGTAGGAATTCAATGAATCTTCGCCGGCTCATCCCAACAGATTAATATTTATGAATATTCTTACGGAATACTTCAAGTAATATCTTATACTTACAACTCCACGAAGTCTTCAAGCAGTTGGCACTTAACTGAATAGGTCTCTCGGATCTATGTCCATCTCTTTTATCCTCAGTCAGGATATCCAGGAACTAAATCCTTCAATAAGAAGTACGAAGAACGAAAAACAAGATGTTCTAAGTACGATATTCTTAAACAATACGGGAACGAAGTCTTCATATTCCTCAGCAATGAATCGGGATTTATTTCCCCAGCCAGCAGTTGTTCTACGAAGCTACTCATGCGCTTCAACTACATAATTCATACATACATCACATCACATCATATCATATCATAAGCATACAACATTATCATGAGACATTATCTTACCAAGTGTTATATCCATCATGATATTTGCACCGAAATAACCTTGTTTTTCAGGTTAATTCTCCAGCAGACAAACTTCATCAACAACTTATACCTTGGGTCTTCGTTTATCTACCCAAAGGTTATCTCATTATCTTGGGACATTGTTTATCTTCCTGAAGGCTATCTTGGGACATTGTTTATCTTCTCAAAAGCCATATTATACCTTGGGTCGTCGTTTATCTACCCAAAGGTTATCTCATTATCTTGGGACATTGTTTATCTTCTCGAAGGCTATCTTGGGACGTTGTTTATCTTCTCAAAAGCCATATTATTACCTTTGGCCGTCGTTTATCTTCCCAAAGTTTATCTCATTATCTTGGGACGTATTTTATCTTCCTGAAGGCTAACTTGGGACGTTGTTTATCTTCTCAAAAGCCATATTATTACCTTGGGTTGTCGTTTATCTACCCAAAGGTTATCTCATTATCTTGGGACATTGTTTATCTTTCCGAAGGCTATCTTGGGACGTTTTTTATCTTCTCAAAAGCCATATCATTACCTTGGGCCATCAGTTATATTCCCAAAGGTTATCTCATTATCTTGGAACGTTGTTTATCTTCTCGAAGGCTATCTTGGGACGTTGTTTATCTTCTCAAAAGCCATACCGTTACCTTGGGCTGTCGTTTATCTTCCCAAAAGCTACATCATCTTACCTTGGGTTTTATTTTCACATGCTTCATCAAAAATTTCCCATCCAAATCTCATTTTTAAGTAAATTGAATTCTCTGCAACTTTGTGTCTCACAAGACAAGCCTAAAAATGCTTCATTTGGAAGGTATGAGCTAAAACATTACAGGTCATTTCAAAGGTCAACAAAAAGTTAACTTTTTTCAAAGAGCATATATTGAAAATGGTAAAGAATATGGACATGAGACCAAAGAGGCTTGTTAGAGTACTCTTTAAGATTTATAAAATGTCCAAGAACACTTTCATATCCTTAAAATTGAGGGAGTTATGCCTTGGCAAAGTTGGGAAATGTTTAAGAGGTGCATGAGGCAAATAGGGTCTTAAATCCAATTTTTTTTCTTCTAAATGGGCCTATCAATTTGCAACCCAATCTTAACAATAACATCAAGCACGAGCCAATTCTAATTATTTCTGATTTTTATAATTTATTCATTATTTATTTGGATTTTATTCATTAAAATTCAATTTAAATCAAAATCAAATATAAAAAATCAAATATTTGATTTGATTCTTCTTCTAGAAGCTCTTAAAGACCATTGAAATTGATTTGATCTCATCCAAATTCATGCACATCCTTTGGAGTATGTAAGGATATGATTTTTCATCACATTTATGGTTGATCTTTCTTCACACTCAAGTTATCCAAAAGCCCACATAGTCCATCAAATTTATGACCTAATTTGGTTCTACTATAAGGGCATAACATAACCTAAACACAAGGGACGTTTTTGCAGCATCCAAGAGGAAGAACAAAATCTCAAAAATTTCAAGAAAACTCATAATCGGATTTCTTGTTGGAGGTAGTTTCAATGCATTCCAAGCACACCAATCCCTTCCATGATGATCATTGAACATGTCTAGACCATTTGCATTGCCAGAATCGACCCCATATTCATGAATTGATTCTCTCTTGTTCTTGCTTTTGAAATTTTCGATTCTAATGTTTTATGCATCATACACTGACTTTGATGTTTGTTTTGTGTTAAGAATGAAGTAAACAAACTTTCTGGATGGTTTTTACAAGATGCCATGGCCTAGAACCCGATCGACTATTGTTAGGGTTTTAGGATCTGAATTGGGGCTTTCTAATTCACCAAATATAAATGCATTATAAGCCTGTAATTGAACTCTGTGAATCATAAGGATCATGTTGGCATGACCAATTTGATGAAATCATGCGTATTCTGGATAGTTCAAAATTTACAGGTTTTGTTCGCATGAAAAATTGCAGGAAGCTTCGCAGCTAAACCTACGAATTTCAGAGGAAGAAGATGAAGTTTTTTGGCGCGATTGATGAAATTCAAATATCACGTTATTTTTTATAATATTATGTTTACAGGTTAATGCTACAAGTGCGTGCTTGGCTCAATTGGCAAGGGCATTGGAGCTGAAAAACGCAAGGCCTGGGTTCGGTCCTTGGCTTCCCCAATTTTTTTTAATACGTTGTTTTAATTACAGGTTTAATATTTATTGCAATCTATCCAAGTTCTATCACAAACGCGCACGTAGCCAAGTGGTTTTGCTTTGTTCTGGTAAAGGGGAGGTCCTGGGATCAAAACCAGGCCTCCCCATCTTTTTTAAATGTTTCTTCTTTCTTTTCTTTTTCATTATATTATTATTATTATTATATTATTAATATATTAAATTAACTAAAAATAACTTACCATTAAAAGGCCATTTTTGTAAAAACATTATAAATATTTAAATACTTTCTTTTAAACATTTTTTTAATAAACCTTGTTTTATAATAATTTATTTATATTTCTTTTATTTGTAAATAAATAGTCAAGTAGGTAAATTTTTCTAATTAAAATTGCTAGTCATTTTTCACTAATCTAAATAATTTTGTCTATTAATCTAAAAAAATTATAATCTTATTTTTATTTTTGAACTTCTTTTATTCTTTTATATATACTTATATTTGTAAATATTTAAATATTTCTAAATTTATAATTCATAATTAATTTTTTTTATTATATAAATGACCTCAATTAAAATCAAACTTCTAACCCTAATTTTCTAACCTTAAACCTAATTTTTCTTAAACCTTAACCTGAAACCTTAATTATTATTTTTAATTCATTTTGCTTTATTATTTCCTTTATTTAATTTAGCCATGATTGTCTTATTAAAATATGTAATTATTGTAATTTATTTTCCACGCGATCATATTGTATCTGCCCCAAAGCCTTGTAATAGCTTAGATTTACTTTTCCGTCCTTTTAATTATTATTATTTAAATGCGTGGTTAGTAAATAGGGAGTGACAACATAACTGTAATTAATTTGGATTTATATAATTAAATAAAATAAATAAATATATGAAAATAAACACTCACACACGTAAGTCGATCTAAGATCGCCGTCTGCACTTTCTAGGGTATCTCTTTTAAGTTGCCTTTAAAATATGGTCAAGTCCCTCGAATATAGGAGTCTCTTAAGAAAAGTCTCTTCACGTATAAATCATCAAGTCCCTACAGATTTAAAAGATCAAGTCCCTTCGAGGTTGCCTACGGAATAATGATCTTATCCCTTCGAATAAATGATGATAGTCCCTACGAATTGCTAAAGACACCCCTTAAGTTGCCTTCATTGACCATACGATGACCCTACGCCCGTCCCTTAAACAAATCCAAGGTAATGACTACCTATTCCTTAATAATAGGGATAGTCTTACCCTTGAAAGGACATATAAGAATATGAATGACTTAGACTAGGGTAGGTACCTCATAGTTACTTGCTCACTCTTCAAAAATACTTTTCACACCTCACAATATTTTCAAACATTTTCAAATAAGGCTTTGTATACATCCATATGAGGATCATTACAAAGTACTTAGAAAATTTATAATCACACACTACACTTTTTAAAAACAATTAAAGTGAGCTAAGTAACTAAGAGCCCATGGATAACCATGGATATAAAGGGTGCTAACACCAACCCTTTATATAACCTACCCCCCGAACACAATTCTTTTAAAATAGGTCTTTCCTGTTCTTTTATGTCCTTTCCACTTGGATAAAATAAAAGTCGGTGGCGACTCTTGCTATCCGCAACATTTATAGAAAGTTAGTTCTCCCACTATGTTACAGAACTGGCGACTCTGATGGGGAGTTACTAAGTAAAAGAGGGGTACCCTTAGGAATTAGATCACTTAATTGTTTGTCTTGTTTGCTTTATATTATCTGTTGGGCATTTGTGTGAAAGATCATAACCCGGATCTAGTGTACCCTAGGTAAGTAGCAATTGACCAAGGAAATTGTATGGCGTATACCGATATGGTTGATCTAGTGGCTACGTTAGTGTGACTTCTTGATTGGTTCTTATGTTCCTTAAGTAAGTTAAGGATAACCTGAGGCTGCCATATGTTGTCATTAAACTAACTGACTTTGTAGAACCTTAGTTGACCCATCGTGGCCTTTAGAAAGTAGTGAGATAGCCGGCTTTGGAGAAGTCTAAAGTTGGTTGATACTCGATTCTATGCTCATTGAGATCCTAAACTGGGGGGTTTTGGTTGGCAAGTAAGTTGCCTACTGAACAACAACCCTTGGGATGGATCAGTGATATTGAGATCCCTTAGAACCCGGTTACTTTTGTAGGACAGGATGTACCAATTAAACTTCAGGGGGAGCTGTAACACCCCAAATTTTCCCTCTTGTTTCTAGCATCATCCTCATGTCATAATCATCATAAGCATGGCATATTTTTAGCATCATTGCATAGAAAAATGAAGCATAACATTCTACTGTCCTCACATTAGGCATATGATCAATCAATGGTACATTTGAAGCCTTACAAGTCAAAGCAAGAGGTTAAGTGACCTTGGCCAAGTATCACAAGGTGTTCTTATGTCTTATACAAGCTCAAGATCCTTTACAAGAGCCCAAGGGTTTGGGAGGTTATCAGATGATCCAAGGAAGGGCAAGCTCCTACACAAATGATCCTCAAATTAGGGTTTCATGTCAAGCAGGGATTCTTTGTGACTTTGGCAATTTCATGTGGGCAAAGTCCTTCATATGATATGAGAATGCTATGGATGAAATTTGGTGAGAAAACTCATTGAGGAAGACATTTATTTCATCAGTTGCTTGCATAAGAAGAAATTGGTCAAATTGATTATTTGAAAAGTCAACTATGGCAATTCAAGGATTCCAATCCCATTTTTCAAGCCAAGGGATACCCTTAAGGTCATATAAGAGGTTTGGCAAAGTCAAAGATCAAGAATCAAAAGGTTTTGAGAGACTTTCCATTTTTGGCATGTGACTTGTAATGAAAGTTACTATTTTTTGGCAAGTTTTGCCCTAATCTTCAAGTGATTCTTACATGGCCAAGATGACTCCAAATGAATTTCCATTGAACATGAAAGTTGTGGAGTATGATCTCCCATTTTTAAAAAGTACAAGTACATATTCATAGCCTTCATGGTTTGAAAGTTATGGCCAATCGAAATTAATTCATTTTTAGGGTTTTACCATATTTCCAAGTTTACACCATGTGCAAAAACTCACTTAATTCATTTTCAAACTAACCTATGGGCTAATTTTGATCATAAGCATCAAGGGCAAGACATGAAGATCATTTGGATCAATAAAACTCATGGAATTCGTGTATGGATAAGTGAATATTCCATAAAGTGCAAATATGTATAAGCATGGAAAATGCATGACTCAAGCATTCAATAGCCAGGATTAAATCACCTTTGTATTAGTGAAGCAAGCATGACCAGCATGTGCAAAGAGAGAGGGAAACGCATGAGTAAATGAGGAGATTACACATCTCATGCCATTTTGCAAAATCACCTCAACCTCATGGTTCCCACGTGCGTCCTTTCAAAAACCCTAATCAGTGTGATAAATGGATGATATAAAGGCTATTACACACAAACTTCAGCCCTAGCTCCCTCTCATTCATCAACTTCAAAGTTTTATGCACAAAACAAAAGCCTTCGAATCTCTCTCCCTAGGCTCTCATTCTTCAATCCTTTTCCATATTCTTCATCCTTGAGCTCTAAGGACCACAAATCAACCACTCATTGGAGCTGAATCCTCAGATTTCATCAAGTGTCATCCAAGTGCAGTTCTGTTCGAATCTCAAGATCTAAGAAGATTCAAGGCTTCTTTTGCATTTATTTTGAAAATAGAAGTTAAAAGGAGTGGATCTGCAGCTGGAGCAAGCTTTTCTGGTCCTAATTTGAGTTCCACAAATCTCAGGTATCATCCAAATTCGTAGATCTGGAAATGAAATTGAATGTTTGCATTGTGATCTTCATGCCTCCCTGATTTCACTGATGTATTTGGTTTTAAAAATGGTTGCATATTGAGCATGTTATGATGAATTGCAGTTTGATGTTTGATTTAGTTTTTGCTCGATCTGGTTCGTGTGTTGTTCTAATGGTAAACCTGAATGCATATTTGAATTCAACATGTTTGATTTAGTGTATCTGGAGCTTTGTATGAATTTCTGTGCATTTGTGTTCTTGAGTATGAATATTCCAGTGACCGGAGCTAGGGCTCCGTCACCGGATTCTGGAAAATTTGAAATGAAGAAGATGATGTTATAGCCACAGGATCTTGCATCTGGACGGTTCTTGAGTTGTCAGCGTATTAAGTGGAGATCCTCCCTTTCACGTGTTTCTGTTTTGCCCAATAATTCCACATGCTTTCCACTACACCATAGCTATGGTACACACACGCACTAATTGGCTGGATTGTTTGACTTGGCTTTAGTGTTTGACTTGATCCTGTGCGTTGTTTCAATCCATTGGCTTGTGTTTTTCCAGATTTATTTGAATTTCCATTGTAATATTCATGAGCCTGCGCAGGATCCATGGGCCTCAGGTGCTATTCACACCCCTCTCATTACCGAGCCCATTTGATTTGAACTGATTCCCCTTGCTATTCCCACCCCTGGCTCATTTGCATGTTATTTTATTTTCTTTTTTTTATATCAGTTTGGTTTTTAATTTTTAAAAATAGTAAAATGTATCCAAAAATTCCAAAATAATTCATAATCATTTCTTTTAATTTTATTTAATTTTTGACATTTTTATTTTTTATTTATTTTTATTTTCCACGTAGGAATTAATTTCCACTTTTATTAATTGTTTTTAAATTCATTTTAGACACATGCTGACTTGTAGAATTTATATATGGATCATCAATTTGAATTTTGACTTGGTTCTTTTTGCATTTGATTCATATTAAAATGTAGTTTGTGGATGATTTTTCTTCTGATTTTTTGAAGCTTGTGTGAATATTTTTGATAGTTGACTTGTGTGTGAAGTTTCAAAACCCTAATGATTGTTCTTGAGGTCCTTTGACCTAGTTGCTTGTTGATTCTGACTTTGGTTTATTGACATGATATTATCACTTGATTAATGAATACTTGTGTTTATTTTCATAATTTTTGCATGAGTTTGTGATTCGATTTGAGTTTTTCATGTAAGATTACCTTAATTTTGCTTCTTCTTGTTGGCATGCTTAGTTCTTAGACTAGGAGGGCACTTGTGCCAACTCCTATAGAATGTTTTGGGTTCCTTTTGTATGAGGTTTTATCCCTGGTCCTTGTTTGGTGTTGCTGCTTTGAAAAGTTTTGTGATACTTTCCTTTGGAGTTTCTCACAAGTGTATGCATGTTCACTTCACTTCCTTTGTCCATCCCTTTTCTTTGATAATTGTGATTGAGTTTGTGTGCTTCTTCCCCATGCTTACTCATGCTTCTTGGGCACCTCTTAACATGATTAGGACCCTGGTTTTTCACATGATGCTTATGCCTTGATTTGGTTTGTGTTAGCTTGTCCTTACACTTGTTCACATGTCCACTTCACTTCCCATTTCTTATATTGTTTGTGTTTGAAATTGTATGAACCTTTCTTTGGTATCTTGGGTTGTTTGTGCACATTCTTGTGATGATATGGTTCTGGTCTTGATGATTATGAAGCATGTGTAGCTTGTTTGATCTTTTCTACTCCATGTTTTCTTTTGTTTCTTCCATAATAGCTTATGTTGGTTTATTGTGATTTGAGTGATCCACTTCTCATCTTATGTTGTATGCTTGATCTTGGCAATTGAGGGTGACACTTCACTTCTGGTTGTGATGTTTTAGTATGATCTTTTGTTCATTTTTATCTCATTTGATTTCACTTTCTTTTGTCTTATCAATTGTTTATGCTTATAATCATTTCAGGGGCTTTGGTAAGTGAGAGGTGTGGATGAGATTCCCACATCTCCAACTCTTTTCTCTTCATCTTTCAATATGCTTTTTCACTTGTGTTTAAGATGTGCCTTATGCCATCACTTGCTTAACTTATTTCTATCCCTCTTAGAGAACAACTTAACTTCTTTAGGAGAAGTAAGTTGATTTTCTACTTCTTCTTTCTTCTTCTTCTTTTTCTCCTTCTTCTTTTCTTCCTCTTTCTTAGGATAGAGTTCAAACCACACTAACCATAGGACCACCTTTGCATGATAACATTAGGATTTATTAGTCCCCCTTAGTTTTTTTTACCTTTAAGATCCTTTTGGTTCTTTCTCTTATCATCTCAAAACAAAAATCATAAAAAGCATTAACAATAGTTGAGGTGACCTTCCCCCTTTTGCCATCCTCTCAAAGAAAATCCTGAAAAATACTTCTTCACTTCAATCCACCAAAACACTTAATAATACAAACACGTTAGTGAATTTAAATCCTAATCTTAGGAAACAAGTTTGAGGATCTTCTTCATTCTTGATGAACTTGTTACTCATTCTATCTTGGGATGTGGTAATAAGGACATGTCCTTAGAAAAGGCTTTACCTTCACTTCCTTGTGCCACACTCTCAAAAGACTTCTAAAAAACACTGGACAAACAATAAGCGTCTCTCCTTCGGGACTTCTCTTCTCATCACCTTCACTCTTTACGTGCGAACTTGCCCCTACTTGTCACTTTGCAAGACGGTAACACACTCGTCGTTCGAGCCTGCAACACCTGAGCATTGACATAGGTAGTTCTAGCCTTAAGACATAAGTAATCTTTTCCACCCCTAGTTAGGGGAATGATAACGAGAAAAAGTATCGATTATATTGCTATGTTTCAATACCGTTTTATCGCATAATTGTCGTTTTAACACACGATTCCTCGAGTTTTCTTTGCCATTTTGCAGGTACATCATATACAGAGCTAAATCATGAGCCATAAGTGAAATGAGCAAAAACAACCATTAAAAGATGAAGAAATGAGGAATTCTGCATAACCTGCATATTTTGTTACACTCACAGTCGTCACCTAGGTGTCACGACCGTGACACTCTAAAAGGAGCACTCACGACCGTGACAAGTCCCTCACGACCGTGACACATATCATACAACGAACACGAACGTGACACCCTTGTCACGACCGTGACAAGGGAAAATTAGGGTATTTGACTGAAGACTTGGTCATGAACGTTACGCTGCATGAAATCCAACGTGCCTATTTTCCAGCAGACCCAGTATCCCACGTTCCCTGGATTCTCTCATTTTCCTACGAGGCCCAAGCACCAATTCAACTACCAAGCCCAATTAGTTTGTTATAAATAGACTTGTTTCAATGAACAAAGGACAGAGTTTTAGTTAATAATTTCTTGCGGAAGCTCTGCCGATTTTATTTTGCACCCTTTATTTTTCCAGCATTAATTTCTTTGCTTTATTTTTCTTGTATCCCAACCAACCTTATAACAATTTCCAACATCAGGAAATTGTTATAAATTAATTTGTTTCAAAGCCTTCAGATTCTTTTAGAATTTTTATTTCCGATTCCGGTCAATACTCCGAGCTTTCCAGCCTGTGGAAGAAGGAGTCTACTACTTTTATTGTTATCCAGGTTTATATTAAATTGCATTTATATTTATGTTGAATATTTATTTTTCTTCCATGCATATTTCGTTTTATGTTTCTCTGCCTCTGTCTGGTTCAACAATAATGAGTAGCTAAATACCTTAGGGCGGTATGTAATTAAAACAAACTAAATCGGTAAAATCAATTCTAGGCTTAAGATAATTAAGAGCTTAAAATTCTGGCTGAGACTTTTTATTATAAAATCAACCTTTTTGTTACGAGAGTAAGAAAAGTGTATTAGGTTAGGTCAAGACCACGAGAGTGTGAGATTTTAACCAGATAGCTAAAGTTAGGCATTTAAATTAAACACAGCGAGAGCGCTTTAAAATAAATTAGAATTACTAAGTTTCCAAAAATTATTTCTAAACACTTATGGGCTAGCGAGAGCAGGCATAGGGCTTTAGGGGTAAGATCTGAGATAAGACCACGAGAGTGTGAGTTAAAGATATTTAAACTGGTAACCTCTACAGAATAGATTAAGTGAACCATCTTTATAAGCCTAGGTTAGATTGACCCGCCTAAGTTAGCATAATTACATACCGACCGCCTTAGTATTATTTATTAAACTTAATTTTAATTCCCGCCTTTAATCTTTAAAAACAACCAAAAATCGTGACAACCCTTCACCTTAGCTAAACTAGAAATTCCTCTAGCACTAAGTAACCATAGAGTCCCTGTGGATCGATAATCTTAAATATTACTTAGATAGGTTGTGCACTTGAAGTTAAGATACCGATAGACACATAATTAGATACGTCTTTAGCCCATCAGGGAACTACGACGACTCTGATCTTCATTGTCCAGATGAGGTACGTAGGCAACGGGGTAGGGCCCGTTCGAGCACAATCTTTTTTCCTTACATTTTTCCTTTTCATTTCTTTTTCAGTTCCCTTTTCCTATCTTTTATCCAGATCCAGTTCCTTTTTTTTTTGCAGCAACTTCCATTTCTTCCCCCTTTGAAACAATTTCTTTGCAAGCGTGGATCCCGTCGGGTACGGCGGACGATCTCGGGTGCTAATACCTTCCTAGGTCGTAACCAACTCCCGAACTCAGTTTCTTTGGTTCGCAGGACCTGTGTCCTTCCTTTTCTTTTCTTCAGTTTGTGCAACATTACAATTCCCGTTCCTTCAGGATAAAATTGCCTGGCTGGAGACTCTAACCTTTTCCGCGCCACATTCGCATTTGTACCAGGATGGAAATCTAGGGAGCGACAAGAGGGTACTTACCTTTAAACCTCATGCAAGCCTTCAACCCTAGGGCTATTGTGTGACTTGTTTGTGTGTGCCACATGTTTGTGATTGAGCATAACATCATGACATCATGACATCATAAGCATAGAATTTTCACTAACCATTTCAAGGACCAAAGGATTTATCTTTGTTCTTTGTTGCAGGTCATGGCTTCTGCTCGTAGGAATACTATCAGGATCAACTTTGTAGGGATACCTTCTAAGCTTAAGTAATTGGTCTCTCAAGTTTCTGAAAACTCTCAATTCATCAAGAGACATGGTCACCTACTGGATCTAGTCACTTTAGGGTTCAACGAAGACATGATGAGTGTCCTATTTCAATTCTTTGATCCTAAACATCATTGCTTCACATTTCCCGACTATCAGCTGGTTCCTACAATGGAAGAGTTATCCAAACTACTGGGTATACCTATCCTTGCTCAGAGACCTTTCACAGGCTTAGAGAAGGAACCTAAACCTGAAGTCATTGCTACAGCTCTACATCTGAAGAAATCAGACATTATCCTAGAAACGAGAAGTGGAGTTAAGGGTATTCTTGCTAAGGTATTGATGGAGAAAGATCAAGTGTTCTTGAATTCTATGAGCTATGATGATTTTGAGGAGATCTTAGCCTTGCTGATTTATGGCTTGGTACTATTCCCTAATCCATACCAGTTCATAGATGTACACGCCATCAACATATTTCTGACTCACAATCCAGTGCCTACATTACTTGGAGATATCTTACACTCTCTTCACACTCGTACTACAAAGGCGAGAGGAAATCTGATGTGATGCATACCTTTATTAGCTAGGTGGTTTATTTCTCACCTTCCTCGATCAATGATGAAGAATGAACAAGGGTTAAGGTGTTCTAAGAGGATTATGTCAATTTATCATTCAGATATTCATTGGGGCTCTTGATCTATGGAGAATGTTACTATCATTGATCATTGTGGGGAGTTCCCTAATGTGCCACTCCTTGGAATAAGAGGGGGAATTACCTACAACCCTTCTTTAACTCTACGTCAGTTTGGTTATGCTTGGATTAATGGTCCTCATGACATGCTTATTCAGGGTATTATGTTCGACTATGACAATGATCTTCAAGGTTACCATCAAAGGTTTATACGAGCTTGGAACAAGGTGAATAAGATTGATAGCAAGACTTTGGAGCCAAAGTATTCTATTCCTATGGAGCCTTATCTCAAATGGGTGTGATCTCGTGCTCAAACTCTTATGATGCCATATCCTGCTATTCTACCAGTCACCATGGAGCCTGTTGCTGAAGGAGACATCCCTTATACCATCCTTTATCCATACATGCCCACTGATTTGGAAGAGTTGCAGAAATCCTGGATTCAGTTGCGGGAGCAAAGAGACTCATTTCAAAGCTAGTCAAGAAAGAATTCTGGAGCTGACAAGGCAACTTCACGAGGAGCGGAACCTCAACACATACCTCAACACAAAGAGGAATCGTCCATGGGAGAGTTAAAACTCCATATATTTATTTTTGTACTTTATTATTATTTCTTTTCACTGTAAGCCCAAGGGACAAATTATTTTAATGCTTACTAATAAAAGTTTTGTTTTGGTTTTTCTTTTAACAAATTTAAATCCTGCAGTCCTTGAAAACATTGCATAAACATATACATACCATATCATTACATCACACATTTTTTATAAACAGGTATCTTATCTTCTCGCTGTTTATTTTAGTATAAATGGCTCTCGAACAAACTGTCAAGGATCTCCAGACTCATAATGCCCAATTTCAAGAGATGATTCTGAATTTGTCCAGGGGACAAGATGAGCTGAAGGCACTTCTGACCAAGAAAAAGAAGAAGACTAGAAAATCAACTTGTTTCATCAACCTGGGTAGAAGATTCAGAGCCCCAATCAAGACAGATGATGAGGTGGAAAATCCTGGAGATAAAAGTTCTACAAAAGAGGAAGGGAGTCAACATGGTACTACTGTGAATTCTGATTCTGAGGAAAATTATTACCATGACCCTTCTAGTGAAGAGAAGTATAGGATACTGGAGGACCGGATGAATGCTATAGAACTACAGAAGACTTTTGGGTTTGATTTTGAAGATTTGAGCTTGATTTCTGGATTCTCCATCCCTATTGGTTTCAAGGTTCCTACTTTTGTGGTGTATGATTGTGTGTCGTGCCCAAAATTGCATTTGAGGTATTTTGTCAGGAGAATTCAACCACATACTCCTAATAGGAAGTTATGGATGTATTTCTTTCAAGAGAGTTTGTCTGGGTCCCAATTAGAATGGTATTATCAACTGGAGAGTACCAACATTCGTAACTGGAATGATCTTGCTGAGGCTTTTTATAAGCAGTACCAATACAATTCTAATTTAGCACCAACTCACGTGCAGCTCTAGATCATGTCCATGGGTGCTAAAGAAAGCTTCAAGGAATATGCTCATAAGTGGAGAGATCTGGCAAGTAGAGTTCAAACCCCTTTGACTGACAGGGAATTGGTTGATATGTTTATGAGTATGTTGACTGGTCCTTTCTATAGTCATCTCATTGGAAGCTCATCCTCTGGTTTCACTGAGCTGATAATGACTGGAGAACGTGTGGAGAGTGGGTATGAAGTGGAAAGATTCAGATGGATGCTTCTTCAAGTACCACCAAGAAGTCTTGTAATGGGAAGAAGGAATCCAATGATGTGTATGGCCAATATGGTCATAATAATCGTAACCAATCTATGGAAGCTGTTTTGATTTCTAATCCTACACCTCCACTACAAGAGTAGCAGCAGAATAGTCAACCCAAGCCTAGGAGGCAATTTACAAAGATCAATATATCGTTGGCTCAGGCTTTGCAACACATGTTGAAAGGAGAGTTGATTACTTTGAAGGACCCTTCTCAGAATACCAATACTTCCTCTCCTTGTTACAATCCCAATGCAAGGTGTGCATATCATTCTAATAGTCCTGGCCATGATACTAACAGTTGTTGGGCATTGAAGAACAAAATTCAGGATATGATTAAGAATGGAGAAATTGAGTTTGACCCTCCTGAAACTCCTAATGTGATTACTGCTCCTATGCCTAAACATGAGAAGACTATTAATGATGTTGATGAGGTTTCTTATGTTCGTATTGTGGCTGAAATAAATACTCCTCTATCCATTGTCAAAAAGAAACTTGTGCAAGCCGGTTTTTTTTCTGGGTTTCAATGAAGATTGTTTTTACTGTTCCTACAAACCTGATAGTTGTTGGAAGCTGAGGTCGGGTATTCAATGCCTGATAGACAACTATACTATACTATTTGAGAAGACCCCTTCTATCGAGAGTCTTTGTGGAGGTTTGGATCAAGACTTGAAAATTGAAGATGCGGCTATGGTTGATAAGATTCCTGTGAAGATTACTTCCAAAGGTCCAGTGAGGATCACTTCTAAGGGTCCTGTGAAGATTACTGTTGAGCCAAAGATGGCTCCAATTATTATTACCACTCCTAGTCCTATCCCATATACTTCTGATAAGGCTATACCATGGAATTATGGTTCTGATGTTTATATCCATGGTGTCAAGCAAGAGCCTTTAACTGATACACCTGGTACTGATGTTAATCTTGATGTGGGTAATATTGCTGGGTCCAGTAAGGTTACCAGGAGTGGAAAATTTGTCTCTCCAGAAGATACCTCAAAGACTGCTGCTACTCCAGTTCATATCTCTAATCCTGGGCCAAGTACTGAGGCTCGGGGCAAAGGACCAGTGATTGATCCTGTTCAAGCTGAGACGCCGGTTAGTGAAGATCTTTCTAAGAAGATGGAAGAAGTACTGAAGATCACCCGCAAGAGTGATTATGATATTGTTGACCAGTTGGGGCATACTCCCTCCAAAATTTCAATGTTATCTCTACTATTATGTTCTGAAGCCCATGCCAAGGCTTTAATCAAGTTCTTGAAGATTGCTTATGTACAACATGAAATCTCTGTGGACCAGTTTGAAAATTGTGTTGCTCATCTGACTAGTGATAATGGTTTAAGTTTTTCTGATGCTGATCTAACTCCTGCTAAAAGAAACCATAATAGAGCTCTTCACGTCTCCATTGAGTGTAGGGGCACTACCTTGTCTCATGTGTTGGTGGATAATGGTTCTTCATTGAATGTACTACCTAAGGAGGTTCTGGACAAACTCAACCTGAAAGATGTAGTGTTAAGACCAAGTAATGTGGTGGTGAGGGCCTTTGATGGTTCAAGAAGAATGGTGCATGGAGAGGTGGATCTTCCAATCAAAGTAGACTCTAAAGTCTTTGATTCCACTTTCTATGTGATGGATATGTGTCCTGCGTACTCCTGTTTGCTTGGGCTCCCCTGGATCCACGGGGCAGGTGATGTAACCTCCACTTTACATCAGTAATTGAAGTATCCGGTGAAAGGAAAGATTGTAAATGTTTATGGTGAAGAAGAATAAATGGTCAGTCATGTGAATACCTTTAAATATGTTGAGATGGAGGGTGAATTTGTTGAGACTCCTTGCCAGATAATTGAAGTGGTTCCTCAAGCCGTTCCTGCTATTGAAGTCATCCCTGCTGCTAAAAGAGTTCTTGTGATTACCAGAGTACCTCCTACAATGGCCTCCCTCAAAGATGCTAAATTTGTGGTTGAAGAAGGTGGTTGTACTATTTAGGGTTAGCTTCCTGACATTCCTTACAAGTCTGACATGTTTGGTTTGGGTTTTACTGCAGAATCTCAGAAGGCTGTTCGCCGTGCTCGTGCTACTTGTATCACTAATAGAGGAGTCATAAAGGACCAAGTCAATGATGTGGGAGATTATGATGAAGATTACAACCTGGATGAGTGGATCTTTCCTACCATTGGTGATGGACTCAACAACTAGAAGGCTGAAGACGTTATCCCTATCTCTTTTAGTTAGGAGTAAATGCTATTTTGTTTTTCTAAATTTAATTTTTGTAACTTTGAACAATTAAATACTTTAAAGCCTCATGCCTTGCCTGGGGCAAAATGGTGTGCTTGTTAGGGTTGTCATTTCATTTGCATATTTTCATTCAATAAAATCAATGGACGTTTCTCGCTTTCGTAAATATTGCGCTCTTTGTCTTTCTTTTACTTTTTCCTTTTATAAAAAAAAGCTATGTGTTCTTACACACACCCACGTAACTAAAATGAAGATCTTCATCCACTCCGGATCCTATTGATAACAATTATGCTATTGCCAGTTATGACTTCGAGAATCCGATCTATCAAGCTGAGGATGGAAAGGAGGAAGATTGTGAAGTACTTGTAGAGATGGCTAGATTGCTACAACAAGAAGAGAAAGCTATATAGCCACATGAGGAACCAATGGAAGTTGTGAATCTGGGAACTGAGGAAAACAGGAAAGAGGTCAAGATAGGTGCTGAATTGGAAGATGTTGTTAAGAACAAGTTGATTCAGATGTTACGTGACTATGTGGAAATTTTTGCTTGGTCTTATGAAGATATGCCATGGCTGGATATAGATATTGTGGTTCACCGTCTACCAGTGAAAGAGGATTGTCGCCCAATAAAACAGAAAGTTCATCGTAAGCGTCCTGAGATGTCAGAAAAGATTAAGGCAGAGGTGATGAAACAATTCAATGCAGGGTTTTTAGCTGTTACTTCGTATCCTCAGTGGGTTGCAAATGTGGTACCGGTGCCTAAGAAAGATGGTAAAGTATGCCTGTGTGTAGATTACAGGGATTTGAACAAAGCCAGCCCCAAAGATGACTTTCCACTTCCATATATTAATGTTCTGGTAGACAACACTGCTCAACATAAGGTATTCTCTTTTATGGATGGTTTCTCTGGGTACAATTAGATTAAGATGGCACCTGAAGATATGGAGAAGACTACATTTGTTACACAGTGGGGCACTTTCTGTTATAAGGTGATGCCATTTGGTTTGAAGAATGCTGGGGCAACATATCAACGTGTTATGGTGGCTAGGTTTTATGATATGATTCACCATGAGATAGAGGTATATGTGGATGATATGATAGCCAAATCTCATACTGAAGAAGAACATCTTGATCATCTGCATAAGTTGTTTGAGAGGTTAAAGAAATACAAGTTGAGATTAAATCCAAACAAGTGTACTTTTGGAGTTAGATCTGGTAAACTTCTGGGTTTTATTGTCAGTGGTAAAGGTATTGAAGTGGATCCTGCAAAGGTAAATTCTATACAAGAGATGCCTGATCCTCGTACTAAGAAAGAAGGTAGAAGTTTACTGGGACGACTGAATTACATTGTAAGATTTATTTTCCAGTTGACTTCTACTTGTGAACCAATCTTCAAGTTGTTGAAGAAATATCAAGTAATAGAATGGAATGATGAATGCCAGGTAGCTTTTGATGAGATCAAGAAGTATCTACAGGAACCTCCTATATTGATGCCACCAGTTGAAGGAAGAACCTTGATTATGTACCTGACAGTATTGGATAACTCAATGGGGTGTGTGTTGGGGAAACATGACGAGTCTGGTCGAAAAGAGCAGGCAATATACTACCTTAGCAAAAAGTTTACCGACTGTGAAACAAGATATTTACTACTCGAGAAAAGTTGATGCACTTTGGCATGGGCTGATCGCCGACTAAGACAGTATATGTTGACTCATACCACTTTATTGATTTCAAAAATGGATCCAATAAAGTACATATTTGAGAAACCTGCTCTCTCCGGATGAATAGCAAGATGGCAAATGATCCTGACAGAATACGACATACAATACACTACTCAGAATGCAATCAAAGGAACTGTAGTAGCTGATCATTTGGCTCATCAAGCAGTGGATGATTTCCAGTCTATGAATTTTGAGTTTTCGGATGAGGATATTATGATTGTTACTAAAGAACCTAGACAATATGAAGGACATGGACAAGGATCCCGATGGACTATGATTTTTGATGGAGCTTCTAATGTGCTTGGTAATGGTGTTGGTGTTGTGTTTATATCTCCAGTTACTGCAAGGCTTTGCTTTAATTGTACCAATAATATGGCTGAGTATGAAGCGTGCATCATGGGTATCAAGGTTTCCATTGAGATGAAGATCCAGTTTTTGAATGTGTATGGAGATTCAGCCTTGGTAGTTAGTCAAGTTAAAGGAGATTGGGACACCAAGCATCCTAATCTCATCCCTTACAGAGGGCATGTGTTGTCTTTGATCCCGTACTTTGAAGAGATCACCTTTGGACATATTCCACAAGAAGAAAATCAGTTGACAGATGCATTAGCCACCATGGCATCTATGTTTGAAATCAGTTGGGATGATAAAGCTCCGAGAATTACTATTGATCGGTTTGATAAACCTGCATACTGCAATGAGGTTGGTACTGAAAGAGAAGAGGAAAAGCCTTGGTTCTAAGAGTTCCCTGAAGGGGAATCTGTCAATGATAAGAAGTTTCTAAGGAGATTTTCTGCTAAGTTCTTCCTGAGTAATGAAATTTTTGTACAAGCGCAATCACGATTCAATTTTGCTTCGCTGTGTGGATAAGAAAGAAGCTGTAGAGATTATGGAAGACATGCATGATGGGATCTTTGGTACTCATTCTAGTGGGAATACTATGTCTAAGAAGATCCTGAGAGCAGGTTATTATTGGTCTACTATGGAAGCTGATTGCTATCAAGATTCCAAAATTTGTCACAAATGCCAGATTTATGCTGATAAGGTTCATGTGCCTCCAGTTCCGTTGAATGTTCTGACTGCTCCATGGCCTTTTTCCATGTGGGGCATTGATATGATTGGTGAGATCAAACCTATTGCTTCCAATGGACATCGTTTCATCCTTATTGCTATTGATTACTTCACGAAGTGGGTAGAGGCAACTTCATTTGCTTCTGTTACCAAAAATGTTGTGGCTCGATTCATCAAGTATAATCTTATAGGTAGGTATGGCATCCCTGAAAGGATTATCACAAATAATGGTACTAATTTGAACAATACTATGATCACTGACCTCTGCACTCAGTTCAAGATTAAGCATCATAATTCTTCCCCCTATCGTCCAAAGATGAATGGCGCAGTGGAAGCCGCCAACAAGAATATTAAGAAGATCTTGCAAAAGATGATAGTTACATACAAGGATTGGCATGAGATGTTACCATTTGATCTTCATGGTTATCGTACCACTATACGTACTTCAACAGGGGCAACCCCATTTTCCCTTGTCTATGGTATGGAAGCAGTTTTACCCATTGAAGTTCAGATTCCTTCTTTGAAAATTATGAACGATGCATGATTGGATGAAGATGAATGGATTCAGACTCGACTTGACCAAATAAACTTGATTGATGAGAAAAGACTAGCAGCTATTTGTCATGGTCAGATGTATCAGAAACATATGATCAAAGCCTTCAATAAGAAAGTTAAGCAACAAGTATATCAGGCTGGTGATTTGGTGATCAAGTGTATCATATTACCACAGGGTGATCCCATAGACAAATGCACCCCCACCTATGAAGGGCCATTTGTTGTTAAGAGAGTATTTTCTGGAGGTGCCATGATGCTTACCACTATGGATGGTGAAGATTTCCCACAGCCTGTAAACGCAGACATAGTTAAAAAATACTACGCATAAAAAGAGAACCGTTAGGTTGACTGGACTGGGCAAAAATAAGGGCATCCCGGCGAACCAAAAAGGTTCGGGAAAAAATCAGGGATATATATAAAAAAATGTACACCCGGCAAGTCGAAAACCTGAAAAGGCGGCTTGGGCAAAAAAGGGTATCCCGGTGGATTGAAAACCTGAAAAGGCAATCCAGGAAAAAGTTAGGGATTAAAGCGTATGACTATGTCTCGTTGGGTCACCCATGTAACCTCTATTAGTTGTGTTATCTACATCAAATTCAACAAATACAGATCAATCCAATCGTTTCTTTTTCGATAGCTGAAGATGAGATAATTGAAGATAATGGCAATAGTAGAGTTGAAACTCGATAGGATTATTTACACATAGCTATTTTTCCTTTTTTTTTGTAAAAAATTCTTTGACAAATTCCTCTTACTAGGATTTCCGTCGCCGTGTTAAAACTTGCCTGTTTATAGGCCAATTTCTAAAAAAATAAATTTCCATTTTTCGTATTCAGCATTACTTTTCCCTCTTTATTCAGGTTTACTTTTCCCCTTTTACTAAAGCGAAAAACGTCTGTTGATTATATTTGAATGTATATATTCTTTTGAATATGATTGATGTTTACCAGAAATGCATAAAATACAATAATAGCATTTACTAAGAATGAACAAAGGTAGGAATTCAATGAATCTTCGCCGGTTCATCCCAACAGATTAATCTTTACGGATATTCTTACGAAATACTTCAAGTAATATCTTATACTTCCAACTCCAAGAAGTCTTTAAGCAGTTGACACTTAATCGAATAGGTCTCCCGGATCTATGTCCATCTCTTTTATCCTCAGTCAGGATATCCAGGAACTAAATCCTTCAATAAGAAGTACGAAGAACGAAAAACAGGATGTTCTAAGTACGATATTCTTAAACAAGACGGGAACGAAGTCTTCATATTCCTCAGCAACGAATCGAGATTTATTTCCCCAACCAGCAGTTGTTCTACGAAGCTACTCATGCGCTTCAACTACATAATTTATACATACATCACATCACATCATATAATATCATATGCATGCAACATTATCATGAGACATTATCTTACCAAGTGTTATATCCATCATGATATTTGCACCGAACTAACCTTGTTTTTCAGGTTAATTCTCCAACAAACAAACTTCATCAACAACTTATACCTTGGGTCGTCGTTTATCTACCCAAAGGTTATCTCATTATCTTGGGAAGTTGTTTATCTTCCCGAAGGCTATCTTGGGACGTTGTTTATCTTCTCAAAATCCATATTATTACCTTGTGTCATCGTTTATCTACCCAAAGGTTATCTCATTATCTTGGGACGTTGTTTATCTTCCCGAAGGCTATCTTGGGACGTTGTTTATCTTCTCAAAAGCCATATCATTACCTTTGGCTGTCGTTTATCTTCCCAAAGGTTATCTCATTATCTTGGGACGTTGTTTATCTTCCCGAAGGCTATCTTGGGACGTTGTTTATCTTCTCAAAAGCCATATTATTATCTTGGGCCGTTGTTTATCTACCCAAAGGTTATCTCATTATCTTGGGACATTGTTTATCTTCCCGAAGGCTATCTTGGGACGTTGTTTATCTTCTCAAAAGCCATATCATTACCTTGGGCCGTCGTTTATCTTCCCAAAGGTTATCTCATTATCTTGGGACATTATTTATCTTCCCGAAGGCTATCTTGGGACGTTGTTTATCTTCTCAAAAGCCATACCGTTACCTTGGGCTGTCGTTTATCTTCCCAAAAGCTACATCATATTACCTTGGGTTTTATTTTTTCAAAAGATATATCTTCATACTTTGGATTACTTTATCCCCAGAATCATCTTGGACTTCTCTACTCTCCAGGACCTCATCAAGTTATACTACTTCATCCTCCAAAAAGTATATCTGAAGAAATTTTTCTCCGAATGGCATCTTTAAGCCCATTCAAGCAATACTACTAACCAACAGTATCATTCTACGCACCAGCGAGTGCAAATTTTTGGGCTTTTATGTTCAATCCTCTTCAACCTTCAAGTCACGAATGACGTACATGCCAATCTAATTCCTCGGATTTCAGAAAATTGAACAGGGGAAACTGTTGTACCCCAAAATTTGCCCTCCCACAATAAAGGCAATGTCTCTCAAGATTTCTCAATGATCATAAGGTTCTCAAGGTCCCCAATCGGTCAGAAAGTTTGAGAGTTTCCTCAGCCAAAGCCTTCTCCTAAGCAAAGGATCCACAACTAGGGTTTTGAGTTTATCTGAGCTAAATGGACTTATAAGGCCTCAAGTTAGCTTCATAACATCCCACATGCATTCAAGAATCCCCATGTCAAGCTGCAAGGTTTTCCCAATAAGCTTGACCAGTCAGATGATCAGATATGCAAAAATCAGTCAAAGTGGTTAAAAAGTCAAATTGAGGTCAACTGTGGTCAAATTAAAGTCAAACTTCAATATTTTTTGCCAACATCAAGTTTATGAAGTAAAATCCATAATTTTATCAAGGTTTGATCATGATTAATCAAGGAAGTCTCAGATCATCAAGAATCAAGAAGTTTCTAAAATAGGATTTCATAGTAAAAGTCAACTGAACTTTGACCAGCCATAACTTTCACATGCTTCATCAAAAATTTCCCATCCAAATCTCATTTTGAAGGAAATTGAATTCTCTAAAACTTTGTGTCTCACAAGACAAGCCTAAAAATGCTTCATTTGGAAGGTATGAGCTAAAACATTACAGGTCATTTCAAAGGTCAACAAAAAGTCAACTTTTTTCAAAGAGCATAATTTGAAAATGGTAAAGGATAGACATGAGACCAAAGAGTTTTGTTAGAGTACTCTTTAAGATTTCTAAAACGTCCAAGAAAACTTTCATATCCTTAAAATTGAGGGAGTTATGCCTTGGCAAAGTTAGGAAATTTTTAAGGGGTGCATGAGGCAAATAGGGTCTTAAATCCAATTTTTTTCCAAATGGGCCTATCAATTTGCAACCCAATCTTAACAATAACATCAAGCACGAGCCAATTCAAATTATTTCTGATTTTTATAATTTATTTATTATTTATTTGGATTTTATTCATTAAAATTCAATTTAAATCAAAATCAAATATAAAAAATCAAATCTTTAATTTGATTCTTCTTCTAGAAGCTCTTAAAGACCATTCAAATTGATTTTGTAGATGTTTATAATTGGCAGAATTTTTGACCAACAAGAAATGTTGAATTCAGTTCAGGATGTCCTATCAGATGTTGGGACATTATCAAACAGAGTTTAAGTAAATGAACTTAATTCAGGATGTCACACCAGATGTTGGGACATTGTGTTAATGATTTAAGTTCAGTTTTTCAGGATGTCCCAACAGATGTTGTGACATCTCAAACCTGCTACCAGAATTAAATAATGACTAACAGAACTGAGTAATTTAAGGAAAGTTATCTGGAATTAATTATGGATGGACAAAACAGAATAAGGCGCATCTGTAGGGAGTGTTGTTATGAGACTTCAGCATAATCAAAAGAACTGAATCACCTAGAATCTAGGAAGTAACAAAACCTAATTCAAGGTGGAAGCTGCATGCGTTTCAGGGTTGGATAAACCTACAGAAAGCCCAAAATCAATACACCTATTTAATCAACAGAAACTCTCAGAATTGAGTACGAATTTCAGAAGACAAAATAGGGTGTATTGTGTTTTAATAGCAGGTTGTTTTTATTGTACCACTTTATGAGCTTTTAAGCAAAAGTGTATTTGTGACTTGATTGAAACTGTGAAGTAAGATCAAGCTGTTTTGTTTGAAGTATGACTTCAATTTTATTAAACTTGTAAACAAGATCACTGTGTGATATAGGGGGAGTGAGTTGGTACTCATATCTAAGTTGTGTCTTAGGTAGAAATTGCATTGGGTAGATATTAAGTGAAAGATTAAACTGGGTGGTTTAAGTCTAGAATTAATATTACTTATAGTGGATTTCCTCCTGGCTTGGTAGCCTCCAGATGTAAGTGTGGTTATACACTGAATTGGGTTAACAAATTACTGTGTTGTTTAATTTTCCTGCACCTTAAGTTTTTGGTTAAGTTGTCAAGTGTTTAAACATCTCATTCGACATCTCATACCTGATCACAGAATTTCAATTGGCATCAGAGCAGGCACCCTGCCTGTTTATACTGGGTGAGATCTAGGGAATACAAATTCTGGAAACATGGACAGAGATATAGGATCAGTAAATAGACCACCTATACTGGATGGATCTAATTATGACTACTGGAAGCGAAGAATGATTGCATTCTTAAGATCACTTGAAAATAGGGCCTGGAAAGCAGTCAACAATGGATGGGAACATCCTGTCCATGACACCAAAGATGGAGCAAAAGTGTTGAAACTTGAAGAAGAATGGAGTAAGGAGGAAGAAGATTCAGCACTTGGCAACTCCAAGGCCTTAAATGCTTTATTCAATGGCATTGATAGGAACATCTTTAGACTTGTGCATCACTGTGAGCTGGCCAAAGATGTTTGGGACACTCTCAAAACAACTCATGAAGGAACATCAAAGGTAAAGATGTCAAGACTTCAACTTCTCACCACCAAGTTTGAAAACTTGAGAATTAAGGAAGATGAGACAATTCATGAATTCTACATGAACATCTTAGAAATAGCAAATACTTCTGGAGCCCTGGGAGAAAAGATGACTGATGAAAAGCTTGTAAGAAAGATTCTCAGATCTTTACCAAAAAGATTTGACATGAAGGTCACAGCAATAGAAGAAGCTCAAGACATATGCACAATGAAAGTTGAAGAGCTCATTGGTTCCCTTCAAACATTTGAGATGGGAATGAATGACACAATTGTAAAGAAGAACAAAAGCATACCCTTGATGTCAAATACTGATAAAGAAGAAGAAAATGATGAATCAGAAACTGATGAAAACTTATCAGAAAACATTGCTATGCTTGGAAGACAGTTCAAAAAGATTCTCAGAAGGATGGAAGACAAGTCCAGACCAAGTGGAAGATACACAAATTCCTCTGAGAACAAAAGACCTTATGATGATAATAGAAGGTCAAATTATGATGAAAAGACCAGTCAAGAAAAAGGAATTAAATGCCATGGATGTGAAGGATATGGACACATCAGGAATGAATGTCCTACCTATTTAAAAAGGCAAAAGAAATGTCTCTCTGTAACTTGGTCTGATGAAGACTCGGGAGGTGATTCAGAAGAAGAATCAGCTAAGCATATCATTGCTCTAGCTAGATTATGTGAATCTGAAAGTGAATATAGTGATGGGGAGCTTACTTTTGAAGAACTTGAGCAATCATACAGAGAACTAGTCAAAAGAAGCACTGAAATATGCAGGGAGAGTATAAAGCTAAAGAAGAAGATTGAGGCACTAAAGGATGAAAAAGCAAGTGATCTAGAGATCATTGACACCTTGAAAATTGAAGTAAGTCTTCTCAAATCCAAGTTGGAACATATGTCCAAATCTGTTAGAATGCTGAACAGTAGCTCAAGCACACTGGATGTTATTCTCAACAACAATAAGCATTCAGGGGATAAAAGTGGACTGGGATTTAACAAAGTTCATAAGGTTGAAGCTAGCACTAGCAAAACTACTTCAAAGTCCATATAGTCAAACAAGATGTCCCAACAGATGCTTCAACATCATGAAAAGAACACAAAGCCAAACATAATGTTCCAACAGATGTCTCAACATCCTGAAAAGAACATAATGAAGAAGAAGTATCAAAGATGGAGATGTCATCATTGTGGAAGATTTGGACATATCAAACCTCATTGCTATAAGTTGCATGGATATCCAAATCAGATGTATCAGCAACCTCCTAAGCAGAAGATAGAAGTTACCAAGAAAGTGCTGCATAGACATCAAAGAGATCAGTAACCCCCTAAGCAGAAGACAGAGGTCATCAAGAAGGTATGGAGACCAAATGCTAGTTTTCATGCTGATCAAAGCTACATGCCCAAGAACAAGATCAACAAACAACCTTGGAGATCTACTGATGAACAATGCACAGGGCAGAGGTATCAAAAGAAATCTCAACACAAATGGTCAAAGAAAGGTGTTGCATATATATCTCATACATCACTAAGAGTATCAGCTAAAGAAGACTGGTACTTTGACAGTGGATGTTCAAGACACATGATTGGATTAAAGAATCTGCTAGTAGACTTAAAGTCATATTCATCCAGATATGTAACCTTTGGAGATGGAGCTAAAGGAGAAATCAAGGGAGTTGGGACCTTGGACTGTCCAGATGTACCAAGACTAGATGATGTGCTGCTGGTTAAAGGTTTAACTACTAACCTGATCAACATAAGTCAATTATGTGATCAAGGGTACAGTGTAAACTTTACCAAAACTGAATGCATAGTGTCTAACAAAGAACAAAAGGTTGTCATGAGAGGAGCCAGATCTAAAGACAACTGTTACATGTGGGAACCTCAAGACTTCAGTCTCACTTCAACTTGCTCTTTAGCTAAAGAAGAAGAAGTGAAACTATGGCACCAAAGACTAGGTCATCTTCATTTCAGAGGCATAAAGAAAATCATATCTATGGATGCTGTGAGAGGTATTCCTAAACTGAAGATTGATGATGGCAAAATATGTGGTGAATGTCAAATAGGCAAGCAAACCAAAATGTCCCATCCAAAGCTCCAACATCTGACAACTTCCAAAGTTTTGGAATTATTGCATATGGATCTTATGGGACCTATGCAGGTTGAGAGCCTTGGTGGTAAGAGATATGCCTATGTGGTGGTTGATGACTTTTCAAGGTATACATGGATAAATTTCATCAAAGAAAAGTCTGATGTATTTGATGTATTCAAAGACTTATGCCAAAGAATACAAAGGGAAAAAGCCAGCTGTGTGATCAGAATAAGAAGTGATCATGGAAAAGAATTTGAGAACCAAAAATTCTTAGATTTCTGTTCTTCAGAAGGAATCAATCATGAATACTCTTCACCAATCACTCCTCAACAGAATGGGATTGTTGAGAGGAAGAATAGAACTATTCAAGAATCAGCAAGAGCTATGATCCATGCTAAAAAGTTACCTTTGTACTTCTGGGCTGAAGCTATGAACACAGCTTGTTACATCTATAACAGAGTTACTCTAAGGAAAGGAACTTTGTCCACAATCTATGAAGTCTGGAAGGGCAGAAAACCCACAGTTAAGTACTTTCATGTGTTTGGAAGTAACTGTCATATTCTGGCAGATAGGGAGCAAAGAAGAAAAATGGATCCTAAAAGTGATGAAGGGATTTTTCTTGGATACTCTATAAACAGCAGAGCATATAGAGTATTTAATTCTAGAACCAAGGTTATCATGGAGTCCATAAATGTGATAATTGATGATGCTCCTACAGATGTTCCAGAAGATGTTGGAACATCTGCTGATATCAAAACTGAAGCTGAAGAAAAGAGTGATCATTCTGACTTCACTCAAACTGATGCAAGGACAGAACAATCCAGCAAACCTCCCTCCATCAGAATCCAGAAGGATCATCCCAAAGATTTTATAATTGGTGATCCCAACAGAGGTGTAAGCACTAGATCAAGAGAAGTGATTTCAGGTTCCTGTTTTGTTTCTAAAATAGAACCTAAAAACATCAAGGAAGCTCTTACTGATGAATACTGGATTTGTGCTATGCAAGAGGAATTAGGTCAATTCACAAGGAATGAAGTGTGGAACCTTGTTCCTAGACCTGATGACATAAATGTGATTGGAACTAAATGGGTGTATAAGAATAAGTCAAATGAGCAAGGAGTTGTTACAAAGAACAAAGCTAGACTTGTAGCTCAAGGATACACACAAATTGAAGGAGTAGACTTTGATGAAACCTTTGCACCAGTAGCAAGGCTTGAATCAATCAGACTACTTTTAGGAATTGCTTGTATCTTGAAGTTCAAGCTATTTCAAATGGATGTGAAAAGTGCCTTTCTAAATGGATATCTTAATGAAGAGGTATATGTAGAACAGCCTAAAGGATTTGTTGATCCAAGTTGTCCAAATCATGTATACAAACTAAAGAAGGCTCTTTATGGTTTGAAGCAAGCTCCAAGAGCATGGTATGAAAGGCTAACTACTTTTCTTATCAAGCAAGGGTACAGGAAAGGTGGAATTGACAAAACCTTATTTGTTAAAGATGAAGAAGGAAATGTCATGATTGCTCAAATATATGTAGATGACATTGTCTTTGGTGGGATGTCAGACAGGATGGTTAAACATTTTGTCAATCAAATGGAATCTGAATTTGAAATGAGCCTAGTAGGAGAATTAACCTACTTTCTTGGACTGCAAATAAAGCAAATGGAGGACTCCATGTTCATTTCCCAAAGCAAGTATGCTAAGAACATAGTCAAGAAATTTGGGATGGACATTGCTACTCATAAGAGAACTCCTGCCCCCACACATTTAAAGCTGACTAAAGATGACAAGGGTGAGAATGTAGATCAAAGCCTATATAGAAGTATGATTGGAAGCTTGCTATATCTGACTGCTAGCAGACCAGACATAGCATTTCCAGTAGGTGTATGTGCAAGATATCAAGCTGATCCAAAAGTTAGTCATCTTAACCAAGTCAAGAGAATTCTGAAATATGTTAATGGTACTTGTGACTATGGCATAATGTACTTTCATGGATGCAAACCAATTCTCACTGGCTTCTGTGATGCTGATTGGGCTGGAAGTGCTGATGACAGAAAAAGCACTTCAGGAGGATGCTTCTTTCTAGGAAACAATTTGATTTCTTGGTTCAGTAAGAAACAAAATTGTGTATCCTTATCTACTGCTAAAGCTGAATATATTGCAGCTGGAAGCAGTTGTTCACAGTTGGTTTGGATGAAGCAAATGCTCACTGAGTACAATGTCCCACAAGATGTCATGACATTATACTGTGACAACTTAAGTGCTATTAACATATCAAAGAATCCTATCCAACATAGCAGGACCAAGCATATTGATATCAGGCACCATTTCATCAGAGATCTTGTAGAAGAAAAAGTGATCTCATTGGAACATGTAGCTACAAATCTGCAATTGGCTGATATATTTACTAAAGCCTTGGATGCTACCCAATTTGAAAACCTAAGGGGTAAATTGGGAATCTGTTTGTGTGAAATTTAGCAGTTATGGAGATGTGCCAACATGTCATATGACATCGTGTGGCATGATCACCAGATGGCAACACCAGTCTGGTCAAGCACCTTGTGTATTCCACTCCTAAAAATTCTCCAAGTAACGGCTCTTATAAGAATATCAGCTCACATTCAGCTATTCATCTTCTCAGCATTCTCTCACAACAACTTGCTTGCTATAGCTAACTCTCTGAGATCATCAAACTCAACCAATCTCAATCTTTTTCTTCACCACATTCTCAAAATGGCTCATCACCAAAACCCTAACATCTCTGAAGAAATCCTCAACAAGGAAGATGTGGTGCATGCAACCCCCATTTCTGTGGTACCCATGGATTCAACTCCAATGGACGAAATCAGAGGAAGTGTTCCTCTTGCTCAAAAGCCAAGAACTCCAAAAAGAACAAAAGACCCTGTTTTCAGCAAGGCCAAAGGCATACCTTCACCATCAAACACCACTCCAAAAGCTTCTGAATACGTGGATG
The DNA here is from genome assembly GCA_963966055.1 of Lathyrus aphaca. NCBI lineage: Eukaryota > Viridiplantae > Streptophyta > Magnoliopsida > Fabales > Fabaceae > Lathyrus > Lathyrus aphaca. Next base: position 275,045,313 of record OZ014520.1, on the reverse strand, counting down.
ATTCCATAAAGGAGTTGGTAAACAGGATCCTATCTGAGCAAAGAGTGGTAAGTGGCATATCTATCCCTCTGAACACCATGCCAGCTCCACAAGAAGATCAACAAACTCAGGCTGAAAAGGACACTCATGCTCAACAGGATGTCCCAATAGATGTTGAACCATCTGAAGACCAGCAAAAGGTCTCATCTGATACTGCTGATGATACATCTGAGGACCAGAAAAAGGCCTCCACTGATAGTGATGAAGAAGCATCTGAGGACCAGCACAAGGCCTCCACTGAAGAGAAAATCTCTGTTGATCCACCAGCTGAAGAGGAGACTGCTCAACCTCCTCCTATTGTGAACCTAGAGCATGATTCTGATACAGAAATCATTGCTTCTGTAAACCCTAGCATAGCCAAAAGGCTTAGGACTAGGAAAGAAAAGATGAATGCAGGACATGCAATTCCTGAGAAGAAGCAAGCTACACCAAAGAAGGACAAAGCTAAAGTTGTCTTTGGTCCTACAAAACAATGGAGCAAGGTGCAAACACAAAAGAGGAAAGCTGTCACTCCTCCAGATTCAGATGTTGAAGAAGATGTCCCAACATCTCCACCAAAGAAGAAACCAGCACCCTCAAGGTCATCAACTGCTGTTCCAGAAGCTCCTTTGGACAACATCTCCTTTCATCATGTTTCAAGTGTGAATAGATGGAAGTTTGTTTATCAAAGAAGGGTAGCACTTGAAAGAGAGCTGAGCAGTAATGCACTTGAGTGCACAGAGTTAATTGATCTCATTTCTTCTGCTGGCCTTTTCAAAACTGTCTCCAACTTCTCTCCTTGCTATGAGCTGCTTGTCAAGGAATTCATAGTCAACCTCCAAGAAGATTGTGCTAATGGTAAGTCTGCTGACTTTAGAAAAGTATATGTAAGAGGAAGGTGTGTAGAATTCTCTCCTACAACAATTAGCAACTTTGGCCCCAAATTTATGTCTAACAAGGGGGAGAAGAAAAACAACAACAATGTATGATGCTGTTTAGTTATTAATGAAAAACCTCTGTTTGCTTAATGAAAATTTCTGTTGCAACAAGACTGAATACATGTATGTTTGAGGGGGCGTAAACTCACACATGACTCAACAGAAAAGAACTGCTATACTCTGATAAAAGAACTTCTGCTGCACTCTGATAACCAGAAAAATATGTTAGCAAAAAATTAGCCAAAGGGGGAGTTTGTAGATGTTTAGAATTGGCAGAATTTTTGACCAACAAGAAATGTTGAATTCAGTTCAGGATGTCCTATCAGATGTTGGGACATTATCAAACAGAGTTTAAGTAAATGAACTTAATTCAGGATGTCACACCAGATGTTGGGACATTGTGTTAATGATTTAAGTTCAGTTTTTCAGGATGTCCCAACAGATGTTGTGACATCTCAAACCTGCTACCAGAATTAATTAATGACTAACAGAACTGAGTAATTTAAGGAAAGTTATCTGGAATTAATTATGGATGGACAAAACAGAATAAGGCGCATCTGTAGGGAGTGTTGTTATGAGACTTCAGCATAATCAGAAGAACTGAATCACCTAGAATCTAGGAAGTAACAAACCCTAATTCAAGGTGGAAGCTACATGCGTTTCAGGGTTGGATAAACCTACAGAAAGCCCAAAATCCATACACCTATTTAATCAACAGAAACTCTCAGAATTGAGTACGAATTTCAGAAGACAAAATAGGGTGTTTTGTGTTTTAATAGCAGGTTGTTTTTATTGTACCACTTTATGAGCTTTTAAGCAAAAGTGTATTTGTGACTTGATTGAAACTGTGAAGTAAGATCAAGCTGTTTTGTTTGAAGTATGACTTCAATTTTATTAAACTTGTAAACAAGATCACTGTGTGATTGAGGGGGAGTGAGTTGGTACTCATATCTAAGTTGTGTCTTAGGTAGAAATTGCATTGGGTAGATATTAAGTGAAATATTAAACTGGGTGGTTTAAGTCTAGAATTAATATTACTTATAGTGGATTTCCTCCTGGCTTGGTAGCCTTCAGATGTAAGTGTGGTTATACACTGAACTGGGTTAACAAATTACTGTGTTGTTTAATTTTCCTGCACTTTAAGTTTTTGGTTAAGTTGTCAAGTGTTTAAACATCTCATTCGACATCTCATACCTGATCACAGAATTTCAGATTTGATCTCATCCAAATTTGTGCACATCCTTTGGAGTATGTAAAGATATGATTTTTCACCACATTTATGGTTGATCTTTCTTCACACTCAAGTTATCCAAAAGCCCAAATAGTCCATCAATTTTATGACCTAATTTGGTTCTACTATAAGTGCATAACATAACCTAAACACAAGGGACGTTTTTGCAGCATCCAAGAGGAAGAACAAAATCTCAAAATTTTCAAGAAAACTCATAATCGGATTTCTTGTTGGAGGTAGTTTCAATGCATTCCAAGCACACCAATCCCTTCCATGATGATCATTGAACATGTCTAGACCATTTGCATTGCCAGAATCGACCCCGTATCCATGAACTGATTCTCTCTTGTTCTTTCTTTTGAAATTTTCGATTCTTATGTTTTATGCATCATACACTGACTTTGATGTTTGTTTTGTATTTAGAATGAAGTAAACAAACTTTTTGGATGGTTTTTACAAGATGTCATGGCCTAGAACCCGATCGGCCATTGTTAGGGTTTTAGGATCTGAATTGGGGATTTCTAATTCATCAAATATAAATGAATTATAAGCATGTAATTGAACTGTGTGAATAATAAGGATCATGTTGGCATGACCAATTTGATCAAATCATGCGTATTCTGGATAGTTCAAAATTTACAGGTTTTGTTCGCCTTAAAAATTACAGGAAGTTTCGCAGGAAAATTCGCAGCTAAACCAGCGAATTTCAGAGGAAGAAGATGAAGTTTTTTGGCGCGGTTGATGAAATTCAAATATTACGTTATTTTTATAATATTATGTTTATAGGTTAATGCTACAAGCGCGTGCTTGGCTCAGCTGACAAGGGCATTGGTGCTGGAAAACGCAAGGCCTGGTTTCGACCCTTGGCTTCCCCAATTTTTTTAACACGTTGTTTTAATTGCAGGTTTAATATTTATTGCAATCTGTCCAAGTTCAATCACAAACGCGCACGTAGCTCAGTGGTTTTGCTTTGTTCTGGTAAAGGGGAGGTCCTGGGATCAAAACCAGGCATCCCCATCTTTTTTAAATGTTCTTCTTTCTTTTTTTTTCATTATATTATTATTATTATTATATTATTAATATATTAAATTAACTAAAATAACTTACCATTAAAAGGCCATTTTTTAAAAAAAACATTATAAATATTCAAATGCTTCCTTTTAATTTTTTTTAATAAACCTTGTTTTTTAATAATTTATTTATATTTATTTTATTTGTAAATAAATAGTCAAGTAGGTAAATTTTTCTAATTAAAATTTCTAGTCATTTTTCACTAATCTAAATAATTTTGTCTATTCGCCTAAAAAATTTATAATCTTATTTTTATTTTTGAACTTATTTTATTCTTTTATATATACTTATATTTTTAAATATTTAAATATTTCTAAATTGATAATTCATAATTAAATTTTATTTTATTATATAAATGACCTCAATTAAAATCAAACTTCTAACCCTAATTTTTTAACCTTAAACCTAATTTTTCTTAAACCTTAACCTAAAACCTTAATTATTATTTTTAATTCATTTTGATTTATTAGTTCCTTTATTTAATTTAGCCATGATTGTCTTATTAAAAAATGTAATTATTGTAATTTATTTTCCGCCCGATCATATTGTATCTGCCCCAAAGCCTTGTAATAGCTAAGATTTATTTTTCCGTTCTTTTAATTATTATTATTTAAATGCGTGGTTAGTAAATAGGAAGTGACAACATAAATGTAATTAATTTGGATTTAGATAATTAAATAAAAAGAATAAATATCTGAAAATAAACACTCACACACGTAAGTCGATCTAAGATCGTCGTCAGCACTTTCTAGGGTATGTCTCTTAAGTTGCCTTTAAAATATGGTCAAGTCCCTTGAATATAGGGGTGTCTTAAGCAAAGTCCCTTCACGTATAAATCATCAAGTCCCTACAGATTTAAAAGATCAAGTCCCTTCGAGGTTGCGTACAGAATAATGATATTGTCCCTTCGAATAAATGATGATAGTCCCTACAAATTGCTAAAGACACCCCTTAAGTTGCTTTCATTGACCATACGATGACCCTACGCTCGTCCCTTAAACAAATCCAAGGTAATGACTACCTATTCCTTAATAATAGGGATAGTCTTACCCATGAAAGGATATATAAGAACATGAATGACTTAGTCTAGGGTAGGTACCTCATAGTTACTTTCTCACTCTTCAAAAATACTTTTCACACTTCACAATATTTTCAAACATTTTCAAATAAGGCTTTGTATACATCCATACGAGGATCATTACAAAGTACTTAGAAAATTTCTAATCACACATTACACTTTTCAAAAACAATTAAAGTGAGCTAAGTAACTAAGAGCCCATGGATAACCATGGATATAAAGGGTGTTAACACCTTCCCTTTATATAACCTACCCCCCGAACTCAAGTCTTTTAAAATAGGTCTTTCCTGCTCTTTTATGTCCTTTCCACTTGGATAAAATAAAAGTTGGTGGAGACTCTTACTATCCGCAACATTTATAGAAAGTCAATTCTCCCACCATGTTACACTACGGCGCAGAACAACGTTTGAGACGAGTTTCATGCTTTGGGGGTTTTTCAGAGGAATAACTCGTCTATGTTCGAAGGTTCTCATGAACCGGAGAAGGCACATAAGTGGTTGAAGGCAATTGAGAATATTTTCAGGACTATGGTGTGCTCCGATGCTCAGAAGGTGCAGTTCGACACCCATATACTGGATGAGGAAGCTGAGGATTGGTGGGATAATACTTGTCATAGATTGGAAGGGGTTGGGATTGCGATAACTTGGAATGTGTTCAGGAGAGAATTTATGAGTAAGTATTTTCCTGAAGACGCTTGTGGAAAGAAATAGGTAGAGTTCTTAGAATTGAAGCAGAGGAACTTCACGATGGCAGAGTATACCGCCAAGTTCGAGAGGTTGGCGAAGTTCTATCCTCACTACAACCGTGACGATGCTGAGTTGTCCAAGTGTTTTAAGTTTGAGAATAGGCTGAGACCGGAAATCTAACAAGTGATTGGTTGTCAGCAGATCCGTGGGTATGCTGAACTTGTGGATAAGAGTAGAATATATGATGAGGATTATCGAGCTCAATCTGCTCACTATAAGCAGGTGAGTGATAAGAGAGACAAGGGTCAGTTTCGAGGGAAGCCTTATGCGACTCCGAATGAGAAAGGGAAGCAGAAGGGTAATGATGGTAAGAAGCCAAGTAGAGGAGCAGGTTCTACTCCTCTCAAGTGCTATAAGTGTGGCGAAGCAGGTCACAAATTTGATTTGTGCACTGCTACTATGATAAGATGTTATAAATATGGAAAGAAGGTCCATATGAAGAATGAGTGTATGAGTGTTGAACCAACTTGTTTTAATTGCGGCGAAGAAGGACATATCAGTACTCAGTGCCAGAAACCAAAGAAGGTTGCTACTGCGGCTCAGACTACTGGTAGAGTATTTGCCTTGAGTGGCTCAGATGCTCAGAAGAAAGACAACTTGATTAGAGGTACTTGTTTTATTAATGATGTTAAATTGGTTGCTATAACTGATATTGGAGCTACTCACTCGTTTATTACAATTGAGTGCACGACCAGGTTGAATTTGCCTTTGACTATTATGAATGGTAATATGTTGATTGAAATGCCTATTGACGGTTCAGTTACGACTAACCGTGTGTGTTTTAAGTGTCCTTTGACCATTTATGGTAAGGATTTCTTGATGGATTTAGTGTGTTTGCCTTTGCACCATATGGATGTTGTGTTGGGAATGAATTGGTTGGAATTTAACTTTGTGCATATCAACTGCTATGCAAAGACGGTGGAGTTTCCAGAGTTGAGTGATTACGGAGAAATGATATTTCTATCTGCGAAGCAAGTGGATGAACTCCTAGCAGAAGAAGCCCAGTTGTTTGCCTTATTTGTGACGTTGCAAGTTGATCGTGAACAAGTGGGTGTTGAACTACCTATTGTCCGAGAGTTTCTTGATGTGTTTCCGGATGACATTAGTCATTTACCGCCGGAGCGTGAAGTAGAGTTTTTTGTGGATTTAGAACCCGGTACTAGTCCAGTGTCGGCGGCCCCTTATAGGATGTCAGCTTTTGAATTGAGTGAGTTGAAGAAACAACTTGAAGAACTTCTAAGAACTTCTTGAGAAGAAATTTGTCCGTCCAAGTGATTCTCTGTGGGGTGCTCCAGTGTTATTGGTTAAGAAGAAGGATGGTAGTATGAGATTATGTGTCGATTATCGACAATTGAATAAGGTGACTATTAAGAATAAATATCCACTTTCGAGGATTGATAATTTGATGGATCAGTTAGTGGGAGCTTGTGTTTTTAGCAAGATTGATTTAAGGTCGGGTTATCATCTGATTCGAGTTAAAGCAAATGATATTCCGAAGACAGCTTTCCGGATGAGGTATGGTCACTATGAATATACGGTGGTGCCTTTTGGTGTATCCAATGCACCTGCTGTATTCATGGAATATATGAACCAGACTTTTCATGAGTATTTGGATAAGTTTGTGGTGGTTTTATTGATGATATCTTGATTTATTTAAAGTCAGAAGAGGAACACGAAGGACACCTGAGGATTGTATTGCAGGTTTTGAGAGAGAAGAAGCTTTATGCTAAGTTGTCGAAGTGTGAGTTCTGGTTGAGTGAAGTGAGTTTCCTTGGCCATGTGATTTCTAGTGGAGGAATTTTTTGGATCATTTGAAGATTGATTATGTGTTGAATTGGGAAACTCCGAAGTCTGCTATGGAGATTAGAATTTTTCTTGGTTTGGACGGTTATTACCGGAAGTTTATAGAAGGTTTTTCTAAGTTGGCATTGCCACTAACGCAGTTGACTCGGAAGGGTCAAGCTTATATGGGATGTTGCTTGCGAGAAGAGTTTTGTCGAGCTAAAGAAGAGGTTGACTACTGCCCCCGTTTTAATTTTTCCGAATTTGAGAGAATCTTTTATGGTGTATTGTGATGCTTCTAAGATGGGTCTTGATGGTGTTTTGATGCAGAATGGTCAAGTAGTTGCTTACGATTCTAGACAATTACGTGTTCATGAGAGGAACTATCCTACCCATGACTTAGAATTAGCAGTCGTGGTTTTTGTGTTAAAGATCTGGAGGCACTATTTATTTGGATCGAGGTTTGAGGTGTTAAGCGATTATAAGAGTTTGAAATACTTGTTTGATCATAAGGAACTAAACATGAGGCAGAGAAGATGGTTGGAAATATTGAAGTATTTTGATTTTGAATTAAGTTACCACCTTGCTAAAGCTAATGTAGTTGCAAATGCCTTGAGTATAAAGACTTTGCACATGTCGATAATGATGGTGAAAGAGCTTGAGATGATTGAACAATTCAGAGACATGAGTTTGTTGTGTGAGACTACATCTGAGAGCGTGAATCTGGGCATGCTGAAGTTGACTAATGATATTATGGAAGAGATCCGTTTAGGACAACAATCAGACTTAAAGTTGGTTGATCAGATGAATTTGATTAACCAAGGTAACGGAGGAGAGTTATGTATTGATGAGAATGGCATGATGAGGTTTTGAGATCATGTGTGTATTCCTGATATTCCAGAATTGAAAAAGAGTATTCTAGAGGAAGGGCATCGAAGTAGGTTAAATATTCATCCTGGTGCGACTAAGATGTATCATGATTTAAAGATGTTTTAATGGCCGGGTATGAAGAGGGATGTTGGGGAGTTTATGTACGCGTGTTTGGTCTATCAAAAATCAAAGGTTGAACATCAAAAGCCTTTAGGTATGATGCAACTGTTGAGTATTCCAGAATGGAAATGGGATAACATTTCTATGGATTTTGTAACGGGTTTTCCGAAGATGGTAAAAGGGAATGATACCATTTGGGTGATTGTGGATCAATTAACTAAGTCGGTGCATTTCTTGCCGATGAAGATTAATCATTCTATGTCGAAACTAGCAGAGATGTATATTGAGTCGATTGTGAAGTTGTATGGGATACCGTCGAGTATTGTGTCGGATAGAGATCCGTGATTTACATCTAGATTTGGAAGAGTTTGCAAGATGCTTTGGGAACTAAGTTGAGGATGAGTTCTGCTTACCACCCACAGACGGAAGGTCAGACAGAACGGACTATCCAATCCTAACAAGATTTGCTAAGGGCTTGTGTATTGGATCATGGAGGTGCGTGGGACGATCATTTACCTTTGATTGAGTTTACTTACAACAATAGTTTTCATGTGAGCATTGATATGGCTCCGTATGAATCATTGTATGGGAGGTGGTGTATGACTCCATTTTGTTGGTATGAGTCAGGCGAGAGTGTTGTGCTTGAACCTGAGATTGTGCAAGAAACGTCAGAAAAAATTAAGATGATTCAGGAAAGGATGGAGACTTCTCAAAGTCGTCAGAAGAGTTATCAGGATAAGAGGAGGAAAGCACTTGAATTTCAAGAAGGAAATCATGTTTTTCTGAGGGTTACTCCAGTGACTGGTGTCGGGCGAGCTCTGAAGTCTAGAAAGCTCACTTCGCGTTTCATTGGACCGTATCGGATTTTGTAGAGGGTCAGAGAAGTGGCATATCAGATTGCATTACCACCGTCACTTGAGAATTTTCATGATGTGTTTCATGTGTCGCAGTTGAGGAAGTACATTGCAGATCCGACACATATGATTCAGATGGATGATGTTCAGGTAAGAGATAATTTGACTGTAGAGGTTTCGCCAGTGCGAATTGATGGCAGAGAAATGAAGTGATTAACAGGTAAAGAGATTTTCTTAGTGAAGGTATTGTGGGGTGGACCATCTAGTGATAGTTGGACTTGGGAGCGAGAGGATCATATGAAGGAGTCGTATCCGACGCTGTTTGCTTCAGGTACATTTTCGAGGATGAAAATTCTAAGTGGGGGGAGAGTTGTAACAACCCAAAGTCAATATATTATATTGATGTGTTTTCTTGTGAAATTTGATGTTTATGAGGTTATTTGATATTTTGTGAAGTTTGGGGTAGCTTAATATTTTAATAATGATTAGAATAATTAAGTATATGGGGTTTAGTGGATTATTTGAGAGTTAATAAAATAAAATAAAAGGAATTAGAGGATGAGGATATTATGGTCTTTTGGTTGAGGATAAGTGAGAGTTTTATGGGGAAAGACTAAAAGAGGTCCTAAGTGCAAGAGTGACAAAAGAAGGAAAAGTTGGGGAGAACGATCATTTTGGAACGATCACATAATTGGAAAAGAGCTCTAGAGAAGAGGGAAGAACCTAGGGCTTGAAGGATTGAGAGATTTGCAAAGAGGTTATCGAAAAGCTTACAAAATTGAGGTATGGGGAGTATTTTACTTTCGATAATATAATGTAGGAATGGAATTGGGGGTTTCGGGGTGTAGTTTAGGTTTTTGAATTCATGATTTTGTGTTGTTGATGATGATGTTATGATGAATTAGATGAATATAAATGAGGTAGATGATGTATATGATGTTATTAGGATGAATATTAATGTTAATGAGGCTTTCTGGTTTAATGCTGCTGAATTTTGGGTTTTGGGGGAGTTTAATCACAGAAGGGAGAAGGCTGAATCGCAGAAAAATTCTGCAGAAATCGCGAAGCTCGCTTAGCGAGCTACAACTCACTTAGCAAAAAGAGTCAGGGGATCAGGAGCTTAGCGAGCATGAGGTCTTGCTTAGCGAGCATGGGAAATCTTGGAAAAATGTTTTATTTTTAAAAACTGTTTTTTTGGTAGTATGTTTTAGGTTGCTAGAGTGATGTGAAGCTGTCAAATGATGCGCCTTGACGTCTATATGAGTAGAGTTAATATTTAATTGAAGAATTATGATTTATTTGATGTTCTTTAAGTTAGGATGTATGATTTTATGATGTAGAGATATGAGGTAAGATGAGAGTGTTATATGATGTCTTATGAGTATGTATTTGATGTCAAGATTGAGTTTTGAGGGATGACTGTTAATAGTGAATGCGCATGCATTTTTATGATGTTTTGAGGATGATATGTGTATATTGTGTCTTGCATTCATGGCATTGATTTTATAAGGGGACTTAGGTCCATTGGTAGCTTCAATCCCATTGTGTGGATTAAAGTGATATGATGTTTATGATGTGCTCCCTTGGGGAGGATCGATGGCCCAGTGTCCATCACATGAGGATGTTTTGATACCACATGCATTAGTAAGAGGTTGAATTTCATTCTAAATGACATAGCATGAATGCATTGATGTTTTGTGTAATGATGAGATGTAATTGATAATGTGTATTAGATGACAGCAGGAACAAGAACAAGCAGAATGACAACAGGAATGATAGCAGGAACAAGCAGAATGATAGTAGGAACAAGCAGAATGACAGCAAGAACAAGAACAAGCAGAATGACAGCAGGAACAAGTAAACAAGCAGATGAATACCTGCAAATGAAATCGTTACCAAATCGAACATTACCGAATCGTTCTTCGTTGCTGAAGGTGGAACTCGTCGTGCAGCAGAAAGAAGAAAAACTTCCTGTCAATAGCAGAACTTCACAATTAACCAAAAATATAACTTCTAAACATGGGACAATAAATGTGACATTTCCAGGTTATATTAAAATTATTAACAAAAACTTACTTCTTCTTGTCAATACTTGGGATATCACTTCTCTTCCTTCTCCACAATCACCTTCAAGGAAAATGAGATACAACAGGGACAATATAGACAAACTGTCCAACTGCGAGATCAGTAGGGACAAGGTACCTACAAAGTTCATACAAATAGTATAGGATCAATACAAAATTGAACCTTTAAAGTGATGAAGTGACGAGTGTTAGAACAATTATGGTTCTAAACCTCTAATAGTTTTGATGATAACAAATATTATTATGCTAGAATAGAAGTTCTAATTACTACCTTTATTCTTGTGTAGAAGAGGAATTTAATTAATGGAGACGTGCATTACTAGAAGATATATTGAGCCATTTATAGAAGATACACTTAATGAAGAATCCATCATTTAATGACATGATTAATTGGCTGCACATCAAATCTTTACTATCTCTGATTTACGTCTAGAAGATGATGATATTCATAATGAAGACATTAATTAAAGAATATTTTAATTAATGATTAAGACAAGTATCTCTTGCTTTTGAAAGAATTTATGGTATTAACTAATATCCTAAATTAGCTCAAGATGTCTCCAATGGCTACATTTATTCAAGAACTATATAAAGGAATCAAATTGAAGAATTGAAAAAATACACTCACGAGCAAAAAGACTGAATCATTTTTTGTGCTAAAATATTGTAACAATCACGTAGTGATCTTAGCTTGATAAGAAGCAAATTAGTTACTATATTATTATCATTGTAATAGTTGCGTAATATTCCTTGAGTGACTAGTTTCAGTCAGAAGACTCAAGAGGACATTGACTATAGGTCACTGTGTGTATTCATTTGTTGAATAGTGGATTAAGACCTCAGTAGAGGCAAAATCACCTTGGCGGGTGGACTGGACGTAGTTTGAGTTCAAACGAACCAGGATAAATTAACTTGTCATTAGAAGTTTATTTAGTTGTTAAAGAAAACCCAATTCCAACCCCCCCCCCCTTCCTTGTGTTTTACGCACCTTCAATTGGCATCAGAGTGCTAGGTTCTGAGAAAAACACTTAACCGTGTCAGTAAAAGATCCAGAAGTTAAAACACATGGCAGAAGCTGGCAATAACAACAATGACTACCAAAATGACAAGATCAACGCTAAACCTCCAGTGTTCAATCGTGACAATTTTGACTACTGGAAGGATGTTCTGGAAAGCTTCTTTCTAGCTCTAGATGGAGATCTCTGGGACATGGTGACAGATGGATACATTCATCCTGTTGGAGCATATGGTCAGAAGATCGAAAGAAAAAATATGACAGCTCAGCAGAAGAAGGAATTCAGAAATCATCACAAAGCTAGAACCATACTTCTAAGTGCTATCTCATATACAGAATATGAGAAGATCACAAACAGGGACTCAGCTAAACACATGTTTGATTCTCTGAGGATGACACATGAAGGAAACACTCAAGTCAAGGAGACTAAAGCTCTAGCCCTCATCCAGAAGTATGAAGCTTTCAAAATGGAAGAAGATGAAACAATTGAAAAAATGTTCTCAAGGTTCCAAATTCTGGTAGTTGGACTGAAAGTTCTGGACAAAGGCTACTCAACAGCAGATCATGTGAAGAAAATCATCAGAAGTTTACCAAAAGCTTGGAGGCCCATGGTCACTGCTCTAAAGCTATCTAAAAATCTGAATGAAATATCCTTAGAAGAACTGATCAGCTCCTTGAGAAGTCATGAGATTGAACTAAAAGAAGATGAACCCCAGAAGAAAGGTAAGTCTGTAGCTCTTAAATCTAACAAATTTGTTTCTAAAGCTTTACAGGAAGAAGAAGAAGAAAGTTCTGGATGCTCATCAGAAGAAGATGAATTATCTCTCCTATCCAGAAGAGTCCAACAACTCTGGAAGCATCATCAGAAGAAGTTCAGAAATACCATAAGAACAAACAACTATTCTGAATCAACATATGGTCACAAGAAACCCAGAAGCAAAGAAGTTGTGTGCTATGAATGCAAAGAACCAGGACACTACAAGAGTGAATGTCCAAAACTCCAGAAAGAGAAACCCAGAAACAAATTCAGCAGAGAAAAGAAAAAGAGTCTCATGGCAACATGGGATGATTCTGAATCATCTGAAGCAGAGTCAGATTCTGAAGATGAACAAGCTAATATTGCATTAATGGCAAACATACCAGAAGATGATCACTCATCAGAATCAGAATCAGAATCAGATTCAGAAGAGGTATTCTCTAAACTTTCCAGATCTCAATTAGAAGCTAGCCTCTCAGAAATTCTTGAAAAATATCAGAAGCTTCAATTCAAATACAAAGACATGAAACAAAGTCTGGTATCTGAATTAGAAGAAGTTAGAAAACAAAAAACAAAAAACTCTGAGCTGAAAGAAAATATTTTTGAATGCAAAAACTCTTTTGAAAAACTTAAAGCTCAGAAGGAATCTGAATTAGAAGATCTAATCAATTCTGATAATATCATAAAACAATATGATTATGGTTTTCAAAAATTCCTAGCTAAAAGCATAGATAGAAGCAAAATTGCATCTATGATCTATGGAGTTAGAAGAAATGATAGAAGAGGCATAGGCTATGTGAATACTAAAGAAACTCTGAAGTATAAAAAGATTGATGACATTATCATAAAAACTAATACTCCTCTAAGTTCTCATTTTACCTATGGTCATAACCATGATCTAATTTACACTAGTGAGTCATCTTGTTCCACAAGTTCTGATTTGAAACCTAAAATGAATCAGAAGTTTGTAAAAACTAACAAACAAGGACCCAGAAGAATATGGGTACCCAAAGATAAAATTGTGTATGTTGCAGATGTCTTTAACAGCAAAACTAAAACACCAATCATGGTACCTGGACTCTGGATGCTCATGACATATGACGGGAAGAAAGCATATGTTCCAAAGTCTTGAATTAAAAGATGGAGGCCACGTAGGTTTTGGAGGCAATCAAAAAGGAAAAATTATTGGCTCTGGAACTATTGGTAATGGAAATCTTCCCTCTATCTCTAATGTTCTATTAGTAGAAGGATTAATGCATAATCTATTATCCATAAGTCAATTAAGTGATAATGGTTATGACATAATCTTTAATCAAAAGTTCTGTAAAGCTGTTTGTCAGAAAGATGGAACAATCCTCTTTAGTGGAAAGAGAAAGAACAACATTTATAAAATAAAACTTTCAGAATTAAAAATTCAGAATGTAAAATGTCTAATGTCTGTGGAAACTGAGCAATGGGTCTGGCACAGAAGATTGGGACATGTTAATATGAGAAGATTATCTCAACTTAACAAACTCAATCTAGTCAGAGGACTTCCAAATTTGAAGTTCAACTCAGAAGCTCTGTGTGAAGCATGTCAGAAAGGCAAATTTTCAAAACCTGGTTTTAAAGCTAAAAATGTTGTATCTTCCTCTAGACCATTAGAACTTCTACACATTGACTTGTTTGGACCAGTGAAAACTGCTTCTGTCAGTGGCAAGAAGTATGGATTGGTGATCATAGATGACTTCAGCAGATGGACATGGGTAAAGTTTCTTAGACACAAGGATGAGTCAATTGCTGTATTTTCTAACTTCTGCAAACAAGTTCAAAATGAAAAAGAATTTAAAATTATTAAAGTCAGAAGTGATCATGGTGGAGAATTTGAAAACAAACAATTAGAATCATTTTTTAATGAAAATGGCATCTCTCATGATTTTTCTTGTCCTAGAACTCCTCAACAAAATGGGGTTGTAGAACGTAAGAATAGAACATTGCAAGAGATGGCCAGAACCATGATCAATGAGACTAATATGGCTAAACATTTTTGGGCAGAAGCAGTAAATACATCATGCTATATTCAGAATAGAATCTCTATAAGACCTATTCTTGAAAAGACTCCTTATGAATTGTGGAAGAACAGAAAGCCCAACATTTCATATTTTCACCCCTTTGGGTGCATATGTTTTATTCTGAATACTAATGATACTCTGAATAAATTTGACTCTAAGGCACAAAAGTGTTACATGTTAGGATACTCTGAACGTTCTAAGGGATACAGAGTATACAACACAGAAACATGTATTGTGATAGAATCTATTTATGTTAGATTTGAAGATAAGCTTGGTTCTGAAAAACCAAAGCAGAATGAATTTATTGCAGATATAGAAGTTGATATTTCTACAAACAGAACATCTGAAGATCAATCACCTACAAAACAGAACAAGCCAATCACTCCAGCAACTTCTGAAGAACCCATTCAGAAGAAACTATCCATAAGCAAAGTGAATCATCCAGAAGATAAAATCTTGGGAAAGAAGGATGAACCAATCAGAACTAGATCATCATTCAGAAACTCTGAAGAATCTCTAATGGGACTTGTTTCTCTGATTGAACCAACTTCTGTAGAAGAAGCTCTCTCAGAAAATGATTGGATTCTGGATATGCAAGAAGAACAAATCAATTCACCAGAAATGATGTATGGGATCTAGTTCCTAGGCCCATAGGATTAAACATCATTGGCACCAAGTGGGTATTCAGAAACAAGATAAATGAACAAGGAGAAGTTGTCAGAAACAAAGCAAGACTGGTTGCACAAGGTTATAGTCAACAAGAAGGTATTGACTATACAGAAACCTATGCACCAGTTGCCAGGAATTTGCTAAGTCTATGCAGGCAGAATTTGAAATGAGCATGATGGGAGAATTAAAATTCTTCCTGGGAATTTAGATTAATCAAACATCAGAAGGAACATATATCCATCAAAGCAAATATGTCAAAGAACTTCTGAAGAAATTTGATTTATCAGAAAGCATAATATCTAAAACTCCTATGCATCCTACATGTATTCTGGAGAAAGAAGAGGTAAGTAAGAAAGTAGATCAGAAGCTCTACAGAGGTATGATTGGCTCTCTCCTCTATCTAACTGCTTCTAGACCAGATATTCTATACAGTGTATGTTTATGTGCTAGATTCCAATCAGATCCTAGAGAAACTCACTTAACAGCAGTTAAGAGAATTTTTAGGTATCTGAAAGGTACTACTAATCTTGGCTTATATTACAGAAGATCCCAAGATTATAAACTTGTAGGATATTGTGATGCTGATTTTGCTGGAGACAGAACAGAAAGAAAAAGTACTTCTGGAAGTTGTAAATTTCTGGGAGATAATCTAATTTCTTGGTCCAGCAAAAGACAGTCAACCATAGCATTATCAACTGCAGAAGCTGAATACATTGCAGCAGCTGGATGCAGTACTCAGATGCTCTGGATGAAAAATCAGCTTGAGGATTTCAATATTTATGAGAGTAAAATTCCCATCCTCTATGATAATACCTCTGCTATTTGTCTATCTAAAAATCCAATTTTACATTCTAGAGCTAAACACATAGAAGTTAAACATCAATTCATTAGGGACTATACTCAGAAGGGAATTTTAATGTTAAAATTCATAGATACAAATCACCAATGGGCTGATATTTTTACAAAACCCCTTCCTGAAGATAGATTTAATTTCATACTAACTAACCTTAGCATGAATTATGTCCAGAATGAAAATGCTTTAATTATATGTCTTTAACTCTTAGAAGTTCTGAAATTAATCCCCTATATTATTACCTCAGAAGATACTATGTTCTAACTGTTTCATTCTGAGAACTTCTATTCAAAGGAATAACATGCAGATCTTCAAATCAACAAGTGTCAACAAGGCTCTAAGGAATCCCATCGGAATTAAAACAAGTGTCCAAATTCTGAAGAGTGACAGAACATGCATTGGACAACTGTCCTCTACAGAATGACATCTGTTGATCTTCTGGGAAACTGATACGGCTGACTTGACACCAAAAAGGCAAAAATCTTTTGGGTAACTGTTCCAGAATCTTTTACGCCTTACCCTATGTCTGCAGAATTTATTGCATATAATCATTATGTTTTTAAACTTAATTTTTCCCACTAATTTCTTGTTTATTAAATGCATTATATTTTTCCTATATAAGTAACTTTTCATTTTCACTTTCACTTTTTACCCTAATTGCATTTTTACTGAAAAAGTTTTTCACCCTCACTTTTGCGTTCTCTCTGAAAATTTTCTAAAACCCTAAACC
This sequence comes from Lathyrus aphaca, assembly GCA_963966055.1. Taxonomy (NCBI): domain Eukaryota; kingdom Viridiplantae; phylum Streptophyta; class Magnoliopsida; order Fabales; family Fabaceae; genus Lathyrus; species Lathyrus aphaca. The sequence continues at coordinate 275,028,446 of OZ014520.1, read as the reverse complement.
TCAAAAACCTCATCTTAGTAACAATGGCTTCCCCTCCTCAACAACGAAAAGACTTCACTGATGTGTTCTACGTTGAACCTATGAAGACCCTTACTACTCCTGCTGACAAACTGGAAGTTCTTTGTGAGCTCTTTGTGGATTTCAACAGTCTGAAGGATAATGGTTTTGATCTCTTTCCGGCCGTTCAAGCTCAAGGCTGGGAGAAGTACTTTGATCGTCTAATGGGACCAGTCTTCCCAAAATTGGTAAAGGAATTCTGGGCTTATGCAACAGCCTCCAACACTCATGTTACCTCGTACATGCTGGGTAAAAGGATAATAATTTCTGAAGATCACATTGCCAAGCTCATAGAATCTGATGGCAATGGAATAAAGTGTAGTGAGATGGACAAGATGTCTGATACAAAGCTGATAGCCACGGAAATCTTCACTTCTGGCCAACCTTCTAATAAGATAAAGGATCTGAAGATTCCTCTCAGAATTTGGGCCAAGATCATTCTTGGAACAATTTGCCACAGGAAATCTACAAACTCTCCAGACTATATCAACATGGATCAACAGTTTCTGCTGTACTTCATTGCCAGACAGAAGAAGATCAACCTTGCACACACTCTGTTTCAACATCTGAAAACTAGTGTGGAGGAAACAAGAGATGGGGAGAAAACCAAGAGGGATTGGATTCCTCTAGGACGTGTAATTTATGACATTCTCTGTCAAAATAAGTTGGTGGACTTTCTGGCAGAATTAAAGCAGACACAATTTCTTCAAACAGATGTTGGTAAGCCTCTGAATGCGAAGAATCTGAAGAAGATGAAGTTTATAACTTCTATCCAGCAAGAACCTGTCCTCCATTCTAGAGAAGTTATCACCACCAGGAAGATTCCCCTGGAGAACTTCCCCCTCTTCTCTTCTGATACACCTCCAGAGGTTGTGGTAAATTACTTGGATATATGCAAGCAACATGGTGTGGACCCAATGTTCAAGCCAACAGAACTCACTCAGAAAAATCCAGATGTTGCCTCTGCAAGAACCAAGAAGAGAAAGGCTGGAGAAGGATCGTCTCAGAAGACTCCCAAATCAACCAGAAGATCAGGTAAAACTTCTTCCTCTAACTCTGAATTCATTTCTGTAGTAGAAGCAGTTACAATAGAAGTGTCTGAAAACCCTTCTGAACCAATACCTTCTGTTGACATTCCTTCTGCACCTATCCCATCTTCTGAGCCACCTCAATCCTCTAATCCTATTCCATCTAAAATACCTGCATCTACTGCTATCTCATCCATCCTATCACCCCTTTATCCACCAGAAGCTGAACACCATCAACAAACAATTTCTGATTTTGATTTTCCAATAGATACAACACCACTTTCTGATATTGACCGCTCACCAACAACTGAAACACAAACTGCTTTGCAACATGTCCTCTCTGACATTCATAACTTCCAACCCCCAAAATCTGTCCAAATCCCATCCTCTGAAAATGTTTCTAATCTTTCCCCCATAAGAGAAAGTTCACTGTCTTCATATGTGTCTACCCCTCCCAACTCACCAACTTTTATAACCATCCCTGACACACCACCAGAAGAAGCTGAACATGAAAATCCACTTAGAACCTCTGTTAATATTGAAGCTTTACAAAAATTGTCCTTTGTCTCTAACAAAACAGCCATACCTGCACCTAAACCAAATCCCTCAAAAACAAACATTTCTGCTTTGTTACTTGCTTTTGAAACAGTCATGAAATTAAAGTTAGAGGATCTGAAGTCTGCGTGCTCAGAGCTTACAGATCCAGCTGCTTCTGACTTTCTGTGGGCTACCTTCAAAAAATGGTTTAATGCTGAGACAAAGAGACTCAAGGACATATGCTATGATATTGCTCACCAGAACTTCTGTGAGTATCTCAAAGCAGTTGTTTCTAACTTTGAACAGAATAAACCTCTTCTGCTGGACAATAAGCCCTGGACAGAGTCAGATCCTCTAGATGAAAACTCTGGACTTCAAATGGTTCTGGTACCTTCTGAAGAAGATCATGATGATGAACCTGCTCAATCACCAGCAAATGTAGAAGTTCCCGAGAATCAAGCTGCTCCAGAAGTTGAAGATCCTCTGCCAACAAATCTTGTTCTGCAGACCTTAGAAGAGCTGAAGAAGGAAAATGAAATGGTTAAGCAACGCCTGGATAAGCAAGATGAAACCACTGCTGAATTGAAGACAATTCCAACCCAATTCCAACCCCCCTTCCTTGTGTTTTACGCACCTTCAACAAGAAGAAGAATCAAACCTTTAAAGTGATGAAATGCAGAAGCGGTTTCTTGAACTCTTCAATGAGAAACGAGTGATTTTTTGAAACAATGAGAAACAATGGAAATAGTGAGATTTATATAAGCCACAAATTTATACACACATTCACACAAATAAAGTGATAATTTTGTTCTTGAGAAAGGCATCAATAACCCTAACATAAACAACATTAACTCATAATAGAAAGTTTGCTTACTACAAGTCAAGGCATCAAAGTGAATCTCTTATTCATCTTGTTTATTAATTCAAAGCTTAAAACTTCACAACTGATTTAGTATTCTATATAGTAGAGTTAGAAGTTGGTTGAGTTCTAACAAATTCTTAACTAACTACAAATTCAAACTGGGATAACAACTTAATCAAACTAACTCTTTACTGTCAATAACAACTAAGTTATATCTTTGAAATAAGAGTAGCTAATTGAACTAAGTACTATATTAATAGATTGTCAAAATTAATACTTGTAATATATGGAGAATCCCGATCTTCTTTCACGTCGAAGGAAATTATGTTATGAATGGGTTCAATGCCTTCCACAGCATTAGAGTTTTAAGTAAAGATGTCACTAAAATAAAATAAAATAAAATAAATTTCCAATTTCTTCTTCATTATCAACAATTCTCCCATCCAATTCCCAGGCCATTGAGAAGCCATTCGAATATTATTCTAAAATATAGAGCAAGTAATGTTGGTCATTTACAAAAGTAAGTTTATTCTAAACTTTATTTGTCACATCTCAACCAAAGAAAAAGAAAACCCACCTTTTCTATATAAATGCTTATGTAGTATAAAATATTTATGTAGCAGGAACATCCTAAATGTTTGCTCATTCTAAAAGACATTGTCACTACAAAGAAAAACATTAGAATAACTAAGTCCCAACCAAAGAAGGCAATTTCCGATTGCAGGGCGGAGCAGCCAACCCTAAAAATGGGATAGCAGTCGGCATCCGCTCCGCTAGCGGGATAGCGCCACTATACTCTACAAAGAACTTGTCTCAAATATTCCTTTGTAAATCAAACTATACAGATAAGCCAATTCTTGTCAAATCTAGTTTTCTGGATAAACTAAGAAATGTTTGTTTTCTGTGACAGTGATATGCTCTGCTTTATATGATTAATAAGACCGGAATAAAAATCTAATATGTTGTTCATCTCATTGTAATGCATTATAAAAACTATATAAATTGAGAGCTTTAAAAAGCATATAGATCTTGTTGTATTTTTCGAATGTTATATAAACACTATGGTATCCATGAATCCACCATCTTATAAGCAAGTTGAAACACAGAAATCATATAAATTTTCAAGTAAAAATAGTAGAAAATCACTAGAAACTTGAAACAATTATTAATAGCAGCTATTTGATATTATAGAAAATAACAAACTACGGAGCACTTTCAAGCCTTGGCTCGAAGCAGAAACCAGTGAAAAGATGTAGAGGGAACCTCTTTATAACAGGGCATTTGTGTGACCATTTCCATTGTTTAATGTTCATGTCAAATGTGAGAAATGCAGGTGATCCATAACTTTGAATGTATATTAAATCGTCACTGCTAGCGAAACTGACCACAACAGAAATTCAACTTCTAACAACGAACATATTCGACAAAAAGAGGATTTGAAACAATGAACTCATTCAACAAATCTAAACAACTTACAAAATCTAAACAACTTACAAAATCACACATTCGACAAATATATATATAGAAGAAAAGAAACGACGAACCTGTCCTTGAATGCAGGCCACACAAACCTCTCCTTGAATCTCAAATTTGCAACTCATCGGTGATTCTGAAACAACAACTCATCGTTTAGGGTTCAGCTCTGATTGAGGGAGTAGGATACTAAATGATTGAGGGAGAGGAGAGCGATTCTGATTGAGGTTGATGATTTAGGGTTGAGGTTGATGATTTAGGGTTGATTGAGGTTGATGATCCGTCAACTCATTTGTTTTTGATAATTTATCATCAACTCATTTGTTTTTGATTTAGGGTTGATTAAGGTTGATGATTTGGTGATTCTGAAACAGAAACGTACGCTGAAGCTGAATAATAAAAATAATAAAAATAAATTTATCATCAACTCATTTGTTTTTGATAATTTTATCTGAAACATCAACTCATTTGTTTCTTAGTTTATATTTTATTTACTTTTTTTAATAAATTTTAATAATTTTTAATTATTGGTATAAACAATTAAAATAATAAAAATACAATTATTTTAGAATTTGAGTTTTTTTATTTATAATTAAAGTATATATATACATATATATATATATATATATATATATATATATATATATATATATATATATATATATTTATATATATATATATATATATAAATTGTTTTTTGAATTAAAATAATAAAATAAGTTTATCTTTTTAGAAGTTTAAATTTATAGTTTTAGACTATCTTATTTATTTTTACAATAAATTTTAAAAAATTTATTTGAAATTAGGAATTTTATATATTTAATTTTATATATTTAGTTTTTGGTCTTTTTTTTATAATTTATAGTTTTAATAGAAATTATTGTTATAAATAATTAAAACAATAAAAAAAGTAACGAAATTTTGGGGGAAATGAATTATTTTCGCACCAATATTAGCGTCGCATACAACCGTCGCTACTATAAAAAAAATATTTATCTAAAACTTTAAAAAGGAGGCAACAAAATCTGTGGGGAGAAATGAATTATTTTCGCACCAATATTAGCGTCGCATACAACCGTCGTTACTATGAAAAAATAAATATTTTTCTAAAACTTTAAAAAGGAGGCAACAAAATATGTGGGGGGAAATCAATTAATTTCGCACCAATATTAGCGTCGCATATAGTCATCGCTACTATAAAAAAAAATATTTATCTAAAACTTTAAAAAGGAGGCAACAAAATTTGTGGGGGAATCAATTAATTTCGCACCATTATTAGCGTCGCACAAAGCCGTCGTTACTATGAAAATAATAAAACAAATGTTTTTACCCGTTAGCGAGGGCTTTTGCTGACGTAATGTCAACACTATTAGCGTCGGAGTCGGGGCCGACGCTAAAAGTTTGCAGCTAAAACGTGTTTTTCTTGTAGTGGAATACTTTTATGATGTAATGATGATGATGATATGTATAGATGAGGTGTAAATGAATTGTTGTTGTTAATTTATTTTGAATCCTTATTTCTATATTATATTATGGAATGTGAATTTACTCACCCTGCCTGCCTTCTGGTGATGGTCTATTATGCCATCCTGCAGATAATCAAGGCTAGCTTGGTGCGTGCTTAGCTCGGAGATAGTGAGTCGTCGAGTTAGTTAGAAGTGGAGTTCTGCTTTGTGTCCAGTAACATCGGGATGTGTCTCGTTTTGAGTGTTCATGTTTTAATTGAATTAAGATGATGAATTTTGTTTAAATATTTTGATAAAATGATATTTGTGATGATTTATGAGTTTTATTTTATTAAAGAGTAGTTTATGAATTATTGTATTCCGTTGTGTATTGTTTCAAAAGAAATACAAAGGAGATTTATGATGTTTTTATGAACCCGTGTTGCGGGACAGGACTCTATGTGATGTTCGATGTTTTGACTTTTGATTTTTTTGAAGTAAATGTGATGCCCTTTTTATGAGTTTCACTCTGATAATTGATTTAATTTTGCTTAATTATGATGAGGTAGAAAAGGGTGTTACAGTACGCACTTCTTTTTATTTTTTTTCCTTCTTCTTCATTCATATTATTATTATTTTATTATTATTATTATTATTATTATTATTATTATTATTATTATTAAGATTATGCATAAATAGTTTTCAAGTTCGGTAAGTTAATTATGAGTTGTGATTCAGTTCCTCAATAAAAAATTGTTTCGGTTGCTCCCATAATATTACTTCTGTTAGTATATTCAATCCTTTCTGTTACTTCAGGTGTTAAATCGTTAGTAAATGTCAAGGTGGCGTGCCAACTGTGTGTTTAGTCATCAAATGAATAAATAAATCATTATTTAAAGAGTTAAATTTTGTTAAAGGCCTTTATAATTTTCAGAAAATTGCTTGTGCATATTATCACTCATTCATTGTGTTGGTGTGTTTGATTTCTCTCCTAATCTCTTTGTTCTTGTTATTTGGCACTGCAAAAAAAAATGGTTGAGTTTAAAACTTCATTTTTGTGTTTGGTTCCTTCTTTTCATGTTGTTATTTTCATATTGTCTCCATTCCTAGGGTTTTAATATTCTCCAATGTCTAAGTTGTCAAGTAGTGTAGCATCCCGATTCGATATTTCCCAATTTTGTTGAGTCTTTTATTTTATTTGAGTGATAATTGTCTTATTTGTGAAATTGACATGATAATATGATATGTTGATAAGTTGATGTGATATGTTGGTATGATATGTGATTTTACCGTTTTGTGAATTTTCGGGTAAAAATTAGATTGAAGGGTGTAAAAACCCCAAATTTGCCCTCACTCATTTCACACCATGGCTTGTGATCTTTCATTTTTTGCATAAGCATAAGCATATCATCTCATATTGCATTTTTGTTTCACTGCATAAGTTCAAATTCATCTGCATCTAGGGTTTGTGATCTGAGCAATCCAAGGATCCATCTGAGCCACTCCAAAGGCCTCCAATCATTCCAAGAGGGTCCATGTATGTTTTATCATCATATTATATCCCTCAAAGATCAAGGAAGCCAAAAAATCACAAGAACTTGGAAAGCATGGAAGCAGAGCTAGGGTTTCACTGCATAGATGACCTGAAATTAGGGTTTTGTTTTCAGAGGCCATAACTCCAAATTTTTTGGTCATTCTTGTTTCTAATAGTCTCAATATGTTATAAGGATCATGTGTACCAAGTTTGATGAAGAAATTCATTGTGGAAGTCATCTGTTCATTGGGTAACTTTTTGAGCAAGTCAGAGCAAAATCAGGGCATCTGAGGCCCCCAACATTGGAATCAAAGTGGATTTTTCATCAAATTGAAGTTATATGATCTTTATTTGATCATTGAAGTGTTTGGAAGTTTACAAAATTGAATAAATTTGAGTTAAACCAAAAGTTGCCAAAAATGGAAATGATTTGTAATGGAAACTTTCCATTTTGGGAAAGTTTTTCAATCTCCTCTTTCTCAACCAAAAATGCTTCAAATGGAAAATTGTTGGTCATGAAAGTTGTAGATTGGATCATTCCCTTTTTGAAAAGTACAAGAACGAGTCCTAATTCATTATGGAACTCAAGTTATGGCTTTGCAAAGTTGGCAAAAATCCTATAATTTTCACTTTCACACCAAAGAGGATTTTTTGCAATTTCACATACGAAGCCATTTTGTGACCTCTAATCACTCTCTAAGCATCATACCAACATAATACAATGCATTGTGACCAAATTGCCCAAAGAAACATTCTATTTAATGCCTTGAACTTCAAGAAATTCAAAAAGGGCCAAAGTTCTCCAAATTTGCAAAAGGGCATGAATCTTCTCATACACTTGCTGCAGCACCCCAAATCACTTTCCATGGTTCTCCTTGATCAATGCTGAGGCCAGACATGCCCTTGAACAACCCCTGCCATAGCCCATACCTCAAGTACAAGTTATGTTGACATTTTGGCAACTTGCCCATACCAATCACCACAGGCCACCACCCACTTTCTGACCTATCAAACAATGTTATGTGGACTAAAAGCAAGCCATGATCCATAACAAACACAAGCCTGAATTAGTTCATACACCAAGTTTCACAAAAATCACCCTCAAGCAAAAACTTTCGAAACTCTCTGTCCAGCCACTCAAACTTCAAACAAACTTCACCATTCAACTCACCATCATCATTAGAACATTTCCCAACCATCAAACAAGCATGAAACCCCACATACACAAAACACGATTTCAGACAAGTTGGAGTGTAACCTCTTGTTCCAGCCATTCTAAACTCCATCAAAGCATTCCAACATCATCAGGAGGTCAAGTGAGGTGGATTTACACAAGAGAAGAGGTCTGAAAGCTCAAAAAGTGAAAGCTTCAGCTCAGGTAGCCACCTTCAAACTTTTTTCTAGAGCTTGTTTTTTATGTTATAGAAATGATCTATATGCTTCACTTATCACACTGCACTTATTGGTTTTGAAAATGATTGAGTATTGAGCCTGTATCGTGTTTCTGAAAGTTTTGCCATTTTTATGTTCTTCTTCAAATCTTGAGTTTGATGCATGAGAAATGATTTTTGAGGTTGGATTCAGGCTTAGGAAGGTGTGGGGGAGTGATCTGGAGCTTTAGAGCTCTGGAAATGGCCTAGGGAAGAAGTTGGGTTGAGGGTCCTACCGGAGAAGATGACCGGAGCTAGCTCCGGTCACCTGAAAATAATTAGGGTTAATCAGTTAGGTTTAAATCTGGACCTTTGGATTTAGGTTCCCGCGCGCAGGAAAGGCTCAGATCACTTCACTTAGGTTTAATTATTAATTAATTAGGTTAATTAGTTAATTAAGCCAGATTCAATCCTAGTCCCACATCTGCGCGCACAGTCAATGCCAGTTCAAACCCAGACCATTGGATCAGTTGACTTCACTTATTTTCATTTTTTATTTCATTTAAATCCTATTTTCTTTACCATTTTATTTAAAATACCTAGAAAAATTATAAAAATATTTCCTTCTGCATTTTAATTTCAAATATTTTTCTTCACCCAAAAACATTTTTATTTTTATTTTTTGCATTAAAAAATCATTTTAAAAATATTTAAATGTTTATTTTAATTAATTAATGGAAATTAATTAATTAAAATACCATTTAGGTTTCTAAAAATTCCAAAAAAATTCACATTGCATATTAGGACATTTAGAAACATTGTAAAACCATTCATACAAATTTATTTTTGGTTTTGATCCAACTTTGACATTTTTCTTGAATTTAGGGTTCCTAAAATTCCCTTTTTGGAACCCTAACTTTGAAAATTCTTTTCTGCCTAACCATGAAGGGTTTGATAATGATTCATTTTGCATTGTTTTCCATATAGCATTTAGTTTCTAGGATATTTTTGTCATGAATTTATCTTTCATTTTCAATTTGATTTGCATTTTTCCTCTTAAGGTATCCAAAAACCCTAGTTAACTTAGAAAAATCATAACTTTATTTAGGTTAAGAGTTAGACCTTCTCCTTTGGGGTGTGATATCATTTGGGATTAGGGTTCCTTTGAGTTCATTTACAAATTTTTATCATGTGATTTGCTTCTGATTTTGTCATTTGCATCTCATCCTTTCATATAACCCTAATTTTGCATCCATACTTGCATCTTACATTGCATTGCATGAACATGTGAACTTTCCATGACATTCTAAGCACTTGTATGCCATCTTAGACATCTTAAGACATTTCTTGAACATTTCTTGGTCATTTCTTCATACATTTGCTATGCCTTGCATCCATTTCATTTCATAAACATACATGTGTTTTCATACTTCAAAGCATGCCTCATTTGCATCCAATCTCTCTTATGAACATTCATGACACTTGGTATGCCTTTGAATAATCTCATAGAATCATTTTTATCATGTGATTGCTTCTGGTTTTGGCATTGGCCCATTCATATGCATTATTTCATATCATTTCTTTCCTTATGCTAACATTTTCAGGTGGTAAGTTAACCTGAGAAGTGAATTTGCCTTCACTTCTCATTTCTCTTCATCTTTTTCTTATGCATCCTTTCTGCATTTTTCTTTGTCTTAGAGTGAGCTTGCTCATTCATGTTCATATCTCACTTTCTTTCTCTAAGCCACTTATCTTCTTCAATGAAGTAAGTAACTTATTCATCTGCTTCATCTTCCTTTCATCTACTTCTTCCATTGGTGGCTTCTCTGAAGATCTCTCTCAAGCCTTACAAACCATAGGAACATCCAAGCATGACAATAATTAGGGTTGTGATTAGTCCCCCTTTAGCTTTTACCTTTGTGTATTCTTTGTGTCTTTCTTCTCACCTCATCATTAGAGACTAAACCTTTAAGGATTTAAGACTTTGGAATTAGGGTTATGATTGCATCCTTCTCTTAGGATGGAGTGTATAACTTTAACCCTAAGTGTTAAACCCTTAATTTGTTTAAACCTCTTAATCAACCCATCTAATAATCATTAAGATATTAACTTGAAACTTGGGCCTTGCATTATGGTTCTAATTCTTCCTTTATTGGTTAAGAAGGACTAGCCCTAGTGTTTAATGGACAAGTCCCTCTCAAGTTGTCTTACAAACCATAAAATTCACTTCTTAATCTTACCCTTAATTAAAATCCACTTTAATAAAGGCTTGTTTTGTCATGAGGTTAATCCCTAATCATGGATTAAGTTGAGGTATCTTCCTCAGCTTAAGTGTGCTCATCTATTATCCTTCTATTAGGATGATGTAATGGGTTCACTAATCTTTGATTATGGCTTAAACTCATTACTTAACACTAAACAAAAAACTCAAAAACATCTAAATAATCACAAGTAGTTTAATGATCTTAATCCTACATCATCATGGTAATTAAGTTGAGATGTTTATCTCATACTTAAGGTATTCTCATTATCCCTAATCAAAGGGAGGATATGATGAGTTTACTAACCCTTGGTTTATGCTTAAGCTCATTAACTTATGACAAACACAAAAGGAAATAAAAGGTTGAAAACACAAAAACAAACAATAATCGTCTCCTCCGGGATTCTTTTCTCACCTCACTCATTCATAAACGAGAAATTGCTTCTTCCGTCTAATGCAAGACAGTTAGCACTCGAGCCAGACGAGTCATACACTTGAGCATAGACAAGCAAGCAGTTCACCAGTCAATTTATTTTTCAGCCTCTTTGAGTCGAACTACGATGTTCTGACTTCCTCATTGCACGAGAGGATACGTAGGCATAACTTAACTGTTATCGAACAAAAGTCTTTGTGTTTTCCCCCTCTTTCAGTTTTCTTTTTAAGTCTCATTCCTGAGCATCTCACTTCTTTTTTTGCACTGACACTTGTATATTTATCTTCCAGCTTTTGCACACAGATAACACATACACCTACCCCTTTAAACACCATTTTCTAAGCGTGGATCCCGTCGGGTACGACGGACAATCTGTGTGCTAATACCTTCCCAAGTTGTAACCAACCCCCTTTCTCAGTTTCTCTGGTTCGCGAACGTTTTATCCATCTTTTCCTAGGTTTATGCAACATTACCTTTCCTTCGGGATAAAAATGCCTAGCTGGCGACTCTATTCAGTTCACCCTCATCTTCTCTTTTCGCCGACCGTTCGCGTCTGTACCCTATCTGACCAGGTGTCTTTTCAGGGGAGCGACAAAGGGTATTTTAGACATTTGCTAATTAATGATAAATTAGAAATTGGGTAGAATTATTATTTTGTGAGAAAATGATATTTGGTAGAAAAGAGAAGAAAATGAGTTAAGTGTAGAAATAGTTAGTAAGAGAGAAAAATAGAAAGAAAGATAGAAAGAAAAAGATATAAGAGTGGAAGGAAAAGAAAAAAGAGAATAGAAAGAAAAAGAGGAGAAAGAAAAGGAAGAGAAGAGAAAAGAAGAGAAAAGAGGAAAAGTTGGAAAATCATCAAGATTGCTCCTAGGAATCGAGCGATGGTTTCAATTAGTTCCTGAGTGAACTTGATGATGATTGAGTCGGTACCGCATTGCATTTGCATAGAGTCGTGAGTCGGTCTCTATGATTTGCATTTATCATCTAAATTGTGAATTGGTGAAATAAACCTGAATATATATATATATATATATATATATATATATATGTTTATATGGAGATGAAAGTATGTATTGATGAAAACATACTTGAGTATATATGTATGTGTGGATATATATATATATATATATATATATATATATATATATATGTGTGTGTGTGTGTGTGTGTGTGTGTGTGTGTGTGTGTGTGTATGTGTGTGTGTGTGTGTGTGTGTGTGTGTGTGTTTACATACATTGTAGTGTATATGTGAATAAACATGAATGATGTATGTTTATGTGATGTGAATGAAGTGGTGAAAGTATGCATGATAAGTATGCTTGAGGTTATGTATGTTGGAGATGATTTATGGTGAGAACATGTTTTATATGTTGAGATATATAATTATATGCAATATTATTATGATAATGTTTCTCACCCTTCTGTTGTTTTATGATGCTCTATGAGGCATTGTAGAGTAGGTTGCTGGAGGTCTTTTTTTGAAACTTGTATTCATCCTTTTGGTCGGTCGGCTCTGATATGTAGCACTGGGTAGCTAGGGTCGACTTGATGCCTTTTGTGATACATTTTGTACATGTATTTTGGTGATGAATGTTTTATGTAAACATGAAATATTTGGTGAATCAAACTTGTTGATATATTTATATAAGTATATAAGTTTGATGTTGTTAATTGTTAGTTTCTGCTGTTATTTGAATCTTTGGAATACGAGTGTAAGGATGAAATCCTTCTATTGCAAGTTACCCCGTTTGTTGCATGTCTTTAAATGAGCAGGTGTTGTATGTTTTAATTTCACTGTTGATGTGACATGCCTCTTTTATACCATGTTTCAAATATACTCTGATGAAATTTTTATTATGTGCCTAAATGATTTAATTGATTATTTGGGGGTATAGAAAGGGGGTGTTACAAGTAGTGCTTCCATTAGAACAACTGGTTCGGTTATTCGCAGAAACAAGACGAGGGAGTGTTTTTGCAAGATGAATGTGTGCTTCGTACCGTGGGTGACATGAATAATGTCAATTTTGGGGGAAAAAAAATTTGGGGTTGCATAAATTTCAGAAATCACGTGAATAAGGGATGTAATTTCTTCAAATGGTTCGACGACGACATTATTGATGAAAGAGATTTAAAGATCCAGAGGCAAAAGAAGAAAATTTACAAATTGAAGAATGAAATCATCAATATTAAGGGATGGCTGAAAGTGTCTGTAATCATTGAAATATTGAACTTAGTGTGTAACGTTGTATTTGTAACAATTTTTTTAGGTTGGTTATTTGTCTGCGTAATGAGATGTATTTGTGAACAAGGAGGTTGTAATGTATCTGTCATGAAATGTGTATGTCAACATTGTTACGTATGTGTTAAAATTTATCAATTAAATATATTTATAGAAATGTTAATTTTGTTTGTGCCAGAACAAATATCAAAACAAATGCATTTTTAATTTTTTGTAACATAAGCATAATATTTCTTATCAATACATTTGTTTCCCATAATATACCAGAACAAATGCATAGCATAAACTGGTCATAACAATAGTAACAAAATCATAATAGAAGTTGCAATAAAGGTCCTACCAAAAGTAACATTATAGGTCACAACAATTGTAACTTTACAAGTCATAACAAAAGTGGCATTGCAAGTCATAAGACATAACAAGAAAATAGGCATTTTATGCGATATGTTACAACAACTGAAATCAAACAAAATTGACATTACAAGCCTTAGTCATAAACTACAAAATATGCCAAAAATGGAATAACTAATACACATAAAAGATCAACATAAATCTTAGGGTTGGCTCATAACTGATTTTAGACCCTTTTGAAGTCTCTTTCTCTTTCTCGTTGGAAATTTCGTTTGAATTTTCGTTGAAATTTCCGTTGAAAACTTTCCAGATCCTATATTTGTTCTTGATTTACCATATCCCACATTTGTTCTTGATTTATAGAGGCAAAATTAATTCCTTTGTTTTTTTACAGTGGCCAATTATTTGGATTCATCGGATAATAACTCACTGATACTTCTAAAACACATTAATCCTCATCTGCATGTCATAACCAAGCACATAATAAATACTCCACATGTTATATCACCATTTGATAGTGTTACTATTTCACATGTTTTCATGCTTACATAAAATATATAGAGCATATATTGGATTCTAAAATAAAGAAGTGGTTGTAAAATCTGATTCTACACATGCTTTCATCAAATATACAGAGCATTTGTTGGATTTCACTTTCAGTTTGTAAACAACAAGCATATATTTTTAGTTTGTAACTAGTGGGAAATCCGTGCATCCGCAAGGGTTCTGGTTTGGTATGCGTAAATGGTACCAGTTAACATTGAATAAAACAATATGAAAAATTGTATTATAATAACATAGTATGAAAAATTATTTTGTAAAAAATAAAACATATAAAGTAAACTAAAAACTTATAAAGTAGTTTAAGAAAAGTATTTACCAAAGTAGTTTATTATTTTCAAAAGAAATACATTTTTAAAATATAAACAAAATTGTATCAATTTTTCAATTTTTAAAAGAAAGACATCAATAATATATATATATATTCCAATTATTCATATATTATCTTCAAAATTATTGTATTTCAAATTTAAAAAATTTCAAAATAAAAATATTAGATACATATTGGTCTGGTTACTCGTGCGTTCACACGGTAATGGTGTTTTACCCGTGTGATCACACTGATTTTGGCCTGGTTACTCGTGCGTCCTCACGATACTGATGTGTTACCTGTGCATCCGCACGGTACAAATGTATTACCCGTGCGTTCACAAAGCTTTTGATCTGGTTACCTGTGCGTTCACACGGTACTGGTGTGTTACACGTGCGTGCATAACGATGTTGGGGTACTGGTGTGTTACTCGTTGCGTTTACACAGTAATAGTATGGTACACACGCTTATGTTTTTAAATTATAATAAAAATGTTAATAAGAAAAATCTATTATTTTGAAAATTTTGAAACTAATCAAACCCGAGCTATTAAATTAATTTTTCAATTTTGGTTATTTCAAATTTGTACTTTCTCAAACGTAGCCTCATGAGCAGGGATGTCAGTTTGTATCTGTTAGTGGGTATCCCCGTGAGAATTTCCCCGTTCGAGGTCCCAAAAATAGAGTTGCATCCTGCAGGGGTGGGGATGGAGAGAAAAATTTCCCCGAGAGCACTTCGGAGACGGGGACGGGGAATACATCCCCTGCCCCGCTTATTATTTTAATATAATTAATTTAATATATAATTTATATTTTACATTAGGTTTTTCTGTCATTTCCTTTCTGTTTATTTAAAAAAATAAATAAATATTGATGTATTCATTAAGAGAGAGATAAATGTAGATATTAAAACCCTAAAAAAGTTGAAGCGTTCATTTTCTTCTATAGACTCGTTTATTTTTTCTTCTACCGTCAAACCTCCATTCAACTTCCTCATCCATCTTCTCTGTCACGCCTCACCATTGCCCTTCATCTTCTCTATATCGTGTGCTATCATTATTCACATCTCTTACGATTGCATCCATAAGGTTTGATTCTCATAAATTTATTCATGTAATTGTTTATAGAAAAAAGTAGCTTGTTTCTCCTAGATTCTCATAAATCTTTTCATGTAATTGTTTATAGGAAAAAGTAGATTATTTCTCATTGATTCTCATAAATTTCTTCATGTAATTGTTTATAGGAAAAAGTACATTGTTTTGACTAACTTTAAGATTTTTAATTTGGTAAATTATAAGATAATAGTGAGACCTATAAAAACTAAATTATCATGTATTATTTGAAGTTTTATTTTTCAAGCATATTTATGTTGTTGAATTTTGTAGTTTGTTATGCATATTGTTACTTAAAAAAGTATTATAATTTATGTTGTTGAATTTTATAGTATTTTATAAAAAAAAATATCATTATTTTATGTCCCATTAGCAATTTTAATAAAAATTATAAATGTGAAATACTAGTATTTTTAATAACAAAAGAAATATGTGAAATATTTGTACTTTTTTATTTTTATAGAAAATATAGATATTTTTTAAAAAAAAAGAAAAAGTTAATGGATAAATGTAGAATCCGCGGGAATTCCCGCGGAAAATGAGGATCCGTAGGGAACGAGGATATTTGGTGGTGGAAACAAAGATGGGGAAGTGTCCCCCACCCCCGCTCCGTCCCATTGACATCCCTACTCATGACAACATACAATTGTAAATTTTGAATAAAAATTGTCATAAATTTTTTGATTTAGATAAACATCAAAATATCTTTCAATTTGATTAGAATATATTTTATAGGATTCAAGTGACATATAGAAAACCAAGTTTGATATCAATTCTATTAAATGATTGGGATTGCTCCTTAAAACATAATGATAGTAACATCTAATTAATTATTATATATTTAATATTCATAAGAAAATTAAAAACATATTTATTAATTATTAATTATTTTTTATCTTCTATATATAAATACTAATCATAATGATTTGGTATTTAATAACTTTTATAATTCTACAGTATCATAAGCATTTTTAATTTGTTTTTAGATACTTTTTTTCATTCACAAATTATAAAACAATCATAATATCTTAAACCTTTTTAAAATTAATTTAATTTTAATTAGAATAACTCTATCAAAGTTCCGCTAGATTTTTTTTAACTTATTAAGTTTTAAAATTAAAGAATAAATTTAATAAATTCAAGTTTAATGGCACTTTTTTTTTTTAAAAAAATTTGATTAGTGAAACATTTTCTTGGAATATTTTTCAATATTTAAAATTATAATTTAAGAAAACTTTTTGTTTTAAATAAAAAGATACAAAATAATCAGATTATTTTCACATATATTTTATACATACATAAAATTCACACACATTAAAATGTGTACAAAATTCATAATCCTACATATTTGTTTTTAAGTATACATAATTCCTGAGTAAAAAAAAAGTATACATAATTCCTAATGAAACTTCCTAATTAAGTAACATTATCATACACATTAAATCTGTCAACAAACTTTCAAAAAACAATCACATTCAAGAACTTCATCTTAAAACAGTAACACAATCTTAAAACCTAGAATTCATTCAATTTCAACCCTGAAAATTGTTTACATATATTCACATCAGTTTTTTACAAACCAAGAATTCATTCAATCTCAACCCTGAAAACCTAAGAAAACCCTGAATACTCATCTCCAAAATCTTAAGCACTTCAACCAAAAACTCAGAACATTCAAACTTAAATATATGATATCATCAACAAAATCCCTTCAATTGTCGTCCACAAATCCCACATTGTTCTAAAAAATTATACCTCGTTAGAAGTAATCATCAATGATGCTAGCTCCAATCACTTTGCCATAACAATGAATTCTTTAGCCCGCATACAGAGTCTTCTAACTTGTAGCCCAGTAACCTAAAAGCCCGAGATAGTAGTAATAAATTAACATTTTACATAAGCACTAAACTAAAGCAAAAACATAATCATCTGCTCACAAATACCATAAACCCATGATGAATAATCCTTCAAAGAAGAAATACAAAACATGGAGAAAAAAACTAATATAAAATTTTATATTTCATTAAACTTTGCACACTCCCTAAGCCACAAAGAATATGGTAGAGTCAAGTAAGTTTAATTCCAACAATAACAAAAAGAACTCACCAATCACATCTCATCTCATAACCCATATTCAATAGAACGTGAACCTATCACAACAACAACATCCATTATTAACATTCAATATAATCACGACACTATAAAAACAATATAATTGAAGTATAAACATGTCAATGCCTCAAAAAGCAGGCCTAAACCAGACCCCCGCCAAGAGCATTGAATCTAACAACAATAACAAATACCATCCAACAACAACAACAATAACACCAACATCAAAAGAAAAAGATCTCCCGACAAGAGCATTGAATCCAACTATAACTTTAACCTTGAACAAATATCACACAACACAAATCAATTGCTCCAAAAACAACAGAAATCTATACCCGAAAAATTGAAATATAAAAACAAAAAAATGCCAAATCTATTTTTCTCCATACCCATTTTTTCCAAATCTGCACAACACTTTCTCCTAATATTTTGGTTGTTGTGAAGAAAAGTTTCATAAATTACCTGCAAAATGTGAAAATAAAACTTCAAAAATCAGTACCCTAAATCCGAGAGGAAAACTACAAATCGAAAAAAAACATATTTTGATTTATACTAAGTAGAAAAAGGAGAACAATGTTAGTGATGTTGAATAAGCAATCGATTTAAAGAATAAGAACCCCAAATATCTTCATCATCACTCAGTATCATTGTCGTCGTATATATTTGCGCGGTTCTCATGATACATAGGAGAGAATCATAAATTAGGGATTAGGATTTTTCGTAAATGTTAGACAAAGATAAAGAGAATGAAGATGATAGCTGGTAGAGAATCGAAACCCTAACAACATCTTCCTCCAACAGTGTGAGTCAACACAACCGAACCTGAAACAACAAACACTAAATTAGAAGAAATCAGAAAAAATATTTGAAACCCTAAAATCACACGTAAACGGATTCAAACACCATTTTTGTTTCGGTGTGATACGAAAATACCAAAAGAGGGAGATTGTTGTGAAGATTTGTTTCATAAATTACCTGCAAAACATGAAATAAAACTTCCAAAATCAGAACCCTAAATCTGAGGAAAACTATAAAATGAACAAAAACTCAGATTTGGATTTAGACGAAGTAGAAAAAGTAGCAAGATCTCTTCATCATCACTCAATATCAACAAATATACCTCAAATTTGAAGACTAAGAACATATCTGAGACGAAAACCATAAAAACAATGTTAGTGATGTTGAATAAATAAAAATCGAAATAGCTGAAAGTCAAAATCATAACAATGGTGAAGGCGGTGATGGTGATAGTGAAAATACCTCAAATCTGAAGATTAAGAATATATCTGAAACGAAAACCATAAAAACAATGTTAGTTATATTGAATAAATAAAAACCGAAATAGCTGAAAGTCAAAACCATAACAATGGTGATGGCAGTGATGGTGATAGTGGCGTCGTCGACAATTAGGGAAGAAGATTTGAAAATAAATATGAGAAATCATAGAGAATAGAGAAAGTGAAAAAGAAGAGAGTGAAAAGTGAGAAAAAATGTAACGTGAAAGATGTATAACAAAAGGGGAAAATTGTTTAAAAATCAGAAGTAATATGTTGTTGTAATTTTTCAAAGAGCCATAAGAGTGACATGTATCCCCAAGGGTATTAGAGTAAAAATGGTGGACTTAGATTTTCTTATATGGTAGATTATAAAACAAATTTTTTGAAATGGCTAAGTGGTATTGAACTTTGCTCTGAAATCTAGATGGATTGGGTTCGAATCCAACCTAAATGCAAAATTTTGGATTTTTTCTAGAATTTTTGATGATTTTGATAATACACATGTACCACGTCATATGCCACGCGTGCTAACACGTGTCACTTCGGATGCCACACGTGCTAACATAGATGTTGTTTGTGACAATTAGATGAAAAGGACTTAAATGACAATATTTGAACAATTAAAGGATCAACTTGGAACTTTTTAAAATTAAGGGATCAAATGCATGAACATACAACACCAACAAAGATCTTTTAGCACAACTCATAGGAGTCAGGAACACTATCTCATGGTACCCAAACTAACCCTGTTTCAGTTAGGACTTTTAAGGGTTTTATCATGGCCTAGTTCACGATTTTTAGAAGAAAAAAAAGATTTATGGCTCAAAGTTTATTTGTGCCCACCCACTCTTGGTGACGTTCTCCATTCATACACTCAGCTAATTAGAAACGAGCAATCTCCTCTCAAAAGGGTTTTTTATGGTTGAAGAACCAATGACACTAACGGTTTAGGCACCAATCAGGTTGTTGGAGTAACAGTCACCCTTTTTGTCTTTTATGTCTATGTCAAACGCCTCTTTTTTTTTTGCTTAAGGATCTTTCTTGTGTAATCCTTTTCACATTTCACTTTTCATTTTTTCTTATCTCTAACTTTTTCCTGGACTGTTTCTTTTGAATCTTTTGCCTTTGAAGTCCAACATGATGCCCTAAATTTTGCCTAAGTCCCTTGTTTCAAGTTTCGACTAAGCGGGCTTTTCTTTTCTTTTATTTAGATTCTCTATTTTTTTTGAACAAATCGTGTGACACCAGTTTGTCTGACTTGTTTGAAAGGGTTGTGACTGTCTCATTTTTTAGTTTATGAGGGATAACCATTGTGGTTTCAAGTCTTTTGACCTCTTGATGTGCTACAATAAAAGGTAATGAATCCTCAGATGCGCATTCCTTTATAAAAGTCTGAACGCTCGGTCCAACTAGCTGACACTTAACCGGTCCCTGGGTTAAATGTAAGGTTTTTTCCATGCGAAAGAAAATACTACTTCAAGGATCAAATGGGTTAGCGAGGGTCTATCTCCCTTATATCTCCAATTTTTAGGATTTGAAACAATTCTTGTTCAAACTCCCCCTTTGGAAGTTTTTTGGCTAAAACAATTTAAGCATTTATCAGATCACAGTTAAAAGCAGAAATCTCAAACCCAAAAGAGAGATCTCAAACACAAAAGAGAGACCTCAACACAAAAGAGAGATCTCAAACCCAAAAGAGAGACCTCAACACAACTTGTATCAGCGGAAATCTCAAACCCAAAAGAGAGATTACATCTCCCCATCAACACAACCTGCAGACCTGAAAGTAATCTTGCAGAAAACAGTCTGACTATACTAAAAAATAGATACATCCAGAGAGTAGATCATCTAGATATCTATAATTATCTCCCCCTTTTAGCCAGAAATTGAGCCAAACAATTAACTAATCATAGAGCCAAAATAGTGTTAGAACAAAAGCTCACGAAGAGCAGAAATCCAAGGTTACACCAGAAATCCAAAACATACAGCAAAGAGCCAGAAATCCAACCAGAGCATATATTACATAAGGGCCTTCAAGGAATAGGAATCAAATAGAAAATCAGAAGAAAAAAACAGCATACCTCCATACACACAACCTATTCATCATTAGATCCAGATTGATTTGAGTCATCTCCAACTCTATCAGCTTCTCCCTTACTAGCATTATCACCATATGAACCACCATCTGAACCAGCTTCAGCTTCCTCCTTAGCTTGCTCACCATCAGTTGTCACCTCTCTTTCTAGCATATCAATCATCTTCTCAAATTTCAATTTCCTTGCATCTAACTCTTTGCATACTTCTTTGAGCTCAGCAATGATTGTATCTTTGTTAAAAGGCTTGTTGTTATGAGATGTTCCAGTAGATGTCACAACAATGTCAAGGACATGTGACCCCTGAAACAACTTGCAGTGAAAAGAGAGAGCATTCACCCTCTTGCAAGCAGTGTCAGAATCAATTAATATAACAGGGTACTGATTCATTATTATACCACATATGAGAGAAGGTAAGATTATGGGTAACTTAACAACCAAGGCTCTTGTATGCTTCATGGTTTGGTAGAAAATATAGCTGCCATAATCAAATTTGGTCTTGGTACCTGTAACACAGTGTCGCTCCCTGGATTTCCATCCTGGTACAAACGCGAAAGTGGCGCGGAAGAGGGTAGAGTCGCCAACCAGGCATTTTTATCCCAGAGGAACGAGAATGGAAATGTTGCACAAACCAGAAGAAATAAGAGGAAGGACACAGGTCATACGAACCAAAGAGACTGGGTTCGGGAGTCGGTTACAACCTGGGAAGGTGTTAGCACCCAGATCGTCCGTCGTACCCGACGGGATCCACGCTTGCAAAGAAAAGGTTTCAAAGGGTGAAGAATTGAAAGCTGCTGCAAAGAAAAGGAAATGAACTGGATAAAAAGAAAAGAAGGGGGAAAATGTAGGGAAAATAAAAGAGTGCTCGAACGGGCCGTACCCCGCTGCCTACGTACCTCACTGGACATGAGGATCAGAGACGCCATAGTTCCCCTAACTAGGGGTGGAAAAGATTGCTTGTGAATTAAGGCTCGAACTGCCTATGTCAATGCTCAGGTGTTGCAGGCTCGAACGACGAGTGCGTTACCATCTTGCAAAGTGACAAGTAGGATCAAGTTCACACGTAAAGAGTGAAGGTGATGAGAAGAGAAGTCCCGAAGGAGAGACACTTATTGTTTGTCCAGTGTTTTTTAGAAGTCTTTTAGGAGTGTGGCACAAGAGAATGAACTCAAACTCTTTTCCATGGAATGTATACTTGCTACTACATTCCAAGATGGAATAATAAAACAAGTACACCAAGTAAGGAGAATTTATCCTAGACTTGTTTCCAAGGGCAAGGGCTTAAGCTCATTGACTTGTTGAACTTATTAGGTGCTTTAGTGATTAAAATGAAGAAGTATTTTTTATGGTTTTCCTGATGAAGATGACCTCATGATCAGACTTGTGCATCATGCTAGACAAGTGTACTATTCCAAGATGGAATGAATACATATTCCTCATGGAATAAGGCTATTGCACAAGAAGTCCCTTCTTTCTTTATTAAGGTGTTTTTTAGGTTTTTGTATGAAGATGAGAAAGAGACGAAACCAAGGAGAAAAAGGTAAAAGTCTAATGGGGAAAGACTAAAACTAAAGTTATCATGCAAAGTTGGTCCTAAGGTTAGTTAGGATTGAACTAACTTAATAAAGAAGAGAAGAAGAAGATAGGAAGAAAGCTAGAGAACAACTTACTCCTCTAAAGGAGATAAGTTGCTTCTAAAGGGGGGGGGGTGAAGGAGGATTGAAACACAATATGACATAAGGAACATCAAGAATTACAAAATAGAAAACAAAGAAAGAGGAAGAGATGAAGAATTGAAATGTGGATGACATCCACACTTCACTTACCATGAGCCCCTGAAATGGTTAGTAACATAAACAAATGGTAAGACAAAAACAATTGAAATCAAATGAGATACAAATGAACAAAAGATCATACTAAAACATCACAACTAGAATTGAAATGTCACTCTCAAATGCCAAGATCAAGCATATAATATAAGATGAGAAGTGGATCAATCAAATCACAACAAATCAACACAAGTTATCATGAAAGAAACAAAAGCAAACATGGAATAGAAAAGATCACACAAGATACACATGCTTCACAATCATCAAGAACAGAATCACATCAACACAAGAATGTGCACAAACAACTCAAGAGACCAAAGAAATATTCATACAAGTTCAAACACAAACAATATAAGAATGGGAAGTGAAGTGGACATGTGAACAAGTATAAGGACAAACAAACACAAACCAAATCAAGGCATACGCATCATGTGAAAAACCAGGGACCTGATCATGTTAAGAGGTGCCTAATAAGCATGAGCAAGCATGGTAACAAGCACACAAACTCAATCATAAGCATTGAAGAGAAGGGATGAACAAAGGAGGTGAGGTGAACATGCATACACTTGTGAGACACTTTAAAGAAAAGTAACAAAGAAAATTCTCAAAGCACGCACACTAAGCAAGGACTAGGGATCAAACCTCATAAAAATAACCTCTAAAAATCCTATAGGAGTTGGCACAAGTGCCCTCCTAACCTAAGAACTAAGCATGCTAGCAAGAAGAAACAAAAATTAAGGCAATCTCTCATGAAAATTAAAATCAACTCACAAACTCATGCAAAAATTATGCAATTAAGCACAAATTTTCATTAATCAAGTGATAACATCATACCAAAAAGGAAAAGTCAGAATCCTAAGAAAACTAGGTCAAAGGACCTCAAGAACACCAATTAGGGTTTTGAAACTTCAAGCTCAAGTCAACTATCAAAAATATTCACACAAGCTTCTAAAAATCAGAAGAAAATCATCCACAAGCTACACCTTAATATAAATCAAATGCAAAAAGAACCAACTCAAAATTCAAATTGATGATCAAGATATAAAATCTACAAGTCAGCATGTATTTAAAATGAATTAAAAACAATTAATAAAAGTGAAAATTAATTCCTACGTGGAAAATAAAATAAATGAAAAATAAAAATATCAAAAATTAAAGAAAATTAAAAGGAAAAGTCATGAATTATTTCAGAATTTTTATGAACTTCTAACTATTTTTAAAAATCAAAAACTAAATTGAAATAAAAAAGAAAATAAATAAAGACAAATGAAGAAGGGGTGCAGTCAGCAAAGATCTTAGTTCAAATCAATTGGGCTTATAAACACAGGGGGTGAAATTAGTAGCTGAGGCCCAGTGACCTGCGCAGGCTTATGAAAATTACCATGGAAATTCAATAAAAGCTGGGAAAAATAATAAACCAATGGATCAAATGAACACACCAGATCAAGTCAACAAAAATCCTAAGTCAACAAAATGATACGTCAGCATTTGAGTGCACCATAGCTATCATGTGGAGCCACACACATTGATTAATCAGAAATTAAAACAAAAAAAGAGAGCACGTGAGTGAGAGGTGGTCTTTTTAATGTGTTGTCCAATTATGGTGCGTTCAAATCAAGCAATCGCGTGGTCCAGGCTTCATCTTCCCCATTCACCTGAGGATTCAAAATCTCCAGATTCCGGTGATGGAGCCCTAGCTCCAGTCACCAGAAACTTCATGCTCAAGAACACACATCCAAATAAATGCATATAAACCTCCAGATCCAATCAGTTCCTCATGATAAACAAGAATATGCAATCCAAAATCACAATCAAACACAAACATTCACAGATCGAAGCAAATCAGTTTTGACACTCAAATTTCAAATCAGACATACACACTCGTTTCTCAAGAATTTTCAAAACCAAACATATTAGGATGATCAGTGAATCATATAGACCACATTGCAAGCATCTAATTTCATTTCCAGATCAAAGAATTCCAGAGCATACCTGAGGTTGAAGATCCTTCAAAACACTAAGAAAATACTCCTCCAGTTGCAGATCCACTCCTTTTAACCTCTCTTTGCAAAATAAATGCAAAATAAGACTTGAAACCTCCTAGATATTGAGATTCGACACTAACTGCACTTGGATGGCACTTGATGAAAACCTACCTTTCAGCTTGAATTGATGGTATATTTATGATCCTTATAGCTCACTGAACAAGAATATGGAAAGAGATTGGAGAATGAGAACCTAAATAGAGAGATTCGAAGGATTTTGTTTTTGTGCATGAAACTTTGAAGTTAATGAATGAGAGAGAGATAGGGCTGAAGTTTGTGTGCAATAGCTTTTATATGATCCATGTATTACACTGATTAGGGTTTATGAAAGGATGCACGTGGGAACCATGAGGTTGATGTGATTTTGCAAAATGCCATGAGAAGTGTGATCTCCTCATTTTCTCGTGTGTTTCCCTCTCTCTTTACACATGCTGGTCATGCTTGATTCACCAATACAAAAGTTATTTAATCCTGGCCATTGAATGCTTGAGTCATGCATTGTGAATGATCTTGCATTTTTGCACTTTAGGAAATATTCACTTATCCATACACGAATTCCATGAATTTTGTTGATCCAAATGATCTTAGAGCAATGCAATGTGATGTTATAATCAGAATTGGTAAATGGGATAACCAAAGAATGAGTTACAAAGCAATTTGCAAAGTTATAGAAACTTGCATTTCATGTAAACCTTAAAAAAGTGTGACTTTCGATTGGCCATAACTTTCAAACCATGAGGGCTATGAACATGTTCTTGTACTTTTTAGAAATGGGAGATCATACTCTACAAATTTCATGTTCAAGGGAAATTCATTTGGAGTCATCTTGGCAATGTAAGAATCACTTGAAGGTTAGGGCAAAACTTGCTAAATTTGGAAAGTTTAGTTACATGCCATATGCCAAAAATAGAAACACTTGCCAAAATCCTAAATTCTTGATCGTTGACTTTGCCAAACCTCTTATTTGACCTTAAGAACCTCCCTTGGCTTGAGAAATGGGATTGGAAACCTTGAATTGCCACAGTTGACTTTTCAAATAATCAGTTTGACCAATTTCTTCTTATGCAAGCAACTGATGAATTGACTGCCTTCCACAATGCATCTTCTCACCAAATTTCATCCATAGCATTCTCATATCATATGAAGGAATTTACCCCACATAAAATGGCCAAAGTCTCAAAGAATCCATGCTTGAAGATGAAACCCTAATTTGAGGACCATTTGTGTAGGAGCTTGCCATTCCTTGGATCATCTGATAATCTCCCAATCTTCTGGGCTCTTGTATTGGATCTTGAGCTTGTACATGACCTAGAGACACTTCATGGGACTTGGATAAGGTCACTTGACTTCTTTCTTTGAATTGTAAGGCCTCAAATGCACCAATGATTGATCATATACCCAATGCTAGAACATGAGAATGTTATGCTTCATTTTTCTATGAAAAAATGCTAAGGATATGCCATGCTTATGATGCCTATGACATGATAATGATGCTAGAAATAATAGGGATATTTGGGGTGTTACAGCTTCCCCTATTCAATCAACTGTTAATCTGAAAAGGACGATAGCACGGGCTATCGACCGCTCAAGATAAATTGTGGTTGAATACCAAGAAGACCTGAAATTTGCACTCTGTTGGAGAATGCAGAAATGGGAAATAAACCCGACACTCTGGGCAACTGAAGTGAAGACAAAGTAGACGAGATCCTTCCAAATTGAATTGTTACGCCGGATAAGGGAAACTTAGACAGGCGAGTCTTCTTCAAGAAAACCTGTTACGCCAGGAACTGGACATACGAGCCCTCTTCAGGTACACCTATTACGCCAGGAATGGACAGACGAGCCTGCTTCATACATTTTACAAATATATATGACTTGAGACAAATAAACCTCCTTCGGATAAACCTGTTACGCCAGGACCAGTGATGCACTTAAGTCTGTGGAATAGACATGCATAATCAGGATAGACGAACCCTCTTCATATATTCTCCGTAGATATATGGTCTAAGACAAACGAGCCTTCTTCAGATAACCTGTTACGCCAGGTGCAACATTAGGATTTGAAGAACCCTCTTCACGAATCTTACGTAGATAAGTGGTGTCTGAGACAGACGAACCTCTTTCAGATAAACCTGTTATGCCAGGACCGGTAACCATTTTGACGTTTAATTCCACCATCAGGATTTTAAACCTCTTCAACACAAACAAGTATTGGATGATCATCAAGAGAACACATACGAGTGCCATAGGTCAATGATACACACGAATATCAGACGATGATTCAAGAAACACAGACGAACGCTTCAGGCGATGATACAGACGAATATCAGCCACTGATACAGACGAATACCAGAAATGAAACACAGACGAGCACTTGGGGTAGCAATACAGACGAGTACCAGAGCAATTATCAAATCAGTACATATGGATGTAAGCTAACACAGACGAGTGTGAGGGAATGCAGACGAGCAACAAGCAGATATCAAAGACAAACGAGTGTCAGGGAACGCAAACGAGCATCAAGCAAATACCAAACACAGACGAGTGACGGGGAGTGCAGACGAGCAGAACAAGTGTCTGACTGGCAGCAAGAATCACAACTCTGCAGGGGAGAATCAGGTCAAGAAGCTTTGACGATGCTTAACTCTGGCTGGGGAGATGAATAACTGCGTGTATCATCACACTAGCCAAAAATAAATTGGCAACTTCTCTGGGGAATATTTCAATGATGGGAGTGAATCCCAAACATGAACTCTGTGGGGAAATCAGGCGTTCAGCTGCCTGCTGGGCATACTTCACTTGTGGAAAGATAATCCGCTTGGGGATGAAAGCTCTTCAATTAGCTTTGAAGTTCTGCTGGGGGATTCCACCTGCTCTAACTCAGCTGGGGAATATTCTTTGCTTGGGTATATTCACCATCCTACAAAACCTGCAACAACAATATACACACATGTGCCTCGGGGATTTACATGGTATGATCTATTCATCCATTGTCACCCGACACTCAAAGATAGTTTTAACTGTTTCCCTGCAATTTCATTTTTCTTAGAAAAATCAACATGTTTCAAATGCAATATTCTTTTTGCCAAAAATTCAGAACATTTTTGCAAACAACGTAAACAAACACCACTTTTGACTGAATATTCATTCATTGAGAAGCCTCTGAATAGGCAAAATTTTACATCAGGAAGCAACTACCTGGAAAGAGGTAGCTACCATAAAATTGAGAAAAGAAACTATCCTAATGGAAATGTACACGACATTCCAATGAGTTTCCTTCCTGCTATGACCAACCTGTCTTCAAGACTTTCTGTTCTTGCCTTTGCTTTCTGAAGAAGACGAGGGGACCGATTCCTACCCTTCTAATATTGCTGGACTGCATGAAACGATGATTTGGTTCAGATTACCCAGATCGCAGTTGTTCGCATATTCCCTTGTTTTACGTGGATCGCCCTTTCGAGTTTTCAATCCACCGGGATACCCTTTTTTGCTTGAGCTGTCTGATGTGGTTTTTCAACTCAGCGGGTGTACATTTTTTTTCCCTAACTTTTGCCCGAGCTTTTCTATTCTGTTTTTAGCTCGTCGGGACTTTTGCCTGGACTTTAATTCTATTTTTGTGTCCAGCGGGTCTTTTATGCGAAGTATTTTTTAACTGCTTCCGAATTAACAGGGGATTGGAAGTCTTCTCCATCCATAGTGGTGAGCATCAATGCCCCACCTGAGAAAACTTTCTTCACTATGAATGGGACTTCGTAGTTTGGGGTCCACTTGCCCTTGTGGTCTGAACCTGGAGGAATGATCCTTTTGAGTACAAGCTCACCTACTTGATACTCTCGAGTACGTACTCATTGGTCGAATGTTCGCTTCATTCTCCTATGATAAAGCTGACCATGACAGATAGCCACTAATCTCTTTTCCTCAATTAGACACAATTGATTATATCGAGCACGTACCCACTCAGATTCATCAAGCTTCACATCCATCATCACACGTAAAGAAGTAATTTCTACCTCAACAGGCAAGACTGCCTCCATGCCATACACTAAGGAGAAATGAGTTGCCCCGGTTGACGTCCTGACTGACGTTCGGTACCCATGCAATGCAAATGGTAACATCTCATGCCAATATTTGTAAGTGACAACCATCTTCTGCACAATCTTCTTAATATTCTTGTTAGTTGCCTCTACTGCGCCATTCATCTTTGGCCAGTAAGGAGAAGAATTGTGATGTTGAATCTTGAAGTCTCGGCACAGTTCTAACATAATCTTGTTATTTAAGTTGGAACCATTATCAGTAATGATTCGCTCAGGCACTCCGTATCTGCAAATGATGTCTCTCTTCAGAAACCTGGCTACCACTTGGCGAGTGACATTGGCATAAGATGCTACTTCAACCCATTTGGTGAAATAATCAATCGCAAACAAGATGAAACGATGACCATTTGAAGTAGTAGGCTTTATCTTCCCGATCATATCAATGACCCACATAGAAAAGGGCCAAGGAGATGACATGACGTTAAGCGGGCTAGGAGGAACATGCACCTGAGCGTACGAACAACAGTATGCACCCATTGTTAGCCAATAGTACCCTGACCTCAATAACTTCTTAGCCATTGCATGTCCTCCTGCATGAGTACCGAAGGATCCCTCGTGGACTTCCTGCATTAACAAGTCTGCTTCGTGTCTATCCACGCATCTGAGCAAGACCATGTCAAAGTTCCACTTATTCAGAACTCCGTCTGCATTCAAGAAGAAGCAAGCAGTAAGTCGTCTCAAGGTTTTCTTGTCATTGGATGATGCCCCAACTGGGTATTCTTGTTTTTCCAGGAAAAGCTTAATATCAAAGTACCAAGGTTTTTCATCAGACATTGCGTCTACAGAGAAAGCATAAGCTAGTGCGTCAAGCTTGGAAATGTCAATCTTGGGCACATAGTTCCAACACAAGACTTTGATGGACGAAGAAAGAGTAGCCAATGCATCGGCAAATTGATTCTCATCCCGTGGTATATATTGAAGCTTAACCGTTGTGAAGAACGTCAACAGTCTTCTGGCATAATCCCTATAAGGAATTAAGTGTTCTTGATGTGTATACCACTATCCGGTAATCTGGTTGATAACGAGGGCTGAATCTCCGAATATATCGAGGGTCTTGATCCGAAGATTAATAGCCTCCTCTATTCCCATTATGCACGCCTCGTATTCCGCTTCATTGTTGGTGCAGCCAAAAGTAATTTTGGCAGTGAAGGGAAAGTGAACACCTTCAGGAGTGATAAGAACAACACCAACTCTGCGTTCGTTGATATTGACTGCCCCATCAAACATCAATTTCCATTTGGATTCAGGGTCAGGCCCCTCCTCTAGAAGTGGTTCCTCTCAATCACTTTCCTTGAGGTACATGATGTCCTCATTAGGGAAATCAAACTTCATTGGCTGGTAATCATCCTCAAGCGGTTGTTGTGCAAGATAATCTAACAATACACTTCCTTTGATGGCTTTCTGGGAAGTATATTGTATGTCATACTCTGTTAAGATCATTTTCCACCTTGCAACCCTTCCGATTAACGCAGGTTTCTCGAAAATATACTTGACAGGGTCCATTTTTGAGATTAGCAATGTGGTGTGGGTTAACATGTACTGTCTCAGTCGGCAAGCAACCCATGCCAAAGTGCATCAAGTTTTCTCGAGTAGTGAATAACGGGATTCACAGTCGGTAAACTTTTTGCTAAGGTAGTAAATAACATGCTCTTTTCGACCAGACTCGTCATGTTAGCCTAGCACACACCCCATCGACCCTTCTAACACAGTCAAATACATGATAAGAGGCTGTCCTGGAACTGGAGGCCTTAGAATCGGAGGCTCCTGCTAATATTCTTTTATTTTTTCAAAGGCTCTTTGACAATCCTCATTCCACCTGACCGTTTTTTCTTTTCTTAGCAATTTGAAGATTGGCTCACATGTGGCAGTTAGATGAGATATAAACCGTGAAATGTAGTTCAATCTCCCTAAAAACCCACACACTTCTTTTTCTGTTTTCGGTGCAGGCATGTCTTGTATTGCTTTTACTTTTGCAGGAGCTACCTCAATCCCCCTCTGGCTAATAATAAAACCCAGCAATTTACCGGAACGCACTCCGAAAGTGCACTTGTTTGGATTCAACCTCAGTGTATATTTTATCAATCTATCAAACAACTTTTTGAGATTGACCAGGTGTTCTTCTTCATCCCGAGACTTGGCAATCATATCGTCCACATAACATTCAATTTCCTTGTGTATCATATCGTGGAACAAAGTTACCATCGCCTGTTGATATGTTGCTCCGACATTCTTCAACCCAAAGGGCATAACCTTATAACAGAATGTACCCCACGGGGTAATGAACATCGTTTTCTCCATGTCTTCCGGTGCCATCTTGATCTGATTATACCTGGAGAAGCCATCCATGAAAGAAAATACCGAAAACTGAGCGGTGTTATCTACTAGCACATCAATGTGAGGTAATGGAAAGTCATCCTTTGGACTTGCTCTATTTAGATCCTGATAATCGACGCACATCTGGACCTTGCCATCTTTCTTTGGTACATGCACAATGTTAGCTACCCAAGGTGGGTAACTAGTTACAACAAGGAACCCGACATCCCACTGCTTTTGAACTTCCTCCTTGATCTTCATTGCCATATCAGGGCGAGTTCTTCTCAACCTTTGCTTTATAGGAGGAGAGTCTTCCTTTAGTGGCAGCTTGTGTACAACAATGTCAGTATCCAACCTCGGCATATCTTGATACGACCAGGAGACGATATCCACATATTCACGTAGCATACCAATCAACTCCTTCTTTACCTCGGCCTTCAGATTGGCCCCAATCTTTATCTCTTTCTTTACATCCTCAGACCCGATGTTGATGATCTCTATTTCTTCATGATGAGGCTGAATGACCCTTTCCTCTTGTTTCAACAACCTGGCCAATTCTTCTGGGAGTTCACAGTCTTCCTCAACCCCTTCATCAGCTTGGTAGATAGGATTGTCGAAGTCATGCATAGTCATAGAAGAAACTTTATCATAGGAATCCGAATGATCAACACTGCACAAATGATGTGCTTATTTCAGAATCTGTTTCTTCTCTTTTTTTCCCAAAAGAGACGCAAACACATTGTCACTCCCCGGACTTTTGTCCCGGTGCAGACGCGAACAGTCAGCGATGTTGGAGGTTGAGATTGAATAGAGTCGCCAACTAAGCATTTTTATCCCGAAGGAAAGGTAATGCTGCAAGAACCTGGAAGAGTATGGATAAGACGGTTGCGAACCAAAGAAACTGAGTAAGGGGGTTGGTTATGACCTGGGAGGGTATTAGCACCTAGATCGTCCGTCGTACACTATGAGATCCACGCTTACTTGATTATGTTTAAAAGGGGGTAGTGTATGTGCTAAATTGTGCATAAAAGGCTAAGGAGGAATGTACAGTGTGTCAGTGAAACGAAAAGGGTGAGTGCTCAAAGACTGAGGCTTAGAAAAGATAGCTGAAAGAGGGGGAAGACACAAAGACTTTTGATCGATAACCGTTAAGTTATGCCTACGTATCCTCTCGTGCAATGAGGAAGTCAGAACACCGTAGTTCGACTCAAAGAGACTGGATAGTTTGTTGTGAACTGCTTACTTATCTATGCTTAAGTGTAAGACTCATCTGGCTCGAGTGCTAACTGTCTTGCATTAGACGGAAGAAGCGATTTCTCGTTTTCAGAGTGAGTATGATGAGAAAAGAATCCCGGAGGAGACGTTTATTATTTGTTATTGTGTTTTCAGTTTTTTATTGCTTTTGGTGTTTTATGTAGGGAAATGAGCTTAAGCCTAAATCAAGGGTTGTAAACTCATTATATCCTCCCTGATTAGGGATGAGCCTACTTAAGCATGAGATGAAGATCTCAACTTAATTACCATGATGATATAGTATTAAGATCATTAACCCACTTTAGTAATTATTAAGTGTTTTTTGGGTTTTTGTTTAGTGTTAAGTAATGAGTTTAATCTCTAATCAGGGATTAGTGAACTCATTACACTATCTAAAGAGAAGGATGATAGATGAAAACACTTAAGCTGAGGAAGACTCCTCAACTTAATCCATGGTTTGGGACTAAATTCATTAGATTACAAGCCTTTATTAAAGTGGATTTTAATTAAAGAGTGAGATTAAGAAGTGGATTTTATGTTTGTAAGAATAGCTTGAGGGGAACTTGTCCATTAAACACTAGGGTTAGTCCCTCTTAACCAAAAGGAAGAGATGTAACCCTAATATAAGGCCCAAGTTACAAGCTTATGTCTTAATCATTATTAGGTGTTTTGATTAGAAGGTGTAAACAAATTAAAGATTTAACACTAAGGATTAAAGTTATACACTCCATCCTAAGATAAGGATGCAGGCATAACCCTAATTCAAAGTCCTAAAGCTTTAAGTGTTTAGCCTTGATTATGAGATGAGAAGAGAGACTCAAGGAGACTCAAAGGTAAAAAGCTAGGGGAGACTATATACAACCCTACAGTTATAATGCTTGGTTGTTCCTATGGTTTGTGAGGCTTAAAGAGAAGATCTTCAGGAGGTCACCAAGGAAGAGAAGCAGATGAAAAGAGAAGGAGAAAGAGAATAGGTTACTTACTTCCTGAAGAAGATAAGTAACCTAAAATAAAGAGATAAGAGCAAGAGAGCACAAGTGAAGCAAGTTCACTTCAAAGATAAGTAAAATATGCAAATGAGAATATGAGAAGAGGTGGGATATGAAGGCAAATCCACATCCCAAACAACTTACCATGAGCCCCTGAAATGTTAGTATGAATGCATAAGGTAAGAAAAGAAATGAAATGCAACAAGTAATGATGCAATGACCAAGACCAGAAGTAATCATGCAATGTAAATGTGTCATGAGATGATGCAAAGTCAAATATGAGGCATATGAAAGATCATACATGGGGTGAGATGCAAAACAATCATGTCAGGAGCTTGAAGAATGCATGAACATACATGAAGTGCAATTAATGCAAAGCATACCAAATGAATGAAGAAATGATCAAGCAATGTTCAAACATGTTCTAAGATGTTTAGGATGACATACAAGTGCATGGAATGTCATGGCAAGTTCATGTGATTGGGATATGCAAAGATGAATGCAAATGAACATGAGAAATTAGGGTTTTAAGACAACATGAGATGCACATGGTCAAAATAGAAGGAATACACATGATAAAATTTGAAAATGCACTCAAACAAACCCTAAACACACACAAGGTCACTCCCCAAAGATGGAGTTCAGAAGCTAAACCTAAAGGAAGTTATGAATTTCCTAAGTTAGCTAGGGTTCTTGGGTACTTCTAAAGGAAAAATGCAAAACAATTTGAAAATGCAATTCAAAATTATGAGTTAAATGACCTAGATACTAGATGCAAAGTATGAAACATTGCAAAAGGAACCAAATGCAAACTCATCTTGATTGATCATAAACGATTTTTGAAAGTTAGGGTTAGAAAATGTGAATTTTAGAAACCCTAATTCAAAGTAAATTGTGAAAACATGATCAAACCTAAAAAGAAATTTGTGTGGTGAGTTTGTAAATTGTTTTAAATGTATGAGAATGCATCATGAATTTTTTTGTGATTTTTAAATACCTAAATGTATTTTTAATTAATTAAAATAAATAAATTAATTAAATAATACATTTAAATGATTTAAAAATACATTTTTAATGCAAAAATTAAAAATAAAAATATTTTTGAGTTTTGAAAAATATTTGAAATGAAAATGCAGAAAATGGTGATTTTAAGAATATTTTTTCTATTTTAAATAATTACATGAAATAAAATTAAAAGAAAAATAAAATAAAAATGAAAGTATGCTAAAGCAATGGATGTGATCTAAAGATGATGAGATCAAGGGTCCAGATGCACAGTCCACGTGACTTGAGGTAGGAAAGATCAAAGGCTCAGGTTCAAAATTTCAATTGGCGCGTGATCCTAAGGCTGATATTGCATCTGACTAATTAAATTAATTAAACTAATTAATTAGGTTTAGGGTTTTAATGAAGTGATTTGGGTCGTTCACACGCTTAATTAATCATAATCCAATGGTCCAAATTCAAACTCACACACTTAACCCTAATTAAACTTAGGCGACCAGAGAGAAGCTCTGGTCATCTTCTCAGGCGACCCCAAACCCTAAGTCTCTCTACATGCCACCCCACCCCAAATTAATTGCCCAGAAATGCTCCTCTAACATCATACAATAAGAATCAAGCAACACAAATCATTTAAAACACATCAAACAAGAGAATCGAAGCAAACAAGTTTCACGAGAAAAATTTCAGATCATCTATACATTCTCATTTCTCACTCATTTAAAGTTCTAAACACATCATGGTAATCAGGGAAGCATGTAGAATCACATTGCAACAAGAGAAATTAGTTTTGGAAAAATGTTCTTGGATGGTTACCTGAGCTTGAGCTTTTCAACTTTGAGCTTTCTGGCCTCTTCTTTGGTGCAAACCAACTCCCTTGAGTCCCTTGATGCTATTGAGAAGCTTGGAACAAGTTTAAATGGCCTCCTTTGTGAGTTTCAGTTCTGATGAAGCAGAACTCGTGTTTTTGTTTGAGAGGTTTTTAGACCAAAGTGAAGGGTGGTTTGTGTTCCTTGAGTGATTTTGAGATGATTGGTGGAAAGATATTTGAGTTTTGATGATTGTGTTTTGAGTTTCGAAGAGATGAATATTTTGCAAGTTTTTGGCAATCTGAATGTATGAGAGGTTCTGAGCTTGTGTGTTGTGTGTTTTGGGGAGCTTGAGGTTTGTATAAGCCAATAGGATTGATCAGAAAGTGGGTGGTGGCACAACTTGATTGGTATAGGTGATTTTGCAAAAAAGTCAAAGTTGTGTCATAGGAGGCATGGCATGGGACAGAGCTGGTTTGAAGGGTTGTTTTGCCTCAGCTAAGTTTATGGAGAACCCTTGGATTGTTTTTTATGAGCTGTAACACTTGATGCAAGAGTTTGAACATGTTTTGCAATCTTCCCTATTTGGAAATTTTGTGAAGATTAGGCATGAAAACTTGTGATCCAAGGCACAAATCTGAGCAAGCAATGTTGCATTATCATGTTATGAAGTGTAGAAGTCAATTAGAGGTCACAAGAAGTCTTAAAACTTGGTTTTGCAAAAATCCCTCTTTGGCACATACTTGAAAATTATAAGATTTTTTCCAACTTTGAATAATCATATCTTGAGTTCTAGGATGAATCAAGAGGAGTTATTGTACTTTTTGAAAATGGGAAGATCCAATCTACAACTTTCATGTTTAAAGATTTTTCATTTGAAGCCTTTTTGATCAAGAAAGAGGAGGTTGAAAATCTTTCCCAAAATGGAAAGTTTGTAAATGGCTTGAAATTCTTCAATCTTGTGAACTTCTAACCACTTCTAAGATCAAATAAAGATCATAGAACCTTAAAATGATGAAGATGACCCTTTGGTACCATTGGTGGTGGCCTCAGATGCCCTGATTCTGACTTTTCTTGTACAATAAGTTACCAGTTGATCAAATGACTTCCACAATGAATTTCTTCATAAAATTTGGTACACATGCTCCTTATAAAATATTAAGACCAATGGAATCAAGAATGACCAAAAAAATTGAGATTAAGGGCCTCAAACCCAAAACCCTAATTTTAGGTCATCTGGGTAGAAATTGCTCAGTCTGCTTGAACACCTTTGCAATGCTTTGTGATTTCTTGACTTTTAAGAACCCTGGGGAGCATATTATGATCATGGAACACACATGGACCCTCTTGACAAGCTTCAAGGCCTTTGAGATAGCTCAGATCACTTCTTGGATTCTCCTTATCACAAACCCTAATTGTGCAATTATGCAATGAAACAAATATGCAATGTGAGATGATATGCTTATGCAAATGCAATTTGAAAATATCAGAAGTCATGGTGTGAGAAAAAGAGAGGGAAAATTTGGGGTGTTTACAGCTTCCCCTATTCAAGCATGAGTTAGCTGTGCAGGATGTAAGCGCCTGGCTTAACAGACAAACAAGATAACTTATGGTTAAATACCAAGACAGTCTGAAATTTGCACTCTTTATTAGAAGAAGGAAATGGATATAAATTGTAATAGGAAGTATAGTATGAGTATCAAATGAAAGAGATGGAGGACGACCATTGAGCAGAGGACGACTGTTGGAGATGAAAAACGGTAAGTAAGGCAATGACGGGGATGGCCATCATGCTGGGAAATAAAGAGACCGCGACGGGGACGACCATCGGGTAAACTGATGAAGGAAGATCATCAGGATAAAGGAAAAGACCACGACGGGGACGACCATCGGGTAAAGAAATAAAAATCTCTGGGGATTAAAGAAATGAGGAAAGCACTGACAGGGACGGCCATCAGGTTAAATGGTAAATAAACCGCGACGGGGACATCCATCGGGTAAAAGAATAAATAAAATAATGATGAGGGACGGTCATAAAAAGGTGAAGGAAGGTCACCTAGCAGGGGACGGCTGCTGAAAATATCACGACATAGGATGAATGTCGGATAAAAGATCAACGATGGGGACGTCCATCGGATAAGCATGATGAAGGACGATCATCAAGAGGTGGAGGACGATCACCTAGCAGGGTACGACTGCTCTGTTGGGGATTATCTCGACATAGGACGAATGTCGGATAAAAGGATCAACGATGGGGATGGTCATCGGATAAATGATGAGGGACGGTCATCATAAGGTGAAAGACGATCACCTAGCAAGGGACGGCTTCTAAAAAGATATAGAGACATAGGAAGAATGCCGAATAGAAAGTTCCAACAATGGGGATTCCACTGGGAAAAGGATGAGGGACGGTCATCCAAAGGTGAAGGAAGATCACCTGGCAGGGGACGACTGCCGAAAATATCATGACATAGGACGAATGCTGGATAAGAGGATCAATGATAGGGACAGCCATCAGATGAAATGATGAGGGACGATCATCAAAAGGTGAAGGACAATCACTTGGCAGGGGACGGCTGCCGAAAATATCACGAATGGATAGAAAAGTTGTTTTGTTGGTGACTTACTGGGGAATGGTAAACACTGACGAGTGATTACGCTTTAAAATAAAAGGTATAAGTTTTTGACAGTGTGTATAGACTAAAGATGTGGACGAGCATCCTTAGGACCACGATACGAATGAGTATCGACAGAAACAAACACCGACGCGTGTTTGAGGATGATGATACAAACGAGTATCAATCAGTTAAGCAAGGTACACGGACGAGTGTTGATCTGCTGAGGAGATGATACATACAAGATACGGACGAGTATCAGAGGATTGTGTATAAGTATGTACAATTGTTTGACCTGCTGGGGAAATATGTGCAAGACATAGACGAGTGTCAAAAGGATTGAGAAAGGGACACGAACGAGTGTTTGACTTGTTGGGGAAGTATAACATGGGTGAGTGTCAAAAAGAATATGTACAAGTATGAACAAGTATCTGTATTTAGAGTGCAAAAAGTATTCTGGCTTTGTCTCAGGGGGATAAGTTTTGTATATTGCTGGTGAAGTGATTCTGATGTTTGCAGGTGATTGGCTCGAACCTGGCTTATGATCATGCAAATGTTTGATTTTTGCTGTAATGCTCCGTATTAGACGGAATGCTATTCTTAGTTTGGGGAAAATGATGTGAATGCTATGATTATGAAAAATGAGAGAACCGATCTAAGATCTGGATCCTACGGGGAGAAAGATCTTTGGGTGATTTGTCTGGAGGGAGAACTCCGCTAGGGAAAGAGATCATTGGCCGATCTGTAGGGAGAGAGGATCACGAACGATCTTCCTAGGGAACTCTGTGGAGATCTCGGCTTGGGAAGCTTCTGTTGAAGAGAATCATGTTGGGTATGAGCAGGCTTCGGCAACTCCGTTGGGGAGGAACTGGCAACTCTGATAGGGAACAGAAAGTCATGGCGACTTGCTGAGGAAGGTGACTCTTCCCACTCTACTGAGGATGAGAAAATCCTGGCGACTCCGTTGAGGAAAAGAAGATCCTGGAAAATCTACTGGGGAAAAGAAATTCATGGCGAATAACTAAGGAAAACTTTGGCAACTTGCTGGAGATGGGAGGATCTTGGCAACTCAGCTGAGAAAAACTTTGGTGACCTCACTAGGGAAAGGAAGACTCTGGAAACTCTTTGGGGAAAACAGTTCCTGGCGACTTTGCTAGGGTGAAGGAGTTCCTGGAAACTTCGCTGGGGAAGAGTCGTTCAGAAATTGCTTGGGAGATCCTGCTTGGGGAGAAGAGAACTTCTGGGAAGTAATCTATTGTAACTCCTTCGTCCAAGCGACACGCTGGGGATTTAATGAGTTTCTCGAAGGATCCTCTGAGGTGATGACAGCTTCATGGGGGAAAACCCCTGTCAATTAACCCTGCTGATGAGGTGATTACTGACTTGGCTGGGGATACGAGGCTTGATATGCCTCATGCTATGAGATTGTCTGTCTTGAGTACCTGCAACCTGTTAAAAAGAAAAGCATAAGTGTCCTGAGGTATCCTCAACCGAATTTCATCATAGTAATTAGATTTGCTCAAGATTGCATATTTCCTGCAAGCATATATTGAAAATGGCTTATATGTTTTCATGCAAGTGTTGAATTATGAACTTTGGACATTTTGCAAACGAAACAAAAATGTATAAAACAAAGTGTGATTGAATATTCTGATTTTATTAATTTGTGTGCCCTGAATGGGCAAGTACAGTGAAGAAGCGAATCCCTGAAAGGAGGAGATTGCTGTAAATTGAGAAAATAAAGGTGTTGGCAATGTTGAAGTTGACGCTCCAGTGAGCTTCCTTTGCTATGACCTATATGACCTTGATGTTCTTCTTATCTTGCTTTCTGAAGAAGGTTGATTTTGACTGACGCTTTATCCTTTCGAAGCTTTCCATGTTGTGAGTGATACAGACGAATTCAAAATGTAGTTGTTCGCTTTTTCCCAGATTTTGTGTGGATCTCCCTTTCGAGTTTTCAATCCACCGGGATACCCATTTTTGCATGAGCTGTCCGATGTGGCTTTTCAGCTCAACGGGTGTACACATTTTTTTTTAATTTTCCCTTAGTTTTGCCCGAGTCTTTTATTCTGTTTTTGACTCGCCGGGATGCCCCTTTTTTGCCTGGACTTACATTCTGTTTTTATGTCCAGCGGGTCTTTAATGCGAAGTATTTTTTAACTGCATCTGAATTCACAAGAGATAAGAAATCCTCGCCATCCATAGTAGTGAGCATCAGTGCCCCACCAGAGAAAACTTTCTTCACTATGAATGGGCCTTCGTAGTTTGGCGTCCATTTGCCCCTATGGTCTGTATGAGGCGAAAGAAGTCTTTTCAGAACAAGCTCTCCCACTTGGTATTCTCGAGGTCTGACTTTCTGATGAAAGGCTTCCTTCATTCGCTTTTGATATAACTGCCCATGACAGATGGCTACTAATCTCTTCTCTTCAATCAGACTCAGTTGATTATATCGAGATCGAACCCATTTTGCTTCATCCAGTTTCACATCCATCATTACCCGTAAGGAGGGTAGTTCAACTTCAATAGGTAGGACAACTTCGATACCATAAACAAGTTGATAAGGTGTTGCCCCAGTAGATGTTTTGATAGATGTTCGGTACCCATGCAAGGTAAATGGTAGCATTTCATGCCAGTCTTTGTAGGTGACTACCATCTTTTGCACAATCTTCTTAATATTCTTGTTAGCGGCCTCAACAACGCCATTCATCTTTAGCCTGTAAGGAGAAGAGTTGTGATGTTGAATTTTGAAGTCCCGGTAAAGTTCTGCCATTATCTTGTTGTTCAAATTGGAACCATTATCAGTAATGATTCGCTCGGGAACTCTATATCGACAGATGATATCCCTTTTCAAAAATCGAGCTACCACTTGCCCTGTGACATTTGAATACGAAGCTGCTTCAACCCATTTGGTGAAGTAATCAATGGCTACTAGGATGAATCTATGACCATTTGAAGCAACCGGTTTAATATTTCCAATCATATCAATGCCCCACATGGCAAAGGTCCAAGGTGAAGACATTACATTCAAAGGATTCGGAGGCACATGCACTTTATCTGCGTAGATCTGGTATTTGTGGCATTTTCTGGCATAGGCACAACAGTCTGCATCCATTGTGATCCAGTAATAACCTGATCTTAACAATTTCTTGGTCATTGCATGTCCTCCGACATGGGTACCGAATGAACCTTCATGTACTTCGTGCATCAGCAGGTCTGCTTCCTTCTTGTCAACACATCTGAGTAAGACCATGTCGAAGTTTCGCTTGTACAAAGAACCATCAGTATTGAGGAAGAAACTGCCGACTATCCTTCTCAATGTCTTCTTATCATTTGGCGATGCCCCGGGTGGGTATGTCTGAGTCTCCAAGAAGAATTTGATGTCGTGGAACCAAGGCTTGTTGTCATTGACAGTGTCCACAGAGAATACATATGTCGGTGTGTCCAGTCTGGATACCGAAATCCGAGGTACATAGTTAGCGGCTTGTACTTTGATCATGGATGAAATTGTAGCCAAAGCGTCTGCAAACTGATTCTCATCTCGAGGGATGTATTCAAGCTTAACTCTTGTGAAGAAGGTCAACAATCTCCTCGTATAGTCACGGTAGGGAATCAGATTCTCCTGATTAGTGTACCACTTGCCGTTGGTCTGGTTGATTACCAAACCTGAATCTCCGAATACATTCAAGGTTTTGATCCTGAGGTCAATGGCTTCCTCAAGACCTATGATACAAGCTTCATATTCTGCTTCGTTGTTAGTGCAGGAAAAGGTGAGCCTTGCTGAGAAAGGCATATGAACCCCTTTAGGTGTAATAAGCATTGCACCAACCCCACGACCGTTGCAATTAACTTCCCCATCAAACATCATAGTCCATGTTTCTTTTGGATCAGGCCCTTCAGTGTGAATAGCCTCTTCACAATCTTTTGCTTTTAAGAACATGATTTCTTCATCAGGGAAGTCAAATCTCATAGGCTGGTAATCATCAATGGGTTGCTCAGCCAGATAATCAGACAATACACTGCCTTTGATGGCTTTCTGAGAGGTGTATTGAATGTCATATTCTGTTAGAATCATTTACCATCTTGCAACCATTCCGGTAAGTGTTGGCTTCTCAAATATGTACTTGACTGGATCCATCTTTGAGATCAATAGGGTAGTATGAGTCAACATATATTGTCTTAGTCGGCAAGCAGCCCACGCTAAAGCACATCAAGTTTTCTCGATCAGTGAATAACGTTGTTCACAGTCGGTAAACTTTTTGCTTAGGTAGTATATTGCATACTCTTTTCGACCAGACTCGTCATGTTGGCCCAACACACACCCCATAGACTCTTCTAATACTGTCAGGTACATGATTAGAGGTCTTCCTTCGACTGGAGGCATGAGAATTGGAGGTTCTTGCAGATATTCTTTGATCTTGTCAAAAGCTCTCTGACAGTCATTGTTCCACCTGACTGTTTGTTCCTTTCTTAACAGCTTGAACAAGGGTTCCCAGGTTATAGTGAGATGAGATATGAACCTTGAGATGTAGTTCAATCTACCTAAGAACCCTCAAACTTCTTTCTTAGTCTTAGGTGTAGGCATTTCCTGAATGGCTTTGACTTTATTGAGATCAACCTCAATTCCTTTTCCACTTACAATAAAACCCAGCAGCTTACCATAACGTACCCCGAATGTGCACTTGTTGGGGTTCAACTTCAACTGATACTTCCTCAGACGCTTGAACAGTTTCAGCAGATTCACCAAATGATCTTCCTCGGTAAGGGACTTGGCAATCATATCATCCACATAACACTCGATTTATTTATGGATCATATCGTGGAATAATGTTACCATAGCCCGTTGATATGTTGCACCGGCGTTCTTCAGACCAAACGACATTACTTTGTACCAGAACATGTCCCAAGGTGTGGTGAAGGTTGTCGTCTCCATGTCTTCAAGTGACATCTTAATCTGATTGTATCCAGAAAAACCATCCATAAAAGAAAATACCGAGAATTGAGCCGTGTTATCCCCCAATACGTCAATGTGAGGTAATGGGAAATCATCTTTCGGGTTAGCTCTGTTCAGATCCCGGTAATCCACACACATACGCACCTTGCCATCCTTCTTAGGTACGAGCACAATGTTAGCAACCCACGGCGGTTAACTAGTTACAACAAGAAAACCGGCGTCCCACTTCTTTTGTACTTCTTCTTTGATTTTCATGGCCATGTCTGGGCGAGTACGACGCAACTTCTGTTTAACTGGCGGACAATCTTCTTTCAATGGCAGCTTGTGTACGACAATATCTGTATCCTAACCCGGCATATCTTGATAAGACCAAGCGAACACGTCGACATATTCCCGAAGCATACTGATAAGCTGTTCTTTCACTGGAGCTTGCAGACTGGCTCTGATCTTCACCTCTTTCACATCTTCCTCGGTACCAAGATTGATAGTCTCAACCTCCTCCTGATGAGAAGCAATCACCTTTTCCTCTTGTCTCAATAACCTGGCTAACTCTTCAGGCAAGTAATAGTCTTCATCAACCCCTTCATCTGCTTGATTAATCAGATGGTCGAAGTCATACAAGGTCATAGGAGTGTCGTTGTC
Source organism: Lathyrus aphaca (assembly GCA_963966055.1). Taxonomy (NCBI): domain Eukaryota; kingdom Viridiplantae; phylum Streptophyta; class Magnoliopsida; order Fabales; family Fabaceae; genus Lathyrus; species Lathyrus aphaca. The sequence continues at coordinate 274,984,850 of OZ014520.1, read as the reverse complement.
GGTGCAATCTGGAAGGCTATCTCTGCAAGGGTTGAGAGTTGTTCATTTTAGTGATTGATTTTATCTTATTTAGAAAAAAGTGAATGAAGTTTATTAAGAAAACATTGCCATTTATTGTTTTGTGCGAAAACAAAATGAAAAGACAGTGAGCGAAGATATTGTTTGCAAAAGATGTCCATTGTTCATTAATTTCAATTTGCACAAAATACATATATGGCCCTATTACAAAATGAGTCCTGACACCTTGGGCAAGATGCAGGACTTGATGCATGCTTAAACAAGAAATAATAATTACTCTGCAGCAGTAACCCTTATAATTTCCTGGGAAGACCAGTTGAGGACTTGTTGGCCTGAGACTCTTGGACGAATCCAACTTTCCAGGTTGTAGTTGCTTTCAGCCTTGTCTTCCACATTGTTGATAGCATCCGGGGTCAGCATTCCCCCACTTATGAACTTGGGAGCTTTAGCAGCCTCCTCTTGAGCTTGTCGGGATGGTCTGTAACCCAAACCAAATTTGTCTTCTTTTATTTGAACTTGCAGTAGCTTGCCCCAACCTTGGGTGTTCCCGTCTTCAACAACCTTCCGAGCTTGTTTGTAAGAAGCAATTGAAGTACCTAATACTTCAGTTGTTGCCTCATTGACATTAAGAGCTTTGAAACCCTGACTCATTGTCTCATGGATCTCCCCATCCATCTCTATATACTTGTAAGTAGCCAAGTGACTGACAAAGATGTCCTCCTCTCCACAAATGGTGATAATTTGGCCTTCCCACTCGTATTTCAACTTCTGGTGAGGGGTAGACGTTACTGCGCCAGTGGCATGAATCCAAGGTCTACCCAACAAACAGTTGTAGGCAGGCTAAATGTCCATCAACTAGAAGATAGTTTTGAAATTATGTGGGCCAATTACTACAGGAAGCTCTATTTCTCCAAGAACCGGTCTCTTAGAACCATCGAAGGCTCTCACAACCAGGTTGCTCGGACGAAGTGCAAGACCATCATATTCCAGCTTGACCAAGGCTTTCTTTGGAAGGACAATGAGAGATGACCCATTGTCAACCAAGACATCAGAAAGTACAACACCTTTGCATTCCAAGGTGATATACAAAGCCTTGTTGTGATTATGGCCCTCCGTCGTCAGATCAGCATTGGTGAACCCTAGTCCATGACTAGTATTGACATTTGAAACCACCGTTTCTAGATGATTAACTGTAAACTCCTCAGGCACGTAAGCTGCGTGCAAGACCTTGAGCAATGCATTCCTATGAGTTTCGGAACACATGAGTAGTGATAGAATGGAGATCTTGGAGGGAGTTTGATGGAGCTGATCAACAACTTTGTAATCACTCTTCTTGATAATCCTCATGAACTCGTCTACATCCTGATCAAAGGATGTCTTCTGAGTCTCCTTCATAGCTGGTTCTTCCGGCACCACACTCTTGCCTTTTGCTTTGGCAGCGGCTTCAGCTTCAGCATTAACTCTCGGAACCTGTGAAGCGAAGAGATGTCCGCTTTGAGTGAAGCCTCCGCCCCCCTACATTATCAATTTGTGGTGTAGAAGTTGAAGAGTCAAGAGTAACTTTCTTTCCGTTGTAATAAAGATTTGAGCCGTAATGCCAAGGCACGACACTGCTGTTGTCATAGGGAACTGGTCCAGGCACCGTGATAGTAACTGGACTAATTGATGCGGAAGAAGGAGTTGTGACAGTTTGAGGATCATAGTAGATTGTGACAGGAGGTCTGATTGCAGGTGATGCAGTTGCAGGAAGTTGTTGATGTTGACGTTGATGTTGATGTGAGTTGTTGTCAAAAGAATTCGGAACATGAATTGTTGATGGGTCATAATAAATGGTGATCGTGGAGATGTCGTCACTGATGGTCGTTGTTGTTGTAGTAGACTTTGTTGAGATAATGTTTGCTGATGTTGTAGGAGATTCCTTTAAAATGGTGTTTGATGATGTTGTAGGAGAGATGTTTGTTGAAGTTGTAGGAGTTGGAACTATTGAAGTGATTTGTAGGATGCCTTCTTTGATAAGACTGTTGATACCATTCTTCAGGTTTGCACAACCATTGGTAGAAACTTTGCAAGCTTCACAACAGGCCTCAAAACCTAGAAACACTTGGAACTTTAATAGCTAAGCTTTAACTTCGACCAGTGGTGTTTGGATACTTGCAATGTCATCAATCAGAACTGCTGGTTGGTCTTGTTTAATAGCATTAATCATTGGTCCACCATGATTCAATATTGTATTCTTTGTGACATTTGGTGGAGGTGCAAAATTTAAAGCTTTGGAATCAACTAAGTCCTGAACTTTCATGTGCAATGCCCTACATTTCTCTATTGTATGGCCAGGTGCATTGGAATGGAAAGCACATCTGGCGTTGAAATCATTGTTCCTTGGAAGATTCAAAGGATCGGGTGGAGTCAGGGTTCTCAATTCAATCAGGTTGAGCTTCAATAACTGTGGAAGTAGAGTTGTATAGGGCATCGGGATGGGATCGATAACCCTGTTGATTTGTGAAGTCCTTTGTTGGAATGGACGTTGTTGTTGGTTATTATTATTGTTGTAAGACCTCTGTTGTTGAGGAAACTGTTGTTGTGGGAAGTGTTGTTGCTGAGGTGCTGGAGCAGGGATGGTGACTGCAGCTACTGATCTTTGCACGTATTGGGGCCTACCTTTGTTAACATGCACTGCATTAGTCTGTCCTGTTCTTCTACGTCCTGAGAAGGGTTTCCTCGCGTTGCTGGAGCTAGCACCATTGTCAGAAATCTTACCCATCTTCAACAGACTTTCAATTGTCTCACTAGCTATAACCACATCAGCAAAACTGGTAGAAGAGAAAGAAGCAAGCCGATCAATGTAGGTTCCTTATAAATTATTCATGAACATGTCAACCATTTCTCTTTCAGACATAGGTGGCTGGACAGCAGCAGCAAGTTGTCTCCACCTTTGGGCATATTCCCGGAAACTTTCTCTCGAAGATTGAGACATACCCATCAGGAGGGTCCTATTGGGAGCGATATCCAGGTTGTACTGATATTGGCGTATAAAAGCCTCGGCTAAGTCCTTGCAGTTTCTAACCGTTGCTCTGGATAGGTGAGAATACCACTCTCGAGATGCCCTGTTTAAACTATCTTCGAAGTAGAACATCCACAGTTTTTCATCCATGGTATATGCTTTCAATTTTCCCAGAAAAGATTGCAAATGGGTACGAGGACAGGATCTACCATTATACTTTTTGAAGCATGGAGGTTTGAACTTGTGAGGAATCCTTACTCCTTCCACCAATCCCATATCCATCACATCAAATCCCAAAGAGTTGTGGGATTCCAAAGATCTCAGCTTCTCAGATATTTCGTCCAGACGATGATCATAAGCTTCTTCAGCTCCAGCACCTAACACTGTAAACTGCTCGTCCTGAGGATCTTCCAATAACATTGACTTCAGGCTTGATGTGGGGCCCAAACTTTGGTGGGTTTGTTTGCGGCTGATCGCGTGCGTTGTTACTTGTACCCCCAGTGCCTGTATGGTTATCTTCTGGAGTTTTCCGCTCGACTAACTCCCTCAATATTTCTTGGGTCTGTGCCAGCCCAGTCATCACAACCATGAATTGATTCATCTGAGTCCTCACTTATGTCCTCACATCAGTCATCTGAGTCCTCACATCTGTCAGTTCTTGCTGCAGCTGATCCATTTGTAGACTCTGAAGGTTGTGTCGATTTGGATATTTGTGGATGCGATTGACGGGAAAGACCCTCATGCAAGCAATATTTCCTGAAACAATCAGCAGAGTGAGAAAACAACAACAAAAACACCTGCAAAACAAATGGGGATGAGATTAGCATGCAATGCAGTATGTCTATTTTTCTCAGAGGGTATCCGGTTTGGCTCTTTGGTTTTGACCTTCCAGACCTCTGGAAATGATGAAGATGCTGAAGTGAACGAAGTCCAAGAGAAAATCCAGGTAACACATAAACCATAACATTACAAAATGCCAAAGTGCATAGTTTATGATTACAACAAGTTCCCATGGTGGGTCAGAATACAATCAAGTCAAGAATACAAACAAAATCACCAAGGAGAAATAAAGTACAACTAAAATAAAATACAAGTAAAAGAGAAATCAAACATCCAGCCCAAATTCATCCTCCTTGACTTCTTTCAGGAGAGCATTAGTCACTGGTCCAACTGGATGCTCTGTGATGGTCGTGATGAGAAGGTTTCTGGTTGCAATGGCATTTGTCAACTTCTGGTACTTGTCTTGTTCTTTTGATCTCTTTAAACCTGCCCGGAGTTTCAGCTCAGAGATTTCCTTCTGTGCTGTTAACAGGGCTTCCTGACTCTTTTTCTCATTGGCTTCCAGCTCCTCTATCTTTGCTTGCATTTTCTGATCTTCTTGCAAGCGATCTTCAGTTATTCTGATCCATCTAGCCTGACTCTCTTCCAGATAGTGCTCAGCTCTGGCTTTCTGAATCTTGGCTTCTTTGCAAGCATTCTTCAATACCAGTTCTCCCGCTCGGGCTTTTTTGATGAAGTCCTTTGTTTTCTCTATCTTAGTCACATGCTCAATACAGAGCTTCTCTAACCTCTCATTGTCCAGATGACTATCATTCCTTTCCCAAAGGGTCTTCTTCAGAGCTTCAGAAAGCTGGGCATTCCTCTCTTTCAGCTTCTCAAATTCCTCCAGGCTCACTATGGCTATGGGCTCTACTGCTGATGGCCTTGGTACATCTTCCAGGGTAAATGGCATACGAGTAATCTGTCCTCTGATGCAAGACCATTCAATGTACGGAGCAGAAGCTATATTGTTGCATTTCCCCAAAATAGCAGTCCCTTTAGTATGTATATTGTCCCAAGCCCAGGCTGCTTGTCGGACAATGGCATGATTTCTCTGAAAGGCACAATAAAGGGACTCTTCTAAGTCCTACTCCCTTGGTGGATGTATCAATGCATATCTCAGCTGTCTTTTGAAAAGTAAAGGATTGTAGTTGATGCAACCCTTCACTCTAATAAGAGGCACATTTGGATATTGTCCACGGCTTGTTATTATGTCTCAGCCCTTGGTGTTCTGAGTACACCACCTGATAACTTCTGAAGTAAGGGAAATCATCCTTTTAGACCAATTCCTTGACTGATGTGGATTCAGGAAAGCTTCTGTCTTTAGCATATATCTTATCAACCAACTGCAGAAGAGAGGTGCACAACATCTTACCAGTCTCCCTCTCTGTTTCTCATTTCTCTGATGCACTGAGTAGTAGAAATCCCCCAACAAGGTATGAACTGGATTCCTAAGCATAAAGATATGGATGGAATTCTTGCTTATAAACTTAGGCTTGTCTGCAAACAATATGATAACATATATACTAAGAGCCAGGAGAGCACAAACAGTTTCCCACTTCCCTACTGCAGCTTTCTTTGTAGCCTGAGTGATCAAGAAATCTAGATGAAGGCCTGGGATTCGCGCCTTAGAAGTTAGGTGCTCATCAATGATGGATGCTTCCAGATGTAAGGCTTTGGCTATGTCTTCATTCCTTGGAGAAGTCATCTCAGGGTTGAAAGGAATTCCTCTTCTGATAGGGACACCCAACAACATAGAATACTCTTCCAGCAAAGGACCAATCTGAAAATCTGGGAAAGTGAAGCAACGGATAGGAGGGTCATAGAACTGAAGACAGGTGTGAATCATGCTCCTCTGTGATGTGTCCAAGTCCATGATCATGTATAGGATCCCACCATAATGCTCTCTGAATAAGGGAACATGATCAGGGGTGATAAGAGTCTGTATCTGTCTGATGCCTGCTAGAGGATACTCAAAGAAGTGGTAGGTGATGTTGCTCTTCCTGGTTGAATCCATGTTGAAGGAGACAACTGAAGAGGATAGTTGAAGAAGTGTTTAAGCGGATAAGCTGAGTAGAAGAACGGTCAAAACCAAACCAAGAAGAGATGGATACCTTGTAAAACAAATAGACAAAATGTTAAATGATGCAATATGATGTATGCTTATGATATGCAAGGGTTTGTAATCAGGTGTTGGATTGTTAGTTGCTCTTGGTAGGATCCATGAGTGCTCAGAATTCCGGATGAAGGTCTGAGAACCAGTAACCAGGTGGGGGACTCAAATAAAGAGTCACTTATCCAGGGTTTCAAAGGATCAGTCCAAATTAGTGTAACCTTAAAACAATCCAGTAGCAAGGTATGATGAGGTTGAGGGTTCCTACAAACCTGTAAACAACCCAACCCACTCACAGGTATTGTTCTAGAACAAAGATCCTCAGATTCAGATCTATTATGAGAAGTGTAAACACTTCTAACCCGGAGGTACAATGTTTACCCTAATCATAAAGGATCCTCCTCTAATTCACCTCAGATGATGAAAGTCATCTAAAAAGGTCATCCAGACTTAGCAGGCTTCCCAGATAGCCCTAGCACTACAGGAGATCCGTAGCACATTGTCGCTTCCACCAAATGACATCTAGTCAAAAGGGGTACAGACGCGAACGGTCGGAGAAAGGGAGAACATGAAGATGAACTGAAAAAGAGTCACCAGCTAGGAATTTTTATCCCGAAGGAAAGGTAATGCTGCATAAACCTGGAAAGATATGGATAAGACGATTGCGAACCAGAGAAACTGAGAAAGGGGGTTGGTTACAACCTGGGAAGGTATTAGCACCAAGATTGTCCGTCGTACTTGACGGGATCCACGCTTAAAAGATTTGTGTTTAAAGGGGTAGTGTCAATGCTATTCTGTGTGCAAAAGCTGAAAAAGAAATATACAAGTGTCAGTGCAAAAGAAGTGTAAAGTGAATTCCTCAGGAATGAGGCTTAAAGAATAATGCTGGAAGAGGGGGAATATACAGAGACTTTTGTTCGATAACTGTTAAGTTATGCCTACATATCCTCGCGTGCATTAAGGAAGTCAGAACACCGTAGTTCGACTCAAAGAGACTGAAAGATAAATTGACTTCTGAACTGCTTGCTTGTCTATGCTCAAGTGTATGACCTGTCTGGCTCAGGTGCTAACTGTCTTGCATTAGACGGAAGAAGCGAGTTCTCGTTTGTGAGTGAAGATGATGTGAGAAAAGAATCCCGAAGGAGACGATTATTGTTTGTTTTTTATGCTTTCAATCTTTTATTACCTTTTGTGTATGTCATAAGATAATGAGCTTAAGCCTAAACCAAGGGTTAGTAAACTCATCACATCCTCCCTCTGATTAGGGGTAATGAGAATATCTTAAGTATGAAGTAAGCACCTCACACTTAATCACCATGATGTAGGGTTAGGATCATTAACCTACTTGCATTTATTTAGATGTTTTTGGTGTTTTTGTTTAGTGTTAAGTAATGAGTTTAAGCCATAATCAAGGATTTAATGGACCCATTACACCATCCTAATAGAAGGATAATAGATGAGAACATTTAAACTGAGGAAGATACCTGAATTTAATCCATGATTAGGGATTAATCTCATGACAAAACAAAGCCTTTATTGAAGTGGATTTTAGTTAATGGTAAGATTAAGAAGTGATTTTTATGGTTTGTAAGACAACTTGAGGGGGACTTGTCCATTAACACTAGTGTTAGTCCTTCTTAACCAATTAAGGAAGAATTAGAACCCTAATGCAAGGCCCAAGTTACAAGCTTATTGTCTTAGTGATTATTAGATGGATTGATTAAAGGATTTAAACACATTAAGGGTTTAACACTTAGGATTAAAGTTATACACTCCATCCTAAGAGAAGGATGCAGGCATAACCCTAATCACAAAGCCTTAAAACCTTGAAGGTTTAGTCCCTGATTATGGGATGAGAAGAGAAGACACAAAAGATGACACAAAGGTAAAACTAATGGGGGACTAATCAAACCCTAATTGTTATCATACTTGGGTGTTCCTAGGGTTTATGAGGCTTGCAAGAGATCTTCAAGAAGAGCCACCAAGGAAGAAGCAAATGAAAGGAGGGGAAGCAGAAGAAACAAGTCAACTTACTTCACTTAAGAAGATAAGTTTCTTGAAGAAAGAAGGTGAATAAGGAACATGAATGAGCAAGCTCACTCTAAGACAAATACAAAATGCAGCAATGAATGCATAAGAGAGATGAGAAGAGATTGTGAGAAGTGAAGGCAAATTCACTTCTCAAAGTACTTACCTGAAAAGTTAGTAAAAGGAAAGGAAATGAAATGAAAATGAGATGAATGCAAGGATGCAAACCAAAACCAGAAGCACATTTAGGATGTAAATGATGCTAAGAGATGATGCAAATGTATGTCAAGATATGTGAATGATCATACAAGTAATGAGGATGCAAATGAAGCATGAAAGGAGTATGAAAGTTCATGAATGTTTATGGGATGTAATGGATGCAAATCATGGAAAATGGATGATGCAATGATCAAACATGATTCCAATGTGTCCTAAGATGTCTTAGAAGTCATGTGGATGCAAGAAATGTCATGGCAAGTTCATGAATGCAAGCATATGCACGAGGTACGCAAAGGAAGATGAGAAATTAGGGTTCTCATGCAACATGGATGCAAAAGTCAAAAACAGAAGCAAATGACAAGATAAAAAATTGAAAATTCAATAAAAGGAACCCTAACCCCATATGATATCACACCCCAAAGGAGGAGACCTAACTCTTAACCCTAAGGGACTTATGATTTTTCTAAGTTTTCTAGGGTTTTAAAGTACCTAAAGGGGAAAAATGCCAATTAATTCAAAAAGGTAGAAGAAATTCATGACAAAAATATTCTAGAAAGTACATTTCAAATGAAGATCAATGCAAAAAGAACCATTATCATACCATTCTTGGTTAGGCAGAAAATAATTCTTGAAGTTAGGGTTCTAAAATGTGAATTTTATGAACCCTAAATTCAAGAAAAATGTCAAAAATGGTTCGAAACCAAAAATAAATTTGTGTGGATGGTATGACAATGTCTCTAAATGTTTAAAGATGCAACATGAATTTTTTGGGATTTTTTAGAAACCTAAATGATATTTTAATTAATTAATTTTCATTAATTAATTAAAATAAACAATTAAATGTCTAAAAAATGATTTTTTTTAATGCAAAAAATAAAAATAAAAATATTTTTGGGTTGAGAAAAATATTTGGAATTAAAATGCTGAATAAAAGTATTTTTGGGACTATTTAACTATTTTAAATAATTCGTACAAAATAAATAAGAAAAATTGAATTAAAGTCTAAAATAAACAAAAGTATGCTGAATGGATGGCCTGGATTGAAACTGGGGAGGGTCTGGGTTGACTGGCGCCACATCCAATGGTCCATATTCAAATTTTACTAAACCTAATTAATTAATTAAATAATTCAGATTAATAACTAATGACAAGATCTGGTCCACACAAACACGTGCGGGAAGAGAGATCTAAGGGCCCAGATTCAAAGTTTGCCCTAACCCTAATTAAGCCACTAATGACATTCAGGTGGCCGGAGAAGACCTCCGGTCATCTTCTCCGGCCAGCTCCTCACCTGAAAATTCTCAACTTCTTCCCTATGCATTTTCTGGAGCTCTAAAGCTCCAGATTCACTTCTCTCACTCTCCTAAGATCAAATCCACCCTCAAAAACAATTTCTTTTCACTCAATCTCAAGATTCGAAGCAAAGATAAAAAATGGTGAAACTTTCAGATGCTTAGCAAATACTCATCTCTCCACCATTTTCAAAAATACAAGGTTCAGGATCATCAGTGAATCATGCTTTTTCTTAATGGAACAAAAAATAGAGGTTCTGGAAAAATTAATTTGAATGGCTACCTGAGATGGAGCTTCTTACTTTGGAGCTTTCTGACTGCTTCTTCTGTGCAAGATGACTCCTATGACCTCCCTGAAGAAGCTTTGGAGCTTGGAAGACCTTGAGAGTGGCAGGTTTGTGAGTTTGTACTCCACTAGTCAGAAAATCGTGTTTTGTTTGTGGTATGTTCTTGGCTGTTTTGATGAGTGGTTTATGATCAGTGATTGATTTATAAGTGAATGGTGATGTTTGTTTGAAGAATGGGTAGCTGGGTTATGAGATTCGAAGGTTTTTGCAAGAGTGAGAGTTTTTGGTAACTAGAGGATGATGAGGTTTCAGGCTGTGTTCTTGTGTGCCATGGCTTGGGTTTGATCCACATATCAACTTGTGATAGGTCTGCGGGGTGGTTGTGCCCTATTGTGATTGGTATGGCCTTCTTGCACAAAAGTCAAAAATTCTTGTCCTTGAGGTATGGGCTGGTTCAGAGGTGGTACAATGGGGTGTCTGGTTCAGCAAGGATCAAGGAGGTCCATGGAATTCACTTTGAGGCAATTCAGCATGTGGGAAATAAGTTATGGGGTGTTTTGCAATTTGGAGAAAGTTTGGCCCCTTTGAGATTTCTTCATGGGCAAGGCATGAAAACTTGAGATTCTTTGGGAAATTATGAGTTCTAGACATTGCACAATGTTTGTATGATGCTTAGAAGTGTGTTTGAAGTCACAAAATAGCTTGGCAAGAGGTTTTGCAAAAATCCCTCTTTGGTGCATTCTTGAAAATTATGTGATATTTGCCAACTTTGACAAGCCATAACTTGAGTTCCACAATGAATTAGAACTTGTTCTTGTACTTTTTGAAAAGGGAATGATCCAATCTACAACTTTCATGACCAACAATTTTTCATTTGAAGCATTTTTGGTTAAAAAAGTGGAGGTTGAAAAACTTTCCCAAAATGGAAAGTTTACATTACAAGTCATTTCCATTTTTGGCAACTTTTGGTTTAGCTCATTTTTCTTCACTTTTGTGAACTTATAAGCACTTAAATGATCAAATAAAGACCATATAACTTCAATTTGATGAAAAATCCACTTTGGGTCCATTGATGGGGGTCTCAGATGCCCTGATTTTGCTCTGACTTGCTCAAGAAGTTACCCAATCAACAAATGACTTCCAAAATGAATTTCTTCATCAAACTTGGTATGCATGATCCTTATATCATATTGAGACCAATAGAAACAAGAATGGCCAAAAAATTTGGAGTTATGGCCTCTAAAACCAAAACCCTAATTTTAGGTCATCTGTGCAGTTAAACTCTAACTCAGCTTCCATGCTTTCTCAGTTCTTGTGATTCTTTGACTTTCTTGATCTTTGGAGGATAAAATATGATGATTGAACATACATGGCCCATCTTGAGATGATTGAAGACCTTTGGACTGGCTCAGATGGATCTTGGATTGCTCAGATCACAAACCCTAGATGCAAATGACTCTGAACAAATGCAGTGAGGCCAAAATGCAACATGATATGATATGATTAAACCAATGCAAATATGAAAGATCACAAGCCATGGTGTGAACTGAGTGAGGGAAAATTTGGGGTGTTTACACACATAGTTCTCAAGAAGAAACCCATGTCTGAACCGTGTTTTAATATTCCCGCACCAGACCGAAATGGAATGGGAAAGAATATGAATCCACTATAATCCTATGTCTGTCACTCAGGCCTTTGTGTTGGACCTTTCTCACTGGAATACCCCACCCACCAAAGCAAACCAACATAGATGATATGATAATAAAATGAAATGCATAAAGCGATAAATGAAAGCAATAAAGTAAATGCAGTAAATAAAGTTGTACAGAAAGCAATAAATAAAGCAAAAACAAAAGCACGCATAACACACAAAACCCCCAGTAAACAAAATCAAACAAGCGCTAAGAGAAACCCACAAGAGAACCAGAAGCCCTGGTTGCAAATGATTCCCCAGCAGAGTCGCCAAGCTATCGCTCCCCGGACTTTCGTCCCGGTGCAGACGCGAACGGTCGGCGATGTTGGAGGTTGAGGTTGAATAGAGTCGCCAACTAGGCATTTTTATCCCGAAGGAAAGGTAATGCTGCATAAACCTGGAAGGGTATGGATAAGACGGTTGCGAACCAAAGAAACTGAGTAAGGGGGTTGGTTACGACCTGGGAAGGTATTAACACCCATATCGTCCGTCGTACTCTACGGGATCCATTCTTACTTGATTGTGTTTAAAAGGGGGTAGTGTATGTGCTAAATTGTGCATAAAAGGCTAGGGAGGAATGTACAGTTGTTGCACCCCAAAATTTGCCCTCACCTAGACAAGACATTATGTACTAAGGTGTCCCAAGAGGTTCACAAGGTTCACAAGGTATCTCAAGAGGTTCACAAGGTATCTCAAGAGGTTCACAAGGTTCACAATTAGTCAGAAAGTTTGACAATTCCCTCAGACAATGCATCCTCCTAAGCAATGCATCTTAAACTAGGGTTTTGGATTTCATCAGGCTAAATGGACTTCCAAGGCTTCAAGTGAGCTTCATAGCATCTTATATGTCTTCAAGAATCCCTATGTCAAGTTTCAAGGCTTTCCCAAAAGATTTGCTCAGTCACATGATCAGATAGGTTAAAATCAGTCAAAGTAGTTAAAAAGTCAAACTGAGGTCAACTGTGGTCAAACCAAAGTCAAACTTCATGATTTTTTTGCCAACATCAAGTATATGAAGTAAAATTCATCATTTGATCAAGGGTTGATCATGATTCATCAAGGAGATTTCAGATCATCAAGAATCAGGAGTTTCTAAATTAGGGTTTTCATAGGAAAAGTCAACTGAACTTTGACCAGCCATAACTTTCACATGCTTCATCAAAAATTTTCCATCCAAATCTCAATTTGAAGGAAATTGAATTCTCTAAAACTTTGTGTCTCACAAGCCAAGCCCAAAAATGCTTCATTTGGAAGGTATGAGCTAAGACATTATAGGTCATGTAATTTTAAAAGTCAACAAAAAGTCAACAATTTCCAAAGGGCATAACTTGAGAATGATAAAAGATATGGACATGATACCAAAGAGTTTTTTTAGAGGACTCTTTAAGCTTTCCAAAATGTCCAAGAACACCTTCATAGCCTTAAAATTTAGGGATGTATGTCTTTGCAAAGTTGGGAAATGTTTGAGAGGTTTATGAAGCAAATGGGACCTTAGAACCAAATTTCTCCAATTGGGCTTGCATTTTTATGACCCAACTACCATGACATCATGCACGAATTAAAAATCATTTATTCAAATTTTTATTCATTTTATTTTATTTATTATGATTTTATACATTAAAAATCATTTTAAATCAAAATAAAATATAAAAGTTGCAATATTTGATAAGATTTTTGTTCTAGAAAGTCATAAAGGTCAATTAAAAGTGATTGAGATCATGGAAAATCAGATCAACCAGAAGTAGTAAGGATATATCAAATTTTTTTCAATATTTGAAAGCATATCTTTTTCAATCTCAAATGATCCAAAAATCCAAAGGAGGATCTGATTTTTTGACCTAGTCAGGTCTTACTATATATGTATAACATAAACAAACACAAGGACACAGAATTGGCAGCCTCTAAGATAGGAATCAAACTTCAAAAATTCACCAAAAAACTCACATTCGGATTCTTGGATAGAGACAATTTCAAGGCATTTCAAAGGTTGCAATACGTTTATAGGTGATCATTGAAGGATTCTGGATCATTTGCAGCATCAAAAGCATTGCCATAAGCATAAACCGAATCAATGTTATCACACCTTTATGAAATTTTCGTTTTCTATTGTTTGTGCATTATAAATTATGTTTGATGACTGTTTTGTGTTTGTGATAAGCTCAGGAACGTTTCTGGACAATTTAATTAGAGTTTCATGGCCAAACCGTAAGAACACCATTGTTAGGGTTCCAAGCTTCGAATTAGGGTTTCACGTTTAACCAAATATAAATGGATTCAAAGGACATGGATAGATTGTATGAGTCATGAGGAGTTCATTGGCATAGTTAATTTGATGAAATTGTAGTGTTTGGTTGATGTTTGAAATTTGCAGGTCATGAACATGAGGAAATTCGTAGGTAAAAACGCAGCTGAATTCATAGGTATTTTCGCAGGGAAATTGGGGAAGATGAAGTTCAGATGGCGCCAAAAATCCAGTTCAAATATTAGTTTAAAAAAAAAGAATTTGTTGTTGCTTCTATGTGGCTCAAATATTAGTTTAAAAAAAAGAATGTTGTACGCGCCCCATGTGGCTCAACTGGTTTGTGTGTTTGCTTGTGTATTGAATGGTCCTGGGTTCGATTCCCCCCCAGGCCAGTTTGTTTTGCTTTATTTTTGCTATTTTGCAGGTTAGTAACAAAAGGAATTGTTGCTCTAACACTAGCACCAGCGTGCGCCTGGCCTGGTGGTTATGCTGTTGGTCCAAGATGAATGAAGCCTAGGGCCTGGGTTCGAATCCCAGCCCCAGGTATGTATTTTTCTCATTTTTTTATTTTATTTGTTTTGTTTATATTATATTAATCTAATATAATTAATTTCTTAAATTTTAAAATAAATGTGTATTATTTCTTATACCAAAAAAATTCATATTTTAAAAATTCAAACTTTATTTTCAAAAAAAAAAAACTTAATTATTATATTTATTTTATTATATGTTCATATTATTAAATATATATATATATATATATATATATATATATATATATATATATATATATATATATATATATATATATATATATATATATATATATATATATATATATATATATTGTAAATAAATTAATTAATATTTCAATTAATAATTAAAACCCTAATTTTTCTTAAATAATATGTAAACCCTAATTTCTAACCCTAAAATTTTTGTTAACCCTAATTTTTATTTTTAATATTTAACTTAATTAAATAATTAATCATTTTTTGTTATAAGTAATTATTATTTGTTTATTATCATAATTGTTATAATTTTCTTCTAAAAATTTTCTAAAATTGTTTATTTAACTTAAAAATAATATTTTCTCTTGAATTTTTATTTCCTCTTTATTTTTACTAACCCTTTTATTATTATTGTTATTTCATTATTACTAACCATTTAAATTATTGCTTATTTAATATTGTTATTTATCATTGTTTATAATTCTCGATTATATTGTAACTATCCCAAAGCTTTGTAATAGTTTAGGTTTATATTTTTGCTTTATTTTTATTGTAAATATATTAACTGTGTGGTTAGTAACTATAGGGTGTGTATAACATCTTTGTGATTAAAATTGATTTAGAAAATTAACTTAAATAAGATAAATACTTGAATATAAACACTCACACACGTAAGTCGATCTTTGATCGCCATCTTTCACTTTCTAGGGTTACCTCTCATGTTGCCTATTTCTAAGGTCAAGTAAGGTGTCTTAAGCAAAGTTTCTTCCCAAATATCATCAAGTCCCTTCAGTTTATAAGATCAAGTCTCTTCGAGGTTGCCTATGATAAATGATCTTGTCCCTTCGTATAAAAGATGATAAGTCCCTACGAATTGCTAAAGACACCTTGCAGTTGCCTAAATTCAGATGTCCCTTCACATGTCCCTTATCACATCCAAGGTAATGACTACCTATTCCTTAATAATAGGGATAATCTTACCATTGAAAGAACATATAAGAACAGTAAAGACTTAATATAGGGTAGGTTCCTCTTAAGTACTTGCTCACCTTTTCAAAATACATTTTACACTTCACATTTCAAACAAATTTTCAAAACAAAGTCTTTATACACATCCATACGAGGATCATTATAAAGAACTTAGAAATTTTTTAATCACACACTACACCTTTATCAAAACAGTTTAAAGTGAGCTAAGTAACTAAGAGCCCATGGATAACCATGGATATAAAGGGTGCTAACACCTTCCCTTTGTATAACCCACCCCCCGAACTCAAAATCTTATTAAGGTCTTTCCTGTTCTTTTATGCCCTTTCCTTTTGGATAAAATAAAAGTCGGTGGCGACTCTTGCTATCCGCAACATTTAACTAAAGCCAGTTCTCCCACCGTGTTACAGAACTGGCGACTCTGCTGGGGATTTAATAAAAGAGGGGTACCCTTAGGAATTAGATCACTTAAATTGTTTGCCTTGTTTTATTTATATTACTTGTTGGGCTTTATGTGTGAAATATCCTAACCCGGATCTAGTGTACCTTAGGTAAATGGCAATAGACCAAGGAAACTGTACGGCGTATACCTGTAAACACCCCAAATTTGCCCTCACCCATTCACACCATGGCTTGTGGTCATTTCATATGCACAAACTCAATCATACCATCTCATATCACATTTTGATCCACTGCATTGGTTCTAAGTCATCTGCATCTAGGGTTTGTGATCTGAACAATCCAAGAGCTTCTTGAGCCACTCCAAAGGCCATCAATCATTTCAAAGGGGTCCATTTGTGTTCAAGTATCATATTATATCCTCTCAAAGTCAAGAATACCAAAAAATCACAAGAACTGAGGATGGTGTGGAAGGAGAGCCAAGTTTGACTGCACAGTTGACCTAAAATTAGGGTTTTGGTTTCAGAGGCCATAACTCCAAATTTTTTGGTCATTCTTGTTACTATTTGTCTCTATATGGTATAGAGAGTATTCATATCAATTTTCATGAAGAAATTCCATGGGGAAGTCATCTGATCAAAAGTTGACTTTTCAAGCAAGTCAGTGCAAAATTAGGGCATCTGAGGCCCTCAATGACCCAACCAAGGGGTGTTCTTCATCATTTTGATTGTATATGATCTTTATTTGATCATAGAAGAAGTTGGAAGTTCACAAAATTGAGAAATTTCAAGTCTTTTGCAAAGTTGACTTTTTGGGCAAGGTTGACTTTTAATGAAAATGCCATTTTAGGCAACTTTTTCAACCTTTACTTTTTGATTCAAAAATGCTTCAAATGGAAAAACTTTGGTCATGAAAGTTGTAGAATGGATCATTCCCTTTTCAAAAAGTACAAGAACATGACCTAATTCATTTTGGATCCAAAGTTATGGCTTGTCAAAGTTGGCAAAAATCACTAAATTTCAAGTCATGCACCAAAGAGGCAAAGTTGCAAATTCACTTCTCAAGGCCAATTAAGTCATCAAATGGGCTTCTAATCCACACAACATGATCACACAACATCTAAAGTTCAGAATGCACCCAAGAAATCACATGTTTCATGGCTTATGGATCAAGTTTCTTTCATGAGAACCAAAGGCAAACCAAGTTGCAAAAGTCATGATAACTTCTCATCCACTTGCTGCCTAGTTTGCTGAACCATCCTAGCCCTTTTCCCTCACCATGCTGCGCAGCACACCCTCCTTGTACTAGGCTAGCAATTGACCCATGCTTCTCTTACACAAAAGTTGACATTTTGCAAAAGCACCCATACCTATCACAAAAGGACATGTCACTTCTTCTGACCAATCACATTTCTTTATACAAATCAAATGCAAGCTAAACATAAGCACAAGCAAGCCTGAAACCAGCCAGAACACAGCTCTCTCATTTTCACCCCATTTTGCAAAACTCTTCGAAACACTCTCCTCAAGACACCAACTCATAAACAAACTTCACAAACCTTCTCACCATGCTTCACTGAACCCAAACCAACCTTCAAAGCAGCCTGAAACTCAAAGAATCAGAAATACGATCCTCACCTGAGCTTGAACAGAACTTCTGTAAACTCTCAAACCAGCCCAAATAAATTTGTTCCAAGCCTTTCAGAAGCATAAGGGAAGTCATAGGAGTGGTTTTGCACAAGAGAAAGGGTCAGAAAGTTCCAGACTGAAGAGCTTCAAACTCAGGTAGCTTCATGAACTTTTTTTCCAGAAGCATGATTTTAAGTTCTTAATAGCTTCTACATGCTTCCCTGATCATGAATATGTGATTGTTTTCGAAAATGAGTGAAAGATGAGTATGTATGCAGTCTCTGAAACTTTTTGCCCTAAAACAATTTTGATTCGATTTGGCTGATTTAGGAATGATAAATGTTGTTTGAATGAGGGGTTTGATTCGTGTTTGAGTGGGGAAGAGTTCTGGGCAGTTGGATTTTGTTTTAGGTGCGTGTAGAGGGCAGTTGGATTTTGTTCTGGGCAGTTGGATTTTGTTCTGGGCAGTTGGATTTTGTTCTGGGCAGTTGGATTTTGTTCTGGGCAGTTGAGAAATGGGATGGCCGGAGAAATGGCAGTTGGATTCTGGACAGTGTTCCGGTCGCCTGAAAGTGATTAGGGCACAATTAATTAGGGCTAATCATTATTTCATTTTTATTTTCCATTTAATTACATTGTTTTCTCCATTTTATTAAAAATAGTAAAACCATTTTAAAAATTCTGAAATTTTTTGTATAAACTTTTATTAATTTTCAGAAACTAAAAAAAATTTTATTTTTATTTTTTGCATTTTAAAAATATTTTTAAATATTTAAAAGTTTATTTTTAATTAATTAATGAGAATTAATTAATTAAAAATACTTTTAGGTATTTAAAAATCACAAAAAAATTCATGAAACATTTAAAAACATTTAGAAACATTGTCCAACCCTCAAACCAAATTTCTTTTTTGATCTTGATGCATTTTGAGAATTTTTCATGGAATTAATTCATTCTCAAAGCATTATTTTGATCCAAACTTCCAAAAATCATTTCTGCCTAACCATTGAGAGTTGGACTTTGATTCTTTTTGCATTGTGTTTAGCATATCATGTAGTTTGTGAGATTAAATTGGCATGAATTGATCTTGCATTTTTCATTTGTTTGGCATTTTTCTTGTTAAGGAACCCTAAAACCCTAGAAATTTTAGGAAAATCATAACTTGAGTTAGGTTAAGAGTTGGAACTTTTCCTTTGGGCAGTGATTTAGTATAGGTTTAGGGATCCTTTGAGTGCATTTTCAATTTTTTGTATTGATGTTTGCTTCTGATTTTGGTTTGTGTTTGATGCTTTGATCATAAACCCTAATTTGGGCTTCCATATGCATCCATCTTGCATTTGCTTGCATACCTTGACTTGCCATGACATTTTATGCATCCATTTGATTCATGTGACATCTTAAGACACATTGAAAGCATGTTTGATCATTGCATCTTGCATTTGCCATGTTGTATGCCATTTGCATTTCATAACTTTTCATGTATGTTCATGGCTCTTAACTTGCTCCATTTGCATCCATGAGCTTGTATGATCATCCCCATGTGTTGTTTCATGTTTGTAGCATCTCATAGCATCATTAACATCATGTATGTGCTTCTGGTTTTGTTTCTCATCATGCCATTTCACCCCATTTTGCATTGCATTGCACTCCTCTCACTAACATTTCAGGTGGTAAGTAACTTTGGGAAGTGGATTTGCCTTCACTTCCCACATTTTATTTTCATCCCTCTTATGCATCCATGCTGCATTTTGTTATGTGTTTGAGTTTGAGCTTGCTCATTCTTCTTCTTCTCACTTTCTTTCTGTAAACACCCCAAATTTGCCCTCACCCATTCACACCATGGCTTATGGTCATCTCATATGCATAAGTACAATCATATCATCTCACATCTCATTTTGATTCACTGGATAGTTTCTAAGGCATCTGCACCTAGGGTTTGTGATCTGAGCAATCCCAAAGCATCTTGAGCCATTCCAAAGGCAACCAATCAACTCAAAGGGGTCCATGTGTGTTCTTATATCATATTTCATCCCCTCAAAGTCAAAAATGCAGAGGAATCACAAGAGCTAGGGTTTGAGTGGATGCAGAGCCAGGATGAACTGCACAGTTGACTGAAAATTAGGGTTTTGGTTTCAGAGGCCATAACTCCATGTTTTTTGGTCATTCTTGTTTCCATTGGTCTCAATATGGTATAGGGAGTATGCATATCAATTTTCATGAAGAAATTCCATGGGGAAGTCATCTGATCAAGAGTTGACTTTTCAGACAAGTCAGTGTAAAATCAGGGCATCTGAGGCCCCCAATGACCCAACCAATGGGTGATCTTCATCATTTTGAGTGTGTATGGTCTTTATTTGATCATGGAAGAAGATTGAAGTTTATAGAAATCAAGAATTTAGGGTTTTTGCAAATGTTGACTTTTTGGGCATAGTTGACTTTTCAAGAATGCATCATTTTATGTCATTTTTCAAGCCATGATTTTGGATCCAAAAATGCTTCAAATGAAAAAACTTTGGTCATGAAAGTTGTAGATCTCATCTTTCCCTTTTCAAAAAGTATAAGAACATGATCTAATTCATCTTGGATCAAAAGTTATGGTTTGTTAAAGTTGGCAAAAATCACTAAAATTCAAGTTATGCACCAAATGGAAATTTTGCAAAACCTTGAACCAATGCATTTTGTAACTTCTAATTGGCTTCAAACCAGTATGCAAACATGTCTCTAAGTCATAAAATCAGAATTGAACCAAGAATGCCCATGGTTGTAGCTCATGTAACTTGACTTTTCTCATGAAAGTTCAAAAAGCAACAAGTTGCAAAATTCATGATCATGCTTCACCAACTTGCTGCATTGGTCCTTGAATCAAGCCAGCCTCACACACTCACCATGCTGCGCCAGCCCTAGCCCTTGTACTTGCCTAGAACCAAGCCCATGCCTCTCTTACAACCAAGTTGACATTTTGCAAAAGTAAACATCCCAATCACAGCAGGACATGTCACATCCCCCAGCCACTTGCAATTGTTTATACTATCCAAATGCTGGCCAAAACAGAAAAGAAGCAAGGCTGAAACATACATATTCATCACATACACCAAAACACACCACTTTTGCATTTTCATTCGAATTTGTTTCCTCAGCCTACAAACACAAAAGCCAAGTCCATAGATCAAATCACCATGCCTCATTAAGCACAAAGCAACAAAGAACCAGGCCTGAAACAAGCCCTAACTCCATTTCACCATTTTCACTCCATAAAGCAAAAGCCTTCGAATCTGCTTCTACAAGCCATAAACATTCAAACAAATTCCACACATCAACTCACCTTGCTTCACTGACCAGAAACCACTCATTACTTTGGCCTGAAACCCTCCATAACTCAAATACGATTTTCATCCTCCCTTGGTCAGAGCTGCTGCAAACTCACTCAGGAGGTTGTTTAAACTCCAGCTAAGCATCCAAAGCTTCAAAGGTGGATCATTGTGACTTGTTTGAGCCAAGAAACTAGCCAGAAAGTGCCAGAGATCAGAGCTCCAGTTCAGGTGAGCTTCATGAACTTTTTTCCCAGGAGTTGTTTTTTAAGTTCTTAATTGGTTCTCTATGTTCCACTGATCATGATGGTATGTTTGGTTTCGAAAATCATTGAGTTTTGAGCATGTATGATGTCTCTGAAATTTTTTGACCTAAATCCCTTTTGATTCGATTCAACCTGAATACGAAAAATAAATGCATTTTGTTTGTTGATTCATGTTGTATGATGCTTGGGGATGAATTCTGGGCAGAAAGATTGTGTTTTAGAAACCTAGGGAGTGAGATTGAGATTCTCAGGGGAGAGTGTGGCCGGAGAAGATGACCGGAGGTCACTTCCGGCCACCTGAAAGTCATTAGTCATTAAATTAGGGTTAGGGCAAGTTTTAAACGTGGACCCTTAGATCAGGCTTCCCGCGCGCGTTTGTGTGGTCTGGATCGTTTCATTAAGTTTTAATTATGAATTAATATTTAATTAATCAGGATTAGTTTGGTTTGAATCTGGGCCGTCCAGATGCGCGCCCAGTCAACCCCTTTTAACCCAGCAGCTCATCTCAGCCTCTCATTTAGATTACTTCTCATTTTCATTAATTTTTATTTCATTTTTTTCTCATTTGTTTTGTACAATTATTTAAAATAGTAAAAAACACTTAAAAATTATGAAACTTTTTCTTTAAAGTTTTGTTAATTTTTAAGACACAAAAACATTTTTATTTTATTTTTATCATTTAAAAAAGTATTTTTAAATATTTAAAAGATTATTTTTAATTGATTAATGAGAATTAATTAATTAAAAATACTTTTAGGTATTTAAAAATTACAAAAAAATTCATGAAATGTTCTAAGACATTTAGAAACATTGTCCAACCTTCAAACCAAATTTCTTTTTTGATCTTGATGCATTTTAAGAATTTTTCATTGAATTAAATCATATTTTGTGCATTATTTTGATCATAAGTTCAAAAATTCATTTCTGTCAATTGGTGAAGGTTGAGACATTGATTCTTCTTGCATTGTTTTGTGTTTAGCATGTATTTTCAAGGATAAAAAGGCCATGATTTGTTCTTGCATTTTTAAATTGTTTGGCATTTGTTTTGTTAAGAACCCTAAAAAACCCTAATAACTTAGAAAAATCATAACTCAAGATTGGTTGAGAGTTGAGAGTTCCCCTTTGGGCAGTGGCTTGTTATGGGTCTAGGGTTTCCTTAGGTATCATTTTCCATTTTTACTTTAGGGTTTTGTTTCTGTTTTTGGTTTGTGTTTGATGTTTGATCCATAAACCCTAATTTGGGCTTTCTTTTGCATCCCTCTTGCATTTCCTTGCATAACATGACTTGTCTTTGCATTTTGTGCATTCTTGTGTTTCATTTGACATCTTAAGACATGTATAAAGCATCTTTGATCATTGCATCCCATATTTGCCATGTCATTTGTCTTGTATGATTCATAACTTTTCATGCTTGTTCAAGCTCCTTAATTTGCATCATTTGCATCCATGATCTTGTATGAGCATCCCCATTGTCTTGCTTCATGTTTGCAGCACCTCATAACATCATAATCATCATCAACATGCTTCTGGTTTTGCTTAGCATCATATCATTTCACCTCATCTTGCATTGCATTGCATTTCTTGCTAACATTGCAGGTGGTAAGTAAACTTGAGAAGTGGATTTGCCTTCACTTCTCATACCTTTTCTTTTCATCTCTCTTGCATCCATTGCTGCATTCTTATTTGTGTTTGAGATTGAGCTTGCTCATTCTTCTCCCTCCCACTTTCTTTCTTCAAGTGACTTGACTTCTTGAATGAAGCAAGTCACTTTGCTTCTCTTAATCCTGTTCATCTGCTTCCTGGTGGCTCCTCTGAAGATTGTTCTTGCAAACCTCACAAACCTTAGGACCAACCAAGCATGACAATGAATTAGGGTTTTGATTAGTCCCCCCATAGTTTTGCCTTTGTGTCTCTCTTTGAGTCCTCTCTCCTCATCTCATAATCAGGGACTAAACCCTAAAGGCTTTAAGACTTTGTGATTAAGCTTATGCCTGCATCCTTCTCTTAGGATGGAGTGTATAACTTTAATCCTAAGTCTTGAACCCTTAAGGTGTTTAAATCCCTTAATCAATCCACATAATAATCATCAAGACATCACACTTGTAACTTGGGCCTTGCATTAGGGTTCTAATTCTTCCTTAAGTGGTTAAGAAGGACTAACCCTAGTGTTAATGGACAAGTCCCCCTCAAGTTGTCTTACAAACCATAAAAAACACTTCATCATCATATCATTAAATAAAATCCATTTAATAAAGGCTTGTTTTGTCATGGGTTTAATCCCTAATCATGGATTAAGTTGAAGAGTCTTCCTCAGCTTAAACATTCTCATCTATTATCCTTCTTTTAGGATGGTGTAATGGGTCTGTTTAATCCTTGATTATGGCTTAACCTCATTACTCAACACTAAACAAAAACACCAAAAACATCTAAATAATCACAAATAGGTTAATGATCTTAATCCTACACCGAAGGTGATTAAGTGTGAGAATCTGACTTCGCACTTAAGGTACTCTCATTACCCCTAAACAGAGGGAAGATGTGATGAGTTTACTAACCCATTGGTTTAGACTTAAGCTCATTATCTTATGACAAATTCCAAAAAGAAATAAAAGACTGAAAACTCAAAAACAAACAATAATCGTCTCCTTCGGGATTCTTTTCTCATCACCTTCACTCATAAACGAGAACTCGCTTCTTCCGCCTAATGCAAGACAGTCAGCATCTGTGCCAGACAGATCATACACTTGAGCATAGGCAAGTAAGCAGTTCACAAGTCAATTCATTTTTCAGTCTCTTTGGGTCGAACTACGGTGTTCTGACTTCCTCATTGCACGAGAGGATACGTAGGCATAACTTAACAGTTATCGAACAAAAGTCTCTGTATATTCCCTCTCTTTCTAGCTTTATTCTTTAGCCTCATGATCTTGAGCATTTCACTCCTTCCTCACACTGACACTTTCATACTTCATATCACTTATACACTATACACTGACACCTGTACTTTCTTTTCCAGTTATTTTATACACAGATTGCACTGACACTACCCCTTTAAAACACAAATCTTTTGAGCGTGGATCCCGTCGAGTACGGCGGACAATCTGGGTGCTAATACCTTCCCAGGTTGTAACCAACCCCCTTTCTCAGTCTCTCTGGTTCGCAAACCGTCTTATCCATCTTTTCTTAGGTCTATGCAGCATTGCCTTTCCTCCGGGATAAAAATGCCTAGCTGGCGACTCTATTCATCTCCAGTGAGTTCACGGCTGTGTGTTCTCACTGTTCCCTTCGCCGACCGTTCGCGTCTGTACCTTCATCTGACCCCGTGTCATTTGTCGGGAGCGACAGCTTGGCGACTCTGCTGGGGACCCTTATACTGCAACCAGGGCTTCTGGTTCTTTTTGTGGGTTCCTCCTAGCGCTTGTTTGATTTGTGTTTACTGGGGTGTTATGTGCTTGCTTGTGCTTGTATTTATTTTTGTTTATTGCTTTATGTACAGTTGATTTATTGCTTTCTTTATAGCTTTATATTTTTCATACTGTCATACTGTGCTGGCTGGATCTGGTTTCTCTTTGGTGGGTGGGTGTTCCATTGAGAGTTAAGGTCCTATACCTGGGACCTGAGTGACACCTAGGCTAGAGTGAATCATATTCTTTCCCATTCCATTTCGGTCTGGTGCGGGAATATGAAACACGGTTCAGATATGGGTTTCTTCTTGAGAACTCTGTGTTGCAGATTTCCTGCAATGCTAGGGCTATCTGGGAAGCCTGCTAAGTCTGGATGACCTTTTAGTATTGACCTTCAGAAATTGAGGTGAATTAGAGGAGGAATTGTTATGGTTATTGTAAACACTGTACCTCCGGGTTAGAAGTGTTTATACTTCTCATAACTGATCCAAGTCTGAGGATCCTTGTTCTAGATCACTACCTGTGAGGGGGGTGGGGCTGTTTACAGGTTTGCAGGTACCTTGACCTCAGAATACCCTGTTACTTTGACTTTGTTAAGAATGCTCCATGTTGGACGGTTCTTGTGATTCTAAACCCTGGACATGTGGCTCTTTATTTGAGTCCCCCACCCTGGTTACTGGATTTTTAGACCTCCCTCTGGAATCTTTGAACACACATGGATCTATACCAAGGCAGTTAATCAGATCCAGCTCAGTCACAAACCCTTGCATTTCATTTTGCATACATACTCATTGCATCATATTAACATGTGCTTATTTGTGTTTCAGGGTATCCATTTTCATCTGGTTTTGGTTTTGACCCCATCTGTTATATTAACCTATCTCCACCAGCACTTGCTTCAGTTTGTCAGCCATACTTCCTTTACTTGCACTAGCCAGTCAGTGACCCTCTCCTCAGCATCTTCATCAGCATTTATTCTATTCAGTCTTCAGCATCATGGCTCCAAAGAAAAGCAACATCACCTATCATTTCTTCCAACCAGACTTGTCAGACATCAGGAGGATCCAAACCCTGATCACTCCAGAGCACATACCTTTGTTCAGGGAGAGTTATGGAGATATACTGGACATGGTTATGGATCTGGACCCATCTCAGAGGAGCCTCATCCACACCTGCATTCAGTTTTATGATCCTCCATTGAGATGTTTCACCTTTCAAGACTTTCAGTTGGGTCCTCTTTTGGAAGAATACTCATATTTGGTTGGTTTGCCTATCAAAAGAGAAATCCCATTCAACCCTGAAATGGTCTTTCCTAGCAATGGAGAGATAGCAAAAGCTTTGTATCTGGAGCCTGTTTTGATTGAACAGCATATGACCTCCAAAGCTGGAACCCTTGGTTTTCACCTTGACTTCCTGATTTCTCAAGCTAGTTTGAAGGCCTCCTTGGGGGAGTGGAAAGCTGTTTGTGCTCTGTTGGCCTTAAGTGTATATGGAATTGTGTTGTTTGCAGATGAGCCTCGATTCATTAGCAAAAATGCAATCCATCTGTTCATCCTGAAGAACCCAGTGCCAACTTTACTGGGTGATCTCTATTACTCAGTCCATCAGAGAAATGAGAAGCAGAGGGGGAGGCTAGTGAGGATTTGTGCTCCATTATTTCATGCTTGGCTCCTCAGACATCTACCCAGGACAGATGCATTTCTCAATCCTCATCAGCAAAGCAACTGGGCTAAGAGACTCACTGTCCTAACTTCAGCAGACATCAGATGGTGTGCTCAGAGCACCAAGGGCAGAGATATGGTCACCAGCTGTGGGCACTTTCCCAATGTGCCCTTAATAGGAGTTAAGGGAAGTATCAATTACAACCCTCTGCTGTTCAGAAGGCAATTAGGCTATGCACTGGTTCATACTCCAAGGGAACAAGACTTGGTGGAGACCCTCTACTGTGAGAACAAGATTAGTCTGGCAACTGTTAGGCAGGCTGCCTGGGCCTGGGATCATGTTCAGACTAAGGGAATCACCATTCTGGGTAAGTGCAATAATGTGGCATCAGTCCAATATTATGAGTGGTCCCATGCTAGGGCCCAATTCTCTGGAATGCCTTTTACCATAGAAGACATGCCTGAGTCATCTTCAGCACCGCCCCCTGCCACTATCAGTTTGGAAGAGTTTGAAAGCTTGAAAGAAAGAAATGAGAAGTTAACCCAAGCCTTGCAGAAGACCCTCCGGGAGAGGAGTGAAGGTGTGAGGGAGATTGAGAGATTGGAGAAGTTGAGAGTGGAACACTTGACTAAAATTGAGAAGTCTGGGGAGTATATCAACAAGTCTAAAGCTGGTGAGCAGATTCTGAAGAATGCTTGTAAAGAAGCCCAGTTCCAAAGAGCAAGAACAGACTTGTATTTGAAAGAGAGTCAGGCCAGGTGGGTCCGGATCACTGAGGCCCGTACTCTAGAAGACAAGAGAGCTCAAGACAAGATGGAGCAGATGGAAAAAGCCCTGGCAGCAGCCCAGGAGGAGATATCAGAGCTGAAAATCAAAGCAGGATTGAAGAGGTCTAAGGACCAGAGTCAGAGCAAGAAATTGGCTGCAGCTGTTGCAACAAGAAACCTTCTCATCAGAAGTCTCACGGAGCATCCGGCTGATCCTGTGACCGAAGCACTTCTCAAGGAAGTTCGTGAGGATGAGTTTGGCCTTGGAGTTTGATCATTTGCTTGTTGTTTTTTCTTTTCCATGTACTTTTGGCTTTTTTTTGTGATGTATTTTGACCCCTTTGAGGGCTTGTGTTGTAATTTGAACAATTTGTATTATTTCACCTTTGTAATATATTTGTTGGTTCACTTCAAAAGCAACTTCAACAGCATCATCTTCAAGGGTCTGGAAGGGTCAAAACTGAAGGCCAAACCGGATACCTTGAGAACAAATAAGCATAACTACATTGCATGCTAACCCTTTTGTTTGTTTTGTAGGTTTTTGTTTTGTTGTTGCTAACCTCTGTTGTGATGTTCAGGAATTATAGCTCGCCGCCGGGTATTTCCTCTCAACAGGCCACACAGGTACCCAACTAGAAACAACCTTCCGGGAATTCAGATGGATCAGATGCAACAAGACCTTACGGAGGTCAGAAACCAGATGGCAAACGAAAGGTTAGAGATGAGAACGCAGATGACGCAGTTCATGGAAGTTATGAACAACATGGCTCAGAGCCAGGAGAGACTGAGGGCCATGGTGGAGAGGCAAAATCCAGAGGAGCCTCATGTAGGAACTGCAGGCACCAGTAATAATGAAAGGGTGCAACCACATGTTACCCCCCCTGTGTTTGGCCCACATCTCCATCCAGAGGCCAACATCCCTGTCAACATTCAAGGGACAGCCACAACAGCCAGAGTACTTCAAGAGGATCCTCAGGAGGACCAGTATACTGTAATGGGCGCCGGAGAGGAAACTTATGATAGACGGTTGGAAGAAATAGCTGAGAAATTGAGGTCCTTAGAATCTCAAAATTCTTTGGGTTTCGACGTTATGGACATGGGTTTGGTAGAGGGGGTCAGGATTCCCCACAAGTTCAAGCCTCCATGCTTCGAAAAGTATAATGGGACTTCATGCCCCCGGACTCATTTGCAATCATTTCTGGGAAGGCTGAAGGCCTATACAATGGATGAGAAATTGTGGATGTTCTATTTTGAAGATAGCTTGACTGGAGCATCGAGGGAATGGTATTCCCATCTGACAAGAGCAACTATAAGATGCTGGAAGGACCTGGCAGAAGCCTTCATCAGACAGTATCAGTATAATCTAGACATGGCACCCAACAGGACCCTCCTAATGGGAATGTCACAGTCATCAAGGGAGAGCTTCAGAGAATATGCTCAGAGATGGAGGCAATTGGCTGCTGCCGTTCAACCCCCTATGTCTGAAAGGGAAATGGCGGACATGTTTATGAACACTCTTCAGGGAACCTATATTGACAGGTTGGCTGCTTTCTCTTCCACCAGCTTCGCAGATGTTGTCATAGCTGGGGAGAGAATTGAAAGCCTGCTGAAAATGGGCAAAATTTCCGACAATGGTGCAAGCTCGTCCAGTGGTACAAGAAAGCCTTTTGCAGGCCCGAGAAGAACTGGCGAAACCAATGCCATCCACACCAACAGGGGTAGGCCCCAATATGTTCAGAGGTCAATAGCAGCA
Source organism: Lathyrus aphaca (assembly GCA_963966055.1). Classification (NCBI taxonomy): domain Eukaryota; kingdom Viridiplantae; phylum Streptophyta; class Magnoliopsida; order Fabales; family Fabaceae; genus Lathyrus; species Lathyrus aphaca. Next base: position 274,956,236 of record OZ014520.1, on the reverse strand, counting down.
GTTACTATCCCTGCTCCAGCTCATCCACAGCCAGTCTATCAACCTCCTCAACAAAACTTCCAACAACAACCTCAGTATCAGCAGAATCAGTATCCTCCAAGGAACTACAACAACAACTCCAACAACAACAATCAACAAAGGCCATTCCAACAGAGGCCCTCTCAAGCTAACCGAGTGATCGATCCGATCCCAATGCCGTATGCTACCTTGCTGCCACAACTTCTGAAACTCAACCTAGTTGAGCTAAGAACGTTGGCACCTCCGGATCCCAACAGTCTACCAAGAAACTATGATTCCAATGCTAGGTGTGCTTTCCATTCAAACGCACCTGGTCACAGTACAGAAAAATGCAGGGCTCTGCATATGAAGGTACAAGACTTGGTAGACTCCAAGGCTCTGAATTTTGCACCTCCTCCCAATGTCAATAAAAACCCAATGCCAAACCATGGTGGTCCCCGAATTAATGCTATTGAAGAAGACCAACCGTCTTATTTAATAACTAGTGTGGATCAGATCAGGACACCATTGGTGGAAATCAAAGCTCAACTCCGTGAAAGCAATATATTTCCGGGGTGTGAACTAGGATGCCCATACTGCAATATTTCATGGAATGGGTGTGAAGATTTGAGGAATGGCATTGACAGCCTTATTCAGAGTGGCCTGCTACAGATCACTACATCATTTCCGACAAATCCGGCAACTTCATCAACAACGGTTTCAGATCCTCCTACAAATGCAACAACTATTGTTCCCGACAATTCATCAGCACCATCAACAAGTACTTCATCAGTCCTCCCAAATGATCAGTTTTCAACAGTTTCTCCTGCTACAACTTCAGCTTCATTCCATTTCGACTCTCCATCAGCAACAACAACAGTACCTCCTACAACACCAGCAATCAATCACGAAGATGTCTCTACTGTTACCATATTCTACGATCCTGAAAATAATTCCGCTTACCATTCAGAAGGTGCTGTTCCCGCCAGAGCACCAGTTACAATCTTTTACGATCCACAAACAATTACAGTCCCTTCAGCAGCAGCAATCAGTCCGGTCACTGTCACGGTGCCTGGACCAGTACCATATGAAAGCAATAGGGCCATCCCTTGGCACTATGGCTCTGACATATACTGCGAAGGAAAAAGAATCACTCTTGAAACATCAACACCTGCACCACAAGTAGATAATGTGGGGGGAGGCGGAGGCTTCACTCGAAGCGGACGTCTCTTTGCTTCACAAGTTCAAAAACCTACTGCCGAAGCAGAAGCTGCTGCCAAGGCAAAGGGTAAAGGCCCGGTGCAGGAAGATCCAGCTGCCAAAGAAGCCCTGAAGACTCCATTTGATCAGGAAGTTGATGAGTTCATGCGGATCATCAAAAAGAGTGACTATAAAATTGTGGATCAACTTCACCAGACGCCATCCAAAATCTCCATCCTCTCACTGCTTATGTGCTCCGAAGCCCATCGGAATGCACTACTTAAAGTCCTGCACGCAGCTTACGTGCCTGAGGAGATTACTGTCAACCAATTGGAAACCGTGGTTGGTAATGTTACTGCTAGCAATGGGCTAGGGTTTACCAATTCTGACTTGACAGCGGATGGCCGCAATCACAACAAAGCCTTGCACATAACCCTGGAATGCAAAGGAGCTGTCCTTTCTCATGTGCTGGTGGACACAGGTTCTTCCCTGAATGTCTTACCAAAGAAGGCTCTGGTGAAACTTGAATATGATGGATTGGCATTGAAGCCCAGCAACCTAGTGGTGAGAGCCTTTGATGGTTCTAAGAGATCGGTTCTGGGAGAGATTGAGCTGCCCGTGACAATTGGCCCACAGACCTTTAAAACTATCTTTTATGTGATGGACATTCAGCCCGCCTACAGCTGTTTGTTGGGTAGACCCTGGATTCACGCCGCCGGCGCAATAACGTCTACCCTTCACCAAAAGTTAAAATTTGAGTGGGAAGGCCAAGTTGTCACCATCTGTGGAGAGGAGGACATTTTTGTCAGCCACCTGGCAACCTACAAGTACATTGAAATGGATGGAGAGATCCATGAAACAATGAGCCAGGGGTTTGAAGCGTTGAATGTGAATGAAGCATCTGCTGTATCTGGTACTCCAATGTCATCTTACCAACAAGCCCGGAAGGTTGTTGAAGAAGGAACTGCCCTAGGCTGGGGCAAGGTCTTGGCTGTGGAGGAGAAGAAGGACAAGTTTGGGTTGGGTTACAAACCAACTCAACATCAAGCAAAGGCTGCTGCAGAGCCTGGTTTTGTCAGTGGGGGGATGCTTACCCCCGATGCTATCAACTGTTTGGAAGACGAGCTGGAAGAGGAGCGCAATCTGGAGAATTGGATTCGTCCGAAGATCCCGGGGAGCAGTGTCTCGAACTGGTCTTCCCAGGAAATTATAAGAGTTACTCATGCGGAGTAATTATTATTTCCTGTATTTTTTATAGCATGCATCCAAGTCTTGCATCTTGCCCAAGATGACAAGACTCATTTTGTAACCAGGGCCATCTGTACTTTTGTGCAAACAAGATTAAATTAATGAAATATCAGACATCTTTTGCAAACGAGTCTTTTTCTTTTCTGCTCACTGTTTTTTCCATTTTTCTTTTTGTACAAAAATAAATGGCGGTGTTTTCAAAATGATAACTTCATTTCACTTTTTCTAAAGCAAGATTAAAATCAATCACTAAAATGAGCAAACTTAACCCTTGCAGAGAGTGCCTTCCTGACAGCACCGACAACAGCACGGCTATGACATCGTATGACTTTGACAATCCAATCAATCAAGCTGATGAAGGGGTCGAAGAAGAATATGAGCTTCCTGAAGAGTTAGCCAGGTTGTTGAGACAGGAGGAAAAGGTTATTACTCCTCATCAGGAGGAGATTGAAGTGATTAATCTTGGTACTGACGAAAACGTGAAAGAAGTTAAAATCGGGGCCTGCCTGCAAGACTCAGTAAAGAGACAGCTGATAGATCTGCTTCAAGAGTATGTTGATGTGTTTGCTTGGTCGTATCAAGATATGCCAGGGTTGGATACCGATATAGTTGTGCACAAGCTGCCTCTGAGGGAAGAATGCCCACCAGTGAAACAGAAGCTGCGCCGAACTCGCCCAGACATGGCTATGAAAATCAAAGAAGAGGTACAAAAGCAATGGGACGCCGGGTTCCTTGCTGTGACTAGCTACCCGCCGTGGGTTGCTAACATAGTACCTGTGCCTAAGAAGGATGGCAAAGTAAGAATGTGTGTTGACTACCGGGATCTGAACAGAGCCAGCCCGAAAGATGACTTCCCATTACCTCACATTGATGTATTGGTAGATAACACGGCTCAGTTCTCGGTATTCTCCTTCATGGATGGATTTTCAGGATATAATCAGATCAAGATGTCACCTGAAGACATGGAGAAGACAACTTTCATCACACCTTGGGGCACGTTCTGTTACAAAGTGATGCCATTCGGACTGAAGAATGCTGGTGCCACATATCAACGGGCTATGGTGACATTATTCCACGATATGATCCATAAAGAAATAGAATGTTATGTGGATGACATGATCGCCAAGTCCCTTACAGAGGAAGATCACCTGGTAAATCTGTTCAAGTTATTCAAGCGTCTGAGGAAATACCAATTGAAGCTGAACCCCAACAAATGCACATTCGGGGTGCGATCCGGTAAGCTGCTGGGCTTTATTGTAAGTGAGAAAGGGATTGAAGTTGACCCTGATAAAGTCAAGGCCATACAAGAAATGCCTGCACCGAAAACTGAGAAAGAAGTTCGAGGGTTCTTAGGTCGATTGAACTACATTTCGCGGTTCATATCTCACCTCACAGCAACCTGTGAACCCTTATTCAAGCTTTTAAGAAAGGAACAAACGGTCAGGTGGAACGAAGATTGCCAGAAGGCTTTTGACAAGATCAAAGAATATCTGCAAGAACCTCCAATCCTTATGCCTCCAGTTGAAGGAAGACCTCTGATTATGTACTTGACAGTATTAGAAGAGTCAATGGGGTGTGTGCTGGGCCAGCATGACGAGTCTGGTCGAAAAGAGTACGCAATATACTACCTAAGCAAAAAGTTTACCGACTGTGAACAGCGTTATTCACTGCTCGAGAAAACTTGCTGTGCTTTAGCGTGGGCTGCTCGCCGACTGAGACAGTATATGTTGACCCACACTACCTTATTAATCTCAAAAATGGATCCAATTAAGTACATTTTCGAGAAGCCAGCTCTTACCGGACGGGTTGCAAGATGGCAGATGATTCTCACGGAATACGACATACAGTACACATCTCAGAAAGCCATCAAGGGCAGCGTACTATCTGAATATCTGGCTGAGCAACCCATTGACGACTACCAGCCTATGAGGTTTGACTTCCCTGATGAAGACATCATGTTCATTAAAGCAAAAGATCATGAAGAGCCAATTCACACTGAAGGGCCCGACCCGGAGGAAGAATGGACTATGATGTTTGATGGGGCTGTTTACATGAATGGCCGTGGTGTTGGTGCAGTACTCATAACACCAAAAGGAGTTCATATGCCTTTCTCGGCAAAACTCGCTTTCAACTGCACTAACAACGAAGCTGAATACGAAGCTTGCATTATGGGCCTTGAGGAAGCCATTGACCTCAGGATCAAGACATTGACCGTATTCGGAGATTCAGCTTTGGTAGTCAATCAAACCAACGGGAAATGGTACACCCACCAAGATCATCTGATACCTTACAGGGATTATACAAGAAGATTACTGACTTTCTTCACAACAGTCAAGCTTGAGTATATCCCTCGGGACGAGAATCAGTTTGCAGATGCTCTCGCTACCATTTCATCCATGATCAAAGTTCAAACTGCCAACTTTGTACCTCAGATTTCAGTGTCTAGACTTGATAGACCAGCATATGTATTTGCAGCGGATGTTGTAAAAGATGATAAGCCTTGGTTCCATGACATTAAGTGCTTCTTGGAGGATCAGACATACCCACCTGGGGCATCTTCCAATGATAAGAAGACTTTGAGAAGGCTTGCTGGTAGTTTCTTCCTGAATGCTGATGGGTCTTTATACAAGAGGAACTTTGACATGGTACTCCTCAGATGTGTTGACAGGACGGAAGCAGATTTGCTGATGCATAAAGTGCACGAAGGATCTTTTGGTACCCATGCTGGAGGGCATGCCATGGCTAAAAAGTTGTTAAGATCAGGCTATTACTGGATCACAATGGATGCAGACTGTTGTGCTTACGCCAGGAAATGCCATAAATGCCAGATCTATGCGGATAAGGTGCATGTGCCTCCCAATCCTTTGAATATCATGTCTTCACCATGGCCCTTTGCTATGTGGGGCATTGATATGATTGGCAAGATTGAGCCGACTGCTTCAAACGGCCACAGATTTATCCTGGTCGCCATCGACTATTTCACCAAGTGGGTTGAAGCAGCCTCATATGCAAATGTTACAAGACAAGTGGTAGCCAGATTTCTGAAAAGGGATATCATCTGTCGGTACGGAGTGCCCGAGCGAATCATTACTGATAATGGTTCCAATTTAAACAACAAAATGATGGCAGAACTGTGCCGGGACTTCAAGATCCAACATCACAATTCTTCTCCTTACAGGCCAAAGATGAACGGCGCTGTTGAGGCGGCAAATAAGAATATCAAGAAGATTGTGCAGAAGATGGTAATCACCTACAAAGACTGGCACGAAATGCTACCATTTGCCTTGCATGGGTACCGCACATCAATCAGAACATCCACTGGGGCAACACCGTATCAGCTTGTATATGGTATGGAAGCAGTCCTGCCTGTTGAAGTTGAATTACCCTCCTTACGGGTATTGATGGATGTTAAACTGAGTGAAGCAGAATGGGTTCGGTCCCGATACGAGCAACTGAGCCTGATCGAAGAGAAAAGATTGGCTGCAATCTGTCATGGGCAGCTATATCAGAAGAGAATGAGGAAGGCCTTCGATCAGAAAGTCAGGCACCGAGAGTACCAAGTAGGAGATCTTGTGCTGAAAAGAATCCTCCCTCCTCATACAGACTACAGGGGCAAATGGACTCCAAATTATGAAGGACCATTCGTTGTAAAGAAAGTTTTCTCTGGTGGAGCACTGATGCTCAGCACCATGGATGGTGAAGATTTCCCGTCCCCTGTGAATTCAGATGCAGTTAAAAAATACTTCGCATAAAATGACCCGCTGGACATAAAAACAGAATGTAAGTCCAGGCAAAAACAGGGCATCTCGGCGAGTCAAAAACAGAATAAAAGACTCGGGCAAAAGTAAGGGAAATAAATAAATAAAAAAAAACGTACACCCGCTGAGTTGAAAAGCCGCATTGGACAGCTCAGGCAAAAAAATGGGTATCCCGATGGATTGAAAACCCGAAAGGGCGATCCGTGCAAAATAAGGGAATAAGCGAACAACTGCATTCTGAGTTCGTCTGTATCACCTGCAACTTGGTAAGCTTCCAAAGGATCAAGCTTCAATCAGAATCAACTCTCTCCAGAAAGCAAGACGAGAAGAACGTCATTGTCATACGAGTCATAGCAGAAGAGGAAGCTCCTCGAAAGCGTCGTCAACATCGCCAGCACTTTATTTCTCAATTTGTAACAATCTCCTCATTTCAGGAGATATGTTTCTTTGACTGTATCTTGCCAATTCAGGGCACATGAATTAATAAAATCAGATTTTCAGTCATGTTTCGTCTTTTACATTTACGTTTTGCAAGGAGTTGTCTGATATCTCTAAAAATACAATTGCATAAGTACAGATGCCTTCTCTAAAAAATGAAAACACATGCTTACAGGGAATCTGATTATTCTCGAAAGTACTTAACTCCTATGACGGAATCCAGTAAGGGATACCTCGGGACCTTTGGTACGTTTCCTTATCTTTGCAGGATTGCAGGTATCCAGAGCGCAACCTGGGGCATGCAAGTTACGCCTTAGCAAGCTGGCAAATCATTATCAACTCGGTCTATCTTCCACATGGCACTAGAAGGTGCCCATTTCCCCAGCGGAGCTGCCGAATCAGCATACACTCAATCTCAGCATCCAAGATGCTCTATCCCCAGTTGAGTTGCCTCTTGTTGCTCTCCCCAGTTGAGTTGCCTCTTGTTGCTCTCCCCAGCTGAGTTGCCTCTCACTTCCCCAGCCGAGTTGCTATTCTTCCTCAGCAGAATGCAGGAATCAGGGAATCATCTCCCCACAGAGCTTCAGCCTCTATTCGGAAGAGCGACGCACGAAGAAGTCACAACAGAGTACAGAGAGCTTCTACAAACCCCAGCTGGGTTTCTCATTTATAAGATTATGTCAACCAGTGACATGTATCCCCAAACAGATACATCATTAGATCTACCAATGATCTCATCCCCAGCTGGGATGTTCACTTCAAGCAAATCAACCAGAGATCTTTGCAGCCATGGGATCCGAATCCCGGATCCGCGCCTCTTGGCATAATCATAGCATTCACATCATATTCACCCTCAGAGCGTAGCATTCCGTCTAATACGGAGCATTACGGCAAAAATCAAATGCATAGCATAATCATAAGCCATGTTCTGAATTAACACTTGTGAATGATAAACCATTTATCATCATTGTACAAAAATCCCCATCAGAGTCCCAGCAAAAGCAGTTGCCTCACAAATCACAAACACCAGTATATATTCATTTTGGCACCCGTCCGTGCCATCTTTCCCCAGTAAAGTCGCCTGAACACCCTTTTACAAACAAATCACCCTCATTACAGATACTTCCTGACACCCGTCCGTGTCATGTCCCAGCAAAAAGCCGAAGACATCCTCTTTGCACTCACATATACTTATATACACCCTTTTTGACACCCGTCCGTGTCATATCCCCAGCGCAGCCGCCTAGACTTTGTATAGCAGACACTTGTTAATATTATACTTTTCTCTCTTGGCACCCGTCCGTGTCGCTCTCCCCAGCAGTTAAAATACTCATCTGTACAACATTCATACTCACCACTCATACCTACTATCCCCACAGATGCAACACTCGTCCGTGTTCTTTGTTAACCAGTTGACACTCGTCCGTATCATCATCCCCGAACATGTGTCAGTTTGTTTTTACATGATACTCGTCCGTATCATAGTCTTAAGGATGCTCGTCCGTATCTTTAATCTATACACAATACCAAACACTTATACCTTTTGTTTCTTGGATGTAAACGCTCGTCCGTGTTTACTATATCCCCAGTGATCACCAACAAATTTTCTTTTTATTTAACACTCGTCCTGTGTTATGATACCTTTGAGAGCAGCCGTACCCTGCTGAGTGGTCGTCCTCCACTTCTTGATGGTCGTCCTCCATCATGCTCATCCGATGGCCGTCCCCATCGTTGTTTTTAGCAGCCGTCCCCTGCTAGGTGGTCGTCCTCCACCTTTTGATGATCGTCCTTCATCACTTTATCCAATGGTCGTCCCCATTGTTGATTTTGGTTATCTGACATTCGTCCTGTGTCATGATAAGCCCCGAGAGCAGCCGTCCCCTGCTGAGTGGTCGTCCTCCACTTCTTGATGGTCGCCCTCCATCTTGCTCGTCCGATGGCCGTCCCCATCATTGACCCTTTTCTATCCGATGGCCGTCCCCATCGTTGATATTTTCGGCAGCCGTACCCTGCCAGGTGGTCGTCCTCCACCTTTGATGGCCGTCCCCATCATATTTCTTTTATCCCCAACAAAGCAGCCGTCCCCTGCTAGGTGATCGTCCTTCACCTTTGATGGCCGTCCCCCATCATCTGTTTATTTCATTTATTCTTTAACCCGATGGCCGTCCCCGTCGTGGTCCCTTTTTTCCTTTTTAGCCAGATGGCCGTCCCCATCGTTGGTTACTTTACCTTTATGAACTTGATGACCGTCCCCGTCATGTTTCATTAATCCTCAGAGAATTTTATAACTTTATCTTGATGGCCGTCCCCATCATAATATCCTTTTTTCCCAGCTAGTCGGCCGTCCCTGTCTTAGCTTTACCTTTTATCCCCCAGCATGTCGGCCGTCCCCGTCATCGCTTTGCTTCACATACCACCTTACCCAGCAGTCGTCCTCTGCTCGACGGTCGTCCTCCGTCGCCCACACTTTACAATATACTTTATTTTGCTTTTACAATCTATATCCCTTTTCTTCTTCATTTCCGTGAGTGCAAATTCTGGACTGTCTTTGGTATTCAACCACAAGTTATCTTGTTTGGCCTGTTAAGCCGTCGCTTACATCCTGCACAGCTAACTCATGTTTGAATAGGGGCAGCTGTAAACACCCCAAATTTGCCCTCACCCATTCACACCATGGCTTATGGTCATCTCATATGCATAAGTACAATCATATCATCTCACATCTCATTTTGATTCACTGGATAGTTTCTAAGGCATCTGCACCTAGGGTTTGTGATCTGAGCAATCCCAAAGCATCTTGAGCCATTCCAAAGGCAACCAATCAACTCAAAGGGGTCCATGTGTGTTCTTATATCATATTTCATCCCCTCAAAGTCAAAAATGCAGAGGAATCACAAGAGCTAGGGTTTGAGTGGATGCAGAGCCAGGATGAACTGCACAGTTGACTGAAAATTAGGGTTTTGGTTTCAGAGGCCATAACTCCAAATTTTTTGGTCATTCTTGTTTCCATTGGTCTCAATATGGTATAGGGAGTATGCATATCAATTTTCATGAAGAAATTCCATGGGGAAATCATCTGATCAAGAGTTGACTTTTCAGACAAGTCAGTGTAAAATCAGGGCATCTGAGGCCCCCAATGACCCAACCAATGGGTGATCTTCATCATTTTGAGTGTGTATGGTCTTTATTTGATCATGGAAGAAGATTGAAGTTTATAGAAATCAAGAATTTAGGGTTTTTGCAAATGTTGACTTTTTGGGCATAGTTGACTTTTCAAGAATGCATCATTTTATGTCATTTTTCAAGCCATGATTTTGGATCCAAAATTGCTTCAAATGAAAAAACTTTGGTCATGAAAGTTGTAGATCTCATCTTTCCCTTTTCAAAAAGTACAAGAACATGATCTAATTCATCTTGGATCAAAAGTTATGGTTTGTTAAAGTTGGCAAAAATCACTAAAATTCAAGTTATGCACCAAATGGAAATTTTGCAAAACCTTGAACCAATGCATTTTGTAACTTCTAATTGGCTTCAAACCAGTATGCAAACATGTCTCTAAGTCATAAAATCAGAATTGAACCAAGAATGCCCATGGTTGTAGCTCATGTAACTTGACTTTTCTCATGAAAGTTCAAAAAGCAACAAGTTGCAAAATTCATGATCATGCTTCACCAACTTGCTGCATTGGTCCTTGAATCAAGCCAGCCTCACACACTCACCATGCTGCGCCAGCCCTAGCCCTTGTACTTGCCTAGAACCAAGCCCATGCCTCTCTTACAACCAAGTTGACATTTTGCAAAAGTAAACATCCCAATCACAGCAGGACATGTCACATCCCCCAGCCACTTGCAATTGTTTATACTATCCAAATGCTGGCCAAAACAGAAAAGAAGCAAGGCTGAAACATACATATTCATCACATACACCAAAACACACCACTTTTGCATTTTCATTCGAATTTGTTTCCTCAGCCTACAAACACAAAAGCCAAGTCCATAGATCAAATCACCATGCCTCATTAAGCACAAAGCAACAAAGAACCAGGCCTGAAACAAGCCCTAACTCCATTTCACCATTTTCACTCCATAAAGCAAAAGCCTTCGAATCTGCTTCTACAAGCCATAAACATTCAAACAAATTCCACACATCAACTCACCTTGCTTCACTGACCAGAAACCACTCATTACTTTGGCCTGAAACCCTCCATAACTCAAATACGATTTTCATCCTCCCTTGGTCAGAGCTGCTGCAAACTCACTCAGGAGGTTGTTTAAACTCCAGCTAAGCATCCAAAGCTTCAAAGGTGGATCATTGTGACTTGTTTGAGCCAAGAAACTAGCCAGAAAGTGCCAGAGATCAGAGCTCCAGTTCAGGTGAGCTTCATGAACTTTTTTCCCAGGAGTTGTTTTTTAAGTTCTTAATTGGTTCTCTATGTTCCACTGATCATGATGGTATGTTTGGTTTCGAAAATCATTGAGTTTTGAGCATGTATGATGTCTCTGAAATTTTTTGACCTAAATCCCTTTTGATTCGATTCAACCTGAATACGAAAAATAAATGCATTTTGTTTGTTGATTCATGTTGTATGATGCTTGGGGATGAATTCTGGGCAGAAAGATTGTGTTTTAGAAACCTAGGGAGTGAGATTGAGATTCTCAGGGGAGAGTGTGGCCGGAGAAGATGACCGGAGGTCACTTCCGGCCACCTGAAAGTCATTAGTCATTAAATTAGGGTTAGGGCAAGTTTTAAACGTGGACCCTTAGATCAGGCTTCCCGCGCGCGTTTGTGTGGTCTGGATCGTTTCATTAAGTTTTAATTATGAATTAATATTTAATTAATCAGGATTAGTTTGGTTTGAATCTGGGCCGTCCAGATGCGCGCCCAGTCAACCCCTTTTAACCCAGCAGCTCATCTCAGCCTCTCATTTAGATTACTTCTCATTTTCATTAATTTTTATTTCATTTTTTTCTCATTTGTTTTGTACAATTATTTAAAATAGTAAAAAACACTTAAAAATTATGAAACTTTTTCTTTAAAGTTTTGTTAATTTTTAAGACACAAAAACATTTTTATTTTATTTTTATCATTTAAAAAAGTATTTTTAAATATTTAAAAGATTATTTTTAATTGATTAATGAGAATTAATTAATTAAAAATACTTTTAGGTATTTAAAAATTACAAAAAAATTCATGAAATGTTCTAAGACATTTAGAAACATTGTCCAACCTTCAAACCAAATTTCTTTTTTGATCTTGATGCATTTTAAGAATTTTTCATTGAATTAAATCATATTTTGTGCATTATTTTGATCATAAGTTCAAAAATTCATTTCTGTCAATTGGTGAAGGTTGAGACATTGATTCTTCTTGCATTGTTTTGTGTTTAGCATGTATTTTCAAGGATAAAAAGGCCATGATTTGTTCTTGCATTTTTAAATTGTTTGGCATTTGTTTTGTTAAGAACCCTAAAAAACCCTAATAACTTAGAAAAATCATAACTCAAGATTGGTTGAGAGTTGAGAGTTCCCCTTTGGGCAGTGGCTTGTTATGGGTCTAGGGTTTCCTTAGGTATCATTTTCCATTTTTACTTTAGGGTTTTGTTTCTGTTTTTGGTTTGTGTTTGATGTTTGATCCATAAACCCTAATTTGGGCTTTCTTTTGCATCCCTCTTGCATTTCCTTGCATAACATGACTTGTCTTTGCATTTTGTGCATTCTTGTGTTTCATTTGACATCTTAAGACATGTATAAAGCATCTTTGATCATTGCATCCCATATTTGCCATGTCATTTGTCTTGTATGATTCATAACTTTTCATGCTTGTTCATGCTCCTTAATTTGCATCATTTGCATCCATGATCTTGTATGAGCATCCCCATTGTCTTGCTTCATGTTTGCAGCACCTCATAACATCATAATCATCATCAACATGCTTCTGGTTTTGCTTAGCATCATATCATTTCACCTCGTCTTGCATTGCATTGCATTTCTTGCTAACATTGCAGGTGGTAAGTAAACTTGAGAAGTGGATTTGCCTTCACTTCTCATACCTTTTCTTTTCATCTCTCTTGCATCCATTGCTGCATTCTTATTTGTGTTTGAGATTGAGCTTGCTCATTCTTCTCCCTCCCACTTTCTTTCTTCAAGTGACTTGACTTCTTGAATGAAGCAAGTCACTTTGCTTCTCTTAATCCTGTTCATCTGCTTCCTGGTGGCTCCTCTGAAGATTGTTCTTGCAAACCTCACAAACCTTAGGACCAACCAAGCATGACAATGAATTAGGGTTTTGATTAGTCCCCCCATAGTTTTGCCTTTGTGTCTCTCTTTGAGTCCTCTCTCCTCATCTCATAATCAGGGACTAAACCCTAAAGGCTTTAAGACTTTGTGATTAAGCTTATGCCTGCATCCTTCTCTTAGGATGGAGTGTATAACTTTAATCCTAAGTCTTGAACCCTTAAGGTGTTTAAATCCCTTAATCAATCCACATAATAATCATCAAGACATCACACTTGTAACTTGGGCCTTGCATTAGGGTTCTAATTCTTCCTTAAGTGGTTAAGAAGGACTAACCCTAGTGTTAATGGACAAGTCCCCCTCAAGTTGTCTTACAAACCATAAAAAACACTTCATCATCATATCATTAAATAAAATCCATTTAATAAAGGCTTGTTTTGTCATGGGTTTAATCCCTAATCATGGATTAAGTTGAAGAGTCTTCCTCAGCTTAAACATTCTCATCTATTATCCTTCTTTTAGGATGGTGTAATGGGTCTGTTTAATCCTTGATTATGGCTTAACCTCATTACTCAACACTAAACAAAAACACCAAAAACATCTAAATAATCACAAATAGGTTAATGATCTTAATCCTACACCGAAGGTGATTAAGTGTGAGAATCTGACTTCGCACTTAAGGTACTCTCATTACCCCTAAACAGAGGGAAGATGTGATGAGTTTACTAACCCATTGGTTTAGACTTAAGCTCATTATCTTATGACAAATTCCAAAAAGAAATAAAAGACTGAAAACTCAAAAACAAACAATAATCGTCTCCTTCGGGATTCTTTTCTCATCACCTTCACTCATAAACGAGAACTCGCTTCTTCCGTCTAATGCAAGACAGTCAGCATCTGTGCCAGACAGATCATACACTTGAGCATAGGCAAGTAAGCAGTTCACAAGTCAATTCATTTTTCAGTCTCTTTGGGTCGAACTACGGTGTTCTGACTTCCTCATTGCACGAGAGGATACGTAGGCATAACTTAACAGTTATCGAACAAAAGTCTCTGTATATTCCCTCTCTTTCTAGCTTTATTCTTTAGCCTCATGATCTTGAGCATTTCACTCCTTCCTCACACTGACACTTTCATACTTCATATCACTTATACACTATACACTGACACCTGTACTTTCTTTTCCAGTTATTTTATACACAGATTGCACTGACACTACCCCTTTAAAACACAAATCTTTTGAGCGTGGATCCCGTCGAGTACGGCGGACAATCTGGGTGCTAATACCTTCCCAGGTTGTAACCAACCCCCTTTCTCAGTCTCTCTGGTTCGCAAACCGTCTTATCCATCTTTTCTTAGGTCTATGCAGCATTGCCTTTCCTCCGGGATAAAAATGCCTAGCTGGCGACTCTATTCATCTCCAGTGAGTTCACGGCTGTGTGTTCTCACTGTTCCCTTCGCCGACCGTTCGCGTCTGTACCTTCATCTGACCCCGTGTCATTTGTCGGGAGCGACACTTTCTTCAAGTGACTTGTCTTTTTAAATGAAGCAAGTTACTTTGCTTCTCCTGATCTTTTCATCTGCTTCCTGGTGGTTCCATTGAAGATTTCTCTTGTTAACCTCACAAACCTTAGGAACAACCAAGCATGACAATGATTAGGGTTTTGATTAGTCCCCCACTTAGTTTTTACCTTTGTGTCTCTTTTGAGTCTTCTCTTCTCACCTCATAATCAGGGACTAAACCCTAAAGGTTTTAAGGCTTTGTGATTAAGCTTATGCCTGCATCCTTCTATTAGGATGGAGTGTATAACTTTAATCCTAAGTGTTAAACCCTTAATGTGTTTAAATCCTTTAATCAATCCATCTTAATAATCATCAAGACATCACACTTGTAACTTGGGCCTTGCATTAGGGTTCTAATTCTTCCTTAATTGGTTAAGAAGGACTAACCCTAGTGTTAATGGACAAGTTCCCCTCAAGTTGTCTTACAAACCATAAAAAACACTTCATCATCATATCATTAAATAAAATCCATTTAATAAAGGTTTTGTTTTGTCATGAGTTTAATCCCTAATCATGGATTAAGTTGAGGAGCTTTCCTCAGCTTAAACATTCTCATCTATTATCCTTCTATTAGGATGGTGTAATGAGTCTGTTTAATCCCTGATTATGGCTTAATCTCATTACTTAACACTAAACAAAAACACCAAAAACACCTAAATAATCACAAGTAGGTTAATGATCTTAATCCTACACCAAAGGTGATTAAGTGTGAGAAGCTGACTTCACACTTAAGGTATTCTCATTACCCCTAATCAGAGGGAAGATGTGATGAGTTTACTAAATCCATTGGTTTAGGCTTAAGCTCATTTTCTTATGACAAACTTCAAAAAGCAATAAAAGACTGAAAACTCAAAAACAAACAATAATTGTCTCCTTCGGGATTCTTTTCTCATCACCTTCACTCATAAACGAGAACTCGCTTCTTCCGTCTAATGCAAGACAGTTTGCATCTGTGCCAGACAGATCATACACTTGAGCATAGGCTAGTAAGCAGTTCACAAGCCAATTCATCTTTCAGTCTCTTTGGGTCGAACTACGGTGTTCTGACTTCCTCATTGCACGAGAGGATACGTAGGCATAACCTAACAGTTATCGAACAAAAGTATCTGTATATTCCTCCTCTTTCCAGCTTTATTCTTTTAGCCTCATATTCTTGAGCACTTCATTCTTGTTCCTGCACTGACACTGTATATATTACACTTTGCACTTCTTTTACACTGACACCTGTACATTCTTTTCCAGCTATCTTATACACAAATTGCACTGACACTACCCCTCTAAAACACAAATCTTTTAAGCGCGGATCCCGTCGAGTACGGCGGACAATCTGGGTGCTAATACCTTCCCAGGTTGTAACCAACCCCCTTTCTCAGTCTCTCTGGTTCGCAACCGTCTTATCCATATCTTTTCTAGGTCTATGCAGCATTACCTTTCCTCCGGGATAAAAATGCCTAGCTGGCGACTCTTTTCTTCTCCAGTGAGTTCACTGCTGTGTGTTCTCATTGTTCTTTTCGCCGACCGTTCGCGTCTGTACCTTTATTTGGGACAGTCTCATCTTTTGGGAGCGACAGCTTGGCGACTCTGCTGGGGATACCTTATGCTGTAACCAGGGCTTCTGGTTCTTTTTGTGGGTTCCTCCTAGCGCTTGTTTGATTGGTGTTTACTGGGGTGTTATGTGCTATCTGTGCTTGTATATTTATTTTTGATTATTGTTTTATGTACAGTTGTTTTATTTCTTTCTTTATAGCTTTGCATATATCATATTGGCATACTGTGCTGGCTGGATCTATTTGTTGCTTTGGTGGGTGGGTGTTCTATTGAGAGTTAAGGTCCTATACCTGGGACCTGAGTGACACCTAGGCTAGAGTGGTTCATATTCTTTCCCATTCCATCTCGGTCTGGTGCGGGAATATGAAACACGGTTCAGATATGGGTTTCTTCTTGAGAACTCTGTGTTGCAGATTTCCTGCAATACTAGGGCTATCTGGGAAGCCTGCTAAGTCTGGATGACCTTTAGTATTGACCTTTAGAAACTGAGGTGAATTAGAGGAAGAACTTTTATGGTTATTGTAAACACTGTACCTCCGGGTTAGAAGTGTTTACACTTCTCATAACTGATCCAAGTCTGAGGATCCTTGTTTTAGAACACCACCTGTGAGGGGGTTGGGCTGTTTACAGGTTTGCAGGTACCCTTGACCTCAGCATACCCTGTTACTTTGTTTCGATTAAGAGTACTCCATTTTGGAACAGTTCTTGTGATTTTAACCCTGGACATGTGACTCTTTATTTGAGCCCCCCACCTTGGTTACTGGACTTATAGACCTCCATCTGGATTTCTTGAACATACTTAGACTTGTATCAGAGCACTTGATCAGATCCAGCTCAGTCACAAACCCTTGCATATCATTTGCATACATCATCATTGCATCATTTTGACATTTGCTTATTTGTTTTTCAGGGTATCCATCCTCTATTTTTGGCTTGGTTTTGACCCCATAATCAGCATAGACCTATCTTCACCAGTATCTTCTTCAGCTGTCAGCTACCTGCATCACCAATCTCAGCTTGTCAGTGGCCCATCTTCAGTGTCATCATCAGCACCTGTCTCAACTCTTATTCAATAACATGGCACCTAAGAAGAGTAACATCTCCTATCATTTCTTTCAGCCTGAGCTAGCTGACATCAGGAAGATTCAGACCCTGATTACTCCAGACCATATACCACTGTTCAGAGAACACTATGGAGGCATACTTGATGTGGTTATGGATTTGGACCCTTCACAGAGGAGCTTGATTCATACTTGCCTGCAGTTCTATGATCCCCCCCTAAGGTGTTTCACTTTTCAAGATTTTCAGTTGGGGCCTTTATTGGAGGAGTATTCATCATTGGTTGGTATACCTATCAGGGGTGGAGTCCCTTTCAACCCTGAGATGGCTTTTCCAAGTAATGAAGAAGTGGCAAAGGCATCGCATTTAGAACCAGTTCTGATTGGGCAGCATATGACTACCAAGGCTGGAATCTCTGGCCTGCATTTGGATTTCTTGATATCTCAGGCTACTCTGAAGGCCTCTTCAGGAGAATGGGAGGCAGTCTGTGCTTTATTGGCCCTTAGCATATATGGGGTCATTTTGTTTGCAGATGAGCCTAAGTTTGTTAGCAAAAATGCAATCCATCTTTTCATCCTGAGGAACCCAGTGCCCACTTTACTGGGAGATTTTTACTACTTTGTTCACCAAAGGAATGAAAAGCAAAGAGGAAGATTGGTGAGGTGATGTGCTCCCCTGTTCCATACTTGGCTGCTCAAGCATTTGCCCAAGACTGATGCATTTTTGAATCCTCACCAGCAGAGGAACTGGGCTAGAAGACTCACTGCTTTGACTTCAGCTGATATCAGGTGGTGCACTCAAAGCACCAAGGGCAGGGATATTATTACCAGTTGTGGGCAGTTTCCCAATGTACCCCTGATAGGGGTTAAGGGTTGCATCAACTACAACCCTCTGCTATTCAAAAGACAACTGGGCTATGCATTGGTCCACACTCCTAAGGCACAAGACTTGGCTGAGACTCTTTACTGTGAGAACAAGCCTAATCTGGCTATTGTCAGGCAAGCAGCCTGGGCCTGGGACAATGTTCAGACTAAAGGAGTAACCATTCTGGGGAAGTGCAACAATGTGGCATCAGCACAGTACTATGAGTGGTCCCATGCCAGGGCTCAATTTTCTGGGATGCCCTTCACCATGGAGGATATGCCTGGGCCATCCTCAGTACCACCTCCTGTCACTATCAGTTTGGAAGAGTTTGAGAAATTGAAAGAGAGAAATGAGAAGTTGACTCAGGCTCTACAGAAGACCCTCTGGGAGAGGAGTGATGGTAGGTTGGATATTGAAAGGTTGGAGAAGTTGAAGATGGAGCATCTGGCTATGATTGAGAAGTCTGAGGATTACATCAAAAAGTCTAGGGCTGGAGAACAAATTCTGAAGAATGCCTGCAAGGAGGCCCAGTTCCAAAAAGCCAGAACTGACTTGTATCTGAAGGAGAGCCAAGCTAGGTGGGTCAGGATCACCGAAGATCGTACTCTGGAAGATAAGAGGACTCAGGACAAGATAGAGCAACTGGAAGCTAGTGCAAAAGAGCAACAGGAAGCCCTGGCAGCAGCCCAGAGGGAGATCTCAGAGCTAAAGATTAGAGCTGGAGTGAAGAGATCGAAGGACTAGAGTCAACACAAGAAGCTAACTGCAGCTGTTGCTACCAGGAATCTCCTTATCAGGAATCTCACAGAGCGTCCAGCTGATCCTGTGACTGAAGCACTTCTCAAGGAAGTTCAGGAGGATGAGTTTGGTCTTGGTGTCTGACTTTTGCTTGTTGTTGCTTTCATTTCATGTACTTTTACTTTCTTATGTTGTATTTTGACCCCTCAGGGCATGTTTTGTAAAGAACAAACTATGTATCATTTGCTTTTTTGTAATATATGTATCAGTTTATTCCATATGAGCTTCCTTCAAAGCAATATCAACAGTATCTTCAAGGGTCTGGAAGGGTCAAAACCGAGTGCCAAGCCGGATACCTTGGAAACAAATGAGCACACTGCATTGCATGCTAACCCTTTGTTTGTTTTGTAGGTTTATTTTGTTGTTGTTGCTAACTCTGTTGTGATATTCAGGAACTATTGCTCGACGTCGGGTATTTCCACTCCACCGTCCACACAAATATCCAACCCGTAACAACCTTCCGGGTATACAGATGGACCAGGTACAACAGGACCTTATAGAGGTCAGGAACCAAATGGCCAATGAAAGATTGGAAATGAGGGCTCAGATGACACAATTTATGGAGGTGATGAACAATATGGCTCAAAGCCAAGAGAGATTAAGAGCAATGGTAGAGAGGCAGAATCAGGAAGATCCCCATCTAGGGACTGCTGGGACAAGCAACAATGAGAGGGTTCAGCCTCATATCAACCCCCCTGTATTTGGACCCCACCTTCATCCAGAGATCAACATCCCTGCTAATGTACAAGGGACTGCCACTGCAGGCAGAGTGCTGCAAGAAGATCCCCAGGAGGATCAGTTCACAGTAATGGGTGTTGGGGATGAGGCCTATGACAGAAGGCTGGACGAAATTGCTGAAAAATTAAGATCCTTGGAGTCTCAAAACTCTTTGGGTTTTGATGTTATGGACATGGGCTTAGTGGACGGGGTCAGGATTCCCCATAAGTTTAAGCCTCCTTGTTTTGAAAAGTACAATGGGACCTCCTGCCCACGGACCCACTTACAGTCCTTTCTGGGGAGATTGAAGGCATACACCATGGACGAGAAGCTATGGATGTTTTATTTTGAGGATAGCTTAATGGGAGCTTCAAGGGAATGGTACTCACATCTGACTAGAGCAACCATCAGGTGTTGGAAGGATTTGGCAGAGGCCTTCATTAGACAATACCAGTATAATTTGGATATGGCACCCAACAGGACCCTCCTGATGGGGATGTCACAATCATCCAGGGAAAGCTTCCGCGAGTACGCCCAGAGGTGGAGACAGCTGGCTGCTGCTGTCCAGCCACCTATGTCAGAGAGGGAGATGGCAGATATGTTTATGAACACCCTCCAAGGAACATACATTGACAGGCTAGCTGCCTTTTCTTCTACCAGCTTTGCAGATGTCGTTATAGCTGGAGAGAGAATTGAAAGCCTGTTGAAAATGGGCAAAATTTCTGACAACGGTGCCAGCTCATCCAGCAACACAAGGAAGCCTTTTGTAGGCCCAAGAAGAACTGGAGAGACCAATGCTATCCATACCAACAGGGGCAGACCCCAGTATGTTCATAGGTCTGTGGCAGCAGTCACTATTCCCGCTCCAATTCATCCACAACCAGTTTATCAACCACAACAACAAAATTATCAGCAACAAAGTCAGTATCCTCCTTATAGAAACTACAACAACACCAACAACAACAATCAGCAAAGACCGTTCCAACAGAGACCTTCTCAGGCCAATAGGGTGATCGATCCGATCCCTATGCCATATGCCACATTACTGCCACAACTCCTGAAACTCAACCTGGTTGAGCTAAGGACGTTGGCACCTCCAGATCCTGCCAGTCTACCCAGAAATTATGACGCCAGCGCCAGATGTGCTTTTCATTCAAATGCACCTGGCCATAGTACAGAGAAGTGCAGAGCTTTGCACATGAAGGTACAGGACTTGGTAGATTCTAAGGCTCTAAACTTTGCACCACCTCCAAATGTTAACAAGAACCCTATGCCAAACCACGGAGGTCCCCGAATCAATGCTATTGAAGAAGACAAGCCATCTTACTTGATAACCAGTGTGGGTCAGATTCGGACGCCGTTGGTAGAGATTAAAGCTCAACTCCTCGAATGTCAAATGTTCCCGGGATGTGAGCTAGGGTGTGATTATTGCAACATTTCAGTGAATGGTTGTGATAACTTGAGAGATGGCATAGATGGTCTCATCCAGAGTGGCCTGCTTCAAATCACAACTTCAATTCCTACCAATCCAGCAATCTCCTTAACAACAATCCCCGAGTCTTCTACAAATACAACAACCATTGTTCCAAGCAACTCTTCAATCTCATCAACAAGTGCTTCATCTGTTACTTCAACGGACCAAATATCAGCGAACATCCCTTCTACAACTTCAGCACCACTTCATTCAGAACCTCCTACAACAACAACACCCATCCTTCCAACAATGCCTCCTACAACTTCAGCAGCAAATGTCTCAACAGTTACAATTTATTATGATCCTGAAAATGATTCTGCTTACAACTCACAAAATGCCACTCCTATCAGAGCAACAGTCACAATATACTATGATCCACAAACTATCATGGTCCCTTCTGCAGCTGCCATCAGTCCAGTCACTATCACAGTGCCTGGGCCAGTACCTTATGAAAGCAGTAATGCCATCCCCTGGCATTACGGCTCTGATCTATACTGCGAAGGACAAAAAATCACTCTTGAATCATCAACTTCTTCACCACAAATAGACAATGTGGGGGGAGGCGGAGGCTTCACTCGAAGCGGACGTCTCTTCGCTCCACAAATTCAAAGACCCACTGCCGAAGCAGAAGCTGCTGCCAAGGCAAAAGGGAAGAGCTTGGTGCAAGAAGAGCAAATTGTTAAAGAAGCTTTGAAAACACCTTTTGATCAAGAAGTTGATGAATTCATGAGAATCATCAAGAAAAGTGATTACAAGATAGTGGACCAGCTTCACCAGATGCCTTCCAAGATCTCTATTCTATCATTGCTCATGTGCTCCGAAGCTCATCGGAACGCACTACTAAAAGTCTTGCACGCAGCTTATGTGCCAGAAGAGATCACCGTCAATCAGTTGGAAGCTGTGGTTGGAAATGTTAATGCTAGTCATGGACTAGGGTTCACCAACACTGATTTGACTTCGGAAGGCCGCAATCATAACAAGGCTTTGCACATTACCATGGAATGTAAAGGTGCAGTTCTTTCCCATGTGCTGGTAGAAACAGGATCATCCCTCAATGTCTTACCTAAAAAAGCCCTTGTGAAGCTAGAGTATGATGGATCGGCATTACGGCCCAGCAACCTGGTAGTGAGAGCCTTTGACGGTTCTAAGAGATCAGTTCTGGGAGAAATTGAGTTGCCTATAACGATTGGCCCACAAACTTTCAAAACGACCTTCTACGTGATGGATATACAGCCTGCCTACAGCTGTCTATTGGGTAGGCCATGGATTCACGCCGCTGGCGCCGTGACCTCAACCCTTCACCAGAAGTTAAAATTCGAGTAGGAGGGCCAAGTCGTTACTATCTGTGGAGAGGAGGATATTTTTGTTAGCCACCTGGCTACCTATAAATATTTTGAGATGGATGGGGAGATCCACGAAACGATGAGTCAAGGGTTTGAGGCCTTGAACATAAATGAAACATCTGCTGTACCTGGAACCTCAATAACATCTTACCAACAAGCCCGAAAGGTTGTTGAAGAAGGAACTGCCCAAGGCTGGGGCAAACTGCTACCTGTGGAGAAGAAAGAGGATAGATTTGGGTTGGGTTACAAACCAACTCAACAAGATCAAGCAGAGGCTGCTAAGGAGCCCAACTTTGTTAGTGGGGGGATGCTCACCCCCAATGCTGTCAACAATTTGGAAGACGAGGATGAAAGCGACCGCAACCTGGAGAGTTGGATCCGTCCAAAGATCTCGGGGAGCAGTATCTCAAACTAGTCTTCCCAGGAAATTATAAGAGTTACTCCTGCAGAGTAATTATTATTTCCTGTATATTTTAAGCATGCATCAAGTCTTGCATCTTGCCCAAGATGACAAGACTCATTTTGTAATCGGGCCATCTGTAATTTTTGTGCAACAAGATTAATCAATGAAATATCAGACATCTTTTTGCAAATGAGTCTTTTTCTTTCCCGCTCACTGTTTTTCCATTTTTCTTTTTGTACAAAAAATAAATGGCAATGTTTTCAAAATGACAACTTTATTTCACTTTTCTAAACAAGATTAAAATCAAATCACTAAAATAAACAAACTGAACCCTTGCAGAGAGTGCCTTCCAGACAGCACCGACAACAGCACGGTTATGACTTCGTATGACTTTGACAATCCGATAAATCAAGCTGATGAAGGGGTTGAAGAAGATTATGAGCTTCCTGAAGAGCTAGCCAGATTGTTGAGACAGGAGGAGTAGGTTATCACTCCTCATCAGGAGGAGGTCGAAGCGATTAATCTTGGTACAGATGAAGACGTGAAAGAAGTTAAAATCGGGGCCTGCTTACAAGACTCAGTGAAGAGACAACTGATTGACTTGCTTCAAGAATATGTGGACGTGTTTGCTTGGTCTTATCAAGATATGCCAGGGTTGGAAACCGACATTGTTGTGCACAAGCTTCCTTTGAGAGAAGAATGCCCACCGGTTAAACAGAAACTGCGCCGTACTCGCCCAGACATGGCAATGAAAAACAAAGAAGAGGTACAAAAGCAATGGGACGCCGGGTTCCTTGCTGTAACTAGCTATCCGCCGTGGGTTGCTAATATTGTGCCTGTGCCTAAGAAAGACGGCAAAGTAAGGATGTGTGTTGACTACCGGGATCTGAACAGAGCCAGCCCAAAAGATGACTTCCCATTACCTCACATTGATGTATTGGTGGATAATACGGCTCAGTTCTCGGTATTCTCCTTCATGGACGGATTTTCAGGATACAACCAGATCAAAATGTCACCTGAAGACATGGAGAAGACAACCTTCATCACACCCTGGGGCACGTTCTGCTACAAGGTGATGCCATTTGGACTGAAGAATGCTGGTGCAACATATCAACGGGCTATGGTGACGTTATTCCACGATATGATCCATAAAGAAATAGAATGTTATGTGGATGACATGATTGCCAAATCCCTTACTGAAGAAGACCATCTGGTAAATCTGCTGAAGCTGTTCAAGCGCCTGAGGAAGTACCAACTGAAGTTGAATCCCAACAAATGCACATTCGGGGTGCGGTCTGGTAAGCTGCTGGGATTTATTGTAAGCGAAAAAGGGATTGAAGTTGACCCCGACAAAGTCAAAGCTATTCAAGAGATGCCTGCACCGAAAACTGAAAAAGAAGTTCGAGGGTTTCTAGGTAGATTGAACTACATCTCAAGGTTCATATCTCACCTTACGGCAACCTGCGAACCCTTGTTCAAATTGTTGAGAAAAGAACAAACGGTCAGGTGGAATGAAGACTGCCAAAGGGCTTTTGACAAGATCAAGGAATACTTGCAATAACCTCCAATCCTCATGCCTCCAGTTGAAGGAAGACCTCTGATAATGTACTTGACAGTATTAGAAGGGTCAATGGGGTGTGTGCTGGGCCAGCATGACGAGTCTGGTCGAAAAGAGTATGCAATTTACTACCTAAGCAAAAAGTTTACCGACTGTGAACAACGTTATTCACTGCTCGAGAAAACTTGCTGTGCTTTAGCGTGGGCTGCTCGCCGACTGAGACAGTATATGTTGACCCACACTACTTTGTTGATCTCAAAGATGGATCCAGTCAAGTACATATTTGAGAAGCCAGCACTTACCGGACGGGTCGCAAGATGGCAAATGATCCTCACAGAATATGACATCCAGTACACTTCGCAGAAATCCATCAAGGGCAGTGTGTTGTCTGAATATCTTGCTGAGCAACCTATTGATGATTACCAGTCCATGAGATTTGACTTCCCTGATGAAGACATCATGTTCATAAAAGCAAAAGATCATGAAGAGCCTATTCACACTGAAGGGCCTGACCCGGAA
Organism: Lathyrus aphaca; assembly: GCA_963966055.1. NCBI lineage: Eukaryota > Viridiplantae > Streptophyta > Magnoliopsida > Fabales > Fabaceae > Lathyrus > Lathyrus aphaca. The sequence goes on along the minus strand of OZ014520.1, from coordinate 274,931,516 downwards.
GAGGAATGGACTATGATGTTTGATGGGGCTGTTAACATGAATGGTCGTGGCATTGGTGCAGTACTCATTACACCTAAGGGAGTCCACATGCCTTTCTCGGCAAAACTCACCTTCAACTGCACTAACAACGAAGCTGAATACGAAGCATGCATTATGGGTCTTGAGGAAGCCATTGACCTCAGGATCAAGACATTGACCGTATTCGGAGATTCAGCTTTGGTAATCAATCAGAACAACGGCAAATGGTACACCCACCAGGATCATCTGATACCTTACAGGGATTATACAAGGAGGTTATTGACTTTCTTTACAACGGTCAAGCTTGAGTATATCCCTCGGGACGAGAATCAGTTTGCAGATGCTCTGGCTACCATTTCATCTATGATCAAAGTTCAAGCTGCCAACTTTGTACCGCAAATCTCAGTGTCCAGACTTGACAGACCGGCATATGTGTTTGCAGCAGATGTTGTCAAGGATGATAAGCCTTGGTTCCATGACATTAAGTGTTTCTTGGAGGATCAAACATACCCACCTGGGGCATCTTCCAATGATAAGAAGACTTTGAGAAGGCTTGCTGGTAGTTTCTTTCTGAACGCTGATGGTTCCCTGTATAAAAGAAACTTTGACATGGTGCTCCTCAGATGCGTTGATAAGACAGAAGAGGACTTGTTGATGCATGAAGTGCACGAAGGATCTTTTGGTACCCATGCTAGAGGGCATGCCATGGCTAAAAAGTTGCTAAGATCAGGCTATTACTGGATCACAATGGATGCCGACTGTTGTGCTTACGCCAGAAAATGCCATAAATGCCAGATTTATGCGGATAAGGTGCATGTGCCTCCCAATCCTTTGAATGTGATGTCTTCACCCTGGCCCTTTGCTATGTGGGGCATTGACATGATTGGAAAGATTGAGCCAACTGCTTCAAATGGCCACCGATTCATCCTGGTCGCCATTGACTATTTCACCAAGTGGGTCGAAGCGGCTTCCTATGCAAACGTTACAAGACAAGTGGTAGCCAGATTTCTGAAGAGAGATATCATCTGTCGATACGGAGTTCCCGAGCGAATCATTACTGATAATGGTTCCAACTTGAACAACAAAATGATGGCAGAGCTATGCCGGGACTTCAAAATTCAACATCACAATTCTTCTCCTTACAGGCCAAAGATGAACGGCGCTGTTGAGGCAGCAAATAAGAATATCAAGAAGATTGTGCAGAAGATGGTAGTCACCTATAAAGACTGGCATGAAATGCTACCGTTTGCCTTGCATGGGTACCGCACGTCAATCAGGACATCCACTGGGGAAACACCGTATCAACTTGTATATGGTATGGAAGCAGTCCTACCTATTGAAGTTGAATTACCCTCTCTACGGGTGTTGATGGATGTTAAATTGAGTGAAGCAGAATGGGTCAGGTCCCGATACAAACAACTGAGTCTGATTGAAGAGAAAAGATTGGCTGCAATCTGTCATGGGCAGTTGTATCAGAAAAGAATGAAGAGATCCTTCGATCAGAAAGTCAGGCACCGAGAGTACCAAGTAGGAGATCTTGTGCTGAAGAGAATCCTCCCTCCTCATACAGACCACAGGGTAAAATGGACTCCAAATTATGAAGGACCATTCGTAGTAAAGAAAGTTTTCTCTGGTGGAGCACTGATGCTCAGCACCATGGATGGTGAAGACTTCCCGTCCCCTGTAAATTCAGATGCAGTTAAAAAATACTTCGCATAAAATGACCCGCTGGACATAAAAACAGAATGCAAGTCCAGGAAAAAATAGGGCATCCCGGCGAGTCAAAAACAGAATAAAAGACTCGGGCAAAAATAAGGGAAAATAAACAAAAAAATGTACACCCGCTGAGTTGAAAAGCCACATCGGACAACTCAGGCAAAAAAGGGTATCCCGATGGATTGAAAACCTGAAAGGGCGATCCATGCAAAATAAGGGAATAAGCGAACAACTGCATTCTGAATTCGTCTGTATCACCTACAACTTGGTGAGTTTCGAAAGGATCAAGCTTCAATCAGAATCAGCCTTCTTCAGAAAGCAAGACGAGAAGGACGTCAAAAGTCATATGAGTCATAGCAAAAGAGGAAGCTCCTTAAAGCGTCGTCAACATTGCCAGCATTTTGTTTCTCAATTTGTAACAATCTCCTCATTTTAGGAGATATTGTTTCTTTGACTGTATCTTGCCAATTCAGGGCACATGAATTAATAAAATCAGATTTTCAGTCATGTTTCGTCTTGTACATTTTTATTTGCAAAAAATGTCTGATGTCTTGAGAAAAACTGATTGCATAAATACAAATGCTCATCTTCAAAAGATATATAATAAAAGTCACGTGCTTGCAGGAAATATACTTACTCTTAGAAGTGTCTAAACTCCTATGACGGAATCCAGTAAAGGATACCTCAGGATTACTTGTACGTTTCCCTATCTTTGCAGGGTTGCAGGTATCCAGAACGCAACAGGGGGCATGTAAAGCTTTATCCCAGCAAGCCGGCAAATCAACACTCAATCTCAGCACCCAAAGTGTCTTCTCCCCAGCTGAGTTGCCACTTGTTACTTCTCCACATCAGAGATGCCAGGCATCACTTCTCCAACAGGGCAGTACCAGAAAGCGCCCATATCCCCGGCTGGGTCAAGAACCCTCTTCAACAGAACCTCTAGGGAGATCTTTCAGTGATCCCTCTTTCCCCCCAGCCGAGTTGCCATTTCTTCCTCAGCCAAGTACAGAAGTCAGGAGACCATATCCCCACAAAGCTTCAACCTCTATCCGGAAGAGCAGCACATGAAGAAATCACAACAGAGTAACGAAAGCTTCTACAAACCCCAGCTGGGTCCCTTATTACCAGAATGGGTCTATCGTTGACCTATTCCTCCAAGCAGACGCATCTTGTCAGATCTACCAATGATCTCATCCCCAGCTGGGATGCCCGTTTCAAACAAGATCGACCAGAGATCTTCGCAGCAACAGGATCCGAATCTCGGTTTGGTATCTTTGCATAATCATGGCATTCGCATCATATTCACCCAGAGAGCGTAGCATTCCGTCTACTACGGAGCATTACGGCAAAAATCAAGCATATTGCATAATCATAAGCCATGTTTTGAATCAAACACTTGCGAATAATAGTGATCCATCAACATATAGAAAACTCCCTCCCAAAAATCCCCAGCGGAGATTCCCCAGCAAACACAGTTGCCTTGCATTCCCAAACACCAGTATATACTCTCTTTGGCACCCGTCCGTGTCAATACTCCCCAGTAAAGTCGCCTGAACACCCTGTGCAAACAGTACCACCCACATTACAGATACCTTCTTGACACCCGTCCGTGACATACCCCCAGCAGAAAGCCAAAGACATCCTCTTTGCACTCACAAATACTTATATACATTTCCTTGACATCCGTCTATGTCATTTTCCCCAATACAGTAACATAAACACTTTGTACATCAGATACTTGTTTATACTAAACTTTTCTCCTTTCGACACTCGTCCGTGTCACTCTCCCCCAACAGTTAAATACTCATCTATACACCACTCACACTTATACAGGTACTCGTCCGTATCTTATATACACCATGAATATCCCCACAGATTCGACACTCGTCCGTGTTCTTTGTTAACCAGTTGGTACTCGTCCGTACCATCATCTCAGAACATGCGTCTAGCGTTTGTTTCTACCTGATACTCGTCCGTATCATAGTCTTAAGGATGCTCGTCCGCATCTTTAATCCATACACTGTGTCAAACACTCTTGTCTTCTTGAATATAGACACCCGTCTGTGTCTACTATTCCCCAGAAAAGTCCCTTCAGATTCAACACTCGTCCGTGTTCTCTATTAACTAGTTGATACTCGTCCATATCATCATCTCTGAACACGTGTCAGTATTTGTTTCTACCCGATACTCGTCCGTATCGTAGTCTTAAGGATGCTCGTCCGCATCTTTAATCTATACACCAACATCTAAACACTTATACTTTATTTCTTGAATATAAACACTCGTCCGTGTTTACTATTCCCCAGTAGATCGCTACCAAAGCAATTTTTATTTTTTATCTGACATTCGTCCTGTGTCATGATAAACCCTGAGAGCAGCCGTACCCTGCTAGGTGGTCGTCCTCCACCTCTTGATGGTCGTCCTCCATCATGCTCATCCGATGGCCGTCCCCATCGTTGATTTTCTATCCGACATTCGTCCTATGTCGTGATATTTAGCAGCCGTCCCCTGCTAGGTGGTCGTCCTCCACCTTTTGATGATCATCCTTCATCATTTTATCCAATGGCCGTCCCCATTGTTGATTTTGGTTATCTGGCATTCGTCCTATGTCATGATAAACCTTGAGAGCAGCCGTCCCCTGCTAGGTGGTCGTCCTCCACCTCTTGATGGTCGTCCTCCATCATGCTCATCCGATGGCCGTCCCCATCGTTGACCTTTTATCCGACATTCGTCCTATGTCGCGATATTTTCGGCAGCCGTACCCTGCCAGGTGGTCGTCCTCCACCTTGGATGACCGTCCCTCATCTTACCCCCAACAGAGCAGCCGTCCCCTGCTAGGTGATCGTCCTTCACCTTTGATGACCGTACCTCATCATCTGTTTATTTCATTTATTCTTTAACCCGATGGCCGTCCCCGTCGTGGTCCCTTTTCCTTTTCCTGATGATCGTCCTTCATCAGTTTAACCCGATGGCCGTCCCCATCGTTGGTTACTTTACTTTGTGAACTTGATGGCCGTCCCCGTCATGTTTCATTAATCCCCAGAAAATCTTGCATCTTTACGTGATGGCCGTCCCCATCATAATTCTTTTTATCCCCAGCATGTCGGTCATCCCCGTCATTGCTCTTTACCCAGCAGTCGTCCTCTGCTCGACGGTCGTCCTCCGTCGCCCACACTTTACAATATACTTTATTTTCTTCTACAATCTATATCCCTTTTCTTCTTCATTCCGTGAGTGCAAATTTTGGACTGTCTTTGGTATTCAACCACAAGTTATCTTGTTGGCCTGTTAAGTCGTTGCTTACATCCTACACAGCTAACTCATGTTTGAATAGGGGCAGCTGTAAACACCCCAAATTTGCCCTCACCCATTCACACCATGGCTTGTGGTCATTTCATATGCACAAACTCAATCATACCATCTCATATCACATTTTGATCCACTGCATTGGTTCTAAGTCATCTGCATCTAGGGTTTGTGATCTGAACAATCCAAGAGCTTCTTGAGCCACTCCAAAGGCCATCAATCATTTCAAAGGGGTCCATGTGTGTTCAAGTATCATATTATATCCTCTCAAAAGTCAAGAATACCAAAAAATCACAAGAACTGAGGATGGTGTGGAAGCAGAGCCAAGTTTGACTGCATAGTTGACCTAAAATTAGGGTTTTGGTTTCAGAGGCCATAACTCCAAATTTTTTGGTCATTCTTGTTTCTATTTGTCTCTATATGGTATAGGGAGTATGCATATCAATTTTCATGAAGAAATTCCATGGGGAAGTCATCTGATCAAAAGTTGACTTTTCAAGCAAGTCAGTGCAAAATTAGGGCATCTGAGGCCCTCAATGACCCAACCAAGGGGTGTTCTTCATCATTTTGATTGTATATGATCTTTATTTGATCATAGAAGAAGTTGTAAGTTCACAAAATTGAGAAATTTCAAGTCTTTTGCAAAGTTGACTTTTTGGGCAAGGTTGACTTTTAATGAAAATGCCATTTTAGGCAACTTTTTCAACCTTTACTTTTTGATTCAAAAATGCTTCAAATGGAAAAACTTTGGTCATGAAAGTTGTAGAATGGATCATTCCCTTTTCAAAAAGTACAAGAACATGACCTAATTCATTTTGGATCAAAAGTTATGGCTTGTCAAAGTTGGCAAAAATCACTAAATTTCAAGTCATGCACCAAAGAGGCAAAGTTGCAAATTCACTTCTCAAGGCCAATTAAGTCATCAAATGGGCTTCTAATCCACACAACATGATCACACAACATCTAAAGTTCAGAATGCACCCAAGAAATCACATGTTTCATGGCTTATGGATCAAGTTTCTTTCATGAGAACCAAAGGCAAGCCAAGTTGCAAAAGTCATGATAACTTCTCATCCACTTGCTGCCTAGTTTGCTGAACCATCCTAGCCCTTTTCCCTCACCATGCTGCGCAGCACACCCTCCTTGTACTAGGCTAGCAATTGACCCATGCTTCTCTTACACAAAAGTTGACATTTTGCAAAAGCACCCATACCTATCACAAAAGGACATGTCACTTCTTCTGACCAATCACATTTCTTTATACAAATCAAATGCAAGCTAAACATAAGCACAAGCAAGCCTGAAACCAGCCAGAACACAGCTCTCTCATTTTCACCCCATTTTGCAAAACTCTTCGAAACACTCTCCTCAAGCCACCAACTCATAAACAAACTTCACAAACCTTCTCACCATGCTTCACTGAACCCAAACCAACCTTCAAAGCAGCCTGAAACTCAAAGAATCAGAAATACGATCCTCACCTGAGCTTGAACAGAACTTCTGTAAACTCTCAAACCAGCCCAAATAAATTTGTTCCAAGCCTTTCAGAAGCATAAGGGAAGTCATAGGAGTGGTTTTGCACAAGAGAAAGGGTCAGAAAGTTCCAGACTGAAGAGCTTCAAACTCAGGTAGCTTCATGAACTTTTTTTCCAGAAGCATGATTTTAAGTTCTTAATAGCTTCTACATGCTTCCCTGATCATGAATATGTGATTGTTTTCGAAAATGAGTGAAAGATGAGTATGTATGCAGTCTCTGAAACTTTTTGCCCTAAAACTATTTTGATTCGATTTGGCTGATTTAGGAATGATAAATGTTGTTTGAATGAGGGGTTTGATTCGTGTTTGAGTGGGGAAGAGTTCTGGGCAGTTGGATTTTGTTTTAGGTGCGTGTAGAGAGAGTTTGAGAAATGGGATGGCCGGAGAAGACGACCGGAACACTGTTCCGGTCGCCTGAAAGTGATTAGGGCACAATTAATTAGGGCTAATCATAATTAGCCAAGTTTGAATGTCAGCCATTGGATATGGCGCCAGGTCAAACGCGCGCGCAGCCAGTTCAAACGTGGGCCATTGGATTTGATTACTTTCTCATTTTTCAGTTTTATTTCATTTTTATTTTCCATTTAATTACATTGTTTTCTCCATTTTATTAAAAATAGTAAAACCATTTTAAAAATTATGAAATTTTTTGTATAAACTTTTATTAATTTTCAGAAACCAAAAACATTTTTATTTTTATTTTTTGCATTTTAAAAATATTTTTAAATATTTAAAAGTTTATTTTTGATTAATTAATGAGAATTAATTAATTAAAAATACTTTTAGGTATTTAAAAATCACCAAAAAATTCATGAAACATTTAAAAACATTTAGAAACATTGTCCAACCCTCAAACCAAATTTCTTTTATGATCTTGATGCATTTTGAGAATTTTTCATGGAATTAATTCATTCTCAAAGCATTATTTTGATCCAAACTTCCAAAAATCATTTCTGCCTAACCATTGAGAGTTGGACTTTGATTCTTTTTGCATTGTGTTTAGCATATCATGTAGTTTGTGAGATTAAATTGGCATGAATTGATCTTGCATTTTTCATTTGTTTGGCATTTTTCTTGTTAAGGAACCCTAAAACCCTAGAAATTTTAGGAAAATCATAACTTGAGTTAGGTTAAGAGTTGGAACTTTTCCTTTGGGCAGTGATTTAGTATAGGTTTAGGGATCCTTTGAGTGCATTTTAAATTTTTTGTATTGATGTTTGCTTCTGATTTTGGTTTGTGTTTGATGCTTTGATCATAAACCCTAATTTGGGCTTCCATATGCATCCATCTTGCATTTGCTTGCATACCTTGACTTGCCATGACATTTTATGCATCCATTTGATTCATGTGACATCTTAAGACACATTGAAAGCATGTTTTATCATTGCATCTTGCATTTTCCATGTTGTATGCCATTTGCATTTCATAACTTTTCATGTATGTTCATGGCTCTTAACTTGCTCCATTTGCATCCATGAGCTTGTATGATCATCCCCATGTGTTGTTTCATGTTTGTAGCATCTCATAGCATCATTAACATCATGTATGTGCTTCTGGTTTTGTTTCTCATCATGCCATTTCACCCCATTTTGCATTGCATTGCACACCTCTCACTAACATTTCAGGTGGTAAGTAACTTTGGGAAGTGGATTTGCCTTCACTTCCCACATTTTCTTTTCATCCCTCTTATGCATCCATGCTGCATTTTGTTATGTGTTTGAGTTTGAGCTTGCTCATTCTTCTTCTTCTCACTTTCTTTCTTCAAGTGACTTGTCTTCTTAAATGAAGCAAGTTACTTTGCTTCTCCTGATCTTTTCATCTGCTTCCTGGTGGTTCCATTGAAGATTTCTCTTGTTAACCTCACAAACCTTAGGAACAACCAAGCATGACAATGATTAGGGTTTTGATTAGTCCCCCACTTAGTTTTTACCTTTGTGTCTCTTTTGAGTCTTCTCTTCTCACCTCATAATCAGGGACTAAACCCTAAAGGTTTTAAGGCTTTGTGATTAAGCTTATGCCTGCATCCTTCTATTAGGATGGAGTGTATAACTTTAATCCTAAGTGTTAAACCCTTAATGTGTTTAAATCCTTTAATCAATCCATCTTAATAATCATCAAGACATCACACTTGTAACTTGGGCCTTGCATTAGGGTTCTAATTCTTCCTTAATTGGTTAAGAAGGACTAACCCTAGTGTTAATGGACAAGTCCCCCTCAAGTTGTCTTACAAACCATAAAAAACACTTCATCATCATATCATTAAATAAAATCCATTTAATAAAGGTTTTGTTTTGTCATGAGTTTAATCCCTAATCATGGATTAAGTTGAGGAGCTTTCCTCAGCTTAAACATTCTCATCTATTATCCTTCTATTAGGATGGTGTAATGAGTCTGTTTAATCCCTGATTATGGCTTAATCTCATTACTTAACACTAAACAAAAACACCAAAAACACCTAAATAATCACAAGTAGGTTAATGATCTTAATCCTACACAAAGGTGATTAAGTGTGAGAAGCTGACTTCACACTTAAGGTATTCTCATTACCCCTAATCAGAGGGAAGATGTGATGAGTTTACTAAATCCATTGGTTTAGACTTAAGCTCATTTTCTTATGACAAACTTCAAAAAGCAATAAAAGACTGAAAACTCAAAAACAAACAATAATCGTCTCCTTCGGGATTCTTTTCTCATCACCTTCACTCATAAACGAGAACTCGCTTCTTCCGTCTAATGCAAGACAGTTTGCATCTGTTCCAGACAGATCATACACTTGAGCATAGGCTAGTAAGCAGTTCACAAGCCAATTCATCTTTCAGTCTCTTTGGGTCGAACTACGGTGTTCTGACTTCCTCATTGCACGAGAGGATACGTAGGCATAACCTAACGGTTATCGAACAAAAGTCTCTGTATATTCCTCCTCATTCCAGCTTTATTCGTTTAGCCTCATATTCTTGAGCACTTCATTCTTGTTCCTGCACTGACACTGTATATATTACACTTTGCACTTCTTTTACACTGACACCTGTACATTCTTTTCCAGCTATCTTATACACAAATTGCACTGACACTACCCCTCTAAAACACAAATCTTTTAAGCGCGGATCCCGTCGAGTACGGCGGACAATCTGGGTGCTAATACCTTCCCAGGTTGTAACCAACCCCCTTTCTCAGTCTCTCTGGTTCGCAACCGTCTTATCCATATCTTTTCTAGGTCTATGCAGCATTACCTTTCCTCCGGGATAAAAATGCCTAGCTGGCGACTCTTTTCTTCTCCAGTGAGTTCACTGCTGTGTGTTCTCATTGTTCTTTTCGCCGACCGTTCGCGTCTGTACCTTTATTTGGGCCAGTCTCATCTTTTGGGAGCGACAATACCGATATGGTTGATCTGGTGGCCATAGTTAGTGTGACTTCTTGGTTGGTGCTTATGTTCCTTAAGTAAGTTGAGGATAATATGAGGCTGCCATATGTTGTCAATACACTAACTGACTTTTAGAACCCTAGTCATCCCATCTTGGCCTTTAGAAAGTAGTAAGATAGTCGGCTTTGGTGAAGACTGAAGTTGGTTGATACTCGATACTACATTCATTGAGATTCTAAACTTGGAGGGTTTTGGTTGGCAAGTAAGTTGCCTACTGAACAACCACCTTTGGGAAGGATCAGTGATATTGAGATCCCTTAGAACCTTGTTACTTTATAGGACAGGATGAACCAACTAAACTTCAGGGGAGGGTACTTACCTTTAAACCTCATGCAAGCCTTCAAACCTAGGGCTATTCTGTGACTTTTTTGTGTGTGCCACATGTTTGTGATTGAGCATAACATCATGCATCATAAGCATAGAATTTTCACTAACCATTTCAAGGACCAAAGGATTTATCTTTGTTCTTTGTTGCAGGCCATGGCTTCTGCTCGTAGGAATACTATCCGGATCAACTTTGTAGGAATACCTCCTAAGCTTAAGGAATTAGTCTCTCAAGTTTTTGAAAACTCCCAATTCATCAAGAGGCATGGTCACCTATTGGATCTAGTCACTTCAGGATTTAATGAAGACATGATGAGTGTTCTGTTTCAGTTCTTTGATCCTAAACATCACTGTTTCACATTCCCCGACTATCAGTTGGTTCCTACAATGGAAGAGTTCTCCAAGCTTCTGGGTGTACCTATCCTTGATCAGAAACCCTTCACAGGCTTGGAAAAAGAGCCTAAACCTGAAGTCATTGCTGCAGCCCTACATTTGAAGAAATCGGACATTGTCCTAGAAACAAGGAGTGGAGTTAAGGGTATTCTTGCTAAGGTATTGATGGAGAAAGCTCAAGTGTTCCTGAAGGCTATGAGTTATGATGCTTTTGAGGAGATCTTAGCCTTATTGATCTATGGCTTAGTGTTGTTCCCTAATCCAGACCAGTTCATAGACGTACACGCCATCAACATATTTCTGACTCATAATCCAGTGCCTACATTACTTGGAGACATCTTACACTCTCTTCATACCCGTACTACGAAGGCACGAGGAACTATGATGTGTTGTATACCTCTATTGTCTAGGTGGTTTATTTCTCACCTTCCTCGATCAGTGATGAAGAATGAACAAGGGTTCAGGTGGTCTAAGAGAATTATGTCACTTTCACATTCAGATATTCATTGGTGTGCAAGATCTATGGAGAATGTTACTATCATTGACCGTTGTGGAGAGTTCCCTAATGTGCCACTCCTTGGCATAAGAGGGGGCATTACCTACAATCCTTCCTTAGCTCTACGTCAGTTTGGTTATGCTCGGAGTAATGGTCCTCATGACATGCTTATTCAGGGTATTGTGTTCGACTATGAAAACGATCTACAAAGTTACCGTCAAAGGTTTATACGAGCATGGGGTAAAGTGAAGAAGGTTGACAACAAGACTCTGGAACCAAAGTACACTATTCCTATGGAACCTTATCTCAAATGGGTACGAGCACGTGCTCAGACTCTTATGAGGCCATATCCTGCCATCCTGCCAATTACCATGGAGCCTGTTGCTGAAGAAGATACTTCTTATGTCATTCTTCATCCAGACATGCCCACTGACATGGAGGAGTTACAAAGGTCCTGGATCCAGTTGAAGGAGCAAAGAGATACTTTTGAGACTCATTACAAAGCAAGTCAAGAAATAATCTTGGAGCTAACAAAACAACTTCACGAGGAGAGAAATCTCAACTCATACCTCAACACAAAGAGGAAACGTCCATGGGAGACTTAAAACCCCATTTTTGTATTCATTTCATTTTTGTTGTAAGCCCAAGAGGCAAACAAGTTTATTGTTTACTAATAAAAGTTTATTTTCTGATTGTTTAAACAAATTTAAATCCTACGGTCCTTGAAAACATTGTATATGCATTTACATACCATATCATTGCATCACAGGTTTCTTATGAACATTTATCTTATCTTCTCGCTGTTTATTTCAGCAGAAATGGCTCTTGAACAGACTGTCAAAGATCTCCAGGCTCAGAATGCACAATTCCAAGAGTTGATTCTGAACTTATCCAAGGGACAAGATGATTTGAAGACACTGCTGGCTAAGAAGAAGAAGAAGACTAGAAGATCAGAAGGCCTTATCAATCTGGGTAGAAGGTTCAAAGGCCCTATCAAGACAAAGGAACAAATTGAGGATTCTGAGTCTGAAAATTATGAGAAAGAGGGAGGTAGTCTCCATGATACCGTGGGAGATTCTGATTCTGAAGCAAATTATTATCATGATCCTGCTAGTGAAGATAAGTACAAGATGCTGGTAGATAGAATGAATGCTATGGAACTACAAAAATCTTCTGGGCTTGATTTTGAAGATCTGAGTTTAGTTTCTGGAGTGGTTATACCTATTGGTTTCAAGGTTCCTGTTTTTGTGGTATATGATGGTGTTTCATGTCCCAAGCTACATTTAAGATCCTATGTCCGGAGGATTCAACCACATACTGCTGACAAGAAGTTATGGATTCATTTCTTCCAAGAGAGTTTGTCTGGAGCTCAATTGGAATGGTACTATCAATTGGAAAGTGTCAATATTCGCGATTGGAATGATCTTGCTGAGGCCTTCTATAGGCAATACCAATATAATGCTGATTTAGCACCAACTTGCATGCAACTCCAAAGCATGCCTATGGGTGCTAAAGAGAGTTTCAAGGAGTATGCCCAGAAATGGAGAGACCTGGCTGGCAGAGTTCAACCTCCTCTGACCGACAAGGAGCTGGTGGATATGTTTATGAGTACGCTGAATGGTCCTTTCTATAGTCACCTCATTGGAAGCTCATCATCTGGTTTCACCGAGCTGATAATGACTGGAGAACGTGTGGAGAGTGGTATAAGAAGTGGTAAGATGCAGGTGGGTGCCTCTTCATCAAGCACTGCTAAGAAGCCCCCTAGTGGAAAGAAGGAGTCTAATGTTGTGTATGGTCAACATAGTCATAGCAGGAATCACCAATCTGTGGGAGCAGTCCACATTTCTAATCCTACTCCTACAACACCAGAGCTACCACAAAACAATCAACAAAAGCCTAGAAGACAAATCACCAAGATCAACATGTCACTGGCCCAAGCTTGCAACACATGTTGAAAGGGGAACTCATTACTTTGAAGGACCCTCCTCAGAATCCTAATACTTCCTCTCCTCGATACAATCCTAATGCACGATGTGCCTATCATTCTAATAGTCTGGGACATGACACCAACAACTGCTGGGTATTGAAAAACAAGATTCAAGATATGATTGAAGCTGGAGAGTTTGAATTTGACCCTCCTGGGACTCCAAATGTGATCACTACTCCCATGCCTAATCATGAGAAGACTGTTAATGTTGTGGATGAAGTTTCATATGTTTCCTCAGTAGCAGATGTGACTACTCCCTTATCCATTATCAAGAAGAAGCTGGTGCAGGATGGGTTCTTTCCAGGTTGCAACGAAGACTATTTTTATTGTGCCTACAAACCTGATAGCTGCTGGAAGTTGAAAGATGGTATTCAACGCCTCATGGACAATTACACTATATTGTTTGAGAGGACACCTTCTGTGGAAAGTATGTGTGAACATCTAACTCGAAGTACGAAGCTTGAAGATGTAGCCATGGTTGATAAAGTGCCAGTGAAGATTACCTCCAAAGGCCCTGTCAGGATCACCTCTAAAGGTCCTGTCAGAATTACTGTTGAAGGATCTGTGAAGACTGTTGCTGAAGCTAGAGTGGCCCCCATGATTATTACCACTCCTGGCCCTGTTCCTTATACCTCTGAGAAAGCTATACCCTGGAATTACGGTTCTGATGTTTATATCCATGGTGTTAAACAAGAACCTTTGACTGATACACCTATTACTGATGATAATCTTGATGTTGATAATATTGCTGGATCTAGTAAGATCACCAGAAGTGGAAGAATTTTCTCTCCTCCGGCTACCTCCAAAAGTGCAGTTACTCCAACTACTACCTCCACTTCTGATCCCAGTACTGATGCTCGGAGCAAAGGTCCTGTGGTTGAACCTGTGCAAGCCGAGGCACCGACTGCTGAAAATCTCTCTAAACAGATGGAAGAAGTGCTGAAGATCATTCGCAAGAGTGATTATGATATTGTTGACCAGTTGGGGCATACTCCCTCCAAAATCTCCATGTTATCTTTGTTGCTGTGTTCTGAGGCTCATGCTAAGGCCTTAATCAAGTTCTTGAAGACTGCTCATGTGCCAAATGAGATTTCTGTGGATCAATTTGAGAATTGTGTTGCACATCTGACTTATGATAATGGGTTAGGTTTTTCTGATGCTGACTTGACTCCTGCCAAGAGAAACCATAACGGAGCTTTTCATATCTCCATTGAATGTAGGGGCACTACCTTGTCTCATGTGCTAGTGGACAATGGCTCTTCATTGAATGTACTCCCCAAAGAGGTTCTGGACAAGCTCAGTCCTGAAGATGTTGTGTTAAGGCCAAGTAATGTAGTGGTGAGGGCCTTTGATGGCTCAAGAAGAGTGGTACATGGAGAAGTAGATCTCCTGATCAAAGTAGGCTCTCAAGTCTTCGACTCTACTTTCTATGTAATGGATATTCGTCCTGCGTACTCCTGTTTGCTTGGGCGCCCCTGGATCCATGGGGCAGGTGCTGTGACTTCCACTTTACATCAGAAGTTGAAGTATCCGGTAAAAAGAAAGATTGTCACTGTTTATGGTGAGGAAGAATATATGGTCAGTCATGTGAATACTTTTAAATATGTTGAGGTGGAGGGTGAATATGTTGAGACTCCTTGCCAGACATTTGAGGTAGTTCCTTGGGTCGTTCCTACTACTGAAACTCCCCCTGTTGTAAAAAAAGTTCATGTGGTTACCAGAGTACCTCCTACAATGGCCTCCCTCAAAGATGCTAGAGCTGTGGTTCAAGAAGGTGGTTGTACTATTTGGGGTCAACTTCCTAACATCCCTTATAAGTCTGACAAGTTTGGTTTGGGTTTCACTGCAGAATCCCAAAAGGCTGTTCGTCATGCTCGTGTTGTTCGTATCACCAATCAAGGGGTCATGAGAGATCAAGTTAATGCTGTGGGTGACTATAGTGAAGACTACAACCTGGATGATTGGACCTTTCCTACCATGGGTGATGGGCTCAACAACTGGAAGACCGAAGACGTTATTCCTATCTCCTTTAGTCAGGAGTAAATATTATTACTGTGTTTTTATTTTAAGTTTGTAATTTCGAACAATTAAACTTTTAAGCCTTGTGTATTACCCGGGGCACAATGGTATGTTTGTTTCGGGATGTCATTTCATTTGCATACTTCATTCAATAAAAATCAATGGACGTTTCGTTTTCGTAAATATTGTGCTCCTTGTCTTTATTTTATTTTTATTTTTGTTTATCAGCTATGTGTTCTTACACACACCCACATCACTAAAATGCAGATCCTCATCCACTCTGGATCCTGTTGATAACAATTCTACTATTGCCAATTATAATTTCGAGAATCCGATCTATCAAGCTGAAGATGGAAAGGAGGAAGATTGTGAAGTACCTGTAGAGCTTGCTAGGTTATTACAACAAGAAAAGAAAGCTATACAACCACATGAAGAGCCAATTGAAGTTGTGAATCTGGGAACTGAAGAAAACAGGAAAGAGGTCAAGATAGGGGCTGAACTAGAAGATGGTGTTAAGAGCAGACTAATTCAGATGTTACGTGATTATGTGGAGATCTTTGCTTGGTCCTGTGAAGATATGTCAGGGCTGGATACAAACATTGTGGTTCACCATTGTAAACACCCCAAATTTGCCCTCACTAAGTTCACATAATGGCTTGCGATCTTTTCATTTGCATAAGTTCAATCATATCATATCATGTTGCATTTTTGCTTCACTGCATTGGTTCAAGTCATCTGCATCTAGGGTTTGTGATTTGAGCAATCCATGAGCCATCTGAGCCACTCCAAAGGTTTTCAATCATCTCAAGAGGGTCCATGTATGTTCAATCATCATATTATATCCTCCCAAGATCAAGAAAGTCAGAAAATCACAAGAACTGGCAGGGCATGGAGGCAGAGCCAGGTTTAACTGCACAGATGACCTAAAATTAGGGTTTTGGTTTCAGAGGCCATAACTCCAAATTTTTTGGTCATTCTTGTTTCTTTTGGTCTCCATATGATATAGGGATCATGCATACCAAGTTTGATGGAAAAATTCATTGTGGAAGTCATTTGATCACTAGGTAACTTCTTGAGCAAGTCAGAGCCAAATCAGGGCATCTGAGGCCCCCATCAATGGACCCAAGGTGGATTTTTCATAAAAATGAAGTTATATGATCTTTATTTGATCATTGAAGTGTTTAGAAGTTCACAAATTTGAAGAAAAGTGGGCTAAACCAAAAGTTGCCAAATATGGAAATGACTTGTAATGTAAACTTTCCATTTTGGGAAATTTTTTCAACCTCCTCTTTCTTAACCAAAAATGCTTCAAATGAAAAATTCTTGGTCATGAAAGTTGTAGATTGGATCATTCCCTTTTCAAAAAGTACAAGAACAAGATCTAATTCATTTTGGAACTCAAGTTATGACTTTCCAAAGTTGGCAAAAATCACATAATTTCATGTTTCATGCCAAAGAGGTATTTTTGCAAAACCTCATACCAAACCATTTTGTGACTTCTAAATGACTTCTATACATCATTTCAACTTGCCAAAATCAGAAATTACACAATTTCACAAAATTCATGCCTTGAATAACAAGTATCATAAGCCATTTTCCATGAAATTCAAGAAAGGGGGAATTCTTGCAAGAGTGATCCCTAAGGGTTTGTTTGGTTTCTAACTGATCTCAAAGCATTACCATAACATCATGTAACATTTCATGACAAGAATTCAGCTTGGAATAGGACATGTCCATGACCAAAATCTCAAAATGCAACAAGTTGTGAAAATTGCAAAACATGTGACATCTCACCATTCATCCATTTCTGATCATTCTAATTCATCCCATGGCCATCCTTGAAGGCAGCTGAACTCAGAGCAGCCCTAAAGTAGCTTCTGCCATGGCCCATGCTTGAAGTACACCAACTCTTGACTTTTTGGCCAATTGCCCCATACCATTCCCACAGTGCATGTCAATTCTTCAGACCTTTTCCAATAGTTTAGGATTAGTTTATGGATCATAAAAGAAGCCTCACATAAGCTCAGACCACACACACAATCAGATTTCACAAAAACTTGCCAAAACCTTCATCTCTTCGAAACTCCTTCCACAACCATCAAACTTAAAATTTTTCTTCACCAATAAGTCACACATCATCCATAGAACAAAAATCAACCCTTAAAATAGCCTGAAACATCACATATCAAAGCCTCAAATTCTGCTACACCAGAACTGAAACTTTCAAATTAACCACCATCAAAGGTTTTGAAGCATCCCACTAGCCTCAGGAGGATCAGAGGAGACTCTTTGCACGAAGGAGAGGCCTGGAAAACTTATATTTGCAGTTCATCATCTCAGGTAATCTCAAGAACAAAACTTTTCAAAGCTTGATTTTTTTGTTGCAAAATGAAAATACATGTCATAAGGATCACACTGATGCTTTTAGAATTGAAAATGGTGAAGAAATGACTATTTTGTGACTCTCTGAAATTTCACCCGTGAAAATACTTTGATTCGTTTCTCCTTGTTCATGTGTTGTAAATGATGTTTGAGGGCTGATTTGAGTGGGGTTTGGTTAGAGGATCATTTCTGGGTGGTTGATTTGGGGTGGGGTGGCCTGTAGACAGTTTTAGGGTTTTATCCCGCCGAAGAAGATGACCGGAGCTCCCCTCCGGTCACCTGAAAATGTTTAAACCCTAATCCCTAATTAATTTGCCAGATGGATTCGTAGCCCTTGGATGAGGATTAGGTTAAGTTGTGAACGACTCAGATTAAGTCACTTAACCCTAATTCAGTTTTATTAAATTAATTGAGTTTAATTAGTTTAATTAAATCAGAGTGAATCCCAGCCATTAAAAAGCGCGCCAGTCAACCCTGGAATCTCAACTTTGAATCTGGACCTCAGGATCTTCATACTTTTCCTTTTATTAATTTTTATTCCATTTTCTTTATTTAATCTTGCACGAATTTTTAAAAATAGCAAAAATAGTCAAAAAATTCTGAAATTTTTTATCCAGCCTTTAATTAATTTTAAAAACCCCAAAATATTTTTATTTGTATTTTTAGCATTAAAAAAATATTTTTAAATCATTTAAGTGTTATTTTTAATTAGTTAATGAGAATTAATTAATTAAAAATACATTTGGGTATTTAAAAATCACAAAAAAATTCAGAGAACATTTTCAAACATTTAGAAGCATTTACAAACTCACCACACAAATTTATTTTTGGTTTTGATCTTACTTTGACAATTTTCAAATGAATTAGGGTTCTTAAATTTGCATATTTTTAACCCTAACTTCAAAAATTTATAACTTTTTATCCAAGTTGAGTTTGTGATTGATTCTTCTTGCATTGTGCTATACATGGTTTCAAGCACCTAAAAACATTTTTGTTTCATTTTTATATTTCATTCTCAATTTGTTTGGCATTTTACCTTTAGGATCACCCTTAAAACCCTAGAAACTTAGGAAATTCATAACCTCCTTTAGGTTTAGCTTTTGACCTCCCCCTTTGGATAGTGAACTAGTATAGGTTTAGGGCCCCTTTGGTTTCATTTTCAATTTTTTATCTTATCATTTGCTTCTGTTTTTTAGTTTTACATATCACATGTTCATATAACCCTAATTTTGTATCTCATTTGCATCCATCTTGCATAAGCTTGCATACATGAACTTGCCATGACATTTTGTGCATCCACATGACATATAAGACATCTTAGGACATATTAGAATCATGCTTGATCATTTCATCACCCTTTTGCCATGTTATGCCTTCATTTCATTACATGTACATTCATGAAATTTCATGCTTCCTTTATGCTTCATTTGCATTCCCATCCTTTGTATAACCATCTTCATCTCATGACATACACTTATACCATCTGTTTGCATCATTAGCATCATGAACATGCTTCTGATTTTGGTTTTCATCCTTGCATTTCATTTCATTCTCATGTCGTTTTATTTCTTTTTGCTAACTTTTCAGGTGGTAAGTGTTTGAGAAGTGAGTTTGCCTTCACTTCTCACAATCTCTTCTCATCTCTCTTATGCATTCATTGCTGCATTTTACTTTTGTATTAGAGTGAGCTTGCTCATTCATGTTCCCTCCCCACTTTCTTTCTTCAAGCAACTTATCTTCTTAATTGAAGTAAGTTGTCTTGCTTCTTTCTGCTTCTTTTCCTTTTATCCTGCTTCTTCCTTGGTGGTTCTCTTGAAGGTCTCTTGCAAACCTCATAAACCCTAGGAATACCCAAGCATGATCACAATTAGGGTTTGATTAGTTCCCCATTAGTTTTACCTTTGTGTCATCTCTTGTGTCTTCTCTTCTCATCTCTTAATCAAGGATTAAACCATAAAGGTTTTAAGGCTTTGTGATTAAGGTTATGCCTGCATCCTTCTATTAGGATGGAGTGTATAACTTTAATCCTAAGTGTTAAACCCTTAATGTGTTTAAATCCTTTAATCAATCCATCTAAATAATAATTAAGACATCAATCTTGTAACTTGGGCCTTGCATTAGGGTTCTAATTCTTCCTTAAGTGGTTAAGAAGGACTAACCCTAGTGTTAATGGACAAGTCCCCCTCAAGTTGTCTTACAAACCATAAAAATAACTTCTTAATCTTACCATTAACTAAATTCCACCCTAATAAAGGCCTTGTTTTGTCATGAGGTTAATCCCTAATCATGGATTAAGTTGAGGAGCCTTCCTCAACTTAAATGTTCTCATCTATCATCCTTCTATTAGGATGGTGTAATGGGTCCATTAAATCCTTGATTATGGCTTAAACTCATTACTTAACACTAAAAAAAACAACAAAAATATCTAAATAAAATGCAAGTAGGTTAATGATCTTAATCCTACATCATGGTGATTAAGTGTGAGGTGCTTACTTCATACTTAAGGTATTCTCATTACCCCTAATCAGAGGGCAGATGTGATGAGTTTACTAACCCTTGGTTTAGGCATAAGCTCATTTTCTTATGACCAACACAAAAAGCAATAAAAGATTGAAAACACAAAGAACAAACAATAATCGTCTCCTTCGGGATTCTTTTCTCATCTCATTCACTCACAAACGAGGACTCGCTTCTTCCGTCTAATGCCTTCCCAGGTTGTAACCAACCCCCTTTCTCAGTTTCTCTGGTTCGCGATCGTCTTATCCATCTTTTCTTAGGTTTATGCAGCATTACCTTTCCTTCGGGATAAAAATGACTAGCTGGCGACTCTTTTCAGTTCATTTTCATTTTCTCCTTTCGCCGACCGTTCGCGTCTGTACCCCTCTTGACCAGGTGTCATTTGGTGGGAGCGATAGCTTGGCGACTCTACTGGGGACCCTTATACTGCAACCAGGGCTTCTGGTTCTTTTTGTGGGTTCCTCCTAGCGCTTGTTTGATTTGTGTTTGCTGGGGTGTTATGTGCTAATTGTGTTTATTTATTTGCTTTATTTATTGCTTTATGTACAACTTTATTTATTGCTTTCTTTTACAGTCTTATGCATATTTCATACTGTCATTATCACTGTGCTGGATCTGGTTTTCTTTGGTGGGTGGGTTTCCCCTGAGTGATTAAGGTCCTATACCTGGGACCTGAGTGACACCTAAGCTAGAGTGGTTCATGTTATTTCCCATTCCATTTTGGTCTGGTGCGGGAATATGAAACACGGTTCAGATGTGGGTTTCTTCTTGAGAACTCTGTGCTACAGATTTCCTGTAGTGCTAGGGCTATTTGGGAAGCCTGCTAAGTCTGGATGACCTTTATTATGACCTTCAGAATCTGGGGTGAATTAGAGGAGGATCTTTTATGGTTATTGTAAACACTGTACCTCCGGATTAGAAGTGTTTACACTTCTCATAACTGATCCAAGTCTGAGGATCCTTGTTCTAGAACATTACATGTGAGGGGGTTGGGTTGTTTCCAGGTTTGCAGGAACCATTGGCCACTGTCTCTCCCACCAAAATGACACACCAGGCCAAGAGGGGTACAGACGCGAACGGTCGGCGAAAAGAGAATGAGAACACACAGAAGTGAACTCAGAAAGACAAGAGTCGCCAGCTAGGCATTTTTATCCCGGAGGAAAGGTAATGCTGCATAGACCTAGAAAGATATGGATAAGACGGTTGCGAACCAGAGAGGCTGAGAAAGGGGGTTGATTACAACCTGGGAAGGTATTAGCACCCAGATTGTCCGCCGTACTCGACGGGATCCACGCTTAAAAGATTTGTGTTTTAAAGGGGTAGTGTCAGTGCAATTTGTGTATCATAGCTGGAAAAGAATGCAAGTGTCAGTGTAAAAGAATTGTGAAGTGTATAAATGAAGTGTCAGTGTAAAAAGAAAGAGGTGAAATCCTCATGATGATGAGGCTTAAAGAATAGCTGAAAAGAGGGGGAATATACAGAGACTTTTGTTCGATAACTGTTAAGTTATGCCTACGTATCCTCTCGTGCAATGAGGAAGTCAGAACACCGTAGTTCGACCCAAAGAGACTGAAAGATGAATTGACTTATGAACTGCTTACTTGTCTATGCACAAGTGTATGACCTGTCTGGCTCAGGTGCAAACTGTCTTGCATTAGACGGAAGAAGCGAGTTCTCGTTTGTGAGTGAATGAGATGAGAGAAGAATCCCGGAGGAGACGATTATTGTTTGTTTTTTTTGTATTTTCAGTCTTTTATTGCCTTTTTTGAAGTTTGTCGTAAGTTAATGAGCTTAAGCCTAAACCAATGGGTTAGTAAACTCATCACATCCTCCTCTGATTAGGGGTAATGAGAATACCTTAAGTGTGAAGTCAGTATCTCACATTTAATCACCATGGTATAGGATTAAGATCATTAACCTACTTGTGATTATTTAGATGTTTTTGTTGTTTTTGTTTAGTGTTGAGTAATGAGATTAAGCCACAATCAGGGATTAAACAGACTCATTACACCATCCCAATAGAAGGATAATAGATGAGAATGTTTAAGCTGAGGAAAACTCCTCAACTTAATCCATGATTAGGGATTAACCTCATGACAAAACAAAGCCTTTATTAAGTGGATTTTAGTTAATGATATGATGAAGAAGTGATTTTTATGATTTGTAAGACAACTTGAGGAGGACTTGTCCATTAACACTAGGGTTAGTCCTTCTTAACCAATTAAGGAAGAATTAGAACCCTAATGCAAGGCCCAAGTTACAAGCTTGATGTCTTGATGATTATTAAGTGAATTGATTAAAGGATTTAAACACATAAAGGGTTTAACACTTAGGGTTAAAGTTATACACTCCATCCTAATAGAAGGATGCAGGCATAAGCCTAATCACAAAGCCTTAAAGCCTTTAGGGTTTAGTCCCTTATTATGAGATGAGAAGAGAAGACTCAAAGAGACACAAAGGTAAAAGCTAAGTGGGGAACTAATCAAAAACCCTAATTGTTATCATGCTTGGTCATTCCTAGGGTTTGTGAGGTTTAAGAGAAAGATCTTCAGAGAAACCACCAGGAAGCAGATGAAAGGAGCAAAGAGAAGTAAAACAACTTGCTTCACTTAAGAAGACAAGTTGCTTGAAGAAAGAAGGTAAGATGAACAAGAATGAGCAAGCTCAATCCAATACACATACAAAAATGCAGCAATGATGCATAAGAGAGATGAAAAGGGATTGTGAGAAGTGAAGGCAAATTCACTTCTCAAAGTAACTTACCACCTGAAAAGTTAATAACGAAATGAAATGCAATGCAAATGGGATGCAATGTGATGATGCAAACCAAAACCAGAAGCATGAGTATGATGTTAAGGATGCTAAGAGATGATGCAAACATGAGGCAAGGCATGAGAATGATCATACAAGGCAATGGATGCAGATGAAGCATGCTTTGAACCATGAATGTTCATGAAAAGTTATGAAATGCAGATGACATATCACATGGCAAATGAAAGATGCAATGATCACACATGATTCTAATATGTATTAAGATGTGTTATGAATCAAATGGGTGCACAAAAATGTCATGGCAAGTCATAGTATGCAAGCAAATGGAAGATGGATGCAAAGGAAAGCCCAAACTAGGGTTTATGATCAATGCACAAAACAAAATTCAAAACCAGAAGCAAACATCATGATAAAAAATTGAAAATGCAATCAAAGGAACCCTAAACCTATACAAACTCACTGCCCAAAGGAGAGGATCCAAACTCTTGACCTAATGAGAGTTATGAATTTCCTAAGATTGTTAGGGTTTTAAGGTACCTCATCAAGAAAAATGTCAAACAAATAGGAAATGCAAGATCAATTCATGCATATTTAATCCTATAAACTACATGATATGCAAGATGCAATGCAAAAAGAATCATTGTCCAACTCTCAATGGTTAGGCAGAAATGAATTTTTGAAGTTTGAAGTGAAATGTTGCCTCAAAATGAAATTAATTCTATTGAAAATGATCAAAAGGCATCAAGAACAAAAAAGAAATTTGGTTTGAGAGTTGGAGAATGTTTTTAAATGTTACATGAATTTTTTTGTGATTTTAAATACCTAAAAGTATTTTTAATTAATTAATTTCCATTAATTAATTAAAAATAAACTTTTAAATGATTTAAAAATAATTTTTAATGCAAAAAATAAAAATGAAAATATTTTTGTGTCCTGAAAATTAATTAAAGCTTGAATAAAAATTTTCAGAATTTTTGAACAATTTTTGCTATTTTAAATTAAATATGCAAAACAAATGGTAAAAAAATGAATTAAAAATGAATAAAAACAGAAGTATGCGCATCCAAGGGACAGGATTGATTCTGGGGATATTTTGTTTGACTACGCGAGCAATCTGACGACCACAATTCAAACTCAGTTAATTTCCATTTAAAATTAATTAAACTGAATTAATTAGGTTAATTATGGATTAGGGCAAAAATAGAAAGATCCTGACCAACAAAACACGCGCGGGTCAACGCATCTAAGGGCCAGAATTCAAACTCTCATAATTACACAGATTAGGGCTAATGGTTCTCAGGTGGCCGAAGAAGACTTCCAGTCGTCTTCTCCGGCCAACCAAAACCCTAGATTTCACTACAGGCCACCCCACCTCAAATTAAACACAGGGAAATGATCCTCTAACATCATGGAACATGAATCAACCATCAAACAACATTTAAACTACATGAATCAAGCAAATCGAAGCAAACATTTTTCACGGGGAAAACTTCAGAACATCAATACATACACATTTTCCACCCATTTTCATTTTTAAACACACCATGATGATCAGGATAACATGTAGAATCGATTTATAACAAGTAAATGAAGTTCTGGAAAATTTGTTCTTGAGCTATACCTGAGATGGAGACCTCCAAAGATGAGCTTTCTGAACCTTTCCTTTGTGCAAACCACCTCCACTGGTCCCCCTTGTGCTAATGGCAAGCTTGAATGGAGTTTATATTGACTATTTTGAGAGATTCAGTTCTGGTGTAGCAGGTTTTGGAGTTTTGGTATGTGGTGTTTCAGGCTGTTTTGGTGGTTGATTATTGTTCCTTGGATGATATGTAACTCATTGGTGAAGAGAAAATGGATGTTTGATGGCTGTGGAAGGAGATTCGAAGAGAGGAAAGTTTTGACAGTTTTTGGAGTGTGCTGCAATCTGTGTGTTTTCAGGCTTGTATGAGGCTTGTTTTATGATCCATATACAAGTCCTAAACTATTGGAATGAGTCAGAAGACTTGACATACACTGTGGGAATGGTATGGAGCAATTGGCCAAAAAGTCAATAGTTGGTGTACTATAGGTATGGGCCATGGCAGAGGAGATTTCTGTGTTTGGATTGCCTCAGCCAGCTTCAAGGAAGGCCCTTGGATGGTTCATGAAAGGCTGCTGCATTTGGATCATGAGCTAGAGGAGTTTTTGCAACTTGACAACTTGTGACATTTCATGATTTTTGGCTATGTGAATGTGAGAAACCTTGCTGAATTCCTGATGTGGGATGCCTCACTAGGTCATGGCAATGTGTTAAAACCAGCTAGAGATCACACAATTCATTTGAGAATGATTTTGCCAAAAATCCCTCTTTGCATTTTCATGAAAAATGACCTATGGATACTTGAGAATCAAGGCAAATAAATGAGAAATCCCTTGGGTCAATTCTGATTTTAGGTCATGCATTGCATTGGTATGATGATTAGAGGTCACATTGAAGTCACATAAAGGCTTTCCATGAGAAAATGCAAGTTTTCCATTTTGTGCAAAAGTGAAATTTTAATGATTTTGTCCAACTTTGCAAGGCCATAACTTTTGATCAAAAATGAATTAGGTCAAGTTCTTGTACTTTTTGAAAAGGGAATGATCCATTCTACAACTTTCATGACCAAAGTTTTCCTATTTGAAACATTTTTGAATCAAAAAGCAAGGGTTGAAAAAGTTTCCCAAAATGGCAATTTTCCATTATAAGTAATTTTCCCAAAAAGTCAACTTTGCAAATGGCTTGGGATTCTTCAATTTTGTGAAATTCTAACATCTTCTATAATCAAATAAAGATCATACACCATCAAAATGGTGAATAACACCCTTTGGTTGGGTCATTGGGGGCCTCAGATGCCCTGATTTTGCACTGACTTGTTCAAAAAGTCAACTCTTGATCAGATGACTTCCCCATGGAATTTCTTCATGAAAATTGATATGCATGATCCCTATACCATATAGAGATAAATAGAAAAAAGAATGACCAAAAAATTTGGAGTTATGGCCTTTGAAACCAAAACCCTAATTCTAGGTCATCTGTGCAGTTAAACCTGGCTCTGCTTCCATGCCAATCTCAGTTCTTGTGATTTTTTGACATTATTGACTTTGTGAAGATACAATATGATGCTTGAACATACATGGACCCCTTTGAAATGATTGATGACCTTTGGAGTGGCTCAAGTGGCTCCTGGACTGCTCAAATCACAAACCCTAGATGCAGATGACTTTGAATCTATGCAGTGAATCAAAAATGCAATATGAGATGCTATGATTGAAATTATGCATATGAAAAGATCACAAGCCATGGTGTGAATGAGTGAGGGAAAATTTGGGGTGTTTACAGCCACATCATACCCTGTTACTATTTTGTTTAAGAATACTCCACTTTGGACAGTTCTTGTGATTAATCCTGGACATGTGACTCTTTATTTGAGTCCCCCACCCTGGTTACTGGATTTCTGAGCCTTCATCTGGACTCTTGAACCTACATGGACCTTATACCAAGACAGATAATCAGATCCAGATCTTGATCACAAACCCTTTCATATCATTTGCATATATCATCATTGCATCATTTAACATTTGTTTATTTGTTTTTCAGGGTATCCACCTCATTATATCTTGGTTTTGGTTTTGACCCCTTCTTCTGTTTGGACCTCAGCTTCAGATATCTTTTTCAGCATCTGCTTCAGTTATCTCCATCCTCACCAGCATCAGTCTGCCAGAGACTTACTTCCAGCTCCTTAGTTTGTAATCTTCATCAGCATTTGTCTTCAGATTCTTCAGCAGCACTCATGGCTACTCCCAGGTAAAGCAACATATCTTATTACTTTTTTGAACTTGTATTGACTGGTATCAGGCCGGTCCAGTCACTCATCACACCTGACCACATCCCACTATTCAGAGAGCACTATGGGGGTATCTTGGATATGGTTATGGATCTTGATTCTTCTCAGAGGAGCATGATCCACACATGCTTGCAGTTCTATGACCCTCCACTGAGATGCTTCACCTTTCCAGACTTTCAGTTAGGGCCTCTATTGGAAGAGTTTTCTTTGTTGATTGGAGTGCCTATCAGAGGTGGGATCCCCTTCAACCCGGAGATGACTGCTCCCAGAAGTGAAGAGATAGCAAGGGCATTGTACTTGGAGCCTGCTCTTATTGAGCAAAATATGACAACAAAAGCTGGGATTCCTGGTTTACATTTGGACTTCTTGATTTCTCAAGCCATCCTGAAGGCTACCTTGGGAGAATGGAGGGCAGTCTGTGCATTATTGGCCCTCAGCATATATGGGGATATATTGTTTGCAGATGAGCCTAAATTTGTCTGTAAAAATGCTATCCATTTGTTTCTTCTGAGGAATCCAGTGCCTACACTGCTAGGGGATTTTTACTATTCTATTCATCAGAGGAATGAAAAACAAAGGGGGAAGTTGGTCAGATGTTGTGCTCCCTTGTTCTACTCTTGGTTACTCAGACACCTGCCTAAATCAGATGCTTTCTTGAACCCACATCAGTAGAGGAATTGGGCCAAGAGGTTCATTGCCTTAACTTCATATGATATCAGATGGTGCACCCAGAGCACCAAAGGCAAGGACATTATCGCCAGCTGTGTACAATACCCAAATGTGCCTCTGATAGGAGTAAAAGGTTGCATCAACTACAACCCTCTACTGTTTAAGAGACAATTGGGCTATGCCTTAGTTCACCCTCCCAGAGGAAAGGATTTAGCTGAGACCCTATACTGTGAAGTGCAACCTAATTCAGCTGTTGTTAGGCAAGCTGCTTGGGCTTGGGACAACATCCAGACAAAAGGGATAGCTATTCTTGGAATATGTAACAATGTTGCTTCAACTCAGTACTCAGACTGGTCCCGTACTAGAGCTCAGATCACCAGGATGCCTTTCACATTGGAAGACACACCTGGACCATCTACAGTACAGCCTGCAGCAACAGTTAGCCTGGAGGAATTTGAAAAGTTGAAGGAAAGGAATGAGCAGCTATCTCAAGCCCTGAAGAAGACTCTTTGGGAAAGAAGTGATGGTCTTCTGGACATTGAGAGATTGGAAAAGCTCAGGATTGAGCATCTGACCAAGATTTAAAAGACAGAGGACTACATAAGGAAAGCAAGGGTTGGGGAACAGATATTGAAGAATGCCTGCAAGGAGGCCAAGATTCAGAAAGCTAGGGCTGAGCACTATCTAGAAGAAAGTCAGGCTAGGTGGATCAGGATCACCGAAGCCCGTGCACAAGAGGACCAGAGGACTCAGGCCAAGATTGATCAGTTGGAGGCCAATGAGAAGAAGCAGCAGGAAGCTTTGTTGGCAGCTCAGAAGGAGATATCAGAACTGAAGTTTCGAGCAGGGTTAAAGAGATCAAAAGACCAGGACAGGCATAAAAAGCTGACTACTGCCATTGCTACTAGGAACCTCCTCATTAGGACCATTACAGAGCACCCAGCTGGTCCGGTGACTAAGGCACTCCTGAAGGAAGTCAGGGAAGACGATTATGGATTGGATGTTTGATTCCTCTTTGCTTGTTGTTCTTTCCTTTTGATGTACTTTTCCTTTGCTGTATTTTTTTACCCTCCATGGGCATGTATTGTAAACAAACTATGTATTTTTCATCCTTTGTAATATATTTAGTTTGTTTTCATTTGGGCTTTCTCTCAACAACATCAAGCATCTTCCTCGAGGTCTGGAAAGGTCAAAACCAAGAACCAAACCGGATACCTTGGAAAACAAATAAGCATACTGCATTGCATACTGACTTTTTCTTTGTTTTGTAGGTTTTGATTATTATTATTGTGTCTAACTTTGTTGTGATCTCAGGAAACATTTCTCGTCACCGAGTGTTCCCTGTCAACCGCACGCACCGGTACCCAACTCGTAACAACCTTCCAGGCATTCAAATGGAGCAGGTACAGCAGGACCTGAATGAGGTCAAAAATCAGATGGCAAACGAAAGG
The DNA here is from genome assembly GCA_963966055.1 of Lathyrus aphaca. Lineage (NCBI taxonomy): Eukaryota > Viridiplantae > Streptophyta > Magnoliopsida > Fabales > Fabaceae > Lathyrus > Lathyrus aphaca. Next base: position 274,902,643 of record OZ014520.1, on the reverse strand, counting down.
GTCGAGATGAGAAACCAAATGTCTCAATTTATGGCTGTCATGACTGGCTTAGCCCAGAGCCAAGAAAGACTGAGAGAGCTGGTAGAAAGGCAGACACCTGAGGAGCCCCATCTTGGAACAGGGGGAACCAGCAATAATGAACAGGGGCATCCTCGTATTGACCCTCCAGAGTATGGGCCTCATTTGAATCCGGATGTTAATATCCCGAGAAACGTTCCAGGTAATACTGCTGGGGGCAAAATCCTGCAAGAGGATCCCCAAGAAGAACAATTTACTGTTATTGGGGCTGGAGATGAGGTATATGATAGAAGATTGGACGAGATTGCTGAAAAGTTAAGATCTTTGGAATCTCAGAATTCTTTGGGCTTCGACGTAATGGATATGGGGTTGGTAGATGGGGTGAGGATTCCCCATAAATTCAAACCCCCTTGCTTTGAGAAGTATAATGATACCTCCTGCCCACGTACTCATCTACAATCTTTCCTAGGAAGACTCAAGGCTTATACCATGGATGAGAAGTTATGGATGTTCTATTTTGAGGACAGACTGACTGGAGCTTCAAGAGAATGGTATTCGCATCTGACAAGGGCCACTATAAGGTGTTGGAAAGACTTGGCTGAGGCCTTCATCCGTCAGTACCAATACAATCTAGATATGGCCCCCAATAGAACTCTTCTAATGGGCATGTCTCAGTCTTCAAGGGAGAGCTTTCGGGATTATGCTCAGAGGTGGAGACAGCTTGCTGTAGCTGTCCAGCCACCCATGTCAGAAAGGTAGATGGCTGACAAGTTTATGAACACCTTGCAAGGGACTTATATTGATAGACTTGCTGCTTTCTCCTCTACCAGTTTTGCTGATGTAGTTATAGCTGGTGATAGAATTGAGAGTCTCTTGAAGATGGGAAAAATCTCTGACAATGGTGCAAGTTCCTCCAACAACCCCAGAAAACCTTTTGCAGGACCCCGAAGGGCAGGTTAAACAAATGCTATCCATGCAAGCAGGGGAAGACCCCAATATTCTCATAGGTTAGTAGCAGCTGTTACCATCCCAGCTCCGGTTCCACAATAACCATTATATCCTTAACAACAACAACAACAACAACAACATCACTATCAGCAACCATTTCATTTTCCGCAACAAAGAACCTACAACAACAACAATAGCAACCAACAACAACGCCCTTTTCAATAGAGGCCATCTTAGGCAAGTACGGTAATTGACCCTATCCCTATGCCTTATGCTTCTTTATTGCCACAACTCCTGAAGCTTAACCTGGTTGAGTTAAGGACGTTAGAACCACCAGATCCTCTTAATCTCCCGAAGAATTATGATGTTAATGCCAGGTGTACCTTTCACTCCAACGCACCTGGTCACAATACTGAGAAATGCAGAGCCTTACAGATGAAGGTTCAGGATTTGGTCGATTCCAAAGCTCTCAATTTCCCGCCTCCTCCAAATGTTAACAAAAATCCTATGCCTAATCATGGTGGGCCTAGGATTAATGCCATTGAAGAGGACCAACCATCTACACTAATTGATAATGTTGCACAGATTCAAACACCACTGGCTGAAGTCAAAGTTCAACTTTTAAGATGTCAAGTGTTCCCGGGCTGTGGGGCCTGCTGCGAATCGTGCAAAACAGCTAGTAATGGTTGTGAGAAGCTAAGGTTTGGCATAGATGGCCTCATCAAAGATGGAATCTTGAAAATTACTTCAACAAATCCTTCAGTAACTCTTGTTTCAACAACAATGGATCCTCCTACAACACCAGTAATTCTTCCTCCAACAGTTTCTCCTACAACCGCAACAACTATCATTCCTACTGATTCTTCAACAACTCCAGAAGTTCTTCCATCCATTTTCTCAACAGATCTGAGTTCAACAACATTTTCTTCTACAACATCAGCGCCCATTTTATCAACGAAATCTTCTACAACGCCAACGAACATTAATGAAGATGTCTCAACGGTCACAATCTACTATGACCCAGCAAATGTTCACAACAACAACAACTTCCAACAACAAACTGCAACACCTCCTGCCAGATCTCCAGTCACGATCTACTACGATCTGCATACCATCACAATTCCTTCCGCTGCAGCGATCAGTCCAGTTACCATTACGGTACCTGGGCATGTTCCTTATGAAAGCAGTAATGCCATACCTTGGCACTACGGCTCTGATCTCTACTGCAATTGGGAGAAAATCACTCTGGATTCATCAACCTCTTCACCACAGATTGACAATGTTGGGGGAGGCGGAGGCTTCACCAAAAGCGGACGCCTTTTTGCCTCACAAACACAAAGACCTAATGCTGAAGCAGAAGCTGCTGCTAAGGCAAAAGGAAAGAATGTGGTATCCGAAGAGCCAACAACCAAAGAAACTCAGAAGACATCTTTTGAGCAAGATGTAGACGAGTTCATGAGAATAATAAAAAGGAGTGATTACAAGGTGGTGGACCAGCTTCACCAAACACCCTCCAAAATCTCCATATTATCACTGTTAATGTGTTCCGAAGCTCACAGGAACGCATTGTTGAAAGTCCTGCACGCAGCATACATGCCGGAGGAGATTACTGTTAATCCGTTAGAAACTGTGGTTGCAAATGTCAACACCAGTCATGGACTGGGCTTTACAAATGCTGATTTAACAACGGAGGGGCGCAACCATAACAAGGCTTTACATATCACCTTGGAATGCAAAGGTGTTGTGCTGTCTCATGTGCTGGTGGACATTGGGTCTTCACTCAATGTCCTCCCGAAGAAAGCCCTGGTGAAGTTGGAGTATGATGGCTTGGCATTACGTCCAAGTAATTTGGTGGTGAGAGCATTTGATGGCTCTAAGAGATCGGTGCTTGTAGAGATCGATCTACCTGTGTTGATTGGCCCGCAGACCTTTAAAACTACCTTCTTTGTGATGGACATTTAGTCGGCCTACAACTGTCTGTTGGGTAGACCCTGGATCCACGCCGCTGGCGCTGTTACGTCTACCTTTCACCAGAAGTTAAAATTCGAGTGGGAAGGCCAAATCATCACCATCTGTGGGGAAGAAGATATCTTTGTTAGCCAGCTAGCTACGTACAAGTACATAGAAATGGATGGGGAGATCCATGAGACCATGAGTCAGGGGTTTGAGGCCCTTAACATCAATGAAGCATCTGCTGTGTCTGGGACTTCCATCACATCATATCAACAGGCCCGAAAGGTTGTTGAGGAGGGTACCGCTCAAGGCTGGGGCAAACTGCTGCCAGTTGAAAAGAAAGAAGACAAATTCGGGTTGGGTTACAGACCAACTCGACAAGATCAACCTGAGGATGCAATGGAGCCCAAATTTATCAGCGGGGGAATGCTAACCCCGGATGCTGTGAACAGTTTGGAAGACGAGGAAGAAGACGAACGCAACCTGGAAAGCTGGATACGTCCAAAGATCCCGGGGAACCAAGTCTCAAACTGGTCTTCCCAGGAAATTATAAGAGTTACTCCTGCAGAGTAATTATTATTTCCTGTCTTTAAGCATGCATCAAGTCCTGTATCTTGCCCAAGATGTCAGGGCTCATTTTGTAATCGGGCCATCTTGTATTTTGTGCAAATGATCAATTAATTAATATCAGGACATCTTTTGCAAATGAGTCTCTTTTTTCTCGCTCACTGTTTTTCATTTTTCATTTTTTGTACAAAAATAAAATGGCAATGTTTTTCAAAATAATAACTTCATTTTCACTTTTTCTAAGCAAGATAAAATTGATCACTAAAATGAACAAATCTAAACCCTTCCAGAGAATGCCCTCCAGACTGCACCGACAACAATACCGTTATGACTTCGTATGACTTCGACAATCCGATTAATTAAGCCAATGAAGGGGTTGAAGAAGATTATGAGCTACCTGAAGAATTAGCCAGGTTGTTGAGACAAGAGGAGAAGGTTATCACTCCTCATCAGGAGGAAGTCGAGACGGTTAATCTTGGTACAAAAGAAGACTTGAAAGAAGTTAAAATCGGGGCCCGTCTGCAAGATTCGGTGAAAGAGCAACTGATTGACATGCTTCGGGAGTATGTGGATGTTTTTGCTTGGTCTTATCAGGACATGCCAGGTCTGGATACCGACATTGTTATGCATAAGCTGCCTCTAAAAGAAAACTGTCCTCCGATAAAACAGAAGTTGCGCCGTACTCGTCCGGATATGGCAATGAAGATAAAAGAAGAGGTACAAAAACAATGGGACGCCGATTTCCTTGCTGTGACTAGTTACCCGCCGTGGGTCGCTAACATTGTGCCTGTACCTAAGAAAGATGGTAAAGTACGGATGTGTGTGGACTACCGGGATCTGAACAGAGCTAGCCCGAAAGATGACTTCCCATTACCTCACATTGATGTATTGGTCGACAACACGGCTCAGTTCTCGGTGTTCTCCTTCATGGATGGATTTTCAGGATATAACCAGATCAAGATGTCACCTGAAGACATGGAGAAGACAACTTTCATCACACCCTGGGGCACATTCTGTTATAAGGTAATGCCATTTGGACTGAAGAATGCTGGTGCCACTTATCAACTGGCTATGGTAACATTATTCCAAGACATGATTCATAAAGAAATTGAATGTTATGTGGATGACATGATTTCCAAGTCCCTTACAGAAGAAGACCACATGGTGAATCTGTTGAAACTATTCAAGCGTCTAAGGAAGTACCAGTTGAAGTTAAACCCCAATAAATGCATATTCGGGGTGCGATCCGGTAAGCTGTTGGGATTTATCGTAAGTGAAAAAGGGATTAAAGTTGACCCTGACAAAGTCAAAGCCATTCAAGAGATGCCTGCACCAAAGACTGAAAAAGAAGTTCGGGGGTTTCTAGGTAGATTGAACTACATTTCAAGGTTCATATCTCATCTTACTGCAACCTGTGAGCCCTTATTCAAGTTGTTGAGAAAAGAACAAACGGTCAGGTGGAATGAAGACTGCCAGAAGGCTTTTGATAAAATCAAGGAATACTTACAAGAACCTCCAATCCTTATGCCGCCAGTTGAAGGAAGACCTATGATAATGTACTTGACAGTATTAGAAGAGTCAATGGGGTGTGTGCTGGGCCAGCATGACGAGTCTGTTCGAAAAGAGTATGCAATATACTACCTAAGAAAAAAGTTTACCGACTGTGAACAACGTTATTCACTGCTCAAGAAAACTTGTTGTGCTTTAGCGTGGGCTGCTCGCCGACTAAGGCAGTATATGTTGACCCACACTACCTTGTTGATCTCCAAGATGGATCCGGTCAAGTACATTTTTTAGAAGCCAGCACTTACCAGACGGGTTGCAAGATGGAAAATTATTCTCACAGAATATGATATTCAGTACACATCTCAGAAAGCCATCAAAGGCAGTGTATTGTCTGATTATCTTGCTGGGCAACCCATTGATGATTACCAGCCTATGAGATTTGACTTCCCTGATGAAGACATCATGTTCATAAAAGCAAAAGATCATGAAGAGCCTGTTCACACTGAAGGGCCTGACCTAGAAGAAGAGTGGACAATGATGTTTGATGGGGCCGTTAATATGAATGGTCGTGGTGTTGGTGCATTACTCATTACACCTAAAGGAGTTCACATGCCATTCTCGGCAAAACTCACCTTTAACTGCACTAACAACGAAGCTGAATACGAAGCCTGTATCATGGGCCTTGAGGAAGCCATTGACCTCGGGATCAAGACTTTAACTGTGTTAGGAGATTCAGCTCTGGTAATCAATCAGACCAACAACAAATGGTACACCCACCAAGAGCATTTGATTCCCTACCAGGATTATACGAGGAGATTACTGACTTTCTTCACAACAGTCAAGCTTGAGTATATCCCTCGAGATGAGAATTGGTTTGCAGATGCTCTAGCTATCATTTCGTCCATGATTAAAGTTCAAGCTGCCAACTTTGTGCCTCGGATTTCAGTATCAAGACTTGACAGACCAGCATACGTATTCTCAGCAGACCTTGCTAAAGATGATAAGCCTTGGTTCTATGACATCAAATGCTTCTTGGAGGATCAAACATACCCACCTGGGGCATCTTCCAATGATAAGAAGACATTAAGAAGGTTAGCTGGTAGTTTCTTCCTGAATACTGATGGTTCATTGTACAAGCGAAACTTTGATATGGTACTTCTCAGATGTGTTGATAAGGCAGAAGCAGACTTGTTGATGCACGAGGGGCATGAAGGATCTTTTGGTACCCGTGCTGGAGGGCATGAAATGGCCAAGAAATTGTTAAGATCGGGTTACTACTGGATCACAATGGATGCAGACTGTTGTGCTTATGCCAGAAAGTGCCATAAATGCCAGATTTATGCAGACAAAGTGCATGTGCCTCCGAATCCTCTGAATGTAATGTCTTCACCTTGGCCCTTTGCCATGTGGGGTATTGATATGATTAGTAAGATCGAACCGACTGCTTCCAATGGCCACAGATTCATACTGGTAGCCATTGACTATTTTACCAAGTGGGTTGAAGCAGCTTCATATGCAAATGTCACCAGACAAGTGGTAGCCCGATTCTTGAAGAGAGACATCATCTGTCGATATGGAGTGCCCGAGCGAATCATTACTGATAATGGTTCCAACTTAAACAAAAAAATGATGGCAGGGATGTGCCGGGACTTCAAGATCCAACATCATAACTCTTCTCCTTACAGGCCAAAGATGAATGGCGCTGTTGAGGCAGCTAACAAGAATATCAAGAAGATTGTGCAGAAGATGGTGGTCACGTACAAAGACTGGCATGAGATGCTACCATTTGCCTTGCATGGGTACCGTACATCAATCAGAACATCCACTGGGGCAACACCGTATCAGCTTGTGTATGGTATGGAGGCAGTCCTACCTGTTGAAGTTGAATTACCCTCGTTGCGGGTACTGATGGATGTCAAGTTGAATGAAGCAGAATGGGTCCGATCTCGGTACAATCAACTGAATCTGATCGAAGAAAAGAGATTAGCTGCAATTTGTCATGGGCAGTTATATCAGAAGAGAATGAAGAAAGCCTTCAATCAGAAAGTCAGGCTTCGAAAATACCAAGTAGGAGATCTTGTGCTGAAAAGACTCCTTCCTCCTCATACAGACCACAGGGGCAAGTGGACTCCGAATTATGATGGTCCATTCATAGTAAAGAAAGTTTTCTCTGGTGGAGCACTGATGCTCACTACTATGGATGGTGAAGATTTCCTGTCCCCTGTGAATTCAGATGCAGTTAAAAAATACTTCGCATGAAAATGACCCGCTGGACATAAAAACAGAATGTAAGTCCAGGAAAAAATAGGGCATCCCGGCGAGTCAAAAAACATAATAAGAGACTCGGGAAAAAATAAGGGAAAAATAAAGAAAAAATGTACACCCGCTGAGTTGAAAAGCCACATTGGACAGCTCAGGCAAAAATGGGTATCCCGGTGGATTGAAAACTCGAAAGGGCGATCCAGGAAAAAATAAGGGAATAAGCGAACAACTGCATTCTGAATTCGTCTGTATCATTCACAACATGGCAAGCTTCGAAAGGTTCAAGCATCGGTCAGAATCAACCTTCTTCAGAAAGCAAGATGAGAAGAACGTCAATGTCATACGAGTCATAGCAAAAGGGAAGCTCACTGAAGCGTCATCAACATTGCCAGTACCTTTTTGTTTCTCAATTTTGTAACAATCTCCTCATTTCAGGGGATTTGTTTCTTTGACTGTACTTGCCAATTCAGGGCACACAAATTAATAAAATCAAATTTTCAGTCACACTTCGTCTTGTACACTTTATTTGCAAAAATGTCCGATATCCTTGATATAATGTTTGCATAAGAAACAGATGCGCCTTTCTGATCACATGCTTGCAGGAAATATATTACTTACTCCCGGGAGCGTCTAAACTCCTATGATGGAATCCAGTAAGGGATACCTCGGGATACTTGTGCGTTTCTTTGTCATAACAGGATTGCAGGTATTCAAAGCACAACATGGGGCATGAAAGCTTCTCCCCAGCAAGCTGCCAAATCATTATTTCCTCAGCACATCTTCCAAACAGCACCAGAGCTGCTTTCTCCCCATCAGAGCAGCCAGACATCACTTCTCCAGCATTTCCTTCAGAGCAACATCAGAAGGTGTTCATTTCCCCAGCTGAGTTGTCGGATGTTATCATCCTCAGCAGGATCCATACAGAAATCACTAGGAAGATTATTCAGTGATTGTGCCTCCCCAGCCGAGTGATAGACAGAGAATCATCTCCCCACAGAGCTCCAGCCTCTCCAGAAGAGCAATATCTGAAAATCTCACAACAAAGTGACGAAAGCTTCCACAGGCCCCAGCTGGGCTCCTCATTACCAAAATAGGTCTATCAGTGACCTATTTTCTCCAAGCAGAATCATCTATATCAGATCTACCAATGATCTCATCCCCAGCTGGGATATTCCTTCAAGCAGATCAGCCAGAGATCTTCACAGCAGCGGGATCCGAGTCCCGGATCGTGTTCTTTTATGCATAATCATAGCATTCGCATCATATTTCCCCACAGAGCATAGCATTCCGTCTAATACGGAGCATTGCGACGAAAATCAAACATATTTCATAATCACAAGTCAGGTTTGAACTAGTCACCTGCGAATCCCAAGTACCTCATCAACAATGCACCCAGTACATCCCTCTTCTTTTCGGAAAAAAAAAAGCTTTCGCCCAAATCGTTATCCATAACATATCCTTCTTGACACTTGTCTGTGTCATCTCATGTTTCCCAGAAGAAAGCCAAAGCGTCCTCTTTGCACTCTCAAACACAAATACATATTAATATATACTCTTTTCGACACCCGTCTGTGTCATATTCATTCCCCTGCAGATATAAACCACAAACAGATATCTATACACTCTCTTGACACTCGTCCGTGTCACCTTTCCCCAGCATGGTTGCCTAAGCACTTATGGTAGACCAAACACTTGTTTTTAATACACTTCTTTTGACACCCGTCCGTGTCACCTTATCCCCACAGATCACCAGATATCTTTACACTTATAAGTTCATAACTTATACACTTTCTCTTATGATACTCGTCCGTGTCATACTCTCCCCAGCAAGCTGAACACTCATCTGTGTCTCACTCATGCTTATTTTTCGCTCATACAGATACTCGTCCGTATCTTGTAGACACCACTTATCTCTTCTCAGATTCAACACTCGTCTGTGTTCTTTGTTAACCAGTTGATACTCGTCCGTATCGTCATCTCTGAACATGCGTCAGCGTTTGTTTCTACTGATACTCGTCTGTATCATGGTCTTAAGGATGCTCGTCCGCATCTTTAATTTATACACAGCGTCAAACACTCATACCTTTCCTTTCTTGAATGTAGACACTCGTCTGTGTCTACCATTCCCCAGAAGAGTCCCTAGCAAATTCCCAATAAAAAGAAAATTTTCTTTTCTATCTGACATCCGTCCTATGTCATGATACTTTCGGCAGCCGTACCCTGCCAAGTGATCGTCCTTCACCTTTAGATGACTGTCCCTCATCTTTTTCCCAGCGGAGTCACCATTATTGGAACCCTTCTCTATCCGACATTCTTCCCATGTCATGATATTTTAGTAGCCGTCCCCTGTTAGGTGATCGTCCTTCAACTTTTGATGATCGTCCTTCATCATTTTATCCGATGGCCGCCCCCATCGTTGATTCTGTTATCTGACATTTGTCCTATGTCATGATAAGCCCCGAGAGCAGCCGTACCCTGCTAGGTGATCATCCTTCATCATGCTTATCTGATGGATGTCCCCATCATTGACCTTTTCTATCCGGCATTCGTCCTATGTCGTGATGCTTTCGGCAGCCGTACCCTGCCAGGTGATCGTCCTTCACCTTGGGTGATCGTCCTTCATCCTTACACCTCAATAGAGCAGTCGTCCCCTACTAGGTGATCGTCCTTCACCTTTGATGACCGTCCCTCATCATTTATTTCTTTAAAGCGATGGCCGTCCCCATCATGATATCTCTTTATTTCCCCAGCATGTCGGTCGTCCCCGTCATTGCTTTATCCCCAGCAGTCGTCCTCTACTCGAAGGTCGTCCTCCATCGCCCGCACTTTATAATCACATTTTACTTTCATCTTACAATCTATATCCCTTTTCTTCTTCACCCAGTGAGTGCAAAGTTTGGACTGTCTTTGGTATTCAACCACAAGTTATCTTGTTTGCCTGTTAAGTTGTCGCTTACATCCTGCACAGCTAACTCATGTTTGAATAGGGGAAGCTGTAAACACCCCAAATTTGCCCTCACTAAGTTTACATCATGGCTTGTGATCTTTTCATTTTCATAAGTTCAATCATATCATATCATGTTGCATTTTTGCTTCACTGCATTGGTTCAAGTCATCTGCATCTAGGGTTTGTGATCTGAGCAATCCATGAGCCATCTGAGCCACTCCAAAGGTTTTCAATCATCTCAAGAGGGTCCATTTATGTTCAATCATCATATTATATCCTCCCAAGATCAAGAAAGTCAGAAAATCACAAGAACTGGCAAGGCATGGAGGCAGAGCCAAGTTTAACTACACAAATGACCTAAAATTAGGGTTTTGGTTTCAGAGGCCATAACTCCAAAAATTTTGGTTATTCATGTTTCTTTTGGTCTCCATATGATATAGGGATCATGCATACCAAGTTTGATGGAAAAATTCATTGTGGAAGTCATTTGATCACTGGGTAACTTCTTGAGCAAGTCAGAGCCAAATCAGGGCATCTGAGGCCCCCATCAATGGACCCAAGGTGGATTTTTCATAAAAATGAAGTTATATGATCTTTATTTGATCATTGAAGTGTTCATAAGTTCACAAATTTGAAGAAAAGTGGGCTAAACCAAAAGTTGCCAAATATGGAAATGACTTGTAATGTAAACTTTCCATTTTGGGAAAGTTTTTCAACCTCCTCTTTCTTAACCAAAAATGCTACAAATGAAAAATTCTTGGTCATGAAAGTTGTAGATTGGATCATTCCCTTTTCAAAAAGTACAAGAACAAGATCTAATTCATTTTGGAACTCAAGTTATGGCTTTCCAAAGTTGGCAAAAATCACATAATTTCATGTTTCATGCCAAAGAGGTATTTTTGCAAAACCTCATGACAAACCATTTTGTGACTTCTAAATGACTTCTATACATCATTGCAACTTGCCAAAATCAGAAATTACACAATTTCACAAAATTCATGCCTTGAATAACAAGTATCATAAGCCATTTTCCATGAAATTCAAGAAAGGGGGAATTCTTGCAAGAGTGATCCCTAAGGGTTTGTTTGGTTTCTAACTGATCTCAAATCATTACCATAACATCATGTAACATTTCATGACAAGAATTCAGCTTGGAATAGGACATGTCCATGACCAAAATCTCAAAATGCAACAAGTTGTGAAAATTGCAAAACATGTAACATCTCACCATTCATCCATTTCTGATCATTCTAATTCATCCCATGGCCATCCTTGAAGGCAGCTGAACTCAGAGCAGCCCTAAAGTAGCTTCTGCCATGGCCCATGCTCTAAGTACACCAACTCTTGACTTTTTGGCCAATTGCCCCATACCATTCCCACAGTGCATGTCAATTCTTCTGACTTTTTCCAATAGTTTAGGATTAGTTTATGGATCATAAAAGAAGCCTCACATAAGCTCAGACCACACACACAATCAGATTTCACAAAAACTTGCCAAAACCTTCATCTCTTCGAAACTCCTTCCAACCCATCAAAATTCAAATTTTTCTTCACCAATAAGTCACACATCATCCATAGAACAAGAATCAACCCTTAAAACAACCTGAAACATCACATATCAAAGCCTCAAATTCTGCTACACCAGAACTGAAACTTTCAAATTAACCACCATCAAAGGTTTTGAAGCATCCCACTAGCCTCAGGAGGATCAGAGGAGACTCTTTGCACGAAGGAGAGGCCTGGAAAGCTTATATTTGCAGTTCATCGTCTCAGGTAATATCAAGAACAAAACTTTTCAAAGCTTGATTTTTTTGTTGCAAAATGAAAATACATGTCATAAGGATCACACTGATGCTTTTAGAATTGAAAATGGTGAAGAAATGACTATTTTGTGACTCTCTGAAATTTCACCCGTGAAAATATTTTGATTCGTTTCTCCTTGTTCATGTGTTGTAAATGATGTTTGAGGGCTGATTTGAGTGGGGTTTGGTTAGAGGATCATTTATGGGTGGTTGATTTGGGGTGGGGTGGCCTGTAGAGAGTTTTAGGGTTTTGTCCCGCCGGAGAAGATGACCGGAGCTCCCCTCCGGTCACCTGAAAATGTTTAAACCCTAATCCCTAATTAATTTTCCAGATGGATTCGCAGCCCTTGGATGAGGATTAGGTTAAGTTGTGAACGGCTCAGATTAAGTCACTTAACCCTAATTCAGTTTTATTAAATTAATTGAGTTTAATTAGTTTAATTACATCAGAGTGAATCCCAGCCATTAAAAAGCGCGCCAGTCAACCCTGGAATCTCAACTTTGAATCTGGACCTCAGGATCTTCATACTTTTCCTTTTATTAATTTTTATTTCATTTTCTTTATTTAATCTTGCACGAATTTTTAAAAATAGCAAAAATAGTCAAAAAATTCTGAAATTTTTTATCCAGCCTTTAATTAATTTTCAAAACCCCAAAATATTTTTATTTGTATTTTTAGCTTTAAAAAAATATTTTAAAATCATTTAAGTGTTATTTTTAATTAGTTAATGAGAATTAATTAATTAAAAATACATTTGGGTATTTAAAAATCACAAAAAAATTCAGAGAATATTTTCAAACATTTAGAAGCATTTACAAACTCACCACACAAATTTCTTTTTGGTTTTGATCTTACTTTGACAATTTTCAAATGAATTAGGGTTCTTAAATTTTCATATTTTTAACCCTAACTTCAAAAATTCATAACTTTTGATCCAAGTTGAGTTTGTGAATGATTCTTCTTGCATTGTGCTATACATGGTTTCAAGCACCTAAAAACATTTTTGTTTCATTTTTATCTTTCATTTTCAATTTGTTTGGCATTTTACCTTTAGGATCACCCTTAAAACCCTAGAAACTTAGGAAATTCATAACCTCCTTTAGGTTTAGCTTTTGACCTCCCCCTTTGGATAGTGAACTAGTATAGGTTTAGGGCCCCTTTAGTTTCATTTTCAATTTTTATCTTATCATTTGCTTCTGTTTTTGAGTTTTGCATCTCACATGTTCATATAACCCTAATTTTGTATCTCATTTGCATAAGCTTTCATACATGAACTTTCCATGACATTTTGTGCATCCACATGACATATAAGACATCTTAGGACATATTAGAATCATGCTTGATCATTGCATCACCCTTTTTCCATGTTATGCCTTCATTTCATTACATGTACATTCATGAACTTTCATGCTTCATTTGCATTCCCATCCTTTGTATAACCATCTTCATATCATGACATACACTTATACCATCTCTTTGCATCATTAGCATAATGAACATGCTTCTGATTTTGGTTTTCATCCTTGCATTTCATTTCATTCTCATGTCATTTTATTTTCTTTTGCTAACTTTTCAGGTGGTAAGTGTTTGAGAAGTGAGTTTGCCTTCACTTCTCACAATCTCTTCTCATCTCTCTTATGCATTCATTGCTGCATTTTAATTTTGTATTAGAGTGAGCTTGCTCATTCATGTTACCTCCTCACTTTCTTTCTTCAAGCAACTTATCTTCTTAATTGAAGTAAGTTGTCTTGCTTCTTTCTGCTTCTTTTCCTTTTATCCTGCTTCTTCCTTGGTGGCTCTCTTGAAGGTCTCTTGCAAACCTCATAAACCCTAGGAATACCCAAGCATGATTACAATTAGGGTTTGATTAGTTCCCCATTAGTTTTACCTTTGTGTCATCTCTTGTGTCTTCTCTTCTCATCTCTTAATCAAGGATTAAACCTTAAAGGTTTTAAGGCTTTGTGATTAAGGTTATGCATGCATCCTTCTATTAGGATGGAGTGTATAACTTTAATCCTAAGTGTTAAAACCTTAATGTGTTTAAATCCTTTAGTCAATCCATCTAAATAATCATTAAGACATCAAGCTTGTAACTTGGGCCTTGCATTAGGGTTCTAATTCTTCCTTAAGTGGTTAAGAAGGACTAACCCTAGTGTTAATGGACAAGTCCCCCTCAAGTTGTCTTACAAACCATAAAAATCACTTCTTAATCTTACCATTAACTAAAATCCACCCTAATAAAGGCCTTGTTTTGTCATGAGGTTAATCCCAAATCATGGATTAAGTTGAGGAGCCTTCCTTAGCTTAAATGTTCTCATCTATCATCCTTCTATTAGGATGGTGTAATGGGTTCATTAAATCCTTGATTATGGCTTAAACTCATTACACAACACTAAACAAAAACAACAAAAACATCTAAATAAAATTCAAGTAGGTTAATGATCTTAATACTACATCATGGTGATTAAGTGTGAGGTGTTTACTTCATACTTAAGGTATTCTCATTACCCCTAATCAGAGGGAAGATGTGATGAGTTTACTAACCCTTGGTTTAGGCATAAGCTCATTTTCTTATGACCAACACAAAAAGCAATAAAAGATTGAAAACACAAAGAACAAACAATAATCGTCTCCTTCGGGATTCTTTTCTCATCTCTTTCACTCACAAACGAGGACTTGCTTCTTCCGTCTGATGCAAGACAGTTAGCACCTGAGCCAGACAGGTCATAACGCTTGAGCATAGACAAGTAAGCAGTTCAAAAGTCAATTTATCTTTCAGTCTCTTTGAGTCGAACTACGGTATTCTGACTTCCTCATTGCACGAGAGGATACGTAGGCATAACTTAATAGTTATCGAACAAAAGTCTCTGTATATTCCCCCTCTTCCAGCATTATTCTTTTAAGCCTCAATGTCTTGAGCATTACACTCTTTTCTTACACTGACACTCCTTTTCATCACTTCACTTTCTTGCACTGACACTTGTACTTTCTTTTCCAGCTTTTGCACACAGAATAGCACTGACACTACCCTTTTAAGCACAAATCTTTCAAGCGTGTATATCGTCGGGTACGACGGACAATCTGGGTGCTAATACCTTCCCAGGTTGTAACCAACCCCCTTTCTCAGTTTCTCTGGTTCGCGACCGTCTTATCCATCTTTTCTTAGGTTTATGCAGCATTATCTTTCCTTCGGGATAAAAATGCCTAGCTGGCGACTCTTTTCAGTTCATTTTCATTTTCTCCTTTCGCCGACCGTTCGCGTCTGTACCCCTCTTGACCAGGTGTCATTTGGTGGGAGCGACAACCGTTTACCAGTAAAAGAAGATTGTCGTCTGAAGAAGCAGAAGGTTCGTCGCATGCGTCCTGAAATGTCAGAAAAGATTAAAGCAGAAGTGATGAAGCAGTTTGATGCAGGATTCTTAGCTGTGACTTCTTATCCTCAATGGGTTGCAAATGTGGTAACAGTACCTAAGAAAGATGGTAAGGTACGCATGTGTGTGGATTACAGAGATTTGAATAAGGCTAGCCCTAAAGATGACTTTCCACTTCCTCATATTGATGTTCTGGTAGACAACACTGCTCAGCATAAAGTATTCTCTTTTATGGATGGTTTCTCTGGTTACAATCAAATCAAGATGGCACCTGAAGATATGGAGAAGACTATATTTGTTACACAGTGGGGCACCTTTTGTTATAAAGTGATGCCATTTGGTTTGAAGAAAGTCGGGGCAACATATCAGCGTGCTATGGTGGCTTTGTTTCACGATATGATTCATCATGAGATAGAGGTATATGTGGATGATATGATAGCCAGGTCCCAGAATGAAGAGAAACACCTCGATCATCTGCATAAGCTGTTTGAAAGGTTGAAGAAATACAAGTTGAGATTGAACCCAAACAAATGTACTTTTAGAGTTAGATCTGGAAAACTCTTGGGTTTCATTGTCAGTGGAAACGGTATTGAAGTAGATCCTGCAAAAGTAAAGGTTATACAAGAGATGCCAGCTCCTCGTACCGAGAAGGAAGTTAGAGGATTCTTGGGACGATTAAATTACATTGCAAGATTTATCTCCCAGTTAACTGCTACCTGTGAGCCAATCTTCATGTTGTTGAAGAAAGATCAAGTGATGGAGTGGAATGACGAGTACCAGACAGCCTTTGATGAAATCAAGAGATATCTTTTAAAACCTCCAATCTTGATGCCACCAGTTGATGGAAGACCCTTGATTATGTACTTAACAGTATTAAACAACTCAATGGGGTGTGTGTTGGGGCAACATGACGAGTCTGGTCGAAAAGAGCAGGCAATATACTACCTTAGCAAAAAGTTTACCGACTGTGAAACAAGATACTCATTGCTCGAGAAAACTTGCTGTGCTTTGGCATGGGCTGCTCGCCGACTAAGACAGTATATGTTGACTCATACTACCTTGTTGATTTCAAAGATGGATCCAATCAAGTACATATTCGAGAAACCTGCTCTCTCCGGACGAATAGCGAGATGGCAAATGATCTTAACAGAATATGATATACATTACACTACTCAGAAAGCCATTAAAGGAAGTGTTGTAGCTGATCATTTGGCTCATCAAGCAGTGGATGATTATCAATCAATGAGTTTTGAGTTCCCCGATGAAGACATTATGATTATTACCAAAGAACTTGGACAATATGACGGACCTGAACAAGGATCCCGATGGACTATGGTTTTTGATGGAGCTTCTAATGCGCTTGGTAATGGTGTTGGTGTTGTGATCATTTCCCCTGAAGGTTGTCATACCACGATTACTGCAAGACTTTGTTTCTATTGTACCAATAACATGGCTGAATATGAGGCATGTATCATGGGTATCAAAGCTGCCATTGAGATGAAGATTCAGTTCTTGGACGTATATGGGGATTCAGCCCTGGTAGTGAGTCAGATTAAAGGAGATTGGGATACCAAGCATGAAAATCTCATTCCTTACAGAGAACATGTGTTGTCCTTGCTCCCATATTTTGAAGAGATTACCTTTGGACATATTCCACGAGGAGAGAATCAGTTGACAGATGCGTTAGCCACCATGGCATCTATGTTTGAGATTAGCTGGGATGATGAAGCTCCCAAGATTACTATTGATAGATTTGAGAAGCCTGCATACTGTAATGATATTGATACTAAAGGAGGAGAGGAAAAGCCTTGGTTCCATGAAGTGAAAAGATATCTTGAAACTCAGGAGTTCCCTGAAGGGGCATCTGTCAAAGATAAGAAGTTTCTAAGGAGGTTTTCCGCTAAGTTCTTTTTGAGTAACATAATTCTGTACAAGCGCAATCATGATTCGACTTTGCTTCGTTGTGTGGATAAGAAAGAAGCAGCAGAGATTATGGAAGACATGCATGATGGGATCTTTGGCACTCATTCTAGTGGTCATACCATGGCAAAGAAGATATTGAGAGCAGGGTACTATTGGTCTACTATGGAAGTTGACTGCTATCAACATTCCAGAACATGTCACAAGTGTCAAATCTATGCTGATAAAGTGCATATACCTCTAGCTCCATTGAATGTGTTGACTGGTCCTTGGCCTTTTACCATGTGGGGCATAGATATGATTGGTGAGATCAAGCCTACTTCTTCTAATGGGCATCGTTTCATCCTGGTTGCTATTGATTACTTTACTAAGTGGGTGGAGGCAACCTCATTCGCGTCTGTTACCAAGAATGTTGTTGCTCGATTCATTAAGAATAATCTCATATGTAGGTATGGCATCCCTGAAAGGATTATCACAGACAATGGCTCTAATCTGAATAACACCATGATTACTGATCTCTGCATGCAGTTCAAGATTAAGCATCACAATTCTTCTCTGTATCGTCCAAAGAAGAATGGGGCAGTAGAAGCTGCTAACAAGAACATTAAGAAGATTTTACAGAAGATGACTGTTACTTACAAAGATTGGCATGAGATGTTACCATTTGCTCTTCATGGCTATCGTACTATAATACGTACTTCAACAGGGGCAACCCCATTCTCCTTGGTCTATGGTATGGAAGCAGTTCTGCCCATTGAGGTTCAGATCCCCTCCTTAAGAATCATGAAGGATGCAGGCTTGGATGAATATGAGTGGATTCAGACTCGACTTGACCAGATAAATTTGATTGATGAGAAAAGGCTGGCAGCTGTTTGTCACGGTCAGATGTACCAGAAAAGGATGATCAAAGCTTTTAATAAGAAGGTTAAGCAAAAGGTATATCAGGCTGGTGACTTGGTAATCAAGCGTATCATATTACCACAGGGTGATCCTAGGGGCAAGTGGACTCCTACATATGAAGGACCATTTATAGTCAAGAGAGTATTTTTAGGAGGTGCCATGATGCTTACCACTATGGATGGTGAAGACTTCCCACAGCCCATAAACACAAACATAGTTAAAAAATACTACGCATAAAAAGAGACCCGCTAGGTTGACTGGCCTAGGTAAAAATAAGGGCATCCCAGCGAACCAAAAGGGTTCGGGAAAAAAATTAGGGATATATATATAAAAAAGCGTACACCCGGCAAGTCGAAAACCTGAAAAGGCGGCTTGGGCAAAAAAGGGCATCCCGGTGGATTGAAAACCTGAAAAGGCAATCCAGGCAAAAGTTAGGGATTAAAGCGTATGACTATGTCTCGTTTGGATCACTCATGTAGCCCCAGCTAGTTGTGTTACCTAACTCAAGCTCGAACAGATAAAGATCAATTCAATCGTATTCGTCTCAACAACAAAGGATGAGATACTTGAAGATAATGGCAATAGTAGAATTGAAACTCAATAGGATTATTTCTCACATAGCTGTTTTCTTTGTTTTGTAAAACTTTTACGACGAATTCCTCTTACTAGGATTTCTGTCTCCCTGTACAAACTTGCCTGTGTATATAAATAAAATCTTATCTTTGAATCCAGATTTACTTTTACCCTATTTACCTAAGCGAAAACGTTCATTGATTGTGTTTGAATGTATGCATGCTTTTGAATATGATTGATGTTTACCAGAAATGCATAAAATGCAGTAATAGTATTTACTAAGGACGAATGAGGGTAGGAGTTCAACGAAGCTTCGCCGGTTCATCCCCACAAGACAACTACAAATCCCCAGCAGAACAAATCTATCTTTATAGATGCTTTGAGTTACATCTCCCCTTGAATTTATGTCCATCTCTTTTATCCTCAGTCAGGATACTCATGAACTTATTACTTCAATAGAGGTACGACGAACGAAGACGGGAGGTTATAAATACTATACTATCAAACAAGACGGGAATGAGGTCCTCATATTCTTCAGCAACGAATCGGGATTTATTTTCCCCAGCCAGCAGTTGTTATACAAGGATATCCAGACGTTTCTAGTAGCATGATTCATACATACATCATTTACATCATACCATAGCATATCCATAATGCATAATACATTTACTTAGATACACCATGCCATGCATGCATACATATTGCATAAACTAACCTTTTCCTTGTAGGATGGTTATATGCAAATAAAATACTATCAACAATTCACAACAGTTCAGAGACGATCTATATGAAGGTCTAGTGCTGATACTTAATTCAGAGATAATCGCTACGAAGATTTATTTCTGATGATCAATACTCAAGTTGTCCTTGGAAGGGTACGTAAAGGATCTATACGAAGATCTGGTACTTAATGCTAGATATTTCCAAGGGATGTAATCGCCAGAAGATTTAATCCTGATATTCTTTTATCCTTGGATGGTAGGTAAACGGTCTATACGAAGATCTATTACCTAATCCAGGATATTTCCAGAAGAGATAATCGTCACGAAGATTTATTTCTACTGGTCTATTCAACAACTCAAAACAGTTCAGAGACGATCTATACGAAGATCTAGTGCTGATACTTAATTCAGAAAGAAATCACCACGAAGATTTGGTTCCGATACTTAAATTAAAGTGTGTTCTTAGATATGGTTCAGAGATGATCTATACGAAGATCTAAGTCCTGACACTTAATGAAGGATATTCTTTTTCCCCAGAGATAATGCAGAGACGATCTATACGAGGATCTAGTGCTAGCATCCAACTCAAACCATGTTGCATAAATGATTTAGAGACGGCCTATACGAAGACCTAGTACTGATATCCAGTATCAACATAAAGATATTACCACCTCCTGATATTATGGATGGCGTCTATAAGCCCATCTCCAGTTCTTCCAAGTGGCATCTTCAAGCCCACTTAAGCGTATACAACTAATCATCAATGTTACTTTACGCACCGGCGAGTGCAAATTTTTGGGCTTTTGTGTTCAATCCCCTTCAATCTTCCAGGTCACGAATGGCTCATATACCAATCTAACCCCTCAGGTTTCAGAAAATTGAACAGGGGCAGCTGTTGCACCCCAAAATTTGCCCTCACCTAGACAAGACATTGTGTACTAAGGTGTCCCAAGAGGTTCACAAGGTTCAAAAGGTTCACAAGGTATCTCAAGAGGTTCACAAGGTATCTCAAGAGGTTCACAAGGTTCACAATTAGTCAGAAAGTTTGACAATTCCCTCAGACAATGCATCCTCCTAAGCAATGCATCTTAAACTAGGGTTTTGGATTTCATCAGGCAAAATGGACTTCCAAGGCTTCAAGTGAGCTTCATAGCATCTTATATGTCTTCAAGAATCCCTATGTCAAGTTTCAAGGCTTTCCCAAAAGATTTGCTCAGCTAGATGATCAGATAGGTTAAAATCAGTCAAAGTAGTTAAAAAGTCAAAGTGAGGTCAACTGTGGTCAAACCAAAGTCAAACTTCATGATTTTTTGCCAAAATCAATTATATAAAGTAAAATTCATCATTTGATCAAGGGTTGATCATGATTCATCAAGGAGATTTCAGATCATCAAGAATCAGGAGTTTCTAAATTAGGGTTTTCACAGGAAAAGTCAACTGAACTTTGACCAGCCATAACTTTCACATGCTTCATCAAAAATTTTCCATACAAAGCTCATTTTGAAGGAAATTGAATTCTCTACAACTTTGTGTCTCACAAGCCAAGCCCAAAAATTCTTCATTTGGAAGGTATGAGCTAAGACATTATAGGTCATTTTAAAAGTCAATAAAAAGTCAACAACTTCCAAAGGGCATAACTTGAGAATGATAAAAGATATGGACATGAGACCAAAGAGGTTGGTTATAGGACTATTTAAGCTTTCCATAATGTACAAGAACACCTTCATAGCCTTAAGATTGAGGGGTTTATGTCTTTGCAAAGTTGAGAAATTTTTGAGAGGTTTATGAAGCAAATGAGACCTTAGAACCAAATTTCTCCAAATGGGCTTGCATTTTTATGACCCAAACACTACCATGACATCATGCACGAATTAATAATCATTTATTCAAATTTTTATTCATTTTATTTTATTTATTATGATTTTATACATTAAAAATCATTTTAAATCAAAATAAAATATAAAAGTTGCAATATTTGATAAGATTTTTGTTCTAGAAAGTCATAAAGGTCAATTAAAAGTGATTGAGATCATGGAAAATCAGATCAACCAAAAGTAGTAAGGATATATCAAAATTTTTTCAATATTTGAAAGCATATCTTTTTCAATCTCAAATGATCCAAAAATCCAAAGGAGGATCTGATTTTTTGACCTAGTCAGGTCATACTATATATGTATAACATAAACAAACACAAGGACACGAAATTGGCAGCCTCTAAGACAAGAATCAAACTTCAAAAATTCACCAAAAAACTCACATTTGGATTTTTGGATAGAGACAATTTCAAGGCATTTCAAAGGTTGCAATACGTTTATAGGTGATCATTGAAGGATTCTGGATCATTTGCAGCATCAAAAGCATTGCCATAAGCATAAACCGAATCAATGTTATCACACCTTTATGAATTTTTCGTTTTCTATTGTTTGTGCATTATAAATTATGTTTGATGATTGTTTTGTGTTTGTGATAAGCTCAGGAACGTTTCTGGACAATTTAATTAGAGTTTCATGGCCAAACCGTAAGAACACCATTGTTAAGGTTCCAAGCTTCGAATTAGGGTTTCACGTTTAACCAAATATAAATGGATTCAAAGGACATGGATAGATTGTATGAGTCATGAGGACTTCATTGGCATAGTTAATATGATGAAATTGTACTGTTTGGTTGATGTATGAAATTCGCAGGTCATGAACATGAGGAAATTCGCAGGTAAAAACGCAGCTGAATTCATAAGTATTTTCGCAGGGAAATTGGGGAAGATGAAGTTCAGATGGCGCCAAAAATCCAGTTCAAATATTGGTTTTAAAATAAAAGAATTTGTTGTTGATTCTATGTTGTACGCGCCCCATGTGGCTCAGCTGGTTTGTGTGTTTGCTTGTGTATTGAATGGTCCTGGGTTCGATTCCCCCCCAAGCCATTTTGTTTTGCTTTATTTTTGCTATTTTGCAGGTTAGTAACAAAAGGAATTGCTGCTCTTATACTAGCACCAGCGTGCGCCTGCCCTGGTGGTTATGTTGTTGGTCCAAGATGAATGAAGCCTAGGGCCTGGGTTCGAATCCCAGCCCCAAGTATGTATTTTTCTCATTTTTTTTATTTTATTTGGTTTGTTTATATTATATTAATCTAATTTAATTAATTTCTTAAATTTTAAAATAAATGTGTATTATTTCTTATACCAAAAAAATTCATATTTTTAAAATTCAAACTTTATTTTCAAAAAAAAAAACTTAATTATTATATTTATTTTATTATATGTTCATATTATTAATATATATATATATATATATATATATATATATATATATATATATATATATATATATATATATATATATATATATATATATATATATATATATATATATATATATATATATATATATATATTGTAAATAAATTAATTAATATTTCAATTAATAATTAAAACCCTAATTTTTCTTAAATAATATGTAAACCCTAATTTCTAACCCTAAAATTTTTGTTAACCCTAATTTTTATTTTTAATATTTAACTTAATTAAATAATTAATCATTTTTTGTTATAAGTAATTATTATTTGTTTATTATCATAATTGTTATAATTTTCTTCTAAAAAATTTCTAAAATTGTTTATTTAACTTAAAAATAATATTTTCTCTTGAATTTTTATTTCCTCTTTATTTTTACTAACCCTTTTATTATTATTATTGTTATTTCATTATTACTAACCATTTAAATTATTGCTTATTTATTATTGTTATTTATCATTGTTTATAATTCTCGATTATATTGTAACTATCCCAAAGCATTGTAATAGTTTAGGTTTATATTTTTGCTTTATTTTTATTGTAAATATATTAACTGCGTGGTTAGTAACTATAGGGTGTGTATAACATGTTTGTGATTAAAATTGATTTAGAAAATTAACTTAAATAAGATAAATACTTGAATATAAACACTCACACACGTAAGTCGATCTTTGATCGCCATCTTTCACTTTCTAGGGTTACCTCTCATGTTGCCTATTTCTAAGGTCAAGTAAGGTGTCTTAAGCAAAGTTCCTTCCCAAATATCATCAAGTCCCTTCAGTTTATAAGATCAAGTCTCTTCGAGGTTGCCTACGATAAATGATCTTGTCCATTCGTATAAAAGATGATAAGTCCCTACGAATTGCTAAAGACACCTTGCAGTTGCCTAAATTCAGATGTCCCTTCACATGTCCCTTATCACATCCAAGGTAATGACTACCTATTCCTTAATAATAGGGATAGTCTTACCATTGAAAGAACATATAAGAACAGTAAAGACTTAATATAGGGTAGGTTCCTCTTAAGTACTTGCTCACCTTTTCAAAATACATTTTACACTTCACATTTCAAACAAATTTTCAAAACAAAGTCTTTATACACATCCATACGAGGATCATTATAAAGCACTTAGAAAATTTTTAATCACACACTACACCTTTATCAAAACAGTTTAAAGTGAGCTAAGTAACTAAGAGCCCATGGATAACCATGGATATAAAGGGTGCTAACACCTTCCCTTTGTATAACCTACCCCCCGAACTCAAAATCTTTTTAAGATCTTTCCTGTTCTTTTATGCCCTTTCCTTTTGGATAAAATAAAAGTCGGTGGCGACTTTTGCTATCCGCAACATTTAACTAAAGTCAGTTCTCCCACCATGTTACAACAGTGTGTCAGTGCAAAGGAAAGGGTGAGTGCTCAAAGACTGAGGCTTAGAAAAGAAAGCTGAAAGAGGGGGAAGACACATAGACTTTTGTTCGATAACCATTAAGTTATTCCTACGTATCCTCTCGTGCAATGAGGAAGTCAGAACACTGTAGTTCAACTTAAAGAGACTGGATGGTTTGTTGTGAACTGCTTACTTATCTATGCTCAAGTGTATGACTCGTCTGGCTTGAGTGCTAACTGTCTTGCATTAGACGGAAGAAGCGAGTTCTCATTTTCAGAGTGAGTGTGATGAGAAAAGAATCCCGGAGGAGACGTTTATTGTTTGTTATTGTGTTTTCAGTTTTTTATTGCTTTTGCTGTTTTGCGTAGGGAAATGAGCTTAAGCCTAAATCAAGGGTTGCAAACTCATTATATCCTCCCTGATTAGGGATAATGATCCTACTTAAGCATGAGATGAAGATCTCAACTTAATTACCATGATGATATAGGATTAAGATCATTAACCTACTTTGGTAATTATTAAGTTTTTTTTGGGTTTTTGTTTAGTGTTAAGTAATGAGTTTAATCTCTAATCAGGGATTAATGAACTCATTACACCATCCTAAGAGAATGATGATAGATGAGAACACTTAAGTTGAGGAAGACTCCTCAACTTAATCCATGGTTAGGGACTAAATTCATTAGATGACAAGCCTTTATTAAAGTGGATTTTAATTAAAGGGTGAGATTAAGAAGTGGATTTTATGTTTGTAAGACTAGCTTGAGGGGGACTTGTCCATTAAACACTAGGGTTAGTCCCTCTTAACCAACAGGAAGAGATATAACCCTAATATAGGGCCCAAGTTACAAGCTTAAGTCTTAATCATTATTAGGTGTTTTGATTAGAAGGTGTAAACAAATTAAAGATTTAACACTAAGGATTAAAGTTATACACTCCATCCTAAGATAAGGATGCAGGCATAACCCTAATTCAAAGTCCTAAAGCTTTAAGTGTTTAGCCTTGATTATGAGATGAGAAGAGAGACTCAAGGAGACTCAAAGGTAAAAAGCCAGGGGAGACTATATACAACCCTAAAGTTATCATGCTTGGTTGTTCCTATGGTTTGTGAGGCTTAAAGAGAAGATCTTCAGGAGGCCACCAAGGAAGAGAAGCAGATGAAAAGAGAAGGAGAAAGAGAATAGGTTACTTACTTCCTGAAGAAGATAAGTAACCTAAAATAAAGAGATAGGAGCAAGAGAGCACAAGTTAAGCAAGTTCACTTCAAAGACAAGTAAAAGATGCAAATGAGAAGATGAGAAGAGGTGGGATGTGAAGGCAAATCCACATCCCAAACAACTTACCATGAGCCCTTAAAATGTTAGTATGAATGCATAAGGTAAGAAAAGAAATGAAATGCAACAAGTAACAATGCAATGACCAAGACCAGAAGCAATCATGCAATGTAAATGTGTCATGAGATGATGCAAAGTCCAATATGATGCATATGAATGATCACACAAGGGGTGAGATACAAAACAATCATGTCAGGAGCTTGAAGAATGCATGAACATACCTGAAGTGCAATGAATGCAAAGCATACCAAATGAATGAAGAAATGATCAAGCAATGTTCAAACATGTTCTAAGATGTCTAGGATGACATACAAGTGCATGGAATGTCATGGAAAGTTCATGTGATTGGGATATGCAAAGATGAATGCAAATGAACATGAGAAATTAGGGTTTTGAGACAACATGAGATGCACATGGTCAAAACAGAAGGAATACACATGATAAGAATTTGAAAATGCACTCAAACAAACCCTAAAAACATACAATGTCACTCCCCAAAGATGGAGGTCAGAAGCTAAACCTAAAGGAAGTTATGAATTTCCTAAGTTAGTTAGGGTTTTTGGGTACTTCTAAAGGAAAAATGCAAAACAATTTGAAAATGAAATGCAAAATTATGAGTTAAATGACCTAGATACTAGATGCAAAGTAGGAAACAATGCAAAAAGAACCAAATTCAAACTCATCTTGGTTGATCATAAATGATTTTTGAAAGTTAGGGTTAGGAAAATGTGAATTTTAGAAACCCTAATTCAAAGTAAATTGTGAAAACATGATCAAACCTAAAAAGAAATTTGTGTGGTGAGCTTGTAAATTGTTCTAAATGTATGAGAATGCATCATGATTTTTTTTAAATACCTAAATTTATTTTTTATTAATTAAAATCAATTAATTAATTAAATAATACATTTTTAATGCAAACATTAAAAATAAAAATATTTTTGAGTTTTGAAAAATATTTGAAATGAAAATGCAGAAAATGGTGATTTTAAGAATATTTTTGCTATTTTAAATAATTACATGAAATAAAATGAAAAGAAAAATAAAATAAAAATGAAAGTATGCTAAAGCAATGGCTGAGATCTAAAGATGATGAGGTCAAGTTTCCAGATGCACAGTCCACGTGACTTGAGGTATGAAAGATCAAAGGCTCAGGTTCAAAATTTCAATTGGTGCGTGATCCTAAGGCTTATATTGCATCTGACTAATTAAATTAATTAAACTAATTAATTAGGTTTAGGGTTTTAATGAAGTGATTTGGGCCGTTCACACGCTTAATAATCACAATCCAATGGTCCAAATTCAAACTCACACACTTAACCCTAATTAAACTCAGGCGACCAGAGAGAAGCTCCGGTCGTCTTCTCCGGCAACCCCAAACCCTATGTCTCTCTACTGGACACCCCACCCCAAATTAATTGCCCATAAATGTTCCTCTAACATCATACAACAAGAATCAAGCAACACAAATCATTTAAAACACATCAAATAAGAGAATCGAAGCAAACAAGTTTCACGGGCAAAATTTCAGATCATCCATACATCCTCATTTCTCACTCATTTCAAGTTCTAAACACATCATGGTAATCAGGGAAGCATGTAAAATCACATTGCAACAAGAGAAATAAGTTCTAGAAAAATGTTCTTGGATGGTTACTTGAGCTTGAGCTTTGCAACTTTGAGCTTTTTGTCCCCTTCTTTGATGCAAACAAATTCCCTTGAGTCCATTGATGCTATTGAGAAGCTTGGAACAAGTTTAAATGGCCTCCTTTGTGAGTTTTAGTTCTAATGAAGTAGAACTCGTGTTTTTGTTTGAGAGGTTTTCAGGCAAAAGTGAAGGGTGGTTTGTGTTCCTTGAGTGATTTTGAGATGATTGGTGGAAAGATATTTGAGTTTTAATGATTGTGTGTTGAGTTTCGAAGAGATGAAGATTTTGCAAGATTTTGGAAATCTGAATGTATGAGAGGTTCTGAGCTTGTGTGTTGTGTGTTTTGGGTTGCTTGAGGTTTGTATAAGCCAATAGGATTGATCAGAAAGTGGGTGGTGGCACAACTTGATTGGTATGGGTGATTTTGAAAAAAAGTCAAAGTTGTGTCATAGGAGGCATGGCATGGGACAGAGCTGGTTTGAAGGGTTGTCTTGCCTCAGCTAAGTTTATGGAGAACCCTTGGATTGTTTTTGATGAGCTGTAACACTTGATGCAAGAGTTTGAACATGTTTTGCAATCTTCCCTCTTTGGAAATTTTGTGAAGATTAGGCATGAAAACTTGTGATCCAAGGCACCAATCTGATCAAGCAATGTTGCATTATCATGTTATGAAGTGTAGAAGTCAATTAAAGGTCACAAGAAGTCTTAAAACTTGGTTTTGCAAAAATCCCTCTTTGGCACATACTTGAAAATTATAAGATTTTTGCCAACTTTGAATCATCATATCTTGAGTTCTAGGATGAATCAAGAGGAGTTCTTGTACTTTTTGAAAATGGGAAGATCCAATCTACAACTTTCATGTTTAAAGATTTTTCATTTCAAGCCTTTTTGATCAAGAAAGAGGAGGTTGAAAATCTTTTCCAAAATGGAAAGTTTTCATTACAAGTCATGTCCAAAAATGGAAAGTTTGCAAATGGCTTGAAATTCTTCAATCTTGTGAACTTCTAACCACTTCTAAGATAAAATAAAGATCATAGAACCTCAAAATGATGAAGATGACCCTTTGGTACCATTGGTGGTGGCCTCAGATGCCTTGATTCTGACTTTTCTTGTACAATAAGTTACCAGTTGATCAGATGACTTCCACAATGAATTTCTTCATCAAATTTGGTACATATGCTCCTTATAACATATTAAGACCAATGGAATCAATAATGACCAAAAAATTTAAGATTAAGGGCCTCAAACCCAAAACCCTAATTTTAGGTCATCTGGGTAGAAACTGCTCAATCTGCTTGAACACCTTTGCAATGCTTTGTGATTTCTTGACTTTTAAGAACCCTGGGGAGCATATTATGATCATGGAACACACATGGACCCTCTTGACAAGCTTCAAGGCCTTTGAGATAGCTCATATCACTCCTTGGATTCTCCTTATCACAAACCCTAATTGTGCAATTATGCAATGAAACAAATATGCAATGTGAGATGATATGCTTATGCAAATGCAATATGAAAAGATCACAAGCCATGGTGTGAGAAAAAGAGAGGGAAAATTTGGGGTGTTTACACACACAAAAACACAGGAAAAAGAAAACATTGCCATTTTATTTGTTTTTTGTGAAAAATTTTAAAACTAAAGAAAGAGAACACAATTTTGCTAGAGGATCCAAGGTTTGTGATCTAAAGTTTGTGATCTGAGCAATCCAAGGATCCATATGAGCCACTCCAAAGGTCTCCAATCATTCCAAGAGGGTCCATGTGTGTTCTATCATCATATTACATCCCTCAAAGATCAAGGAAGTCAAGAAATCACAATAACTTGGAAAGCATGGAAGCAGAGCTAGGGTTTCACTGCACAGATGACCTGAAATTAGGGTTTTGGTTTCAGAGGCCATAACTCCAAATTTTTTGGTCATTATTGTTTCTAATAGTCTCAATATGTTGTAAGGATCATGTGTACCAAGTTTGATGAAGAAATTCATTGTGGAAGTCATCTGTTCACTAGGTAACTTCTTGAACAAGTCAGAGCAAAATCAGGGCATCTGAGGCCCCCAACAATGGAACCAAAGTGAATTTTTCATCAAATTGAAGTTATATGATCTTTATTTGATCATTGAAGCATGGATGTTCACAAAATTGAAGAAATTAGATGCCATAGAACAGCTGCTACATGAGCCCATACCTCAAGTACACAATTTGT
The DNA here is from genome assembly GCA_963966055.1 of Lathyrus aphaca. NCBI lineage: Eukaryota > Viridiplantae > Streptophyta > Magnoliopsida > Fabales > Fabaceae > Lathyrus > Lathyrus aphaca. The sequence goes on along the minus strand of OZ014520.1, from coordinate 274,873,300 downwards.
TGACTTTTTGCAAAAGGACCCATACCAATCTGCTGCAGCCACAACCACTCTCTGGCCAATAGGGTTATCTTATGTGGACCAAAAGAAAGTCATAACACAACACACACAAGCCTGAAACCTCCGATACACCAAGTTTCACAAAATCACCCTCAAGCTTCAAACTTTCGAAACTCTCTGTCTAGTCACTCAAACCACAAACAAACTTCACCATTCAACTCACCATCATCATTAGAACATTTCCCAACCATTAACAAGCCCTAAAAGCCAGCCAAACACAAACACGATTTCAGACCAGTTGAAGTGCAACCACTCAATCCAGCCATTCTAAACTCTTTGAAAGCATTGCAACATCATCAGGGGGTCAAGTGAAGTGGATTTGCACAAGAGAAGAGGTCCAAAAGCTCCAAACTGAGAAAGCTCAAGCTCAGGTAACCTCAAGAACTTTTTTTCCAGAAATGAAATTTTAAGTTCCTAAATGAATCTATGTGATGCGATGATCATGTTGATGTCTTCATTTTTGAAAATGGTTGCGTATTAAGGATTTCATGTCTGTCTGAAAGTTTTGCCATTTTTATGTTTTTCTTCGAATCTTGAAAATGATGATTGAGAAATGTGTTTTGATGCTTGATTCGTGCTTAGGGTTGTTAGATGATGTGATCTGGAGCTTTAGAGCTCTGGAAATGGCCAAGGGAAGAAGTTTGTAGTTTGGTCTCGCCGGAGAAGACGATCGGAAGTCTTCTCCGGCCACCTGAAACTGATTAGGGTTTAATCCACGTAATTAGGGAAGTTTGAATCTTGGCCGTTAGATGAGGATTAGGGTTAGGCAGTGAATGGCTCAGATTAGTTCATTAGGATTAAAACCTGATTAATTAATTTTAAAATCTAATTAAATCCCAGATTCAATCCTAGCCACTGGATTGCGCGCGCAGTCAATCCCTCCCTCCCAGATTTGAATTTCAGCCATTAGATCAGTTGACTTCCCTTTATTTTAATTTTTATTTCATTTAAATCCCATTTTCTTTGCCATTTTATTTAAAATACTTAGAAAAATCATAAAAATATTTCCTTCCGCATTTTAATTTCAAATATTTTTCTTCACCCAAAAACATTTTTATTTTTATATTTTGCATTAAAAAACCATTTTAAAAATATTTAAATGTTTATTTTAATTAATTAATGGAAATTAATTAATTAAAATACCATTTAGGTTTCTAAAAATTCCAAAAAAATTCACACTGCATCTTAGGACATTTAGAAACATTGTTAAACCATTCATACAAATTTATTTTTGGTTTTGATCCAACTTTGACATTTTTCTTGAATTTAGGGTTCATAAAAATTCCCTTTTTGGAACCCTAACTTTGAAAATTCTTTGCTGCCTAACCATGAAGGGTTTGAAAATGATTATTTTTTCATTGTTTTCTATATAGCATGAAGTTTCTAGGGTATTTTTTTCATGAATTTATCCTTCATTTTCAAATTGATTTGCATTTTTCCTTCTAAGGTACCCAAAAACCCTAGTATACTTAGAAAACTCATAACTTCCTTTAGGTTAAGAGTTAGACCTTTTCCTTTGGGGTGTGATATCATATGGGGTTAGGGTTTGTTTGAGCTCATTTGAAAATTTATATCATGTGAATTGCTTCTGTTTTGATCATTTGCATCTCATCCTTTCATGTAACCCTAATTTTGCATCCATACTTGCATCTTACATTGCATTGCATGAACATATGAACTTGCCATGACATTATAAGAACTTGTATGCCATCTTAGACATCTTAAGACATTTCTTGAACGTTGCTTGGTCATTTCTTCATACATTTGCTATGCTTTGCATCCATTTCATTTCATAAACATCCATGTGTTTTCATGCTTCCCACATGCCTCACATGCATTCATTCCCTTGTATGATCACATATATGCACCTTGTATGCTCTCACATCACTCATAGCATCATTTAGATCATGTGCTTGCTTCTGGTTTTGTTTCTTTGTCATTACATATGCATCTTTTCATGTCATTTCTTTCCTTATGCATATTATGCTAACATTTTCAGGCGGTAAGTAATTTGAGAAGTGAATTTGCCTTCACTTCTCATTTTTATTCATCTTCTTCATATGCATCCTTGCTGAATTTTTCATTGCCTTTGAGTGAGCTTGCTCATTCATGTTCATCTCTCGCTTTCTTTCTCTAAGTTACTTATCTTCTTCAATGAAGTAAGTAACTTATTCATCTGCTTCTTCCTCCTTTCACCTGCTTCTTCCATTGGTGGCTTCTCTGAAGATCTTTCTCAAGCCTTGCAAACCATAGGAACACCCAAGCATGATAATAATTAGGGTTGTGATTAGTCCCCCTTAGGTTTTACCTTTGAGTCTTCTTTGTGTCTCTCTTCTCATCTCATTATTAGAGACTAAACCTTTAAGGCTTTAAGACTTTGGAATTAGGGTTATGCCTGCATCCTTCTCTTAGGATGGAGTGTATAAATTTAATCCTAAGTGTTAAACCCTTAATTTGTTTAAACCTATTAATCAATCTATCTTAATAATCACTAAGACATAAACTTGTAACTTGGGCCTTACATTAGAGTTCTAATTCTTCCTTTATTGGTTAAGAAGGACTAACCCTAATGTTTAATGGACAAGTCCCCCTCAAGTTGTCTTACAAACCATAATACTCACTTCTTAATATCACCCTTAATTAAAATCCACTTTAATAAAGGTTTGTTTTGTCATGAGGTTAATCCCTAATCATGGATTAAGTTGAGGTATCTTCCTCAGCTTAAAGTGTGCTCGTCTATTATCCTTCTATTAGGATGGTGTAATGAGTTCATTAATCCTTGATTATGGCTTAAACTCATTACTTAACACTAAAAAAAACTCAAAAACATCTAAATAATCACAAGTAGGTTAATGATCTTAATCCTACATCATCATGGTAATTAAGTTGAGATGTTTATCTCATACTTATGGTATTCTCATTATCCCTAATCAAACGGAGAATATGATGAGCTTACTAACCCTTGGTTTAGGCTTAAGCTCATTAACTTATGACAAACACAAAAAAAAGCAATAAAAGATTGAAAACACAAAAACAAACAATAATTGTCTCTTCCGGGATTCTCTTCTCATCATCTTCATTCACAAACGAGAACTTGCTTCTTCCGTCTAATGCAAGACAGTTAGCACTCGAGCCAGACGAGTCATACACTTGAGCATAGGCAAGCAAGCAGTTCACAAGTCAATTTATCTTTCAGTCTCGTTGAGTCGAACTATGGTGTTCTGACTTCCTCATTGCACGAGAGGATACGTAGGCATAACTTAACTGTTATCGAACAAAAGTTTCTTAGTCATCCCCCTCTTCCAGCATTCTTTCTAAGCCTCATTCCTGAGCAATCACTTTTTGCACTGACAGTTGTATTTTTCTTTTCCAGCTTTACACACAGATAACACATACACTTACCCCTTTAAACACAGAATTTCAAGCGTGGATTCCGTCGAGTACGACGAACAATCTGGGTGCTAATACCTTCCCAGGTTGTAACCAACCCCCTTTCTCAGTTTCTCTGGTTCGCAACCGTCTTATCCATATCTTTCTAGGTTTATGCAGCATTACCTTTCCTTTGGGATAAAAATGCCTAGATGGCGACTCTATTCATTTCACCTTCATTTTCTCCTTTCGCCGACCGTTCGCGCTTGTACCGGGATGAAAATCTTTAGGAGCGACACATCTGTTGCACAAATGTTATTGTAGTCGAGCATTCCAGCACTTGTGAACGTTATGGACTTACTGCCCTGAGACCAACTAGACCCACCAGGTTGATATCCGAGACCGAACTTGTCATCTTTCTTTTCTACTTCTAACAGCTTGCCCCAGCCCTGGGCATTTCCGGATTGGACTACTTCCTTAGCTTGCTTGTAGGAGTAGATAGGAGTCCATTCCTTCTCATTGCTTTGAACTGCAGCAACCAGAGACAAAGTACTAACATTAACTATCTCAAAAGCTTGGTAAAGTGTCTCATGGATCTCCCCGTCCATTTCCACATACCTGAAGGTCGACAGATGACTTATAAAAATATCCTCTTCTCCGCATACAGTAACAACCTGGTCGTCTACCACATACTTTAACTTTTGATGCAACGTGGATGTTACTGTGCCAACAACATGAATCCAAGGACGTCCTAGCAAACAACTATAAGCGGGATGGATATCCATAACATAGAATGTACTCTTGAATACCTGAGACCCAATCTTTACCGGTAGCTCCACCTCCCCAAACACAGACCTCCGTGACCCGTCAAAGGCTTTCACAATCAAATCACTGGGTCGTAAGACAATGCCATCAACATTCAGCTTCATCAGGGCCTTCTTAGGGAGCACATTGAAGGAAGAGCCTGTATCTACCAAGACACGTGATAGAAAAGCACCCTTACACTCCATGGTGATGTGTAAGGCCTTGTTGTGATTACGTCCCTCGGAAGTGAGATCTCTATCAATGAATCCCAACCCATGGTTGGCATTCACACTGGCTACCACAGCCTCCAACTGGTTAACAGTTATCTCTTGTGGTACATATGCCATTTGCAAAACCTTTAGAAAAGCCTCCCGGTGAGCCTAGTAACACATTAACAACGACAAAATGGTTATCTTGGACGGGGTCTGATTCAGCAGTTCAACCACCTTATAGTCACTTTTCTTAATTATTCTCAAGAATTCCTCAACTTCCTTTTCAAAAGTGCCCTGACTAACTGTAGGAGTTGTCACCTCTTCAGTCACTATTTGTTTACCCTTAGCCTTTGCAGTAGCTTCAACTTCGGGATCACCTCTAAGAACTTGAGGAACAAAGAGACGCCCACTCCGAGTAAACCCATCAACTCTTCTGACATTCACAACAGTCGGGTCAATTGTCACCGCTTTACTTTCCACCTTCTGACCTTCTAAGTACACGTCTGAGCCATAGTGCCAAGGGATGGCCTTGTCATCAACATAGGGAACTGGTCCCGGAACAGTAATGGTAATTGGACTCACTTCTGGAACATAGATAGTCACAGGCTCTCTCTGAGCAAGAACTTGAGCAGGATCAAAATAAATAGTTGCTGTAGACACACAATCACTTCTATTGTCAACCCTGTCAAACTGTAGAGACCCCTCATCAATCAAACACTACAACCCAGCTTTCAAATCCCCACAACCATTAACTGAATTCATGCAATCCTTGCAGTCAAAACCACAACCTGGGAATACCTTCCCTTTCAACAATCTGACTTTCACCACTAACAACAAAGTTTTCACTTCATCATTCAAAATCAAGTTTAACCTCTCACCACCATCGACAGCATTTATCTCGGCCCCTCCATGATTTGGAATGGGGGTTTGATGTAACATTTGGAGGCGGTGCGAAGTTAATTGCTTTCGAGTCAATCTAGTCTTGGACCTTATGCTGTAATGCCCTGCACTTCTCTGTTGAGTGCTTGAGAGATCTTGAATGAAATACACATCTTGCATTAGCATCATACCCCACTGGAGACTCTCCAGGTGGTGGTGGTGCTAATGTCCTCAACTGAACCAAATTCAAACCTAACAATCTATGGATTAGTGATGTGTATGTCATCGGGATAGCCTCAAGCACCCAGTTAGTTGGACGAGCTTGTCTCTGTTGATAGGGCCTTTGCTGATAGTTATTACGCTGCGGCTGTTGCTGTTGTTGCTGTTGTTGTGGTTGTTGCACAGGGCTTGTTGGAATGGTGACAATTGCCACCTGCTCGTAAGATCCCCTATATCCACGGCCCCGGCCTCGGCCATACACAACATTAGTTTCTCCCTCCCTTCTTCTTGTAGGTCCATTGAAATATTTTCTAACACCGCTTGAGCTACCTGCACCATTGTCTTGTATCTTCCCCATTTTCAACAGAGTTTCAACCCTTTCTCCAGCTATCACAATATCATTAAAATTTGTTGCTGAACAAGACGCCAGTCTCTCAATAAACACCCCCTATAGTGTTCCCATAAACATGTTTGCAATTTCATTCTCTAACAAGGGAGGTTGTACTCGAGCAGCAAGCTGACGCCACCTCTGGGCGTACTCTTTGAACCCTTCTTTGGCACTCTGAGACATTGTCTGCAACTGGGTACGATTTGGAGCCATATCCAAATTATATTGATACTGCTCCACAAACGCCTCGGCTAAATCCTTCCAGCTTCGAATATTGACCCTTCTCGGCTTCATGTACCATTCCAAGGAAGCTCCTACAAGACTATCCTAGAAGTAATACATCCACAGCTTTTCATCATCTGTATGCGCAGCAATCCTTCCCACAAAAGACTGAAGGTGAGTTTTCGGGCAAGTTATGCTGTTGTACTTATCAAAAGTAGGGACCTTGAACTTGTAGGTAATTCTCACCCCTGGCACTAAGCCCAGATCAGTGATGTCAACCCCTAGAGAACTCTGAGATTGAATGGCGCGAATTTGCTCAGCCATTTCTTCAAACCTCCTATTCATGTAAATTCCCTGGCCTTCCGCCTCATCCAGCAAGGTGAAATGTTCATCCTGCCCATCCATCTGCATGTTTTTTCACTCCATCATTGATAATAGTGACCCCTGGTTGCACCACAAAGATTTCAACGTGACGGGCCCCAGCCCCATTGCGATTACCTCCATCTACTGCCCCATTGTTCCTGGCCTAATTGTTCTCCACCATTTTGCGCAAGCGCTCTTGAGTTTGACCCATCCCATCCATGAGGGTCATGAAGTTGTCCATTCTTGTCCTCAAGTCAACCAAATCTGCTTGCATCTGATCCATTGCTCTCTCTCTGTTCACCTTTGTAAGGTATCTGTGTACGGTTGACTGTCTTTGAACCTTATTGGGAGCTATAGTGCCTGAAAGTGACATAAATGTTAGAAAACTGATGAATTACCTGCAAAACAACAAACATGTTATATGCATGCAATGTAACTATTCATGTTTCCATGTCTAGGCATTAATATGCCCCCGTTCTGATAGTTTTTGACAGAAAATATCCAGATGTCCTTTTGGAAACTAGCTTTTCAAACTCTTTTGAGGAGTATTCAGACCCTGATGGCTTCGGACAAACAACTTTGCTCATTCAGAAACGGTAACTTGGAAAGTATCATTTTATAACATGAACAAACTACCAACAACCAGAGTCATGGACATACACATAATTCCCAAAGGGTTACAATTCAATACAAAAACAAAAAGATAAAGCAAAGACTCCTACAACAAGCCTGTAGGTAGTCTGGATACGAACAACAATAAACTAAAACTCTGGGATAAAAGAAGATTCAGGTTCCTCTTCTGCAGCCACCACCTCTGTCCGGTTCTTTTTGACGCCTACTCTCAGCTTAAGATCTGCAATCTTCTTCATTGCTTCCTCCAAGGCTAGCTAGCTCTGTACCAATTGCTGAGTCTTTTCCCTTTGTATTTTGTGAACTTGTTCTACTTCTTCTTTCTTGAATGCCATCTGCACCTCAAAGAATTCTTCCTTTTCTTTGTACTTTTTCTTCTCTTGGTCTCTTTGGCCCCGTAACCAAGTAATGGATTGACGAGCTTCTCTAAGAGTCTTCAAAATCTTCTTATGCTCCGCTTCTCTTTTTGACTCTGTTAAACCCAATCTCTGAAAATAAGCTTCTCTCCCAGCAAACTCCTTTTCTTTAGCTTATAAGGTAGCCTGCATCCTCTGTAGCTTTTCTTCTACTTCTTTTTTAGCATGATTGGCACGATGATACAAGCTATCCATCTTAGAATTCTCTACCCGAACCTCGTGCAACTGAGCTTCCAATTTCTTGTAATCTTCAAGAGAAACAGTGGTTTGTACCAATACTTCTTTTGGATATAGTGGAGCCTCAACTGAAAATGGAAGGAAGAAGCTGTCAACCCTACCTTGTATCCAAGCAGCAAAAGGGGGATATGTCGTAGGGTCCACCTTTCCAAATTCTTTCTTACCCTCCCTAACCTTTGTTTCCCAAGCTTGAGATACTTGAATAATCAACTGCTCATTATCTTCAGCCGGAAGATACAAAGTCATAGCTATTTCTTCATCTAACGGAGGATCCTTTAGTGGATAGCCAAATTGTTTTCTAGACAGCACATGGTTATGACTTATTACTCCTTTCCTACCTAACAGAGGCACATGGGGAAATTCACCACATCTTGTAATAAACTCCTTCCCCACTAAGTTTCTGCTACATCCCCAAGCTATGTCATCAAATGTTAACCCCATAAATCTTCTAGCCCACTTCCAATCTTGCTTAAGATCTTTGAACGGTCCTGACTTTGGAAGCTTCTTTGCAAACCACTCAGCAAACAATGGAGCACAACAATTTACGTACCCTTTTATTTTTTCATTTCTGTGATGTACACCAAAGTAAAAGTCTCCCAACAACGTAGGAACTGGGGTTTCTTTTATGAAAAGGGTGATAGCCTCCAAGCTTACCCATCCTTTCTCTCCTGGGAATAGACTTATCCCATATACCATTAATGCTAACAATGCACTGAATTCTAACCACTTCCCTCCCAAAGCAAACACATGGGCTTTTGTGATAAGAAAATCCAGGGTAAATCCCTTCCCCTTGCTAGCTTCCAACTCCATCTTCACTCTAAGCATACTCAAATGACAAGTGTCGCTCCCGGATTTCCATCCTGGTACAAACGCGAAAGTGGCGCGAAAAGAGGTAGAGTCGCCAGCCAGGCATTTTTATCCCACAGAAACGGGAATGGTAATGCTGCACAAACCGAAGAAAGAAAAGGAAGGACACAGGTCCTGTGAAGCAAAGAGACTGAGTTCGGGAGTCGGTTACGAACTGTGAAGGTATTAGCACCCCAGATCGTCCGCCGTACCCGACGGGATCCACGCTTGCAAAGAAACTAAATCAAAGGGCGAAGGAATGAAAGCTACTGCAAAGAAAAGGAACTGAACTGGACAAAAGAAATGAAAAGGAAAAATGTAGGGAAAATAAAGTTTGTGCTCGAACGGGCCCTACCCCGCTGCCTACGTACCTCACTGGACATGAGGATCAGAGTCGCCGTAGTTCCCCTAACTAGGGGTGGAGAAGATTGCTTGTGTCTTAAAGCTTGAACTGCCTATGTCAATTCTCAGGTGTTGCAGGCTCGGACGACGAGTGCGTAACCGTCTTGCAAAATGACAAGTAGGAGCAGGTTCACGTACGGAGCGAAGGAGATGAGAAAAGAATTCCCTAAGGAAAGACGTTTATTGTTGGTTTGTGTTTTTTATGAGTTTTCTGTTTTGAAGTTTGCATAGGTAAGTGTACCTAAGTCTTACTCACTGGGATGTGTACTTCTTACATCATCCCGAAATGGAATGCGCAAGAGGCACACCTATCTATGGAGGAAATCCCGAAATTTAGTCCCACAAGTGAAGGCTCAAACACACTTACCTACTAACATTTATTAAGTGTTTTTGTGGTTTTGGTTGAGAAGTGTTTTTTATGCTTTTCTTTGTGAGGTAATCTCATGCTAAGATCTATCCACCACGAGGGATAACTTAGACCTCGCCCCGAAACGGAACGCGTGCAAGTATCTCATAGCAAAGTCTCATGTCACATGAGAATACTCAACCTTTATTAGAGTGGATTAAAGTTAAGTTTGAAGATGAGAAGAGAAAGCACCAAAAGGATCTCAAAGGTAAAAAATATAAGGGGGACTAAGAATCCTAAATGTTGTCATTTATGGATGAACCTAGGTTAGTGAGGTTTACTATCCTAAAGAAGAAAGAATGAAGAAGAGAAGAAGAAGAAAGAAGAAAGGGGAAGAAGTAAGGCCTAAGCCCAATAGTCACAAGGTTAGAACAAATAATGATAAGAAGAGAAGAGATAAGATTTGGAGATGTGGGAATCACATCCACACCTCTCACTTACCAAAGCCCCTGAAATGGTTAGTGACACAAGTATAAAAGCAATACAAGATGAACATAATGCCATAACAAAACCATACAACCATAAGTGAAGTCATACACATAACATCCAATGCAAATACAAGTCACAAGAATGAAAAGGGAACCACACAACTCTTTATGAAGCAAATGAATCACTTATGTCAAATCAAAGCAAACATGATAAGATGCAAAGCAAAACAATCAAAACACAACCCAAGCTACAATACTAGAACCCTAATCATGTTAAAAGAGGGCCTAAGAAGCATGGGAGATGAAGAGAAGAAGGGCACACAGTCAAGTATTTACATCATGAGAAGAAAGAAGCAAAGGAAGTGCATAAGAATGAAAAGGCTTCAAAGGCAACCACACACAAAATTCCTAAGACAAAAACCAAAACCCAAGATCCTAGAGGTATCATCATCCTAATAAGGCTCTAAACAAGTTGGAGAAGTTGGCACAAGTGCCCTTCTAAGCTAAGAAGAGAGCACATGATCCAAAAGAAGCAAAATGGGACAAGTGAAGAACAAAAATTCAAATCAAATCAAAAGAGAATTCAAAATTTCCACAACCTTGCACAAATGATCTTCAATCATACCAAAACAACATTCCAAAAGGAGGGAAAGAAATTTAGAAGCTAAACAAGTCAAATGGGAGGTCAAACATGGATTAGGGTTAAATGGCTTCACTCACAAGTTAGAGACCAAAAACAATTAAAAAAAATTCTAAAAATCATAACAAAAATCACCAATGAACTACACTCTATCATGAATCCATAGCAAAAAGAATCACTCAAAAATTCAAAATAATGATCAAGATAGAAAATGGACAAGTCAGCATGCTTAAAAATGAGATAAAATGAATTAATTAAAAGGAACAATTAATTTCCACGTGTAAAATAAAAATAAATGGAAAATAAAAATATCAGAAATTAAAGAAAACTCAAACAAACATTCATGAATATTTTTAGAATTTTTGAAAGCCTAGAACTAATTTTATTAATTAAAAATCAAAATGATAAATAAATGAAATAAAAAGAAATAGAAATAAAATGAAACAGGTTGGGGGTGCGAAAAGAAAACAAATCCAGTTCATTACAAATGGGTGTAAACACCCCAAATTTTCCCTCACCCATTCACACCATGGCTTGTGATCTCTTCATGTGCATAAGTTCAATCATGGCATCTCATATTGCATTTTTGCTTCACTGCATTGTTTCTAAGTCATCTGCATCTAGGGTTTGTGATCTGAACCATCCCTGAGCCATTTGAGCCACTCCAAAGGTCTTAAATAATATCAAAGGGGTCCATGTATGTTCAATCATCATATTATATCCTCACAAAGTCAAGAAATTCAAAGAATCACAAGAACTGAGAAAGGCATGGAAGCAGAGCCAGGTTTAACTGCACAGATGACCTAAAATTAGGGTTTTGGTTTCAAAGGTCATAACTCCAAATTTTTTGGTCATTCTTGTTTATATTGGTCTCTATATGTTATGAGGATCATGTATATCAAGTTTCATGAAGAAATTCAATGGGGAAGGCATCTGATCAAGAGGTGACTTCTTGAGCAAGCCAGTGCAAAATCAGGGCATCTGAGGCTTCCAGTGACACAACCAAAGGGTGTTCTCCATCATTTTGATTGTGTATTATCTTTATTTGATCATAGAAGAGTTTATAAGTTCACAAAATTGAAAAATTTTCAAGCCATTTGCAAAGTTGCCTTTTTGGGAAAGTGACTTGTAATATAAACTTGCTATTTTGGGACCTCCTCTTTTTCAACCTCCTCTTTTTGATTCAAAAATGACTCAAATGAGAAAACTTTGGTCATGAAAGTTGTAGATTGGATCATTCCCTTTTCAAAAAGTACGAGAACTCATTATAATTCATTTTGGATCAAAAGTTATTGCTTGTCAATGTTGGCAAAAATCACTAAATTTCCACTTTTGGCACAAAAGAGGGATTTTTTGCAAATTCAAGTTCCAAGCACTTTCAAGACCTCTAAATGACTTCTTTGAATCATTATAACATGTTTCAACTTAGCAAAGTCAGAATTGCCCAAGGATTTTCAAGGTTCATGCCTTAGATCACAAACTTTCATAAGCCATTTTCCATGAAATTCTCCAAAAAGGAACTTTTGCAAGAGTGATGTCCAAGGATTGGTTTGACTTCTAATTGGTATCAAAGCACCATAACATCATCACATAACTCATTTTGTCACAAATTGCCCAAGAAATCATGAGATGCTATGCCTTGGTTCACAAGAAACTTCAAAGAGGACAAAATGCAAAACTCATGCCATCTTGATATCCAAGCCATCCAGCTGCATTTTATTGATCCTATGGCTCACCATAAAACATGCTGAGGCAAGACACCCCATTGAACCACTTCTGTCCCAGCCCATGCTTATGGTACACAAACTTTTTGACTTTTGCATTTTGCCCATGCCAATCCCACTGTGCCACCACCAACTCCCTGCCCTATCACAGTTTGATAAGTGGACACAATGAGACTCAAAACACACTACACACAAGCCAGAAAGCTCCCACAATCCAGCACCCCCAAAAAACTCTCAAAAACTCTTTCTCTTCGAAATTCCTTAGACAGCCATTAAATCTCATTTTTTCTTTCACCAGTGAACCATACATCCTCCATAGAACAAAAACCCACCATTAAAACAGCTTGAAACCCCCTATAGCTCAACTGTGAAATCTGCCACACCAGAACACAAATCCACAAATCAGCCATCAACAAAAGATTTTAAGCACTCCATTGATTCCAGGAAGCTCAAGGGAGACACTTTGCATAAGAGAAAGGCCTTGAAAGCTCATATTCACAGTTCTTCACCTCAGGTAGCTTCAAACTTCAAACTTTTCAGAGCTTGCTTTTTTTGTTACAAAGTGAAAGTACACATCATGAGGATCACTCTGATGTTTTTAGATTTAAAAATGGTGTGAAAATAAGTAGTTTGTGCCTCTCTGAAATTTTGCCCGTGAAAGTGTTTGGCTTCGATTCTCTTTGTTCATGCTTGATAAATGGTGTTTGATGATGGATTTAGGTTTAGTTTGAGTGGAGGATCGTTTCTGGGCATTTAATTTAGGTTGGGGTGGCCTGTAGAAGAAGCTAGGGTTTTTGCCCTGCCGGAGAAGACGACCGGAGCTTATCTCCGGTCGCTTGAAATTAATTAGGGCAAAACCTGTTTAATTAGCAACTTTGAATTCTAACCCTAGGATCCTGCTTCCCGCGCGCACTTGGATGGGCCAGATGGTCCACTTAAACCCTAATCAGCAATTAATTAACCTAACATAGGATTAATTAATTATAAAATAAAATTAGCCAGGTTTGAACTTGGGCCATTGGATGTGGCGCCAAGTCAACACCCCCTAGCCCAGACTCAATCTGGTCCTTCCATTTTGCATACTTCCCATTTTATTTTCTTTTATTTTCATTTTCATTGCATTCATTTATACGAATTATTAAAAATAGTAAAACATATTTTAAAATTCTGAAATTTTTTGTCAAGCATTTCATTAATTTTCAGAACCCAAAAATATTTTTATTTTTTATTTTTTGCATTAAAAATTATTTTTAAATCATTTAAATGTTTATTTTTAATTAGTTAATGGAAATTAATTAATTAAAAATACATTTAGGTATTTAAAAATCACAAAAAAATTCACATTGCATTTCAAAACATTTAGAAACATTATCAAACTCTCAAAACAAATTTCTTTTTGGTTCTTGATGCATTTTGACAATTTTCATTGGAATTAAATTCTTTTAAAGGCAATATTTTTGTTCAAACTTGGAAAAATCCATTCTTCCTAACCATTGAGAGTTTGATGATGGTTCTTCTTGCATTGCATCCTTCATAGCATGCAGTTTATAGGATAAATTTGGTTTGAATTTATCCTCCATTTTCATTTTGTTTTGCATTTTTCATTGTGAGGTACCTTGAAACCCTAGTTGACTTAGAAAAATCATAACTCCCATTAGGTTTAGATTTAGGTCTCCTCCTTTGGGCAGTGAACTTGTGTAGGGTTAGGGTTCCTTTGATCTCATTTTAAATTTTTTATCATGTCATTTGCTTCTGGTTTTGAATTTTTGTGTTGCATGTTGTTCATAAACCCTAATTCTTGCTTTCCTTTGCATCCATCTTTCATTTGCTTGCATTCAAGAACTTTCCATGGCATTTTGTGCATCCTTAGGACATATAAGACATCTTAGGACATATTAGAATCATGTTTGATCATTGCATCTTCCATTTGCCATGTTATGCATTCATATCATTTCATAAGTTTTCATGAACTTTCATGGTCCAAAACATGCTCCATTGACATCCTTATGCTTGTATGATCATTCTCATCTCTTGTCTTGTGTTAGCATCATCTCTTAGCATCACTAACATCATGTTTATGCTTCTGATTTTGGTTTGCATCATGACATTTCATCTCATTTGCATTGCATTTCATTTCCTTTGCTAACTTCTCAGGTGGTAAGTTGTTTTGAGAAGTGAATTTGCCTTCACTTCTCACAATCCCTTCTCATCTCTCTTGCATCATTGTTGCATTTTATCTTGTGTATTGGAGTGGGCTTTCTCACTCATGTTCATCTCTTACCTTCTTCCTTCAAGCAACTTGTCTTCTTAAGTGAAGCAAGTTGTCTTGTTTCTCTCTATTACTTTCTCCTTTCATCTGCTTCTCTCCTTGGTGGATCTTTGAAGATTCTTTCTCTCTTAAGCCTCACAAACCCTAGAATCTCCAAGTATGATAACAATTAGGGCTTTATTAGTTCCCCATTTAGTTTTGCCTTTGTGTCATCTTTGAGTCTTCTCTTCTCACCTCATAGTCAAGGACTAAACCCTAAAGGTTTTAAGGCTTTGTGATTAAGCTTATGCCTGCATCCTTCTATTAGGATGGAGTGTATAACTTTAATCCTAAGTGTTAAACCCTTAATGTGTTTAAATCCTTTAGTCAATCCACTTAATAATCATCAAGACATCAAGCTTGTAACTTGGGCCTTGCATTAGGGTTCTAATTCTTCCTTAATTGGTTAAGAAGGACTAACCCTAGTGTTAATGGACAAGTCCCCCTCAAGTTGTCTTACTAACCCTAAAATCCACTTCTTAATCTTATCACTAACTAAAATCCATTTAATAAAGGTTTTGTTTTGTCATGAGGTTAATCCCTAATCATGGATTAAGTTGAGGAGCCTTTCTCAGCTTAAATGTTCTCATCTATTATCCTTCTATTAGGATGGTGTAATGAGTCCATTAAATTCTTGATTATGGCTTAAACTCATTACTTAACACTAAACAAAAAACAACAAAAACATCTAAATAATTACAAGTAGGTTAATGATCTTAATCCTACATCATGGTGATTAAGTGTGAGGTGCTTACTTCATATTTAAGGTATTCTCATTACCCCTAATCAGAGGGAAGATGTGATGAGTTTACTAACCCCGTGGTTTAGGCTTAAGATCATTAACTTATGACAAAAATCCAACAGCAATAAAAGATTGAAAACATAAAAAACAAACAATAATCGTCTCCTCCGGGATTCTCTTCTCTTCTCATTCACTCACAAACGAGAACTTGCTTCTTCTGGCTAATGCAAGACAGTTTGCACCTGAGCCAGACAGGTCACACACTTGAGCATAGGCAAGTAAGCAGTTCACAAGTCAATTTATCTTTCAGTCTCTTTGAGTCGAACTACGGTGTTCTGACTTCCTCATTGCACGAGAGGATACGTAGGCATAACTTAACAGTTATCGAACAAAAGTCTTTGTATATTCCCCCTCCTTCAGTATTATTCTTTTAGCCTCAAAATCTTGAGCTTACTCTTGTTCTTACACTGACACTTCTCTTATACACTTCACACTTCTTTTACACTGACACTTGCATTCTTTCCAGCTTTGATACACATTTTAGCACTGACACTACCCCTTTTAAACACAAATCTTTTAAGTGTGGATCCCGTCGAGTACGGCGGACAATCTGGGTGCTAATACCTTCCCAGGTTGTAACCAACCCCCTTTCTCAGTCTCTCTGGTTCGCAACCGTCTTATCCATATCTTTCTAGGTTTATGCAGCATTACCTTTCCTTCGAGATAAAAATGCCTAGCTGGCGACTCTATTCATTCCTCCTCTCTTTCGCCGACCGTTCGCGTCTGTACCCCTTCTGACTTAGCCTCATTTGGTGGGAGCGACAATGGGCCTCAGAGTCAGGGGGTGGGATTAGCAAGTCAAGCCCAATCAAAAGTCAGCGCAACATATAATAATTAGCATGGAAATTCATTGAATCAGGAAAAATCAGGGACCATTAGATCAAGTAGACGTCTCAGATTGGTCCACTCATTAAACCAGGTAAACGCATTGATTGGTCAGGGGATGAGGGAACATGGCATTACTGTGAGATGAGAGACACAAAGTGTAATTCAGATTCAAATTTAAAAAAAAGAAAAACACGTGAGATGGAGGTGGCTTCATTAATGAGGTGGCAAGGTGAGAGACGTCCAGATGAAACGATCCAATGGTTAGAACATCATCTTCTCCAATTGAACTCTGGTGAAGTAAAAAGCAGAATCCGGTTACTGGAGCTAGGGCTCCGGCACCGGAAAACACAAACCACGCACAAAACACAAAATAAATGGATCAAAACCTCCAAATTAGACAATTAGGGCACGCTGAATCCAAATATGGCCATAAAATTCACCATGGATCACTGAATCAAATAGATAGAAGCAAAACAGTTCTAACCATGAAACTTTAAATCATCACAAAACATTCAATTCTCAAGCATTTTTCAATCTAAAAGGTGCAGAATATTCAGCATAACAAGCACAACATATTGCACACATCTAATTTCATTTCCAGATCCACGAATTTCAAAGTGTACCTGAGCTTGCAGATCCTTCAAATCACCAGAATAAAGCTTCCAATGCTCCAGATCTACTCCCTCTAACTTCTTATTGCAAAATAAATGCAAAAGAAGCCTTGAATGCTCCTAGATCTTGAGGTTTGAGAGCAGCTGCACTTGAATGGCACCTCTAGAAATCTTGAGCTTCAGCTTAAACCAATGGTGGATTAATGATCCTTAAGCTTCAAGGATTCATAATATGTGATTTGTTTGTGAAGAGAGTGAGAGAATAAGGAGATTCGAAAGAAAATGCTCTTGGTGCAAAAACTTTGGAATGATGAAATGTGATGGATCTAGCCTCAAATGAAACCCTAATTTTCTTTTATATGATCTCAAAATGCAATGCTGAAAGGATGAGAGCAAGAGCACGTGAGATGAGAGTGTGGGAGTGAAATTGCAAATTTGGCAAAATTCTTGTGATGAGGTGCTTGGCTCGTGCATCCCTATCATTCCTTGCCCATGTGTGATTAATATCTCACCCTTGATTCAAAACAAAAATCACTTTGGCCCTTGGATGTGAGGATCATGCTTTTTTCATGTTGATGCAAATTTCCCTCTTATGAAATACTCCTCTTATCATGCACGAATTTGGAAACATTTTTGGAGAAAAATGGACTCTTGGCATTGCCTTGTAAGTTTGTGACCTCATTTGGTTCATTACATCACTCAAAAATACATTTCATGAAGTTTTGCACTTGTGGAAGTCTCATAATTCATGCCATGCCCTAAAATTGTTGAAATTTTCGAGGGGCCTATCTCTCTAACCATGAGGGCTATGAAAATGCTCTTGTACTTTTTGAAAATGGGAGGCTTTAATCTTCAACTTTCATGTTTTGCGTTGGTCAATTTGAAGCTTTTTTTCACCAAGTTATGCTTACTTGAAAATTAGGGGAAAAACTTACTAAAAATGGAAATTCTCATTACCAACCATATGCCAATTTTGCAAAACACCTCAAAACCTCATGATTCTTGAACTTTGATCTTGCCAAACCTCTTCTAAGGTTATAAGAACATCCCTTGGCTAGAAAACTAGGGTTGGACCCTTTGAAATCTCACAGTTGACTTTTAGAATGCACAGTTGACCAATTTCTTCATTTTCAAGCAACTGAAGAAATATCTGACTTCCACAATGAATTTTCTCACCAAATTTCATCCCTAGGATCCTCTTAACATATGAGAGACTTTGCCCAGATGAAATGGCCAAAGTCTCAAGGTTTTCATGCTTGAAACTCAAACCCTAATTTGGGATACATGTGCAAGAGCTTTGCCCTAGCTTGAATTCCTTGATGATCTTCCAACCTTCTGAGCTTTTGTGAAAGATCTTGAGCTTGTGAAAGTAATGTAGACTCCTCATAGAACTTGATAAAATCCATTGGGCCCCTTGTCATAGCTTGTGATGCTTCAAAACCCTCCACAGATGATCATATGCCTAATGCTAGGTCATGAGAATGTTATGCCTCATCTTTCCATGCTAAGATGCCAAGAATATTATATGTTCATGATGAATATGATATGATATGATGCTTAAAAAGAAGAGGGAAAATTTGGGGTGTTACAGCTGCCCCTATTCAAGCAACTGTTAATCTGAAAAGGACGGTAGCACGGGCTATCGACCATTCAAGATGAACTGTGGTTGAATACCAAGAAACCTGAAATTTGAACTCTGATGGAGAATGCAAGCGATGGGAAATAAACCCAACCAAATGACGCTTTGGTGACTGAAGTGAAGACAAAGCAGATGAGCTTCTTCCAAATTGAATTGTTACGTCGGATAAGGAAAACTAAGACAGACGAGTCTTCTTCAAGCAGGCCTGTTACGCCAGGATCTGGACATACGAGCCCTCACATACTTTGTAGACAAATCTCCTTCGGATAAACCTGTTACGCAAGGACCGGTGATGCACTTAAGTCTGTGGGATAGACATGCATAATTAAGGTAGACGAACCCTCCTCATATATTATCTGTGGATATATGGTCTAAGACAGACGAGCCTTCTTCGAGCAAACCTGTTACGCCAGGTGCATCCTAATAAGTGGTACTTGAGACAGAAGAATCTCCTTCGGATATACCTGATACGCCAGGACTGGTAACCATTTTGAAATTTATTCCCACAGTCAGGACTTCAAACCTCTTCAATACAGACGAGTATTGGATGATCATCAAGAGAAACACAGACGAGTGCCATAAGTCATTGATACAAACGAATATCATAAGATGATCTGAGAAACACAGACGAGCGCTTCAGGCGATGATACAGACGAATATCAGCCACTGGTACAGACGAATACCAGAAATTCAAACACAGACGAGCATTTGGAGTAGCAATACAGACGAGTACCAGGATAATTATCAACACTTACGGATATAAGCTAACACATACGAATGTAAGGGATGATACAGACGAGTATCCAAACAATGCAGACGAGCTTCAAACAGATAATAAACACAGGCGAGTACTGGAGAATGCAGACAAGCAACCACAAAGATTACATGTCAAACACAGACGAGTGTTGGGAAGTGCAGACGAGCAACAACAATTATCAAATACAGACGAGTGTTGGGGAGTGCAGACGAGCAACAACAAAGTAATCATGGGCAACTGCTGGGGAAAGCAAACAAGCAATACCCAAGTGATAATACAGACGAGTGTTGGGAAACGCTGACGAGCGGCAATAAAGTATGAACACAGACGAGTGCGGGGAATGACGATCTTTCAACACGATTGGGGAGATACTTCCTCAAATATCCTTTGTTAGTGAAAAGAGTTTTGACAGATAAACTCTGTGGGGTGTGGGCCTCCCACTGCTTGCTGGGCATACTCCACTGGGGAAGATAAACTGCTTGGGGATCCCACCTGCCATGACTTAGCTGGGGAAAATTTTGTCTGGGAGAATGTGACGCCATCCTGCAAAACCTGCAACAACAGAAAACACATATGTGCCCCGGGGACTTGCATGGTATGATCTGTCCATCCATCGTCACCCGACACTCAAAGAAGATTTCAAATGTTTCCCTACAATGTCAGTTTTCTTTCAAATTATCACCATGTTTTAAATGCAATGCTATTTTTGCCAAAAATTCAAGACATTTTGCAAACAAAAGATAACCACAACACAACTTTTTGACTGGATATTCTTTTATTGAAAGGCCTCTGAATATGCAAAGTTTTTACATCAGGAAGCAACCGCCTGGAAAGAGGTAGCTACCATAAAATTGAGAAAATAAACTATCCTAATGGCAATGGGCATGGCATCCCAATGAGTTTCCTTCTTGCTATGACCAACATGTCTTCAAAACTCTCCATTCTTGCCTTTGCTTTCTGAGAAGATGAGGGGATTGATTCCTATCCTTCTGATATTGTCAGGCTGTACAAAACGATGATTTGGTTTAGATTACTCGGATCGCAGTTGTTCACTTATTCCCTTATTTTGCGTGGATCGCCCTTTCGGGTTTTCAATCCACCGGGATACCCTTTTTTGCCTGAGCTGTCCGATGTGGCTTTTCAACTCAGCGGGTGTACATTTTTTTATTTGTTTTCCCTAACATTTGCCCGAGATTTTTATTATCTTTTTAGCTCGCCAGGATGCCCTTTTCTTGCCTGGACTTTAATTTTGTTTTGGTGTCCAGCGGGTCTTTTTATGCGAAGTATTTTTTAACTGCGTCCGAGTTAACAGGGGATTGGAAATCTTCTCCATCCATAGTAGTGAGCATCAGTGCTCCACCTGAGAAAACTTTCTTCACTATGAATGGTCCTTCGTAGTTTGGGGTCCACTTTCCCCTGTGATCTGAACCTGGAGGAACAATCCTCTTGAGTACAAGCTCTCTTACTTGATACTCCCGAGTACGTACTCGTTGGTCGAATGCTCGCTTCATTCTCCTATGATAAAGCTGCCCATGACAGATAGCCGCCAATCTCTTTTCCTCAATTAGACATAGCTGATTGTATCGAGCACATACCCATTCAGCCTCATCAAGCTTCACATCCATCATCACACGCAATGAAGGAATTTCTACCTCAACAGGCAAGACTGCTTCCATACCATATACCAATGAGAAAGGAGTTGCCCCAGTTGACATCCTGACTGACGTTCGGTACCGATGCAGCACAAATGGTAACATCTCATGCCAATCTTTGTAAGTGAAAACCATCTTTTGCACAATCTTCTTGATATTCTTATTTGCCGCCTCTACCGCACCATTCATCTTTGGTTGGTAAGGAGAAGAATTATGATGCTGGATCTTGAAGTCCCGACACAACTCTGCCATCATCTTGTTGTTCAAATTAGAACCATTGTCAGTAATGATTCTTTCGGGCACTCTGTATCTGCAAATAATGTCTCTTTTCAAAAACCTGGCTACCACTTGACGAGTGACATTGGCATAAGATGCTGCCTCAACCCACTTAGTGAAGTAATCGATCGCGACCAAGATGAAGCGATGACCATTTGAAGCAGTAGGCTCTATTTTTCCGATCATGTCAATGCCCCACATAGAAAAGGGCCAAGGAGATGACATGACGTTGAGCGGGCTAGGAGGAACATGCACCTTGTCTGCATAAATTTGGCACTTGTGGCATTTACGGGCGTATGAACAACAGTCTGCATCCATTGTCATCCAATAATACCCTGATCTCAACAACTTCTTAGCCATAACATGCCCTCCTGCATGAGTACCGAAGGATCCCTCGTGGACTTCCTGCATTAACAGGCTTGCTTCGTGTCTATCCACGCATCTGAGCAAGACCATGTCAAAGTTCCTCTTATACAAAACCCCATCTGTATTCAAGAAGAAACTAGCAGCAAGTCGTCTCAAGGTCTTCTTGTCGATGGATGATGCCCCAGCTGGGTATTCTTGCTTTTCCAGGAAGAGCTTGATATCAAAGTACCAAGGTTTCTCGTCAGACACTGCGTCTACAGAGAAAACATGAGCTGGTGCGTCAAGCCTGGAAATGTCAATCCTGGGCACATAATTCCAACACAAGACTTTGATGGACAAAGAAAGAGTAGCCAATGCGTCGGCAAATTGATTCTCATAACGTGGTATGTACTGAAGCTTAACTGTTGTGAAGAACGTGAACAGTTTTCTGGCATAATCCCTGTATGGAATTAAATGCTCTTGATGCGTATACCACTTGCCGGTAACCTAGTTAATGACGAGGGCTGAATCTCTGAATATATCGAGGGTCTTAATCCGAAGATTAATAGCCTCTTCTATTCCCATTATACATGCCTCGTATTCCGCTTCATTGTTGGTGCAGCCAAAAGTAATTCTGGCAGCGAAGGGAAAGTGAACACCTTCAAGAGTAATAAGAACAACACCAACTCCACGTCCGTTGATATTGACCGCCCCATCAAACATCAACTTCCATTTGGATTCAGGGTCTGGCCCCTCCTCCGGAAGTGGCTCCTCGCAATCGTTTGCTTTGAGGTACATGATGTCCTCATCAGGGAAATCAAACTTCATTGGCCGATAGTCATCTTCAAGAGGTTGCTGTGCAAGGTAATCCGACAATACACTTCCTTTGATGGCTTTCTGATAAGTATATTGTATGTCGTACTCTGTTAAAATCATTTGCCACCTAGCAACCCTTCTGATTAATGCTGGTTTCTCAAAGATATACTTGACAGGATCCATTTTGGAAATTAGCAGTGTGGTATGGGTCAACAGATTCTGTCTCAATCGGCGAGCAGCCCATACCAAAGCGCAACAAGTTTTCTCGAGCAGTGAGTAATGGGATTCACAGTCGGTAAACTTTTTGCTAAGGTAATAAATAGCGTACTCTTTTCGACCAGACTCGTCATGTTGGCCTAGAACACACCCCCATTGACCCTTCTAGCACAGTAAAGTACATGATAAGTGGCCGTCCTGGAACTGGAGGCATTAGAATCAGAGGTTCCTGCAAATACTCTTTTATCTTATCAAAGGCTCTTTGACAGTCCTCATTCCACCTGACCGTTTGCTCTTTTCTTAGCAATTTGAATATTGGTTCACACGTGGCCGTTAGATGAGATATGAACCGTGAAATGTAGTTCAACCTCCCTAAAAACCCGTGCACTTCTTTTTCTGTTTTCGGTGCAGGCATGTCTTGTATTGCTTTTACTTTTGCAGGATCCACCTCGATTCCTTTCTGACTAACAATGAAACCCAGCAGTTTCTCGGAACGCACTCCGAAAGTGCACTTGTTTGGGTTCAACCTCAGCTTATACTTTATCAGTTTATCAAACAGCTTCTTGAGGTTGACCAGATGCTCTTCTTCGTCTCGGGACTTGGCAATCAAACATATCGTCCACATAGCATTATATCTCCGTGTGTATCTGTAACACCCTAAATTTGCCCTATGGCTATTCTACCTTTGTCAGCTTTTCGTTTTACATTCATACGCATTTTTGCATATCATTTCATAGGCTCATAGGGCATGGGATCAATTGTTTTCGAAGATTTAGGATTGCACGTCTTTATTTGTGGATCATCAGAGGATTATTCAAGGACTATTCACTGTGCATCTGGCTCATCATCAGGGTTTCCTTCTTCATTAAGTTACAAGGCCATGTTTCTATTCTCATCATCTTAGAGTATCTTTCTTTCTCGATATCTCAAAAGCATTGGTTTTGATTCAAGTGTGTTTGTTCAGGCACGATCAAATTTGAATGGATGTTTGACCTAATCTCGGTCAAGCTATCATGATATTTTTTCAAGTCCGAGTTATCCGCTTCAGTTAAATATTTCTCAGTCAATGGGTATGCACCCAAGATCAAACTATTGTGTGCGAAATTCATCAGTTTATCAAGCAGTGGTTTGTGTGAGGATTGGTTCGTAAAATAAGGCTCGTCATAATTCATCAGTTCAGAGCGTGCTTCGTTGGATTTATTTTCCCGGAGACTTCAAGCAGATTCAATCTAATTCAGAGGATGTTTAATTTAGATGGTCATTGTTGCAGTCACAAATTATTCAGTGGTAGCAGTGTCATTCTTAATCAGTGGTTTTTGGTGGCAATAGTGCAAGTTTGGTTTCGATTTGGAAAATCAAGATTTCCTGGTTGTGTTTGTGTCAGTGGTAATCGTTCAAATTCCTTTTATCCAAATTAAATCATTTGTCAATGTCCCTTTTAACCTATTCTATTTCTATTCATCCATTTATCATCAAATCCATTAGACCTTTTCCATTAATTATTTTTCACAAAATCAATTTCCGAATCCATTTCCAATTAATCTTTTAATATCCATTTTAACTCATACTTTCCATAAACTCATTTATTTTCATTAACCATTATCCCTCCATTTTTCTTATCATTTCTTTTTATCCATTAAATTCATTTCCATAAACCAAATATCCTTTCTTTATCATTAACCCTCTTCATATTTCTTTCAATACAAGTTGTTGTTCTTTTCATTATCATATTTTTAATATATCCATTTTAATCTATTTTAAATCCATATTCAAGGCCCATGTCATGCTACAAAAAAAACAAAAATAATAGCAAGGCAATTTTAGCTTTTCGAAACAGCTGCCAACAACAAGCATTCAGCCAACAAATTTCCACTTTAGGCAGCTCTATTACCAAATAATGTTCCATCATGGTCCCCTCACCGCAACTTTATTTTTCTTTTCTTTTTCTTATGCACTCTAACAGAATACACGCTAGTACACGCTATCACCAATATCCATGACCCCACTATCAATACATCAGCACACAATTTCCTACACTCCTGTTATTCACAACGCATTCTGCACAACTACCTGCATTTTTTTGATTCCGCAACCAATGGACACTCCCACTGCAAACACAACAAATCCGTCACGCACCAATTTCTCTCCCACCACACAATACGTATTATGCATCAACTCCATCACAAAACCTCATCAATAACAATCCATCACTCTTCTTCATCACTTTCAATAACTCTGCACAAATTTTCCTCAGCTACAACAACCAAACACAAACCGCAAACCTCCAAATCCCTCTTCCAAACTCATCACCATAAACCTCATAATCCTTCAAACCACCGAACCAAATACAACTCCCCCCTTTCACCGAAACCGCAACACAGATCATCTTCTCACGTTGGTCAAACTCAACCCATCACCACCTTCTAACCTTTCACAACCTTCAACTATTCTTTCCAATAAATCAGCCACGACAACAGAACTTCAACCACACTCATCATCAATCACCCTTCATCAAAGACAACAAACCAAAATCAGAGAAAACAGATTCAGAATAGAGAAGAAAAATGTCTCAGAATCGAAACCAAGAGAGAGATTGAGAGGGCTTTACGTTTGAGACTCGCGCAAAGAGAGAGAGGCCGAAGCTCATGTCGATTTGATCTGAGATTTGCGAGAGAACCGAAGCCATCAACATTAGCGCGAGTTCTCCACCACTACCACCATCTTCACACAACTTTGGTTTTGATGCAAGCTTAGCACCGAAGGTTGGATTTCACATCGGTTTCGTCGCGAAGAAGGAAATCGCAGCAGAGATCTAAACGAACCGGAATCGAAATTGGCAAGAAGCTGAGACCACTGATGACGGAGAAAGCGAGACGGTGGAAGAAGCTGATGGAAGCCGAGATGAAGCAAGCGTGAAACACGAGTTTGAGACATGAAGAAGAAGGCGCGATGAACATGGTTGTTGGTGGCAACATGATGCTTGACCTTGCGTTGAAGCGCGATCTCCGTTTTGATGATTTGAGGTCCGCCATTGTTGAGGTCCGCCATTGATTGATTTATATTTTCTGAAAAGAAGGTCAAAGTTTTGTTTGGTGTTGCTGATGGAGAAGCGTGGTCTTTGCACTGGGAGCTAGGTCCATTATGGGCTTATCGCATGGGCCGGGTTTTTGGGCCCAAATGCCATGAATCTGCACCATTTACTGGCTCATTATCCCTTTATATATTCAATTTATACTCAACTCCTCATTTATTTACTTAATTGTTGGTTTTACTAATTGTTTGCATTTCTTTTAATATATGATTAATTAAGTTTTTGATTAATGGTTCCAATTTTGGTCAATTGATGACTAGTTTTTTTTTTTTAAATTTAATTTCTTTAATTAATTATTGATAGTTGTTTTTAGGTTTTGTTTTTCATAATTGTTGTAGTTTTAATTATTTTTTTTTGGGGATAAACTTTTTAATATATTTTTTTGAATTCATGTGCTTAGACCCTTGATTATTTCTTGATCAGAGTTTTGTGTTTGTTTAGATTTGATAAAACTTTGATTGAGCAGCCAACCATTCTGGTTCACGATCGTAAGCATCTGAGGATTAATTCGGACATGTGACCTTGTGGACTTAGTGGCTTGAGATACTGGATTTCTTTGAGTCTGTCTGAGACTTTGGATTATGATATTTGCTTGAGGAATGAACATTATCGGGAGCGTATGATTTGGATCATTTTTTCTTGAGGATTTAATTTTATTTGATTTCATGATCAATACCTTCATTTTACCTGGCTTCCTAGTTTGAGATATTCTTGAGTTTCTATTGCGCGTATTAAAGAGGCAACGGACCTTCTCCGTTAGGTATCACTGAGACTATTATTTCTCGCACCTCATTCTAGTCTTAATGTTATGTTAGGAGCATGCTGCTGCATTTGGAAGTCCTACTGGTGTAGGCTCTGTTTGTGCATTGTTCGATTACTCTATACTGCATTCTCATCTTCTTATCTTATTTCATTTTCATCTTAATTTTTTTCTTCCTCATCTTATTTCATTCTTTATTAGCTGGAGGTGTGCTTAGGCCACCATGGTCATTCTTCTTCTTTCTTATTTCTTCTCCTCCTTCTGTAGGATAGGTAAACCTCACTAACCTTAGGATATCCATGCATGACAACACTTAGGATTTCTTTAGTCCCCCTTTAGACTTTTACCTTTATGATCCTTTTGGTTCTTCTTCTCTGCTCATCTTCAAACTCAATTCTAATCCACTTAATAAAGGTTGAGTACTTTCATGTGACATGAGACTTTGCTATGAGATACTTGCACGCGTTCCGTTTCGGGGCGAGGTATGAGTCATCACTCGTGGTGGATAGGTCTTAGCATGAGTACCTCACAAAGAAAAGCTAAAAAACAGTTCTTAACCATAAAACCACAAAAATACTTAATAATGGTAATAGGCCAGTGTGCTTAAGCCTTCATTTGTGGGACTAGCTTTGGGGATTCCCTCCATAGATAGGTGTGCCTCTTACGCATTCCAAATTTTCCCTCACCCATTCACACCATGGCTTGTGATCTTTTCATATGCATAAGTTCAATCATAGCATCTCATATCACATTTGTGATTCACTGCATTGGTTCAAAGTCATCTGCATCTAGGGTTTGTGATCTGAGCCATCCAAGAGCCATTTGAGCCATTCCAAAGGTCATCAATCACTTCAAAGGGGTCCATGTATGTCCAAGCATCATATTATATCCTCTCAAAGTCAAGAATGTCAAAAAAATCACAAGAACTGAGATTGGCATGGAAGCAGAGCCAGGTTTGACTGCACAGATGACCTAGAATTAGGGTTTTGGTTTCAAAGGCCATAACTCCAAATTTTTTGGTCATTCTTGTCTCTATTGGTCTCTATATGGTATAGGGATCATGCATATCAATTTCCATTAAGAAATTCAATGGGGAAGGCATCTGATCAAGAGTTGACTTTTTGAGCAAGTCAGTGCAAAATCAGGGCATCTGAGGCCCTCAATGACCCAACCAAAGGGTGTTCTTCATCATTTTGATTGTGTATGATCTTTATTTGATCATAGAAGATGTTGGAAGTTCACAAAATTGAAGAATTTCAAGCCATTTGCAAAGTTGACTTTTTGGGAAAATGACTTGTAATGGAAACTTGCCATTTTGGGAAACTTTTTCAACCCTTGCTTTTTGATTCAAAAATGCTTCAAATGGGAAAACTTTGGTCATGAAAGTTGTAGAATGGATCATTCCCTTTTCAAAAAGTATAAGAACGTATTCTAATTCATTTTGGATCAAAAGTTATGGCTTGTCAAAGTTGGCCAAAATCACATAATTTCAAGTTATGCACCAAAGAGGCAAAGTTGCAAAACCACTTGCCAATGCAATTTGAGACCTCAAAGTGACTTCCAAACTTCACACAAACATGAACCAATGTCTAAAAGTCAGATTGCATCAAAAGTTCACTCATTTTCATGACTTGTGGATCAAGAAATTTCAAAAGGGCCAAAGTTGATCAAAGTTGCAAAACCTCACTCAAACCCTAATCCATGAGCTGGCTGACTTCAAAATTGATCCTAGGGCTCTCCACACTTCTTGCTGCGCAGGACACCCCTCTTGTCCTTGGTTAGCTATGAGCCCATACCCCTCTTACACAAAGCTTGACTTTTTTGCAAAAGACCCACACCAATCACCATAGGCCACCAACAACTCTCTGACCTATCACCACTTGATACATGGACCAAAAGCAGCTCAACACACCACACACACAAGCCTGAAATAGATCATAAGCCATAGTTCCAAGTTTATGCCTCATATGCATTTTCATTCGAAACACACTCCACAAGCATCAAACATTCAAACAAACTTCACAAAACATCTCAGCACACTCCCCTGATCATTTCCATACCCTCATTCATCCCTGAAACCTCCTCAATCAGAAACACGATCCTCACCCCTCACTGAACAGAACTTCTGCAAACTCACAAACCAACCATTATAAACTCCAACCAAGCTTCATAACTTCATCAAGAGGACCATTGGGATCATTTTGAGGCAAAGAGGCAAGCATAAAGCTCTTGGGTTGAAAGCTTCGATTCAGGTAGCCATGGAAATTCATTTTTCCAGAACTCTTATTTCTTGTTTCTAAAATGATCTACATGCTTCCCTGAGTTCACTGAACCTTTTATTTTTGAAAATTATTGAGTTTTGAGGTTGTATGCTTGTTCTAAAACTTTGCTCATGAAATGCTTTTTGTTTTAATTCTTGAGTTTGAGTGAAAATAAATGATTTTGATTGCTGGATTCTTGTTTAGAGTGGTCTAATGATTGATTCTGGAGAGATTTGTGAAGTTTCATGGCGTATTAAGAGAGATTGAGTGAGGACCTTGCCGGAGAAGATGACCGGAACACTGTTCCGGTCATCTGAGAGTAATTAGGGTTTTGGATTAGGGCTTAATCATAATTAGGCCAGTTTGAATTCTGGTCGACCATTCGCGCGCCAAGTCAATTCCCGCCCCCCTGACTTTGAATCTGGACCTTTGGATGATTTGACTTTCCTATTTTCTCATTAAAATCATTTTAAATTCATTTGTTTTGTATTTAATTTGTACGAATTATTAAAAATAGCAAAAAATGTTTAAAAATTATGAAAATTTTTGTCAAGGTTTTCATTATTTTTCAGAACACAAAAATATTTTTATTTTTATTTTTTGCATTAAAATTTATTTTTAAATCATTTAAAAGTTTATTTTTAATTAATTAATGAAAATTAATTAATTAAAAATACTTTTAGGTATTTAAAAATCACAAAAAAATCCATGTAACATTTAAAAACATTTAGAAACATTGTCCAACTCTCAAACCAAATTTCTTTTTTATTCTTGATGCCTTTTGATAATTTTTATTTGGATTTAATTTCATTTCAAGGCATTATTTTGCTTCAAACTTCAAAAATTCATTTATGCCTAACCATTGAGAGTTGGACAATGATTCTTTTTGCATTGCATCTTGCATAACATGTAATTTATAGGATTAAATTGGCTTGAATTGATCTTGCATTTTCAATTTGTTTTGCATTTTTCTTGACAAGGTACCTTAAAACCCTAGCAATCTTAGGAAATTCATAACTTTCAATAGGTTAAGAGTTGGATCCCCTCCTTTGGGCAGTGAGTTTGTATAGGTTTAGGGCTCCTTTGATTGCATTTTTAATTTGTTATCATGTCATTTGCTTCTGGTTTTGGATTTTTGCTTTGTATGTTGCATATAACCCTAATTTTTGCCTTCCTTTGCATCCATCTTCCATTTGCTTGCATACCATGACTTGCCATGACATTTTGTGCATTCATTTGATTCATAATACATCTTAGGACATATTAGAATCATGTTTAATCATTGCATCTTTCATTTTCCATGTTGTATGTCATTTGCATTCCATAACTTTTCATGTATGTTCATGGTTCTAAGCATGTCTCCTTTGCATCTTTATGCTTGTTTGATCATCCTCTTGCCTTGCCTCATGTTTGCATCATATCTTAGCATCATTAATATCATACTTATGCTTCTGGTTTTGGTTTGCATCATGACATTGCATCTCATTTTGCATTGCATTTCATTTCTTTACTAACTTTTCAGGTGGTAAGTTGTATTGAGAAGTGAATTTGCCTTCACTTCTCACAAATCTCTTTTCATCTCTCTTATGCATCATTGCTGCATTTTTGTATGTGTATTGGATTGAGCTTGCTCACTCTTGTTCATCTCACCTTCTTTCTTCAAGCAACTTGTCTTCTTAAGTGAAGCAAGTTGTTTTGCTTCTCTTTGCTCCTTTCATCTGCTTCTCTCCTTGGTGGTTCCTTGAAGATTTCCTTCTTAAACCCCACACACCCTAGGAATGACCAAGCATGATAACAATTAGGGTTTGATTAGTCCCCCCACTTAGCTTTTACCTTTGTGTCTCCTTGAGTCTTCTCTTCTCATCTCATAATCAGGGACTAAACCCTAAAGGCTTTAAGGCTTTGTGGTTAAGCTTATACCTGCATCCTTCTATTAGGATGGAGTGTATAACTTTAATCCTAAGTGTTAAACCCTTAATGTGTTTAAATCCTTTAATCAATTCACTTAATAATCATCAAGACATCAAGCTTGTAACTTGGGCCTTGCATTAGGGTTCTAATTCTTCCTTAATTGGTTAAGAAGGACTAACCCTAGTGTTAATGGACAAGTCCCCCTCAAGTTGTCTTACAAACCATAAAACTCACTTCTTCATCTTATCATTAACTAAAATCCATCTAATAAAGGCTTTGTTTTGTCATGAGGTTAATCCCTAATCATGGATTAAGTTGAGGAGTCTTCCTCAGCTTAAACATTCTCATCTATTATCCTTCTATTAGGATGGTGTAATGAGTCTGTTTAATCCCTGATTATGGCTTAAGCTCATTACTTAACACTAAAAAAAACAACAAAAACATATAAATAATCACAAGTAGGTTAATGATCTTAATCCTACATCATGGTGATTAAGTGTGAGATGCTGACTTCACACTTAAGGTACTCTCATTACCCCTAATCAGAGGGAAGATGTGATGAGTTTACTAACCCATTGGTTTAGGCTTAAGCTCATTAACTTATGACAAACTTCAAAAAGCAGTAAAAGACTGAAATCATCAAAAACAAACAATAATCGTCTCCTCCGGGATTCTTTTCTCATCTCATTCACTCACAAACGAGAACTTGCTTCTTCCTTCTAATGCAAGACAGTTTGCACCTGAGCCAGACAGGTCATACACTTGAGCATAGACAAGTAAGCAGTTCACAAGTCAATTTACCTTTCAGTCTCTTTGGGTCGAACTACGGTGTTCTGACTTCCTCATTGCACGAGAGGATACGTAGGTATAACTTAACAGTTATCGAACAAAAGTCTATGTATATTCCCCCTCTTTCTAGCATCATTATTTAAGCCTCATGATCATGAGCATTTCACTCCTGTTCTTACACTGACACTTTCATACTTCACATCACTTATACACTACATACTGACACTTGCATTCTTTCCAGCCCTTTTATACACAGATTGCACTGACACTACCCCTTTAAAACACAAATCTTTTAAAAGTGGATCCCGTCGAGTACGGCGGACAATCTGGGTGCTAATACCTTCCCAGGTTGTAACCAACCCCCTTTCTCAGTCTCTCTGGTTCGCAACCGTCTTATCCATATTTTCTAGGTTTATGCAGCATTACCTTTCCTCCGGGATAAAAATGCCTAGCTGGCGACTCTTTTCTTTCCTTCTCTTTCGCCGACCGTTCGCGTCTGTACCCCATTTGACTTAGCCTCATTTGGTGGGAGCGACAATGTACACATCCCATTGAGTAAGACTTAGGTACACTTACCTATACAAACTTCACTCATAAAAGCTTCATAAAAAACACTGAACAAACAATAAGCGTCTTTCCTTCGGGAATTCTTTTCTCATCTCCTTCGCTCCGTACGTGAACTTGCTCCTACTTGTCACTTTGCAAGACGGTTACGCACGCGTCGTCCGAGTCTGCAACACCTGAGCAATGGCATAGGCAGTTCAAGCTTTAATTCACAAGCAATTTCCTTGTTACCCCTAGTTAGGGGAACTACGGCGACTCTGATCCTCATTTTCCCGATGAGGTACGTAGGCAGCGGGGTAGGGCCCGTTCGAGCACAATCTTTATTTTCCCTACATTTTTCCTCTTCATTTCTTATTCAGTTCTTTTCTCAGTGTATTTCCAGTTCATTTCTTTTCTTTGCAGCAGCTTTCGTTTCTTCACCCTTTGAAGCAGATTTCTTTGCAAGCGTGGATCCCGTCGGGTACGGCAGACGATCTGGGTGCTAATACCTTCCCAGGTCGTGACCGACTCCCGAACTCAGTCTCTTTGGTTCGCAGGACCCGTGTCCTTCATTTCTTTTCTTCTGGTTTGTGCAGCATTACCATTCCCGTTCCTTCGGGATAAAAATGCCTGGCTGGCGACTCTATTCTTTTCCGCGCCACTTTCGCGTTTCTACCAGGATGGAAATCCGGGGAGCGACAGCTGGCGACTCTGCTGGGGAACGAACCCAGAATCTCTGGTTCCCCTATGAGTCTCTCCTAGCGCTTGCTTGTTTCTGTTTCTTTGAGTGGACTGTTTGTTGTTGTGTTTTGTATTTTGCTATTTTTATTTACAGCTTTATTTACAGCTTTATTTACAGTTTTCAGTATTTATTTTCTGCATCATGTATATCATATTGGACTGTCTGGACTGGTTTTCTGTTTGGTGGGCTCGGGTGATACTGTTTCTGAGAGATAAGCCAAGTACCGGCTTGAGTGCACTATAGGATTAGAGTGGACATATTATACTCACATGTGGCATGATGAGTGGCGATGTGTTTCACGCCCAGACTGCGACCGTCTTGGAAATATCTTGTGTGGGGATTTCCTCTACTTCGGGATAGGACCTTGATAGTTATGTGCATCTGGGGACCGATCATTGAGAACCTTTGTGGAAACAACCCTCTCCAGTGGTGACAGTGGCAGACCATATTCCTTGGCAAACCCATTCGCACCCGAGGGTCCACTGGGGACTCGCATAGGATGGTCTGGTTCTCTTATAGGAACTCAGTCAAAGCATCTGGTCATATGACATTAGTACTGTATCCTACGGGCTGAATGTACTATCGTTTCTCGATTTCAGTGCTCGAAGCTGGGAACTTATAAGGGATGCTTGTTTTTCCTAGACTCAGCTGAGGCCTCCCTGCGTAGTACATAATGCTTAACCGATTCCCTGATTTGGTCATGAGCCATCTCTCGGAATGGTGAAAGTATTATTGCTATTCGGCTTTGAGAGTCCGTGATGTTTGACCCGGAGCACACCCGTGATATTGGGAGGGGTTTACAGGTTTGCAGGAACCATTGACCTCAACATACCTTCATTACCAGTGCGGTCTTATTATTTTGATCCGGTCACTATGATTCTGAAGTTCTTGATCCTTTGGTTTTCGGTTGCTATTTTGGATTATCATACAGAGATCTTGTGGTTACAGACACTTGATTCTTGGCTCAGTATTCCAGATTTCAAGCAGTTTCCAGCTGTGATCCCATGTCTTTGCATCTTTTGCATCATCATATTGCATTTTTCATTTGCATTTGCATTGCATTTTCCTCTTCCAGAGAGCTCATCCTTCCTCTTTTGTCCATGACCAGCCAGCTGATTTCCCGGTATTCAGTTTGAACAAGCGGTAACCGTTGGAAGACGAAAGTTGTTTGAAGTTTGACTGAGCAGTGTCAAGAGGTAAAAGGTTAGATTGGAAGCCGTCAATAGCTATGTCATAGAGAAACCTTCAGAATGTTGAGTTTCCACCTGGTTTCACTTTGATGACCAATCCTTTGTATGGTCTTTCTCCTGATGAGGATCTTCCGCAAGTGAACAATCTTACTCAAGCTCAGCCTGCACAGACCTCGATCGTGAATCAGAGTGTACCTAAACCATCTGTTGTTCGAGGTGGATCTTCATCTTCTTCTGATGCTACAGATTATCAGAGCTTTGCTTTCCCTATGCCGAACTTCCAAGGGGCAATCCCTCTTGTGAAAACCAAGGATCCACCAACTATTGATCATGCTGAAAGGTTTCGTGTGTTGGATGAGTAACTCAAAGCCTTAGTAGATCCTAATGCATTTGGTTTTGATGCTCTAAACCTGTGTTTGGTGCCTGGTCTTGTCATACCTCCAGATTTCAAAATTCCGAAGTTCGAGAAGCACACTGGTGTCAGTTGCCCGAAGCGTCACTTGGTGATGTTCTGCAGAAAAATGACTTCTTACGCCCGCAATGATGAGTTGATGATTCACTGTTTTCAGGACAGTTTAAGTGGTGCATCCTTAA
This sequence comes from Lathyrus aphaca, assembly GCA_963966055.1. NCBI lineage: Eukaryota > Viridiplantae > Streptophyta > Magnoliopsida > Fabales > Fabaceae > Lathyrus > Lathyrus aphaca. Next base: position 274,838,927 of record OZ014520.1, on the reverse strand, counting down.
GTTGGTATATGGATTTGGAAAGCAGTCGTATCCGATCTTGGAATGATTTATCCAGAGCTTTCGTAAAGCAATACCAGTACAATGTGGACATGGCGCCCAGTCGCATGCATTTGCAAAGCCTATCTCAGAGAACCGGTGAATCTTTCAGAGAATATGCACAGCGGTGGAAAGAATTGGCAGCCCAAGTGCAACCACCACCTTCTGACAGAGAATTAGTTGACCTATTCGTAGGCACATTGCAAGGTCCATACTTGGAAAGAATGAGTAGCATTGGGACATTAAATTTCTCTGATTTGATGATAGTTGGAGTACGCATCGAGAGCCTGCTCAAAAGTGGAAAGATCCAAGACTTTTCGAACATCCCAGCTAGTGAAGATGAATCTGTTGGTAGCTCCCAAGGGGAAGAAGGGTATGACATCAATGCAGTCATGGCAAATATTGAATATTTTGGACCAACATCTTCTCAGGGATCATCGTTTCCTAGGTCTGGTGACTCTTACAGACAACAAGCGATGCTCAGAGCACCATATCAGAAATCCTGGACTTCTCCTCGTCCAAATCTGCAAGCTCATGGTCGAAGACCTCAGAATCAACTTCAGAGCCAGCCTATGCCTCGCAACAACCTGGAGAGAAGGAATGCTCCTCTTCATCTAGTTCCCATGACATACAGTGAACTCTTGCAACATCTAATTCAGAGCTCTTTGGTGGTTCCTAAGCCTCTCAAGCCGTTGCCAGAGCCGTACCCTCCAGGGTACAATCCTCATGAGCAGTGTGGATATCATGGTGGATCAATCGGGCATTCAACTTAAGATTGCAAAGCTTTTCAAGCCAAGGTCCAACAGTTGATCGACAAGGGCTACATATCCTTTCCAGAAGGAAGCTTGGTTGTGCACAACAACCTCTCACCTGATTGAGTTCGAGGACTTCGTAGAAGTGTCTCCTGATTTCAGTGGTCCAGACAAGAAGATGTCATCAGAGCTGGTAATCATTGTATCCTTTTTATCATTTGCATTGTAGTTTCTTTCCTGTTAGCAGCTACTTGTCTTTTAAGCATTGTTGTTTTGAATGGTAATGTTAATGTAGTGACCTTGCGTTTTTTAATCAATTATGTCGCATTCGCTCATTTTTCTTTACTTGCATTGGAAAAAAAAAACAAAATTTTTTTTGCATCCATTTACCTCCCATTTATTTCACTGTTGTTTGGCAGGTTTGAGGGAGGATGATAACAACTGAATACCCATAATTGTTGAAGGTATGCTTTCAGGATAGAACCTGCTGACGATGTACATGCATTATTTCAATTCCCAAATACTGGAGATATAGGGTAGATAGACCCTCGTCAACCCTTTGAGCCTTGAAGTAGGAGTTTCTTTTCTAAACAGAAAAACCCTCACATCCAACCCGGGGCAGGGTAGCTATCAGTTAATTTGACCGAGCGTTCAAATTTCCAAAGGAGTGAGCATCCGAGGATCCATTACCTTTTCATTCATTACACCTCAAGAGGTCAATGGACGTGAAACCACAATGGTTACCCCTCGCCAACAAAAGAATGAGGCAGTCACAACCCTTTTAGCAAGTCATGACAAACCAGTGTCACACGATTTGTTCAACAAAAACAAAAAAAAAAGAGGAAATAAAGCCCGCTAAGTCGGAAAAAAATGTGAAAACAGATGACTTAGGCAAAAGTTAGGGCATCCCGCTGGACTTCAAAATCGAAAAAAAATTCAAAAAAAATCAGTCCAGGCAAAAGTTAGGGAATAAAAATCAGAAAGAAAAAGTTCCATTAGAACAAAGTCGTATGACTATAGACTCAAAGACAAAGGGGTGACTGTTACTCCGAGAAACCTCATTGGTGCCTAAACCGTCAACGTCATTGGTTCCTCAACCATCACAAAACCCTTTCGAGAGGCGAGCGCTCAGGCCAAATTAGCTGAGTATAGGACTGGAGAACATCAAGGAGAATGGGTGGGCACAGATAAATTTCGAGCCATAAATCTTTCTTTCTAAATCTGTGAACCAGGCCACGTCATAACCCTTGAAAGTCCTAATTGAATCAGGTTCATTTCTGAAAGCATACTACAACAAGGTTGCGTAAACTGACTCCTAACGATTTGCTAACTCAGCACTACGTTTGGACTAATCGTCCATTTGTCGCACACTGTCACAACATTCAAATAAATAAATTTTCAAAACTTGCATGTGAATTGCATTAAAATTATCATTTGTAAATGAACAGTTTTAATTGCAAGTCAGTTTGTGACACCAGGGAAGTTCCTACAAAGAGCAATCATGAGGGAACTTGATTATTCAACATTGATGACTAGAGTCAGAAGCATCTTGTTAGCCTATGTATCAGGGGCATGTTACCCAGTGGTTTTGTCGACCAAGGAGTCAGTCATGGTAAAGCAAGTTCCCAAGCATCAGTTGATTGAGGGACATCATTCAGAGTCAATTGATCAGACTTGAATCTACCAAACAGGGGCAGGACACCCGGATTTTCTGTGTACCACGGATGAATTCTTCCAATGCTCAGTCAGAACGAGTCAAGTCGCTTCCACGCTCATACCGGGGCAAGACATTTCCAGAGTTCGCTAAGTGCAACTCTACTCGAGAGAACATCCAAGTCCGCCATTCCAGGAATTGGATAATCAGTGACAGTCTGTTCAGAGACTCACCCAACAGGGGAAAGCTTTAGCTACACAGAGCAGGTTATATCAGTGATCTCCAAGTTCAAGACGAGTATCAGGAAATCGTGTTACCCACCCTCGCCTTTGTCACCCTTCTCAACCAGAAGCCTTGTCACATAAGACTTTTCTTCCCACCTTGGGAGTTTTTCTAGCTTTTCATGAGCATTGCATAAGTCATTTGCATACGTTATTCATGTCGCTCGAGCATGTAGAGCATACGCATCATATGCATCAGGCATACCCCCCCACAACTTCTGTCTCACACCCAGGGCCTCGTAACCCCAGTTTATCAACACTCCAAAGTCCAGTTCTCGTCTGGCAAACCAATCCAAAGTCTAGTCCTCGTCTGGCAGACAAACCCAAAATCCAGTTCTCGTCTAGAAATCCAACTTCAAATACCGGTTCTCGTCTGGTAGGCGAATTTTTTTAATCAGTTCTCGTCTGGTCACCTTTTCATTAACCTGTTGAACGCCAGTTCTCGTCTGGTAGTCATTCTTTTCAGAGTCAATTCTCGTTTGACAATGAACACCCCAAGGAGTCAGTTCTCGTCTGACGACTTATTCTTTGCCCATCAGTTCTCGTCTGTTGGCCTACCTTTAATAAACCAGTTCTCGTCTGGTACTTCACCTTTAAAGTCCAATTGCTTGGCAACCAAAAAGAGAAAAAACACAATCTCTATCAACCTGGTCCCAGCCGCCCAACTATCCTTGTCATCATATCCTTAACATCATGAGCATACGTCTGCATCTTGCACCATTTGCATTGCATCTTCATACCGCATGGTTTCTGTTTTCTCTCTAATGTGGGGCAGAATCATTACAAGACACAGTCCGGGGCAGTTATCTCAAGATCTGATGAATTTATGCGAGAGTTTGAAGACACTGGGGAATTTCTGGATGCCAAGTCTTCTGTAAAATCCTCTAGGGACAATATTTTCATAGAAGGTGAAGTCTGAGGCATAATTGAGGAGTAAGGAATGCTTGTTCACTCAGGATAATCAGTCTGCAACTGTTGAGCACAGAAGTTTGAGTCACTGACTTAATTCTCAAGGAATGTCGGATATTTATTTTCCCAGTAGGGTTTTGGAAGTTTATTTCTTCCCCAAGCATAAAATCTTCTTTCAGATAACAAGGTTTCCTCATGAGGAGTTGATTATTCGTGTTCAGTCAAAGTCCAATTTTCATTGGCATATTTTCCCAACACATTCTTCATACTACGCCTGGGGCATAATTTGGCTTATTTTTGATCCCTAATTCTCCATCAAAGTCTCTCCTCAGCAGAGCATTGCCAAGTCTTTCCTCAGCCAAGCCAGAAGCTTGAAACTTCCCCAGCTGAGCTAAAGTCGTTGATATCCCCAACAGAAATTCAAGGCTAATTGAATCGTATTCATCCCCAAGCAGAGTTATCGATCCACAGTGAAGTATTCTCAGCAGGCAGTTGAAAGCCTGGTTTTCCCAAAGAGTTAGAATTGTCATAATTCTCTCCCCAACGGGGGTTATTTAATCAAAGCATCTTCCCCAGCCAAGTCTGAAGATGATTCCTCCCCACAGAGTTCATATTTTTTTTTTCATTTCTGTCAGTGAAATATTCCCCAACGAAGTTGCCAATTTATTTTTGGTCAACATGATGATACAGTCAGGTATCCATCCCAGTCAGGTGTCCAGGCCTCTCAACTTGTCTTCCCCTGCAAAGTTGTAACTCTTGTGGCCAATCAGACATCTTCTGTTTGCTCATTTGCAATTGCCAGCACTCGTCTGTGTTCATGCTTTATTGCTGCTCGTCTACATCTCTCAACACTCATCTGTGTTATCACTTTGGTATTGCTAGTTTGCTTTCCCCAGCAGTGGTTTATGATTACCTTGATATTGCTCGTCTGTAATTTTCCAACACTCGTCTGTGTTTGGTGTGTACTCTCTGTTATGGTTGCTCGTCTGCAATTTCCAGCACTCGTCTATGCTTTGAGAGGTAATATCTATGTTGTTGCTCGTCCGTAATTCTTAACACTTGTCTGTGTTGTGATATCTAATATGTTGTTGTTCGTCTGCAACTCCCAACACTCGTCTGTGTTTGGTATTGGATCCTTTGTTGCACTCGTCTGTGCCTTGATATGTATTTTCAGCTGTTGCTCGTCTGCAACTTTCTAGCACTCGTCTGTGTTTGGTATGCCTGATATTTGTGGATACCCGTCTGTATCATTTCCAGCACTCGTCTGTGTTGATTACCTGTTGAAGCTCGTCTGCTTTGTTTGGATACTCGTCTGTGCTAACTTATATCTGTATTGTGTGGATTTGCTGATTATCCTGGTATTCTCCTGTATGACTACTTCAAATGCTCGTCTGTGTTTGAATTTCTGGTATTCGTCTATACCAGTGGCTGATACTCGTCTGCATCATTGCCTGAAGCGCTCGTCTGTATTTCTCATATCATCGTCTGATACTCGTCTGTATCATTGACTTATGGCACTCGTCTGTGTTATCTTGATGATCATCCAATACACGTCTGTATTGAGGAGGTTTAAAATCCTGACAGTGGGAATTAATGTCAAAATGGTTACCGGTCCTGGCGTAACATGTAAATCCGAAGGAGACTCGTCTGTCTCAGATTATGTTCTTGCAAAGTGTTTGAGGAATCGTATGTCCAGCTCCTGGAGTCACAGGATTGTTTGAAGACTCGTCTGTCAAAGTGTTCTTATTCCAGATATCGGTTTCAACTGGGAAGAAGCTCGTCTGCTTTTTCTCCCCTTTCATATCCCCAGAACGTCGTTTGTTTGGGTTTATTTCCCATTTCTGCATTCTCCTGCAGAGTGCAAATTTTGGGGTCTTTTTGGTATTCAATAATTGTCTATCTCAAGCGTCTGATAGCCGTTGCTTTCATCCTTTTCAGATTAACAGTTGATTGAATAGGGGCAGCTGTAACACCCTAAATTTGCCCTCTGGCTATTCTACCTTTGTCAGCTTTTCGTTTTACATTCATACGCATTTTTGCATATCATTTGCATAGGCTCCTAGGGCATGGGATCAGTTGTTTCCGAAGATTTAGGATTGCACGTCTTTATTTGTGGATCATCAGAGGATTATTCAAGGACTATTCACTGTGCATCTGGCTCATCATCAGGGTTTCCTTCTTCATTAAGTTACAAGGCCATGTTTCTATTCTCATCATCTTAGAGTATCTTTCTTTCTTGATATCTCAAAAGCATTGGTTTTGATTCAAGTGTGTTTGTTCAGGCACGATCCAATTTGAATGGATGTTTGACCTAATCTCGGTCAAGCTATCATGAGATTTTTTCAAGTCCGAGTTATCCGCTTCAGTTAAATATTTCTCAGTCAATAGGTATGCACCCAAGATCAAACTATTGTGTGCGAAATTCATCAGTTTATCAAGCAGTGGTTTGTGTGAGGATTGGTTCGTAAAATAAGGCTTGTCATAATTCATCAGTTCAGAGCGTGCTTCGTTGGATTTATTTTCCCGGAGACTTAAAGCAGATTCAATCTAATTCAGAGGATGTTTAATTCAGATGGTCATTGTTGCAATCACAAATTATTCAGTGGTAGCAGTGTCATTCTTAATCAGTGGTTTTTGGTGGCAATAGGTCAAGTTTGGTTTCGAGTTGGAAAATCAAGATTTCATGGTTTTGTTTGTGTCGGTGGTAATCGTTCAAATTCCTTTTATCCAAATTAAATCATTTTTCAATGTCCCTTTTAACCTATTCTATTTCTATTCATCCATTTATCATCAAACCCATTAGACCTTTTCCATTAACTATTTTTCACAAAATCAATTTCCGAATCCATTTCCAATTAATCTTTTAATATCCATTTTAACTCATACTTTCCATAAACTCATTTATTTTCATTAACCATTATTCCTCCATTTTTCTTATCATTTCTTTTTATCCATTAAATTCATTTCCATAAACCAAATATCCTTTCTTTATCATTAACCCTCTTCATATTTCTTTCAATACAAGTTGTTGTTCTTTTCATTATCATATTTTTAATATATCCATTTTAATCTATTTTAAATCCATATTCAAGGCCCATGTCATGCTACAAAAAAAACAAAAATAATAGCAAGGCAATTTTAGCTTTTCGAAACAGCTGCCAACAACAAGCATTCAGCCAACAAATTTCCACTTTAGGCAGCTCTATTACCAAATAATGTTCCATCATGGTCCCCCCACCACAACTTTATTTTTCTTTTCTTTTTCTTATGCACTCTAACAGAATACACGCTAGTACACGCTATCACCAATATCCATGACCCCACTATCAATACATCAGCACACAATTTCCTACACTCCTGTTATTCACAACGCATTCCGCACAACTACCTGCATTTTTTTGATTCCGCAACCAATGGAAACTCCCACTACAAACACAATAAATCCGTCACGCACCAATTTCTCTCCCGCCACACAATATGTATTATGCATCAACTTCATCACAAAACCTCATCAATAACAATCCATCACTCTTCTTCATCACTTTCAATAACTCTGCACAAATTTTCCTCAGCTACAACAACCAAACACAAACCGCAAACCTCCAAATCCCTCTTCCAAACTCATCACCATAAACCTCATAATCCTTCAAACCACCGAACCAACTACAACTCCCCCCTTTCACCGAAACCGCAACACAAATCATCTTCTCACCTCGGCCAAACTCAACCCATCACCACCTTCTAACCTTTCACAACCTTCAACTATTCTCTCCAATAAATCAGCCACGACAACAGAACTTCAACCACACTCATCATCAATCACCCTTCATCAAAGATAACAAACCAAAATCAGAGAAAACAGATTCAGAATAGAGAAGAAAATGTCTCAGAATCGAAACCAAGAGAGAGATTGAGAGGGCTTTACGTTTGAGACTCGCGCAAAGAGAGAGAGGCCGAAGCTCATGTCGATTTGATCTGAGATTTGCGAGAGAACCGAAGCCATCAACATTAGCGCAAGTTCTCCATCACTACCACCATCTTCACACAACTTTGGTTTTGACGCAAGCTTAGCACCGAAGTCGGAGTCGAAATTGGCAAGAAGCTGAGACCACCGATGACGGAGAAAGCGAGACGGTGGAAGAAGCTGATGGAAGCCGAGATGAAGCAAGCGTGAAACACGAGTTTGAGACATGAAGAAGAAGGCGCGATGAACATGGTTGTTGGTGGCAACATGATGCTTGACCTTGCGTTGAAGCGCGATCTCCGTTTTAATGATGTGAGGTCCGCCGTTGTTGAGGTCCGCCATTGATTGATTTATATTTTCTGAAAAGAAGGTCAAAGTTTTGTTTGGTGTTGCTGATGGAGAAGCGTGGTCTTTGCACTGGGAGCTAGGTCCATTATGGGTTTATCGCATGGGTCGGGTTTTTGGGCCCAAACGCCATGAATCTGCACCATTTGCTGGCTCATTATCCCTTTATATATTCAATTTATACTCAACTCTTCATTTATTTACTTAATTGTTGGTTTTACTAATTGTTTGCATTTCTTTTAATATATGATTAATTAAGTTTTTGATTAATGGTTCCAATTTTTGTCAATTGATGACTAGTTTTTTTTAATTTAATTTCTTTAATTAATTATTGATAGTTGTTTTTAGGTTTTATTTTTGATAATTGTTGTAGTTTTAATTATTTTTGTTTGGGGATAAACTTTTTAATAGATTTTTTTGAATTCATGTGCTTAGACCCTTGATTATTTCTTGATCGGAGGTTTGTGTTTGTTTAGATTTGATAAAACTTTGATTGAGCAGCCAACCATTCCGGTTCACGATCGTAAGCATCTGAGGATTAATTCAGACATGTGACCTTGTGGACTTAGTGGCTTGAGATACTGGATTTCTTTGAGTCTGTATGAGACTTTGGATTATGATATTTGCTTGAGGAATGAACATTATCGGGAGCGTATGATTTGGATCATTTTTGCTTGAGGATTTGATTTTATTTGATTTCATGATCAATACCTTCATTTTACCTGGCTTCCTAGTTTGAGATATTCTTGAGTTTCTCTTGCGCGTATTAAGGAGGCAACTGACCTTCTCCGTTAGGTATCAACGAGACTATTATTTCTCGCACCTCATTCAAGTCTTAATATTATGTTAGGAGCATGATGCTGTCGCTCCCGATAAATGGGAATGGCCCAAATAAGGGTACAGACGCGAACGGTCGGCGAAAGGGACAATGAGAACACACAGGAGTGAACTCACTGGGAAAGAAAAGAGTCGCCAGCTAGGCATTTTTATCCCGGAGGAAAGGCAATGCTGCATAGACCTAGAAAGAGATGGATAAGACGGTTGCGAACCAGAGAGATTGAGAAAGGGGGTTGGTTACAACCTGGGAAGGTATTAGCACCCAGATTGTCCGCCGTACTCGACGGGATCCACGCTTAAAAGATTTGTGTTTTAAAGGGGTAGTGTCAGTGCAATCTGTGTATCAAAGAGCTGGAAAAGGATGTACAGGTGTCAGTGTAAGAGAAGTGTGAAGTGTAATATATACAGTGTCAGTGTAAGGATAGGAATAAAATGCTCAAGAACATGAGGCTTAAAGAATAAAGCTGGAAGGAGGGGGAATATACAGAGACTTTTGTTCGATAACTCTCAAGTTATGCCTACGTATCTTCTCGTGCAATGAGGAAGTCAGAACACCGTAGTTTGACCCAAAGAGACTGAAAAGGTGAATTGACTTGTGAACTGCTTGCTTGTCTATGCTCGAGTGTATGACCTGTCTGGCTCAGGTGCAAACTGTCTTGCATTAGACGGAAGAAGCGAGTTCTCGTTTGTGAGTGAATGAGATGAGAAAAGAATCCCGAAGGAGACGATTATTGTTTGTTTTTTGTGTTTTCAATCTTTTATTGCTTTTTGAAATTTGTCATAAGTTAATGAGCTTAAGCCTAAACCAATGGGTTAGTAAACTCATCACATCTTCCCTCTGATTAGGGGTAATGAGGATACCTTAAATGTGAAGTCAGCATCTCACACTTAATCACCTTTGATATAGGGTTAATATCATTAACCTATTTGTGATTATTTAGATGTTTTTGTTGTTTTTGTTTAGTGTTGAGTAATGGGATTAAGCCATAATCAGGGATTAAATAGACTCATTACACCATCCTAATAGAAGGATAATAGATGAGAATGTTTAAGCTGAGGAAAGCTCCTCAACTTAATCCATGATTAGGGATTAAACTCATGACAAAACAAAGCCTTTGTTAAGTGAATTTTAGATTAATGATATGATGATGAAGTGGATTTTATGGTTTGTAAGACAACTTGAGGGGGACTTGTCCATTAACACTAGGGTTAGTCCTTCTTAACCAATTAAGGAAGAATTAGAACCCTAATGCAAGGCCCAAGTTACAAGCTTGATGTCTTGATGATTATTAAGTGGATTGATTAAGGATTTAAACACATTAAGGGTTTAACACTTAGGATTAAAATTATACACTCCATCCTAAGAGAAGGATGCAGGCATAAGCTTAATCACAAAGCCTTAAAGCCTTTAGGGTTTAGTCCCTGATTATGAGGTGAGGAGAGAAGACTCAAAGAGACACAAAGGTAAAACTAAGTGGGGAGACTAATCAAAACCCTAATCATTGTCATGCTTGGTTGTTCCTAAGGTTTGTGAGGTTTACAAGAGAAGTCTTCAATGGAACCACCAGGAAGCAGATGAAAGGATCAGGAGAAGCAAAGTAACTTGCTTCATTCAAGAAGTCAAGTCACTTGAAGAAAGAAAGTGAGAAGAAGAAGAATGAACAAGCTCATACTCAAACACATGATAAAATGCAGCATGGATGCATAAGAGGGATGAAAAGAAATTGTGAGAAGTGAAGGCAAATTCACTTCCCAAAGTTACTTACCACCTGAAAAGTTAGTGAAAGGAATGCAATGCAATGCAAAATGGGATGCAATGGCATGATGAGAAACAAAACCAGAAGCACATACATGATGTTAATGATGCTATGAGATGATGCAAACATGAATCAAGACATGAGGATGATCATATGAACTAATGGATGCAGATGAGACAGATTAAGAACCATGAACCAACATGAAAAGTTATGAGATATAAATGACATACAACATGGCATATACATGATGCAATGATCAAACATGCTTCCAATATGTCTTAAGATGTTCAATGAATCAAAAGAATGCATAGAATGCTATGGCAAGTCATGTTATGCAAGCAAATGCAAGGTGGATGCATATGGAAGCCCAAATTAGGGTTTATGATCAAAGCATCAAACACAAACCAAAATCAGAAGCAAACATCAATACAAAAAATTGAAAATGCACTCAAAGGATCCCTAAACCTATACTAACTCACTGCCCAAAGGAGAAGTTCCAACTCTTAACCTAATTCAAGTTATGATTTTCCTAAGTTATCTAGGGTTTTAGGGTTCCTTAACAAGAAAAATACCAAACAAATGGAAAATGAAAGATCAAATCATGGCCATTTAATATTACAAACTACATGATATGCTAAACACAATGCAAAAAGAATCAAAGTCCAACTCTTTATGGTTAGGCAGAAGTGATTTTTGGAAGTTTGGATCAAAATAATGCATCAAAATGATTTTAATTCCATGAAAAATTCTCAAAATGCATCAAGATCAAAAAAGAAATTTGGTTTGAGGGTTGGACAATGTTTCTAAATGTTTTTAAATGTTTCATGAATTTTTTGATGATTTTTAAATACCTAAAAGTATTTTTAATTAATTAATTCTCATTAATTAATTAAAAATAAACTTTTAAATATTTAAAAATATTTTTAAAATGCAAAAAATAAAAATAAAAATGTTTTCTGATTAATAAAAATATTTGAAACAAAAATGCAAAAGGAAATATTTTTAGGATTTTTCTAACTATTTTAAAATAAATATGAAAGATAAATGAATAAAAATGAAATGAAAAAGAATTTAAATGGAAAGTATGCACATCCAGAGGCTGAAATTCAAACTGGGAGAAAGAGGGAAGACTGCGCGCGTCATCCAACGGCTGGCATTTAAACTGGCTAAAAAGAATTAATTAACTTAATTAATTAAGATTAGGGCTAAGTGGGTGATCTGAGCCGTTGAATGCACGCGGGAATGGACTTGGTCAACTCATCCAACGCTCAGGATTCAAACTTCATTAATGACAGGGATTAAACCCTAATTATTTTCAGGTGGCCGGAGAAGACCTCCGGTCGTCTTCTCCGGTGGGAACCCCACCTGAAAATTCCTAAAACCTTCAAAACTTCACTAAAACGAAATCTAAAAGAACAGGAATCAAACCCACACCTCACTGGATCAAAACCCTAACCCAAAACTCATTTATTCTTCCTCAATCAACCAAATCGAAAGAAAACACTTTTTAGGGCAAGACTTTCAGAACACTATTAAACTCTCATTTCTCAACCATTTTCAAAACCAAGAACATCAGAGTGACCAGTGAATCATGGAGAACACCTTAAGAACTTAAAAATCCATTTCTGGAAAAAATGTTCATGAAGCTACCTGAGTTTGAAGCTTTTCAGTTTGCAACTTTCTGACCTCTTCTCTTTGTGCAATCAACTCCTCTTATGCTCCTGATGAACTTTTGATGCTTAGAAAAGGTTTGTGATGACTGGTTTGGAAGTTTGAACAAGTTCTGTTCAAGCTCAGGTGAGGATCGTATTTCTGATTCTTTGAGTTTCAGGTTGATTTTAAGGGTGCTTTGTGATCAGGGTGATGTGTTGAGAAGGTTCATGGAATTTGTTTGAGTGTTTATGGCTTGAGGAGAGAGTTTCGAATGCTTTTTCTCTATGGAGTGAAAATGAGAATGTGTTGCTATGGATTTTTTTAGGCTGGCTTGTTATGTGCTTTTGCTTGCATTTGATTTACATAAACAAATCCTATTGGTCAGAAGATGTGACATGTCCTTTTGTGATAGGTATGGTTGCTTTTGCAAAATGTCAACTTTTGTGTAAGAGAAGCATGGGTCATGTTCTAGCCAAGTACATGGAGGGTGTGCTGCGCAGCATGATGTGAGGAAGGGTCTAGGATTGATCAGCAACCTAGGCAGCAAGTGGATGAGATGTGATCATGACTTTTGCAACTTGGCTTGCCTTTGGTTCTTATGAGAGAAACTTGATCCATGGGCCATAAGACATGTGATTTCTTGGGTGAATTCTGAACTTTATAAGTTGTGTGATCATGTTGTGTGGATTAGAAGCCCATTTGATGACTTAATTGGCCTTGAGAAATGAATTTGCAACTTTGCCTCTTTGGTGCATGACTTGAAATTTAGTGATTTTTGCCAACTTTGACAAGCCATAACTTTTGATCAAAAATGAATTAGGTCATGTTCTTGTAATCTTTGAAAAGGGAAAGATCTATTCTACAACTTTCATGACCAAAGTTTTTTCATTTGAAGCATTTTTGGATCAAAAAGTAAGGGTTGAAAAAGTTGCATAAAATGACATTTTCATGAAAAGTCAAACTTGCCCAAAGGGTCAACTTTGCAAAAACTTGAAATTCTTGAATTTTGTAAGCTTCAAACATCTCCCATGATCAAATAAAGATCATATGCATTCAAAATGATAAAGAACACCCTTTGGCTGGGTCATTGGGGGCCTCAGATGCCCTGATTTTGCACTGACTTGCTTGAAAAGTCAACTCTTGATCAGATGACTTCCCCATGGAATTTCTTCATGAAAATTGATATGCATACTCCATATACCATATAGAGACCAATAGAAACAAGAATGACCAAAAAATTTGGAGTTATGGCCTCTGAAACCAAAACCCTAATTTTAGATCATCTGTGCAGTCAAGCCTGGCTCTGCTTCCATACCAATCCCAGTTCTTGTGATTATTTGACATTCTTGACTTTGAGAGGCTATAATATGATACTTGAACACACATAGACCCCTTTGAAGTGATTGGTGTCCTTTGGAGTGGCTTAAGAAGCTCCTGGATTGCTCAGATCACAAACCCTAGGTGCAGATGACTTTGAAGCTATGTAGTGAATCAAAAATGGGATATGAGATGGTATGATTGAGTTTATGCATATGAAATGATCACAAGCCATGGTGTGAATGGGTGAGGGCAAATTTGGGGTGTTTACAGCTGCTGCATCTGGAAGTCCTACTGGTGTAGACTCTGTTTGTGCATTGTTCAATTACTCTATACTGCATTCTCATCTTCTTATCTTATTTCATTTTCATCTTAATTTTTTTATTCCTCATCTTATTTCATTCTTTATTAGCTGGAGGTGTGCTTAGGCCACCATGGTCATTCTTCTTCTTTCTTATTTCTTCTCCTCCTTCTGTAGGATAGGTAAACCTCACTAACCTTAGGATATCCATGCATGACAACACTTAGGATTTCTTTAGTCCCCCTTTAGACTTTTGCCTTTGTGATCCTTTTGGTTCTTCTTCTCTTCTCATCTTCAAACTCAATTCTAATCCACTTAATAAAGGTTGAGTACTTTCATGTGACATGAGACTTTGCTATGAGATACTTGCACGCATTCCGTTTCGGGGCGAGGTGTGAGTCATCACTCGTGGTGGATAGGTCTTAGCATGAGTACCTCACAAAGAAAAGCTAAAAAACAGTTCTTAACCATAAAACCACAAAAATACTTAATAATGGTAATAGGCCAGTGTGCTTAAGCCTTCATTTGTGGGACTAGCTTTGGGGATTCCTTCCATAGATAGGTGTGCCTCTTGCGCATTCCATTTCTGGATGATGTGAGATGTACACATCCCATTTCGTAAGACTTAGGTACACTTACCTATACAAACTTCACTCATAAAAGCTTCATAAAAAACACTGAACAAACAATAAGCGTCTTTCCTTCGGGAATTCTTTTCTCATCTCCTTCGCTCCGTACGTGAACTTGCTCCTACTTGTCACTTTGCAAGACGGTTACGCACTCGTCGTCCGAGTCTGCAACACCTGAGCAATGGCATAGGCAGTTCAAGCTTTAATTCACAAGAAATTTCCTTGTTACCCCTAGTTAGGGGAACTACGGCGACTATGATCCTCATTTTCCCGATGAGGTACGTAGGCTGCGGGGTAGGGCCCGTTCGAGCATAATCTTTATTTTCCCTACATTTTTTCCTTTTCATTTCTTATTCAGTTCTTTTCTCAGTGTATTTCCAGTTCATTTCTTTTCTTTGCAGCAGCTTTCATTTCTTCACCCTTTGAAGCAGATTTCTTTGCAAGCGTGGATCCCGTCGGGTATGGTGGACGATCTGGGTGCTAATACCTTCCCAGGTCGTAACCGATTCCCGAACTCAGTCTCTTTGGTTCGCAGAACCCGTGTCCTTCCTTTCTTTTCTTCTGGTTTGTGCAGCATTACCATTCCCATTCCTTCGGGATAAAAATGCCTGGATGGCGACTCTATTCTTTTCCGCGCCACTTTCGCGTTTGTACCAGGATGGAAATCCGGGGAGCGACCGGGAAAGTATAATGAGCATTCCTTTTTCTGGGTATCTCTTGAACTTCTGTCATCTGGAGAAAAAATGAATACAAGAACTGGGTACAATGGATAAATGATAACCTGAAATGGAAACACAAACAGTTAATGCAAGTATGATATGATGCAAATGCAATGCATGCATATGATCAACAACTGGGACTGTCTGGATATGGAATACTGGACCCAAGTGACCAAGAACCAAGATCCTCTGAATAAAGCCCCATGAACAAGAATTCAATCTCAAATAAGCCCCAAATCAGATATCAAATGACTTAAGAACTCCAAAATCCATGTAGCCATATCAAATCATAGAACTGTACTGGTAATGAGGTATGATGATGTCAAGGGTTCTTGCAAACCTGTAAACCCCTCCCAATATCACATGTGTGCTCCGGGTCAAACATCACGGACTCTCAAAGACGAATAACAATAATACTTTCACCATTTCCGAGAAATGGCTCATGACCAAATCAGGGAATCAGTTTGGCATTATGTACTACTCAGGGAGGTCTCAGCGTGAGTCCGGGAAAACAAGCATCCCTTATAAGTCCCCAGCTTCAAGCACTGAAATCAAGAAACAATAGTACATTCATCCCGAAGGGTACAATACTATCGTCATACAACCAAATGCTTTGACTGAGTTCCTATAAGAGAACCAGGCCATCCTATGCAAGTTCCCAGTGGGCCCTCTGGTGCGAGTGGGTTTTCCACAAAATGTGGTCTGCCACTGTCACCACTAGAGAGGGATGTTTCCACAAAGGTTCTCAATGATCGGCCCCCAGATGCACATAACTATCGAGGTCGTGTATGATCCAAGAAAGATTCCTGCATCAAAACATTTCCAAGACGGTCGCAAGTCTGGGTGTGGAACTCACTACTACCAACATAGCAAGATGCCATGAAGCCAAAGTGACTGTCCACTCTAAGTACTAGGGTGCACTCGAGCCCCGGTTACGAGCTCATCTCACAGTAACAGTTCCCCAGCCCACCAAACAGAAAACCATCAGCCAGACAGTCCAGTAATAATATGATGCATGAAAATAAATACTAAAAACTGTAAATAAAGCTGTAAATAAAATTGTAAATAAACAACAGTAAAATAAACATGCAACAACAAACAATCAACACCCACAGAAACAGAAACACGCAAGCGCTAGGAAAGACTCTCAAGGGAACCAGAGATTCAGGGTTAGGAAGTCCCCAGCAGAGTCGCCGGCTGTCGCTCCCTGGATTTCCATCCTGGTACAAATGCGAAAGTGGCGCGAAAGAGGGTAGAGTCGCCAGCCAAGCATTTTTATCCCGGAGGAACGGGAATGGTAATGCTGCACAAACCAAAAGAAATAAGAAGAAGGACACGGGTCCTACGAACTAAAGAGACTGGGTTCAGGAGTCGGTTACGACCTGAGAATGTATTAGCACCCCAGATCGTCCGCCGTACCCGATAGGATCCACGCTTGCAAAGAAAATGTTTCAAAGGGTGAAGAATTGAAAGCTGCTGCAAAGAAAAGGAAATGAACTGGATAAAAATGAAAGAATGGGGGAAAATGTAGGGAAAATAAAAGAGTGTGCTGGAACGGGCCCTACCCCGCTGCCTACGTACCTCACTGGACATGAGGATTAGAGACGTTGTAGTTCCCCTAACTAGGGGTGGAAATGATTGCTTGTGAATTAAGGCTTGAACTGCTTATGTCAATGATCAGGTGTTGCAGGCTCGAACGATGAGTGTGTTACTGTCTTGCAAAGTGACAAGTAGGAGCAAGTTCGCACGTAAAGAGTGAAGGTGATGAGAAGAGAAGTCCCGAAGGAGAGACGCTTATTGTTTTTCCAGTGTTTTTTAGAAGTCTGTTAGGAGTGTGGCACAAGAGAATGAACTCAAACTCTTTTCCATGGAATGTATACTTGCTACTACATTCAAAGATGGAATAATAGAACAAGCACACCAAGTAAGGAGAATTTATCCAAGACTTGTTTCCAAGGGCAGGGGCTTAAGCTCATTGACTTGTTGAACTTATTAGGTGCTTTAGTGATTAAAATGAAGAAGTATTTTGTATGGTTTTCCTGATGAAGATGACCTCGTGATCAGACTTGTGCATCATGCTAGACAAGTGTACTATTCCAAGATTGAATGAATACATATGCCTCATGGAATAATGCTATTGCACAAGAAGTCCCTTCTTTCTTTATTAAGGTGTTTTTTAGGTTTTTGTATGAAGATGAGAAAGAGAAGAAACCAAAGAGCAAAAGGTAAAAGTCTAATGGAGAAAGACTAAACCTAAAGTTTTCATGCAAAGGTGGTCCTAAGGTTAGTGAGGATTGAACTAACTTAATAAAGAAGAGAAGAAGAAGATAGGAAGAAAGTTAGAGAACAACTTACTCCTATAAAGGAGATAAGTTGCTTCTAAAGGGGGATGAAGGAGGATTGAAACATAAGATGGCATAAGGCACATCAAGAATTACAAAATAGAAAACAAATAAAGAGGAAGAGATGAAGAATTGAAATGTGGATGACATCCACACTTCACTTACCATGAGCCCCTGAAATGGTTAGTAACATAAACAAATGGTAAGACAAAAACAAGTGAAAACAAATGAGATACAAATGAACAAAAGATCATACTAAAACATCACAACCAGAATTGAAATGTCACTCTCAAATGCCAAGATCAAGCATATAACATAAGATGAGAAGTGGATCAATCAAATCACAACAAATCAACACAAGCTATCATGAAAGAAACAAAAGCAAACATCGAATATAAAAGATCACACAAGCTATACATGCTTCACAATCATCAAGACCAGAATCACATCAACACAAGAATGTGCACAAACAACTCAAGAGACCAAAGAAAGGTTCATACAAGTTCAAACACAAACAATATAAGAATGGGAAGTGAAGTGGACATGTGAACAAGTATAAGGACAAGCAAACACAAACCAAATCAAGGCATAAGCATCATGTGAAAAACTAGGGACCTAATCATGTTAAGAGGTGCCTCATAAGCATGAGCAAGCATGGGAAGAAGCACACAAACTCAATCATAAGCATTGAAGAGAAGGGATGAACAAAGGAGGTGAGGTGAACATGCATACACTTGTGAGACACTTTAAAGACAAGTAACAAAGAAAATTCTCAAATCACACACACTAAGCAAGGACCAGGGATCAAAACTCATAAAAAAAAATCTCTAAACATCCTATAGGAGTTGGCACAAGTGCCCTCCTAACCTAAGAACTAAGCATGCTAGCAAGAAGAAACAAAAATTAAGTCAATCTCTCATGAAAATTCAAATCAACTCACAAACTCATGAAAAAATTATGCAATTAAGCACAAATGTTCATTAATTAAGTTATAACATCATACCAAAAAGGCAAAGTCAGAATCATAAGAAAACTAGGTCAAAGGACCTCAAGAACACCAATTAGGGTTTTGAAACTTCAAGCTCAAGTCAACTATCAAAAATATTCACACAAGCTTCTAAAAATCATATGAAAATCATCCACAAGCTACACCTTAATATGAATCAAATGCAAAAAGAACCAACTCAAAATTAAAATTGATGATCAAGATATAAAATCTACAATTCAGCATGTATTTAAAATGAATTAAAAATAATTAGTAAAAGTGATAATTAATTCCTACGTGGAAAATAAAAATAAATGAAAAACAAAAATATAAAAAATTAAAGAAAATTAAAAGGAAAAGTCATGAATTATTTCAGAATTTTTATGAACTTCTAACTATTTTTAAAAAATCAAAAACCAAACTGAAATAAAAAAGAAAATAAAATAAAGACAAATGAAGGAGGGGTGCAGTCAGCAAAGATCTTAGTTCAAATCAATTGGGCTTATAAACACAGGGGGTGCAATTAGTAGTTGAGGCCCAGTGACCTGCACAGGCTTATGAAAATTACCATGGAAATTCAATAAAAGTTGGGAAAAATAATAAACCAATGGATCAATTGAACACACTAGATCAAGTCAACAAAAATCCTAAGTCAACAAAATGATACGTCAACATTTGAATGCACCATAGTTATCATGTGGAGCCACACACATTGATTAATCAGAAATTAAAACAAAAAAAGAGAGCACGTGAATGAGACGTGGTCTTTTAATGTGATGTCCAATTATGGTGCGTTCAGATCAAGCAATCGTGTGGTCCATACTTCATCTTCCCCATTCACCCGAGGATTCAAAATCTCCAGATTCTGTGACGGAGCCCTAGCTCCAGTCACCGGAAACTTCATGCTCAAGAACACACATCCACATAAATGGATATAAACCTCCAGATCCAATCAGTTCCTCACGATAAACAAGAATGTGCAATCCAAAATCACAATCATACACAAACATTCACAGATCGAAGCAAATCAGTTTTGACACTCAAATTTCAAATCAGGCATACACACTCGTTTCTCAAGTATTTTCAAAACCAAACCTATCAGGATGATCAGTGAATCATATAGATCACATTGCAAGCATCTAATTTCATTTCCAGATCAAAGAATTCTAGAGCATACCTGAGGTTGAAGATCCTTCAAAACACCAAGAAAATACTCCTCCAACTGCAGATCCACTCCTTTTAACCTCTCTTTGCAAAATAAATGCAAAAGAAGCCTTGAAACCTCCTAGATCTTGAGATACTACACCAACTGCACTTGGATGGCACTTGATGAAAACCTTGCTTTCAGCTTGAATTGATGGTATATTTATGATCCTTAGAGCTCACTGAACAATAATATGGAAAGAGATTGGAGAATAAGAGCCTGAAGAGAGAGATTCGAAGGCTTTTGGTTTTGTGCATGAAACTTTGAAGTTGATGTATGAGAGAGAGCTATGGCTGAAGTTTGCGTGCAATAGCTTTTATATGATCCATGTATTACACTGATTAGGGTTTGTGAAAGGATGCACGTGGGAACCATGAGGTTGAGGTGATTTTGCAAAATGGCATGAGAAGTGTGATCTCCTCATTTACTCGTGCGTTTCCCTCTCTCTTTGCACATGCTAGTCATGCTTGATTCACCAATACAAAAGTGATTGGCCATTGAATGCTTGAGTCATGCATTGTGAATGATCTTGCATTTTTGCACTTTAGGAAATATTCACTTATCCATACATGAATTCCATGAATTTTATTGAGCAAAATGATCTTAGAGCAATGCAATGTGATGTTATGATCAGAATTGGTACATTGGATAACCAAAGGATAAGTTACAAAGCAATTTGCAAAGTTATAGAAACTTGCATTTCATGTAAACCCTAAAAAAATGTGACTTTAGATTGGCCATAACTTTCAAACCATGAGGGCTATGAACATGTTCTTGTACTTTTTAGAAATGGGAGATCATACTCTACAAATTTCTTGTTCAAGGGAAATTCATTTAGAGTCATCTTGGCCATGTAAGAATCACTTGAAGGTTAGGGCAAAACTTGCTAAATTTGGAAAGTTTAGTTACATGCCATATGCCAAAAATAGAAACACTTGCCAAAACCCTAAATTCTTGATCTTTGACTTTGCCAAACCTCTTATTTGACCTTAAGAACCTACTTTGGCTTGATAAATGGGATTGTAACCCTTGAATTGCAACATTTGACTTTTCAAATAATCAGTTTGACCAATTTCTTCTTATGCAAGCAACTGATGAATTAACTGCCTTCCACAATGCATCTTCTCACCAAATTTCATCCATAGAATTCTCATATCATATGAAGGACTTTGCCCACATGAAATGGCCAAAGTCTTAAAGAATCCCTGCTTGAACATGAAACCCTAGTTTGAGGACCATTTGTGTAGGAGCTTGCCATTCCTTGGATCATCTGATAATCTCCCAATCTTCTGGGCTCTTGTAGAGGATCTTAAGCTTGTACATGACCTAGAGACACTTCATGGGACTTGGATAAGGTCACTTGACTTCTTGATTTGACTTTTAAGGCCTCAAATGCACCAATGATTGATCATATGCCCAATGCTAGAACATGAGAATGTTAAGGATATGTCATGCTTATGATGCCTGTGACATGATAATGATGATAGAAAGAAGAGGGAAAATTTGGGTTGTTACACACAGTGGGAGAACTGACCTGAGTGTTTTTGTTTCCAAAAACTATGTTGCGGATAGCAAGAGTCACCACCAACTTTTATTTTATCCAATAAGGAATGGGAATAAAATAACAGGAAAAACCTTTGAAAAATATTTGAGTTTGGGGGGTAAGTTATACAAAGGGAAGGTGTTAGCACCCTTTGTATCCATGGTTATCAATGGGCTCTTAAATGCTTAGCTCACTTTACTTTTGTTTGAAAAATAGTGGTGGTGTATTTAGAAAAATATTTCAGAAGTCTTTAACTTTGTAATGATCCTCGTATGGATGTACACAAAGTGTTTAATTTGAAAATATATGAAAGTTTGAGGTGTAGAAAGTATTTTGAGAAAGAGTAAGCAAGCACTTAAGAACTACTTACCCTAAGTTTGTAAGGTCTTTCTTGTTATTTATTTCCTTTAAGGGTAGGACTGTCCTTACTATTAATGAGTAAGTAGTATCAACCTTGTATGTTTAAAGGGACGGGCATAGGGTCATCGTATGGTCATAGAAGGAAACATGTAAGGGTATCTTAGTAATTCGAAGGGACAGTCATTTTTTCGTAGGATCATTGAGGGACAAGATCATTTATTCGTAGGCAACTCGAAGGGACTATGATCTTTTATCTTGAAGGGACTTAATGATTTTATCTATAGGCAACTTTTACTAAGATACCTCCACGTTCGAGGGACTTGACCATATTTTGTAAGGCAACCAAGAGAGGAAACCCTAGGAGGTGCAGATGGCAATCGTATAACGATCGACTTACGTGTGTGAATATTAATTTCATATATTTATCTTTTGGATTAGTGGGCTAAGTCCAATTTGATTTTACATACATATCTTTTCACAACCTATTATTACTAACCACGCAATTTATATTTTTCAGAAATTAAAAGCGGAAAATAAAACCCTAGTTTAAAATATTGCATGGCTTTGGGAGAGATACATAAATAAAAACCTGACAGAAAACGTAAAGTGCAGAAAATAAAACCTAAAACTATTACAGGGCTTTAGCAGTTACATTATCTTTAGAAATCGTAAAATAATCGTAACGAAAAGATCGGAAGAATATTGAGTCTTTGAGATGAGAGGAGGATATATTTTTTATCATGTTATTAGAAGAATTAAAAAAAAATAAACAGAGTCAGATAAAATCACTACAAATTTTAAAATAATGGAAAATAAGAAAAGCGATTAAACTAAAATCTAAAAAATATTAAAACGATGCTAAAAATCTAATAAAATCAAATAAAGAGCGCACAATATTTTTCAGATTTTTTTGAAAATATGGAAATAGAAAATAAATCAAATAAAATAGAAAAAAGAGGAATTTGCGATTTTGAGGGTCGAAATCTTTTATAATTCTATTCTAAAAGAGTATTGTTCTTCGTTTTAGAAAGGTTAAAGTGTCATTTAATCACTCCTTTTGGTCCCATGTCAATTTAATCTTCCATGTTCAAGTTATGAGCTTTTGAAAAAGTTGACTTTCTGTTGACTTTTTAGAGAACCCGTAATGTCGTGGCCCATATCTCTCCAATGAAGCATTTCTGGTCTTGGCTTGTGAGATACAAAGTTGTAGAGAATTGAATTTCCTTCAAAATGAGCTTCGGATGGGAAACTTTTGATGAAGTATGTGAAAGTTATGGCTGGTCAAAGTACAGTTCACTTTTCCTACACAAAACCCTAATTTAGTAACTCCTGATTCTTGATGATTCTGAGGTTTCCTTGATGAATCATGATCAACCCTTGATCAAATGATGAATTTCACCTCATAATCTTGATGTTGACCAAAAATCTTGAAGTTTGACATTATGTTGACCATAGTTGACTTTTTGACCAAGTTAACCGATTTTTTATTATCTGAGCACCTGACTGACCAAACTTATAGGGAAAGCCTTGAAACTTGACATGAGAATTCTTTGAGGTATGTGGGATGTCATGGTCCACTTTAGGCTTTTAGAAGTCCAATTTTCTTTTTGAAACTCAAAACCCTAATTTAAGATCCATTGCTTAGGAGGAGGCTTTGTCTGATGAAACCTTGAATCATTTTGAGCAATTGTGAATCTTGTGACTATCAGGAGACCTCTTGTGACATATTGTTTTGAAGATGTGAGGGCAAATTTTGTGGTACAAAAACTTCCCCTGTTCAATTTTTTGAAACCTGAGGAGTTAGATTGGCATGTACGCCATTCGTGACTTGAAGGTGGAAGAGGATTGAACACTTAAGCCCAAAAATTTGCACTCGCCGGTGCGCAAAGTAATACTATTGGTTGATTGTATTTCTTGAATAGGCTTAAAGATTCCATTCGGAGTAATTGGAGATGGGCATATAGATGCCATCCAAAGTATCTGTGGGTAGGAGTTTAAGAATGTGTCTACGTTTGACTTTATCTGAATGTTGTTATTGCACTAATTATCAAAATTAGATCTCCGACTCGACCATCTCTGAACTGTCTCTATAACATATCTGAACTAAGTATCAACACTAGATCTTCGTTTAGATCGTCTCTGAACTGTCTTTGGGTGGGAAAAGATAATTTGAACTAAGTATCAGCACTAGATCTTCGTCTCGATCGTCTCTGGACTGTCTCTGGGAAAATATCTTGAGTTAAGTATCAGAAATAAATATTCATTTTGATTATCTCTGAACTACTTTTGGAAAGTATCATGCACTAAGTATCAGCACTAGATATTCGTTTAGATCGTCTCTGAACTGTGTCAAGGACAATATCTTGAATTAAGCATCAGAACTAAATCTTTGTTTCGATTATCTCTAAATTGCTTCTGGAAAATATCCTGCACTAAGTATCAACAATAGATCATCGTTTAGATCGTCTCTAAACTCTATCAAGGACAATATCTTGAATTAAGCATCAGAACTAAATCTTCATTTAGATTATCTCTAAATTGCTTCTGGATAATATCCTGCACTAAGTATCAACACTAGATCTTTGTTTAGATCGTCTTTGAACTGTCTCAAGGAAAGAAAAGCATCTTGCACTAAGTATCAGCATTAGATCTACGTTTAAATCGTCTTTGAATTGTCTCTAGGACAATATCTTGAATTAAGCATCAGAACTAAATCTTCGTTTAGATTATCTCTGAATTGCTTCTAGATAATATCCTTCACTAAGTATCAGCACTAGATCTTTGTTTAGATCCTCTCTGAACTGTATCTAGGAGTTGATAGTGTTTATCTGACTGCAACTATCCTGAAAAGGAAAGGTTAGTTTTATGCAATATTATTTGATGTATGCATCCATGGCATGGTGTTCTTAATGTAAGTTTCATATGCATTATGGATGCGTATGCCATGATATGATATAAATGATGTATGAATTATGTAGTTGAAGCCCTTAGTAGCTTCATATATCAATTGCTAGCTTGGGAAAATAAATCCCGATTTGTTGTTGAGGAATATGAAGACATTGTTCCCGTCTTGTTTCAGAATATTGTACTTAGGATCTTTTGACTCTCGTTCGCCGTACTTTTTATTGGAAGATTAGATTCCTAAATACCCTGACTAGGGATAAAGAGACAAACATTCCCCCGTGAAACTTATTCGGCCAAGTGTCAATTCTTCGGAGGATATCAGGCATGAGAGAAACATGTTTGGGGATCTCATAGAGTTGGAAGTACAAGAGGCTACTTGGAAAACTTCACTGAAATAAATTCGTAAAGGTTACTCTGTGGGGATGAACCTGTGAAGATTCTTTGGATATGAACTTTTCTAGGAACTCCTACCTCTGAGAGTCCTTAGTAAATGTTATTATTGTAATTTTATATGTATGTATTTTTGGTAAACATCAATCATATTTGAGAGCATATATTCATTCAGAGTAACTAATGGATTCAGAACTTATGATATTCTCAACTTCCCTGAGTAATTTCTAGGAATTATCATGACTGAATCCGAAGACATGATACTAACATCATTTGATACTATTGGCACAGACAATTAATTTCCACAATGGCTTTTGCTGAAAATCCAGTATCAAGGCAATGTAATAAGAGGAATGTGTTTTCAGACTGCAGTGGATCGTGTACGCCCTGGGTAATGGTTAAGGATCTTGCAACTGACTTTGATCTAGTTAGATTTAATAAGAGAGCATTGCCCCTAACTAAGGATTATTTTTCCAGAATGGAGGTATTTGAAAAGGAGTTTCCTCAAGAAAAATAAACAGGATTCCCCATAATAACATGCCCCTGGCATCGTGAACTCGGTAATGTGACTTCTGGCAATTCAGATGAGGAGATTTGCCTCTGGCTATTAAGCATCGTTGAATCTTGACCTAACTGCCCCAGATGAATTGGAGAATAACATGGCATGCCCTCTTGATTGGAAGATAATCACCGTGCCCCTTATATACATTGGCTTTGATCCAACTAAGTCGGGCCCAGGAAGCAACTTTGTCTGTCGGAAGGACTTTGGTTTATTGAATGTTCATCATGTAAGCTTCTCTGCTGTCAAACACTTTGTCGTATGAAAACAATGATATTCAAAATGCAACGCTTATGTCTGTCTTGAAGTTTTGAAAAAGAATTATTTTAGCAAATTTTGTTTTGTAACAACTGTGATATTAACTCAAGATTTATAATAAGCCCTAAAGGAGTCATGATACCTTTCTGTAGCAGTACACTTTCGAACTAACCATGCTTCAGTTAGGAATTTTAAAGGGTTGTAACGTGGCATGGTTCGTGGTTTAATAAACAAAGGATAAAGGCTCAAATTTTATTTGTACCCAACGCATCCTTCGTGATGTTCTTCAGTCCTATGTTCAGTTAACTTATGCATTGAGGCTCTAAAGGAGTTTGGAATTGTAACACTGACATTTGCGATGGTTCAGAAACCAGAAGTTTATTTGAAAAAAAACAGTCATCTTTTTTTTGTGTGGAGGATTTGTAGTGACCTCTTTTTCTTTTGACTTTGTTATCCCTTCCTTTTTCCTGAACTGTTTGTTTCAAGATTACAGACAGCGGGATGTCTCAATTTTAACTAAGTCTCCTTCATAGCTTTTGACTTAGTGTGCTTTTCTTTTGCTAGATATTGACTGTCGGACTTAGTTATTATAGGGAACCATCATTAGTTGTGTACAAGAGGGTCAAATGGCATAATTGAGTTAACCGAGGAACTACCCTGCCCCAGGTTATGATTAAGGGTTTTAATTTGCATGGGAATTAAAACTCCTACTTCATAGGCTCAAAAGGGTTTACTATGGATTAACTTCCTTATATCTCCATTGTTTAGGAATCGAAACAATGTATGCACATTGTCATCATAGTCTGTTCAAAAGCATACTATATGAAATTATGGTAGCATCTTCGTCATCCTCCTCCTAAAGGCTTACAGCTTTATCCAGAGTTAAATATCACGAAAGAGAAGTAAGAAGCATAGTTTAAATATAGTGAAAACAAATGGATTAACTCAAGACAAACATATGCAATGCATTATCGTGAAAACAAAAGTTTGATATAATAGTAAGTGTTTAAGCCAACAAAAGAAATTACATGTGAAAATTCAAATGTTCTCAAAGCCTCCTCTAAACTTGTCACTTCAAATGTCTGGTAGCTTCGATATTTGATGGATGATAGAAAAATTCAATCTAGTCTTCTGGCGTAACCTCGAGGACTCCTTTGTCAATCATGTCTTGAATATTATTCTTCAATGCCCAACAGTTATTAGTGTCATGTCCAGGACAGTTGGAGTGATATGCACACCTCACATTGGGATTATAACTAGGAGATGAACTATTAGGATTCATATGAGAGTTTTTCAAGGTAATTAGCTTCATATCCAACAAGCATTGCAAAGTTTGCGACATTTCCGTATTGATTTTGATAAACTATCTTCTATATTCCTTGTGTTGAGGCAGATTAATCCTACAAGAACTTCTTCCTTTAATTGAAGAACTAACAGTAGTAGCTTGTATCTTTCCTTCTCTTATCTTTATCTTCCTTTCAACCAAGTCAGCTTGTTTCATCGGAGGTTGAATGATGATTAGATTCCCAACTCCATTACCTTGAAATTTATTGACGAAGACTCTCAGCTCTTCTTGCCCCTGAGCTATGTTTTGGATAAGATCCACCTGGCCATTCATTTTGATTCTCATATCTTCCATCTCATCTTGCAATTGTTCCAACTGATTGCCCTTGCTGTCTTCAGGATTCTTCTTTTTCGCGTCCTTAGTAAGGAGGGCTTTCAACTCTTCTTGCCCCTTGGACAAATTCAAGATCACTTCTTGAAATTGAGCATTCTGGGTTTGGAGATCTTTGACAGTCTGTTCGAGAGCCATTTCCACTTAAATAAGCAGCGAGAAGATAAGAAAATTGTCACGGAAACCTGTTATGCAATGGTATGGTATCTAGATGCATATGCAATATTTTCAAGGACCAGGTAGGATTTAAATTTGTTAAAGGAAAACAAAAATAAAACTTTTATTAGTATGTTTAAATATAATTTCCCCTTGGGCTTACAATGAAAGAAAACAAAAAGTTGCAAGGAAAATAAGAACATCTGAGACTCAAGTCTCCCATGGACGTTTTCTCTTTGGGTTGAGATATGTATTGAGGTTCCGCTCTTTGTGAAGTTTCCTTGTTAGCTCCAACATTTTCTCTTTGTAAGCATGGAACTGAGCTTCAAAAGTACCTCTTTCCTCTTTCATTTGAATCCAAGATTTCTACAGTTCTTCCAGATCCGTAGGCATGTCAGGATGAAGAATGGTATATGGAATATCTCCTTCAAGAATTGGCTCAACAGTTACTGGTAGAATAGCAGGATATGGCACCATAAGAGTTTGAGCACAAGATCGCACCCATCTGAGGTAAGGTTCCATAGGAATGAAGTGTTTTGGTTCCAAAGTATTTTTGTTGATCTTGTTCACCTTGGTCCAAGCTCGTATAAATCTTTGACTGTAACCTTGGAGATCATTGTCATAATAAAACATAATGCCTTGAATAATCATATCATGAGGACCATTACTCTGAGCATAACCAAACTGACGTAGTGCTAAAGAAGGATTGTAGGTAATGCCCCATCTTATGTCAAGTAGTGGTACATTAGGGAACTCTCCACAATGATCAATGATAGTAATATTTTCCATAGATCGAGAACACCAATGAATGTCTGAATGAGAGAGTGACATTATCCTTCTAGACCACCTTAAACCTTGTTCATTCTTCATCACAGATCGAGGAAGGTGTGAAATAAACCACCTTGATAGTAGCAGTATGCAACACATCAGAGTTTCTCGTGCCTTCATAGTACGAGTGTGAAGGGAGTGCAAGATATCTCCAAGCAAGTTGCCTTCATTGACCATACGATGACCCTACGCCCAACCCTTAATAAATCCAAGGTAATGACTACTTACTCCTTAATAGTAAGGACAGTCTTACCCTTGAAAGGAAATGAAGAAACATGAAAGACCAACTTAGGGTAGGTAGCACTTAATTACTTGCTCACATCTTTCAAAAACTCTTCTTCACACCCCACTCTCAAAATATTTTCAAACTTAATACTTTGTATACATCCATACGAGGGTCATTACAAAGAACTTCTAAAAATATTTTCTAAACACACACTACACGTTTTTCAAACAAATAAGTAAGATAAGTAACCTAGAGCCCATGGATAACCATGGATATAAAGGGTTCTTACACCTTCCCTTTATATAACCTACCCCCCGAACTCAAATTTTTGAAAGGTTTTTCCTGTTCTTTTATACCCTTTCCTATTGGATAAAATAAAAGTCGGTGGCGACTCTTGCTATCCGCACATGTTTTTGTCAGACAAAAACACCAAGTCAGTTCTCCCACCGTGTTGTAACATCCCTTGATCTAGTCACAACTCCACTATTAG
The DNA here is from genome assembly GCA_963966055.1 of Lathyrus aphaca. Classification (NCBI taxonomy): domain Eukaryota; kingdom Viridiplantae; phylum Streptophyta; class Magnoliopsida; order Fabales; family Fabaceae; genus Lathyrus; species Lathyrus aphaca. The sequence continues at coordinate 274,809,853 of OZ014520.1, read as the reverse complement.
GATCACCTATAATAAGATCTTTTGGATGGTTTTTCTGAATTCTGATGGAGGGTCCTTTGTTTGTCGGTTCTGACTCGGATTCTGACATAGCTGAATGTTGATCACCTTCTTTATCAGTAACTTCAATTGGAGAATCAAAGAATATTCCAACATCATCCGTGACATCAACTTATTTATGTAGATCGTTAATAATCACATTTATGGATTTCATCGTGACTCTTGTTCTGAGTAACCCAAAAATATGCCTTGATCACTTTTGTGGTCTATCTTTCTTCTTTTTTCTATATCTGCCAAACTATAACACTTACTACCAAACACATGAAAGTATTTGACATTAGGTTTTCTTTCCTTCCATATCACATAGAGAGTAGTAGGAGTTCCCTTTCTCATGGTGACTCTATTATGAACATAGCAAGCAGTTTTCATAGCTTTAGCCCAAAAATACATAGGAATTTTCTTGGCATGAATCATGGCCCTAGCTGATTCTTGAATAGTTATGTTCTTCCTTTCCACAACCCCATTTTGCTGAGGAGTAATGGGAGAAGAAACTTCATGGATGATTCCTTCTGATGAACAAAACTCAGAGAACTTTTGATTCCAGAATTCCTTCCCATGGTCACTTCTAATTCTGATAACACAACTCTCCTTTTCCCTTTGATGTCTTTGACAAAGGTCCTTGAACACATAAAAAACATCAGATTTCTCTTTGATTAAATTTATCCATGTGAACCTTGAGTAATCATCCACCACCACATAAGCATACCTCTTCCCACCAAGACTTTCCACCAACATGGGATCCATCAATTCCATGTGTAATAGCTCCAAGACATTAAATGTAGTAAGATGTCGAATCTTCAGATGTAACATCTTGGTTTGCTTTCCCACTTGACATTCACCACACATTTTGCTTTCATCAATCTGAATCTTAGGAATTCATCTTGCATCTTCCATATTTATAACCCTTTTCGTCCGTCTTAGATGAAAATGACCCATTTTTTTATGCCACAATTTAACTTCATCTTCTTTGGATACAAAACACACAAATGAGTAGCTGGAATCTTGATTTACCCAGAGATAACAGTTATCTCTAGACCTTACTCCCTTCATGATCCCTACCTTTTCTTCATTTGTGACAAGACATTCAGATTTGGTGAAGTTGACATTAAATCCTTGATCACACAGCTGACTGATGCTAATGAGATTAGCAGTCAATGCTTTCACAAGTAAAACACCATCAAGGTTTGGAACACCTGAACACTCAAGTTTTCCAACCCATTTGATTTCTACTTTAGCTTCATCACCAAAAGTTACATAGCTGGTAGAGTGAGGTTTGATGTCAACCAACAAATTTTTATTCCGGTCATACTCCTAGAACAACCACTGTAAAAATACCAATCCTCTTTAGTTGATACTCTAAGAGAATTATGAGTTATCAAGGCAACATTCTTAGGAACCCATTGTTGTTTCTTAATGTTCATGTTTTGGTTAGGTCCAGGCTGTGGATTATGATCAGGATATCTATGTAGTGTAATAGAAAGGTTTTATATGACCAAATCTTCCACAGTAATGACACATCCATCTTTGATATATTTTCCTTTGATGATTTGATCTTCTTGTACCATGATGTTGAGACAATGGTTTCAACATTTGATTTGAAACATCATTCTTGAGTTCAGGTTGGCTGCTACTTGAGGAATTGTTTTTTGTACCATCAAATCCTATCCCAGACAAGTCTCTAGTACTTTTTCCAATATGAAGAATCTCATCCAGTGTTTCAGATCCACTGTTCAACATTTTGATGGATTTGGTCATTTGATCAAGCTTTGAATTCAGCATGATGACTTCATTGTTTAGATTGGATATTTATTGTTAGATGCTCTTCCTTTTCAGCTTCCAGTTTTGCTATGATCTTTTACTGCTTTTCTCCTTCTTGAATCACTTGTGCAATTCTTATACATGGATTTCTATTAGAAGCTGCAAGTTCTTCATTGGTTAGCTCATCCTCACTAGAGTCATCATCAGAAATACATGTCCTTGTCAAAACAATGATATGTTTAGTTGATTCCTCTTCAAAATCACTTTCAGAATCTCCATTAAACCATGAAACAAATAGGTCTTTCTTTTGTCTCTTTAGATAAGTAGGACATTCAACTTTAATGTGGCCAAAAACATCACAGCCATGACATTGAACTCTTTTGCTTTGATTTGACTTCCCACTTCAGGTTTTGTCCTTATGCTAGACTCATTTGATCTACTGATGTCATATGAGGTGTTCCTGACATATGGTCTTGAATTCATATTCATCCTTTTCATAACTTTGTTGAACTGTCTTCCAATCATGGAAATAACTTCTTCCAGGCTTTCTTCAATTTCCATTTCACCTTCTTCTGCTTCTTCCTCAGTATTAGACATAAAGGCTATGCTTTTATTCTTCTTTTCAGGGATATCACTGATTCCCATTTCAAATGTTTTAAGAGATCCAATGAGATCTTCAACCTTCATATTGAAGATGTCATGTACCTTTTCTATAGCAGTCACCTTCATATCAAATCTATTGGGAAGACATCTGACAATTTTCCTCACAAGATTTTCATCTGAATTTTTTTCTCCTAAAGCTCCTAAAGTGTTAGCAATCTCAAGAATATTCATGTGAAAATTATGAATAGACTCATCCTCTTTCATTCTCAAATTTTCATATTTAGTAGTGAGCATCTGAAGTCTTGACATCTATACTTTGGAAGTTCCTTCATGAGTTGTTTTGAGAATATCCCAAACCTCCTTGACCAATTCACAATGATGCACCAATATGAATATGTTTCTATCAATTCCATTGAACAAAGCATTTAGGGATTTAGAATTACCTAGAGCCAACTTATCGTCCTCTTTGCTCCAATCTTCCTCAAGCTTCAAAGTCTTTGATCCATCTTTTTCAATAATGACAGGATGTTCCCATCCTTTGTCTGCAGCTTTCTAAGCCTTCTTGTCTAGATATTTTAAGAAGGCAACCATATGAGGTTTCCATTAATCATAGTTAGATCCATCCAGAATGGGTGGTTTATTCCCAAATCATCCATCCTTGTCCATTGTACCAGAAAATACTACCCCTAGATCTCACCCAGAAGAACAGGCAGGGTGCCTGCTTTGATGCCAAATGAAATTCTGGAAATAGATATAAGATGTCAAATAGGATGTTACGACACTAATATCTGAAATATTAAAATATACCAAGTTAAATAAACAAAAACAACTGTAAAAGACACAGGAAATTGTTAACCCAATTTAGTGCAAACATACCTACTCTGGGGGCTACCAAGCCAGGAAGGAACTACAATATCAGTAGTATCAATTCAGAGCTAAACCACTCAATTTACCCTCTTAACTTAATCACTACCCAATGAAAGTTTTATCGAAGAACTCCTAGATACGAGACACCTCTTACTCCCCCTCAATCACAACAATGATGACAAACAAACAATCAAGAAAAAGAAGACACATTTCAAAGACAATCCTTGACCTTGCTTAAAAGCTTCAGTAAAGTACAAAACACTCTTGCTTAAAAGCTTTGAGTGGACAACATACAACTCGATAAAACCTAGTCCAAAACAACCATCAACATGATAATTGTTTGGCTCACAAGAAATCTAAACACACGTAAAAACTCTAAATGCTTCAATCCTTATTTTCTCTATCTTCAACTAGGTTATAACAACCTTTAAGTAGAGTCTGAAACGTGGGCATGGGTCTGCTGAACTTGCACATTCGTATAAACTTAAATACGTTAATTCCTAAAATAAAGGAACAAATATCAACATATAAAATGTTCTACAAATATGACTCCATGCTGAATCACATCCTTCTAATTAAAGCACTTGATAATTCTCAACAAAAATCACACAAACTAACATAAAATGCACGCATGAAATAATGATTCAATTAGATCTTCAGGCCCAGTAAGAGATGTCATGATATCAGTCTTGACATTCTGATAAAACAACAACACATCTAAACTTTCACACCTGCAAAATGCTTAAATCACATGTCATAACATCACACATGACATTAAAATTCAGAACATGTTTTACCATAAAAATCTGCCAATCTACAACATCTACAATGATGAAAATTCATAAGTTTCTCATGAAGTTCATAGGATCTTCAACTTTTCTGGGGATTCCTATGAATTTCTAGAAAACTTGATGAATGTTCATCAAGTGCATATAAATCTCATGAAGAATTAGGGTTTTTTTCCAGAAGATGAATAGTCTGATGTTAGATCCATGCTAAATTCTGGTTAGGATGATTTAATGTTAGTGACTAGGCATTAGGTTTTCATAGATATTGGTAGCGTAGGGGGCTTGTCCCTGGTAGGTATTAACTTAGCTCAGGGACAAAATTTATCTTATCAAGGGTGAGTTCGATGTGTCGGGTTTGTCCCCATAGTGCTTTTCTAGGTCAAGGGGATGATCTAGGAACGTGTCCCTTGTCCTTATCGAAGCCCTTTCACTTGATTTGCAGTGGAAGGGTGGATTTGAGATCGTCAAATTCATTATGTTTCCTCTGCTTTTCAGGTGAAGGGAGTCAGAAGCCTTCTCATGGAGTCGAGGACAACCTTTTAGGTGATGTTGTGGGGGTCACGGATGTCCCCGCCGTTGACAGACTGTGGATCATGGATGAGCCGCTCGAGACGACATCTCAATTTGCTGTAAACTCCTCAGATGCGTGGGGTCATACTAAGAAGAGGAAAAAATGGGGTCTCATTAACTGAAGGGCATTTCCTCCGAAGCCTAAGCAGAGGATACACTCGCATTTTCCCGCCCATCGATTTCCTATGTATGAGTTCGCGTTTCGCGAGGTTGGGTACCGCTTTCCCTTTACGGACTTCCAGGAGGCGGTTTTCACCCACCTTGAACTCGCGCCTTCTCATTTGCACCCAAATGCCTTAGAGTTCATAAGGGCCTTTGAGTTGGTGTGTTTCTACCTGGAGATAGGTGCAACCATAAGTCTGTTCTTAAGAATCTTCCACCTTCAGAGGAAGTCTTAGGATGGTCGACATAAATGGGTGTCATTGAAGCAAGCGAGTAGGCTTTTCAAAGCATATCTGGACTCTGTTCACGATTTCAAGTATCATTCTACATCATTCAACTGAGCTCGCAGACGGACAAGGATTCACTCTATGATAGGGAGGTCGTCGACGACAGGGAGAGACTGGTGTCCCATTTCCCATTGGATTGGATGGATGTCCATTTTTGGCATCCCATCATTATATAACGAAACTCGAGGATCTCAACACCGACGATACGACGTCGTATAATATGCTCTTCAAATTTGTTTCTAACTTCCTCCCCTTGGAACTTGTAGATTCAGACGGGCATGTCCTTCTTAAGCCTGACAGAACACCGGCCACCCAGACCAGGTTAATAAATGTAAGGGCGTGCTCAGCTGCCCGAATGAGGATGCGGCGATGCGACTTTTAGGTGGATTTTAGTTTTTTAGATTTATGTCTGAGGATTTATCCGGTAACTATGTTGTTTATATTTGTCTTGCAGTTAAATGGCTGAAATGCGTGAACCTTAGTGAAGGCCACCAAAGTCAATTTGATGAAGGGACCCAAAAGCAGGGTAAAAGCTGTCAAGGACCAGGATAACCTTGAAGGGTTCATCGTTTCAATCAACTCTACTCTAGGGAGCACTCTGGTGGGTGGTTCTCCACTAGGGAAAAAATCGAGGTTTAAATAAGCTTCTTCACCTCCTAAGACTGTCGCGGTGCCTTCGGGGGCGTTTGTTCTGCCTCAGTGCATGACTCAAAGGTCATTGTTTGAGGAGGGGTCATTAGTCTGAGTCCCCGAGTTGGATGCAACGACCATTCTGATTGCCGATCGTAAGGATCTAAGGACGGATCTGTGTCGAGACACTGCAGGGATAATATGGATCTTGTAAGTTGTCATTGCTCTGAATGATTCTGACATTATGCCTCGCAAGTAACTTCAAGCTGATAAAGATAGTTGCTAAGGCGGAGCTCGAGAACGCCAAGCTTATGACTGATCTGCTTAAAACGAAGGGGCATTACGTGAGTAAGCTCGAGTTGATGAGGGAGGTCACATAAATCAGGAACAAGATGGCGGGCCTCACCACTGATAATGAGTGTTTAAAGAAACGAGTTGCAGAGGCGGAGAGCAAGCTGGCTTTCGGGGAGGATGAGATGAAGGAGGAGGCCGCGATGACAACCTGGGCCAAAATGATCGCTCGGATCCTCTTGTTGGCGCATGATAAGCTGGAAATCACATCTTTTGGCTTCTATAACACCGTCGAGCAGCTTAAGGTGAAAAACCCTTAGGCAGAGTTGGTCGTGGAAGGCACTGGTCCTCTTCATCGTGTGGAGAATGGCGTGGTTATCCCTCCTGATGAAAAATGAAGTCTTTTGGCCTACGTGCCTCTTGTTTTTTATGTATTCTTGTTGTAAGAGACTTAATCCCTTTTTATGTAAATTATGACAATGTCCGACCTCGTGGTCATTATTTTTTGATAATATATAATCATTGCCATTTTTCCTTGTTTATGCATTGTTATTTAAATTATATGTATGCTTTCATTGTTTTAAGTTATAGAACTGGGGATATGCTCGACGTATTAATTTTGAACTAGATAGTGTATGGAACTTTTCGAGGGGCGATATTTGTTCTCGATGAAGGGTGACAAGTACGCAGTTGTGTCTCTTTTCCCCGAATGCTTAGACCTTTTCCATCGCCAACTAGAGGTCTGCCACGCTAGTATGATAACGACGAAGCTCGTTTGAGGTGTCCCCGTTGGGCAATTTATTTGCCTAACAACCGTGCAAATGTTTGCTCATGTTTATGTTAAGGGTTATATTTATACCTAGATACATCCCTGTGGCCGGACACTTCTCCCCTTGTTAGCGGGGTTGATTCGCCGATAACTATTCTGCACTCTGGCCGAATTTAGCTATTTCGTGTCAGGGGTCCAAGTTGCATATACCTATGATGTTGGCATTTGTCGCACCTCTTCACGTGCTCCTTGGTGTCGTTTTGCATGATCGGCCAGTAGTAACCTGCCCTTAAGTCCTTCTGGGCCAAGGACATGTCGCCTAAGTGTTGTGCGATTATTCCTTCGTGTATTTCGTGTAAGACGTCTAATACACTTTCTTCCTTGATAAATTTGAGGAGTGAAATGGAAAATCCTCGGCGGTATAGCTTGTCGTCTACCAAGACATAGGAGGATGCACGACGTCTGGTAGCGCTGGCTTCCTTCCTATCGTCAAGAAGCTCGCTAGTTTTTAAGTAGTAGAATATTGGAGCCATCCAGCAATTGCTGTTACCTATGATGTTGACGTCAACGATATCAAAACTTTTTCAATGCTAGGGCACAAAAGTGTTTCCTGGATGACAGACTTGTTCCCGCCTTTCTTCCGTGTACTTGCCAATTTCGACAAAAAATCTGCCCGTGATTTACGCTCGTGAGGGATGTGTTGGACATCCCAAGACCTGAATTGTGCCAGCATTCACTGTACTAATGCTAGGTATTCGACCAAATGGACTTTTTTCAGCTGGTACTCTCCTTTGACTTGTGATGGGACTAGCTAGGAATCAGTGTAGATCCTGATTTCTTGGGCACCCATGTCCTTGGCTAGGCGAATTCCCGCTAGGAAGGCTTCATACTCAGCCTGATTATTAGATGTCGGGAAAGAAAGGACTACAGATACCTCGATCACGGGGCCTTCTTCATTTTCTAGGATGATCCCCGCTTCACTTCCTGACGGACTAGACGCTCCATCGATGTAGATGACCCACTTATGAGCACTTTCTGCAGTGGCTTCTGCTGGGGTCATCTCGGCCATGAAGTCGGACAGGGTTTGAGCATTTAGAGCATTCATGCTTTCGTAGTGTATGTCAAATTCGGAGAGTTCTAATAGTTGCTTGATAGGTTGGTCAGTTTGTATGACCACTGTGTGTGCCGGGAAATAGTGTCGTAGTCTCTTGACAGCATTTACGAGCGCGAGGGCGACCTTCTCTATTTGCTAGTTGTTGTACCCCAAAAAGTGCAGATTATGCAGAATTCCTCTTTTCTTCTTCTTTTCATGGTTGTTTTTGCTCATTTCACTTGTGGCTCATGATTTAGCTCTGTAATTGATATACCTGTAAAATGACAAAGAAAACTCGAGGAATCGGGTGTTAAAACGGCAATGGTGCGATAAAACGTTATTGAAACATAGCAATAAAAACGATACTTTTTCTCGTTATCAGTTGCCCCTGTTGAAGTACGTATTGTAGTACGATAACCATGAAGAGCAAATGGTAACATCTCATGCCAATCCTTATAAGTGACAGTCATCTTCTGTATAATCTTCTTAATGTTTTTATTAGCAGCTTCTACTGCCCCATTCATCTTCGGACGATACAGAGAAGAGTTGTGATGCTTAATCTTGAACTGCGTGCAGAGATCAGTAATCATAGTGTTGTTCAAATTAGAGCCATTGTCAGTAATAATCCTTTCAGGGATGCCATACCTACATATGAGATTATTCTTAATGAATCGAGCCACAACATTCTTGGTAACAGATGCAAATGAAGCTTCCTCCACCCACTTTGTGAAGTAATCAATAGCGACCAGAATGAAACGATGCCCATTAGAAGCAGTAGGCTTGATCTCACCAATCATATCAATGCCCCACATGGCAAAAGGCCAAGGAGCAGTCAACACATTCAAGGGTGATGGAGGTATATGTACTTTATCAGCATAGATTTGACACTTGTGACACGTTCTGGAATGTTGATAGCATTCAGCCTCCATGGTAGACCAATAGTAACCTGCTCTCAATATCTTCTTTGCCATAGTATGACCACTAGAATGGGTGCCAAAGATCCCATCATAAATGTCTTCCATAATCTCTGTTGCTTCCTTCTTATCCACACAACGAACCAAAGTTGAATCATGATTGTGCTTGTATAAAATTCCATTACTCAAAAAGAACTTAGCGGAAAACCTTCTCAGAAACTTCTTATCTTTGACAGATGCCCCTTCAGGGAACTCCTGAGCTTCAAGATATCTTTTCACTTCATAGAACCAAGGCTTCTCCTCTGCTTCTTCAGTGTCAATCTCATTGCAGTATGTAGGCTTTTCAAATCTGTCAATAGTAATCTTGGGAGCTTCATCATCCCAGTTGATCTCAAACATGGATGCCATGGTAGCTAAGGCATCTACCAACTGATTCTCTCTTCGTGGAATATGTCCAAAGGTAATCTCTTTAAAATGTGGGATCAAAGACAACACATGCTCTCTGTATGGAATGAGATTATCATGCTTGGTATCCCAATCTCCTTTGATCTGACTTACTACCAGGGCTGAATCTCCATATACATCAAGGAACTGAATCTTCATATCAATGGCAACTTTGATACCCAGGATACATGCCTCATACTCAGCCATGTTATTGGTACAATAAAAGCAAAGTCTGGCAGTAATCGGGGTATGACATCCTTCAGGGGAACTGATCACAACACCAACACCATTACCAAGTGCATTAGAAGCTCCATCAAAAACCATAGTCCATCGGGATCCTTGTTCAGGTCCGTCATATTGTCCAGATTCTTTGGTAATAATCATAATGTCTTCATCAGGGAACTCAAAACTCATTGACTGATAATCATCCACTGCTTGATGAGCCAAATGATCAGCTACAACACTTCCTTTAATGACCTTCTGAGTAGTATACTATATATCATATTCTGTCAAGATCATTTGCCATCTTGCTATTCATCCGGAGAGAGCAGGTTTCTCAAATATGTACTTGATTGGGTCCATCTTAGAAATCAATAAGGTAGTATGAGTCAACATATACTGTCTTAGTCGGCGAGCAGCCCATGCCAAAGCGCAGCAAGTTTTCTCGAGCAGTGAGTATCTTGTTTCACAGTCGGTAAACTTTTTGCTAAGGTAGTATATTGCCTGCTCTTTTCGACCAGACTCGTCATGTTGCCCCAACACACACCCCATTGAGTTGTCTAATACTGTTAAGTACATAATCAAGGGTCTTCCATCAACTGGTGGCATCAATATCGGAGGTTCTAGCAGATATTTCTTGATTTCATCAAATGTTGTCTGACACTCATCATTCCAATCCATTACCTGATCTTTCTTCAACAGTTTGAAGATTGGCTCACAGGTAGCAGTCAATTGGGAAATAAATCTTGCAATGTAATTCAATCGTCCCAAGAAACCTCTGACTTCCTTCTCAGTACGGGGAGCTGGCATCTCTTGTATAGCTTTCACTTTTGCAGGATCTACTTCAATACCTTTTCCACTAACAATGAACCCTAGGAGCTTACCAGATCTAACTCCAAAAGTACACTTGTTTGGGTTCAATCTCAACTTGTATTTTTTCAACCTCTCAAACAACTTATGCAGTTGATCAAGATGTTGTTCTTCATTCTGAGATCTGGCTATCATATCATCCACATACACCTCTATCTCATGATGAATCATATCATGAAACAAAGCCACCATAGCACGCTAATATGTTGCCCCTGCATTCTTCAAACCAAATGGCATCACTTTATAGCAAAAGGTGCCCCACTGTGTAACAAATGTTGTCTTCTCCATATCTTCAGGTGCCATCTTGATCTGATTATAACCAGAGAAACCATCCATAAAAGAGAATACCTTATGATGAGCAGTGTTGTCTACTAGAACATCAATATGAGGAAGTGGAAAGTCATCTTTGGGGCTAGCCTTGTTCAAATCTCTGTAGTCCACACACATACGTACCTTACCATCTTTCTTAGGTACCGGTACCACATTTGCAACCCACTGAGGATAAGAAGTCACAGCTAAGAACCCTGCATCAAACTGTTTCATCACCTCTGCCTTAATCTTCTCTGACATTTCAGGACGCATGCGACGAACTTTCTGCTTCTTTGGACGACAATCTTCTTTTACTGGTAGACGGTGAACCACAATGTCTATATCCAAACCTGGCATATCTTCATAGGACTAAGCAAAGATCTCCACATAGTCATGTAACATCTGAATCAATCTGCTCTTGACACTATCCTCTAATTCAGCCCCTATCTTGACCTCTTTCCTGTTTTCTTCAGTTCCCAGATTCACAACTTCGACTGGCTCTTCATGTGGCTGTATAGCTTTCTCTTCTTGTTGTAACAACCTAGCAAGCTCTACAGGTACTTCACAATCGTCCTCATTTCTGTCTTTAGCTTGATAGATCGGATTCTCGAAATTATAATTGGCAATAGTAGAACTGTTATCAACAGGATCCAGAGTGGATAAGGATCTGCATTTTAGTGATGTGGGTGTGTGTAAGAACACATAGCTGATAAAATAAAAATAAAAGAAAAAAAAGACAAGGAACACAATATTTACGAAAACGAAACGTCCACTGATTTTTATTGAATGAAGTATGCAAATGAAATGACATCCCGTAACAAGCACACCATTGTGCCCCGGGTAAGGCACAAGGCTTAAGAGTTTAATTGTTCAAAAATTACAAACTTTAAAAGTAACAACACAATAATAGTATTTACTCCTGACTAAAGGAGATATGAATAACATCTTCAGCCTTCCAGTTATTGAGCCCATCACCCACAGTAGGAAAAATCCAAGCATCCAAATTGTAGTCTTCATTATAGTCATCCACAGCATTGATTTGATTCTTCATAATCCCCTGATTGGTGATACGAATAGCACGAGCATGACGAACAGCCTTCTGGGACTCTGCAGTGAAACCCAAACCAAATTTGTCAGACTTGTAAGGAATGTCAGGAAGCTGACCCCAAATAGTACAACCACCTTCATCCACCACAGCTCTAGCATCTTTGAGGGAGGCCATTGTAGGAGGTACTCTGGTGACCACAGGAACTTTCTTGACAACAGGAGGAGCTTCATAATTGTTAACAATCCAAGGAACTACTTCGAACGTCTGGCACGGAGTTTCAACATATTCACCTTCCACTTCAAGATACTTGAAGGTGTTCACATGGCTAACTATATATCATTCCTCTCCGTAAACAGTGACAACTTTTCCTTCTACTGGATATCTCAGCTTCTGATGTAAAGTGGAAGTTACAGCACCTGCCCCGTGGATCCAGGGACGTCCAAGCAAACAAGAATACGACGGACGAATATCCATGACATAAAAGGTAGCATTGAAGACCTGAGAACCCACTTTGATTGGGAGATCAATTTCTCCATGCACCACTCTTCTCGAGCCATCAAAAGCTTTCACCACTATATTACTGGGCTTCAACATAGCATCTTCAGGACTAAGCTTATTCAGGACTTCTTTGGGCAACACATTCAGCGAGGAACCATTGTCTATTAACACATGTGACAGGGTAGTGCCCCTGCATTCAATAGAGATATGTAGAGCCCTGTTATGATCCCTCTTGGCAGGAGTCAAATCAGCATCGGAGAAACCTAACCCATTATCATAGGTCAAGTGAGCAACACAATTTTCAAACTGGTCTACAGAAATCTCATTTGGTACGTGAGCAGTCTTCAAAAACTTAATCAAGGCTTTGGCATGAGCCTCAGAACACAACAGCAAAGACAACATAGAAATCTTGGAGGGAGTATGCCCCAATTGGTCAATAATGTCATAATCACTCTTGTGAATGATCTTCAGTACTTCTTCCATCTGCTTAGAGAGATCATCAGCAGCTGGCACATCAATTGGTATAGGTTCAATAACAGGACCTTTTCCCCGAGCATCAGTGGTGGAGGTAGTAGCTGGAGTAACTGTATTCTTGGAGGTAACTGGAGGAGAGAAAACTCTTCCACTTCGTGTGATCTTACTAGATCCAGCAATATTATCAACATCAATGTTTTCATCAGCAACAGGCGTATCAGCTAAGGGTTCCTGCTTAATACCATGGATATAAACATCGGAACCATAATGCCAAGGCACAACTTTATCAAAAGTGTACGGAATAGGACCAGGAGTGGTGATGATCATATGAGCCTATCTAGCTTCAGCAACAATCTTCACAGGGCCTTCAGCAGTAATCTTAATTGGACCCTTATAAGTAATTTTAACAGGTCCTTTGGAAGTAATCCTTACCGGCACTTTATCAACCATATCCACCTCTTCAACCTTCGTACTTTTAGTTATATGATCCACCATACTCTCCATAGAAGGTGGGGTCCTTTCAAACACTATGGTGTAATTATTCATGAGGCGTTGAATTCCGTCTTTCAACCTCCAACAGCTATCCGACTTATAAGCACAATAGACACAATCTTCACGACAACCTGGAAAGAACCCATCTTGTACCAACTTCTTCTTAATAACAGACAATGGTGTAGTCAAATCTGCAACTGAGGAAATATGTGAAACTTCATCAATGGCATTGACAGTTTTCTCATGATTTGGCATGGGAGCAGTAATCACATTTGGAGTACCCGGAGGGTCAAACTCAATCTCTCCAGCATCAATCATATCCTGAATCTTATTCTTCAATACCCAGCAACTATTGGTATCATGTCCCTAACAATTTGAACGATATGCACATCGTGCATTAGGATTGTACCTGGGAGAGGTAACATTGGGATTCTGAGGAGGGTCCCTCAAAGTGATAAGTTCACCCTTCAACAAGTGTTGCAAGGCTTGGGCCAGTGACATGTTGATCTTAGTGAACTGCCTTCTAGTCCTCTGTTGATTGCCCTGGGGTGGCTCTGTTGTTGCAGGAGTTGGATTGGAGATATGAACTGCACTCACAGACTGATGCCTCCTATTACGACCAGGTTGACCATAAACAGCATTTGACTCTTTCTTCCCACTAGGGGGCTTCTTTGTAGTACTGGATGAAGAAGCACCCACTTGGATCTTGCCACTTCTTATACCACTTTCTACGCGCTCTCCCGTCATTATCAACTCAGTGAAGCCAGATGATGAGCTTCCAATGAGATGACTGTAAAATGGACCATTCAAAGTACACATGAACATATCAACTAACTCCCTGTCAGTTAAAGGGGGTTGCACTCTTCTAGCCAAGTCTCTCCACTTCTGGGCATACTCCTTGAAATTATCTTTAGCACCCATAGACATGCTCTGCAGTTGCATGCGAGTAGAGGCTAAATCAGCATTGTATTCATATTGCTTATAGAAGGCTTCAGCAAGATCATTCCAATCACGGATGTTGACACTCTCTAACTGATAGTACCATTCCAATTGAGCTCCAGACAAGCTTTCTTGGAAGAAATGGATCCACAACTTTTTATCGGCAGTATGGGGTTGGATTCTCCGGACATAAGACCTCAGATGCAGTTTGGGACAAGAGATACCATCATAAACTATGAAAGTAGGAATCTTGAAACCAATGGGTATAACCACCCCAGATATCAAACTCAGGTCTTCAAAATCCAGCCCATAAGACTTTTGTAATTCCATAGCATCCATTCTATCCACCAGCATCTTGAACTTATCTTCATTAGGCTCATGATAGTAATTAGCTTCAGAATCAGAGTCCCCCATTGTATTATGGAGACTGCCTCCCTCTTTCTCATACTCTTCAGACTCATAATCTTCAACCTGTTCTTTGGTCATGACAGGACCTCTGAACCTTCTTCCCATGTTGATCAGGCCTCCTGATCTTCTAGTCTTCTTAGTCTTCTTGGCCAGCAGTGTCTTCAATTCATCCTGCCCCTTGGACAAGTTCAGGATCAGCTCTTGGAACTGTGCACTTTGTGCTTGGAGATCTTTGACTGTTTGTTCAAGAGCCATTGCTGAAATAAACAGCGAGAAGATAAGAGACCTGTACATAAGAAACTTGTGATGCAATGATATGATATATGAATGTATATGCAATGTTTTCAAGGACTGCAAGATTTAAATTTGCTTAAACAATCAAGAAGGTAAACTTTTATTAGTAATAAATTTGTTTTCCCCTTGGGCTTACAAAATGAAATGAAATAAATACAAAAGATGGGGTTTTAAGTCTCCCATGGACGTTTCCTCTTTGTGTTGAGGTATGAGTTGAGATTCCGCTCCTCGTGAAGTTGCTTTGTTAGCTCCAGAATTCTTTCTTGACTTGCTTTGTAATGAGCCTCGAAAGTATCCCTTTGCTCCTTCAACTGGATCCAGGATCTCTGTAAGTCTTCCATGTCAGTGGGCATGTCTGGGTGAAGGATGATATAAGAGGTATCTCCTTCAGCAACAGGTTCCGTAGTAACTGGCAGGATGGCAGGATATGGCATCATGAGAGTCTGAGCACGAGATCGCACCCATATGAGGTAAGCTTCCATAGGAATAGTGTACTTGGGCTCCAGAGTCTTGCTGTCAACCTTGTTCACTTTTCCCCATGCTCGTATAACCCTTTGACGGTAACCTTGCAGATCGTTGTCGTAGTCAAACACAATACCCTGAATCAACATGTCATGAGGACCATCACTCCGAGCGTAACCAAACTGTCGTAAAGCTAAGGATGGGTTGTAAGTAATGCCTCCTCTTATGCCTAGAAGTGGCACATTAGGAAACTCCCCACAACGGTCAATGATAGTAACATTCTCCATAGATCTGGAGCACCAATGGAGATCTGAATGAGAGAGTGACATGATCCTTTTAGACCACCTGAACCCTTGTTCATTCTTCATCACTGATCGAGGAAGGTGAGAAATAAACCACCTAGATAGCAAAGGTATGCAGCACATCAGAGTTCCTCGTGCCTTCGTAGTACGAGTATAAAGAGAGTGTAGAATGTCTCCAAGCAATGTAGGCACTGGGTTGTGACTCAGGAATATATTGATGGCATGAACGTCTATGAACTGATCAGGATTGGGGAACAACACTAAGCCATAAATCAACAAGGCTAAGATCTCCTCAAAAGCATCATAGCTCATAGCTTTCAAGAACACTTGAGCCTTCTCTATCAACACCTTAGCAAGAATACCCTTAACTCCGCTTCTCGTTTCTAGAACAATGTCAGACTTCTTCAGATGTAGAGCTGCAGCAATAACCTCAGGTTTAGGCTCCTTTTCCAAACCTGTGAATGGTTTCTGATCAAGTACAGGTATACCCAGAAGTTTAGAGAACTCTTCCATTGTAGGAACCAGCTGGTAGTCGGGGAATTTGAAGCAATGGTGTTTAGGATCAAAGAACTGAAACAGAACACTCATCATGTCTTCATTGAACCCTGAAGTGACTAGATCCAATAGGTGACCATGTCTCTTGATGAACTGGGAGCTTTCAAAAACTTGAGAAACCAATTCCTTAAGCTTAGGAGGTATGCCTACAAAGTTGATCCTGATAGTGTTTCTACGAGCAGAAGCCATGACCTGCAACAAAGAACAAAGATAAATCCTTTGGTCCTTGAAATGGTTAGTGAGAATGCTATGCTTATGATGCATGATGATGCTATGATGTTATGCTCAATCACAAACATGTGGCACACACAAACAAATCACACAATTGCCCTAGGTTTAAAAGCTTGCATGAGGTTTAAAGGTAAGTACCCTCCCCTGAAGTTAGTTGGTTCATCCTGTCCTATAAAGTAACCAGGTTCTAAGGGATCTCAATATCATTGATCCTTCACAAGGGTGGTTGTTCAGTAGGCAACTTACTTGCCAACCAAAACCCTCAGAGTTTAGAATCTCAATGAGTGTAGCATCGAGTATCAACCAACTCCAGTCTTCACCAAAGTCGGTTATCTCACTACTTTCTAAAGGCCAAGATGGGATAACTAGGGTTCTAAAAGTTAGTTAGTGCATTGACAACATATGGCAGCCTCATATTATCCTCAACTTGACTTAAGGAACATAAGCACCAACCAAGAAGTCACACTAACTATGGCCACCAGATCAACCATATCGGTATACGCCGTACAGTTTCCTTGGTCTATTGCCATTTACCTAAGGTACACTAGATCCGGGTTAGGATCTTTCACACATAAGAGCACCCCAACAAGTAAGTATAAAGCAAACAAGGCAAACAATTTTAAAGTGATCTAATTCCTAAGGGTACCCCTCTTTTATTAATTCCCCAGCAGAGTCGCCAGTTCTGTAACACGGTGGGAGAACTGACTTTAGTTAAATGTTGCGGATAGCAAGAGTCGCCACCGACTTTTATTTTATCCAAAGGAAGTGGAAAGTCATCTTTGGGGCCACCCTGTTTATTTATTTTTCCAGCATTTATTTGTTCTTGTTTTAGTTTATATATCCCAACCAAACCATATAACAATTTCCAACATTAGGAAATTGTTATAATTTAATTTCTTTCAAAGCCTTCAGAAATTCTTTTAGTAATTTTTATTTCCGATTCCGGTCCGTACTCCGAGCTTGCCAGATTGTGGAAGAAGGAGTCTAACGTTTTTAATTGTTATTCAGGTTTTTATTTAAATTGCATTTATATTAATGTTAAGCATTTATTTTTCTGTTATGCATATTTTATTTTGTATTTCTCTATCTCTGCCTCTGTCTGGTTCAACAATCATGAGTAGCTAAATACCTTAGGGCGGTATGTAATTAAAATCAACTAAATCGGTAAAATCAACTCTAGGCTTAAAATAATTAAGAGCTTAAAATTCTGGCAGTGACTTTTTATTATAAAATCAATCTTTTTGTTACGAGAGTAAGGAAAGTGTAATAGGTTAGGTCAAGACCACGAGAGTGTGAGATTTTAACCATATAGCTAAAGTTAGGCATTTAATTTAAACACAGCGAGAGCGCTTTAAAATAAATTAGAATTATTAAGTTTCCAAAAATTATTTATAAACACTTATGGGCTAGCGAGAGCAAGCATAGGGATTTAGGGGTAAGATCTGAGATAAGACCACGAGAGTGTGAGTTAAAGATATTTAAACTGATAACCTCTACAGAATAGATTAAGTGAACCATCTTTATAAGCCTAGGTTAGATTGACCCGCCTAAGTTAACATAATTACATACCGACCGCCTTAGTATTATTTTATTAAACTTAAATTTAATTCCCGCCTTTAATCCTTAAAAGCAACCAAAAATCGTGACAACCATTCACCTTAGCTAAACTAGTAAATCCTCTAGCACTAAGTAATCATAAAGTCCCTATGGATCGATAATCTTAAATATTACTTCGATAGGCTGTGCACTTGCAGTTAAGATACCGCTAGACACATAATTAGAGTACGTCTTTATCACATCATCAACCCCATTCTCCTTAGTATATGGTATGGAAGCAGTTCTACCCATTGAAGTTCAGATTCTCTCCTTAAGAATTATGAAGGATGCAGGCTTGGATGAAGATGAGTGGATTCAGACTCGACTTGACCAGATAAACTTGATTGATGAGAAGATATTAGCAGCAGTTTGTCATGGCCAGATGTACCAGAAACGGATGATCAAAGCTTTTAATAAGAAGGTTAAGCCAAAGGTATATCAGGTTGGTGATTTGGTAATCAAGCGTATCATATTACCACAGGGTGATCCTAGGGGCAAGTGGAATCCTACATATGAAGGACCATTTGTAGTCAAAACAGTATTCTCAGGAGGTGCCATGATACTTACTACTATGGATGGTGAAGACTTCCCACAGCCTGTAAACCCAGACATATTTAAAAAATACTACGCATAAAAAGAGACCCGCTAGGTTGACTGGCCTAGGCAAAAATAAGGGCATCCCGGCGAACCAAAAGGGTTCAGGCAAAAATTAAGGAAAATATATAAAAAATGTACACCCGGCAAGTCGAAAACCTGAAAAGGCGGCTTGGGCAAAAAAGGGTATCCCGGTGGATTTAAAACCTGAAAAGGCAATCCAGGCAAAAGTTAGGGATTAAAGCGTATGACTATGTCTCGTTTGGATCACCCATGAAACTACAACCAGTTGTGCTACTTACTCAAGTTTGAACAGATAAAACTCAATCCAATCGTTTCCGTCTCAACAGCAGAAGATTTGATACTTGAAGATAATGGCAATAGTAGAATTGAAACTCAATAGGATTATTTCCCACATAGCTGATTTTCTTTGTTTTGTAAAAATTTTACGACAAAATCCTCTTACTAGGATTTCTGTCTCCTTGTACAAACTCGCCTATGTATAGGTCACTTTGTGATATAAATAAAATTCCATCTTTGAATCCAGATTTACTTTTACCCTATTTACATAAAGCGAAACGTCCATTGGTTGTGTTTGAATGTATGTATGCTTTTGAATATGATTGATGTTTTGCATAAAATGCTTAATATGATTGATGTTTACCAGAAATGCATAAAAATGCAGTAATAGTATTTACTAAGGACGAACAAGGGAAGGAATTCAACAAAGCTTCGCCGGTTCATCCCTACAAGATAGCTACAAATCCCTTAGTAGGGCAAATCCATCTTCATAGATACTTCGAGTTACGTCTCCCCTGGAATTTATATCCACATACACCTCTATCTCATGATGAATTATATCATGAAACAAAGCCACCATAGCACGCTGATATGTTGCCCCTGCATTCTTCAAACCAAATGGCATCACTTTATAGCAAAAGGTGCCCCACTGTGTAACAAATGTTGTCTTCTCCATATCTTCAGGTGCCATCTTGATCTGATTATAACCAGAGAAACCATCCATAAAAGAGAATACCTTATGATGAGCAGTGTTGTCTACTAGAACATCAATATGAGGAAGTGGAAAGTCATCTTTGGGGCTAGCCTGTTCATTTATTTTTCCAGCATTTATTTGTTCTTGTTTTAGTTTATATATCCCAACCAAACCATATAACAATTTCCAACATTAGGAAATTGTTATAATTTAATTTCTTTCAAAGCCTTCAGAAATTCTTTTAGTAATTTTTATTTCCGATTCCGGTCCGTACTCCGAGCTTGCCAGATTGTGGAAGAAGGAGTCTAACGTTTTTAATTGTTATTCAGGTTTTTATTTAAATTGCATTTATATTAATGTTAAGCATTTATTTTTCTGTTATGCATATTTTATTTTGTATTTCTCTATCTCTTCCTCTGTCTGGTTCAACAATCATGAGTAGCTAAACACCTTAGGGCGGTATGTAATTAAAATCAACTAAATCGGTAAAATCAACTCTAGGCTTAAAATAATTAAGATCTTAAAATTCTGGCTGTGACTTTTTATTATAAAATCAATCTTTTTGTTACGAGAGTAAGGAAAGTGTAATAGGTTAGGTCAAGACCACGAGAGTGTGAGATTTTAACCAGATAGCTAAAGTTAGGCATTTAATTTAAACACAGCGAGAGCGCTTTAAAATAAATTAGAATTATTAAGTTTCCAAAAATTATTTATAAACACTTATGGGCTAGCGAGAGCAAGCATAGGGCTTTAGGGGTAAGATCTGAGATAAGACCACGAGAGTGTGAGTTAAAGATATTTAAACTGATAACCTCTACAGAATAGATTAAGTGAACCATCTTTATAAGCCTAGGTTAGATTGACCCGCCTAAGTTAACATAATTACATACCGACCACCTTAGTATTATTTTATTAAACTTAAATTTAATTCCCGCCTTTAATCCTTAAAAGCAACCAAAAATCGTGACAACCATTCACCTTAGCTAAACTAGTAAATCCTCTAGCACTAAGTAATCATAAAGTCCCTATGGATCGATAATCTTAAATATTACTTCGATAGGCTGTGCACTTGCAGTTAAGATACCGCTAGACACATAATTAGAGTACGTCTTTAGCACATCATCAACCCCATTCTCCTTAGTATATGGTATGGAAGAAGTTCTACCCATTGAAGTTCAGATTCCCTCCTTAAGAATTATGAAGGATGCAGGCTTGGATGAAGATGAGTGGATTCAGACTCGACTTGACCAGATAAACTTGATTGATGAGAAGATATTAGCAGCAGTTTGTCATGGCCAGATGTACCAGAAATGGATGATCAAAGCTTTTAATAAGAAGGTTAAGCCAAAGGTATATCAGGTTGGTGATTTGGTAATCAAGCGTATCATATTACCACAGGGTGATCCTAGGGGCAAGTGGACTCCTACATATGAAGGACCATTTGTAGTCAAAACAGTATTCTCAGGAGGTGCCATGATACTTACTACTATGGATGGTGAAGACTTCCCACAGTCTGTAAACGCAGACATAGTTAAAAAATACTACGCATAAAAAGAGACCCGCTAGGTTGACTGGCCTAGGCAAAAATAAGGGCATCCCGGCGAACCAAAAGGGTTCGGGCAAAAATTAAGGAAAATATATAAAAAATGTACACCCGGCAAGTCGAAAACCTGAAAAGGCGGCTTGGGCAAAAAAGGGTATCCCGGTGGATTTAAAACCTGAAAAGGCAATCCAGGCAAAAGTTAGGGATTAAAGCGTATGACTATGTCTCGTTTGGATCACCCATGAAACTACAACCAGTTGTGCTACTTACTCAAGTTTGAACAGATAAAACTCAATCCAATCGTTTCCGTCTCAACAGCAGAAGATGAGATACTTGAAGATAATGGCAATAGTAGAATTGAAACTCAATAGGATTATTTCCCACATAGCTGATTTTCTTTGTTTTGTAAAAATTTTACGACAAATTCCTCTTACTAGGATTTCTGTCTCCTTGTACAAACTCGCCTATGTATAGGTCACTTTGTGATATAAATAAAATTCCATCTTTGAATCCAGATTTACTTTTACCCTATTTACATAAAGCGAAACGTCAATTGGTTGTGTTTGAATGTATGTATGCTTTTGAATATGATTGATGTTTTGCATAAAATGCTTAATATGATTGATGTTTACCAGAAATGCATAAAAATGCAGTAATAGTATTTACTAAGGACGAACAAGGGAAGGAATTCAACAAAGCTTCGCCGGTTCATCCCTACAAGATAGCTACAAATCCCCTAGTAGGGCAAATCCATCTTCATAGATACTTCGAGTTACGTCTCCCCTAGAATTTATATCCACATACACCTCTATCTCATGATGAATCATATCATGAAACAAAGCCACCATAGCACGCTGATATGTTGCCCCTGCATTCTTCAAACCAAATGGCATCACTTTATAGCAAAAGGTGCCCCACTGTGTAACAAATGTTGTCTTCTACATATCTTCAGGTGCCATCTTGATCTGATTATAACCAGAGAAACCATCCATAAAAGAGAATACCTTATGATGAGCAGTGTTGTCTACTAGAACATCAATATGAGGAAGTGGAAAGTCATCTTTGGGGCTAGCCTGTTCATTTATTTTTCCAGCATTTATTTGTTCTTGTTTTAGTTTATATATCCCAACCAAACCATATAACAATTTCCAACATTAGGAAATTGTTATAATTTAATTTCTTTCAAAGCCTTCAGAAATTCTTTTAGTAATTTTTATTTCCGATTCCGGTCCGTACTCCGAGCTTGCCAGATTGTGGAAGAAGGAGTCTAACGTTTTTAATTGTTATTCAGGTTTTTATTTAAATTGCATTTATATTAATGTTAAGCATTTATTTTTCTGTTATGCATATTTTATTTTGTATTTCTCTATCTCTTCCTCTGTCTGGTTCAACAATCATGAGTAGCTAAACACCTTAGGGCGGTATGTAATTAAAATCAACTAAATCGGTAAAATCAACTCTAGGCTTAAAATAATTAAGATCTTAAAATTCTGGCTGTGACTTTTTATTATAAAATCAATCTTTTTGTTACGAGAGTAAGGAAAGTGTAATAGGTTAGGTCAAGACCACGAGAGTGTGAGATTTTAACCAGATAGCTAAAGTTAGGCATTTAATTTAAACACAGCGAGAGCGCTTTAAAATAAATTAGAATTATTAAGTTTCCAAAAATTATTTATAAACACTTATGGGCTAGCGAGAGCAAGCATAGGGCTTTAGGGGTAAGATCTGAGATAAGACCACGAGAGTGTGAGTTAAAGATATTTAAACTGATAACCTCTACAGAATAGATTAAGTGAACCATCTTTATAAGCCTAGGTTAGATTGACCCGCCTAAGTTAACATAATTACATACCGACCGCCTTAGTATTATTTTATTAAACTTAAATTTAATTCCCGCCTTTAATCCTTAAAAGCAACCAAAAATCGTGACAACCATTCACCTTAGCTAAACTAGTAAATCCTCTAGCACTAAGTAATCATAAAGTCCCTATGGATCGATAATCTTAAATATTACTTAGATAGGCTGTGCACTTGCAGTTAAGATACCGCTAGACACATAATTAGAGTACGTCTTTAGCACATCATCAACCCCATTCTCCTTAGTATATGGTATGGAAGAAGTTCTACCCATTGAAGTTCAGATTCCCTCCTTAAGAATTATGAAGGATGCAGGCTTGGATGAAGATGAGTGGATTCAGACTCGACTTGACCAGATAAACTTGATTGATGAGAAGATATTAGCAGCAGTTTGTCATGGCCAGATGTACCAGAAATGGATGATCAAAGCTTTTAATAAGAAGGTTAAGCCAAAGGTATATCAGGTTGGTGATTTGGTAATCAAGCGTATCATATTACCACAGGGTGATCCTAGGGGCAAGTGGACTCCTACATATGAAGGACCATTTGTAGTCAAAACAGTATTCTCAGGAGGTGCCATGATACTTACTACTATGGATGGTGAAGACTTCCCACAGTCTGTAAACGCAGACATAGTTAAAAAATACTACGCATAAAAAGAGACCCGCTAGGTTGACTGGCCTAGGCAAAAATAAGGGCATCCCGGCGAACCAAAAGGGTTCGGGCAAAAATTAAGGAAAATATATAAAAAATGTACACCCGGCAAGTCGAAAACCTGAAAAGGCGGCTTGGGCAAAAAAGGGTATCCCGGTGGATTTAAAACCTGAAAAGGCAATCCAGGCAAAAGTTAGGGATTAAAGCGTATGACTATGTCTCGTTTGGATCACCCATGAAACTACAACCAGTTGTGCTACTTACTCAAGTTTGAACAGATAAAACTCAATCCAATCGTTTCCGTCTCAACAGCAGAAGATGAGATACTTGAAGATAATGGCAATAGTAGAATTGAAACTCAATAGGATTATTTCCCACATAGCTGATTTTCTTTGTTTTGTAAAAATTTTACGACAAATTCCTCTTACTAGGATTTCTGTCTCCTTGTACAAACTCGCCTATGTATAGGTCACTTTGTGATATAAATAAAATTCCATCTTTGAATCCAGATTTACTTTTACCCTATTTACATAAAGCGAAACGTCAATTGGTTGTGTTTGAATGTATGTATGCTTTTGAATATGATTGATGTTTTGCATAAAATGCTTAATATGATTGATGTTTACCAGAAATGCATAAAAATGCAGTAATAGTATTTACTAAGGACGAACAAGGGAAGGAATTCAACAAAGCTTCGCCGGTTCATCCCTACAAGATAGCTACAAATCCCCTAGTAGGGCAAATCCATCTTCATAGATACTTCGAGTTACGTCTCCCCTAGAATTTATATCCACATACACCTCTATCTCATGATGAATCATATCATGAAACAAAGCCACCATAGCACGCTGATATGTTGCCCCTGCATTCTTCAAACCAAATGGCATCACTTTATAGCAAAAGGTGCCCCACTGTGTAACAAATGTTGTCTTCTACATATCTTCAGGTGCCATCTTGATCTGATTATAACCAGAGAAACCATCCATAAAAGAGAATACCTTATGATGAGCAGTGTTGTCTACTAGAACATCAATATGAGGAAGTGGAAAGTCATCTTTGGGGCTAGCCTGTTCATTTATTTTTCCAGCATTTATTTGTTCTTGTTTTAGTTTATATATCCCAACCAAACCATATAACAATTTCCAACATTAGGAAATTGTTATAATTTAATTTCTTTCAAAGCCTTCAGAAATTCTTTTAGTAATTTTTATTTCCGATTCCGGTCCGTACTCCGAGCTTGCCAGATTGTGGAAGAAGGAGTCTAACGTTTTTAATTGTTATTCAGGTTTTTATTTAAATTGCATTTATATTAATGTTAAGCATTTATTTTTCTGTTATGCATATTTTATTTTGTATTTCTCTATCTCTTCCTCTGTCTGGTTCAACAATCATGAGTAGCTAAACACCTTAGGGCGGTATGTAATTAAAATCAACTAAATCGGTAAAATCAACTCTAGGCTTAAAATAATTAAGATCTTAAAATTCTGGCTGTGACTTTTTATTATAAAATCAATCTTTTTGTTACGAGAGTAAGGAAAGTGTAATAGGTTAGGTCAAGACCACGAGAGTGTGAGATTTTAACCAGATAGCTAAAGTTAGGCATTTAATTTAAACACAGCGAGAGCGCTTTAAAATAAATTAGAATTATTAAGTTTCCAAAAATTATTTATAAACACTTATGGGCTAGCGAGAGCAAGCATAGGGCTTTAGGGGTAAGATCTGAGATAAGACCACGAGAGTGTGAGTTAAAGATATTTAAACTGATAACCTCTACAGAATAGATTAAGTGAACCATCTTTATAAGCCTAGGTTAGATTGACCCGCCTAAGTTAACATAATTACATACCGACCGCCTTAGTATTATTTTATTAAACTTAAATTTAATTCCCGCCTTTAATCCTTAAAAGCAACCAAAAATCGTGACAACCATTCACCTTAGCTAAACTAGTAAATCCTCTAGCACTAAGTAATCATAAAGTCCCTATGGATCGATAATCTTAAATATTACTTAGATAGGCTGTGCACTTGCAGTTAAGATACCGCTAGACACATAATTAGAGTACGTCTTTAGCACATCATCAACCCCATTCTCCTTAGTATATGGTATGGAAGAAGTTCTACCCATTGAAGTTCAGATTCCCTCCTTAAGAATTATGAAGGATGCAGGCTTGGATGAAGATGAGTGGATTCAGACTCGACTTGACCAGATAAACTTGATTGATGAGAAGATATTAGCAGCAGTTTGTCATGGCCAGATGTACCAGAAATGGATGATCAAAGCTTTTAATAAGAAGGTTAAGCCAAAGGTATATCAGGTTGGTGATTTGGTAATCAAGCGTATCATATTACCACAGGGTGATCCTAGGGGCAAGTGGACTCCTACATATGAAGGACCATTTGTAGTCAAAACAGTATTCTCAGGAGGTGCCATGATACTTACTACTATGGATGGTGAAGACTTCCCACAGTCTGTAAACGCAGACATAGTTAAAAAATACTACGCATAAAAAGAGACCCGCTAGGTTGACTGGCCTAGGCAAAAATAAGGGCATCCCGGCGAACCAAAAGGGTTCGGGCAAAAATTAAGGAAAATATATAAAAAATGTACACCCGGCAAGTCGAAAACCTGAAAAGGCGGCTTGGGCAAAAAAGGGTATCCCGGTGGATTTAAAACCTGAAAAGGCAATCCAGGCAAAAGTTAGGGATTAAAGCGTATGACTATGTCTCGTTTGGATCACCCATGAAACTACAACCAGTTGTGCTACTTACTCAAGTTTGAACAGATAAAACTCAATCCAATCGTTTCCGTCTCAACAGCAGAAGATGAGATACTTGAAGATAATGGCAATAGTAGAATTGAAACTCAATAGGATTATTTCCCACATAGCTGATTTTCTTTGTTTTGTAAAAATTTTACGACAAATTCCTCTTACTAGGATTTCTGTCTCCTTGTACAAACTCGCCTATGTATAGGTCACTTTGTGATATAAATAAAATTCCATCTTTGAATCCAGATTTACTTTTACCCTATTTACATAAAGCGAAACGTCAATTGGTTGTGTTTGAATGTATGTATGCTTTTGAATATGATTGATGTTTTGCATAAAATGCTTAATATGATTGATGTTTACCAGAAATGCATAAAAATGCAGTAATAGTATTTACTAAGGACGAACAAGGGAAGGAATTCAACAAAGCTTCGTCGGTTCATCCCTACAAGATAGCTACAAATCCCCTAGTAGGGCAAATCCATCTTCATAGATACTTCGAGTTACGTCTCCCCTAGAATTTATATCCACATACACCTCTATCTCATGATGAATCATATCATGAAACAAAGCCACCATAGCACGCTGATATGTTGCCCCTGCATTCTTCAAACCAAATGGCATCACTTTATAGCAAAAGGTGCCCCACTGTGTAACAAATGTTGTCTTCTACATATCTTCAGGTGCCATCTTGATCTGATTATAACCAGAGAAACCATCCATAAAAGAGAATACCTTATGATGAGCAGTGTTGTCTACTAGAACATCAATATGAGGAAGTGGAAAGTCATCTTTGGGGCTAGCCTGTTCATTTATTTTTCCAGCATTTATTTGTTCTTGTTTTAGTTTATATATCCCAACCAAACCATATAACAATTTCCAACATTAGGAAATTGTTATAATTTAATTTCTTTCAAAGCCTTCAGAAATTCTTTTAGTAATTTTTATTTCCGATTCCGGTCCGTACTCCGAGCTTGCCAGATTGTGGAAGAAGGAGTCTAACGTTTTTAATTGTTATTCAGGTTTTTATTTAAATTGCATTTATATTAATGTTAAGCATTTATTTTTCTGTTATGCATATTTTATTTTGTATTTCTCTATCTCTTCCTCTGTCTGGTTCAACAATCATGAGTAGCTAAACACCTTAGGGCGGTATGTAATTAAAATCAACTAAATCGGTAAAATCAACTCTAGGCTTAAAATAATTAAGATCTTAAAATTCTGGCTGTGACTTTTTATTATAAAATCAATCTTTTTGTTACGAGAGTAAGGAAAGTGTAATAGGTTAGGTCAAGACCACGAGAGTGTGAGATTTTAACCAGATAGCTAAAGTTAGGCATTTAATTTAAACACAGCGAGAGCGCTTTAAAATAAATTAGAATTATTAAGTTTCCAAAAATTATTTATAAACACTTATGGGCTAGCGAGAGCAAGCATAGGGCTTTAGGGGTAAGATCTGAGATAAGACCACGAGAGTGTGAGTTAAAGATATTTAAACTGATAACCTCTACAGAATAGATTAAGTGAACCATCTTTATAAGCCTAGGTTAGATTGACCCGCCTAAGTTAACATAATTACATACCGACCGCCTTAGTATTATTTTATTAAACTTAAATTTAATTCCCGCCTTTAATCCTTAAAAGCAACCAAAAATCGTGACAACCATTCACCTTAGCTAAACTAGTAAATCCTCTAGCACTAAGTAATCATAAAGTCCCTATGGATCGATAATCTTAAATATTACTTAGATAGGCTGTGCACTTGCAGTTAAGATACCGCTAGACACATAATTAGAGTACGTCTTTAGCACATCATCAACCCCATTCTCCTTAGTATATGGTATGGAAGAAGTTCTACCCGTTGAAGTTCAGATTCCCTCCTTAAGAATTATGAAGGATGCAGGCTTGGATGAAGATGAGTGGATTCAGACTCGACTTGACCAGATAAACTTGATTGATGAGAAGATATTAGCAGCAGTTTGTCATGGCCAGATGTACCAGAAATGGATGATCAAAGCTTTTAATAAGAAGGTTAAGCCAAAGGTATATCAGGTTGGTGATTTGGTAATCAAGCGTATCATATTACCACAGGGTGATCCTAGGGGCAAGTGGACTCCTACATATGAAGGACCATTTGTAGTCAAAACAGTATTCTCAGGAGGTGCCATGATACTTACTACTATGGATGGTGAAGACTTCCCACAGTCTGTAAACGCAGACATAGTTAAAAAATACTACGCATAAAAAGAGACCCGCTAGGTTGACTGGCCTAGGCAAAAATAAGGGCATCCCGGCGAACCAAAAGGGTTCGGGCAAAAATTAAGGAAAATATATAAAAAATGTACACCCGGCAAGTCGAAAACCTGAAAAGGCGGCTTGGGCAAAAAAGGGTATCCCGGTGGATTTAAAACCTGAAAAGGCAATCCAGGCAAAAGTTAGGGATTAAAGCGTATGACTATGTCTCGTTTGGATCACCCATGAAACTACAACCAGTTGTGCTACTTACTCAAGTTTGAACAGATAAAACTCAATCCAATCGTTTCCGTCTCAACAGCAGAAGATGAGATACTTGAAGATAATGGCAATAGTAGAATTGAAACTCAATAGGATTATTTCCCACATAGCTGATTTTCTTTGTTTTGTAAAAATTTTACGACAAATTCCTCTTACTAGGATTTCTGTCTCCTTGTACAAACTCGCCTATGTATAGGTCACTTTGTGATATAAATAAAATTCCATCTTTGAATCCAGATTTACTTTTACCCTATTTACATAAAGCGAAACGTCAATTGGTTGTGTTTGAATGTATGTATGCTTTTGAATATGATTGATGTTTTGCATAAAATGCTTAATATGATTGATGTTTACCAGAAATGCATAAAAATGCAGTAATAGTATTTACTAAGGACGAACAAGGGAAGGAATTCAACAAAGCTTCGCCGGTTCATCCCTACAAGATAGCTACAAATCCCCTAGTAGGGCAAATCCATCTTCATAGATACTTCGAGTTACGTCTCCCCTAGAATTTATATCCACATACACCTCTATCTCATGATGAATCATATCATGAAACAAAGCCACCATAGCACGCTGATATGTTGCCCCTGCATTCTTCAAACCAAATGGCATCACTTTATAGCAAAAGGTGCCCCACTGTGTAACAAATGTTGTCTTCTACATATCTTCAGGTGCCATCTTGATCTGATTATAACCAGAGAAACCATCCATAAAAGAGAATACCTTATGATGAGCAGTGTTGTCTACTAGAACATCAATATGAGGAAGTGGAAAGTCATCTTTGGGGCTAGCCTGTTCATTTATTTTTCCAGCATTTATTTGTTCTTGTTTTAGTTTATATATCCCAACCAAACCATATAACAATTTCCAACATTAGGAAATTGTTATAATTTAATTTCTTTCAAAGCCTTCAGAAATTCTTTTAGTAATTTTTATTTCCGATTCCGGTCCGTACTCCGAGCTTGCCAGATTGTGGAAGAAGGAGTCTAACGTTTTTAATTGTTATTCAGGTTTTTATTTAAATTGCATTTATATTAATGTTAAGCATTTATTTTTCTGTTATGCATATTTTATTTTGTATTTCTCTATCTCTTCCTCTGTCTGGTTCAACAATCATGAGTAGCTAAACACCTTAGGGCGGTATGTAATTAAAATCAACTAAATCGGTAAAATCAACTCTAGGCTTAAAATAATTAAGAGCTTAAAATTCTGGCTGTGACTTTTTATTATAAAATCAATCTTTTTGTTACTAGAGTAAGGAAAGTGTAATAGGTTAGGTCAAGACCACGAGAGTGTGAGATTTTAACCAGATAGCTAAAGTTAGGCATTTAATTTAAACACAGCGAGAGCGCTTTAAAATAAATTAGAATTATTAAGTTTCCAAAAATTATTTATAAACACTTATGGGCTAGCGAGAGCAAGCATAGGGCTTTAGGGGTAAGATCTGAGATAAGACCACGAGAGTGTGAGTTAAAGATATTTAAACTGATAACCTCTACAGAATAGATTAAGTGAACCATCTTTATAAGCCTAGGTTAGATTGACCCGCCTAAGTTAACATAATTACATACCGACCGCCTTAGTATTATTTTATTAAACTTAAATTTAATTCCCGCCTTTAATCCTTAAAAGCAACCAAAAATCGTGACAACCATTCACCTTAGCTAAACTAGTAAATCCTCTAGCACTAAGTAATCATAAAGTCCCTATGGATCAATAATCTTAAATATTACTTAGATAGGCTGTGCACTTGCAGTTAAGATACCGCTAGACACATAATTAGAGTACGTCTTTAGCACATCATCAACCCCATTCTCCTTAGTATATGGTATGGAAGCAGTTCTACCCATTGAAGTTCAGATTCCCTCCTTAAGAATTATGAAGGATGCAGGCTTGGATGAAGATGAGTGGATTCAGACTCGACTTGACCAGATAAACTTGATTGATGAGAAGATATTAGCAGCAGTTTGTCATGGCCAGATGTACCAGAAACGGATGATCAAAGCTTTTAATAAGAAGGTTAAGCCAAAGGTATATCAGGTTGGTGATTTGGTAATCAAGCGTATCATATTACCACAGGGTGATCCTAGGGGCAAGTGGACTCCTACATATGAAGGACCATTTGTAGTCAAAACAGTATTCTCAGGAGGTGCCATGATACTTACTACTATGGATGGTGAAGACTTCCCACAGCCTGTAAACGCAGACATAGTTAAAAAATACTACGCATAAAAAGAGACCCGCTAGGTTGACTGGCCTAGGCAAAAATAAGGGCATCCCGGCGAACCAAAAGGGTTCGGGCAAAAATTAAGGAAAATATATAAAAAATGTACACCCGGCAAGTCGAAAACCTTAAAAGGCGGCTTGGGCAAAAAAGGGTATCCCGGTGGATTTAAAACCTGAAAAGGCAATCCAGGCAAAAGTTAGGGATTAAAGCGTATGACTATGTCTCGTTTGGATCACCCATGAAACTACAACCAGTTGTGCTACTTACTCAAGTTTGAACAGATAAAACTCAATCCAATCGTTTCCGTCTCAACAGCAGAAGATGAGATACTTGAAGATAATGGCAATAGTAGAATTGAAACTCAATAGGATTATTTCCCACATAGCTGATTTTCTTTGTTTTGTAAAATTTTTACGACAAATTCCTCTTACTAGGATTTCTGTCTCCTTGTACAAACTCGCCTATGTATAGGTCACTTTGTGATATAAATAAAATTCCATCTTTGAATCCAGATTTACTTTTACCCTATTTACATAAAGCGAAACGTCCATTGGTTGTGTTTGAATGTATGTATGCTTTTGAATATGATTGATGTTTTGCATAAAATGCTTAATATGATTGATGTTTACCAGAAATGCATAAAAATGCAGTAATAGTATTTACTAAGGACGAACAAGGGAAGGAATTCAACAAAGCTTCGCCGGTTCATCCCTACAAGATAGCTACAAATCCCCTAGTAGGGAAAATCCATCTTCATAGATACTTCGAGTTACGTCTCCCCTGGAATTTATATCCATCTCTTTTATCCTCATACGGATAGTCGGGAATTTATTCTTTCAATAGGAGTACGACGAACGAAGACGGGAGGTTATGAATACCTTACTATCGAACAAACGAGACGAGAACGAGTTCCTCATATTCTTCACTATACTATCAAACAAAACGAGTTCCCCATATTCTTCAACAACAAATCGGGATTTATTTTCCCTGGCCAGCAGTTGTTGTACAAAGATATCCGGGCGCTTCAGGCTACATGATTCATACATACATCATTTACATCATATCATAACGTACATATCCATAAATGCATAA
Organism: Lathyrus aphaca; assembly: GCA_963966055.1. NCBI lineage: Eukaryota > Viridiplantae > Streptophyta > Magnoliopsida > Fabales > Fabaceae > Lathyrus > Lathyrus aphaca. The sequence goes on along the minus strand of OZ014520.1, from coordinate 274,777,677 downwards.
TACATTACTTAGGTGCATCATACTATGCATGCATACATAATGCATAAACTAATATTTTCCTTGCAGGATAGTTATATGCAGGTAAAACAATATCAACAACTTATACCTCGGGACATTATTTACCCTCCTGAAAGCTATCATGACCTTAGGCCGTTGTTTATCTTCCCAAAGGATATCTCATTATCTTGGAACGTCGTTTATCTTCCCGAGGGCTATCTTGAGACGTCGTTTATCTTCTCAAAAGCCATATTGTTACCTTGGGCCGTTGTTTATCTTCCCAAAGGTTATCTCATTATCTCGGGACGTCATTTATCTTCCAGAAGGCTATCTTGAGACGTTGTTTATCTTCTCAAGAGCCATATCATTACTTTGGGCCGTTGTTTATCTTCCCAAAAGTATTATCATTACTTTGGGCCGTTATTTATCTTCCCAAAAGTATTATCAAACCTTGGGCCGTTGTTTATCTTCCCAAGAGTCATATCATTACCTTGGGCCGTTGTTTATCTTTCCAAAGGTAATATCGGGACGTTGTTTATCTTCCCAAAAGCTATATCTTCATACTTTGGACTACTTTATTCTCCAAGAGGTATATTTGAAGAACTTTTTTCCAAGTGGCATCTTTAAGCCCACTCAAGCATCTACAGCTAGTCATCAGTATCACTCCACGCACCGGTGAGTGCAAATTTTTGGGCTTTTGTGTTCAATCCCCTTCAACCTTCTCGGTCACGAATGGTACAGATACCAATCTAACCCCTCAGGTTTCAGAAAATTGAACAGGGGCAGCTGTTGCACCCCAAAATTTGCCCTCACAAAACAAGACTTTGTGTGCTAAGAGATTCACAAGATTCACAAGACATCTAATGAGGTTCACAAGGTTCACAAGACCTCTCATGAGGTTCACAAGGTTCACAAGACATCTTATGAGGTTCACAAGGTTCACAAAGTTCACAATTAGTCAGAAGGTTTGACAATTCCCTCAGACAATGCATCCTCCTAAGCAGTGCATCCAAAACTAGGGTTTTGACTTTAATCAGGCTAAATGAATTACCAAGACTTCAAGTGAGCTTCATAACATCTTATATGTGTTTAAGAACCCCCATGAAAAGTTTCAGAACTTTTCTCAAAGGTTTGCTCAGTCAGATGATCAGATAAGTCAAAATCAGTCAAAGTAGTTAAAATGTCAAACTGAGGTCAACTGTGGTCAAACCAAAGTCAAACTTCATGATTTTTTGCCAACATCAAGTATGTGAAGTAAAATTCATCATTTGATCAATGGTTGATCATGATTCATCAAGGAGATTTCAGATCATCAAGAATCAGGAGTTTCTAAATTAGGGTTTCCTCAGGAAAAGTCAACTGAACTTTGACCAGCCATAACTTTCACATGCTTCATCAAATTTTTCCCATCCAAAGCTCATTTTGAAGGAAATTGAATTCTCTACAACTTTGTGTCTCACAAGCCAAGCCCAAAAATGTTTCATTTGGAAGGTATGAGCTAAGACATTATAGGTCCTTTTGAAAGTCAACAAAAAGTCAACAAGTTCAAAAGAGCATAAATTGATAATGGTAAAAGGTATGTACATGAAACCAATGGGGTTGGTTAGAGGACTCTTTAAGCTTTCCAAAATGTCCAAGAACAACCTCATATCATTAAGATTGAAGGATTTGTGCCCTTGCAAAGTTGGGAAATTTTGGGGAGGTTTATGAAGCAAATAGGGCTTTAAAACCAATTTCTTCCAAATGGGCTTGCAAATTTGTGATCCAAAATTCAACATGACATCATGCACGACCCAATCCTCATTTATTCATATTTTTATTATTTTATATTTTATTTATTTTGATTTTATTCATTTAAAACCATTTTAAATTAAAATAAAATATATAAATTAAATATTTGAGGGAGATATTGTTTCTAGAAGGTCATAAACATGGATTAGATCAGATTGATATACAATTTATGGTGATTGTCTTAAGATAGAAAGGTTATATCAAAGAATATATGAAATTCAAGGCATGATCTTTTTCAATCTCTTGGATCCAAAAAGTCCAAATAACCCTACAATATTTTGACCTAATTTCATCTACTATAAGTACATAAACACATCACAAGCATTGGGGACGAATTTTACTGCCTCAAGAGTAAGTTTCCAATTTTCAAAATTCACCAAAAACTCATAATTCGGATTCTTGGTTAGAGACTCTTTCAAGGCATTCTAAAGGTCTCAACATGTTCCTTGATGACCACTGAACGCATTGCACTGCTTACCATCATCCAAAACCTCATAAATTGCATAAACCGAATCATGTCTTCAAGCTTATTTTTAATTTTTGATTCCATTGATTGGATGGATTTAAATTATTTTTTATTGCTTGATGATGTTTGTGATGAACCCTAGATTGATTCTGGGCAATTTAGTTGAGTTTTTCATGCAGGTATCAAGATCCACCATTATTAGGGTTTGCGGCCTCTTTTAGGGTTTTATTATTGAGTCAAAATAAATGAATTATAAGAACATAGAATGCTTGCAAATCTCATATAGAAATCAATGGTACCTTTAATTTTGTGAAATTTCACTGTTTGAATGAAGTTTGAAAATCACAGGTTTAGCTACGAAAATAAATTCGCAGGAAAACTTGTAGGAAATTTCGCAGGTGAATTTGCAGGAACCAAGGTTGAAGATGAAGTCATTTGGCGCGCTGGCTGGAATTCAAATTTTGTTTTAATATTTTATTGTATTATTTGTAATTTATTTCACAGAGGCATGCTTGGCCCAGTGGTAATGGTTGCGCGTATTATGGTTCAGGACCTGGGTTCGATTCTTGGAGGCAGCATTCTTTTTATTTGATTTTTACATCTATTCACATGACTTAATATATTATTACTTGTTGTGGTTACCTAAACAGATGCACCCTTCTGGCTGGATGGTTGGAGTGTGTGTTTGTTTGATTGAGGGTCCTGGGTTCGAATCCCCCCCAGGCCCTTTTGTATTGCTTTTTTTTTGTGATTTGTGCAGGATATGAAACAAAAGTATATGGATCTCAGTCTATATCACCAGCGCGCGCTGGCCTGGATGGTTTTGTGCTTTGCATATGAGGTAGGGGACCTGGGTTCAAATCCCAGGTCCTTTCTTTTTGATCAATTTTCCATATTTTCTTATTTTATTTCATTATATTATTTCTATTTTATTTAAATTGATAAATATAAATTATAAAAAATATTTTCTAATACTATTAAAATATTTGTGTGTATGTATTCCTAAAATATTATTTTATTTATATTTATTTCATAATATGTATATATATATAATTTGTAAATAAATTGATTTATTTTGTACATAAATAAAAAAAAATCCTAATATTTTCTAAAACCCTAATAATATTTTATAAAACCTAATTATTTTATTTGTATATAAATGTTAATTATGTTTATTTATTTTTATTATTTGTTTATATTATCATTATACATAGTTTTATATAAATAATGTAAATAGTTTAATTAGTTAATTAACCATAACTTGTTTTTCTAAACAATTAAAAAAAAAAACTTTATTTTATTTTTATGAATGTAGTTTATTTGTATATGTTTATTTAATTAAAATTAGTAGGGATTTTTATAATATGCATATAAATTTAAATCATTTAGTATATAATACTTGTTATTTATTTCTTTTATTAAATTCTCTTAAAAAAATATTATTTATCTAATTTTTAACTTTAAATTTATTTATTTTCATTATGTTAATTCTTTCATCTTATTCTTATTTATTTTATTACTACTAACCCCCTTTATTTATTTATTTATATATTATATGATTGTTTATTTTATTATTATTATTATTACTAACCCACTTAATTATTCTTTAATTTGCTTATTTAATTTATTTTAATTATTATGTAATTGTATCCAATATGTAATAGTTGTAGTAATTTTTAATATTTAATTTTAAATGCTATGGTTAGTAAAATAGGGAGTGCAAGACATGTTTGTATGTAAAATTGAATATAAATCACTAATCTCAAGATAAATATTTGAATTGGTACACTCACACACGTAAGTCGATCCTGGATCGCCATCTCACTTCTTAAGGGTTGCCTCTCAAGTTGCCTAAACAAAAGGTCAAGTAGGGTGTATAAAGCAAAGTCCCTCATCTTATATCATCTAGTCCCTTAACAGATAAAAAGATCAAGTCCCTTAATGATTGCCTTCGTAATGATCTTGTCCCTTTCGAATAAAGATGATAAGTCCCTTCGAGTTGCTTATACACCTCACAGTTGCCTAAATAACAGTTGTCCCTTCACTTGTCCCTCACATCCAAGGTAATGACTACCTATTCCTTAATAATAGGGATAGTCTTACCACTTAAAGGATATTTAAGAACAGAAAAGACTTAACTTAGGGTAGGTTCCTCTTATGTACTTGCTCACTTTTCAAAAACATTTCAAACACTTCACATTTTTCAAACAAATTTTCAAAACAAAGACTTTATATATATCCGTACATGGATCACTATAAAGTACTTAAAGGAAATTTTATTCACACACTACACTTTTTTCAAAACAATTTAAAGTGAGCTAAGTAACTAAGAGCCCATGGATAACCATGGATGTAAAGGGTGCTAACACCTTCCCTTTACATAACCTACCCCCCGAACCCAAAATCTTTTAAAGGTCTTTCCTGTTCTTTTATGCCCTTTCCTTTGGATAAAATAAAAGTCGGTGGCGACTCTTGCTATCCGCAACATTTAACTAAAGTCAGTTCTCCCACCGTGTTACAGATTGTATGGCAAGACTAAAAGTAAAACGCTAGATAACCTTAATTCAAGACAAAATAATTGAAAACAACATACTCTTCACACTTGCACCCCTAGGGTATCCTCTCTCGTTGCCTTTCGAACAATGGTCATGTTCCTTGAACGTGGGGGTACTTTGGTAAAGACGTTACGATAAAAAAAATCATCAAGTCCCTTCGAATAAAAGATCATAATCCCTTGATGTCCCTTCAGGTTACCTTCGAAAAATGATCTTGTTCCTTAGGTCGCCTATGAAAGTGATGATTAGTTCCTTCGAAATTACTAAAGTATCCTCACAATGTTGCCTTCAATGACCATAATGTCTCTAAGCCCGTCCCTTCCAAATCCAAGGATAAGACTATAAACTTAGGGTAAGTAAAGACAGTTCTATCCCTAAGGAAATGAAAATGACAAGAAAGACCTTACAAACTTAGGGTAAGTAACTCTTAAACGCTTTCTCACAACTTTCAAAACAAATAATTTTTACACTCCACATTCTTTTTTCAAAATACTTTCAAACAAGTAAACACTTTGTATACATTCATACGAGAATCATTACAAAGTTAAATCTTTACGAAAATATTTTAATCACACACTACACTTTTCAAACAAAGCAAGTAAAGCGAGCTAAGCATTTAAGAGCCCATGGATAACCATGGATACAAAGGGTGCTAACACCTTCCCTTTGTATAACTTACCCCCCGAACTCAAAATCTTTTTCAAAGGTATTTCCTGTTCTTTTTATGCCTTTCTTTATTGGATAATATAAAAGTCGGTGGCGACTCTTGCTTACCGCAACATATTTTGTGACAAAATATTAAAAGTCAGTTCTCCCACCGTGTTACACGGGTACCTAAGCTTTGACTCTTGAAAAGCTTTACTCATGAAATACACGAGTTTTTGCCCGTCTGGGTCATCCCTTATGAGAGTTATGTTGATGGCTTTCGTGTTGACAAAAATATATAAGTAGAGGATCTCCCCGGTTGTCAACCTAGAAAAAAACGGGGGCTCTGATAGTGCTTTTTTGAGGTACTGCAAGGACTACTCGCATTTTTCTGTCCATTCAAATGTTGCTTCCTTGCGAAGTAATTTGAAGAAGGGCGAGGCATGCTGAGCATATTTTTCCACAAAGCGAGAAAACTAGGTGAGCATCCTATTTAGGGATTGGATCAACTTCTTTGAGTTAGTTGTAGGAAATTATGAGAAAGCGCGACACTTGTCGGGGTTAGCCTCAGTTCCTCTTTCTGTAAGATAGAAACCGAGGAACTTGCTCGCCCGTACACAAAAGGTACACTTGTCAGGGGTAAAGCGCATTATGCACTTCCTTTCTTGGTCGAACACTTTCTGGAGATGGTAACTGTGATCGGACTCGTGGGTGGACTTAACGATCATGTCGTCCATGTAAACTTCGAGCATGTCCCCAATCTGTGATTGGAAGACCTTGTTCATCATGCGTTTATATGTGGCTCCTGCATTCTTCAACCCAAAGGGAATTATGTTGTAGTAATAATTTCCCATCGGGGTCATGAACACCATATGTCTTTTATCTTTGTCGGCCATGGGTATCTGATTGTACCCAGAATAGGCGTCCATGAAGGACAATAGTTTAAAACCCACTGAATTGTCTTCCAGCTTGTCTATGTTAGGCAGAGGGTAAGAATATTTTGGGCAAGCCCGATTAAGATCAGTGTAGTCAATACAGAGGCGTCATTTCCCATTAGATTTTTTCACGATTACAATGTTCGAGAGCTTGGTTGTATACTTGGCCTTTGTTACAAAATTAGCCTCTAAGAGGTCCTTAACTAATTTTTCAGCAGCTAAAGTTTTTTCTTTGGACTACTTGCGTCTATGTTAGGAAATTGCACCTGCTAATGGGTTGATTGCGAGCTCATGGCATGAAATCTCAGGAGAAAATGTTGGGCATATCAGCGGCGCTCCAGGTAAAGAGATATGCGTTGCTGCACAAGCATTGCTTCAGATGCTCCTTCACATCGTCGGGGAGTCTTGTGCCGATGCGAACTCCTTTGTCAAGGTTATCTCCAAAGGTTATGACCTCAAACTCCCCTACAGGAAAAGGGCGCAGGATGGCTGCTTTGCCTGCAACGATGTCGTCCTCAGAATCTGATGGGATGTGAGAGTCAAGGGTGATTGTATTGATCTGAATATTTGCCTTCTTCTCGGGTTGAACCTCTTCAACTAGAGTGCCCTCATCTCTTGTGTGCTTGTTTCTCTTTGGTGCAGTCTCGATCACGGTCTGGCCTTTGGTCACTGCTTTAAAGCATTTTCGCGCTGCTTTAATGTCTCCGTGGAGAGTAGATACGTGGCCTTTTTCTGTATAATATTTCATTTTGATATGGACCTTAGATGGGATGGCGATGATTTTGGCTAATGTCGGTCTCCCCAAGATGTATTGGTAAGGGGATGGACAATCGATCACCAGGAAATGCGTCTTGATTGTCTTGGAAGCATCTCCTTCCCCGAATATGACCATCAACTTGAAGTAACCCCAGGGTTTAGCGGTAGCCCCGTTGAACCCTTGTAGATCAGAACCTACATACAGGGACAGGTTCTCCTGATCAAGCTACAATGCTCGAAAGATCGAGGTGTACATGATATCGACCGAGCTTCCCTGGTTGATGAGTATCCTGCGAACATCCGTCTTTGCCATGTTGGCGCAGATCATTAAAGGGGTGTAAGAGTTCGGAGAACCACCGAGGAGTTCTTCCATGTAAAAAGTAATTGGTTGGGACTTCCCGCTGACTTTCTCGAGAGATGAGAGTTGGTTTGGCGATGAATCCACCAAATGCTCGAACCTTCTCCTAACGAACCCGAAGTTCATTTTGTTGTAGCCTCCACCCAAGATGAGCATGGCCGATGGGAACACCTCCCAGGAGCTATGCTCCGCAAAGTATCATGTGCTTCTGAGGTGTTGAGGAACAAAGAAATCCTCGAGTCTGGTGATTGACAAGGTGACTGATATGGAAGCAGCTTCTTCAGAGACTTCATCGACCCTCTTCGCCTCCACTTGTCGAGGAGCTCCATCCTTGACACATTTCTTGAGGGGACCTTCCTTGATGAGGGTCTTAATAGCGTCTTTGAGTTGGATGCAGTCCTAAGTGACATGTCCGTGACTACAGTGAAACCGATAATATTTTCTTTTGTCGGTATTGTCCTTAGAATTAGTTGGTTTAGGGAAGCGAACGCCTCCCTGTTTGAATTCGATATTGATGCATTCATTAAGAATTTTCTCGCGGGGAGAAGTGAGGAGGGTATATTCTGAGAAGCGACCTACTAGACCTCTGCTCTCGCGAGGACGATTGTCTTTTTGCTTTTCGCGCCGAGGAGCCTTGTTGTCGTCTTTCTGCTTATGAGATCACAAATTATCTTGATTCCTTGAATTCCGTGTCTTGTACGCAGCCTCCTTTTCCTCATACTGGATATAGGCTTGAGCCTTGTGGAGCATCTCGGCGAGGGATTGGGGAGGCTTGATTCCCACAAATTTATGAAATTCTCTATTAGGGCGTAAGCCCTTCTCAGGATATACCGCTTCATGCAGTCAGTAGTGTGTACTTCCACAGCTTATTTGTTGAATCTGTCGATGTAGTCCCGCAGAGGCTCTTCTTTGCCCTATATGATCCTTTCGAGGGTGGCCTCGGACTTTGGATGACGTCTGGACATAGTGAAATTCCTGTTGAACTAATTCTTTAAGACTTTCCATGATGTGATAGATCATGCGGGGAGGTGTTTGTACCATGACTTAGCGCCCTTTCGTAACGTCATAGGGTACATTTAATGGCTACTTCCACGTTGTGATAATGGAGCATGGCCTCAAGATTTTCTATGTGATCATCGGGGTCAGTAGTCCCATCATAGGTGGCCAATGGAGGAGGATTCTCAAGATCACGGGGGATGCGGGTCTCCATAATTTTACGACTAATTGGCCTATGATGATCCTCATCGTCGCTGCTTCCGGACGAAGGATAGGGAAATCTGCTCCGGCGAGGACTCTTGCTATACTGACGGGGATAACAATCTTCATTGTAACGGGACTTCTTGATCTGATATATATCTTCTGATGAACGTCTTGTTCTTCGGGGAGGAGATCGAGTGTGTTTTCTGGCTTTCTCTGGATGTGATCTTTCTGGATTTTCTTGATCTCTAGGGGGAGAAAGGTGTCCGAAATCCTTCCTCTTGCGATTTCGTGAAGGTGATCGTGAGTGACGTGGAGGCATGCGAGAATCTCTATGGCGACTTCTCCTAGATGGAAAAGGGGGACAACAGTCACGTTCGAGCATCAGTAAGCGTTCACTCTGCTAGAAAAGAGCGAGGTTTGCCTTATTAAGGGAGGTGATGAGAGCCTAAGTGCCAACATTTGCTTCCAAAATGACAGGGATTGGATCGAACATGTGATCCTCGTGAATGACAAATGGTTGTTTCAGATTGTTGGAAGCTGTGCAGGGAGGATGTCCCTTGTTGTGTTTGACATTGAGTTGGGTTGTCCTATGGTTGCCGATGTTGTCTCCATCACTGAGGATGATGGTCAGAGGATCATTCACAGTCTCATTGATCTGGGAAGCCATGAAGACAAAAAAGAAGAGATAAGCTTTGATCTTGCACTGAAAAGAAAAAATCTTATTCACGAAAGATGGGGGAAGTTGCTAGTTTCCCATAGACGGAGCACTATACAGGAATACTCCGGATAGGTCCTCGTGATATTCAACAGGGACTGTGATGATGCTTATAGGAGAGAGGGTGGTGTACCTACAAGGTACTCCTAAGCTCAAGTAAGTTTCAGTGTGAGACAAACTAAAGTGTGAGAAAGAATTGAGTGATTAAAATTGGATACCTGGAACTCCAAAGGTGGAGGGTATTTATAAGGGCATATGTCCGAGGATTGTGGGCACGTAGCCTGTTGAGTGAGTGTAACTACCTCCTGTAATTTTGTAGGGCAGTTAGTCGCGTGAAAGGTGTTAGGGCGAGTGGGGAGGAAGTCCCCTATGACTATATACCAACGACTCTATTTTACAACGGTCATATCCTCGCTAGTCTCTTAATGGACTTATCCCCATATTGGATTAGGCCTCAATTGGGTGTAGGGAGCTTGATAGGCTATTCTAGAACAATGTTAATGAAATAATGCAAAAAGAATGGATGCAAAATGTTTTTGGAGCTATGCAAAACAATTCCTCCAAGTCAAGGCATCAAAGAAGAAACAAGTTTAAAATAAAATAAAAGAAAATATGAAAAATATGATGAAAAATTAATAAAGTCAGAAACAAAAATAATCAAAAATTATTTAAATGTTTAAAAATGCTTCATGATTTTTTTGGTAATTTTGGATGCTTGCAAACAATTTTAGAAATTAAAAATGAAAAACTATGTAAAAAATAAAATAAAAATATGAAGAAAAAAAAACACGAAGGAGGTGCAACACTAGAAAATAAGCATGTTGAAAAGGAGCACTGGGCCTAAGGGAGGGGGTTCAGATAGTAGGTCAATGGTCCAGTCCACACAGCGTTGTCAACAAAATTATAGTGGAAGTCAATCAACAAAATGACTTAGATCTAGGCCATACAATGGATCTAACACACATGATTCAGTCAAACAAATCAAAAGTATAAGAGATGACGGATCAGGATCTAATGCACATGTTAACAACCACGTGGAGCTACACGTAAAGCGCATCAGATTCAAATTTTATAACAGTGAAGCACGTGACTCCCACACTCTTTTTTTAATGCGTTGGCACTTCAATAGCCATTGGATATGAAACGTGAACGATGGAAATTATGTCTTCTTCAATGAAACCTCATGCCACTTGAAAATGTGTAAAGCCTCAATTTTTATAAATTATTTTTATAAAATAATATAGAGAGTTTGGGGTATAATTGGGATAAAAATTAAGGAATTATTATTTTTTAAATAATAATATGATAATGAGGTGGTATATTATTATAATGTTGTTATTTAAATAATAAAATAATTAGTTGGAGGTCTAAAGTGCAAAGGTGTAAATTGATTATGTTATGAAAAGTAAGAACACGATATAATTCTCATTATCGTGCATTTTGACGAAGAACAGAGAGCTCTGGAGAAAAGGGAGAAGAAGAGGAAAATCAAGAATCCTAGAGTTCTAAGGTCAAGAGTTCGAGAAAGCTTCGTTCAATTTCGAGGTAAGGGGGGAGAAAGGGTTTTATATTGGTGATCTAACATAGAAGGGTAATTGGTAGATCCTTACTCCCTTAGGGTTTTATGAATGATGATTGGAATTGATGAAATTGTGATGTGTTTATGAATAATTGATTATTCTTGTATATGTTTGTGGTTTAATGATGAATTGTTGTGTATGTGTTGTATTATAAGGTTTGGGATATGTTGGTTAGGGAGAATAAAGCAATTGGAGAAGATGAAGAACCTTATAAATTTTCCCTATGCTGATTCATAAAAAGTTAGGCTAATGATAAATTGATGTTAGAGGTATAAATTTGTAATAGACATGTTAATTGGACTAATTTGGATGCTAAAAGTGAAATAAAATGAACTGGATTCGTGCTGGTGTGAGAGGGGAAAGAAAAGGTAATTTAATACGATACTGACTTTTCTGGTATAGGTTTCCTGACACGGGCCGTGTCCCAAGACACGGGTGGCCGTGTCAGGCCACGTGAATAAGAATTGAAGGGATTTTTGGAAGAATGAGCTTTAGAGGATGTGACACGGGCCATGTCACTCTACACGGGCGACCGTGTCACACGACACGGGCGGCCGTGTCACCCTTCTGTCTTTTGGGGAAAGTTAGGTTTTTAAGGGGCGTGCCCAGACCACCTGACACGGGCCGTGTCAGGGAACACGGGGGGCCGTGTCAGGTCCCTGTAATTAGAAATTTTGAAACGTTTTTATCCGGAATCATCCTGTTCTTTTAGTTGAGGTTTGTACCGTTAATTTAAGGCATTAAGAATCATGTTTAGTAGTAACCATATGACCTGACAATTAACAATTAATAAATAAGATTATTTGACTGTTTTGAATTGTATGTAATTGTTAATGTGTTTGATATAATTGCATGATGGATTAATTGATAACTGATGAAGATCTTGAAGATCATGATGGCATGATTGTATTCATGTGTGTTTGTAATATTGTATGTGTAATCGAGTCTGCATACGCATAAATTTTGTGGAATAATCATGTCTCGGATGGAGCGTAAGTGATTATTCGGATTCATTGTGAATCGATTTGTAGGGATGATCGTGTCTCAGTAGGAGCGTAAGGGATGATTGTGTATTGAGTCACATTGCATTGATATGAATGAATGATTAATGTTGTATGTTATGATTGGTGTGTGTGAATTACTCCTTCATATATGTTAATTGCGCTGTTATAATATGAAATTGTTTCTCACCCATTTGTTTGTTTTGTGGCGTCTGTGCTTCTTCGGAAGTACAGATAACCCAGGTACCTGAGAAGTGCTTGGTGATGCTTGATCGAGTCCTAGGAGCTCTGATACGTAACGAGAATGGGGGATTTACCACTTGTTTTATGTTATGTTTTCAAAACTTTGTTTAGTTACGTATCCGTCTCGGAAAACTAAAGGAACTCTTTTAAGTCATTGAATTATTATGTCTTAGGTACTTGAATGTTAAAACGATTTATTTCCGCTGCTTATGAATAGATGAAACTTTGTTTGGTTTTTAAAATGTAACTATTCACTTGTGAATTAAACTTTGATTTATTGGAAAACTTGTATTATTTTTGAAAAAGGGAAAAGTGGGGGTTACAATTGGTATTAGAGCAGGTCGGTCCAACCGGCCAGATCGAGTCAGTCCTTAGAATAAGAGTTGTTATGTGTCCTAATCCGAGTTTCTTGTTGTATCAGTATGACAGGAAGGAATGATGTTGCTCTTACTACGGCTATGCAAGCCATGGCGCAGACGGTCGAGAACATCATTCAGGTAGCTCAGGAGGGAGGTAATGCTCAGTCTCGTGCATTAGACCAGTTCCGGAGTAACAAACTGCCTAAGTATGAAGGTGGAATTCTGGATCCAGAGGCTGCGCAGAAGTGGTTGAAAGTTATTGAGAAGATCTTCAGGACTATGGGATGCACTGATGATCCGAAAGTGAGGTTTGGCCCTCACATGTTAGAAGACAAAGCTGAAGTCTTGTGGGACAACAGTCGCCAAAGGTTGGAATTTGCGAAGACTGCAATCACTTGGGCAGTATTTCGCAGAGAGTTCTTGGAGAAGTATTTCCCGAAAGATGTCCGCAGTGTTAAAGAGATAGAGTTCCTGGAACTCAAGCAAGGTAATATGACGGTAGTGGAGTATGCTACCAAGTTTGAGGAGTTGGTGCAGTACTGTGCGCACTACAACACTGAGGAAGCTATGACCTCAAAGTGCTTGAAGTATGAGAATGGTTTACGTCCTGAGATCAAGCAGGGCATTGCTTACCAGAAGATCAGGAATTATCCAGAACTGGTGAGTAGAAGCCGGATTTATGACAATGATAATCGAGCTCGGATTGCACACTACAAGGTTATGAATGACAAGAGGGGAAAGCCGAGATTTGGTTGGACTCCTTATAGTGCTCCAGCTGATAAGGGGAAGCAAAAGACTAGTGCTGAGAAGAAGCCAAGTGGGGGAGGAGGTACTCCCAGCGTACTCAAATGCTACAGATGCCATGGTACGAGTCATCATGTCAATGATTGTCCTAATTAAGTGAAAAAGTTCTTCAAGTGTGGGAAGTCGGGTCATGTGATGGCCAATTGTAGATTGAATGTGCCTACTTGCTATAATTATGGAGAGCAGGGTCATATCAGCACTAATTGCTAGAAACCGAAGAAACAACAGTCTGGTGGAAAAGTCTTTGCATTAGTGGGAGCTCAGCCTACTAGTGAGTATAAATTGGTTAAAGGTACTTGATTTATCAACAATACTCCTTTATTTTTTATTATTGATATGGGTGCAACACACTCTTTTATTTATTTGGAATGTGTGAAGAGGCTAGGATTGGAACCTTCTCAATTTGGTCGAGGAATGTTTATTGATACTCCATCCATAGGTTCTGTGACTACCACTTTGGTGTGTCGTAATTGTACTCTAACTATCTCTAGTAAATATTTCAGAGTAAATCTTATTTGTCTACCACTCAGTAATCTTGATGTGATCTTGGGTATGAACTGGTTGGAATCCAACCGGGTTTATATTGACTGTTTTAGGAAGAGGTTATTGTTTTTGACTTGGGGGGAGGAAGCCTTGGATAGTTCGATTTCTACGAAGGAATTGAGGGATTTGTTAGAATATGAGGCAAAGATTTTTGCAGTGTTCGCTTCATTATCTGTTGAAGATACAGTTACTATTGAGAGTTGCCGATGGTGAATGAATTCCTAGAAGTGTTTCCTAGTGATGTTACAGAGTTGCCTCTGACGTGTGAAGTGGAGTACTCTATTGATTTGATTCCTGGTACTAGGCCTATTTCTATGGCGACGTACAGGATGTCTGCGACGGAGTTAGGTGAGTTGAAATCTCAAATTGGTGATTTGCTTGATAAGAAATTCATTAGACCCAGTGTGTCACCGTGGGGAGCACCGGTGTTTTTAGTGAAGAAGAAAGATGGTAGTATGCGTTTATGCATTGATTACCGACAACTGAATAAAGTGACCATTAAAAACAAATATCCACTTCCTAGGATTGACGATTTAATGGATCAACTTGTTGGAGCTTGTGTTTTTAGTAAAATTGATTTGAGGTCGGGATATCATCAAATTAGAGTGAAGGAAGAAGATATTCAAAAGACGGAATTTAGGACTCGATATGGTCATTATGAATATGCAGTGATGCCTTTCGGACTCTCTAATGCGCCAGGAGTGTTTATGGAGTATATGAACCGTATATTTCACTCTTACTTGGATCAGTTCATTGTGGTGTTCATTGATGACATATTGATTTATTTGAAGTCTTAGGAGGATCATGCGGGACATTTGAGAATTGCTCTGCAGGTGTTGAAAGATAACAAATTGTTCGCTAAATTCTCCAAATATGAATTTTGGTTGAAGAGGGTGAGCTTTTTGGGACATGTGATATCTGGTGAAGGTATAGCAGTGGATCCTTCAAAGGTCAGTGTTGTGCTTGAGTGGGAACCTTCAAAGATGGTAATAGAAATTAGGAGTTTCCTTGGTCTAGTTGGTTATTATCGAAGATTCATAGAGGGATTTTCTAGTTTGGCGTTTCCATTGACTCAATTAACCCGTAAGAGACCAGCGTTTATTTGGGATGCAACATGTGAGAGAGAAGTTTTGAAGAATTGAAGAAGAAATTGACTTCGACACCAGTATTAATTTTACCGAATCCAAGTGAAGCTTTTGTAGTTTATTGTGATGCATCTAAAATGGGATTAGGTGGTGTGTTAATGCAAGTTGGTAAAGTAGTAGCATGTTCTTCAAGGAAACTGAGGGTACATGAGAAGAATTATCCTACCCATGATATAGAGTTGGATGCAGTGGTGTTTGTGTTGAAAATTTGGAGACATTACCTTTATGGTTCGCGATTTGAGGTCTTTATTGACCATAAGAGCTTAAAGTACTTATTGACCAGAAAGAGCTTAATATGAGACAAAGAAGGTGGTTAGAATTTTTGAAAGACTATGATTTTAATTTGAGTTACCACCCAGGAAAAGCGAATGTAGTAGTAGATGCATTAAGCCGGAAGACAATTCATATGTAGGCTATGATGATGAAAGAAATGGAATTGATTGAACAGTTTAGAGACTTGAGTATGGTTTGTGAAAGAACACCAGAGAGCGTCAAGCTGGGTATGTTGCGTGTAAATAATGAATTTCTTGATATGATTAGAGAGAGCCAAAGGAAAGATGTGAAATTGGTGTACTTAATGCCTACCGAACGAAATGATCAAAGCGGTGATTTTAGTTTGGATAATAGTGGTATTATGAGATTCAGGTGAAGAATTTATGTACCTGACAATGTTGAATTAAAGAAAGCGATTTTAGAAGAAAGTCATTGGAGTAGCTTGAGTATTCACCCGGGAGCTACAAAGATGTACCATGATTTGAGAAAATTGTTTTGGTGGCACGATATGAAGAGTGATATTACGCAGTTTGTTTATGCTTGTTTGGTATGTCAGAAATTAAAAGTGGAACATCAGAAGCCTTCAAGGATGATGCAACAATGCGAAATTACAGAGTGGAAGTGGGATAGTATTGCTATGGACTTCATGACGGGTTTACTGAATACAACGAGAGGACTTGATGCTATTTGGGTAGTTGTAGACCGGTTGACTAAGTCTGCACATTTTATTCCAATTAACATCAGTTTTCCTTTAACTAAATTGGCGGAAATCTATATTCGGGTTGTTGTGAAATTGCATGGTGTGCTGTCTAGTATAGTGTCAGATAGAGATCCGCGGTTTACTTCTGAATTTTGGAAGAGTTTGCACGAAGCTTTGGGTTCTAAGTTAAAATTGAGTTCGGATTACCACCCACAGACAGATGGCCAGTCTAAGAGGACTATTCAGTCGTTGGAGGACTTGCTGAGAACTTGTGGGTTTGAGAAAGGTGGTGCGTGGGATACTCATTTGTCACTAATTGAGTTCACATATAATAATAGCTACCATTCGAGTATTGGAATGACACCTTTGAAGCTTTATATGGTAGAAGATGCAGAACACATGTGTGTTGGTATGAGACGGGTGAGAATGTTATGCTTGGACCTGAGATTATTCAACAAACTATTGAGACCATTCATATGATTAAAGAGAAAATGAAGGCATCTTAGAGTCGACAGAAGAGTTACCATGACAATAGAAGGAAGGACTTAGATTTCAATGAAGGTGACCATGTATTCTTGAGGGTCAACCCAATGATGGGTGTGGGACGTGCTTTGAAATCTAAGAAGTTGGATCCTAAGTTTATTGTACCATATCAGATTATGCAGAGAGTGGGCAAAGTTTCTTACAGAGTGGCATTACCGCCAGAAATTTCGAATCTGAATGAAGTGTTTCATGTGTCGCAGCTCAGTAAATATGTGCCTGATCCGTCACATGTTATCCAGAGGGATGAAGTGCAAATCCGTGACAACCTTACGGTGGAGACTTTACCTTTGAGGATTGAGGATCGTAAGATAAAGAAAGTAAGAGGCAAGGAGATACCTCTTGTGAGAGTAGCTTGGGGAGGAGCTGTTGGTGGAAGTGTTAGCTGGGAACTGGAGAGCAGGATGCGGGAAGCATATCCAGAGTTATTCCATACATATACATTTTCGAGGACGAAAATAAAATAAGTGGGGGAGAGTTGTAACGCCTCAATTTTTATAAATTATTTTTATAAAATAATATGGAGAATTTGGGGTATAATTGGGATAATAATTAAAGAATTATTTTGTTTTTAAATAATAATATGATAATGAGGTGGTATATTATTATAATATTGTTATTTAAATAATAAAATAATTAGTTAAAGGTCTAAAGGGCAAAGGTGTAAATTGATTATGTTATGAAAAGTGATAACACGATACAATTCTCATTATCGTGCATTTTAACGAAGAACAGAGAGCTCTAGAGAAAAGGGAGAAGAAGAGGAAAATCAAGAATCGTAGAGTTCTAAGGTCAAGAGTTCGAGAAAGATTCGTTCAATTTAGAGGTAAGGGGAGAAAGGGTTTTATATTGGTGATCTAACATAGAAGGGTAATTGGGAGATCATTAATCCCTTAGGGTTTTATGAATGATGATTGGAATTGATGAAATTGTGATGTGTTTATGAACAATTGATGATTCTTGTATATGTTTGTGGTTTGATGATGAATTGTTGTGTATGTGTTGTATTATGAGGTTTGGGATATGTTGGTTAGGGAGAATAAAGCAATTGGAGAAGATGAAGAAACTTTTAAATTTTCCCTATGTTGATTCATAAAAAGTTAGGCTAATGATAAATTGATGTTAGAGGTATAAATTGGTAATAGACATGTTAATTGGACTAATTTGGATGCTAAAAATGAAATAAAATGAACTGAGTTCGTGCTGGTGTGAGAGGGGAAAGAAAAGGGAATTTTATATGAAAATTGACTTTTCTGGTACAGGTCTCCTGACACGGGCCGTGTCCCACCACACGGGCGGCCGGGTCAGGCCACAGGAATAAGAATTGAAGGGATTTTTGGAAGAATGAGCTTCAGAGGGTGTGACACGGGCCGTATCACACGACACGGGCGACCGTGTCACCCTTCTATCTTTTGGGGAAAGTTGGGTTTTTAAGGGGCGTGTCCCAGACCACCTGACACGGGCCGTGTCAGGGGACACGGGGGGCCGTGTCAGGCCCCTGTAATTGGAAATTTTGCGATGTTTTGATCCAGAATCGTCCTGTTTTTTTAGTTGAGGTTTGTACCGTTAGTTTAAGGCATTGAGAATCATGTTTAGTAGTAACCATATGACCTAACAATTAACAATTAATAAATAATATTATGTGACTATTTTGAATTGTATGTAATTATTAATGTGTTTGATATAATTGCATGATGGATTAATTGATAACTGATGGAGATCTTGAAGATCGTGATGTCATGATTGTATTCATGTGTGTTTGTAATATTGTATGTGTAATCGAGTCTACATACGCATAAATTTGGTGGAATAATCATGTCTCGGATGGAGCATAAGTGATTATTTGGATTCATTGTGAATCAATGTTGAGGGATGATCGTGTCTCTGTAGGAGCGTAAGCGATGCATCCGGTCCGAATCGATGGACATTTGATGAAGTCGGTACCACATTTTGCATTATGTATTGAGTCACAATGTATTGATATGAATGAATGATTGATGTTGTATGTTATGATTGGTGTGTATGTGTGTGTGTGAATTACTCCTTCATATATGTTAATTGCACTGTTATAATATGAAATTGTTTCTCACCCCTTTGTTTGTTTTATGGCGTCTATGCTTCTCCGGAAGTACAGATAACCCAGGTACCTGAGAAGTGCTTGGTGATGCTTGATCGAGTCCTAGGAGCTCTGATACGTAATGGGAATGGGGGATTTACCACTTGTTTTATGTTATGTTTTCAAAACTTTGTATAGTTACGTATTCGTCTCGGAAAACTAAAGGAACTCTTTTAAGTCATTGAATTATTATGTCTTAGGTACTAGAATGTTAAAACGATTTTTTTCCGCTGCTTATGAATAAATGGAACTTTGTTTGGTTTTTGAAATGTAACTATTCACTTGTGAATTAAACTCTGATTTGTTGGAAAACTTGTATTATTTTTGAAAAAGGGAAAAGTGGGTGTTACAAAATGCACCAGACATTAAAGCCCTACCTTCAGTCATCTTCTCCGGCAATACCAAACCAAAAAAACTCCAGAAATCAAAAGTACCACCACATTTCCACTCCAAATTCCTCATTGATCTCAAATATGGCATCCACTTCATCAGATCATGCACCAATCAAGAAAATCGAAGCAAAACATATTGAACTCAAAAATTTCAGATCTCAAATACAACCATGATATACGTCCAAATCACACAAAAATTAGATCAGGATGATCAGCACAACCAGAGGATCACAATGTGTAAACAGCCTAAATTTTCCTCACTCATTTCACATCATGGCTTGTGATCTTTCATGTTTGCATAAGCATAAGCATACCATCTCATATTGCATTTTTGCTTCATCTGCATAGTTCAAGTTCATCTGCATCTAGGGTTTGTGATCTGAGCAATCCAAGAATTCATCTGAGCCACCCCAAAGGCTTCCAAGCATTCCAAGAGGGTCCATGTGTGTTCTATCATCATATTATATACCTCAAAGTTCAAGGAAGTCAAGAAATCACAAGAACATGTTCTAATTCATTATGGAACTCAAGTTATGATCATTCAAAGTTGGAAAATCCTATAATTTTCAAGAATACACCAAAGAGGGATTTTTGCAAAACCTCTTGCCAAGCCATTTCATGACCTCTAATGCATCTCTAAACATCATACCATCATAGTGGAACTCATTTTGATCAGAATTGGCCCAAGAATCATTCACTTTCATGCCTTGAAATTCAAGAAATTCCAAAAGGGCCAAAGTTCTTCAAATTTGCAAAATGGCATGAATCTTCTCATACACTTGCATCAGCACCCCAAATCAGTTTCTATGGACCTCCTTGATTCATGTTGAGGCCAGACATGCAATGAAACAGCTTCTGCACAAGCCCATGCCTATGGTACACAAGTTGTTGACTTTTTACAAATGAACCCATACCAATCAGCTGCAGCCACAACAACTCTCTGGCCAATAGAGACATGTTATGTGGATCAAAAGCAAGCCATTTCACATAACTTTGGAGCCTGAATGATCACATAGATCAAGTTCACAAAAAATACCTCAAAGACTTCTCCTCTTCGATTTGCTCAACACAAGCCATAAAACTTCAAACAAACTTCATAAACCAACTCACCATCATCCATAGATCATTTCCCAACCATCAAACAAGCCTTAAAGCCCCTCTACATAAAACACGATTCTGGTGCAGCAAGAGTTCATCCTCTCAATCCAGCCATTCTAAACTCATTCAAAGCCTTGCAACATCATCAGGGGATCAAGTGAGGTGGTTTAGCATCAAGGAGAGGTCCAGAAAGTGCCAAACTGAAAAAGCTTCATCTCAGGTATACCTCAAGAACAAATTTTCCAGAACTTATTTTTCATGTTATAGAAATGTTACCCATGCTTCACTGATCACACTGCACTTGTTGGTTTTGAAAATGATTGAATATTAAGCATGTATCGTGCTTCTGAAAGTTTTGCCATTTTTGTGTTTTATTCGTATCTTGATCATGATGCAACATAAATTTGTTTTGAGGGCAGATTCATGCTTAGGGAGGTTTGGGGAGTTGATCTGGAGCTTTAGAGCTCCTAAAACAACCTAGGGAAGAAGTTTGATTTTTGGTGTCGCCGGAGAAGACGACCGGAACCACTGTTCCGGTAGTCTGAAGTTCGTTAGCCATAATTAGGGTTAGCAGCGTGTTTAGTGTAGGTTTGAATTCCAGCCCTTTGATCTCAGCTTTGCGCGCGTGTAGACGGCTAGGATGTGTTCACTTAAACCCTAATCTTAATTAGTTTAATTAATTAGGTTAATTAATTAAAAAATTCCAGAACCAATCCTGACCACTCATTAGGGCGCGCAGTCAACTCCCACCAATTTTTTTTGAATCTCAGCCATAGATCTTGCATACTTCTCATTTATTTCATTTTTGTTTTATTTTCTTTGCATTTTTCTTGCATATTTAATTTAAAATATCAAAACTCATCCAAAAATTTTCAAACTTTGTATTTCTTATTCAAATACTTTTTTTCATCCAAAAACATTTTTTATTTTATTTTTTGCATTTAAAAAGAATTTTTAAAATATTTTAATGTTTATTTTAATTAATTAATGGAAATTAATTAATTAAAATACCATTTAAGTTTCTAAAAATCACCAAAAAATTCATATTGCATCTTAACACATTTAGAAACATTTCCAAACCCTTCATACAAATTTCTTTTTAGGTTTGATCACAACTTGACAATTTCCTTTGAATTTAGGGTTCATAAAATCAATGTTTTTTACCTTAACTTTGAAAAATCTTTTCTGCCTAACCATGAGGGATTTGAAGATGATTCTTTTTGCATTGTGTTATGCATAGCATGTAGTTTCTAGGATATTTTTGTCATGAATTTATCTTGCATTTTAAATTTGATTTTCATTTTTCCCTTAGAAGCACCCTAAAACCCTAGCAAACTTAGAAAAATCATAACTTCCTTTAGGTTAAGAGTTAGACCTTCTCATTTGGGGTGTGATATCATATAGGGTTATGGTTTGTTTGAGCTCATTTTCAAATTTTTATCATGACATATTCTTCTGTTTTGATCATTTGCATCTCATCCTTTCATGTAACCCTAATTTTGCATCTTTACTTGCATCTTACATTGCATTGCATTAACATATGAACTTGTCATGTTATTCCAAGCATTTGTATGCCATCTTAGACATCTTAAGACATTGCTTTAACATTGATTGATCATTTATTCATACATTTGCTATGCTTTGCATCCATTTCATTTCATAAACATTCATGTGTTTTCATGCTTCCCACATGCCTCATATGCATGCACTCTCTTGTATGATCACATATATGCATCTTACATGTCTTTGAATCATATCATAACATCATTTACATCATGTGTTTGCTTCTGGTTTTGATATTTGTCATTGCATATGCTTCATTCCATTTCATTCCTTTCCTTATGCATCTTGTGCTAACATTTTCAAGTGGTAAGTTAATTTGAGAAGTGGATTTGCCTTCACTTCTCATTTCTCTTCATCTTTTTCATATGCATCTTTGCTGCATTCTTAATTGTCTTTGAGTGAGCTTGCTCATTCATGTTCATCTCTCACTTTCTTTATCTAAGTTACTTATCTTCTTCAATGAAGTAAGTAACTTATTTTTCTGCTTCTTCCTCCTTTCATCTGCTTCTTCCATTGGTGGCTTCTTTGAAGATCTCTTTCAAGCCTTACAAACCATAGGAACATCCAAGCATGATAATAATTTGGGTTGTGATTAGTCCCCCTTAGTTTTTACCTTTGAGTCTTCTTTGTGTCTCTCTTCTCATCTCATCATTAGAGACTAAACCTTTAAGGCTTTAGGACTTTGGAATTATGGTTATGCATGCATCCTTCTCTTAGGATGGAGTGTATAACTTTAATCCTAAGTGTTAAACCCTTAATTTTTTTAAACCTATAAATCAATCCATCTAATAATCACTAAGACATTAACTTGTAACTTGGGCCTTACATTAGGGTTCAAATTCTTCCTTTATTGGTTAAGAAGGACTAACCCTAGTGTTTAATGGACAAGTCCCCCTCAAGTTGTCTTACAAATCATAAAACCCACTTCTTAATCTCACCCTTAATTAAAATCCACTTTAATAAAGGTTTGTTTTGTCATGAGTTTAATCCCTAATCATGGATTAAGTTGAGGTATCTTCCTCAGCTTAAGTGTGCTCATCTGTTATCCTTCTATTAGGATGGTGTAATGGGTTCACTAATCCTTAATTATGGCTTAAAATCATTACTTAACACTAAGTAAAAACCCAAAGATATATAATTAATCACAAGTATGTTAATGATCTTAATCCTACATCATCATGTCAATTAAGTTGAGGTGCTTATCTCACACTTAAAGTATTCTCATTATCCCTAATCAGGGAGGATATAATGAGTTTACAAACCCTTGATTTAGGCTTAAGCTCATTAACTTATGAAAAACACCAAAAGCAATAAAAGAGTGAAAACATAAAAACAAACAATAATCATCTCCTTTGGGATTCTTTTCTCATCATCTTCACTCACCAACGAGAACTTGCTTCTTCCGTCTAATGCAAGACAGTTAGCACTCGAGCCAGAAGAGTCATACACTTGAGCATAGACAAGCAAGCAGTTCACAATCAAATTTATATTTCAGTCTATTTGAGTCGAACTACGGTGTTCTAACTTCCTCATTGCACGAGAGGATACGTAGGCATAACTTAACTGTTATCGAACAAAAGTCTCTGTGTCTCCCCCCTCCTTCAACATTCTCTTTTAAGTCTCAGTTCCTGAGCATTCACTTTTTGCACTGACACTTGTACATTTCTTTTCCAGCTTTTGCACACAGATAGCACATACACTTACCCCTTTTTAACACAAACTTTCAAGTGTGGATCCCGTCGAGTACGACGGACAATCTGGGTGCTAATACCTTCCCAGGTTGTAACCAACCCCCTTTCTTAGTTTCTCTGGTTCGCAACCGTCTTATCCATCTTTTCCCAGGTTTATGCAGCATTACCCTTCCTTCGGGATAAAAATGCCTAGCTGGCGACTCTATTCATTTCACCTTCATCCTCTCCTTTCGCCGACCGTTCGCGTCTGCACCCTGTCTGACTAGGTGTCTTTTCGGGGGAGCGACACAATGCACACATTAAAAACAAGAAATAGGATGATGAATTTTGACTCACTTGAAACTTGAAGCTAGGAAAAATAATCCTAGAAATCCAGTAGGAAGGTGCAGATCCACTCCTTTTGATCTCTAATTGAAAAATAAATGCAATTAGAGCCTTGAAATGAGCTATATCTAAGAGTTTGAAGTTGAACCTCTCAAAAATTAATCTGATGAAATCCTTAGTATAAGCTTCAATCAATGGTGCATTCTTGTTCTTTGAAGCTTGTGGATCAAGAATGTGCAAAGAAAACTCAATTAAACCCTAAGATGATTGTGATTTAAAGAAGAGAAGTTTGAGAGAAAAAATTGAAATCTAAAGAATAAGGGAACTCTATCCCTAACCACATGAGTTAGAGGCTTACAAATGGATGCTATTGGGCCTGACTAGGGTTTAGGATCCATTGGAACCATGGTTAGTGAGTTATGATTCAATTTTCAAAATTTCAATTTCAAGTGAATATGATCATTGGCACGTGCATGGGACTGATTATGGTTATGAAGCACTTGCATTTTGTGTAATGATAATAATGGAATTGAATTTGAGCATTGAGAATGCATGGTTTTTGTCTTTGAAATGATTTTGCATTTTGGCCACTTTTGAAATACATGATGAATATGGCATGAAACCAAATGATTCAAAGGCCAAATTTGTTCCAAATCATGTGTACTTCCATGTTGTGATCTGATTTTGGAAATTGGAAGCAAGTACAAACCAATTTGAGGCCTTTTGTAAAAGGTGTAAAAGTGTGATGCATGAGAAACCCTAAAAAACATCTTGAACTTTTTTGATCATAACTTTTGAAGCAAGAATGATATGGAGATGATCTTGTACTTTTTGGAAAGGGAAAATAATGATCTTCAAACTTCATGTTCGGTAAAAAAAATCGTTTGAAGCATTTTTGATGATAGAAAGTCAAGTTGAATTTGACTTATAAAGCTTCCAAAAATAGAAACAACTAATTACAAGTTATTTCCATTTTTAGTAACTTTTGCCGTGAGTTTTGATTCTTGATGAATGATGATATTCTTGAAATTTATTGACCAAATAAAGATCCATGAACTTGAGGAGCTTGGTTTTGACCTTAAAAATCAATGATTGTGTTTTCCTCTCCACTGTTGACTTTTGCTTAGTTCACAAGTAATTGATCCACTGAAAACCTTCCATAAGAAACCAATGGACATAATTACACCCTTGGACACTTGTTAACATATAGAATTCCATGAGAATAATTTTGAACCAAAATCTTGATAATTTCTTGCCTTGGCACAAAAGCCTAATTTGGGCCATTTGTATAGGAGATGAGACCCTAATCCAACTTCTTGAGGAATCCACCTCTTCCAATTACTTGAGGGATCATTTGAGATAATATGGAATATGAGAAACCCTTGAGACTTGTTGAGAGACACTTGGCTCTTATTCTTTGGCTTTGAATGATCACAACTTTGCAAATAACTGACCATACTCCTTATGCTTCAACCAATGAGTGTATGCTTCATTTTTCTATGATATGAATATAATGCAATGTATGGAAATGATGTGTTAAATGTCATGAAAATGAGAGGGAAAATTTTGGGGTGTTACACTTGTGAAGAAATCATGTTAAATAACCTCTCACTCTCATGACAAAGCTTCTTAAATTAAACATGGAAATTAAAACCAAAACAGACTACAATCGTAATTATGCGCCTATTGTTTTCTACTGAGTCCCATCGGTAACGACGGTTCTCATACGCCGGACTCAAGACTATTTATCTAGATATGGATAGGAAAATAAACATGTAGATATGACAATAAATAAAATTGGAAACATGATTTGGAAATTAAATAAGAAAACGATAAAATAAATAACAATAAATAAAACTTGGAATAAAGGGTGCTTTGAATCATACACTGAAATCTTGAACACGAATCCTGTTTCAGAAAATAAAATGGCAGAAAATAGAATCCTAAAACTAATGGTGTAGTAGTTCCTTGATGTGAGAAACTACCACTTTTACATGGTAAAATAAAACTGCTAAAAACTAAGAATAATAATCAAAAGAAGGTCCCTTATTCAAGTTCACTTGGTTCCTATTTATAGGTCTTGAGTATGATTGTTGAAGGAGAAAATTTAGGAAATAATTTTGCTTGGGTTGAGAAATCCAAGGAATGACTTGGAGAAAATTTAGGAAATAATTTTTCTTGGGTTGAGAAATCCAAGGAATGACTTGGTTGGGCTGGAGATTGAGTCGCGGGAGAGAAATACGCAAAAAATCGCTATTGGGTTGACTGCTTAATCTACGCATTTAAATTCCTTAATTAACAAGTGTGATGGTCGTTATATGGTTGTTACGGGCATCATTCTTTATTTTAACGTCTGACGGTCGCCACAGGGGTGGGACGACCGTCACACAACTAAATTTCATTTTTCTTCTATTTGCTTCATTTCTTCCTCTTTTCTTTTTTTACTTCCTTATTTCCTTCTTTTATAAATTAATCTGATTTAATCCAAGTTACCTGAAATCATAATAAATATCGGCATAATAAAACATAAATCAAGGAAAATAAATAAAACAAAACAAAAATCCATGTGAATCGGGTCTAGAAATACGATACATTTTTGTGTTATCAATATTCACCCAAAACCTTAATGTGTTGGGGGAGTTTTTCAACTAGGGAGCATTGAACATTGTGGGACTTCCTTTTAGAGAAACACTTTTTTGAGAGGCATACCACATATTCACCCAAAACCTTACGGTTATAGGTGGGTGGAATTCTCCCACTTATAAATGCTCAGGTCTCCATATTTGCAACCAATGTGGGACTATTACCCACATTACTAACACTTGCTATTTTCTTAACACTCCCCCTCAAGCGTAATTCCACAATGCTCCCCCTCAAGTGAAAGCTCTTTTTACTTCCACAAATATTGTATTGCATAGAACGCTTCTTATTCAGCACCTTTGTAGCATAGTTGATACTCTTCAACGAAACGTTTCTTACTCACCACCCTAGTGGTGCTGTTGACTTTGATACAAGTTAGTCAGAACCTTTCTCAAACCAAAATCTAATGATACCATGCATTGGAGGAGTCTTTCACTAGCGATCATTGAACATTGTGAGACTTATTTTTCACTAGGGAGCATTGAACATTATGGGACTTCTTCTTTTAGAACAAAACCTTTGTGAGAGATACACCGCATATTCACCCAAAACCTTAAGGATATAGGTGGATGGGTTCTCTCACTTATTAATTCTCAAGTCTCCATATTTCAATCCAATGTAGGACTATTACCCATACTAATCAAACTTGGTAAAGAACCCCTATCATGTGTTAGGGGATATTTTCAACTAGGGAGAATTGAAAATTGTGGGACTTCTACTTTTAGTGCAATAACTTTGTGAGACACACACCATATATCCACCTAAAACCTTAAGGTGATAGGTGGGTGGATTCTATCACTTATAAATGCTCAGATCTCCATATTTCCAACCAATGTTGGACTATTACCCACAATACTCACACTTGCCACATTCTCAACATTGTCAACAAAAAATAAGCAGCGATTCAAATGTAGATACACAATTGTGCTTCAAAAGAAAGGGAAGTCATCGTAACATTAGTAACTATTGTCAAGAGAACTTCTCTCTACATGTATGTATATATCATCTTAGCTATATGCCTATAAAATAAGTATGGTCTTAGTAAAAGTGAGTTTCAATCTTGAATTGTTTGAAATATTAATCGTATGTTGCATTGCACAATAAATATCAAATTGTCAACAACTTAATCTTGTTGTACATATGACTTCACACATAAGAGGGACGAAGAAAAATTTAGGTTTGAAGAACTTTTTAAATCATTTTTAGAGTTTAAAAACAATTTTGACAAAGGTTTTCTAATTAAGTTACGGAAATTTAAATTGCAGAAAGTAAAAGTTAAAGGAAGGGAGAGAAACCATGACTTATACAAATTTAGTAAAAAAAAGACTTTGTTGTGTCCCCAATATTCGATCTTGAGTTTATTCAATAAATTTAAGAGTATTTAGTATATTGAACTCTCAAACCTCCTTAGACAAGAAAAATGAAGTTTAAAGCTAACTTCCAACTTAACAGCAAAACACGGAGATAAGCGACGAGTCTTCCTCTCAAACAACAGCTTGGAGGGGCTAGTCTTTGAAATTCTGGCAACACATATACAATGTCGAATATGACCTCACGACACTAATATTTGACAAGGTTAAAAGTAACAAGATAAAAAACAAAACAGACGTACAGAACACAGAAAATTGTTAACCCAGTTCGGTGCAAACACACCTACTCTGGGGGCTACCAAGCCAGAAAGGAACTCCATTATCAGTAGTATCAATTCAAAGACCCTCAACAAACATTCCATTTTACGATCTTCTCACTTAATCACTACCCAATGCTAGTTCTATTTAGGAACTCCTAAATATGAGACACCTCTCACTCCCCCTCAATCACCACAGTGATAACAGACAAACAATTCATTAAAGTGAAGACACACTTCAAGAGAAAAATCCTTGACCTTGCTTCAAAGTCTCATTCAAGTACAAACACTCTTGCTTATAAGCTTTGAGTGGAAAAAATACAACTCAATAAACCTTGTCCAAAACAACCATCAACGTGACAATTGTTTGGCTCACAAGAAAAATAACACACACATGAAAATGCTTAATAAGGCAATCCATATTCTCTCTATTTGTCTTTGTAAGCAAACTAGGGTAATGCAACCTTTAAATAGAGTCTTGAAACATTGCATGGGCCTGCTGAACTTGCACAAAACAAATACAATATTTCTTTAAATAAAGGAACAAATATAGCAAAAAATAATGTTCTGCTAATATATCTTCAAGCTGACTCATTTCCTTCTAATAAACCATGCTATTTAATACTCAACAAATCACACAATTAATAACAGCAAAACGCGCGTATGAAATAAGGATTCAACTTGGTCTTCATACCCAGACAGAGATGTCATGACATAAGTCTTGACATCCTACTAAAATAGCTGCAAACAATAACCTTCACACCTTCATAATGCTCAAATCACATGTCATAACATCACATATGACATACAAAATCAGAAACATGTTTTACCATAAAATAGTGTCAATCTAAAACATTTACAAACTCCCCCTTTGGCAAATTTTTGGCTAAAACAATTTAAGCATTATTTTGCATTTAACGGCACAGCAAAAGCACACACATAGCAGAGAAATAGATTGACTCCAACTCAAACAAAAACTGTATCAGAGTACAACACAACAGCAGAAGTAATTTCCAACAGCAAAGAGATTTCACCTCCCCCTCAACCTGTTAAGCCCTGCAGCAAACAGTCTGACTATACTAAAATAAATAGTTTACAATCTAAACACATATCATCTAGCTAGCTACAATCAGAACACATATTATCTAGCTAGCTATCTATAACTACTCCCACTTTTAGCCAGAAATTAAGCCAAACAGAGAAATAATCATAGAGCCAAAAACAGTTAGAACCAAAAGTTCATGAAGAGTAGAAATCCTAGGTATAGCAGAAACCCAACAACCACAACCAGTACCAGTAACTTCCTCTCCAGCCTGCTCATCACATTAATCAGAATCACCATCATTAGAATAACCTTCATCTTCCTCCTTTTCCAACATCTCAATAATTTCTATAAACCATCATAAAGATAGATTCCTAATTTTCCTCTTAGGTTTTCAAACTAATTAGCATCCAAGGCCTTTATGAATATACCATCCAGCTACAGTTCAGTGGCAACATGCTCCAACTTGATCACTTTATCTTCCATAAGATCTCTGATGAAATGATGCCTAATACCAATATGTTTTTTCCTACTGTACTGAATAGGATTCTTGGAAATATTGATTGCACTGAGATTGTCACAATATAATTTCATGACATCCTGAGTGATATTATACTCAGACAACATTTGTTTCATCCAAAAAAGCTGAGAACAACTACTACCAGCTTCTATGTACTAAGCCTTTGTAGTAGATAAGGAGATACAATTATGCTTCTTGCTAAACCAAGAGATGAGGTTGCTACCTACAAATAAACACCCTTCAGAAATACTTTTCCTATCATTTGCACTACCAGCCCAATCAACATCACAATACCTATAAGAAAGGATTACTCCCACAAAATACAACATGCCGTAGTCACAAGTTCCATTCACATATTTTAGTATTCTTTTGACTTGATTTATGTGAGAAACTTTAGGTTTTGCTTGATATCTGGCACATACTCTAACATCAAAAGCAATATCAGGTCTGCTAGCTGTAAGATACATCCGACTTCCTATCATGCTTCTATACAAGCTTTGATCAACACTTACACCTATTTCATCTTTAGTCATCTTAATATGAGTAGGAGCAGGTGTTCTTTTGTGACTGGCACTCTCCATTCCAAACTTCTTAACAATGTTACTAGCATATTTGCTTTGAGAGAGAAAAATTGAATCTTCCATCTGTTTAACTTGCAAGCCAAGAAAAAAGGTAACTCTCCAACAAGACTTATTTCAAATTCATATTGCATTTTTTTGAAAAAATGTTTAACCATCTCATCTGACATCCCACCAAACACTATATCATCCACATAAATCTGAGCAATCATGATTTTTCCTTCTTCGTCTTTGACAAATAGAGTTTTGTCTATTCCATCTTTTTTGTAACCATTCTTGAGGAGAAACTCTGTTAATCTTTCATACCAAGCCCTATGAGCTTGTTTTAATCCATACAAAGCCTTTCTTAACCTGTAGACATGGTCTGAAAGGTTTGGATCAACAAAACCTTTAGACTGCTCCACATAAACTTCCTTATTCAAATATCCATTCAAAAAGGAACTTTTTACATCCATTTGTAATAGTTTGAACCTCAGAATGCATGCAACTCCTAATAGAAATCGTATTGATTCAAGTATAGCCACAGGAGAAAATGTATCATCAAATTCAATGCCCTCAATTTGAGTATATCCTTGAGCAAAAAGTTTGGCTTTATTCATGGTCACAACTCCTTGTTCATCAGATTTATTCTTGTACACCCATTTAGTACCAATAACATTGGTTCCTTCAGGTCTTGGTACAAGCTCCCATACTTCATTTCTTTTGAACTGCTTTAGCTCATCTTGCATAACATTAATCCAAAATTCACCAGTCAATGCTTCTTTGGCATTTTTAGGTTCAATCTTAGATACAAAACAAGAGTTAGAGATAACTTCCCATTATCTAGTTACAACTCCATTGTTAGGATCACCTATAATAAGATCTTTAGGATGGTCCTTCTAAATTCTGATGGAAGGTACCTTGTTTGTTGGCTCTAACTTAGATTCTGAGATAGCTAGATTTTGAACAACTTCTTTATCTATAACTTCAGCTGGAGTATCATAGAATGTTCCAACATCATATGTGACATCATATTCTTTGTATATATCATTAATAACCACATTTATGGATTCCATCACGACTCTTGTTCTAGAGTTGAAAACTCTATAAGCTCTACTGTTAGTAGAATAACCCAGAAATATGCCTTCGTCACTTTTGGGATCCATTTTTCTTCTTTGTTCTCTATCTTCCAGAATATAACACTTACTACCAAATACATGGAAGTATTTTACATTAGGTTTTCTTCCCTTCCATAGCTCACAAAGAGTAGTAGGAGTTCCCTTTCTTAGAGTGACTCTATTATGGACATAACATACAATGTTCATAGCTTTAGCCCAGAAGTACAAAGGAAGTTTCTTGGCATGAATCATGGCCCTAGCTGATTCTTGAATAGTTCTGTTTTTCCTTTCAACAACCCCATTTTGTTGAAGAGTAATGGGAGAAGAAAATTTATGGTTGATTCCTTCAAATGAGAAGAATTTAGAGAATTTTTTATTCTCAAATTCCTTCCCATGGTTACTTCTAATCCTGATGACACAACTTTCCTTTTCTCTCTGAATTCTTTGACAAAGATCCTTGAACACATCAAAGACATGAGATTTCTCTTTGGCAAAATTTATCCAAGTGAACCTTGAGTAGTCATCTACCACTACATAAGCATACCTCTTTCCACGAAGACATTCAACCTGTATGGGACCCATCAAGTCCATTTCTAATAGCTCCAAGACTTTGGATGTAGTAAGATGTCGAGTCTTTGAACATGACATGTTGGTTTGCTCGCCTACTTGACATTCACCACATACTTTACCTTCATCATCTGAAGCTTAGGAATTGCTTTTATAGCTTCCAAGGTTATGACTCTTTTCATTCCTCTTAGATGAAGATGACCCATCTTTTGCTGCCACAATTTTAGTTCATCTTCTTTGGATAGAGAGCACACAGATGAGTAGCTGGAATCTTGGTTAACCCAGAGATAATAGTTATCTCTAGACCTGACTCCCTTCATGATCACAACATTTTCTTCATCCGCGACAATACATTCTGATTTTGTGAAGTTGACATTGAATCCTTGATCACACAGTTGACTGATGCTAATGATATTAGCAGTCAATCCCTTTACAAGTAAAACACCATCAAGATTTGGAACATCTGAACATTCAAGTTTTCCAACTCCTTAGATTTCTCCTTTTAACTACATCACCAAAAGTCATATAACTGGTAGGGTGAGGTTCGATATCAACCACCGGATTTTTTATTCCAGTCATATGCTTAGAACATCCACTATCAAAATACCAATCTTCTTTAGCTGATACTCTAAGAGACGTATGAGCTATCAAAGTAACATGCTTGGGAACCTATTGTTGTTTCTTGATGACCATGTTTTGCTTAGGTTTGGGTTGTGGATTATGATCAGGATTATGGTCAGGATATCCATGAAGTCTGTAACAAAGGTTTTATGTGACCAAACCTGCCACAGTAATGACAGCTCCATCTTTGATATCTTCTCCTTTGATGAGTTGATCCTCTTATTCCATGATGTTGAGACATTGGTTTCGACATTTGTTTTGAAACTTCATTCTTGAAGTCAGGTTGGCTGCTACTTGAGGAGTTGTTCTTAGAACCATTAAATCCTATCCCAGATATGTCTTCTGCACTTCTTCCAATCTAAAGAATATCATCAAGTGTTTCATATCCACTGTTCAGCATTCTGATGGATTTGGTCATCTGATCCAGCTTAGAATTTAGCATGGTGACTTCATTATTCAGATTAAATATTGTTGACAAATGCTCTTCCTTTTTAGCCTCCAGTGTTTCTATGATCTTCTTATGCTTTTCTCCTTCTTGAATTACTTGTGCACATCTTATACATAGCTTTGGATAAGTATCAGCAAGTTCTTCAAAGGTTAGTTCATCTTCACTAGAGTCTTCATCAGACACACATGTCCCTAACAAAACAATGATATGTTTAGTTGATTCCTCATCAAAGTCACTTTCAGAATCTCCATCAAACCATGTAACAGATAGGCCTTTCTTTTGTCCCTTCAGATAGGTAGGACATTCAGTTCTAATATGGCCAAAACCCTCACACCCATGACATTGAACTCTTTTGCTTTGACTTGACTTATCCTTAAGCTTTGTCCTAGACTCATTTGATCCGTTGATGTCAGATGAAGTGTCCCTGACATTTGGCCTTGAGTTCATACTCATATTTTTCATGACCTTGTTGAATTGTCTTCCCAACATGGCAACAACTTCTTTCAGGCTTTCTTCATTTTCTACTTCACCTGCTTCTTCCTCAGTATTTGACACAAGGGCTATGCTTTTATTCTTCTTTTCAGGCACATCACTGAATCCCATTTCAAATGTCTGAAGAGATCCAATAAGGTCTTCAACCTTCATATTGAAGATGTCTTGTGCCTCTTCTATAGCAGTCACCTTAATAGCAAATCTTTTGGGAAGTGATCTGAGAATTTTTCTCACAGGCTTTTCATCAGACATCTTTTCTCCTAAAGCTTCTTAGGCATTAGCAATATCAAGAATATTCATGTGAAAGTCATGAATAGTCTTATCTTTTTTCATTCTCAGATTCTCAAACTAAGTAGTAAGCATTTGAAGTCTTGTCATCTTGACTTTGAAAGTTCCTTCATGAGTGGTTCTGATAATATCCCAAACTTCCTTGGCCAATTCACACTGATGCACCAATCTGAATATGTTCCTATCAATGCCATTGAACAAAGCATTCAAGGCTTTAGAATTCCATAGCGCCAACTCATCATCATCTTTGCTCCAATCCTCTTCAGGCTTTAAAGTCTTATTTCCATCTTTATCAGTAATGATAGGATGTTCCCATGCTTTATCTGAAGCTTTCTATGCCTTCTTGTCCAGAGATTTCAAGAAAGCAACCATGTGAGGTTTCCAATAATCATAATTAGATCCATCCAGAATGGGTGGTCTATTCCCAAATCCTCCATCCTTGTCCATAGTACGAGAAAATATTTCCCCTAGATCTCACCTAGAAAAGCAAGTAGGGTTCCTGCTCTGTTGCCAATTGAAATTCTTGCAACAGATATACAATGTCGAATATGATGTCACGACACTAATATCTGACAAGGTTAAAAGTAACAAGATAAATAAAAAAAATAGAAGTAAAGAACACAATAAATTATTAACCTAGTTCTGTGCAAACACACCTACTCTGGGGACTACCAAGCCAGAAAGGAACTCCACTATCAGTAGTATCAATTCAAAGACCCACAACAAACATCCCAGTTTATGATTTTCTCACTTAATCACTATCCAATGCTAGTTCTATTTAGGAACTCCTAAATATGAGACACCTCTCACTCCCCATCAATCACCACAGTGATAACAGACAAACAATTCATTAAAGTGAATACACACTTCAAGAAACAATCCCTGACCTTGCTTCAAAGCTTCATTCAAGTACAAACACTCTTTCTTAAAAGATTTAAGTGGAAAAAAATACAACTCAATAAACCTAGTCCAAAACAACCATCAACATGACAATTGTTTGGCTCACAAGAAAACTAACACACACACGAAAATACTGAATACGACTATCCTTATTCTCTCTATCTATCAACATAAACAAACTAGGGTAATGCACCCATTAAATAGAATCTTGAAACGGGGCATGGGCCTGCTGAACTTGCACACAAAAAATACAATATTTCCTTAAATAAAGGAACAAATATAGCAACAAATAATGTTTTACTAATATATCTCCAAGCGGACTCATTTCATTCTAATAAACCGCGCTAGTTGATATTCAACAAATTCACACAATTAATAACAGCAAAACGCGCGCATGAAATAAGGAATCAACTATGTCTTCAGACCTAGTCAGAGATGTCATTACATCAGTCTTCACATCCTTCTAAAACAGCTGCAAACAATAACCTTCACACCTGCATAATGCTTAAATCACATCTCAAAACATCACATATGACATACAAAATCAGAAACATGTTTTACCATAAAATATTGCCAATCTAAAACATCTACAGTCTTCAAGCAATCCAAGATTTTACACAGGCCGATCTCGAAGTTATACGAGTTTTTATCACAGGCTGAACACGCACCAAACCATAGTTTTCACGGGCTGACCTCGAACCTAGGAGATTTTATATCGATCTTATATTTAACCTTAGTAAGCTTTTAAACAGGCTTAACTTACGAATTGAAAAGATGTTTTACACAAGTAACCACCAACCAACTTGAGATTATAATACCAAGCTGGTCTTGAACCTTTGAAAAATTTTACATAGTCTAAGCCTTGAAATTGAAACTAATACCTATGAACTAACTCCCCAAACCAAAGCTTTTAACGAAATTAGCTTCGAACCCAAATAATCCCTAAATTGGATAAATTATTCAGCCAAGGTAGAAACAAAATTTCTTTGGTGAATTTACAATTCTACCTATCCAGAATTACATAAAATCCTCACTAAAAAACCTTTCTCGAAAGCGTTATGCCTTAATTTCTAAATGAGATAAAGTGAGAAGATATTTTAGAGATGGACTGAGAAGTGAGATAAGAGATATTTCGTTTTCTAGATGGAAAAAATATGTGGGAAGGGATCTCTATTTGTAGGCTAGATGTTGGTCCAAAAAAGGAAAATTTGTATGGCCGAAATTATTAAGTAGATCGATTGTCATCATACAAAAATCGGTTGGTTGTTCTAAAATTAATCGATTAACAAAATTAAAAAGGAGAGAAAAGACATATAGTTATTCATATTCATAAATTCACAATCCTAATCGATTAAGGCATATATTTTCACTAGTCCAATCGATTAAGTATAAGTGTCAATTGATTGCCCAATACAAAAAAATTGCCCATAATTTTTCTAACAACTCCCAATTTATCTTGTACGATTTAAAGGCATTTTAGAAATATTTTCTTAAGAAAAATAATTTATAAAACTTGTTTTAGTGTGCGTGTGACATTCCTTATAACTTTACGATAAAGCTCTTAAGCTTTTACAGTATTCACGCACTTCAAGACTTGTAAGATATATAACTTTTGTAAGCACTTGCTTGGTGATGAGGCTTGAGTTATATTCATTTTAAGGCCATTATCAAACTTTTCAATCTTACTTAGTCTTCTTGCATTTTTAACCGCTTTATAATTTAGGATTTAATCATTCAAAGCATATTAGTTGTCATTATTCAAGGAGATATAGTTGTCATCATTAAAAGCATATTGTCGCTCCCAAAGATTTGCATCCCGGTACAAGCGCGAACGGTCGGCGAAAAGGGATGAGAACACACAAAAGTGAACTCAGAAAGACAAAAAGTCGCCAGCTAGGCATTTTTATCCCGGAGGAAAGGTAATGCTGCATAGACCTAGAAAAGATATGGATAAGTCGGTTGCGAACCAGAGAGACTGAGAAAGGGGGTTGGTTACAACCTGGGAAGGTATTAGCACCCAGATTGTCCGCCGTACTCGACGGGATCCACGCTTAAAAGATTTGTGTTTTAAAGGGGTAGTGTCAGTGCAATTTGTGTATAAAAGAGCTGGAAAAGGATGCAAGTGTCAGTGTAAAAGAAGTGTGAAGTGAAATATGTGCAGTGTCAGTGTAAGGAAAAGAATATGCTCAAGATAATGAGGCTAAAAGAATGGTGCTGGAAGGAGGGGAAATATACAGAGACTTTTGTTCGATAACGGTTAAGTTATGCCTACGTATCCTCTCGTGCAATGAGGAAGTCAGAACACCGTAGTTCGACCCAAAGAGACTGAAAGATGAATTGACTTGTGAACTGCTTGCTTGTCAATGCTCAAGTGTATGACCTGTCTGGCTCAGGTGCAAACTGTCTTGCATTAGACGGAAGAAGCGAGTTCTCGTTTGTGAGTGAAGAAGATGAGAAAAGAATCCCGGAGGAGACGATTATTGTTTGTTTTTGTGTTTTCAGTCTTTTATTGCTTTTGAAATTTGTCATAAGAAAATGAGCTTAAGCCTAAACCAACGGGTTAGTAAACTCATCACATCCTCCCTCTGATTAGGGGTAATGAGAATACCTTAAGTGTGAAGTCAGTGTCTCACACTTAATCACCATGGTGTAGGATTAAGATCATTAACCTACTTGTGATTAGTTAAATGTTTTTGTTGTTTTTTGTTTAGTGTTAAGTAATGACATTAAGCCATAATCAGGGATTAAACAGACTCATTACACCATCCTAATAGAAGGATAATAGATGAGGATGTTTAAGCTGAGGAAGACTCCTCAACTTAATCCATGATTAGGGATTAACCTCATGACAAAACAAAGCCTTTATTAGATGGATTTTAGTTAATGATAAGATGAAGAAGTGGATTTTATGATTTGTAAGACAACTTGAGGGGGACTTGTCCATTAACACTAGGGTTAGTCCTTCTTAACCAATTAAGCAAGAATTAGAACCCTAATGCAAGGCCCAAGTTACAAGCTTGATGTCTTGATGATTATTAAGTGAATTGATTAAAGGATTTAAACACATTAAGGGTTTAACACTTAGGATTAAAGTTACACACTCCATCCTAATAGAAGGATGCAGGCATAAGCTTAATCACAAAGCCTTAAAGCCTTTAGGGTTTAGTCCCTGATTATGAGATGAGAAAAGAAGACTCAAAGAGACACAAAGGTAAAAGCTAAGTGGGGGACTAAACAAGCCCTAATTTTATCATGCTTGGTCATTCCTAGGGTTTGTGAGGTTTAAGAAAGAAATCTTCAAGGAACCACCAAGGAGAGAAGCAGATGAAAGGAGCAAAGAGAAGCAAAACAACTTGCTTCACTTAAGAAGACAAGTTGCTTGAAGAAAGAAGGTGGGATGAACAAGAATGAGCAAGCTCAATCCAAACACATACAAAATGCAGCAAGGGAAGTGAAAGAGAGATGAAAAGAGATTATGAGAAGTGAAGGCAAATCCACTTCTCAATACAACTTACCACCTGAAAAGTTAGTAAAGAAATGAAATGCAATGCAAAATGAGATGAAATGTGATGATGCAAACCAAAACCAGAAGCATGAGTATGATGTTAATGATGCTAAGAGATGATGCAAACATGAGGCAAGGAATTAGAATGATCATACAAACACATGGATACAAGAGAAGCATGCTTAGAACCATGAATGTTCATGAAAGGTTATGGAATGCACAAGACATATAACATGGCAAATGAAAGATGCAATGATCAAACATGATTCTACTATGTCCTAAGATGTGTTATGCATCAAATGGATACACAAAATGTCATGGCAAGTCATGGTATGCAAACAAATGGAAGATGGATGCAAAGGAAGGCATGAATCAGGGTTTATGATCAATACCCAAAGCAACATTCAAAATCAGAAGCAAACATCATGATAAAAAATTGAAAATGCAATCAAAGGAACCTTAGACCTATACAAACTCACTTCCCAAAGGAGGGGTTCAAACTCTTAACCTAATGAGGGTTATGAATTTCCCAAGATTGTTAGGGTTTTAAGGTACCTTGACAAGAAAAATGCCAAACAAATGGGAAATGCAAGATCAGTTCATGCCAATTTAATCCTATAAACTACATGTTATGCAGGATGCAATGCAAGAAGAATCATTGTCCAACTCTCAATGGTTAGGCAGAAATGAATTTTTGAAGTTTGAAACAAAATAATGCCTTGAAATGAAATTAATTCCCTTGAAAATGATCAAAAGGCAACAAGAACAAAAAAAGAAATTTGGTTTGAGAGTTGGACAATGTTTCTAAATGTTTTTAAAGGTCACATGAATTTTTTTGTGATTTTTAAATACCTAAAAGTATTTTTAATTAATTAATTTTCATTAATTAATTAAAAATAAACTTTTAAATGATTTAAAAATAATTTTTTATGCAAAAAATAAAAATAAAAATATTTTTGTGTTCTGAAAATTAATTGAACCTTTGACAAAAAATTTCAGAATTTTTAAAGGTATTTTGCTATTTTAAATAAAATGTATAAATAACAGGAAAAGAAAATGAATTAAAAATGAGAATAAGTGAAAGTAAACAAAAGGGAAGGCCAGGATTTGATTTGGGCTTGGTCTGGTTGACTGCGCGCCAGATCCAAGGGCCCAGATTCAAACCTGGCTAATTTGTCTTATGAATTAATTAAACAAAAATTAAATTAAATAATCAGGGATTAGGGTTTCTAATGATGCATCCTAGCCATTCAATCACGCGCGCGTCAAACCTGGTCAACCCATCCTACGCTCCACATTCAAACTCTCATTAATGATGTAATTAGGGTTAAATGACTTTCAGGTGGCCGGAGAAGACTTTCGGTCGTCTTCTCCGGCCAGACCCTCACCTGAAAGTTGCTAACTTCTTCCCCAGGGCCCTAAAACCTAATCTTTCTGCCCAGAATCCATCCCCACACCTCATACAACACGAATCAACAAACAAAATGCATTTATTTTTCGTATCAAAGCTGAATCGAATCAAAAGGGGTTTAGGTCAAAAAATTTCAGAAGAAGCATACATACTCAATACTCAACCATTTGCAAAACTAAACATATCAGCATGATCAGCACATCATATAGATTCATTTAAGAACTTAAAAATGCATTTCTGGAAAAAAAAAGTTCTTGAGCTCACCTGAAATGGAACTTTCGATCCAGGAGCTTTCTGGCTGGCCCTTTGATCCAAAACGCCTCTAATGAACCTCCTGAGAAGCTTGCAATGCTTGGTTGGAGTTTAAAATGGTTGGTTTGAGAGATTCAGTGAGTTCTGTTCAGTGAGGGAGAGAATCGTGTTTTGATTTCAGTGAGTTTCAGGCTGTTTCAGTGGTTGGTTTGTGATCAGTGGAACATTTTGAGATCAATGGTGATGTTTGTTTTTGTGTTTGAGGGCTGTGTTGTGTGATTCGAATGGTTTTGCATATGAGGCATAAACTTGGAACTATGGCTTATAATCTGTTTCAGGCTTGTGTGTGTGGTGTGTTATGCTGGCTTTGGTCCACTTATCACAACTAGAGAGGTCAGAGGAGTTGGTGTGGACTGTTGTGATTGGTATGGCTCAAGTTGCAAAAAGTCAAGAAAGTTGTACTTGGAGGTATGGGCAAGTGGCAGGCTGAGATAGGGGCATGGCTTGGCTCAGCTGAGTTTAGGGAGAACCATAGAATCTGATTAGAAGCAATGCAGCAAGTGGATTAGGGTTTATGATAGGTTTTGCAACTTTGATCATCTTTGGCCCTTTTGAAGTTTCTTGATCCACAAGTCATGAAAATGGCCAAATCTTTGATGCAATCTGACTTTTTGACATTGTTCATGTTTGTATGAAGATTAGAAGTCCATTTGATAGCACAATTTGCCTTGGCAAGTGGTTTTGCAACTTTGCCTCTTTGGTAGAATACTTGAAATTATGTGATTTTTCCCAACTTTGACAAGCCATAACTTTTGGTCCAAAATGAATTAGAACAAGTTCTTGTACTTTTTGAAAAGGGAATGATCCATTCTACAACTTTCATGACCAAAGTTTTCTCATTTGAAGCATTTTTGAATCAAAAAGCAAGGGTTGAAAAAGTTTCCCAAAATGGCAAGTTTCCATTACAAGTCATTTTCCCAAAAACTCAACTTTGCAAATGGCTTGAAATTCTTCAATTTTGTGAACTTCTAATATCTTCTATGATCAAATAAAGATCATACACAATCAAAATGATGAAGAACACCCTTTGGTTGGGTCATTGAGGGCCTCAGATGCCCTGATTTTGCACTGACTTGCTCAAAAAGTCAACTCTTGATCAGATGCCTTCCCCATTGAATTTCTTCATGGAAATTGATATGCATGATCCCTATACCATATAGAGACCAATAGAAACAAGAATGACCAAAAAATTTGGAGTTATGGCCTTTGAAACCAAAACCCTAATTCTAGGTCATCTGTGCAGTTAAACCTGGCTCTGCTTCCATGCCAATCTCAGTTCTTGTGATTTTTTGACATTCTTGACTTTGAGAGGATATAATATGATGCTTGAACATACATGGACCCCTTTGAAGTGATTGATGACCTTTGGAGTGGCTCAAGTGGCTCTTGGATTGCTCAGATCACAAACCCTAGATGCAGATGACCTTGAAACAATGCAGTGAATCAAAAATGCAATATGAGATGCTATGATTGAACTTATGCATATGAAAAGATCACAAGCCATGGTGTGAATTGGTGAGGGCAAATTTGGGGTGTTTACAGCTACCCCTATTCAAGCATGAGTTAGCTGTGCAGGATGTAAGCAACGGCTTATCAGGCAAACAAGATAACTTGTGGTTGAATACCAAAGACAGTCCAAAATTTGCACTCATAGAATGAAGAAGAAAAGGGATATTGAAATTCTGTGATCAGGTATGAGATGTCCTATGAGATGTTCCAACACTTGACAGATTTAACCAAAACTTAAAGTGCAAGAAAATTAAATAACACAGTAGTTTGTTAACCCAGTTCAGTGTATAACCACACTTACATCTGGAGGCTACCAAGCCAGGAGGAAATCCACTATAAGTAATATTAATTCTAGACTTAAACAACTCAGTTTAATCTTTCACTTAATATCTACCCAATGCAATTTCTACCTAAGACACAACTTAGATATGAGTACCAACTCACTCCCCCTCAATCACACAGTGATCTTATTTACAAGTTTAATAAAATTGAAGACATTCTTCAAACAAAACAGCTTGATCTTACTTCACAGTTTCAATCAAGTCACAAATGCACTTATGCTTAAAAGCTCATAAAGTGGTACAATTAAAAACAACCTGCTATTGAAACACAACACCCTATTTTGTCTTCTAAAATTCGTACTCAATTCTGTGAGTTTCTGTTGATTAAATAGGTGTTTGTAATTTGGGCTTTCTGTAGGTTAATCTAGTCCTAAAACACATGCAGCTTCCACCTTGAATTAGGGTTTGTTACTTCCTAGATTCTAGGTGATTTAGTTCTTCTGATTAATCTGAATCCTCATAATAAAACTTCCTACAGATGAGCCTTGTTCTGTTTTTATCCATCCATAATTAATTCCAGATAACTCTCCTTAAATATCTCAGATCAGTTAGTCATTAATTAATTCTGGTAGCAGGTTTGAGATGTCTCAACATCTGTTGGGACATCCTAAAAAAACTGAACTTAAGTCATTTACACAATGTCCCAACATCTGGTGTGACATCCTGAAATAAGTTCTTATACTCTGTTTGATAATGTCCCAACATCTGATAGGACATTCTGAACTGAATTCAATATTTCTTGTTGGTCAAAAATTCTGCCAATTCTAAACATCTACAAACTCCCCCTTTGGCTAATTTTTGGCTAATATTCTTTTCTGATTTTTCAGAGTGCAGCAGAAGTTCTTTTATCAGAGTATAGCATTACTTTTCTGTTGAATCATATTTGAGATTACTCTCCCTCAAACATACATGTATCCAGTCTTGTTGCAACATAAATTTTTATTAAAAACACACTGATTCAGTTCAGAGACAAACAGATTTTTCATTCATAATCAAACAGCATTACACATTGTTGTTGTTCTCCCCCTTGTTAGACATAAATTTGGGGACAAAGAGACTAGTTCTAAATTACAATGCAGCTGTCATTACATTTGTCCTCACATACAATTATTCACTCAGACTCCTCACATTCAGTTTCTTCATCATCCTCAGTTTCCTCATCAGAAGCAGCTTTCTGATCACCTTCACTCTCCAGCCTTTGGATAATCTCCTCAAGCTTCTGCTTCCTTGCTTCAAGTTCTTTGCAAGTGCTCTTCAGTTCAGCAATCAATGCATCCTTGGAGATTGGAGACTTTGCATTTGAAGGACCTGCAGATGTCCCAGAGGGTGCTTCAACATCTGCTGCATGATGACTCAGGAACAGCTTGTAGTGAAAGGCCAGAGGACTTTCTCTTTTGCAAACTGTGTCCTTCTCAGTGAGGATCCCAGGGTACTGACTCAGCACTATACCACACAGCAAGGAAGGGAAAGCTATTGGCAGCTTTGTTGCAGATGAGCTAGCATGCTTCAAAGTCTGATCAAAGGTGTAGGCTCCATAATCCAGCTTAGTTTGAGTGCCCACAACATAAATAAACCTGCCCAAGCTAGTGGATATTGAAGATGTGTGATTGGTAGGCACCCAGTTTGCTGTACCAATCCTGTTCAGCATGGCATATTTCCTTGTCAGCATGCTCACTGAGAGCTTTCCTTTAACTGGCCAAGCTTTGACCTGGTTAGCAGTGATAACTTTGCAGACCTGGTTATCAGTCTTCCTTAGCTCATTTGGACCATCAGATTCTCTTCCAAGGTATTGGTTGATGATCTGAGGAGAGAACTC
The DNA here is from genome assembly GCA_963966055.1 of Lathyrus aphaca. NCBI lineage: Eukaryota > Viridiplantae > Streptophyta > Magnoliopsida > Fabales > Fabaceae > Lathyrus > Lathyrus aphaca. The sequence goes on along the minus strand of OZ014520.1, from coordinate 274,734,173 downwards.
TACACACCTGCCTCTAACAAAGACTTTTCTAAATTCAGCAGACTTACCATTGGCACAATCTTCCTGAAGATTGACTATGAATTCCTTGACAAGTAGCTCATAGCAGGGAGAGAGGTTGGAGACTATTTTGAAGAGACCAGCAGCAGATATGAGATCAATTAATTCAGTGCACTCAAGTGCATTACTGCTCAGCTCTCTTTCAAGTGCTACCCTTCTTTGATAGACAAACTTCCATCTGTTCACACTTGAAACATGATGAAAGGAGATGTTGTCCAAGGGAGCTTCAGGAAAAGCAGCTGATGCCCTTGAGGGTGCTGGTTTCTTCTTTGGAGGAGATGTTGGGACATCTGCTTCAACATCTGAATCTGGAGGAGTGACAGCTTTCCTCTTTTGTGTTTGCACCTTGCTCCATTGTTTGGTAGGACCAAAGACAGCTTTAGCTTTGTCCTTCTTTGGGGTAGATTGCTTCTTCTCAGGAATTGCATGTCCTGCTTGCATCTTTTCTTTCCTAGTCCTGAGCCTTTTGGCTATGCTAGGTCTTACAGAGGCAATGATTTCTGTATCAGAATCCTGCTCTAGGTTCACAACAGGAGGAGATTGAGCAGTCTCCTCTTCAGCTGGTTGATCAGCAGAGATATGCTCTTCAGTTGAGGCTTTGGTCTGATCCTCAGATTCTTCTTCATCACTATCATTTGAGGCCTTTTTCTGGTCCTCAGATTCTTTTACAGCAGCATCAGATGAGACCTTTTGTTGATCCTCAGATGTTTCAACATCTATTGGGACATCCTGTTGAGCAGGAGTGTCCTTTGTAGCCTGAGGTTGTTGATCTTCTTGTGGAGCTGGCATGGTTCTCAAAGGGATAGAAATGCCACTAACCACTCTTTGTTCAGAAAGAATCCTGTTTACCAACTCCTTAATGGAATCATCCACATATTCAGAAGATTTTGGAGGCATGTTTGCTGGTGAAGGAATGCCTTTGGATTTGCTGCAAACTTGATCTTTTGTTCTTTTTGGAGTTCTTGGCTTTTTAGCATGAGGAACACTTCCTCTGATTTCGTCCATTGGGGTTGACTCCATGGGAACCACAGAGATGGGGGTTGCATGAACCACATCTTCTTTGTTGAGAATTTCTTCAGGAATGTTAGGGTTTTGAGACATTTTCAAAGAAGATAGATGAAGAGTTTTAGGGTTGATGATTTCTGAAGAACAGTTAGAGAATGTAAGTCGTTTTTGAGAGTGTGATGAGAATATGGATAGCTGGAAGCAAGCTGATATAATAAAAGTAGCTGTTACTTTGAGACTTTTTAGGAAAGGAATACTCAAAGTCCTTGACCAGACTGGTGTTGCCATCTGGTTCTTATGCCACACAATGTCATATGACATGTTGGCACATCTCCATAACTGCTAAATCTCACATAAGCAGATTCCCAATTTGCCCCTTAAGTTCTCAAATTGTGTAGCATCCAATGCTTTGGTAAAGATATCAGCCAACTGCAGATTTGTAGCTACATGTTCCAATGAAATCACTTTTTCTTCTACAAGATCTCTGATGAAATGATGTCTGATATCAATATGCTTGGTCCTGCTATGTTGGATAGGATTCTTTGATATGTTAATTGCACTTAAGTTATCACAGTACAATGTCATGACATCTTGTGGGACATTGTACTCAGTGAGCATTTGCTTCATCCAAACCAACTGAGAACAACTGCTTCCAGCTGCTATATATTCAGCTTCATCTGTAGATAAGGATACACAATTTTGTTTCTTACTGAACCAAGAAATCAAATTGTTTCCTAGAAAGAAGCATCCTCCTGAAGTGCTTTTTCTGTCATCAGCACTTCCAGCCCAATCAGCATCACAGAAGCCAGTGAGAATTGGTTTACATCCATGAAAGTACATTATGCCATAGTCACAAGTACCATTAACATATTTCAGAATTCTCTTGACTTGATTAAGATGACTGACTTTTGGATCAGCTTGATATCTTGCACATACACCTACTGCAAATGCTATGTCAGGTCTGCTAGCAGTCAGATATAACAAGCTTCCAATCATACTTCTGTACATGCTTTGATCTACATTCTCACCCTTTTCATCTTTAGTCAGCTTTAAATGTGTGGGGGCAGGAGTTCTCTTATGAGTAGCACTATCCATTCCAAATTTCTTGATTATGTTCTTAGCATACTTGCTTTGGGAGATGAACATGGAGTCCTCCATTTGTTTTATTTGCAGTCCAAGAATGTAGGTTAATTCTCCTACTAGGCTCATTTCAAATTCAGATTCCATTTGGTTGACAAAATGTTTGACCATCCTGTCAGACATCCCACCAAAGACAATGTCATCTACATATATTTGAGCAATCATGACATTTCCTTCTTCATCTTTAACAAACAAGGTTTTGTTAATTCCTCCTTTCCTGTACCCTTGCTTGACAAGAAAAGTAGTCAGCCTTTCATACCATGCTCTTGGAGCTTGCTTCAGACCATAAAGAGCCTTCTTTAGTTTGTATACATGATTTGGACAGCTTGGATCAACAAATCCTTTAGGCTGTTCTACATATACCTCTTCATTTAGATAACCATTTAAAAAGGCACTTTTCACATCCATTTGAAATAGCTTGAACTTTAAGATACAAGCAATTCCCAAAAGTAGTCTGATTGATTCAAGCCTTGCTACTGGTGCAAAGGTTTCATCAAAGTCTACTCCTTCAATTTGTGTGTATCCTTGAGCTACAAGTCTAGCTTTGTTCTTTGTAACAACTCCTTGTTCATTTGACTTGTTCTTATACACCCATTTTGTTCCAATCACATTTATGTCATCAGGTCTAGGAACAAGGTTCCACACTTCATTCCTTGTGAATTGACCTAATTCCTCTTGCATAGCATAAATCCAGTATTCATCAGTAAGAGCTTCCTTGATGTTTTTAGGTTCTATTTTAGAAACAAAACAGGAACCTGAAATCACCTCTCTTGATCTAGTGCTTACTCCTCTGTTGGGATCACCAATTATCAAATATTTGGGATGATCCTTCTGTATTCTGATGGAGGGAGGTTTGCTGGATTGTTCTGTCTTTGCATCAGTTTGAGTGAAGTCATAATGATCACTCTTTTCTTCAGCTTCAATCTTGATATCAACAGATGTTCCAACATCTTCTGGGACATCTGTAGGAGCATCATCAATTATCACATTTATGGACTCCATGATAACCTTGGTTCTAGAATTAAATACTCTATATGCTCTGCTGTTTATAGAGTATCCAAGAAAAATCCCTTCATCACTTTTAGGGTCCATTTTTCTTCTTTGCTCCCTATCTGCCAGAATATAACAGTTACTTCCAAACACATGGAAGTACTTAACTGTGGGTTTTCTGCCCTTCCAGACTTCATAGATTGTGGACAAAGTTCCATTCCTTAGAGTAACTCTATTGTGGATGTAACAAGCTGTGTTCATAGCTTCAGCCCAGAAGTACAAAGGTAATTTTTAGCATGGATCATAGCTCTTGCTGATTCTTGAATAGTTCTATTCTTCCTCTCAACAATCCCATTCTGTTGAGGAGTGATTGGAGAAGAATATTCATGATTGATTCCTTATGAAGAACAGAAGTCTAAGAACTTTTGGTTCTCAAATTCTTTTCCATGATCACTTCTTATTCTGATCACACAGCTGGCTTTTTCTCTTTGTATTCTTTGGCATAAGTCTTTGAATACATCAAATACATCCGACTTTTCTTTGATGAAATTTATCCATGTATACCTTGAAAAGTCATCAACCACCACATAGGCATACCTCTTGCCACTAAGGCTCTCAACCTGCATAGGTCCCATAAGATCCATATGCAATAGTTCCAAAACTTTGGAAGTTGTCAGATGTTGGAGCTTTGGATGGGACATCTTGGTTTGCTTGCCTATTTGACATTCACCACATATTTTGCCATCATCAATCTTCAGTTTAGGAATACCTCTTACAGCATCCATAGATATTATCTTCTTTATGCCTCTGAAATGAAGATGACCTAGTCTTTGGTGCCATAGTTTCACTTCTTCTTCTTTAGCTAAAGAGCAAGTTGAAGTGAGACTGAAGTCTTGAGATTCCCACATGTAACAGTTGTCTTTAGATCTGGCTCCTCTCATGACAACCTCTTGTTCTTTGTTAGTCACTATGCATTCAGTTTTGGTAAAGTTTACATTGTATCCTTGATCACATAATTGACTTATGCTGATCAGATTAGCAGTTAAACCTTTAACTAGCAGCACATCATCTAGTCTTGGAACATCTTGACAGTCCAAGGTCCCAACTCCCTTGATTTCTCCTTTGGCTCCATCTCCAAAGGTTACATATCTGGATGAATGTGACTTTAAGTCTACTAGCAGATTCTTCAATCCAGTCATGTGTCTTGAACATCCACTGTCAAAGTACCAGTCTTCTTTAGCTGATACTCTTAGTGATGTATGTGCTATATATGCAACACTTTTCTTTGACCATTTGAGTTGAGATTTCTTTTGATGCCTCTGCCCTGTGTATTGTTCATCAGTAGATCTCCAAGATTGATTTTTGATCTTGTTCTTAGGTATGTAGCTTTGATCAGCCTGAATGCTGGCTTTTGGTCTCCATACCTTCTTGATGACCTCTGTTTTCTTCTTAGGAGGTTGCTGATTTCTTTGATGTCTATGCAGCACTTTCTTGGTAACTTCTATTTTCTGCTTAGAAGGTTGCTGATACATCTGATTTGGATATCCATGCAACTTATAGCAACGAGGTTTGATATGTCCAAATCTTCCACAATGATGACATCTCCATCTTTGATACTTCTTCTTCATTTTGTTCTTTTCAGAATGTTGAGACATCTGTTGGAACATTATGTTTGACTTTGTGTTCTTTTCCTGATGTTGAAGCATCTGTTGGGACATCTTGTTTGACTGAATGGACTTTGAAGTAGTTTTGCTAGAGCTAGCTTCATCCTTATGAACTCTGTTAAATCCCAGTCCACTTTTATCCCCTGAATGCTTATTGTTGTTGAGAATAACATCCAGTGTATTTGAGCTGCTGTTCAGCATTCTAACAGATTTGGACATGTGTTCCAACTTGGAGTTGATAAGACTTACTTCACATTTCAAGGTGTCAATGATCTCTTGATCACTTGCTTTTTCATCTTCTAGTGCCTCATTCTGCTTCTTTAGCTTTATAACCTCACTGCATATTTCAGTGCTTCTTTTGTATAGATCTTTGTATGCTTGCTCAAGTTCTTCAAAAGTAAGCTCCCCATCACTGGATTCACTTTCAGATTCACATAATCCAGCTAGAGCAGTGATATGCTTAACTGATTCTTCTTCTGAATCACCTCCTGAGTCTTCATCAGACCAGGTTACAGAGAGTCCTTTCTTTTGCCTTTTTAAGTAGGTAGGACATTCATTCCTGATGTGTCCATATCCTTCACATCCATGGCATTTAATTCCTTTTTCTTGACTGGTCTTTTCATCATAATTTGACCTTCTGTTAGCATCATAAGGTCTTTTGTTCTCAGAAGAGTTTGTGTATCTTCCACTGGGTTTGGATTTGCCTTCCATCCCTCTGAGAATCTTTTTGAATTGTCTTCCAAGCATAGCAATGTTGTCTGATAAGCTTTCACCAGTTTCTGATTTATCATATTCTTCTTCATCAGTATTTGTCACCAAGGCTATGCTTTTGTTCTTCTTTACATTTGTGTCATTCATTCCCATCTCAAATGTTTGAAGGGAACCAATGAGCTCTTCAACTTTCATTGTGCATATGTCTTGAGCTTCTTCTATTGCTGTGACTTTCATGTCAAATCTTTTTGGCAAAGATCTGAGAATCTTTCTTACAAGCTTTTCATCAGTCATCTTTTCTCCCAAGGCTCCAGAAGTATTGGCTATATCTAAGATGTTCATGTAGAATTCATGAATTGACTCATCTTCCTTCATTCTCAAGTTTTCAAACTTGGTGGTGAGAAGTTGAAGTCTTGACATTTTTACCTTTGATGTTCCTTCATGAGTTGTTTTGAGAGTGTCCCAAACATCTTTGGCCAGCTCACAGTGATGCACAAGTCTAAAGATGTTTCTATCAATGCCATTGAATAAAGCATTTAAGGCCTTGGAGTTGCCTAGTGCTGAATCTTCTTCCTCCTTACTCCATTCTTCTTCAGGTTTCAACACTTTTGATCCATCTTTGGTGTCTTGGACAGGATGTTCCCATCCAGTGTTGACTGCTCTCCAGGCCCTGTTGTCAAGTGATCTTAAGAATGCAATCATTCTTGGCTTCTAGTAGTCATAATTAGATCCATCCAGTATAGGTGGTCTATTTACTGATCCTATATCTCTATCCATGTTTCCAGAATTTGTATTCCCTAGATCTCACCCAGTATAAACAGGCAGGGTACCTGCTCTGATGCCAATTGAAATTCTGTGATCAGGTATGAGATGTCCTATGAGATGTTCCAACACATGACAGATTTAACCAAAACTTAAAGTGCAAGAAAATTAAACAACACAGTAGTTTGTTAACCCAGTTCAGTGTGTAACCACACTTACATCTGGAGGCTACCAAGCCAGGAGGAAATCCACTATAAGTAATATTAATTCTAGACTTAAACAACTCAGTTTAATCTTTCACTTAATATCTACCCAATGCAATTTCTACCTAAGACACAACTTAGATATGAGTACCAACTCACTCCCCCTCAATCACACAGTGATCTTGTTTACAAGTTTAATAAAATTGAAGACATTCTTCAAACAAAACAGCTTGATCTTACTTCACAGTTTCAATCAAGTCACAAATGCACTTATGCTTAAAAGCTCATAAAGTGGTACAATTAAAAACAACCTGTTATTGAAACACAACACCCTATTTTGTCTTCTAAAATTCGTACTCAATTCTGTGAGTTTCTGTTGATTAAATAGGTGTTTGTAATTTGGGCTTTCTGTAGGTTAATCCAGTCCTAAAACACATGCAGCTTCCACCTTGAATTAGGGTTTGTTACTTCCTAGATTCTAGGTGATTTAGTTCTTCTGATTAATCTGAATCCTCATAATAAAACTTCCTACAGATGCGCCTTGTTCTGTTTTTATCCATCCATAATTAATTCCAGATAACTCTCCATAAATATCTCAGATCAGTTAGTCATTAATTAATTCTGGTAGCAGGTTTGAGATGTCTCAACATCTGTTGGGACATCCTAAAAAAACTGAACTTAAGTCATTTACACAATGTCCCAACATCTGGTGTGACATCCTGAAATAAGTTCTTATACTCTGTTTGATAATGTCCCAACATCTGATAGGACATTCTGAACTGAATTCAATATTTCTTGTTGGTCAAAAATTCTGCCAATTCTAAACATCTACAGATATAGATTGTAAAGGAAAATAAGGTATATTTATAAAGTGTGGGCGACAGAGGACGACCGTCGAGCAGAGGACGACTGCTGGGGAAGGAGCAATGACGGGGACGGCCGACATGCTGGGAAAAATGCGGGAAATAAAGCAAAGACGGGGATGGCCGACTAGCTGGGGAAGATGCGGGAAATAAAGCAATGACGGGGACGGCCGACATGCTGGGGATAATGCAGGAAATAAAGCAATGACGGGGACGGCCGATATGCTGGGGATAATGCGGGAAATAAAGCAATGACGGGGACGGCCGACATGCTGGGGATAATGCGGGAAATAAAGCAATGACGGGGACGGCCGACATGCTGGGGATATGAGAGATTGTGATGGGGACGGCCATCAAGTAAAGCTATAAGATTCTCTGGGGATTATAGGTAAATGAAATAAATGATGAGGTACGGTCATCAGGTTCATAAAGTAATGTAAACAACGATGGGGACGACCATCGGGCTAAACTGATGAAGGACGATCATCAGGAAAAGGAAAAGGGACCACGACGGGGACGGCCATCGGGTTAAAGAATAAATGAAATAATGATGAGGGACGGTCATCAAAGGTGAATGACGATCACCTAGCAGGGGACGGCTGCTCTGATGGGGATAAGATGAGGGACGGTCATCTAAGGTGAAGGACGATCACCTGGCAGGGTACGGCTGCCAAAAGTATCGCGACATAGGACGAATGCCGGATAAAAGGTCGACGATGGGGACGGCCATCAGATAAGCATGATGAAGGACGATCATCAAGAGGTGAAGGACGATCACCTAGCAGGGGACGACTGCTCTCAAGCTTTATCATGACATAGGACGAATGTCGGATAACAAGGTCGACGATGGGGACGACCACCGGATGAGAATGATGAAGGACGATCATCAAGAGGTGAAGGACGATCACCTAGCAGGGGACGGCTGCTCTCAAGGTTTATCATGACATATGACAAATTCCAGATAACAAGATCAACGATGGGGACGACCATCAGATAAAATGATGAAGGACGATCATCAAAAGGTGAAGGACGATCACCTAGCAGGGTACGGCTGCTAAAAATCACGACATAGGACGAATGCCGGATAGAAAAGGGGTTCTAATGAATAGAGACTCCGCTGGGGAAAGGATGAGGGACGGTCATCCAAAGGTGAAGGACGATCACCTGACAGGGTACGGCTGCCGGAAGTATCATGACATAGGACGAATGTCAGATAGAAAAAGGTTGCTTTGCTGGCGACCTACTGGGGAATAGTAAACACGGACGAGTGTTTACATCCAAGAAATAAAAGGTATAAGTGTTTTGACGTTGTGTATAGATTAAAGATGCGGGCGAGCATCCCTAAGACCGTGATACGGACGAGTATCAGGTAGAAACAAACGCTGACGCATGTTCTGAGATGATGATACAGACGAGTACCAACTGGTTAACAAAGAATACGGACGAGTGTCGAATCTGAGGGGACTCTTCTGGGGAATAGTAGACACAGACGAGTGTCTAAATTCAAGAAGACATGAGTGTTTGACACGTGTATGGATTAAAGATGCGGACGATCATCCCTAAGACTATGATACGGACGAGTATTAGGTAGAAACAAATGCTTGACGCATGTTCTGAGATGATGATACGGACGAGTATCAGCTGGTTAACAAAGAACACGGACGAGTGTCGACTCTTTGGGGATTTAAGTGGTGTATACAAGATACGGACGAGTATCTATATGAGTGAAACAGGAGTAACAAGTATGAGTGGTGTACAGATGAGTGTTTAATTTGCTGGGGAGGGTGACACGGACGAGTGTCAAAAGGGGAAAGTGTAATATAAACAAGTGTATGGTGTCGCTCCCGATAGATGGGACCGGCCCAAATAAAGGTACAGACGCGAACGGTCGGCGAGAGGGACAATGAGAACACACAGCCGTGAACTCACTGGAGATGAATAGAGTCGCCAACTAGGCATTTTTATCCCGGAGGAAAGGCAATGGTGCATGGACCTAGAAAGACATGGATAAGACGATTGAGAACCAGAGAGACTGAGAAAGGGGGTTGGTTACAACCTGGGAAGGTATTAGCACCCAGATTGTCCGCCGTACTCGACGGGATCCACGCTTAGAAGATTTGTGTTTAAAGGGGTAGTGTCAGTGCAATCTGTGTATAAAGGGCTGGAAAGATGTACAGGTGTCAGTGTAAAAGAAGTGTGAAGTGTGATATATACAGTGTCAGTGTAAAGACAGGAGTGAAATGCTCATGACTATGAGGCTTAAAAGAATGAAGCTGGAAGGAGGGGGAATATACAGAGACTTTTGTTCGATAACTGTTAAGTTATGCCTACGTATCCTCTCGTGCAATGAGGAAGTCAGAACACCGTAGTTCGACCCAAAGAGACTGCAAGGTGAATTGACTTGTGAACTGCTTACTTGTCTATGCTCAAGTGTATGACCTGTCTGGCTCAGGTGCAAACTGTTTTGCATTAGACGGAAGAAGCGAGCTCTCGTTTGTGAGTGAATGAGATGAGAAAAGAATCCCGGAGGAGACGATTATTGTTTGTTTTTGTGTTTTCAGTCTTTTATTGATTTTGGATTTTGTCATAAGTTAATGAGCTTAAGTCTAAACCAATGGATTTAGTAAACTCATCACATCTTCCCTCTGATTAGGGGTAATGAGAGTACCTTAAGTGTGAAGTCAGATTCTCACACTTAATCACCTTTGGTGTAGGATTAAGATCATTAACCTACTTATGATTATTTAGATGTTTTTGTGGTTTTTGTTTAGTGTTGAGTAATGAGATTAAGCCATAATCAGGGATTAAACAGACTCATTACACCATCCTAATAGAAGGATAATAAATGAGAATGTTTAAGCTGAGGAAAGCTCCTCAACTTAATCCATGATTAGGGATTAAACTCATGACAAAACAAGCCTTTATTAAGTGGATTTTAGATTAATGGTATGATGATGAAGTGAGTTTTATGGTTGGTAAGACAACTTGAGGGGGACTTGTCCATTAACACTAGGGTTAGTCCTTCTTAACCAATTAAGGAAGAATTAGAACCCTAATGCAAGGCCCAAGTTACAAGTGTGATGTCTTGATGATTATTAAGTGAATTGATTAAAGGAGTTAAACACATTAAGGGTTTAACACTTAGGATTAAAGTTATACACTCCATCCTAATAGAAGGATGCAGGCATAAGCTTAATCACAAAGCCTTAAAGCCTTTAGGGTTTAGTCCTTGATTATGGGGTGAGGAGAGAAGACTCAAAGAGACACAAAGGTAAAAACTAAGAGGGGAGACTAATCAAAACCCTAATCATTGTCATGCATGGTTGTTCCTATGGTTTGTGAGGTTAACAAGAGAAATCTTCAAAGGAACCACCAGGAAGCAGATGAAAGGAGCAGGAGAAGCAAAGTAACTTGCTTCATTTAAGAAGACAAGTCACTAGAAGAAAGAAAGTGAGAAGAAGAAGAATGAGCAAGCTCAAACTCAAACACATACAAAAATGCAGCAAGGATGCATAAAAGAGATGAAGAGAAGTTATGAGAAGTGAAGGCAAATTCACTTCTCAAAGTCACTTACCACCTGAAAAGTTAGAAAAGAAAATGCAATGCAATGCAAAATGAGATGAAATGGTATGATGAAAAACCAAACCAGAAGCACATACATGATGTTAATGATGCTATGAGATGCTACAAACCAGAAACAACACATGTGGATGGTCATACAAGCTTATGGATGCAAATGAAACAAGCTAAGATACATGAACATACATGAAAAGTTGTGAGATGCATATGGCATACAACATGGCAAATGAAAGATGCAATGATCAAACATGCTTTCAATATGTCTTATGATGTTAAATGAATCACATGAATGCATAAAGTATCATGGCAAGTCAAGGCATGAATGCAAATGCAAGATGGATGCATATGAAAGCCCAAATTAGGGTTTATGAACAATACAACAAACAAAAACCAAAATCAGGAGCAAACAACATTACAAAAAATTGAAAATGCACTCAAAGGAACCCTAAACCTATACTAACTCACTGCCCAAAGGAGAGGTTTCAACTCTTAACCAAATTCAAGTTATGGTTTTTCTAAGTTTTCTAGGGTTTTAGGGTTCTTCAACAAGAAAATTACCAAACAAATTAAAAATGAAAGATCAAATCATGGCCATTTAATCTCACAAACTACATGCTAAACACAATGCAATGCAAAAAGAATCAAGGTCCAACTCTTTAGGGTTAGGCAGAAATGATTTTTGGAAGTTTAAATCAAAATAATGCATAAAAATGATTTTAATTCCATGGAAAATTCTCAAAATGCATCAAGATCAAAAAAGAAATTTGGTTTGAGGGTTGGACAATGTTTCTAAATGTTTTTAAATGCTTCATGAATTTTTTGGTGATTTTTAAATACCTAAAAGTATTTTTAATTAATTAATTCTCATTAATTAATTAAAAAGAAACTTTTAAATATTTAAAAATACTTTTTTAATGCTAAAAATGAAAACAAAAATATTTTTGTGTTCTGAAATTAAATAATAACTTGTATAAAAAATTTCAGAATTTTTAAATTAGTTTTGCTATTTTTAATAAATTGTGGAAATTAAATGAAATAATATGAAAATAAAATGAAATTTAAACTGAAAAAGGAAAAGTAATCAAATCCTAGGGACCAGATTCAAACTGAAACACGCGCGCATTGACTTGGCGCCAGATCCCACGGCTGGAATTCAAACCTGGCTAATTAATGATTATGCCCTAATGACACCCCTAATTACTTTCAGGCGACCGGAACAGTGTTCCGGTCGTCTTCTCCGATCATCCAAAACTTCAAAATCACTCTAAACGCTTCTAAAATGAAATCTAATTAAACAGAAATGATCCCCACTCAGTCACGAATCAAAACCCCCAATCAAAACATATTTATCACTCCTAAAATGGCTGAATCGAATCAAACAAAATCTAGGGCAAAAAGTTTCAGAAGCAGGTTAAACTCTCATCTCTCCACCATTTTCAAAACCAAAGACATATTCATGATCAGGGAGGCATATAGAACAGCTTAGGAACTTAAAAAATCATTTCTGAAAAAAAAGTTCTTGAGCTACCTGAGTTTCGAAGCTTTCAACTTTGCAGCTTTCTGATCTCCCCTCCTTATGAAATCCACTCCTTGTGGCCCCTTGATGATGTCTGGATGCTTAGAAGGAGTTTATGCTGGCTAGTTTGGGAGATTGAACAAGTTCTGTTCAAGCTCAGGTGAGAACTGTGTTTGTGATTCAGGCAGTTTCAGGCAAGGGTGAGGGGTTCTTTGTGATCAGGATGATGATTTTAGAAGGTTTGTGAAGTTTGTTCAAGTGTTTGTGGCCTGTATGAAGAGTTTCGAAGGCTTTGGCTTTGAGAGTGAAAAATGAGAGAGTTCAGTTCTTGCTGGTTTCAGGCTTATGTCTTGCTGGTTTGGGTTCAGTGAGGCATGGTGAGAAGGTTGGTGAAGCTTGTTTGAATGTTTGTGGCTTGTGGGATGAGATTCGAAGGAAAATGCAAGTTGGAGAGAGTTTGTGGATGCTGAGTTCTGGTGAGTTTCAGGCTTGCCTCTTGTGTGGTTTTGCTTGCATTTTGTTTGTATAAATTAATCCTATTGGTCAGAGGATGTGACTTGTGCTTTTGTGATAGGTGTAGCTACTTTTGCAAAATGTCCACTCTTGTGTAAGAGAAGCATGGGTCATGTTCTAGGCTAGTACAAGGGATGTGGGCTGCGCAGCATGGTGTGAGGGAAAGGCTAGAATGGTTCAGCATTGTAGCTAGCAAGTGGATGAAGTGTTATGATGGTTCTTGCAAGTTGGTTCCCTTTGGTTCTCATGAAAAGATTTTGCTCCAAAGGCCAAACAAAGTGAGAAACTCTTGGCCCATTCTGATTTTTAGGTCACATGTGATGTTTGTGTAATGGTTTGATGTCAATTAGAAATCACAAATGGCCTTGGTACAAGATTTTGCAAATTTCTCATTTGGTGCATAACTTGAAATTTAGTGATTTTAGCCAACTTTGATGCACCATAACTTTTGATCCAAGATGAATTAGGTCATGTTATTGTACTTTTTGAAAAGGGAAAAATCTAATCTACAACTTTCATGACCAAAGTTTTTCCATTTGAAGCATTTTTGGATCAAAAAGTAAGGGTTGAAAAAGTTGCATAAAATGACATTTCATTAAAAGTCAACCTTGCCCAAAAAAGTCAACTTTGCAAAAACTTGTAATTCTTGAATTTTGTGAACTTCAAACTTCTTCCATGATCAAATAAAGATCAAATACACTCAAAATGATGAAGATCACCCCTTGGTTGGGTCATTGGGGGCCTCAGATGCCCTGATTTTGCACTGACTTGTCCAGAAAGTCAACTCTTGATCAGATGACTTCCCCATGGAATTTCTTCATAAAAATTGATATGCATACTCCCTATACCATATAGAGACCAATAGAAACAAGAATGACCAAAAATTTTGGAGTTATGGCCTTTGAAACCAAAACCCTAATTTTAGGTCAACTGTGCAGTTAAACCTGGCTCTGCATCCATACCAATCCCAGTTCTTGTGATTCTTTGACATTCTTGACTTTGAGAGGATATAATATGATGCTTGAACACACATGGATCCCTTTGAAGTGATTGATGGCCTTTGGAGTGACTCAAGAAGCTCTTGGATTGCTCAGATCACAAACCCTAGATGCAGATGACTTAGAACCAATGCAAAGACTCAAAATTGTGGTATGAGAAGTTATGATTGTGTTTATGCATATGAAATGATCACAAGCCATGGTGAAATGGGTGAGGGCAAATTTGGGGTGTTTACATATGGTTTACAAAATGTTTAGGAAACTGTGCTGGGGAAAGCGACACGGACGGGTGTCAGGGAATTTGTATAAAGATGTATCTGTGAGTGCAAAGAGGATGCTTTGGCTTTCTACTGGGGATATGACACGGACGGGTGTCAAGAAGTATCTGTAATATATAAGTGTTTGTTTGTAAAGAAGGCCCGGGCGACTTTACTGGGGAATGATGACACGGACGAGTGCCAAAAGGAGGGTGTATTTGTATTTGTGAGTGTAAGGCCAGTGCTTTGGCTCTCTGGTGGGGAATTTTGGGGAGTTTTCCGTATATCTTTGATGAATTTCCAGTATTTACAAGTGTTTGATTCAGAACATGGCTTATGTTCATGCAATATGTTGGATTTTTGCCGTAATGCTCCGTATTAGACGGAATGCTACGCTCTGTGGGGAGAATATGATGCTAATGCTATGATTATGCAAAGATACAAATCCAGGATTTTGATCCCGTTGCTAAGAAGATCTCTGGTTGATCTGCTTGAAGTGAACATCCCAGCTGGGGATGAGATCATTGGTAGATCTGGCATATGGGACTCTGCTTGGTGATATAGGTCACTGATAGACCTATCTTTGGTAGTGAGGGACCCAGCTGGGGTTTGTAGAAGCTATCTTTACTTTGTTGTGAGATTTTCAGGCGTTGCTCTTCTGGATAGAGGCTTGAAACTCTGCGGGGAGATGGTTCCCTGATCTTTGCACTTGGTTGAGGAGGAATGATGACTGGCAACTCGGTTGGGGAAGAAGAAAGATCACTGAAAGATCTTCCTAGAGATTTCTGTGGGGATCCTGCTGAGGATGATACTGGGCAACTCAGCTGGGGAGAAAGCACCTCTGGCGCTAATCGGGAGATAGACTGAGTAGTTAATGATTAGGCAGCCTGCTGGGGAGAAGCCTTCATGCCCCATGTTATGCTTTGAACACCTGCAATCCTGAAAAGACAGAGAAATGCACAAGTAATCCCGAGGTATCCCTTACCGGATTCCATCATAGGAGTTCAGACACTCTCGGGAGTAAGTATATTTCCTGCAAGCACGTATTTTTTGGAAGAGAAGCATCTGTATTTATGCAATCAGTATCTTAAAGACATCGGACATTTTGCAAACGAAAATAGAATGTACGAGACGAAACATGACTGAAAATCCGATTTTATTAATTCATGTGCCCTGAATTGGCAAATACAGTCAAAGAAACAAATCCCCTAAAATGAGGAGATTGTTACAAATTGAGAAATAAAAGGTATTGGCAATGTTGACGACGCTTCAGGGAGCTTCCCTCCGCTATGAATCGTATGACATTTGACGCTCTTCCCGTCTTGCTTTCTGAAGAAGGCTGATTTTGACTGGTGCTTGAACCTTTCGAAGCTTACCAAGTTGTAAGTGATACAGATGAATTCAGAGTATAGTTGTTAGCTTATTCCCTTATTTTGCATGGATCGCCCTTTCGGGTTTTCAATCCATCAGGATACCCTTTCTTGCCTGAGTTGTCCAAGGCGGCTTTTCAACTCAGCGGGTGTACATTTTTTGTTCATTTTCCCTTATTTTTGCCCGAGTCTTTTATTCTGTTTTTGACTCGCCGGGATGCCCTATTTTTGCCTGGACTTACATTCTGTTTTTGTGTCCAGCGGGTCATTTTATGCGAAGTATTTTTTAACTGCATCTGAATTCACAGGGGACGGGAAGTCTTCACCATCCATAGTGCTGAGCATGAGTGCTCCACCGGAGAAAACTTTCTTTACTACAAATGGTCCTTCATAGTTCGGAGTCCACTTGCCCCTGTGGTCTGTATGAGGAGGGAGGAGTCTTTTCAGCACAAGATCCCCTACTTGGTATTCTCGGAGCCTGACTTTCTGATCGAAGGCTTTCTTCATTCTTTTCTGATATAACTGCCCAAGACAGATTGCAGCTAATCTCTTTTCTTCAATCAGACTCAGTTGTTCATATCGGGACCGGACCCACTCTGCTTCGTTCAGCTTAACATCCATTAATACCCGTAAGGAGGGTAATTCAACTTCAACAGGTAGGACTGCCTCCATACCATACACAAGTTGATACGGTGTTGCCCCAGTTGATGTCCTGATTGACGTACGGTAACCATGCAAGGCAAATGGTAGCATTTCATGCCAGTCTCTGTAGGTAACTACCATCTTCTGTACAATCTTCTTGATATTCTTATTAGCTGCCTCAACAGCGCCATTCATCTTTGGCCTGTAAGGAGAAGAATTGTGGTGTTGGATCTTGAAGTCCCGGCACAGTTCTGCCATCATTTTGTTGTTCAAGTTGGAACCATTATCAGTAATGATTCGCTCGGGAACTCCATACCGACAAATGATGTCTCTCTTCAGGAATCGGGCTACCACCTGCCTTGTAACATTGGCGTAGGAAGCTGCTTCAACCCACTTGGTAAAATAGTCAATAGCAACCAGGATGAATCTGTGGCCATTTGAAGCAGTCGGTTCGATCTTGCCAATCATATCAATGCCCCACATAGCAAAAGGCCAAGGTGAAGACATCACATTCAGAGGATTTGGAGGCACATGCACTTTATCCGCATAAATCTGGCATTTATGGCACTTCCTGGCATAGGCACAACAGTCGGCATCCATCGTGATCCAGTAATAACCTGATCTTAGCAACTTCTTAGCCATGGCATGCCCTCCTGCATGGGTACCAAAGGATCCTTCGTGCACTTCGTGCATCAACAAGTCCGCTTCTATTCTATCAACGCATCTGAGGAGTACCATATCAAAGTTTCTCTTGTATAGGGAACCATCAGTATTCAGGAAGAAACTACCAGCTAGCCTTCTTAATGTCTTCTTATCATTGGAAGATGCCCCAGATGGGTATGTTTGATCCTCCAAGAAGCACTTAATGTCATGGAACCAAGGCTTATCATCTTTAACAACATCTGCTGAGAATACATATGCTGTCCTGTCAAGTCTGGACACTGAAATCCGAGGTACAAAGTTGGCAGCTTGAACTTTGATCATGGATGAAATGGTGGCAAGAGCATCTGCAAATTGATTCTCGTCCCGAGGGATATATTCAAGCTTGACTGTTGTGAAGAAAGTCAATAACCTTCTTGTATAATCCCTGTAAGGTATCAGATGATCTTGGTGTGTGTACCATTTGCCGTTGGTTTGATTGATTACCAGTGCTGAATCTCCGAATACAGTCAAAGTCTTGATCCTGAGGTCAATGGCTTCCTCAAGACCCATAATACAAGCTTCGTATTCAGCTTCGTTGTTAGTGCAGTTGAAAGTGAGTTTTGCCGAGAAAGGCAGGTGAACTCCTTTAGGTGTAATGAGTACTGCACCAACACCACGACCATTCATATTAACAGCCCCGTCAAACATCATAGTCCATTCTTCTTCTGGGTCAGGCCCTTCAGTGTGAATAGGCTCTTCATGATCTTTTACTTTTATGAACATGATGTCTTCATCAGGGAAGTCAAATCTCATAGGCTGGTAATCATCAATGGGTTGCTCAGCAAGATAATCAGACAGTACACTGCCCTTGATGGTCTTTTGAGATGTGTACTGGATGTCATACTCTGTGAGGATCATTTGCCATCTTGCAACCCGTCCGGTAAGAGCTGGCTTCTCAAAAATGTACTTAACTGGGTCCATCTTTGAGATCAATAAGGTAGTGTGGGTCAACATATACTGTCTCAGTCGGCGAGCAGCCCACGCTAAAGCATAGCAAGTTTTCTCGAGCAGTGAATAACGTTGTTCACAGTCAGTAAACTTTTTGCTTAGGTAGTATATCACATACTCTTTTCGACCAGACTCGTCATGCTGGCCCAACACACACCCCATTGACTCTTCTAATACTGTCAAGTACATGATTAGAGGTCTTCCTTCAACTGGAGGCATAAGGATTGGAGGCTCTTGCAAGTACTCCTTGATTTTGTCAAAAGCCCTTTGGTAGTCTTCGTTCCACCTGACCGTTTGTTCTTTTCTTAACAGCTTGAACAAAGGCTCGCAGGTTGCTGTAAGGTGAGATATGAACCTTGAAATGTAGTTCAATCTACCTAAGAACCCCCAAACTTCTTTCTCAGTCTTTGGTGCAGGCATTTCTTGAATGGCTTTGACTTTATCATGGTCAACTTCAATCCCTTTCTCACTTACAATAAATCCCAGCAGCTTACCAGATCGTACCCCGAATGTACACTTGTTGGGGTTCAGCTTCAGTTGGTACTTCCTCAGTCGCTTGAATAACTTCAACAAATTTACCAGGTGGTCTTCCTCTGTGAGGGACTTGGCAATCATGTCATCCACATAACATTCTATTTCTTAATGGATCATGTCGTGGAATAATGTTACCATAGCCCGTTGGTAAGTCGCACCAGCATTCTTCAGTCCGAATGGCATCACCTTGTAACAGAATGTGCCCCAGGGTGTAATGAAAGTGGTCTTCTCCATGTCTTTAGGTGACATCTTGATCTGATTGTATCCTGAAAATCCGTCCATGAAGGAGAATACCGAGAACTGAGTCGTATTATCAACCAATACGTCAATGTGAGGTAAAGGGAAATCATCTTTCGGACTGGCTCTATTCAGATCCCGGTAATCCACACACATTCTCACCTTGCCATCCTTCTTGGGCACAGGTACAATATTAGCAACCCAAGGCGGATAGCTAGTCATAGCAAGGAACCCGGCGTCCCACTGCTTTTGTACCTCTTCTTTGATCTTCATTGCCATATCTGGGCGAGTACGACGCAGTTTTTGTTTTACCGGCGGGCAGTCTTCTCTTAAAGGTAGCTTGTGCATAACAATATCGGTGTCCAACCCTGGCATATCCTGATAAGACCAAGCAAACACATCCACATATTCACGAAGCAAGTCAATCAGTTGCTTTTTCACTGAGTCTTGTAAGCAGGCCCCGATCTTAACCTCTTTCACATCTTCATCCGTACCAAGATTAATCGTTTCGACCTCCTCCTGATGAGGAGTGATAACCTTCTCCTCTTGCCTTAACAACCTGGCTAGCTCTTCAGGCAGCTCGTAATCTTCTTCAACCCCTTCATCAGCTTGATTGGTTGGATTGTCAAAGTCATACGAAGCCATAGCTGTGCTGTTGTCGGTGCAGTCTGAAAGGCACTCTCTGCAAGGGTTTAGATTATTCATTTTAGTGATCGATTTTAATCTTTGTTTAGAAAAAGTGAAGTGAAGTTATCATTTTGAAAACATTGCCATTTTTATTTTTGTACAAAAAGAAAAATGAAAAACAGTGAGCGGAAAAGAAAAAAGACTCATTTGCAAAAGATGTCCGATATTCATTGATTGATCTGTTTGCACAAAATTACAAGATGGCCCAATTACAAAATGAGTCTTGACATCTTGGGCAAGATGCAAGACTTGATGCATGCTTAAAATATACAGGAAATAATAATTACTCTGCAGGAGTAACCCTTATAATTTCCTGGGAAGACCAGTTTGAGATACGGCTCCCCGGGATCCTTGGACGTATCCAGCTCTCCAGGTTGCGCTCATCTTCCGACTCATCTTCCAAGTTGTTCACTGCACCCGGGGTGAGCATCCCCCCGCTGACAAAATTGGGCTTCCTAGCAGCCTCTGATTGATCTTGTTGAGTTGGTTTGTAACCCAACCCAAATCTGTCCTCCTTCTTCTCCACAGGCAAAAGCTTGCCCCAGCCTTGGGCAGTCCCCTCTTCAACAACCCTCCTGACTTGCTGATAAGACGTCATTGAGGTTCCCAGTACAGCAGATGCTTCGTTTATGTTCAGGGCCTCAAACCCCTGGCTCATGGTTTCATGGATTTCTCCATCCATCTCAACATACTTGTACATAGCCAGATGGCTAACAAAGATGTCCTCCTCCCCACAGATGGTGATGATTTGGCCTTCCCACTCGAATTTCAGCTTCTGGTGAAGGGTAAACGTAATTGCGCCAGCGGCATGGATCCAAGGTCTACCCAACAAACAGTTGTAGGCCGGCTGAATGTCCATCACATAGAAGGTAATTTTGAAGGTCTGCAGGCCAATCATCACATGCAGATCAATCTCCCTAAGCACTGATCTTTTAGAGCCATCAAATGCTCTTACTACCAAATTACTCGGACGCAGTGCCAAGTCATCATACTCCAGCTTCACCAAGGCTTTCTTTGGTAGAACATTGAGTGAAGACCCAGTGTCCACCAGTACATGGGATAGAACAGCACCCTTACATTCTAGAGTGATGTGTAAAGCCTTGTTGTGGTTACGTCCCTCTGTTGTTAAGTCAGCATTGGTAAAGCCCAGTCCATGACTGGTGTTGACATTTGCTACCACGGTTTCCAGCTGATTAACAGTGATCTCCTCTGGCACGTATGCTGCATGCAGGACTTTCAGTAATGCATTCCTGTGAGCTTCAGAACACATCAGCAGGGATAATATGGAGATTTTTGAGGGGGTTTGGTGAAGCTGATCCACCACCTTGTAATCACTTCTCTTTATAATCCTCATAAACTCGTCTACATCTTGCTCAAAAGATGTCTTCTGAGTTTCTTTGATAGTTGGTTCTTCAGGTATCACACTCTTCCCCTTTGCTTTGGCAGCAGCTTCTGCTTCGACACTAGGTCTTTGTAATTGTGAGGCAAAAAGGCGTCCGCTTCTGGTGAAGCCTCCGCCTCCCCCAACATTATCAATCTGTGGAGAAGAGGTTGAAGAATCCAAAGTGATTTTTTCCCCGTTGCAGTAGAGGTCAGAGCCATAATGCCAAGGGATGGAATTACTGCTTTCATATGGAACAGGTCCAGGCACCGTGATGGTAACTGGACTGACTGCTGTAGAGGGGGGTACTGAAATGGTGTGCGGATCGTAGTAGATGGTGACTGGGGACCTGGCAGGAGATGCCATTGCTTTTTGTTGAAAGTTGTTGTTTGGAGGAACATATGATGGATCATAGTAAATGGTGACTGCCGAGATATCTGTTGGCGTTGTAGAAGATTTTGTTGAATAAAGGGGTGCTGATGTTGTAGAAGAAATGGTTGTTGACATCTGATTTGTTGAAGTAATGGACGGAGCCATTGTTGATGATATTGATGAATTGGTCGGAATGATTGTTGTTGCAGTTGTAGAAGAGTCAGGAATTATTGTCAAAGGAATTGTTGGATTTGTAGGTGTTGATGTTGTGATCTGAAGTATACCACTTTTGATAAGACCATCTATGCCGCTTCTCAAGTTATCACACCCATTGACCGAAATGTTGCAGTACCCACAACCGAGCTCACACCCGGGGAACATCTGGCATTCTAGAAGCTGAGCTTTAATTTCTACCAGAGGTGTCGGAATCTGCCCAACACTGGTTATCAAGAAAGATGGTTTGTCTTCCTCAATGGCATTAATTCTTGGTCCTCCATGATTGGGCATGGGGTTCTTGTTGACATTTGGCGGGGGTGCAAAGTTGAGGGCTTTGGAATCCACCAGATCTTGCACTTTCATTTGTAAAGCCCTGCATTTCTCTGTACTGTGGCCAGGTGCATTCGAGTGAAAAGCACATCTGGAGTTGGCATCATAGTTTCTTGGAAGACTGGAGGGATCTGGAGGTGCCAATGTCCTTAACTCAACCAAGTTGAGCTTCAGGATTTGTGGCAACAAGGTAGCATAAGGCATAGGGATAGGGTCGATAACCCTATTTGCCTGTGATGGTCTTTGATGAAAGGGTCTTTGCTGCTGATTGCTGTTGTTGTTGTTGTTGTAGTTTCTCTGTGGCGGATACTGAACTTGCTGTTGATAGTGTGGTTGTTGTGGTGGTTGATATGCTGGTTGTTGAGGAATCGGAGCTGGAATAGTGACAGCTGCTACTGATCTGTGGGCATGCTGAGGTCTGCCCCTGCTGGCATAAATGGCATTTGCCTCACCGGTTCTTCTTGGTCCCACAAAAGGCTTCCTGGGGTTACTTGACGAACTTGCACCATTATCAGAAATTTTACCCATCTTCAGAAGGCTTTCAATTCTTTTTCCAGCTATGACTACGTCAGCGAAGATGGTGGAAGAAAAGGCAGCTAGCCTGTCAATATATGTTCCTTGTAGAGTGTTCATAAACATGTCGGCCATTTCTCTCTCCGACATGGGTGGCTAGACAGCAACAGCAAGCTGTCTCCACCTCTGGGCGTATTCCCTGAAGCTTTCTCTGGAGGATTGAGACCTTCCCATCAGAAGGGTTCTATTAGGAGCCATGTCCAGATTGTATTGGTACTGCTTGATGAAAGCTTCAGCTAGGTCCTTCCAGCACCTGATAGTTGCTCTGGTCAAGTGAGAGTACCACTCCCTTGAAGCCCCAGTCAAACTGTCTTCAAAATAAAACATCCACAGTTTCTCATCCATGGTGTATGCCTTAAGCCTTCCCAGAAAAGACTGTAAGTGAGTTCGCGGACAGGAATTTCCGTTGTACTTCTCGAAGCACGGGGGTTTAAACTTGTAAGGAATTCTTACCCCATCCACTAACCCCATATCCATGACATCAAAAACTAAGGGATTTTGAGACTCCAGAGATCTCAACTTCTTAGCAATTTCATCAAGCCTCCTATCATAGACTTCATCCCCAACTCCCATCACAGTGAACTTCTCTTCCTGGGGATCTTCCTGCAAAATCCTTCCTCCAGTAGTATTTCCTTGCACAATACCCGGGATGTTGACTTTCGGATGCAGATGAGGCCCATATACTGGTGGATTAACATGAGGCTGACCCCTCTCATTGTTACTGGTTCCTCCAGTTCCCAGAGGAGGCTCTTCTGGGGTCTGTCTTTCTACCAATGCCCTCAACCTTTCTTGACTTTGAGCCAAGCCATTCATTACTTCCATGAACTGGATCATTTGGTTTCTCATCTCCAACCTTTCGTTAACCATCTGGGTTCTGAATTCTGTCAGCTCTTGCTGTACTTGGTCCATCTGGATACCAGGAAGGTTGTTGCGAGTAGGATATCTGTGCGGACGGTTGAGAGGGAACACCCGACGGCGAGCAATAATTCCTGAACCACAACAGAGTTAGTAACAAACAAAAAACAAAACCTACAAAACAAAACAAAGGTTAGTATGCAATGCAGTATGCTTATTTGTTTCCAAGGTATCCGGCTTGGCACTTGGTTTTGACCTTTCCAGACCCTGAGGAAGATGCTTTGATGTTTCTTGGGAGAAAGAGAACTCAGTGAAACAAAATGACAAATACATTACAAATGGTGGATCATACATAGTTTGTTTTTACAACACATGCCCCTGAAGGGTCAAAATACATCACAAAAAGTACATGAAATGGAAATAACAGCAAGCAAAGAAGTCAAACATCTAAGCCAAACTCATCCTCCTTAACCTCCTTCAGAAGTGCTTCAGTTACAGGACCAGCCGGATGCTCTGTAATGTTTCTGATAAGAAGGTTTCTGGTGGTAATTGCAGTGGTCAGCTTCTTGTGCCTGTCTTGGTCCTTTGACCTCTTCACACCAGCCCTAAGCTTTAATTCTGAAATTTCCTTCTGGGCTGCCAGCAGAGCCTCCTGTTGCTTCTTTTCATTGGCCTCCAACTGCTCAATCCTGGCCTGAGTACTCTTATCCTCTTGAGTACGAGCTTCAGTGATCCTGACCCACCTAGCTTGACTTTCTTTCAGATAGAGATCAGTCCTAGCCTTCTGAAACTGGGCCTCTTTACAGGCATTCTTCAAAATTTGCTCTCCAGCTCTTGATTTCTTGATGTAGTCTTCTGCTTTCTCAATCCTGGCTAAATGCTCCAACTTAAGCTTTTCTAACCTCTCAATGTCTAGACGACCATCACTCCTCTCCTAGAGGGTCTTCTTCAGAGCTTGAGACAGATTCTCATTCCTTTCCTTCAGCTTCTCAAATTCTTCCAGGTTGACAGTGGCTGGAGGTGGTGTTGTGGATGGTCCAGGTGCATCCTCAATGGTGAAGGGCATCCCAAAAATTTGAGCCCTAGCATGAGACCATTCATAATACTGAGCTGAAGGCACATTGTTGCATCTCCCAAGGATGGCCATCCCTTTGGTCTGGATGTTGTCCCAAGCCCAAGATGCTTGCCTGACAACAGCTAGATTAGGCTTTAGCTCACAATAAAGGGTTTCAGCCAAGTCTTGCACTCTAGGTGGGTGAACCAAAGCATAGCTTAATTGTCTCTTAAACAGCAAAGGGTTGTAGTTGATGCAACCCTTCACCCCTATCAGAGGTACATTGGGGAACTGTCCACAGCTAGTAATTATGTCTCTTCCTTTGGTGCTCTGGGTACACCACCTGATGTCATCTGAAGTCAGAGCAGTAAGTCTCCTAGCCCAATTCTTCTATTGGTGAGGGTTCAAGAAAGCATCAGTCTTGGGTAAGTGTTTGAGCAGCCAGGTATGAAATAGAGGAGCACAACACCTTACCAACCTCCCTCTCTGCTTCTCATTCCTTTGGTGAACAGAATAATAGAAATCTCCCAGCAAAGTGGGCACTGGGTTCCTCAAAAGGAAGAGATGAATAGCATTCTTGCTGATAAACTTGGGTTCATCTGCAAAAAGTATAACCCCATATATACTGAGGGCTAACAATGCACAAACTTCCTTCCATTCTCCCAAGGAGGCCTTCAGGATAGCCTGAGAAGTCAAGAAATCTAAGTGTAGACCAGGGATTCCAGCCTTTGTAGTCATGCTCTGCTAAATCAAAGTAGGTTCCAAATACAGTGCCTTTGCCACTTCTTCATTGTTGGGAGAAGTCATTTCAGGGTTGAAGGGGATACCACCCCTGATGGGCACTCCAATCAGTGATGAAAATTCCTCCAACAGAGGTCCCAACTGAAAATTCTGAAAAGTGAAGCATCTCAAAGGAGGATCATAGAACTGTAGGCAAGTGTGAATCAAACTCCTCTGAGAAGGGTCCAAGTCCATAACCATATCAAGGATGCCTCCATAATGCTCTCTGAATAATGGGATATGGTCTGGAGTGATAAGTGCCCGGACCTGCCTGATGCCAGCCAGTACAGGCTCAAAGAAATGGTAAGAAATGTTGCTCTTCTCGGGTGCCATGACTGCTGATGAAGAGCTGAGAACAGATGCTGATGATGAAGACTGATACTGGAGATGAGCCACTGATAGGCTTAGGATGATGATGGAGGTAGCTGGAGCAGGCAACTGATGAAGGTAGCTGAAGCAGATAGCTGATGAACAAAGGTTTATGCAGATGAAGGGGTCAAAAACCAAGCCAAATGAAATGTGGATGCCCTGAAAAACAAATAAGCAAATGTTAAATGATGCTATGATGATGTATGCAAATGATATGCAAGGGTTTGTGATCAAGCTGTATCTGATTACTGCCTTGATATAAAGTCCATGTATGTTTAAGAAGTCCAGATGGAGGTTCAAAAGTCCAGTAACCAAGGTGGGGGACTCAAATAAAGAGTCACATGTCCTGGGTTAAATCACAAGAACTGTCCAAAGTGAAGCATTCTTTAAACACAACAAGTAACAGGGTATGATGTGGCCAAGGATTCCTGCAAACCTGTAAACAGCCCAACCCCCTCACAAGTGGTGTTCTAAAACAAGGATCCTCAGACTTGGATCAGTTATGAGAAGTGTAAACACTTCTAACCCGGAGGTACAGTGTTTACCATAACCATAAAAGATCCTCCTCTAATTCACCTCAGCTTCTGAAGGTCATAATAAAGGTCATCCAGACTTAGCAGGCTTCCCAGATAGCTCTAGCACTACAGGAAATCTGTAGCACAGAGTTCTCAAGAAGAAACCCACATCTGAACCGTGTTTCATATTCCCGCACCAGACCGAAATGGAATGGGAAAGAACATGAACCACTCTAGCCTAGGTGTCACTCAGGTCCCAGGTATAGGACCTTAAACTCTCAATAGAACCCCACCCACCAAAACAGAAAACAGATCCAGCCAGATAACAGTATGACAATATGATGTATATAAAGCTATAAAGAAAGCAATAAAACAACTGTACATAAAGCAATAAAAAAAATAAATATACAAGCACAAATAGCACATAACACCCCAGTAAACACAAATCAAACAAGCGCTAGGAGGAACCCACAAAAAGAACCAGAAGCCCTGGTTACAATATAAGGATCCCCAGTGAAGTCGCCAAGCTATCGCTCCCAAAGATTTGCATCCCGGTACAAGCGCGAACGGTCGGCGAAAAGGGATGAGAACACACAGAAGTGAACTCAGAAAGACAAAGAGTCGCCAGCTAGGAATTTTTATCCTGGAGGAAAGGTAATGCTGCATAGACCTAGAAAAGATATGGATAAGACGGTTGCGAACCAGAGAGACTGAGAAAGGGCGTTGGTTACAACCTGGGAAGGTATTAGCACCCAGATTGTCCGCCGTACTCGACGGGATCCACGCTTAAAAGATTTGTGTTTTAAAGGGGTAGTGTCAGTGCAATTTGTGTATAAAAGAGCTAGAAAAGGATGCAAGTGTCAGTGTAAAAGAAGTGTGAAGTGAAATATGTGCAGTGTCAGTGTAAGGAAAAGAATATGCTCAAGATAATGAGGCTTAAAGAATGATGCTGGAAGGAGGGGGAATATACAGAGACTTTTGTTCGATAACGGTTAAGTTATGCCTACGTATCCTCTCGTGCAATGAGGAAGTCAGAACACCGTAGTTCGACCCAAAGAGACTGAAAGATGAATTGACTTGTGAACTGCTTGCTTGTCAATGCTCAAGTGTATGACCTGTCTGGCTCAGGTGCAAACTGTCTTGCATTAGACGGAAGAAGCGAGTTCTCGTTTGTGAGTGAAGAAGATGAGAAAAGAATCCCGGAGGAGACGATTATTGTTTGTTTTTGTGTTTTCAGTCTTTTATTGCTTTTGAAATTTGTCATAAGAAAATGAGCTTAAGCCTAAACCAACGGGTTAGTAAACTCATCACATCCTCCCTCTGATTAGGGGTAATGAGAATACCTTAAGTGTGAAGTCAGTGTCTCACACTTAATCACCATGGTGTAGGATTAAGATCATTAACCTACTTGTGATTAGTTAAATGTTTTTGTTGTTTTTTGTTTAGTGTTAAGTAATGACATTAAGCCATAATCAGGGATTAAACAGACTCATTACACCATCCTAATAGAAGGATAATAGATGAGGATGTTTAAGCTGAGGAAGACTCCTCAATTTAATCCATGATTAGGGATTAACCTCATGACAAAACAAAGCCTTTATTAGATGGATTTTAGTTAATGATAAGATGAAGAAGTGGATTTTATGATTTGTAAGACAACTTGAGGGGGACTTGTCCATTAACACTAGGGTTAGTCCTTCTTAACCAATTAAGCAAGAATTAGAACCCTAATGCAAGGCCCAAGTTACAAGCTTGATGTCTTGATGATTATTAAGTGAATTAATTAAAGGATTTAAACACATTAAGGGTTTAACACTTAGGATTAAAGTTACACACTCCATCCTAATAGAAGGATGCAGGCATAAGCTTAATCACAAAGCCTTAAAGCCTTTAGGGTTTAGTCCCTGATTATGAGATGAGAAAAGAAGACTCAAAGAGACACAAAGGTAAAAGCTAAGTGGGGGACTAAACAAGCCCTAATTATTATCATGCTTGGTCATTCCTAGGGTTTGTGAGGTTTAAGAAAGAAATCTTCAAGGAACCACCAAGGAGAGAAGCAGATGAAAGGAGCAAAGAGAAGCAAAATAACTTGCTTCACTTAAGAAGACAAGTTGCTTGAAGAAAGAAGGTGGGATGAACAAGAATGAGCAAGCTCAATCCAAACACATACAAAATGCAGCAAGGGAAGTGAAAGAGAGATGAAAAGAGATTATGAGAAGTGAAGGCAAATCCACTTCTCAATACAACTTACCACCTGAAAAGTTAGTAAAGAAATGAAATGCAATTCAAAATGAGATGAAATGTGATGATGCAAACCAAAACCAGAAGCATGAGTATGATGTTAATGATGCTAAGAGATGATGCAAACATGAGGCAAGGCATTAGAATGATCATACAAACACATGGATACAAGAGAAGCATGCTTAGAACCATGAATGTTCATGAAAGGTTATGGAATGCACAAGACATATAACATGGCAAATGAAAGATGCAATGATCAAACATGATTCTAATATGTCCTAAGATGTGTTATGCATCAAATGGATGCACAAAATATCATGGAAAGTCATGGTATGCAAACAAATGGAAGATGGATGCAAAGGAAGGCATGAATCAGGGTTTATGATCAATACCCAAAGCAAAATTCAAAATCAGAAGCAAACATCATGATAAAAAATTGAAAATGCAATCAAAGGAACCTTAGACCTATACAAACTCACTGCCCAAAGGAGGGGTTCAAACTCTTAACCTAATGAGGGTTATGAATTTCCCAAGATTGCTAGGGTTTTAAGGTACCTTGACAAGAAATATGCCAAACAAATGGGAAATGCAAGATCAATTCATGCCAATTTAATCCTATAAACTACATGTTATGCAGGATGCAATGCAAGAAGAATCATTGTCCAACTCTCAATGGTTAGGCAGAAATGAATTTTTGAAGTTTGAAACAAAATAATGCCTTGAAATAAAATTAATTCCCTTGAAAATGATCAAAAGGAAACAAGAACAAAAAAAGAAATTTGGTTTGAGAGTTGGACAATGTTTCTAAATGTTTTTAAAGGTCACATGAATTTTTTTGTGATTTTTAAATACCTAAAAGTATTTTTAATTAATTAATTTTCATTAATTAATTAAAAATAAACTTTTAAATGATTTAAAAATAATTTTTTATGCAAAAAATAAAAATAAAAATATTTTTGTGTTCTGAAAATTAATTGAACCTTTGACAAAAAATTTCAGAATTTTTAAAGGTATTTTGCTATTTTAAATAAAATGTATAAATAAAAGGAAAAGAAAATGAATTAAAAATGAGAATAAGTGAAAGTAAACAAAAGGGAAGGCCAGGATTTGATCTGGGCTTGGTCTGGTTGACTGCGCGCCAGATCCAAGGGCCCAGATTCAAACCTGGCTAATTTGTCTTATGAATTAATTAAACAAAAATTAAATTAAATAATCAGGGATTAGGGTTTCTAATGATGCATCCTAGCCATTCAATCACGCGCGCGTCAAACCTGGTCAACCCATCCTACGCTCCACATTCAAACTCTCATTAATGATGTAATTAGGGTTAAATGACTTTCAGGTGGCCGGAGAAGACTTCCGGTCGTCTTCTCCGGCCAGACCCTCACCTGAAAGTTGCTAACTTCTTCCCCAGGGCCCTAAAATCTAATCTTTCTGCCCAGAATCCATCCCCACACCTCATACAACACGAATCAACAAACAAAATGCATTTATTTTTCGTATCTAAGCTGAATCGAATCAAAAGGGGTTTAGGTCAAAAATTTCAGAAGAAGCATACATACTCAATACTCAACCATTTGCAAAACTAAACATATCAGCATGATCAGCACATCATATAGATTCATTTAAGAACTTAAAAATGCATTTCTGAAGAAAAAAAGTTCTTGAGCTCACCTGAAATGGAACTTTCGATCCAGGAGCTTTCTGGATGGCCCTTTGATCCAAAACGCCTCTAATGAACCTCCTGAGAAGCTTGCAATGCTTGGTTGGAGTTTAAAATGGTTGGTTTGAGAGATTCAGTGAGTTCTGTTCAGTGAGGGAGAGAAATCTTGTTTTGATTTCAGTGAGTTTCAGGCTGTTTCAGTGGTTGGTTTGTGATCAGTGGAACATTTTGAGATCAATGGTGAAGTTTGTTTTTGTGTTTGAGGGCTGTGTTGTGTGATTCTAATGGTTTTGCATATGAGGCATAAACTTGGAACTATGGCTTATGATCTGTTTCAGGCTTGTGTGTGTGGTGTGTTATGCTGGCTTTGGTCCACTTATCACAACTAGAGAGGTCAGAGGAGTTGGTGTGGACTGTTGTGATTGGTATGGCTCAAGTTGCAAAAAGTCAAGAAAGTTGTACTTGGAGGTATGGGCAAGTGGCAGGCTGAGATAGGGGCATGGCTTGGCTCAGCTGAGTTTAGGGAGAACCATAGAATCTGATTAGAAGCAATGCAGCAAGTGGATTAGGGTTTATGATAGGTTTTGCAACTTTGATCATCTTTGGCCCTTTTGAAGTTTCTTGATCCACAAGTCATGAAAATGGCCAAATATTTGATGCAATCTGACTTTTTGACATTGGTTCATGTTTGTATGAAGATTAGAAGTCCATTTGATAGCACAATTTGCCTTGGCAAGTGGTTTTGCAACTTTGCCTCTTTGGTAGAAAACTTGAAATTATGTGATTTTTCCCAACTTTGACAAGCCATAACTTTTGATCCAAAATGAATTAGAACAAGTTCTTGTACTTTTTGAAAAGGGAATGATCCATTATACAACTTTCATGACCAAAGTTTTCTCATTTGAAGCATTTTTGAATCAAAAAGCAAGGGTTGAAAAAGTTTCCCAAAATGGCAAGTTTCCATTACAAGTCATTTTCCCAAAAACTCAACTTTGCAAATGGCTTGAAATTCTTCAATTTTGTGAACTTATAATATCTTCTATGATCAAATAAAGATCATACACAATCAAAATGATGAAGAACACCCTTTGGTTGGGTCATTGAGGGCCTCAGATGCCCTGATTTTGCACTGACTTGCTCAAAAAGTCAACTCTTGATCAGATGTCTTCCCCATTGAATTTCTTCATGGAAATTGATATGCATGATCCCTATACCATATAGAGACCAATAGAAACAAGAATGACCAAAAAATTTGGAGTTATGGCCTTTGAAACCAAAACCCTAATTCTAGGTCATCTGTGCAGTTAAACCTGGCTCTGCTTCCATGCCAATCTCAGTTCTTGTGATTTTTTGACATTCTTGACTTTGAGAGGATATAATATGATGCTTGAACATACATGGACCCCTTTGAAGTGATTGATGACCTTTGGAGTGGCTCAAGTGGCTCTTGGATTGCTCAGATCACAAACCCTAGATGCAGATGACCTTGAAACAATGCAGTGAATCAAAAATGCAATATGAGATGCTATGATTGAACTTATGCATATGAAAAGATCACAAGCCATGGTGTGAATTGGTGAGGGTAAATTTGGGGTGTTTACACATATTCATCATCAAGAATTATTTGATCACTAACATGCAAAATATGATTCCACATTATCCCTTTTTTTATGATGACAACGCGTCTCTACAGGAGGTGGTAAAAGAAACAACAAATATGTGAAAACATGTTACTCAAAGGTTTTAATGACGACACGATTTTACAACTCAAGAATGGATTAACAAAAAGGAATTGTCAAGTTTTCAAGCTCAAGAAAAAAATTTCAAATCCTAAATCAAGTATTGAAGAATTTGTGAATATTGGCTAGCAAAATGTAAAGGTATAGCTCTCAACATCTATTTGATTGTGCAAGTGATCAAAATATCCTTCAATCATGCCATGACCATTAGGAATGTTTCTATGCATCATAAAATTCCTTACACATCCTTTTTTAAAGGTTTTTTCAATATGGGCATGAAGTAATCAATTAAAATCATTATATTAATTGATAACTCTACACAAAATTTAAATTTTTTTATTCGTTGGAAGCCTGTGATCAATTAACATCATTGTGGTAATCGATTACCATTGTACTAGAAGCCCCAAAAAATTGAATCTCTTCGTAGAAAAAAAATTAAATTCTTGCATTTGAAGCATGACATCCTTTGGTTAATTTCACTAATTTGAGGAGGTGTTTAGAGGCTATATAAACTTCATTTTTTCCGAATTTGAACTCACCTCCTTGCAAATTTTCAAACATTCATTCATACTCTTCAACTTTCAAAATTTGTCTAAGTGTTCAAACCAGAAATTTTAAGAGTGAAACATTGTGCATTAAGCCTTCACTATAAAGCATTCTAGTTTCATCTCATTCATAAATAACACTTGTGCATCACTATGAGAGTTATTTGTTACAAGGAGAAGATCAATCCTTTGATTAATAAGTGTTAAAATCCATTTCATATACTAAAAAGAATCAGATTATACTTGATATATCACATCTTATTTTCCAAAATGTTGGAAATAAGATTGTGAAGTTGTTATCCTAGTTGTCCAAGTTGTGGAAACAAGAGGTCCATTGTGATAGGATTATTCTTAATTGGACTTAATGGAAAAATCCAAGAGGTTGTTCTTGGTGGTTGACTATTAGCGTCTGTATAGAAAGGCTAGGAAGAGTCTTGTCTAAGTCCTAACAATAATGAAATCTCTTTCATGTTGAAAGGGGTTTGGAGTACTCTCGACCTATGAGGGGAACAATGATAACCTATTGTGTTCTTTACTTTCCGCACTTTACAATTTTTTAATCACATAGTAATCCTTAGGAAAGTAAAACATAAAACCGTCAAAAATATGGAAATTTTTCAAAGTGCATAATTAACCCCCTCCCTCTTAGGTGCAATCCTAACTTACATTTGGAATCAAAGCAGGTTATAGGTAACATGTTCCTACAAGTTCCAGTATGGTTTATGCTAGCGCAAACCTGAATTTTAAAGATGGCGTTAGTAGAAACAAGCCCCCTGTATTCTCTGGAGAGTATTTTGATTTCTGGAAAATCCGCATGAAGGCACACTTAGAAGCACAAGGAGAAGGTATATGGGAAGTCATTGAAAATGTTCCACATAATCCAATGAGTGTGTTGAATGGTGTTGGCACTCCTAAAGTCAAAAGTTCTTATGATGAAGATGACATTAAAAAAATTCTGAATGAAAATAAGGCTATCAATATTCTTCAAAGTGTCTTAAGAATGGATGGATTTTCTATGTCTCACATTGTAAATCAGAAAATGAAATATAGGATAGGTTGGTGGAGACTCATGAAGGAACCGCCAAAGTGAAAAGATCCATATTAAACACATTGAGTCAAGAATATGAAATATTGTGAATGCATCCCGATGAATCCATTGTTGTATTGTAGAAAAATATTTGTTCACTTGACGAACCATTTTATTGCACTCGGAAAGACCTTTACAAATGATGATCTCAGACTTAAGATGATAAGATCCTTGACTAGGGAATGTCAACCAAAAGTGATGGCTATATCGAGAAGAAAAGTCTTTCTACCATGACGTTCGCATCATTATTCGGGAAACTCCAAGAACATGAACTTGAACTTGGAAGACTTGAAAAGCATGAGAATCAAGATAATAAATCTAAAGGCATCACTTTGAAAGTAGAGTAAAAAGATGATTAAGATGATGATGTACTGGAGGAAGATGAAAACTTCATGCTCCTTGTGAAAAGGTTTGGTAAATTCTTTGGTAAAAACGACAAATCCTTTAATTATTCAAAAAGAAAGAAACATTTCAGGAAAAAGGAGGCTTCCACTTCAGCATAATATATCGCATGCTATGAATGTAGAAAGCAAGATAATATAATGTCGGATTGTCTGAAACTATCAAGGAAAGGTGGATTAAAGGCAAGAAGGAGACAAAGAACAAAAAGGCATATGTTCCATGGGAAGATAATGTTATAAGTGAAGAAAGACAAAGTTTTGTATGTAATAATTGTGAGTCACTTTCTTTCTAAATTGTCCAATTAAAGAGAGTTCTAGAAAGATATAAAAAGGGACAAATTGGGTTGGAAGGTGTCCTTAGAAAACAAAGATATTCTATTGATAAAAGTGGACTTGATTATTCAAAGTTTTCCAAACCAAGTTCTAGCAGAACTATCTTTGTTAAGGATAGTGACCAAACATCCAAAGAGAAAGTGAAAAAATCTAAGGTATTCCATCGTTATCCTAAAAAGAAAATATTTATTAAAATGAAGTGTTATGTTCCTAGATATAGAAGTAACTTTGAACGTACTTGTTTTTATTGTGGCATTGTTGGTCATACACCTAATGCTTGCTATGTTAAAAACTTTAGTGTGGTAAGTGGGCATTATGTGTAGGTTAAGAAAGGTATTAATTATGAAGGACCCAAAGCAATTTGGATACCAAATAAAACCTAATTTTGTTTTGTAGGTATGCTTGAAAGTCACATCAAATTTATGGTATCTAGATAGTGGTTGTTCCAAGCATATGATGAGAGATATTAACAAAATTTAAAATTTAGTGCTTAATGCCAAGGGTTATGTTACATATGGAGATAACAACAAAGGAATAATTATTGGCATAGGAAAAGTTGGAGCACCACCTTTCACATCCATTTAAGATGTTCTTTATGTTGAATGAAGCACAATATTCTTAGTATTAGCCAACTTTGTGACAAAGGCTTCAAGATCAAGTTCACCAATTAAATCATAACCAATTTATCTCTTATTTTGGTAAACCTTAATAATTAATTCATAACCAACCTAATTGTTATTGGGCTTACTAATTCATAAATCTAATAATAAAATTAAATCAATTAATACAATTAAATCAAATATTCACAAAATCAATCAATTAATTAATATAATAAATAAATAATTTCTAAAATTGGGGTGTTACGGGGAGTATAAATGTTAAAATTAAATTCATTACGTTCAGTCTTTTTTATCATAGTGATGTTGCATGAAGGGTAGGTTGCAAGATTGAGCAAATTATTCAAGAGATAAAATTATTGGGGTGCTTCTTAACTTTGAAAATAATAACATTGTCTTGGTATGCGAGGTTTGCATAGAATATTCTTACCAATTTGGGGTACCTTTCTTGAGGTTTTTCAAAGACGAATCTTCTTAGGCAAGAAGAGTTGAAGGCTTCCATAAAGGAGTGATCCTTGAAGAGTTCTTCATCAAAGTAGTGAGAGACATGCAATTCTCTATCAACATAGTACCAATTAAAGTTGTGCTCTTGCTCTTGAATGGAGAAATATATGGAGAATTAAGATGGGGATTGTTGTGAGGATCAGGTTTTCTTTGATGCCATTGGAAGTGACGATGGATAATTGAGAAAGCTAAAATATTTCTAATGCACAATATAGGATAGAAAGGGGTGAGAAAAAGAGAAAAGGTTACCTTTATTTATAGCCTTTTGTCCAATTTATTGGATGAATGTGCTAATCGATTGGAAGGTTCAATATTTGAGGATTATCAGATGAAAAAAGTTGTTGCATTATTTACTCAACTAACTAGGCGTTATGGTGTGCTCCAATGTTCAAATTTATGGGTTTTGAGATGATATAATTGATTAGATCCTAGTGAAAATCGATTGACTGACCCATTTACAGAATTTTTGGTTTTGGGATTTTGTGTTGGATGTTTTGCACCCCTGTTTATCCTTATTGCACATCCTTTCTATAAAAAAAACTTGGAAACTCATCTTTTTTGGTTAACAAACATAATTTATCGAGATGAGAAAAACTAAATCCACTATTTTAAGGGAATAATCAGAGTTTTCAAACATTTTGACTTTAAAATAGTGTACTACCTTTATTATCAAGAGGTCTTGATAAAAGATTCCCTTAAAGGAAACACAAATCACATTATGGTGTGTCCTTTTCTATGTATCATTGAATGCGATATTTGGTTTAGACAACAAGATAGGTAAGCCCATCACATACATAACCATTCGACCTACTTTGAGGTATAACTAATCCTCGAGGATCATAAGAGTTTAGATACTCTCAACAACACTTCCTTTGATCATTGTCATTGATATTCATAGTCATCAATTATTCTTGGATCAGAGAGTTCATAAATATTGTATACTTGAAAGTATACTTCATATCTATACATATCTCCATTAAAAACCATTAAAGCTTCGAGCTACAAAGCGTACCTACAAGACGCTAAGGTTTCACCTTTGGTACCCAAATTTTCTTGGATC
The DNA here is from genome assembly GCA_963966055.1 of Lathyrus aphaca. Taxonomy (NCBI): domain Eukaryota; kingdom Viridiplantae; phylum Streptophyta; class Magnoliopsida; order Fabales; family Fabaceae; genus Lathyrus; species Lathyrus aphaca. Next base: position 274,698,160 of record OZ014520.1, on the reverse strand, counting down.
TCGGTGCATTAGTTTTTTCTATAAGGTATAAGGTTATTGTCTTTAGACCTTTTCAAATTTTCAAAATAGAATGGCTCTAAATGCCTAACTGTTTTGCAGTGTGGCACTTATAAACAAAATGATTATTTTTTCTTATGATTTAAACTCTTACTAGGTTTTCTATCTGCTTTGAATCCTAACCCATTTTTATTTCAGGAAAGCCTTTGACTTGATAGTATCAAATCAGTTTTTTCTTTCCCTTTAGTAAATTAACCTAGAGTTTCATGTAATTCAATTACTTCCTTTTTCAAATAGACACAAGTCTTACAGATTTCTCTTGAGTTTCTAATATTAGTTATTTCTAACTTAAGAGATTTATTGCTTTATTTAAGAAACCATAAATACTCCTTAATATCTAAGTTACATTTTATGAGTTTATCATTTTATTCAACCAATTTAGCATTATATTTAAACAGTTGATTATAGGATGGTTTAGTTACCTCACAATCATCTTCCTCGTGGGATGCTTTTAATAAAACTTCATCTACTTCTTTGGAAGAATATTCTATTGTAGCTATCCCCGAGGTTGAAACTTATTTGTTTATAAAACCTTTATCTTCTCTTCTTCTATCGAATATTCCACTGGATGACACTTATTGTTCACAACTTCACATACATGAGTTTCCTTCATTTGATGTTAAACTTTTTGAAGATTGTTCAACTATTGTCATACCCTAAATTTTGACCCTAAGATATGTACATCATCAGAGGAAATCCACTGGCCAAAGGACTGTGCCAGTTTGGTTTGAATAGTATCCTCGTAACGAATCATGATTTTTGAGTCCCTCAGATGATTCAAGCAAAGTAACAATCATTAATACATAAGATTTTCAACCTTTCAATCACTATCAAAGGGATAAGGAATATCAAATGATGGGAAATCTTTCATAGATTGTACAAAAGTCTCAGTGATCTGGGCCTCGAGCCATCATAATCACCAATTAGGGTTTCAGTCAACTGAGCCCTCTAGATGAAATTTTTCATAGAAAAAGGAGCCAAGACCTTAATGTTTGCATAATGTATGATTCCACAAAATGTTTGCAGAATTGTTCATAGAAAAAGGAGCCAAGACCTTGATAAAAGAACTGAACAAACGTCTATTTCATATTATCAATTTTTCAAAAAAGGACTTTTAGCGACGGATAACCCACAAATTTCCATTCAAGAGTCCGAGATTGGATGATCTTAGAAAGCTAGGAAAGCTTCTCACAGATAAGGAATCACTTAGGGAAAAGTTTGGAGAACTTTTTTCCCTATTGAAAGACAGCATGGTAAAAGGTATTCTTCTTACACTGGTCTAGTTCTACGTCTTGGTGTAGCACTGCTTCACATTTCCAAATTACCAGTTATGCCTAACATTGGAAGGAATGTCGAGAGAATAAACAATTGCCAGGAATCTTGCTTTTGAAGAGTCAGAAGTTAAGGCTCATTGGACTACTAAAGGAAGAATCGAGGGTCAACCCTCTAAATTTCTGATTGAGAGAGCATTATACTTTGCCAATATCGGAAATACTATTGAATTCGAAGTCATCTTCACATTGCTCATCTATGGTATTTTCTTATTTCCCAACATGGAAAACTTTGTCGACATCAATACGATAAAGACCTTTCTCATTAGAAATCCAGTTCCTACACTACTCGCAGATACTGTCCACTCAGTTCACCTGAGGAATTTACGCAGCGGAGGAATGATCACTTGTTGTGTACCACTTCTCTACAAATGGTTCACTTCCTAGTTACCTAAGTCATCAGTGTTTTGGGAAACTAAAATTGGAATGCACTGGTCTCAGAAGATTATGTCTTTGACCAATTCAGACATCACATGGTCCAATCTAGTCTACGACATAATCAGGATTATCACCAGCTGTGGTTATTTCCCTAATGTACCTCTCATTGGTACCAAAGGATGGATTAATTATCACTCAAAGTTAGATCGATGTTAGATAGGATACTCGATGAGATATATACATGTAAACGTTAAGAATGAATGACTTTTCTTCGAAGAAGGAGAAGAGCACAAGACTATCAAGGGAGAAATTATGCATGCTTAGAAACATGTACACAATAAAGGAATATAATCTCTGGGAAAAACAAATTGTATCTCTTTAGTTCTTTACCTCAAATGGGTACAAGCCATAGCGTTGAAACTGAGGATGCCTTACCCTCGACAAGGGGTTCTTCCACTGAAGGAAATTGTTCTCTACTTCATGAATGATACAGAGAAGCTTCAAATAGCTTTCAACAAAATGTAGAAGGAGAAAGACTCCTAGAAAAAAATCATATTCTCATCCTAGAGAATGTCAAAATTCAAAGTCTCCTGAAAGAAAAGGATAACCTCATTGAGGTACTTGATACCACATCACAGAGAAGGAAGAACCGCTACCTGTTCAAGGCAACATCGGAACCTTCTACACCTGGAAAAGAACTGAAGATCTGGAAGAAGTCCTGCTCAAGAGACAGAAAGCAGATCGTCAAGAAACTGAAGTCCCAGCAAAGAGAGCTTTAGAGCTCTAAACTTTCTTTCTCGTATTTCAAATAATGTATCATGGATGTAACTTGCTTCAATTCAATAAAAATTTATGTATAATACTTTGCAACATTTTGTGCAACTAGTTCTTTCTTTAATAGAGAAAATTAACAAATTTTATTTTTAATCATAGCATTATCATTCATCATTTGCATCATTTGCATGTTTTCTTTTATAAAGTCTTATTTTATACTTCTTTTAGAAGTCAAATTATCCCATTCGTACAATACTAGGGTCGGTCGCCAGAAAAGAATGAAAGACCTCGAGGAAGAGAATAAAGAGCTGAAAGAGGAGGTCTCTAATGTGAATTCAACTATGGAAAGGCTTAAAGAAATGGTCGAAGCTTTGGTTGTAGATCAGAATCTTCACCAAAGAACAATGATCTCTGAAGTCGTGTCTACACCGATCGAAGATATACCATATAAGGTTCCACAATATGAGATACCAAGGGACCATCCATGGGGCATGCCATTTGGTTTTATCCTGGAAGGATATGATCCCCGACTAGTTAAAGAATTGAGGAATGCCGCAGGACCGTCTCAATTTAAAGGTCACAAACTTTGAACTCTTCAAGATGCACTAGAAAAGAATGCCATGCCAGGAGGTTACAAACTCCCGATATCTGAAGTTCCAACTACAGTATAAGTTGTACCATCTCTACATGTACACATTACCTCGGAAAATCTAAGGTACTATCCTACTCCAAGTGAAGGGGGAGGAAACAACGAAAGGATGAACAAATTCCAAAAACAATTTACAGCCATGCAACAGGAGTTACAGTCTTTCAGAGGACAAGAGTTGTTTGGAAGCAACGCAACAGATCTCTGCTTGGTTCCAAATGTTCAAATACCACACAAATTCAAAATTCCGGATTTTGAGAAATAAAGGGTAATTATTGCCCTCAAAGTCATTTGACAATGTACGCCCAGAAAATGTCCACTCAGACGGACAATCCCAAGCTATTGATTCACTACTTTCACGATAACTTAACTGGGGAAGCGTTTCGTTGGTACATGAAGCTCAATCGTACAAATATCAACAGCTTCTGAGATCTCGATAATGCTTTCATTGAATAGTATAAATTCAATTTGGATATGGATCCTGATCGGGACAAGCTCAGATCAATGTCTCAAAAGGGTAATGAAACCTTTAAAGAGTACGTGCAAAGAGTGCGTGAAATTGCTGCTCGAATTTCTCCTCCTTTTTGAGAGAAAGAAATGACAAAAATCTTCCTCAATATATTGAGTTCATTCTATTATGAAAGGATGGTTGCAGGCCCGCCTAATGATTTCACTGAGATGGTAAATATGGGAGTATGCTTATAAGAGGCAGTTAGATAAGGACATTTAGCAAAAGACGTTGAACCTTCAAGTTCCAATCAAAGATATAGAAGTTCCTTCCCGAAGAAGAAGGAACAAGATATCAATAACATAGTTTTGGGTAAATAGCGAAAAAGATTTACACCTCATCAAGCGGAAATGGTATCTCTTATTATTACCTCAGTTGTAGCTCCGACGTATCAACCTCAGGTCACTCAGAACTCACCTAATCAACAACAGTATCAGCAAAGGCAACAACCTCCTCAACAGGCTTGTCCATAATTTAAAAATAACGGGTATCCCATGGCTCCAACAATTCACCATATACCTACAACATATGCTAATTTTTTTCAACTATTACTAAGAAAGGGACACATTCAGACCAGGACTCCTGTTGTGATTCCTGTTGATCCCCCTCCATGGCATAAAGTTGATCAATATTATCCTTATCATCAAGGATTGAAAGGGAATAGCATTGAAAATTTCATAGATTTCAAGTGCGACGTCCAGAGACTCGTCAGGAATGGAGTTTTATCTTTCAGAGATACTAATCCAAATGTTCAAACAAATTTGTTACCGCAACATGAGAAAGCGTCAATCAACTAGATTCAAGACCAGAAAATTCAAGGAGTCAATTTACTTAATGATCCTCCGAGAATTGTTCAAAAATTTGACATCCAAACAATGAATGTCAATCTGGCTACAATGCATTCCAGACAAAGTTTACATCATAATTTGACACGGCACAACTACCAAAGGTGCTCCTTCTACTCAACAAATGATCAAGGGTGTTCCTTTGTACAGGAAGCCCTTCAACGATAAATGTATTTAGGATGGATTTAAGATTATCGTGAAGTGGATAATCCTCAGATCAACATGGTTCAAGTCTTCGACATTCACATAATGAATACCAGTTTAGTCAAATTGCACTCCAAGCACGTCAAACTTGGATTCTTATTAATGAACGATTATCGGAAATGCAGAGGTTGCTCTGAAAGTAATCAAGGGTGTGAAACAGTGCAAAGAGATCTTCAAGATTTGTTAGACCATTGGTGGCTTCCAATTATATGGATGAAGAAACTAGTCAGATTAGTCTCAACAATGGTACTCCGGCTAGAAGACAAACTTTCGACGCTAGATTATAAGATTCAGATAGAGTTAAGATGTATCATATACAAAGTGGATATGATATTTTGCCATCTCAAAGTTATGAAAATTGTGAGGTCTGCTCAACGGATAAACGAGGATGTATCATAGTTCGCATGGATCTCTGAGATCAAATGGAGCAAGGTGTTACTCGTCTCTAAGATTCATAGGAGATCAACATGATACATGGAGTTCTAATAGTTGAACTTATGGGTTATGAAACAGACGAAGAGATTCTCAATATAATCTCTTTGGTCGAAGAAAATAAATGCTTGGAAGTTCCCTTTTCCAGCGGAAAAATTCCTAAGCTAACACTGATAGAGGTTACTTTTGACAGCCAAAAGGCTCGTCTAACCCCTTTGGTCATCTATTTTCCAGGCTCAGTGCCTCGTGCTTTGGAGAAAACAATTTTGTATAAGTACGAATTAACATTCATGGAAGAAGGGAAAGAAGTACCCCTACCATCTCTTGTCAGTGTCGCTGATATCATTCGATTCACTAGAAGTGGACGAAATTCAATCGAGGAGTTGAATAAACTGCAAAGGGAAAGGAACTCAAGCTGAGTTCATTAACCCACTAGTGGGTCAGACAAGTAATCTAGAGCCTAAAACAAAGGATAAGGATGAAATCCTTAGGCTCATCCAGAGAAGCGAGTATAACATTGTGGATCAATTACTATAAACTCCTTCAAGGATTTCAGTGTTATCTCTTCTGCTCAGCTCAGAAGCTCACCGAGAAGCATTATAAAGGGTTATGGAGCAAGCCTTTGTAGAACCAGACATAACCATGAACCAATTCGACGATATCGTCTCTAGCATCACTAATTTCAACAATTTGGGATTTAATAATGATGATCTTCCTAAAGAATGAAGATAACAAAATATGGCATTAAATATTACTATCAACCGCAATGATGATGCTCTATCCAGCGTACTTGTAGACACAGGTTCATCTCTGAACGTAATGCCAAGGTCCACTCTTACAAGATTGACTATTCAAAGTCCTTCTATAAGAAAAAGAGAGGTCGTAGTCAAAGCATTTGATGGATCTCAAAAATAAGTTATCAGTGAAGTGGATCTTCCCATAACCATTGGACCTCACACCTTCTAATTACATTCAAGTCATGGACATCCGTGTGGCATACAGTTGTTTACTTGGTAGACCATGGATTCGTGAAGCACGGGCAGTGACCTCCACACTTCATAAAAAATCAAAGTTTGTAAAGAATAACAAATTGGCAACTGTCTTTGGGGAAAAACCCCTGATTGTTAGAAACTTATCCTCATTCTCGTATTTGGAACCAGAAGATGTCGTTGGGACTCATTTCCAAGCTCTCTCTTAAGCAACGAGGATCAGTCAGAAATAGGAACGCCAATTACTTCCTACAAAGATGCTCTCCAAGCCCTAGAAAGCAACAATATAAAAGGTTAGGGTCAAGTTGTAATTCCCGTCAGTAATGAGTCGAGAAAAGTTCTAGGTTGCTCTTCAGCAACAACTAAACCTACAGGAAAGTACAAAAACTTTGCTCCTATTAAAAACTTTTTCCACAGTGGATGCTTCCTTCACCCAATCTCTCAAGAGGTTCATACAAACGAGGAAAACAATTCAGAAGGCTCTGAAGATCCCGATGACGGATGGAAAACATACTTTAATGAGGAAGAATACACTTCTCAGGAAGAAATGCGCAAGCTATTCGACTTGCCATTGTCCATTTCAAAGTATATTCCAAAGACAGAGGACAAAGAGATCTCTGAAGTACCTGCTACTCCTCACAATTCATTGGAAGACACTCCAATGAAAGACAACTTTGATTGTATATTCTAAGACTCAATGGACAATCTACCCATATGGGAACCTTATCAGGAAAATCTGGGAGACATGCAACGTCTTCTCAATGAATTTGCAAGGGTTGCAGGACAAGACTTCCTCAACTTTGCACCACCAGAAGTGAATTTGGTTATTGAAGATGACTCATCAAACCCCACAGAAATGTGGGAAACTTTGGGAAAACCAAGTGGAAAATACGATTAACTCGTAAAGTACATTGCTCCTAAAAGTTCTTGCATCGAGATCAAAGACATCCAATCAAATGGATGGGAAGACTCTCCTGAGAGCATAAATGAAGACACAACTGACAATTTCTCGCATGATCAAGTTGCATGCAAGGAAAACTTTGTGGATCCTCTTTCACCAGAAATTAATGTCATTACAAAATATACTATGGGAAGACAAGTTCCCGACTTCTGCATCTCCAACGGAGTTTGTTATGATTGGGTCTCTGTTGACGTCCTGAACATCGTTCACATTCCAAAGTAATTGCTTAGTTTTATTTTGACCTTTAATCTCGCATGGATGACAAGGAATGTTTTATAGGGCTTACTTGTTGTAAATTACCCTATTCACTTAGCCCAAAGTGACAGAGTTTTGTTTTATAGGGCTGTGTATTTCAAGAATCGTAAAATCATAAATAAAATGTCATTTTGTACTTCCGCACTTGTTGTTGTTTTCTCTTTTCGCTTTTTCAGAAAATGGTAATCCCTAAAAATAACCAAAAATAAAAACAAATGTTTTTCAAAACTAATCTGCATAAACTTTCTTTTGAATTCGCTAAATGTGTTTTCTCGATATCTTCATCGCGTAAATTAATTGTTTTAAACCCCATTGAAACACGTGATCCAATGCCTTCTTCCAACTTTGAGTTCCTGGTATTCAAAGATAAAGAGGAAGATGACAACGAAATTCGAGAAGAGATCTCCAGACTACTCAGACATGAGGAGAATTCCATTCAACCTTACAAAGAACCGTTGGAAACAGTCAACTTGGGTTCAGAACGGGAAAGAAAGGAAGTCAAGATCGGCACACTACTCAGTTCGGCTGAAAGGAAAAACCTAATCTCACTACTCAAACAATTTCCCGATGTATTTGCTTGGTCCTATCAAGATATGCCATGGTTGGATACCAACATCGTGGAACATCATCTACCATTGAAGCCAGATTGCTTACCATTCAAGCAGAGATTGAGAAGAAATCATCCAGATATGGCTATCAAAATCAAGGAAGAGGAATAGAAAAAAAATCGACGCAGGATTTCTCGCCACTTCAGATTATCCTCAATGGTTGGAAAACATTATTCCAGTACCAAAGAAGGACAAAAAAGTCTGAATGTGTGTAGACTACAAGGATCTCAACAAAGCAAGTCCAAATGACAAATTCCCTTTACCACACTGTAAACACCCCAAATTTGCCCTCACTCATTCACACCATGGCTTGTGATCATTTCATATGCATAAGTTCAGTCATAGCATCTCATATTGCATTTTTGATTCACTGCATAGATTCAAAGTCATCTGCATCTAGGGTTTGTGATCTGAGCAATCCAAGAGCCACTTGAACCACTCCAAAGGTCATCAATCACTTCAAAGGGGTCCATGTATGTTCAAGCATCATATTATATCCTCTCAAAGTCAAGAATGTCAAAAAATCACAAGAACTGAGAATGGCATGGAAGCAGAGCCAGGTTTAACTACACAGATGACCTAGAATTAGGGTTTTGGTTTCAAAGGCCATAACTCCAAATTTTTTGGTCATTCTTATTTCTATTGGTCTCTATATGGTATAGGGATCATGTATATCAATTTTCATGAAGAAATTCAATGGGGAAGTCATCTGATCAAGAGTTGACTTTTTGAGCAAGTCAGTGCAAAATCAGGGTATCTGAGGCCCTCAATGACCCAACCAAAGGGTGTTCTTCATCATTTTGATTGTGTATGATCTTTATTTGATCATAGAAGATGTTAGAAGTTCACAAAATTGAAGAATTTCAAGCCATTTGCAAAGTTGACTTTTTGGGAAAGTTGACTTATAATGAAAATTGCCATTTTGGGAAACTTTTTCAACCTTTGCTTTTTGATTCAAAAATGATTCAAATAGAAAAACTTTGGTCATGAAAGTTGTAGAATGGATCATTCCCTTTTCAAAAAGTACAAGACCTTGTTCTAATTCATTTTGGATCAAAAGTTATGGCTTGTCAAAGTTGGCCAAAATCACATAATTTGAAGTTTTCCACCAAAGAGGCAAAGTTACAAAACCACTTGCCAGGGTAAATTGAACTTCCAAATGGACTTATAAACTTCACACAAACATGAACCAAGGCCTAAAAGTCAGATTGCATCAAAGAATCACTCATTTTTGTGACTTGTGGGGCAAGAAACTTCAAAAGGGCCAAAGATGAACCAAGTTGCAAAACCTCATTCAAACCCTAATCCACTTGCTTGCTGACTTCATAATTGATCCTAGGGCTCTCCATACTTCTTGCTGCGTAGGACACCCCATTTGTCCTTGGCTAGCTATGAGCCCATACCTCTCTTACACAAAGTTTGACATTTTGGCCAAAGACCCATACCAATCACAATAGGGCACACCAACTCCACAGGCCTATCCATGAGTGATAAGTGGACCAAAGGCAAGCCATAGCACAGAACCATTCATGCTGAAACACACTCCAAGCCCTAGTTCCAAGTTTATGCTTCATTTGCAAAACCATTCGAAACTGACTCCACAAGCTTCAAACACACAAACAAACTTCACCATTGATCTCAACATGACTCACTGATCACAAACCAACCATTAAAACAACCTGAAAGTCACTAAAACCAAAACACGATTTCCTTTCCCCCTTGAACAGAACTCTGTCAATCTCCCAAACCAGCCATCCCCAAAGCTTTTTAAGCTTCATTTCATCATCAGAGGGTTCAAGGGAGTGGACTTGCAGCAAAGGAAAGGCCAGAAAGCCCAGAACCAGGAGATTCCATCTCAGGTATCCATCTCAAACTTTTTTCCAGAAACTCCATTTTGAGTTCTTAAACGATTCTATGTGCTCCCCTGATCATGGGGATATGATTATTTTTGAAAATGGTTGAGAAACCAGGATGTATGATTGCTCTGAAACTTTCTGACCTAAAAATTGTTTGCTTCGATTCATGTTGTTCTTGAGTGATAAATGATTTTTTGAGGATTGATTCGTGTTTAGGGTTGTTTAAGGTTTGATTTTGGAGCTTTAGGGGGTTTGGGGGGGAGTTTTGAAGGAGTTAGCAACTTTCAGGTGAGAGTTTGGCCGGAGAAGATGACCGGAGGTCTTCTCCGGCCACCTGAAAGTCATTAGTGACTTAAATGCGTTTAGGGCTAAGTTTGAACGTGGACCTTTGATCTGGCTGACTTTTGTTGACTCCCGCGCGTTCCAATGGCCAGGATGCTTTCATTAAACCCTAATCCACGTCATTAATCCTTTTAATTGAGTTTATAAATTAATTTGGCCAGTTTGAATCTCAACCCTTAGATCTGGCGCCAGTCAATTCGCGCGTTCCTTGTTTAAACCTCAGCCTTAGATCCTGCATACTTTCCATTTAATTCCTTTTTATTTTCATTTTATTTGTTTTGTTTTGTACATTTTATTAAAAATAGTAAAAAAGGTCTAAAAATTCTGAAAATTTTTATTCAAGCTTTTATTATTTTTCAGAAACCAAAAATATTTTTATTTTTATTTTTTGCATCAAAAATTATTTTTAAATCATTTAAAAGTTTATTTTTAATTGATTAATGAGAATTAATTAATTAAAAATACTTTTAAGTATTTAAAAATCACAAATAAATTCATGAAACATTTAAAATCATTTAGAAACATTGTCCAACTTTCAAACCAAATTTATTTTTTGATCTTGATGCCTTTTGACAATTTTCAATGGATTTAATTTCATTTCAAGGCATTATTTTGATTCAAACTTCAAAAATTCATTTCTGCCTAACCATTGAGAGTTGGACAATGATTCTTTTTGCATTGCATCTTGCATGACATGTAGTTTATAGGATTAAATTGGAATGAATTGATCTTGCATTTTCATTTTGTTTTGCATTTTTCTTGACAAGGTACCTTAAAACCCTAGCCAACTTAGGAAATTCATAACTTTCACTAGGTTAAGAATTGGATCCTCTCCTTTGGGCAGTGAGTTTGTATAGGTTTAGGGTTCCTTTGAATGCATTTTCAAATTTTTATCATGATGTTTGCTTCTGGTTTTGAATTTTGTTTTGTGCATTGATCATAAACCCTAATTCATGCATTTCTTTGCATCCATCTTCCATTTGCTTGCATACCAAGACTTGCCATGATATTTTATGCATTCATTTGATTCACAACACATCTTAAGACATATTAGAATCATGTTTGATCATTGCATCTTTCATTTTCCATGTTGTATGTCATTTGCATTTCATAACTTTTCATGTATGTTCATGGTTCTAAGCATGTTTCTTTTGCATTCCATATGTTTGTATGATCATCCTCATGCCTTGTTTCATGTTTGCATCATCTCTCAGCATCATTAACATCATGTATTTGCTTCTGACTTTGTCTTGCATCATGCCATTTCATCTCATTTGCATTGCATTTCATTTCTCTCACTAACTTTTCAGGTGGTAAGTTACTTTGAGAAGTGAATTTGCCTTCACTTCTCACAATCTCTTCTCATCTCTCTTATGCATCATTGCTGCATTTTTGTATGTGTTTGGACTGAGCTTGCTCATTCTTGTTCATCTCATCTTCTTTCTTCAAGCAACTTGTCTTCTTAAGTGAAGCAAGTTGTTTTGCTTCCCTATGCTCCTTTCATCTGCTTCCCTCCTTCGTGGTTCTTTGAAGATCTTTCTCTTAAACCTCACAAACCCTAGGAATGACCAAGCATGATAACAATTAGGGTTTGATTAGTCCCCCACTTAGCTTTTACCTTTGTGTCTCTTTGAGTCTTCTCTTCTTATCTCATAATCAGGGACTAAACCCTAAAGGCTTTAAGGCTTTGTGATTAAGCTTATGCCTGCATCCTTCTATTAGGATGGAGTGTATAACTTTAATCCTAAGTGTTAAACCCTTAATGTGTTTAACTCCTTCAATCAACTCACTTAATAATCATCAAGACATCAAGCTTGTAACTTGGGCCTTGCATTAGGGTTCTAATTCTTCCTTAATTGGTTAAGAAGGACTAACCCTAGTGTTAATGGACAAGTCCCCTCAAGTTGTCTTACAAACCATAAAACTCACTTCTTCATCTTATCATTAACTAAAATCCACTTAATAAAGGCTTTGTTTTGTCATGGGTTTAATCCCTAATCATGGATTAAGTTGAGGAGTTTTCCTCAGCTTAAACATTCTCATCTATTATCCTTCTATTAGGATAGTGTAATGAGTCTGTTTGATCCCTGATTATGGCTTAATTTCATTACTTAACACTAAACAAAAACAACAAAAACATCTAAATAATCACAAGTAGGTTAATGATCTTAATCCTACATCAATGGTGATTAAGTGTGAGATGCTGACTTCACACTTAAGGTATCCTCATTACCCCTAATCAGAGGGAAGATGTGATGAGTTAACTTATGAAAAACTTCAAAAAGCAATAAAAGACTGAAAACACAAAAAACAAACAATAATCGTCTCCTCCGGGATTCTTTTCTCATCTCATTCACTCATAAACGAGAACTCGCTTCTTCGGTCTAATGCAAGGCATTTTGCACCTGAGCCAGACAGGTCATACACTTGAGCATAGACAAGTAAGCAGTTCATTAGTCAATTTATCTTTCAGTCTCTTTGGGTCGAACTACGATGTTCTGACTTCCTCATTGCACGAGAGGATACGTAGGCATAACTTAACCGTTATCGAACAAAAGTCTCTGCATATCCCCCCTCTTTCTAGCCTTATTCTTTTAGCCTCATTATCATGAGCATTTCATTCTGTCCTTACACTGACACTTCTCTTATACACTTCACAATCTTTTTACACTGACACTAGCATTCTTTTCCAGCTTTAATACACAAGTTGCACTGACACTCCCCCTCTTTTAAACACAAATCTCTTAAGCGTGGATCCCGTCGAGTACGGCGGACAATCTAGGTGCTAATACCTTCCCAGGTTGTAACCAACCCCCTTTCTCAGTCTCTCTGGTTTGCAACCGTCTTATCCATATCTTTCTAGGTCTATGCAGCATTACCTTTCCTTCGGGATAAAAATGCCTAGCTGGCGACTCTTTTCTTTTCTTGTGGGTTCACTCCTGTGTGTTCTCACATTCCCCATTCGCCGACCGTTCGCGTCTGTACCCCTCTTGGCCCGGGTGTCATTTTGGTGGGAGCGACACACACATCGACATGCTAGTAGACAACAAACCAAAGTACAAAGTATTTTTCTTCACGGATGGATTTTCGGGCTACAACCAGATAAAAATGGCACCCGAAGACATGGAGAAAACATATTTCATTACACCATGGGGCACCTTCTGTTACAAAGTAATGTTGAACGGATTAAAGAACATTGGTGCTACCTATCAAAGGGCAATGACAACTCTCTTTCATGACATGATGCATTAAGAGATCGAAGTATACGTCGACGACATAATTGCTAAGTCGAAGACCAAAGAGGAACACGTTGAACATCTGCATAAATTGTTCCAACATCTGAGAAAATATCAACTATGTATGAATCCTAAAAAGTGCACCTTTGGTGTCTGATCATGAAAGCTCCTGGGATTTATCATCATTTATAAAGGAATCGAAGTCGATCCAGACAAAGTCAAGGCTATTCAATAAATGCCTGCTCCAAAAATGGAGAAACAAGTACGGGGATTCCTGGGACGTCTCAATTACATGTCAAGGTTTATATTCCTCATGACCGCGACATGCCCGCCGATAATCAAACTTCTCCGGAAGAATCAAAGTTATGACTAGACAGAGGACTTCCATAAGCCTTTGAAAAGATAAAAGAATATGTGTTAAAGCTACCATTATTGTCTCCTCTAGTTGAAGGAAGACCATTGATCATGTACCTCACCGTTCTGGAAAACTCAATGGGATGTGTACTTGTCTAGCAAGACGAAACGAAAAGAAAATAATATGCTATTTATTATCTGAGCAAGAAATTCACCGATTGTGAAACTCAATTCATAATGCTCGAGAAAACATGTTGTACTCTAGCTTGGGAAGCTAAACATCTTTTCTAGTATATGATCTATCATATTACTTGGCTCATCTCGGAAATGGATCCAATCAAAAATGTGTTCGAAAATCCTGCATTAACAGGACGAATTTCTCATTGGCAAATGTTGTTATCAGAATACGACATTGAGTATCACGCATAGAAATCCGTCAAAGGACGTATCCTATATGATTATTTGGCTCATCAGCTAATCAGTAATCAGGATCGAGTCACATTTGACTTCCCAGATGGAGACGTCATGTATCTTAAGATGAATGATTGTGACGAACCACTGCCAAGCGAAAGACCTGGACCAGGATCCCTTTTGGGACTAATCTTTGACAGAGCTGTTAATTCTTATGGAAAGAGGGTTGGGGAAATCATTGTCACTCCAAGCGGAACCCACATTCCATTCACTACTAGATTAACATTCTAATGTACAAACAATGAGGACGAGTATGAAGCTTACATCATGGGTCTCAAGGAAGTAATTGATATCAGGATCAAGAATGTACATGTGTACAGAGATTCTGCCTTAACGATCAATCAAATCAAAGGAGAATGGGAAACATGACAGAAGGGACTGATCCCTTACCGAGATTACACAAGGAGATTGCTGCCATTTTTCAACAGACTTGAATTCCATCACATCCCTCGTGAGGAAAATCACATGGCTGGTGCACTTGCTACTCTCTCTTCCATGATCACAGTTGATCGATGGAATCACATCCCAAGAATTGACATTATGCGCCTAGATAGGCCATCATACATATTTGCAATCAAAATTGCCACTGATGGAAAACCTTGGTATTACGACATTCAATAAATCCTACAAAAAAGGGAATACCTATTTCGATCATCAAGAAAAGACAAGAATACCCTCTGAAGACTAGCAGGCAACTTCTTCCTTAACCAAGATGTAATTTACAAGAGAAACTTTGACATGCTTCTACTCATATGTATAGACGAATGCGAAGTAGAAATACTCATGAAAGAAATTCATGAAGGATCTTTTGGTACTCATACCAACGGACATATGATGGCAAGAAAAATACTCTGAGCAGGATACTACTGGCTCACAATGGAGGCAGATTTCCGCAAGCATGCGAGGAGATGTCATAAATGTCAAATTTATGCTGATAAAATTCACACGCCTTCGACACTTCTCAAGGCTCTCTCTTCGCCATGGACGTTTTCAATATGGGGGATCAACATGATTGGAATGATCGAACCCAAAGCTTCAAACGGACATTGGTTCATTCTGGTAGCTATTGATTACTTCACCAAATGGGTCGAAGCATCATCATACGCCAATGTAACCCGAAAAGTGGTTTTCCATTTTATCAAAAATAATATCATCTACCGCTATGGTATTCCAAGTCAACTCATTACTGACAATGGGTCCAACTTGAACAACAAAATGATGAAGGAATTATGCGCAGAGTTCAAAATTGAACACCATAATTATTCTCCTTATCGACCAAAGATTAACGGCATAGTGGAAGCCGCCAACAAAAATATCAAGAAAATTGTCCAAAAGATGGTTGTGACATACAAGGGCTGGTACGAGATGCTCCCTAATGCGCTTCATGGATATCGAACTTCCGTTTGCACTTCAACGGGGGCAACCCTTTTCTCACTAGTATATTTCATGGAAGCAATGCTCCCCATAGAAGTTGAGATCCGATCCTTAAGGATACTAATGGAGGTCAAACTTACAGAGTATGGGTGGTGCTAAAGTAGTTTCGGAGAGCTCAATCTGATAGAAGAAAAGAGAATGATTGCCCTCTGTCATGTTCAATTATATCAGCAACGAATGAAGAGAGCATTCAACAAGAAAGTTCGACCTCGTGTCTTCAAAGAAGGATATATTATGCTCAAGAAAATACAATTACTTCTCACCGACTCTCAGGGAAAATAGACTCCGAATTATGACGGCCCCTATGTGGTCAAGAAAAACTTCTCAGGAGGTGCCCTGATACTCGCAACAATGGGCAGTGAGGAACTCACTTATAATACAAATGTTGATACAGTCAAGAAATACTTCTCCTAAAAGTGAAAAAAACAACTCGCTAAGTTGAAAACCCGAAAGGGAGACTTAGGCAAAAATGAGCGTCTCGGTGGATTGAAAACCCGAAAGGGCGATCCAGGAAAAAATTAGAGACAATTCAAAATAATAATAATAATATATCCTGCTAGAGAAATCAAGGCAAAATGTTAGGGATTCATGACAAGTAACTGCATCCAACCAGATTAGATCACCAGAAGAAAGTCACTCATCAAAGTCATCATCAACAAAAGCTCTGAAGACTCCGAACTCAGAATTGGTAAAAGGATAAGGATCATTATGTTTCAATGTAGCCATTTTCCCCAATAAATTACCATTTTCTACTTTGTAAATACTCTGTGGAATTACGCCTTTGGCTGATTACCACCCTATATTTGAAAATTTTAGCCCTTGCCCATCTGTTTGCAACTCTTATTGGTTTATCTACTTTACAAAATGACGTTTTAAAAAAAATGATTTGTCATTTTCTTGAAATTAAAATGAATTTTACTTCACTTTTATTTTTCAAAGTAAAAATTTGCAATTTTCCTTGGTCTGTGAATGTAAAAAGAAATCATTCAGTTGCTCAAATAACAACCTACTTCTGGAATATCCCCACAAAGATGAAATTGTGTCTCCCTACAGAGCCATGTCTCTAAAAATCAACAATAGCAGGAGCTCCCCTCTATAATTAGAAATTCAGCCAAGCCATAGAGATATTCCATCTCCGGATCGGCCCAGTATTCTCTGTTTTGTCTTGTCAATGTTGTGTGTCGTGTCTGTTTTGTCAGCATACGCATTCACATACATTTTTAATTATGTTTGCATTTATATTTGCACAATCATATACCATTTATCCCACTTGATAAAGATTCTTCTCTCCAGTTCTTTCCCAGATAGAATGTCAGTTTTCGATTTTGGGTAACTTGAACCTTGTCGCTCCCGAAGATTTTCTCCCGGTATAGACGCGAACGATCGGCAAAAAGAGAGAAATGAAGGTGAAGTGAATAGAGTCGCCAACTAGGCATTTTTATCCCGAAGGAAAGGTAATGCTGCATAAACCTAAGAAAGGATGGATAAGACAGTTGCGAACCAGAGAAACTGAGAAAGGGGGTTGGTTACAACTTAGGAAGGTATTAGCACCCAGATTGTACGTCGTACTCGACGGGATCAATGCTTACAAGATTGTGTTTAAAAGGGGTAGGTGTATGTGTTATCTGTGTGCAAAAGCTAAGAATGAATATACATGTGTCAGTGCAAAAAGGAAGTGGAATTCTTAGGACTGAGGCTTTTAAAGAATGCTGAAAGAGGGGGATGACAAAGAGACTTTTGTTCGATAACTGTTGAGTTATGCCTACGTATTCTCGCTTGCAATGAGGAAGTCAGAACACCGTAGTTCGACTCAAAGATACTGACAAATAAATTGACTGTGAACTGCTTACTTGCATATGCTCAAGTGTATGACTCGTCTGGCTCGAGTGTTAATTGTCTTGCATTAGACGGAAGAAGCAAGTTCCCACTTATGAATGAGTGTGATGAGAAAAGAATCCCGAAGGAGACAGTTATTGTTTGTTTTTGTGTTTTTAGTTTTTTTATTGTTAAGTAATGAGTTTAATCTCTAATCACAGATTAGTGAACTCATTACACCATCCTAATATAAGGATAATAGATGCGAACACTTAAGCTGAGGAAGATACCTCAACTTAATCCATGGTTAGGGATTAAATTCATTATATAACAAGCCTTTATTAAGTGGATTTTTATTAAAGGATGAGATTAAGAAGTGGATTTTATGATTTGTAAGACAAACTTGAGGAGGACTTGTCCATTAAACACTAGGGTTAGTCCCTCTTAACCATAAGGAAGAGTTAGAACCCTAATGTAAGGCCCAAGTTACAAGATAAAGTCTTGGTGATTATTAGTGTGATTTGATTAAGAGATTTAAAGAAATTAAAGGTTTAACACTTAGGATTAAAGTTATACACTCCATCCTAAGAGAATGATGCAGGCATAACCCTAATTCCAAAGTCCTAAAACTTTAAGAGTTTAGTCTCTGATTATTGAGATGAGAAGAGAGACTCAAGGAGACTCAAAGGTAAAAGACTAAGGAGGACTAAACACAACCCTAAATGTTATCATGCTTGGGTATCCTATGGTTTGTTAGGCTTAAGAAAGAATCTTCAAGGAAGCCACCAATGGAAGAAGCAGATGAAAGGAGGAGGTAGCAGAAGAATAAGTTACTTACTTCCTAAGAAGATAAGTAAATTAAAGGAAGAAAGTGAGAAAGATGGAACATAAGTGAATTTGATTCACTTCAAAGACATGTAAATGCATATGAATGAGATAAGAAGAAGTGAGAGATGAAGGCAAATCCACCTCCCAAATAACTTACCAAAAGTACCTGAAAGTGTTAGTATGAATGCACAAGGTGTAAAGCATAAAGAAATAAATTGAAATGAGATGCAAAGACCAAAGTCAGAAGTGTTTATGCAATGCAAATGGCATATGAGATGATGCAATGTCATACAATGTGCATATGAATGATCATACAAAGATGATATGTCATGAAAGCATGCTTTAGAAGTTTGAAAACACATGGATGTTTATGAAATGAAATGAATGCAACATATGGCAAATGAATGAAGAAATGATCAAGCAAGGTTCTAACATGTCCTAAGATGTCTAAGATGACATATGAATGCTTGAGTTGTGTAACACCCCAAATTTTCCCTCTCTTGTTTAGCATCATCATCATATCATAATCATCATTAGCATGTCATATCCTTAGCATACTACATAGAAAGATGAGGCATAGCACTTGCATGTTCCAGCATAAGGCATATGATCAATTATCAGGGAAATTCAAAGCTCACGAGGCATGTTACAAGGTTGACATCATGATCAAGGGCCTTAAAAATGATTGAGGATCAAAATCAGATCAAAACGGTTGGCGCCGGGTAATTCCTGAGGTTTCCCACCAAAAGGAGGGAAAATTCAAAATTCATTGGCGTTAACCGGTTAACGGCTGCAAATTTTGAATTCCAGCAGCATTTTCAGCATGTGTTTGGCTCCAATTTTTTGAGTTTCTGATTTTTATTCATTTTTGAATTAATTGGAAATTAAAAAGAAGGATCTAGAGCATTTATCCAAGCCTAATCCCATTGCTAAATCCTAATCTCATTACCAAACCATTATTTTGGATCCCAAGCCTAATTTTTGGGCCCCAAACCTAAACCATATTTAATCCATTTTCATCCAAACCAAGGGGGATTCTCTCTCATTTTTTCATTCTCATTCTGAATTTTCACTCTTCTCACTCACAATTCTCTCACTTTTCTCTCCCAATTTTCCTAATCACTCAAAGTTCCTCTTTGAAGATCACATAACCTTGCCTTAAGGTGTGTAGATCTTGTAATTAGACCTCCATCATTAGCTTCATTGCATCTTTTTGCTGGTTTAATTGGTGATTCAGATCTGGTTTGGGATCTAGAAGTGCTTTTGGATCCAAAATTCTGCATCAAGACCTTGTTCTTGCATTTATTTTGCATGGAGTGTGAAGCTTAGCACCGGATCTTCAAAGTTTTACGCGAGATCTGTCGTTTTCAGCTCGATCAACAATTACCAAAGCATACCTTAGCTTTGTAGGTTGGTTAATTTTAGATCTAGCTCTGTTTTAGCTTATTTGCATGCTTGTGCTTTAGATCCACCATGTGCTTGTGTATTTGCTTGTGTTGCTTGAATTGATTGATCGATTTGTGACCGGATCCATGTGCTAATGTTCATGAGCTTAATGATGCCATTTAATGTGAATTAATACACTTATTTCATGCTCCATTGATTGCTGGTCTTGTGTGAGATTAATTGGATAAGCTGGTTTGAACTGATTTTTCTGCAGGAATTGTTGTTGTTTTAATAGTGTTAACCAGTTAATGGATTGGTTAACCGGTTAACGCACCTGTTTCTGTGCTATTTTTCAGCAGGTTTTGACTGTTTAACCGGTTAACGCTTTGGTTTACTGGTTAACACTGAAACAGTAGGCCATTTTTGGGCTATTTTGGGTTTGTTTGATCCCCTTACTTATTTTAAATGCCATGGATCATTGTATGATCATTGAATATGATTATTTATGGTGATTTGCTAGTTGTTTGTTGCATGCTTCCATGTTCTCGACACGTAAATGCTTGTGTGCATAATTTGACATGTTGTTTGATCTTTGTTGATGTGAGCTTTGAGCATGCCATTTCCATGAGTTTTGTTGATGAACATGTGCTGGATTTTGCTAACACTTGCAGGGGCTCATGGTAAGAGAAGTGTGGATGTTCACCCACATTTCAACTCTTCATCCTTTTCCTTTTAAGTTGCTTTCTCTTTGTGTTTTGATGTGCCTTATGCCATCATGTAAAGCAACTTTTTTCTTCCCCCTTTAGGAGCAACTTATCTCCTTTAGAGGAGTAAGTTGCTTGCTAGCTCTTGTCTCCTCTTCTTTTTGCTCCTCTTGGTTTCTTCTTTATTTTTCTTAAGATAGTTGAAACCTCACTAACCTTAGGACCACTCTTTTGCATGATAACATTAGGTTTAGTCTTTCCCCATTTTAGACTTTTGCTTTTTGCTCCTTTGGTTTCTTTCTCTTCTCATCTCAAAACAAAACCTAAAAAACATTAATAAAGAAAGAAGTGACTTCTTGTGTAATAGCCTTATTCCATGGGGCATATGTATTCATTCCATCTTGGAATAGTGCATTTGTCTAGCATGATGCACAAGTCGGATCATGAAGTCACCTTCATCAAGAAAACCCTAAAAAACACTTCTTCATTTTTAATCACTAAAACACCTAATAAATTCAACAAGTCAATGAAATTAGGCCCTTTCCTTTGGAAACAAGTCATGGATAAGTTCTCCTTGCTTGGTGTGCTTGTTCTATTATTCCATCTTGGAATGTAGTAGAAAGTACACACTCCATAGAAAAGAGCTTGATTTCATTCTCTTGTGCCACACAAATAAAAAGCTCTAAGAAAACACAAACAAACAATAATCGTCTTTCCTTCGGGAATTCTTTTCTCATCTCTTTCGCTTCGTCCGCGAACTTGCTTCTTCTTGTTATTTTGCAAGACGGTTACGCACTCGTCGTCCAAGCCTGCAACACCTGAGCATTGACATAGGCAGTTCTAGCCTTAAGACTCAAGCAATCTTTTCTACCCTAGTTAGGGTAACTACGACGTCTCTGATCCTCATTGTCCAAATGAGGTACGTAGGCAGCGGGGTAGGGCCCTACATTTTTCCCTACATTTTTCCCTTTTCTTTTTTCCAGTTGCAGTTCCTTTTCTTTTGTAGCAACTTTAATTTCTTTACCCTTTGAAACAGTTTCTTTGCAAGCGTGGATCCCGTCGGGTACGGCGGACAATCTGGGGTGCTAATACCTTCCCAGGTCGTAACCGACTCCCGATCTTAAATTCTTTGGTTCACAGGACATGTGTCCTTCCTTTTCTTTTCTTATGGTTTGTGCAGCATTACCATTCTCGTTCCTTCGGGATAAAAATGTCTGGCTGGCGACTCTACCTCTTTCCGCGCCATTTTCACGTTTGTACCAGGATGGAAATCCGGGTAGCGACAGCTGGCGACTCTGCTGGGGACTTTCTAACTAGAGTATCTCTGGTTCCCTCACGAGTCAATCCTAGCGCTTGTGTGTTTCTGTTTCTTTGGGTGTTGATTTGTTTGTTATTGTGTGTTTATTTTACTGTTGTTTATTTATAGTTTTATTTACAGCTTTATTTACAGTTTTCAGTATTTAAATTCCTGCATCATATTATACTGGAATGTTTGGCTGTTGGTTTCCTTTTTTCTATGGGATTGGGAATTGTTACTGAGAGATGAGCTTGTAACCGGGGCTCGAGCACACCCTAGGACTTAGAGTGGAAAATCACTTTGGCTTCATGGCATCTTGCTATGTTGGTAGTAGTGAGTTCCACACCCAGACTTGCGACCGTCTTGGAAATGTATTATGCTGGAATCTTTCTGGGGTAATACACAACCTCGATAGTTATGTGCATCTGGGGATCGATCATTGAGGACCTTTGTGGAAACATATCTCTCCAGTGGTGAAAGTGGCAGGCCACATTTTGTGGCAAACCCATTCTCACCTGAGGGTCCACTGGGAACTCACATAGGATGGCCTGGTTCTTTTATAGGAACTCAGTCAAAGCATCTGGTCGTATGACGATAGTATTGTACCCTTCAGGATGAATGTACTATTCTTTCTCAATTCCAGCGCTTGAAACTGGGAACTTATAAAGGATGCTTGTTTTTCCCGGACACACGCTGAGGCCTCCCTGAGTAGTACATAATGCCAAACTGATTCCCTGATTTGGTCATGAGCCATTTATCGGAAATGGTGAACGTATTATTGCTATTCGGCTTTGAGAGTCCGTGATGTTTGACCCGGAGCACACCCGTGAGATTGGGAGGGTTTTACAGGTTTGCAGGAACCCTTGACCCCATCATACCTCATTTCCAGTACAATTCTATGATTTGATAAGGCTACATGGGTTTGGATCTTTGATTTTGGGGCTTATTTGAGACTGAATTCTTGTTCATGAGGCTTTATTCAGAGGATCTTGGTTCTTGGTCACTTGGGTCCTGTGTTCCGTATCTAGACAGTCTCGGTCGTTGATCATATGCCTGCATTGCATTTGCATCACATCATACTAGCATTAATTGTTTGTGTTTCCATTTCAGATTAGCATTTGTACCTAGTTCTGGTATCCATTGTTTCTCCAGGTGACAGAAGTTCAAGAGATACCCAGAAAAAGGAATGTTCATTATACTTTCCCGCAGCCCGAAACCGAGAGTATTCAAAAACTGGTGGACTTGATGAGTGATAAGGTTTTAGACGATTTCAGAAGTCGGTATGGGAAGATCTTGGGTTACATGAATAAACCTATTGTCGATCCGAGAGATAGTCTTCATTCTTTTTTGCAGTTTTATGACCCTCAATTGAGAATTTTCGTGTTTGCTGACATCCTGAAGATTCCTATCAAGAATGGTGTTCCCTATTATGCTGCGGAGAAGTGTCCCCAATACAAGGACATTGCAGGTGCTTGTCATTTAAGTATGCTTAGAGTAAAGATAGAGTTAGAAACCAGTAAAGGGAAAGGATTTACTCTGGATTTTCTTATCACAGAAGCCCATGTGTTTGCTTTGGGAGGAAAATGGTTAGAGTTCAGTGCGCTGTTAGCATTAATGGTCTACGGCATAAGTCTTTTTCTAGGAGAGAAAGGATGGGTAGGCTTGGAGGCTATCACCCTTTTCATTAAAGGAAACCCGGTGCCTACATTGTTGGGAGACTTTTACTTCGGCGTCCATCATAGAAATGAGAAGATAAAAGGGTTTGTAAATTGTTGCGCTCCCGTGTTTGCTGAGTGGTTTGCTAAGAAGCTTCCAAAGTCAGGACCGTTCAAAGATCTTAAGCAAGATTGGAAGTGGGCTAGAAGATTGATGGGGTTAGCATCGGATGATATAGCCTGGGGATGTAGCATAAACTTGGTAGGGAAAGAGTTTATTACAAGGTGTGGTGAGTTTCCTTATGTGTTGTTGTTAGGAAGAAAAGGAGTGATAAGTCATAACCCTGTGCTGTCCAGAAAGCAATTTGGTTATCCACTAAAGGATCCTCCATCAGATGAAGAAATAGCTAAGAATTTTTATTTTCCAGCTGAAGGTAATGAGCAATTGGTTATTCAAGCATCCCAAGCTTGGGAAACAATGGTTAGAGAGGGTAAGAAAGAATTCGGAAAGGTTGACCCTAAGACCTATCCCTCTTTTGCTGCTTAGATACAAGGGAGGGTCGATACCTTTTTCCTTCCGTTTTCGGTTGAGGCTCCGCTATATCCAAAGGAGGTACCGGTACAAACCACTGTTTCTCTTGAAGACTACAAGAAGTTTGAAGCTCAGTTGCACGAGATTCGGGTAGAGAATTCTGAAATGGCTAGTTTGTATCACCGTGCCAATCACGCTAAGAAAGAAGCGGAAGAAAAGTTACAGATGAAGCGGGATACTCTAGAAGCTAAAGAAAAGGAGTTTTCTAGGAGAGGAGCTCATTTTCAGATATTAGGCTTAACAGAGTCAAAGAGAGAAGTGGAGCATAAGAAGATTGTGAAGACTCTTAGAGAAGCTCGTCAATCCATTGCTTGGTTACAGGTCCAAAGAGAACAGGAGCAGAAGAAGTACAAAGAAAAGGAAGAGTTCTTTGAAGCGCAGATGGAATTCAAGAAAGAAGAGGTCGAACGAGT
Source organism: Lathyrus aphaca (assembly GCA_963966055.1). Classification (NCBI taxonomy): domain Eukaryota; kingdom Viridiplantae; phylum Streptophyta; class Magnoliopsida; order Fabales; family Fabaceae; genus Lathyrus; species Lathyrus aphaca. The sequence continues at coordinate 274,673,789 of OZ014520.1, read as the reverse complement.
TCACAAGATACGAAGGGAAAAGACTCAGCAATTTGAACAAAGCCAACTAGCCTTTAAGGAAGCAATGAAGGAGATTGCAGATCTTAAGCTGAGAGCAGGCGTCAAGAAGAATCGGACGGAGGTGGTGACTGTAGAAGAGGAGCCTGGATTTTCCTTTTAGCCTAGGGTTTTAGTTTATTGTTGATTGTATTCAGACTACCTACAGGCCTGTTGTGGGAGTCTTGCTTTATCTTTCTGTCTTTTGTATTGAATTGTAACCTTTTTGGGAATTTTGTTTTTGTTTATGACTCTGATGGTTGGTAGTTTGTTCATGCTATGCAATGATACTTTCCAGTTACCGTTTCTGAATGAGCAAAGTTGTTGGTCTCAAGACACCAGGATCTGAATACTCCTCGAAAGAGTTCGAAAAGTCAGTTTCCAAAAAGAAGTCATCTGGAGTATTTTTTTTGTCAAAATACCAGAACTAGGGCATATTAATGTCTAAACATGGAAACATGAATAGTTACATTGCATATATATAACGTGTTTGTTGTTTTGCAGGTATTCCTCCAGTGTTCTAACGTTCATGTCACTTTCAGGCACTATAGTTCCCAAGAAGAGTCAGAGACAGTCAACGGTGCATAGATACCCTACAAAGGTGAACAGAGAGAGAGCAATGGATCAGATGCAAGCGGATCTGGCTGACTTAAGGAAGAGAATGGACAACTTCATGACTCTCATGGATGGGATGGGTCAAACTCAAGAGCGTCTGTGCGAAATGTTGGAGAACAATCAAGTCAGGAACAATGGGACAATAGATGGAGGTAATCGCAAGGGGTTGGTGCCCGTCATGTTGAAATCCCTGTGGTGCAACCAGGAGTCACTATTGTCAATGATGGAGTGAATAACCTGCAGATGGATAGGCAGGATGAACAATTCACTTTGCTGGATGAGGCGGAAGGCCAAGGGGTTGACATGAATAGAAGGTTCGATGAAATGGCTGAGCAGATTTGCGCCATTCAATCTCAGAGTTCTCTGAGGTTTGACATCACTGATCTGGGCTTAGTGCCAGGGGTGAGAATTCCCTACAAGTTCAAGGTTGCTACTTTTGATAATTACAACGGCACGGCGTGCCCAAAAACCCACCTTCAGTCTTTTGTGGGAAGGATTGTTGCGCATACAGATGATGAGAAGTTATGGATGTATTACTTCCAGGATAGTCTTGTAGGAGCTTCCTTGGAAGGGTACATGAAGTTGAGCAGAGTCAATATCCGAAGCTGGAAGGATTTGGCTGAGGCGTTCGTGAAATAGTATCAGTATAATTTGGATGTGGCTCCGAATCGTACCCAGTTGCAGACAATGTCTCAGAGTGCTAAAGAAGGGTTCAAAGAGTACGCCCAGAGGTGGCGTCAGCTTGCTGCTCGAGTACAACCTCCCTTGTTGGAAAATTAAATGGCAGATATGTTTATGGGAACGCTGCAGGGGGTGTTTATTGAGAGACTGTCGTCTTGCCCGGAAACAAAGTTCAACGACATCGTGATAGCAGGAGAGAGGGTTGAAACTCTTCTTAAAATGGGGAGATTCAAGACACTGGTGCAAGTAGCTCAAGTGGTGCGAGAAAGGCTTTCAGTGGACCTCCAAGAAGAAGGGAGGGCGAGACTAATGTTATGTACGACCGAGGTCGGGGCCGCAGATACAGAGGATCTTATGAGCAGGTGGCCACTTTCACCATCCCCACAGGTCTTGTGCAACAGCAGCAGCAGCCACATCGCAATAACTATCAGCAAAGTCCATATCAACAGAGACAAGCTCGTCCAGCTAACAGGGTGCTCGAAGCCATCCCGATGACGTACACAGCTCTACTCCAGAGATTGTTAGAGTTGAACTTGGTTCAGTTGAGGACATTAGCACCACCAACACCTAGAGAGCTTCCAGTGGGGTATGATGCTAATGCAAGATGCGCATTTCATTCAGGAGCTCCCGGGCACTCAACAGAGAAATGCAGAGCATTGCAGCATAAGGTCCAGGACTTGATTGATTCAAAGGCAATTAACTTTGCACCTCCTCCAAATGTAACATCAAACCCCATTCCAAATCATGGAGGGGCCAGGATAAATGTCGTTGATAGTGGTGAGAGGTTAAACTTGATTTTGAATGTGGATGAAGTAAAGACTTCATTGTTAGTCGTGAAAGACAGATTGATGAAAGGGCAGGTTTTTCCAGGGTGTGACTTCGAATGTGAAGGTTGTTTGAATTCGGTTAATGGTTATGGGGATTTGAAAGCTGGGTTACAGCGTTTGATTGATGAGGGGTCCCTACATTTCAACAGAGTTGATGATAGAAGTGATTGCGTGTCTACCATAACAATTTATTTTGATCCTGCTGAAGTTCCTGTCCGGAGAGAGCCGGTGACCATCTATGTTCCCGAAGTGAGTCCTGTGACCATTACTGTTCCGGGACCAGTCCTTTATGCTGATGACAAAGCCATCCCTTGGCACTATGGCTCGGACGTGTGCGTAGAAGGCCAGAAGGTGGAGAGTCAAGCGGTGACAATTGACCCGACTTTTGTGAATGTTGGAGGAGTTGGGGGATTTACAAGGAGTGGGCGTCTCTTTGCTCCTCAAGATCTTAGAGGTGATCCTGAAGCTGAAGTTGCTGCAAAGGCTAAGGGTAAACAGATAACAACAGAAGAGGTGACAACTCCTGCTTCCTGTCAGGGCACTTTTGAAAAGGAAGTCGAGGAATTCATGAGAATAATTAAGAAAAGCGACTATAAGGTGGTTGAACAGCTGAATCAGACCCCGTCCGAGATATCCATTTTGTCGTTGTTGATGTGTTCCTAAGCTCATCGAGAGGCTTTGCTGAAAGTTTTGCAAATGGTGTATGTACCACAAGAGATAACTGTCAACCAGTTGGAGGCTGTGGTAGGCAGCGTAAACGCCAGCCACGGGTTGGGATTCACAGATAGATATCTCGCATCTGAAGGACGCAATCACAACAAAGCCTTATATATCACCATGTAGTGTAAGGGTGTTGTTCTATCACACGTCCTGGTAGATACAGGCTCTTCTCTCAATGTGCTCCCTAAGAAGGCCTTAACGAAGCTTAATGTTGATGGCATCGTCTTGCGACCTAGTGCTTTGATTGTGAAAGCCTTCGACGGGTCCCGAAGATCTGTGTTTGGGGAGGTGGAGCTACCGGTAAAGATTGGGTCTCAGATATTCAAGAGTACTTTCTATGTTATGGATATTCAACCCGCATATAGCTGTTTGCTGGGACGTCCTTGGATTCATGCTGCTAGCGTAGTAACATCCACGTTGCATCAGAAGTTAAAGTATGTGGTAGACGGCCAGGTTATTACTGTATGCGGAGAAGAGGATATTTTTGTAAGCCATCTGTCGACCTTCAAGTATGTAGAAATGGACAGGGAGATCCATGAGACACTTTGTCAGGCTTTTGAGACAGTTAGTGTCAGTAATTTGTCTCCAACAGTTCAGAACAGCGAGAAGGAAGGGACTCCTATCTACTCCTACAAGCAAGCTAAGGAGGTAGTTCAATCCGGAAATACCCAGGGCTGGGGCAAGCTGCTGAAAGTGGAAAAGAAGGATGACAAGTTCGGTCTCGGATATCAACCTGGTCAGTCCAGCTAGTCTCATGGAAGTAAGCCCATAGCGTTCACCAGCGCTGGAATGCTCGACTACAGCAATGTTTGTGCAACAGATACAGATGGGGATAGTGATTGTGACTTGGATAATTGGATTCACCCATGCGTACCTAGGGAGGAGCTCCGGAACTGGTCTGCCGAAGATTTTGTTCAAGTTACTTGGCAGTCAAAGTAATTTTCTTTGTTTCCATTTTTATCATACTGCATATCAAATCCTGCACTCTGCCCAAGGTGCATGGATCCATTTGTAGGGCCACCATGTTTTTAATGCATTTACTTTTTCCTTGAAATAAAGGACATTTTTCAAGCAGATTGTGTTCTCTTTCTTTCGTTTTAAGATTTTTCAGAAATAAAATGGAAATGTTTTTCTTTCCAGTGTTTTTGTGTGTTTGCGTCTCCTTTGAAAGAACAGATTCTAAAATAAGCACATCATTTGTGTAATGTTGATCATTTGGATTCCTGTGACAACGTTCCTGCTATAACTATGCATGACTTCGACAATCCTATCTACCAAGCTAATGAAGGGGTTGAGGAAGACTGTGAACTCCCGGAAGAATTGGTCAGGTTGTTGGAACAAGAGGAAAGGGTCATTCAGCCTCATCAGGAAGAAATATAGATCATCAACATCGGGACTGAAGACGTGAAGAGAGAGATAAAGATTGGGGCCAGTCTGCAGACCGAGGTAAAGAAGGAGTTGATTGATATGCTACGTGAATATGTGGATATCTTCGCCTAGTCGTATCATGATATGCCAGGGTTGGATACTGACATCGTTGTGCACAAGCTGCCACTAAGGGAAGATTGTCCTCCCGTGAAACAAAAGCTGAGAAGAACTAGCCCTGATATGGCTATGAAGATCAAGGAGGAAGTTCAGAAGCAGTGGGATGTCGGGTTCCTTGCTATGACCAGTTACCCACCTTGGGTAGCTAACATTGTGCTTGTACCGAAGAAAGATGACAAGGTCCTGATGTGCGTCGATTATCGGGATCTGAATTGAGCGAGTCCAAAGGATAACTTTTCATTACCTCACATTGATGTGCTGGTAGATAACACCGCTCAGTTCTCGGTATTTTCTTTCATGGATGGCTTCTCCGTGTATAATCAGATCAAGATGGCACCGGAAGACATGGAGAAAACGACGTTCATTACCCCGTGGGGTACATTCTGTTACAAGGTTATGCCCTTTGGATTGAAGAACGCCAGGGCAACGTATCAACGGGCTATGGTAACATTGTTCCACGATATGATACATAAAGAAATTGAATGCTATGTGGACGACATGATTGCCAATTCTAGGGACGAAGAAGGGCATCTGGTCAATCTCAAAAAGTTGTTTGATAGGTTGATAAAGTACAGATTGAGGTTGAATCCAAACAAGTGCACTTTCGGAGTGCGTTCCGGTAAATTGCTGGGTTTCATTGTTAGCCAAAAGGGAATCGAGGTAGATCCTACAAAAGTAAAAGCAATACAAGATATGCCTGCACCGAAAATAGAAAAAGAAGTACGTGGGTTTTTAGGGATATTGAACTACATTTCGCGGTTTATATCTCATCTAACTACCACAAGCGAGCCAATATTCAAATTGTTAAGAAAAGAGAAAACGGTAAGGTGGAATGAGGACTGTCAAAGAGCCTTTGAAAAGATAAAAGAATATCTGCAGGAGCCTCCGATTCTAATGCCTCCAGTTCTAGGACGGCCACTTATCATGTACTTGACTGTATTAGAAGGGTCTATGGGGTGTGTTCTAGGCCAACATGACGAGTCTGGTCGAAAAGAGCATGTTATTTACTACCTTAACAAAAAGTTTACCGACTGTGAATCCCGTTACTCACTGCTCGAGAAAACATGTTACGCTTTGGTATGGGCTGCTCGCCGACTGAGGCAGTACATGTTGACCCAAACCACATTGCTAATCTAAAAAATGGACCCTGTCAAGTACATTTTCAAGAAACCCGCATTAGCCGGAAGGGTTGCCAGGTGGCAAATGATATTAACAGAGTATGACATACAATATACTTCCCAGAAAGCCATCACGGGAAGCATATTGTCGGATTATCTTGCACATCAACCACTGGATGACGACTATCAGCCAATGAAGTTTTATTTCCCAGATGAGGACATCATGTACCTCAAGGAAAAATATTGTGAGGAACCACTTCCGGAGGAGGGGCTAGACCTTGAATCCAAATGGAAGTTGATGTTTGATGGGGCAGTCAATATCAACGGACGTGGAGTTGGTGTTGTTCTTATCACTCCCGAAGGTGTTCATTTTCCCTTCGCTGCCAGAATTACTTTTGGTTGTACCAACAATGAAGCGGAATACGAGGCGTGCATAATGGGAATAGAGGAGGCTATTAATCTTCGGATTAAGTCCATCGATATATACGGAGATTCGGCCCTCGTTATCAACCAGATTACCGGCAAGTGGTATACACATCAAGAACACTTAATTCCTTATAGGGATTACGCCAGAAGACTGTTGACGTTCTTCAAACGGTTAAGCTTCAGTACATACAACGAGATGAGAATCAATTTGCCGATGCATTGGCTACTCTTTCTTCGTCCATCAAAGTCTTGTGTTGGAACTATGTGCCCAGGATTGACGTGTCCAGGCATGATGCACCAGCTTACGCTTTCTCTGTAGATGCAGTGTCTGATGAGAAACCTTGGTATTTTGATATCAAGCTTTTCCTAGAAAAACAAGAATACCCAGCTGGGGCATCATCCAATGACAAGAAGACCTTGAGATGGCTTGCTGCTAGCTTCTTCTTGAACGCAGATGGGGTTTTGTATAAGAGGAACTTTGACATGGTTTTGCTCAGATGCGTGGATAGACACGAAGCCGGCCTGTTAATGCAGGAATTCCATGAGGGATCTTTCAGTACTCTTGCAGGAGGACATGCAATGGCTAAGAAGTTGCTGAGATTAGGGTATTATTGATTAACAATGGATGCAGATTTTTGTTCGTACGCCCGTAAGTGCCACAAGTGTCAGATATATGCAGACAAAGTGCATGTTCCTCCTAGCCCGCTCAACATCATGTCATCTCCTTGGCCCTTTTCTATGTGGGGCATTGACATGATCGGGAAGATAGAGCCTACTGCTTCAAACAGTCATCATTTCATCTTGGTTGCGATTGATTACTTCACCAAATGGGTTGAAGCAGAATCGTATGCCAATATCACTCGTCCAGTGGTAGCCAGATTTCTGAAGAGAGACATCATTTGCAGATACGGAGTGCCCGAGCGAATCATTACTGATAATGGTTCCAACTTAAACAACAAAATGATGGCTGAATTGTGCCGGGACTTGAAGATTCAACATCACAATTCTTCTCCTTATCGACCAAAGATGAATGGTGTGGTAGAGGAAGCTAACAAGAATATTTAGAAGATTGTGCAGAAGATGGTTGTCACTTACAAAGATCGGCATGAGATGTTACCATTTGCAATGCATGGGTACCGAACGTCAGTCAGGACGTCGACCGGGGTAAATCCTTTCTCCTTAGTGTATGGCATGGAGGCAGTCTTGCCAGTTGAGGTAGAAATTCCTTCATTGCGTGTGATGATGGACGTGAAGCTTGATGAGGCTGAGTGGGTACGTGCCCGATACAATCAGTTATACGTAATTGAGGAAAAGAGATTAGCGGCTATTTGTCATGGTCAGCTTTATCAGAGGAGAATGAAGCACGCATTCGACCAAAGAGTACGTACTCGGGAGTATCAAGTAGGTGAGCTTGTACTCAAAAGGATAATTCCTCCAAGTTCAGATCACAGGGGCAAGTGGACCCCAAACTACGAAGGCCCATTCATAGTGAAGAAATTTTTCTCAGGTGGGGCGCTGATGCTCACTACTATGGATGGAGAAGATTTCCAGTCTTTTGTAAACTCGAACGCAGTTAAAAAATACTTCGCATAAATAGACCCGCTGGACACAAAAACAGAATTAAAGTCTAGGCAAGAAAAGGGCATCTCGGCGAGCTAAAAATAGAATAAAAAGCTCGGGCAAAAGTTAGGGAAATAAATGAAAAAAAGGTACACCCGCTTAGTTGAAAAGCCACATCGGACAGCTCAGGCAAAAAAGGGTATCACGGTGGATTGAAAACCCGAAAGGGCGACCCACGTAAAACATGGGAATAAGCAAACAATTGCGATCCGGGTAATCTGAACCAAATCACCGTTTCGTGCAGCCTGACAATATCAGAAGGATAAGAGTCAATCCCCTCGTCTTCTTCAGAAAGCAAAGGCAAGAACAGAAAGTCTTGAAGACATGACGGTCATAGCAAGAAGGAAACTCATTGGAATGCTGTGTACATTGCCATTAGGATAGTTTCTTTTCTCAATTTTTATGGTAGCTACCTCTTTCCAGGTAGTTGTTTCCTGATGTAAAGCTTTGTCTATTCATAGGCCATTCAATGAATAAATATCCAGTCATAAAGCCGTGTTGTGTTGTGTTTTCTTTGTTTGCAAAAATGTCCTGAGTTTTTGGCAAAAAAAAAGAGCATTGCATTTGAAACATGTTGATTTTTCTGAAAAAAGTTTGACATGGAAGGGAAGCAGCTAAAAATTATCTTTGAGTGTCGGGTGACAATGGATGAGCAGATCATACCATGAAAATCCCCGGGGCACCTATGTGTATACTATTGTTGCTGGTTTTATAGGGCGATGTTGCACTTCCCCAAGAAAAGAGTGCTCCCCAGCAGAGCTATGGAAATTGGAATCCCTAGCAGAATTTCAAATATAATCAAAGGTGGTGTCTTCCCCAAGCGGAGGTTGTTCTTCACAAGAAAGACATAGTTACCCCCCAGTAGAGTTCAGATAGAATCATCCCTAGCTGAGCTAGAGCAAGTAAAATCCTCAGTGGAGTTTCAAACCCAACCGAAGAGAGTTGTAGCGGTCAGAAATCTTTCCCTAGCGAAGATAATTTGGCCAGATATTCCCCCATACGGGTTGGGAGGATGTCTTTTCCTCGGAATTCATGATTGGTACGCAACCATCATTGAAATATCCCCAGCGAGTCTGCCAATTTATTTTTGGCTGGTGTGACAAGGCAGTGCATACATTTCTTCACGTTTGATTCCTCAACCAAGTGTTTCCAGGAGATCTTGATTATTTCCCCAGTGGAATTCCAAGGTTAATAGAACAGTTCGTCTCCCCAAGCGGAGTCAACAATAAAGCTAACCCCAGTAAGCAACTGAATGCCTGTTTCCCCACAGAGTTGGAATTTTCAGAATTCTCTCCCTAGCCGGAGTCGTGACCAAGCCTCTTCCTCAACCGAGCTTGAAGATGGTTTTCCCCAAAGAGTTCATGATCGAGATTCACTCCCGCCGCTGGAGTATTCTCTAGAGAAGTTGTCAGGCTATTTTGGTCATGGGATGATACATACCGTCATTCATCTCCCCAGACAGATTTAGGCATCTTCAAAGCCTCTTGACTAGGTTCCCCTGCAGAGTCAGGATTTTCGTTGCCAACCAGGATTACCCGTATTTGTGATCGTCTGCATTTCTTGGCACTCGTCTGTGTTCGCGCTCTGTCGTTACTCGTATGCTTTCCCCAGCAGTCGTATGTGTTGGGTACCTTTGTTGTTGCTCGTCCGCATCCCTAGCACTCACCTGTGTTTGATACTTGCTTGTTGCTCGTCTGCACTCCTCAGCACTCATATGTGTTTGCAAACCGTTTGATGTTCATTTGTATTCCCAGCGCTCGCTCGTTTATGAAATATTCTTCATTCGATTCTCCCCGGCGGAATTGTGTTTCTTACCAGGCATTTGACGCTTGTCTGCAATGCACAGCACCCGTTCGTGTTTGATGTTTGATAGATACTCGTCTGCATCGCCCCAACACTCGTCTGTGTTTGCACTTTATCGTTGTTCGTTTGCTTTCCCTAGCGGTCACCTATGGTTGGTAGATGCTAATGCTCAACACTCGTCTGTGTGTGACACCTGTTTAGTGCTCGTCCGCACTTCCCAGCACTCGTCTGTGTGTAGCATCTGTTTGATTCTCGGCACTCGTTTGTGTTTGAACTTATGCGATGCTCGTCCGCATTCTCCAGCACTCGTCTGTGTTTGTTATTTGTTTGAAGCTTGTCTGCATTGTTGGATACTCATCTGTATCATCCTTCCCACTCTTCTGTGTTGACTTATATCCATATGAATGTTGATTTAATAATTGTTCTGGTACTCGTCTATATTGCTACTCCAAATGCTCGTCTGTATTTGATCTCTGGTATTCTTCTGTATCAGCGGCTGATATTCGTCTGTATCATCGCTTGAAGCGTTCGTCTGCGTTTCTTAGATCATCATCTGATATTCGTTTGTATCATTGACTTATGGCCCTCATCTGTGTTCTTTTGATGATCATCCAGTGCTCGTCTGTATTGAAGAGGTTTGAAGTCCTGACGGTGGGATTAAACGTCAAAATGGTTACCGGCCCTGGCGTAACAGGAACATCTAAAGGAGGTTCGTCTGTCTTAGATACCACTTATCTGCGCAAGATTCGTGAAGAGGGTTCGTCAAATCCTAATGTTGCACCTAGCGTAACAGGTTTTCTTAAAGAAGACTCGTCTGTCTTGGACCATATATCCACGAATAATATATGAAGAGGATTTGTCTATCCTGATTATGTATGTCTACCCCACAGACTTAAGTGCATCACCGGTCCTGGCGTAACAGGTTTATCCGAAGCAGGTTCATCTGTCTCGGATCATATATTGCAAAATGTATGATGGCTCGTATGTCCAACATCTGGTGTAACAGGGTTGTTTGAAGAGGGCTCGTATGTCCATTCCCTGGCGTAACAGGTTTATTTGAAGAGGACTCGTATGTCCAGTTCCTGGCGTAACAGGTTTGTTCGAGGAAGACTCGTCTGTCTGGATTTTTCTATCCAAAGTAACAATGCAACTTGGAAGGAGCTCGTCTGCTTTGTCCCCACCTCAGTCGCCAAAGCTTCATTTGGTTGGGTTTATTTCCCATTGCTTGTATTCTCCAGCAGAGTGCAAATTTCAGGTCTTCTTGGTACTCAACCACAGTTCATCTTGAACGGTCGATAGTCGTGCTACCGTCCTTTTCAGATTAACAGTTGCGTGAATAGGGGAAGTTGTAACACCCCAAATTTGCCCTCTCCTGTTTAGCATCATCATCATATCATAATCATCATCAGCATGTCATATCCTTAGCATACTACATAGAAAGATGAGGCATAGCACTTGCATGTTCCAGCATAAGGCATATGATCAATTACTAGGGAAATTCAAAGCTCATGAGGCATGTTACAAGGTTGACATCATGGTCAAGGGCCTTAAAAAGGATTGAGGATCAAAATCAGATCAAAACGGTTGGCGTCGGGGGATTCCCGAGGTTTCCCACCAAAAGGAGGGAAAATTCAAAATTCACTGGCTTTAACAGGTTAACGCTTTGGTTAACCGGTTAACGATTGCAAATTTTGAATTCCAGCAGCATTTTCAGCATGTGTTTGGCTCCAATTTTTGAAGTTTCTGATTTTTATTCATTTTTGAATTAATTGGAAATTAAAAAGAAGGATCTATAGCACTTATCCAAGCCTAATCCCATTGCTAAATCCTAATCTCATTACCAAACCATAATTTTGGATCTCAAGCCTAATTTTTGGGCCCCAAACCTAAACCATATTTAATCCATTTTCATCCAAACCAAGGGGGATTCTCTCTCATTTTTTTCATTCTCATTCTGAATTTTCACTCTTCTCACTCACAATTCTCTCACTTTTCTCTCCCAAATTTCCTAATCACTCAAAGTTCCTCTTTGAAGATCACATAACCTTGCCTTAAGGTGTGTAGATCTTGGAACTAGACCTCCATCCTTAGCTTCATTACATCTTTTTGCTGGTTTAGTTGGTCATTCAGATCTGGTTTGGGATCTAGAAGTTCTTTTGGATCCAAAATTATGCATCAAGACCTTGTTCTTGCATTTATTTTGCATGGAGTGTGAAGCTTAGCACTAGATCTTTAAAGTTTTGCGAGAGATCTGTCATTTTCGGCTCGGTCAACAATTATCAAAGCATACCTCAACTTTGTAGGATGGTTAATTTCAGATCTAGCTCTGTTTTAGCTTATTTGCATGCTTGTGCTTTAGATCCACCATGTGCTTATGTATTTGCTTGTGTTGCTTGAATTGATTGATCTATTTGTGACCGGATCCATGCACTAATGTTCATGAGCTTAATGATGCCATTTAATGTGAATTGATACACTTATTTCATGCTCCATTGATTGCTGGTCTGGTGTGAGATTAATTGGATAAGCATGTTTGAACTGATTTTTCTGTAGGAATTATTGTTGTTTTAACAGTGTTAACCGGTTAATGGATTGGTTAACCGGTTAACGTACATGTTTCTGTGTTGTTTTTCTGCAGGTTTTGACGGGTTAACCGGTTAACGCTTTGGTTAACCGGTTAACACTGAAGCAGTAGTCCAGTTTTGGGCTATTTTGGGCTTGTTTGATCCCTTTACTTGTTTTAAATTCCATGAATCATTGTATGATCATTGAATATGATTATTTAGGGTGGTTTTCTTGCTGGTTGATGCATGCTTCCATGTTATCGACACGTAAATGCTTGTGTGCATAATTTGACATGTTGTTTGATCTTTGTTGATGTGAGCTTTGAGCATGCCATTTCCATGAGTTTTGTTGATGAACATGTGCTGAATTTTGCTAACACTTGCAGGGGCTCATGGTAAGAGAAGTGTGGATGTTCATCCACATTTCAACTCTTCATCCTTTTCCTTTTAAGTTGCTTTCTCTTTGTGTTTTGATGTGCCTTATGCCATTATGTGAAGCAACTCTTTTCTTCCCCCTTTAGGAGCAACTTATCTCCTTTAGAAGAGTAAGTTGCTTGCTAGCTCTTGTCTCCTCTTCTTCTTGCTCCTCTTGGTTTCTTCTTTCTTTTTCTTAGGATAATTGAAACCTCACTAACCTTAGGACCACTCTTTTGCATGATAACATTAGGTTTAGTCTTTCCCCATTTTAGACTTTTTCCTTTTTGCTCCTTTAGTTTCTTTCTCTTCTCATCTCAAAACAAAACCTAAAAAACATTAATAAAGAAATAAGTGACTTCTTGTGTAATAGCCTTATTCCATGGGGCATATGTATTCTTTCCATCTTGGAATAGTGCATTTGTCTAGCATGATGCATAAGTCGGATCATGAAGTCACCTTCATCAAGAAAACCCTAAAAAACACTTCTTCATTTTTAATCACTAAAACACCTAATAAATTCAACAAGTCAATGAAATTAGGCCCTTGCCTTTGGAAACTAGTCTTGGATAAGTTCTCCTTGCTTGGTGTTCTTGTTCTATTATTCCATCTTGGAATGTAGTAACAAGTACACACTCCATAGAAAAGAGCTTGAGTTCATTCTCTTGTGCCACACAAATAAATATCTCTAAAAAACACAAACAAACAATAATCGTCTTTCCTTCAGGAATTCTTTTCTCATCTCCTTCGCTTCGTCCGCGAACTTGCTTCTTCTTGTCTTTTTGCAAGACGGTTACGCACTCGTCGTCCGAGCCTTTAACACCTGAGTGTAATACCCCAAAATTGCCCTCTCCTGTTTAGCATCATCATCATATCATAATCGTCATCAGCATGTCATATCCTTAGCATATTGCATAGAAAAATGAAGCATAGCATTTGCATGTTCCAGCATAAGGCATATGATCAATTATCAGGGAAATTCAAAGCTCACAAGGCAGGTTACAAGGTTGACATCAGGGTAAAAGCATAAAGAAGGGATTGAGGATCAAAATCAGGTCAAAACAGTTGGCGCCGAGTGATTCCTGAAGTTTCCCACCAAAAGGAGGGAAAATTCAAAATTCACTGGCGTTACCCGATTAACGGCTGCGAATTTTGAATTTCCAGCAGCAAATTCAGCATGTGTGATTTGGTACCAATTTCCATTTTCTTATTTTTATTAATTTGAATTAAAAAGAAGGATCTAGAGCACTTATCCAAGCCTAATCCCATTGCAAAATCCTAATCTCTTTGCCAAACCATAATTTTGGATCCCAAGCCTAATTTTTGGGCCTCAAACCTAAACAATATTTAATCCATTTCTCTCTAAACCAAGAGGACTCTCTCTCATTTTTTCATTCTCATTTTGAATTTTCACTCTTCTCACTCACAATTCTCCCACTTTTCTCTCCCAATTTTCCAAATCACTCAAAGTTCCTCTTTGAAGATCACATAACCTTGCCTTGAGGTGTGTGGATCTTGGAACTAGACCTCCATCCATAGCTTCCTTGCATCTTTTTACTGGTTTAATTGGTGACTCAGATCTGGTTTGGGATCTAGAAGTTCTTTTGGATCCAAAATTTTGCATCAAGACCTTGTTCTTGCATTTATTTTGCACGGAGTATGAAGCTTAGCGCCGGATCTTCAAAGTTTTCCGTGAGATCTATCGTTTTCAGCTCGATCAATAATTACCAAAGCATACCTCAGCTTTGTAGGTTGGTTAAATTCAGATCTAGCTCTATTTTAGCTTATTTGCATGCTTGCGCTTTAGATCTGCCATGTGCTTGCGTATTTGCTTGTGTTGCTTGAATTGATTGATTGATTTGTAACCGGATCTATGTATTAATGTTCATGAGTTTGATGATGCCATTTAATGTGAATTGATACACTATTTTCATGCTCAATTTCTTGCTGGTCTGGTGCGAGATTAATCGGAAAAGCTGGTAAGAACTGATTTTTTCTGCAGGAATTATTATTGTCCTAACAGCGTTAACCGGTTAACGGATTGGTTAACCGGTTAACGCACTTGTTTCTGTGTTGTTTTTATGCAGGTTTTGACTGGTTAACCGGTTAACGCTTTGATTAACCGGTTAACACTGATGCAGTGGGCCATTTTTGGGCTTTTTTTAGCATGTTTGATCCCCTTGCTTATTTTAAATGCCATGGATCATTGTATGATCATTGAACATATTTGTTTAGGGTGATTTGCTTCCTGGTTGATGCACGCTTCCATGTTCTTGATGTGTAAATGCTTGTGTGTTCTACATTTGGCATGATTGTTTGATCTTTGTTGATGTGAGCTTTGAGCATATCATTTCCATGATTTTATTGATGAACATGTGTTGGATTTTGCTAACACTTGTAGGGGCTCATGGTAAGAGAAGTGTGGATGTTCATCTACATTTTAACTCTTCATCCTTCTCTCTTTTTAAGTGCTTTCTCCTTGTGCTTTTTGATGTGCCTTATGCCATCATGTGAGGCAATTCTTTTCCTCCCCCTTTAGGAGCAACTTATCTCCTTTAGAGGAGTAAGTTTCTTGCTAGCTTTCTCCCTCTTCTTGCTCTTCTTTGGTTCTTTTTTTCTCTTAGGATAGTTGAAACCTCACTAACCTTAGGACCACTCTTTTGCATGATAACATTAGGTTTAGTCTTTCCCCATTTTAGACTTTTACCTTTTTTGCTCCTTTGGTTTCTTTCTCTTCTCATCTCAAAACAAAAACCTAAAAAACATTAATAAAGAAAGAAGTGACTTCTTGTGTTATAGCCTTATTCCATGGGGAATATGTATTCATTCCATCTTGGAATAGTGCATTTGTCTAGCATGATGCACGAGTCGGATCATGAAGTCATCTTCAACAAGAAAAACCCTAAATAATACTTCTTCATTTTTTAATCACTAAAACACCTAATAAATTCAACAAGTCAATGAAATTAGGCACTTGCCTTTGGAAACAAGTCTTGGATATGTTCTCCTTGCTTGGTGTGCTTGTTCTATTATTCCATCTTGGAATGTAGTAGCAAGTACACATTCCATAGAAAAGAGCTTGAGTTCATTCTCTTGTGCCACACCAATAAAAAGCTCTAAAAAACTCAAACAAACAATAAGCGTCTTTCCTTCGGGAATTCTTTTCTCATCTCCTTCGCTCCATCCATGAACTTGCTTCTACTTTTCATTTTGCAAGACGGTTACGCACTCGTCGTCCGAGCCTGCAACACCTGAGCATTGACATTGGCAGTTCAAGCCTTAAGACACAAGCAATTCTTTTCTACCCCTAGTTAGGGGAACTACGACGTCTCTGATCCTCATGTCCAGATGAGATACGTAGGCAGCGGGGTAGGGCCCGTTCAAGCACACTCTTTTATTTTCCCTACATTTTCCCCCCTTTATTTTCTTTTTATCCAGTTCTTTCCTTTTTCTTCGCAGCAGCTTTCATTTCTTCACCCTTTGAGACATTTTCTTTGCAAGCGTGGATCCAGTCGGGTATGGCGGACGATCTAGGGTGCTAATACCTTCCAAGGTCGTAACCGACTCCCGATCTCAAATTCTTATGTTTTCATGACCTTTGTCCTTCCTTTTCTATTCTTCTGGTTTATGCAGCATTACCATTCCCCTTCTTTCGGGATAAAAATGCCTGGCTGGTGACTTTATTCCTCTTCCGCGCCACTTTCGCGTTTATACCAGGATGGAAATCCAGGGAGCGACAGCTGGCGACTCTGCTGGGGACATCCTAACCAGAGTATCTCTGGTTCCCCTGAGAGTAAACCCTAGCGCTTGCGTGCTTCTGTTTCTTTGAGTGTTGATTGTTTGTTGTTGCGTGTTGTCGCTCCCGACAAATGAAAAAGGATCAGATGAAGGTACAGACGCGAACGGTCGGCGAGAAGGACAGTGAGAACACACAGCCGTGAACTCACCGGAGAATGAATAGAGTCGCCAGCTAGGCATTTTTATCCCGGAGGAAAGGCAATGCTGCATAGACCTAGAAAAAGAATGGATAAGACGGTTGCGAACCAGAGAGACTGAGAAAGGGGTTGGTTACAACCTGGGAAGGTATTAGCACCCAGATTGTCCGTCGTACTCGACGGGATCCACGCTTAAAAGATTTGTGTTTTAAAGGGGTAGTGTCAGTGCAATTTGTGTATAAAATAGCTGGAAAAGATGTACAGGTGTCAGTGTATAGTGTATAAGTGATATGAAGTATGAAAGTGTCAGTGCGAGGAAGGAGTGAAATGCTCAAGATCTTGAGGCTAAAAGAATGAAGCTGGAAAGAGGGGGAATATACAGAGACTTTTGTTCGATAACCGTTAAGTTATGCCTACGTATCCTCTCGTGCAATGAGGAAGTCAGAACACCGTAGTTCGACCCAAAGAGACTGAAAGATGAATTGACTTGTGAACTGCTTACTTGTCTATGCTCAAGTGTATGACCTGTCTGGCTCAGGTGCACACTGTCTTGCATTAGACGGAAGAAGCAAGTTCTCGTTTATGAGTGAGAGTGATGAGAAAAGAATCCCGGAGGAGACGATTATTGTTTGTTTTTGTGCTTTCAGTCTTTTATTGCTTTTGGATTTTGTCATAAGTTAATGAGCTTAAGCCTAAACCAATGGATTTAGTAAACTCATCACATCTTCCCTCTGATTAGGGGTAATGAGAATTACCTTAAGTGTGAAGTCAGATTCTCACACTTAATCACCTTTGGTGTAGGATTAAGATCATTGACCTACTTGTTATTATTTAGATGTTTTTGGTTTCTTTGTTTAGTGTTGAGTAATGAGGTTAAGCCATAGTCAAGGATTAAACAGGCTCATTACACCATCCTAATAGAAGGATAATAGATGAGAATGTTTAAGCTGAGAAAAACTCCTCAACTTAATCCATGATTAGGGATTAAACTCATGACAAAACAAGCCTTTGATTAAGTGGATTTTATTGAATGATATGATGATGAAATGTGTTTTATGATTTGTAAGACAACTTGAGGGGGACTTGTCCATTAACACTAGGGTTAGTCCTTCTTAACCACTTAAGGAAGAATTAGAACCCTAATGCAAGGCCCAAGTTACAAGCTTGATGTCTTAGTGATTATTAAGTGGATTGATTATAGGAGTTAAACACATTAAGGGTTTAACACTTAGGATTAAAGTTATACACTCCATCCTAATAGAAGGATGCAGGCATAAGCTTAATCACAAAGCCTTAAAGCCTTTAGGGTTTAGTCCTTGATTATGAGATGAGAAGAGAAGACTCAAAAGAGACACAAAGGTAAAACTAAGAAGGGGGGACTAATCAAAACCCTAATCATTGTCATGCTTGGTTGTTCCTAAGGTTTATGAGGTTTTCAAGAGAAGATCTTCAAGGAGAACCACCAGGATGCAGATAACAGGATCAAGAGAAGCAAAGTGACTTGCTTCATTCAAGAAGTCAAGTCACTTGAAGAAAGAAAGTGGGAGGAACAAGAATGAGCAAGCTCAACCTCAAACACAAACAAAAATGCAGCAATGGATGCAAGAGAGATGAAAAGAAAAGTTATGAGAAGTGAAGGCAAATTCACTTCTCAAGTTCACTTACCACCTGAAATGTTAGAAAAGAAATGCAATGCAATGCCAAATGAGATGAAATGACATGATGAAAAACAAAACCAGAAGCATGTGGATGATGATAATGATGCTATGGAGTGCTACAAGCATGAGGCAAGGCATGGAGATATTCATACAAGATCATGGATGCAAATGGTGCAAGTTAGAAGCATGGATACACATGAAAAGTCATGAAACATACATGGCATACAACATGGAAAATGCAAGATGCAATGATCACACATGCTTTCTACATGTCTTAAGATGTCAAATGAATCAAATGGATGCTTGAAATGCCATGGCAAGTCATGTTATGCAAGAGGATGCAAGAAGGATACAAAAGAAAGCCCAAATTAGGGTTTATGGATCAAACAACAAACAAAAACCAAAAACAGAAGCAAACCCTAAGATAAAAAATGGAAAATGCCACCCAAAGAAACCCTAAACCTATACTAAACCAAGGTCCAAAGGGGAGGTCTCAACTCTTAACCAATCTCAAGTTATGATTTTTCTAAGTTATTAGGGTTTTTAGGGTTCCTAAACAAAAGAAATTCCAAACAAATTGAAAATGAGGAATCAAATCATGTCCATTTAATCCTAGAAACTACATGCTAAACACAAAACAATGCAAAAAGAATCAATGTCCAACTCTTCTCAAA
Organism: Lathyrus aphaca; assembly: GCA_963966055.1. Classification (NCBI taxonomy): domain Eukaryota; kingdom Viridiplantae; phylum Streptophyta; class Magnoliopsida; order Fabales; family Fabaceae; genus Lathyrus; species Lathyrus aphaca. The sequence goes on along the minus strand of OZ014520.1, from coordinate 274,655,153 downwards.
TAGGCAGAAATGATTTTTTGAACTTATGATCAAAATAATGCACAAAAAATGATTTAATTCAATGGAATATTCTCAAAATGCATCAAGACCAAAAAAGAAATTTGGTTTGAAGGTTGGACAATGTTTCTAAATGTCTTAGAACATTTCATGAATTTTTTGGTGATTTTTAAATACTTAAAAGTATTTTTAATTAATTAATTTCCATTAATCAATTAAAAATAATCTTTTAAATATTTAAAAATACTTTTTTAATGATAAAAAATAAAATGAAAATATTTTTGTGTCATGAAAATTAATAAAACTTAAGAGAAAAAGTTTCATAATTTTTTATGACTTTTTACTATTTTAAAATAATTGTGCAATTTAAATGAAAAGAAAATGAATTAAAATTAAATAAAAGGGAAAGTAATCAGAATGGAGGGCCAGGATGAGCTCTGAGTTTGAAATGGTTGACTGGCGCGCTAGTGGAGGGCCCAGATGGCTTCTGACTTAATTAAATTAAATATGGATTAATTAAATAAAACACGTGGATTAGGGCTAATCAGACAGATCTGGACCACACACACACGCGGGAGGTCAACTGGTCAAAGGGATCGTACGCTCCAGATTCAAACTTGAGTTAATGACATGATTAGGGCACAAATTACTTTCAGGTGGCCGGAGAAGACTCCCGGTCGTCTTCTCCGGCCAGCATCTCCCCTGAAAATCCCCAAAACCCCAAAAAGCTAACTAAAATGAAATCTAAGAATTGGGAAATGATCCCCACTCACTCACGAACCAAAACCCTCACTCAAAACCAATTTATTCTTCCTGGAATTCATGAATCGAAACAAACAAATTTTAGGGCACGCAAGTTTCAGAGACCAATTAAATGTTCATTTCATCACCATTTCAAAAACTAAAAGCATATTCATGATCAGGAAGACACAAAGAACAAGTTTAGAACAAAAGAAATGATTTCTGGAAAAAATATTTTTCAAGCTACCTGAGATTCGAAGCTTTCACTCTGATGACTTTCTGGCCACTTCCTTCAGTGCAATCCACTCCACTTGATCCCCAGATGATGTCTGAATGCTCAAGAGGAATTTATGTTGGCTGGATGAGGAGTTTGACAAGCTTCTGCTCAAGCTCAGTCAGAAATGGCAGGGATGATTCAGGCAGTTTCAGGCCATTGTGAGTGGTTCTTTGTGATCCAGATGGTGAGTGGAGAAGCTTTGTGGTGTTTGTTTGGATGTTTGTGTGTTGTGGAAAGAGTTTCGAATGAAACTGCAAGTTGAGGTGGGAAATGGCAATGGGGTGTTCTTGCTTGTTTCAGGCCTGGCTCTTGGTGGTTTGAGGTCTATGAAGTATGGTGAGTTGATCTATGGAAATGGTTTTTATGTTTGCAAGCTGAGAAAACAAATTCGAAGGAAAGTGCAAGATGGAGTGTTTTGGTGTATGTGTCCTTGTGAATGGTTTCAGCCTTGCTAGATGTATGGAATGGCTTGCAAAGAGATATTGTATTTTAATCCTATAGGTCAGATGATGTGACCTGGCCTATGGTGATTGGTAAGTTTGCTTTTGCTCAAAGTCCACCTTTTGTGTAAGAGAAGTATGGCTCATGATCTAGGCAAGTACAAGCATGGGGCTGCGCAGCAAGGGTGAGGGGAAAGGCTAGCCAAAGTCAGCAGCCAATGTCATAAGTTGTAGGAAGTGTGATGAGTGCTTTTGCAAGTTGTTGCCTTATGGTTCACATGTGATTTCCTTGTCCAACAAACCATAAACCATGGGCATTCTTGGTCCAATTCTGACTTTTAAGGCCTAAGGAATGTTTGTGTCATGGTTTGAAATGAATTAGAGGTTGCAATTGGCTTTAGTTCATGATCTTGCAAAATTCTCATTTGAAGCATGCCTTGAAAATCAATGATTTTAGCCAACTTTGTCACACCATAACTTTTGATCCAAGAAGAGTTTGATCATGTTCTTGTACTTTTTGAAAAGGGAAAGATGAGATCTACAACTTTCATGACCAAAGTTTTTTCATTTGAAGCATTTTTGGATCAAGAATCAAGGCTTGAAAAATGACCTAAAATGAAGCATTCTTAAAAAGTCAACTATGCCCAAAAAGTCAACATTTGCAAAACTTCCAAATTCTTGATTTTTGTGAACTTCAACCTTCTTCCATGATCAAATAAAGATCATATACACTCAAAATGATGAAGATCACCCATTGGTTGGGTCATTGGGGCCTCAGATGCCCTGATTTTGCACTGACTTGTCCAGAAAGTCAACCCTTGATCAGATGACCTCCCCATAGAATTTCTTCATGAAAATTGATATGCATACTCCCTATACCATATAGAGACCAATGGAAACAAGAATGACCAAAAAATTTGGGGTTGTGGCCTCTGAAACCAAAACCCTAATTTTAGGTCAACTGTGCAGTCAAACTTGGCTTTGCATCCATCCAAACCCTAGTTCTTGTGATTCTTTTGAAATCTTGACTTTGAGAGGATGTAATATGATAGATGAACACACATGGATCCCTTTGAAGTGATTGGTGGCCTTTGGAGTGGCTCAAGAAGCTCTTGGATTGCTCAGATCACAAACCCTAGATGCAGATGACTTAGAAACTATGCAGTGAATCAAAAATGAAACATGAGATGATATGATTGAGCTTATGCATATGAGAATGATCACAAGCCATGGCGAAATGGGTGAGGGCAAATTTGGGGTGTTTACAGCTGCCCCTATTCAAGCACGAGTTAGCTGTGCAGGTTGTAAGCGACGGCTTAACAGGCAGACAAGATAACTTGTGGTTGAATACCAAAGACAGTCCAAAATTTGCACTCACAGAATGAAGAAGAAAAGGGATATAGATTGTAAAGAAAAATAAAGTATACTGTAAGGTGTGGGCGACGGAGGACGACCGTCGAGCAGAGGACGACTGCTGGGTAAATAGCAATGACGGGGACGGCCGACATGCTGAGAAAAGTGTGTAAAATAAAGCAATGACGGGGACGGCCGACATGCTGGAGATAAAAGGTAAAGCCAAGACGGGGATGGCCGACTAGCTGGGGAGATAAAATCATGATGGGGACGGCCATCAAGATAAAGCTGTAAAATTCTCTGGGAGTTAATGAAACATGACGGGGACGGCCATCAAGTTCATAAAGCAAAGTAACCAACGATGGGGACGGCCATCAGGCTGAAAAGGAAAAGGGACCACGACGGGGACGGCCATCGGGTTAAAGAATAAATGAAATAAACAGATGATGGGGTACGGCCATCAAAGGTGAAGGACGATCACCTAGCAGGGTACGGCTGCTCTGTTGGGTAATAAAGGAATATGATGGGGACGGCCATCAAAGGTGGAGGACGACCACCTGGCAGGGTACGGCTGCCGAAAATATCAACGATGGGGACGGCCATCGGATAGAAAAGGTCAACGATGGGGACGGCCATCGGACGAGCATGATGGAGGACGACCATCAAGAAGTGGAGGACGACCACTCAGCAGGGTACGGCTGCTCTCGAGGTTTCTCATGACATAGGACGAATGCCAGATAACCAAAATCAACAATGGGGACGGCCATTGGATAAAATGATGAAGGACGAACATCAAAAGGTGGAGGACGACCACCTAGCAGGGGACGGCTGCTAAAATCAACGATGGGGACGGCCATCGGATGAGCATGATGGAGGAAGACCATCAAGAAGTGGCGGACGACCACCTAGCAGGGTACGGCTGCTCTCAGGGTTATCATGACACAGGACGAGTGTCAGATAAAAGAAAATGCTTTGTTGGTGATCTACTGGGGATATAGTGAACACGGACGAGCGTTCACAACCAAGAAAGGAAAGTATAAGTGTTTGGTATTGTGTATAGATTAAAGATGCGGACGAGCATCCTTAAGACTATGATACGGACGAGTATCAGGTAGAAACAAACTGACGCGTGTTCAGAGATGATGATACGGACGAGTATCAACTGGTTAACAAAGAACACGGACGAGTGTTGAATCTGAGGTGACTCTTCTGGGGAATAGTAGACACAGACGAGTATCTATATTCAAGAGGATATAGTGTGTGACGCGGTGTATGGATTAAAGACGCGGACGAGCATCCTTAAGATTATGATACGGACGAGTATCATGTAGAAACAAACACTAGACGCAATGTTCTGAGATGATGGTACGGACGGGTACCAACTGGTTAACAAAGAACAAGGACTATTGTCGAATCTGTGGGGATATAAGCGGTATATACAAGATACGGACGAGTATCTGTATGAGAGCAGGTGGTGTATAGATGGTGTTTAACTGCTGGGGAGGGTGACACGGACGAGTGTCAAAAGGAGAAAAGTGTAATATGAATAAATATTTGATATACAAAGTGTAGGTGACTGCGCCGGGGATACGACACGGACGGGTGCCAAGAAAGTGTATATAAGTATATGTGAGTACAAAGAGGATGTCTTTGGCTTCCTGCTGGGATATAACACGGACGGGTGTCAAGACGTATCTGTAATACGGGTAATCTTGCTTGTAAAAGTGTTCTGGCGACTTTACTGGGGAAAGATGGCACGGACGGGTGCCAAAAGGTGTATATACTGGTGTTTGTGATTTGTGAGGCAATTGCTCTTGCTGGGAACTCTGGTGGGGATTTTTCTTCTGTATGTTGATGAACTGTTATTATTCACAAGTGTTAATTCAGAACATGGCTTATGATTATGCTATGCGTTTGACTTTTGCCGTAATGCTCCGTGTTAGACGGAATGCTACGCTCTGAGGGGATAATATGATGCAAAATGCCATGATTATGCAAAGATATCAAACCGGGATTCGGATCCCGTTGCTGCGAAAATCTCTGGCTGATCTGTTTGAAATGGACCTCCCAGCTGGGGGTGAGATCATTGGTAGATCCGGAGAGATGTATCTGTTTGGGGAATACAAGTCACTGATTGACATATCCTTGTAATAGGACCCAGCTGGGGTTTGTGGAAGCCTTCTGTACTCTGCTGTGACTTCTTCGTGCGTTGCTCTTCTGGAGAGAGGCTGAGGGTCTCGTGGGGAGATGGTTCCCCGATTCCTGTATTTTGCTGAGGAAGAATGATTGGTACTACGGCTGGGGAATTATGAGAGGCAACTCAGCTGGGGAGAGTAACAGGAGGCAACTCAGCTGGGGATAGAGCATTTCGGATGCTGAGATCTTTTGTTGATTTGCCAGCTTGCTGGGATGAAGCTCACATGCCCCAAGTTGCGTCCTGGATACCCGCAATCCTGCAAAGATAAGGAAACGCACAAAAGGTCCCGAGGTATCCTCTACTGGATTCCGTCATAGGAGCTTAAACACTTCTGAGAGTAAGCAAAATTTCCTGCAAGTATGTTTTTATTTGAAGATAAACATCTGTATTCTTATGCAATCAATGTTCTTTCAAAATATCAGACATTTTTGCAAAAATGAAAATGTACAAAACGAGACATGACTGAAAAATCTGATTTTATTAATTCATGTGCCCTGAATTGGCAAGATACAGTCAAGGAAACGTATCTCCTGAAATGAGGAGATTGTTACAAATTGAGAAACAAAGTGCTGACAGTGTTGACGATGCTTTCAAAGGAGCTTCCTCTTCCGCTATGACTCGTATGACTTTTGACTTTCTTCTCGTCTTGCTTTCTGGAGAAAGTTGATTCTGATTGAAGCTTGATTCTGTCGAAGCTTTCCAAGTTGTAAGTGATACAGACGAATTCAGAGTGCAGTTGTTCGCTTATTCCCTTATTTTGCATGGATCGCCCTTTCGGGTTTTCAATCCATCGGGATACCCATTTTTGCCTGAGTTGTCCAATGCGGCTTTTCAACTCAGCGGGTGTACATTTTTTCATTTATTTCCCTTTTTTTGCCCGAGTCTTTTATTCTGTTTTTGACTCGCCGGGATGCCCTATTTTTGCCTGGACTTACATTCTGTTTTTATGTCCAGCGGGTCATTTTATGCGAAGTATTTTTTAACTGCATCCGAATTCACAGGGGACGGGAAATCTTCACCATCCATGGTGCTGAGCATCAGTGCTCCACCAGAGAAAACTTTCTTTACCACGAATGGCCCTTCATAATTTGGAGTCCATTTGCCCCTGTGGTCTGTATGAGGAGGGAGGATTCTTTTCAGCACAAGATCTCCCACTTGGTACTCTCGGTGCCTGACTTTCTGATCGAAGGCTTTCTTCATTCTCTTCTGATACAACTGCCCATGACAGATTGCAGCCAGTCTTTTCTCTTCAATCAGACTCAGCTGTTCATATCGGGACCGGACCCATTCTGCTTCGTTCAGCTTAACATCCACCAGTACCCGTAAGGAGGGTAATTCAACTTCAACAGGTAGGACTGCTTCCATACCGTACACAAGCTGATACGGTGTTGCCCCAGTGGATGTTCTGATTGACGTGCGGTACCCATGCAAGGCAAACGGTAGCATTTCATGCCAGTCTCTATAGGTGACTACCATCTTCTGCACAATCTTCTTAATATTCTTGTTTGCTGCCTCGACAGCGCCATTCATCTTTGGCCTGTAAGGAGAAGAATTGTGATGTTGGATCTTGAAGTCCCGGCATAATTCAGCCATCATCTTGTTGTTTAAGTTGGAACCATTATCAGTAATGATTCGCTCGGGCACTCCATATCGACAGATGATATCTCTCTTCAGAAATCTGGCTACCACTTGTCTTGTGACGTTTGCATATGAGGCTGCTTCAACCCACTTGGTGAAATAGTCAATGGCGACCAAGATGAATCTGTGGCCATTTGAAGCAGTCGGCTCAATCTTGCCAATCATATCGATGCCCCACATAGCAAAGGGCCAGGGTGAAGACATTATGTTCAAAGGATTGGGAGGCACATGTACTTTGTCTGCGTAGATCTGGCATTTGTGGCATTTTCTGGCGTAGGCACAACAGTCTGCATCCATTGTGATCCAATAATAGCCTGATCTTAACAGCTTTTTAGCCATGGCATGTCCCCCAGCATGGGTACCAAAGGAGCCTTCGTGCACTTCATGCATCAATAAATCTGCTTCTGTCTTATCAACACATCTGAGGAGTACCATATCAAAGTTCCTTTTGTATAAAGACCCATCAGTGTTCAGAAAGAAACCACCAGCAAGCCTTCTCAAAGTCTTCTTATCATTGGAAGATGCCCCAGGTGGGTATGTTTGATCCTCTAAGAAGCACTTAATGTCATGGAACCAAGGCTTATCGTCTTTAACAACATCTGCTGCAAATACATATGCTGGTCTATCAAGTCTGGACACCGAAATCTGAGGTACAAAGTTGGCAGTCTGAACTTTGATCATGGATGAAATGGTAGCAAGAGCATCTGCAAACTGATTCTCGTCCCGAGGGATATACTCGAGCTTGACTGTTGTGAAGAAAGTCAATAACCTCCTTGTATAATCCCTGTAAGGTATCAGATGATCCTGGTGGGTGTACCATTTTCCGTTGGTCTGATTGATTACCAAAGCTGAATCTCCGAATACGGTCAATGTCTTGATCCTGAGGTCAATGGCTTCCTCAAGACCCATAATGCAAGCTTCGTATTCAGCTTCGTTGTTAGTGCAGTTGAAAGTGATTTTTGCCGAGAAAGGCATGTGAACTCCTTTAGGTGTAATGAGTACTGCACCAACACCACGACCATTCATGTTAACAGCCCCGTCAAACATCATTGTCCATTCCTCTTCCGGGTCAGGCCCTTCAGTGCGAATAGGCTCTTCATGATCTTTAGCTTTAATGAACATGATGTCCTCATCAGGGAAGTCAAACCTCATAGGCTGGTAGTCATCAATGGGTTGCTCAGCAAGATATTCAGATAGTACACTGCCCTTGATGGCTTTTTGAGATGTGTACTGTATGTCGTATTCCGTGAGAATCATCTGCCATCTTGCAACCCGTCCGGTAAGAGCTGGCTTCTCGAAAATGTACTTAACTGGGTCCATCTTGGATATCAATAAAGTAGTGTGGGTCAACATATACTGTCTCAGTCGGCGAGCAGCCCACGCTAAAGCACAGCAAGTTTTCTCGAGCAGTGAATAACGTTGTTCACAGTCGGTAAACTTTTTGCTTAGGTAGTATATTGCATACTCTTTTCGACCAGACTCGTCATGCTGGCCCAGCACACACCCCATTGATTCTTCTAATACTGTCAAGTACATAATCAGAGGTCTTCCTTCAACTGGAGGCATAAGGATTGGAGGTTCTTGCAGGTATTCCTTGATCTTGTCAAAAGCCCTTTGGCAATCTTCGTTCCACCTGACCGTCTGTTCTTTCCTCAACAGCTTGAACAAAGGTTCACAAGTTGCTGTAAGGTGAGATATGAACCGTGAAATGTAGTTCAATCGACCTAAGAACCCTCGAACTTCTTTCTCAGTTTTCGGTGCAGGCATCTCTTGGATGGCTTTGACTTTATCAGGGTCAACTTCAATGCCTTTCTCGCTTACAATAAAACCCAGCAACTTACCGGATCGCACCCCGAATGTGCATTTGTTGGGGTTCAACTTTAGTTGGTACTTCCTCAGACGCTTGAACAATTTGAGCAGATTTACCAGATGGTCTTCTTCAGTGAGGGACTTGGCAATCATATCATCCACATAACATTCAATTTCTTTGTGGATCATATCGTGGAATAATGTCACCATAGCCCGTTGATATGTTGCACCAGCATTCTTGAGCCCAAACGGCATTACCTTGTAGCAGAACGTGCCCCAGGGTGTGATGAATGTTGTCTTCTCCATGTCTTCAGGTGACATCTTGATCTGATTGTATCCTGAAAAACCATCCATGAAGGAGAATACCGAGAACTGAGCCGTATTATCAACCAATACGTCAATGTGAGGTAATGGGAAATCATCTTTCGGGCTGGCTCTGTTCAGATCCCGGTAGTCAACACACATCCTTACCTTACCGTCTTTCTTAGGCACAGGTACTATATTAGCAACCCACGGTGGGTAGCTAGTCACAGCAAGGAACCCGGCGTCCCATTGCTTTTGTACCTCTTCTTTGATTTTCATAGCCATGTCTGGGCGAGTACGGCGTAGTTTCTGTTTAACCGGAGGGCACTCTTCTCTCAAAGGCAGCTTGTGCATAACAATATCGGTATCCAACCCTGGCATATCTTGGTAAGACCAAGCAAACACGTCCACATACTCTTGAAGCAGGTCAATCAGTTGTCTCTTCACTGAGTCCTGCAGGCAGGCCCCGATTCTAACCTCTTTCACGTCTTCATCTGTACCAAGATTGATCACTTCAACCTCCTCCTGGTGAGGAGTAATAACCTTTTCCTCTTGTCTTAACAACCTGGCTAGCTCTTCAGGAAGCTCATATTCTTCTTCAACCCCTTCATCAGCTTGATTGATTGGATTGTCAAAGTCATACGATGTCATAGCCGTGTTGTTGTCGGTGCTGTCTGGAAGGCACTCTCTGCAAGGGTTAAGTTCGTTCATTTTAGTGATCTGATTTTAATCTTTATTTAGAAAAGTGAAATGAAGTTGTCATTTTGAAAACACCGCCATTTATTTTTTGTACAAAAAGAAAAATGGAAAAACAGTGAGCAAAAAGAAAAAGACTCGTTTGCAAAAAGATGTCTGATATTTCATTAATTGATCTTGTTTGCACAAAAAGTACAGATGGCCCAATTACAAAATGAGTCTTGTCATCTTGGGCAAGATGCAAGACTTTGATGCATGCTTATAAAATACAGGAAATAATAATTACTCTGCATGAGTAACTCTTATAATTTCCTGGGAAGACCAGTTCGAGACACTGCTCCCCGGGACCTTTGGACGAATCCAGCTTTCCAGGTTGCGCTCCTCTTCCAGCTCGTCTTCCAGACAGTTGATAGCATCAGGGGTAAGCATCCCCCCACTCACAAAGTTGGGCTCTTTCGCAGCCTTTGCTTGATGTTGAGTTGGTCTGTAACCCAACCCAAATTTGTCTTTCTTCTCCTCCATAGCTAAAACCTTGCCCCAGCCTAGGGCAGTTCCTTCCTCAACAACCTTTCGGGCTTGTTGGTATGATGACATGGAGATCCCAGATACAGCAGATGCTTCATTCACATTCAAGGCTTCAAATCCTTGGCTCATTGTTTCATGGATCTCCCCATCCATTTCAATGTATTTATAGGTAGCCAGGTGGCTGACAAAAATGTCCTCTTCTCCGCAGATTGTAACGATTTGACCCTCCCACTCAAATTTTAACTTTTGGTGAAGGGTAGACGTTATTGCGCCGGCGGCGTGAATCCAGGGTCTACCCAACAAACAGCTGTAGGCGGGCTGAATGTCCATCACATAAAAGATAGTTTTAAAGGTCTGTGGGCCAATTGTTACGGGTAACTCAATCTCTCCCAGAACCGATCTCTTTGAGCCATCAAAAGCTCTTACCACCAGGTTGCTGGGTCTCAATGCCAATCCGTCGTACTCTAGCTTCACCAGAGCCTTCTTTGGTAAGACATTAAGGGACGACCCCGTGTCTACCAGCACATGAGAAAGGACTGCCCCTTTGCATTCCATGGTGATGTGCAAGGCTTTGTTGTGGTTGCGGCCATCCGCTGTCAAGTCAGTATTGGTGAACCCTAGCCCATTGCTAGCAGTAACATTTCCAACCACGGTTTCCAACTGGTTGACAGTGATCTCTTCAGGCACGTAAGCTGCGTGCAAGACTTTGAGTAATGCATTCCGATGGGCTTCGGAGCACATAAGCAGTGAGAGGATAGAGATTTTGGATGGCGTTTGGTGAAGCTGATCCACAATTTTGTAATCACTCTTTTTGATGATTCTCATAAACTCATCAACTTCTTGATCGAACGGTGTCTTCAAGGCTTCTTTAACAGCTTGATCTTCCTGCACCGGGCTCTTCCCTTTTGCCTTAGCAGCAGCTTCTGCTTCGGCGGTAGGTCTTTGAATTGGTGGAGCAAAGAGACGTCCGCTTCGAGTGAAGCCTCCGCCTCCGCCCACATTATCTATTTGTGGTGCAGGTGTTGATGTTTCGAGAGTGATTCTTTTTCCTTCGCAGTACACGTCTGAGCCATAGTGCCAAGGGATGGCCCTATTGCTTTCATATGGTACTGGTCCAGGCACCGTGACAGTGACTGGACTGATTGCTGCTGCTGAAGGGACTGTAATTGTTTGTGGATCATAAAAGATTGTAACTGGTGCTCTGACGAGAGCAGCACCTTCTGAATGGTAGGCAGAGTTGTTCTCAGGATCATAAAATATTGTGACAGTAGAGACATCTTCATGATTTGTTGCTGGAGTTGTAGGAGATATTGGTGGAAGGATGGATGTTGTTGCTGTAGGAGTTTCAAAATGGAGTGGTGCTGGAGTTGTAGAAGGAACACTTGTTGACATTTGGTCAGTTGAAATGACGGACGAAGTACTTGTTGATGAAAGTGAAGAATTGTCAGGAACAATGGATGCTGCAGTTGTAGGAGGTTCTGAAACCGTTGCTGATGAGATTGCTGGATTTGTTGGAAATGATGTGGTGATCTGAAGCTGGCCACTCTGGATAAGGCTGTCTATGCCATTCCTCAAATTATCGCACCCGTTTACAGAGATATTGCAGTAAGCACAGCCTAACTCACACCCCGGGAACATCTGACATTCCAAGAGCTGAGCCTTGATTTCTACCAATGGTGTCCTGATCTGTCCCACACTGGTTATTAAATAAGACGGTTTGTCTTCTTCAATAGCATTAATCCTGGGACCACCATGGTTTGGCATTGGGTTTTTATTGACATTGGGCGGTGGTGCAAAATTCAGAGCCTTGGAGTCTACCAGGTCTTGTACCTTCATATGCAGGGCTCTGCACTTCTCTGTACTATGGCCAGGTGCGTTTGAGTGGAAGGCACACCTAGCGTTGGAGTCATAGTTCCTGGGTAAACTGTTGGGATCCGTAGGTGCCAACGTTCTTAGCTCAACCAGGTTGAGTTTCAGGAGTTGTGGCAGCAGGGTAGCATATGGCATTGGGATCGGATCGATCACTCTGTTAGCTTGAGATGGCCTCTGCTGAAATGGCCTTTGTTGACTGTTGTTGTTGGTGTTGATGTTGTTGTAATTCCTTGGAGGATACTGATTTTGTTGGTGGTACTGAGGTTGCGGCTGATAGTTTTGCTGAGGAGGTTGATAGACGGGTTGAGGATGTGCTGGAGCAGGAATGGTGACTGCTGCTATTGACCTTTGAGCATATTGGGGCCTGCCCCTGTTTGAATGGATGGCATTGGTCTCGCCAGTTCTTCTCGGGCCTGCAAAAGGCTTTCTTGTACCACTGGACGAGCTTGCACCGTTGTCTGAGATCTTTCCCATTTTTAACAAGCTTTCAATTCTCTCCCCGGCTATGACAACATCTGCAAAGCTAGTGAAAGAGAAAGCAGCCAACCTGTCAATATAGGTTCCCTGAAGGGTGTTCATGAACATATCTGCCATTTCCCGTTCAGACATAGGTGGTTGAACAGCGGCAGCCAGTTGCCTCCATCTCTGTGCATATTCTCGGAAACTTTCCCTTGACGACTGTGACATTCCCATTAGGAGGGTCCTGTTGGGTGCCATGTCTAAGTTATACTGATACTGTTTGATGAAGGCCTCTGCCAGGTCCTTCCAGCATCTAATAATTGCCCTTGTCAAGTGAGAGTACCATTCTCTTGACGCTCCAGTTAAGCTGTCTTCGAAATAGAACATCCAGAGCTTCTCATCCATAGTATAGGCCTTCAGCCTCCCTAGAAATGATTGTAAATTAGTTCGAGGACATGAAGTCCCGTTGTATTTTTCAAAGCAAGGAGGCTTGAACTTATGGGGGATCCTGACCCCGTCTACCAAGCCCATGTCCATGACATCGAAACCCAAAGAGTTTTGAGATTCTAAGGACCTCAATTTCTCAGCTATCTCATCCAATCTTCTATCATAAGCTTCTTCACCAGCGCCCATTACTGTGAATTGGTCCTCTTGAGGATCCTCTTGAAGTACCCTAGCTGCGGTGGCAGTCCCTTGAACATTTGCAGGAATATTGACCTCAGGATGGAGGTGTGGCCCAAATACCGGAGGGGTGACGTGGGGTTGGACTCTTTCATTGTTACTGGTACCGGCAGACCCTATATGCGGATCTTCTTGATTCTGCCTTTCCACCATGGCCCTCAATCTTTCCTGGCTCTGAGCCATGTTGTTCATAACTTCCATAAACTGAGTCATTTGATTCCTCATCTCTAGCCTTTCATTTGCCATTTGATTTCTGACCTCAGTAAGGTCCTGCTGCATCTGATCCATTTGAATTCCCGGAAGGTTGTTTCGGGTTGGATAACGGTGCGGACGGTTGAGGGGAAAAACTCGGCGCCTAGCAATAATTCCTGAGGCATCACAACAGAGGTTAGCAACAACAAAACAAAACCTACAAAACAAACAAAAGGGTTAGCATGCAATGCAGTTATGCTTATTTGTTCTCAAGGTATCCGGTTTGGCCTTCAGTTTTGACCCTTCCAGACCCTTGAAGATGTTGTTGTTGTTGCTTGATGAAAGCTCGGATGAAGCAAACTAACACAAATACATTACAGAAGGTGGAATAATACAACTTGTTCATTTTACAACACAAGCCCTCTAAGGGGTCGAAATACATTACAAGAAAATAAAAGTACATGGAAAGAAAGCAACAACAAACAAATGGTCAAACACCAAGACCAAACTCATCCTCACGAACTTCCTTGAGAAGTGCTTCGGTCACAGGATCAGCCGGACGCTCCGTGAGATTCCTGATGAGGAGATTCCGGGTCGTAACAGCTGCTGCTAGCTTCTTGTACTGACTTTGGTCCTTTGACCTCTTCACCCCTGCTTTGATCTTCAGCTCTGATATCTCCCTCTGGGCTGCTGCCAGGGCTTCTTGCTGTTCTTTTGCACTAGCTTCCAGTTGCTCTATCTTGTCTTGAACTCTCTTATCCTCCAGGGTACGAGCCTCGGTGATCCTGACCCACCGGGCTTGACTCTACTTCAAATACAAGTCTGTCCTTGCTCTCTGGAACTGGGCTTCCTTGCAAGCATTCTTCAGAATTTGTTCTCCAGCCTTTGACTTTTTGATATAATCCCCAGACTTCTCAATCTTAGTCAGATGCTCTACTCTCATCTTCTCCAACCTTTCAATCTCCCTCATACCTTCACTCCTCTCCCGGAGGGTCTTCTGCAAAGCCTGGGTTAGCTTCTCATTTCTTTCCTTCAAGCTCTCAAACTCCTCCAAACTGATAGTGGCAGGGGGTGGTGCTGAAGATGACTCAGGCATGTCTTCTATGGTAAAGGGAATCCCAGAGAATTGGGCCCTGGCACGGGACCATTCATAATATTGTGCTGATGCCACATTGTTGCACTTCCCCGGAATGGTTATTCCCTTGGTTTGAACATTATCCCAGGCCCAAGCAGCCTGCCTAACAATAGTCAAACTAATCTTGTTCTCACAATAGAGGGTCTCAACCAAGTCCTGTGCCCTAGGAGTGTGGACCAGTGCATAGCCCAGTTGCCTTCTGAACAGCAGAGGATTGTAATTAATACTGCCCTTGACTCCTACCAAAGGCACATTAGGAAAATGCCCACAACTGGTGATGATATCCCTGCCCTTGGTGCTTTGAGTGCACCATCTGATATCTGCTGAAGTTAGAGCAGTGAGTCTTTTAGCCCAGTTGCTTTGCTGATGAGGGTTTAAAAATGCATCTGTTCTGGGTAGATGCCTGAGAAGCCAAGTGTGGAACAATGGAGCACAGCACCTCACTAATCTCCCCCTCTGCTTCTCATTCCTCTGATGCACTGAATAGTAAAGATCCCCCAATAAAGTTGGCACTGGGTTCTTCAAGATGAACAGATGGATTGCATTCTTGCTAATGAATCGAGGCTCATCTGCAAACAATACAATTCCATATATACTCAAAGCCAACAAGGCACAGACAGCCTTCCACTCTCCTAAAGAAGCTTTCAGGGTAGCTTGAGAAATTAAGAAGTCCAGATGAAAACCAGGGATCCCAGCTTTAGAAGTCAGGTGCTGCTCAATCAGGACAGATTCCAGATGCAAAGCCTTTGCTATTTCTCCATTAGCAGGAAAGACCATCTCAGGGTTGAAAGGGATTCCACCCCTGATAGGTATACCAACTAATGAGGAGTACTCTTCCAATAGAGGGCCCAACTGAAAGTCTTGAAAAGTAAAACATCTCAGTGGAGGATCATAAAACTGAATGCAGGTGTGGATCAAGCTTCTCTGTGATGGGTCCAGATCCATGACCATATCAAGTATATCTCCATAACTTTCCCTGAACAAAGGTATGTGATCTGGGGTGATCAAGGTCTGAATCCTCCTGATATCTGATAGCTCTGGCTGGAAGAAGTGATAGGTGATGTTGCTCTTTTTAGGAGCCATGATGCTGAGACTGAATAGAGACAGGTGCTGATGATAATACTGAAGAAGTGGGCCACTGACTGGCTGGTGCAGGAGATAACTGAAGCAGATAGCTGATGAAGACAAGTCAAAACTGAAGATGGGGTCAAAACCAAAACCAAATGAAGATGGATACCCTGAAACACAAATAAGCAAATGTCAATATGATGCAATGATTATGTATGCAAATGAAATGCAAGGGTCTGTGACTGAGCTGGATCTGATCAAAATGCCCTGATATAGGTCCAAGTGTATTCAAGAATTCCAGTTGAGGTATATAAATCCAGTATCCAAGGTGGGGGACTCAAATAAAGAGCCACATATCCAGGGTTTTAGAATCACAAGAACTGTCCCAAATTGAAGTATTCTTAAACAATCAAAGTAACAAGGTATTCTGAGGTCAAGGTACCTGCAAACCTGTAAACAGCCCAACCCCCTCACAGGTGGTGTTCTAGAACAAGGATCCTCAGACTTGGATCAGTTATGAGAAGTGTAAACACTTATAACCCGGAGGTACAGTGTTTACAATAACCATAAAAGTTCCTCCTCTAATTCACCTCAGTTTCTGAAGGTCAATACTAAAAGGTCATCCAGACATAGCAGGCTTCCCAGATAGCCCTAGCATTGCAGGAAATCTGCAACACAGAGTTCTCAAGAAGAAACCCATATCTGAACCGTGTTTCATATTCCCGCACCAGACCGAAATGGAATGGGAAAGAATATGATTCACTCTAGCCTAGGTGTCACTCAGGTCCCAGGTATAGGACCTTAACTCTCAATGAATCACCCACCCACAAAAACCAGATCCAGCCAGCAGTACAGTATGACAATATGATATAATGCAAAAGTAATAAAGAAAGCAGTAAAGCAACTGTACATAAAGCAAAAATAAATACAAACACAAATAAGCATATAACACCCCAGTAAACACAAATCAATCAAGCGCTAGGAGGAACCCACAAAAAGAACCAGAAGCCCTGGTTGCAGTATAAGGGTTCCCCAGCAGAGTCGCCAAGCTGTCGCTCCCGACAAATGAAAAAGGATCAGATGAAGGTACAGACGCGAACGGTCGGCGAGAAGGACAGTGAGAACACACAGCCGTGAACTCACCGGAGAATGAATAGAGTCGCCAGCTAGGCATTTTTATCCCGGAGGAAAGGCAATGCTGCATAGACCTAGAAAAAGAATGGATAAGACGGTTGCGAACCAGAGAGACTGAGAAAGGGGTTGGTTACAACCTGGGAAGGTATTAGCACCCAGATTGTCCGTCGTACTCGACGGGATCCACGCTTAAAAGATTTGTGTTTTAAAGGGGTAGTGTCAGTGCAATTTGTGTATAAAATAGCTGGAAAAGATGTACAGGTGTCAGTGTATAGTGTATAAGTGATATGAAGTATGAAAGTGTCAGTGCGAGGAAGGAGTGAAATGCTCAAGATCTTGAGGCTAAAAGAATGAAGCTGGAAAGAGGGGGAATATACAGAGACTTTTGTTCGATAACCGTTAAGTTATGCCTACGTATCCTCTCGTGCAATGAGGAAGTCAGAACACCGTAGTTCGACCCAAAGAGACTGAAAGATGAATTGACTTGTGAACTGCTTACTTGTCTATGCTCAAGTGTATGACCTGTCTGGCTCAGGTGCACACTGTCTTGCATTAGACGGAAGAAGCAAGTTCTCGTTTATGAGTGAGAGTGATGAGAAAAGAATCCCGGAGGAGACGATTATTGTTTGTTTTTGTGCTTTCAGTCTTTTATTGCTTTTGGATTTTGTCATAAGTTAATGAGCTTAAGCCTAAACCAATGGATTTAGTAAACTCATCACATCTTCCCTCTGATTAGGGGTAATGAGAATTACCTTAAGTGTGAAGTCAGATTCTCACACTTAATCACCTTTGGTGTAGGATTAAGATCATTGACCTACTTGTTATTATTTAGATGTTTTTGGTTTCTTTGTTTAGTGTTGAGTAATGAGGTTAAGCCATAGTCAAGGATTAAACAGACTCATTACACCATCCTAATAGAAGGATAATAGATGAGAATGTTTAAGCTGAGAAAAACTCCTCAACTTAATCCATGATTAGGGATTAAACTCATGACAAAACAAGCCTTTGATTAAGTGGATTTTATTGAATGATATGATGATGAAATGTGTTTTATGATTTTTAAGACAACTTGAGGGGGACTTGTCCATTAACACTAGGGTTAGTCCTTCTTAACCACTTAAGGAAGAATTAGAACCCTAATGCAAGGCCCAAGTTACAAGCTTGATGTCTTAGTGATTATTAAGTGGATTGATTATAGGAGTTAAACACATTAAGGGTTTAACACTTAGGATTAAAGTTATACACTCCATCCTAATAGAAGGATGCAGGCATAAGCTTAATCACAAAGCCTTAAAGCCTTTAGGGTTTAGTCCTTGATTATGAGATGAGAAGAGAAGACTCAAAAGAGACACAAAGGTAAAACTAAGAAGGGGGGACTAATCAAAACCCTAATCATTGTCATGCTTGGTTGTTCCTAAGGTTTATGAGGTTTTCAAGAGAAGATCTTCAAGGAGAACCACCAGGATGCAGATAACAGGATCAAGAGAAGCAAAGTGACTTGCTTCATTCAAGAAGTCAAGTCACTTGAAGAAAGAAAGTGGGAGGAACAAGAATGAGCAAGCTCAACCTCAAACACAAACAAAAATGCAGCAATGGATGCAAGAGAGATGAAAAGAAAAGTTATGAGAAGTGAAGGCAAATTCACTTCTCAAGTTCACTTACCACCTGAAATGTTAGAAAAGAAATGCAATGCAATGCCAAATGAGATGAAATGACATGATGAAAAACAAAACCAGAAGCATGTGGATGATGATAATGATGCTATGGAGTGCTACAAGCATGAGGCAAGGCATGGAGATATTCATACAAGATCATGGATGCAAATGGTGCAAGTTAGAAGCATGGATACACATGAAAAGTCATGAAACATACATGGCATACAACATGGCAAATGCAAGATGCAATGATCACACATGCTTTCTACATGTCTTAAGATGTCAAATGAATCAAATGGATGCTTGAAATGTCATGGCAAGTCATGTTATGCAAGAGGATGCAAGAAGGATACAAAAGAAAGCCCAAATTAGGGTTTATGGATCAAACAACAAACAAAAACCAAAAACAGAAGCAAACCATAAGATAAAAAATGGAAAATGCCACCCAAAGAAACCCTAAACCTATACTAAACCAAGGTCCAAAGGGGAGGTCTCAACTCTTAACCAATCTCAAGTTATGATTTTTCTAAGTTATTAGGGTTTTTAGGGTTCCTAAACAAAAGAAATGCCAAACAAATTGAAAATGAGGAATCAAATCATGGCCATTTAATCCTAGAAACTACATGCTAAACACAAAACAATGCAAAAAGAATCAATGTCCAACTCTTCTCAAATAGGCAGAAATGATTTTTTGAACTTATGATCAAAATAATGCACAAAAAATGATTTAATTCAATGGAAAATTCTCAAAATGCATCAAGACCAAAAAATAAATTTGGTTTGAAGGTTGGACAATGTTTCTAAATGTCTTAGAACATTTCATGAATTTTTTGGTGATTTTTAAATACTTAAAAGTATTTTTAATTAATTAATTTCCATTAATCAATTAAAAATAATCTTTTAAATATTTAAAAATACTTTTTTAATGATAAAAAATAAAATGAAAATATTTTTGTGTCATGAAAATTAATAAAACTTAAGAGAAAAAGTTTCATAATTTTTTATGACTTTTTACTATTTTAAAATAATTGTGCAATTTAAATGAAAAGAAAATGAATTAAAATTAAATAAAAGGGAAAGTAATCAGAATGGAGGGCCAGGATGAGCTCTGAGTTTGAAATGGTTGACTGGCGCGCTAGTGGAGGGCCCAGATGGCTTCTGACTTAATTAAATTAAATATGGATTAATTAAATAAAACACGTGGATTAGGGCTAATCAGACAGATCTGGACCACACACACACGCGGGAGGTCAACTGGTCAAAGGGATCGTACGCTCCAGATTCAAACTTGAGTTAATGACATGATTAGGGCACAAATTACTTTCAGGTGGCCGGAGAAGACTCCCGGTCGTCTTCTCCGGCCAGCATCTCCCCTGAAAATCCCCAAAACCCCAAAAAGCTAACTAAAATGAAATCTAAGAATTGGGAAATGATCCCCACTCACTCACGAACCAAAACCCTCACTCAAAACCAATTTATTCTTCCTGGAATTCATGAATCGAAACAAACAAATTTTAGGGCACGCAAGTTTCAGAGACCAATTAAATGTTCATTTCATCACCATTTCAAAAACTAAAAGCATATTCATGATCAGGAAGACACAAAGAACAAGTTTAGAACAAAAGAAATGATTTCTGGAAAAAATATTTTTCAAGCTACCTGAGATTCGAAGCTTTCACTCTGATGACTTTCTGGCCACTTCCTTCAGTGCAATCCACTCCACTTGATCCCCAGATGATGTCTGAATGCTCAAGAGGAATTTATGTTGGCTGGATGAGGAGTTTGACAAGCTTCTGCTCAAGCTCAGTCAGAAATGGCAGGGATGATTCAGGCAGTTTCAGGCCATTGTGAGTGGTTCTTTGTGATCCAGATGGTGAGTGGAGAAGCTTTGTGGTGTTTGTTTGGATGTTTGTGTGCTGTGGAAAGAGTTTCGAATGAAACTGCAAGTTGAGGTGGGAAATGGCAATGGGGTGTTCTTGCTTGTTTCAGGCCTGGCTCTTGGTGGTTTGAGGTCTATGAAGTATGGTGAGTTGATCTATGGAAATGGTTTTTATGTTTGCAAGCTGAGAAAACAAATTCGAAGGAAAGTGCAAGATGGAGTGTTTTGGTGTATGTGTCCTTGTGAATGGTTTCAGCCTTGCTAGATGTATGGAATGGCTTGCAAAGAGATATTGTATTTTAATCCTATAGGTCAGATGATGTGACCTGGCCTATGGTGATTGGTAAGTTTGCTTTTGCTCAAAGTCCACCTTTTGTGTAAGAGAAGTATGGCTCATGATCTAGGCAAGTACAAGCATGGGGCTGCGCAGCAAGGGTGAGGGGAAAGGCTAGCCAAAGTCAGCAGCCAATGTCACAAGTTGTAGGAAGTGTGATGAGTGCTTTTGCAAGTTGTTGCCTTATGGTTCACATGTGATTTCCTTGTCCAACAAACCATAAACCATGGGCATTCTTGGTCCAATTCTGACTTTTAAGGCCTAAGGAATGTTTGTGTCATGGTTTGAAATGAATTAGAGGTTGCAATTGGCTTTAGTTCATGATCTTGCAAAATTCTCATTTGAAGCATGCCTTGAAAATCAATGATTTTAGCCAACTTTGTCACACCATAACTTTTGATCCAAGAAGAGTTTGATCATGTTCTTGTACTTTTTGAAAAGGGAAAGATGAGATCCACAAATTTCATGACCAAAGTTTTTTCATTTGAAGCATTTTTGGATCAAGAATCAAGGCTTGAAAAATGACCTAAAATGAAGCATTCTTAAAAAGTCAACTATGCCCAAAAAGTCAACATTTGCAAAACTTCCAAATTCTTGATTTTTGTGAACTTCAACCTTCTTCCATGATCAAATAAAGATCATATACACTCAAAATGATGAAGATCACCCATTGGTTGGGTCATTGGGGGCCTCAGATGCCCTGATTTTGCACTGACTTGTCCAGAAAGTCAACCCTTGATCAGATGACCTCCCCATAGAATTTCTTCATGAAAATTGATATGCATACTCCCTATACCATATAGAGACCAATGGAAACAAGAATGACCAAAAAATTTGGGGTTGTGGCCTCTGAAACCAAAACCCTAATTTTAGGTCAACTGTGCAGTCAAACTTGGCTTTGCATCCATCCAAACCCTAGTTCTTGTGATTCTTTTGAAATCTTGACTTTGAGAGGATGTAATATGATAGATGAACACACATGGATCCCTTTGAAGTGATTGGTGGCCTTTGGAGTGGCTCAAGAAGCTCTTGGATTGCTCAGATCACAAACCCTAGATGCAGATGACTTAGAAACTATGCAGTGAATCAAAAATGAAACATGAGATGATATGATTGAGCTTATGCATATGAGAATGATCACAAGCCATGGCGAAATGGGTGAGGGCAAATTTGGGGTGTTTACAGCTGCCCCTATTCAAGCACGAGTTAGCTGTGCAGGTTGTAAGCGACGGCTTAACAGGCAGACAAGATAACTTGTGGTTGAATACCAAAGACAGTCCAAAATTTGCACTCACAGAATGAAGAAGAAAAGGGATATAGATTGTAAAGAAAAATAAAGTATACTGTAAGGTGTGGGCGACGGAGGACGACCGTCGAGCAGAGGACGACTGCTGGGTAAATAGCAATGACGGGGACGGCCGACATGCTGAGAAAAGTGTGTAAAATAAAGCAATGACGGGGACGGCCGACATGCTGGAGATAAAAGGTAAAGCCAAGACGGGGATGGCCGACTAGCTGGGGAGATAAAATCATGATGGGGACGGCCATCAAGATAAAGCTGTAAAATTCTCTGGGAGTTAATGAAACATAACGGGGACGGCCATCAAGTTCATAAAGCAAAGTAACCAACGATGGGGACGGCCATCAGGCTGAAAAGGAAAAGGGACCACGACGGGGACGGCCATCGGGTTAAAGAATAAATGAAATAAACAGATGATGGGGTACGGCCATCAAAGGTGAAGGACGATCACCTAGCAGGGTACGGCTGCTCTGTTGGGTAATAAAGGAATATGATGGGGACGGCCATCAAAGGTGGAGGACGACCACCTGGCAGGGTACGGCTGCCGAAAATATCAACGATGGGGACGGCCATCGGATAGAAAAGGTCAACGATGGGGACGGCCATCGGACGAGCATGATGGAGGACGACCATCAAGAAGTGGAGGACGACCACTCAGCAGGGTACGGCTGCTCTCGAGGTTTCTCATGACATAGGACGAATGCCAGATAACCAAAATCAACAATGGGGACGGCCATTGGATAAAATGATGAAGGACGAACATCAAAAGGTGGAGGACGACCACCTAGCAGGGGACGGCTGCTAAAATCAACGATGGGGACGGCCATCGGATGAGCATGATGGAGGAAGACCATCAAGAAGTGGCGGACGACCACCTAGCAGGGTACGGCTGCTCTCAGGGTTATCATGACACAGGACGAGTGTCAGATAAAAGAAAATGCTTTGTTGGTGATCTACTGGGGATATAGTGAACACGGACGAGCGTTCACAACCAAGAAAGGAAAGTATAAGTGTTTGGTATTGTGTATAGATTAAAGATGCGGACGAGCATCCTTAAGACTATGATACAGACGAGTATCAGGTAGAAACAAACTGACGCGTGTTCAGAGATGATGATACGGACGAGTATCAACTGGTTAACAAAGAACACGGACGAGTGTTGAATCTGAGGTGACTCTTCTGGGGAATAGTAGACACAGACGAGTATCTATATTCAAGAGGATATAGTGTGTGACGCGGTGTATGGATTAAAGACGCGGACGAGCATCCTTAAGATTATGATACGGACGAGTATCATGTAGAAACAAACACTAGACGCAATGTTCTGAGATGATGGTACGGACGGGTACCAACTGGTTAACAAAGAACAAGGACTATTGTCGAATCTGTGGGGATATAAGCGGTATATACAAGATACGGACGAGTATCTGTATGAGAGCAGGTGGTGTATAGATGGTGTTTAACTGCTGGGGAGGGTGACACGGACGAGTGTCAAAAGGAGAAAAGTGTAATATGAATAAATATTTGATATACAAAGTGTAATATGAATAAATATCCAAAGTCAGGACCGTTCAAAGATCTTAAGCAAGATTGGAAATGGGGTAGGAGATTGATGGGGTTAACATCTGACGACATAGCCTGGGGATGTAGCAGAAACTTGGTAGGAAAGGAGTTTATTACCAGGTGTGGTGAGTTTCCCTATGTGCCGCTGTTAGGCAGAAAAGGAGTGATAAGTCATAACCATGTGGTGTCCAGAAAGCAGTTTGGTTATCCACTGAAGGATCCTTCATCATATGAAGAAATAGCTAAGACTTTGTATTTTCCAGCTGAAGATAATGAGCTATTGGTTATTCAAGCATCCCAAGCTTGGGAAACAAAGGTTAGAGAGGGTAAGAAAGAATTCGGAAAGGTAGACCCTAAGACTTATCCCTCTTTTGCTGCTTAGATACAAGGGAGGGTTGATACCTTCTTCCTTCCATTTTCGGTTGAGGCTCCGCTATATCCAAAGGAGGTACCAGTACAAACCACTGTTTCTCTTGAAGATTACAAGAAGTTGGAAGCTCAGTTGCACGAGATTCGGGTAGAGAATTCTGAAATGGCTAGTTTGTATCACCGTGCCAACCATGCTAAGCAAGAAGCGGAAGAAAAGCTACAGATG
Source organism: Lathyrus aphaca (assembly GCA_963966055.1). Classification (NCBI taxonomy): domain Eukaryota; kingdom Viridiplantae; phylum Streptophyta; class Magnoliopsida; order Fabales; family Fabaceae; genus Lathyrus; species Lathyrus aphaca. The sequence continues at coordinate 274,631,310 of OZ014520.1, read as the reverse complement.
ATGCAGGCTACCTTAGAAGCTAAAGAAAAGGAGTTTTCTGGGAGAGAAGCTCATTTTCAGAGTTTGGGTTTAATAGAGTCAAAGAGGTAAGCGGGGCATAAGAAGATTGTGAAGACTCTCAGAGAAGCTCGTCAATCCACTGCTTGGTTACAGGGCCAAAGAGAACAGGAGCAGAAGAAGTACAAAGAAAAGGAAGAGTTCTTTGAAGCGCATATGGAATTTAAGAAGGAAGAGGTCGAACAAGTCCACAAGATACGAAGGGAAAAGACTCAGCAATTGGAACAGGGCCGACTAGCCTTGAAGGAAGCAATGAAGGAGATTGCAGATCTTAAGCAGAGAGCAGGCGTCAAGAAGAGCCAAACAAAGGTGGTGATTGAAAAAGAGGATCCTGGATCTTCCTTTTAGCTTAGGGTTTTAGTTTATTGATATTTTTATTCAGACTACCTACAGGCTTGTTGTAGGAGTCTTGCTTTATCTTTCTGTCATTTGTACTGATATGTAACCATTTGGGGAATGTTGTTTACGCCTATGACTATGATTGTTGGAAGTTTGTTCATGCTATACAATGATACTTTCCAGTTACCGTTTCTGAATGAGCAAAGTTGTTTGTCCTAAGACACCAGGATCGAAATACTCCTCGAAAGAGTTTGAAAAGTTAGTTTCCAACAAAGTCATCTGGAGTATTTTCTGTCAAAATACCAGAACTGGGGCACATTAATGCCTAGACATGGAAGCATGAATAGTTGCATTGCATGCATATAACGTGTTTTTTGTTTTGCAGGTATTTCTCCAGTGTTATAACATTCATGTCACTTTCAGGCACTATAGCTCCCAAGAAGGGTCAGAGACAGTCAACGGTGCACAGATACCCTACATAGGTGAACAGAGAAAGAGCAATGGATCAAATGCAAGCGGATTTGGCTGACTTAAGGATGAGAATGGACAATTTTATGACCCTCATGGCTGGGATTGGTCAAACTCAAGAGCGTCTGCGCAAAATGTTGGAGAACAATCAAGTCAGGAACAGTGGGACAACAGATGGAGGAAATCGCAATAGGGCTGGTGCCCGTCATGTTGAAATTCATGTGGTGCAACCAGGGGTCACTATTGTCAATGATGGAGTGAATAACCTGTAGATGGATGAGCAGGACGAGCAGTTCACTTTGCTGGACGTGGCAGAAGGCCAAGGGGTTGACATGAATAGAAGGTTCGAAGAAATGGCTGAGCAGATTCGTGTTATTCAGTCTCAGAGTTCTCTAGGGTTTGACATCACTGATTTGGGCTTGGTGCCAGGGGTGAGAATTCCCTACAAGTTCAAGGTTCCCACTTTTGATAAGTACAATGGCACGGCATGCCCGAAAACTCATCTTCAGTCTTTTGTGGGAAGAATTGTTGCGCATACAGATGATGGGAAGTTGTGGATGTACTACTTCCAGGATAGTCTGGTAGGAGCTTCCTTGGAATGGTACATGAAGTTGAGTAGAGTCAATATCCGAAGATGGAAGGATTTGGATGAGGCATTTGTGAAATAGTATCAGTATAATTTGGATATGGCTCCAAATCGTACCCAGTTGCAGACAATGTCTCATAGTGCTAAAGAAGGGTTCAAAGAGTACGCCCAGAGGTGGCGTCAGCTTGCTGCTCGAGTGCAACCTCCCTTGTTGGAAAATGAAATGGCAGATATGTTTATGGGAACGATGCAGGGGGTGTTTATTGAGAGATTGGCGTCATGTTCATCAACAAAGTTCAACGACATTGTGATAGCAGGAGAGAGAGTGGAAACTCTTCTAAAAATGGGGAAGATTCAAGACATTAGCGCAAGTAGCTCAAGTGGTGCGAGAAAGGCTTTCAGTGGACCTCCAAGAAGAAGGGAGGATGAGACTAATGATGTGTTCGGTCGAGGGCGGGGCCGCGGATATAGAGGATCGTATGAGCAGGTGGTCGTTGTCACCATCCCCACGGGTCCTGTACCACAACACCAACAACCGCAGTGCAATAACTATCAGCAAAGGCCATATCAGCAAAGCTAAGCTCGTCCAGCTAACATGGTGCTCGAGGCTATCCCAATGACATACACAGTACTACTTTAGAGATTGTTGGAGTTGAATTTGGTTCAGTTGAGGACATTAGCACCACCTCCACCTAGAGAGCTTCCAGTGGGGTATGATGCTAATGCAAGATGCGCATTTCATTCAGGAGCTCCCAGGCACTCAATAGAGAAGTGCAGGGCATTGCAGCATAAGGTCCAAGACCTGATTGATTCGAAGGCGATCAACTTTACACCGCCTCCAAATGTTACATCAAACCCCATTCCAAATAATGGAGGGGCCAGGATAAATGTCATTGACAGTGGCGAGAGTTTGAATTTAATCTTGAATGTGGATGAAGTGAAGACCTCATGACTAGTCATGAAAAGCAGATTGTTGAAAGGGCGGGTTTTCCCAGGGTGTGATTATGACTGCGAGGGTTGTTTGAGTTCCGTTAATGGTTGTTGGGATTTGAAGGTTGGGCTGCAATGTTTGATTGACGAGGGGTCCCTACAGTTTGACAAAGTTGCTAACAGAAATGGTTGTGTGTCTACAGTGACGATTTATTTTGACCCTGTCGAAGTTCCTGTCCGGAGAGAGTCGGTGACTATCTATGTTCCAGAGGTGAGTCCAGTGACCATTACTATTCCGGGACCAGTCCCATATGCTGATGACAAGGACATCTCGTGGCACTATTGCTCGGATGTGTAAGTAGAAGGTCAAAAACTGGAGAGTCAAGCGGTGACAATTGACCCGACTGTTGTGAATGTCGGAGGAGTTGGGGGATTTACAAGGAGTGGGCGTCTCTTTGCTCCTCAAGCTCTTAGAGGTGATCCTGAAGTTGAAACTGCTGCAAAGGCTAAGGGTAAGCAGATAGTAACTGAAGGGGTGACAACTCCTGCTGCCAGTCAGGAAACTTTTGAAAAGGAAGTCGAGGTATTCATGAGAATAATTAAGAAAAGCGACTATAAGGTGGTTGAACAACTGAATCAGACCGCGTCCAAGATATCCATTCTGTCGTTGCTGATGTGTTCCCAAGCTCATCGAGAGGCTTTGCTGAAAGTTTTTCAAATGGCGTATGTACCACAAGAGATAACTGTCAACCAGTTGGAGGTTGTGGTAGGCAGAGTAAACGCCAGCCATAGGTTGGGATTCACAGATAGAGATCTCACTCCTGAAGTACGCAATCACAACAAAGCCTTACATATCACCATGGAGTGCAAGGTGTTGTTCTATCACACGTCCTGGTAGATACAGGTTCTTCTCTCAACGTGCTCCCTAAGAAGGCCTTATTGAAGCTGAATATCGATGGCATCATCTTGTGACCTAGTGATTTGATCGTGAAAGCCTTTGACGGGTCCCGAAGATTTGTGTTTGGGGAGGTAGAGCTACCAGTGAAGATTGAGTCTTAGATATTCAAGAGTATTTTCTATGTCATGGATATTCAACCCGCTTATAGTTGTTTGCTAGGATGTCGCTGGATTCACGCTGCTGGTGCAGTGACATCCACGTTGCATCAGAAGTTGAAGTATGTGGTAGACGGCCAGGTTATCACTGTGTGTGGAGAAGAGGATATTTTCGTAAGCCATCTGTCGATATTCAAGTATGTAGAAATGGACGGGGAAATCCATGAGACACTTTGCCAAGCTTTTGAGACGGTCAATGTCAGTAATTTGTCTCCAGCAGTTCAGAACAGTGAGAAGGAAGGGACTCATATCTACTCCTATAAGCAAGCTAGGGAGATAGTTCAATCCGGAAATGCCCAGGGCTGGGGCAAGCTGCTGGAAGTGGAAAAGAAGGATGACAAGTTCGGTCTCGGATATCAACCTGGTCAGTCCAGCTGGTCTCATGGTAGTAAGCCCATAGCATTCACTAGCGCTGGAATGTTATACTACAGCGATGTTTATGCAACAGATGTCGATAGGGATAGTGACTGCAACTTGGATAACTGGATTCACCCATACGTACCTGGGGAGGAGCTCTGGAACTGGTCTGCTGAAGATTTTGTTCAAGTTACTTGGCTGTCAAAGTAATTTTCTTTGTTTCCATTTTTATCATACTGCATATCAAATCCTGCACTCTGCCCAAGGTGCATGGATCCATATGTAGGGCCGCCATGTTTTTAATGCATTATACTTTTTCCATGAAATAAAGGACATTTTTTCAAGCAAATTGTGTTCTCTTTCTTTCGTTTTAAAATTTTTCACAAAGAAAATAAAATGGCAATTTTTTTCTTTCTAGTGTTTTTGTGTATTGACTTCTTCTTTGAAAAATCCCGATTCTGAAATAAGAACATCTTGTGTAGTGTTGATCATTTGGATTCCTGTGACAATGTTCCTGCTATGTCTATGCATGACTTCGATAATCCTATCTACCAAGCTGATGAAGGGGATGAGGAAGACTGTGAACTCCCAGAAGAATTTGTCAGGTTATTGAAACAAGAGGAAAGGGTCATTCAGCCTCATCAGGAAGAAATAGAGATCATCAACATCGGGACTGAAGATGTAAAGAGAGAGATAAAGATTGGGGTCAGTCTGCAGGCCAAGGTAAAGAAGGATTTGATTGGTATGCTACGTGAATATGTGGATATCTTCGCCTGGTCGTATCAGGGTATGCCAGGGTTGGATACTGACATCGTTGTGCACAAATTGCCATTGAAGAAAGACTGTCCTCCCGTAAAGCAAAAGCTGAGAAGAACTAGCCCCGATATGGCTATGAAGATCAAGGAGGAAGTTTAGAAGCAGTGGGATGTCGGGTTCCTTGCTGTGACCAGTTACCCACCTTGGGTAGCTAATAGTGTGCCTGTACTGAAGAAAGATGGCAAGTTCCGGATGTGCGTCGATTATCGGGATCTAAACAAAGCAAGTCCAAAGAATGACTTTCCATTACCTCATATTGATGTGCTGGTAGATTAAACCGCTCAGTTCTCGGTATTTTCTTTCATGGATGGCTTCTCCAGGTATAATCAGATCAAGATGGCACTAGAGGACATGGAGAAAACAACGTTCATTACCCCGTGGGGTACATTAGATTACAAGGTTATGCCCTTTGGATTGAAGAACGCCGGGGCAACGTATCAACGGGCTATGGTAATATTGTTTCACGATATGATACACAAAGAAATTGAATGCTATGTGGATGGCATGATTTCCAAGTCCCGGGACGAAGAAGGGCATATGGTCAATCTCAAAAAGTTGTTTGATAGATTGATAAAGTATAGACTAAGGTTGTGAAATTCTGTAATGAGATGTCCTAAGAGATGTTCCAACACTTAATAGGACATTTGACAAATTTTAACCAAAACTTAAACAGCAGGAAAAATAAACAACACAGAAGTTTGTTAACCCAGTTCAGTGTATAACCACACCTACATCTGGAGGCTACCAAGCCAGGAGGAAATCCACTATTAGTAATATTAATTCTAGACTTAAACCACCCTGTTTAATCTATCACTTAATACTTACCCAATGCAATTTCTACCTAAGACTCACTTAGATAAGAGTACCCTACTCACTCCCCCTTAATCACCCAGTGATCAAGTTTACAAGTTTAATTAAATTGAAGTCACACTTCAAACAAAAAAACAGCTTGATCTTACTTCACAGTTTCAATCAAGTCACAAATGCACTTTTGCTTAAAAGCTCATAAAGTGGTACATAAAAGCAACCTGCTATTAAAACACTAGACACCCTATTTAGTCTTCTGAAATTCGTGCACAATTCTATGAGATTCTGTTGTTTAAATAGGTTCTGAATTTTGGGCTTTCTGTAGAATGATCCAGCCCTAATGTGCAGCAGCTGTCACCTTGAATTTAGGGTTTGTTACCTCCTATATTCTAGGTGCATTAGGTCTTCTGTTTTAATCTGAATCTTCAATTTAAAAACTCCCTACAGATGCGCCTTGGTCTGTTTTATCCAGCATTAATTAATTCCAGATAGTTCTCCTTAAATATCTCTGATCTGTTAATCAATAATTAATTCTGGTAGCAGGTCTGAGATGTCTCAACATCTGTTGGGACATCCTGACAAAACTGAACTTAGTCATTTATACAATGTCCCAACATCTGGTAGGACATCCTGAACCAAGTTCACATACTCTGTTTGCTAATGTCCCAACATCTGATAGGACATTCTGAACTGAATTTAACATTTCTTGTTTGGTCAAAAATTCTGCCAATTCTTAAACATCTACAAACTCCCCCTTTGGCTAATTTTTGGCTAACATCTTTTCTGGTTTTCAGAGTGCAGCAGAAGTTCTTTTTATCAGAGTATATCATTACTTTTCTGTTGAATTTTATTTGAGATTACTCCCCCTCAAACATATATGTGTCCTGTCTTTATCCAGTCTTGTTCCAACAGAAAAACTTATTCAGTTCAGAAGCAAACAAACAGATTTCATTCATTTAAACAGCAATTACATTTGATGTTGTTCTCCCCCTTGGTAGGCACAAAATTAGGGGCCAAAGAACTATTATCCAGAATTACAAATCATTGCTGTCATTACAAATGCCTCACATACAAAGATCACTCAGATTTATCACTCTCAGTAGCTTCCTCCACCTCAGTGTCTTCATCTTTATCAGCTTCACTGTCAGCTTCACTGTCTTTATCAGATGCAGCTGTCTGATCTTCTTCACTTTCCAACCTCTTAATTATTTCTTCAAGCTTCTGCTTTCTAGCTTCAAGCTCTTTGCAGGTGCTTTTTAGCTCAGCAATTAAGGTCTTCCTGGAGATTGGATTCTTAACAGTGGATGGACCAGCAGATGTCCCAGAAGGAGCTTCAACATCTGCAGCATGATGACTGAGGAATAACTTGTAGTGAAAAGCCAGGGGGCTCTCTCTCTTGCAGGCAGTATCCTTGTCAGTTAAAATCCCAGGATATTGATTGAGTACAATACCACACATCAATGATGGAAAGGCTATTGGTAGCTTGGTTGCAGAGGAGCTGGCATGCTTCATGGTTTGATCAAAGATGAAAGCTCCATAGTCCATTTTGGTTTGAGTTCCAACAGCATATATAAATCTGGCTAGACCAGTTGAGATTGAGGAAGTGTGGTTAGTAGGCACCCAATTAGATGTACCAATCCTGTTCAGCATGGCATACTTTCTGGTAAGCATGCTTACAGATAGTTTTCCCTTCACAGGCCATGCCTTTACCTGGTCAGCAGTTATCACCTTACAGACTTGATTATCTGTCTTGCCCAGCTCATTTGGTCCATCTGTTTCTCTTCCTAGATACTGATTTATGATTTGGGGAGAAAACTCCACACATCTACCTCTAACAAAAACTTTTTGGAATTCAGAGGACTTACCATTTGAACAATCTTCCTGAAGATTCACAATGAACTCTTTGACAAGAAGTTCATAGCAGGGAGAGAGGTCTGAGACTGTCTTGAACAGTCCTGCAGCAGATATGAGGTCTATCAGTTCTGTGCACTCAAGTGCATTGCTGCTCAGTTCTCTTTCCAGGGCAACCCTTCTTTGGTACACATATTTCCACCTGTTCACACTAGAGACATGGTGAAATGATATGTTATCCAAGGGAGCTTCTGGTACAGCAGATGAAGCTCTGGATATTGCTGGTCTCTTCTTAGGAGGAGATGTTGGGACATCTGATTCAACATCTGAATCTGATGGTGTGACAGCCTTTCTTTTCTGAGTTTGAACTTTACTCCATTGTTTTGATGGCCCAAAAGAGGCTTTAGCTTTCCCTTTCTTTGGAGAGGCTTTCTTCTTTTCAAGAATTGCTGCTTCAGCTTGCATCTTACCCTGCCTGGACCTGAGTCTTTTGGCTATGCTGGGTTTGACAGATGCTATGATTTCTGCATCAGAGTCCTGCTCCAGATTGACCCCTGGAGGAGATTGAGCAGTCTCTTCTTCAGCTTGTTGATCAGCAGGAATTAGAACTTCATCTGAGGCTTTGGTCTGATCCTCAGAGACTTTGTCATTATCTTCATTTAAGGCCTTATTCTGATCCTCAGAGTTTTCTTTATCACTTTCACTTGAGGCCTTTTCTTGGACCTCAGTCTGTTCAGCATCAGATGAATTTTCTTTCTCATCTGCAGATGTTCCAACATTTATTGGGACATCTTGTTCTGCAGAAGTGCCCTCTGCAGTTTGAGATGGTTCTTTTTGGGGAGCAGGCATGGTTTGCAATTAAACAGAGATCCCACTCACCTTTCTTTGTTCAAACAGAATTTGGGTGACAATCTCCTTGATTGAATCATCCACATAGTTTGAAGATTTTGGTGGCATGTTAGCAGGAGAAGGAATGCCTCCTTTGGCTTTGCTACAAACTTGATCTTTAGCTCTCTTTGGTGTTCTTGCCTTTTTAGAGTGAGAAGCGCTTCCCCTGAGCTCGTCTAATGGTGTTGATTGCATTGGCACCATAGAAATAGGAGTAGCATGAACCACGTCTTTCTGATTGAGAACTTCTTCAGATGTTTTAGGGTTTTGAGACATTGTTGAAGAAGATGAATGTGCAGCTTTAGGGTTTATGATTTCTGAAGGATTGCTAGTTAATGTGATTCGCTTGTGATGATGTGATGAGACTCTTGATAGCTGCTTATAAGGAAATACTAAATAAGTAGCCGTTACAGTCCAAATGATTAGGAATGAAATTCCCAAGGATCTAGTCCAGACTAGCTTTGCCATCTGGAACTTATGCCATGCAATGTCATATGACATGTTGGCACATCTCATTAACTGCTAGATATCACATAAACAGATTCCAAGTTTGCCCCTTAAGTTCTCAAATTGTGCAGCATCCAATGCCTTGGTAAAGATATCAGCTAACTGCAGATCTGTAGCTACATGCTCCAATGAAATCACCTTTTCTTCTACAAGATCTCTGATGAAATGATGTCTGATATCAATATGCTTTGTCCTGCTGTGTTGGATAGGATTTTTAGATATGTTGATTGCACTTAAGTTGTCACAGTACAATGTCATGACATCCTGTGGGACATTGTACTCAGTGAGCATATGCTTCATCCAAACCAACTGAGAACAACTGCTACCTGCTGCTATATACTCAGCTTCAGCTGTAGATAATGACACACAATTCTGTTTCTTACTGAACCAAGAAATCAGATTGTTTCCTAGAAAGAAGCATCCTCCTGAAGTGCTTTTTCTGTCATCAGCACTTCCTGCCCAATCAGCATCACAGAAGCCAGTGAGAATTGGTTTGCATCCATGAAAGTACATTATGCCATAGTCACATGTACCATTAACATATTTAAGGATTCTCTTGACTTGATTGAGATGACTGACTTTTGGATCAGCTTGATATCTTGCACAAACTCCTACTGCAAATGCAATGTCTGGTCTGCTAGCAGTCAAGTATAACAAGCTTCCAATCATGCTTCTATATAAACTTTGATCTACCTTCTCACCCTTTTCATCTTTAGTCAGCTTTAAATGTGTAGGAGCAGGAGTTCTTTTATGAGAAGCATTTTCCATTCCAAATTTCTTCACTATGTTCTTGGAGTACTTGCTTTGTGAGATGAACATTGAGTCTTCCATTTGCTTAACTTGCAGACCAAGAAAATAGGTTAATTCACCTACTAGACTCATTTCAAATTCAGCTTCCATCTGCTTGACAAAATGTTTGACCATCTTATCAGACATCCCACCAAACACAATGTCATCAACATATATTTGTGCAATCATGACATTTCCTTCTTCATCTTTAACAAACAGGGTTTTATCAATCCCACCTTTTCTGTATCCTTGCTTGATAAGAAATGTGGTAAGTCTTTCATACCATGCCCTTGGAGCTTGCTTCAGACCATAAAGTGCTTTCTTGAGTTTGTATACATGATTTGGACAGCTTGGATCAACAAATCCTTTAGGCTGTTCTACATATACCTCTTCATTAAGATAACCATTAAGAAAGGCACTTTTCACATCCATTTGAAATAGCTTGAACTTTAAGATACAAGCAATTCCCAACAGTAGTCTTATTGATTCAAGCCTTGCTACTGGTGCAAAGGTTTCATCAAAGTCTACCCCTTCAATTTGAGTGTATCCTTGAGCCACAAGTCTAGCTTTGTTCTTTGTAACAATTCCTTGTTCATTTGACTTGTTCTTGTACACCCATTTTGTACCAATCACATTTATGTCATTAGGTCTAGGAACAAGATTCCACACTTCATTCCTTGTGAATTGACCTAATTCCTCTTGCATAGCACAAATCCAGTATTCATTAGTGAGAGCCTCCTTGATGTTTTTAGGTTCTATTTTGGACACAAAACAAGAACCTGAAATCACTTCTCTTGATCTAGTGCTCACACCTCTATTGGGATCACCAATTATTAAATCTTTGGGATGATCCTTCTGTATTCTGATGGAGGGAGGTTTGCTTGAATCTTCTGACCTTGTATCATTTTGAGTGAAGTTATATTGATCATTCTTTTCTTCAGCTTCAATCTTGATATCAGCAGATGTTCCAACATCTTCTGGGACATCTGTAGGAGCATCATCAATTATCACATTTATGGACTCCATGATAACATTTGTTCTGTAGTTAAATACTCTATATGCTCTGCTGTTTATAGAGTATCCAAGGAAAATTCCTTCATCACTTTTAGAATCCATTTTTCTCCTTTGCTCCCTATCTGCCAGAATATAGCATTTACTTCCAAACACATGAAAGTACTTCACAGTGGGTTTTCTGCCCTTCCAGACTTCATATATTGTGGACAGGGTTCCTTTTCTCAAGGTAACTCTGTTATGGATGTAGCAGGCAGTGTTCATAGCTTCAGCCCAGAAATACAGAGGTAACTTCTTAGCATGGATCATAGCTCTTGCTGATTCTTGAATGGTTCTATTCTTCCTTTCAACAATCCCATTCTGTTGAGGAGTGATAGGTGAAGAATACTCATGGTTGATTCCTTCTGAAGAACAGAAATCTAAGAACTTTTGATTCTCAAATTCTTTTCCATGATCACTTCTTATTCTGATCACACAGCTGGATTTTTCCCTTTGCAATCTTTGACATAATTCTTTGAATACATCAAATACATCTGACTTTTCTTTGATGAAGTTTATCCATGTATATCTTGAAAAATCATCAACCACAACATAGGCATACCTTTTACCACCAAGACTTTCAACCTGCATAGGTCCCATAAGATCCATATGTAAAAGTTCCAAAACTTTGGAAGTTGTCAGATGTTGGAGCTTTGGATGGGACATCTTGGTTTGTTTGCCTATTTGACATTCACCACATATTTTGCCATCATCAATCTTCAGTTTGGGAATACCTCTTACAGCATCCATAGATATGATCTTCTTTATGCCTCTGAAATGAAGATGACCTAGCCTTTGGTGCCATAGTTTTACTTCTTCTTCTCTAGCTAGAGAACAAGTTGAAGTGGGACTGAAGTCTAATGGCTCCCACATGTAACAGTTGTCTTTTGACCTTGCACCTTTCATGACAACTTCTTGCTCTTGGTTAGTCACTATGCATTCAGTTTTTGTAAAGTTTACACTGTATCCTTGATCACATAGTTGACTTATACTGATAAGGTTAGCAGTTAACCCTTTAACTAGCAATACATCATTTAGTCTTGGAACATCTTGACAGTCCAAGGTTCCAACTCCTTTGATCTCTCCTTTAGCTCCATCTCCAAAAGTTACATACCTGGATGAATGTGATTTTAAGTTCACTAGCAGATTCTTCAATCCAGTCATGTGCCTTGAACATCCACTGTCAAAATACCAGTCTTCTTTAGCTGATACTTTCAGTGATGTATGTGCTATGTATGCAGTACTTTTCTTTGACCAGATAAGTTGAGATTTCTTTTGATGCCTCTGCCCTGTGTGTTGTTCAGCTGATCTCAAAGCTTGATTGTTGATCTGGTTCTTGGGACTGTGGCTTTGATCAGTCTGAGTGTCAGCTTTTGGTCTCCAAACCTTCTTGATGACCTCTGTCTTCTGCTTAGGAGGTTGCTGATTCCTTTGATGTCTAAGCACTTTCTTGGTACCTTCTACTTTCTGTTTGGAGGGTTGCTGATACATCTGATTTGGATATCCATGTAGCTTATAACAGTGAGGTTTGATATGCCCAAATCTTCCACAGTGATGGCATCTCCATCTTTGATACTTCTTCTTCATTTTGTTCTTTCCAGAATGTTGAGACATCTGTTGGAACATTAAGTTAGTCTTTGTGTTCTGATGTTGAAGCATCTGTTGGGACATCTTGTTTGACTGTGTAATTTTTGAAGTAGCTTTGCTGGAGCTGGCTTCATCTCTGTTATATCCCAGTCCACTTTTGTCCCCTGAATGTTTATTATTGCAGAGAATAGCATCCAGTGTATTTGAGCTGCTGTTCATCATTCTAACAGATTTGGACATATGTTCCAGCTTAGAATTGAGAAGAGTTACTTCACTTTTTAAGGTATCAATGATTACTTGATCACTTGCTTTTTCTTCTTCTAGTACTTCATTCTGCTTCTTTAGCTTTATGACCTCACTGCATACTTCAGTACTACTCTTGTACAGATCCTTGAAGGCTTGCTCAAGATCTGCATAAGTAAGCTCTCCACAGCTGGAATCACTATCATATTCACACAGTCCAGCTAGAGCAGTAATATGCTTAGCTGATTCTTCTTCTGACTCTCCTGAGTCTTCATCAGACCAGGTCACAGAGAGTCCTTTCTTTTGCCTCTTTAAGTAGGTAGGACATTCAAACTTGATGTGTCCATATCCTTCACATTCATGGCATTTGACTCCTTTATCTTGACTGGTCTTTTCAGCAAACTTTGACTTTCTGTTAGCATCATATGTTCTCCTGTTCTCAGAGTTTGTGTTTCTTCCACTGGATTTGGATTGGCCTTCCATTCCTCTGAGAATCTGTTTGAATTGTCTTCCAAGCAAGGCAAGGTTTTCTGATAAGCTTTTGTCATTTGCTGATTTATCATCTTCTTCTTCATCTGCATTTGAAACCAAGGCAATGCTTTTGTTCTTTTTAGCATGTGTGTCATTCATTCCCATTTCAAAAGTTTGAAGGGAACCAATGAGTTCTTCAGCTTTCATGGAGCATATGTCTTGAGCTTCTTCTATTGCTGTGACTTTCATGTCAAATCTTTTTGGCAAAGATCTGAGAATCTTCCTTACAAGCTTTTCATCAGTCATCTTTTCTCCCAAGGCTCCAGAAGTATTGGCTATATCCAAGATGTTCATGTAGAACTCATGAATTGATTCATCTTCCTTCATTCTCAAGTTTTCAAACTTGGTGGTGAGAAGTTGAAGTCTTGACATTTTTACTTTTGATGTTCCTTCATGAGTTGTCTTGAGGGTATCCCACACATCTTTGGCCAGCTCACAATGATGCACCAGTCTGAAAATATTTCTATCAATGCCATTGAATAAAGCATTTAGGGCTTTTGAGTTGCCTAGTTCTGAATCTTCTTCCTCTTTACTCCATTCTTCTTCAGGTTTCAGAACTATTGATCCATCTTTGGTGTCTTTAACAGGATGTTTCCATCCAACAATTACTGCTCTCCATGCCCTGTTGTCAAGAGACTTTAAGAATGCAATCATTCTTGGCTTCCAGTAGTCATAATTAGAACCATCCAGTATAGGTGGTCTATTTACTGACCCTATATCTCTGTCCATGTTACAGAATTTGTTTTCCCTAGATCTCACCCAGTATAAACAGGCAGGGTGCCTGCTCTGATGCCAATTGAAATTCTGTAACGAGATGTCCTAAGAGATGTTCCAACACTTAATAGGACATTTGACAAATTTTAACCAAAACTTAAACAGCAGGAAAAATAAACAACACAGAAGTTTGTTAACCCAGTTCAGTGTATAACCACACCTACATCTGGAGGCTACCAAGCCAGGAGGAAATCCACTATTAGTAATATTAATTCTAGACTTAAACCACCCTGTTTAATCTATCACTTAATACTTACCCAATGCAATTTCTACCTAAGACTCACTTAGATAAGAGTACCCTACTCACTCCCCCTTAATCACCCAGTGATCAAGTTTACAAGTTTAATTAAATTGAAGTCACACTTCAAACAAAAAAACAGCTTGATCTTACTTCACAGTTTCAATCAAGTCACAAATGCACTTTTGCTTAAAAGCTCATAAAGTGGTACATAAAAGCAACCTGCTATTAAAACACTAGACACCCTATTTAGTCTTCTGAAATTCGTGCACAATTCTATGAGATTCTGTTGTTTAAATAGGTTCTGAATTTTGGGCTTTCTGTAGAATGATCCAGCCCTAATGTGCAGCAGCTGTCACCTTGAATTTAGGGTTTGTTACCTCCTATATTCTAGTTGCATTAGGTCTTCTGTTTTAATCTGAATCTTCAATTTAAAAACTCCCTACAGATGCGCCTTGGTCTGTTTTATCCAGCATTAATTAATTCCAGATAGTTCTCCTTAAATATCTCTGATCTGTTAATCAATAATTAATTCTGGTAGCAGGTCTGAGATGTCTCAACATCTGTTGGGACATCCTGACAAAACTGAACTTAGTCATTTATACAATGTCCCAACATCTGGTAGGACATCCTGAACCAAGTTCACATACTCTGTTTGCTAATGTCCCAACATCTGATAGGACATTCTGAACTGAATTTAACATTTCTTGTTTGGTCAAAAATTCTGCCAATTCTTAAACATCTACAGGTTGAATCCAAGCAAGTGCACTTTCAGAGTGCATTCCGGTAAATTGTTGGGTTTCATTGTTAGTCGGAGAGGAATCGAGGTAGATCCTGCAAAAGTAAAAGCAATACAAGATATGCCTGCACCGAAAATAGAAAAAGAAGTGCGTGGGTTTTTAGAGAGATTGAACTACATTTCTCGGTTTATATCTCATCTAACTGCCACATGCGAGCCAATGTTCAAATTGTTGAGAAAAGAGCAAACGGTCAGGTGGAATGAGGACTGTCAAAGAGCCTTCAAAAAGATAAAAGAATATTTGCAGGAGCCTCTGATCCTAATGCCTCCAGTTCCAGGACGGCCACTTATCAGGTACTTGACTGTGTTAGAAGGGTCGATGGGGTGTGTTCTAGGCCAACATGACGAGTCTGGTCGAAAAGAGCATGCTATTTACTACCTTAGCAAAACGTTTACCGATTGTGAAGCCCATTATTCACTGCTCGAGAAAACTTTTTGCGCTTTGGTATGGGCTGCTCGCCGACTGAGACAGTATATGTTGACCCATACCACATTGCTAATCTCAAAGATGGACCCCGTCAAGTACATTTTCGAGAAGCCAGCATTAACCGGAAGGGTTGCAAGGTGGCAAATGATCTTAACAGAGTATGACATACAGTATACTTCCCAAAAAGCCATCAAAGGAAGTGTATTCTCGGATTATCTTGCACAGCAACCGCTTGAAGATGACTATCAGCCGATGAAGTTTGATTTCCCTGATGAGGACATCGTGTACCTCTTGGCAAGAGATTGCGAGGAACCACTTCCGTAGGAGGGGCAAGACCCTGAATCCAAATGGAAGTTGACGTTTGATGGGGCGGTCAATATCAACGGACGTGGAGTTGGTGTTGTTCTTATCACTCCCGAAGGTGTTCACATTCCCTTCGCTGCCAGAATTACTTTTGGCTGCACCAACAATGAAGCGGAATACGAGGCGTGCATAATGGGAATAGAGGAGGCTATTAATCTTCGGATTAAGTCCCTCGATATATTCGGAGATTCGGCCCTCGTTATCAACCAGATTACCGGCAAGTGGTATACACATCAAGAACACTTAATTCCTTATAGGGATTACGCCAGAAGACTGTTGACGTTCTTCAAACGGTTAAGCTTCAGTACATACCACGAGATGAGAATCAATTTGCCGATGCATTGGCTACTCTTTCTTCGTCCATCAAAGTCTTGTGTTGAAACTATGTGCCCAGGATTGACGTGTCCAGGCATGACGCACCAGCTTACGCTTTCTCTGTAGATGCAATGTCTGATGAGAAACCTTGGTATTTTGATATCAAGCTTTTCCTAGAAAAACAAGAATACCCAGCTGGGGCAGCATCCAATGACAAGAAGACCTTGAGATGGCTTGCTGCTAGCTTCTTCTTGAACGCAGATGGGGTTTTGTATAAGAGGAACTTTGACATGTCTTTGCTCAGATGCGTGGATAGACACGAAGCCGGCCTGTTAATGCAGGAAGTCCACGAGGGATCTTTCAGTACTCTTGCAGGAGGACATGCAATGGCTAAGAAGTTGTTGAGATTAGGGTATTATTGATTAATAATGGATGAAGATTGTTGTTCGTACGCCCGTAAGTGCCACAAGTGTCAGATATATGCAGACAAAGTGCATGTTCCTCCTAGCCCGCTCAACATCATGTCATCTCCTTGGCCCTTTTCTATGTGGGGCATTGACATGATCGGGAAGATAGAGCCTACTGCTTCAAACAGTCATCATTTCATCTAGGTTGCGATTGATTACTTCACCAAATGGGTTGAAGCAGAATCATATGCCAATATCACTCGTCAAGTGGTAGCCAGATTTCTGAAGAGAGACATCATTTGCAGATACGGAGTGCCCGAGCGAATCATTACTGATAATGGTTCCAACTTAAACAACAAAATGATGGCTGAATTGTGCCGGGACTTGAAGATTCAACATCACAATTCTTCTCCTTACCGACCAAAGATGAATGGTGTGGTAGAGGAAGCTAACAAGAATATTTAGAAGATTGTGCAGAAGATGGTTGTCACTTACAAAGATCGGCATGAGATGTTACCATTTGCAATGCATAGGTACCGAACGTCAGTCAGGACGTCGACCGGGGTAAATCCTTTCTCCTTAGTGTATGGCATGGAGGCAGTCTTGCCAGTTGAGGTAGAAATTCCTTCATTGCGTGTGATGATGGACGTGAAGCTTGATGAGGCTGAGTGGGTACGTGCCCGATACAATCAGTTATGCGTAATTGAGGAAAAGAGATTAGCGGCTATTTGTCATGGTCAGCTTTATCAGAGGAGAATGAAGCACGCATTCGACTAACGAGTACGTACTCGGGAGTATCAAGTAGGCGAGCTTGTACTCAAAAGGATAATTCCTCCAAGTTCAGATCACAGGGGCAAGTGGACCCCAAACTACGAAGGCCCATTCATAGTGAAGAAATTTTTCTCAGGTGGGGCGTTGATGCTCACTACTATGGATGGAGAAGATTTCCAGTCTTCTGTAAACTCGGATGCAGTTAAAAAATACTTCGCATAAATAGACCCGCTGGACACAAAAACAGAATTAAAGTCCAGGAAAGAAAAGGGCATCTCGGCAAGCTAAAAATAGAATAAAAAGCTCGGGCAAAAGTTAGGGAAATAAATGAAAAAAAGGTACACCCGCTGAGTTGAAAAGCCACATCGGACAGCTCAGGCAAAAAAGGGTATGCTTCAGTACATACCACGAGATGAGAATCAATTTGCCGATGCATTGGCTACACTTTCTTCGTCCATCAAAGTCTTATGCTGGAACTATGTGCCCAGGATTGACATTTCCAGGCTTGACACACCAGCTTATGCTTTCTTTGTAGATGCAGTGTCTGATGAGAAACCTTGGTACTTTGATATCAAGCTTTTCCTGAAAAAGAAAGAATACCCAGCTGAGGCATCATTCAATGACAAGAAGACCTTGAGACGTCTGGCTGCTAGTTTTTTCCTGAATACAGATGGGGTTTTGTATAAGTGGAATTTTGACATGGTCTTGCTCAGATGCGTGGATAGACACGAAGCAAGCCTGTTAATACAAGAAGTCCATGAAGGATCTTTCGGTACTCATGCAGGAGGACATGCAATGGCTAAGAAGTTATTGAGATCAGGGTATTATTTGCTAACAATGGATGCAGACTGTTGTGCATACGCCCATAAATGCCACAAGTGCCAGATATATGCAGACAAAGTGCATGTTCCTCCTAGCTCGCTCAACGTCATGTTATCTCCTTGGCCCTTTTCTATGTGGGGCATTGACATGATCGGGAAGATAGAGCCTACTGCTTCAAACGGTCATCGTTTCATCTTGGTTGCGATTGATTATTTCACCAAGTGGGTTGAAGCAGCATAGTATGCCAATGTCACTCGTCAAGTGGTAGCCAGATTTCTAAAAAGAGATATAATTTGCTGATATGGAGTGCCCGAGTGAATCATTAATGATAATGGTTCCAACTTAAACAACAAGTTGATGGTCGAACTGTGTCGGGACTTTAAGATCCAACATCACAATTCTTCTTCTTACCGGCCAAAGATGAATAGCGCGGTAGAGGCAGCTAACAAGAATATTAAGAAGATTATGCAGAAGATGGTTGTCACTTACAAATATTGGCATGAGATGTTACCATTCGCACTGCATGGGTACCGAACATCGGTCAGGACGTCAACTGGGGCAACGCCTTTCTCATTGGTGTATGGTATGAAGGAAATCTTGCCTGTTGAGGTAGAAATTCCTTCATTGCGTGTGATGATGGACGTGAAGCTTGATGAGGCTGAATGGGTATGTGCCTGATACAATCAGTTGTGCCTAATTGAGGAAAAGAGATCAGCGACTATCTGTCATGGTCAGCTTTATCATAGGAGAATGAAGCGAGCATTCGACCAACGAGTACGTACTCGGGAGTATCAAGTAGGCGAGCTTGTGCTCAAGAGGATCATTCCTCCAGGTTCAGATCACAGGGGCAAGTGGAGCCCAAACTACGAAGGCCCATTCATAGTAAAGAAAGTTTTCTCAGGTGGGGTGCTGATGCTCACTACTATGGATGGAGAGAATTTCTAGTCTCTTGTTAACTCGGACGCAGTTAAAAAATACTTCGTATAAACAGACCCGCTGGACACAAAAACAGAATTAAAGTCCAGACAAGAAAAGGGCATCCCAGCGAGCTAAAAACAGAATAAAAAGCTCGGGCAAAAATTAGGGAAAACAAATAAAAAAATGTACACCCATTGAGTTGAAAAGCCACATCGGACAGCTCAGGCAAAAAAGGGTATCCCGGTAGATTGAAAACCCGAAAGAGCGATCCACGCAAAACAAGGGAATAAGCGAACAACTGTGATCCAGGTAATCTGAACCAAATCACTGTTTCATGCAGCCTGACAATACCAGAAGGATAGGAATTAGTCCTCTCAGCTTCTTCAGAAATCAAAGGCAAGAACAGAAAGTCTTGAGGACATGCTGGTCATAGCAGGAAGGAAACTCATTGGAATGTCGTGTACATTTCCATTAGGATAGTTTCTTTTCTCAATTTTTAGTAGCTACCTCTTTCCAGGTAGTTGCTTCCTGATGTAAAGCTTTTCCTATTCAATGGTCATTCAATGAATGAATATTCAGTCATAAAGCGGTGTTGTGTTGTGTTTACTTTGTTTGCAAAAAATGTCCTGAGTTTTGGGCAAAAAAGAGCATTGCATTTGAAACATTTTGATTTTTCTGGAAAAAATTGACATGGCAGGGAAACAATTAAAAAATCTTTGAGTGTCGGGTGACAATGGATGAGCAGATCATACCATGCAAATCCCCGGGGCACCTGTGTGTATACTGTTGTTGCAGGTTTTATAGGACGATGTTGCACTTCCCCAAGCAGAGAATGCTCCCCAAGTGAGCTATAGCAGTGAAATCCCTAGCAGAATTTCAAATCTAATCAAAGATGGGGCCCTCCCCAAGTGGTGGTTGTTCTTCACAAGAAAGACATGGTTTCCCCAGTAGAGTTTAGACGGAATCATCCCCAGCTGAGCTAGAGCTAGTGGAATCCTCAACGGAGTTTCAAACCCAACCGAAGGGAGTTGTGGCGGTCAGAAGATAATCTGACTGGATATTCCCCAGCCAGGTCGGGAGGTCGTCTCTTCCTCGGAGTTCATGATTGGTATGCAACCATCATTGAAATATCCCCAGCGAGTCCGCCAATTTATTTTTGGCCAATGTGACAAAGGTAGTGCAGACATATGTTCATGTTTCATCCCTCAACCAAGTGTTGCCATGAGATCTTGATTATTTCCCCAGTGGTATCCCAAGGTTAATAGAACAGTTCTTCTCCTCAAGCGGAGTCAGCAATAAAGTTTTCCCAACAAGAGACTGAATGCCTGATTTCCCCACAGAGTTAGAATTTTCAGAATTCTCTCCCGAGCTGGAGTCGTGACCAAGTCTGTTCCTCAGCCGAGTCTGAAGACGGTTAATCCCTGCAGAGTTCATGTTTGGGTTTCACTCCCATCATCGAAATATTCCCCAGAGAAGCTTCCAGTCTATTTTGGCCATGTGATGATACAAATGGTCATTCATCTCCCCAGTCAGAGTTAGGCATCATTGAAGCCTCTTGACAAAGTTTCCCTGCAGAGTCGGGATCATTGTTGCCATTCAGGGTAATCTGTTTTGTGTTCGACTGCATCTCCTGGCACTCGTCTGTGTTGGGTATCCGTTTTGGGTTCGTCTGCATCTCTCAGCACTCGTTTGTGTTTTGATATCTGATAGTTGCTCGTCTGCACTCCTCAACACTCGTTTGTGTTTTGATGATTGCTGGTTGCTCGTCTGTATTCCCAGCACTCGCTCATTTGTGAAATATTCTCCCCGGAAGATTTGTGTTTTTTACCAGGCATTTGGTGCTCGTCTGCAATGTACAACACTGGTCTGTGTTCACGCTTTGCCGTTGCTCGTCCGCACTTCCCAGCACTCGTCTGTGTTCACGTCATTGCTCGTTTGCCTTCCCCAGCAGTCGCCCATGGTTGGTAGATGCTAATGCTCGTCCGCACTTCTCAGCACTCGTCTGTGTGTAACATCCGTTTGATGCTCAACACTCGTCTGTGTTTGATGTTTGCTTGTTGCTCGTCTGCATTCTCCAGCACTTGTTTGTGTTTGTTATTTGCTCGAAGCTTGTTTGCATTGTTGGATACTCGTCTGTATCATCCTTCCCACTCGTCTGTGTTGACTTATATCCGTATGAATGCCGATTTGGTAATTGCTTTGGTACTCGTCTGTATCGCTACTCCAAATGTTCTTCTGTATTGGATCTCTGGTATTCGTCTGTATCAGCGGCTGGTATTCGTCTATATCGTCACTTGAAGCGCTCGTTTGTGTTTCTTGGATCATCGTCTGATATTCGTCCGTATCATTGACTTCTGGAACTCGTCTGTGTTCTCTTGATGATCGTCCAATGCTCGTCTGTATTGAAGGGTTTTGAAGTCCTGGCGGTGGGATTAAAAGTCAAAATTGTTACCGGTTGTCGCTCCCCCCGAAAAGACACCTGGTCAGATAGGGTACGGACGCGAACGGTCGGCAAAAGGAGAGAATGAAGTGAACTGAATAGAGTCGCCAACTAGGCATTTTTATCGCGAAGGAAAGGATATGCTGCATAAACCTAGAAAAGGATGGATAAGACAGTTGCGAACCAGAGAAACTGAGAAAGGGGGTTGGTTACAACCTGGGAAGGTATTAGCACCCAGATTGTCCGTCGTACTCGACGGGATCCACGCTTAAAAGATTGTGTTTAAAAGGGTAGTATATTGTCGCTCCCACTAAAAGACACCCGGGTCAGATAGGGTACAGACGCGAACGGTCGGCGAAAGGAGGAAATGAAATGAAGATGAATAGAGTCGCCAGCTAGGCATTTTTATCCCGAAGGAAAGGTAATGATGCATAAACCTGGAAAGATATGGATAAGACGGTTGCGAATCAGAGAAACTGAGAAAGGGGGTTGGTTACAATCTGGGAAGGTATTAGCGCCCAGATTGTCCGTCGTACTCGACGGGATCCACGCTTAAAAGTTTGTGTTTAAAGGGGTAGTATCTATGTTATCTGTGTGCAAAAGCTGGAAGAGAATGTACAAGTGTCAGTGCAAGAAAAAAGTGAATTTCTCAGGAATGAGGCTCAAGAAGAAAGCTGAAAGAGGGGGAAGACACATAGACTTTTTTTCAATTACAGTTAAGTTATGCCTACGTATCCTCTCGTGCAATAAGGAAGTCAGAACACCGTAGTTCGACTCAAAGAGATTGAAAGATAAACTGACTGATGAACTGCTTGCTTGTCTATGCTCAAGTGTATGACTTGTCTGGCTCAAATGCTAACTGTCTTGCATTAGACGGAAGAAGCGAGTTCTCGTTTTCAGAGTGAGTATGATAAGAAAAGAATCCTGGAGGAGACGTTTATTGTTTCTTTTTGTGTTTTCGGTTTTTTATTGCTTTTTTTGTGTTTGCCATAAGTTAATGAGCTTAAGCCTAAACCAAGGATTAGTAAACTCATCATATCCTCCCTTTGATTAGGGATAACGAGAATACTTTAAGTATGAGATAAACACATCAAACTTAATTACCATGATGTAGGATTAAGATCATTAACCTACTTGTGATTATTTTGATTTTTTTTTTAGTTTTTGTTTAGTGTTGAGTAATGAGTTTAAGCCATAATCAAGGATTAGTGAACCCATTACACCATCCTAATAGAAGGATAATAGATGAGCACACTTAAGCTGAGGAAGATACCTCAACTTAATCCATGATTAGGGATTAAACTCATGGCAAAACAAGCCTTTATTAAAGTGGATTTTAATTAATGATAAGCTTAAGAAGTGAATTTCATGGTTTGTAAGACAACTTGAGGGGGACATGTCCATTAACACTAGGGTTAGTCCTTCTTAACCAATTAAGGAGGAATTAGAACCCTAATGCAAGGCCCAAGTTACAAGCTATTGTCTTAGTGATTATTAAGATGGATTGATTAAGAGGTTTAAACAAATTAAGGGTTTAACACTTAGGATTAAAGTTATACACTTCATCCTAAGAGAAGGATGCAGGCATAACCCTAATCACAAAGTCTTAAAACCTTAAAGGTTTAGTCTCTGATTATGAGATGAGAAGAGAGACACAAAGAAGACACAAAGGTAAAATCTAAAGGGGGACTAATCACAACCCTAATTATTGTCATGCTTGGATGTTCCTATGGTTTGTGAGGCTTGCAAGAGATCTTCAGAGAAGCCACCAATGGAAGAAGCAGATGAAAGGAGGAGAAGCAGAAGAAACAAGTTACTTACTTCACTGAAGAAGATAAGTAACTTGGAGAAAGAAAGTGAATGATGAACATTAATTAGCAAGCTCACTCTAAAGCAAAGAAAAAATGCAGCAATGATGCATAAGAAGAATGAGAAGAGAGATGAGAAGTGAAGGCAAATTCACTTCTCAAATTACTCACCACTTGAAAATGTTAGCATAAGGAAAGGAATGAAATGAAAATGAAATGTATGCAAAGATATAAACCAAAACCAGAAGCATAAACATGATGCAAAATATGCTATGACATGATGCAAAGGCATACCAAGTGCATGAATGTTCATACAAGAGATGGAATGCAAAGGATGCATGCTTTGAAGTTTGAAAATTCATGAAAGTTTAATGAAATGAAATGAATGCAAATCATGGAAAATGAATGAAGAAATGATCAAGCATGATTCTAATATGTCCTAAGATGTCTAAGATGACATGTGAATGCATGAAATGTCATGGAAAGTTCATGAATAGATGCATATGCAAGATGTATGCAAATGAACATGAGAAATTAGGGTTTTAAGGCAACATGAGATGCAAAAGTTAAAAACAGAAGCAAAACATAAGATAAAAATTTGCAAATGAACTCAAAGGAACCATAACCCCATATGATGTCACACCCCAAAGGAGAAGGTCTAACTCTTAACCTAAATAAAGTTGTGATTTTTCTAAGTTTGCTAAGGTTTTAGGGTACCTTAAGAGGAAAAATGAAAATCAAATGGAAAATGCGAGATAAATTTGTAACAAAAATATGCTAGACACTACATGTCATATGAAGAACAATACAAAAAGAACCAATGTCAAACCCTTCATGGTTAGGCAGAAAAGAATTCTTGAAGTTAGGGTTCAAAAATGGGATTTTTATGAACCCTAAATTCAAGAAAAATGTCAAAGTTGAATCAAAACCAAAAAGAAATTTGTATGAATGGTTTGAAATTGTTTCTAAATGTCCTAAGATGCAATGTGAATTTTTTTGGAATTTTTAGAAACCTAAATGGTATTTTAATTAATTAATTTCCATTAATTAATTAAAATAAACATTTAAATATTTTTAAAAGGGTTTTTTAATGCAAAAAATAAAAATAAAAATGTTTTTGGGTGGAGAAAAATATTTGAATTAAAAATGCAGAAGGAAAATATTTTTGGAAATTTTTAAGTATCTTAAATAAATTGTACAAAATAAATGCAATAAAATGAATTTAAAATGAAATTAAACAAAAGTCAGCGCATCCTGTGGTTCACATTTAAACTGAGGATGGAGGGAAAGACCTGGCGCGTATCTCAACGGCCACAATTCAAACTGAGTTAAACTTAATTAAATAATTAATTAAATAGTGAAATTCTGGTATGACAGACTCAGATGTCGAATATGATGTTGAGACATCTTATCTGTTACTTATAAACATGGTAAGGCATACATATCAGTACTTAAATAATTCTGATATATCAGAGTCAAACATACTTCAGGATGTTGGGACATCTGATAGGACATTCAGTTCATGTACTGCATAAAACATAAAAGATATAAAGAACACAGCAGAATTGTTGACCCAGTTCAGTGTATCTCCACACTTACATCTGGGGGCTACCAAGCCAGGAGGAAATCCACTATAAGTAATATTAATTCTAGACTTAAACCACCCTGTTTAATCTTTCACTTAATAACTACCCAATGCAATTTCTACCTAAGACACAACTTAGATATGAGTACCCTACTCACTCCCCCTCAATCACACAGTGATCTTTTACAATGATTAATAAAATTGAAGTCACACTTCAAACACAACAGCTTGATCTTACTTAGAAGTTTCAATCAAGACACAATACTTCTCTTGCTTACAAGCTTCGAGAATCACAAGTGAAACAGCCACAATAGAGTTACTTGTTACGCACGGCTGACACAAGGACACAACCCTAATAATGTTTACATTTTCGGTTGATTGGGTTCATTCTAAACTAGGTTACAAGGTTTCTTTTATAACCTATTCCCAACTGGATTTGGGCCTAAACAATCACAACAATAGCTGCTACAAATATGCAGAAATATCTGCTACAAATATGCAGAAATATCTGCTACAAATATTCCAAAAGATCTTCAACTCCTAAAATATCTCTAAATATAGAAACCTATATTTTTCAATATTTGTCTTCAATTTAAATTGAGTCTTTAAGATCTTCTAGATCAGCACCACATATGATTGCATAATATCTCCAGAATATTCTGCATAATTCAGATCTGATAAATCCAATGTCATCACCTTGAATTAGGGTTTGTTACTTCCTAGATTCTAGGTGATTTTGTTCTTCTGATTAATCTGAATCTTCATAACAAAACTCCCTATAGATGCGCCTTGTTCTGTTTTTATCCATCCATAATTAATTCCAGATAACTCTCCTTAAATATCTCAGATCAGTTAGTTATTAATTAATTCTGGTAACAGGTCTGAGATGTCTCAACATCTGTTGGGACATCCTGAAAAACTGAACTTACTTCATTTACTGATACAATGTCACAACATCTGATGTGACATCCTGTAAACTGAACTTATTCCATCAACTGATACAATGTCCTAACATCTGGTGTGACATCCTGATATCTTGACTTAAGTTCATTAACTGTTACTCTGTTTGACAGTGTCACAACATTTGGTGTGACATCCTGAACTAAGTTCAACACTTCTTGTTTGATATCTATATGTAACATATGACAGTAATGTTGTCATGACAGTTGCAGATGTTTCAACATTCTCTTTGACATCTGTCATGACATTTGCAGATGTTTCAACATTCTCTTTGACATCTGTCATGACATTTGCAGATGTTTCAACATCTTCTTTGACATCTGTCTGTAGCATATGACAGTAATTCTGTCATGACATTTGCAGATGTTTCAACATCTTCTTTGACATCTGTCTGTAACATATGACAGTAATTCTGTCATGACATTTGCAGATGTTTCAACATCTTCTTTGACATCTGACTGTAACATATGACAACATCTGTTGGGACATCCTGAATTAAGTTCTTCTACTCTGTTTGATAATGTCCCAACATCTGATAGGTCATTCTGAACTGAATTCAACATCTTCTTTGACAACTTCCACATTTATGTCAGATGTCAACATCTGTTGGGACATCCTGAATTAAGTTCTTCTACTCTGTTTGATAATGTCCCAACATCTGATAGGACATTCTGAACTGAATTCAACATCTTCTTTGACAACTTCCACATTTATCTGTGCCACCATGTCAGGACATCATGTTTGACATGTTCTTCCAGAGTCTATACTATGTTAATATGGAACTTCTTATTCAACATTTTCCAGCCATATTAGTTTTACCAAACATAATGCCAATCATAAAATAATAGCATTAACAATCTCCCCCTTTGGCTTATTTTGGCTAAAACTAATTTACATACAGGTGTAGTAGTACCTTATGTAGAAGTTCATTAACATCACATCTTCATATCAGACCTCACACTATTACTTCTCCCCCTTTTTAGCCATAAAAAGACAAAGGTACCATAAAAATAGAGGTATATAATCTCCATAAGCTTGAAACACACACAATTCCTCAAGAATCAAACATAAACTGCAGAGAGAAGCTTTATGTAATATAGCCTTCTAGACTCTTAGGATTCTCCTTATCTGGTTAAGGTATTACTCCCCCTTAACACCACAAAATCGAGTGCACATAATTGTAACACACTCCCCCTGTCTAGGATACTCCATGCTTCTCTGTACATTGATGAAAGGAAAACATAA
The DNA here is from genome assembly GCA_963966055.1 of Lathyrus aphaca. Taxonomy (NCBI): domain Eukaryota; kingdom Viridiplantae; phylum Streptophyta; class Magnoliopsida; order Fabales; family Fabaceae; genus Lathyrus; species Lathyrus aphaca. Next base: position 274,604,519 of record OZ014520.1, on the reverse strand, counting down.
GACGCATCTTCATGTCTTCAAGAGCTCACTCTCTGTTCAATTCCCAATCGAACACATTCACTTCTTGTACCAAAGCATACCTGATTCCTTTCTGGGTTTGTAGTTACCACAGACTACACAAGATGAACATCTTCTAGCACACAGGTTCTTGACACTAAGCCTTTACACACCAAAGGCCATACAATCCAGATAAAACACATCCAAACTAATTATGAAATTAGAATGAATGTCCACAAACAAACTTCCAAGCAATCAATACCTGATATACTTCTGGTGGATCAACAGAGATGTGCTATTCAGTTGAGGCCTTGTGCTGATCCTCAGATGCTTCTTCATCACAATTATTGAAGGCCTTTTTCTGGTCCTCAAATGTTTCAACATCTATTGGGACATCCTGTTGAGCAGGAGTGTCCTTTGCAGCCTGAGTTTGTTGATCTTCTTGTGGGGCTGGCATAGTGTTCAGAGGGATAGATATGCCACTTACCACTCTTTGCTCAGATAGGATCTTGGTTACCAAATCCTTTATGGAATCATCCACATACTCAGAAGCTTTTGGAGTGTTGTACAATGGTGAAGGTATGCCTTTGGTCTTGCTGAAAACTTGATCTTTTTGGAGTTCTTGGCTTTTTAGCATGAGGAACACTTCCAGTCTCTTCTACATGTTTCTTCCAATATAGATCATCTACTTCATCATTCTCCCATATGATTAGGTAGTCTAATAATAGAAACCATGTAGATAAACACCCCAGATAATGTACTAACACTTAGTTAGAACATTTTTTCATACACCAAGACCTTATCACCATGATCCTAGATGTGCTCCACCAACTGGACTTACTATAGCATAGTAATCCAAGAACTGAAAATCTTCAACTACACTGTGCCACCAGTTAGAATCAGAAATCCAGAAAGAGTGATAAACTCTCATCCACCTTCAAGAAGAATAAATCCTCTTGAGTCTTCAACTCATCACTCCTCTTCCCAAGAGCAATTTGTTCCAAGACAATCCTCAAGAACAACCAGCTGCCACACTCTGATTATCTTGATTCTTCGAATCCACTTTAAAGATCAACCAATTACCACATTTTGATAACCTTCTTTATGAATCCTCATATGAAAAAGCCAATTGCCACTTTTGTCTTCTTCACGTTTATAATAAATCTTCCAAAGATATCCTGATCAAAAAAGTTGATCTTCACCAATTAGACTCTGATGTTGAACTAGATGTTTAAACATTATTAGCCCACATCCATCTGTTAAATTCAGTTCCTTCTTCTTCCACTTGAAAGAACCTCATTCCTTTATAGAACAAGAGTTACATGCTCTCATAGACTTGATTTATCCATCAAGTTTGAGTAGACAACCTCCATTCTATTGGTTTTGCAGAAGTTCTTACCAATAACACATATTGATGAGAAACTTCCAATGTTTCTCCAAAGTCTTCAAACCTGCCACTGTCTGATTATTCATAAGGAATAGTTAAGAACTACACCTCAAAACTATACCAAGGATGCCACCTTTCCTTGAGTAAGGCAGTCTAAACAAATTTATGATATCTCCACCTATCTTAACTCCATGATGAGCATTCTGGACTACACCTAGATCAGAAATAAACCAATCCAAGTAGTCACCAAGATTATGATATGTTCATGGTCTTTCATCTCCATCTTCAGAATCAACAATATCCAGACAAGTTCTTGCCAAGAAACTTTCCAGAAATACATAACTCATGTCACACAAGACTGAAGCCAATGCTACAGCTTATGCAATACCTCTCCCATGATTCTGCACAAACTCTGATGATAAGATGTTCCAACATCTTTTTGAACATCACCAATCTTGAATCACAAGGATAATCAATCAAATATTTGTGAATTCCACAAACAACAATTGATCTTAAATCCATGTATAATACCTTATCAGATAGTTCTACACAATCTGATCTTTTACTTTTGAAGGATTTTAAGGTTAGCTCCAGATAAGATTAGCAAGATCTCCTCATGTCATGGATAAACAATACTCCAGCTGAGCATGTACTCCACTAATTCTCAATTTCACACCCCTGATGAACATACAAAGAGCACAACTGATAAATATCCACACTTGATTTTATATTCCAAAATAGATGCTCTTAGTTTGCTTGCTACAAAGGGTTTATACTGCCACTATCCATGACTAGTAGTGGAAGAGACTACCAGTTCAACAACCATTCTGATCAGACTTCCCAATCTGACATTCTTCCCTTGCTTCTAGCAATTGTTGGTCACATTGCTAGCTTTAATCATGACCAAAGTCATGCATTTATCACCCACATTTGTAAATACATTTAGAAGCTTCTTCATCTTCAGATTCACCATTAGATTCATCAGTATTCTGAGCAACCTCTTCCAGCTCCAGCCTTTGAAATACTTCCTCAAGCTTTTTCTTCCTGGCATCCAGACTTTTGCAAGTGTTCTTCAGATCTGCAATCAAGGCAGCTTTGGATATGGGAGTCTTTGCTTTTGAAGGTCCAGCAGATGTCCTAGTGGAAGCTTCAACATCAGCAGCATGATGGCTCAAGAAAAGTTTGTAATGGAAGGCTAGAGGACTTTTTCTTTTGCATACTGAATCCTTCTCAGTGAGGATACCTGGATACTGGCTTAGTATGATTCCACATAGCAGAGAGGGAAAAGCAATGGGAAGCTTTGTTGCAGATGTTCCAACATGCTTCAATGTCTGATCAAAAATATAAGCCCCAAAGTCCAGCTTTGCTTGGGTGCCCACAACATATATGAACCTGCTCAATTCAGTTGCTATTGAGGAGGTATGGTTGGTAGGGACCCAATTTGAAGTGCCAATCCTATGCAGCATTGCATACTTCCTTGTCAGCAAGCTAACAGAAAATTTCCCCTTGACTGGCCAAGCTTTGAATTGATTAGCAGTGATGACCTTGCACACATGGTTATTTGTCTTTCCCAGCTCATTAGGTCCATCAGATTCTCTTCCTAGATAGTGGTTGATAACCCTAGAAGAGAATTCCACACATCTCCCTCTTACATACACCTTTCTGAAGTCATCTGATTTACCATCAGCACAGTCCTCTTGTAGGTTGACAATGAATTCCTTGACTAGCAGCTCATAGCAAGGTGAAAAGTTTGATACTGTTTTGAATAAACCAGTAGAAGAAATTAGGTCAATTACCTCAGTGCACTCAAGTGCATTGCTGCCCAGCTCTCTTTCAAGTGCTACCCTTCTTTGGTATACAAATTTCCATCTGCTCACACTTGACACATGATGGAATGAAACATTGTCCAGAGGAGCTTCTGGAACAGCAGAGGTGGACCTTGAGGGTGCTGGTTTCTTCTTTGGTTGGGATGTTGGGACATCCTCTTCAACATCTGAATCTGGTGGAGTTACAGCTTTCCTCTTTTGGGTATTCACCTTGCTCCATTGTTTAGTAGGACCAAGTATCACTTTGACCTTGTCTTTCTTTGGAGTAGGCTGCTTCTTTTCAGGAGTTGAATGTCCTGCAGTCTTCTTTTCCTTTCTAGCCCTAAGCCTTTTGGCTATGCTAGGGTCCATAGAAGCAATGATCTCTGTGTCAGAGTCATTATCTAAGTCTTCAACATGTAGCATAGATGCCCCCTCTTCCAGGTTAGGAGTAGGTTCCAAACATATGTGATCATCACACATTTGTCTAGCACCCAAAGCATCCATCATCACACCAGTTTCCTTCTTCTGGAACACAAAACTAAGCTTGGTTCATAAACTGTTGATGTGTAGTGTGGTGTCAAGCCATTAGGATTGACATATCAATTCAGCTTCTTTCTTGATGAAACTTCCTTCAGTTCATGATTTAGACAATCATAAACATGTATCTTCACAAGAGAGATTTTCTCCAGCTATACCTAAACAACATAGGACACCATAACCAGGAAGGATATCCTCATTAGGTCACCATAAATAAGCTTAAGAGATAACTTATCAAGATTTTCACTCCCGCATGAAAGATTTGATAATTATACTCTTTTGTTTTGGCTCCAACCTCTTCTTTCATCAAGAACCACAACATTCTGAACTAAGTGTTCTCCAGTTCTCACAGAAAACAAAATACAAGCCTCCTTCAAATATAGAATTCTCTGAACCAAGATGTCAGGACATTCTGTTTGACATCATAGCTACACAGCAATTCACCAGCAAATTTCCAGCCCTGATAACACCAGACTGGTCCAATATACACCATATGATGAATAGTCCATCCTCCACTTCTAGGGACCATTCAAACACCAATATGAACCTCTCAAGTTCCAACAGCTTTTCATTATATCATCCTTCTTCCTTTACCATGAACCAGAAAGTATCCCCCTTAGATCTCATCCAGAAACAGACCAGGATGCCTGCTCTGATACCAATTGAAATTCTGGTATGACAGACTCAGATGTCGAATATGATGTTGAGACATCTTATCTGTTACTTATAAACATGGTAAGGCATACATATCAGTACTTAAATAATTCTGATATATCAGAGTCAAACATACTTCAGGATGTTGGGACATCTGATAGGACATTCAGTTCATGTACTGCATAAAACATAAAAGATATAAAGAACACAGCAGAATTGTTGACCCAGTTCAGTGTATCTCCACACTTACATCTGGGGGCTACCAAGCCAGGAGGAAATCCACTATAAGTAATATTAATTCTAGACTTAAACCACCCTGTTTAATCTTTCACTTAATAACTACCCAATGCAATTTCTACCTAAGACACAACTTAGATATGAGTACCCTACTCACTCCCCCTCAATCACACAGTGATCTTTTACAATGATTAATAAAATTGAAGTCACACTTCAAACACAACAGCTTGATCTTACTTAGAAGTTTCAATCAAGACACAATACTTCTCTTGCTTACAAGCTTCGAGAATCACAAGTGAAACAGCCACAATAGAGTTACTTGTTACGCACGGCTGACACAAGGACACAACCCTAATAATGTTTACATTTTCGGTTGATTGGGTTCATTCTAAACTAGGTTACAAGGTTTCTTTTATAACCTATTCCCAACTGGATTTGGGCCTAAACAATCACAACAATAGCTGCTACAAATATGCAGAAATATCTGCTACAAATATGCAGAAATATCTGCTACAAATATTCCAAAAGATCTTCAACTCCTAAAATATCTCTAAATATAGAAACCTATATTTTTCAATATTTGTCTTCAATTTAAATTGAGTCTTTAAGATCTTCTAGATCAGCACCACATATGATTGCATAATATCTCCAGAATATTCTGCATAATTCAGATCTGATAAATCCAATGTTATCACCTTGAATTAGGGTTTGTTACTTCCTAGATTCTAGGTGATTTTGTTCTTCTGATTAATCTGAATCTTCATAACAAAACTCCCTATAGATGCGCCTTGTTCTGTTTTTATCCATCCATAATTAATTCCAGATAACTCTCCTTAAATATCTCAGATCAGTTAGTTATTAATTAATTCTGGTAACAGGTCTGAGATGTCTCAACATCTGTTGGGACATCCTGAAAAACTGAACTTACTTCATTTACTGATACAATGTCACAACATCTGATGTGACATCCTGTAAACTGAACTTATTCCATCAACTGATACAATGTCCTAACATCTGGTGTGACATCCTGATATCTTGACTTAAGTTCATTAACTGTTACTCTGTTTGACAGTGTCACAACATTTGGTGTGACATCCTGAACTAAGTTCAACACTTCTTGTTTGATATCTATATGTAACATATGACAGTAATGTTGTCATGACAGTTGCAGATGTTTCAACATTCTCTTTGACATCTGTCATGACATTTGCAGATGTTTCAACATTCTCTTTGGCATCTGTCATGACATTTGCAGATGTTTCAACATCTTCTTTGACATCTGTCTGTAGCATATGACAGTAATTCTGTCATGACATTTGCAGATGTTTCAACATCTTCTTTGACATCTGTCTGTAACATATGACAGTAATTCTGTCATGACATTTTGCAGATGTTTCAACATCTTCTTTGACATCTGACTGTAACATATGACAACATCTGTTGGGACATCCTGAATTAAGTTCTTCTACTCTGTTTGATAATGTCCCAACATCTGATACGTCATTCTGAACTGAATTCAACATCTTCTTTGACAACTTCCACATTTATGTCAGATGTCAACATCTGTTGGGACATCCTGAATTAAGTTCTTCTACTCTGTTTGATAATGTCCCAACATCTGATAGGACATTCTGAACTGAATTCAACATCTTCTTTGACAACTTCCACATTTATCTGTGCCACCATGTCAGGACATCATGTTTGACATGTTCTTCCAGAGTCTATACTATGTTAATATGGAACTTCTTATTCAACATTTTCCAGCCATATTAGTTTTACCAAACATAATGCCAATCATAAAATAATAGCATTAACAAATAGGATTTAAACTTAATGAGCTAATCTGAGCCCTCCATAGTCTAACCCTAATCCATATCCAACGTCCCAAATTTAAACTTAGCCCTAAACACGTCATTAACCCAAATCTTTTTCAGGTGGCCGGAGAAGACTTCCGGTCGTCTTCTCCGGCGAGACCTTCAACCCAACTTCTTCCCTAGGCCATTTCTGGAGCTCTAAAGCTCCAGATCAACTCCTCTCCTCTCCCTAAACATGAATCCACCCTGAAAACTAATTTCTCATGGCTGAAACTCAAGATTCGAAGAAGAACTCAAAAATGGTGAAACTTTCAGACAGTCAGTACATGCTCATTTCTCAACCATTTTCAAAAATAAACATATCATGGTGATCAGCAAAGCATGAAGAACAATCTAAGAACTTAAAATTGCATTTCTTGAAGAAAAAAAGTTTGAAGAGGTTACCTGAGCTTGAGCTTTCTCAGTTTGGAGCTTTTGGACCTCCTCTCTTGTGCAAAACCACTCCTCTTGACCTCCTGATGAAGCTTTGATGCTTGGAAGAAGTTTATAATGGCTGGTTTGGGTGGTTGTTCTTCAGCTGGTCAGAAATCGTGTTTTAGTTTTGGGGGCTTTTTGGTTGCAATGAAGGGTGGGAAATGATCCTCTTGTGATGCTGAGTTGATTGATGAAGGAAGTTTTGAGTTTGAGTGTGTGTGTTGTGAGTTTCGAATGTTTTTGCTCTTGGGGTGATTTTTGGGAGCTTGATGATTTTGAAGTGTTAGGCTTGTGTGTTGTGTTATGAGTTGTGTTTGATCCACATAACAAGCTTTGATAGGTCAGAGAAGTGGTTGTGGCCTATGGTGATTGGTATGAGAAAGTTGCCAAAACGTCAACATGACTTGTACTTGAGGTATGGGCTGGTATTGCAGCAGACGTTTGGCTTGTCCTGGCTCAGCAAGGATCAAGGAGGACCATGGAACATGTTTTGTAGTGATTCAGCAAGTGTATAAGGTGTTTTGTATCATTTTGCAATTTTGATGAAGTTTGGCCCCTTTTGGATTTCTTAAAGTTCAAGGCATGAAATGAGAGGATTCTTTGGGCAATTCTGATTTTTTGGAAATGTACTATGTTGGTATGATGCATAGAAGTGTATTAGAGGTCACAAAATGGCTTGGCAAGTGGTTTTGCAAAAATCCCTCTTTGGTGTATTCTTTAAAATTATAGGATTTTTGCCAACTTTGAAAGATCATAACTTGAGTTCCATAATGAATTAAAATTGTTCTTGTACTTTTTGAAAAGGGAATGATCCAATCTACAACTTTCATGACCAACAATTTTTCATTTGAAGCATTTTTGGTTGAGAAAGAGGAGGTTGAAATACTTTACCAAAATGGAAAGTTTACATTACAAGTCATTTCCATTTTTGGCAACTTTTGGTTTAGCTCAAATTTCTTCAATTTTGTGAACTTCCAAGCACTTCAATGATCAGATAAAGATCATATAACTTCAATTTGATGAAAAATCCACTTTGGTTCCATTGTTGGGGGCCTCAGATGCCCTGATTTTGCTCTGACTTGCTCAAGAAGTTACCCAGTGAACAGATGACTTCCACAATGAATTTCTTCATTAAACTTGGTACACGTGATCCTTATAACATATTGAGACTATTAGAAACAAGAATGACCAAAAAATTGGAGTTATGGCCTCTGAAACCAAAACCCTAATTTCAGGTCATCTGTGCAGTGAAACCCTAGCTCTACTTCCCTGTTTTCCAAGTTCTTGTGATTTCTTGACTTCCTTGATCTTTGAGGGATATAAAATGATGATAGAACACACATGGACCCTCTTTGAATGATTGGAGACCTTTGGAGTGGCTCAGATGGATCCTTGGATTGCTCAGATCACAAAGCCTAGATGCAGATGAACTTGAACTATGCAGATGAAACAAAAATGCAATATGAGATGATATGCTTAAACTAATGCAAATATGAAAGATCACAAGCCATGGTGTGGATTCAGTGAGGGAAAATTTGGGGTGTTTACTTCTGCCCCTATTCAAGCATGAGTTAGCTGTACAGGATGTAAGCGACAGGCTTAACAGACAAACAAGATAACTTGTGGTTGAATACCAAAGACAGTCCAAAATTTGCACTCAATGGGGAGAAGAAGAAAAGGGATATAAATTGTAAAAGAAAGTATAGTATGATTATCACAATGCGGGCAATGGAGGACGATCATCGAGCAAAGGATGACTGCTAGGGATAAAGCAATGACGGGGACGGCCGACATGTTGGGGAAATAAAGAGACCATGATGGGGACGGCCATCAGGTAAAGAAATAAGACTCTCTGGGGATTGAAGTAAAGAAATGATGGGGACGGCCATCAGGTTTGGAAAGTAAAGTAAACAATGATGGGGACGGCCATCGGTTTAAAGAATAAATGAAATAAATGATGAGGGACAGTCATCAAAGGTGAAGGACGATCACCTAGCAGGGGACGGCTGCTTTTTATCACGACATAGGACGAATGTTGGATAGAAAAAGGTCGATGATGGGGACGGCCATCGGATAAGCATGATGAAGGACGATCATCAAGAGGTGAAGGACGATCACCTAGCAGGGGTCGGCTGCTCTCGGGGCTTATCATGACATAGGACGAATGTCAGATAACAAGATCAACGATGGGGACGACCATCGGATAAAATGATGAAGGACGATCATCAAAAAGGTGAATGACGATCACCTAGCAGGGGACGGCTGCTAAATATCACGACATAGGACGAATGCCAGATAGAAAGGGGTTCCAATTATGGAGACTCCGCTGGGGAAAGGATAAGGGACGGTCATTCATAGGTGAAGGACGATCACCTGGCAGGGTACAGCTGCCGAAAGTATCGCGACATAGGACGAATGTCGGATTGAAGAAAAGTTGTTTTGTTGGTGACTTACTGGGGAATGGTAAACACAGACGAGTGTTTACGCTTAAGAAATAAAAGGTATAAGTGTTTGATGTTGTGTATAGATTAAAGATGCGGACGAGCATCCTTAAGACCGTGATACAGACGAGTATCGGTAGAAACAAACACTGACGCATGTTCAGAGATGATGGTACGGACGGGTACCAACTGGTTAACAAAAAACACGGACGAGTGTCGAATCCGTGGGGAATGGATGTTTATACAATATACGGACGAATATCTGTATAAGTATGAATGAGTATTGTGAAGTATGAGCAAGACACGGACGAGTGTTCAACTTGCTAGGGAAGGTTTGACACGGACGGGTGTCAGAAGAGAAAGTGCATAAGTTATGAACTCATATTTGTATAAAAGGTGTTTCGGCGACCTGCGGGGATAGGATGACACGGACGAGTGTCGAAAGGAATGTGTTATAGAGAAGTGTTTGGTTTGCAATAAGTGTTTTGGTAACTGTGATGGGGAAAGGTGACACGGACGAGTGTCGAGAGAGTGTATAGAAATGCAAAGAGGGTGTTTGTGGCTTATCTGCGGGGGATGATATTAGATGACACGGACGAGTGTCAAAAAGGATATATATATATATGAGCATGTATCTGTATTGGGTAGTGCAAAGGGGACACTTTGGCTTTTTATTTGCAAAGGATGTGAGTCTTTATATATTATCGATGAGATGTTGTCAGTATTTACAGGTAACTGGTTCGAACCTGGCTTGTGATCATGCGAATGTTTGATTTTTGCCGTAATGCTCCGTATTAGACGGAATGCTACGCTTTGTGGGGGAAAATGATACGAATGCTATGATTATGCAAAAGATAAATCGGTCCGGGATTCGGATCTTGCTGTTGGAGATCTCTGGCTGATCTTTTTCGAAGGAGTATCCCAGTTGGGGGATGAAACCGTTGGTAGATCTGCTAGGATGCATGGCTTTGCTTGGGGAATTAGATCACTGATAGATCTATCTGGTAAGGAGATATCCCAGCTGGAGATGAAGAAGCTTGCTTCACTTTGTTGTGTGAGAATTTCAGACATTGCTCTTCTAGGTAGAGGCTGGAACTCTATGGGGAGATATGCTAGAGATGCTCCATGTTTGAATACCTGCAGCCTATTAAGACAAAGAAACGCACAAGTGTCCCGAGGTATCCCTTACCGGATTCCGTTATAGGAGTTAGATATTCCTGAGAGTAAATACATTTCCTGCAAGCATTTATTAAAAAAGGCACATCTATTTTATGCAAATATTATATCATGGACATTGGACATTTTGCAAACGAAACAGAAATGTACAAGAAGAGGTGTGACTGAAAACTCTGATTTTATTAATCTGGGTGCCCTGAATTGGCAGATACAGTCAAAGAAACAGATCTCCTAGTATGAGGAGATTGTTACAAAATAGAAAAAGTAAAAGTGCTGGCAATGTTGACGACGCTCCGGTGAGCTTCCTTTGCTATAACCTGTATGACCTTGACGCTCTTCTCATCTTGCTTTCTGAAGAAGGTTGATTCCGACCGATGCTTTATCCTTTTGAAGTTTGCTGTGTTGTAAATGATACATAAGAATTCATAATGCAGTTGTTTGCTTATTCCCGTATTTTGCGTGCATCGCCCTTTCGGGTTTTCAATCCACCGGGATACCCATTTTTTGCCTGAGTTGTCCAATGCGGCTTTTCAACTCAGCGGGTGTACACATTTTTTTATTTATTTTCCCTTACTTTTGCCCGAGTCTTTTATTCTGTTTTTTTGACTCGCCGGGATGTCCTATTTTTGCCTGGACTTACATTCTGTTTTTATGTCCAGCGGGTCATTTTATGCGAAGTATTTTTTAATTGCATCTGAATTCACGGGGGATAAGAGATCTTCACCACCCATAGTAGTGAGCATCAGTGCCCCACCAGAGAAAACCTTATTTACTATGAATGGGCCATCGTAGTTTGGAGTCCACTTGCCCATGTGGTCTGTATGAGGAGGAAGGAGTCTTTTCAGCACAAGATCTCCTACTTGGTATTCCCGAAGCCTGACTTTCTGATCGAAGGCTTTCTTCATTCTTTTCTGATATAACTGCCTATGACAGATTGCAGCTAATCTCTTTTCTTCGATCAGACTCAGTTAATTGTACCGAGAATGGACCCATTCTGCTTCATTCAACTTTACATCCATCAGTACCCGTAAGGAGGGTAATTCAACTTCAACAGGTAGGACTGCCTCCATACCATACACAAGTTGATACGGTGTTGCCCCAGTGGATGTTCTGATTGAGGTCTGATACCCATGCAAGGAAAATGGTAGCATTTCATGCCAGTCTTTGTAAGTAACCACCATCTTCTGCACAATCTTCTTAATGTTTTTGTTAGCTGCCTCAACAGCGCCATTCATCTTTGGCCTGTAAGGAGAAGATTTGTGGTGTTGAATTTTGAAGTCCCGGCACAGTTCCGCTATAATTTTGTTATTCAAATTGGAACCATTGTTAGTAATGATTCGCTCGGGTACTCCGTATCGACAGATGATGTCTCTTTTCAGGAATCTGGCTACCACTTTCCTGGTGACGTTTGCATATGAAGCTGCTTCAACCCACTTGGTGAAATAGTCAATGGCTACCAGGATGAGTCTGTGGCCATTTGAAGTAGTCGGTTCGATCTTTCCAATCATGTCAATGCCCCACATAGCAAAGGGCAGAGGTGAAGACATTACGTTGAAAGGATTTGGAGGCACATGCACCTTGTCTGCATAAATCTGGCATTTGTGGCATCTTCTGGCATAGGCACAACAGTCTGCATCCATTGTGATCCAGTAGTAACCTGATCTTAACAATTTCTTAGCCATTGCATGTCCTCCAACATGGGTACTGAAATATCCTTCATGCACCTCGTGCATCAGCAAGTCTGCTTCTTTCTTATCAACACATCTGAGAAGAACCATGTTGAAGTTTCTCTTGTATAACGAACCATCAGCATTCAGAAAGAAACTACCAGCCAACCTTCTTAATGTCTTCTTATCATTGGATGATGCCCCCGATGGGTATGTTTGATCTTCTAAGAAGCATTTGTTGTCATGGAACCAAGGCTTGTCATCTTTAGCAAAGTCCACCGAGAATACGTATGTTGGTCGGTCTAGTCTGGATACCGTAATCTGAGGCACAAAGTTTGCAATTTGAACCTTGATCATGGAGGAAATGGTAGCTAAAGCATCTGCGAACTGATTTTCGTCTCGAGGGATGTACTCAAGTTTGATTGTTGTAAAGAAAGTCAATAATCTCCTCGTATAGTCACGGTATGGGATTCGATGCTCTTGGTGAGTGTACCATTTGCCGTTGGTCTGATTGATTACCAAAGCTGAATCTCCGAATACAATTAAAGTCTTGATCCTGAGGTCAATGGCTTCCTCAAGACCCATGATACACTCTTCGTATTCAGCTTCGTTGTTAGTGCATGCAAAGGTGAGTTTTGCCGAGAAAGGCATATGAACTCCCTTAGGTGTAATGAGCACTGCACCAACTCCATGACCATTCATATTAACAGCCCCATCAAACATCATTGTCCACTCTTCTTCTGGTTCAGGCCCTTCAGTGTGAACAAGCTCTTCATGATCTTTCGCTTTTAGGAACATATTTTCTTCATCAGGGAAGTCAAATCTCATTGGTTGGTAATCATCAAGGGGTTGCTCAGCTAGATAGTCAGACAGTACACTGCCCTTGATGGCTTTTTGAGATGTGTACTGACTGTCATACTCTGTCAGAATCATTTGCCATCTTGCAACCCTTCCGGTAAGTGCTGGCTTCTCAAATATGTACTTGACTGGATCCATTTTTGAGATTAACAAGGTAGTGTGAGTCAATATATATTGTCTTAGTCGGCGAGCAGCCCACGCTAAAGCACAGCAAGTTTTCTCGAGCAGTGAATAACGTTGTTCACAGTCGGTAAACTTTTTGCTTAGGTAGTATATTGCATACTCTTTTCGACCAGACTCGTCATGCTGGCTCAACACACACCCCATTGATCCTTTTAATACTTCCAGGTACATTATTAGAGGTCTTCCTTCAATTGGAGGCATAAGAATTGGAGGTTCTTGTAGTTACTCCTTGATTTTGTCAAAAGCCTTCTGACAATCTTCATTCCAACTGACCGTTTGTTCCTTTCTTAATAATTTGAACAGGGGCTCACAGGTTGCAGTGAGGTGAGATATGAACCGTGAGATGTAGTTCAATCTACCTAAGAACCCACGAACTTCCTTTTCAGTCCTAGGTGAAGGCATCTCTTGGATGGCTTTGACTTTGTCAGGATCAACTTCAATTCCTTTTTCACTTACAATAAATCCCAGCAGTTTACCGGAACGTACCCCGAATGTGCATTTGTTGGGGTTTAACTTCAACTGATACTTTCTTAGACGATTGAACAACTTCAGCAGATTTACCAGATTATCTTCTTCATTGAGAGACTTGGCAATCATGTCATCCACGTAACATTCAATTTCTTTATGGATCATGTTGTGGAATAACGTTACCATAGCCCGTTGATAAGTAGCACCGGCATTTTTCAGTCCAAATGGCATGACCTTGTAACAAAACGTACCCCAAGGTGTTATGAAGGTAGTCTTCTCCATGTCTTCGGGTGACATCCTGATCTGATTATACCCGGAAAATCCATCCATGAAAGAGAATACCGAGAACTGAGTTGTGTTGTCGACCAATACATCAATGTGAGGTAGAGGAAAGTCATCCTTCGAGCTAGCTCTATTCAGATCCCGGTAATCCACACACATCCATACTTTGCCATCCTTCTTAGGCACTGGTACAATATTAGCAACCCACGGAGGGTAGCTAGTTACAGCAAGGAAATCGGCGTCCCACTGTTTTTGTATTTCTTCTTTAATCTTCATGGCCATATCCGGACGAGTACGGCATAACTTCTATTTCACTGGAGGGTAATCTTCTTTCAAAGGCAACTTGTGCATCACAATGTCGGTATCCAGACCTGGCATGTCTTGATAGGACCAAGCAAAGACGTCAACGTACTCTCGAAGCATGCCAATAAGTTGTTCCTTCACTGAATCTTGCAGACCGGCCCCAATCTTCACTTCTTTCAAGTCTTCTTCGGTACCAAGATTAACTGTTTCAACCTCCTCCTGATGAGGAGTGATCACTTTCTCTTCATGCCTTAACAACCTGGCTAACTCCTCAGGTAACTCATAGTCTTCTTCAACCCCTTCATCAGCTTGATTAATTGGATTGTCGAAGTCATACAAAGCCATAGCTGTGTTGTTGTCGGTGCAATCTGGAGGATAATCTCTGCAAGGGTTGAGATTGGTTCGTTTTAGTGATCAGTTTTAATCTTGTTTAGAAAAAGTGAAAATGAAGTTATTTATTTTGAAAACATTGCCATTTTATTGTTTTTGTACAAAAGTGAAAAATGAAAAGACAGTGAGCGAAAAAGAGACTCGTTTGCAAAAGATGTCCGATATTCATTGATTAATCATTTACACAAAATTACAATATGTCCCTATTACAAAATGAGTCCTGACACCTTGGGTATGATGCAGGACTTGATACATGCTAAAAAGACAGGAAATAATAATTACTCTACAGGAGTAACCCTTATAATTTCCTGGGAAGACCAGTTAAGGACTTGGTTCCCCGGGATCCTTGGACATATCCAGTTATCCAAGTTGCGGTCTCTTTCCTCCTAGTCTTCCATATTGTTAACATCATCTGGGGTGAGCATCCCCCCACTGACAAATTTGGGCTCCTTTGCAGCCTCTGATTGATCTTGTCGGAATGGTCTGTAACCCAAACCGAATCTATCTTCCTTCTTTTCCACTGGCAGCAACTTGCCCCAGCCTTGAGCAGTACCGTCTTCAACAACCTTCTGGGCTTGCTGATAAGAGATGATTGAAGTACCCATCCTGTTCTCCTGGGATGCAGCCAATACTCCAGTAGCCTCATTAACATTTAGGACCTCAAACCCTTGGCTCATTGTCTCATTGATTTCACCATCCATCTCAATATACTTGTACGTAGCCAGATGGCTAACAAAAATGTCCTCCTCACCACAAATGGTTATAATTTGTCTTTCCCATTCGTACTTCAGTTTCTGGTGAAGGGTCGACGTTATTGCGCCTGCGGCGTGAATCCAGGGTCGACCTAGCAAACAGCTGTAAGCAGGCTGTATGTCCATCACATAGAAAATGGTTTTAAAGACTTGTAGACCAATTATCACTGGAAACTCCACCTCTCCCAGAACAGATCTTTTGGAGCCACAAAAGCCCTGACCACAAGATTACTTGGCCGGAGAGCTATCCCGTCATACTCTAGCTTGACAAGGGCTTTCTTTGGTAAGACATTGAGTGAGGACCCAGTGTCTACAAGCACATGAGACAAGACAGCTCTTTTGCACTCCAAGGTTATGTGCAAGGCTTTGTTATGGAGACGTCCCTCTGTTGTCAAATCAGCATCAGTGAACCCTGGCCCATGGCTAGTATTGACATTTGACACCATTGTTTCCAGCTGATTTACAGTGATCTCTTCTGGCACGTAGGCAGCATGCAGAACTTTGAGAAGTGCATCCCGATGGGCTTCGGAACACAACAGCAATGATAGCATTGAGATCTTTGAAGAAGTCTGGTGGAGCTGGTCCACAACTTTATAGTCACTTCTCTTAATAATTCTCATAAACTCATCCACATCTTGGTCGAAGGATGACTTATGAGTTTCTTTCGGCACAGGTTCTTAGGGTATCACACCCTTCCCCTTGGCTTTGGCAACAGCCTCTGCCTCAGTGTTGGTTCTAGGGACTTGTGATGCGAAGAGACGTCCTCTTCGGGTAAAGCCTACACCTCCCCCAACATTTTCCACATGGGGAGTGAGAACTGGAGAATCAAGAAGGACTTTCTCTTCATTGCAGTATAAATCAGCACCATAATGCCATGGTATAGCATTGTCTTTGTCATATGGGATCGGCCCGGGCATCGTGATGGTGATTGGGCTTACTGCAGCTGTTGTTGGGACTACAATGGTCTGTGGACCATAAAAGATTGTTACAGGACTTTTGGTGGGTGTTGGTGGAGGTGAATTGAAGCTTTGTTGAGACTGTGGTTGATGTTGTTGAAAGTTGTTGGAACTCTGGACCGTTGTCGGGTCATAATAGATCGTGACAGTGGAAACATCACTGTTGGTTGTTGAAGTTATAGTAGCTGGTGCAAATGAATTGTTTTGTGTTGAAGTGACAGTTGGAATGATTGCTGAAGTTGTAGCTGAATCAGTTAGAACGATGGTTGTTGCAGTTGTAGAAGAAACACTTGGAAAGATGGTTGTTGCAGTTGTAGAAGACTCACTTGTTAGAAAAGGGGTTGTTGGTGTTGTAGAAGTTGTGGTTGTAATTTGCAGAATGCCTTCCTCAATCAAATTATTGATTCCTTTCCTCAAGCTAGCACACCCATTCTCAGAAAGTTTGCATGCTTCGCAACAGGCCTCACATCCTGGAAACACTTGGCATTTTAAAAGTTGGGCTTTGACCTCTGCCAGAGGTGTCTGAATACATGCAATGTCTTCTATCAAACTCAGGGATGATCCATCCTCTACAGCATTAATCCTTGGCCCACTGTGGCTTGGCATAGGATTCTTCATCACATTTGGAGGAGGTGCAAAGTTTAGGGTTTTTGAATCTACCAGATCCCGAACCTTCATATGTAGAGCTCTGCATTTTTCCGTAGAATGACCAGGTGCGTTGGAATGAAAAGCACACCTAGCATTGGCATCATAGTTTCTAGGAAGGTTTTGAGGATCAGGTGGAGCCAATGTCCTTGACTCAACAAGATTGAGCTTTAGGAGTTGTGGCAGCAGTGTAGCATATGGCATAGGAATGGGGTCAATTTCTCGGTTGACCTGAGATGCCCGTTGTTGAAACGGGCGTTATTGTTGATTGTTGTTGTTGTATGATCTCTGTTGCAGAAACAGTTGTTGTTGCGGAAAGTGTTGTGGTTGTTGAGCATACTGAGGAGGTGGAGTAGGGATAGTAACAACAGCAATTGTCCTGAGCAAGTATTGGTGTCTCCCTCTTCCCAAGTGCACAGAGTTGGTCTCACCAGATCTACGAGGCCCAGCAAATGGTTTCCTTGTACTGCTTGAACTGGCACCGTTATCGGAGATCTTTCCCATCTTCAATAGGCTCTCTATTCTTTCCCCAGCTATCACCACATCTGCAAAACTGGTAGAAGAGAATACAGCCAATCTATCAATGTAGGTTCCTTGAAGAGTATTCATGAATATGTCTGCCATTTCCCTTTCAGACATGGGGAGTTGAACTGTAGCAGCAAGTTGCCTCCACCTTTGGGCATATTCCCTGAAGCTTTCACGGGAAGATTGAGACATTCCCATTAAAAGGGTCCTGTTTGGAGCCATGTCCAAGTTATACTGATACTGACGGATAAAAGCTTCAACCAAGTCTTTCCAGCTCCTTACTGTGGCTCTAGTCAGGTGAGAATACCATTCTCGGGATGCCCCTGTCAGACTATCCTCAAAGTAAAACATCCACAACTTTTCTTCCATGGTGTATGCTTTTAATCTTCCCAAGAATGATTGAAGGTGGGTGCGTGGCCAGGATGTGCCATTATATCTTTCAAAACACGGGGGTTTGAACTTGTGAGAAATTTTCACCCCTTCCACCAGTCCCATGTCCATTACATCAAAGCCTAGGGAATTCTGGGATTCAAGAGACCTCAGCTTCTCTGTAATTTCATCCAGCCTACGGTCGTAAACTTCGTCCCCAGTCCCAACAACTGTGAACTGCTCTTCTTGAGGATCCTCTTGCAAGATCCTACCTCCAGCAGTGTTACCCTGAGTATTCCTTATGGCATTAACTTCTGGGTTTAGATGAGGACCAAACTCTGGTGGATCAGTGCGAGATTGCACGTGATCGTTGTTACTGGTACCCCCTGTACCTGGATGGTGTTCTTCAGGAGTCTACCTTTCAACCAGCTCCCTTAGTCTTTCCTGGCTTTGAGCTAAACCAGTCATTATAGTCATGAATTGGTTCATCTGATTCCTCATCTCAACCCTCTCATTGGCCATTTGAGTCCTTACTTCATTCAAGTCCTGCTGAACCTGATCCATCTGGAGTCCCGGAAGGTTGTTTCTGGTCGGGTACCGGTGTATTCTGTTGACAGGGAACACTCTTCTGCGTGCAATGTTTCCTGAAACCACAACAAAGTGAGAAACAACAATAAAATAAAAAACCTACAAAACAAAGAAAATGTTAGTATGCAATGCAATATGCTTATTTGTCTTCCAAGGGTATCTGGTTTGGTTCTTTGGTTTTGACCTTTCCAGACCTCGAGGAAATGATGATGATGTTGATAGATAAATCCCATCATAAATAATACAAACTGATATATTAGAAAGGATAAAAATACATAGTTTGATTACAATACATCCCCATGGTGGGTCAAAATACAACAACAAAAGAAAAGTACAACAAAAGAAAGAAGTACAAGCAAAAGGATCAGACATCCAATCCAAAGTCATCCTCCCTGACTTCCTTCAGGAGGGCCTCAATAACTGGCCCTACTGGGTGTTCTGTAATAGTCCTGATGAGGAGGTTTCTGGTAGCAATGGCACTGATCAACCTCTTATGCTTGTCCTGATCCTTTGAACTCTTCAACCTCGCCCGGAGTTTCAATTCAGACATCTCCTTCTGTGCTGCCAATAATGCCTCTTGATGCTTCTTCTCACTAGCCTCCAATTTCTCAATCTTAGCTTGAGTCCTTTGGTCTTCCTGTGCACGGGCTTCAGTGATCCTGATCCACCTAGCCTGGCTTTCCTCCAGGTAGTGCTCTGCCCTAGCCTTCTGAGTCTTTGCTTCCTTGCAAGCATTCTTCAGTACTAACTCTCCTGCTCTAGCCTTCCTGATGTAGTCATTCGTCTTCTCAATCTTGGTCAAGTGCTCAATCCTGAGCCTTTCCAATCTCTCATTATCTAGACGACTGTCATTTCTCTCCCAGAGAGTCTTCTTCAAGGCTTCAGCTGGCTGAGTATTCCTCTCTTTCAGTCTTTCAAACTCTTCCAGGCTGACATTTGTTGTAGGTTGTACTGTAGAAGGTCCAGGCACATCTTCCAAGGTGAAAGGCATCCGGGTGATCTGAGCTCTGGTACGGGACCAATCAGAATACTGTGCTGAAGCAATGTTGTTTCACTTGCCAAGGATGGTTATCCCCTTGGTATGAATATTATCCCAGGCCCAGGCAGCTTGCCTGACAACAACAGAGTTGGGCTGGATTTCACAGTAGAGGGTCTCAGCCAAATCTTGCCCCCTTGGAGGATGAACCAAAGCATATCCTAATTGTCTCTTAAACAGTAAAGGGTTGTAGTTGATGCAACCTTTCACTCCTATCAAAGGCACATTAGGATATTGCCCACAGCTAGTAATGATGTCCTTGCCTTTGGTGCTCTGTGTGCACCATCTGATGTCATCTGATGTCAAGGCCATGAACCTTTTAGCCCAATTCTTCTGCTGATAAGGGTTCAGGAAGGTATCTGACTTTGGCAAATGTCTTAGCAGCCAAGAGTAATAAAGAGGAGCACAGCATCTGACCAGTCTTCCTCTTTGCTTCTCATTCCTCGGGTGTACTGAGTAGTAGAAGTCTCCCAACAAGGTAGGAACTGGGTTCCTCAGCAAGAACATGTGGATGGCATTCTTGATCACAAACTTTGGCTCATCTACAAACAAAATAACCCCATATATACTGAGGGCTAGGTGTGCACAGACAGCCTTCCATTCCCCTATTGCAGCATGCAGGGTAGCCTGGGAGATCAAGAAGTCTAGGTGAAGGCCTGGAACCCCAGCCTTGGTTGTCATGTTCTGATCAATGAGGGCAGGCTCCAAATGCAATGCCCTGGCTATGTCTTCATTTCTGGGAGCAACCATCTCAGGGTTGAAAGGAAAACTCTTCTAGCAAAGGTCCCATATGGAAATCAGGGAATGTGAAACATCTGAGTGGAGGATCATAGAACTACAAGCAAGTATGGATCGTGCTTCTCTGAGATGCATCAAGATCCATGACCATGTCTAATATGCCTCCATAATGCTCTCTTAGTGGGACATGATCAGGGGTAATGAGGGACTGGATCTGCCTGATGCCAGTCAGGGTGGGCTCAAAGAAGTGGTAAGTGATGTTGCTCTTTCTTGAAGTGTCCATGGATCCTGGTGAAGAAACTGAGAGCAACTACTGATGAAGGTCACTGAATGAGATGCTAGAGATGGGTCTCTGATGAAGATAGCTAGAGGAGAATCACTGACAAACTGATGAAGGTGCTGGAGAAGATAACTGAAGTAGTCTGAGCAGTAGAAAGGGTCAAAAATAAACCAAAGATAATAATGTGGATACCCTGTAAAACAAATAAGCAAATGTTAAATGATGCAAAAATGATGTAGGCAAATGATATGCAAAGGGTTTGTGCTCAAGAGCTGGATCTGTTTATCTGCCTTGGTAAAAGTCCATGTATGTTCATAAGTCCGGATGGAGGCTTAGAAATCCAGTAACCAGGTGGGGGACTCCAATAAAGAGTCACTAGTCCAGGGTAATCACAAGAACTGTCCAAAATGATGCATTCTTAAAACAAAACTAGTAGCAGGATATGATGTGGCCAAGGGTTCCTGCAAACCTGCAAACATCCCAACCCCCTCACATGTAATGTTCTAGAACAAGGATCCTCAGACTTGGATCCGTTATGAGAAGTGTAAACACTTCTAACCTGGAGGTACAATGTTTAAAATAACCATAAAATATCCTCCTCTAATTCACATCAGATGGTGAAGGTCATAAAAAGGTCATCCAGACTTAGCAAGCTTCCCAGATAGCCCTAGTACTACAGGAAATCTGTAGCACAGAGTTCTCAAGAAGAAACCCATGTTTGAATCGTGTTTCATATTCCCGCACCAGACCGAAATGGAATGGGAAAGAATATGAAGCCACTCTAGCCTATGTGTCACTCTGGTCCCCGGTATAGGTCCTTAATCACTCAATGAAACCCACCCACCAAGGAAAACACAGATCCAGCACAGGATAATGACAGTATGAAATGCATAAAACTTTAAATGAAAGCAGTAAATAAAGTTGTACAGAAATAAATAAATAAAGCAAATAAAATAAACACAAGTAGCACATAACACCCCCATAAACACAAATCAAACAAGCACTAGGAGGAACCCACAAATAGAACCAGAAGCCCTGGTTGCAATATAAAGTCCCCAGCAGATTCGCCAAGCTGTCGCTCCCACTAAAAGACACCCGGGTCAGATAAGGTACAGACGCGAACGGTCGGCGAAAGGAGGAAATGAAATGAATATGAATAGAGTCGCCAGCTAGGCATTTTTATCCCGAAGGAAAGGTAATGCTGCATAAACCTGGAAAGATATGGATAAGACAGTTGCGAACCAGAGAAACTGAGAAAGGGGGTTGGTTACAACCTAGGAAGGTATTAGCACCCAGATTGTCCGTCGTACTCGACGGGATCCATGCTTAAAAGATTGTGTTTAAAGGGGTAGTGTATGTGCTATCTATGTGCAAAAGCTGGAAGAGAATGTACAAGTGTCAGTGACAGAAAAAAGTGAATTGCTCAGGAATGAGGCTCAAGAAGAAAGCTGAAAGAGGGGGAAGACACAGAGACTTTTGTTCAATAACAGTTAAGTTATGCCTACGTATCCTCTCGTGCAATGAGGAAGTCAGAACACCGTAGTTCGACTCAAAGAGACTGAAAGATAAACTGACTGATGAACTGCTTGCTTGTCTATGCTCAAGTGTATGACTTGTCTGGCTCAAGTGCTAACTGTCTTGCATTAGACGGAAGAAGCGAGTTCTCGTTTTCAGAGTGAGTATGATGTGAAAAGAATCCCGGAGGAGACGTTTATTGTTTGTTTTTGTGTTTTCGGTTTTTTATTGCTTTTTTTGTATTTGTTATAAGTTAATGAGCTTAAGCCTAAACCAAGGATTAGTAAACTCATCATATCCTCCCTTTGATTAGGGATAATGAGAATACTTTAAGTATGAGATAAACACCTCAAAATTAATTACCATGATGTAGGATTAAGATCATTAACCTACTTGTGATTATTTAGATGTTTTTTTGAGTTTTTGTTTAGTGTTTAGTAATGAGTTTAAGCCATAATCAAGGATTAGTGAACCCATTACACCATCCTAATAGAAGGATAATAGATGAGCACACTTAAGCTGGGGAAGATACCTTAACTTAATCCATGATTAGGGATTAAACTCATGACAAAACAAGCCTTTATTAAAGTGGATTTTAATTAATGATAAGCTTAAGAAGTGAATTTCATGGTTTGTAAGACAACTTGAGGGGGACTTGTCCATTAACACTAGGGTTAGTCCTTCTTAACCAGTTAAGGAAGAATTAGAACCCTAATGCAAGGCCCAAGTTACAAGTTATTGTCTTAGTGATTATTAAGATGGATTGATTAAGAGGTTTAAAAAAAATAAGGGTTTAACACTTAGGATTAAATTTATACACTCCATCCTAAGAGAAGGATGCAGGCATAACCCTAATCACAAAGTCTTAAAACCTTAAAGGTTTAGTCTCAGATTATGAGATGAGAAGAGAGACACAAAGAAGACACAAAGGTAAAAGCTAAAGGGGGACTAATCACAACCCTAATTATTGTCATTCTTGGATGTTCTTATGGTTTGTGAGGCTTGCAAGAGATCTTCAGAGAAGCCACCAATGGAAGAAGAAGATGAAAGGAGGAGAAGTAGAAGAAACAAGTTACTTACTTCACTGAAGAAGATAAGTAAATTGAAGAAAGAAAGTTAATGATGAACATGAATGAGAAAGCTCACTCTAAAGTAAAGAAAAAATGCAGCAATGATGCATAAGAAGAATGAGAAGAGAGATGAGAAGTGAAGGAAAATTCACTTCTCAAATTACTTACCACCTGAAAATGTTAGCATAAGGAAAGGAATGAAATGAAAATGAAATGTATACAAAGATGCAAACCAAAACCAGAAGCATAAACATGATGCAAAAGATGCTATGACATGATGCAAAGGCATACCAAT
Organism: Lathyrus aphaca; assembly: GCA_963966055.1. Lineage (NCBI taxonomy): Eukaryota > Viridiplantae > Streptophyta > Magnoliopsida > Fabales > Fabaceae > Lathyrus > Lathyrus aphaca. Next base: position 274,581,074 of record OZ014520.1, on the reverse strand, counting down.
TGCCATGAATGTTCATACAAGAGATGGAATGCAAAGGATGCATGCTTTGAAGTTTGAAAATTCATGAAAGTTTAATGAAATGAAATGAATGAAAATCATGGTAAATGAATGAAGAATGATCAAGCATGATTCTAATATGTCCTAAGATGTCTAAAATGACATGTGAATGCATGAAATGTCATGGCAAGTTCATTAATGGATGCATATGCAAGATGTATGCAAATGAACATGAGAAATTAGGGTTTTAAGGCAACATGAGATGCAAAAGTCAAAAACAGAAGCAAAACATAAGATAAAAATTTGCAAATGAACTCAAAGGAACCCTAACGCCATATGATGTCACACCCCAAAGGAGAAGGTCTAACTCTTAACCTAAAGAAAGTTGTGATTTTTCTAAGTTTGTTAAGGTTTTAGGGTACCTTAAGAGGAAAAATGCAAATCAAATGGAAAATGCAAGATAAATTTGTAACAAAAATATGCTAGACACTACATGTCATATGAAGAACAATGCAAAAGAACCAATGTCAAACCCTTCATGGTTAGGCAGAAAAGAATTCTTGAAGTTAGGGTTTAAAAATGGGATTTTTATGAACCCTAAATTCAAGAAAAATGTCAAAGTTGAATTAAAACCAAAAAGAAATTTGTATGAATGGTTTGACAATGTTTCTAAATGTCCTAAGATGCAATGTGAATTTTTTTGGAATTTTTAGAAACCTAAATGGTATTTTAATTAATTAATTTCCATTAATTAATTAAAATAAACATTTAAATATTTTAAAATGGTTTTTTAATGCAAAAAATAAAAATAAAAATGTTTTTGGGTGGAGAAAAATATTTGAATTAAAAATGCAGAAGGAAAATATTTTTGGAAATTTTTAAGTATCTTAAATAAATGGTACAAAATAAATGCAATAAAATGAATTTAAAATGAATTTAAACAAAAGTCAGCGCATCATGTGGTTCACATTTAAACTAAGGATGGAGGGAAAGACCTGGCGCGCATCTCAACGGCCACAATTCAAACTGAGTTAAACTTAATTAAATAATTAATTAAACAGGATTTAAACTTAATGAGCTGATTTGAGCCCTCCATAGCCTAACCCTAATCGATATCCAACGGCCCAAATTTAAACTTAGCCCTAAACACATCATTAACCCTAATCTTTTTCAGGTGGCCGAAGAAGACTTCCGGTCATCTTCTCCGGCGAGACCTTCAACCCAACTTCTTCCCTAGGCCATTTCTAGAGCTCTAAAGCTCCAGATCAACTCCTTTCCTCTCCCTAAACATGAATCCACCCTGAAAACTAATTTCTCATGGCTGAAACTCAAGATTCGAAGAAGAACTAAAAAATGGTGAAACTTTCAGACAGTCAGTACATGCTCATTTCGCAACCATTTTCAAAATTAAACATATCATGGTGATCAGCAAAGCATAAAGAACAATCTAAGAACTTAAAATTGAATTTCTGGAAAAAAAAAGTTTGAAGAGGTTACCTGAGCTTGAGCTTTCTCAGTTTGGAGCTTTTGGACCTCCTCTCCTGTGCAAAACCACTCCTCTTGACCTCCTGATGAAGCTTTGATGCTTGGAAGAAGTTTATAATGGCTGGTTTGGGTGGTTGTTCTTCAGCTGGTCAGAAATCGTGTTTCAGTTTTGGGGGCTTTTTGGTTGCAATGAAGGGTGGGAAAAGATCCTCTTCTGATGCTGAGGTTATTGATGAAGGAAGTTTTGAGTTTGAGTGTGTGTGTTGTGAGTTTCGAATGCTTTTGCTCTTGGGGTGATTTTTGGGAACTTGATGATTCTGAAGTGTTAGGCTTGTGTGTGTTGTGTTATGAGAGGTGTTTGATCCTCATAACAAGCTTTGATAGATCAGAGAAGTGGTTGTGGCCTATGGTGATTGGTATGGGCAAGTTGCCAAAATGTCAACATGACTTGTACTTGAGGTATGGGCTGGTATTGCAGCTGGTTTTTGGCTTGTCCTGGCTCAGCAAGGATCAAGGAGGACCATGGAACATGTTTTGTAGTGATTCAGCAAGTGTATGAGGTGTTTTGTATCATTTTGCAATTTTGATGAAGTTTGGCCCCTTTTGGATTTCTTAAAGTTCAAGGCATGAAATGAGAGGATTCTTTGGGCAATTCTGATTTTGAGGCAATGTACTATGTTGGTATGATGCATAGAAGTGTATTAAAGGTCACAAAATGGCTTGGCAAGTGGTTTTGCAAAAATCCCTCTTTGGTGTATTCTTGAAAATTAAAGAATTTTTGCCAACTTTGAAAGATAATAACTTGAGTTCCATAATGAATTAGAACTTGTTCTTGTACTTTTTGAAAAGGGAATGATCCAATATACAACTTTCATGACCAACAATTTTTCATTTGAAGCATATTTGGTTGAGAAAGAGGAGGTTGAAATACTTTCCCAAAATGGAAAGTTTACATTACAAGTCATTTCCATTTTTGGCAACTTTTGGTTTAGCTCAAATTTCTTCAATTTTGTGAACTTCCAAGCACTTAAATGATCAGATAAAGATCATATAACTTCAATTTGATGAAAAATCCACTTTGGTTCCATTGTTGGGGGCCTCAGATGCCCTGATTTTGCTCTGACTTGCTCAAGAAGTTACCCAGTGAACAGATGACTTCCACAATGAATTTCTTCATTAAACTTGGTACACATGATCCTTATAACATATTGAGACTATTAGAAACAAGAATGACCAAAAAATTTGGAGTTATGGCCTCTGAAACCAAAACCCTAATTTCAGGTCATTTGTGCAGTGAAACCCTAGCTCTGCTTCCCTGTTTTCCAAGTTCTTGTGATTTCTTGACTTACTTGATCTTTGAGGGAAATAAAATGATGATAGAACACACATGGACCCTCTTTGAATGATTGGAGACATTTGGAGTGGCTCAGATGGATCCTTGGATTGCTCAGATCACAAACCCTAGATGCAGATGAACTTGAACTATGCAGATGAAACAAAAATGCAATATGAGATGATATGCTTAAACTAATGCAAATATGAAAGATCACAAGCCATGGTGTGGATTCAGTGAGGGCAAATTTGGGGTGTTTACAGCTGCCCCTATTCAAGCATGAGTTAGCTGTGCAGGATGTAAGCGACAGGCTTAACAGACAAACAAGATAACTTGTGGTTGAATACCAAAGACAGTCCAAAATTTGCACTCACTGGGGAGAAGAAGAAAAGGGATATAAATTTTAAAAGAAAGTATAGTATGATTATCAAAATGCGGACGATGGAGGACGACCATCGGTTCAAATAATAAATGAAATAAATGATGGGGGACAGTCATCAAAGGTGAAGGACGATCACCTAGCAGGGGACGGCTGCTCTTACTCACGACATAGGACGAATGTCGGATAGAAAAAGGTCGACGATGGGGACGGCCATCGGATAAGAATGATGAAGGACGATCATCAAGAGGTGAAGGACGATCACCTAGCAGGGGATGGCTGCTCTCGGGGAAGTCCTACTTGTGATTATTTAGATGTTTTTGTATTTTTGTTTGGTGTTAAGTAATGAGTTTAAGCCATAACCAAATATTAGTGAACCCATTACACCATCCAAATAGAAGGATAATAGATGAGCACACTCAAGCTGAGGAAGATACCTCAACTTAATCCCTGATTAGGGATTAACCTCATGACAAAACAAGCCTTTATTAAAGTGGATTTTAAATATGGGTGAGATTAAGAAGTGAATTTTATGGTTTGTAAGACAACTTGAGGGGGACTTGTCCATTAAACACTAGGGTTAGTCCTTCTTAACCAATAAAGGAAGAATTAGAACCCTAATGTAAGGCCCAAGTTACAAGTTAATGTCTTAGTGGTTATTAAGTGAATTAATTAAAAGGTTTAAACAAATTAAGGGTTTAACACTTAGGATAAAAGTTATACACTCCATCCTAATGGAAGGATGCGGGCCTAACCCTAATTCCAAAGTCCTAAAGCCTTAAAGGTTTAGTCTCTAATGATGAGATGAGAAGAGAGACACAAAGAAGACTCAAAGGTAAAAGCTAAAGGGGGAATAATCACAACCCTAATTATTGCCATGCTCTGATGTTCCTATGGTTTGTGAGGCTTGAGAAATATCTTCAAAGAAGCCACCAATGGAAAATGCAGAAGAAAGGAGAAGGAAGCAGAAGAAATAAGTTACTTAATTCACTGAAGAAGATAAGTAACTTAGAGAAAGAAAGTGAGAGATGAACATGAATGGGCAAGCCCACTCAAAGACAAAGAAAAATGAAGCAAAGATGCATATGAAGAAGATGAAGATAAATGAGAAGTGAAGGCAAATTCACTTCTCAAGTTAACTTACCACCTGAAAATGTTAGCATAAGGAAAGAAATGAAATGAAATGAAGCATATGCAAAGATAAAAACCAAAACCAGAAGCAACCACATGATTCAAATGATGATATGGCATGATGCAAATACATACAAAGTGCAATGGATGATCATACAAGAGAAAGAATGCAAATGAAGCATGTGGGAAGCATGAAAACACATGGATGTTTTATGAAATGAAATGGATGCAAAGCGTAGAAAATGTATGAATAAATGAACAAGAAATGTTCAAGCAATGTCTTAAGATGTTTAAGATGGCATACAAGTGCTTAGAATGTCATGGAAAGTTCATATGTTCATGCAATGCAATGTAAGATGCAAGTAAGGATGCAAAATTAGGGTTACATGAAAGGAAGAGATGCAAATGATCAAGACAGAAGCAATTCACATGATAAAAATTTGCAAATGAGCTCAAACAAACCCTAACCCCATATGATATCACACCCCAAAGGAGAAGGTCTAACTCTTAACCTAAAGGAAGTTATGATTTTTCTAAGTTAACTAGGGTTTTTGGGTACCTTAAAAGGAAAAATGCCAATCAATTTGAAAATGAAATATAAATCCCTGACAAAAATATCCTAGAAACTACACGTTATATGGAAAACAATGCAAAAATAACCATTATCAAACCCTTCATGGTTAGGCAGAAAAGATTTTTCAAAGTTAGGGTTCTAAAAAGGGGATTTTATGAACCCTAAATTCAAAGAAAATGTCAAAGTATGTTCAAAACCAAAAAGAAATTTGTATGAATTGTTTGACAATGTTTCTAAATGTCTTAAGATGCAATGTGATTTTTTTTTGTGATTTTTAGAAACCTAAATGGTATTTTAATTAATTAATTTCCATTAATTAATTAAAATAAACATTTAAATATTTTAAAAATGCTTTTTAAATGCAAAAAATAAAAATAAAACTATTTTTGGTTTCTGAAAATTAATAAAAGACTTGATAAAAAATTTCAGAATTTTTTAATGATTTTTACTATTTTTAATAAATATGTAAAATAAAATGCAAAGAAAATGAAATAAAAATAAAATAAAGGGAAAGTATGACAATCCAAAGGCTGAGGTTTAAACTGGGGGGTAAAACATTGACCAGCGTACAAATCAAAGGTTGAGATTCATTCTGACTTAATTACGCAGATTAAACCCTAATCAGTCTCAGGTGGCCGGAGAAGACTTCCGGTTGTCTTCTCCGGCGAGACCAAACTACAAACTTGTAGATGTCTTGAATTGGCAGAATTTTTGACCAACAAGAAATGTTGAATTCAGTTCAGAATGTCCTATCAGATGTTGGGACATTATCAAACAGAGTATATAAACTTATTTTAGGATGTCTCATCAGATGTTGGGACATTGTGTAAATAACTAAGTTCAGTTTTTCAGGATGTCCCAACAGATGTTGAGACATCTCAAACCTGCTTCCAGAATTAATTATTGACTAACTAATCAGAGATATTTAAGGAGAGTTATCTGGAATTAATTAATGATGGATAAAAACAGAACAAGGCGCATCTGTAGGGAGTTTTATATTGAAGATTCAGATTAAAACAGAAGACCTAAATCACCTAGAATCTAGGAAGTAACAAACCCTAAATTCAAGGTGGAAGCTGCATGTGCATTAGGGCTGGATCATCCTACAGAAAGCCCAAATTACAGATACCTATTTAAGCAACAGAATCTCATAGAATTGAGTACGAATTTCAGAAGACTAAATAGGGTGTCTAGTGTTTTTAATAGCAGGTGTTTTTAATTGTACCACTTTATGAGCTTTTAAGCAAAAGTGCATTTGTGACTTGATTGAAACTGTGAAGTAAGATCAAGCTGTATTGTTTGAAGAATGTCTTCAATTTCATTAAACTTGTAAACTTGATCACTGTGTGATTGAGGGGGAGTGAGTAGGGTACTCTTATCTAAGGTGTGTCTTAGGTAGAAATTGCATTGGGTAGTTATTAAGTGATAGATTAAACAGGGTGGTTTAAGTCTAGAATTAATATTACTTATAGTGGATTTCCTCCTGGCTTGGTAGCCTCCAGATGTAAGTGTGGTTATACACTGAACTAGGTTAACAAACTTCTGTGTTGTTTACTTTTCTTGCTATTTAAGTTTTGGTTAAATTTGTCAAGTGTCCTATCAAGTGTTGAGACATCTCTTAGGACATCTCATACCTGATCACAGAATTTCAATTGGCATCAGAGCAGGCACCCTGCCTGTTTATACTGGGTGAGATCTAGGGAATACAAATTCTGTAACATGGACAGAGATATAGGGTCAGTAAATAGACCACCTATTCTGGATGGATCTAATTATGACTACTGGAAGCCAAGAATGATTGCATTCTTAAAATCACTTGACAACAGGGCATGGAGAGCAGTCAACATTGGATGGGATTATCCTGTCCAAGATACCAAAGATGGTTCAAAAGTGCTGAAACCTGAAGAAGAATGGAGTAAGGAAGAAGAAGATTCAGCACTAGGCAACTCAAAGGCCTTAAATGCTTTATTCAATGGCATTGATAGGAACATCTTCAGACTTGTACATCATTGTGAGCTAGCCAAAGATGTTTGGGATACTCTCAAAACAACTCATGAAGGAACATCAAAGGTAAAAATGTCAAGGCTTCAACTTCTCACTACCAAGTTTGAAAACATGAGAATGAAGGAAGATGAATCAATTCATGAATTCTACATGAATATCTTGGATATAGCCAATACTTCTGGAGCATTGGGAGAAAAAATGACTGATGAAAAACTTGTAAGAAAGATTCTCAGATCTTTGCCAAAAAGATTTGATATGAAAGTCACAGCAATAGAAGAAGCTCAAGACATTTGCTCTATGAAAGTTGAAGAACTCATTGGTTCTCTTCAAACTTTTGAGATGGGAATGAATGAAACAAATGTTAAGAAGAACAAAAGCTTAGCCTTGGTGACAAATACTGATGAAGAAGAAGATGATGAATCAGAAAATGGTAAAAGCTTATCAGAAAACCTAGCTATGCTTGGAAGACAATTCAAACAGATTCTCAGAGGAATGGATGGCAAATCCAAATCCAGTGGAAAATACACAAACTCTTCTGAGAACAGGAGACCTTATGATGCTAATAAAAAGTCAAATTATGCTGAAAAGACCAGTCAAGAAAAAGTCAAATGCCATGGATGTGAAGGATATGGACACTTCAGGAATGAATGTCCTACCTACTTAAAAAGGCAAAAGAAAGGACTCTCTGTGACCTGGTCTGATGAAGACTCAGGAGGTGATTCAGAAGAAGAATCAGCTAAGCATATCACTGCTTTAGCTGGACTATGTGAATCTGAAAGTGATTCCAGTGATGGAGAGCTTACTTATGAAGAACTTGAGCAAGCATTCAAAGATCTATACAAAAGAAGCTCTGAAATATGCAGTGAGGTTATAAAGCTAAAGAAGCAGAATGAGACATTAGAAGATGAAAAAGCAAATGATCAAGAAATCATTGACACCTTGAAAAGTGAAGTAAGTCTTCTCAACTCCAAGTTGGAACATATGTCCAAATCTGTTAGAATGTTGAACAGCAGCTCAAATACACTGGATGTGATTCTCAACAACAATAAGCACTCAGGGGATAAAAGTGGACTGGGATTTAACAGAGCAAATAAAGATGAAGCTAGCTCTAGCAAAACAGCTTCAAAATCCATACAGTCTAACAAGATGTCCCAACAGATGCTTCAACATCATGAAAGAAACACAAAGTCAAACATAATGTTCCAACAGATGTCTCAACATTCTGAAAAGAACAAAATGAAGAAGAAGTATCAAAGATGGAGATGCCATCACTGTGGAAGATTTGGACATATCAAACCTCATTGTTATAAGTTGCATGGATATCCAAATCAGATGTATCAGCAACCTTCCAAGAAGAAAATAGAAGTTACCAAGAAAGTGTTGCATAAACATCAAAGAAATCAGCAACCTCCTAAGCAGAAGACAGAAAACATCAAGAAGGTATGGAAACCAAAAGCTAGCACTGAAGCTGATCAAAGCTACAAGAACAAGATCAATAATCAAGCTTGGAGTTCAGCTGATAAACAACACACAGGGCAGAGGCATCAAAAGAAATCTCAACTCATCTGGTCAAAGAAAAGTACTGCATACATAGCACATACATCACTGAGAGTATCAGCTAAAGAAGACTGGTACTTTGACAGTGGATGTTCAAGACACATGACTGGATTGAAGAATTTGCTAGTAAACTTAAAATCACATTCATCCAGGTATGTGACCTTTGGAGATGGAGCTAAAGGAGAAATCAAGGGAGTTGGAACCTTGGATTGTCAAGATGTTCCAAGACTAGATGATGTGCTGCTAGTTAAAGGTTTAACTGCTAACCTGATCAGCATAAGTCAATTATGTGATCAAGGATACAGTGTAAACTTTACCAAATCTGAATGCATAGTGACTAACAAAGAACAAGAGGTTGTCATGAAAGGAGCCAGATCTAAAGACAACTGTTACATGTGGGAATCCCAAAATATCAGTCTCACTTCAACTTGCTCTTTAGCTAAAGAAGAAGAAGTGAAACTATGGCACCAAAGACTAGGTCATCTTCATTTCAGAGGCATAAAGAAGATAATATCCATGGATGCTGTAAGAGGTATTCCTAAACTGAAGATTGATGATGGCAAAATATGTGGTGAATGTCAAATAGGCAAGCAAACCAAGATGTCCCATCCAAAGCTCCAACATCTGACAACTTCCAAAGTTTTGGAACTTTTGCATATGGATCTTATGGGACCTATGCAGGTTGAAAGTCTTGGTGGTAAGAGGTAGGCTTATATGGTGGTTGATGAATTTTCAAGATATACATGGATAAATTTCATCAAAGAAAAGTCTGATGTATTTGATGTATTCAAAGAATTATGCCAAAGATTACAAAGAGAAAAATCCAGCTGTGTAATCAGAATAAGAAGTGATCATGGAAAGGAATTTGAGAATCAAAAGTTCTTAGATTTCTGCTCTTCAGAAGGAATCAATCATGAATACTCTTCACCAATCACTCCTCAACAGAATGGGATTGTTGAGAGGAAGAATAGAACTATTCAAGAATCTGCAAGAGCTATGATCCATGACAAAAAGTTACCTCTGTACTTCTGGGCTGAAGCTATGAACACTGCCTGTTACATTCATAACAGAGTTACCTTAAGGAAAGGAACTTTCTCCACAATATATGAAGTCTGGAAGGGCAGAAAACCCACAGTTAAGTATTTCCATGTATTTGGAAGTAACTGTTATATTCTGGCAGATAGGGAGCAAAGAAGAAAAATGGATCCTAAAAGTGATGAAGGGATTTTCCTTGGATACTCCATAAACAGCAGAGCTTATAGAGTATTTAATTCTAGAACCAAGGTTATCATGGAGTCCATAAATGTGATAATTGATGATGCTCCTACAGATGTCCCAGAAGATGTTGGAACATCTGCTGATATCAAGATTGAAGCTGAAGAAAAGAATGATCATTATAACTTCACTCAAACTGATACAAGAACAGAAGAATCAAGCAAACCTCCCTCCATCAGAATACAGAAGGATCATCCCAAAGATCTGATAATTGGTGATCCCAACAGAGGTGTGAGCACTAGATCAAGAGAAGTGATTTCAGGTTCTTGCTTTGTTTCCAAAATAGAACCTAAAAACATCAAGGAAGCTCTTACTGATGAATACTGGATTTGTGCTATGCAAGAGGAATTAGGTCAATTCACAAGGAATGAAGTGTGGATTCTTGTTCCTAGACCTGATGACATAAATGTAATTGGTACAAAATGGGTGTATAAGAACAAGTCAAATGAACAAGGAGTTGTTACAAAGAACAAAGCTAGACTTGTAGCTCAAGGATACACTCAAATTGAAGGAGTTGACTTTGATGAAACCTTTGCACCAGTAGCAAGGCTTGAATCAATTAGACTACTTTTGGGAATTGCTTGTATCTTGAAGTTCAAGCTATTTCAAATGGATGTGAAAAGTGCCTTTTTAAATGGCTATCTTAATGAAGAAGTATATGTAGAACAACCTAAAGGATTTGTTGATCCAAGCTGTCCAAATCATGTATACAAACTAAAGAAGGCACTTTATGGTTTGAAGCAAGCTCCAAGGGCATGGTATGAAAGACTGACCACATTTCTCATCAAGCAAGGGTATAGAAAAGGTGGAATTGACAAAACCTTGTTTGTTAAAGATGAAGAAGGAAATATCATAATTGCTCAAATATATGTTGATGATATTGTCTTTGGTGGGATGTCTGATAAGATGGTCAAACATTTTGTCAAGCAGATGGAATCTGAATTTGAAATGAGCCTAGTAGGTGAGTTAACCTACTTTCTTGGTCTGCAAATAAAGCAAATGGAAGACTCAATGTTTATCTCTCAAAGCAAGTATACCAAGAACATAGTCAAGAAATTTGGAATGGAAAATGCTACTCATAAGAGAACTCCTGCCCCCACACATTTGAAGCTGACTAAAGATGAAAAGGGTGAGAGTGTAGATCAAAGCTTATACAGAAGCATGATTGGAAGCTTGTTATACTTAACTGCTAGCAGACCTGACATAGCATTTGCAGTAGGTGTATGTGCAAGATATCAAGCTGATCCAAAAGTCAGTCATCTCAATCAAGTCAAGAGAATTCTTAAATATGTTAATGGTACTTGTGACTATGGCATAATGTATTTTCATGGATGTAAACCAATTCTCACTGGCTTCTGTGATGCTGATTGGGCTGGAAGTGCAGATGACAGAAAAAGCACTTCAGGAGGATGTTTCTTTCTAGGAAACAACTTGATTTCCTGGTTCAGTAAGAAACAAAATTGTGTATCCTTATCTACAGCTGAAGCAGAATACATAGCAGCTGGAAGCAGTTGTTCTCAGTTGGTTTGGATGAAGCAAATGCTCACTGAGTACAATGTCCCACAGGATGTCATGACATTGTACTGTGACAACTTAAGTGCAATCAACATATCAAAGAATCCTATCCAACATAGCAGGACCAAGCATATTGATATCAGACATCATTTCATCAGAGATCTTGTAGAAGAAAAAGTGATTTCATTGGAACATGTAGCTACAAATCTGCAGTTAGCTGATATCTTTACCAAAGCATTGGATGCTACACAATTTGAGAACTTAAGGGGCAAACTTGGAATCTGTTTATGTGATATTTAGCAGTTAATGAGATGTGCCAACATGTCATATGACATTGTATGGCATAAGTTCCAGATGGCAAAACCAGTCTGGACAAGATCCTTGGGAATTACATCTCTAATCATTTGCACTGTAACGGCTACTTATTTAGTAACTGTTTATAATCAGCTATCAAGATTCTCATCATACTATCACAAGCGAATCACATTAACTAGCTATTCTCCAGAAATCATAAACCCTAAAGCTTTTCATCCATCTTCCTCAACAATGTCTCAAAACCCTAACACAACTGAAGAAGTTCTCAACCAAGAAGACGTAGTTCATGCCACTCCCATTTCTGTGGTACCAATGAAATCAACTCCATTGGACGAGCTCAGAGGAAGTGCTTCTCACACTAAAAAGCCAAGAACTCCAAAGAGAGCTAAAGATCAAGTATGCAGCAAAGCTAAAGGAGGCATTCCTTCTCCTGCTAACATGCCCCCAAAATCCTCAAAATATGTGGATGATTCCATCAAGGAGATTGTCAACCAAATCCTTTTTGAACAGAGAGTGGTGAGTGGGATCTCTGTTCCTCTGAACACAATGCCTGCACCTCAAGAAGAACAAGCTCAAGATGCAGAGGACACTCCTGCAGAACAAGATGTCCCAATAGATGTTGGAACATCTGAAGATGAGAAAAAGGACTCATCTGATGCTGATTTGAAACAAACTGAGGACCAGAATAAAGCCTCAAATGAAAATGATGAAGAAGTCTCTGAGGAACAGGCTAAAGCCTCAAATGAAGATCAAATCCCTGCTGATCAACCAGCTGAAGAGGAGACTGCTCAATCTCCTCCAGTGGTCAACCTGGAGCAGGACTCTGATACAGAGATCATAGCCTCTGTTAAACCTAGCATAGCCAAAAGGCTCAGGTCCAGGAAAGGCAAGATGCAAGCTGAAGCAGCAATTCCTGAGAAGAAGAAAGCCTCCCCAAAGAAAGGGAAAGCTAAAGCTACTTTTGGGCCATCAAAACAATGGAGTAAAGTCCAAACTCAGAAAAGGAAAGCTGTCACCCCATCTGACTCAGATGTTGAATCAGATGTCCCAACATCTCCTCCCAAGAAGAGACCAGCCCCATCTAGGGCTTCAACAGCTGTTCCAGAAGCTCCCTTAGACAACATATCTTTCCACCATGTCTCTAGTGTGAACAAGTGGAAGTTTGTGTACCAAAGAAGAGTTGCCCTAGAAAGAGAACTGAGCAGCAATGCACTTGAGTGCACTGAACTGATTGACCTCATCTCTGCTGCAGGACTATTCAAGACAGTCTCAGATCTCTCTCCCTGCTATGAACTTCTTGTCAAAGAGTTCATTGTGAATCTTCAGGAGGATTGTTCAAATGGTAAGTCCTCTGAGTTTCAAAAAGTTTTTGTTAGAGGTAAATGTGTAGAGTTTTCTCCTCAAATCATAAATCAGTACCTAGGAAGAGAAACAGATGGACCAAATGAGCTAGGTAAGACAGATATTCAAGTCTGTAAGGTGATCACTGCAAACCAGGTCAAGGCATGGCCTGTGAAGGGAAAGCTCTCAGTGAGCATGCTTACCAGGAAGTATGCCATGCTGAACAGGATTGGTACAGCTAACTGGGTGCCTACCAACCACACTTCTTCAATCTCCACTGGTCTAGCCAGGTTTATATATGATGTGGGAACTCAAACCAAGATGGACTATGGAGCTTTCATTTTTTATCAGACCTTGAAGCATGCCAGCTCTTCTGCAACAAAGCTGCCAATAGCTTTTCCATCATTGTTGTGTGGTATTGTGCTCAATCAATACCCTGGAATTCTCACTGACAAGGATACAGCCTGCAAAAGAGAAAGCCCCTTGGCTTTTCACTACAAGTTATTCCTCAGTCATCATGCTGCAGATGTTGAAGCACCTTCTGGGACATCTGCAGGTCCATCAACTGCTAAGACTCCAATCTCCAAGAAGGCTCTAATTGCTGAGCTCAAAAGCACATGCAACGAACTTGAAGCAAGGAAGCTGAAACTTGAAGAAATCATCCAAAGGCTGGAGAGTGGAGAAGATCAGAAAGCAGACACTGATAAAGAAAGTGAAGCTGATGAAGAAACAGAAGTGGAGGAAGAAACTAAGAGTGATGAATCTGAGTGATCAATGTATGTGAGGCAAATGTAATGACAGCAATGTAATTCTGGAATAGTGTCTTTGGCTCTAAATTTTGTGTCTACCAAGGGGGAGAACAACAACAACAAATTGTAATTGTTGTTTAAGTATGAATGAAAAAATTCTGTTTGTTTGCTTCTGAACTGAATAAGTTTTTTTCTGTTGCAACAAGATTGGATACATATATATTTGAGGGGGAGTAATCTCAAATAAGAATCAACAGAAAAGTAATGCTATACTCTGATAAAAAGAACTTCTGCTGCACTCTGAAAACCAGAAAAGATGTTAGCCAAAAATTAGCCAAAGGGGGAGTTTGTAGATGTCTTGAATTGGCAGAATTTTTGACCAACAAGAAATGTTGAATTCAGTTCAGAATGTCCTATCAGATGTTGGGACATTATCAAACAGAGTATATGAACTTATTTTAGGATGTCTCGTCAGATGTTGGGACATTGTGTAAATAACTAAGTTCAGTTTTTCAGGATGTCCCAACAGATGTTGAGACATCTCAAACCTGCTTCCAGAATTAATTATTGACTAACTAATCAGAGATATTTAAGGAGAGTTATCTGGAATTAATTAATGATGGATAAAAACAGAACAAGGCGCATCTGTAGGGAGTTTTATATTGAAGATTCAGATTAAAACAGAAGACCTAAATCACCTAGAATCTAGGAAGTAACAAACCCTAAATTCAAGGTGGAAGCTGCATGTGCATTAGGGCTGGATCATCCTAAAGAAAGCCCAAATTACAGATACCTATTTAAGCAACAGAATCTCATAGAATTGAGTACGAATTTCAGAAGACTAAATAGGGTGTCTAGTGTTTTTAATAGCAGGTGTTTTTAATTGTACCACTTTATGAGCTTTTAAGCAAAAGTGCATTTGTGACTTGATTGAAACTGTGAAGTAAGATCAAGCTGTATTGTTTGAAGAATGTCTTCAATTTCATTAAACTTGTAAACTTGATCACTGTGTGATTGAGGGGGAGTGAGTAGGGTACTCTTATCTAAGGTGTGTCTTAGGTAGAAATTGCATTGGGTAGTTATTAAGTGATAGATTAAACAGGGTGGTTTAAGTCTAGAATTAATATTACTTATAGTGGATTTCCTCCTGGCTTGGTAGCCTCCAGATGTAAGTGTGGTTATACACTGAACTGGGTTAACAAACTTCTGTGTTGTTTACTTTTCTTGCTATTTAAGTTTTGGTTAAATTTGTCAAGTGTCCTATCAAGTGTTGAGACATCTCTTAGGACATCTCATACCTGATCACAGAATTTCAAAACTTCTTCCCTAGGCCATTTCAGGAGCTCTAAAGCTCCAGATCAAATCCCCAAACCTTTCCCAGCAAGAATCAACCCTCAAAACCAATTTCTAATGCATCATGAACAAGATACGAATCAAAACTCAAAAATGGCAAAACTTTCAGACAACCATGAAATACTCAATACGCAACTATTTTCAAAACCAACAAGTGCAGTGTGATCAGTGAAGCATATAGATCATTTCTATAACATAAAAAACATGTTCTGGAAAATTTGTTCTTGAGGTATACCTGAGATGAAGCTTTTCAGTTTGGCAATTTCTAGACCTCTCTCTTGTGCAAATAGCCTCAACTTGATCCACTGATGATGTTGCAAGGCTTGGAAGGAGTTGAAATGATCTGGTTTGAGAGATTGCAGCTCAACTGCACTGAAATCGTGTTTTGTGTTTGTGGGGTTTCAGGCTTGTTTAATGGCTGGGAGAGGTTCTATTGATGATGGTGAGTTGAATGGTGAAGTTTGTTTGAGGTTTGAGTGGCTGAGCAGAGAGAATCGAAAGCTTGAAGGTTGAGGGTGATTTTGTGAAACTTGGCTTATGAGATGATTCAGGCTTGTGTGTCTTGTGTTATGGCTTGTTTTGGTCCACATAACATGTCTCTATTGGCCAGAGAGTTGTTGTGGCTGCAGCTGATTGGTATGGGTCCAATTGCAAAAAGTTAACAACTTGTGTACTTGAGGTATGGGCTTGTGAAGCAGTTGTTCAAGGGCATGTCTGGCCTCAGCTTGGTTCAAGGAGAGCCATGGGATTGAAATTATGCAGCTGGATGGCTTGGAGGGAGAGATTTCATAGATTTTGCAAGACTTTGCAAATTTGCCCCTTTTGAAATATCTTGTGATGCAAGGCATGAAAACAAGTGATTCCTTGGGAAATTATGATCACAATGCAATGTACTATGTTTGTATGATGCCTAGAGGTGCATTAGAGGTCACAAAATGACTTGGCAAGTGGTTTTGCAAAAATCCTTCTTTGGTGTGAAAGTGAAAATTATAGGATTTTTGCCAACTTTGCAAGGCCATAACTTGAGTTCCATAATGAATTAGGACATGTTCTTGTACTTTTTGAAAAGGGAATGATCCAATCTACAACTTTCATGACCAACAATTTTTGATTTGAAGCATTTTTGGTTGAGAAAGAGGAGGTTGAAGAACTTTCCCAAAATGGAAAGTTTCCATTACAAGTCATTTCCATTTTTGGCAACTTTTGGTTTAGCTCAAATTTCTTCAATTTTGTGAACTTACAATCACATCAATGATCAAATAAAGATCATATAAATTCAATTTGATGAAAATACCCCTTTGGTTCCATTGTTGGGGGCCTCAGATGCCCTGATTTTGCTCTAACTTGCTCAAGAAGTTACTCAATGAACAGATGACTTCCACAATGCATTTCTTCATAAAACTTGGTACACATGATCCTTATAACATCTTAAGAACATTAGAAACAAGAATGGCCCAAAAATTTGGAGTTAAGTCCTCTGAAACCAAAACCCTAATTTTGGTCATCTGTGTAGTGAAAACCCTAGCTCTGCTTCCATGCCTTGCCAGTTCTTGTGCTTTCTTGACTTCCTTGATCTTTGAGGGATATAATATAATGATAGAACACACATGGACCCTCTTGGAATGATTGGAGACCTTTGGAGTGGCTCAGATGAATCCTTGGATTGCCCAGATCATAAACCCTAGATGCAGATGAACTTGAACCATGTAGATGAAACAAATATGCAATATGAGATGATATGCTTAAACTAATGCAAATATGGAAGATCACAAGCCATGGTGTGAAATTAGTGAGGGCAAATTTGGGGTGTTTACAGCTGCCCCTATTCAAGCATGAGTTAGCTGTGAAGGATGTAAGCGCCTAGCTTAACAGACAAACAAGATAACTTGTGGTTGAATACCAAAGACAGTCTAAAATTTGCACTCACTGGGGAGAAGAAGAAAAGGGATATAAATTGTAAAGGACAATATAGCATATTATCAAATGAAAGCGATGGAGGACGGCCATCGAGCAGAGGACGACTACTGGGGATAAAGCAATGACGGGGACGGCCGACAAGCTGGGGAAATAAAGATACCATGATGGGGACGGCCATCGGGTAAGGAAGTAATATTCTATGGGGATTAAAACAAAGGTAATGATGGGGACGGCCACCAAGTTCATAAAGTAATGTAAACAACGACGGGGACGGCCATCGGTTTAAAGAATAAATGAAATATTGATGAGGGACGGTCATCAAAGTTGAAGGACGATCACCTAGCAGGGAACGACTGCTCCTTATCATGACATAGGACGAATGTCAGATAGAAAAGGTCGACGATGGGGACGGCCATCGGATAAGCATGATGAAGGACGATCATCAAGAGGTGAAGGACGATCACCTAGAAGGGTACGGCTGCTCTCAGGGTTTATCACGACATAGGACGAATGTCGGATAACAAGATCAACGATGGGGACGGCCATCGGATAAAAATGATGAGGGACGGTCATCAAAGGGTGAAGGACGATCACCTAGCAGGGTACGGCTGCTCTCAGGGTTTATCACAACATAGGAAGAATGTCGGATAACAAGATCAACGATGGGGACGGCCATCGGATAAAAATGAGGAGGGACGGTCATCAAAGGGTGAAGGACGATCACCTAGCAGGGGACGGCTGCTAAATATCACGACATAGGACGAATGCCGGATAGAAAAGGGTTCCAATAATGGAGACTCCGCTGGGGAAAGGGATGAGGGACGGTCATCCAAAGGTGAAGGACGATCACCTGGCAGGGTAAGGCTGCCAAAAGTATCACGACATAGGACGAATGTTGGATAGAAGAAAAAGTTGCTTTGCTGGCGACTTACTGGGGGATGGTAAACACGGACGAGTGCTTACGCTCAAGAATAAAAAGGTATAAGTGTTTGACGCTGTGTATAGATTAAAGATGCGGACGAGCATCCTTAAGACCACGATACGGACGAGTATCGGTAGAAACAAACGCTGGCGCGTATTCAGAGATGATGATACGGACGAGTACCAATTGGTTAACAAAGAACACGGACTAGTGTCGAATCTGTTGAAGAGTGATATATATACAAGATGTGGACGAGTATCAGAGACTTCTGTATAAGTATGAATGAGTATTGTGAAGTATGAGCAAGACGTGGACGGGTGTTCGACTTGCTGGGAAGAGTTTGACATGGACGGGTGTCAGAAAGTGTATATAGGTTTCTGAGTGTAGAGAGGACGTTTTGGCTTACATCTGCAGGGGAATGATATGACACGCACGAGTGTCGAAAGGGTATGTATAAACAGGCATTTATGTTGGAGAGTGCAAAGGGGACGCTTTGACTTTTATTTGCAAGGCATGTAAGTTTTTTATATACATTGCTGATGAAATGCTGGTGGTATTTGCAGGTGACTGGTTCAAACCAGGCTTGTGATCATGCAAATGTTTGATTTCGGCCGTAATGCTCCATATTAGAAGGAATGCTATGCTCTGCGGGAAAAAATGATGTGAATGCTATAATTATGCAAAAAGAAACCGATCCGGGATTCGGATCCCACTGTTGTGAAGATCTCTAGCTGATCTGCTTGGAAGAGTATCCCAGCTGGGGAAGATCATTGGTAGATCTGTTAAGATACATAGCTCTGCTTGGAGAACTAGATCATTGATAGACCTATCCTGTAAGGAGAAGTCCAGCTGGGGATAAGGAAGCTTCTGTCACCTTGTTGTATGAGAAATTCAGGCATTGCTCTTCTGAGGAGAGGCTGGAACTCTGCGGGGAGATAGTCCCTTTGTCTTTGAGACCTGACACTCTATTTGAGGAAGAAAAGATCACTGAACGATCTTCCTAGAGGACTCTGTGGGGATCCCGGTCGGGGAAGGTCCTGCTGAATAGACTTATGCTGGTGATGAGGAGGCTTTGCCAACTCCGCTAGGAAAAGCATTCCAGATACTGTTTGGGGAGAAGGTGTGCTGGGGAAATGTGCTTGGCATGCCTCATGTTGTGTATTGAATACCTGCAATCTATTAAGACAAAGAAACGCACAAGCATTCCGAGGTATCCCTTACCTGATTTCGTCATAGGAGTTAGATATTCCTGAGAGTAAATACATTTCTTGCAAGCATTTATTAAGAATGGCTCATTTGTTTTATGCAAATATTATATCATGGATATTGGACATTTTGCAAACGGAACGAAAATGTACAAGACAAGGTGTGACTGAAAATCTGATTTTATTAATCTGGGTGCCCTGAATTGGAAAATACAGTCAAAGAAACAGATCCCCTGAAATGAGGAGATTGTTACAAATTGAGAAAAGTGAAAGTGCTGGCAATGTTGACGACGCTCCGGTGAGCTTTCCTTGCAATGACCCGTATGACCTTGACGCTCTTCTCATCTTTCTTTCTAAAGAAGGTTGATTCTGACTGATGCTTTAACTCTTTCAAAGCTTGTCGTGTTGTAAGTGATACAGACGAATTCAGAATGCAGTTGTTCGCTTATTCCCTGATTTTGCGTGGATCGCCCTTTCGGGTTTTCAATCCACCGGGATACCCATTTTTTCCTGAGCTATCCGATGTGGCTTTTCAACTCAGCGGGTGTACATTTTTTTTCAATTTTCCCTTATTTTGCCCGAGTCTTTTATTCTGTTTTTGACTCGCCGGGATGCCCTATTTTTGCCTGGACTTACATTCTGTTTTTATGTCCAGCGGGTCTTTTATGCGAAGTATTTTTTAACTGCCTCTGAATTCACAGGGGACAAGAAATCTTCACCATCCATAGTAGTGAGCATCAGTGCTCCACCAGAGAAAACCTTC
Source organism: Lathyrus aphaca (assembly GCA_963966055.1). Classification (NCBI taxonomy): domain Eukaryota; kingdom Viridiplantae; phylum Streptophyta; class Magnoliopsida; order Fabales; family Fabaceae; genus Lathyrus; species Lathyrus aphaca. The sequence continues at coordinate 274,561,259 of OZ014520.1, read as the reverse complement.
TTTACTATGAATGGGCCATCGTAGTTCGGAGTCCATTTGCCCCTGTGTTCTATATGAGGAGGAAGAATTCTTTTCAGCACAAGATCTCCCACTTGGTATTCCCGAAGTCTGACTTTCTGATCGAAGGCTTTCTTCATCCTCTTCTGATATAACTGCCTGTGACAGATTGCAGCTAATCTCTTTTCTTCGATCAGATTCAGTTGATTGTACCGAGAACGAACCCATTCTACTTCATTCAGCTTGACATCCGTCAGTACCCGTAAGGAGGGTAGTTCAACTTCCACAGGTAGGACTGCCTCCATACCATACACAAGTTGGTAAGGTGTTGCCCCAGTATACGTTCTGACTGAGGTCTGATACCCATGCAAGGCAAATGGTAGCATCTCATGCCAGTCTTTATAAGTAACCACCATCTTCTGCACAATCTTCTTGATGTTTTTGTTAGCTGCCTCGACAGCGCCATTCATCTTTGGCCTGTAAGGAGAAGAGTTGTGATGTTGGATTTTGAAGTCCCGGCACAGTTCTGCCATAATTTTGTTGTTCAAATTAGAACCATTATCAATAATGATTCGCTCGGGTACTCCATATCGACAGATGATGTCTCTTTTCAAGAATCTGGCTACCACTTGTTTGGTGACGTTTGCATACGAAGCTGCTTCAACCCATTTGGTGAAATAATCAATGGCTACCAGGATGAATCTGTGGCCATTTGAAGCAGTCGGTTCGATCTTTCCAATCGTGTCAATTCCCCACATGGAAAAGGTCCAAGGTGAAGACATTACGTTCAAAGGGTTTGGAGGCACATGCACTTTATCTGCATAGATCTGGCATTTATGGCATTTTCTGGCATAGGCACAACAGTCTGCATCCATTATGATCCAGTAGTAACCTGATCTTAATAATTTCTTTGCCATTGCATGTCCTCCAGCATGGGTACCGAAAGATCCTTCATGCACCTGGTGCATCAGCAAGTCTTCTTCTTTTCTATCAACACATCTGAGCAGAACCATATCGAAGTTTTGCTTGTATAATGAACCATCAGCATTGAGGAAGAAACTGCCAGCCAGCCTTCTTAATGTCTTCTTATCATTGGATGATGCCCCATGTGGGTGTGTCTGATACTCTAAGAAGCATTTGATATCATGGAACCAAGGCTTGTCATTTTTAGCAATGTCCACGGAGAATACGTATGTTGGTCGGTCGAGTCTGGATACTGAAATCTGAGGCACATAATTTGCAGTTTGAACCTTGATCATGGAGGAAATGGTAGCTAGAGCATCTGCGAATTGATTTTTGTCTCGAGCGACATACTCAAGTTTGACTGTCGTGAAGAAAGTCAATAATCTCCTCGTGTAGTCACGGTATGGAATCAGATGCTCTTGGTGAGTGTACCATTTGTCGTTGGTCTTATTGATTACCAAAGTTGAATCCCCGAATACAGTTAAAGTCTTGATCCTGAGGTCAATGGCTTCCTCAAGTCCCATAATACAGGCTCATATTCAGCTTCATTGTTAGTAGAGGCAAAAGTGAGTTTTGCCGAGAAAGGCATATGAACTCCTTTAGGTGTAATAAGCATTGCACCAACTCCACGACCATTCATATTGACAGCCCCATCAAACATCATTGTCCATTCTTCTTCTGGGTCAGGCCCTTTAGTGTGAACAGGCTCTTGATGATCTTTTGCTTTTAGGAACATGATGTCTTCATCAGGGAAGTCAAATCTCATGGGCTGGTAATCATCAATGGGTTGCTCAGCTAGATAGTACGACAGTACACTGCCTTTGATGGCTTTTTGAGACGTGTACTGAATGTCATACTCTGTCAGAATCATTTTCCATCTTGCAACCCTCCCAGTGAGTGTTGGCTTCTCAAATATGTACTTGACGGGGTCCATTTTTGAGATCAACAAGGTAGTGTGAGTCAACATATACTTTCTTAGTCGGCGAGCAGCCCACGCTAAAGCACAACAAGTTTTCTCGAGCAGTGAATAACGTTGTTCACAGTCGGTAAACTTTTTGCTTAAGTAGTATATTGCATACTCTTTTCAACCAGACTCATCATGCTGACCCAACACACACCCCATTGACTCTTCTAATACTGTCAAGTACATTATTAGAGGTCTTCCTTCAATTGGCGGTATAAGAATTGGAGGTTCTTGTAGGTACTTCTTGATTTTGTCAAAAGCCTTCTGACAATCTTTGTTCCACCTGACCGTTTGTTCCTTTCTTAATAATTTGAACATGGGCTCACAAGTTGCAGTAAGGTGAGATATGAACCTTGATATGTAGTTTAATCTACTTAAGAACCCCCGAAATTCTTTTTCGGTCCTCGGTGCAGGCATCTCCTGAATGGCTTTGACTTTGTCAGGATCAACTTCAATTCCCTTTTCGCTTACAATAAATCCCAGCAACTTACCGGAACGTACCCCGAATGTGCATTTGTTGGGGTTTAACTTCAGCTGATACTTTCTCAGACGCTTGAACAACTTCAGCAGATTTACCAGATGATCTTCTTCAGTGAGGGACTTGGCAATCATGTCATCCACGTAGCATTCATTTTCTTTGTGGATCATGTCGTGGAATAATGTCACCATAGCCCGTTGATAAGTTGCGCCGGCATTCTTCAGTCCAAAAGGCATTACCTTGTAACAGAATGTGCCCCAAGGTGTAATGAAGGTAGTCTTCTTCATGTCTTCGGGTGACATTCTGATCTGATTATACCCGGAAAATCCATCCATGAAGGAAAACACCGAGAATTGAACTGTGTTGTCGACCAATACATCAATGTGAGGTAAAGGGAAGTCATCCTTCAGGCTAGCTCTGTTCAGATCCCGGTAATCCACACACATCCTTACTTTGCCATCCTTCTTAGGCACAGGTACAATGTTAGCGACCCATGGCGGGTAACTAGTCACAGCAAGGAAACCGGCGTCCCACTGTTTTTGTACCTCTTCTTTAATCTTCATGGCCATATCTGGGCGGGTACGGCATAGATTCTGCTTCACTAAAGGGAAATCTTCTTTCAAAGGCAGCTTGTGCATAACAATATCAGTATCCAGACCCGGCATGTCTTGATAGGACCAAGCAAAGACGTCGACGTATTCTCGAAGCATGTCAATGAGTTTTTCTTTTACTGAAGCCTGCAGACCGGCCCCAATCTTCACTTCTTTCAAATCCTCTTAGGTACCAAGATTTACTGGTTCAACCTCCTCCTGGTGAGGAGTAATCACTTTCTCTTCTTGCCTCAACAACCTGGCTAACTCTTCAGGTAACTCATAGTCTTCTTCAACCCCTTCATCGGCTTGATTAATCGGTTTGTCGAAGTCATACAAGGTCATAACATAGTTGTTTTTGGTGCAATCTGGAGGATAATCTCTGCAAGGGTTGAGATTGGTTCGTTTTAGTGATCAGTTTTAATCTTGTTTAGAAAATTGAAAATAAGTTATTTATTTTGAAAACATTGCCATTTTATTGTTTTGTAAAATAGTGAAAAATGAAAAGACAGTGAGCGAAAAAGAGGCTCGTTTGCAAAAGATGTTTGATATTAATTGATTAATCCATTTGCACAAAATTACAATATGGCCCTATTACAAAATGAGTCCTGACACCTTGGGCAAGATGCAGGACTTGATGCATGCTAAAAAAGATAGGAAATAATAATTACTCTGCAGGAGTAACCCTTATAATTTCCTGGGAAGACCAGTTAAGGACTTGGTTCCCCGGGATCCTTGGACGTATCCAGCTCTCCAGGTTGCGGTCGCTTTCCGCCTCATCTTCCAGGTTGTTAACAGCATCTGGGGTGAGCATCCCCCCACTGATGAACTTGGGCTCTTTAGCAGCCTCCGATTGATCTTGTCGGAATGGTTTTTAACCCAAACTGAATCTATCTTCCTTCTTTTCCACTGGCAGCAGCTTGCCCCAGCCTTGAGCATTACCATCTTCAACAACCTTCCGGGCTTGTTGATAGGAGACAATTGAAGTATCCATCCTATCTTCCTGGGATGCAGCAAATACTTCAGTCGTCGCCTCATTGACATTCAGGGCCTCGAACCCTTGGCACATAGTTTCATGGATTTCACCATCCATCTCAATATATTTGTAAGTAGCCAGATGGCTAACAAATATGTCCTCTTCACCACAGATGGTGATAATCTGTCCTTCCCATTCATACTTCAGTTTCTGGTGAAGGGTCTACGTTACTGCGCCTACGGCGTGAATCCATGGTCGACCTAACAAACAGCTGTATTCCGGTTGAATGTCCATCACGTAGAAAGTGGTCTTAAAGACTTGCGGACCGATTATCACTGGCAGCTCCACCTCTCCAAGAACAGATCTTTTGGAGCCATCAAAAACCCTGACCACAAGATTACTTGGCCGGAGAGCTATTCCATCATATTCGAGCTTGACAAGGGCTTTCTTGGGTAAGACATTGAGTGAGGACCTAGTGTCTACAAGAATATGAGATAGTACAGCTCCCTTGCACTCCAGAGTTATGTGCAAATCTTTGTTGTGGTGACATCCTTCTGTGGCCAAATAAGCATCAGTGAAACCTAGCCCATGGCTAGTATTGACATTTGACACCACTGTTTCAAGCTGATTCACCGTGATCTCTTCTAGCACGTATGCAGCGTGCAGAACTTTGAGTAGTGCATCCCGATGGGCTTCGGAACACAATAGCAGGGATAGTATAGAGATCTTTGAAGGAGTCTGGTGGAGTTGGTACACAACTTTATAGTCACTTCTTTTAATTATCCTTATAAATTCATCCACATCCTGACCGAAGGATGATTTATGAGTCTCTTTTAGTGCAGATTCTTCAGGTATTACACTCTTCCCTTTGGCCTTGGCAACAGCCTCTGCCTAAGTATTAGTTCTGGGAGCTTGTGACGCGAAGAGACGTCCACTTCGGGTGAATCCTCCGCCTCCCCCGACATTTCCCACTTGGGGAGTGAAAATTGGAGAATCAAGAAGGACTTTTTCTTCGTTGCAGTACAGGTCAGCACCATAATGCCATGGTATAGCACTGTCTTTATCATATGGAATTGGCTCGGGCACCGTGATAGTGACTGGGCTTACTGCAGCAGAAGTTGGAACTGTAATTGTCTGTGGGTCATAGAAGATAGTAACAGGACCTCTGGTGGATATTGGTGGTGGTGAATTGAAGCTTGGTTGAAACTGTTGTTGAGGTTGTTGAAAATTGTTGGAATTCAGGACCGTTGTCGGGTTGTAATAGATGGTAACTGTGGAAACGTCGTTGTTGGTGGTTGCTAGAGTTGTAGAAGGAGATGAAATGGAACTATTGTTTGTTGAAACGATGGAAGATATGGTTGCTGAAGTTGTAGATGAATCAGTAGGAACAATGGTTGTTGCAGTTGTAGAAGATTCACTTGTTGTTGACAAAAGAGTTGTTGGTGTTGTAGAAGCTGTTGTTGTAATCTGCATAATGCCTTCTCTGATCAAGCCATTAATTCCACTCCTCAAGCTAGCACACCCATTCTCGGAAAGCTTGCAAAATTCACAACAGGCCTCACAACCTGGAAACACTTGGCATTTCAAAAGTTGAGCTTTAACCTCTGCCATAGGTGTCTGAATACTTGCAATGTCTTCTATTAAACTCATGGGTGAGCCTTCCTCTATAACATTAATCCTTGGCCCGCTGTGGCCTTGCATAGGATTTTTCATTACATTGGGAGATGGTGCAAAGTTCAGGGCCTTTGAATCTACCAGATCCTGGACCTTCATATGCAGAGCTCTGCATTTTTCCGTAGAATGACCAGGTGAGTTAGAATGAAAAGAACACCTAGCATTGACATCGTAGTTTCTTGGAAGGTTTTGAGGATCAGGGTGGTCCAATGTCCTCAACTCAACAAGATTGAGCTTTAGGAGTTGTGGCAGTAGTGTAGCATATGGAATTGGAATAGGGTCAATCACCCTGTTGATCTGAGATGGCCGTTGTTGAAAAGGGCGTTGTTGTTGATTGTTGTTGTTGTATGATCTCTGTTGCGGAAACTGTTGTTGTTGCAGAAAGTGTTGTGGTTGTTGAGCATACTGAGGGGGTGGAGCAGGGATAGTAACAGCAGCAACTGTTTTGGGCAGATATTGGGGTCTCCCTCTTCCCATGTGCACAAAGTTTGTTTCACCAGATCTACGGGGCCCAGTAAATGGCTTCCTTGCACTGCTTGAACTGGCACCGTTGTTGGAGATCTTTCCCATCTTCAATAGGCTCTCTATTCTTTCCCCAACTATCACCACATCTGTAAAGCTGGTGGAAGAAAATGCAGCTAATCTGTCAATGTAGGTACCCTGGAGAGTATTCATGAACATGTCTGCCATCTCCCTTTCAGACATTGGGGGTTGAACTGCAACAGCCAGTTGCCTCCACCTTTGGGCATACTCCCTAAAACTTTCACGGGAAGATTGTGACATTCCCATCAGAAGGGTCCTGTTTGGAGCCATGTCCAGGTTATATTGATACTGACGGATGAAAGCTTCAGCCAAGTCTTTCCAGTTTCTTACTGTGGCTCTGGTCAAGTGGGAGTACCATTCTCGGGATGCCCCGGTTAAGCTATCCTCGAAGTAAAACATCCACAACTTCTCGTCCATGGTGTATGCCTTTAATTTTCCCAAGAATGACTGAAGGTGGGTGCGTGGGCAGGATGTGCCATTATACCTTTCAAAATACGGGGGTTTGAACTTGTGAGGAATTCTCATCCCTTCCACCAATCTCATGTCCATAACATCAAAACATAGGGAGTTTTGGGATTCAAGAGACCTCAGCTTCTCTGCAATCTCATCTAACCTTCGGTCGTAAACTTCATCTCCAGCCCCTACTACCGTGAACTGATCTTCTTGAGGATCTTCCTGGAAGACCCTTCCTCCAGTAGTGTTACCCTGGGTATTTCTTATGGCATTGATTTATGGGTTCAGATGAGGTCCAAACTCTGGTGGATCAGTGCAAGGCTGCACGTGATCGTTGTTAGTGGTACCCCCTGTACCTGGATAGTGATCCTCAGGAGTTTGTCGCTCAATTAACTCCCTCAGTCTTTCCTGGCTCTGAGCTAGGCCAGTCATCACTGTCATGAATTGAGTCATCTGATTTCTCATCTCAACCATTTCATTGGCCATCTGGGCCCTTACTTCATTCAAGTCTTTTTGAACTTGATCCATCTGAAGTCCCGGAAGGTTGTTTCTTATCAAGTACCGGTGTATTCTGTTGACAGGGAACACTCTTCTGCGAGCAATGTTTCCTGAAACCACAACAAAGTGAGAAACAACAATAAAACAAAAGCCTACAAAACAAAGAGAATGTTAGTATGCAATGCAGGATGCCTATTTGTCTTCCAAGGGTATCCGGTTTGGTTCTTTGGTTTTGACCTTTCCAGACCTCGAGGAAATGCTGATGATGAAGAGAGATTAAGTCCACCAAAAATAATACAACCACATATATTACAAAGAGTGAAAATACATAGTTTGATTACAATAACATCCCCATGGTGGGTCAAATTACAACAACAAAATCAAAAGTACAACAAAAGAAAAGTACAAGCAAAAGAGTCAAACATCTAATCCAAAGTCATCCTCTCTGACCTCCTTCAGGAGGGCCTCAGTCACTGGACCTACTGGATGCTCTGTGATAGTCCAGATGAGGAGGTTCCTGGTGGCAATGACACTAGTTAACTTCTTATGATTATCCTGATCCTTTGACCTCTTCAACCCCGCCCGGAGTCTTAATTTTGAGATCTCCTTCTGTGCTGCTAATAGTGCCTCCTGATGCTTCTTCTCACTAGCCTCTAGTTGCTCTATCTTAGCCTGAGTTCTTTGATCTTCCTGTGCATGGGCTTTAGTGATCCTGATCCACTTAGCCTGGCTCTCCTCTAAGTAATGCTCTGCCCTAGCCTTCTGAGTCTTTGCTTCCTTGCAAGCATTCTTCAACACAAGCTCTCCTGCTCTAGCCTTTCTTATGTAGTCATCCGTCTTCTCAATCTTGGTCAAGTGCTCGATCCTGAGCCTCTCTAACCCCTCATTATCCAGACGACTGTCATTCCTCTCCAAGAGGGTCTTCTTCAAAGCCTCAAAGAGCTGAGTATTCCTCTCTTTCAGTTTCTCAAACTCTTCCAAACTGACAGTGGCTGCAGGTTGCACTGTTGAAGGTCCAGGTGTATCCTCTAGAGTGAATGGCATCCGGGTGATCTTCCCCCTGGTACGAGACCAATCAAGATACTGTGCTGAAGCAATGTTGTTGCATTTGCCTAAAATAAATGTCCCTTTAGTCTGAATGTTGTCCAAGGCCCAGGCTGCCTGTCTGACAATAGCAGAGTTGTGCTGGATTTCACAATAGAGGGTCTCAGTCAAATCTTGCCCCCTTGGAGGATGAATCAAAGCATACCATAACTGTCTCTTAAAAAGCAAAGGGTTGTAGTTGATGCAACCTTTTACTCCAATCAAAGGCACATTAGGATACTGCCCACAGCTAGTAATGATGTCTTTTCCCTTGGTGCTCTAAGTGCACCATCTGATGTCTTCTGATGTCAAGGCAATCAATCTCTTAGCCCAGTTCTTTGGCTGATGAGGGTTCAGGAAAGTATCAGATTTTGGCAAATGTCTTAACAACCAAGAGTAATAAAGGGGAGCAGAGCATCTGACCAGTCTTCCTCTTTGCTTCTCATTCCTCTAGTGTACTGAATAATAGAAGTCTCCAAGCAAGGTAGGAACCGGGTTCCTCAGTAAGAACAGGTGAATGGCATTCTTGCTCACAAACTTTGGCTCGTCTAAAAATAAGATAATCCCATATATGCTGAGTGCCAAGAGTGCACAAACAGCATCCCACTTCCCTACTGCAGCATGTAGGGTGGCCTGGGAGATCAAGAAGTCCAAGTGAAGACCTGGAACCCCAGCCTTGGTGGTCATGCTCTGATCAATGAGGGCAGGCTCCAAATGCAGTGCCTTGGCTATGTCTTCATTTTTGGGAGCAACCATCTCAGGGTTGAAGGAATCCTTCTCCTGATAGGAACTCCTAGCAACATGGAAAATTCTTCTAGCAGAGGTCCCAACTGAAAATTAGGGAATGTAAAGCATCTGAGAGGAGGATCATAAAACTGCAAGCAAGTATGGATCATGCTCCTCTGGGATGCATCCAGGTCCATGATCATGTCCAATATGCCTCCATAGTGTTCTCTGAATAGTGGGACATGATCAGGAGTAATGAGAGACTGGATCTGTATGATGCCTGTCAGGGTAGGCTCAAAGAAGTGGTATGTGATATTTCTCTTCCTGGAAGTGTCCATGCTGATAATGGATGCTGGTGAAGAAGCTGAGATAAACCCTGATGAAGATAACTGCTGGAGACTGAAGAACATAACTGGAGGGGGGTCTCTGATGAAGACAAACTGATGAAAGTGCTGGAGAAGAAACATTGATGAAGATGCTGGAGAAGAAACACTGAAGTAGTCTGAGCAGCAGAACGGGTCAAAACCAAACCAAAGATAATAAGGTGGATACCCTGTAAAACAAATAAGCAAATGTTAAATGATGCAAAAATGATGTATGCAAAATGATATGCAAAGGGTTTGTAATCAAGAGCTGGATCTGGTATCTGCCCTGATAAGGTCCATGTGTGTTCATAAGTCCGGATGGAGGCTTAGAAACCCAGTAACCAGGTGGGGGACTCAAATAAAGAGTCACAAGTCCAGGGTTTTCACAAGAACTGTCCAAATAATACAACCTTAACAAATCTAGTAACAAGGTATGATGGGGCCAAGGGTTCCTGCAAACCTGTAAACATCCCAACCCCCTCACATGTAATGTTCTAGAACAAGGATCCTCAGACTTGGATCAGTTATGAGAAGTGTAAACACTTCTAACTCGGAGGTACAGTGTTTACAATAACCATAAAAGATCCTCCTCTAATTCACCTCAGATGCTGAAGGTCATAAAAGGTCATCCAGATTTAGAAGGCTTCCCAGATAGCCCTAGTACTACAGGAAATCCGTAGCACGGAGTTCTCAAGAAGAAACCCATGTCTGAACCGTGTTTCATATTCCCGCACCAGACCGAAATGGAATGGTAAAGAATATGAAGCCACTCTAGCCTATGTGTCACTCATGTCCCAGGTATAGGACCTTAATCACTCAACGATCCCCACCCACCAAGGAAACAGCAGATCCAACACATGATAATGACAATATGAAATGCATAAAAACTGTAAATGAAAGCAATAGATAAAGCTTTATAGAAAGCAATAAAATAAAGCAATAAACAACAAGCACAAGTAGCACGTAACACCCCCGTAAACACAAATCAAACAAGCGCTAGGAGGAACCCACAAAAAGAACCAGAAGCCCTGGTTGCAATATAAGGGTCCCCAGCAGAGTCGCCAAGCTGTCGCTCCCCCAAAAAGACACCTGGTCAGCTAGGGTACGGACGCGAACGGTCGGCGAAAGGAGAGAATGAAGTGAACTGAATAGAGTCGCCAGCTAGGCATTTTTATCCCGAAGGAAAGGTAATGCTGCATAAACCTAGAAAAGGATGGATAAGACGGTTGCGAACCAGAGAAACTGAGAAAGGGGGTTGGCTACAACCTGGGAAGGTATTAGCACCCAGATTTTCTGTCGTACTCGACGGGATCCACGCTTAAAAGATTGTGTTTAAAAGGGTAGTATATGTGATATCTGTGTGCAACAGCTGGAAGAGAATATACAAGTGTCAGTGTAAGAAAGTGAAGTGAAATGCTCAGGAATGGGACTTAAGAAGAATGCTGAAAGAGGGGGAAAACACATAGACTTTTATTCGATAACAGTTAAGTTATGCCTACGTATCCTCTTGTGCAATGAGGAAGTCAGAACACCGTAGTTCGACTCAAAGAGACTGAAAGATAAATTGACTTGTGAACTGCTTGCTTGTCTATGCTCAAGTGTATGACTCGTCTGGCTCAAGTGCTAACTGTCTTGCATTAGACGGAAGAAGCGAGTTCTCGTTTGTGAGTGAAGGTGATGAGAAAAGAATCCCGAAGGAAACGATTATTGTTTGTTTTTTGTGTTTTCAGTTTTTTATTGTTTTTGGTGTTTGTCATAAGTTAATGAGCTTAAGCCTAAATCAAAGGGGCTTGTAAGCTCATTATATCCTCCCTGATTAGGGATAATGAGAATACTTAAGTATGAGATAAGCATCTCAACTTAATTACCATGATGATGTAGGTTTAAGATCATTAACCTACTTGTGATTATTTAGATGTTTTTGGATTTTTTTTGGTGTTAAGTAATGAGTTTAATCCATAATCAAAGATTAGTGAACCCATTACACCATCCTAATAGAAGGATAATAGATGAGCTCACTCAAGCTGAGGAAGATACCTCAACTTAATCCCTGATTAGGGATTAACCTCATGACAAAACAAGCCTTTATTAAAGTGGATTTTAAATATGGGTGAGATTAAGAAGTAAATTTTATGGTTTGTAAAACAACTTGAGGGGGACTTGTCCATTAAACACTAGGGTTAGTCCTTCTTAACCAATAAAGGAAGAATTAGAACCCTGATGTAAGGCCCAAGTTACAAGTTAATGTCTTAGTGGTTATTAAGTGAATTGATTAAGAGGTTTAAACAAATTAAGGGTTTAACACTTAGGATTAAATTTATACACTCCATCCTAAGAGAAGGATGCAAGCCTAACCCTAATTCCAAAGTCCTAAAGCCTTAGGTTTAGTCTCTAATGATGAGATGAGAAGAGAGACACAAAGAAGACTCAAAGGTAAAAGCTAAAGGGGGACCAATCACAACCCTAATTATTGTCATGCTTGGATGTTCCTATGGTTTGTGATGCTTGAGAAAGATCTTCAAAGAAGCCACCAATGGAAGAAGCAGAAGAAAGGAGAAGGAAGCAGAAGAAATAAGTTACTTACTTCACTGAAGAAGATAAGTAACTTAGAGAAAGAAAGTGAGAGATGAACATGAATTGGCAAGCCCACTCAAAGACAAAGAAAAATGCAGCAAAGATGCATATGAATAAGATGAAGAGAAATGAGAAGTGAAGGCAAATTCACTTCTCAAGTTAACTTACCACCTGAAAATGTTAGCATAAGGAAAGAAATGAAATGAAATGAAGCATATGCAAAGATAAAAACCAAAACCAGAAGCAATCACATGATGCAAATGATGTTATGGCATGATGCAAATACATACAAAGTGCAATGGATGATCATACAAGAGAAAGAATGCAAATGAAGCATGTGGGAAGCATGAAAACACATGGATGTTTTATGAAATGAAATGGATGCAAAGCATAGAAAATGTATGAAAAAATGAACAAGAAATATTCAAGCAATGTCTTAAGATGTCTAAGATGGCATACAAGTTCTTAGAATCTCATGGCAAGTTCATATGTTCATGCAATGCAATGTAAGATGCAAGTAAGGATGCAAAATTAGGGTTACATGAAAGGAAGAGATGCAAATGATCAAGACAGAAGCAATTCACATGATAAAAATTTTCAAATGACCTCAAACAAACCCTAACCCCATATGATATCACACCCCAAAGGAGAAGGTCTAACTCTTAACCTAAAGGAAGTTATGATTTTTCTAAGTTAACTAGGGTTTTTGGGTACCTTAAAAGGAAAAATACAAATCAATTTGAAAATAAAAGATAAATTCATGACAAAAATATCCTAGAAACTACATGTTATATGGAAAACAATGCAAAAAGAACCATTATCAAACCCTTCATGGTTAGGCAAAAAAGATTTTTCAAAGTTAGGGTTCTAAAAAGGGGATTTTATGAACCCTAAATTCAAAGAAAATGTCAAAGTATGTTCAAAACAAAAAAGAAATTTGTATGAATGGTTTCACAATGTTTCTAAATGTCTTAAGATGCAATGTGATTTTTTTTGTGATTTTTAGAAACCTAAATGGTATTTTAATTAATTTCCATTAATTAATTAAAATAAACATTTAAATATTTTAAAAATGCTTTTTAAATGCAAAATATAATAATAAAACTATTTTTTGTTTCTGAAAAGTAATAAAAGACTTGATAAAACATTTCAGAATTTTTTAATGATTTTTACTATTTTTAATAAATATGTAAAATAAAATGCAAAGAAAATGAAATAAAAATAAAATAAAGGGAAAGTATGACAATCCAAATGCTGAGGTTTAAACTGGGGGGTAAAAAATTGACCAGCGCGCAAATCAAAGGCTGAGATTCATTCTGACTTAATTAAATTAAATTGAATTAATTAATTAAAGATTAGGGTTAATGAGGGATCTAGACCATCCAAATACGCGCGGGAGACATCTTCCAAGGGCCAGAATTCAAACTTCCTTAATTACGCAGAGTAAACCCTAATCAGTCTCAGGTGGCCGGAGAAGACTTCAGGTCGTCTTCTCCGGCGAGACCAAACTACAAACTTCTTCCCTAGGCCATTTCAGGAGCTCTAAAGCTCCAAATCAATTCCCCAAACCTTTTCCAGCAAGAATCAACCCTCAAATACAATTTCTAATGCATCATGAACAAGATACGAATCAAAACTCAAAAATGGCAAAACTTTCAGACAACCATGAAATACTCAATACGCAACTATTTTCAAAACCAACAAGTGCAGTGTGATCAGTGAAGCATATAGATCATTTCTATAACATAAAAAACATGTTCTGGAAAATTTGTTCTTGAGGTATACCTGAGATGAAGCTTTTCAGTTTGGCACTTTCTGGACCTCTCTCTTGTGCAAATAGCCTCCATTTGATCCACTGATGATGTTGCAAGGCTTGGAAGGAGTTGAAATGAGCTGGTTTGAGAGATTGCAGCTCAACTGCACTGAAATCGTGTTTTGTGTTTGTGGGGTTTCAGGCTTGTTAAATGGTTGGGAGAGGTTCTATTGATGATGGTGAGTTGAATGGTGAAGTTTATTTGAGGTTTGAGTGGCTGAGCAGAGAGAATCGAAAGCTTGAAGGTTGAAGGTGATTTTGTGAAACTTGGTTTATGAGATGATTTAGGCTTGTGTGTCTTGTGTTATGGCTTGCTTTTGGTCCACATAACATGTCTCTATTGGCCAGAGAGTTGTTGTGGCTGTAGTTGATTGGTATGGATCCAATTGCAAAAAGTCAACAACTTGTGTACTTGACGTATGGGCTTGTGCAACAGTTGTTCAAGGGCATGTCTGGCCTCAGCTTGGTTCAAGGAGAACCATGGGATTGAAATTATGCAGCTGGATGGCTTGGAGGGAGAGATTTCATAGATTTTGCAAGACTTTGCAAATTTGCCCCTTTTGAAATATCTTGTGATGCAAGGCATGAAAACAAGTGATTCCTTGGGCAATTCTGATCACAATGCAATTTACTATGTTTGTATGATGCCTAGAGGTGCATTAGAGGTCACAAAATGACTTGGCAAGTGGTTTTGCAAAAATCCTTCTTTGGTGTGAAAGTGAAAATTATAGGATTTTTGCCAACTTTGCAAGGCCATAACTTGAGTTCCATAATGAATTAGGACATGTTCTTATACTTTTTGAAAAGGGAATGATCCAATATACAACTTTCATGACCAACAATTTTTCATTTGAAGCATTTTTGGTTGAGAAAGAGGAGGTTGAAGAACATTCCCAAAATGGAAAGTTTCCATTACAAGTCATTTCCATTTTTGGCAACTTTTGGTTTAGCTCAAATTTCTTCAATTTTGTGAACTTCCAATCACTTCAATGATCAAATAAAGATCATATAACTTCAATTTGATGAAAATACCCCTTTGGTTCCATTGTTGGGGGCCTTAGATGCCCTGATTTTTCTCTGACTTGCTCAAGAAGTTACCCAATGAACAGATGACTTCCACAATGAATTTATTCATCAAACTTATTGCACATGATCCTTATAACATCTTAATAACATTAGAAACAAGAATGGCCCAAAAATTTGGAGTTAAGGCCTTTGAAACCAAAACCCTAATTTTGGTCAACTGTGTAGTGAAAACCCTAGCTCTGCTTCCATGCCTTGCCAGTTCTTGTGCTTTCTTGACTTCCTTGATCTTTGAGGGATATAATATAATGATAGAACACACATGGACCCTCTTGGAATGATTGGAGACCTTTGGAGTGGCTCAGATGGATCCTTGGATTGCCCAGATCACAAACCTTAGATGCAGATAAACTTGAACCATGCAGATGAAACAAATATGCAATATGAGATGATATGCTTAAACTAATGAAAATATGGAAGATCATAAGCCATGGTGTGAAATTAGTGAGGGCAAATTTCGGGTGTTTACATCGGTCCTGGCGTAACAGGTTTATCCGAAGGAGGTTCGTCTGTCTTAAGCACCACTTATCTACGCAAGATTCGTGAAGAGGGTTCGTCAAATCCTAGGGTTGTTCCTGGCGTAACAGGTTTGCTCAAGGAAGGCTCGTCTGTCTTAGACCATATGTCCACGGATAACATAAAGAGGTTACATCTATCCTGATTATGCATGTCTATCCCACGGACTTAAGTGCATTACCAGTCCTGGCGTAACAGGTTTATCCGAAGAAGGTTCGTCTGTCTCAGGTCATATATTGCAAAATGTATGAGGGCTCGTATGTCCAGAACCTGGCGTAACAAGTTTATTTGAAGAGGGCTCATATGTCCAGCACTTGGCGTAACAGGTTTGTTCGAGGAAGACTCGTCTGTCTAGGTTTTTCTATCTGAAGTAACAATTCAACTTGGAAGGAGCTTGTCTACTTTCTCCCTACTCCAGTCGCCAAAGCGTCATTTGGTTGGGGTTTATTTCCCATTTCTTGCATTCTCCAGCAGAGTGCAAATTTCATGTCTTCTTGGTATTCAACCACAGTTCATCTTAAACGGTCGATAGCCGTGCTACTGTCCTTTTCAGATTAACAGTTGCTTGAATAGGGGCAATTGTAATACCCCAAATTTTCCCTCTCCTGTTTAGCATCATCATCATATCATAATCGTCATCAGCGTGTCATATCCTTAGCATATTTCATAGAAAAATGAAGCATAGCAATTGCATGTTCCAGCATAAGGCATATGATCAATTATCAGGGAAATTCAAAGCTCACAAGGCAGGTTACAAGGTTGACATCAGGGTCAAGCCTAAAGAAGGGATTGAGGATCAAAATCAGGTCAAAACGGTTGGCGTCGGGTGATTCCTAAAGTTTCCCACCAAAAGGAGGGAAAATTCAAAATTCACTGGTGTTAACCGGTTAACGGATTGGTTAACCGGTTAACGGCTGCGAATTTTGAATTTCCAGCAGCAAATTCAGCATGTGTGATTTGGTTCCAATTTCCATTTTCTGATTTTTATTAATTTGAATTAAAAAGAAGGATCTAGAGCACTTATCCAAGCCTAATCCCATTGCAAAATCCTAATCTCTTTGCCAAACCATAATTTTGGATCCCAAGCCTAATTTTTGGGCCCCAAACCTAAACAATATTTAATCCATTTCTCTCCAAACCAAGAGGACTCTCGCTCATTTTTTCATTCTCATTCTGAATTTTCACTCTTCTCACTCACAATTCTCTCACTTTTCTCTCCCAATTTTCCAAATCACTCAAAGTTCCTCTTTGAAGATCACATAACCTTGACTTGAGGTGTGTGGATCTTGGAACTAGACCTCCATCCATAGCTTCCTTGTATCTTTTTGCTGGTTTAATTGGTGACTCAGATCTGGTTTGGGATCTAGAAGTGCTTTTGGATCCAAAATTATGCATCAAGACCTTGTTCTTGCATTTATTTTGCACGGAGTGTGAAGCTTAGCACCGGATCTTCAAAGTTTTCCGCGAGATCTATCGTTTTCATCTCGATCAACAATTACCAAAGCATACCTCAGCTTTGTAG
This sequence comes from Lathyrus aphaca, assembly GCA_963966055.1. NCBI lineage: Eukaryota > Viridiplantae > Streptophyta > Magnoliopsida > Fabales > Fabaceae > Lathyrus > Lathyrus aphaca. The sequence goes on along the minus strand of OZ014520.1, from coordinate 274,544,441 downwards.
GTTGGTTAAATTCAGATCTAGCTCTGTTTTAGCTTATTTGAATGCTTGCGCTTTAGATTCGCCATGTGCTTGTGTTGCTTGAATTGATTGATTGATTTGTAACCGGATCAATGTATTAATGTTCATGAGCTTGATGATGCCATTTAATGTGAATTGATACACTATTTTCATGCTCAATTGCTTGCTGGTCTGGTGTGAGATTAATCGGAAAAGCTGGTTTGAACTGATTTTTTCTGCAGGAATTATTGTTGTCCTAACAGCGTTAACCCATGGATTGGTTAACCGGTTAACGCACCTGTTTCTGTGTTGTTTTTATGCAGGTTTTGACTGGTTAACCGGTTAACGCTTTGGTTAATAGGTTAACACTGATGTAGTGGGCCATTTTTGGGCTTTTTTTAGCATGTTTGATCCCCTTACTTATTTTAAATGCCATGGATCATTGTATGATTATTGAACATGTTTGTTTAGGGTGATTTTCTTGTTGGTTGATGCATGCTTCCATGTTCTTGATGCGTAAATGCTTGTGTGTGCTACGTTTAGCATGATTGTTGATGTGAGCTTTGAGCATGTCATTTCCATGATTTTATTGATGAACATGTGCTGGATTTTGCTAACACTTGCAGGGGCTCATGGTAAGAGAAGTGTGGATGTTCATCCATATTTCAACTCTTTATCCTTCTCTCTTTTTAAGTGTTTTCTCCTTGTGCTTTTTGATGTGCCTTATGCCATCATTTGAGGCAATTCTTTTCCTCCCTCTTTAGGAGCAACTTATCTCCTTTAGAGGAGTAAGTTGCTTGCTAGCTTTCTCCCTCTTCTTGCTCTTCTTTGGTTCTTCTTTTGTCTTAGGATAGTTGAAACCTCACTAGCCTTAGGACCACTCTTTTGCATGATAACATTAGGTTTAGTCTTTCCCCATTTTAGACTTTTACCTTTTTTGCTCCTTTGGTTTCTTTCTCTTCTCATCTCAAAACAAAAACCTAAAAAACATTAATAAAGAAAGAAGTGACTTCTTGTGTTATAGCCTTATTCCATGGGGCATATGTATTCATCCCATCTTGGAATAGTGCATTTGTCTAGCATGATGCACGAGTAGGATCATGAAGTCATCTTCAACAAGAAAAACCCTATAAAATACTTCTTCATTTTTTAATCACTAAAACACCTAATAAATTCAACAAGTCAATGAAATTAGGCCCTTGCCTTTGGAAACAAGTCTTGGATAAGTTCTCCTTGCTTGGTGTGCTTGTTCTATTATTCCATCTTGGAATGTAGTAGCAAGTACACATTCCATAGAAAAGAGCTTGAGTTCATTCTCTTGTGCCACACCAATAAAAAGCTCTAAAAAACTCAAACAAATAATAAGCATCTTTCCTTCGGGAATTCTTTTCTCATCTCCTTCGCTCCGTCCGCGAACTTGCTTTTACTTGTCATTTTGCAAGACGGTTACGCACTCGTCGTCCGAGCCTACAACACCTGAGCATTGACATAGGCAGTTCAAGCCTTAAGACACAAGCAATTCTTTTCTACCCCTAGTTAGGGGAACTACGGCGTCTCTGATCCTCATGTCCAGATGAGGCACGTAGGCAGCGGGGTAGGGCCCGTTCGAGCACACTCTTTTATTTTCCCTACATTTTCCCTCCTTTATTTTCTTTTTATCCAGTTCTTTCCTTTTTCTTCGCAGCAGCTTTCATTTCTTCACCCTTTGAGACATTTTCTTTCCAAGCATGGATCCCGTCGGGTACAGTGGACGATCTGGAGTGCTAATACCTTCCCAGGTCGTAACCGACTCCCGATCTCAGATTCTTTGGTTCTCATGACCTTTGTCCTTCCTTTTCTTTTCTTCTGGTTTGTGCAGCATTACCATTCATGTTCCTTCGGGATAAAAATGCCTGGCTGACGACTCTATTCCTCTTCCGTGCCACTTTCGTGTTTGTACCGGGATGGAAATCCAGGGAGCGACACTGAGCATTGACATAGGTAGTTCTAGCCTTAAGACACAAGCAATCTTTTCTACCCCTAGTTAGGGGAACTACGGTGTCTCTGATCCTCATTATCCAAATGAGGTACGTAGGCATCGGGGTAGGGCCCGTTCGAGCACAATCTTTATTTTCCCTACATTTTCCCTTTTCTATTCTTTTTTCCAGTTCCAGTTCCTTTTCTTTTGCAGCAGCATTCATTTCTTCACCCTTTGAAATAGTTTCTTTGCAAGTGTGGATCCCGTCAGGTATGGCGGACGATCTGGGGTGCTAATACCTTCCCAGGTCGTAACCGACTCCCGATCTCAGATTCTTTGGTTCGCAGGACCTGTGTCCTTCCTTTTCTTTTCTTCTAGTTTGTGCAGCATTACCATTCCCGTTCCTTCGGGATAAAAATGTCTGGCTGGCGACTCTACCTCTTTCCGCGCCACTTTCGCGTTTGTACCAGGATGGAAATCCAGGGAGCGACATGATGTCATGGCAAGTTCACATGATCATGAATATGCAAGGTGAATGCAAATGAACATGAGAAATTAGGGTTTTATGAAAGTATGAGATGCAAATGAACAAAACAGAAGCATACAACATGATAAAAATTTGAAATCAAGCTCAAACAAACCCTAATTCCATATTAGGTCACACCCCAAAGGAAAAGGTCAGAAGCCTAACCTATTGAAAGTTATGATTTTCCTAAGTTTGCTAGGGTTTTTGGGTGATTCAAAAAGGAAAAATGCAAATCAATTTGAAAATGCAAGATAAATTCATGATGAAAAAAAGCTATAAACTACATGCAATATATGAAACAATGCAAAAAGAATCAAGTTCAAACTCTTCTTGGTTAGGCAGAAATGATTTTTCAAAGTTAGGGTTAAAAATTGTGATTTTAAAGACCCTTAATTCAAAGAAAATTGGGAAACTATGATCAAACCTAAAAATAAATTTGTATGAAGAGTTTGAAAATGTTTCTAAATGCATTGGGATAGTCCATGATTTTTTTGGTGTTTTTTAGAAACCTAAATGCATTTTTAATTAATTAAAATACTTTAATTAATTAAAAATAACATTTAAATATTTTAAAAATACTTTTTTTATGCAAAAAATAAAATAAAAATCATTTTTAGGTTGAGAAAAATATTTGAAATCAGAATTCAAAGTTTCATATTTTTATGATGAGTTTTGGTATTTTAAAATAAATATGCAAAAGAAATGAAAAGAAATGAAATAAAAATAAATAAAATGCAAAGTCCACTGATCCAAAGGTTGGGATTCAAACATTGGTTGGTTGCGCGTGTGAATGTGAGGCTGAGATTGATTCTGGCAAATTTAATAATTAAACCTAATTAATTAAATTAATTAAAGATTAGGGTTTAAGTGAACTAATCGTGGCCCTCCACGCACGCGGGAATCAAGATCCAAGAGCCCAAATTTAAACTGGGGAATTAATTACAGATTAGGGTTTAATGACTTTCAGGTGGCCGGAGAAGACCTCTGGTCATCTTCTCCGGCAGCTCACTCTTCCTGTCTCACTCAAAACGCCATGAAATCAACTCAAACTCTCCAGAATCACTCAACTAACAACCCTAAACACGAATCCAGCAACAAAATCCATTTATGTTTCCTTAAATTCATGAATCGAAATAAAACGGAAAATTATGCAAACCTTTCAGAAGTTCAATACATGCTTGTTACTCAACCATTTTCAAAGAAAATCATATCACCATGATTAGAGAGACATATAGAATCATTCTATAACTTAAAATAAGATTTCTGGGGAAAAAAGTTCTTGATGACTACCTTAGATGATGAACTGCAAATATGGACTTTCTGAGCTCCTCCCTTGTGCAATCCAACCCCTTTGAGTCCCCTGATGCTATTGAGAAGCTTTGCAAGAGTTTAAATGGCCTCCTTTGTGAGTTTCAGTTTTGAGAAGTGAGAAATCGTGTTTTTTGATTCAGGGGCTTTTAGGGCAAAATGAAGGGTGGTTTGTGTTCCTTATGACATGAGTGATTGAATGGTGAAGGAAGTTTTGAGTTTGAGTGGCTATGCTGAGAGATTCGAAGAGAGGAAGTTTTCGCAAGTTTTTGGCAATCTGAGCTTAGGGTTCCATTCAGGCTTTTGTGTGTTATGTTTTTTCATCCTTGAGACATGAATAAACAAATGCAATGAGTCAGAAAGACTGCATAACACTGTGGGAATGGTATGGAGCAATTGGCCAAAAAGTCAATAGTTGGTGTCCTTGAGTATGGGCCATGGCAGAAGGTGTTTTAGGGTTGCTCTGAGTTCAGCTGGCTTCCAGGATGGCCATGGGATGATTTAGAGTGATCAGAAGTAAATGAATGGTGAGATTGCACATGTTTTGCATTTTTACAACTTTGTGCATTTTGAGACATTTGGTCATGGAAATGGCTTGCTCAATGCTGAATCTTGGTCATGGCATGTTGTATGATGTTTCTATGATGCATTTAAGTGGATTAGAGGTCACACAAAGTCTTAAAAATCAGTTTTGCAAAAATCCCTCTTTGGCATGAACTTGAAAATTATGTGCTTTTTGCCAACTTTGAAAGGCCATATCTTGAGTTCTAGGATGAATCAATACATGTTCTTGTACTTTTTGAAAAGGGAAAGACCTAATATACAACTTTCATGCCCAAGAATTTTTCATTTGAAGCATTTTTGGTCATGAAAGAGGAGGTTAAAAATCTTTCCCAAAATGGAAAGTTTGCATTTCAAGTCATTTCCAAAAATGGAAAGTTTGCAATTGGCTCAAAATTATTCAATATTGTGAACTTCCAACCACTTCTAAGATAAAATAAATATCATAGAACCCCATTTTGATGAGAATTATCCTTTGGTTCCATTGTTGGGGGCCTCAGATGCCCTGATTTTGACTTAACTTGCTCAAGAAGTTACCCAATGATCAGATGACTTCCACAATGAATTTCTTCATCAAACTTGGTACACATGATCCTTATGACATATTAATACCATTAGAAACAAGAATGACCAAAACAATTGGAGTTAAGGCCTCTAAAACCAAAACCCTAATTTTGGTCATCTGTGTAGGAAAACCCTAGCTCTGCTTCCATGCCTTTACCAATTCTTGTGATCCCTTGACTTTCATGAACTTTGGGGAGCATATTATGATTATAGAAAACACATGGACCCTCTTGGAAAGCTTTAAGACCTTTGGTATGGCTCAGATTGATTATTGGATTGCTTAGATCATAAACCCTAGATGCAGGTGAAATTGAACTATGCAGTGAAGCAACCATGCAATATGAGATGTAATGCTTATGTTAAAACAAAAATGAAAGACCACAAGACATGGTGTGAGAAAGAGTGAGGGAAAATTTGAGGTGTTTACAAACCTCTATAACAATGTTGTGACCCAGCCTTTGTAACCTCATGATCGCCGACAGGATGAACAACCTGGCATCTTAGGATCAAAATTTTGGGTATTCTAAGGTATTTAATCCTCTTGTACCCCGAATCTCCCAATGCTTTCACCATTCACATCTTCGGGTCCAAGAAGATTAAATAGGGGCATTTGTCATACCCTAAATTTTGACCCTAAGATATGTACATCATCCGAGGAAATCCACTGGCCAGAGGGTTGTGCCAGACTAGTTTCAACAGTATCCCCGCAATGAATCAGGATTATTGAGTCCCTCAGAGGATTCAGGCCAAAGGCCAATCATTAATACATAAGATTTTCAACCTTTCAATCACTATCAAAGGGTTAATGAATCTCAAATGATGGGAAATCTTTCAGAGACTGTATAAAAGTCTCAGTGATCTGGGCCCCGGGCCATCACAATCACCAATTAAGGTTTAAGTCAACTGAGTCCTCCAGATGAAATTTTTCATAGAAAAAGGAGCCAAGACCTCCATACACCATCAATAATTTTAACATGACTTTGACAAGCCATTTACAAGTACAAAAGATGCAGAGATCAAAGACTGCAAGATTAGGGTTTCATAGTGCCCAAATTAGGGTTTCTGACTAATTGGGGAACCAAAAGTCAAGATTTTTCATATGGAAAGGAGCCTATACCATAGATAGTGGTTTAAATAACTCATATACATCATGAATTATATTCATAAGGACAAAATACCTCATAGGATGTCCAGTCAAAAAATTAGAAATCCAGGGGTATCTAGTGTAATTTCCACCTGGACCAAAAAGTCAAAGTTTGACTTTTTCACCCAAAATGATCCTCATAACCTATATTTAAATAATCTATGGTCCATTAATGCATTTGATCACAAAAAAACAGAAATTTGAAGATAACTCGTAAAATGGGCAACCTTTGAAACTTAGAAAATTTTCTAAGTTATGGAAAAAATGTTCAAGTGCCCTACTTCCAAGCATCATAACTTATGATCCAAGAATCAGATTTTGGTGAACCAAAGCTCAAATGAAAGATCTCATCAAAAATTACAAATGATTCAACTAGAAGAAACTCTAATTCATTATGGAATTTAAGTTGAAGATGGATCAAAATCAAGAAAAATACTGATTTTTCAACACTTGAAAAAATCTGCCCAAGTGTAAAATTAGCAAAACATCAAAACTTGGAGGGATTTTTCACCAAGTTCCAAGCTGATTCAAATCCTTTTCAAAATACCAATGTTGTTGAAAATGTTGCTAACAATTCAAAGAACCAATTGGCATGAAAAGATCTTGCATGTGCATGAAGAAATCATGGATCAAAGTGACCCTAACAAACTGTTTTGCAAAAACAGATTTTTCACAAGCTTTTGAAATCTGAATTTTGGAAGAAAAGGACAATTTCAAGTAGATTTAAGCATCTAAACAATGATTACAAACCTGATCAAACCTGTAAATTCATGATTGCACCATGGAATTCATCAAAATGACATTCATAGAATTCAACATTATGCATTCTGATCCAAGGGCCACAAAGCTCCAAAATGGCATATTCTTGGATCTCTAGTTCAACAAGTAATAGGTGGACACAATCCAAATATCAAACTTCTGAGGAATGTGAATTTTGTTGCTACATAGCTGAGCTATTTGAGAATTTAATCATTTCATATGTAAGAGATATTTTTCATAAACCATGACTCACCGTTGTAACCGCATCACTTCAAATCTTGGAGGCCAAGTTTGTTCAACATATTTGCCTACAAATAAAGACCTCATTTCATCATAAAAATTACACCAAAGCCTCTGATCATTAAGCGTTCTCCTCTTTGCTCTCAAAGACTCAAAACTAAATATTTTGAGCAATCACTTCTGGTTTTTGAGTTTGAGCAAGCACAAGCTCAAACCAATTGCTCACTCACATCACATATAATGTTTATGAGGTTTTCAAACATTTAGATCACCTCTGAAACAATCCCAACCCAGACTCTCTCATCAAAACCTCAAAAAGTCCTTGTTTCTGTAACTTAAAGATCAGAAGTTGATTCAACCACTTGCAATCAAGTCCAAGTGTTCAAACACACATATGGTGTAGAGAAGCTGTCTAGATCATCACAACATCTCTGTAACACCTCCAGCTCGAAATCACAACTCCAACTGTAAGCTCAAGTTCAGGTAAGCTTTAAACTTAGCCAATTCATGATCCATGCATATTTTCTCGCACTATCTTTTTGCCATATGTGCGTAATCATATTCTAAGTAATTCCCCTCAATCAATTTCATAAAATCATCATCGTGTAAAATTTCATGAGGCTCATGCCAAATTAGGGTTCTTTAGTCTTCTTCACTGATTTTTCACTCTACACTAAAAATAAATTAAACTAATTGGTACCAGTGTGTTCGTGGGATCAAAACGAGCAAGATTGATGTTTATTTCATTTCAATACATATTCAGTGAGATATGAAGGATTTTGCAAAATCCCCATTTATAGGAAACCTGAAGAATACGCGTGTGTTCTTTCCATGTTATTGGCGTCCTTTTTCAAATTTTCAAATATTTGAATTTTGTGATTTTATTTAATTCAATCCAAAATTAATTTCTCTCTCATTATTTTGATTTTTTGAATGATTATTTTTTCATTAATTCTAAAAAATGTTTAAATATTTTATTCCATGAAAAAATCACCAAAAAATATATATTTTTTAATATATTTATTATTTTCATAAAGAATTAGTTTTATTTGTTTCTAAACATTTTAAAATTCATTTCTTTAACTTGATTCTTCAAACATAAATGATATTCAAGTTGTCTCATGGATAAAATATAATTTCCAAACATTGATCCAAGGTTTCAACTTGTTTTTCAATTATGTTTGGAATTTATCAAAGATTTTTATATTTAAAATATCAAAAAATATCAAAAACTAGGGTTTTGATTTTAATCACCCTCAAATTGATTTTTATCACTCTTGGGCCTCTATTAGAGTGTAAGACCCATCCATTTTTTTGAAAAATGAACCATTAGGGTTCATCTGATCCATTTTCAAAAACTCGACGCGATCTCCTTTTTCACCGTATTAAGTTTTCATCTGTGAATCTTTTTATGTTTTTATCTCTACACATAACCATTTATTTTCTAAACTGAATTGTGAAAATGTGTAATGAAGAATCCTTTATGTTTAGGACTCATTCTTTCTGTTTTAAACTTTCTTCGATCTGTTTTAAAACTTCGGCAGGCTTCCGTATAAGTCATGAATCCACCAATTGTTTCTTAAACATTTTTCAATTTCCTAAACTGAGATTATGTGCCCACTTGTTTACGATTCCCATCTCCTTTTCTTTTTTCATCTTTATGAATAAAGATCTAATACACCAACAACTAGACTGAGCTTCACTCCGCTGAACTGCTTTCTAGGCTATAGGCAGCTTTTCAGCACCTAAGTCCTACTCCGTGTATGAAATCGTCAGATAATCAATAACCAAAACAAAATCCATAGGCATTCTTATGTTTAAGCCCTATTATTGGCTTCTGAGCCATCTTTTATCTTTCTAACTTCTCGTTTTTTTCTTAAACTGATGTGCTTGCTTAGAATAGAATTGTTTGCCAAAATTATCTTTCTTCACCTTATACTAAAGCAAAGATAATAATATACTTCTTAATGACAAAGAAAATAAAATGTAAAACACATCTGTAATCTTTCTCCCTCAGGATTTTGGTCCTCTGCTTCCCAATGTAACCCCCAACTTCATTCTTAACAAAACAACTTAAGAATATCCAAACCATAACAAAGACAATACTAAAAGTTGTTAAACACATTCATTGACACCTTTTATTTGTCTACATACTGTAACACCCCAAATTTGCCCTCTTCATTTTAAGCATCATATCACATCATATTCATCATGAACATATCATTTTCTTAGCATCCTAGCATGGAAAGATGAGGCATAACATTCTTCATGTCCTAGCATTAGGCATATGGTCATCTGTGAAGGTTCTTGGGTCATCACAAGCCATGACAAGGGTCCCAATGGTTTTGTACAAGTCCTATGAGGGGTCTACACTCCATTTACAAGTTCAATTCCATGTACAAAAGCTCAGAAGATTGCATGATCACCAGAGGTCTCAGAACAAGGCAAAGCTCCTATACAAGGCACCTAAACTAGGGTTTGAGATTCAAGCATCAAAACTTCACAACTTTGGCAATTTTATTTGGGCAAAGTCTTCTATTTGTCAAGAGGATCCTAGGTGTCAATTTTCATGAGAAATTTCCATGTGGAAGTCAGAAAATTCTTCAGTTGCTTGCAGATGAAGTAATTGGTCAACTGTGCCCTTAAAAAGTCGACTGTGTGATTTCAAGGGGCCTAACCCAATTTTTTGGCCAAGAGGGTTCCTTACAATGTTATAAGAGGTTTGTAATGTTCAAAGTTCAAGAATCATGGAGGTTTGAAGGGTTTTGCAAAAATGGTACAAAGTTGGTTTTGAGAAATTTCCAAATTTGGCAACTTTTGCCCTAATTTTCAAATGGCCTTAACATGATCAAAATTTCTTCATATGGACCAAAGTCAAACATGAAAGTTGGAGATTAAGAACTCCCATTTTCAAAAAGTACAAGTACATTTTCATGGGATTTGTGGTTTGTCCTAGAAGCCCTTCGAAAAAGTGGATGAAATTAGGGCAAATTCAAAAGTTTCATGCATGACCAAAGGCAAAAAGCTTCAAAACTTAATTGTAATACTTAGTATGGTTCAAGTTTGTTTCCAATGATAAAATAAATTGCATTTGGCATGTTTTGCTCCAAAGGAACTCCCAATTTCGTGCACAATAAGAAAGTTACTCCAAAAATGCAAAATTGGCAAAATCATGAGAAAAGTGTGATGGCTTGATCTAAGGGTCAGGACTAGTTGCATTTTGATCAAGGGTTGGAAAAGGATTGCCCATGTGCTGAGAGGCCAAGCAAATCATGAGGAGTGCATGCTTTCCTCGCAATTTGCAAATTTTTCAAATTCACAAAAATCTCATGATCCACACGTGCAAACTTGATAGTTCTTTCAGCATGGGCTTGTGACCTTACATAAAAAGAGCTAGGGTTTCAGAAAGCTCAACCTCTCTCTCATTCTCTCATTTCCAAGTTTATGCAACAATTGCATTTTCTCTCATTTCTCCTCACACACTTGATCAATCTCAAAACAAATTGTGGATCCTTGTTCTAGGCAAGCTAAGGATCATTAATCACCCACTCTTGCAAGCAATCTCTCAAGTTTAACAACATTGCCATTTCAGGGCAGGTGTGAGCAAAGCTTCGAATCCAGCTTCATTCAAGACTTTATATGCATTTATTTTGTATCTAGAGTGAAGTAGGAGTGCATTGCATCCATTATCTGGTCTTCTAACATCTTGAATCAAGATCTGCAACTCAGGTATGGTTCTGAATCTTGAGATTTGGAAATGAAATTGATTAGGTATTTTGCGATGTTTGAGGTACACTGATCATTCTTCACTTTGTAGTTTTAAAAATGATGCATTGTAGCCTGAGTTATTTGGATTTCAGTTTTGATGGTCAAACTTGTTCTTCTTCGATCCCGTTGATTCATTAAGTTTTAGAAGATTTTGATCTCATTTTTGAATTCAGAGCATGTTGTTTGGTTGATCTGGAGTATTTGGTTTATTTATGTTGATGTTTGCGCGTCTGTTACGAATTCCGGTGTCGGAGCCCTAGCTCCGGTCACCGGAAACTGGAGATATGAGAAGCTAGGGTTTCTGGTGAAGAAGAAAGCCCTCAGCCTTTGGATCTTGTTGTTGTATGGTTCAGATGTTGACACGCGTGTTGGCCTCCACCCTCTCCCTCACGTGAATCTTATATTTCATTTTAATACATTTTGTTTCTCAGCGCATCATAAGTCCCATGCTCTCTCCACTCACATCTCCCCATTTTGCCACGTCATTTAATGAGTCCTTCATAGCATGCGTCTGATTGATCAAATGGATCCTGTTTTTTCCTCATTTTTCTCACTGAATATTCACCACAAGAGCCATAAGCCTGCGCACTAATGGGCCTCTCAACCTGCTTTTCACACCCCCTCAGTTCTCAGCCCAATCATTTTGAACGCAATATCCTTGCTGCCAGCACTCCCCAGCCCAATTTCTTTTTATTTCTTTTTCTTATTTTAATTTTTTTAATCCATTTTAGTTTCTAATTATTAAAAATACCTCTGATTATCAAAAAATTCCCAAAATATTCATGAGTCATCTTTTAAGTTTCTTTTATTTTTCTATATTTTTATTTTCCATTTTTTTAATTTCCACGTGTTATAATTAATTCCTTATTTCAATTAACTTCTTTTTAATCCTTTCTTGAGTACATTGCCTTGTCCATTTTCTATAGACCTCATTATTTTTAGTTTTGTATTCATTCTTTTTGCTCTGGATTCCTAAGATGATGTAGTCCTTGTGTGATTTTTCCCCTGATTTTTAGAAATTTATTCCTTGGGTCTTGGTCCTTTGACTTGTGTTGGAAGTTATTAACCCTAGTTTGTGTTCTTGCCTCCATTTGACCTAGTTTGCTTCTAAATTTTTCCAAACCCTTTTGGCTCGTTGATATACCATTTTTGAAGATCCTTTTGTTTAAGTTGTGGGATTTTTGGATGCTTGGTTGATTTAATGTGGATTTTTGTTCTCACCTTGTCCCATTTTGCTTCTTTTGGTTCATTAGGTCTCTTATAAGCCAAGAAGGGCACTTATGCCAACTTCTTCTTCTCATTTGGGGTTCTTTTGGGGTATGGGTACCTTCCTGGTCCTAGCTTAGGGTTTGAGTCTTAGAAATTTTTGTGTTTGCTTCTCTTTTGTGTTCTTTCTTTCTTAAGTGTGCTTTCACTTCTTCCTTATTTCTTTCACTCCCATTTTGTGATTGTTTGGTGTTGTGTGTCCATTCTCTTCATCTTGTTAGCTTCTTAAGCCCTTTTTCAACTTGTGTTGGTTCTGATCTTGTGCATTTAGGTCATGTTTGTGCATCTTTGCTTTGCATCTTTCTTAAGTTTGCATTTGTTTGCCATGTGATTCATGTTGCATCATGTTAACTTGTATGATTCATTCTTCATTCTTTTGTCTTGCATATGCATTGTGCATTTGTACATATCATTTCACTTCTGTTTGTATGATGATGGCATGTTATTTTGTTCATTTCATTTCACTTGTATGCTTGTTACTAACCTTGCAAGGGCTATGGTAAGTGTGAGGTGTGGAAGTTGAGTTCCACATCTCCAAATCTCATCTTCTCTTCTTATGTTTATTGAGCTAACCCTTTTCTTGTTGGGCTTAGGCCTTTCTCATCCCTCTTCTTCTTCTTCTCTTCTTCTTTCCTTCTTCATTAGGATAGAAACCTCACTAACCTTAGGACATCCATGCATGACAACACTTAGGATTCTTTAGTCCCCTTTTAGAATTTTACCTTTGTGATCCTTTTGGTTCTTCTTCTCTTCTCATCTCATAACCATAAAAAACACCTTAATAATGTTTGAAGTAATGCCTTGAGCAATAGCCTTATCCCATGAGGTATGCTTGTAGTCTTCCCATCTTGGGATAGTACAAGTTTACCTTGTGATGCACAAGTCTGATCAAGGTATCTTCTTCATAAAGAAAAGCATAAAAAAACACTTCTTCATTGTAAATACCAAAAACACTTAATAATTTAACAAGTTAGTGAGCTTAGGCCCTAATCTTTGGGTTCAAGTTTTGGGGATCTTCTCCTTACTTGAGTGTGCTTGTTCTATTATTCCATCTTGGAATGTAGTGACAAGTGCACATTCCATGGAAAAGAGCTTGAGTTCACTTCTTTGTGACACACTCATAAAAGCTTCATAAAAAACACAAACAAACAATAAGCGTCTTTCCTTCGGGAATTCTTTTCTCATCTCATTCGCTCCGTACGCGAACTTGCTCCTACTTGTCACTTTGCAAGACGGTTACGCACTCGTCGTCCGAGTCTACAACACCTGAGCAATGGCATAGGCAGTTCAAGCCTTAATTCACATGCAATTTCCTTTGTTACCCCTAGTTAGGGGAACTACGGCGTCTCTGATCCTCATTGTCCTGATGAGGTACGTAGGCAGCGGGGTAGGGTCCGTTCGAGCACAATCTTTATTTTCCCTACATTTTTCTCCTTGTTTTCTTATCCAGTTTCTTTCTCAGTTCTTTTATCCAATTCATTTTATTTTCTTTTGCAGCAGCTTTCATACCCTCACCCTTTGAAACATTTTCTTTGCAAGCGTGGATCCCGTCGGGTACGACGGACGATCTGGGTGCTAATACCTTCCCAGGTCGTAACCGACTCCCGAACTCAGTCTCTTTGGTTCGCAGGACCCGTGTCCTTCCTTTTCTTTCTTCTGGTTTGTGCAGCATTACCATTCCCGTTCCTTCGGGATAAAAATGCCTGGCTGGCGACTCTATTCTTTTCCGCGCCACTTTCGCGTTTGTACCAGGATGGAAATCCGGGGAGCGACACATACATTTCATCTATATATATTTGCATCTTGCTAGAATCTCTAAGTATTTAAGTTATCTTCATCCAAATAGATACACCCTTTCAAAACACTTAAGATTTTATTTTCTTTACAACTTACTAGGGGTTTACAAAGATAAGAAGTTTCTCGGTGAAGTGCTTCTTTATAAACCATCCCCAGCCTCCTCTTGGGCTTTATCCAAGGACCCATGGGCCTCATACATGTAACCTAGCCTCCTTTTGGGCTTAAACACAAGGACTCTCTCAGGCTTCCTAAAAGCATATGAACAAACCTTAGAATCAAATACAATACAATAATTGCCTTCTCCCCAATGGATGACCAAGCTAGCCTCATCTTGTGCTTTGTACAATTGAATCCTCCCCGGACAAAGGAATGTCTGATAACCATATCTCACACACATTTCCAACAGACAAAGCACTCTTCATACAAAGTTAGTCTACCAACAATTTTCAGCCTCACATCTTAGGCTTCATATAAGGTACAAACAATCAAGAGTCATTCTCTCATAAATAAGCTTCACACTCGGGCTTCCAAATCAGGACACAGATAAAACTTTTCCAATAGAGTCAATTTTCATCCTTTAGCTTCAACATTGGGATTCAATCAAGGCACATATAAAACAAATCTTCCCTCTTTAGAGATGATAAATTCTCTCTATTGAGCACCTTTTAGCTTCAACCTTGGGCTTCAATCAAGGCAAAAACAGTCAAACACTATACCATCACTCAAATGCAGTCATAGTCTTGGACTTCAACTAAGCTAATTCTTTTCTTACAATCATAGTCTTGGACTTTAATTAAGCTAACAACATTCAAATGCAATCATAGTCTTGGACTCTAACTAAGCTAACACCAGTCATAGTCTTGGACTTTAACTAATCTAACAACATCAATACAATCATAGTCTTGGACTTTAACTAAGCTAATTATTTCATTATAGTCATAGTCTTGGATTTAACTAAGCTAATACACAAAACAGTCATAGTCTTGGACTTTAACTAAGCTAACACCAGTCATAGTCTTGGACTTTAACTAAGTTAATTTCCAACAATAAATTCATAGTCTTGGACTCTGACTAATCTAAACAACCAACATTTCTTGAGCTATGCAAATCAAGATAACCCATTCTGTTGTCCTGAGCTATACAAGTCATGTTAACCATTCAGTCCTCCCTGAGCTATGTAATTCAGGGTACCCATTCAGCCTTTCTTGAGCTATATAAATCAAGATAACCCATTCAGTTTATGCCTTGAGCTATGCAATTCAAGCGAGCAAACAAGCAACCAGTTACAAACAACTATTTTTCCAGCTTCAATCTTGGGCTTTGATCAAGAAACAAACAAACTTTTCAGCTTCAATCTAGGGCTTTGATCAAGACACAAATACAAACTTTTAAGCATCAACATCTTGTGCTTTAACCAGGATACAAATCAACATTTTTCTCCTAGCTCTAGCCTTTTAGGATGAACTACGATGCTCTGATCCCTCAATTCTCTTTTTGGGGGTACATAGGCAAAATGTCGTAAGATCTTTGTGAGCACACCAAACAAAAAACAACAATTAGGTTTCTAACCCTAAGAAAAACATCAAAAAAAATATGATGATATAGAAACATAAAAACATCAACATCATCCTATCAATCAACACTCATCTTATACCCAGACCCATATCAAAGAAACCCCCAACAAATTTTGCACTAATTCAAAAGTGAAATAATCTAAAGAAGAACCCAAAACCATGTGGGCATTTGTTAAATAACAGTATACAAAGCGGAGTGAGTTTAAGATATCTTTTCCCTTCCATAACCAGCTTCATCAAGAAAAAAATGAGAAATCAGAAAGTAGCAAAAATTCGATAGTGATTAAAGACCACAAAAATCGAGCTACAACTATTGAATATGTCGTACTTGAAGCCGGGTCTGATATCTAAGCACTAATCTGACCTCTATCAATGAAATCCCAAGTAGTCACAGTCGCCATCTCGACTTGTGGCATCATGGGCTCTCCCATGGTCTGGGTGGGCGTTAACCCGCAATATATAGATAGTAGAAGGGTCACAATCTAAAAACAACATATATGAAAGAATGTGCACAAGCAAGTAAAACATGATATATATATATATATATATATATATATATATATATATATATATATATATATATATATATATATAATAGTCGCAATATTTATTTTTAACATATAAAGAAATGCACAAATAGCCTAATGCAAACTCTATATGAGTGTGATCGCCCTAACCGGGTACCTCACGTGCATGAATTCCGGAATTTAACCTCTCCGCAGAGAGTCATGGACCCTTTCCACTAAAGGTGCAATGTTCCCTACTACACCGACTCAATAAAATGTCACATGATTAGGTGGGTCACGTTCCCTACAATCCTCACCCAGTGCAGTCCCCTCGGCATACACGCAACTATGATATGCATGAGTATATGCTTTCTCTACACATACTAATGCAACAAATTACATAATCTCATCATATGTAATTATAATCACAAGTCAATTCATATATTTATTCAAAATTATATGAAATCATATTCACACGTTTTGCATCATAGCATAAACATATTCACAATTGGGCACACCAACATTAAACATTCTCAACCAGACACACAATTATCACAAAACCTCCAAGTGAGCACACAATTCATTCATACCAACACATATGCATTCCATCACATATAATATCGTTAGAAAGTGTCTTACCGTAGTGAGTTTTTTGATTAATTCTTCTTCTCACAAGATGAGTACTATCGAATCCTAAATCACGCAATATTTTACCATTAAATATATAATTAAAAAAAAAAACTAATCTTATTTAACGATAGCACCTAGTTTTATACCATCAACAATTTTTTTATAAAAATTCACATCTCTTAAAATATAACTTTTTTTTATAAGCGTAACAATTTCACATTTATTATTATCACTTTCTTGATATATATATATATATATATATATATATATATATATATATATATATATATATATATATATATATATATATATATATATATATATATATATATATATATATATATATATATATATATATATATATATATATATATATATATATATATATATATATATATATATAATCTACTTTTTTTCTTTCTAAGAGTTCCTTCCTTATATGATATTAAAAAAATATCCACATAATTCTAACTAACTGAATTAGTTCTAAAAATTTGTCTTAAAATAAAATAGTATTTTAAGGAATAAATTATTCAATTAACTAGTTAGAGTTTTTAGGAAATAGAGTTTCAAATCATTTGCAAACAAAACTTTAATTTTTGGCCATTTAATACCCAGTTAACATTAAAAAAATTAAACGTTAATAACAATTAAGAAAAATGAGTATTAATTATTTTAGTTTGAAACACTATATTCTCTTTCTACTTGATAAGATAATTGGTACCTAGGAGGGTGTAAGTGGATAAGAAAAAAATAATTAAATCGAAAATCCAAACAAAACCAAACCGAAATAAAATCGATTGTTTATGGGCCAGTTCTAAAATCGAACCAAACCAATGCAAATTGTTGTGGTTTAGTTTGGTTAGTGGTTTTTTATTTTTAGGAATCGTCAAACCGATGAACCGAACCAATTGATATAATTACCCTATAAATCTTTTGTTTCACCAAACATTAAGCCTAAATTTTCTACCGGTCTAACAATTCTCCATCTTTGTTTACACTTTATTCCTTTCAATAAAACACACATCTTGAACCAAACTCCAAAAGATATAAAGTATAAAACATAAGTCACAAAAACTTCCTTTCACTGAATTGTTGCTCTCGCTGTCTGTCATAACTATTGTTTTCTCTATTGTCGTTCTAATATATTATGGTCGTCTTTTTTGTGTTCAAGTTCTCTTCGTTAATTTTCATATTTCACTTTTACCTTTTTTGTTTCTTCTTTTCCAACAAAATTCCTTCTAATCTTGTTACAAAATAGTTTTTATGTGTGTTTTAGGTGTGAACATGTTAATTGATGTGTATTTTGATGTATTCTATTTGTTAAGCTTTCAAATTCCTTTCCAACCTTTTGACGTCAAGTGTAAACTTTTATATTTTATAGTCAACTTATTTCATGATGCAATGAAAATCATGTCATTGTTACGTATGGATTAAGATAAACATGTAATTTGTTTGAAAAAATAGAGCATGAAATAAGATTTGTATGAAATGTATTATTTTAAAAATAATAGCATAAAATATACTAAAAAACATGATAGCCGAGAATATATTGATAAATATAATGTTTGAAAAAAAACATTGTAAACCGATGAACCAAACCAAACCGAACCAATCGAGTTAGTTTGATTCGGTTCTATTTTTGAAAAATGATAAAAACCAAACCAAACCAAACCGATAAAAATATTATCGGTTTGGATCTTTTTTTAATCAAAAATCGGTCCAAACCGAACCGATTACACCCCTATGGTACCTATTCAATATTTATAGGTTACGGAATATAAAATCACATTAATTAGAAACCCAAATTTAATTAAAGGATATGCATTGTGTAAAGAAAAATCATTTAAATAAGATTTGTTGTTATTGACTTTAAATTTGTGAATTCAATTTAATCTTCCACGTACTCAATTCAATTCCAATAAATGTTAGATAGGAGTAGATAGGATTCTCACTTTCTTATTCTTAAAGGCAATGCAATATCACCAGTATAGTCTGACTGATAGATTCATATCAAACATGTTTTACTACTACCAGTTTCTCCAAATCCATCCTTATATATATGTTAATAATTTTTCTTTTCTTTCACAAAATGGTAATAATTAGTCTCAAGTTCTTTTTTTTACAAGAAAAAATTTAATTCATTTCATTTATAATAAGAGTTTGGATACATGTTGGAATATCAGTAAAATTGTGAAAACTAGCATAAAATGGAGCCACATGTACCAGAGCATGATCAACTTCATTGGTTTGTCTTCTAGTGAACTTAACATGTGAGTTCGTGAATAAACGGGCTAACTGATGGTTACTTTCCTTAATAATAGAGCCAAAATCTGTATAATTTGGATGATGACTATTTACACTATCGACGACAATTTTTGCATCCATCTTGAAATCAATATTGTCGTAGCCGAGTTCATGCGCCCACTTTATAGCAGCTAATAACCCTAGGGCCTCCCATGTCGAAATTTCCATGATGGGTGAGAATCATTTTGTACGGGCCGCAATAAAGGAGTCGGTGTCACTTCTAATGCAAGCTCCAATACCAACCTTATCATTAGAAAAAGAAGCATCAATGTTGCACTTAAGACGGCCTGTCATTGGCTTTCTCCACTTGGTGTCTAGTGGAGTTTGGGGAAGGTGTGTGTTGTTAGCCTTCAGTTGTTGGGCATTTCTCCATCCTTGAATAAGGTGTGTAGCTCGACTGCAAATGGTATTCGAAGACTCCACCTTTTGGTTCCAAACATGGTTATTTCTGCTTTTCCATAAACTCCACAAGATGGTACAGAAAGTCACTTGTTGGTCCTGATTCGATACTTGTAAAACAACAAAAACAATAGCAGCCAACGATACATGAATGTTCTGCAACTGTTGTATCATTGCCCATAATCCGACTTTCTCCCAACATTCATTGCTTTTCGGAAGCTGCAGGAATAGATGTTCATTACTCTCCCCCTCGTCGCCACACACGCCACAAATAATAGGGCAATCTATACCTTTAGCCTTAAGGCGAACTCTAGTAGGAACACAATTCCTGCAAAGTCTCCAAATAAAATTCTTCACTTTTGGTGAGATTTTAATTTTCTAGATTAAGTCCCAATTGGCATCTATTCTGAGATTAGATGTATCAATAGCCTCATAAATGCAGAAACAATAAGCATTGCGGACTGAGTAATTTCCATTCCTTTCAAAATTCCAGATGATTTTATCAACCTGAACCGACTCGAAAAGTGCAGTATGAAGAATTTTATTTGCTGTTTCCTCACCAACTAACGGAAAAATCATATAAGAGTTCCATTGCTTACCATAATAGCTAAGTAAATCAGATCAAGTTCATGAATAGTTTTGATTTTAAGAAGAAAAAAAATTGATAGTATTTAAATTTCTTATTTACAAGAATAATTTACTATCATTTTCTTTCACACTCTAAGGTATTATCTTTCATGCAAAATCATAAATAACAAGATAAATAATAAATGATAGGTCAAAAGTTTATTTACTAGATGGAATGGAAGAAATTGTACATAATGTAATTTGAGAACTTTCAAATGTGAAGAAATGGTGTAGAGCAGAAGAAAGAATGTGAAAGAGTAATTTGATGTGTTTCTACAGAGTGAGAGGAAAATATGTGATGGTGTGAATTTTGGTTCATATAATGACATGTATTTATAATCCCATGCTTTGATTAATGTCATTGGATGGAATAGTGTTGGGATAAAGATGCTCTCCAACCATTATATTTCTCTCTCACAAGCATAAGTAACGACGACTTAGAACAAAATATCATGATATTTGTAATATAAATACTACTTAGAGGGAACTTACTAATTTAATTATATTTCCATGAAGCTTAAACATGAGGTGTTTTTTCAAATGGCTTAAAAGTAGTAGCTTCGTTTTTTTATACTACGAATAACACTCAGACATGTGTTTGATAAAAAAAGTTAAATATATTAAAATTATATACGCGGAAGGAAGTTGTGTGTACATTTTAGTCCCTAAAGCCAAAATCCGCGGGGAAATCCGCAGGTTTCCTGCAGATTTTTCTTCGGATTTTCCTGCGGATTTTGGTTTTAGGGACTAAAACGAATGCAAAAGTGAGATATAGGGACTCATACACAAAAAAATTACAGGGACTAAAATTAAAATTCCGCTAACTTACAGAGACCAAAAGACTATTTAAGCTTTAAAACTGTAATAACATTGTGACAATCTTACTAAAGTATTCGTAGCACTTTGTCATAGTCTCAATAACTTTGTGTTATTTATGGACAATCATCTGAATTAAGGATCGAAATACCTCTAACTTCCTTATTAATCTTACACTCTGATAATTATGGTTACCTTAAAGTTATTGGTCTTACATTTTGCAAATAAAATAAGTGCTTTTTTAAGTTTTAAAGTTTTCATGTCAAATGTTTCATTATCAATTTTTAATATTCAGAACATTTTTATAATGATGATTTTAAGATTCATGCGGATCACTAATAGTAGTGTCATGAGCGTTGATACACATTAAATGGATGACAAATATTTGTTTAAGGACGGTGAAGAAACTAAATAAACACGCTTATATTTTCCCTCGGTTATTACTCAAAACCAAGGTAAAATGTGTTTCTTGTTAAATAATAAATACAATAAAATATGTTTCATCCCAAGCGCCACATACTTCTCAGTTTATTTAAAAAGTCGAGGAGAAAAATCTTTTTTTTAATTAAATTGTTTACACACAATATTAGAATAAATTGTTTAAACAAAACATGATTTTGACAGTGGATTCTTGGAGAACAACAAATCTTTTCAAAAATTTTATAAGTTATTTATTCCAACCAAGAGAAATTTGTTTTCCGGCACTTGCAATCCATCCAAAAGAGATTTTATTACCTTGAGCAAATGCTTTCACATGAAAGAAAATAAGATGATTGTGTTTAGGAGTAAATTTCTCGATTTTGTCAATAGAAGAAAACAATAAATTTCACAATGTTTTATTTGATTGACAACATGGGAAGGTTATTTCAAAAATACAACAACAACATCAACACCATTATATTGGGATGGATTGCAAGAGTAGAAAAAAATAATTTCTTCAAGATAGAAGAGCATTGAAGATTTTTTCTATTCCAAAGGATGATGTGAACGGCTACATATTAATTAGGCTTATGGTAAAAATCTTATTAACGAGTGTTTTATAGTAAAATCTGATAATTTAATCCTTCGAATATTAAATATATTCAAAAGAATAGAACATTAATTTAAAAAATAAAAATAATAAAAAGAAAGACATCATTTTTAAAGAAATAAAAACATAAAATATTATTGTTAGGACTCAAAGAATGTCATAAATTATATTTCCCCTTAGTTATATTTGGAAACCGAGAGAATATTTTGTATTTCTTTTAAAAATAAAATATAATATGATATGTCTAAATATTTTACCTAGATTTTTGGATGGGTGAGGTGAAAACTTTATTATAAAATATATTAGTTATAATAATGATTTCACAAATCAATCTATCAATCAAACTATCCATCAATCTATCAAATATCAAAGTTATCAACTTAATCAATTTAACAAACGATAAACACATAAATCATACAGACTAAGACCAATATATTTTATGTAAAATACTATAATCTTATGTTCTAGTTTTACTTTTTATCACTTAGTTTTGTTTGGGAGTTTGGAGTGAAGGAGAAAGGAGAGTTTAGAAAGAAAAAAAAGAGTGATCGAGTGAAAATAATAAAATGATTTAGGTGAGGATAATCATGGGAGATTTATTTTATTAAAAAATTAAAATTTCCTTAATTTGGAGAATTAAAAAATTATATTGGTGAGAAGTGTTTTGCAGGGTCTGGAGGACTTAGACAATCTTCAAATATAATTTATGTTGCTGTATTATTCTATAAAAAAATATTAATGATAAACATTCTTTTATCATTCTATACAAAATCTTCAATTAAATTTTTTTATATTAAAAAAACTTAATTTTTAAACCTCTTCATTCTCCTCCTCTCTAAACTCTCAAACTCTTTATTTTAGCTTTTTGTTATATTCCGGTTACAAAGTGTACATCTTAGCCCTTGGTGAAGGTAGGTTAATATTAATATCCCTATATGACCATTTGTATTTAATTATGTTACAATCAATCAAAAGAGAATATTCTAAAATGAATTTTTGCATTTTATGAATTCCATAATACCATCTCGTTTTTACTAATGGTAATATCTGTTAATAGTCAAAGGAAGACCAACAACAACAAATGATAATGAAACAAAAGCATAGTTGTCATCATAATTCAAAATTGTATATAATAGGTTACAAGTGATTATGACAGTGTCATCATGGTTCAAATAGACACTGTATACAAATATTATTAATATAAGCTCTACTAAAACTCCAAAAATGTATCATATAGTACAAATATGTAACTAAGCATAGTGAAAAATTAGCCATGCTAAGAGTATATGAGATAATACTTAATATAAGAAGTTTATCGAGCTATTTTTTCTTGAATGATTACAAATCCATATTTTAAAAAACATTTTATATGAGTCTGTCTTCCTGGCTAGGTGGTTTTACTAAGCACTTAGATTATCTAGAATGAGAAGTTTGATTTTCAGAAACGAAATTCGGTAACATTGTGGCATTGTAGTAGTCAATAGAAGAAAGCAATTTTTTTAAAGCAAATTGAATAAAAATGAAATTTTTGCTCAATTCAACCACACCAACATCCACAATGCATTTAGCGAAATCCAACAGGTTCGATAGAAAATCATTAATTGAATCAAATTAAATTAAAGTAAAAATTGCAAGAAAATCCATATTTAATTCAATTATGTTTGAATAATGTTTTAACAAAATCGTGTGGTGCATTCGAGTTGAGGTTTGTATTTTGTAACGAAACAAACTAAATCAAACGATATTATGTTACAAAATGTGAGAGAGAGATAGAGATAGAGAGAGAGAGAGAATGGATTGATACTAGAATCGTGAACTGAATACAATCACGGTCCTACGTACGTCTGTTGTGGTATATGGCGCTACTAGGTTACAATCACGATCCTACGTCTGTGGTGGAAAACACCATATATACAATCACACATTTTGTCAAAACGATTGAACTGACGTGATGATATCCCTTTTCCAACTGTTGTTAAATGCATTTTCTATAGTAGTGGTAGTGTAGGTAATCCATCTTCTACTACTATCTCTGGTGTTATGCTTGTTAAAGGCCTTAAACATAATCTACTTAGCATTAGTCAACAATGCGACAAAGAATATAAAATAATTTTCACAAATATTTTTTGCATGATTGAACATAATGAAAGAAAGATTACTCGTTTAAGGGCTTGAGGATAAAATATAATGATAAGCTTAACTTGAATGATGTATTTGTTCGCACGTGTATTTCGCACGAACAATCGCTGGCCTCCTATCTGAAGGTTTACTTGTTGGACCGGTCAAACGAGTCCCAGGACAGAATTTTGTCGTTCGTTTGAGTTTATGCGATCTATGATAGTGTTTGATGGTTGTGGCACATTTTTGTTTGTGTATTTTGCAAACGGACAAGTAAAATGCTCGGTAAAGATAATGCTTGGTAAACTAAATGGACTTGGAAAGCAAATAAAATAGGCAAAGAAAACAAAAGGCAGATAAATGACAAAAGAAAGACAAAGATATTAAAATGACTTGTAATTTAAATGGCTGAAATTGATAAAATATTGGACGCGATCATACATTTTGCTTAGGGGTTAACTCGTTTCTCTTAACGCTTGGTACTTTGAATGTTTCCCTTGTATAATGTAAAGAAATGTGACCCTTATTTTTGTCAATGAAATCTGCTTAAATAGACACTAAAAAGGTAACTATCAGACCCTTCTAGCAAATCTGGTTGTCGTACCTCAAAAAATACGATCCTCGCGATGGACCTAGAAAAAACAACAAAGTCGTCACCTAATTCTATTTATTCTAATGAGAGAAAAGGAAGATATAGACACAACCTAATAAGGATAAGAAATGGTTAAAGAAACCAAATTCTAAGTTTGGGAGTCAGTTATGCAAGAGGAATGTATTAGCACCCCTTACGTCTGTTGTACTAAATGGGAACATCTTACTCTAAACTCGCGATTGAATGTTGACTTATGTTATTGTCTTCTTCTTAAAGGTAAAGGTTTACTAAGATCGTTTGTTTTAAGAGAAATGAATATTTTAATTATTATTATTGTTATAGAGAAATGGTTAATTTTTTATTAGTGTGCTCGCCAAGGGTTGAAATCCTTGTGCCTACGTATTCTCTTGTGCAATGGAAAAGTCAGAGCTTCGTAGTTCATGCAACTACGGTTTGTTGGTGTGTTTTTAATGAACGATTGTTTAAACCGCTCTCTAACTGCTAAGAGTTGGCTTGTCAACTCGCGATAGGAGGATGAAGCGCTAGCTTGTTTGCGAGATAGAAAAAATTTAAACAATGTTTGTTTAGAGAAAATGTTTGATCTTGCTTAGTATTTTAAGAACGAAATGGTGAATGAATCACGTCCCATGGGGAGAGCCTCATGAGTGATTCATTCAAGAATTCGTGGAATGCTAGACTCCAGGACTCAGTTCTTTCGTTATTTGATATGTAATAATTAGGTGTCTTGAAATACGAAAGGTTGAATGAACCACATCCCGTGGGCGAGCCTCAGGAGCATTTCATTCAAGAATTCGTAGAATGCTAGACTCTAGAACCCAGTTCTTTCGTTATTTGATTATGTAAAGTGATTTGAGTATTTATGTTGGATTTGAGCGATTATTCGCATTGGTTTAAGGTTGATGGTTGAGTGTGTTTTAGAGACAAAAGAGAGAATGAAACATGTCTCATAGGGTGAGCCTCAAGAGTGATTCATTCAAGAACCCATGGAATGCGAGATTCCAGAATTCAGTTCTTTCGTTATTTAATTTTGAAAGATTTGAGTATTCGGACTGGAAACGTTTGATTAGTTTGAAGACGAGGCACGATGCACTCGATTTTTAAAGGTAAATGCAAATGGAGGTTAATTGTTTGATTGGTTAGGTGGATTTGATTCCTAGTCTCTAGGGGTGCTCCTAGTAATACGAAAATGTAACTGAATGAAATGTGTGAGTGTACGAGTGAAACCACTTGGTGTTGGACCAAGGGTTTGCGAACTAAGACGAGATATATACTAGTCCCTAAGGGTGCTCCTAGCGATCGAAACGATAAATAAAAGCGAAAAAAATAAATTGCGTACAAATGGAAATCGGGAGAGGGGTACAAAGTAAATTACACGGGATTGCACGAAATAAAAGGGCTCGTTGTATTTTGCCCAAGACGAAGTGTGTGGGAAGTGTCCCAACTATTCATAGTTGTTGGAGCTTGAGATTTAAACGAAAGCGTCGATATGTGGCTCTTTAACTACCTTAGAATCAATTCAATGTTTAGAACCGTTTATGAGGAGTAGAGCGTCAATTTGTATTGAAGTGCAAAAATAAATGATTAATGGTCTCGTCTTAACCAAGATTTGTGGCAATCTCGATTTTTAAACCTTTATCGACCAAATAAAATAAAATAAGCTATGAAATAAAATAAAATAAACTAAATAAGCCTCATATTGGTCACAATTTATCGATTTATCGAAATCGACTAATCGTGATCGTTTGTTATATCATCGGCCCAAAATAATTAAAATTAAATTAAAAATGTAAATAAATAAAAAAGAAATTAAAGATCCAGACTAAATAAAAAAATAGAATTTACTAAAAAACAATGAGCAATAACAAATGAATTTTAAACTAATTCTAAACTATAACAATTAAGTAAAATAAAATTCTTAAATCAAAAGAAACAACGTATTCTAAGGAGGAGGGGTTCGTGTAGGGAACAGATGTGTGATAAGTGAAATTAAATGGGTGTTTAGCATATGCATATTCA
Organism: Lathyrus aphaca; assembly: GCA_963966055.1. Lineage (NCBI taxonomy): Eukaryota > Viridiplantae > Streptophyta > Magnoliopsida > Fabales > Fabaceae > Lathyrus > Lathyrus aphaca. The sequence goes on along the minus strand of OZ014520.1, from coordinate 274,517,918 downwards.
TGGGTCATGTAATTAGTATCAGTAACTCATAAAATCAGAAAATATATAGATAAAACTAAAATAAACCTAGAATAGTCTCAACATTAAAAAAAAAGTTCATCTCTAATACGAACGCGATTCAAAAACGACAGTGTTCCTCAAACGCGATTCAAAAACAAAACTCAACCTTAAATCGATTTCATGGTCACTCTTGGTTTCGTAGTGGATTTTAACTGGCCTCTCACTCGCATTATTTCGTCTGTTTCACTCGGTTTGGTGGTTTCGAACCGTTCTCTCTCGCGGGTTTCTTTCAAGGTTTGTCGCGGTTTGTATCAGTGGTTTGGCTTCTCACGGCCCGCCGCAGTTTCGGTTTCACGGTGAGGTTTTTGAATCTGTGTTTTCGGTGGTGATTTGTAACTCGGCGGCAGCGTTGGTGTATCTCGCAGTTTGACCAGTTCGGCGGTTTTGGTGTTGATGAGTTGATGTTCTGGTTTTTTGAAAGGCTTAAAAAATTTGAAGGTGGTGGATTTTTGTGGTTGAAGGGTCTTGTGTTAGATGAAGAGTGATTTTTTTTTAAGGGGAATTTTTTATTGTTCTTCTTTTGAAGCTTGATATATTTTTTCAGAGTCCTCTCCCCTTTTCGGTTTCTTCCCCTTTATCCCCTATAATTCTCTCTTTTTAAGCACAAACCCCTTTTTTTGAATTCTTCATGTTGTGTTGTTGTTTTGTGTTATTTTAATGTCGTTTTTGTTGTCATTATTTTGAAGCAGGTTGTGTATATTTGTGGTTTGTGGACTGATACCTTTTTGTTGGCAGGTTTTTGGACGTTTTCACAAGTTTGTGTCGTGTTACTTCTCATGATGCGTGTTATAGTAGAAGGGCTATAGTGGTGTGTCGTTTTCATGTTTGGGGATTGTACAGGATGTAAGGTTGGTGCAGGCACAGCAGTGATACAAGGTTTTGGCTGGTAGCAAATGTACAGAGGCGTGGGAGACTTGGTTAAAATTTGATGAACAATTTGGGTTGGTGTGTAGATGATCTAAACTAAGCAAATTAAAGTAATAATAATAATAAATGAATTAGGATAATTATAACTAAATAAAAATAAAATCCTAAAATCTAATTACAAATTTAAAAATAAAATTAAACTTAAATTATATTAAAATTAAAGTTAACTTGAAATGATCACTATATTAAAATTGTGGTTAAACTTAAATTAAAAATTAAACTAAATTAAACATACTTTTTTTTAATTATTTTAAACAACGAAAAATAAAAAAAAAACAACTAATTTGAATTAAAATATACTATCTAAATTAAAATTAAATTTAAGATTAAGATTATCCGATTAAATTAGGGGAAAATCTAAATAAATTAAAATTGAAATAAAAATAATTAAATAATTAGAAATATAAAAATAAAAATAATAATTATCTAACAAATCATATAGTATAATAAGATTTAAATATTTTAAAACAAAAATTTTAAAATTAAGAATAAAAATGACATTGAATCATAAAAATCGACTGAAATGCATGATTAATGATTAATGGGATGTTTGAATCATAAACTGAACCTTGAATCATAAAGATATATTGTTTTTGCTTGCTTTTCTTTATTATATGAAAATCTTTATAAGTACATAAGATACATTTCTTTTTTATTGAAACAAACTTATTGGTAGTTCTGAAAATGAACTTATGCAGACATAAGACAAAGTTATTGGTAGTTCTTGACCTTTTTGTATTCCAGGCTAGATTGTTTTTCTTTATTGAGGTGTTTTTGGGATCTTCTCCTGTGTTCACTGCAATATTCACATTTCCTCATGAAAGAGAAATGTTAAATAAGGAATGAGCTGCATCTGCATTGATGTATGTTATTGGACATCATCTAACAATATTTTCGGTGCACTTAAAATGAAAGTATCTTTTGTAGATAGGTAGAAGTTCGGGAGATGTTGGTGGTGTTATCAATAGGGTTTTGAATCAAGTAAATATTTGTTATTGTACAATTTTATTATGATATTTAACTATTCAGTTGGTGAGGTTTTTGAATGTTTCAAAATTGAGTTATTAATTGATGATGTGTTAATTTTGTAATGAGATTTGGTGCCTATGTAATGGGATTTGGAGATCTAATTAATCTTCCTCAAGTACAAGTTAGAAACCAGGAAGAAACATGTTTTTCATTCTTAAAGGGTGGATATGTTCAAGATTTTGTTACTCCTAATGTGTAAGCATGCAGAAGTTGTGATTGCAAAAGTTGTGATCTTTGCTAATCATGTAGACTTGGTTTTTGCATTTGCTTATTTGTCTGTGTTGTGTTGTGTTGGCATGCGGTTATCTTGCAATTATATTGTTCTATATAATCTCTTCTTGACCTGTTTTATGGTTGGTTTTTGGCCGGATTTGTGGTTGATCAAATCGGAAGTTCATCAATTGAATTACACCTCATTTCTGTAATATCAAGCTTTTTGGAACCAACCCAATCATAACTTTTCATTGTTTTTGTTCTATTGCACAGTTGGTAGCCTGAGGTGTTTTGGCAGTATTTATTTTTGCCTAAGTTGGAATTAAATGGTTGTTTGTCGTAGAGATTTCTTCGGCTATGTTTGGTCTCTGCAGCTGGCGTCTAGCTTTTCTTATCAAGTGATCTTTACCTGGAGCATTTGTTGTTATTTAGTGATTTTTTGTCGTGGTTATCGGTGGCTAAGCCTCTTCTTGATTTGATCTTATCGAGTCTGATTGTGTTGCGATAACACATTTTCTATTTTTACTATTTTGAGATATCTGCATTATGAATGTTGGAATTACATGCAACTGTTTTGATGATGTTTGTTTTAGTATTGGATTTTTTTTTGTTTTTGAATGATTTGTGTTACCATTGAGTTTCATTGAAAGGGTCATGCATAAACCTTTAAGGAAAAAAAGCATTAAAAGAATGCAATATCCCATTTGAAATAATTTTATATATGCTAAAGGGTTTAAATGAATCAACTAGAGTCAAATATTGTTCAAGTTGTTCCTGTTGTTTAAGCTACATGGTGTGAGCAACCTTAGTTTTGATTGATCATAATTTTTAAGTGTTTGTGTTTTCTTCACATTAAGAAAAATGCTTGCCTTTAGATCTTTGTTCCATTTGTTTTCAATGTTTTTGATCTTTTGAGAAAATACGCAAAATGAATCGATACATTCTAGCATGAATCGATTCATGTTGTTTGAAGGATTCTGGAAATTCGCAAAATGAATCGATTCATCTTATGATGTATCGATTCATGCTGTTTAAATGGTTCTGTTTTTATAAATATGTTCAGTATGTATCGATTCATCATGTCTTGAATCGATTCATTAATCTGTTTTTCCTCTAACAGAATCTGCATACATATATGTGGAGTGTTTCATTTAGTTAAACAGATCACAGAAAATTGGAGACGAATTTTACAGTGATAGATCATTGAAGAACACGTCAAGAAAGGGATTTTGTAGTGTTGGAACTTCAATGTTGAGCAAGTTTGAAACCTAGAATCAAATTCATCTTCATCATCTTCTCAAAGATCTTAATTCAAGAACATCAACAAGGAAGTGTTTGTTGTCCTGTGAATTGAAGGCTTTCGAGATAACGTTCAGTGGTACGATCGGAGATCCAGCTGAGTTGAAGATTGATAGAAGGTTTCAAGGAAAAACTAGATGGGTTTTCCTTCAAGAACGGGCGTGTTCTTGAGGGTTTGTTAGTCACGTTTACAAGACAGATTCAGCCGCAGTGAAAGTTTTGGAAATCGGGGGATTTCGCAAATAGGTCGTGGAACCGGTGAATTGCTTGTATTACTTGCAGGGAATCTTGATTGGGCTCAGATCAAGTGAAGGTTGATACAATATGAAGTTCTAGGTGTTTAGAATTCTGGTGTTTGTATTGCAACCTTGTGATCGACGGATTCAGCAATTTTGATATAAAAGTTCTCAATTTCGATTTGAAATTGAGAGGGAGACGTACCCACACGCGAGGACGAACGTGGGGAACTTCCTTACCAAATCTCGGCGTATTGTATCTCTTCTCTATCTCTATTTACGTTTTCATTTGTTTTTCGATTCATTAGAAATAGCTTTAGTGATAGGTGCATTCAACTGTTTTACATATTGTGTGTTTAATCCTTTATCATCGCAATCGTAAATCCAGCACGTTATCACATGTTTGGTCTTCTAGTGGCTGGTCCAGAATAGACGCTTGTATATTTGGGACCGTTGTTTCCGTAATTCTTTGAAAAACTCTTAAAAACATTTTAAATCCTTGAAATAAAGGAGGTGATCCATTCACCCCCCCCCCTCTAGATCACTCGCCACAGCGTCTAACAAGTGGTATCAGAGCACCGGTTTGCTGGTGCTTTGTGGCTGCCTGTAACGTTATGGATTCTGAACCAAAGGGGGCGTACAATAGAGCTCCTGTTTTCAATGGTGAAAATTATGGCTACTGGAAAGACTGCATGCGAGTTCACATAAATTCTGTTGATAGGCGCGTATGGGCTGCCATTCAAAATGGTCCTTTTCAAATTACCATGATGAATGAGGCAGTGCCATAGTACCTAAACCAGAAGATGATTGGGATGAAAAAGATGAGAAAAAGTGGTCAAGTGATTGGAGAGCTCGAAATATGCTAATTTCAGCACTTAGTGCAGATGAGTATTATCGAGTTTCTCATTGCTCGACAGCTAAAGAAATGTGGGATGCTTTAGAAATTTCACATGAAGGTACAAATGAAGTAAAACAGTCCCGCATTAACACACTTAATCAAGAGTTCGAACTCTTTCGCATGAAACAAGGAGAATCTATTCCCGACATGCAAAAGAGATTTGTTCATCTCATTAATCGTTTGAATGCACTTGGAAAACCTGTTTCCAATGATATTGCTACTAATAAAATTCTGAGATGTCTTAGCAGGGAATGGCAACCTAAAGTAACAGCTATCAAGGAAGCCAATGATCTAACGACACTCACAATGACTACTTTGTTTGGAAAGCTGGAGGAACATCAGCAATAACTAGAAAGTCTAGAAAAGTTTGAGAACAAAAGTAAAAAGGGAAAAGAGAAGAATAAAGACAAAGAGGGTGAGAAGAGGCCTATAGCTCTTATGGCTTCTAACTCAAAGTCCTCACAAAAAGAGCTAAGCAACAATGAGTCAAGTAGTGACGAAGACTCCGGTGACGAAGAAATGGGACTTTTTGTTAGGAGATATAATAGATTCATTCGAAAGAATGGAATCAAGCATTCCGACAAAAATCTCATAAATTTTAGAAGACAATCTATGGATTCAAAACAGGAAGAGATTAAGAAGAATAGAGAAAGAGGGTCTTGCTTTAATTGTGGCAAGTCCGGACATTATAAAACGGATTGTCCTTTAAAGAAAAAGGATAAAGGAAAAGCTCCACCAAGAAGGTATAATAAGCAAAGAAGAGCTTACATTTCTTGGGAGAGTGATAGTGATTCATCAAGTACACAATGCACAAGTGATAGCGATGAAACCGCAAATTTGTGTCTTATGGCTCACACCAAAAATCAGTCCCACCATAAGAAGAAAAGTGATGATAAAAAGGTAAAACAAGCTTAATATAACAATTTCTCTTCTATGTCTTTTTCTGAATTGAAAGTAGCTTTTGAAAAACTGCATAATGAAGCTATAGAAGCATTTAAAAGATTATCTTCCGATAAAAAAAAATTCATACTTGGAAGGTAAAGTACAATATGCTGAAAAAGATTTAGAATGCTTGAAAGCTAGTATTGCAGAAAATTCAAAAGCTATTGATATTGATGGTTGTAGTAAAATAAGGCATTGTGAAAGGTGTCACATTTGGCAACAAGAGGTCATCTCTCTTAAAGTAAAATTGGAAAAAGCCTTGCAACCTAAAATTACTTATGCCGTTGATACTAGGTTGTTCAAAAAGTCATTAAATCCTCCATATGCAAAATATTCTTTTGTTCCAAAGGATTTAAGGACCAATCGTAAACAACATCATTATCGTAGTGTTTGTCATTATTGTTGTCATGCTGGCTATACCATTGAGAAATGCAAATTTAGAATATTTCTAGTGCCTAAAGGCATTTATCAATGGAAGCCTAAAGACAACCATGTTACCACTTACCCAGTTGGACCCAATAAAAATTGGGTACCTATCTCTCTCTTTTGATATTGTAGGATGAGTGTCTTGCATCCATGGAAAGAAGATGGTTTCTGGACAGCGGGTGTTCAAGGCACATGACGGGTGACATATCACTTTTTATTGACTTCAAAGCAAAGAAGAAGGGGTATGTTACTTATGGAGACAATAACAAAGGAGCTATACTTGGTAAAGGTAGTGTAGGTAATCCCTCTACCACTACTATTTCTGATGTACATCTTGTAGAGGGACTTAAACACAATTTGTTAAGTATAAGTCAACTATGCGACAAAGGTTATAAAGTTTCTTTCACAAAAACATGTTGCAAAATTGAACATACCGAACAAAATGTTGTGTTTAAGGGTGTAAGAGTAAACAACATATATATGCTTGATCTTTTGAGTGTATCCTTAACAAGCACTAAATGTCTAGTAGCCTTAAATGATGATTCATGGCTATTGTAACACGGTGGGAGAACTGACTTTAGTTATGTTACGGATAGCAAGAGTCGCCACCGACTTTTATTTTATCCAAAGGAAAGGCATAAAAGAACAGGAAAGACCTTTTAAAATATTTTTGGGTCCGGGGGGTAGGTTATGTAAAGGGAAGGTGTTAGCACCCTTTACATCCATGGTTATCCATGGGCTCTTAGTTACTTAGCTCACTTTAAATTGTTTTTGAAAATGTGAAGTGTGTGAATAGAAATTTTCATAAGAGTTTGATAATGATCCATGTATGGATGCGTAAAAAACTTGTGTTTGAAAATTGTTTGAAATTTGTGAAGTGTTTGAAAAGTTTTTGAATAGTGAGCAAGTAACTATGAGGTACCTACCCTAAAGTTTAAGTCTTTCTGTTCTTTATCCTTTAAATGGTAAGACTATCCCCATTATTAAGGAATAGGTAGTCATTACCTTGGATGTGAGGGACAAGTGAAGGGACATTGTTATTTAGGCAACTGTAGGGTGTATTAAGCATTTTTTGGAGGGACTGTCATCATTATTCGAAAGGGACAAGATCATATTGAAAGGCAACCATTAAGGGACTTGATCTTTGATTATGAAGGGACTAGATGACTTTTTCTTTTAAGGGACTTTGCTTTATACACCCCACTTGACCTTTTTGAATAGGCAACATTGAGAGGTAACCCTAGAAAGTGAGATGGCGATCAAAGATCGACTTACGTGTGTGAGTGTTTAATTTATATTTATCTGATAATTTACATGACCTAAATTCAATTTTAAATACAAATACATGTTACACTCCCTATTTTTACTAACCATAGCATGAAAATTAAATAATTTAAATATTACAAAAAATTACACCAAGAAGCATTTACATAATAATAAAGCAATTTAAATAAATAGCAAAAATAAATAAATAAGCAAAATATAAATAATAAATAAATAAGCAATAATAATTATAATAGGGGTTAGTAATAATAATTAAAAATAAATGGGGTTAGTGAAATAATAATAATAAGCATAATTAAAAAATAAATGGATTAGTAATAAACATGATTAGTAATAATAATAATAAGCAAAATATGATAATAAACAAGAATTAGAAATTAATAAGGAAATATGAACAATTTAATTATAAAATTTAAAATTATATGCAACTTATAAAAGTTAAATTAATTATAAACATATAAAAAATTATAATTACAATATTAAATTAGCATAAATTTAATTATTTTTAAACATATATATTTAAGAATTATTTATATATAATTTAGATTATAAACAAATTATAGAAATATTTACATATTAAAAAAATAGATTATAATTATATTTACTAATTATATTAAAATACATAATAATTATATTTACAAAAAAATTAGAAATTAAAATTAGGTTTTTTAATTGTTTAGAGAAAAATAAATTAGGGTTTGTTTTATTTACAAAATGAATTTAATTAACTAAATAATACATATATACATTTTATAATTTAAATACATAATAATAAAAATTAATTTTGGAATTTAGAAAATATATTTTTTTAGAATTTAGAAAATATAATATATACATTTTATAATTTAGAAATCATTTTAATATAATATAGAAAATAATAGAAAATATAACAAAAGAAAAGAAAATAAGAAATCAAAAAAAAAAACAGGACCTGGGATTTGAACCCAGGTCCCTAACCTGGATAATGAAGAGGTTTGCCAACTGAGCTGCGCGCTAGTAGTGCAAGAAGAATGAATACCCCTTTGTTTTGTTCTTTAAACCTGGAAAATCAGAAAAATAATGAAAAAGCAAAAGGCCTGGGGGAGGATCGAACCCAGGACCTCTCAAACAAACACATATACACATTGCCAATCCTGCTGGGTGAGCGAACCTGTTGGAATATTGACTATAATACATAATATATAATACCTAGTAAATAAACTAAAAAAACAAGCAAAAGTTGGAGAACCAGGACTCGAACCCAGGTTCATAAGCAACATGCGTGCGCGTCTTACCATCAGGCCAGGCAACCAATTGTGAAACAAAACCATAACTAATTCATAAAATATTATATGCAATATTCAAATTCTGGAAAACACGCGCAGCTTCTTCTTCTTCTACCTTTTACCTGCGAAATCACCTGCACAATTTCTTACACAATTTCCTGCGAATTTTCCAAAACATAAACCTACGAAATTTGGAATACCATCAAAACAGTGAAATTTCTCAACAATAATTAGAGTTTTATGATCCCCAAGGTTCATAGAATTGTCCTATGTTTTCAAAATTTGTTTATATTAGGTTTAGATCAAAACCCCAAATCCATGGCCGAAACCCTAACAATGGTGGTTTCCTATTCCTGCATCGAAACTCAAATTGCTTTGCCCAGAAACCTTCACAAGCTCAATACAAACATTAATACAGTATCAAAATTAATTTATATCACATGTATGTATGAAAACGAAAAAAGAACAAATGTCTCAATGTTTGAATTCGGTTTGAGTGATTCATGGTGCTTTTGATGCAAATAAGTATTGGGATTGCTTCTGGGATGTTCAAGCAATGTTTCTATGGTCTCAAATTACCTTTAAACGCCTTAGAAGCTTGAAACCGAATTTGAGTTTGTGCTTGAATTTTGAAGTATGAAACTTACCCTTGAGGCTGTGCAAAATCGTGTCTTTGGTTAGGGTTGCACTAGATACTTATAGAACAATGAATTTAGGTCAAAAAATCATGTCATTGTGTGGAAGATTTGATATGAAAAGATTCAAAAATATCATGCCTTAAAAATCAAATATTCTTGTATGAACACTTGCTATTTTTGGCTAATCCTCATGATTTCTTTTCACTTCAATTCTAATCAAATTTATGATTTTCTAGAAGCTTGATCCAATTCAAATCTTACATTTTCATATTTTATTTTTATTTAAAATGATTTTTAATGAATTAAATCAAAATAAATAAAAATAAAATAATAAAAAAATCTGATTTTTAATGATTTGGGTCGTGCATGAAGTTATTGTATGGATTGGGTCATCATTTGGCAAGCCCATTTGGAAGAAATTGGTTTTAGACCTCCATTTTCATCATAAACCAACCCAAAATTTCCCAACTTTGCAAGGGCACATATCCTTCAATTTTAATGCTATGAGGGTGTTCTTGGACATTTTGGAAATCTTGAAGAGTCCTTTAAACAACCACACTGGTTTCATGTCCATATCATTTACCAATCTCAAGTTATGCCCTTTTGAAGTTGTTGACTTTTTGTTGACTTTCAAAAGGACCTATAATGTCTTAGCTCATACCTTCCAAATGAAGCATTTTTGGGCTTGGCTTGTGAGACACAAAGTTGTAGAGAATTCAATTTCCTTCAAAATGAGCTTTGAGTGGAGACTTGGTGATGAAGTATGTGAAAGTTATGGCTGGTCAAAGTTCAGTTGACTTTTACTAAGAAAACCCTAATTTAGAAACTCCTGATTCTTGATGATCTGAAATCTCCTTGATGAATCATGATCAACCCTTGATCAAATGATGCATTTTACTTCATATACTTGATGTTGGCAAAAAAATCATGAAGTTTGACTTTGGTTTGACCACAGTTGACCTCAGTTTGACTTTTTAACTACTTTGACTGATTTTGACTTATCTGATCATTTGATTGAGCAAACTTTTGAGAAAAGTCTTGAAACTTGTCATGGGGGTTCTTAAACACATATAAGATGTTATGAAGCTCACTTGAAGTCTTGGAAGTCCATTTAGCCTGATTAAAGTCAAAACCCTAGTTTTGGATACACTGCTTAAGAGGTGCATTGTCTGAGGGAATTGTCAACTCTTCTGACAAATTGTGAACTTTGTGAACCTTGTGAACCATCATAAAATGTCTTGTGAACTTCATGGGAGATATTGTGAACCTTGTGAACCTTGTGAACCTTGTGAACCTCATAAAGTATCTTGTAGACTTCATGAACCTCATGAAAGGTCTTGTAAGCATTTGTGAATCTTGTGAACCTTGTGAACCTCATAAAGTGACTTGTAGACTTCATGAACCTCATGAAAGGTCTTGAAAGCATTGTGAATCTTGTGAACCTTGTGAACCTTCATAAAGTGACTTGTAGACTTCATGAACCTCATGAAAGGTCTTGTAAGTATTGTGAATCTTGTGAACCTTGTGAACCTTCATAAAGTGACTTGTAGACTTCATGAACCTCATGAAAGGCCTTGAAAGCATTGTGAATCTTGTGAACCTTGTGAACCTTCTTAGCACACAAAGTCTTGTATTGTGAGGGTAAATTTTGGGGTGCAACAGCTGCCCCTGTTCAATTTTCTGAAACCTGAGGGGTTAGATTGGTATATTTTCCAGTCGTGACCTGGAAGGTTGAAGGGGATTGAACACAACAGCCCAAAAATTTGCACTCACCAGTGCATAGAATAATACAGATGGCTAGTTGAATATGCTTGAGTGGGCTTAAAGATGCCACTTGGAGAAAAGTTCTTCAGATACATTTCTTGGAGGATAAAGCAGTCCAAAATATGAAGATATAATGATAGCCTTTAGGAGGATAGAGCAGTCCTGATGAGATAATAAGCTTTCAGGAGGATAAAGCAGTCCTGAGATATTGATAATATGCTTTCAGGAGGATGAAGCAATCCTGAGGTAATGATGATAGCTATCAGGAGGATGAAGCAGCCCTGAGGTAATAATATGATTTCAGGAGGATAAAGCAATCCTGAGGTGCAATAAGCTGTCAGGAGGATAAAGCAATCCTGAGGTACAAGAAGTTGTCAGGATGATAAAGCAGTCCTGAGGTAATAATAAGCTTTCAGGAGGATGAAGCAATCCTGAGGTAATAGAGCTATCAGGAGGATGAAGCAGTCCTGAGGTAATAGAGGTTTTCAGGAGAATAAAGCAATCCTGAGGGATGATAACTTTCAGGAGGATAAAGCAGTCCTGATAATCACAAGTCTGTTTGCTGGATAATTAACCTGAAAACAAGGTAGCATTCTGTATAACAATATTAGTTTATGCATTATGTATGCATGTATGATATGATGCACTTAAATAATGTATTATGTATCTATGGATATGTATTTTATGGTATGATGTAAATGATGTATGTATGATATGATACTGCCGGAAGCATACGGACATCTTCGTATAACAACTACTGGCCAGGGAAAATAAATCCCGATTCGTTGTTGAAGAATATGAGGAACTCATTCCCGTCCTGTTTGACAATATATTATACATAACCTTCCGTCTGCTGGGGATAGCAAGGTATATATAACCTCCCGTCTGCTGGGGATAGTAAGGTATACATAACCTCCGTCTTCGTTTGATAGTAGGGTAGATATAACCTCCCGTCTTCGTTCGATAGTAGGGTATACATAACCTCCCGTCTTCGTTCGTCGTACTCTTATTGGAAAGTAAATTCCCGAATATTCGTATGAGGATAAAAGAGATGGATATAAATTCCAGGGGAGATGTGACTTTATGAAGATGGATTTGTCCTGCTGAGGATTTGTGATTGTTTTGTAGAGATGAACCGGCGAAGCTTTATTGAAATCCTTCCCTCGTTCATCCTTAGTAAATACTATTACTGCATTTTCATGCATTTCTGGTAAACATCAATCATATTTAAGCATTCATGCATTTCTTGTAAACATCAATTATATTCAAAAGCATACATACATTCAAACACAACCAATGGACGTTTCGCTTATGTAAATAGGGTAAAAGTAAATCTGGATTTGAAAATGGAATTTTATTTATATCAAAGAGTGACCTATACATGGGTAAGTTTGTACAAGGAGACATAAACCCTAGTAAGAGGATTTTGTCATAAAATTTTACAAAACAAAGAAAATCAGCTATGTGGGAAACAATCCTATTGAGTTTCAATTCTACTATTGCCATTATCTTCAAGTATCTCATCTTCTGTTGTTGAGACGGAAACGATTGGATTGAACTTTATCTGTTTGAGCTTGAGTAAGTATCACAACTGGTTGCAGTTTCATGGGTGATCCAAACGAGACATAGTCATACGCTTTAATCCCTAACTTTTGCCTGGATTGCCCTTTCAGGTTTTCAATCCACCGGGATACCCTTTTTTGCCCAAGCCGTCTTTTCAGGTTTTCGACTTGCCGGGTGTACATCTTTTTATATATATCCCTAATTTTTGCCCAAACCCTTTTGGTTTGCCGGGATGCCCTTATTTTTGCCTAGGCCTGTCAACCTAGCGGGTCTCTTTTTATGCGTAGTATTTTTTAACTATGTCTGCGTTTACAGGCTGCGGGAAATCTTCCCCATCCATAGTAGTGAGTATCATGGCACCTCCTGAAAATACTGTCTTGACTACAAATGGTCCTTCATATGTAGGAGTCCATTTGCCCCTAGGATCACCCTGTGGTAATATGATACGCTTGATTACCAAGTCACCAGCCTGATATACCTTTGGCTTAACCTTCTTGTTAAAAGCTTTGATCATTCGTTTCTGGTACATCTGGCCATGACAAACTGCTGTTAGCCTCTTCTCATCAATCAGGTTTATCTGGTCAAGTCGAGTCTGAATCCACTCATCTTCATCCAAGCCTACATCCTTCATAATTCTTAAGGAGGGGATCTGAACTTCAATGGGCAAAACTGCTTCCATACCATAGACTAAGGAGAATGGGGTTGCCCCTGTTGAAGTACGTATCGTGGTACGATAACCATGAAGAGCGAACGGTAACATCTCATGCCAATCCTTGTAAGTAACAGTCATTTTCTGTATAATCTTCTTAATGTTCTTATTAGCAGCTTCAACTGCCCCATTCATCTTCGGACGATACGGAGAAGAGTTGTGATGCTTAATCTTGAACTGCGTGCAGAGATCAGTAATCATAGTGTTGTTCAGATTAGAGCCATTGTCAGTGATAATCCTTTCAGGGATGCCATACCTACATATGAGATTATTCTTAATGAATCGAGCCACAACATTCTTGGTAACAGATGCAAATGAAGCTGCCTCCACCCACATCGTGAAATAATCAATAGCAACCAGGATGAAACGATGCCCATTAGAAGCAGTAGGCTTGATCTCACCAATCATATCAATGCCCCACATGGCAAAAGGCCAAGGAGCAGTCAACACATTCAATGGTGATGGAGGTATATGTACTTTATCAGCATAAATTTGACACTTGTGACATGTTCTGGAGTGTTGATAGCAATCAGCTTCCATGGTAGACCAATAGTAACCTGCTCTCAATATCTTCTTTGCCATAGTATGACCACTAGAATGAGTGCCAAAGATCCCATCATGCATATCTTCCATAATCTCAATTGCTTCCTTCTTATCCACACAACGCAGCAAAGTTGAATCATGATTGCGCTTATACAGAATGCCATTACTCAAAAAGAACTTAGCAGAAAACCTTCTCAGAAACTTCATATCTTTGACAGATTCCCCTTCAGGGAATTCCTGAGCTTCAAGATATCTTTTTACTTCATAGAACCAAGGTTTCTCCTCTGCCCCTTCTGTGTCAATCTCATTGCAATACGCAGGCTTCTCAAATCTATCAATAGTAATCTTGGGAGCTTCATCATCCCAGCTGATCTCAAACATAGATGCCATGGTGGCTAATGCATCTGCCAACTGATTCTCTCTTCGTGGAATATGTCCAAAGGTAATCTCTTTGAAATGTGGGATCAAAGACAACACATGCTCTCTGTAAGGAATGAGGTTATCATGCTTGGTATCCCAATCTCCTTTGATCTGACTAATTACCAGAGCTGAATCTCCATACACATCAAGGAACTGAATCTTCCTATCAATGGCAGCTTTAATACCCAGGATACATGCCTCATACTCAGCCATGTTATTGGTACAATAGAAACAAAGCCTGGCAGTAATCGGGGTATGACAACCTTCAGGGGAACTAATCACAACACCAACACCATTACCAAGTGCATTAGAGGCACCATCAAAAACCATAGTCCATCGGGATCCTTGTTCAGGTCCGTCATATTGTCCAGGTTCTTTGGTAATAATCATAATATCTTCATCAGGGAACTCAAAACTCATTGACTGGTAATCATCTACTGCTTGATGAGCCAAATGATCTGCTACGACACTTCCCTTAATGGCCTTCTGAGTAGTATACTGTATGTCATATTCTGTCAAGATCATTTGCCATCTTGCAATTCTTCCGGAGAGAGAAGGTTTCTCAAATATGTACTTGATTGGATCCATCTTTGAAATTAGTAAGGTAGTATGAGTCAACATATACTGTCTTAGTCGGCGAGCAGCCCATGTCAAAGCGCAGCAAGTTTTCTCGAGCAGTGAATATCTTGTTTCACAGTCGGTAAACTTTTTGCTAAGGTAGTATATTGCCTGCTCTTTTCGACCAGACTCGTCATGTTGCCCCAACACACACCCCATTGAGTTGTCTAACACTGTTAAGTACATAATCAAGGGTCTTCCATCAACTGGTGGCATCAAAATTGGTGGTTCTAGCAGATATCTCTTGATTTCATCAAAGGCAGTTTGGCACTCATCATTCCATTCCATCACCTGGTCTTTCTTCAACAACTTGAAGATTGGCTCACAGATGGCAGTTAATTGGGAAATAAATCTTGCAATGTAATTCAATCGTCCCAAGAAACCTCTAACTTCCTTCTCAGTACGGGGAGCTGGCATCTCTCGTATAGCTTTCACTTTTGCAGGATCCACTTCAATACCTTTTCCACTGACAATGAAACCCAGGAGCTTACCAGATCTAACTCCAAAAGTACACTTGTTTGGATTTAATCTCAACTTGTATTTCTTCAATCTTTCAAACAATTTATGCAAATGATCAAGATGTTGTTCTTCATTCTGAGATCTGGCTATCATATCATCCACATATACCTCTATCTCATGATGAATCATATCATGAAACAAAGCCACCATAGCACGCTGATATGTTGCCCCTGCATTCTTCAAACCAAATGGCATTACCTTATAGCAAAAGGTGCCCCACTGTGTCACAAATGTTGTCTTCTCCATATCTTCAGGTGCCATCTTGATTTGATTGTAACCAGAGAAACCATCCATAAAAGAGAATACCTTATGCTGAGCAGTGTTGTCTACCAGAACATCAATATGAGGAAGCGGAAAGTCATCTTTGGGGCTGGCCTTGTTCAAATCCCTGTAGTCTACACACATACGTACCTTACCATCTTTCTTAGGAACTGGTACCACATTTGCAACCCATTGAGGATAAGAAGTCACAACTAAAAACCCTGCATCAAACTGTTTCATTACCTCTGCTTTGATCTTTTCTGACATCTCAGGACGCATACGACGAACCTTCTGCTTCTTTGGACGACAGTCTTCTTTTACTGGTAAACGGTGAACCACAATGTCTGTATCCAACCCTGGCATATCTTCATAGGACCAAGCAAAGATCTCTACATAGTCATGTAACATCTGAATCAATCTGCTCTTGACACTATCCTCTAAATCAGCCCCTATCTTGACCTCTCTCCTGTTTTCTTCAGTTCCCAGATTCACAACTTCGATTGGCTCTTCATGTGGTTGTATAGCTTTCTCTTCTTGTTGTAACAACCTAGCAAGCTCAACAGGTACTTCACAATCGTCCTCATTTCCGTCTTCAGTTTGATAGATCGGATTCTCGAAATTATAATTGGCAATAGTAGAACTGTTATCAACAGGATCCAGAGTGGATGAGGATCTGCATTTTAGTGATGTGGGTGTGTGTAAGAACACATAGCTGATAAAGCAAAAATAAAAGAAGACAAAGAACACAATATTTACGAAAACGAAACGTCCACTGATTTTATTGAATGAAGTATGCAAATGAAATGACATCCCGTAACAAACACACCATTGTGCCCCGGGTAAGGCACAAGGCTTAAGAGTTCAATTTGTTCAAGAAATTACAAACTTAAAAGCAACAACACAGTAATAGTATTTACTCCTGACTAAAGGAGATAGGGATAATATCTTCAGCTTTCCAATTATTGAGTCCAGCACCCACAGTAGGAAAAATCCAAGCATCCAGATTGTAGTCTTCATCATGGTCTCCCACAGCATTGATCTGATCTTTCATAATCCCTTGATTGGTGATACGAACAGCACGAGCACGACGAACAGCCTTCTGGGACTCTGCAGTGAAACCCAAACCAAATTTGTCAGACTTGTATGGGATATCAGGAAGCTGACCCCAAATAGTACAACAACCTTCATCCACCACAGCTCTAGCATCATTGAGGGAGGCCATTGCCATTGTTGGAGGTTTTCTGGTGATCACGGGAACTTTCTTCGCAATAGGAGGAGCTACATAATCATTAACAATCCAAGGAACCACTTCAAACGTCTGACACGGAGTTTCAATGTATTCACCTTCCATTTCCAGATACTTGAAGGTATTCACATGGCTGACAAAGTATTCTTCTTCTCCATAGACAGTAACAACCTTTCCTTCCACCGGATATCTTAGCTTCTGATGTAATGTAGAGGTTACAGCACCTGCCCCATGGATCCAGGGACGACCAAGCAGACAAGAGTATGAAGGACGAATATCCATCACATAAAATGTAGCAGTAAAAACATGAGAGCTAACTTTGATTGGAAGATCAATTTCCCCATGCACTACTCTTCTAGAACCATCAAAAGCCTTCACCACAATATTACTGGGCTTCAGCACAGCATCTTCAGGACTCAGCTTATTCAGGACTTCCTTGGGCAACACATTCAGAGAGGAACCATTGTCTATTAATACATGTGACAGGGTAGTGCCCCTGCATTCAATTGAGATATGCAGAGCCCTGTTATGATCCCTCTTGGCAGGGGTCAAATCAGCATCAGAAAATCCTAACCCATTGTCATAGGTCAGGTGGGCAACACAATTCTCAAACTGGTCAACAGAAATTTCATTGGGTACATGAGCAGTCTTCAGAAACTTAATCAAAGCCTTGGCATGAGCCTCAGAACACAATAATAAGGACAGCATAGAAATCTTGGAGGGGGTATGCCCCAACTGATCAACAATGTCATAATCACTCCTGCGAATGATTTTCAATACTTCTTCCATCTGCTTAGAGAGATCATCAGCAGCTGGCACATCAGTAGATACAGGTTCAATAATAGGACCTTTGCCCCGAGCATCAGTGGTGGAGGTAGCAGCAGGAGTAGCTGCATTCTTGGAAGTAATTGGAGGGGAGAAGACTCTTCCACTACGTGTGATCTTACTAGATCCAGCAATATTGTCAACATCAACAGGCACATCAGCTAAGGGTTCTTGCTTAACACCATGGATATAAACATCAGATCCATAATGCCAAGGCACAGCTTTGTCAGACGTATACGGAATAGGACCAGGAGTAGTAATGACCACAGGAGCAACTCTGGCTTCAGCAACAACTTTCACGGGACCTTCAACAGTAATCTTGATTGGACCCTGATAGGTGATTTTAATAGGTCCCTTTGAAGTGATTCTCACCGGCACTTTGTCAACCATATCAACCTCTTCAGTCTTCTTACCTTTAGTAATATGCTCCACCATACTCTCCACAAAAGGTGGTCTTCTTTCAAACACTATGGTGTAATTATTCATGAGACGTTGAATTCCGTCCTTCAACCTCCAACACTTATCTGGATTATACTCGCAATAGACATAATCTTCACGACAACCCGGAAAGAACCCAGCTTGTACTAACTTCTCTCTGATGACAGACAATGGTGTGGTCAACTCCGCAACTGAATGGATATGCAGATCTTCCTCAATGGCATGGACAGTCTTCTCGTGGTTTGGCATTGGAGCAGTAATCACATTTGGAGTACCCGGAGGATCAAACTCAATCTCTCCAGCGTCAATCATATCTTGAATTTTGTTCTTCAAGACCCAGCAGTTATTAGTATCATGTCCCTGACAGTTTGAATGGTATGCACACCGTGCATTGGGGTTGTACCTGGGAGAGGTAACATTAGGATTCTGAGGAGCCTCTTTCAAAGTAATAAGTTCAGATTTCAACAAGTGTTGCAATGCCTGATCCATTGACATGTTGATCTTCGTGAATTGCCTTCTAGCCCTCTGTTGGTTGCCCTGTGGCTGCTCTGTTGTTGCAGGGGTTGGATTTGAAATATGAACTGCACTAACAGACTGATGCCTTCTGTTACGATCAGGCTGACCATAAACAGCATTGGATTCTTTCTTCCCAGTGGGAGGCTTCTTTGCAGCACCTGATGAAGAAGTACCCACTTGGATCTTACCATTATTTATACCATTTTCTACTTGCTCTCCTGTCATTATCAACTCGGTGAAGCCAGATGATGAGCTTCCAATGAGATGACTGTAAAACGGACCATTCAGTGTACACATGAACATATCAACCAGTTCCCTGTCAGTTAAAGGGGGTTGAACTCTTCCAGCTAAATCTCTCCACTTCTGAGTATACTCTTTAAAACTTTCTTTGGCACCCATAGACATGCTCTGAAGCTGCATGCGAGTGGGGGCTAAGTCAGCATTGTATTGATACTGCTTATAGAAAGCTTCAGCAAGATCATTCCAGTCCCTGATGTTGACACTCTCCAACTGATAATACCACTCCAGCTGAGCTCCAGATAAGCTCTCTTGAAAAAAATGGATCCACAATTTCTTATCAGCAGTGTGAGGTTGAATTCTTCTGACATAAGACCTCAGATGCAGCTTGGGACAAGAGACCCCATCATAAACAACAAATGTAGGAACCTTGAAACCAATGGGTATGACTACCCCAGATATCAGACTCAAATCTTCAAAATCCATCCCAGATGACTTCTGGAATTCCATGGCATCCATCCTATCCACCAGCATCTTGAATTTGTCTTCATTAGGATCATGGTAGTAATTGGCCTCAGAATCAGAGTCCCCCATAATGTTGTGGAGACTGCCTCCCTCTTTTTCAGATTCTTCAAATTCATAGTCTTCAACTGGTTCTTTGGTCTTGGCAAGACCTTTGAACCTTCTTCCCATGTTGATCAGGCCACCTGACCTTCTAGTCTTCTTAGTCTTCTTGGCCATCAGTGCCTTCAATTCATCCTGCCCCTTGGACAGGTTCAAGATCAGCTCTTGGAACTGTGCATTTTGTGCCTGGAGATCCTTAACTGATTGTTCAAGAGCCATTGCTGAAATAAACAGCGAGAAGATGAGAAACCTGTGCACAATTATAAACCTGTGATGTAATGAAATGATATGTGAATGTATATGCAATGTTTTCAAGGACCGCAGGATTTAAATTTTCTTAAACAAACAAGAAGGTAAACTTTTATTAGTAATAAATTTGTTTTGCCTTTTAGGCTTACAAAAAATAAAATGAAATAAGTACAAAAGATGGGGTTTTAAGTCTCCCATGGACGTTTCCTCTTTGTGTTGAGGTATGAGTTGAGGTTCCGTTCTTCATGAAGTTGCTTTGTTAGTTCTAGGACTCTTTCTTGGCTTGCTTTGTAATGAGCCTCGAAAGTATCCCTTTGCTCCTTCAGTTGGATCCATGATCTCTGCAAGTCTTCCATATCAGTAGGCATGTCTGGGTGAAGGATGGTATAGGATGTGTCTCCTTCAGCAACAGGTTCCATGGTAACTGGTAGGACGGCAGGATATGGCATCATGAGAGTCTGAGCACGAGATCGTACCCATCTGAGATAAGCTTCCATAGGAATAGTGTACTTAGGCTCTAGTGTCTTGCTGTCAACCCTGTTTACTTTTCCCCATGCTCGTATGAATCTCTGACGGTACCCTTGAAGATCGTTGTCGTAATCAAACACAATGCCCTGAATCAACATGTCATGTGGACCATCACTCCGAGCGTAACCAAACTGTCGTAAAGCTAGAGAGGGGTTGTAGGTGATGCCTCCTCTTATGCCTAGAAGTGGCACATTAGGAAACTCCCCACAACGGTCAATGATGGTGACATTCTCCATAGATCTGGAGCACCAATGGATATCTGAGTGAGAAAGTGACATGATCCTTTTGGACCATCTGAATCCTTGCTCATTCTTCATTACTGAGCGAGGAAGGTGAGAAATAAACCACCTAGAAAGCAAAGGTATGCAGCACATCAAAGTTCCTCTTGCCCTTGTAGTACGGGTGTGAAGAGAATGCAGGATGTCTCCAAGCAATGTAGGCACTGGATTGTGACTCAGGAATATGTTGATGGCATGAACGTCTATGAACTGATCTGGATTGGGGAACAATACTAAGCCATAAATCAGCAAGGCTAAGATCTCCTCAAAAGCATCATAGCTCATGGCCTTCAAGAACAACTGAGCCTTCTCTATCAACACCTTAGCTAGAACACCTTTGACTCTGCTTCTTGTTTCTAGAACAATGTCAGACTTCTTCAGATGTAGAGCTGCAGCAATAACTTCTGGTTTAATCTCCTTCTCCAATCCTGTGAAGGGTCTTTGATCCAGAACAGGTATACCCAGAAGTTTAGAGAACTCTTCCATTGTAGGAACCAGCTGATAGTCAGGGAATGTAAAGCAATGGTGCTTAGGATCAAAGAACTGAAATAGGACACTCATCATGTCTTCATTGAACCCTGAGGTGACTAGATCCCATAGGTGACCATGTCTCTTGATGAACTGGGAATGATCAGACACTTGAGAAACCAACTCTTTAAGCTTGGCAGGTATGCCCATAAAGTTGATCCTGATGGTGTTTCTACGAGCAGAAGCCATGACCTGCAATAAAGAACAAAGATAAATCCTTTGGTCCTTGAAATGGTTATTGAAAATGCTATGCTTATGATGCATGATGATGTCATGATGTTATGCTCAATCACAAACATGTGGCACACACAAACAAGTCACACAATAGCCCTAGGTTTAAAGGCTTGCATGAGGTTCAAAGGTAAGTACCCTCCCCTGAAGTTTAGTTGGTTCATCCTGTCCTACAAAAGTAACCAGGTTCTAAGGGATCTCAATATCATTGATCCTTCACAAGGGTGGTTGTTCAGAAGGCAACTTACTTGCCAACCAAAACCCTCCAAGTTTAAGATCTCAATGAGCGTAGTATCGAGTGTCAACCAACTTTAGTCTGCACCAAAGCCGGTTACCTCACTACCTTCTAAAGGCCAAGATGGGATAACTAGGGTTCTAAAAGTTAGTTAGTGCATTGACAACATATGGCAGCCTCATATTATCCTCAACTTGACTTAAGGAACATAAGCACCAACCAAGAAGTCACACTAACTATGGCCACCAGATCAACCATATCGATATACGTCGTACAGTTTCCTTGGTCTATTGCCATTTACCTAAGGTACACTAGATCCGGGCTAGGATCTTTCACACATAAGAGCCCCACAAGTAATATAAAACAAACAAGACAAACAATTTAAAGTGATCTAATTCCTAAGGGTACCCCTCTTTTATTAAATCCCCAGCAGAGTCGCCAGTTCTGTAACACGGTGGGAGAACTGACTTTAGTTATGTTGCGGATAGCAAGAGTCGCCACCGACTTTTATTTTATCCAAAGGAAAGGCATAAAAGAACAGGAAAGACCTTTTAAAAGATTTTTGGGTCCGGGGGGTAGGTTATGTAAAGGGAAGGTGTTAGCACCCTTTACATCCATGGTTATCCATGGGCTCTTAGTTACTTAGCTCACTTTAAATTGTTTTTGAAAATGTGAAGTGTGTGAATAGAAATTTTCATAAGAGTTTGATAATGATCCATGTATGGATGCGTAAAAAACTTGTGTTTGAAAATTGTTTGAAATTTGTGAAGTGTTTGAAAAGTTTTTGAATAGTGAGCAAGTAACTATGAGGTACCTACCCTAAAGTTTAAGTCTTTCTGTTCTTTATCCTTTAAATGGTAAGACTATCCCCATTATTAAGGAATAGGTAGTCATTACCTTGGATGTGAGGGACAAGTGAAGGGACATTGTTATTTAGGCAACTGTAGGGTGTATTAAGCATTTTTTGGAGGGACTGTCATCATTATTCGAAAGGGACAAGATCATATTGAAAGGCAACCATTAAGGGACTTGATCTTTGATTATGAAGGGACTAGATGACTTTTTCTTTTAAGGGACTTTGCTTTATACACCCCACTTGACCTTTTTGAATAGGCAACATTGAGAGGTAACCCTAGAAAGTGAGATGGCGATCAAAGATCGACTTACGTGTGTGAGTGTTTAATTTATATTTATCTGATAATTTACATGACCTAAATTCAATTTTAAATACAAATACATGTTACACTCCCTATTTTTACTAACCATAGCATGAAAATTAAATAATTTAAATATTACAAAAAATTACACCAAGAAGCATTTACATAATAATAAAGCAATTTAAATAAATAGCAAAAATAAATAAATAAGCAAAATATAAATAATAAATAAATAAGCAATAATAATTATAATAGGGGTTAGTAATAATAATTAAAAATAAATGGGGTTAGTGAAATAATAATAATAAGCATAATTAAAAAATAAATGGATTAGTAATAAACATGATTAGTAATAATAATAATAAGCAAAATATGATAATAAACAAGAATTAGAAATTAATAAGGAAATATGAACAATTTAATTATAAAATTTAAAATTATATGCAACTTATAAAAGTTAAATTAATTATAAACATATAAAAAATTATAATTACAATATTAAATTAGCATAAATTTAATTATTTTTAAACATATATATTTAAGAATTATTTATATATAATTTAGATTATAAACAAATTATAGAAATATTTACATATTAAAAAAATAGATTATAATTATATTTACTAATTATATTAAAATACATAATAATTATATTTACAAAAAAATTAGAAATTAAAATTAGGTTTTTTAATTGTTTAGAGAAAAATAAATTAGGGTTTGTTTTATTTACAAAATGAATTTAATTAACTAAATAATACATATATACATTTTATAATTTAAATACATAATAATAAAAATTAATTTTGGAATTTAGAAAATATATTTTTTTAGAATTTAGAAAATATAATATATACATTTTATAATTTAGAAATCATTTTAATATAATATAGAAAATAATAGAAAATATAACAAAAGAAAAGAAAATAAGAAATCAAAAAAAAAACAGGACCTGGGATTTGAACCCAGGTCCCTAACCTGGATAATGAAGAGGTTTGCCAACTGAGCTGCGCGCTAGTAGTGCAAGAAGAATGAATACCCCTTTGTTTTGTTCTTTAAACCTGGAAAATCAGAAAAATAATGAAAAAGCAAAAGGCCTGGGGGAGGATCGAACCCAGGACCTCTCAAACAAACACATATACACATTGCCAATCCTGCTGGGTGAGCGAACCTGTTGGAATATTGACTATAATACATAATATATAATACCTAGTAAATAAACTAAAAAAACAAGCAAAAGTTGGAGAACCAGGACTCGAACCCAGGTTCATAAGCAACATGCGTGCGCGTCTTACCATCAGGCCAGGCAACCAATTGTGAAACAAAACCATAACTAATTCATAAAATATTATATGCAATATTCAAATTCTGGAAAACGCGCGCAGCTTCTTCTTCTTCTACCTTTTACCTGCGAAATCACCTGCACAATTTCTTACACAATTTCCTGCGAATTTTCCAAAACATAAACCTACGAAATTTGGAATACCATCATAACAGTGAAATTTCTCATGACTTTCAAAAGGACCTATAATGTCTTAGCTCATACCTTCCAAATGAAGCATTTTTGGGCTTGGCTTGTGAGACACAAAGTTGTAGAGAATTCAATTTCCTTCAAAATGAGCTTTGAGTGGAGACTTGGTGATGAAGTATGTGAAAGTTATGGCTGGTCAAAGTTCAGTTGACTTTTACTAAGAAAACCCTAATTTAGAAACTCCTGATTCTTGATGATCTGAAATCTCCTTGATGAATCATGATCAACCCTTGATCAAATGATGCATTTTACTTCATATACTTGATGTTGGCAAAAAATCATGAAGTTTGACTTTGGTTTGACCACAGTTGACCTCAGTTTGACTTTTTAACTGCTTTGACTGATTTTGACTTATCTGATCATTTGATTGAGCAAACTTTTGAGAAAAGTCTTGAAACTTGTCATGGGGGTTCTTAAACACATATAAGATGTTATGAAGCTCACTTGAAGTCTTGGAAGTCCATTTAGCCTTATTAAAGTCAAAACCCTAGTTTTGGATACACTGCTTAAGAGGTGCATTGTCTGAGGGAATTGTCAACTCTTCTGACAAATTGTGAACTTTGTGAACCTTGTGAACCATCATAAAATGTCTTGTGAACTTCATGGGAGATATTGTGAACCTTGTGAACCTTGTGAACCTCATAAAGTATCTTGTAGACTTCATGAACCTCATGAAAGGTCTTGTAAGCATTTGTGAATCTTGTGAACCTTGTGAACCTCATAAAGTGACTTGTAGACTTCATGAACCTCATGAAAGGTCTTGAAAGCATTGTGAATCTTGTTAACCTTGTTAACCTTCATAAAGTGACTTGTAGACTTCATGAACCTCATGAAAGGTCTTGTAAGTATTGTGAATCTTGTGAACCTTGTGAACCTTCATAAAGTGACTTGTAGACTTCATGAACCTCATGAAAGGCCTTGAAAGCATTGTGAATCTTGTGAACCTTGTGAACCTTCTTAGCACACAAATTCTTGTATTGTGAGGGTAAATTTTGGGGTGCAACAGCTATGGCATAGACGCTTAGCGCATGTTAATTTCGATTTGCTTAATAAGGTTGTATCCAAGGATCTAGTAGTAGGTCTTCCAAAAATAAAATTTTCAAAAGACCACCTATGTGATGCTTGCCAAATGGGAAAACAAACAAGGGTCTCTTTTAAATCTAAAAATATAATTTCAACTTCAAGACCCCTTGAGCTTCTCCATATGGATCTCTTTGGACCATCTAGGACAAAGAGCTTAGGTGGAAACTATTATGGGTTCGTAATAGTAGATGACTACTCTAGATTCACTTGGACTATATTCCTTCATAGCAAAGATGAAACTTTTTCTGCTTTTAAAAGTTTTGCAAAGCTGTCCCAAAATAAAATGAATTCTAAAATAGTTACAATTCGAAGCGATCATGGAGGTGAATTTCAAAACCATCTCTTTGATAAGTTTTGTGACAAGTATGGCATTGAGCACAACTTTTCAGCTCCTCGAACTCCACAACAAAACGGTGTTATGGAACGCAAAAATCGAGTTTTAGAGGAATTGGCAAGAACAATGCTCAATGAGGGTGGATTACCAAAATATTTTTGGGCCGATGCAATTAGTACGACTTGTTATGTTCTAAATAGGATTTTAATTCGTCCTATTTTGAATAAAACCCCTTATGAAATTTTAAAAGGTAGAAAGCCAAACTTGTCTCATCTTCATGTGTTCGGTTGTAAATGTTTTGTTTTGAATAACGGTAAGGAAAATCTTGGGAAGTTTGATGCCAAAGCTGATGAAGGTATTTTTCTTGGTTACTCTCAATCAAGCAAAGCATATAGAGTGTATAATAGGCGTTTACTTTCTGTAGAAGAATCTGTCCATGTTTCTTTTGATGAGTCTTACCCAAAAATTGTCGGAAAAGGTATCTCTTTTGATGACGCATGTGTATCTACAGAAGACATACTCAAAGAAGCTGGTTCGGAAATTGATCAATCTGAAGCGGTTGCTATTGAGAAGGAGGAAGATACTTGTCATGAAAAAGATAAAGAGGAAGGAACGTCTGAAGTGAAGGACCTTCCACCAGCTTGGAAATCCTCTAAAGACCACCCTATAGACAATATATTGGGAGATATTTCAAAGGGAGTGTTGACTCGTTCTAAGATAAGTAATTTTTGTTCTCACTTTGCTTTTGTATCACAAGTGGAACCTAAAAATGCTAAAGAGGCCTTGGTTGATGAATTTTGGCTAATGGTCATGCAAGAAGAGCTTAATCAATTTAAAAGAAATGACGTTTGGGAACTTGTCCCTCGTCCGCGAGATCATCACATCATAGGTACTAAATGGGTTTTTAGGAATAAACTTGATGAAAGCGGAGTGATAACTAGAAACAAGGCACGCTTGGTAGCACAAGGGTATAACCAAGAGGAGGGCATAGATTATGAGGAGACTTATGCTCCGGTTGCTCGCCTTGAAGCTATACGTCTTTTGCTTGCTTATGCGTGTTCTATGAATTTCAAGCTTTACCAAATGGACGTAAAGAGTGTGTTTTTAAAATTCTGAATATCTAAATCATGTTTACAAATTAAAGCGTGCTTTATATGGTCTTAAGCAAGCACCCCGTGTGTGGTATGAAAGACTTAGCAAATTTCTACTTGATCATGGATATTCTAGAGGTAAAATGGATAATACACTCTTCATTAAACACAAAGGAAAGCACATTCTTTTAGTTCAAGTTTATGTAGACGATATAATTTTTGGTTCAACTAACATACTCTTGGTCGAAGAATTTTCTAATGTTATGCAGGGTGAGTTTGAGATGAGTCTCATGAGGGAGTTGAACTACTTCTTAGGCCTCCAAATAAAGCAACTTGATGAAGGTACAGCAGTATGTCAAACAAAATATTGTAGAGAGCTGCTCAAGCGTTTTGGAATGAATAATTCTAAATCAAATTACACTCCTATGTCCACCAACGGAAACTTGGACAAAGATGAACATGGTAAGTGTGTTGATGTCAAAAGGTATAGAGGTATGATTGGGTCTCTCTTGTATCTTACTGCTTCTAGACCGGACATCATGTTTAGTGTGTGTATGTGTGCAAGATATCAATCAAATCCTAAGGAATCTCACTTAAAATCAGTCAAGCGTATATTTAGGTATCTTAATGGAACACCTAAATATGGGCTTTGGTATTCCAAAGGAAGCGATTGCAGCTTAGTAGGTTATTCTGATTCTGATTTTGTTGGCTGCAAATCAGATAGGAAAAGCACTAGTGGCACATGTCATCTGTTTTCAAATTCTTTAATAAGTTGGCATAGTAAAAAGCAAGTATTCGTAGCTTTGTCTACTGCAGAGGCTGAGTATGTTGCAGCCGGTAGCTTTTGTGCTCAAATTTTGTGGCTAAGACAACAACTACAAGACTTTGACATTGAACTTAAACGTATTCCAATTAAATGTGACAACACTAGTGCCATTAATCTCACTAAGAATCCTGTTTTACACTCACGCACCAAACATCTTGAGATTAGACATCACTTCCTTCGCGATCATGTTGAAAAAGGAGATGTTGTGTTTGAGCATGTTGATACTAAAAGTCAACTTGCTGACATTTTCACTAAACCTTTGGCAACTGAACCATTCTTCAACATCCGTCGTGAATTAGAGATTCTTGATCTCTCCGCATTGGTGTCTTAAGTTTGATTGATGTTGTTTCTATTTATCTCATCGTATTTGCTAAGTTCTGATTGTAGTCTTCATTCGTACCTCATGAGAATACTACGACGTAGGTAATATTGTTCCTCTCTTCACTTTGTTGATATTGTATGATCAATGTATGTTTAAGAATTGATTTCTTGTTTACATGAACTTCTTTTCATATGAATGTTTGATGTTTTTATTTGTAAAGTATTCTTAAGCATGTATACAATGTTGTGATTCATTCTGCAGCATAATGATTGTTTTGCATATTCATTGGTGTGTCAATTCTTGCATATTCACTGATATTTCAAATTTTCGTATTATGAATCGATCCCAACAATCTTGAATCGATTCATTTTGATTTTATTTTAATTTCTATCAAACCAGTTACAGTATGTATTGATTCATAATGGCTTGCATCGATTCATTGTCATCTGAATTTCAAAAATTCGCATTATGAATCGATCCCAACAATCTTGAATCGATTCATGGTGATTTTATTTTAATTTCTGTCCAAATGGTTACAATATGTATTGATACATAATGGCTTGTTTCGATACATAGCATTCTGACTTTTCAAATTTTTCGTGAAATGAATCGATACATACAGGCATGAATCGATTCATCCTGTCGTAAATTCAGTTTATTTTTTAATGAATCGACACATCAGCAACTGTCATGACATGTCTATCAGTTATAAAACTCCATTATGTCTCTCTCATCATCTCATTTGCATCAAACCCTAACTGTCACAAAAACCCCTCTTCTCTCAAACCCTAATCTTCTCACCATGCCTCCAAGAGTTTTGATTCCAAGAGAAAAAGGAAAACGTAAAGGCAAGGAACCCGTTGGGTCTTCTCATTAGGCTCCTTCTATTCCTGAAATTCCTCCATCCGGGACTACAATTCTTCATCCTGCCATTATTGAAGAATTTGAAGCTTCTTTTAAAACAAGGTTAGTTATGAAACCACATGTTTTCGATCCTAGTGATGTTCGTACTCTCTGTTTAGAAGAAGTTGCGGATTTAATCGACGCACAAAGTCTTGGATCCTTTTTATCTGTTAAAGATGAGTATCATGAAGACTTTATTCGCGCTTTCTATGCTGGTGTGAAAACTGGAAAAGGCTACCTGTTTAAGTGTTCGATTGGTACCAGAACTTACCGTTTTGAGGCTGGTGACTGGTCTACAGTGTTCAGTTTGCCATCTCTGCTGCCTGAATTGCAGATGTGGCATGACCAGAATTTTGAACCACAGTTTAAGTTGAAGGAATATTGTGCATCCATCTCTAAATTGGAGCGACCTCTTGCTGATGATGAGCCTCTGACTTCAGGTATGATCAAAAGTGTTCCAAGAATTCTGCACTGGATCCTTTCGCATATCTTGCGTCCAAGGTCCGGTGGGCATTCTCGATTGGACAAGTCGGATATCCATTTATTGTACATTTTGCAGAAGAAGATACCCTTAAACTGGGCCAATTACTTTGTCAAGCGTATCTTTCTTATGCGGAACAGCTCCAAAAACATCACCCTTGCATATGCTGCTCAGATCATGCGGATTCTCAAGTTTTGGAAAGTGACTTTTCCTCCTGTGCCTCTCTTATCAGCCTCTAGTGTGCAAGATTTCAACAATGCCACACTCTCTCATATGGGTTATCGATGGGACATCGAGCGTCGCTGCTACTACTTCTTTGAACGCTGTACTCGAACTCGCATCTACAACTTTGACATTCCGGCTGAACACATTTATGTTGAAGAACAAAGGGATGAAGATATGGAAGATGCTGAAAATCCTCCTGATGCGAATGCCAACACCGGTTGGGGTGAGTGGGTACCACAAAGGTGGTCTCCTACAAACTATGATCCCGCTCCCTCATCGGCTCCACCTACTTCATCTACTGCTGCTCCAGCCTATCTTACTGAAATGTTTGCACAATTGGAAGTTGCAAACAATACCCGGCATGAGGAAGCTCGTGCGTGGCATGTCCAGCAAACGGAATGGCATAAGGAGCATCGTGAATGGCATGATGAGCATACTCGAATGTGTCATAATCAACATTCATGGCATACTGAACTGGTTAAGTGGCATCAAGTGTTCTATAATGAGATGTATGGATTTATAGATGATTGTCGTTCGCACCCGGGGATTATGGAACGGTTTCAAAGCACAGAGGTTCAGAGGCGTTTCAGGCGTTACGCTTTCATGGGGCAGAATCCAGATGAAATGCCTCCTCCACTTCCTCCTCCAAGCTTCCGTGACCCTGATCGAGATGATGCAGAGTCGTGTGGTGGCCATTTCCCTCATTGAAGCTGCATTTCATTTTGCATATCATCATTGTTTGTTGCTTAAGTTTCTTTGTTTTTCTTGTTTGAACTCTTTATGGTTTGGTTTGGCTATGTAATTTGCTACTCTATTTGACAATTTCACTGCCTATGATTATGTAATTTGCTTTTGTTTAAATTGTTTGCACTTTATGCTTCATTCTTTGTGAGTGAACTTTGCTTCTGTATCTTAGTACTGCTGATTCTATTTCTTCACCTATGGTTCTTTCTTGCTGTTGACAAAGGGGGAGAAAAAGGCAAGTGTGAAAAGACAATGACAGGCACAAACTCAGGGGGAGTAATTCTCACACTTCAAAAATTTTGTCATCATCAAAAATGGGGAGTTTGTGAGCAACCTTAGTTTTGATTGATCATAATTTTTAAGTGTTTGTGTTTTCTTCACATTAAGAAAAATGATTGCCTTTAGATCTTTGTTCCATTTGTTTTCAATGTTTTTGATCTTTTGAGAAAATACGCAAAATGAATCGATACATTCTAGCATGAATCGATTCATGCTGTTTGAAGGATTCTGGAAATTCGCAAAATGAATCGATTCATCTTATGATGTATCGATTCATGCTGTTTAAATGGTTCTGTTTTTATAAATATGTTCAGTATGTATCGATTCATCATGTCTTGAATCGATTCATTAATATGTTTTTCCTCTAACAGAATCTGCATACATATATGTGGAGTGTTTCATTTAGTTAAACAGATCACAGAAAATTAGAGACGAATTTTACAGTGATAGATCATTGAAGAACACGTCAAGAAAGGGATTTTGTAGTGTTAGAACTTCAATGTTGAGCAAGTTTGAAACCTAGAATCAAATTCATCTTCATCATCTTCTCAAAGATCTTAATTCAAGAACATCAACAAGGAAGTGTTTGTTGTCCTGTGAATTGAAGGCTTTCGAGATAACGTTCAGTGGTACGATCGGAGATCCAGCTGAGTTGAAGATTGATAGAAGGTTTCAAGGAAAAACCAGATGAGTTTTCCTTCAAGAACGGGCGTGTTCTTGAGGGTTTGTTAGTCGCGTTTACAAGACAGATTCAGCCGCAGCGAAAGTTTTGAAAATCGGGGGATTTCGCAAATAGGTCGTGGAACCGGTGAATTGCTTGTATTACTTGTAGGGAATCTTGATTGGGCTCAGATCAAGTGAAGGTTTATACAATAGGAAGTTCTAGGTGTTTAGAATTCTGGTGTTTGTATTGCAACCTTGTAATCGACGGATTCAGCAATTTTGATATAAAAGTTCTCAATTTCGATTTGAAATTGAGAGGGAGACGTACCCACACGCGAGGACGAACGTGGGGAACTTCCTTACCAAATCTCGGCGTATTGTATCTCTTCTCTATCTCTATTTACGTTTTCATTTGTTTTCCGATTCATTGGAAATAGCTTTAGTGATAGGTGCATTCAACTGTTTTACATATTGTGTGTTTAATCCTTTATCATCGCAATCGTAAATCCAGCACGTTATCACATGTCTGGTCTTCTAGTGGCTGGTCCAGAATAGACGCTTGTATATTTGGGACCGTTGTTTCCGTAATTCTTTGAAAAACTCTGAAAAACGTTTTAAATCCTTGAAATAAAGGAGGTGATCCATTCACCCCCTCCCCTCTAGATCACTCGCCACAGCGTCTAACACATGGGACTACCCAAAACGACTTAGGAACCTCAGTGTCAGGAATAGTTTTTTATGTTCGTAGTGTTATCAAATATCTGCCATGGTGGTACCATCATGGTGGTGCATTGGTGGATATACTTGGCAATTTTTACGCTCGCTGCAATGGTTAATATCAGACTATATTATTAGTTTTTTCACCATAATTTGTTATAGTAGTGTCACAAATTGGTTGGTATGGTTGGATTTTGACTCTCCTCCATGGATTGTCATCTACTATTTAGAACACTGGTTTGAAGCAGCCTAGTGTCACACCCCAAATTTTACCCCTAATCGCTCATATCATAATCATACTTTTATCGCATTTAGCAGGTTTTTTTTCCGATTTATTTTTCTGTTGCTTTCTTCTCATTTTCTAGCTTCCATTTTAATTTAATTTTACTTTCTTATTTATAACTTTTAATTCATTTTTGTGTTTCAATTTTAATTTCTATTGTCGTTTCTATTATCAAGTTTTTATTTTAATTTCTATTTCTAACCTTTAGCTCAATTTTCAATTTTTTCTAAATGTATTTGTTATTTCTTTTCATTTTCAAGTTCGCATTTTTAAATTGATTTTTATTTCATTTTAAGTTTTATTTTTGAATTTATTTTCTATTCTTCAATTTTTAATTTTATTCCATTTTCAAGTTGTTATTTTTAAATCTAATGTCAATTTCGATTCATTTTTATTTTCTAAATTCCAAACTTATTTCTCAAATTCTAAAGTTAATTTTTAATTTCAATTATTTAAGTTTCTAAGTTATTTCAATTTTAAATTTAATTCTTTCTTTTTATTTATTCACTTCTAATTCAAATTTTAATTTTTAACCATTTATTCCATTTTAATTCATATCCACATTTTTATTTTCTAAATTCCAATTTATTTCTCAAGTTTCTAAATTAATTTTAATTCCAAGTTTATTTATTTAAGTTTATGAGTTTATTTTCAATTTTAAGTTTATTTTTTTTTAATTCATTTTTAATTTAAGTTTTTATTTAGATTCTAATTTAGAGTTTCACTTTTCAAGTTTCAATTTCAAATTAACCCCAAATGTAAATAATCAACTTTTTTATTCCATAATATTATTTTGTTTGTATTACAATTGCATAGAAAAAATTGTACAAAAAAATTCAGCTAGAATACAAAAATGTTACAACACATGCAGCCACCAACAAAAACAGCAGCACAAGACAAGCATGCAGCCACCAACAGCTGCATTTTCCTGCTCCACTCCACTGCTACAAAGTTCAGGCCCTGTCCCTCTTGAAACCCTTCACCTACAAGCATAAAACACACTGTTACATTGCAAACACTACAAAAAAATACAGCCTCAAGCAACCCTCAAACTCACTGCAAATCACCCCTCAAAAACACACTGTTATATTCACAAAAACCAGCCTCACAAAATCACACCTAGCCACTGTTACATTCCCAAATTCAGCACCTAAAACCTCAACCAAAACAGCCCCTAAACTCATCAAAACCAGTCTCAAAAACAGCATCAATACAACCTCAAAACTCAGCCACAAAACCACTCAAGCAGTCTCAAAAAAATCACAACCAAACAACATCAAGAACACAAAAAATCAGCAAAACCAAAAAAGGAAGAGGAAGAAAGGAAGAAGCAAAAGATTCAGCAACAAGGAGTAGTCTTACCGTCGTGGATTCGTCACCCCGATAACATTCGGGGCGGTACGTTCCTCTTTCTTTTTCATTTCTTTTCAGTATGTTTGTCATTGGTTTAGCTTCTTTT
This sequence comes from Lathyrus aphaca, assembly GCA_963966055.1. NCBI lineage: Eukaryota > Viridiplantae > Streptophyta > Magnoliopsida > Fabales > Fabaceae > Lathyrus > Lathyrus aphaca. The sequence goes on along the minus strand of OZ014520.1, from coordinate 274,484,274 downwards.
TTTTTCTTTTCTTTCAATTTCATCTCAATTTTAAGCCTGCATATGTAAAGCCAACTTTGTGTTAAAATTTCAAAAAAATTTAACTTAAAACCAGTCCCAAAAGCAGCCAAGACAGACCTGCCAAAACCAAAATCAACCATGAAATCACCGTAGCCAAACTCACAGCGAACGCTTAAATCAGCCGTCACCACCTACACCCTGAACATTCGAATCAAACTGTGAACACACATCCCCATTTTCATCACTGTCCCGTTCCCAGCCATCATTTCAAATCATCACCGCTTCAAAAAAACACAGCAGCCACGAACCGCATCTCACCATCAACCTTTGACAGCCCCTGCAAAAGAATAATCAACTCACAAATAAGCTTATACCTTTTGCCATCAGTAAACCAATAACAACAAAAAGAAGCACACACAGAACCACCGTCCCGCCGCTGAAACCGACCTGCAAACAGAACCAACAAACTCCAACTCACTGACCCGAACTCATAAACCCTCCATCTCTTCCTTCGATCTTCACCTTCACGCCGCAAAACTCACCGAAACCGTGAAGCCTCCTTTCTTCAACCTTTAAATCAACCGCACAACAACAACAAGACCTCACAAACCTTGACCTTGCTACCATCCGCCTTCGAACCCTGTCCACCACCAAATAGAACCATCACAGTCACATACAAAAAACCAGCAAATGGAATCCATAATTACCAACCCGTAACATCACCTGCGAACCAGTCAATCCAACACCGAAACCGTGAACCAACAAACAACTCACAGCATCACCTGAAAATACAGAACAATAATGAACCCTCATTACCGGCCCGAACCAAAACCCTTCAATCGAACCGCCACCTATAAACCGAGCTCACAAAAATCCAACCTTCATCCAATCATCCACACACTGACCCTCACCCTGTTTCGGTGAAAATCCCCCAACCGCAACAAAAACCACCTTCAACCTCAATACCACTCATCGCAATATCCTTCGTCCTTCAACAACTGTTCAGCCATTAACAACGAAACACACAACAGTCATAAACTAGATCCGAAAGTTGAGAAGGAGTAGAAGGAAAGATTGAGTAGAGTTTCGAATTGTGAAACTAACCTGAAAAGAAAACTGATTAAACTGGAAGCTTTGAGACGGTGAAGCCGAAGGAGATGGCGCGGCGGTGTTGCTCGATTTATGGTGACGATGAAGTGAGAAGGAATCCGCGAGTGAGAAGGAATCCGTGAGTGAGAAGGAATCCGCGAGTGAGAGAATTTCGTGAGAGAGAGTTTCGGTGAGAGTGAATTGAGTTTGTCTGAGTTTTGAGGGATTTGATTTTGGGAGGAATTGGGAATTTTTCGTCTAAGGGCTGTGAGGGGAAACGCGTTCCAGTTATGTTCTTTCCTCTCTCACTTTAGAACAATACCGGGTCATGGGTCGGACCCGGTCCGTTTCTTTCTTGTTTAGGTGGGTCGCCCCATTGGGCCCATTGCTATCCAGACCTCCCTGTTCTTTTTTTTTCCAGCCCATTTATTTCTTTTCTTTTCAAAAAAAAAATCTAAAAAAAATTCTTGTTATTTATAACTAATTAGGTTAATTAGAATTTAGTGAATTAGTTATTTTCTCATATAAAGTAAATAAATATAGCATTTTAATTTTTAATTGTATTTAGTTAATAAATTAAAGTACTTATAAAATAAATAAAAAGCATTCATATATTTCTCTTTTCTATCATTATGTTTAGTTATAAAAAAAATCTATATACATAAAAATAAAAAATATATATTTTAATTTTAGAACTTTCTCTTCTATTATTATAAGTAATTAAAAATGTATATACAATTTATTTGTATTTTTGGGGCCAATGATATTATTAAGGGTTTATCGGTGTTCGATATTTGTAATCGACGTCATCTAAACCCATATGAGGCCATGCATTATTTATTTCTAATCCTAGTTTATATATATATATATATATATATATATATGTATGTATACTTTATTTTACTTATTTGTTTAAGAAAATCTCTAAAAAAAGGTTTTATATATTTTCATTTTTATTTGTTTAAGAAAAAAGAACTTTAAAAGAAAAGTTTAGTTATGATCTCTTATATTTATCTGGGCCGATGATATGACGAAGGTCACGATAAATCGTTTCCGATTAATCGTGACCCATATGAGGCCATTGCATTTTATTTCTATTTCATATATTTATTTATTTTCTTTCCATTTAATTCATTATTTTTTTTCTACTTAACTTATTTAATTCATTTTTTTTCTATTTCATAATTTATTTCACTATTATTTATTACTCATTATTTATTTCTCATATTTCTACACCATACTAATTTAATTTCAAAAATAATATTTCCTTGGTCCAACGCCAAGTGAACTTCACTTCACATACACTCACACACGTAAGTCGGTCGTTTACGATCGCCATCTGCACAGTTCCTTACACTGCACAGCCTTTTTAACTTAAGCAATTTGTCGCACTGCGTTTGTTTTCCACCCCTGCATTCTCGATCCATATATCGAGCCATAGCCAGTTACTGAGCCTTTGTCTTTGCATTTTCCATTTACTTTATTCGATTTATTTATTTGCAAGTAGCAACCTTTGCCTAGTCTTAGGAGCTTGCACCCTCTCTTATTTATTTTCGTTTATGCTTTTCAATCCAAAAGGGAAAGACTCCTGCAGTTGACTCAATGTCATAGGAAGTTTAGCAATCCCTAGTTCCATTTTGACTTTAGCAATTAGATCCCTCATCCTTAGGTCCTTAGCCACTAGGTCCTTAGCTTTTATTTTACAACTTTTTGTGACTTTCTTAAGTCACGTGAGTGTTTGCCATAACACTTACCTTCCCCCGCGAACCTTGAGCGTAACCAAGTGTTCGTTAATCCTTAGGAGAACTACGAGTGCTCTGATTCTATACCCGATACGTAGGCATCGATGCGATGTTGTGCGAGCACCATTAGAAATAAAAACCTTAGGTTCCCATAATTTTAACAAGCAATAAACAACAATAATGCAAATAGTAACAAGAGGTTCCCGTAGGATACTGCGGATGCTTAGGATGCTAACACCTTCCCTAGGTATAATCAACCCCCGAACCTAGTTTCTCCTCATTTAGGGTTTTTACGATCTTTTTCCCTTTTCCTTTTGGATTAAATTAAAGTCGGTGGTGAACATTTAATGTTTTGCGATTCAAGCTCACTCAATAGCTTGGTATCCGATTCTCACCGCGACAGAAATGGCGACTTCACTGGGGAGACTATTTTTGAGGGTTAAGCCCACCTTGTATATTTGTATATTTGTTGTTGTATTGCTTGTTATTATTTTGGATTTTTGTTGGGTGTTCCATGTGTGGTGAGATAAGTCCTAACCCGGACTTGAGTGCAAGATAAGTTAGGACGGTAGTATATTCAAGAAGGCTTGTAGGGAGTTGAGTCCCGACCAAGTTGACTTGAGACACCACCACTCAGTGGAGGCCTCCTCGGATGTAGTTTTGTTGATCGAGTTCAGTCGTGAAAACATTACTATATTCGACTTGAGAGCCATTAATGCTGAGGACCGTAGAACATTTACCCCCACTTGGCCTTTTTAGGGATGTAGTGCGATGACTATGAGGGTGCATATCCGAAATAGTTGATACGCGATACTGCACTCGGATGAGACTCTCTTGAGAATATTACTGATTACCAAGTCGAGTTGGGAAGTCGGTAATATCCGAAATATGGGACAGTGATTCTGGGAACTTTTAGAACCCGTTGTACAGGTACAAATAAACCCATAGTACATACCTTTTGGGAAGGTTGAACCTTTGACCTCATGCAAGCTTTGAACCTAAGCCTTGTTTGTGTTTGTTGCATTCACGCATCATGAAGCATCATTTTACCATTTATTCAAGGAACTCAGAAACTCTATCTTTGCAAATATCGTAGGTATCATCATGGACTTTGGAAGAAGAAAGACTGTCAAGTACACATTCAAAACTCCCAAACTCGAGGACTTTGTCTTTGTCTTTATTAAGCTTTGTTTGGGATTTTTGAAAGTGTACTCAAGACTTTGTATCACTTTTTGAATTTAATGAAATCATATCCCTTTGATTATTATGTTTTCCTTGGTATTTGCAAATTGTTTCCTAAGTTCCTTGAATAACATTTCATTTTTTGCATTGCACTCATACATTTGGCATTGCATTTGCATTTTTTTCATAAAACTCATTCCCGTCATCTGCTCTCAGTTCGGCTTTCACACTGAGGCTCTCACGCAAATACTACACTCGAGCTCAAGCCAGAAAGAGGATGGCTGAAAGAGATTTAGAGATGGACAGAGTTAACGAAGAGCTTTCTGATATTCGTGGAGATATGGGTCAGATGATGGAAATGTTGCAAGTCATTCGAGCGAAGATGGATACCCAACGGACTGTGGTGTCAGAAATTATTACTGCAACGACTGAAGTTGTCACTGCAACGACCGAGCCTACATCATCAGTCACTACCCCTGTGACCTGGTCTCCTTTTGGGTTTCCTCCTGGATTTTTCCCTCCTTCTCAAGGTTTTGCTACTCAGAGTGCTATTCCCTCTTCTTCAGGATTTGCTGCCCAGGGTTTCTTCCCTCCTTCTCAAGGTTTTGCTTCTCAGAGTATTATTCCTTCTTCCCAAGGATTTGCTGCTCAGGGTTTTATTCCTTCCTCCCAAGGATTTGCTGCTCAAGGCTTTGTGCCTCCTCCTCATGTATTTGCTGCTCAGGGTTTTATTCCTTCTTCCCAAGGATTTGCTGCTCAGGGTTCTATTCCTTTTTCCCAAGGATTTGCTGCTCAGGGTTTTATTCCTTCCTCCCAAGGATTTGTTGCTCAAGGCTTTGTGCCTCCTCCTCATGTATTTGCTGCTCAACAAACTGTTCCTGTGACTAATGAAGAAAATCATGCAGTTGCTAATTTTACACAAGACATTGTGCACACCCGTGCTCAACCGTACTTCAATGACCATCAGGGGTATGAAGCGCCAGATATGTCTGAAAACGGAGATGAGAAACATGTGAAAATGCAAGAGAATTTTGATACCCTTGAAAAAAGATTAAGAGCGATTGAAGGTGACCAGATCTTTGGTGCTGCTGCCAGAGAAATGTGCCTGGTGTCTGGATTGGTAATACCTCCGAAGTTCAAGATACCCACCTTTGATATGTATGAGGGTGCAACTTGTCCTAAGAACCATCTTTTGATGTACTATCGGAGAATGGCTGCACAGGTAGATAATGATAAGTTAATGATCCACTGCTTTCAAGACAGTCTAAAGGGAATCTCCTCCAAATGGTATTTGACGCTTGACCAGTCGAAGATCCGCAGTTTCCAAGACTTGGCAGATGCTTTCATCCAACAATACAAATACAACATGGACCTCGCTCCCGATAGGAGGCAATTGCTAAGCATGTCCCAGAAAGAGTCTGAATCCTTTAAAGAGTATGCTCAGAGGTGGAGAGGGACCGCTTCTCAAGTAGAGCCCCCATTGACTGAAAAAGAATTAGCTGACTGGTTTGTTGACACTGTGCGACCAGAATTCTATGAGAGAATGGTGGGGAGCATAACTGCTAGCTTCTCTGATTTAGTGGCTGTGGGAATCAAGGTAGAACTCGGTTTGAAAAGTGGAAAGATGAGTAGTGCATCTGGCAGTTCTAGCACTGGCAGTGGAAATATTGGTAAGAAATTTACCGGCAACTTTCACAAGAAGAAGGAAGGTGAGACAAATGCAATAATGGCAGGTCAAAGAAGGAGTCCGCTTTGGCAGAGACCTTCACCTATGGCTCAACAGCAGTATGCTCGTCAACAGCAGTATGCTCATCAACAACAGTATACCCAACATCCTTATGTAGCGGCGGTTCAACCAGCATTTAATCCACAAGTCCCCATGTATCGGCCAGCTCAAGCAGTACCGATGTACCAACAAGCGGCTCCAATGATTCAACCTTATCAACCAATGATCAACAATCCGGGCTATCAACAAGCACCCAATGCTTCAGCCTACCAGCAGAGGACTCCAGCTCCTCATTCAAATCCCAATTTTCAGAATAGAAGACCAGGTGGAAGGCCTCCTAATCCTCGAATCCCTATAACTTATACTGAGTTATATCCTTCACTGCTGAAGAAGGGTTTGGTTACTCCCAGGCCTTTGGGTCCTCCACCAAGTCCGCTCCCGCCAAATTACAACCCAAATGCTCACTGTTTATTCCATGAAGGTGCCCCGGGGCACGATTTGGAGGGTTGTTATGCTTTGAAGTACATCGTGAAAGATTTGATGGAGAAGAACATTCTGTCATTTGGGAATACTGGTCCGAATGTCAAAGATAATCCTTTACCCAAGCATGGGTCTATAAATGCTATTGTTGATGAGTCCGAAGAAGGTTTGATTTTCAATGCCACCGAGATCAAGACCCCGCTTAGAGACTTCCATGCGAAGTTAGTAGAGGCGGGTATACTGAAGAGCTGTCATCAAAATTGTGAAGGTTGTGTTGATAGTCCAAAGGGATGTGAATCGGTCTTAAAAGATGTCCAAGATTTGATTGATGAAGGTGTCTTACAAGTGAGCAGTCATATGAAGAAGAATGAAGTGGCAGTAATTGAACCAATATTCAACCTGCCTGAATCTAATTCTACCTGGGTGCCAGTGTTCAATCTGCCTGAATCTTCGGGAGTTCAACCTGTCTTCAATACTCCAGAATCTGTGGTGCCAATTTTCAACGTACCTGAGCCAAGATTTGAACAAAGGAGTAACTCTTTCCATTATGAAGACACTAAAGCAGTTCCTTGGAAGTACGATACAGGGAAAGTTCATCAGAAGATTGATAAAGCTAATCAGAAGGAAGGTTCAAAAGTTGCAAGTACTGATATGGCGGGTGCAGGTCGTTTGACTCGCAGTGGTCGTGTATATACCCAGCAAGCCAATACGGCTCCGCCTAAAGAAGTCATACCAGCTGTTGTCAATAAAGATAAAGAGGTAGTCTTGGGGGAAGAAGATGCAGAGTTCCTCAGAATCATAAAGAAGAGTGATTATAAGGTTATTGATCAGCTGCATCAAACGCCTTCCAAAATATCTATCCTATCACTTCTTATGCATTCTCCGGCTCATCGAAGTGCGCTTCAGAAGTTGCTAGCTCAAGCACATGTTACGCATGATATAACAGTGAACCAGTTTGATGGTGTCATTGCCAATATCACTGCGTGTAACAACCTCAGTTTCAGCACGGAGGATCTTCCGAAGGAGGGCTTGGACCACAACCGTGCGCTCCACATATCAGTGAAATGCCAAGAGGATACTTTAGCAAGAGTTCTTGTGGATACAGGATCTTCATTGAACGTTTTGCCGAAAAGAACACTGGCTAAGTTATCTTATCAAGGGGCAGAGATGAGGCCCAGTGCACTGATTGTAAAAGCCTTTGATGGGTCAAGAAGGACTGTCATTGGAGAAGTAGACCTACCAATCCTGATCGGGCCACAGGTCTTCAAAATCACTTTCCAGGTTATGGACATCAATCCTAACTACAGTTGCTTGCTGGGAAGACCTTGGATCCATGCTGCTGGGGCAGTCACTTCTACCCTACATCAAAAGATGAAGTTTGTGGTTGATAACAAGCTGGTAACCGTGTCTGGGGAAGAAGATCTCATGGTTAGCAACCTTTCATCCTTTAGTTATATTGAGGCTGATGAAGATTCTTTGGAAACTTCTTTCCAAGCTCTTGAGATAGCCAATGCTGTCCTTCTGGAAGTAGAGGAACCGAAAGGGAAGGGTATCCCATCTTTTGCATCGCTGAAGAGTACCATTTCCACCATTAAAGAAAGAAGCTATGAAGGTTGGGGTGATGTCATCGAGGTCAAACAGAAGCTAGATCGCTGCGGGTTGGGTTACAAACCAACTCATGTGAAGGAAGGAGCGTCAACCTCCGTTAAAGGACGTCTGAAGACCATCCAAGAAGTGTTTTCCAGTGCTGGTTATCAGGTCAATGCAATTGATGAAGTTTCTGAGGATGAAGATGTGAATCATCTGGTGTATCAGTGTGAAGAAGCCTTGGACAATTGGGAGGCAGTCGAGATCCCAGAGTTTTTTCCATTGTCAAAGTAATTTGTTGTTTTTTCAATGTTTTCAAGTTCCCTAGCTCTGCCCAAGGCTATGGGAGTATTTTGTAGGGCCCCTTTCTCATTTTTAAAGTTATTATCAATGAAGGCATTTTGTTGAACTCTTATTTTGATCATTTACAGTTTTTCTCTCTTTTCACTTTTAAAAGAAAATGGCAATCTTTCAAAACCAATAAAAAGCTTTTTTCTCTTGCATTTCTCTATTTTCCACTTTTAATAAAAGCAAATCATTATCATATGCAGAATAAACGAAAACCCTGTTGAATCCAATGACTCTACATTCCCTCCTAACTTTGATTCGCCCATCTACCAAGCGGAAGATGAAAGTGAGGAAGATTGTGACATTCCCGAAGAACTGGCAAGATTGGTTGAGAATGAGCACACAGATCTTCAGCCACATAAGGAGCAGGTAGAGACCATAAATCTTGGCACTGATGAAGACATGAAGGAAGTCAAGATTGGTACAACACTTGGGGCAGATGTCAGAGAAAGATTGGTCAAGCTTCTCAGAGAGTATGTAGATGTGTTTGCATGGTCGTATCAAGATATGCCCGGATTAGACACAGATATAGTGGTCCACAAATTACCTCTCCGACCAGATTGTCTTCCTGTAAAGCAAAAGCTTCGAAGAACAAGACCAGACATGGCTTTGAAGATTCGAGAAGAGGTCAAAAGGCAGTTTGATGCTGGATTCCTCGCAGTTGCAAAGTACCCTGAGTGGGTAGCTAATATTGTGCCAGTCCCTAAGAAAGATGGCAAAGTCAGAATGTGTGTGGACTATAGGGATTTGAACAAAGCCAGTCCGAAGGACGATTTCCCTCTTCCGCATATTGACACTTTGGTTGACAACACTGCTAAATTTGTTGTTTTCTCCTTCATGGATGGGTTCTCAGGATACAACCAGATCAAGATGGATCCTGATGATATGGAAAAGACTACATTCATCACACCATGGGGCACTTATTGTTACAAGGTTATGCCATTCGGTCTCAGGAATGCAGGAGCCACCTATCAGAGGGCAATGGTCACCCTATTCCATGATATGATGCATAAAGAGATAGAAGTTTATGTGGATGATATGATTGCCAAATCACAGAGTGAGGAGGATCATTTGAATCATCTCTTGAAGTTATTTGAGTGTCTCAGAAAGTTCCAACTGCGACTGAATCCAGCTAAGTGTACTTTTGGTGTCCGATCAGGAAAGTTACTTGGTTTTATTGTTAGTCAGCAAGGGATTGAAGTAGATCCAGATAAGGTCAGAGCAATTCAAGAGATGCCAGCTCCCAAGACAGAAAAGCAAGTCAGGGGTTTCCTCGGAAGATTGAACTACATCTCCAGATTTATCTCCAACATGACTGCTACTTGTGAGCCTTTATTCAAGTTACTCCGGAAGAATCAAGCAATTGAGTGGAGTCCTGATTGTCAACTGGCTTTTGAGAAGATTAAGGTTTATCTGCAAGAACCTCCTATCTTGATCCCACCTACTCCAGGGAAGCCTCTCTTCATGTACCTAACTGTACTTGAGGGTTCTATGGGTTGCGTATTAGGCCAACAAGACGAAACTGGTCGTAAGGAGCACGCCATTTATTACCTAAGCAAGAAGTTCACAGATTGTGAGAGCAGATACTCACTTTTAGAGAAGACTTGCTGTGCTTTGGCATGGGCGGCCAGACGCCTCAGGCAATACATGATTTGCCACACTACTTTGTTGATCTCGAAAATGGATCCAATAAAGTACATCTTTGAGAAGCCTGCTTTGACTGGAAGACTCGCCCGTTGGCACATGTTGTTATCCGAATACGACATCCAATATGTAACCCAGAAGTCCATTAAAGGCAGTGTTTTGTCTGAATACCTTGCTGATCATCCTGTCGAAGATTATGAACCTTTGAAATTCGATTTCCCGGACGAGGACATTATGTTGATAAAGGACTATGAAGTTCCAGGTCCAGATGAAGGTCCCGAGCCAGGTTCTCGTTGGAAAATGATGTTTGATGGTTCCTCTAACTACATGGGGCATGGCGTAGGAGTTGTCTTGATGAATCCCGATGGTGGTTATACTCCCTTCACGGCTAGATTGTGCTTTTGATGTACAAACAACATTGCTGAGTATGAAGCGTGTATTTTAGGTATCGAAGCTGCAATCGATACTAGGATCAAGATCCTTGATGTATATGGAGACTCAGCTTTAGTAATTTACCAAGTCAAAGGTGAATGGGAGACCCGTGATGAGAAGTTGATCCCATACCGTGCCCACATTGTGGAATTGATCAAATACTTTGATGAAATCACTTTTCATCATGTTCCAAGGGTAGAAAATCAGATAGCAGACGCCTTGGCTATGTTGGCATCTATGTTTCAAGTCAGGTTTCTTAATGAAGCTCCACTCATTACAATTGAGCGACGAACTGCACCAGCCTACTGTCTACTGGTCGAAGAAGAAACTGATGAGAAACCGTGGTTCTATGACATCAAGAACTATTTGCAGAATCAGGAGTACCCAGCTGATGCAACAAATCTAGACAAGAAGACTTTAAGAAGATTGGCGTCCAAGTTCTTCCTCAGCAACAATGTGCTTTACAAGAGAAATCATGATATGGTTCTGCTCAGATGTGTGGACAAGCGCGAAGCAGACTTATTGATCAGGGAAATCCATGAAGGATCATTTGGAACACATGCCAATGGACATGCCATGTCCAGGAAGATTTTGAGAGCTGGATACTTCTGGTTGACCATGGAATCAGATTGTTTCAAGTATGCCAGGAAGTGTCATAAATGCCAGATTTATGCCGACAAGGTGCACGTACCTCCAACACTTTTGAATGTTCTGTCATCGCCTTGGCCTTTCTCAATGTGGGGCATCGACATGATAGGGGCAATTGAGCCTAAAGCTTCCAATGGTCATCGGTTTATCTTGGTCGCAATCGACTATTTCACTAAATGGGTAGAAGCAACTTCCTACGCCAATGTGACAAAGCAAGTGGTTGCCCGTTTCATCAAGAATCAAATTATCTGCCGTTATGGAATCCCAAGCCGAATCATCACAGATAATGGGACCAATTTGAACAACAAAACAATGAAAGAGCTGTGTGAGACATTCAAGATTGAACATCATAACTCTTCTCCGTATCGACCGAAGATTAATGGAGCTGTTGAAGCTGCAAACAAGAACATCAAAAAGATTCTGCAGAAGATGGTAAAAACTTACAAAGATTGGCATGAGATGTTGCCATATGCTTTACATGGATACAGAACATCAGTTCGCACTTCAACAGGGGCAACCCCTTTCTCTTTGGTGTATGGGATGGATGCAGTTCTCCCTATCGAAGTAGAGATACCATCTTTGAGAATCTTGATGGAAACCAAACTGGAGGAAGCTGAGTGGGTCCAGAGCAGATATGACCAACTGAACCTCATTGATGAGAAGAGAATGACCGCCATGTGCCATGGACAGTTGTACCAAAAGCGTATCAAGAGAGCATTTGACAAGAAAGTCCGTATCCGAGAATTCAAAGAAGGAGATCTTGTACTCAAGAAAATCTTGCCAGTCCACAAAGACATGCGTGGAAAATGGAGTCCTAACTATGAAGGCCCATATGTTGTGAAGATGGCATTCTCCGGAGGTTCCTTAATCCTTACAACTATGGATGGTGAACAGCTGAAGCACCCGGTGAATTCTGATGCAGTCAAAAAATATTATGCCTAAATAAAACCCGATAGGTCGAAAACCAGAAATGGCGACCTATGCAAAAATGGGTATCCCGGTGGATCAAAACCTGTGAAGGAGATCCAGGCAAAAGTTAGGGATAAAAAAAATGAAAAATAAGAGCTCGCTAAGTTGAAAACCCGAAAGGGCGGCTTAGGCAAAAAAAGAGCGTCCCGGTGGATTGAAAACCCGAAAGGGCGGTCCAGGCAAAAGTTAGGGACAAAGGCATTTGACTGTATCAGATGGTGCTTACCGTTACTGAAGAATCATAATGAAGATCGATCCATTTGCTCTTGTCGGAAGCAAGGTGTCAGGCAGTTTTAGTTATTAGGGATTGTAGTGGTCGTTGGATTCAATGTAGACCCTTCCCCATTGCCATTTTCAAATTGTAATTTCCCATGGAGTTTTTGCCATTGGCAAGCTACCATTCTTGAATAAAATACCAACTTTGCCTATGAATTTTGTTGTTCAATCTCTTATTTTCCTTTGTTATGCAAAATGCCATCACTTGATTACAATTTAACTCTGAAAATGACAAGTTTTTTTTAAGGAAAATGTTTTTTGAAAGCATGCTGAAAAACTTTTAAGTTTCTTTGACTTTGGAAAATTGAAAAAAGAGCTTTCTGTTTCCCCAAGAAGTCCTGGTTTGCAAAAACACCTTTATGCTATTGTTACAGAAATCCCCATAGAAGTTCAAAACTGATAACACTCTTGGATGGATCCTTGGACCAAGCATGATTTCCAAGTTCGAAGACATCTCCCCAGTGTTTTTCATGTTGCTCGTCTGAGTATTAGTGTTGAGAGCCTACTCCTCTTTGAGTCTTGTCAAAACTCTTTGTCTCTTTAGAGTCAACATTTGCATATCATGATCATTCGCATCATGCTCAATCATGCGCATTGGACATTAGCATTTGTCTTTCCCCAGTTGTCATCTGTATAACTCCAGGTCCAGATATCATTAGTGTTCAATTTGAAAATTCACTGTTGTTGGTACCCAGTGTGGTTTACCAATGTTTTTTGTCCCCAGTAATTGCGGGTGTCCCCAGTGGACTTCTATTTGTGTTTGGCTTTTGTCTTTATGACCACCAATGTCTCCTTGAAGTCCAATTGTCATTGGCACAAATCTTCTAAGCAAGTCCTGAAACCTGTTTACTTAAAATCCAAGTCCATTTGATTTTGTACATACTTATACCCTTTCTCCTGATGGTTCCTGAAGGAATTTCCAGAGGTTGGATGTCTTATCTTACTTGAAAACTCCAACATATTTTGCTGTTATTTCTTTGCGTTAGCCGGTCGCTTAGAGTCGTTGATCCATCTTTGGGTGATCTCCATTCTATCCCCAATGTTAGCTGGTCGCATTGCGCCACTATTAAGTCACTGTGTTTTCCTTCCTTATCCTCGGTGTCGGCAATTACATTTGAACCTGCTAATTTACCATTTTGAATAATTTGACTACTTTGTTTTTATCATTCTTAGTGTCAACCGGTTTCTTTAGCTTGTTGCGCATTCACTTTGAGTGTATCTTGGTTTTCTTCTGTAGTGTCAATAGGTTTCGAACCTATTGTGCTTCCGCTTCGAATATTTTTGTGATTATTCTTAGTGTCAGTTGGTCGCATCGAGCCGCTGCGCATTCACTTCGAATATTTTTGTTGTTATTCTTAGTGTCAGTTGGTCGCATCGAGCCGCTGCGCATTCACCATGAATAAGTTTTTGTCATTCTCAGTGACAGTTGGTCGCATCGAGCCGCTGTGCATTCACTTTGAATGTTTATTTTGTTGTATTCTTAGTGTCAGTTGGTCGCATCGAGCCGCTGCGCATTCACTTTGAATATTATGTTTACCATTTCCGGTGTCAGTTGGTCGCATTGAGCCGCTGCGCATTCACTTTGAATATTGTGTCGTTTCTATTTTCCAATGATAGTTGGTCGCATTGAGCCACTGCACATTCTTTTTGAGTATTTACTTTGTTATTCTTGGTGTCAGTTGGTCGCATCGAGCCGCTGCGCATTCACCTTGAATAAGCTGTTTGTCATTCCCAATGCTAGCTGGTCGCATCGAGCCACTGCATATTCATTTTGAATATTTTTTGTTGATTATTCTTAGTGTCAGTTGGTCGCATTGAGCCGCTGCGCATTCACTTTGAATATTATGTTATCATTTCCAGTGACAGTTGGTCGCATCGAGCCGCTGCACTCTCCCTTTGACTGTTTATTTTGTTGTATTCTTAGTGTCAGTTGGTCGCATCGTGCCGCTGCGCATTCACTTTGAATACGTTGCTTTTATTTCTCCAGTCATTTGGTCGCATAGAGCCATTGGTCAACCATTTCGATCTATTTCCTTGCTTTGTTTTTATTCTTAGTGTCAGTTGGTCGCATCGAGCCGCTGTGCAGTCGCTTTGAATTTTATTTTGTTTTGTCTGTGTTCGTTGATCCAACGCTTTGGATTTCCTTTTGTTCCCGTTTTTTTGTTATTCTTAGTGTCAACAGTTACACTTGAACCTGTTGATTTATCACTTTGAATATTTCCCCGTTTTCGTTTATTTATCCCCAGTGTCTGTCGTCCCCAGTGTTTGTCATCCCCAGTGAGTTTTGGCTTGTGGTCGTCGTTTTATTCTCGTTCTAATCATTCATACCATAATCATCATTTCATTGCATAAGAGTTGCAGAGCTAGGTAGTTTGTTAGTCCAGCATAACATTGCATTTAGGGGCAAAATTTCCGGTTATTTCTGTATTTAAATACCTTTCACCATGATCTCATGAGTGCCTATCGTCATTCACGCCATCTGGTAAAGTTATTTAAATAGGGGCAACTGTCACACCCCAAATTTTACCCCTAATCGCTCATATCATAATCATACTTTTATCGCATTTAGCAGGTTTTTTTTCCGATTTATTTTTCTGTTGCTTTCTTCTCATTTTCTAGCTTCCATTTTAATTTAATTTTACTTTCTTATTTATAACTTTTAATTCATTTTTGTGTTTCAATTTTAATTTCTATTGTCGTTTCTATTATCAAGTTTTTATTTTAATTTCTATTTCTAACCTTTAGCTCAATTTTCAATTTTTTCTAAATGTATTTGTTATTTCTTTTCATTTTCAAGTTCGCATTTTTAAATTGATTTTTATTTCATTTTAAGTTTTATTTTTGAATTTATTTTCTATTCTTCAATTTTTAATTTTATTCCATTTTCAAGTTGTTATTTTTAAATCTAATGTCAATTTCGATTCATTTTTATTTTCTAAATTCCAAACTTATTTCTCAAATTCTAAAGTTAATTTTTAATTTCAATTATTTAAGTTTCTAAGTTATTTCAATTTTAAATTTAATTCTTTCTTTTTATTTATTCACTTCTAATTCAAATTTTAATTTTTAACCATTTATTCCATTTTAATTCATATCCACATTTTTATTTTCTAAATTCCAATTTATTTCTCAAGTTTCTAAATTAATTTTAATTCCAAGTTTATTTATTTAAGTTTATGAGTTTATTTTCAATTTTAAGTTTATTTTTTTTAATTCATTTTTAATTTAAGTTTTTATTTAGATTCTAATTTAGAGTTTCACTTTTCAAGTTTCAATTTCAAATTAACCCCAAATGTAAATAATCAACTTTTTTATTCCATAATATTATTTTGTTTGTATTACAATTGCATAGAAAAAATTGTACAAAAAAATTCAGCTAGAATACAAAAATGTTACAACACATGCAGCCACCAACAAAAACAGCAGCACAAGACAAGCATGCAGCCACCAACAGCTGCATTTTCCTGCTCCACTCCACTGCTACAAAGTTCAGGCCCTGTCCCTCTTGAAACCTTTCACCTACAAGCATAAAACACACTGTTACATTGCAAACACTACAAAAAAATACAGCCTCAAGCAACCCTCAAACTCACTGCAAATCACCCCTCAAAAACACACTGTTATATTCACAAAAACCAGCCTCACAAAATCACACCTAGCCACTGTTACATTCCCAAATTCAGCACCTAAAACCTCAACCAAAACAGCCCCTAAACTCATCAAAACCAGTCTCAAAAACAGCATCAATACAACCTCAAAACTCAGCCACAAAACCACTCAAGCAGTCTCAAAAAAATCACAACCAAACAACATCAAGAACACAAAAAATCAGCAAAACCAAAAAAGGAAGAGGAAGAAAGGAAGAAGCAAAAGATTCAGCAACAAGGAGTAGTCTTACCGTCGTGGATTCGTCACCCCGATAACATTCGGGGCGGTACGTTCCTCTTTCTTTTTCATTTCTTTTCAGTATGTTTGTCATTGGTTTAGCTTCTTTTTTTTTCTTTTCTTTCAATTTCATCTCAATTTTAAGCCTGCATATGTAAAGCCAACTTTGTGTTAAAATTTCAAAAAAATTTAACTTAAAACCAGTCCCAAAAGCAGCCAAGACAGACCTGCCAAAACCAAAATCAACCATGAAATCACCGTAGCCAAACTCACGGCGAACGCTTAAATCAGCCGTCACCACCTACACCCTGAACATTCGAATCAAACTGTGAACACACATCCCCATTTTCATCACTGTCCCGTTCCCAGCCATCATTTCAAATCATCACCGCTTCAAAAAAACACAGCAGCCACGAACCGCATCTCACCATCAACCTTTGACAGCCCCTGCAAAAGAATAATCAACTCACAAATAAGCTTATACCTTTTGCCATCAGTAAACCAATAACAACAAAAAGAAGCACACACAGAACCACCGTCCCGCCGCTGAAACCGACCTGCAAACAGAACCAACAAACTCCAACTCACTGACCCGAACTCATAAACCCTCCATCTCTTCCTTCGATCTTCACCTTCACGCCGCAAAACTCACCGAAACCGTGAAGCCTCCTTTCTTCAACCTTTAAATCAACCGCACAACAACAACAAGACCTCACAAACCTTGACCTTGCTACCATCCGCCTTCGAACCCTGTCCACCACCAAATAGAACCATCACAGTCACATACAAAAAACCAGCAAATGGAATCCATAATTACCAACCCGTAACATCACCTGCGAACCAGTCAATCCAACACCGAAACCGTGAACCAACAAACAACTCACAGCATCACCTGAAAATACAGAACAATAATGAACCCTCATTACCGGCCCGAACCAAAACCCTTCAATCGAACCGCCACCTATAAACCGAGCTCACAAAAATCCAACCTTCATCCAATCATCCACACACTGACCCTCACCCTGTTTCGGTGAAAATCCCCCAACCGCAACAAAAACCACCTTCAACCTCAATACCACTCATCGCAATATCCTTCGTCCTTCAACAACTGTTCAGCCATTAACAACGAAACACACAACAGTCATAAACTAGATCCGAAAGTTGAGAAGGAGTAGAAGGAAAGATTGAGTAGAGTTTCGAATTGTGAAACTAACCTGAAAAGAAAACTGATTAAACTGGAAGCTTTGAGACGGTGAAGCCGAAGGAGATGGCGCGGCGGTGTTGCTCGATTTATGGTGACGATGAAGTGAGAAGGAATCCGCGAGTGAGAAGGAATCCGTGAGTGAGAAGGAATCCGCGAGTGAGAGAATTTCGTGAGAGAGAGTTTCGGTGAGAGTGAATTGAGTTTGTCTGAGTTTTGAGGGATTTGATTTTGGGAGGAATTGGGAATTTTTCGTCTAAGGGCTGTGAGGGGAAACGCGTTCCAGTTATGTTCTTTCCTCTCTCACTTTAGAACAATACCGGGTCATGGGTCGGACCCGGTCCGTTTCTTTCTTGTTTAGGTGGGTCGCCCCATTGGGCCCATTGCTATCCAGACCTCCCTGTTCTTTTTTTTTCCAGCCCATTTATTTCTTTTCTTTTCAAAAAAAAAATCTAAAAAAAATTCTTGTTATTTATAACTAATTAGGTTAATTAGAATTTAGTGAATTAGTTATTTTCTCATATAAAGTAAATAAATATAGCATTTTAATTTTTAATTGTATTTAGTTAATAAATTAAAGTACTTATAAAATAAATAAAAAGCATTCATATATTTCTCTTTTCTATCATTATGTTTAGTTATAAAAAAAATCTATATACATAAAAATAAAAAATATATATTTTAATTTTAGAACTTTCTCTTCTATTATTATAAGTAATTAAAAATGTATATACAATTTATTTGTATTTTTGGGGCCAATGATATTATTAAGGGTTTATCGGTGTTCGATATTTGTAATCGACGTCATCTAAACCCATATGAGGCCATGCATTATTTATTTCTAATCCTAGTTTATATATATATATATATATATATATATATATATATATATATATATATATATATATATATGTATGTATACTTTATTTTACTTATTTGTTTAAGAAAATCTCTAAAAAAAAGGTTTTATATATTTTCATTTTTATTTGTTTAAGAAAAAAGAACTTTAAAAGAAAAGTTTAGTTGTGATCTCTTATATTTATCTGGGCCGATGATATGACGAAGGTCACGATAAATCGTTTCCGATTAATCGTGACCCATATGAGGCCATTGCATTTTATTTCTATTTCATATATTTATTTATTTTCTTTCCATTTAATTCATTATTTTTTTTCTACTTAACTTATTTAATTCATTTTTTTTCTATTTCATAATTTATTTCACTATTATTTATTACTCATTATTTATTTCTCATATTTCTACACCATACTAATTTAATTTCAAAAATAATATTTCCTTGGTCCAACGCCAAGTGAACTTCACTTCACATACACTCACACACGTAAGTCGGTCGTTTACGATCGCCATCTGCACAGTTCCTTACACTGCACAGCCTTTTTAACTTAAGCAATTTGTCGCACTGCGTTTGTTTTCCACCCCTGCATTCTCGATCCATATATCGAGCCATAGCCAGTTACTGAGCCTTTGTCTTTGCATTTTCCATTTACTTTATTCGATTTATTTATTTGCAAGTAGCAACCTTTGCCTAGTCTTAGGAGCTTGCACCCTCTCTTATTTATTTTCGTTTATGCTTTTCAATCCAAAAGGGAAAGACTCCTGCAGTTGACTCAATGTCATAGGAAGTTTAGCAATCCCTAGTTCCATTTTGACTTTAGCAATTAGATCCCTCATCCTTAGGTCCTTAGCCACTAGGTCCTTAGCTTTTATTTTACAACTTTTTGTGACTTTCTTAAGTCACGTGAGTGTTTGCCATAACACTTACCTTCCCCCGCGAACCTTGAGCGTAACCAAGTGTTCGTTAATCCTTAGGAGAACTACGAGTGCTCTGATTCTATACCCGATACGTAGGCATCGATGCGATGTTGTGCGAGCACCATTAGAAATAAAAACCTTAGGTTCCCATAATTTTAACAAGCAATAAACAACAATAATGCAAATAGTAACAAGAGGTTCCCGTAGGATACTGCGGATGCTTAGGATGCTAACACCTTCCCTAGGTATAATCAACCCCCGAACCTAGTTTCTCCTCATTTAGGGTTTTTACGATCTTTTTCCCTTTTCCTTTTGGATTAAATTAAAGTCGGTGGTGAACATTTAATGTTTTGCGATTCAAGCTCACTCAATAGCTTGGTATCCGATTCTCACCGCGACACCTAGCTACAAAATAGTCACACGCTGAGTGCTTACAAGTAGGGAACTGTAGGTGCAAATCACACCTCATCATATCTAATGTCTCTACAACTACAACAATTTGAGATGTCCTTAAATGATAGTTATATTACTAATTTGCTATATGATTCAAAAACTTCCTATATTTACTATTTAAGAAACTTCTTTTTATACTAATAGTGGCTTTTTTATGAGCAGTATAATTTGAAAACTGAAGCCTGTAAATTTGGTGCAATCTCCAGCTATTCCTCTACCCAAAAAGTGTGGAGGGGCTTCCACAAGCTTGAGAGTGGCTATACCTCATGTGTTATCCGTTTAATATGTACAGGGAGCTTATTTTAGTGAGAGGCACATATGTGTGGTGGTTAGTAGCAATTCTCGTGTAAGGAATATATCACCTCTTATTATTTTCCATATAAGATATATAGATAATTGCAGTAGAGTTAAAAATGTGGAGTTGCATGTTATTAAGACTATTTTTTATATTTGTAGTTACACTGATTCACTATAACAAACAAGACCTTAGACAGCGCTTTTTTTAGCCTTAGACAGCGCTTTAAAGCGCTGTCTAAACCTCCGCTGCTAAAGGTTTAGACAGCGCTTTTTAAAATGTGAAAAGCGCTGTCTAATCCCACACCCTTAGACAGCGCTTTGGCCAAAAGCGCTTTAAAAGACCCTCATAATTTAAATTTTTTAGGTACACCTTAGACAGTGCTTTTCTAAAGCGCTGTCTAAGCCCCCTACCTTAGACAGCGCTTTGGCCAAAAGCGTTGTCTAAGCCCCTCCTATTTTAATTTTTTTAGGTATACTTTAGACAACGCTTTTCACAAAGCGCTGTCTAAGCCCCCCCCCCCCCCCCCTTAGACAGCGCTTTTGCCTAAAGCGCTTTCTAATCCCCCCTTTAGACAGCGCTTTTGGCAAAAGCGCTGTCTAAGGTGTACGAAATTTTTTGTAGGATTTGTTTGTAACCACATTTTTTCCAGGTTTATAAACCAGAATTGGTACCTGTTTTCAACCAGATTTTTGCAGACAATTATCACATTTTATATATGCCATTTTGGCCTTTTTTTACCAATTTTTGGCTAACCAATTCAAACCAATTCAAACCAAATTTGCCATAAATGTATCAAAATATATACAAATTTATGTTTACATTTATAAGTCATTACATATACTACTACAAATGTACACATTAATTACACACTTTGAGCTCTATCATGTATTGACACCACTCCTCTTTGATTTCGTCCACTTGATCCTTTGTATAAGATGCACACTTGAATTCATCAAAGTACTACATAATAATATAACATATTTTGAATCAATTCCAACTATTTAATTATATGAGATATGTGTAAATATAAAAATAACTCATAAGTTAGAAATACATACATCGGTGGGAATCTCTAATCGGCCCAACATGAGAGTATCTCGCATAAACCTCAACATGAAATACCCGCAATCTATTTGATTACGTTGAAGAGGACACTACATATGAAAAAAATATGGATTATAAATCCTAAGTTTTATCAAGTGTAGTCATCACTAATATAATAAAAAACGCGGTAATTAAAAATATACCGCCACTTTAATCCATGCAATGGAGTTGGCGCCCCTCCTTGAGGTTTGGATAACTCGTTGGGCCCGAAAAGCTTGTAGGACGCTAATAAAATAAAAATGAAGCAATTAGAACAATTCACATAAACTAAGAAAAATTTTGAACATTCTCACTTACGTGTCAATTAGGACCTTCATATCCGGGTATGTTGTCCAATCATTTCCTAACGAGTCAAGATAATACACAATTTCTCGGATAGGATTGATTGCGAGCAACAACCAATGTCCACTGTAATGATTAGGCAAATGTTAGATGGTAACTTGGAAAATAATTATAATAGATGAATTTAGAATGAAATGCTAACCCGGTATTAAACGGTACAAAAAACAACTTCTCCGCATCTTTATTCTCCACGAGGATCTGAAGAACGTACTCCGTCACGGTATCCGGTCTACTTATCATTAAACTATAGTTGACGGTCGCGGGTGCTAAGAATCCGAATGACACGTCCAAACCATTGGGGCGCATCAATTTGTCATACAAAAACCTAATATAAAAACATCATTAACATAAAGTAAACATCATTAAAATAAGTTGTTTAATTAATAAAACAAAGTAGTCCGGATTTACCTAACATATGTATTGACAACGTTGACGCCGATTTCTTCACGACCAAAAACTTGCATGAAGTCCTCATTACCAATCATTTGTTCGTAATCAAAGCCGAAAATCCCTACCTCCATAGGTATAGTCCGAACACCTCCGGTCGGTATATCGGTCATCTCTAGAAATGTCCTGAGGCACGACCTATACTTGGTGGTAGGTTTTTTCCTAGCTACGGACTTCTTAGCACCAGAACTTTGTACCCGTGCGGAGGCGTTGCTAACCTCCTTTTTTTCTTGTGCGGAGGCATTGCTAGCCTCATTTTCTTGAAGCTACATGTCATATAAATAGTTAGATCAAATTAAGAATGTAACAACTTCCATGAATATATGTCATATAATTGTATATTACCTCTTTTCTTGAAACCGTGGACTCGGTAGGCCGTGGAATCGCACTATCTTTTGATTTGGATTGTGTGGGAGTCTATTTAACATAGGAGAATATGCAAGTAAAATTTTAAGCATAAATTTTAAACATTGAATATACCAAGGAAGTTAACATAAGTTTTAATCATACCTCATATCCTACGCATATGAGGTTTGTCGGCCATGCAACAAACGAACCTACTGCTTCGTGCACCGTTGTTGCATCCGAATCATCGCTAGGATATGGTAATGCTGCATTCGGCTCAACTGCAATATCAACTGATACCTTCAAACATCCAGCAGGGAGCTCTCTAGTGTGGAGTAATACTCCGCTAACGTTATGCACTTTTCCCTTGCCAACCATCTGATAGTATGGTGACGACAAATACAGCTGACAATGGGAAATGCCCTAAAACCAATAATAACAAGAAATCGTTAATGTGTATATATGTCAAATACATAATTTAAGCAAATAGTTCAATTTAAGACAATTCCAACTATTACCTCTGGAATGTTCGGCTGAAAGGTACAGTTGATACTGTCTTTGTCCGAAGCATCTCTGTATACTGTTGAGGCGCTAGCCTCTCTTTCTCTCCTCAATGCATCAAGCTCAGCTTGCATGGCTTCCATTCTTGCATGAAGCTCCCGATTACTAGGAGCCTTTCCTTTTTTAATACTCATGGAGGTCGGAGTGACTCCAAATCCCTTACCCCTCACCCGACCAGAGTACTCAGGGACATCTAATGCCCGACCAAGTATGCTCCTAGTATCATCGGGAGATAAAGACTGAGATAGCTCCTCCTGAAAAATCAGATGAATACCGTACACTTGTCAAATATTTTATCTATAAAAATGTTATTCAATTAATGAAAAAATGTTATACTTACACATTTCTGGTATACGTGTAAAACTTCTTCTTGAGGAACTCCAGATTTGCCCACACGGGCTTCCTTCCATAAAACATGTGCAGGAAGAGATGTTTCTGAACTTTCCTCCTTCTGCAGCTACACATTAAGTCATACAATTTGATCAGATAAAACTAATATATGATGAACAAATTTGTTATCGCAATTTATAAATACTTACCATGGATTGTTCTAACCGTCCATATCTGACACGTCCTTTTCGGTACGGATATGCGGGACTTGATGCTCTTTCCCGATTTGTAGCACTTATTCTTTGAAAAACCGGGTCTTGTCTTTTGGATTTGAAAGCTTCCCATTCTTCAGCCAATATCAAACTTTCATATTTTTTGGGAAGCTCCGCATCCACAAAATTACCATCCGCATCCTTAAGGAACTTGGATGATAAAAATGTCCGAAACCCTCTTAGAAGCTTTCCGGCCAATTTCATACAAAAGCCTCTTCTTTCTTCTTCGATGTTAAAACATCGCTAAGAAAAACATACAGATTGATAGTTAGTATCGGTAATTGAAAAAACATAATTGATACCGTATAATTAAGGGCCAAATGATTGTACCTTTATCTCACTCCAAATTTTATCTTTGGACTCTTTCAGCTCTTTGTTTCTCCAATCATCACATGTAATGGGAATTTCATTCCTTACTAGTGCACCGATAAAACTAGTTAAGGTATGCCCATTAGGTTCTATAAGCTGTCCCTGGGTGCTCCAATAGACATCTAGTATGATGCCTCGAGATCTTCCTTGGACCACCCTTCTCATTACTGTGATGCCTCTTCGAATTTCTTCTTCCGCGGATACTTTTTTAGGAACTTCCTCAGGTTGGTCATCAGCCATGTCTAACCTGTAATAAACCAAGGAAACCATCAAATATCATATATAACTTATAATCAAAGCAATTGAAAACAAAAAAAATAAAGAAATCATGCATTATCATATATAACTTATAATCAAAGCAATTGAAAACAAAAAAATAAAGAAATCATGCATTATCACATATAACTTATAATCAAAACAATCGAAAAAATAAAATAAAGAAACCATGGATAATTTACCTAAGTCACTAACATCTCTTTCTTTTCTTTGTTGGAATATTAATCACTTGTTTCTTAGCAATGCGTACGGATGAATTGATCCAAATTCCCTCATTATGATCGTTTCTTATATATGACTCATTCGGTATAAGATCCTCAACTTCATCATTTCTATTCAACTCATTCCGTCTAATGCATGACTCATTCTCAACATCAATATCACATTGATCGACACCGCTATCATCAGTCACTTTGTTAGAGAAAAGCACTATAGACCATTTTGTACTCTTCGGGTCATTCACATAGAACACTTGTTTAGCCTGAGATGCTAGAATAAAAGGTTCATCTTTGTACCCCACCCTAGTAAGATCAACTTGCAAAAATCCAGACTTATCCATTCGTATGCCACTACTATTCACCCACTTGCAACCAAAGATGGGAATTTGAAACTTCTCGTAATCAAACACCCAAATGTGCTCAATAACTCCAAAATATGACAAATTTGCATATTTGGGGTTTAAGTCCTTCATACTTGATATATGCATTGCTTCAGCTAGCACGGTGACACCACTATTTTGCATAGTACTCTTATCATCTTGTTCTTTGGTATAAAATGTGTATCCATTAATTGAATATGCGCTATGAGAAAACACATGCAAACTTGGACCATATGCCAAACATCTCAACCTTTCTGTTACCGAAGAAGGATCTGAAGAGCGCTTCAAATAAATATGATCCTTCAACCATTGTATGAAACTTTGATTGTGCTCTATAACTATCCAATTTTCATTTCTGTTCGGATTTAAACTTCGGAGTACATCCTTGTGCATTTCAACATATGGCTCAACCTCATTATTATTGTGCAGAACATACAAATGAACTTGATCCCGTTCATCCCTTGATATTGTCACAATTTTATTCCCAATTAATTTTTTACCTTCCATTTTGTCGAATATCTGAGCTCTGGGGAGTCCAATCGATTGAACGTTAGACAAATATTCAGTACAAAACTCAACAGCTTCTTCAATAATGTATCGTTCAACAATACAACCCTCTGGTCGACTTCGGGATTTCACGTACCCTTTTAATATTTTCATATACCGTTCAGCAGGGTACATCCATCTCATATAAGCTGGTTCACACAACTGTGTCTCTTTCACAAGATGAACAACTAAATGAACCATTATGTCAAAAAAAGATGGAGGAAAATACATTTCAAGCTCACACAAGGTAATTACAATCTCTTTTTGTAGTGTTGGTAAGATCTCGGGATCGATCACCTTACTACAAATTGACCTAAAGAAAAAACACAATTTAGTTATGGAACTTCTTACTTTTTCTAGCAAAATAGAACGTATACCGATCGGTAGAAAATGTTCCATTATAACATGACAATCATGTGTCTTCAAATTCTTCAACTTGAGGTCTTTCATAGAAACAAGTCTTCTGATATCAGATGAGTATCCTTCTGGAACCTTAACTTCACTCAGAGACTTACACAAATTTTTTTTCTCCTTTCTAGATAAAGTAAAAGCAGCAGGTGGTAGATATGTTCGTCTTCCTTTCTTCACGGGTGCTAATTCAGTTCTCATTCCCATTTTTAACATGTCCTACCTTGCTTTAAGGCCATCCTTAGACTTGCCTTTTATATTGAGTAATGTACCGATAACACTTTCAAATACGTTTTTTTCAATATGCATAACATCGAGAAAATGTCTCACGTACAAAGACTTCCAATATGGCAATTCAAAAAATATCGACCTTTTCTTCCACCCACCTTTCACAATCTTATGTGCAAAAGGCTTGCCAAACTCAGTACGCACATCTTTCACCTTTTCAAAAACTTGTTCACCTGACAATGCGGGTGGAGCTCTATGATGTTCGGTGTCTCCATTGAATGCTTTTCTCCACCCACGGTAGTGATGTTTAGAATGTAAGAATCTACGATGACCGAGAAACACATTCTTCTGGAAAAGTTCCAATCGAATCGTATCGGTTCCGTCTTCACAAACAGGACACGCACGTTGACCTTTAATGCTATACCCAGATAGATTCCCGTATGCTGGAAAATCATTAATTGTGCCAAACAACATCGCCCTCAAATTGAAACTTTCTTTCCTATATCCATCATAAACCTCCACACTGTTCTCCCACAAAATCTTTAAATCTTCGATCAGAGGTGTCAAGTATACGTCTATGTCATTACCTGGTTGTTTAGGCCCAGAGATTAACATAGATAACATCATGTACTTACGCTTCATACATAGCCACGGAGGTAGGTTATAAATCATAAGAATCACAGGCCATGTGGTATGTGAAATACTTTGAAGACCATGTGGGTTCATTCCATCAGTAGATAATGCCAATCGAAGGTTTCTTGCTTCTGATCCAAACTCAGGATAATCATTATCAATCTTCGACCACTGTGGTGAATCAGCCGGATGCCGATACTTTCCATCAGTAATTCTTTCATCTGCATGCCAAGTAAGATGTCTTGCATCGGTTTCACTACGAAACATGCGCCTAAATCTCGGAATTATCGGAAAATACCATAAGACTTTTGCGGGAGATAATCTTTTCTTATATCGAGACAAACCGCATTTGGGGCACTCAGTTAACGTTGCATATTCGTTACGAAACAAAATGCAATCGTTAGGACAAGCATGTATCTTATCATAGCTCATGCCAATAGAGCACAACATTTTTTTTGCCTCATAGGTTCGATTAGGAAGAACATTATCATCCGGTAGCATTTCTCTCATAAGGGCCAACAACTCTGTGAAGCTTTTATCCGACCATCCATTGCCCGCCTTTAAGTTGTACAACTTTAATACCGCAGAAAGTCTTGAGAATTTAGTGCAACCTTTGTACAACGGTTTCTCTGCATCGCTTACCATCCTCTCAAACATTTCAGGACAATCATGAAGATCTTCTTCCAGTGCTTCTACAATCTCTTCAACTCGATCACAATCATATGTTTCCGTGTCTTTGTCGTATGAAGCATAGGTCGTATTACTTTTTCCACTCGATTCAACATTCCCGTTAATTTTCTCACCATGAAATATCCAACACTGATAACTTTGATCAATTCCATGCCTCAGCAAATGCGATTTCAATCCATGTGCGTCAACCTTACCAATATAACAACAACGCAAGCAAGGACAATGCATTCGTCTGGGGTTTTCAGCGTGTTGAACAACATACTTAACGAATTCCGCAACCCCACTCTCGTACTCTTTGGTCATTCGATCGGCACACATCCATGTTTTATCCATGGTTTTCCTACTTATTTAAAAGAACACTCAAATAATGATAAATAAAATTTAAATATATTAGTTAAAATATTCAAATAATAGAAAAATTAATGGCATTTTTTAACCGAACTCAAACAACTCAACTCATGAGTATCATCGTTGGCTTGTCCAAACTCCTAAATTCATGGCATTTTTTAAAAAACCTTTTATCTTGTAGTATTTTAGTATATATTTTTTAAATCAGTGGCACTTGAGTAAAAAATCCATTTTAACAACTTTGTTTGGAGATGGAAGATTATGAATTTTAATAAAAGATACATGTTTGGAGGGGTATCCTACTATTATTTCATTGTGAAAACAAACCTACCTAGGCAGGCCTTGAAACCATGG
Organism: Lathyrus aphaca; assembly: GCA_963966055.1. Lineage (NCBI taxonomy): Eukaryota > Viridiplantae > Streptophyta > Magnoliopsida > Fabales > Fabaceae > Lathyrus > Lathyrus aphaca. The sequence goes on along the minus strand of OZ014520.1, from coordinate 274,456,690 downwards.
GTGAATAATGTGTCCTAGTATTATTATCATTTTCTACATACTCATAATTTTTAATGATTTTGAAGTTGGTATAATTCATAATATATTGTCACATTGTGATATGATATCATCCATAATTTCAGTATGAAACTTATCATCCTAAAAACATCCTAAATACTAATTTTTCCCTAAAAACATCAAAACTGAGTTATGAAAAGTAATGATTTTTTCCTAACCAACCACAACCAGAACAAAAAGCAATTATATCAGGAACGATTCGTCAAACACATACCGTAATGAGATTATACCAGGAACGATTCGTCAAACACAGAAATGAAACGAAGAACTGAAGAAATGAAACCTGAAACGTAGAACAGAAGAAATGATTTTTCCATAACCAACCAAAACCAGAAAAAAAAAAGCAATTATATCAGGAACGATTCGTCAAACACATACCGTAATGTGATTATACCAGGAAGGATTCGTCAAACAAATGAAATGAAACGCAGAACTGAAGAACTGAAACCTGTAACGAAGAACTAAAGCAATGAAACCGATTCTGAAAAACGCAGTGAAAAAGTGAAGAAATGAAGCACAATCAATGGCTGAAACACTTTCAAGAACGAACGATTTCGCTGTTAGGGTTCGCTTTCGCTGTTAGGAGGGAAAACAGAAAGAACAGAGAACGAAAATAGAAGTCTGAATTTTAATTTTAATAAGACCTTAGACAGCGCTTTTGGGAAAAGCGCTTTCTAAGGTATACCTTAGACAGCGCTTTTCAAAAGCGCTTTCTAAACCCCCCCTTAGACAGCGCTTATGGTTTTATTTTTTTTTTAAATTTAAAAACTTTAGACAGCGCTTTATCAAAAGCGCTGACTAAGGTGGATATTTAAAAGCACTTTCTATAAGCGCTGTCTAAGGGGGGGTCTTAGATAGCGCTTTCTAAAAGCGCTGTCTAAGACCCCCCCTTAGACAGCGCTTTCATTATTTTTTTGGAACATTTTCCGTGTTTTTTTTAATTTTTAAACTTAGACAGCGCTTTCTCTTAAAAGCGCTGTCTAAGATGCGCTGTTAAAAAGCATTTTTGGCGTAGTGATTATGGCACTTCATGAATCATCACCACCCCATGGTAATTAATTAGCAATATCTATTTTTATTTGATATTTAAAACAATGTATTCATTATATAATATACTACATCATTATATATACTACATCTAATATTAATGTACTACATCTATTCCACCATTATTTTGTTTCGAAAATTTTCCATAAAATATCAGTTGAGACCATTCTCTTCAATCACTCTTAGATCATCACCAACAGGTCTATGACTGTCAGTGTCACCTTTAGTAAACAGATTAAACACTTATGGCTCCCTACTCCTATGTTCTCTACAATAAAATAATATTTTAATGCCAATTAATCTTCTATACTTTTATTTAATAGTTCCCTTCAACTTTAAACACAACTTCCTATCCACCAAATATTTTCGTTTAAAATTTAATATCCTATTTTGTTAGTTTTTATTTTAAAAATTAAAATCCTATTTGGTTTGATTTATTAATTATATTCTTAATTTTAGATATTACGTTTTTATATCAAGAGACATATATCCCACACAGAATACTATTGATTCAATTTTTTATTATAAATCATGTAAAATAAAATTAATATTTATATACATGAATAAATACACTGTTGATAAATTGAATTTAATGGAAATGCACTGACAGTGTAAAGCAGTTTAACATTGAATGATAACTGTCATATTTTAAATCATATTTGACTTTTTTTTTAAAGATATTTAAAGTAATGCTTATGAATGATTGTGATTGATTGTGTAAAAAAATTATATGACAGTGCATGACCATTAATCCCTAATAAATTTGGTTATCAGTCTCATAATTAATATATTTATTTTATGTTTAATTGAAAATATACAACCACCATTTACTTTTTTCCTCTAATATAATTTTAATATTTTTTTCCTATAATGGATATTATATGAAACTATCCAATATATTATTGATTAAAATATTTTTATATAGAGGAGAAAATATTATTATTATAAACGAAAACAATTTTATAATTGATTTAAATATTTTTATAAATATTGTCAAAATAAAAATAATATTTTGATTGAAATATTATTATATACGAGAACAACTTTATTGTTGATTCAAATATTTTAATAAATAGTGTAAAAAAATATAATATTTATATATGGGATATAATACATTGTTGATTAAAATATTTTTATATACGAGTTAAAATTATATTGTTATGAACGAGATACAATACATTGAGTGGTTATACATATATTGTGTTATGAAAATTACTATTATTTATCATATCTTTGTTAAATAAGGAATACATTAATTATTTTATGGTTTTGAATTGTATTGTAAAATCATAATGGACACCTCTTAAAATATATTTGTCTTATTATATTCTCACTATATTGTATTATTTTCTCAAATTCATAATTATTTTCTTCTAATTTGACATTATTTATTTTCAATTTGAGAAACAATAACACATCCATTGCATAAAGTAATCGAATATACATGTTAAAAATCACAATTTGTCAATTTTTTTATTTCAAGCTTCTAATATATTTTCTTTTACTCATGCTATATTTTCTTTTATGAAGGGGAAGAAGGTGTTTAACTCAATAAAGTATATTGTTGATTAATTTATTTATGTATACTAGAAAAAATAGTATTATTTTAAACGAGAATAACTTTAATTGTTTCAAATATTGAATAATATTAATTTATCAATCATATTATTGTTTCAAATATTGAATGATATTAATTTTTCAATTATATTATTGTTCCAAATATTGAATAATATTTAAATACATAAAAAATTTGATGTAATATAATTTGATTATTTACTTACGGGGAAAATACATTGTTGATTCAATTATTTTTATACGAAAAAAATATATTATTGATTAATTTATTTATATATACGGAAAAAATATTATTATTATAAACGGGAACAACTTTAATTGTTCTAAATATTGAATAATATTAATTTATCAATCATATTATTGTTCCAAATATTGAATATATTAATTTAGCAATCATATTATTCTTCCAAATATTGAATAATATTAATATACATAAAATTTGATGTAATATAATTTGTGTATTTACTTGTTGATTCAAATATTTTTATACAAGAATAAATACATTATTGATTAATTTATTTATATATATGGGAAAAATATTATTCTTATAAACGAAAACAACTTTAATTATTCCAAAATTCAAATATTGAATAATATTAATTTATCAATTATGTTATTGTTTCAAATATTGAATGATATCAATTTATCAATTATATTATTGTTTTAAATATTGAATAATATTAATATAGATAAAATCTGATATAATATAAATTATTATTCCAAATATTGAATAATATTTATTTTATTTTATTTTAATAAATTAAAATCCGTTTTTAAACAAACGTGTGTAATCGACCGCATCCGTACGAATGCACGAATATCCCCTACTTGTATTTTCTTGAAAGAGGTGTAAGTCCTCTTAATAAAGTATATTGACTGTTATTATAGTACAATTCAAGAGATCATATTTTGTAAATTTGAAGTTTAAAATTAAGACATTTATAATTTCATGACTCAAAATTATGGTTTGCTAAAAGAAAAAGAAACAATGATTTTGATTCCCTACTGCATGTGGTACAATAGTTTGCCTTTTCAAGTCTAGCTTAGCTGATTTGAGTGACCGCCAAAGTTTTAGATTTTGGAACGCCAATCTCGCCTTCGATCTCTGTTACTTTAATTTTCCTTTTTGCTTTTGTATGCTTATTGTTGTGTCCAAAAAGCATGTAGTGTCATTCCAATCTAATGCAAACTACTAATCAAATATAAAAGCTAAAACAACTCCTTCACTTTTTGCGACAACAATACCAAACATATACTAACTCGATATATATTATCCAATTTTATTCAATTTAGTTTCAATATTTTTCAATTTCAAAAATTATCAAAATTGACTATATATTTGGAGAGTTTGACAAAAATGGTCAAGCCAATTTTGAACACATCAAGTTAAAAGTTTAATCTTGTTTCTGAAATTTTCTTGTTCACTAATTGTAATGAATTCAATCTCTTCAACGGTTGGTGTTAGAAAAGCTTTGCTTGCTGGTGACTTAAAGTGGAGAGACGTCTTTTTTTCTTCCAAGACAGAAAAAGAAAAGCAGACAAATTCAAATAATTAATATGGACCACTCTCTTTGGTTGGAAAGCTTCAAAAGTTTTCCCAATAAGGTAAATTATTTTCATTTTGGTTAAAGATATAATTAATGAAAGATTTATGTCCGGAGATCAGAATTGTTGGCGCAGATCCTTGATGTGGTGATGTAAGTTGCTTAAGTACGGTTGTGTAGGGTGGATCGACAATGTTAGCACTCAAACGCCTAAATCAAATTGTGAATAAAATGGATAGAATGAATTATGGATCAAATCATACATTTTTGTTGTTCACGCTAGTATTTAGGCATTGGGTAAATATTAGGTCTATGTCTTATTAAGAATGTGGTCGGTCCATAACAGTTGCTCCTAAGGCTTGTTGTGATGTGATGCAATGGAAGTCTTTCAAGAAAGTGGACCGAGTACTCCTAACTGGGATCTTGTGTTGAATTTGGAAAAGATTTGGAGACATCAGCATTAAATGTCAATCTCATCATTGAGACGTTTCACAGTTTTTCTTTACACCTGACTCTAAGTACATAGGTTAGGGTGTGACACTTTCCCTTAGGGTGCTCGAGTGCACTCAAGTGCCATTATATTTTTGAGGTGTCATCTGGATCGTTGTTTTTTCATATTTCATTATCTTTCACTCTGGAACATTGATTCACTTTACCTAGATCCATTATGTAAAGGTTGCTTTGACCTTTCAAATATTTTTTGTTCCCTAAAGCACTTAAGTGTTTTTCATTTATTCTTTCATGCACCTCAGTGAGAGTGAATGTGACTTCTTTTTCCATACACTTCAGCAGAGGGGTTGATAGTCCCCTTCGATATAACGTCCCTTCAATCCAATAGTACGAACTGGCTCTTATCTTTACGAGGGAAGTATCATCTAGGTCAATAGGCACCACTCCCTACTCGATGTATCTTATAATGAGAGATATCCAGGATGGTCGTACACTATCTCTTATTTTCATCCCTAACTCATGGGTTTTCTATGTTAGGGATTCTCAGGAGGTTTTTAATGAAAGAGTGTTTTATCCTGGACGATATGGTGTTGGCTAGTTTAGACAAGACATATGCCTTAGTGTTCTTCTCTCTTGGGACGTGAACTATATGATATAGTTTATTCTTAATGTTTTGAATTTTTCCAACTTTTCTCTGGCCAAGATGACACAGTATTGTAGGAACGACTCTTTGATATGAGTTTCTCCATTGACTTGTGAGACCACAAACTGGGAATATGTCCTTAATCTGATGCTTTATGCTCCTATCTCGGTGGCAAGTGTGAGACCGGTGATAATTGCCACATACCCTGCTTGATTATTGGTGGTAGAAAACACAAAACACATAGATACTTTGATTATCACACAACCTTTTATAACACCCTATTTCTACCTCTTAATTATTAATAAATCAGAGTATAAAATTCCAACAACTCAAATGAGATGATACATTTTCAACTTTTAAAATAAGGTTCAACATTGATTAGTCTTTAAAACAAAATATTTTATTATCACGCAGCGGATTCATAAAATTTAGCTTAAGATAGCACAACTTGTATTCAACACCAAAACAACTCAAAACAACACTTCTTTAATGAAACAATTTTAAAATTCAGCATCTATAACAATTTTCAACATCAACAGAAAACATGTGTTATCCCCTCGAGTGCTACGTATCAGAGCGACAACACCGACTCGAATCTACTAAGATACTCAGCTCTACTCTGGATTACCTGCACGTTACCAACAAAGGACAACATTCAAACAGAAGGGGTGAGATATCTAATAATATAATCAAGAATATGATAAATAGCATATTAAATCGGATTATATAAATCACCACTTCACAACTCACAAACAACGTAAACAACACAAGATACAACACAACAACATATTATGCAACTTAGAAATACAACTTCGACAAATGAACATGCATGTGGTACCATTGGAGCAGAACTCCCAGCTTAATAAACTTCCAATTAATAAAGGCTTCAACAAGGCATAAGCCTTCAACTTAAATATTGTCAATCCATGTCAACTTATTGAGCAACAGCTCCAACTTGATATGTTATGCAATGTGACTCAACTCAAACATCAAAATAACAACAATAATGATTATATAACCACACAACCACAACATATTATCACAACTTAGTATCAATAGCATACTACAACAACTTCACAATAACTTTCAACTACAACGACTTAACAACAACAACTCACTCTCGCAACTTAACAACAACAAGTCAATTTTGGCTCAAGGCCTACAACTTAACAACAACAATCAACTTTGGCTCAAGTGCCTGCAACTGAACAACAACAACAATCAATTTTGGCTCAAAGACCTGCAACTTATATTCTTGCCATTAATAAGGCACTGCAACATAAAACCACAACCAACAACTTTGCAACTCACAACAAACGAACACAACCCAAGAACAACCAATTTTACCACAATCTTATTCACAAAGTCCCGACTAAAAACGACTAATTAAAGTATCTGCTAAGACTCTACCAATTTTACTTCTTACTAAAACTTATTATGCTTATGGTAATTTCCTGCAACATTGTCTGTAAACAAAATTATCAAAACCTGCCACCAAGCACTACCTCACTATCATATACTTATTATTCTGTTAAATCATCATAGTACTACTACTTAAATTACTTACAATGGTTCTAATCAAATTAATTAAACCTCTATTAATTAGTTACTTAATTTAATTAATTGCCAAGGAAATACTTACAAAGTTCGGTTAATTACATTTTTGCAAAATAATTATAATTTTCATTAAGCAAGACAGTAGACAGAAACACAAAATCAACTCTGCAACATAACTCGTGTGACCATCGTCACATTGTGACCGTGACGGTCATCAGGTCAAGGGGAAGGTCGTCCCACAGACCAAATATGTGTTCTCTCTGTTTCTCTCAATCTCCATCCCTCTCTGTAATTCCTTCTCAGTTTCCTCTATGAGCACTCAACCAATCAACAAACACATAATTCAACATAACAATTTATAATTTTCTTAATCATCTAAAAACAGCTTATTTCACCAAAATAACTTATTTCACAAAACAACTTATTCACCCAGACAAAACAACAATTGGCAGTAACAAGACAACAGATTCATACACAAACCACACTACCTAATTAATTTATGATTAATTCAACAACTTAATTTAATTCCCTTATTCAACCAAACATACAACAATTGACAGCAACAGCTCATATACCCAATCTCATATGTATTCATCATATAATCCTGATTATATTGTTAGAACCCCATCCTTACCTTGGATTGAAGGCGACTCTAACACTTTGATCGGAACTCTAGCTTTTCCTCTCCTAAGCACTGCACGTAACTTCTTTTCTCCACTTCTTGTTCTCCTTTCTTTCACCGATAACCTCTATTTCTCATAATTCTAATTACTTATGGTTTTCTTTAATTAATCTTAAAACTTCCATTGGGCCTAAACCACACACCCCCACAATTACTACTCCTACTCACCAATAAGCCCATTTATCAAGAATAACACAATTCTATTATTTTATTTCCACAACTTAATCAACTTAACTCCGATGCAACTAATCACAACATGACTTAAATCAACTTAATCAATTTAATCAACTTAATTTAATCCAACTAACAATGAAACAGCTTAAATCAACTTAATCGACTTAATTAACTTAAGTTAATTAATTATGCTAAAACCAACTTAGCATCTCAACACAAGTCAACACCAAATATACAATAATATTTAATTAAATAAACAGAGCGTTACAACTCTCCCCTACTTAGAATATTTTCGTCCTCGAAAATGTACTTAGTGCAACCAACCTAAACACGTTTCCTAGCTAAACAATCAATTTTTCATGTTACGAATGTCAATATTACTAACAACACAACACAACAACAGTACACCCTATCAATGACAACGGCAACAAAAAGTAATGCTCACGCAATGCACTCGACGACCAACTCAAAACACAAGGAACAACCAGCTTAAGACACACGGTTCACTACGAACTAGAACACAATACAACTGTTACCTTCATCATAGGCAACACTCCCCTAATTCTCCATCATAGGAATTAGATACTCGCACTCGAACCATTATCATAGGTAATAAGGAAACAACAAAGATAAGAACACAAAAGCCTCAACATAACATCAACGTAATCAAACTACCAACATCGTTGTTACCCACATAAGAAAAACTGCACTACATCTTACTTTCTCTACACACTCTGAGTACTAGCAACCATCAACTCTACCAAGTTCACATCAACTTCCGACCATTAAGCAGACCTCAGAAACGACTTTCAACTTAAATCACCAGAAATTCCGACCAACAGGTATTCTACACTCTTGTGATCACTGAATACTTCGAACTTAGATCCATAAATAATACCTTCGAATATCCAACACAACTACAACTGAAGCCAACTCAAAATATTGAATAGGACAGATACTTCTAAGAATCCCCCCAATCGTTGTCAATATAAGCTACAACTTTTACCATCTTATATTAACACACCATCTAAACTCATCTCAACACATAAAAACATTACAACAACATAAGGATACAAGTGTCCACTTAATCTCAACAAGAAAAATCATCTTCCAAACAATTCTTAACACCCAATATCCACCTATTTGAATCAATAACATGCATTTATCATGTGCATATCAACCAAACTGGCCAAACAACTAATTCATCAAGTCTTAATCATACTAGCACAATCCTCTATAATCCCTCATCTGAATAAACACAATCACGCAAACTCACTTTTACAACTCCAAAAATCATACCTTTCTAACTCAATATATAACTTCTGTAATACCTCATAATTTATTTAATGCTCTGAATAATATTATTTTGGTATTAATAAGGTTTCGGATTTGCTCTGAGAGATTTTAACAGAAATAATTAGAGCAATCAGCGGGACTTATTTTTATTAACCAATATTAGCTGACTCAGAGATTTTATAAAATTGTAGATTAAGAAACATTTTTGGATACTCTCTATTTGGACCCATTTGTAAGAAAAATAGGTTTTTCTCTTATAACCTAAGTTTTCTTTTTCTATGTTTCATAACATAGAAACATTTCAAGAGAAAGAAAGGAAGGAAGAGAAAGAAGAGAAAAAGGAGGAAGAAGAGAAACTTGAAGAGGAAGAAGAAAATTTTGATCCTTGAAGCTCCATCAACCATTTCATCTCTCAATCTTCTCAATCATCCTTGCTAGAGGTGGGTTCTTAGTTAGAAACCTTTTTTTTAGTTTTGATTGAGTTATAGGTTTTAGGGTTTTGTAGGAAATCTTAAAAATTGGAACTTTAATCGGTTAAAACTCGATAAAATCAAAGTATGTTGGTTAATATATGATTATATACATGATTGGTGGTTGGTTCCTCTGTTTGGTGATGTTTTTGATGAGTTTTGGGCATTTGGAGAAGTTCTACCCGTAACTGTTTTCTGCTGGTTTCGCAGAGCTCGCTTAGCGAGCAGGTTGAATTTCTGGGAAGGCAAAATACAGGGACTTTCCCGCTTAGCGAGACCTGGGAGTTATTATTTTGTGTTTTAATTCATAACTTTTGTCTCGGTTATCCGATTTAAATGTTCTTTATATCGTTTTGAAGCTAAAAATATGTATTATCCTATGATGCTGAGAAATATTATTTTTACCCGAATTTTACCCGAATTTTCAAATAAACCGAATTATATTAAGTTAGGGAATTTGTGAACTAAAGGAAATAAAAGGTATAATTTGTGAGATAGTTAGGTTTACCCTAGGTTGATACGAAACTATTTTGGATACATGGTAATGCTTAGACACTGATACCCGAATAGTATTCCCGTGTTAAGTAGTTATGAACGGATGGAGGTTGTGTTCCCATCGAGCTATAATCCTAATTTAATTATGTTTAGCTCGTGTCGAGGTCCCATGTGACGGACGGCCGAGGAGACATAATTAATCTGTGGATTTGAATCCCTTAATGAATGACTGTGACCCGTGCTTGTTTGCCATATGGGATGGTTGGGCGGGGAAATTTATCCATTGGGATAAGTAACGAGTGACCCGTGCTTGTTTTCCATGGTATGACTGGGCGGGGAAAGTTACTTTGTGGTAAGGTGTCGTGACCCGTGCTTGTTTGCCATATGGGATGGCTGGGCGGGGAAAGTACCTTTGGTAGATGATGAGTGACCCGTGTTTGTTTTCCATTGGTGTGGCTGGGCAGGGAAAGTTATCTACACATTAAGGATCGAGTGACCCGTACTTGTTTGCCATATAGTAGTTGGGCGGGGAAAGATGCCTTAAAGAACTTTGTGCTCCGTTGTTTCGTTGTTGTATCTAGTTGTTTTTGAACTCGAAGTCTAGGTTTTCCCCCGACTTGAGTAGTGTTTAGATTCAAACCTTTTAGAGCCAAGAGAACTCTAAGATAGGGAACTCACTGAGATGTTTTATCTCACCCCATGTTGATGTAATTATTTCAGGTACTTCAGGTTCCACAAAGGTTAAAGGTAAGGCAACTTGATTATCTTTGCTTGTTTGATGGCTTTCTTCCGCTGTGGACTTTTGAGATCTTTGGATCTAGTTCATAGAATTTTATTTTGAACATCTTGTATTATGTATAGCCTTTTTGTATTAGTACCTTATGTTGTAGTGGCTATATTTATGCAATGTGTTACTAAGAACTTGTTGTATTTCAGTACCAAACTTAAATTTATATATGAAAAATATGCTTTGATGTATGTCTTTTATGTATGGGTATTACAGCTTCACTTCTTTCATTACTTGCAACTCAACTCTCAAATACTCAAGCACTTCCCTTCTGATTTCATAATAGATTAGAACATCCACAAAGAACACCAATGATAACTTATCCAAACAAGTACGAAAAATACAATTCATATTTCCTATATACACTTTAAGACACACTAGTCACTACCATTCTCTATCTGACATCCTTGGTCAAATCATGGTTTTACATTTTCATCTACTTACTTCTTGGTTCATCTCTATAATACTTCAAGTCTCATGTCAATCGAATTCTCAATCCACCATAAACCAAAAATTAAATTATCCAAAACACAACTGAGAGTTTCCATACTACTCACCAATCAACTTGCAACCTTGTACTGACATCCTCAATTACGCCTCATTTCCCTAAACAGGAATCTGCATCGACTAATCAAAACAACTCATAAACACTTGGCTCAACTCCAAGCAATTCATTGTGCATACTATTCTAGTTGGAAAGACACGTCTATTCCATCCAACATGATTCCATCTACTATCAACAAGAGATTAAGGGTGATCAGTTTCTCAATTTGTCAATAGATAGCCGGTAACCATAGCAGTGGCATAAATCATCCTTACCCAACTACAACAGCGTTCTTTACCTTGTGCGCAGGGTTACCTCAGTGTACTGCTCCACCATCCCTCTAAGAGTTACAAACGTTTCCTTAATCTACTTATCTCCAACCTTGTTAGTTATACACAACGTCTGAGATCCAACACATATTCTCTTATACAAGCTAGTTGCACAACACAATCATTAAATATCCTTGTAATACTGAAATCACTACCACATCAAGTACCATCCAAATCGGTCCACTTCTCCTGAAACATTTATTCCAAGTTAAGAACTTTAACAACACTAACAAATCCTTTGTTTTTCCTTTTAATCTCATAGCCTCGATGATTCGTATAGATCCATTTAATCCTTATTCCAATTGCAATCTCAATAATACCATATCATCATCTGGTTGGTGATAGAAACTTCCAAAAAAATTCCAACTCATGTCGACACATCTTGTCATTAACATATAATACACTTAACTATCTAACCTTCCTCAAAGGTATCTATACTTTAATCATTATCAACCATCATACTCCGCGCTTCCATTTATGTCTTTGATACTCTTACCTTCTTCCTATTACCATGCATTTTATACTTGACTTCATCTTACTATTTCTAGCAAGAATTGTCCAACTTCAAACACAATTATCTCCTTTAATATAGACCTCACAATCACAAAATTATATTCCAAATTGAAGGGAATTTCATTAGATTACAAAACTTTAAGAACCACTCAAATCTAAGTTACGAGTAAAAAGTTATCATCCTAACAATGGGACGGGTCAAAAAATCCCGTAACAAACTTCCAGCAAAAATTAGCATCAAACCCAAATATTTAAATTCGTTTTCTCCCTCTTCGAATACATTCCGAAGACAAAATTTTATATGCAAACTTTAGGGAATTTCATAAGCTTTCCAAAAATTCCAGAATCTCTCCCATCAGATTTACGAGTAGAAAGTTATGCCTCTTTTACTGAAGGTTGCTCCATAAATACGAAAATAAAAACCGAAATTGATGAATATGAGTTCTACCTCTTTCTTTCTCTAGCTTACAAACTCTTCCAATTATCCTTGTTTATCGCCAAACTCTGAAAATCATCCGACTTTTAATCTGACTATACTCACAGCACACAATTCTATCAATCGATCCAACAAATCGACACTTCTTTTGGAATAGATTTTCATTCCAAACAATTCCTTAACCCACCTTCAATAATCCGAGCATATTTTGTATAATCGTCATCATACACATGCACTCCTAGAAGCATCACCCTCTACGAGATATCTTACTTGCTTGGTGGATACACATCATTCCTCAACTGACTCCAACTCCAACTTATACTCAAAGGTAAGTCGTAATCATTTCCAAGAGACCTCAATAGTTATACCCTACTTGCATATCAAATGCATCTCAACTTGACCAACAGATAGAATAATGAGTCCATACTCTCGTCGATTTGCAACAACGCAGCTCCGACAACTCTTTGCACTCCTGCAATCAATACCACCTTGAACCAATTTCACATACCACAAACATCTCTGAGAAGAAAACTTCTCCCCCACTTGTTTCAAACCAACTCCTGGATACAAACAGTTAAAAACCTACAGGCAAGTATCGACAGTGTTTCACACACATGTCGTGTACTAAGGAACAAACAACATAAGACAACTTGGCCGGACGGACCGACCTGCTCTGATACCACTAATGTAACACCCCATTTCTAACTCTTAATTATTAATAAAATCAAAGTATAAAATTCCAACAACTCAAATGAGATGATACATTTTCAATTTTTAAAATAAGGTTCAACACTGATTAGTCTTTAAAACAAAATACTTTATTATCACACAGCGGATTCATAAAATTCAACTTAAGATAGCACAACTTGTATTCAACACCAAAACAACTCAAAACAACACTTCTTTAATAAAACAACTTTAAAATTCAGTATCTATAACAATATTCAACATCAACAAAAAAACATGTGTTATCCCCCTGAGTGCTACGTATCAGAGCAATAACACCGACTCGAATCTACTAAGGTACTCAACTCTACTCTGGATTACCAGCACGTTACCAACAGAGGACAACATTCAAATAGAAGGGTGAGATATCTAATAATATAATCAAGAATATGATAAATAGTATATTAAATCGGATTATATAAACCACCACTTCATAACTCACAAATAACTTAAACAACACAAGATACAACACAACAACATATTATGCAACTTAGAAATACAACTTCGACAAATGCACATGCATGTGGTACCATTGAAACAGAACTCCCAACTTAATAAATTGTCAATTAATAGAGGTGTCAACAAGGCATAAGCCTTCAACTTAAATATTGTCAATCCAGGTCATCTTACCGAGCATCAGCTCCAACTTGAAATGTTATGCAATGCGACTCAACTCAAACATCAAAATAGCAACAATAATGATTATATAACCATGCAACCACAACATTATATCACAAATTAGTATCAACATCATACTACAACAACTTCATAATAACTTTCTACTACAAAGACTTAACAACAACAACTCACTCTCGCAACTTAACGACAACAACAAATCAACTTTGGCACAAGGCCTACAACTTAACAACAACAACAATCAAATTTGGCTCAAGGGCCTGAAACTTAACAACAACAACAATCCATTTTGGCTCAAAGGCCTGCAACTTATATTCTTGCCATTAATAAGGTACTACAACATAAAACCACAACCAACAACTTTGCAACTCATAACAAAAGACACAACATATGAACAACCAATTTTACCATAATCTTATTCACAAAGTACCGACTAAAAACGACTAGTTAAATCATCTGCTAAGACTCTACCAATTCTACTTCTTACTAACGCTTCTTATGCTTCTGGTAATTTCCTACAACACTGTTTGTAACCAATTTATCAAAATCTGCCACCAAGCACTACCTCATTGTCATATACTTATTCTTCTGCTAAATCATCACAGTAGTACTACTTAAATTACTTTCCGTGGTCCTAATCCAATTAATTAAGCCTCTGTTAATTAGTTACTTAATTTAATTAATTATCAAGGAAATACTTGCTAAGTTCGGTTAATTACATCTCTGCAAAATAATTATAATTTTCATTAAGCAAGACAATAGACAGAAACACGGAAAATACAACACAGAACCAACTTTGCAGCATAACTCGTGTGACCATTGTCACATTGTAACTGTGACGGTCGTCAGGTCAAGGGGACGGTCGTCCCACAGACCAAATATGTGTTATCTCTGTTTCTCTCAATCTTCATCCCTCTTTGTAATTCCTTCTTGGTTTCCTCTTTGACCACTCAACCAATTAACCAACACACAATTCAACACAACAATTATAATTTTCTTAATCATCTATAAACAACTTATTTCACCAAAACAGCTTATTCGACAAAACAACTTATTCACCCATACAAAACAACAATTGACATCAACAAGGCAACAAATTCATACATAAGCCACACTACCTAATTAATTTATGATTAATTCAACAACTGAATTGAATTCCTTTATTCAACCAAACATAAAACAATTGACAACAACAATTCATATATCCAATCCCACATGTATTCATCATATAATCTTGATTATAATATTAGAACCCCATCCTTACCTTGGATTGAAGGTGACTCTAATACTTTGATCGGAATCCTTGTTTTTCCTCTCCTAAGCACTTCACGTAACTTCTTTTCTCCACTTTTGGTTCTCCTTTCTTCACTGATAACCTCTATTTCCCCTAATTTTGATTACTTATGGTTTTATTTAATTAATCTTAAAACTTCCATTGGGCCTAAACCACACACCCCACAATTACTACTCCTACTCACCAATAGGCCCAATTATCAAGAATAACACAATTCTATGATTTTATTTCCATAACTTAATCAACTTAACTTTGGTGCAACTAATCACAACACAACTTAAATCAACTTAATCAATTTAATCAACTTACTTTAATCCAACTAACAACGACACAGCTTAAATCAACTTAATTTACTTAATTCACTTAATTTAATTAATTCAGCTAAAACCAACTTAGCATCTCAACACAAATCAACACCAAATATACGATAATATTTAATTAAATAATTAATTAAATAAATAGGGTGTTACACATTTGTTCTCCATAATGAGCCTAGCTTCATTCCCACGACTGTTGGACAACCCATCTATAAATACTACTTAGGAATGAGCTAACTTTGGTGTGCCTGGGGACATTTCTGCTATGAAATATGAAAAACAGTTGTGCCTTCAAGGCTTTCCTCGACTCATAAAAAACATCAAATTCAGACATTTTGATGGACCATTTTGTCAGTCGTCCGGCTAGATCTAGTCAGTGGAATACTTGCTTTAGTGGTAGGTAAGTCTTGATGATTATGGAGTGTGATAAGAAATAGTGTTGTAGCTTTCTGAATTCCCTCACTAACGGCGGTGCCCCCTTCTTTATCTTTTGATATTGTGTCTCTGGTCCAGCCAAAGCTTTGGAGAGAAACAAGTCGTGATTTGGTGGTATTTTGGCTCTCTTACGAGTATTAGAGTAACAACTTCCTCAAATACTTTCGAATAAAGGTATAGAGACTCCTCGGCCAGGAGCCAAGATATCACTAATGGAGTTTATAGGGACATATTTAGGGATATAATGCTTGTTGGCACTTTGAGGTCCATTTGAAGAGAGATTATTTCTTTAAAACCTTGTAAAAGGGGAGAGTGTGTTGCAATGATATCGAAATGAATTTGTTCAAAGATGTTAGTATCACTCCAACTTCATGACTTTCTTCTTCGTTCTTGGTGTCACCATTGAGATGACAGCCTCACACATGTTCGAATTCGCTTATATGCCTCTCTTAGTTAGATAAAAACTCAACAAAAAAACTTGTCGGCTCTCGCCCTAAAGTGTACTCTCTAGATTGAGCCTTATATTATATTGTCATAATCTTTAGAAGACCCTGAAAAGGTGTTGGTCGTGTAACCCTTCTTCATTGGATTTAACGATCATGTCATCCATGCACACTTTCAATGTTTTGCCTATTTCTTCTTTGAAGACTTTATTCATCATCCTTTGATATGTTGGCCCTTTCTTTTTTCAAACCAAATGGCATCGCGTTATACTGGTAGTTGACTTGCTCGATCATGAAAGTTGTTTCTCTCAGTCTGGCTCGTACATTGGTATTTGATAGTAGCCAAAATATGCATTCATAAATGAGAAGCTTGTACCCGACCGAGTTGTCAACCAACTAGTTATTGCTTGGGAGCGGGTATAAGTATTTGGAACATATTTTATTAAGAACGGTATAATTGACGTTCATTTTCCATTTTCTTGAAGTTTTCTTAACCAGTACCACATTAGATAGAAATTTGGTATTTTTTATTTTAGAAATGAAATTAATATCCAGTAGACCTTGGATTGTCTTTGTTGTCGCATCAAATTTCTATAGAGGTTGTCGCCTTCTTCTTTAGGATATGTACCGAGTGTTGAGGTCAATGTTTATTTGGTGACATGTTGCACTGGGATATATGTCTGGAATCTAGCGGGAGAGATGGAGAAGTGGTCAATGTTGGACCTTAAGCATTCAATTAGTTATTTCTTTGCTTCAACAAATAGGTCAGCCTTACCTTACTGACCTCATCGAATTGTTGTCAGTTGAATGGTTTTGAACTTCGCGTCTCATACTAGCCTTAAGAACTTCTTGATCTCGATAGAGGGGCCTAGCTCGTCTCCTTATGGGGGTTTCGTCTTTGCAGAATTCGAAGTCAACTACATTCGACGCTCCACAAGCTTCCTTACCTTTTTCTTCAAGAATGATGGATGCCGACAAAGGACTCTTCAATATTATTTCATGTATCGGAGTGCTCCCCAAAGATTGGCTTTAACTATAATAGGTCTTCCAAAATTATTGTGGTATTTTATCTTTAGATTGACGGGGGAGGCCACAACGTCTAGATCCGCTAAGAATGGTCGGTCGAGAATGTCGTTGTATACACTTTTGCGTGAAATCACAAAGAAACAAGTGGGCATGGTCATCTTGTTATTTCACTCACCCAAGGAGACTACCCAAGGAGACTGGTAAGTACACTTGTCCACTTAGACGAGTGGAAAAAACAATGAACGCCATGGGACTTTTGCCTTCGCACTTTCCTTAAGCCTAGATTAGTGAAAATTCTAAAGTAGATCAAATTGCAAGAACTTCTATCATTTATGAGGATCCATAAGATTGAATGATTAATGATAATAGTAGTAATGATCAGAGGAAATGTCACATTCAGAGTCCCATCTACCTTTTTGTGATTTTGAAATCCTATAATTGGTTTAGCATCTTTCTATTTCTTGTTTATAGAGACTAATTTAACAGATCATTGCGGTGGCGGTTCTACCTGTCTGAACGGATCTCTATTTATCGTGTCTATGGCAAAGGTTGAAGAAGAATTTGATCTAGAGAATTCTGAAGGATCTTTTGGAAGAAGATTTGAATCCTCTATCATCTTAATTTATCGGTCAAAACAGTTAAGGTTTGAATCGGAGGATATTTGATTATAGAAACTCATAGAAATTAGAAATCGATCCATCATTATTTTGTTCGACAACCAAAATTATAGTTGTGTGTGCTTGATGTGGTGTTGTCAGTTACTCTAGTGTGGCTGTATGGGATGGACATCAAGGTTCCAACACCCAACTCAATTTGTAAATAAAAAGGATAGAATAAAATTATGGACCAAATCATACTTTTTGTTGTTTAAGTTATGGTATTCAAGTAATGGATGAATATTAGACCTACCTACCCTATATTTGGCATATGGCTGATCTAGAATAGAAAGTAATTTCACCGGAATCAATAGAAAGTACTCAAATTGCCGTTTAATTAATTTTTATTATGTATATCAACTTCTTCAATATTGAGAGTTTAAATCCAAGCCCTCCATACCATACAAGTGGTATGACTCAACTTTCTTGCGCATGCTAGTAGCTCATATAAAAGTCAAAGTGGGAACATGATAACAGATCCCTAAATAATGAAGTAAATATAAGTGGGAGCAAAGACACGTAATTCTGTCGGATAGAACATCAAAAATATACTGTATTACACTATATCTTGAATATCAATAAAGTCCAACTTAAAAGAAGAAAAAAATTGCAATTACTTGACACTATTAATGCAGGTAGCAAAAGGGCATATAGTATCATTTTTTCATAACCAAAGTCATTACTATGATAAAGATTATTCTGATACCATACTTGAGAATTAGATCAGCAGGCTCAAGAAGCATGTAGCATTTATCTTCTTTTCTTTTATTAGTACATATATATAGCAGAAAAGAGCAAACAAAAGATAAAGAAAAAGCAAAATGTTGTTGGTGAATGGTGACATTTCTTTCTTTCTCTTTTCCATAAAGGAGAAAGTGGACAACAACAGCAATCATTCACACAACAACTAACTTTAATCATCATATATTCTCCCTCTCTCTTAATTAATCACCATTCTCCCTAATCATGCATGCATGCTACATGAAAAAAATTTAAAATCACAAATAAGTAACCTTTACAAATTTCAAATTATATCATATTTTCACTCTCCTCAATCCCAATACAAAGCATGAGAACACATTAACAACATTGTTTGTTGTTTGTTGTGTATGTTAACAACTTCATCTCCATCCAATGATGATGAACTCTATCATCATCTTCTTCATCCTCACCATCTACATTGTACCATGTTTAACATATAATGACACACATGCACTTACTCTTTTCCGTCAACAAACAGACACACACGGCCAGCTCCTCGCCAACTGGACCGGGCACGACGCATGCTCGGCTACATGGCACGGCGTTGTTTGCTCCCCGAACAACCGTGTCACCACCCTCACACTTCATTCCCTCGACCTCAGAGGACCCATCGACGCTCTCTCTCCCCTCACACATCTTCGCCTCCTCGACCTCCATAACAACCGCCTAAACGGAAACGTTTCAGCTTCTCTCCTCTCCAACTGCACCAATCTTAAACTCCTCTACCTCGCCGGAAACGACTTCTCCGGTCAAATTCCATCTGAAATATCCTCCCTAGTTAACCTCCTCCGTCTCGACCTCTCCGATAACAACCTCGCCGGAGAAATTCCTAAAGAAATTTCCCATTTGACTAACCTCCTCACTCTAAGGCTTCAGAACAACGCACTCACGGGTAACATCCCGGACATCTCATCCGCCATGCCGAATCTCACAGAGCTCAACATGACCAACAACGAATTCTACGGCAGCATACCAAACTCAATGCTAAAAAGATTCAGTGATGAAAGCTTCTCCGGTAACGAAGGTTTATGCGGTTCAAAAACGTTTCAAGTTTGCTCCTCCACGGACAAAAACCCTCCTTCATCTGAACCGGTTCAGACCGTTCCTTCAAACCCGAGTACGTTCCCTGAAACAAGCGTTATCGCAAGACCAAGAAGCCAACACCGTAAAGGGTTAAGCCCTGGCGCAATTGTAGCCATTGTGGTAGCAAATTGTGTTGCATTGTTAGTGGTAACATCGTTTGTTGTTGCTCACTGTTGTGCTAAAGGGAGAGGTGTTAATAGTAATTCCATAATGGGTAGTGAGAGTGGAAATGGAAAGAGGAAAAGTTATGGCAGTGAGAAGAAGGTGTATAATACAAATGCTGGGGGTGGTGATAGTAGTGATGGGACTAGTGGAACTGATATGAGTAAACTTGTGTTTTTTGATAGGAGGAATGGGTTTGAGTTGGAGGATCTGTTACGTGCTTCTGCTGAGATGCTTGGGAAGGGTAGTTTAGGAACTGTTTATAGAGCAGTGCTTGATGATGGTAGTACAGTTGCTGTTAAGAGGTTGAAAGATGCAAATCCATGTGCTAGACATGAGTTTGAGCAGTATATGGATGTGATTGGGAAGCTTAAACATCCTAATATTGTTAAACTGAGAGCTTATTATTATGCCAAGGAAGAAAAACTTCTTGTCTATGATTATCTCTCCAATGGAAGTTTACATGCTCTTCTTCATGGTTAGTCTTAAACTCTAATGGTCTTCAATTTTTGCAATATTTTCTTTCATCGTTTTAGTGTTTAAAATTGTTTGTTATATTGATAGGGAACCGTGGACCGGGGAGGATTCCGTTGGATTGGACAACAAGAATAAGCTTGGTGTTAGGAGCAGCAAGAGGGCTTGCTAGGATTCATACAGAGTATAGTGCAGCAAAAGTGCCTCATGGGAACGTGAAATCGTCCAATGTACTACTTGACAAGAACGGCGTTGCTTGCATATCTGATTTTGGACTATCACTGCTGTTGAACCCTGTTCATGCAATTGCAAGACTGGGAGGGTACAGAGCACCTGAACAAACAGAACAGAAAAGACTGTCTCAGCAAGCTGATGTGTACAGTTTTGGAGTGTTGCTGTTGGAAGTTCTCACAGGGAGAGCACCTTCTTTGCAGTACCCGTCCCCCGGGACTCGTCATCGGAAAGATGAAGAGGACGAAAATGCAGTGGATCTACCCAAATGGGTTCGATCAGTTGTGAGGGAAGAATGGACCGGAGAGGTTTTTGATCAAGAGCTTCTGAGGTACAAGAACATTGAGGAAGAACTTGTGTCAATGCTGCATGTTGGTTTAGCTTGTGTGGTGCAGCAGGCAGAGAAGAGGCCAACTATGGTAGATGTTGTTAAGATGATTGAGGATATCAGGGTGGAGCAATCTCCTCTGTGTGAGGACTATGATGAATCACGCAATTCACTTTCACCTTCCATTCCCACCACTG
The DNA here is from genome assembly GCA_963966055.1 of Lathyrus aphaca. Classification (NCBI taxonomy): domain Eukaryota; kingdom Viridiplantae; phylum Streptophyta; class Magnoliopsida; order Fabales; family Fabaceae; genus Lathyrus; species Lathyrus aphaca. The sequence continues at coordinate 274,435,321 of OZ014520.1, read as the reverse complement.
AAGATGGTCTTGTTTAGGAATGCTAGAGCAATATTTTCTGGTATATATGTAAGTGTGTATGTCATTCTAGTTCAGGAGGGAGGGTATCTAACTTATCTTTGTTCCTCTTCCAGTTGCGTTGTGTTCCTGCAAATTAGCTAGCTCTTTGATCATGTTAAGTATTTTATTTTTGTAAAATTTGTGAGCTGTGGAACTTCATTGTTGAATGTAGCTAAAATCTGAGAATCTTCAGATTGCCTTTGTAATAAAGTCTTGTCTGGTTGAATTGTATCTGCACTAAAATCTTGTCTGGTTGAATTGTATCTGCAATGTGAATCAGCAATCATGAGGTGTGTCTTTTGTATCTGTAACAATTATATGTAACTTAATTATATGTAACTTAATTAAATTTCTACCTTTGATTTAGAATTGTAAGTCTTGGAATCATAGAAGCGCCAATTTATGACAAAGGTGCACTCAAATGCATGCAACGCGTGACTTTCATCATTTGTACGCGTGACTTTCATCATTTGTGGAAGATCGTAATGAATTGATCACATTTTATAAAATTCAACAAGATGTCATCATGTTCATATTGAGAGAAGAATTAAGGAAATAGCATACAACAGTTTGCAAATTCAAATCTCTCCCTGATCGCAATTCAAGTCCACTAGATGAAATAATTACTTTCTTAATATATTTACTCTATTTTTCATTTCTTGACTATCTTGATTTCCACTACAAAATTCAACAAAAATCACAAAAATAAATGGGCTTGATCGAAGTCATTATCGGTACACTAGCAATACAATAATAGACAGTTATATACGGGTTGAATTACTCAATATCTATTTGAGGTGATTATCAGTACACTAGCAATACAATAATACAGTTACATATGAGTTGAATCACTCATATCTATTCGCATTTTACCAACAAGGAAGGCTACTGATAATACAGTTATATATGGGTTGAATTACTCAATATCTATTCAAGGTGATTATCAGTACACTAGCAATACAATAATAGACAGTTACATATGAGTTGAATCACTCATATCGATTCGCATTTTACCAACAAGGAAGGCTACTGATAATAGATTACAATGCTACAACTCATCTAGGAATAATTTACAGAGGCATTTCTTTTTTACATTTTACAGAAATATATTAAAAGTACAGCCACAACATAAACAGCATAGGCAGAGGAAATTTGCGACTTCAGCTCTACAGTTTGCGCAAACTTTGCCGATTAACAATGAATCAGTCTAGATTTGATATTTTCTTCTCCAAACATCTCAGTGGTGGCAAGTATTCGATCAACTTTAATGATTCTAACTTTCCTAATACTAATGGAATTGGTTGAATTAATTGTTAGCTTATTGCTCCAGTTTGGTCAATTAGTGTGCCAACTTGTTCTCCACATAAAGCTTTTGAGATGTTCCCAGGTGCCAATAAATTAAAAACAACAACTGCACAAGTAAATGGTCGGAAAAAAAAACCTCATCAAATAGATTATTATAAATTGTCTACTTCATTAGTTACCTCAATGAATATCATCATCAGTTTACGAAAATAAGCTCGAGATACACAAAAGCTTGCACATAAAAGCATATTCCGCAAGAATGACAACTAAGCACTACAAAAAATTCTTGCATAGAAGTGCCTAGCCATTTAATATTCAACAAGACTTATTTGAAATTTTCTGTGTGGCACGCTGAGAAATGATAAATATACTGTGTATTGAACAGCGCCTAAAACACCTCAACCCGAAACACATCCATAAAAAGGCTAAATGCAATATATTACTTACCGGGAATGGCATTTTCCTCACAGAATGTCAAGGCTGACATATCCATAGATGTGACACCTCTAGATACCAGCTCCCTGAAGGATATGTGTTCGAAAGTGAAATTGCTGTCTCGGGAGTTGCAGTCATATACACCATCTAAGTTAGTAGCTTTGAGGACAGCCTGAGCATTAACTGCAGGGCAGAAGACATAAGCTAATTATGCTTGCCAAAAGAATCCATGTGTTGCCATCTATGTAAATGATAGATGATGCAGGTGAAATAGTAATTAGAAAATAGTTGATAAAAGACAGTGGTGTACCTTCTGAAGCCCGAAGAGCAGCAGCTATGTCGGTTGAGAAAAGTGGATTGCCAGCACCAAAACCAATGCCACCAAATATAACTACTCTTCCTTTCTCGAGATGTCTGATGGCCCGTTGCCTATTGTATGGTTCAGCAAACTCCTGCATTGAAACTGAAGTTTGAACACGAGTCTGAACACCCATCTTCTCAAGGGTTGATTGGAGAAGTAACGAATTCATCACAGTAGCCATCATCCTGACATATTTAAGAAGCAACTACTCATTCAGGTCAATATTTTAAAATAATGTAGAAACAAGAGTAAATCACTTGAGAAGATATGTAAACCACAGATTAAAAAGATCTTATGGCAACATAAATACAACATCTACTGAACTAGAAGACATAAAAGCACTGATCCTCATATTACCCATGTGCAAGACATGGAGAAGATAATTGCGCTTGCCTGAGGACAAAGGGATGTCAGTAAAGTTCAAGCATAAAAAAACATTTAGGCTTTTGGAATATGTAATAACATAAATCAGATTAAATATAAAACAAAGTTGGCAAATAAAACTGTTAAAAAAGTGTTGTGGGTATTTCAATGTAAACCTAGTTGGAAGAGAAATAATCTACACACAAATTTTGTCCCCCTGGTGATTCTGACCCCATCCTGCATTTTACAGCCCAACCTAAGAATTCAAATATTATATTTCCAATTTACTTTTTTAAAATGACACAGGTCTTACAAATCAAGTGCTTAGCAACTGACACGACCAATATCCCATACATGATACAAGTCAAAGTTAAGTCCCTGGCTGCGGCCTTCCAAGGCCTATACCCAAATCACAACTGCAGCTAGCTCTTATTTTGTTTTCGTTGGATCATCAATTCGTAATTGTAATCAGGATATTGATAGTTGCTCTGAGATTTAAATATATTTTTACTTGTGATGGACTATTAGTAAAATGGCAAGACCATATATAGAATATACATAGAGCTTTTAGTGATTAACCTTACCCAACTTGGTATGCAGTACATCTCTCTAAACCTGTAGCAGTTACCCATGCATCTCCACAGAAGAAATTACGACCTCCGACAACAATTGCTATCTGAAATATCACAAAGAAAGAAGAAGCAGGCTTCAGATAAACTGAATAGGATAGCATAATACCAGACTCTAGAGGACAATCATGAGAATTGATACCTCGACACCAAGGCGGGAAGCTATTGCAACTTCACTTGAAACTAACATGGCCACCTGACAAAACATTTAAGCAAGCAGATGAAGTTTTGTAAGAACATCCAGACAACAATCAGTCAAAATTGTCAAACTTTCCACATATATAATATAACCAGACTGCAACTGCTTTTTCATGTAGGAACATTCACACAAACCTTGGGATCAATATTGCAGGTATCAGATCCAGTAAGTGCTGATCCACTAATTTTTAGAACAACTCTCCGCCATCTAAGGTTTGACAATGCTTTGGACTTCAGGCTGTTTACTTGACCTCCACTGCTGGATGTTGCCACTCCATATCTATAAATAAAGGAGGGGAAGATATTACTCACAATATTACAAGGAAAACAATGCTCAGTGAATGACATTCAAAATACAACAGTCCAAACACAATTTATATGCCACTCCATCCAACAAAATAAAATAGTGGTGTCACTTAAGCATGCAGACCCTTAATTGTTTCACAATCCTAGTATGATTAGTTTCACAGCAGACACCATCAAATTGAAAATGTTGCCGTCATCCTACACAAATTGTACATGGCCGTCATAAAAATTCTGCAAGCCCAATTCGCCATGATACCACCAAGGCCAATATTTAACAACACTGGATTTTAGTAAAGATATAGTTGTTTGATCACTGTTATATACAAAGTTGATTTTGCCTTCAAGCTTTGTTTGACTAGAAATGATAAAAAAAAAAAATAGCTTTTGCATTGAATTGAAAATTTTACACCAAACTCTACATCATGCTTGTTTTCAAAGTAAAAGCACCCAAACATCAATCACTTGCTTTAAATTGAATTTTAACCAAATCAATCTCACAAAACCAAGTAAACTGAGCATTTCAGATCAGATTAAGGTGCTAAGAAAATAAAAGCAATGTAGCAAAAGAATAGGAAGAAAACAAATGAAACCTCTTGGAGTGTCTAGGAGAATTGGAAGCAGGAACAATGGCTTTATCTTCGTCTGCGAACTTGGAAGGGAGAGAATTTCCGACTATGTTTTCCATCTGCTTGAACCAAGGCCAGTGACTGGCGGAGATGCAACCATTGTTCATTCTGTGTCTCTCCAGCTTATACCGTTTCTTCAGGTTATCAACCTTGTTCTTACACTGCTCGACACTCTTCGATTGATTCTCACACCGTTCACTCACCACCGATGCTACCTCCTCCCAATCTCTTCCCCTCAGATTCCCCCGATTCAGCTGCGTGAACTTCTCAGTATACGCTTCCAGCAAGCAAACAATCGCTGTATCGCTCCATTCTTCTCGATCCTTCCTATACTCTGCTCCTGCTAGCCCTACTCCTCCTACTCCTCCGCTTCCGTTTCCATTTCCGCTAGATGCCGGTTTCGGCCTCTTGTTAAACCCGTACGACGTCGTTCCATCACCGATCTCCTCTCGATCTTTACGTTTCTCACTGCCAGCGTCATCATCGAACGGATTTCCGTAATCATCGGTATCATCGTCGGCGACGGGCTTCGATTGGACTGACGCGGTGGAGAAATGGTGGTGGTGATGGTGGTGATGATGTGGAGCGAAGGTTTGGTGAAGATGGTGAGAGTGGTGGTTATCGTCACGGAGGATAGAGAAATCATCGTCGTCGTCGCAAGATGCCATAAGGGTAACGGAGAAGGCGTTAAGATTTGAGGGAACGGCGTTGTGGAGGACGTTAGGGAAAGAGAGTGTTGAGCGTTGAGAGAAGGTGAAGATGTGTGTTGAGATGGTTTGACGGAGCGTAACTTCCGTGAGTTAGTAGGGTATTTGCCGTCAAGTGGGTGACGTTCCCGTTAAGTGATAAGTGCGAGTGTAGTGTACGCGTTTTTGCTCTCCCACGTAGGAGACCAGGAGGGGCCCAGCTATAATGGGTCATGTTTATTTGGGCTATTGCGACTTTGGTATCAAAATAAAAGAGAACCGGTCCGGTAATTGGGCTGTGGACACCCCCACTCTAAGCGTGATTTTATCGTTATGTTTTGGGTTGTAATTGGGCCTAAAAAATCGAAAATTGATCCGGTAGAGCCGACCAATTGGATCGACCAAAATGGTTGTTGGTATGATAATGGATAAATTTTGTATTTGTATCCAACATGAAGATCTGGATCATCTATCCAACAAGTAACTGGTAGGTCTACTTATAAATTCTAAAAGATTTAGAATTCCTCATTTTTTCCTCTCTTTTTTCAAACACTCTCTCTCTCTCTCTCTCTCTCTCTCTCTCTCTCTCTCTCTCTCTCTCTCTCTCTCTCTTGTCTCTCACATCTCAGTATCTTCTCCTCTTTCGTTCGTCTCTCTCTTCTAGGGCTTTATCTCTGATCATTTATATTAGAATAATTTATTTTAGAGGCAAAGTGTGAATTGTAGAAAGCTACAATACAACTATTTTTATCGTGTAATGTATCCAAACTCTATTCTATTTTTTTATGTTATGATATTTTGTACATTGGTTGCATGTTTGAGGTATCAACTAGTTCAATACCTTGTATCAATTTTGACCTAAAGTATGAACTAAAAAGTTTTGATTTTGGAATCGTTCTTGACCTAAAATGTTTCGATTTTGAACAAAATTTTGACCTAGGATTTTGATTTGAGGTTTTATTTTGTAAAAAAATTTGTTGAGGTTGTATTTGGGCCTATTAATAAATTATGTTGATGAGGTTGTATTTCATTAGGGTTCGGCCTAGGGTTTTGATTTGAGGTTATATCTTGTAAATTTGATTGTTTTGGTTCTATTTTTGCCTAATAATAAATCGTGTTGTTGAGGTTGTATTAAATTACTCAGTTTTGTTTTTGTTTCGTATTCCATTATTGTTTGATTGATATTTAGTTTTGTATCAAGTCTTTTCAAGATTCTTCATTAACTTCAACCATGGATGATGTAACACCCCATATAATATCATACAAATGTTTATTTGGTACTGACACCATCATAAGTACCTAATAGCACAATTCACATTCTTGACCAATTCTAAAAATAAATACAAATACGGTACAAGACATGAAAATCATACTAAAAAGACAAAATACTAAGATCAAATACAATATCAATCATTGTACAAAAGGGAAATACACAGCAGAAACTAATTTTATGCTTCTCTTGAAACATCCCGAGCATAGTTCCACTTGTAAATCAAACCTACAAAAGAAACCTGAAAAGCAACAACAATAGTGGGGTGAGATATCAACATCTCAGTGAGTTCTGTAACACCCAATATTCCCAAATTAAATAAGACAACTATTTTATTAAGAAAATCAGAGTTTTTATCAAAAGTGGAATGCTACTTTTTCACCAAAAACCAACAATATCATAGTCTTTACAAAAATAGCGGAAGTACTTAATTCATCATAACTCTTTTCATTAAAACAACAGAAAAATCTCATTTATTCATCAAATGGCAATATTCATAATCCTCTTGATTTATAATTTCCACAAAAATATGATATGTAACTATTACTTAACAAGAATAATTAAAACAACAAAGATCCCCAACTCCCATGTTACGTATCAGAGCGACTCCTAAGACTCAACCAAGCAACTCGTACTCCGAGCGTACTCAAGTACCTGAATCATCTGTACTTCCGAAGAAGCACAAACGCAACCAAACAACAAAGGGGGTGAGAAAACAATTCAATATTTTAATGGTGCAAATAACATCTAAAAGGGTAATCTCACCTCTATTCATCAATACACCTCATACATCATACAATTAATCAATATCTCAATTAGTTCATCAACATATATCATACATCATTAATTCAATCAATGCAAAGTGACTCAATGACACAATGCAAATGCGGTACCGACTTTCAACAATGGTTCATTAATTCGAACCTGGATGTATCGCTTACGCTCCACCGAGACACAATCATCCCTGCACCAACGATTCACAATGAATCCGAATAATCACTTACGCTCCACCGAGACATGATCATTCCACCAAGTGTGTATGCATATGCAGACTCAAACACATACACCATAATACAAATACGCATGACAACAGTCATGCCTTCACGATCCTCATGATCTTCATCAATTATCACACATCCCATCACATGGGTCACATAAACAATCAGACAATATTCACACATATTATCAACACAATTCATATGGTTCATCATCGAGAGTCATATAAATCAACACAGGCACATATATTCCTACACACTAATTACCAATTATCATATCCTATGAATTCCTCATTAATTCCACTCTCAATTATTTCCCATACATTTTCCAATATAACATGATCCTTATGATCCTCACCGCTACCAACCTTACCTCATGGGGTCTACGCAAAGCATACGATCAACAATATTACCAATCAACATGATCCTCGTGATCTTCATCGGTTATCAATCAGTCCATCATATAGTTTGTACAAGAATTATAATAACCTCACCATACTCAACACATTTTAAGTAACCAATTAATAAAGTTATACTATCCACAATAATCATATAAAACTCATACACTAATTATCGGTTGTCAGGTCCTATAGTTACTTATGGATGTTATTCTCAAAGCCTTAGACTAATGGTAAGAAAGTAGACCAAGGGAACGTGACGAAACCGACTTAAAATATAGCAAATTTCCCAAATACAGAGGCCTGACACGGCCCCCCGTGTCCCCTGACACGGCCCCCCGTGTCCCCTGACACGGCCCGTGTCACACGGCCTGACGAACCATCCTGAAAACATCATTTTCCAAAGTACATAAGAGTGACACAGCCACCCGTGTCGTGTGACACGGCCCGTGTCACACCCTCTAATCTCCAATCTTCCCAAAAATCCTCCTAATCTTGTTCCCGTAGCCTGACACGGCCACCCGTGTCATGTGACACGGCCCGTGTCAAGAGCCCTGCGCCTAAAATCAACTTTTTCCCAAAAATCACTTTTCATTCCCCATCTCATACCAGTTCGGGTTCTATTGAGTATATCTCACTTTTATCACTCAAAGCAGTCCCAATGTCATTCTTATACTGATTTTAAGACCTTTAACACCACATATCTTTCCAACCTAATATTACTAATCAAATTAGGGATTTTAAGTTTCTCTTCCTCTTCTCAATTCACATCATCAACAACAACATTCATATAACAGTTTTCATATTAATCCAATTATACAATTCAAACAACGATTATTCCAAATACAACAATAAATCCTGTAATTCCATATTCATACCACAATTCATCAAATTATATCAAATCATACAATCCCTAGGAGAGTAAGGACCTCTCAACTACCCTTTCATGTTAGATCATCAATAAAGAACCCTTTCTCCCCCCTTACCTTAGATTCAATCGATTCCTTGAACAATCTTGATCTTGGAGCTTTAGGTCTCTTGCTCTTCTCTCCCTTTTTCCTCTTTCTCCAGAGCCAACTTCTTATTTCCACCCAAAACACGATGAATGAAAATGATTCCTTTTTCCCCTCTCATAAAACCACACCAATTTACCACCTTGCCCCTTAGACCTCCAATTCTTACTATTTTATTTATTTAGTAATAATATTCAAATAATAACATATTATCATTATATTATTATTTAAATAAACAATTCTTCACTTATAATCTCAAAAACACCACCCATATACATAATAATTATTTTATTAAATAAATTATGAAATCGGGGTGTTACAACTCTCCCCCACTTATTTTATTTTTGTCCTCGAAAATAGCACTTAATGGGATTATCTAGATATACTATCGCACCCGGCTAATCACTCCCTTTCCATAACTGGTAATTCTATAATTAATCCAAAACAACAATATTAGTGCTACGAAACTACCACAACAACAAAAACACCACAATCATCAATTCACAACACGTAGGTATACACCTGAAATAGAACACGACAAAAATTGTTACCATCACCATAGGCTAATCCTCATCATAGGAATTAGTTACTCGCACTCGTACCATCAACAAAGGTAACGAGGCGACAACAAGGACAATCACCAAAATTTCATGATACACATCGTCTAACTACAACAACACTGATAACGGACTAACCTTGCAGTTTCTCCACCAAAACAATATAATCATCACCCATCAATGAAGCACACACATCACATATATTAATATCTCTGCATATTCTGTAATTCTCGATATGTAGATAACCTCTTACCATTACCCATCCATTCTGGGATGTCCGATAGTCTTAATACCTCAACAAGTCTTATCGCTCAATATCTTGGCCTTTACTAGCCATTTACGTACAAACAATTATACCACTTCACTCTTTCGCTGCACACTCTGATTACTCGCAGCTATTTATTCCATGAAGTTCACATCTAACTTTAACTCTTTCTAACCTTCACCACAATTATAACAATTCACTTAACATACCTCAATATTCGAATGCAAGTCTCTTGACTACTAACTCAATTTCAACTCTTTAACTATCAATGCAAACATAGGAAAATTCCCAACTCCCTACCTCAGACATTCCGACCATCTTAGTCGTTTCATACTCCACTCTTCCCGATCAAATCGGAACTGTATGCTCATGTGATTACTGAACACTTCAATCTCCAATCATGGCAACAATATTATCGGATACTCAACACCATTTTACTCTCATCCACTTCCAATCCATGGGTAAGATAAATACTTTCATAATTCCTCTCTTATCGTATAATATCAACTATGACTTAACGATCAAGTACTAATAACCTATCAACTTATCACATCATTATCCAACATTCTATCAACAACTTGTCAGAATCAAACAAAATCATACTGTAACCGTACCTAATTCTTACTCCGACTCTCCAGCGCTCTCCCTCAAAACAACCATTCTCAAGGAACGACTTATTTTTCACGTTATCCGAACAACAAAATACGAACTTGGAACACTTTTCATAACCTGCAATAACAACCAACTAAGTCCAAATACATTCTAATATCTTATAACTTACTCGTTTCCATCCTTGTAGATCCACATTTACTTCGGACAAACTCCTACCTTCCTCTGAACAACACAATCAAACACATCTACACCTGTTCATAAAAATCATTCTTGATAGCTTAGTATATAACTGTATCTTTCCCAATTCTTATACTTCAATTTCCAACATTCCACAAATCCTTTTTCTACTTTCATCATAGATAAGGATATCTTCCAAAAGTTATCATCTCCAAATTATCCAGATAAATGTGAAAGGTACAATACATACTCCATATCCACTGTAATACATACCAGTCGCCACTATCTTCTACAACACATCCATGGTCATTTCATAGTTTCACATTACTTCTACTCACTTGTTGGATCATCCTTCCAACGTTTCTAATTCCATATTAATTAGACCCTTAATTCATAAATTCCAGAAAGATAATATTGCACAATCACTATTTTACTTTTATCTTAATAGTCCAACACATACAACAATACTTATATTTCTCTCGCTTCATCCCATAATAACCACAACATATAGTTTTTAATCGATCTCGTAACTCACGGTCCACCGTTCCCACAAACATTTACGAAACTATCTATACTTTGCATCCCATATACCTCACTCATAAGGCAACTACTCAACATCACTACATAGTGAAGACACGTAGTTATAATAAATTTCCGACAAAAATTACACCTTTATACTTTCGGAGACTCATCCCCCTCGGGTCATACCATGCTAAAACATAACTCAATACTTACATCCAAAATCTCCATTCCACATATTTCATAGAAGTAAATTCACCCAACATGACTGTCACACCTTAAATTTTGACCGAATTTTTTCGTTCAGCTGACATATTTCGTCGCGTCATCAAAGCTAGGTATACAAATCAATCACCTTTGCACTTAGGGTCAAGCATTTCATTATTAGTTAATCATTTTTTTATTAGTCATCTTTACCCTTTCAATGTCATTCTAAATTGTTTTTCCAATTTCTTTAAGATTATTTTTCTTATTGTTTAGAACGTTTAATTATTTTCATTTTAATTTCTAGTTAAATAGTTGGTTTAGATTAGTTAGAATTAATTTTAGTTCGTTTATTTAGTGTGACATTTTAATTAGTTTTTATTTTAATTAGTTTAATCTTTAGTTTAGCTTTTAGAATTATTTTAATGTTTTTTTTTACACGCTTATATTTATAGTTACATTAGGTTTTATTCAAGCTAGTCTAATTTATATGTATCTAGTTTTTTTATTTTAATCCAGTTTTTTTTTAGTTTGAATTTCTATTTAAATTTTATTTTTGTAAATTGGGTTTTTATTTTAAGATTATTTAAATTTCAGTTTAAATTTAATTTAATTTTTCATTTAGTTTATATTTTATATTAATCTTTTATTTAATCAATTTATATTAGTTTTATTTATTTATTTATTTAGTCCATATAACTTAGTTTCTATTTAGTTAATTTAGGAAGGTTTAGTTAGTTTTCAAAGCTTCAATCCAACCAGTCAATCCTGCACAAGCAACAAAAAAAACTTTCATCAATTTGAACCTTGCACAAAACCTGCATTTTAAAAGGGAATTCTTGACCTTGGCAAAAACCATATCCTGCCACAGGGTGAAAGTGACATGGGAGTAACATATCACAAAGGAGCCTGGGAGGCTTTCTGGAAAAGGCAGCAGGAAGTGCACCAAAAGAGGAACAAACCAGAAAATTGAAAGGCTCACTTCTGTCAAAAAAAAGGGCGCGAAAAAAAACCACTGAAAAGAAACATAGGGGGGGTCTTGAGGACTGAAAAAAAAAGGACAAAAAAAATAGGGTGGGGGGTTCGAAAAACAAAAAAAAGGCCTCAGAATAACTACAAGGCAGAGAACAACTTCAAAAAAAATACACAAGAGAAAACACAGAAAAACCTCAGTTGCCATAAAAACATTCGAGATCACCAAAACCTTAAATTGACTTTCCTCTTCCTTCATCAACGGGGACTTCACCTTCGTTCTCCTTCCGCTTCACATTTTCAAAACCATCACAAAAAACCACAGCAATAAAAACCTCCCTCTGCTTGAGACCAAAGGACTTCCTTCTTCATCGCGATACACAGCCAGACTTCTCTCATCGGTTTTCCTCACAAAACAGCACCAATAATCTTCAGTATCCCCGCTCATCACCTTCAACTTTCTCTTAACCAATCTCTTCATCAAACGGATAACAACCTGCATAACAAAAAAAAACAAAAACAATCAACAAAAAGCCACAAAGAAAAACCAAAAAGACCAATCCAAAAACTCAGCAAATACTTCACAAAAAACCAGTCAGTGTATCTCAAACCATCAACCTTGCCGCACCGCCGCCCTGTTCTTCATTCACCTACAGGGACCTCTCAATCTCAAACTAAAACCCTTAACCCTCTTCTTCTCACCGTCGCGAACCGAAACCTCCTGTCACAACACCGAAACATCTCACAAACAGAAAAAACGCAGCAACCAAAATACATCATCACCTCACCCTTAACTCTTAACCCTCTCCATCAAGCCTTCAGAAAAAACCATCTTTTCCACCAACCCCTTACCAAATCCTCATCGCCGAACCACCCTCTCCAACCTTCTGCAACGGCACCACCGTGTGATTCCTTAAAAATCAACAGACAAAACCTAAAAATCCCTCACCACCATCAAACCGGTACAATCCACCATCAAACAACCATAATCAGTTCTTTGTCACCGCATCACCATCGTTCACCAACAAAAATGAAATGAAACCATCTTCAAAAACCAAACGGAATCCCATCCGCCCTTTTGTTTTCCGTCAAACCGAAACCACCCCTAAAACCTGAACCAAGAGAAACCATTAATCCGCACCACTTGAACCACCCTTTACGTATCACCCTCCACCACCCTTTCGAAACACACCAAGCCGAATTCGTAACCCAGAAAACCTTTTCTCCTTCATTCGAACCGACGACGAAAAAACCAGAAAAACAAAACGACTTTCTTCTGCATCAATAGTCCAGCTCCTTCACTTCGACCGGCACCCACCTCCACCACCAACCAAAAACCCTCGCCGCAAACCTTCACCGATTTCATCCTCCAAACACCTCAAATCGCAAACACGGCGAAAAACTTCATCAACGGTTTCAAACCCTATGCAAAATTGAACGCGATTGGAACAAAGAACGGGGTGAAATTTTACAACGAAGTAAAGGTTTTAGATTCGGTTTTGGATAGGAACGTGAAGCAGTACGGTCAATGTTTCGGAGCCGCGTGAGAAAGAAAGGGTCATCCACTGCCTTTGTTCCTTTTGACATGCGTGTGGCTTCTTTTGCTGATTCTTCAAGCGTATGAGATGTCACGTGTCAGTACCTGATTGCTTCTTTAGGTCGGTTAATGTAGAGAGAGTATCAGGCGCCAGTTAAGTGTCTGTTCTTCTATTTTCTTTCTCTCCTTATACTTTTTTTTATATATAAAAATCATTTCTTTATGTTGTTATATTAACTAGTAACTTGTGGATTGCTATAAGGTTTGCTAATGGGTTATTGGGTGAAGCCCATTTGATTCTTTTCACAGTCCGCAAATCATTTTCTCACCTCTTTTTTATATTTCCTTTGTTTTTATACCTTGGTTTAATGGTTAATCGTTTTTTATTCGATCTTCTTTTGTATTCCCTATCTTTCTTGATTAGAATTTTGTGGTGTTGACTAGATTCGGTAAGTTTGACTAAGTTAACTGAATTTGTCGTAATTTTATTTTATGTCACTTTATTTTGATTTGTAACTTTCATTTATTTATTTTTTTATATAACTTATTTATTTGGTTTCTATTATATTTCTATTTTCTTTGAAAAAAAGAAGCAAAAAACAACCATTAGTTAATTGGATTATTTTTATCGTTCTTTTCGATTTTCTTTAGGGCCAATGATATAACAAAGTCGCATTAAGTCGTTTCCAACTAATTGCAACCAATATGAGACCATCTTTTATTTATTTAGTTTTTAAGATTAATTTATTCTCATTCCATGATTATTCTATTTAGTATATTTAGTTTGTTTATTTTTCTTACATTATTACACAATGCTAAATTCTAGCGTTTCCAAAATAATTCATCACGTCTACATTTGCACACACGTAAGTCGGTCACCTATGTGACCGCCATCTGCACTTCTACGCGCCTTAACTATTAACAAGGAATAGAGCTCCGGAGTCTAGCACTCCGCACGTTCTAGAACGAACGGCAACTGGGCTAGCCCCACGCGTTTTGTTCGTTCAATCCTTCGTTATTAATTACACATCGTTTCTAAAACATTTAAAAAATAATTCAATTCATTTAATTTAATTACGAAAAAGGAACTCCGGAGTCTAGCATTCCGCACGTTCTGGATTGGACCGCAAATGGGCTAGCCCCACGCGAGGGTTCAATCACCATTCGTATATCAAAATATTCAAATCTTAAATTAAATAAAAATACGAAAAAGGAACTCCGGAGTCTAGCATTCCGCACGTTCTGGATTGAACCGCAAATGGGCTAGCCCCACGCGAGGGTTCAATCACCATTCGTATATTAAAATATTCAATTCATTTAAATAATTACGAAAACAGAATTCCGGAGTCTAGCATTCCGCACGTTCTGGATTGAACCGCAAATGGGCTAGCCTCACGCGATGGTTCAATCATCATTCGTATACCAACAAATTTAAATCATTTTTATAATTAATTATCGAAAGACAGAATTCCGGAGTCTAGCACTCCGCACGTTCTGGATTGGACCGCAACATGGACTAGCCCCACGCGATGTGTTCAATCGCCCTTTCGTTTAAAACATCTTAACAAAGTCAAACACTTTCTTCTAAAACGAACATTGTTTAAATTATTCTATCTCTCGAACAAGCTAGCGCTTCAGCCTCCACCGCGAGTATAAGCCAACGCTTAACAGTAGAATGCATTTTAAACAATCGTTCAATTAAAAAACCACAAACCGTAGTAGCACGAACTACGAAGCTCTGACTTTCCCATTGCACAAGGGAATACGTAGGCACGAGGATTTTAATCCTTCGTGAGCACCCTAATAAAAAATTTAATTATTTTTCCGTTTAAATCAATAATAAAAAAAATCTTAATCTTTTCTCCGTCATCTTCATAATATTTTAAAAGTTTAATTCCCTTTAAGAACGAACATATTAATAATCATTTAGAAGACAATACTTAAGATCAAACACTTAATCGCATAGTTTAGCTAAAAGGTTCCCGTTGAGTACAACGGACGTGTGGGGTGCTAATACCTTCCCCTTGCGTAACCGACTCCCGAACTTAGAGTTTGGTTTCGTTGACCATTTCTTATCCTTTATTAGGTTGTATCTATATCTCCCTTTTCTCTCGTAGAATAAATAGAATTAGGTGGCGGCTCTGTTGTTTTGTTTTAGGATCGTATTTTTCAAGGTACGACAGTTGGCGACTCTGCTGGGGACTAGCTCCATGCTAGAGAGAGTCGAGCCTAACTTAGCATTGTGTGTTTTTTTGTTTGATCTTGTCTTTTCTTGTCTTCTCTATGTTTATTATTTATGTTTGTTTATCTGTTCTTTTACTGCTTTACTTTATTGCTCAATATATTTGTTTGTGGTTTCTCGGGGTCACATTGCAAGTAATTTTGAGTGGTGGAAAAAACAGAGGGAACCCCTAAGTTTAGAATTGGATGTTATTAGTGTTAGTCTCCAAGGACTCGCTCCTTGCACGCCTAACATGAAAGCTCCCCCAGATAGTTAGACTTTTCGTAGATCTTGTCGCAACGCAGCTAGCCTGTCGCGTGACCTGATTCACGAAAGGGCTGTGATTCTGGGACCCCCTAGGACCTGTTTCAATTTTGGTAGTTGTGTAATGTTAGGCTCCAAGGACTCGCTCCTTGCACGCCTAGCATGAGAACTCCACTCAAGGTAGACCTTATCGTTATTATCGTCACAATGCAGCTAGCCTGCGGCGGGGCGCTAATACGATAAACGTCCGTGACCTTGAGTTTCCTTAAACCATCACCGTAGAAACCATCCTGTGAGTGGGATCTATGGGTACAGACTATTGAACCAATCTCTTACATCCTACCATTTAAGAAGTTTTGAGCTTTGCCAGCTTCCGAGTCTGTTTGTGCTTGTAACCTCTAAACATCTTTGCATTGCATCCGTTTGCATACCATTTCATCTGCATTGCATATCATTTTTCCTTCCTCAGAGTAAGCTCATCTTCGTCCTGTGTCCATAATCCGCAATTTGATTTCCCGACACCTACTTTGGACTTGAAGTAGTTCCTGACTGATCATGGACCCTGAAGGACAAAAGCAGACTGCGACAAGGGGAGACTTTGATTTGACAAGGGATCAGATGGACCAGCTCATGGATGTTGTGACAACTTTGATCAGGAGAGGGGATAATGTTCAACAGGCTGCCGTAATTGGAAATGTCTCTCCATCTCAAAGGAACAGTTTTGTTCAACCTCAGTCTATCAGGTCCCCAGTTGGGGCATCCGTTATTCAAGAGCATACCATTATTCGATATGGAAACTCCTTACCTCACGATGCCGTTGAGTACCAAAGCTTTGGGTTCTCTGAGCCAATTTCCCAAGGGGCAATCCCAGTGAGAAGGACCAAGGGACCAGATGTTGCTGAGATGAATGAGAAATGTCGAATGCTGAACGAAAGACTCAAAGCTCTAGAGGGGAAGGATGCTTTTGACCTGGATGCTTTAAACATGTGCTTAGTACCTGGTTTGGTTATACCTCCGAAGTTTGAAGCACCTGCTTTCCAGAAGTACAAAGGGGATAGTTGTCCAAAACACCATTTGGTGATGTTCTGTCGAAAAATGACTGCATATGCTTTTGACGATAAGTTGATGATTCACTGCTTTTAAGACAGTTTGAGTGGGGCACCGTTGGATTGGTACATGGGTTTGGAAAGAAGTCATATTCAGTCATGGTTGGACCTAGCCAGTGCTTTTGTGAAAC
Organism: Lathyrus aphaca; assembly: GCA_963966055.1. Lineage (NCBI taxonomy): Eukaryota > Viridiplantae > Streptophyta > Magnoliopsida > Fabales > Fabaceae > Lathyrus > Lathyrus aphaca. The sequence continues at coordinate 274,418,132 of OZ014520.1, read as the reverse complement.
AATACCATTACAATCTAGGAGAAGCTCCCAGTCGCTTTCACTTGAAGGACATATCTCAAGGGAATGATGAGTCGTTCAAAAAGTATGTCCAGAGGTGGAGAGAGTTTGATGATCGTGTTCAACCACCGCTATCAAAGAAGGAGTTAGTTGACCTATTCATAGACACTCTGCAGAGCCCGTACTTTGAGAAGATGGTAGGCACCGCCTCAACGAGTTTCTCTAACCTGGTAAAAACGGGAGAACGTATTGAGATTAGTCTCAAAAGCGGAAAGATCCAAGGCGCCTCAAGCAACCAGGCCAGTGAGAATGAATCCCTCAGCAGTTCCCAAGAGGAGGAAGAGGATGTAATCAATGCAGTCATGGCAGACGTCAAGTATTCTTGTGGTGCATCAGCAAGATCCTTTGACCCTCCATCTTTTCAGCAATCACTATTCCATATGCCTCATCATCCTTGTAGGCAACCAACAATGTTTAGGGTACCTTACCAGCAACCCTGGATCCCTCCTCATCAAAGTCAGCGAGCCAAAAGCCAAGGATATCCGAATCAACATCAGAGTCCACATAAGCCTCGCAACAATCTGGAAAGAAGGAATGCTCCTCTTCATCCAATACCTTTATCGTACACTCAGCTTCTGCAACCTTTGATTCAAAGCTCTTTAGTGGTTCCCAAGTCTCTCAAGCCAGTGTCAGAGCCATACCCTCCTGAGTATAATCCACATGAGCAATGTGGGTATCATGCTGGATCATTGGGGCATTCAACTGAAGACTGCAGAGCTTTTCAAGCCAAGGTACAACATTTGATCGATAAAAGGTGCATCTCCTTTTCAGAAGGAAACCTGTTGGTGCATGTCAACCTCTCGCCTGAGTGACTTCTTGGTGCATCTCTTGAAGACAGTAGATCAAGGCATTTTCAATTCCCTAAAGCTGGCAATCACCTGTTTGTTTCAGCATTGTTGTTATTTTTCTTTGCATGTTGAGTTTGTATTTGCTTGTTAGCATTGTTGTTTTTGAATTGGCAAAATTAATGAAATGTTTATGCATATTTTGAATCAATCCATTCTTATTCACTCGTTTTCTTTCATTGTTACAAAAAGCAAAAATATATTTCTATCTTTTGTTTATCAAACTTTTGTTTTAGCAAAGATTGGAGGGAGGATGATGAAAACCAGATACCTTGAATTCTCCAGTCGTATGCTCTCAAATAAAACCTTACCAATGATGTACAGGAATTGTTTCAAATTCCCAAACACCGGTGAAATAAGGAAGATAATCCCTCGTTAACCCCTTCGAGCCTAGAAATAGGAGTTTTCTTTTTCAAAAAATGCAAAAAAAAACCTTTAATTTCAAACCTGGGGCAGGGTAGTCGGTTCAGTTAATCTGTTTGCATCCAATCTTCAAAAGATTCAATCCATTATTCAAGAAGGATCAGTAACGTACTTTCATTCACACACCAAGGAAGTCATGAAGAGCCAAAAGTTTGTAGTACGTATTCTCTATCATCCAATAAAATGGCAGTCACAATCGTCCAACCAAAAAAAAGGCAAAAGGAAAAAGAAATACAAATAAAAGTCCGCCAAGTCAAAAATAGAAAAAGACGACTTAGGCGAAAATTAATGAAGTCATCAAAATCCAGCAAAGCAGGAAAAAGCAAGGTGGATGCCATCACTTTCAAATACTGATCCTTATCACGCACAGTCAAAAGACTTTTGAATGCGTAAATCAATTTAACTGAACATAGGATTGGAGTTCATCACGGAGATGGGGTGGGTACAAATAAATTTTTGAGCCTCTTATCTTTTGTTTCATAAACCGTGAACCAGGCCACGTTACAACCCTTAAAAGACCTAGCTGAGGCAGGGTTTATTTTGAGAGAATGCTACAACAAGGTTGTGTTAACCTGACTCCTAACGATCTTTGCTAATTATTTGTATTGATCACTTCATCTGCCATTCCATAAATGGCTAGATCCACTTTTTATTTTATTTTAATCAACTCCATTGTATCACTATCATACCAATAAATTATGATTTCAAAACTTGCGTAAACGTTGCATTAAAATTGCCAATTTTTAAATGTATAATGCTTATTTGCAAGTCAATTCAGTATCAATGGAATCCCGATGAACGCAGCCAGTTAGGGAATTCGACTGAGTAGGAGAAGCCCAGCCAGGGGCAATTACTTCAAGAATGTGCCGATCGGAATTATTTTCTTCAAGAGTCAGCATCTCAGAGGTTGAACTTCTTCTCAAGGCTCATACTAGAGCAATTTGTCACCAACGGTTCAAGAATTCAATGGCCAGTCAAATCAAAAGTTTCCCATCCTAGGAGTTGGGTAACCAGGGGCAAAACACTTCAAAAACCAGTCAATCTGAATCAATCCATTCAGGAGTCAACAATTCAGAGGTTGAGCTCTCCTCAAGACTCATACTTGAGCGAGTTATCAGAAAGAATTCAAGAGATTAATGGCCAGCTAGACCAGAAGTCTCTCATCCCAGGGATCAGATAGCCAGGGGCAAATCTCTAATGTTCGAGCACCGGGGCAATCATTTCAAGGTCCCTGCCATGGCAGTTTGTTTCCAAACCTTTTGAAAAGGATATGTTCAAGAAACCTTTGATTAGGGGCAAGATGAATCACACAGGGGCAAATCCTCTTCGTGCCTTCAAGTTGTTCAAGCAGGCCCTATTGCAACAACAGATTTTAAGTTCAAAACAGGTGTCGGGAATCATGTCGTCATCCTTACCTCCTCTTAAAGAGTCGTCTTCCAAGAACTATTCCATCCTTACCCACGCATGGGCATATTTTGAAAATCACTGAGTCAGTACATAATCACTCTCATGCTTCAGTCATGTCGCTTCGCTTATAGAGTTAAACCTTGCATATCTAGCATATGTCCAGGTCAAAACCCAGGAAAACCAATTCCCATATGTTATTTCTTTTGAAATTTCTTTTCAACCCAGTCCCGTCTGGTAGTCATTCATTATTTTCAACCCAGTCCCGTCTGGTAGTCATTTATTTTCAACCCAGTCTCGTCTGGTAGTCGTTTATTTTTCAACCCAGTCCCGTCTGGTAGTCGTATATTTTTCAACCCAGTCCCGTCTGGTAGTCATTTATTTTTCAACCCAGTCCCGTCTGGTAGTCATTTATTTTCAACCCAGTCCCGTCTGGTAGTCATTTATTTTCAACCCAGTCCCGTCTGGTAGTCATTTATTTTTCAACCCAGTCCCGTCTGGTAGTCATTTATTTTCAACCCAGTCCCGTCTGGTGGTCGTTTATTTTCAACCCAGTCCTGTCTGGTAGTCATCTATTTTCAAACCAGTTCCTGTCTGATATTCATTTTCTTTTCAAACCAGTTTTCGTCTGTTAGTCCATTCTGAACCAGTTCCCACCTGGTATTTCATTTAAAAGTTATTTGACAGTCGGTTCTTGTCTGAAAATTGTCTCTCTTCCAAATCCAGTTCAAAACCAATTTTTGTTTGGTAAACTATTTCCAAAGTCAGGTCCCGCCTGACAACGAATCAAAGGAAACCAGTTCTTGTCTGGCATGTCAAAAAAAATCATTCGTCACTAGCAGCTTTATCTGAAAATCCATTGTTGTTGACGCCCTTTAGTGTGGTTTATCAAAGTGATTCCCAGTAACATTAACATCCCCTGCAGAGGTCCTTCTTGTTATTGATATCAATCCCTTTACCACCAATATTTCTCTTAAGTCCAATCGTCATTGGCACAAATTCTTCAAGTTCTTCATTTAGGGAATTCCCGGAAGTTGGACGTTTATCTTGTTTAAAACTCCAACATTTTATTGCCAGTCGGTCACTTAAAGCCGTTGATTTACATCTGAACGCTTCGCATGCTACTCCCAGTATCAATTTGTTTGCACAAGAGCCACTGCCTGGATACTGTTTTCGTTTCCCAATCCTCGGTCTCAACAGTTACACTTGAACCTGTTGTTTCACCACTTTGGATTATATGTCTGTCACTTTATTCTCCCGACCACCGCGTCGATACCTGTCTTTTATTTTCCAGACCACCGCGTCAATGCCTATCTTTTATTTTCCTGACCACCGCGTCAATGTCTGTTATTTCATTTCCTGACCACCGCGTCGATGTCTGTTATTTTATTTCCCGATCACCATGTCGATGTTTGAGTGTCTGCTATTTGGCTCTCCGGGCTACCGAGTCGAGATCATTTCTATCTTTCTTAATCACTGAATCGTTGCATTGGAATCCCCGGCAACTACCTTGAACTTGCTAACTCATCACTTCAGTTAGCATGTTTTTAATCTCGCATTTTGCTTTCCAGTCTTTTGTTATCCTTAGTGCCAGCAGTTACATTCGAACTTGCTGATCTATCACTTTGGACACATCATTGTTTTCGTCTTGTCATCCCCAACGTATTTTTTATCCCCAGTGGGTCTTTGCCCTCAGTTTTCGTTTATGTGAATCACTGTCGCATTTATCTGCATCATACCATTTACCGCTTATTCATCAAAAAGTCAGCATGCTAGGGTTCATTGCATCTCGCATATCATATCCCCAAACATAGGGGGGTCCATCATGAACTCTATATTGCATATCATTGCATTTCATTTGCAGTCGGTCAAAATTTTGGGCATTTTTTAATATTTAATCCTCTTCCACCTCGAATGTCCGAGAACCTTGTTTATTCATACATTCAGGTTCAAGAAGATTAAATAGGGGCAACTGTCACACCCTAAATTTTGACCGAATTTTTTCGTTCAGCTGACATATTTCGTCGCGTCATCAAAGCTAGGTATACAAATCAATCACCTTTGCACTTAGGGTCAAGCATTTCATTATTAGTTAATCATTTTTTTATTAGTCATCTTTACCCTTTCAATGCCATTCTAAATTGTTTTTCCAATTTCTTTAAGATTATTTTTCTTATTGTTTAGAACGTTTAATTATTTTCATTTTAATTTCTAGTTAAATAGTTGGTTTAGATTAGTTAGAATTAATTTTAGTTCGTTTATTTAGTGTGACATTTTAATTAGTTTTTATTTTAATTAGTTTAATCTTTAGTTTAGCTTTTAGAATTATTTTAATGTTTTTTTTACACGCTTATATTTATAGTTACATTAGGTTTTATTCAAGCTAGTCTAATTTATATGTATCTAGTTTTTTTATTTTAATCCAGTTTTTTTTTAGTTTGAATTTCTATTTAAATTTTATTTTTGTAAATTGGGTTTTTATTTTAAGATTATTTAAATTTCAGTTTAAATTTATTTTAATTTTTCATTTAGTTTATATTTTATATTAATCTTTTATTTAATCAATTTATATTAGTTTTATTTATTTATTTATTTAGTCCATATAACTTAGTTTCTATTTAGTTAATTTAGGATGGTTTAGTTAGTTTTCAAAGCTTCAATCCAACCAGTCAATCCTGCACAAGCAACAAAAAAAACTTTCATCAATTTGAACCTTGCACAAAACCTGCATTTTAAAAGGGAATTCTTGACCTTGGCAAAAACCATATCCTGCCACAGGGTGAAAGTGACATGGGAGTAACATATCACAAAGGAGCCTGGGAGGCTTTCTGGAAAAGGCAGCAGGAAGTGCACCAAAAGAGGAACAAACCAGAAAATTGAAAGGCTCACTTCTGTCAAAAAAAAGGGCGCGAAAAAAAAACACTGAAAAGAAACATAGGGGGGGGGTCTTGAGGACTGAAAAAAAAAGGACAAAAAAAACAGGGTGGGGGGTTCGAAAAACAAAAAAAAGGCCTCAGAATAACTACAAGGCAGAGAACAACTTCAAAAAAAAATACACAAGAGAAAACACAGAAAAACCTCAGCTGCCATAAAAACATTCGAGATCACCAAAACCTTAAATTGACTTTCCTCTTCCTTCATCAACGGGGACTTCACCTTCGTTCTCCTTCCGCTTCACATTTTCAAAACCATCACAAAAAACCACAGCAATAAAAACCTCCCTCTGCTTGAGACCAAAGGACTTCCTTCTTCATCGCGACACACAGCCAGACTTCTCTCATCGGTTTTCCTCACAAATCAGCACCAATAATCTTCAGTATCCCCGCTCATCACCTTCAACTTTCTCTTAACCAATCTCTTCATCAAACGGATAACAACCTGCATAACCAAAAAAAACAAAAACAATCAACAAAAAGCCACAAAGAAAAACCAAAAAGACCAATCCAAAAACTCAGCAAATACTTCACAAAAAACCAGTCAGTGTATCTCAAACCATCAACCTTGCCGCACCGCCGCCCTGTTCTTCATTCACCTACAGGGACCTCTCAATCTCAAACTAAAACCCTTAACCCTCTTCTTCTCACCGTCGCGAACCGAAACCTCCTGTCACAACACCGAAACATCTCACAAACAGAAAAAACGCAGCAACCAAAATACATCATCACCTCACCCTTAACTCTTAACCCTCTCCATCAAGCCTTCAGAAAAAACCATCTTTTCCATCAACCCCTTACCAAATCCTCATCGCCGAACCACCCTCTCCAACCTTCTGCAACGACACCACCGTGTGATTCCTTAAAAATCAACAGACAAAACCTAAAAATCCCTCACCACCATCAAACCGGTACAATCCACCATCAAACAGCCATAATCAGTTCTTTGTCACCGCATCACCATCGTTCACCAACAAAAACGCAATGAAACCATCTTCAAAAACCAAACGGAATCCCATCCGCCCTTTTGTTTTCCGTCAAACCGAAACCACCCCTAAAACCTGAACCAAGAGAAACCATTAATTCGCACCACTTGAACCACCCTTTACGTATCACCCTCCACCACCCTTTCGAAACACACCAAGCCGAATCCGTAACCCAGAAAACCTTTTCTCCTTCATTCGAACCGACGACGAAAAAACCAGAAAAACAAAACGACTTTCTTCTGCATCAATAGTCCAGCTCCTTCACTTCGACCGGCACCCACCTCCACCACCAACCAAAAACCCTCGCCGCAAACCTTCACTGATTTCATCCTCCAAACACCTCAAATCGCAAACACGGCGAAAAACTTCATCAACGGTTTCAAACCCTATGCAAAATTGAACGCGATTGGAACAAAGAACGGGGTGAAATTTTACAACGAAGTAAAGGTTTTAGATTCGGTTTTGGATAGGAACGTGAAGCAGTATGGTCAATGTTTCGGAGCCGCGTGAGAAAGAAAGGGTCATCCACTGCCTTTGTTCCTTTTGACATGCGTGTGGCTTCTTTTGCTGATTCTTCAAGCGTATGAGATGTCACGTGTCAGTACCTGATTGCTTCTTTGGGTCGGTGAATGTAGAGAGAGTATCAGGCGCCAGTTAAGTGTTTGTTCTTCTATTTTCTTTCTCTCCTTATACTTTTTTTTATATATAAAAATCATTTATTTATGTTGTTATATTAACTAGTAACTTGTGGATTGCTATAAGGTTTGCTAATGGGTTATTGGGTGAAGCCCATTTGATTCTTTTCACAGTCCGCAAATCATTTTCTCACCTCTTTTTTATATTTCCTTTGTTTTTATACCTTGGTTTAATGGTTAATCGTTTTTTTAATCGATCTTCTTTTGTATTCCCTATCTTTCTTGATTAGAATTTTGTGGTGTTGACTAGATTCGGTAAGTTTGACTAAGTTAACTAAATTTGTCGTAATTTTATTTTATGTCACTTTATTTTGATTTGTAACTTTCATTTTTTTTATATAACTTATTTATTTGGTTTCTATTATATTTCTATTTTCTTTGAAAAAAAGAAGCAAAAAACAACCATTAGTTAATTGGATTATTTTTATCGTTCTTTTCGATTTTCTTTAGGGCCAATGATATAACAAAGTAACATTAAGTCGTTTCCGACTAATTGCGACCAATATGAGGCCATCTTTTATTTATTTAGTTTTTAAGATTAATTTATTCTCATTCCATGATTATTCTATTTAGTATATTTAGTTTGTTTATTTTTCTTACATTTTTACACAATGCTAAATTCTAGCGTTTCCAAAATAATTCATCGCGTCTACATTTGCACACACGTAAGTCAGTCACCTATGTGACCGCCATCTGCACTTCTACGCGCCTTAACTATTAACAAGGAATAGAGCTCCGGAGTCTAGCACTCCGCACGTTCTAGAACGAACGGCAACTGGGCTAGCCCCACGCGTTTTGTTCGTTCAATCCTTCGTTATTAATTACACATCGTTTCTAAAACATCTAAAAAATAATTTAATTCATTTAATTTAATTACGAAAAAGGAACTCCGGAGTCTAGCATTCCGCACGTTCTGGATTGGACCGCAAATGGGCTAGCCCCACGTGAGGGTTCAATCACCATTCGTATATCAAAATATTCAAATCTTAAATTAAATAAAAATACGAAAAAGGAACTTCGGAGTCTAGCATTCCGCACGTTCTGGATTGAACCGCAAATGGGCTAGCCCCACGCGAGGGTTCAATCACCATTCGTATATTAAAATATTCAATTCATTTAAATAATTACGAAAACAGAATTCCGGAGTCTAGCATTCCGCACGTTCTGGATTGAACCGCAAATGGGCTAGCCTCACGCGATGGTTCAATCATCATTCGTATACCAACAAATTTAAATCATTTTTATAATTAATTATCGAAAGACAGAATTCCGGAGTCTAGCACTCCGCACGTTCTAGATTGGACCGCAACATGGGCTAGCCCCACGCGATGTGTTCAATCGCCCTTTCGTTTAAAACATCTTAACAAAGTCAAACACTTTCTTCTAAAACGAACATTGTTTAAATCATTCTATCTCTCGAACAAGCTAGCGCTTCAGCCTCCACCGCGAGTATAAGCCAACGCTTAACAGTAGAATGCATTTTAAACAATCGTTCAATTAAAAAACCACAAACCGTAGTAGCACGAACTACGAAGCTCTGACTTTCCCATTGCACAAGGGAATACGTAGGCACGAGGATTTTAATCCTTCGCGAGCACCCTAATAAAAAATTTAATTATTTTTCCGTTTAAATCAATAATAAAAAAAATCTTAATCTTTTCTCCGTCATCTTCATAATATTTTAAAACTTTAATTCCCTTTAAGAACGAACATATTAATAATCATTTAGAAGACAAGACTTAAGATCAAACACTTAATCGCATAGTTTAGCTAAAAGGTTCCCGTTGAGTACAATGGACGTGTGGGGTGCTAATACCTTCCCCTTGCGTAACCGACTCCCGAACTTAGAATTTGGTTTCGTTGACCATTTCTTATCCTTTATTAGGTTGTATCTATATCTCTCTTTTCTCTCGTAGAATAAATAGAATTAGGTGGCGGCTCTGTTGTTTTGTTTTAGGATCGTATTTTTCGAGGTACGACAATGACCTGTCAACATCTGGTTCTAATTAGCACATTCCCGTTATACTATTCTTACAAAGTCCCAACTGACTCAAGGTTCTGGTAGGCATGATAATCCAACTCACAACAACAACAACCTTACGGATGAATTCCAGCTCACTTTTGATCCTTTATCAATCAAATCCAATTTATCCCCTTTACAATGATGAATTCTTATAATATTCACCAATCAATATGCAACTTTATATCTCCACCTCTCTATATCAATAACACCAAAGTTTTCCAAGAAGGCACCCTTGTTCCCACAATTCCTTTTTGTCGATGAATTCTCCCATTATCCCTCTTAGCGTCAGGGCCGACCAAGGAATAGTTCCATCTTTACTTATAACGACACCTCTAATATATTCTTCAAAACTGAAATAAAATTTGTACTCTACATACGGTCCATTGTTGTTATCTTACTCTTAATAGTTCCTCCATGCACTCCGTAGATATAACATTCAACCTTTTCACAATCATCCATCTCGAATTCACTTCCTACTCACTGAGGAGTAACCTTTAGGAATATCTAATCAACATAATCAATCCTTAAATCCATCTCTTTTTTCAGATACCGGAATCCGCATCTTCTCTTTTAAGCCACTAATAATTCCGACTCCACTCCAACTGGTCTACTGAACATACTATCTCAGCTGAAAGATATGTCTTTTGCATCCAACACGATTCCGTCTGCTATTAACAAGAGATTGAGGGTGATCAGTTCCTCAATTTGCCAATAGATAGCCGACAATCATGATGGTCATAAGCCACATTTCCCAACTTTAATAGTGTTCCTTGCATCATGCGAACTAAGTTGCTTCACGAGCGAATCCTTAGTCAATGCCCACCATAGCAACCTCTGCCACACCACAATTCCAACACACCACAAGCCAACTCTCAAGAGAAACCATAACTTCTCCCCCCACTTATTTTCAATAAACATCTACAAACAAACAACTAGCAAACAAGCAAGTACCGATAGTGTTTCACACACATATCGTATACTCTGGGACAAACGACACACGACAACCTGGTCGGACGGACCGACCTGCTCTGATACCAATTGTAACACCCATTATTCCCAAATTAAATAAGACAACTATTTTATTAAGAAAATCAGAGTTTTTATCAAAAGTGGAATGCTACTTTTTCACCAAAAACCAACAATATCATAGTCTTTACAAAAATAGCGGAAGTACTTAATTCATCATAACTCTTTTCATTATAACAATAGAAAAATCTCATTTATTCATCAAATGGCAATATTCATAATCCTCTTGATTTATAATTTCCACAAAAATATGATATGTAACTATTACTTAACAAGAATAATTAAAACAACAAAGATCCCCAACTCCCATGTTACGTATCAGAGCGACTCCTAAGACTCAACAAGGCAACTCGTACTCCGAGCGTACTCAAGTACCTGAATCATCTGTACTTCCGAAGAAGCACAGACGCAACCAAACAACAAAGGGGGGTGAGAAAACAATTCAATATTTTAATGGTGCAAATAACATCTAAAAGGGTAATCTCACCTTTATTCATCAATACACCTCATACATCATACAATTAATCAATATCTCAATTAGTTCATCAACATATATCATACATCATTAATTCAATCAATGCAAAGTGACTCAATGACACAATGCAAATGCGGTACCGACTTTCAACAATGGTTCATTAATTCGAACTCGGATGTATCGCTTACGCTCCACCGAGACACGATCATCCCTGCACCAACGATTCACAATGAATCCGAATGATCACTTACGCTCCACCGAGACATGATCATTCCACCAAGTGTGTATGCATATGCAGACTCAAACACATACACCATAATACAAATACGCATGACAACAGTCATGCCTTCACGATCCTCATGATCTTCATCAATTATCACACATCCCATCACATGGGTCACATAAACAATTAGACAATATTCACACATATTATCAACGCAATTCATATGGTTCATCATTGAGAGTCATATAAATCAACACAAGCACATATATTCCTACACACTAATTACCAATTATCATATCCTAAGAATTCCTCATTAATTCCACTCTCAATTATTTCCCATACATTTTCCAATATAACATGATCCTTCCGATCCTCACCGCTACCAACCTTACCTCATGGGGTCTACGCAAAGCATACGATCAACAATATTACCAATCAACATGATCCTCGTGATCTTCATCGGTTATCAATCAGTCCATCATATAGTTTGTACAAGAATTATAATAACCTCACCATACTCAACACATTTTAAGTAACCAATTAATAAAGTTATACTATCCATAATAATCATATAAAACTCATACACTAATTATCAGTTGTCAGGTCCTATAGTTACTCATGGATGTTATTCTCAAAGCCTTAGACTAATGGTAAGAAAGTAGACCAAGGGAACATGACGAAACCGACTTAAAATATAGCAAATTTCCCAAATACAGAGGCCTGACACGGCCCCCCGTGTCCCCTGACACGGCCCGTGTCACACGGCCTGACGAACCATCCTGAAAACATCATTTTCCAAAGTACAGAAGAGTGACACGGCCACCCGTGTCGTGTGACATGGCCCGTGTCACACCCTCTGTTCTCCAATCTTCCCAAAAATCCTCCTAATCTTGTTCCCGTAGCCTGACACGGCCACCCGTGTCATGTGACACGGCCCGTGTCAGGAGCCCTGCGCCTAAAATCAACTTTTTCCCAAAAATCACTTTTCATTCCCCATCTCATACCAGTTCGGGTTCTATTGACTATATCTCACTTTTATCATTCAAAGCAGTCCCAATGTCATTCTTATACTGATTTTAAGACCTTTAACACCACATATCTTTCCAACCTAATATTACTAATCAAATTAGGGATTTTAAGTTTCTCTTCCTCTTCTCAATTCACATTATCAACAACAATATTCATATAACAGTTTTCATATTAATCCAATTATACAATTCAAACAACGATTATTCCAAATACAACAATCAATCCTGTAATTCCATATTCATACCACAATTCATCAAATTATATCAAATCATACAATCCCTATGAGAGTAAGGACCTCTCAACTACCCTTTCATGTTAGATCACCAATAAAGAACCTTTTCTTCCCCCCTTACCTTAGATTCAATCGATTCCTTGAACAATCTTGATCTTGGAGCTTTAGGTCTCTTGCTCTTCTCTCCCTTTTTCCTCTTTCTCTAGAGCCAACTTCTTATTTCCACCCCAAACACGATGAATGAAAATGATTCCTTTTTCCCCTCTCATAAAACCACACCAATTTACCACCTTGCCCCTTAGACCTCCAATTCTTACTATTTTATTTATTTAGTAATAATATTAAAATAATACCATATTATCATTATATTATTATTTAAATAAACAATTCTTCACTTATAATCTCAAAAACACCACCCATATACATAGTAATTATTTTATTAAATAAATTATGAAATCGGGGTGTTACAAGTTCCATATCTTATGGATTCTCTCGGCTCTATAAGGTTCTATCAAACCTAACTCAAATCTAAGGTTACTTCTCTATAAAGAACCAAAACAAGATGGAATATCCATACAACGTTCTCGACACTTCACATGAGACTCAATGTAATACCCACCTCAAGTGTTTACTGGGCAAGACTTCCCATGGGACTCAGTGTAATACACATCTCAAACCACTACCATGCTTCCCGTGGGACTCAGTGTAATACCCACCTCAAGCCTTTATCTGATGTTTCTCATGGGACTCAGTGTAATACTCACCTCAAGACTTACTCAATGCTTCCCATGGAACTCAGTGTAATACCCACCTCAAGCCTTTATCTGATGCTTCCCGTGGGACTCAGTGTAATACTCACCTCAAGTCTTACTCAATGCTTCCTGTGGGACTCAGTGTAATACCCACCTCAAGCCTTTATTCGATGTTTCTCGTGGGACTCAATGTAATACCCACCTCAAGACTTACTCAATGCTTCTCGTGGGACTCAGTGTAATACCCACCTCAAGCCTTTATCTGATGCTTCCCGTGGGACTCAGTGTAATACCCACCTCAAGACTTACTCAATGCTTCTCGTGGGACTCAATGTAATACCCACCTCAAGCCTTTATTTGATGCTTCCCGTGGGACTCAGTGTAATACTCACCTCAAGCCTTTATATGATGCTTCTCGTGGCACTCAATGTAATACTCGCCTCAAGCCTTTATCTGATGCTTCCCGTGGGACTTAGTGTAATACCCACCTCAAGACTTACTCAATGCTTCATGTGGGACTCAGTGTAATACCCACCTCAAGCATTTATCTGGGCAAGGCTTCCCATGGGACTCAATGTAATACTCATCTTAAGCCACTACCATCATAGTATAATAAATTACATGCAAAGAAAACATACTGAGACATCAATTGAACAAACAATACCATCTAGAAATTTCTAGTTACATTACTAGGCCATACTATTGGTTTATTGTAAGTTTTCTTCACCCTCTCTCCATTCTTGATTCCTTTAATTATATAATTCTCAATCATATAATCTAACATTTTAATTTAATTATCACAATTAAACTAATCCCACAATAATCTCATTTTCTCTACTTTCATTTAATCCTCGTGATTATATATATATATATATATATATATATATATATATATATATATATATATATATTCTATAAATCCATTAATACCACAATTAATCAATTCCCATATTTAATCCATACTGAAAATAATTAAATCTCATAAATTAATTAATCTCACAAATTAATTAATTTCACTTCTAAATCAATATTTTATCTTATCATTGGATAGTACGTTGTCGTAGCTTTCCAATGATATAAAGTTTGCCCCAATCGGACACCTAAGTAAAAAGTTATGAAGTTTATAAGAAATGATATTTTTCAAAACTTACAGTGTTAACAGGTTAACCCATATGGTTAACCGGTTAACCAGTCTAAAATTCCACTTCCAGTGGCGTATCAGGTTCCGTTAATTGGTTAACGCATAGGGTTAACCGGTTAATCGACAGTCAGTAGCAGAAAACTTGCATTTTTAAGGTACATAACTTCTCCAAACAATATCCAATTGACACCAAATATTAAGACAATTATCAACAAAGGTTTCTACACCTATAGTCAACATACTCATGCAATTAATTGATATTTTAACTGTTCAAACTCTTGATTCTACGATTTCTAGCATTTTTCCCCTAACCTCAAAAATCTATAAACTCTTGAAATAAAAGTATCTAACTAGAACCCACCTATAACCATGAAGAGGAGTTTGATGAAGATGAAGATGATTGATTAAGAATGGTGATGAATCCAAGCTCTCTAGCTTCTAGGTTTTCTTCTTCTCCCTTTCCTTTCTTTCTCTTCTTTCCTTTTCTTCCTTTTCTTACTAACTTTCTTCTTCTTTCTCTTTTTATAACAATTAACAAATATCTATCAGTTAGTAACACTAACTGGTCCAAATTAAGAGTATCCAAAAATGTCTCTGAGTCAAATAATTAAAAAAAAATTTGAGTCAGATAATACTAATTAATTAATTTATGTTCGTCAGTTGCTCTAATTATTTGAATTGAAAACTCTCAGAGCACAACAGAAATGCGGGGTATTACATCTTCCCCTCCTTAAATTGAAATTCGTCCTCGAATTTCCTTTACTTAACAACAACAACAACAGTTTATAACACTATCTTAGATCCATACTTATCCTTACTTCTCCTATATATTCTGACATATTCAAATTCCAATTTGACTTTGCGGCTCAAAGTCCTTGTTTCATAATAAATCAAACTTCACATCCTTACTCATACGCTTGTTCCAACATTAGGTTAACCTCTAACTTACCATTCCCGCAATTCATTTGTTATTTCACACTGAACCACTTAGGCCCATCTCTCCTTCGGAGAAGCATACTACTTTAACTATTTCTATTGAATCATAACACAAAGCATAACATTCCAACTTGATTTCGGGACAACAAACACTCGACAAAACTCCACAAGGTATCTTAGTGAAATCTTATCTACACACAATTTCCAGCCAAAAGCTCTTATTAAAATCCTTCAATTGCTAAAATCATCTCAAAGTTGTCAAATGAATTTTTTACCATTGCCACTTGATTTGATGTTATACGCTGTAACCATTCACATCCAACATTTCACCTTCTCAGTATCTTACTATAGATAACACACTTAGAACAAAATTTTCTTACCTTTATACTTATAATTAATTCTCTTATAATTCTCAATAGTCTGACTGAACTCTTTCATTTGTCTCCTTCCACTACGCTCTCAAGGTCTAACCGTGGAGATACCACGAATTCTCAAACAATACCGGGTAGTTGATAGTCTGTGGAGAACACACTTATCCATTGGAGTTCTTACCAAATAACGAAACAAAACTTGCAGACATTCAGGGATAGAACAACTTACTTGTTAACCACATAATAATAACATTGATCCAAACTCTCTAACTATAGAGATACAGGGGTTGTATTGTTGCAATCATAACTTATACAATTCTGATTCCATTCTAAACTCGAAACAATTTATCCAATTCAGCTTAACAAATATGTCATGGTTACAATACTCCATGTCAATCCTCTTCACAGGACTTTATTCACTCAAGGTCTCTGTTGACACAATGTCTCCCTTAATAACAATGTAGTAATATCACAGAACTTACAATCTTTAGTCAGTCACCAATACCAAACTTAAATCATCCTTAGTATACTTGCGGATTTCCATAACAGTTTCCTATTGCATACAATATTCCACTTACTCACCTTTGAAGATCGCACAAAACTGCTCATTCAAAATTGCTTCTTTCAAAGGTCATGTTCCTCAAATGATCCAACTTACATGTTTAACTTCGGAAAAATTCATCTCTCACTCTTACTTGGAAGGGTAACTTAAAAATCCATGTCTCTGAGTACGGCTCAACTACACACATCTGGTATTACTCTTACGGGGTCCATAATTGATGTTAAGAATTAACGATACTAGAACTGACCAGTTATTCATCTCTTATCTACATTATAACGCCTCATATAATAAATACCTAGAATGTCATTATACAAGAGTTTTATTGGTACTGACACCATCATTAGTGCCTGATAGCATAATTCACATTCTTGACCAATTCTAAAACAATACAATCTATAGTGCAAGACATGGAAATTATGCTAAAAATAAAATACTAAGATCAATACAATATCCATTATTGTACAAGATAAATACACATCGGAAAAACTAAGACTATGCTTCTCTTGAAACATCCCGAGCATAACTCCACTTGTAAATCAACCTGCAAAAGAAACCTGAAAAGCAACAACAATAATGGGGTGAGATATTAACATCTCAGTGGGTTCCCTATCTTAAAGTTCTCTTGGCTCTAAAGGTTCAATCTAAACATAGCTCGAGTCTTTAGTCACTACCTCACAAGAAATCAAAGTAAGATGGAACAAAATCCATATAACAATTTCTGCGCTATACGAGTATGGCATCTACCTCAAGCCTTTACACGAGACTTTACGAATGACTCGATGCGATACTCACCTCAAGTCTTTACGGACGCTTTCCGTGGGACCCAGATCCACCCACCTCAAGACTTACACAAGACTTCTCAAAATAACCCCATGTAGTACTCACCTCAAGCCTTTACGGACGCTTCCCGTGGGACCAAGATCCACCCGCCTCAAGACTTACTCAGACTTCCCGGAGGGATAATGTACATACACGCCTCAAGTCTTTACTGACGTTTCCCGTGGTACCAAGATCCACCCACCTCAAGACTTACACAAGACTTACGGAAGCCCTCTCATGAAACACACACCTCTAACCTTTACGGATGCTTCTTGTGGGACCCAAATCCACCAACCTCAAGACTTACTCGGGTTATTACGGAGGCCTAGGGTATAGCATGCTAACGGTTTCGCAACAACCTAAGGTAATCCTAATCATCTCACAAGTTACTTCTTTTTATTTCCAATAGCTCACAATTCCTTAACTAACATAATTACAGTTAATTAGAAAAGTCGGGTAAAAGTCTACTCCAAATAATATTTCTCAGTCTCGTAATATAGCATGTATTATTAGCTTCAAAATGATATAAAGAATAGTTAAATCAGATAAATGGTGAATGAGTTACGAATTTTCAAAAGTATCAAAATAGTATTTTTTTTTAATCGGCATAAAATAAATAATTATTTCCACTTCAAAAGTAATATTTTCCTCCACTATTGGATAGTGAGTTTTCATAGCTTTCCAACAATATAAAGTTTTCCTCAATCGAATACCCGAGTAAAAAGTTATGAATTTTCTAAGAATTAATATTTTCCAAAAGTTACAGCGTTAACGGGTTAACCGGTCAAAAATCCCAATTACAGTAGCGTTTCAGGTCCCGTTAACCGGTTAACGTCTGGGGTTAACCGGTTAACCGACAATCAGTAGCCCAAAAAGTTGTGTTTTTCATATCATAAACCCCATTTTCTCACCCATTATACATAGTAACCTCATAATACTTGTTGTTGATCATTTCCACACATAACATGATTATTCTACCAGATTATTTCAGCATTTTATCCGTTAGATTTCATGATTAACAAATTTTATCATTTCTAACCTAAACTCTAAACATAAAAAACTCTTAAAAGAAAATCTTCTAACTAGAACCCACCTTGCAAACGACAAAGAGTTTGGTGAAGATGAAGATTTACGAAGATGAAGATGATCCAAGCTCTCCATGAACTTCTTCCTCTTCTCCTAGGGTTTCCTTCTTCTTTCTCTCTTTCTTTTCTTTCTTCCCTTCCTTTCTTTCTTTTCTTTTCTTTCTTACTAACTTTCTCTCTTTATAACATATAACTTTTTTCTTTTATAAACCAAACAATTGTTATACTGATATAACAATTAGTTAGTAACCTAACGGATCCAAATTGAGAGTATCCAAAAATGTCTCTGAGTCAAATATTTAATAAAACCTTTGAGTCAGATAATACTTAATTAATTAATTTAAGTTCGTTGGTTGCTCTAATTATTTTAATTAAAAACTCTCATAGCACACCGGAACCCTATTAATCTTAATTAATATTATCCAGAGCATTTAATTAAAAATATGGGGTATTACATCCTCCACTCCTTAAATTGAAATTCGTCCTCGAATTTTCTTTACTCAACAACAACAGTTTACAACACTATCTTAGATCTTTACTTATCCTTACTTCTCTTACATATTCTGACATATTTAAATTCCAACTCTTGACTTCACGATTCAAAGTCCTTGCTTCATAATAAATCAAACTTCACGTCCCCTCTCATACGCTTGTTCCAACATTGGGTTAACTTCTAAATTACTATTTCCGCAATTCATATTTTGTTTCATACCGAAACACTTAGGCTCATCTCTCCTTCGGATAAGCACACCCCTCTAATTCCTTCCATTGAGTCACAACACCAAGGCATAACACTCCAAATTGATTTCGAGGCAACAAACAATCGACAAAACTCCATAAGGTATCTTAATGAAATCTTATCTACGCACAATTACCAACAAAAGCTCTTATTAAATCATTCAATTACTAAAACCATCTCAAAAGTTGTCGAACGACTTCTTTACCAATTCCACTTGGTTTGATGTTATACGATGTAACCATTTACGTCTGACACTTTATCCTTTCAGTATCTTACTATAGACAACACACTTAGAACAAAATTTCTTACTCCAATACTTATAAATAATTCTCATTTGATTCTCAACAATCCAATTGAACTCTTTCACCTATCTCTTTCCACTACGCTCTCAAAGTCTAACAGTTGAGATACCACGAATTCTCAAGCAACACTAGATAGTTGATAGTTTGCGGAGAACACACTTATCCATTGGAGTTCTCACCAACCAAAGAAACAAAACCTGCAGACATTCAAGGATAGAACAATTTACGTGTCAAACACACAATAATAACATCGATCCAAACTCTCCAACAACAAAGATACAGGGGTTGTACTAATGCAATCATAATTGGTACAATTCCAATTCCATTCTAAACTCGAAACAATTTATCCAATTCAGTTTAACAAAACTGCCATTATTATTATACTCCACATCAATTCTCTTTACATAATTATATTATCGCAAGGTTTCTGTTGACACAAGGTCTCCAGCAATAACTACGTAGTAATGTTACATAACTTAAAGTCATTAGTGAGTCACTATTACCAAACTTAAATCATCCTTAGTATACTTGAGGATTTCCATAACACTTGACTATTGCATACAATATTCCACATACTCACCTTTGAAGACCATACTAAACCTCTCATTCAAATTCGCTTCTCTCAAGGGTCTCGTTCCTTGAACGATTCAATTTACATGCTTAACTTTGGAACATTCATCTCTCACTCTTACCTAGAAGGTAACTTAAAAAAATCCCATTTATGAGTACGGCTCAACTGCACACATCTGGTATTACTCTTACGGAATCCATACTGATGTTAAGAATTTACGATACTAGAACTGACCAATTGTTCATCTCTTATCCACACAGTAATTCAGGTATTAACACGTTTCCCGGAAGATCAACGCTTTATCGGTCTCTTATAACTTCACAATTTAAGTCCTCAGTAGTCGCAACGACAACAAACCAAAAATTCAGATCATTTACTATCTACCAATCATGCTCAAAAGAAAGTCCAACACTTTATCCTCTGACACTTCTAACAAAGCCAAAACAGACTTACAGTTCAAAAAGTACGATTCTTTAAATCCTCCCCAAAAGTCATGTGTCAATTGATTACCTATCTGAGGCTACACAGTCGAACACGACTAAACTCGTTTCTCTCGTTAACAAACAATCTAACTCAAAATATCAATCCAGTCCATACTAACTTGCAAGATGATTCTCATTCGCGGTTTCTAAACACGTGCAACAATCGCCCACCGTTCACAGCTAAAGGTAACATAAAACGCGGCACAACATGCAGATTACATACTCCAACAAGTGACGAAGTAGAATTACCATTCTGTTATGGTCACATCACAAATACGCAACGGAATGGTTCGACTCCACCCGTACAACGATGTTAGTAGGAAAACGACAATGACGACCTCAAAGGGGTTTTAAGTCACAAGATAACACTTGGTTCGTCCATAAGCAAAATCCAACACACAATCCTTATCGGGAAGAAAACAAAACAATGGACATCTCATGTCTAGTATACAACTTTGTCCCATTTCTTTAATTCCTTTGCGAGAATTAAAAACAACAACATTCTTAATCCCACTAGAGATAAATTCCAAATATAACGATCAATCACAAATACAAGAGTTTTCCCTTACACTTGAAAAATGAGGTAAAGAACTTCTCTAAAGAACCTTAATGTCTCTACTTTCGTATTAACTGGGATTCTCTTACTCTCTACTAATCATTGCATAGGATGTCTCCATGGCTTTCCATCGGTACCAAGAACGCTTCGATCGGGCACTCGAGTCAAAATGTATGAAACTTAGAAAATCAAATTTCCAAACTTAACAATGATAATCGGTTACTACTAGGAGGGTAACCGATTTCTCAGTGCAATTCTTAACTTCCAGTAGCTAAAAGAGATTTAAAAACACAATTCTTTAACCGGGTACTACCTAGAGGGTAATCCGATTACTTCAAACACAGAAGCATACTCGACGATGCCTCACTTAGACTGTATTGAAAGCAGTGAATCATCAATTTGTCATTATGCTCATATGAAGTCATCCTTCTGCAAAACCTCACCAAATGCTGCCTTGGATAACTATCCCCTTTGTACTTTTCAAACTTTGGTACTTTGAACTTTGGAGGTATTACAAAGTCGTGTACCAGACACATGTGTGCAACACTTAGATCAACAACATTACGACTTTGAAGGGCTTTAATCTCTTCCTCCAACACACGAAATATTTCTTCCCTCTTAGCAATTCGCGGATCTTCGACTCTCATCACATGGTTTGCCTCCTGGGAACCTGGCATAGTGAAAGCAAAACTGTGATAATCTGCAGCATCAACAGAAGAAGAATGTCCACTCCGGGTGACCTGACGCTCTCGAACATCTAGGTTCTCAATAGGAATCTGTGCAGACTGAGCTCGAGCAAAATTGTGGCCATCTTGCCTTGCCAAGGTTTTCATAGCCTCCAAAAGTTGGTCCCACTGATCTCTCGTCAACCAAACACTTGCAAACTGGCTTTGCTCTCCAGGGTCCATGATCTGTCCAAAAGTTGCTTCAAGTCTAATACAAGAGCTAGAATCTCAACTGTGGATGGTGAACAAAGAACGGACGAGCCCTGCCTGTGGAACAGAAATGCAATGCAAATGCTATGAGATGTCATGTTCGGTTATTTCCAGGGGATCTATTTGTTTTGATTCACATTTTGATACATAAAATCCAACAACATAATCCAGACATGAGATCCTCGGAAGTAACTGAACAGGTATGCTAAAATGCTATGATGGCATGTATGCAACTGGAAAGTGATCAGGAACTGGTGTCTTTCTGGATACGGAACACTGAGCTGAGAACCAAGTGTCTGAAACCAAAGGTCCTCTAAATAAGAACTCCCAGATAAGAACTCAAACCACATATCAAGAACTTCAGAACCATAGTAACCGGATCAAAACATAAGATCACATTGATGATGAATGGTATGTTGAGGTCAAGGGTTCCTGCAAACCTGTAAACCCCTCCCAATCTCACGGGTGTGCTCCGGGTCAAACATCACGGACTCTCAAATCCGAATAGCAATAATACGTTCACCATTTCCGAGAAATGGCTCATGACCAAATCAGGGAATCGGTTAAGCATTATGTACTACTCAGGGAGGTCTCAGCGTGAGTTCGGAAAAACAAGCATCCCTTATAAGTCCCCAGCTTCGAGCGTTGAAATCGAGAAACGATAGTACATTTAGCCCGTAAGATATAGTACTATTTTCATATGACTAGATGCTTTGACTGAGTTCCTATAAGAGAACCAGGCCATCCTATGTGAGTCCCCAGTGGACCCTCGAGTGCGAATGGGTTTGCCAGAGAATATGGTCTGCCACTGTCACCACTAGAGAGGATTGTTTCCACAAAGGTTCTCAATGATCGGTCCCCAGATGCACATAACTATCAAGGTCCTATCCCCGAAGTGGAGGAAATCCCCACACAAGATATTCCCAAGACGGTCGCAGTCTGGGTGTGAAGCACATCGCCACTCATCATGCCACATGCGAGTACAATGTGCCCATGTTAATCCTAGGGTGCACTCAAGCCGGGTATTTGGCTTATCTATCTGTAACAGTATCCCCCGAGTCCCACCAAACAGAAGAAATCCAATCCAGACAGTCCAGTAATAATATGATGCACAAAAATAAATACTGAAAACTGTAAATAAATATGCAAATAAAACTGTAGATAAACAACAAGAAAATACACATGCAACAACAAACAATCAATCACACAAAGAAACAGAAACACGTAAGCGCTAGGAGAGACTCTCAAGGGAACCAGAGAAACTCTGATTAGGGGGTCCCTAGCAGAGTCGCCAGCTGTCGCTCCCTGGATTTCCATCCTGGTACAAATGTGAAAGTGGCGCGGAAAAGGGTAGAGTCACCAGCCAGGCATTTTTATCCCAAAGGAACGGGAATGGTAATGTTGCACAAACCAGAGAAAAGAAAAGGAAGGACATAGGTCCTGCGAACCAAAGAAACTGAGTTCGGGAGTCGGTTATGACCTGGGAAGGTATTATCACCCCAGATCGTATGCCATACCCGACGGGATCCACGCTTGCAAAGAAATTGTTTCAAAGGGTGTAAGAATGAAAGTTGTTACAAAGAAAAGGAACTGAACTGGATAAAAGAAAAGAAAATGGGGGAAATGTAGGGAAAATAAAAGAGTGCTCGAACGGGCCCTACCCTGCTGCCTACGTACCTCATCTAGACATAAGGATCAGAAATGTCGTAGTTCCCCTAACTAGTGGTGGAAAGGATTGCTTGTGTCTTAAGGCTTGAACTGTCTATGTCAATGCTCAGGTGTTGCAGGCTCGGATCTTGAGTGTGTTACCGTCTTGCAAAATGATAATTAGGAGCAAGTTCGTACGAAAGGAGTGAATGAGATGAGAAAAGACGCCCCAAAGGGGAGACGCTTATTGTTTGTCCAGTGTTTTTTATGAGTTTTCTGCTTTGAAGTTTTTATAGGTAAGTGTACCTAAGTCTTACTTAATGGGATGTGTACTTCTTACATCACCCCGAAATGGAATGCGCGAGAAGCCCACCTAGCTATGGAGGAAATCCCCAAATCTAGTCCCACAAGTGAAGGCTAAGACACACTGACCTACTAGCATTTATTAAGTGTTTTTGTGGTTTTTTGATTAATAAGTGTTTTTTAGCTTTTCTTTGTGAAGTAGTCTCATGCTAAGACTTATCCACCACGAGGGATATCCTACACCTCGCCCCGAAATAGAACGCGTGCAAGTATCTCATAGCAAAGTCTCGTGTCACATGAGAAGACTTGTCATTTATTAAAGTGACTTAAAGTTAAGTTTGAAGATGAGAAGTGAGAGCACCAAAAGGATCTCAAAGGTAAAACATCTAAGGGGGGACTAACAATCCTAAATGTTATCATGCATGGGATTCCTAGGTTAGTTAGGTTTGGTTCTATCCTAATTAAGAAGAAGGAAAGAAAAGAAAGAAAGAATAAGAAGAAAGGAGCAGAAAACGTTAGAAGACAACTTACTTCTCTAAAGAAGTTAAGTTGTTTCTAAAAGGGAAGTGATGAAGTTAGACAAGCATAGCATAAGGCTAAGGCAATCACAAATTTAAAGTATAAAAATATAAAGGAATAAATTGTATGTGGGATGCCCTCCCACACACATGACTTACCATAACCCCCTGCAAAACAAAGGTTAGTGAACCACATAAGCATAAGGTGAAAATAAGGAGATTCAAACAATGCGCAAACCAAAAACGAAGGTCACAAACCAACCACAATCAACAAAGTCAAAAACTAAACCCTAGAGGTGACCTATAACAACTACCAAACAAACCTAATAGGATGGCATAAATGCCTTCCTCAAACTATGTTAGAAAGAGGGAAGAAAGAGGCACGAAAAGCTACCTAAGAAGCAAGGCACCAAACAAATACCAAAAGTCATGAGAAAATTATGAAATTAAATCTCTAAATTCAACAACCAGTAGCAAACAATGTGTCCAAATGTCTCTAAAAAATTCACAATGAAGCTCCACTAAAAAACGCACAAACAAGACTCCTAAAACTATGGATAAAATGAGATTAAAAATATTGAAAAATATTTTTATGTACTTTTCCAAGTCTTTAAAATGATGCAAAAAGAATGGAGTCAAAATGTTATTTGAGGTGGAAGAAATAAAATCTACAAACTACGGTGTTAATATGAAAATTAAATGAGAATGAAAATAAATGGAAATTTGAAATAAAAATGGGAAATTAATAAAATCAAAAAAATAAAAGTGTGGAAAAATTATAAAATGAGTTAAGATTCAAAAATAATTTTTATGGAATTTTCTAATGAGTTTATATATATTTTTTAAGAATTAAAAATAAAAACTATGTAAAAAAAGAAATAAAAAGAACAAAGAAAAGATAAGGGGCTGAAACATTAGCAAAAAGGAAGTTAAAAACTAAAATGGGCCTAAGCAGGGGGTGCAAATAGAAAAAGGACCGAATCCCAATACGAATGAAGATCTTGAGGGTGCACGGTGAGGAGCAGGTCAGCTTTTTTGACTGCGCTAGGGTCGTTGATTCAGGAGACTAACAAAGTATTCACATCAGAGTGTTGAGAAGGTGAGGGCGTACAAAATTATGATATACACACGCGTAGGGAAACAAAAATTGCAGATCCTACCAGACGGTGCAAGTTTCATTGCCGGCATGGACATAAACCATAAAAATCTCTCAAGATCTTATCATCTTATCATAATCTTTTATTATTCTTTTAATATTCTTTAAAATCTCTTAACATTTCTTCTTTCACTTAACATTAAAAGTCAAATAAAATAACAACACAAAAGGAAAAATCAAAACGCAATCTCCCTTCTCTCTCCTTGCAGAGCTTCATCTTCTTCTTCCCACGGCCTAACTCACCGGCGCCATGGGTCCTCGTCGGTCCACCTCCAAACGTTTCTCACCATAAAACACAAACCTAACCGAAATTCCTCTTCTTAATCCAAATCCGAAAACGAAAAACACAACAACTCAGCTACACCACTGGATCGGGAAAATCAGAATCGAGACAACAACAATCAAAAAGTCACAAACGATTATGTCTAAAAGAGGATTCAAATTCGTACCTGTTAATCGACGACGCGACGGACACATCGTATGTTCACTTCGATTCTGTTATTCTTTTCTTCCA
Organism: Lathyrus aphaca; assembly: GCA_963966055.1. Taxonomy (NCBI): domain Eukaryota; kingdom Viridiplantae; phylum Streptophyta; class Magnoliopsida; order Fabales; family Fabaceae; genus Lathyrus; species Lathyrus aphaca. The sequence continues at coordinate 274,392,392 of OZ014520.1, read as the reverse complement.
CTTCTCATCGCTTCGAGCTATATCTCCTTGATTTCTGAAACTCATTGTCACAACTTCATTGGTTAAGAAAGGATGATGATTAGCGTGCGATGAAGAGTGACGCGACTCTGTTGTCGATGAGTGATGATATGTGATGAAGAACTTTGAGCGATGGAGAAGATTAGTTTCTGCCTTTTGATGAAGAAGAGTTTCTCAGGTATTTTTTCAATTCAAGAGTGATAAAGAATTTTTGTTGGTTCTGTGATGATGAAGAAGAATGATGTAATTCGTTTTTTTTCTATCCTCAAGATCAATGGCGATTTTTGTTTTTTTGATGAAAAAAAGTATGAGAATTTTTGTAACCGGCTTCTTTTTTTTTCTTCTGTTATCAAAGCCTTTTTGTTATGAATCCTCGTCTCTTCTTTTTTTTTGCCTTTCACTGGGTTTCTGAGTCATCTTATTTGCGTGACTTATGTGATGTTGCTTTGTGTTTGGTCTGTGTTTTTGTGCGTGCAAGAAGTATGCGTGTATATGATGAAGCACATGCGTTTTATTTGTTATTCTGATGTGCTTTAGTGATGTGTTAATTTTGCGTGCTCAGCTGCGTTTTGGCCTTGTTTCACTGCGTTTTGCTTGGTTGTACGGCTGGAAAAAAATAAAGTGTATGGCTGGCTTCATGAAAAAGTCATGCTATGTAGCTGTGTGATACTTGTGCTGATGTTGATGACGTGGCAAAATGTGATTCCTGAAGTAATTGGCTGAACATTTCGTGAAAAAGGGCTTCATCATCTTTTCTCTATTATTATCCTTTTGTTTATTTTTTTGGTCAATGAGATGTAAAATAAATGGGCTTATGTTAAATTGGGCTTGGGATTATTGTTCTAGGAACATGGGTTTTTGACTTGGTAATGAACAATAAGAAAATGGATTGAGAAAATGGATTAAGAAAAAATAAATGGATTAAAAAATGGATAAAAAAAATAAAGCTAAAGGGATTAAAAAAATGGATAAAAATAAAGTTAAATGAAAATATGGATTATGATTTATGGTTAAAAATGAAAGTGAATATGGTTTAGAAATAAATGTAGAAAAGTGAATGAATATAATTGGTTTAATGAGTAATTGGACAAAATGGTTTAGAAATGGGTATGGAACTTAATATTTTTGTGAAACTGACCAATTGCCACCAACATGCACGAAGTCTTAATCCCAACACCTTTTCTTGCCTCGCTTCCACAGAAATCACCGATTTTCTGAGTAAATCATCCTTGAGCGTCTGATCAAATGAAACCAGGCTCACTACAAATGAATTTGGAACATTCTCTGGGAAATAAATCTGTAGATGCGTGCAACTGAACATATAATTATGATAAGCCTGAATCTTTGAATCTGAAACTATCACATGAACCAATGCCTGGTAAACTGATGGCCTTCGCACAAAACACAACTCGACTTTGAAACGCACATCGCCCGAGAAATAACCACTAAAGCAGACAACTTGCAATATCTTGATAGTTTGACCAAGAATAGGTCAAACTTTCGTCTGAATCGGATCATAACTGAACAAACACATCTGGAGTGAAATCACTGTCATGCTTTATGTTATGTTTCATGTTATGCTTCAACTTTCTATGCTAATGATGCAGTACGAAATATGAGAATGATATGTTAAATTCTATGAAAAGAGAGGGCAAATTTGGGATGTTACAGCTGCCCCTATACAAGAATTTGTTAATCTTAAAAGAACGATAGCTCCTGCTGTCGGCCATTCGAGATGAATTACGGTTGAATACAAAAAAAAACCCTGAAATTTGCACTCTACCGAAGAATAAAAGAAAAAGGGAAATAAACCCAACCAAAGAAGAACTATTACAAACCCTGCCAAGGTGGCAAGTAATCAATAACCAAGAAATGTATTTTAAACGGCGCCAGGAGACTACTGGCTTTCCACAACGACGGTGGACTTTGAAACTGTCTTTTGAATGATGTTAGACGACTACTGGCATACCACAACAACGGTGGACTTTAATGGCGTTGCAATATCGAGCGATTTACAACCCGAACGAGATCAAGCGATCTGATATGAGAACGGTATCAAGCGATACATTCAAAATAGGTCCGTTGATACGGGACAAGGCGATCAATATGATTAGTCCGTTGACACTGGAAAACAAGATCAAACTAAACTTTGATTTGAGAAAAGAGTAACAACTCTGCAAGGGAATATCATCTAGTGACATCTTGCATTTTCTGGACTAGTTGACTGCTTGAAGATCAATCCAAGAGGATTTTACAGGAGACATGGCATCCAAAATTCCCAAGTGTCTTCAAACTCTCAGAGAGATTCGCCGAATCTTAACATAACTCCCCTAGACTACATATACTGTGGAAGAATTTGTCTTGCGAGGGTTCCTGAAAAACCTCATATCCCATATGAGATATTATGCACCGTGTTCTGAACCCTGGATAGGTCTACCAATTGTCAAGAGGGAAGAATGTCTCAATACCCTGAAGAAACTTCAATCTCGCTTTTGAGCTCAGCATGAGACTGTCACCTGTAAGCACAAGGATATGCACAAATGCCTCGGGCATAAATGAATCAAGTGTGGCTAAGCCCGATTGATGTGACTGATTGATTTTTTTTTATGACGGACTTATTGGGTATCAACTCAAGGGTTGAAGAAGTAAAGACTATGATATTGACTCAAGGGTCGTTAGATACGTCAATATCGACTCAAGGGTTGAGGTAACAAAAGTGAAAACATCGACTCGAGGGTCGAGGAATAAAGCGACAACAACATCGACTCGAGGGTCAAGGAAACAAAAGCAACAATATCGACTCGAGGGTCGAGGAAATAAAGGCAACAACATCGACTCGAGGGTCGAGAAAATAAAATAGCAACATTGACTCGAGGGTTGAGAAAATAAAATAACAACATTGACTCAAGGGTCGAGAAAATAAGGAAGTAACATCGACTCGAGGGTTGAGGAAACGAAGGCATCAATATCGACTCGAGGGTCGAGGAAATGAAACAACAACATCGACTCGAGGGTTGAGGATAAGGGATGACAATATTGACTCGAGGGTCGAGGAAACAAAGCAACATCAACTCGAGGGTTGAGGAACTGATGGCAGCAATATCGACTCGAGGGTCAAGGAAATGAAACAACAACATCGACTCGAGGGTCGAGAAAATAAAGGCAATGATATTGACTCAAGGGTCGAGCAACAAAGGTAATGGTATCGACTCGAGAGCCGAGAAACAGAAGTAATGACATCGACTCAAGGGCCGAAGAAAACACCAATATCGACTCAAGGGCCGAAGCAAACTGAAGCGAAGATTGCCACACTCAACTAAAGTGAGAGGTTGGACGCATATGGATGCCAGTGGTCTGGTTAAGAAGATGCCAACAAAGATTGGACTTTAACCTTGAAGATTCCAATGACCACTGGACTTTAGCCGTGTATGATGATCAGATGAAGAAACCATAACAGCTTAGGAGAAATTCTTTGATCAGGGAAACACGCTTCCCGCGCCTTACTGGGATCAATCATCAGACATTCATTCTGGGAACTGCCTTGCATACTACAAGATTATCTCAAGAGGATTTTATAGAAAACTTGGCATCCATAATGCTTCAGTGTTTTCAAACTCTTGAATATCTCGAAGTAACCACCTCAAACTGTATGGTCCCTGAAGGAATTTTCCCCAAGATCTTGTATTATCATAAGGTGTTCTGCCCCAGTATTCTGAACCTTGGGTAGGTACATCTGATCAAATGTCTTCTGGAGAGAGTAACTTTTAATGCTTCTAGGGTTACCTGCCCTAGTACGAGCCTTGCTTTGGAGAAAACACCCAGGCTAACTGCTCTGTGAGAGATTTAAATCTCGAAGTGATTGCCCTAGTTTGGCTGGAATTTGAAGAGATTGATCGATGTTATTGCCCCAGATTGGCTGCATATAACCCAACTGGTTGGAAAAGTCCCTATTCAACAAAGTTTCTTGGAAAAATGCCCATTGACATGAATGTCCTTCAGAAGTTTCGGACTTCTCAAACTTGCAAGATTAAGCTTCTGGACTGAGGTTCCATATGTGAACTTCTACGATGCTAAACAAATGTATGCAAGCATAAAATGTTTTATTCTGAGAATGATTATTCTAATGAAACACACATGTTGATCTTGCAGTTTTTTTTATATTGAAAAGATGTCACAAACCTTTGTGAGCGACTCACTGGTTAAGATACGACATGATTTTTTTTAAAGAAAACATGCACACGCAATACCAACAAAGATCTTTTAGCATAACTCATAGGAGTCAAGAACACTATCTTGTGGTAGTACGCTCTCGAATTAACCCTATTTCAGTTAGGACTTTCAAGGGTTGTATCGTGGCTTGGTTCACGGTTATAGAAACAAAGGATATAGGCTCAAAATTTATTGGTGCCCACCCTTCTTCGTGATGTCCTTCCATTCCTATGTTCAACTAGTTTTTACAAATGCTCACCTATCCTAAGGGTTTCGTGTTGGTTGAGGAACCAATGACTCTAACAGTTTAAGCACCACTACGGTTGTTGGTGTAACAGTCATCCTTATTGTCTTTTGTATTTATGTCACACAACTTATTTTTGCTTGAGGATCTTTCTTGTATAATCTTTTTTTTCGCTTTTTTTTTATCCCTAACTTTTTCCTGGACTGATTCTTTTGAATCTTTTGCAATTGGAGTCCAGCGGGATGCCCTTATTTTTTCCTAAGTCACTTGTTTTCAAGTTTCGACTTAATAGACTTTTCATATTCTTTTTTTTATTCTTTTTTTGAACAAATCGTGCGACACTATTTTGTCCTGATTGCTTTGAAAGGGTTGTGACTGTCTCACTTTTTGGTCGATGATGGATAACCGTTGTGGTTTCCGGTCTTTGGACCTCTTGATTGGTATAATGATAGGTGATGGTTCCTTGGATACACTCCTTTATGAAAGTATGAACGCTCGGTCCAACTAGATGATACATACCCTGCCCCTGGGTTACATGTTAGGGTTTTTTTCATGCAAAAAGAAACTCATACTTCAAGGCTCAAAAGGGTTAACGAGGGTTTATCTCCCATATATCTCCGATGTTTGGGATTTGAAACAAAGCTTGTACATTGTCAACAGGGTCTTATTCAATAGCACACAAATGGAGATTTTTGCATTTTCATTTCGTCATCCTCCATCACAGAGTTTAAGAACAATAGTTGGTATTGCAATGCACATACACAAAATTATTAGTAAAATACGAATGAATTACTTCAAGAAAAACATGTGCATTTCATTAATTAACATTCAAAACAAACAAACTTCATGCATGCATACAAATGTCCAAACAAACAAATAAAAGCTACAAATGAAAATGCAGTAAAGAAGCTGAACATTGCCATTGTTGAGGAGACTTGACTCTGTCTGGACCTGTTGATCTTGAATACTTTAGTAGTCAACGACTTTTTCCTGATGGCATTGCAATCTTCAATCAAAGGGCCACATATCCAGAACCATGCTTCATTCCCAATTATTCTGACCTTGAGCCTTCATCCTCATAGTCGCTCTTCAAAATCAAACTAAGAATCACCTTCACATCTATCCTCAATAATTTCCTCCATGACATGAGCTGATGAACCCACATGACCAAGCAAAGAATTATTAACTTAAATGTCTTTAGGCGTCACTGAAATCAACCCAGACTCAATTAAATCCTGAACCTTAAATATCTGATCAAATGAAACCAGACTCACTGCAAATGAATCTGGAACATTCTCTGGGAAATAAATCTGCAGATGCGTGCAACTGAACATATAATCATGATAAGCCTGAATCTTTGAATCTGAAACTATCACATGAACCAATGCCTGGTAAACTGATGTTATTCGCGCATAACACAACTCGACTTTGAAATGCATATCGCCCGAGAAATAGCCACTGAAGCATAAAACTTGCAATCTCTTGATAGTTTGACCAAGAATAGGTCAAACTTTCATCTGAATCGGATCATAACTGAACAAACACATCTGGAGTGAAAACATTATCATGCTTTATGTTATGTTTCATGTTATGCTTCATCTTTCTATGCTAATGATGCAGTGCGAAATATGAGAATGATATGCTAAATGATATGAAAAGAGAGGGCAAATTTGGGATGTTACACCCAACATAATTCATCTTACTAGAACTCTCCCGAATCCAAGGTGCTTACTCTATCACTTATCATAACTTCAACAGGTTCATACCAATTACACCTCATGTTACGAAATAAAGCTTGTTCTTTCTCCGACATTATACCTTATACTATTCCTTGGGTAATTCAACGCTTTCTGAATTGATCCCTTACTAAATATAACACCCTGATGCATTACTCTAAACTTGTCTCCTCAATCATAACCGAAAATACAACAACAAACTTCTACTATTCGCCCGGGGTATACTTGTCTCACTTGAAACGCGTAATCACATCCTTGTGTTTCTCTTCACGCTTCACCACGACGTTAGGTTCTTAAAAGAAAATGAACATTCCTAACTTGTAGCTTTTATCCATCCGTAAGGTATTATCCGAATACATTCCTTGAAGTACTCTCATTCATCTCTGATGCTACCGCGATCTTAGGACTGAAACACCAATAATTAACTCATTCCCGAACCTTACGTCACACGTTTCACAAAGCATCTTGTCTTTTTGTGGAATGAGATTTCTCAAAACTCTTGTCCATACCAGTGACCAATACTGCTCTACCAGTGACTTTACATATTCCTTGATGAACTGACCACTCATCTTGTAGATATTTGTACCTTTCAGACTCTATCCATTCCAAAGTATTTCTTGAATAACACGGTACTCTGCAACTCCATGTGACAGGAAGTACAACTCTTAAGAAGACTCCAACTGAGCTGACCAAAGCTACCTCTACTAACTCTTGGCTTGAGCCTACTCTCACAACATAAGTTACGACAATTTTTCAGAGTCCTCGTGGTCGCACAACCATGATTCTACCTATCACATACATAGCAATAGGATGATCATACCCAATACTACATAATATGATATTAATAATCATGCCGACAAGACACACTTAGGAGGAAGGAAAGATTTACTTATGATGTTTCAAGGCTAGGTCGAGGATACGACCTTCTCTGATACCAAATGTAATGCCTCATATAATAAATACCTAGAATATCATTATACAAGAGTTTTATTGCTACCGACACCATCATAAGTGCCTAATAGCATAATTCACATTCTTGACCAATTCTAAAAGAATACAATCTATGGTGCAAGACATGGAAATTATACTGAAAATAAAATACTAAGATCACTACAATATTCATTATTGTACAAGATAAATACACAACGGAAAAACAAGGATGTGCTTCTCTTAAAACATCCGAGCATAGCTCCATTTGTAAATTAACCTATAAAAGAAACCTGAAAAGCAACAACAATAGTGGGGTGAGATATCAACATCTCAGTGGGTTCCCTATCTTAGAGTTTTCTCGGCTCTAAAGGTTCAATCTAAACATAGCTCGAGTCTTTAGTCACTACCTCACAAGAAGCCAAAGCAAGATGGAACAAAATCCATATAACACTATCGGTGCTATACAAGTATGACATCTACCTTAAGCCTTTAAACAAGACTTTACGGACGACTTGATGCGATACTAACCTCAAGTCTTTACGGACGCTTCCCGTGGGATCAAGATCCACCCACTTCAAGACTTACACAAGACTTCCCAAAATAACCCTGTGTAGTACTCACCTCAAGCCTTTACGGAAGCTTCCCGTGGGATCAAGATCCACCCACCTCAAGACTTACTCAGACTTCCCGGAGGGATAATGTACATACACGCCTCAAGTCTTTACGGACGCTTCCCGTGGGACCAAGATCCACCCACCTCAAGACTTACACAAGACTTACGAAAGCCCTCTCATGAAATACACACCTCTAGCCTTTACAGACACTTCCCGTGGTACCCATATCCACCCACCTCAAGACATACTCAAGCTATTACAGAGGCCTATTGTATAGCACGCTAACGGTTTCGCAACAACCTAGGGTAATCCTAATCATCTCACAAGTTACTTCTTTTTATTTCCAATAGCTCACAATTCCCTAACTAACATAATTACGGTTAATTAGAAAATTCGGGCAAAAGTAGGCTCCAAATAATATTTCTCGGTCTCATAATATAGCACGCATTATTAGCTTCAAAACGATATAAAGAATAGTTAAATCGGATAAACGGTGAATGAGTGACGAATTTTCAAAAGTATCAAAATAGTATTTTTAATCGGCATAAAAATAAATAATCATTTCCACTTCAAAAGTAATATTTTCCTCCACCATTGGATAGTACGTTTTCATAGTTTTGCAACGATATAAAGTTTGCCTCAATCGGATACCCGAGTAAAAAGTTATGAATTTTCTAAGAATTAATATTTTCCAAAAGTTACAGCATTAACGGGTTAACCGGTTAACCAGTCAAAAATCCCAATTATAGTAGCGTTTCAGGTTCCGTTAACCGGTTAACGTCTAGGGTTACCTGGTTAACCGACAGTCAGTAGCCCAAAAAACTGTGTTTTTCATATCATAAACCTCATTTTCTCACCCATTATACATAGTAACCTCATAATACTTGTTGTTGATCATTTCCACACATAACATGATTATTCTACCCGATTATTTCAGCATTTTATTCGTTAGATTTCATGATTAACAAATTTTATCATTTCTACCCTAAACTTTAAACATAAAAAACTCTTAAAAGAAAATCTTCTAACTAGAACTCACCTTGAAATCGACGAGGAGTTTGGTGAAGATGAAGATAAACAAAGATGAAGATGATCCAAGCTCTCCATGAACTTCTTCCTCTTCTCCTAGGGTTTCCTTCTTTTTTCTCTCTTTATCTTCTCTTTCCCCTTCATTTCTTTCTTTTCTTTTCTTTCTTACTAACTTTCTCTCTTTATAACATATAATTTGTTTACTTTTATAAACCAAAAAATTGTTATACTGATATAACAATTAGTTAGTAACCTAACGGATCCAAATTGAGAGTATCCAAAAATGTCTCTGAGTCAAATATTTAATAAAACCTCTGAGTCAGATAATACTTAATTAATTAATTTAAGTTCGCCGGTTGCTATAATTATTTTAATTGGAAACTCTCAGAGCACACCATAACCCTATTAATCTTAATTAATATTATTCAGAGCATTTGATTAAAAATACGGGGTATTACACACACAGTAATTCAAATACCAAAATGTTTCCTGGAAGATCATACTTCATGAGTCTCTTATAACTTCACAATTTAGGTCCTCAAATAGTTGCAACAACGATACACCAAAATTTCAGATAATTTGTTCTCTACCAATCATGCTCAAAAGAAAGTCCAACACTTTATCCTCTGACACTTCGGACAGAAGCCAAAACAGACTTATAGTTCAAAAAGTAAGATTCTCTAAAGTCCTCCACAAAAGTCATGTGTCAATCGATTACCTATCTGAGGCTAATCGGTCGAACACAACTGAACTTGTTCCTCTTGTTGACAAATAATCCAACCCAAGATACCAATCCAGTCCACACTAACTTGCAAGATGATTCTCACCCGCTGTTTCTAAACACGTGTAACGTTCGCCCACCATTCACAACTCAAGGTAACACAGAACGGGGCACAACATACATATGGAAAAATCCAACAAATGACGAAGTGGAATTACCATATATGTCACAGTCACAACATGAATATTCAACGAAATAGTTCGATTCCACTCGTATAACGACACTAGTAGGAAAACGACAATGACGACATCAAAAGGGTTTTAGTCGCAAGCTAACACTTGGTTCGTCCTTAAACAAAATTTAACACATAATCCTTATCGGGTAAAATAAAACAATGGACATCTCATTTCTTAGTATACAACTTTGTCCTCTCTCTTTAATTCCTTGGCGAGAACAACATTCTTAATCCCACTAGAGATAAATTCCAAATACTTCGCACATTCACAAATATAGGAGTTTTCCCTCACACTAGAAAACTGAGGTAAATCACTCCTCTGAAGAACCTTGTTATCTCTACTTACGCATTAACCGAGGTCCCCTTACCCTCTACTAATCATTGCATAAAATGTCTCTACAACTTTTTATCGGTACCAAGAATGCTTCGATCGGGCACTCAAGTCAAAATGTATGAATCCTAGAAATATCAAGTTTTCAAAACTTAACAGTGGTAACCAGTTACTACCAGGAGGATAACCGATTACTTAGTGCAAATATGAACTTCCGGTATCTAAAATAGATTTAGAAACACAATTTGGTAACTGGTTACTACCCAGAGGGTAACCGATTACTTCAAACGCATAAGCAAAATTCTGATTTTTATTGCTACCTAAACCTCCCAAACTCATCCCAATTGCAACCAAAAGTTATAACAATTATCAACAAATGATTTCACATATATAGTAATCATACTACCAGAGTCCTAATGGGTGAACCATCATCGATTACACTTCCTTAACTTTAGTTTCAACAACATCTTAACAAATCCATTGTACATTCGTCCAAGAATACATTTCGTTATCACTTCCTCACATTGTATTGTTAATACCGTTTCCATACCGTGTTTATTTCACGCTCTGCGGTAATCCTCTCACTTGCCATAACTTCATCCGGTCCATATTAACTAGACCTCATGTTACTAAATAAAGCTTATTCTTTCTCCGATACTATACCTTATACCATTCCTTGGGTAATTTAACACTTCTGAAATGATCCCTTACTAAAATATAACACCCTGATGTATTACTCTAAACTTTTCTCCTCGGTCATAATCAAATATACAACTCCAATCTTCTACTCTTCATCCGGGGTATACTTGTCTCACTTGAAATGTGTAATCACATCCTTGTGTTTCTATTCATGCTTCACCATGACTTTAGGTTCTCAAAAGAAAATGAACATTCTTAACTTGTAACTTCTATACATTCGTAAGGTATTATTCGAATACATTCCTTGAAGTACTCTCATTCGTCTAAGATGCCATCGCGGCCTTAGAACTAAAACACTAACAATTAACTCACTCCCTAACCTTACGTTATACGTTCCACAAAGCATCTTCTCTGTTCATGGAATGAGATTTCTCAAAACTCTTGTCCATACCAGTGACCAAATACTGATCCACCAACGACTTTACTTATTCATTGATACACTGACCACTCATCCTGTAGATATCCGTACTCTTCAGACTCTATCCATTCCAAAGGATTTTTTGAACAACACACTACTCTGCAACTTCATGTTACAGGAAGTACAACTCTTAAGAAGACTCCAACTGAGCTGACCAAAGCTCTCTCTGCTAACTCTTGGCTTGAGCCTACACTCACAACACAAGTTCTGATAACACTTCAAAGTCCTCAAGGTCGCACAACCATGATTCTACCTATCACATACATAGCATTAGGTTGATCAGACCCAATACTACATAATACGATATTAAGAATCATGTCGGCAAGACACACTTAGGAGGATGGAAAGATTTACTTATGATGTTTCAAGGTTAGGTCGAGGATACAACCTGTTCTGATACCAACTTAAACACTCCATATAATATATATCTAGAATAATATCATACAAGTGTTTATTTGGTACTGACACCATCATAAGTGCCTAATAACACAATTCACATTCTTGACAAATTCTAAAAATAAATACAACTATGGTACAAGACATGGAAATCATACTAAAAATACAAAATACTAAGATCAAATACAATATCCATCATTGTACAAAATGGAAATACACATCGAAAACTAATTATATGCTTCTCTTGAAACATCCCGATCATAGCTTCACTTGTAAATCAAACCTGCAAAAGAAACCTGAAAAGCAACAACAATGGTGAGTGAGATATCAACATCTCAATGAGTTCCCTATCTTATGAATTCTCTCGGATCTACAAGGAACTATCAAACATAACTCAAATCTAAGGTTACTTCTCTATAAAGAATCAAAACAAGATGGAATATCCATACAACGTTCTCGACACTTCACATGGAACTCAATGTAATACCCACCTCAAGTGTTTATCGGGAGAGACTTCCCATGAGACTCAATGTAATACCCATCTCACGCCACTACCATGCTTCTCGTAGGACTCAGTGTAATACTCACCTCAAGCCTTTATTTGATGCTTCTCGTGGGACTCAGTGTAATATCCACCTAAAGACTTACTCAATGCTTCCCGTGGGACTCAGTGTAATACCCACCTCATGCCTTTATCTGATGCTTCCCGTGGAACTCAATGTAATACCCACCTCAAGCCTTTATTCGATGCTTCCCGTGGGACTCAGTGTGATACCCACCTCAAGACTTACACAATGCTTCCTGTGGGACTCAGTGAAATACCCACCTCAAGCCTTTATCTGATGCTTCCTGTGGGATCCAGTGTAATACCCACCTTTTGTACCCCAAAATTTGTCCTCCCATATTCAAGATAGTATGTCTCAAATAGTCACAAGATTCACAATTTCTCACAAGGATTTCAGGTTTCATCAGACAAAGCCTCCTCCTAAGCAATGGATCTAAAACCAGGGTTTTAAGTTTCTCAAGGAAAAGTGGATTTCCAAAGCGTAAAGTAGATTTCATGATATCCCATATGTAACACGGTGGGAGAATTGACTTGGTGTTTTTGTTTGACAAAAACATGTGCGGATAGCAAGAGTCGCCATCGACTTTTATTTTATCCAATAGGAAAGGGTATAAAAGAACATGAAAGACCTTTTTAAAAAAATTCTAAGTTCGGGGGGTAGATTATATAAAGGGAAGGATTATCACCCTTTATATCCATGGTTATCCACGGGCTCTTAGTTACTTAGCTCACTTAATTGTTTTGAAAGTGTGAAGTGTGTGATTAGAAAATTTTCTGAGTACTTTGTAATGATCCTCGTATGGATGTATACAAAGCCTTTGTTTTGAAAACGTTTGAAAATTGTGAGGTGTGAAAAGTATTTTTAAAAGGGTGTGAGCCAGTAACTTAGAGTTCCTACCATAGACTAAGTCATTCATGTTCTTGTATGTTCTTTCAAGGGTAAGATTGTCCCTATTATTAAGGAATAGGTAGTCATTACCTTGGATTTTATTAAGGGATGGGCGTAGGGTCATTGTATGGTCAATGAAGGCAACTTGTAGGGGTGTCTTTATTAATTCGTAGGGACTATCATCATTTATTCCGTATGGGACGAGATCATTTATTCCGTAGGCAACCTCGAAGGGACTATGATCTTTTCGAATCTGAAGGGACTTGATGATTTTTCTGTTAAGGGAATTGCTTTTTAGACACCCCCACTTTCGAGGGACTTGACCCTATTTAAGGCAACCAAGAGGGAAAACCCTAGGAGGTACAGATGACGATCGTAAGATGGTCGACTTACGTGTGTGAATATCGATTTCAATTATTTTATCTTGTACTTAGTGGGCTAGGTCCAATTTATTTAAGCATATAGTCTTTGCACTCCCTAGATTACTAACCACGCAGTAACATTTGCAGAAATTAAAAAAAGAAACAGAAATTAAAGTCCTACGTGAGACAACCTATGTCCCATTAGTTAAATTCTAACAAAACTTTAAATATAAATACACAAAATTTGAAATTTTTACATAACAAGACTGAATTAATAAAACATATATATGCTTCAAATATATCTTACATAGAGTTTGACATTGTTAAGATTAATGGACTTGCCACATAGATAAAACTTATAAGAAAAGTACAAAAAGGAAATCAAAAGAAAGCATAGTGAAAAGGACCTCCTACGGCCAACGAGACTAACACTTATACTGATTGTAATACTGATACGATAAGTATTTAGACAAAACGCTAATAGACTCCAATCTTGATGTCATAGAAAATCCATATCCTCGTCACTTCATATCCTTCCCACTTGGACTACCGAGCTCGTCGTCTGATCGTCATAGATTAACCCAAAAATACAAGACAAAAAGGACACAGTGCTAAGATTCATGTACAAGTTTAAAAGTGGGAATGAGTGTGTAAAATAATAATATATATGACAACTGTCGCTCCCGACAAATGAAACGGGGTCATATGAAGGTACAGACGCGAACGGTCGGCGAAGGGAACAGTGAGAACACACAGCCGTGAACTCACTGGAGATGAAAAGAGTCGCCAGCTAGGCATTTTTATCCCGGAGGAAAGGCAATGCTGCATAGACCTAGAAAGATACGGATAAGACGGTTGCAAACCAGAGAGACTGAGAAAGGGGGTTGGTTACAACCTGGGAAGGTATTAGCACCCAGATTGTCCGTCGTACTCGACGGGATCCACGCTTAAAAAATTTGTGTTTTAAAGGGGTAGTGTCAGTGCAATTTGTGTGTAAAATAGCTGGAAAAGAATGTACAGGTGTCAGTGTAAAGTGTGTGAAGTGTGATATATACAGTGTCAGTGTAGGACCAAGAGTGAAATGCTCATGATCATGAGGCTAAAAGAATAAAGCTGGAAAGAGGGGGAATATACAGAGACTTTTGTTCGATAACTGTTAAGTTATGCCTACGTATCCTCTCGTGCAATGAGGAAGTCAGAACACCGTAGTTCGACCCAAAGAGACTGAAAGGTGAATTGACTTGATGAACTGCTTACTTGTCTATGCTCAAGTGTATGACCTGTCTGGCTCAGGTGCAAACTGTCTTGCATTAGACGGAAGAAGCAAGTTCTCGTTTGTGAGTGAGGGTGATGAGAACAGAATCCCGAAGGAGACGATTATTGTTTGTTTTGGAGTTTTTAGTCTTTTATTGCTTTTGAAAGTTTGTCACAAGTTAATGAGCTTAAGTCTAAACCAATGGATTTAGCAAACTCATCACATCTTCCCTCTGATTAGGGGTAATGAGCATACCTTAAGTGTGAAGTCAGATTCTCACACTTAATCACCTTTTGATGTAGAATTAGGATCATTATCCTACTTGTGATTATTTAGATGTTTTTGTGATTTTGTCTAGTGTTAAGTAATGAGGTTAAGCCATAATCATGGATTGAACAGACTCATTACACCATCCTAAAAGAAGGATGATAGATGAGAATGTTTAAGTTGAGAAAAACTCCTCAACTTAATCCATGATTAGGGATTAAACCCATGACAAAACAAGCCTTTGATTAAGTGGATTTTATTTAATGGTATGATGATGAAGTGATTTTTATGATTTGTAAGACAACTTGAGGGGGACTTGTCCATTAACGCTAGGGTTAGTCCTTCTTAACCACTTAAGGAAGAATTAGAACCCTAATGCAAGGCCCAAGTTACAAGTGTGATGTCTTGATGATTATTAGATGAATTGATTAAGAGATTTAAACACATAAAGGGTTTAACACTTAGGATTAAAGTTATACACTCCATCCTAAGAGAAGGATGCAGGCATAACCCTAAGCACAAAGTCTTAAAGCCTTTAGGGTTTAGTCCCTGATTATGAGATGAGAAGAGAGGACTCAAAAGAGACACAAAGGTAAAACTATGGGGGGGACTAATCAAAACCCTAATTAATTATCATGCTTGGTTGTTCCTAAGGTTTGTGAGGTTTGCAAGAGAAGTCTTCAAAGGAGCCACCAGGAAGCAGATGAACAGGATCAAGAGAAGCAAAGTGACTTGCTTCATTCAAGAAGTCAAGTCACTTGAAGAGAGAAAGTGGGAGGAAGAAGAATGAGCAAGCTCAAACTCAAACACATGTAAGAATGCAGCAATGGATGCAAGAGAGATGAAAAGAAAAGTTATGAGAAGTGAAGGCAAATTCACTTCTCAAGTTTACTTACCACCTGAAATGCTAGAAAGAAAATGCAATGCAATGCAAGATAAGATGAAATGATATGATGCTAAGCAAAACCAGAAGCATGTTGATGATGATTATGATGTTATGAGTTGCTGCAAACATGAGGCAAGACAATGGGGATGTTCATACAAGATCATGAATGCAAATGATGCAAGTTAAAGAGCATGAATGAACATGAAAAGTTATGAAGCATACAAGACAAATGACATGGCAAATATGAGATGCAATGATCAAACATGCTTTCTATATGTCTTAAGATGTCAAATGAATCACAAGAATGCACCAAATGCAAAGACAAGTCATGTTATGCAAGAAAATGCAAGAAGGATGCAAGAGAAGGCCCAAATTAGGGTTCATGGATCAAACATCAAACAAAAACCTAGAACAGAAACAAAACCCTAAGATAAAAATGGAAAATGGCACTCAAAGAAACCCTAAACCTATAATGAACCACTTCCCAAAGGGGAACTCTCAACTCTTAACCAAACTCAAGATATGAATTTCCTAAGTTATTAGGGTTTTTTAGGGTTCCTAACAAAACAAATGCCAAACAAATAGGAAATGAGGAAACAAATCATGGCCATTTTATCCTTGAAAATACATGCCAAACACAACACAATGCAAGAAGAATCAATGTCTCAACCTTCTCCAATAGGCAGAAATGAATTTTCAAACTTATGATCAAAATAATGCATAAAAAATGATTTAATTCAATGAAAAATTCTTAAAATGCATCAAGATCAAAAAAGAAATTTGGTTTGAAGGTTGGACAATGTTTCTAAATGTCTTAGGACATTTCATGAATTTTTTTGTAATTTTTAAATACCTAAAAGTATTTTTAATTAATTAATTCCCATTAATCAATTAAAAATAATCTTTTAAATATTTAAAAATACTTTTTTAATGATAAAAATAAAATAAAAAATATTTTTGTGTCATAAAAAATAATAAAACCTTAAGGAAAAAGTTTCATAATTTTTATGAATTTTTTGCTATTTTAAAATAATTATACAAGTTAATTGAAAAGAAAATGAATTAAAATTAAATAAAACTGAAGTATGCACAATGAAGGGTTGAGATTCAATCTGGCAAGGGGACCATTGACCACGCGCCAAATCCAGTGGCTCACATTTAAACTGACCTAAACTCAATCAATTAAATAAATTAAAGTGATTAGGGCTTAATGATCAATCTGGGCCGTTTACACGCGCGGCAAGTCAACATGTTCAACGCATCTGATGGCTCAAATTCAAACTAGCATTAATGACCTGAGATTAGGGCTTAATGACTCAGGCTGCCGGAGAAGACTTCCGGTCGTCTTCTTCGGCGAGCACTTCCCCTGAAAAACTCCCATCTTCCTCAAAACGTATCAAAAGTGAAATCTAAACACATAGAAATGAACCCCATGATCTCCTGAATCAAAACCCTAACCCCAAACAAATTTATTCTTCATCAATCACATGAATCGAAAGCAAACATTTTTAGGGCAAACCAGTTTCAGAGTCAAATTAAATGATCAAATCACAACCATTTTCAAAACCAATGGTACCAGGATGATCAGTGGAACAAATAGAACAAGTTTGTAACAAGAAAAACAACTTCTGGAAAAATAAATTTCAGGCTACCTGAGATTCGAAGCTTTCAGTTTAGGAACTTTCTGGCCACCTCTCCTTGTGCAATCCACTCCACCTGATCCCCAGATGATGTTTGAATGCTCAAATGGAGTTTAAGTTGGCTGGATAGTGAGATTCGACAGCTTCTGCTCAAGCTTGCTCAAAAATGGCAATGGTGTTTCTGGAGGTTTCAGGCCATGGTGAGTGATTGTTTGAGGTCCTGAGGATGAATGGAGAAGGTCTGGAGTGTTTGTTTGTGTGTTTGCAAGCTGTGGTAAGAGTTTCGAAGAGAAATGCAGCTTGGGGTGTGAAATGGTTATGGAGTGTTCTTGCTATTACAGGCTTTGGTTCTTGGTGCTGGATGATCTATGAAGTGTGGTGAGATGATTGATGAAGATAGTTTGAGTGTTTGGTGGCTGTGCAAGCAGATTCGAAGGAACTTGCAAATGGGAGTGTTTTTTTGAATGTGTTCAATGAGTTGGTTTCAGCCTTGCTTCTTGATGTCTTTAGCTTGCAAAGGGATAACATAAACAAATCTGATTGGTCAGAGGATGTGACTGGTGCTTTATGGATAGGTATGTCACCTTTTGCTCAAAGTCCACTTTATGTGTAAGACAAGTATGGTGAGGTGCTAGGCAAGTACAAGGCATGGGCTATGCGCAGAAAAATGAGGGGAAAGAGTCAGCTTGGTCCAGCATTCAAGGCAGCAAGTTGGTAAAGCATGATCATGAGTTTTTGCAAGTTGTGACATTTTGGTTCACATGTGATTCTTTGTCTAACCAAGCATGAAACCATGGGCAATCTTAGTTCAAATCTGATTTTTAGGACTTGTAGAATGTTGGCACATTGGTTAGAGGTGAACTTGAGGCTGCAAAAGTCATTGATCCATGATTTTGCAAAATTCTCACTTAGGGCATGCCTTGAAAATTAATGATTTTAGCCAACTTTGCATTGCCATAACTTTTGATCCAAGAAGAGTTTGATCATGTTCTTGTACTTTTTGAAAAGGGAAAGATGAGATCTACAACTTTCATGACCAAAGTTTTTTTCATTTGAAGCCTTTTTGAATCATGAATCAAGGCTTGAAAAATGACCTAAAATGATGCATTCTTGAAAAGTCAACTATGCCCAAAAAGTCAACATTTGCAAAAACCCTAAATTCTTGATTTTTATGAACTTCACCCTTCTTCCATGATCAAATAAAGATCATATACACTCAAAATGATGAAGATCAACCATTGGTTGGGTCATTGGGGGCCTCAGATGCCCTGATTTTGCACTGACTTGTCTGAAAAGTCAACTCTTGATCAGATGACTTCCCCATGGAATTTCTTCATGAAAATTGATATGCATACTCCCTATACCAAATAGAGACCAATGGAAACAAGAATGACCAAAAAATTTGGTGTTATGGCCTCTGAAACCAAAACCCTAATTTTCAGTCAACTGTGTAGTTCAAACTGGCTCTGCATCCACTCAAACCCTAGTTCTTGTGATTCCTCTGCAATTTTGACTTTGAGGAGATGAAATATGATATAAGAACACACATGGACCCCTTTAAGTTGATTGGTGGCCTTTGGAGTGGCTCAAAATGCTTTGGGATTGCTCAGATCACAAACCCTAGGTGCAGATGCCTTAGAAGTTATCCAGTGAATCAAAAATGAGATGTGAGATGATATGATTGTGTTTATGCATATGAGATGATCACAAGCCATGGTGTGAATGGGTGAGGGCAAATTTGGGGTGTTTACAGCTGCCCCTATTCAAACATGAGTTAGTTGTGCAGGATGTAAGCAACGGCTTAATAGGCAAACAAGATAACTTGTGGTTGAATATCAAAGACAGTCCAAAATTTGCACTCACAGAATGAAGAAGAAAAGGGATATAGATTGTAAAAGCAAATAAAGTATATTGTAAAGTGTGGGCGACGGAGGACGACCGTCGAGCAGAGGACGACTGCTGGGTAAAGAGCAATGACGGGGACGACCGACATGCTGGGGATAAAAGGTAGAGCTAAGACGGGGACGGCCGACTAGCTGGAGAAAGTAAGATATCATGATGGGGACGGCCATCAAGTTCAAGCTGTAAAATTTTCTGGGGATTAATGAAACATGACAGGGACGGCCATCAAGTTCATAAAGGTAACCAACGATGGGGACGGCCATCGGGCTAAAAGGGAAAAGGGACCACGACGGGGACGGCCACCGGGTTAAAGAATAAATGAAATAAACAGATGATGGGGTACGGCCATCAAAGGTGAAGGACGATCACCTAGCAGGGGACGGCTGCTCTGTTGGGGATAAAAGAAATATGATGGGGACGGCCATCAAAGGTGGAGGACGACCACCTGGCAGGGTACGGCTGCCGAAAATATCAACGATGGGGACGGCCATCGGATAGAAAAGGTCAACGATGGGGACGGCCATCGGACGAGCATGATGGAGGACGACCATCAAGAAGTGAAGGACGACCACTCAGCAGGGTACGGCTGCTCTCGAGGTTTATCGTAACACAGGACAAGTGTCAGATAACCAAAATCAACAATGGGGACGGCCATTGGATAAAATGATGAAGGACGATCATCAAGAGGTGGAGGACGACCACCTAGCAGGGGACGGCTGCTAAAATCAACGATGGGGACGGCCATTGGATGAGCATGATGGAGGACGACCATCAAGAAGTGGAGGACGACCACTCAGCAGGGTACGGCTGCTCTCAAAGTTATCATAACACAGGACGAGTGTTAAATAAAAAGAAAATTTGTTGGTGATCTACTGGGGAGAGTAAATACGGACGAGTATCTACATCCAAGAAAGGAAAGTATAAGTGTTTGGTATTGTGTATAGATTAAAGATGCGGACGAGCATCCTTAAGACTATGATACGGACGAGTATCATGTAGAAACAAACACTGGACGCAATGTTCCGAGATGATGGTACGGACGAGTACCAACTGGTTAACAAGGAACACGGCTGAGTGTTGAATCTGAAGGGACTCTTCTGGGGAATAGTAGACACAGACGAGTATCTATATTCAAGAAGACATAAGTGTTTGACACGGTGTATGGATTAAAGATGCGGACGAGCATCCTTAAGACCTTGATACGGACGAGTATCATGTAGAAACAAACATTAGACGCACTGTTCTGAGATGATGGTACGGACGAGTACCAACTGGTTAACAAAGAACAAGGACTACTGTCGAATCTGTGGGGATAGTGATGATGTATACAAGATACGGACGAGTATCTGTATAAGTGTACCATGAGTAGTATGAGTATATAAATATGAGTGTTTATCTGCTGGGGAGAGTGACACGGACGAGTGTCAAGAGAGAAAAGTATAATATTAACAAGTGTATGGGTGATGAAAGGTGTAAGCGACTGTGCTGGGGATATGACACGGACGGGTGTCAAGAAAATGTATATATAGGTATATGTGAGTGCAAAGAAGATGTCCCTGGCTTTCTGCTGAGATATGACACGGACGGGTGTCATGATGTATCTGTAATACGGGTGATCTTGTTTGTAAAGAGTGTTCTGACGACTTTACTGGGGAGTGATGACACGGACGGGTGCCAAAAGGTGTATATACTGGTGTTTGTGATTTGAGAGGCAACTGCTTTTGCTGGGACTCTGGTGGGAATTTCTGTGTATTGTATTCTGTATAATGACAGGTTGTCAATGTTTACAAGTGTTCAACTCACAACATGACTTATGATTATGCTATGTATTTGATTTTTGCCGTAATGCTCCGTATTAGACGGAATGCTACGCTCTGAGAGGATAATGCGAATGCTATGATTATGCAAAGGAGCAAAGATCCGGGATTCGGATCCCGTCGCTGCGAAGATCTCTGGCTGATCTGCTTGAAACGGACATCCCAGCTGGGGATGAGATCAATGGTAGATCTAATGATGTATCTGCCTGGGGATATAGGTCACTGATTGACATATCCTTATAAATGAGAAACCCAGCTGGGGTTTGTAGAAGCTTCCTGTACTCTGTTGTGACTTCTTCGGGCGTTGCTCTTCTGAATAGAGGCTGAAGATTCTGTGGGGAGATGATTCCCTGACTCCTGCATCTGCTGAGGAAGAATGGTTGGTACCACAGCCGGGGAATGCTGTTGGCAACTCAGCTGGGGAGAGTAATGAGAGGCAACTCGGCTGGGGAGAAAGCATCCGGAGTGTTAAGCCTGTTAGTTGATTTGGCAACTTTGCTGGGGAAAGCAATGGGGAGCTACTCAGCTGGGGATAGAGCATCTCGGATGCTGATATCTTTTGTTGATTTGCCAGCTTGCTGGGATGTACCTTGCATGCCCCGAGTTGCGTTCTGGATACCTGCAATCCTGCAAAGATAAGGAAACGTACAAAAGGTCCCGAGGTATCCCTTACTGGATTCCGTCATAGGAGTTAAGTACTTTCGAGAATAATCACATTCCCTGTAAGCATGTGTTTTTTTTCTTTTTTATTTTTAGAGAAAGGCATCTGTACTTATGCAATTGTATTTTAGAGATATCAGACAACTCTTTGCAAAACATAAATGTAAAAAACGAAACATGACCGAAAATCTGATTTTTATTAATTCATGTGCCCTGAATTGGCAAGATACAGTCAAAGAAACATATCTCCTGAAATGAGGAGATCGTTACAAATTGAGAAATAAAGTGTTGGCGATGCTGACGACGCTTTCAAAGAGCTTCCTCTTCTGCTATGACTCGTATGACAATGACGTTCTTCTCGTCTTGCTTTCTGGAGAGAGTTGATTCTGATTGAAGCTTGATCCTTTGAAGCTTACCAAGTTGTATATAATACAGACGAATTCAGAATGCAGTTGTTCGCTTATTCCCTTGTTTTGCATGGATCGCCCTTTCGGGTTTTCAATCCATCGGGATACCCATTTTTGCCTGAGTTGTCCAATGCGGCTTTTCAACTCAGCGGGTGTACATTTTTTTTATTCATTTTCCCTTACTTTTGCCCGAGTCTTTTATTCTGTTTTTGACTCGCCGGGATGCCCTATTTTTGCCTGGACCTACGTTCTGTTTTTATGTCCAGCGGGTCATTTTATGCGAAGTATTTTTTAACTGCATCTGAATTCACAGGGGACGGGAAATCTTCACCATCCATGGTGCTGAGCACCAGCGCTCCACCAGAGAAAACTTTCTTTACAACGAATGGTCCTTCATAATTTGGAGTCCATTTGCCCCTGTGGTCTGTATGAGGAGGGAGGATTCTTTTCAGCACAAGATCCCCTACTTGGTACCCTCGGTGCCTGACTTTCTGATCGAAGGCCTTCTTCATTCTCTTCTGATATAACTGCCCATGGCAGATTGCAGCCAATCTCTTCTCTTCGATCAGACTCAGTTGTTCGTATCGGGACCGAACCCATTCTGCTTCACTCAGTTTAACATCCATTAATACCCGTAACGAGGGTAGTTCAACTTCAACAGGCAGGACTGCTTCCATACCGTATACAAGCTGATACGGTGTTGCCCCAGTGGACGTTCTGATTGATGTGCGGTACCCATGCAAGGCAAACGGTAGCATTTCATGCCAGTCCTTGTAGGTGATTACCATCTTCTGCACAATCTTCTTGATGTTCTTGTTTGCTGCCTCAACAGCGCCGTTCATCTTTGGCCTGTAAGGAGAAGAATTGTGATGTTGGATCTTGAAGTCCCGGCACAGCTCTGCCATCATCTTGTTGTTTAGATTGGAACCATTATCAGTAATGATTCGCTCGGGAACTCCATACCGACAGATGATATCTCTCTTCAGAAATCGGGCTACCACTTGTCTTGTAACATTTGCATATGAGGCTGCTTCAACCCACTTGGTGAAATAGTCAATGGCGACCAGGATGAATCTGTGGCCATTTGAAGCAGTTGGCTCAATCTTGCCGATCATATCAATGCCCCACATGGCAAAGGGCCATGGTGAAGACATGATGTTCAAAGGATTGGGAGGCACATGCACCTTATCTGCGTAAATCTGGCATTTGTGACACTTTCTGGCATAGGCACAACAGTCTGCATCCATTGTGATCCAGTAATATCCTGATCTTAGCAATTTCTTGGCCATGGCATGCCCTCCTGCATGAGTACCAAAAGATCCTTCGTGCACTTCATGCATCAACAAATCTGCTTCCGTCTTGTCAACACATCTGAGGAGTACCATATCAAAGTTCCTTTTGTATAAAGACCCATCAGTGTTCAGAAAGAAACTACCAGCAAGCCTTCTCAAAGTCTTCTTATCATTGGAAGATGCCCCAGGCGGGTATGTTTGATCCTCCAAGAAGCACTTAATGTCGTGGAACCAAGGCTCATCATCTTTTACAACATCCGCTGCAAATACATATGCTGGTCTATCGAGTCTAGACACTGAAATCTGAGGTACAAAGTTGGCCGCTTGAACTTTGATCATGGATGAAATGGTAGCAAGAGCATCTGCAAACTGATTCTCGTCCCGAGGGATATACTCAAGCTTGACTTTGGTGAAGAAGGTCAATAACCTTCTTGTATAATCCCTGTAAGGTATCAGATGATCTTGGTGGGTGTACCATTTCCCGTTGGTTTGATTGATTACCAAAGCTGAATCTCCGAATACGGTCAATGTCTTGATCCTGAGGTCAATAGCTTCCTCAAGACCCATAATGCAAGCTTCGTATTCAGCTTCGTTGTTAGTGCATTTGAAAGTGAGTTTTGCCGAGAAAGGCATGTGAACTCCTTTAGGTGTAATGAGTACTGCGCCAACACCACGGCCATTCATGTTAACAGCCCCATCAAACATCATAGTCCATTCTTCCTCCGGGTCAGGCCCTTCAGTGTGAACAGGCTCTTCGTGATCTTTTGCTTTAATGAACATGATGTCTTCATCAGGGAAGTCAAATCTCATAGGCTGGTAGTCATCGATGGGTTGCTCAGCAAGATATTCAGATAGTACACTGCCCTTGATGGCTTTCTGAGAAGTGTACTGTATGTCGTATTCTGTGAGAATCATCTGCCATCTTGCAACCCGTCCGGTAAGAGCTGGCTTCTCGAAAATGTACTTAACGGGGTCCATCTTTGAGATTAATAAGGTAGTGTGGGTCAGCATATACTGTCTCAGTCGGCGAGCAGCCCACGCTAAAGCACAGCAAGTTTTCTCGAGCAGTGAATAACGCTGTTCACAGTCGGTAAACTTTTTGCTTAGGTAGTATATTGCATACTCTTTTCGACCAGACTCGTCATGCTGGCCCAGCACACACCCCATTGACTCTTCTAATACTGTCAAGTACATGATCAGAGGTCTTCCTTCAACTGGCGGCATAAGGATTGGAGGTTCTTGTAAATACTCCTTGATCTTGTCAAAAGCCTTCTGGCAATCTTCGTTCCACCTGACCGTTTGTTCCTTTCTTAACAGCTTGAACAAGGGTTCACAGGTTGCTGTAAGGTGAGATATGAACCTCGAAATGTAGTTCAATCGACCTAAGAACCCTCGAACTTCTTTCTCAGTTCTTGGTGCAGGCATCTCTTGAATAGCTTTGACTTTATCAGGGTCAACTTCAATCCCTTTCTCGCTTACAATAAAGCCCAGCAGCTTACCGGATCGCACCCCGAATGTGCACTTGTTGGGGTTCAACTTCAGCTGGTACTTCCTCAGACGCTTGAACAACTTCAGCAGATTCACCAGGTGATCTTCCTCTGTAAGGGACTTGGCGATCATATCATCCACATAACACTCGATTTCTTTGTGGATCATATCGTGGAATAATGTCACCATAGCCCGTTGATATGTTGCACCAGCATTCTTCAGTCCGAATGGCATCACCTTGTAACAGAATGTGCCCCAAGGTGTAATGAATGTTGTCTTCTCCATGTCTTCAGGTGACATCTTGATCTGATTATATCCTGAAAATCCATCCATGAAGGAGAATACCGAGAACTGAGCCGTGTTATCCACCAATACATCAATGTGAGGTAATGGGAAGTCATCTTTCGGGCTGGCTCTGTTCAGATCCCGGTAGTCAACACACATTCTTACTTTGCCATCTTTCTTAGGCACAGGCACTATATTAGCAACCCACGGTGGGTAGCTAGTCACAGCAAGGAACCCGGCGTCCCATTGCTTTTGTACCTCTTCCTTGATTTTCATAGCCATGTCTGGGCGAGTTCGGCGCAACTTCTGTTTGACCGGCGGGCGCTCTTCTCTCAAAGGCAGCTTGTGCACAACAATGTCGGTATCCAACCCTGGCATATCTTGATACGACCAAGCAAACACATCAACATACTCTTGAAGCAGATCTATCAGTTGTCTCTTCACTGAGTCTTGTAGGCAGGCCCCGATTTTAACTTCTTTCACGTCTTCATCTGTACCAAGATTAATCACTTCAACCTCCTCCTGGTGAGGAGTGATAACCTTTTCCTCTTGTCTCAACAACCTGGCTAGCTCTTCAGGAAGCTCATATTCTTCATCAACCCCTTCATCAGCTTGATTGATTGGATTGTCAAAGTCATACGATGTCATAGCCGTGCTGTTGTCGGTGCTGTCTGGAAGGCACTCTCTGCAAGGGTTAAGTTGGTTCATTTTAGTGATTGATTTTAATCTTGCTTTAGAAAAAAGTGAAATGAAGTTATCATTTTGAAAACACCGCCATTTATTTTTTTGTACAAAAAGAAAAATGGAAAAACAGTGAACAGAAAAGAAAAAGACTCGTTTGCAAAAAGATGTCTGATATTTCAATAATTTAATCTTGTTTGCACAAAAGTACAGATGGCCCTGATTACAAAATGAGTCTTGTCATCTTGGGCAAGATGCAAGACTTTGATGCATGCTATAAAAATACAGGAAATAATAATTACTCTGCTTGAGTAACTCTTATAATTTCCTGGGAAGACCAGTTCGAGACACTGCTCCCCGGGATCTTTGGACGAATCCAATTCTCCAGATTGCGCTCCTCTTCCAGCTCGTCTTCCAGACAGTTGATAGCATCGGGGGTAAGCATCCCCCCACTGACAAATCCAGGCTCTGCAGCAGCCTTTGCTTGATGTTGAGTTGGTTTGTAACCCAACCCAAATTTGTCCTTCTTCTCCTCCACAGCTAAGACCTTGCCCCAGCCTAGGGCAGTTCCTTCTTCAACAACCTTCCGGGCCTGTTGGTAAGACGACATGGAGATCCCTGACATAGCAGATGCTTCATTGACATTCAAGGCTTCAAAACCTTGGCTCATTGTTTCATGGATCTCCCCGTCCATCTCAATGTATTTATAAGTAGCCAGATGGCTAACAAAGATATCCTCTTCCCCACAGATTGTGACAACTTGGCCTTCCCACTCAAATTTTAACTTTTGGTGAAGGGTAGACGTTATTGCACCGGCGGCGTGAATCCAGGGTCTACCCAACAAACAGCTGTAGGCGGGCTGAATGTCCATCACATAAAAGATAGTTTTAAAAGTCTGTGGGCCAATTGTCACAGGCAGCTCAATCTCTCCCAGAACCGATCTCTTCGAACCATCAAAGGCTCTTACCACCAGGTTGCTGGGTCTCAATGCCAATCCATCATATTCAAGCTTCACCAGAGCCTTCTTTGGTAAGACATTCAGGGAAGATCCTGTGTCCACCAGCACATGAGAAAGGACAGCTCCTTTGCATTCCAGGGTTATGTGCAAGGCTTTGTTGTGATTACGGCCATCCGCTGTCAAGTCAGAATTGGTAAACCCTAGCCCATTGCTAGCAGTAACATTCCCAACCACGGTTTCCAATTGGTTGACGGTAATCTCCTCAGGCACGTAAGCTGCGTGCAGGACTTTGAGTAGTGCATTCCGATGGGCTTCGGAGCACATAAGCAGTGAGAGGATAGAGATTTTGGATGGCGTCTGGTGAAGCTGATCCACAATTTTGTAGTCACTCTTTTTGATGATTCGCATAAACTCATCAACTTCCTGATCAAATGGAGTCTTCAGGGCTTCTTTGGCAGCTGGATCTTCCTGCACCGGGCCTTTTCCCTTTGCCTTGGCAGCAGCTTCTGCTTCGGCAGTAGGTCTTTGAACTTGTGAAGCAAAGAGACGTCCGCTTCGAGTGAAGCCTCCGCCTCCCCCCACATTATCTACTTGCGGTGCAGGTGCTGATGTTTCAAGAGTGATTCTTTTTCCTTCACAGTATACGTCAGAGCCGTAGTGCCAGGGGATGGCCCTATTGCTTTCATATGGTACTGGTCCAGGCACTGTGACAGTGACTGGACTGATTGCTGCTGCTGAAGGGACTGTTACTGTTTGTGGATCATAAAAGATTGTAACTGGTGCTCTGGTGGGAGCAGCACCTTCTGAATGGTAAGCGGAGTTATTTTCAGGATCGTAGAATATGGTAACAGTAGAGACATCTTCATGATTGATTGCTGGTGTTGTAGGAGGTGTTGTTGGAAGTACTGATGTTGTTGTTGACGGGGATTCGAGATGGAATGAAGCTGAAGTTGTAGCAGGAAGGACTGTTGAAAACTGATCATTTGGGAGGACGGGTGAAGTACTCGTTGATGGTGCTGATGAATTGTCGGGAACAATAGCTGCTGCAGTTGTAGGAGGGTCTGAAACCGTTGTTGATGAAGTTGCTGAATTTGTCGGAAATGATGTAGTGATCTGTAGCAAGCCACTCTGAATAAGGCTGTCAATGCCATTCCTCAAGTCCTCACACCCATTCCATGAAATATTGCAGTAGGGACACCCTAGTTCACACCCCGGAAATATTTGGTTTTCGCGGAGTTGAGCTTTGATTTCCACCAATGGTGTCCTGATCTGATCCACACTGGTTATTAAATAAGACGGTTGGTCTTCTTCAATAGCGTTAATTCGGGGACCACCATGATTTGGCATTGGGTTTTTATTGACATTGGGCGGCGGTGCAAAATTCAGAGCCTTGGAGTCTACCAAGTCTTGTACCTTCATATGCAAAGCCCTGCATTTTTCTGTACTGTGACCAGGTGCGTTGGAATGAAAAGCACACCTAGCATTGGGGTCATAGTTTCTTGGTAGACTGTTGGGATCCGGAGGTGCCAACGTTCTTAGCTCAACTAGGTTGAGTTTCAGAAGTTGTGGCAGCAAAGCAGCATACGGCATTGGGATCGGGTCGATCACTCTGTTAGCTTGGGATGGCCTCTGCTGGAATGGCCTCTGTTGATTGTTGTTGTTGGTGTTGTTGTTGAAGTTTCTTGGAGGATATTGATTCTGCTGATGATACTGAGGTTGTTGTTGGAAGTTTTGTTGAGGAGGTTGATAGACTGGCTGTGGGTGAGCTGGAGCAGGGATAGTGACTGCTGCTATTGTTCTTTGACCATATTGGGGCCTACCCCTGTTGGTGTGAATGGCATTGGTCTCGCCAGTTCTTCTCGGGCCTGCAAAAGGCTTTCTTGTACCACTGGACGAGCTGGCACCATTATCAGAGATCTTACCCATTTTTAACAGGCTTTCAATCCTCTCCCCAGCTATGACAACATCTGCGAAGCTGGTGGAAGAGAAAGCAGCCAACCTGTCAATATACGTTCCCTGGAGAGTGTTCATAAACATGTCTGCCATTTCTCTCTCAGACATTGGTGGTTGAACAGCGGCAGCCAATTGCCTCCATCTCTGGGCATATTCCCGGAAACTTTCCCTTGACGACTGTGACATTCCCATTAGGAGAGTCCTGTTGGGTGCCATATCTAAGTTGTATTGATACTGTCGGATGAAGGCCTCTGCCAGGTCCTTCCAGCATCTCACAGTTGCCCTTGTCAAGTGGGAATACCATTCCCTCGACGCTCCAGTCAAGCTATCTTCGAAGTAGAACATCCAAAGTTTCTCATCCATTGTATAGGCCTTCAGCCTTCCCAGAAATGATTGCAAATGAGTCCGGGGGCATGAAGTCCCATTATACTTTTCGAAACAAGGAGGCTTGAACTTATGGGGGATCCTGACCCCGTCTACCAAACCCATGTCCATGACGTCGAAGCCCAAAGAATTTTGAGACTCCAGTGATCTCAACTTTTCAGCTATTTCCTCCAATCGTCTATCATAAGTTTCCTCTCCAGCACCCATTACTGTAAATTGGTCCTCCTGAGGATCTTCTTGAAGTACTCTCCCTGCTGTGGCAGTCCCTTGAACGTTTGCAGGAATGTTGATCTCAGGATGCAAATGTGGGCCAAACACAGGGGGATTAACATGGGGTTGCACCCTTTCATTATTACTGGTGCCTGCAGTTCCTACATGAGGCTCCTCTTGATTTTGCCTCTCCACCATGGCCCTCAGTCTCTCCTGGCTCTGAGCCATGTTGTTCATAACTTCCATGAACTGCGTCATCTGCGTTCTCATCTCTAACCTTTCGTTTGCCATCTGGTTTCTGACCTCTGTAAGGTCTTGTTGCATCTGGTCCATCTGGATTCCCGGAAGGTTGTTTCTAGTTGGGTATCTGTGTGGTCTGTTGAGAGGAAATACCCGGCGGCGAGAAATAATTCCTGAATGTCACAACAGAGGTTAGCAACAACAAAACAAAAACCTACAAAACAAACAAATGGGTTAGCATGCAATGCAGTTATGCTTATTTGTTCTCAAGGCATCCGGTTTGGCTTTCAGTTTTGACCCTTCCAGACCCTCGAAGATGATGCTGTTGAAGTTGCTTTTGATGTGAACCCAGATGGAAACCAACACAAATATATTACAAAGGTGAAATAATACAATTTGTTCATTTTACAACACAAGCCCTCAAAGGGGTCAAAATACATCACAAAAAGCAAAAGTACATGGAAAAGGAACAACAACAAGCAAATGATCAAACTCCAAGGCCAAATTCATCCTCACGAACTTCCTTAAGAAGTGTTTCGGTCACAGGATCAGCCGGAAGCTCCGTGAGACCTCTGATGAGAAGGTTTCTTGTTGCAACTGCTGCAGTCAATTTCCTGTTCTGACTTTGGTCCTTAGACCTCTTCACTCCAGCTCTGATTTCTAGCTCTGATATTTCCTTCTGGGCTGCTGCCAGGGCTTTTTCCATCTGTTCCATCTTGTCTTGAACTCTCTTGTCTTCTAGAGTACGGGCCTCGGTGATCCGGACCCACCTGGCCTGACTCTCTTTCAGGTACAAGTCTGTTCTTGCTCTCTGGAACTGGGCTTCTTTACAAGCATTCTTCAGAATCTGCTCACCAGCTTTAGACTTGTTGATATAATCTCCAGACTTCTCAATTTTAGTCAAGTGTTCCACTCTCAATTTCTCCAATCTCTCAATCTCCCTCACACCTTCACTCCTCTCCCGGAGGGTCTTCTGCAAAGCCTGGGTCAGCTTCTCATTTCTTTCCTTCAAGCTCTCAAACTCCTCCAAACTGACAGTGGCAGGGGGTGGTGCTGAAGATGACTCAGGCATGTCTTCTATGGTAAAGGGCATTCCAGAGAATTGGGCCCTGGCATGGGACCACTCATAATATTGGACTGATGCCACATTATTGCACTTCCCCAGAATGGTGATTCCCTTGGTTTGAACATGATCCCAGGCCCAGGAAGCCTATTTAACAGTTGCCAGACTAATCTTGTTCTCACAGTAGAGGGTCTCAACCAAGTCTTGTTCCCTAGGAGTATGAACCAGTGCATAGCCCAATTGCCTCCTGAACAGCAGAGGGTTGTAATTGATACTTCCCTTAACTCCTATTAAGGGCACATTGGGAAAGTGCCCACAGCTGGTGACTATATCTCTGCCCTTAGTGCTCTGAGTACACCATCTGATGTCTGCTGAAGTGAGAGTAGTGAGCCTTTTAGCCCAGTTGCTTTGCTGATGAGGATTTAGGAATGCATCTGTCCTGGGTAGATGCTTAAGAAGCCAAGCATGGAATAATGGAGCACAACACCTCACTAACCTCCCCCTCTGCTTCTCATTCTTCTGATGTACTGAATAATAGAGATCACCCAGCAAAGTTGGCACTGGGTTCTTCAGGATGAACAAATGGATTGCATTCTTGCTGATGAATCGAGGCTCATCTGCAAACAATACAATTCCATATACACTCAAGGCCAACAGAGCACAAACAGCTTTCCACTCCCCCAGGGAGGCCTTCAGACTAGCTTGAGAAATTAAGAAGTCCAGATGAAAACCAGGGATCCCAGCTTTAGAGGTCATATGCTGCTCAATCAAAGCAAGTTCCAGGTGCAAAGCTTTTGCTATCTCTCCATTGCTGGGAAAGACCATTTCAGGGTTGAAAGGGATTTCCCTCTTGATGGGCAAACCAATCAAAGATGAGTATTCTTCTAAAAGAGGCCCCAACTGAAAGTCTTGAAAGGTGAAACATCTCAATGGGGGATCATAGAACTGAATGCAGGTGTGGATGAGGCTCCTCTGTGAAGGGTCCAGATCCATAACCATGTCCAGTATATCTCCATAACTCTCCCTGAACGAGGGTATGTGATCTGGAGTGATCAGGGTTTGGATCCTCCTGATGTCTGATAAGTCTGGTTGGAAGAAATGATAGGTGATGTTGCTTTTCTTTGGAGCCATGATGCTGAGACTGAGTAGAATAAGTGTTGATGAAGAGGTTGAGAAGTGGGCCACTGGCTGGCTAGTGCAAGTAACTGAAGTATATGGCTGACAAGCTGAAGCAAGTGCTGGTGGAGATAGGTCAATGATGCAGATGGGGTCAAAACCAAAACCAGATGAAGGTGGATACCCTGAAACACAAATAAGCAAATGTTAATATGATGCAATGAGTATGTATGCAAATGAAATGCAAGGGTTTGTGACTGAGCTGGATCTGATTAACTGCCTTGGTATAGATCCATGTGTGTTCAAGAATTCCAGATGGAGGTCTAAAAATCCAGTAACCAGGGTGGGGGACTCAAATAAAGAGCCACATATCCAGGGTTTTAGAATCACAAGAACTATCCAACATGGAGCATTCTTAACAAAGTCAAAGTAACAAAGTATTCTGAGGTCAAGGTACCTGCAAACCTGTAAACAGCCCAACCCCCTCACAGGTGATGATCTAGAACAAGGATCCTCAGACTTGGATCAGTTATGAGAAGTGTAAACACTTCTAACCCGGAGGTACAGTGTTTACAATAACCATAACAATTCCTCCTCTAATTCACCTCAGTTTCTGAAGGTCTATACTAAAAGGTCATCCAGACTTAGCAGGCTTCCCAGATAGCCCTAGCATTGCAGGAAATCTGCAACACAGAGTTCTCAAGAAGAAACCCATATCTGAACCGTGTTTCATATTCCCGCACCAGACCGAAATGGAATGGGAAAGAATATGATTCACTCTAGCCTAGGTGTCACTCAGGTCCCAGGTATAGGACCTTAACTCTCAATGAATCACCCACCCACCAAAACAAGAAACCAGATCCAGCCAGCAACAATGACAGTATGATATATATAAATGCAATAAAGAAAGCAGTAAAGTAACTGTACATAAAGCAATAAACAAAAATAAATACAAGCACAAACAAGCACATAACACCCCAGTAAACACAAATCAAACAAGCGCTAGGAGGAACCCACAAAAAGAACCAGAAGCCCTGGTTGCAGTATAAGGGTCCCCAGCAGAGTCGCCAAGCTGTCGCTCCCGACAAATGAAACGGGGTCATATGAAGGTACAGACGCGAACGGTCGGCGAAGGGAACAGTGAGAACACACAGCCGTGAACTCACTGGAGATGAAAAGAGTCGCCAGCTAGGCATTTTTATCCCGGAGGAAAGGCAATGCTGCATAGACCTAGAAAGATACGGATAAGACGGTTGCGAACCAGAGAGACTGAGAAAGGGGGTTGGTTACAACCTGGGAAGGTATTAGCACCCAGATTGTCCGTCGTACTCGACGGGATCCACGCTTAAAAAATTTGTGTTTTAAAGGGGTAGTGTCAGTGCAATTTGTGTGTAAAATAGCTGGAAAAGAATGTACAGGTGTCAGTGTAAAGTGTGTGAAGTGTGATATATACAGTGTCAGTGTAGGACCAAGAGTGAAATGCTCATGATCATGAGGCTAAAAGAATAAAGCTGGAAAGAGGGGGAATATACAGAGACTTTTGTTCGATAACTGTTAAGTTATGCCTACGTATCCTCTCGTGCAATGAGGAAGTCAGAACACCGTAGTTCGACCCAAAGAGACTGAAAGGTGAATTGACTTGATGAACTGCTTACTTGTCTATGCTCAAGTGTATGACCTGTCTGGCTCAGGTGCAAACTGTCTTGCATTAGACGGAAGAAGCAAGTTCTCGTTTGTGAGTGAGGGTGATGAGAACAGAATCCCGAAGGAGACGATTATTGTTTGTTTTGGAGTTTTCAGTCTTTTATTGCTTTTGAAAGTTTGTCATAAGTTAATGAGCTTAAGTCTAAACCAATGGATTTAGCAAACTCATCACATCTTCCCTCTGATTAGGGGTAATGAGCATACCTTAAGTGTGAAGTCAGATTCTCACACTTAATCACCTTTTGATGTAGAATTAGGATCATTATCCTACTTGTGATTATTTAGATGTTTTTGTGATTTTGTCTAGTGTTAAGTAATGAGGTTAAGCCATAATCATGGATTGAACAGACTCATTACACCATCCTAAAAGAAGGATGATAGATGAGAATGTTTAAGTTGAGAAAAACTCCTCAACTTAATCCATGATTAGGGATTAAACCCATGACAAAACAAGCCTTTGATTAAGTGGATTTTATTTAATGGTATGATGATGAAGTGATTTTTATGATTTGTAAGACAACTTGAGGGGGACTTGTCCATTAACGCTAGGGTTAGTCCTTCTTAACCACTTAAGGAAGAATTAGAACCCTAATGCAAGGCCCAAGTTACAAGTGTGATGTCTTGATGATTATTAGATGAATTGATTAAGAGATTTAAACACATAAAGGGTTTAACACTTAGGATTAAAGTTATACACTCCATCCTAAGAGAAGGATGCAGGCATAACCCTAAGCACAAAGTCTTAAAGCCTTTAGGGTTTAGTCCCTGATTATGAGATGAGAAGAGAGGACTCAAAAGAGACACAAAGGTAAAACTATGGGGGGGACTAATCAAAACTCTAATTCATTATCATGCTTGGTTGTTCCTAAGGTTTGTGAGGTTTGCAAGAGAAGTCTTCAAAGGAGCCACCAGGAAGCAGATGAACAGGATCAAGAGAAGCAAAGTGACTTGCTTCATTCAAGAAGTCAAGTCACTTGAAGAGAGAAAGTGGGAGGAAGAAGAATGAGCAAGCTCAAACTCAAACACATGTAAGAATGCAGCAATGGATGCAAGAGAGATGAAAAGAAAAGTTATGAGAAGTGAAGGCAAATTCACTTCTCAAGTTTACTTACCACCTGAAATGCTAGAAAGAAAATGCAATGCAATGCAAGATAAGATGAAATGATATGATGCTAAGCAAAACCAGAAGCATGTTGATGATGATTATGATGTTATGAGGTGCTGCAAACATGAGTCAAGACAATGGGGATGTTCATACAAGATCATGAATGCAAATGATGCAAGTTAAAGAGCATGAATGAACATGAAAAGTTATGAAGCATACAAGACAAATGACATGGCAAATATGAGATGCAATGATCAAACATGCTTTCTATATGTCTTAAGATGTCAAATGAATCACAAGAATGCACCAAATGCAAAGACTAGTCATGTTATGCAAGAAAATGCAAGAAGGATGCAAGAGAAGGCCCAAATTAGGGTTCATGGATCAAACATCAAACAAAAACCTAGAACAGAAACAAAACCCTAAGATAAAAATGGAAAATGGCACTCAAAGAAACCCTAAACCTATAATGAACCACTTCCCAAAGGGGAACTCTCAACTCTTAACCAAACTCAAGATATGAATTTCCTAAGTTATTAGGGTTTTTTAGGGTTCCTAACAAAACAAATGCCAAACAAATAGGAAATGAGGAAACAAATCATGGCCATTTTATCCTTGAAAATACATGCCAAACACAACACAATGCAAGAAGAATCAATGTCTCAACCTTCTCCAATAGGCAGAAATGAATTTTCAAACTTATGATCAAAATAATGCATAAAAAATGATTTAATTCAATGAAAAATTCTTAAAATGCATCAAGATCAAAAAAGAAATTTGGTTTGAAGGTTGGAAAATGTTTCTAAATGTCTTAGGACATTTCATGAATTTTTTTGTAATTTTTAAATACCTAAAAGTATTTTTAATTAATTAATTCCCATTAATCAATTAAAAATAATCTTTTAAATATTTAAAAATACTTTTTTAATGATAAAAATAAAATAAAAAATATTTTTGTGTCATAAAAAATAATAAAACCTTAAGGAAAAAGTTTCATAATTTTTATGAATTTTTTGCTATTTTAAAATAATTATACAAGTTAATTGAAAAGAAAATGAATTAAAATTAAATAAAACTGAAGTATGCACAATGAAGGGTTGAGATTCAATCTGGCAAGGGGACCATTGACCACGCGCCAAATCCAGTGGCTCACATTTAAACTGACCTAAACTCAATCAATTAAATAAATTAAAGTGATTAGGGCTTAATGATCAATCTGGGCCGTTTACACGCGCGGCAAGTCAACATGTTCAACGCATCTGATGGCTCAAATTCAAACTAGCATTAATGACCTGAGATTAGGGCTTAATGACTCAGGCTGCCGGAGAAGACTTCCGGTC
The DNA here is from genome assembly GCA_963966055.1 of Lathyrus aphaca. Taxonomy (NCBI): domain Eukaryota; kingdom Viridiplantae; phylum Streptophyta; class Magnoliopsida; order Fabales; family Fabaceae; genus Lathyrus; species Lathyrus aphaca. The sequence goes on along the minus strand of OZ014520.1, from coordinate 274,356,343 downwards.
GTCTTCTCCGGCGAGCACTTCCCCTGAAAAACTCCCATCTTCCTCAAAACGTATCAAAAGTGAAATCTAAACACATAGAAATGAACCCCATGATCTCCTGAATCAAAACCCTAACCCCAAACAAATTTATTCTTCATCAATCACATGAATCGAAAGCAAACATTTTTAGGGCAAACCAGTTTCAGAGTCAAATTAAATGATCAAATCACAACCATTTTCAAAACCAATGGTACCAGGATGATCAGTGGAACAAATAGAACAAGTTTGTAACAAGAAAAACAACTTCTGGAAAAATAAATTTCAGGCTACCTGAGATTCGAAGCTTTCAGTTTAGGAACTTTCTGGCCACCTCTCCTTGTGCAATCCACTCCACCTGATCCCCAGATGATGTTTGAATGCTCAAATGGAGTTTAAGTTGGCTGGATAGTGAGATTCGACAGCTTCTGCTCAAGCTTGCTCAAAAATGGCAATGGTGTTTCTGGAGGTTTCAGGCCATGGTGAGTGATTGTTTGAGGTCCTGAGGATGAATGGAGAAGGTCTGGAGTGTTTGTTTGTGTGTTTGCAAGCTGTGGTAAGAGTTTCGAAGAGAAATGCAGCTTGGGGTGTGAAATGGTTATGGAGTGTTCTTGCTATTACAGGCTTTGGTTCTTGGTGCTGGATGATCTATGAAGTGTGGTGAGATGATTGATGAAGATAGTTTGAGTGTTTGGTGGCTGTGCAAGCAGATTCGAAGGAACTTGCAAATGGGAGTGTTTTTTTGAATGTGTTCAATGAGTTGGTTTCAGCCTTGCTTCTTGATGTCTTTAGCTTGCAAAGGGATAACATAAACAAATCTGATTGGTCAGAGGATGTGACTGGTGCTTTATGGATAGGTATGTCACCTTTTGCTCAAAGTCCACTTTATGTGTAAGACAAGTATGGTGAGGTGCTAGGCAAGTACAAGGCATGGGCTATGCGCAGCAAAATGAGGGGAAAGAGTCAGCTTGGTCCAGCATTCAAGGCAGCAAGTTGGTAAAGCATGATCATGAGTTTTTGCAAGTTGTGACATTTTGGTTCACATGTGATTCTTTGTCTAACCAAGCATGAAACCATGGGCAATCTTAGTTCAAATCTGATTTTTAGGACTTGTAGAATGTTGGCACATTGGTTAGAGGTGAACTTGAGGCTGCAAAAGTCATTGATCCATGATTTTGCAAAATTCTCACTTAGGGCATGCCTTGAAAATTAATGATTTTAGCCAACTTTGCATTGCCATAACTTTTGATCCAAGAAGAGTTTGATCATGTTCTTGTACTTTTTGAAAAGGGAAAGATGAGATCTACAACTTTCATGACCAAAGTTTTTTTCATTTGAAGCCTTTTTGAATCATGAATCAAGGCTTGAAAAATGACCTAAAATGATGCATTCTTGAAAAGTCAACTATGCCCAAAAAGTCAACATTTGCAAAAACCCTAAATTCTTGATTTTTATGAACTTCACCCTTCTTCCATGATCAAATAAAGATCATATACACTCAAAATGATGAAGATCAACCATTGGTTGGGTCATTGGGGGCCTCAGATGCCCTGATTTTGCACTGACTTGTCTGAAAAGTCAACTCTTGATCAGATGACTTCCCCATGGAATTTCTTCATGAAAATTGATATGCATACTCCCTATACCAAATAGAGACCAATGGAAACAAGAATGACCAAAAAATTTGGTGTTATGGCCTCTGAAACCAAAACCCTAATTTTCAGTCAACTGTGTAGTTCAAACTGGCTCTGCATCCACTCAAACCCTAGTTCTTGTGATTCCTCTGCAATTTTGACTTTGAGGAGATGAAATATGATATAAGAACACACATGGACCCCTTTAAGTTGATTGGTGGCCTTTGGAGTGGCTCAAAATGCTTTGGGATTGCTCAGATCACAAACCCTAGGTGCAGATGCCTTAGAAGTTATCCAGTGAATAAAAAATGAGATGTGAGATGATATGATTGTGTTTATGCATATGAGATGATCACAAGCCATGGTGTGAATGGGTGAGGGCAAATTTGGGGTGTTTACAACAACCACAATTACTCAAACAAGCGTATCCTCAACCCATAATTACATTTATTATATCTCTATTTATTATCATGCATCCTTGAACTATATGCTGACACATGCCACTAAACATTGTCAATGATATCTATCCCTTTTACCAAGATCGGATATCACCAGACCACATGCCACCAAAGTACTCCCAATTACCAAGAGCTACGTCACCTAACTTTACGTGAATTCTAGGTGTTATAAGTTGATCGTCCCTGAGAATTCAGGCCAAGAACTTCGTCTTGCCTAGCATGCATAGATAATAATCCCCGTCGACGTTGTAGGTGACCGATCAACCTCGTACGTTCCATACCGCATGACAGTGGACGTATACATTCCTCAATGCAAGTCTATATGATCACTCAATCATCTTGTGGCAACTCTCAACCATAAGTGTTAAGATAATACTTGGGACATATCATATCATTCTTTTAGGCAATACTTATCATGCCAAATCTATCAAAGGCTTACTCGTATTTTATCTTGGCATAATCCTTATCTTCATAAAATCAGTTCAGTTCATACAATGAATAAGGTATGGTTGACTTCCCAGGTAAGAGAGGTGAACTGTAAAGGACATAGCCGACCAAGTCTTTCCTTAGCCAGAAGCCAACCAAATACAACTACTCAATATATACAACTTCCCTTCATTTATTGGGGATCTAACAATTAATATCTAACAATGTCGTTTCTCTCCTTAATAGATCATTTTTCTTAGTCTATCAATCACAATCATTCAAGTATAAATAAAATAACAATTAAACAATTAATCAAATAATACAATCACAATACCACCTCAATTTATCATATATTACTCCTATGATAAATAATTAAGGTCGGCGTAACCTCGTTTAATGATCAGTGAAAATCATTATTCGAGAATAGGTTCTCCTTACTTATTTATCGCTAGTAGGGCTTAGGTCACCACTACACACACACACACACACAAACACACACACACACACACACATATATATAAAGCTATTTTACGTTAACCGTCTCAACGTATACGAAATCTTGCCTCCACCTTTTGTTAATGAGTGTTGTTGAAAGTCCACGAGTGTTTTCTCCGATCTTTGCCAAGAACCTAATGTACGATAATCGTTGAATTGTACGAAATTTACAAAATGATTAGAACATAATTTTCGGTTAGTTAAACATAATCCTATTGCAATTTGAAATATTGATTTATTAAAATATTTAATAATAGCTTCCACTATATTTAAAAGGTTATTAAATTCAAATATAAAATAGACTATACCCTCGTTTGAATTTGTTCATTTTAGAAAATTATCAAGAGTATATTTTTAATAACATTTTAATTTTATAATAATACTTGGGCATTATAACGACTTAAAATGGTAATTTTATCCTGGACTTTATAAGTTCAGTATCTCGACGTCTAAACGAAATTTAAATAGAAATCTTTAAAATAACTTTTGTAAAAATAACATAATTAAAATAAAATGGACATTATAACGATTCACCGGTTACTTATGAAAATGATTTGGGCAGAACTTTGACGTATTAAACTCCTTTGAAAATTTCTAAGAACATTGACCGCAAAATAACTCTAAAAGTTACGAACCAACATCGTGAGAACCTCAATAACTAAAACTAATATTGCTATATGAAGACTAGAGAAAGAAAGAAGTAGACAGGTAAGAAAGATAATTTGTGAATGAGTGAATGAAAATGGGGTGGGAAAGACCCATATTTATACTAGTTGTAAAATATTAAAATAACATAAATGCACCTTCTTTTGCTCATACCTTCTAACTTCTCAACTCTTGCTAGTAAATATGTCTTATCAAAGATTTACAAGTCTTTCTTCAATAGTTCCATAAATGATCTAGTATGACTTTGTGAAAATAATTTGTAAGAAAGATATGGAAGCTTGATTTTATGATGTTTCATGACATAAGATCATGTAGGAAATTAATAGAAAATGGGATATATATTTCTTTTATGAAATGAAATGATAATAATGATAATAAAATAACTAGGATAATTATTCAGTATCTTTATTAACTTAAGATTGTTTTATTTACTAATTAATTTGTAGACTAAAATAGTGTTATTCCAATAAAATAAAATCCAATAATAATAATAATGAGAAAAACACCAATAATAATAATAATAATAATGATATGGATAATTAATTAACTTACAATTAAGTATTTTAATACTAATTTCAAAATTTAGTTTATAAAATGAAACGATGATATTCAAATCGAATAGTAATATTAATAATAAAAATAAAGGGTGATTAATTGATAAATTAATTATTATAGGCACTAGTTTCAATGTTTAGTTTGTAATATTTAGCGATGTTAAAATCTCAAATATAATCATATATATTAATTAATTAATGCATGAAAAATTAGGATGTTACACTACGCTATTACATCAGAGGAGGGGGGTACGTTTGTCTTTTAGGGGGATTGCGAAAATTAAAATGTGGAAAATTAAACCTAAACTATTACATAGGAGGGACAATTACATAATCGAGAATAAAGCGAGAAATCAAAATTACATGAGAGCAAACATCCTATACAATTTTCTAATAATAAAATTAAAGAAAATATTATGACAAAAAAAATCTAAATTAATAAAGAAATTAATTAATTAAAATTTTATTAAGAAAATAAATTTAAGTCAAAATATTAATGTATCTAGGATTAGGATTAGAAAACGAAAATTGAAATTAAAATTGGTTAAATGAATTATTTAAAAAAATAGTTTCCATCTTCTTCTTTTTTGTGATTTTTTATCAATTTAATAAAATAAGATTTTTTGTTTATTATTTACAAGAAAAATAAAATAATTGAATTTTAATTTGAGAGTTAATTTTATCAAAAAAGAGTTAATTTTTAATTAAAAAAACTAAATAAGTCATTAACCAAATTAATTAATAAAAGAAAATAATAAGAAAAACATAAATAAATAAAAAACCAAAGAAAATCACTAAAACAAAGGAGGAGGGTGACTGGGATTCGAATCCGCCCCCCCAAAAGTGATAGCATGAGTCTTCTGCCCAGCTGAGCTACAACCTGCGTTTGTTAGTAAACGGGGAAAAATATATAATAAAATAAAACGCAGAAACATATTGAGGAACTGATGCATAGTAGATCCATTTATTTTATATATATTTGAAAAAAAACAAAACGCCGTCATGTATATAAATATTTGAAATACAGTAACACTTATATATATTTGAAACATGTATATGTATTATATATGAAATATATTTGTAACATGTACGTGTATTATATATGAAAAACCAACGCAATGCATGTCTATTAGTAATACATGATGATAGAAATTTGATTAAAAAAATCAAAAAAACTATATACCTCATAAAACAAGTAACTCAAATAGGTACATAAGCTAAATGAAAAGAAACATATACCAGAAAGTAAACTGGAATCGAAAGTTGACCAATAGAAGGTGTCGCTTATGTTTTTGCTTTTTTTCTTTCGGTCTTGTTTCTTCTTGAGGCCAGAAGTTTTTGTCCTTGAGGTTGGTGAAGGTCATGAGTTTATATAGGAGAAGGAAATAAGTTAAAAAGGTTGGGCCTTGTTGATGGATTTGAGGTTGCTTGAGGATGAAGTTAGAAAGTTTCCATTTTGGTCAAAATTTGGTATTAAGACATACTCTTTTTGTTTTGAACGAAATTGGATCCTTATAATGATCATAAACATCAAATATTTGATCCTAAAATAGTCCTAAGATCAAATATTTGATTTTTCAATATTTATCTTAATTAAAATTGAATTTAAATGAATTATATCCAATATAATATAAAATACATATACAAAATCAGATATTATGATCTATGGGTCGTGCATGATCTTATAATTGAGTTTGGGTTAGAAAAACATGGGCCCATTTGGAAGAAACTTGAGTTTTGGTCATTATTTGCTTCATACACCTCCTCAAAATTTCCCAAATTCAATAATGCATAACTCTCTCAATTTTTATCCCATGTATATGTTTTAAGACTTTTTAGAAAGATTATAGTGTCCTCTAACTTATCCTTTTGGTCCCATATCCATTTGATCTTCCATTTTCAAGTTATGAGCTTTTGAAAAAGTTGACTTTTTGTTGACTTTTTAAAGGACCTGTAATGTCTTGGCTCATACCTCTCAAATGAAGCATTTTTGGCCTTGGCTTGTGAGACACAAAGTTGTAGGGAATTGAATTTCCTTAAAAATGAGCTTTGGATGGGAATTTTTTGATGAAGTATGTGAAAGTTATGACTGGTCAAAGTACAGTTGAGTTTTCATGTAAAAACTATAATTTAGTAACTCCTGATTCTTCATGATTTTAAGGCTTCCTTGATGAATCATGATCAACCCTTTATCAAATGATGAATTTCACCTCATAATCTTGATGTTGACAAAAAATCTTGAAGTTTGACTTTATGTTGACCACAGTTGACTTTTTGATCAAGTTAACTGATTTTTGATTATCTGAGCATCTGACTGACCAAACTTATTGGGAAAGCTTTGAAACTTGACATGGGAATTCTTGAAGAAATGTGGGATGTTATGAAGCTCACTTGTGGCCTTGTAAGTCCATTTAGCTTGGAGAAATTCAAAACCCTAGTTCTAGATCCATTGTTCAGGATGAGGCTTAGTCTAATGAATTCTTCAATCCTTTTGACCAATTGAACCTTGTGAACCTTGAGAAATCTTGAGATACATTGCCTTAATTGTGGGAGGGAAAATTTTGGGGCGCAACAGCTTCCCATGTTCAATTTTTTGAATCCCGAGGAGTTAGATTGGCATCTACGCCATTCGTGACTTAAAGGTTGAAGGGGATTGAACACTAAAGCCCAAACATTCGCACTCGTCGGTGTGCAAAATAATATTGTTGGTTGGTTGTATTGCTTGAACGAGCTTAAAGATGCCATTCGGAATAAAAATGTTCTTCAGATATACCTCTTGGAGGATAAAGCAGTCCAAAACGTAAATTGATGTAATCTTGGGGGATGTAGCTGCCCAAGAGGTTGTTTGGTGTGGTCCTAGAGGATAGAGCAGTCCAAGATGTTGTTATGTGTAATCCTGGGGGTTTATAGCAGCCTGAGATATTGTTTGAGATAGCCCTTGGGGGGATATAGCAGCCCAAAATGGATATAGATGTAATCTCAGGAGATGTAGCAACCTAAGATATTGGTTTTCGTGGCCCTGGGGGATATAGCAGCCCAAGACATTGATAGATGTAATCTTGAGGGATGTAGTAGCCCAAGATATTGGTATATGTACTCGTGGAGGATATAGAAGTCCAAGATATTATCCTGAGGGTTTATAGCAGCCTGAGATATTGTTTGAGATAGCCCTTGGGGGGATATAGCAGCCCAAGATGGATATAGATGTAATCTCGGGAGATGTAGCAACCTAAGATATTGATTTTCGTGGCCCTGGGGGATATAGAAGCCCAGAACGTTGATGGATGTAATCTTGAGGGATGTAGCAGCCTAAGATATAAGTTGTTGATGATGTTTGTCTGTTGGGGAATTAACCTGAAAAACAAGGTTAGTTCTATGCAATGTCATGATGTATATAACATTTTGCAAGATGATATCTCATGATAATGTTGTATGCATATGATATGATATGATATGATATGATATGATATGATATGATATGATGATGTATGTATGAATTATGTAGTTGAAGCGCATGATTAGCTTCGTAGAACAACTGCTGGCTGGGGAAAATTAATTCTGATTCGTTACTGAGGAATATGAAGACTTCGTTCCCGTCCCGTTTTGGAATATCGTACTTAGAACCTCCCGTTTTCGTCTGTCGTACTTATTGAAGGATTAAATTCCTGAATATCCTGACCGAGGATAAAAGAGATGGACATTGCTTCGGGAGACTTATCCGGTCAAGTATCAATTCTTCGAAGGAGATATTGTATTTGAAATGAAACTATTTGAAGACCTCGTAGTGTTGGAAATACAAGATACTATTTGAAGTATTCTGTAAGAATATCCATAAAGATTACTATGTGGGGATGAACCGACGAAGATTCGTTGAATTCCTACCTCTGCTCGTTCTTGGTAAATACTATTATTATATTTTATACATTTTTGGTAAACATCAATCATATTTAAAAGCATATATGCATTCAAACGTGATCAACAGACGTTTCTCGCTTTAGTAAAAGGGGAAAAGTAAACCTGAATTCGAAAAACATTTCTCACTTGAATAAAAAGGGAAAAGTAAACATGAACTCGAAAACAGAATCGTTTCAACTTTGAAAGCATATAACCAATTGGATTTAGAGCTTCTGAGGTTCTTAACTTTCCTGAATAATTTCCTAAGAATTCTCATGGCTGGATCCGAAGACATGATGATGACACCATCTGATACTATTGGCCCAAACAATCTATTTCCAAGAGGAATGCGTTTTTAGACTGCGGCGAATCGTGTACGTCCTGGTCAATGGTTAAAGAGCTTGCAACTGAATTTGATCCAATTAGTTTTGAAAAGAGAACGTTGCCCATAACTGAAGATGACTTGTTCCAAAATGGCAGTGTTTGAAAAAACTTCCTCAAAAGAAACAAACAAAATGCCCACAATAATATGCCCATGGCATCATGAACTTGGTAATGTTTCCTTTGGTGCTTCAGATAGATGAGACTTGCCCCTGGCTATTAAGCATAGTTGAATCTTGAGTTGATTCCCTAAGTAACATGGCATGCCCCCTTGATTAGAAGATAATGACTATGCCCCTTTGTATATCCAGAAAGAAACTTTGTCTGTCGGGAGGACTTTGATTCATTGACTATTTATCACGTAAGTTTCTTTGTTGTCAAACACTTAGTTATATGCAAACAATGATATTCAAAATGCAATGCTTATGTCTGTCTTGAAGTTTTGAAAAAGATTTATTTTAGCACAACAATGTTGATAAAACTATGATATTAACTCAAGATTTATAATATGCCCTAAAGGAGTCATGATACCTTTTTGTAGCAGTACGCTTTTGAACTAACCATGCTTCAATTAGGACTTTTAAACAGTTATAATGTGGCCTGGTTCGCGGTTTAAGAAACAAAGGATAAAGGCTCAAATTTTATTTGTACCCAACCCATTCTTCATGATGTTCTTCAGTCCTATGTTCGGTTAACTTATGCATTGAGGCTCCCAAAAGAGTTTGTAATTGTAACATTGATAGAAGTTTATTTGAAAGACCAGTCATCTTTTTTTTTGAGGATTTGTAGTGACCTCTTTTTTCTTTTGACTTTGTTATCCCTTCCTTTTGCCTGAACTGTTTGTTTCAAGATTACAGTAAGCGGGATGTCTCAATTTTTACTAAGTCTCTTTCATAGGTTTTGACTTAGTTAGCTTTTCTTTTGCTAGATATTGTCTGTCAAACTTAATGATTACAAGGAACCATCATTAGTTGTGTACAAAAAGGACAACTAGCATAATTGAGTTAATCGAGGAACTACCCTGCCCCAGGTTATGATTAAGGGTTTTAATTTGAGTGAGAATAAAAACTCCTACTTCATAGGCTCAAAAGGGCTGACTAGGGATTAACTTCCTTATATCTCCACTGTTTAGGGATTGAAACAATGCATGTACATCGTCAGTGTAAACACCCCAAATTTTCCCTCACTCATTTCACCATGGCTTGTGATTCTTTCCATTTGCATAAGTTCAATCATAGCATCCCATATTGCATTTTTGCTTCACTGCATTGTTTCAAAGTCATCTGCATCTAGGGTTTGTGATCTGAGCAATCCAAGGGCCATCTGAGCCACTCCAAAGGTCTTCAATCATCTTAAGAGGGTCCATGTATGTTCAAGCATCATATTATATCCTCCCAAGATCAAGGAAGTCAAAAAATCACAAGAACTGAGGAATGCATGGAAGCAGAGCCAGGTTTAACTACACAGATGACCTAAAATTAGGGTTTTGGTTTCAGAGGCCATAACTCCAAAATTTTTGGTCATTCTTGTTTCTATTGGTATCTATATGATATGAGGATCATGCATACCAATTTTCATGAAGAAATTCAATGGGGAAGGCATCTGATCACAAGATGACTTCTTGAGCAAGTCAGTGTAAAATCAGGGCGTTCTGAGGCCCCCCAATTACCCAACCAAAGGGGTTTCTCCATCATTTTGAATGTGTATGATCTTTTTTTGATCTTAGAAGAAGTTAGAAGTTCACAAAATTGAAGAATTTCAAGCTATTTGCAAAGTTGCCATTTTGGGAAAGTGACTTGTAATGTGAACTTGCCATTTTGGGAAAGTTTTTCAACCTCCTCTTTTTGATTCAAAAATGCTTCATATGAAAAATTCTTGGTCATGAAAGTTGTAGATTGGATCCTCCCATTTTCAAAAAGTACAAGAACGAATTCTAATTCATTTTAGAACAAAAGTTATGGCCTTGCAAAGTTGGACAAAATCACTAAATTTTCACTTTTGTGCCAAAGAGGAAACTTGCAAAAACACTTGTCAAAACCAAATGTGACTTCAAATCAATTTCTAATCATCACACAAACATAATTCATGGTCCATAATTCAGATTTGCCCAAAGAATTCCTCACTTTCATGCCTTGGATTACAAGTTACATAAGACATTTTCTCATGAATCTTCAAAATTGAATTTTTTGCAAAAGGAACTTTTAATGCTTGAATTGGACACTAATTGATCTCAAAGCATTCTAGCAACTTCACATGGTTCATTTTGCTGCATTTTGTCCAAGAATTCACAAGATTCTTTGCCTTGGTTCATAAGAAAATTCAAAGAGGGAAATATGCAAGAACATTGAAAACTCTTGATCAAGACCATCCAGCTCACAAAATCAGATCCAATGGCCTTCCTTGAAGCTAGCTGAGGCAATCCAAGCACAGAAATATCCTCTGCCAAGGCCCATACCTATAGTACACAATTTTTGACTTTTTGGCCAATCACCCCATACCATTCCCACAGTGCATACCTGCCCTCCTGAATTGTTGGGATTGCTTATGGATTGCCTCAAGGTCATAAAACAAGAAGGAAAAAGGCTCAGAGGACACACACAATCAGCTTGCACAAAAATTGTCCAAAGCTTCATCTCTTCGAAACTCTGCCCACATACATCAAACCTCAAAAATTCCTTCACCAATAAGTCACATATCATCCATAGAACAAGAATCAACCCTCAAAACAGCCTGAATCACCACACACACATACCTCCATTTCTGCTACACCAGAACCACACAGCACAAACCAGCCATTCTCAAAGCTTTCTAAGCTTTGTATCATCTTCAGGAGGTTCATAGGAGTGGGTTTGCAACAAGGGAGAGCCCAGAAAGCCCAGAACCAGGAGGTTCCATCTCAGGTATGGCTCAAGAACTTTTTTCTCAGAACCTTGTTTTTAAGTTCTTAATCGAATCCTTATGATGTGCTGATGATTCTGATATGTTTACTTTTCAAAATGGTGGAATATTGAGTATGTATGGGTTGTCTGAATGTTTCTGACCTAAATTTGTTTTGTTTCGATTTGCCTTGTTGATGAATGAAAAATGGTTTTTGTTTGGAGGTTTTGATTCAGTGATGTGTGGGGTTTGATTCTGGGCAGAGAGACTTCATTTTAGATGCTTAGAGAGAGAGATATGGTTTTGGGTTCGTCGAAGAAGACGACCGGAACACTGTTTCGGCCGTCTGAGAGTCATTAACCCTAATTAGGGTTTAAGCCCAGTTTTGAATGTGGAGCGTTAGATGGCCTTTCCCGCGCGTGTACCAACGGCCAAGATCCTTTGATTTAGCCCTAATCCAGTCATTAACATTAATTAATTAGGATTAAAATTTGAATTTGCCAGAATCAATCCCAACCACTAAAACGCGCGCCAGTCAACTCCCGCGTCCCAACTTTGAATCCTGGCTCTTGGATCTGTTTACTTTTCATTTATTTCAATTTTATTTTCCTTTTAATTCATTTGTTTTGCCCATTTTATTTAAAATAGTAAATCATTTCCAAAAAATCTCATTTTTTGCATCATACCTTAAAATATTTTTCCCTTTCTGAAAATAATTTTTATTTTATTTTTTTGCATAATTTTCGTATTTTAAAAATATTTAAATGTTTATTTTAATTAGTTAATGAGAATTAATTAATTAAAATAGCATTTAGGTTTCTAAAAATCACAAAAAAATTCACATTGCATTTTGATACATTTAGAAACATTATCAAACTCTTCAAACAAATTTCTTTTTGGTTCTTGACCTATTTTGACATTTTTCCTTGGAATTTAAGTTCTTAAAGGCAATATTTTTGTTCTAACTTAGAAAAATTCATTCTGCCTAACCATGAAGAGTTTGATGTTGGTTCTTTTTGCATTTCATTCTTCATATCATGTAGTTTCTAGGGTAAAATTGGTTTGAATTTATCTTTCATTTTCAATTTGATGTGCATTTTTTCCTTTTGAGGTGCCTTAAAACCCTAGCTAACTTGAGAAAATCATAACCCCCATTAGGTTAAGAGTTAGGTCCCCTCCTTTGGGCAGTGAACTTATGTAGGGTTAGGGTTCCTTTGATCCCATTTGCAATTTTTTTATCTTGTCATTTGCCTCTGATTTTGGATTTTGCTTTGTGTCTTGTGTATAAACCCTAATTTTTGCCTTCATTTGCATCCATCTTCCATATGCTTGCATTCATGAACTTGCCATGACATTTTGTGCATTCACATGACTTCTAAGACATCTTAGGACACATTATAATCATGTTTGATCATTGCATCATCCATTTTCCATGTTATGCATCCATTGCATTTCATAAGTTTTCATGAACTTTCATGGTTCAAAACATGCTTCATTTGCACCTTCATCCTTGTATGATCATCCACAACTCTTGACATGTGTTTGCATCATCTCTTAGCATCATTAACATCATGTTTATGGTTCTGGTTTTGGTTTGCATCTTTGCATACTTTTCATTTTCATTTCATCCCTTTCTTTATGCTAACCATTTCAGGTGGTAAGTACTTTGAGAAGTGAATTTGCCTTCACTTCTCATTTCTCTTCTCATTCTTCTTTTGCATCCTTGCTGCATTTTCTTTTTCTTTAGAGTGAGCTTGCTCATTCATGTTCATCATTCACTTTCTTTCTTCAAGTAACTTATCTTCTTCAATGAAGTAAGTTAACTTGTTTCTTCTGCTTCTCCTCCTTTCATCTGCTTCTTCCATTGGTGGCTTCTCTGAAGATCTCTTGCAAGCCTCACAAACCATAGGAACACCCAAGCATGATAATAATTAGGGTTTGATTAGTCCCCCATTAGTTTCACCTTTGTGTCATCTTTGTGTCATCTCTTCTCACCTCATAATCAAGGACTAAACCTTAAAGGTTTTAAGGCTTTGTGATTAAGGTTATGCCTGTATCCTTCTATTAGGATGGAGTGTATAACTTTAATCCTAAGTGTTAAACCCTTAATGTGTTTAAATCCTTCAATCAATCCATCTAAACCATTAAGACATTAGCTTGTAACTTGGGCCTTGCATTAGGGTTCTAATTCTTCCTTAGTTGGTTAAGAAGGACTAACCCTAGTGTTAATGGACAAGTCCCTCTCAAGTGGTCTTACAAACCATAAAATCCACTTCTTAATCTTATCATTAATTAAAATCCACTTTAATAAAGGTTTTGTTTTGTCATGAGGTTTATCCCTAATCATGGATTAAGTTGAGGAGCCTTTCTCAGCTTAAATGTTCTCATCTATTATCCTTCTATTAGGATGGTGTAATGAGCCCATTAAATCCTTGATTATGGCTTAAACTCATTACTTAACACTAAATAAAAACAACAAAAAAATCTAAATAAATACAAATAGGTTAACGATCTTAATCCTATACCATGGTAATTAAGTGTGAGGTGCTTACTTCATACTTAAGGTATTCTCATTACCCCTAATCAGAGGGAGGATGTGATGAGTTTACTAACCCTTGGTTTAGGATTAAGCTCATTTTCTTATGACAAACTCCAAAAGCAATAAAAGACTGAAAACACAAAAACAAACAATAATCGTCTCCTCCGGGATTCTTTTCTCATCTCATTCACTCATAAACGAGAACTCGCTTCTTCCGTCTAATGCAAGACAGTTTGCACCTGAGCCAGACAGGTCATAAACTTGAGCATAGGCAAGCACGCAGTTCACAAGTCAACTTATCTTTCAATCTCTTTCAGTCTAACTACGGTGTTCTTACTTCCTCATTGCACGAGAGGATACGTAGGCATAACTTAATAGTTATCGAACAAAAGTCTCTGTATATTCCCCCTCCTTCCAGCATTGTTCTTTAAGCCTCATTATCTTGAGCATTTCACTCTTGTTCTTACACTGACACTCTCATACTTCACTTCACATTTATCTTACACTGACACTTGCATTCTTTTCCAGCTTTCGCACACAAAATAGCACTGACACTACCCCTTTAAACACAAATATTTCAAGTGTGGATCCCGCCGAGTACGACGGACAATCTGGGTGCTAATACCTTCCCAGGTTGTAACCAACCCCCTTTCTCAGTTTCTCTGGTTCGCGACCGTCTTATCCATCTTTCCTTAGGTTTATGAAGCATTACCTTTCCTTCGGGATAAAAATGCCTAGCTGGCGACTCTTTTCTTTTCGGATCACCCTTGTGTGTTCTCTCCTCTTTCGCCGACCATTCGCGTCTGTACCCCTTCTGACCAGGTGTCATTTGGTGGGAGCGACAGTCAGCATAGTCTGTTCAAAAGCATATTGCATAAGATTATTGCTTTCGTCATCCTCCCTCTAAAGGCTTACATCTTTAACGAGAGTTAAATATCACAAAAGAGAACTAAGAAGAATATTTTAAATTTAGTGAAATGAATGGATTAATTCAAGACAAACATACGCAATGCATTAATGTGAAAGCAAAGTTTAACATAATAGTAAATACTTGGACAAACTGAAGAAATTACAATTGAAAAAATCAAATGATGTCCCGTCTAGATGGATGAATGTCTTCGAATGTAATCTGTGAATTTTCGGGAGCAGTATATTTCACCATTAAATCAAATTTGCCACTTGGCTGTCCCAAGGTGTCCCATACTTCAACAGGGATAGGTGGGCTTTCTTTCTTGCTACCTCGGGAAATTTGTCTTGTAGCTTCGATGTTTGATGGACGATAGAAGAATTCAATTTGATCTTCTGGCGTAACCTCGAAGATTCCTTCGTCAATCAGGGCTTGAATCTTATTCCTCAATGCACAACAATTATCAGTGTCATGTCCGGGACAGTTGGAGTGATACACACACCTTGCATTGGGATTATAGAGAGGGGAGGAAGTATTGGGCTTTCGAGGAGAATTTTCCAAGGAAATTAGCTCCATTTCCAACAAGCATTGCAAAATTTGTGACATTGGCGTGCTGAATTGGATGAATTGTCTTCTACATTCCTTGTGTCGAGGTGGACTAACCTTACAAGACCTTCTTTCTTCAATTGAAGAACTATCAGTAGTAGCATGTCTCTTTCTTTCTCTTATCCTCATCTTCCTTTCAACAAAATCAGCTTGTTTCATCGGAGGTTGACTGATGATTAGATTCCCAACTTTGTTGTCTTGAGGTTTATTGAGAAAGATTCTCAGCTCTTCTTGCCCCTGGGCTAAGCTCTGGATAAGAGACACCTGGCCATTCATCTGGATTCGCATTTCTGCTATCTCATTTTGCAGTTGTTCCAACTGATCAACCTTTTTGTCTTTCAGATTCTTCTTTTTCATGTCCTTAGAGAGGAGGGCTTTCAACTCTTCTTTCCCCTTGGACAAATTCATGATCACCTTTTGAAACTGAGCAATTTGGGTCTGGAGATCTTTGACAGCTTGTTCGAGAGCCATTTCTGCTGAAATAAACAACGGGGAGATGGGAAACCTTTTGTAAGAAACCTGTGATGTAATGATATGGTATGTAGATGCATATGCAATGTTTTCAAGGACCGCGGGATTTAAACTTGTTAAAACAAACAAAAACAAAACTCTTATTAGTAAGTGTTAATATAAATTTCCCCCCGGGCTTACAATGAAAGGAAATAAGAATAAAGTACAAAGAAATAAATATATGGGACTTAGGTCTCCCATGGACGCTTCCTCTTAGTGTTGAGGTTCCGCTACTTGTGAAGTTGCTTTGCCAGCTCTAAAACTCTCTGTTGACTAGCTCTGAATTGAGTCTCAAAAGTATCCCTATGCTCCTTCAGTTGGATCCAAGATTTCTGCAGCTCCTCTAGATCAGTAGGCATATCAGGATGGAGAATGGTGTAAGGAACATCTCCTTTAACAATAGGCTCCATAGTAACTGGTAGAATATCAGGATATGGCATCATAAGAGTCTGAGAACGAGATCGCACCCATCTGAGGTAAGGTTCCATAGGAATATAGTACTTTAGTTCCAATGTTTTGCTATCAACTTTGTTCACCTTGTTCCAAGCTCGTATGAACCTTTGGCGATAACCCTGAAGATCGTTGTCGTAATCAAACATAATTCCTTGAATAAGCATGTCATGAGGACCATTACTCCAAGCATAACCAAACTGACGTAGAGCTAAAGAAGGTTTATAAGTAATGCCCCCTCTAATGCCAAGGAGTGGCACATTAGGGAACTCTCCACAACGGTCAATGATAGTAACATTCTCCATAGATCGAGAACACCAATGAATGTCTGAATGAGAAAGTGACATGATCCTCTTAGACCACCTTAACCCTTGTTCATTCTTCATCACTGATCGAGGAAGGTGAGAAATAAACCACTTAGCCAGTAAAGTTATGCAACACATCAGAGTACCTCGTACCTTCATAGTACGAGTATGAAAAGAGTGCAAGATGTCTCCAAGTAAGGTAGGCACGGGATTGTGAGTCAGAAATATGTTGATGGTGTGTACGTCTATGAACTGGTATGGATTAGGAAACAACACCAAACCATTGATCAGCAAGGCTAAGATCTCCTCAAAAGCATCATAGCTCATATCATCTAAGAACACTTGAGATTTCTCCATCAATACCTTAACAAGAATACCCTTAATTCCGCTTCTCGTTTCTAGGACAATGTCTGATTTCTTCAAATGTAGGGCTGCAGCAATGACTTCAGGTTTAGGATCTTTCTCTAAGCCAGTGAAAGGTTTCTGATCAAGGATAGGTACCCCAAATAACTTGGAGAATTCTTCCATTGTGGGAACCATCTGATAATCGGGAAATGTGAAGTAATGATGTTTAGGATCAAAGAACTGGAATATGACAGTCATCATATCTTCATCAAACCATGAGGTAACCAAGTTAAGTAGATAACCATGCTTCTTGATGAATTGAGAGCTTTCAGGAAGTTTTGAGATCAATTCCTTAAGCTTGGAAGGTATCCCTACAAATTTGATCTGGATAGTGTTCCTACGAGTGGAAGCCATAACCTGCAACAAAGAACAAAGATAAATCCTTTGGTCCTTGAAATGGTTAGTGAGAATGTTATGCTCATGATATCATGATGTTATGATGTTATGTTCAATCACAAACAAGTGGCACACACAAGCAAGTCATACAATAGCCCCAAGTTTAAAAGGCTTGCATGGAGTTTATAGGTAAGTACCCTCCCACTGAAGTTTAGTTGGTTCATCCTATCCTAGTAAAAGTAACCAGGTTCTAAGGGATCTCAATATCACTGATCCTTCTCAAGGGTTGTTGTTCAATAGGCAACTGACTTGCCAACCAAAACCTCCCAAGATTAGAATCTCAATGAGCGTAGCATCGAGTATCAACCAACTTTAGTTTTCACCAAAGACAACTATCTCACTACTTTCTAAAGGCCAAGATGGATTAACTAGGGTTCTACAAAGTCAGTTAGTGTAATGACAACATATGGCAGCCTCAGGTTATCCTCAACTTACTTAAGGAACATAATAACCAACCAAGAAGTCACACTAACGTAGCCACCGGATCAACCATATCGGTATATGTCGTACAATTTCCTTGGTCTATTGCTACTTACCTAGGGTACACTAGATCCGGGTTAGGATATTTCACACAAAAGCCCAACAGATAATATAAACCAAACAAAGCAAACAATTAAGTGATCTAATTCCTAAGGGTACCCCTCTTTTACTTAGTACTCCCCAGCAGAGTCGCTAGTTCTGTAACACGGTGGGAGAATTGACTTGGTGTTTTTGTTTGACAAAAACATGTGTGGATATCAAGAGTCGCCACCGACTTTTATTTTATCCAATAGGAAAGGGTATAAAAGAACATGAAAAACCTTTTTAAAAAATTCTAAGTTCGGAGGTAGGTTATATAAAGGGAAGGTGTTAGCACCCTTTATATCCATGGTTATCCACGGGCTCTTAGTTACTTAGCTCACTTAATTATTTTGAAAGTGTGAAGTGTGTGATTAGAAAATTTTCTAAGTACTTTATAATGATCCTCGTATGGAGGTATACAAAGCCTTTGTTTTGAAAATGTTTGTGAGGTGTGAAAAGTATTTTTAAAAGGGTGTGAGCCAGTAACTTAGAGTTCCTACGCTAGACTAAGTCATTCATGTTCTTGTATGTTCTTTCAAGGGTAAGAATGTCCCTATTATTAAGGAATAGGCAGTCATTACCTTAGATTTTATTAAGGGACGGGCGTAGGGTCATCGTATGGTCAATGAAGGCAACTTATAGGGGTGTCTTTAGCAATTCGTAGGGACTATCATCATTTATTCCGTAGGGACGAGATCATTTATTCCGTAGGCAACCTCGAAGGGACTATGATCTTTTCAAATCTGAAGGGACTTGATGATTTTTCTGTTAAGGGACATTGCTTTTTAGACACCCCCACTTTTGAGGGACTTGACCATATTTAAGGCAACCAAGAGGGAAAACCCTAGAAGGTGCAGATGGCGATCGTAAGACGATCGACTTACGTGTGTGAATATTGATTTCAATTATTTTATCTTATACTTAGTGGGCTAGGTCCAATTTATTTTATCATACAGTCTTTGCACTCCCTAGATTACTAACCACACAGTAACATTTGAAGAAATTAAAAAAAGAAACGAAAATTAAAGCCCTACGCTATTACATCGGGGGAGGGGGTACATTTGTCTTTTATGGGGATTGCGAAAATTAAAATGCGAAAAATTAAACCTAAACTATTACATAGGAGGGGTAATTACATAATCGGGAATAAAGCGAGAAATCAAAATTACATGAGAGCAAACATCCTATACAATTTTCTAATAATAAAATTAAAGAAAAAATTATGACAAAAAAAATATAAATTAATAAAGAAATTAATTAATTAAAATTTTATTAAGAAAATAAATTTAAGTCAAAATATTAATGTATCTAGGATTAGGATTAGAAAACGAAAATTAAAATTAAAATTGGTTAAATAAATTATTTTAAAAAATATTTTTCTTCTTCTTTTTTTGTGATTTTTTATCAATTTAATAAAATACGATTTTTTTTGTTTATTATTTACAAGAAAAATAAAATAATTGAATTTTTATTTGAGAGTTAGTTTTATCAAAAAAGGGTTAATTTTTAATTAAAAGGCAAAATAAGTCATTAACCAAATTAATTAATAAAAGAAAATAATAAGAAAAACATAAATAAATAAAAAAAACAAAGAAAATCACTAAAACAAAGGAGGAGGGTGACTGAGATTCTAACCCGCCCCCAAAAGTGATAGCACGAGTCTTCTGGCCAGCTGAGGTACAACTTGCGTTTGTTAGTAAACGGGAAAAAATATAATAAAATAAAATCCAGAAACATATTGAGGAACTGATGCATAGTAGATCCATTTATTCTATATATATTGGAAAAAAACAAAACGCCATCATGTATATAAATATTTGAAATACAGTAACACTTATATATATTTGAAACATGTATATGTATTATATATGAAATATATTTGTAACATGTACGTGTATTATATATGAAAAACCAACGCAATGCATGTCTATTAGTAATACATGATGATAGAAATTTGATAAAAAATCAAAAAAACTATATACCTCATAAAACAAGTAACTCAAATAGGTACATAACCTAAATGAAAAGAAACATATACCAGAAAGTAAACCGGGATCGAAAGTTGACCAATAGAAGGCGTCGCTTATGTTTTTGCTTTTTTTTTTCTTTCGGTCTTGTTTCTCCTTGAGGTCAAATTTTTTTGTCCTTGAGGTTGGTGAAGGTCATGAGTTTATATAGGAGGAGGAAATATGTTAAAAAGGTTGGGCCTTGTTGATGGATTTGAGGTTGCTTGAGGATGAAGTTAGGAAGTTTCCATTTTGGTCAAAATTAGGTATTAATACATACTCTTTTGGTTTTGAACGAAATTGGATCCTTATAATGATCATAAACATCAAATATTTGATCCTAAAATAGTCATAAGATCAAATATTTGATTTTTCAATATTTATCTTAATTAAAATTGAATTTAAATTAATTAAATCCAATATAATATAAAATAAATATAAAAAATCAGATATTATGATCTATGGGTCGTGCATGATCTTATAATTGAGTTTGGGTTAGAAAAATATGGGCCCATTTGGAAGAAACTTGAATTTTGGTCATTATTTGCTTCATACACCTCCTTAAAATTTCCCAACTTCAATAATGCATAACTCTCTCAATTTTTATCCCATGTATATGTTCTGGGACTTTTTAGAAAGCTTAGAGTGTCCTCTAACTTATCCTTTTGGTCCCATATCCATTTGAACTTTCATTTTCAAGTTATGAGCTTTTGAAAAAGTTGACTTTTTGTTGACTTTTTAAATGACCTGTAATGTCTTAGCTCATACCTCTCAAACGAAGCATTTTTGGCCTTGGCTTGTGAGACACAAAGTATGTGAAAGTTATGGTTCGTCAAAGTACAGTTGACTTTTCATGTAAAAACCATAATTTAGTAACTCCCGATTCTTCATGATTTTGAGGCTTCCTTAATGAATCATGATCAACCCTTTATCAAATGATGAATTTCACCTCATAATCTTTATGTTAACCAAAAATCTTGAAGTTTGACTTTATGTTGAGCACAGTTGACTTTTTGATCAAGATAACTGATTTTTGATTATCTGAGCATCTGACTGACTAAATTTATTGGGAAAGCTTTGAAACTTGACATGGGGATTCTTGAAGACATTTGGGATGTTATGAAGCTCACTTGAGACCTTGGAAGTCCATTTAGCTTGGATAAATTCAAAACCCTAGTTCTGGATCCATTGTTCAAGAGGATGCTCAGTCTAATGAAACCTTCAATCCTTTTGACCAATTGAACCTTGTGAACCTTGAGAAATCTTGAGATACATTGCCTTAATTGTGGGAGGGAAATTTTTTGGGTGCAACACCATATACCCAAAAGAATCCTCATGTCAAGTTTCAAGACCTTCCACACAAGTTTGGTCAGTCAGATGCTCAGATACTTAAAAATCAGTTAACTTGGTCAACAAGTCAACTGTGGTCAACATAAGGTCAAATTTCAAGATTTTTGGTCAACATAAATATTATGAGGTGAAATTCATCACTTGATCACTCGTCTGTGTTTACCATCTCCCCAACAGAACAACTTTTCTTCTATCCGACATTCGTCCTATGTCGTGATACTTTCGGCAGCCGTCCCCTGCCAGCTGATCGTCCTTCACCTTTGGATGATCGTCCCTCATCCTTTCCCCAGCGGAGTCTCCATTAGTGAAACCCGTCTCTATCCGGCATTCGTCCTATGTCGTGATACTTAGCAGCCGTCCCCTGCTAGGTGATTGTCCTTCACCTTTTGATGACCGTCCCTCATCATTTTATCCGATGGTCGTCCCCATCGTTGATCTTGTTATCCGAAATTCGTCCTATGTCGCGATAAACCCCGAGAGCAGCCGTACCCTGCTAGGTGATCGTCCTTCACCTCTTGATGATCGTCTTTCATCATGCTTATCTGATGACCGTCCCAATCGTCGACCATTTCTATTCGACATTCATCCTATGTCGTGATAAAGAGAAGCCGTCCCCTGCTAGGTGATCGTCCTTCACCTTTGATGACCGTCCCTCATCATTTATTTCATTTATTCTTTGAACCGATGGCCGTCCCCATCATTGTTTACTTTACTTTGCAAACCTGATGGCCGTCCCCATCATTGCCTTCACTTTAATCCCCAGAGAACCTTGTTACTTTACTTGATGGCCGTCCCCATCATGATTTCTTATTTCCCCAGCTTGTCGGTCGTCCCCGTCATTGCTTTATCCCCAACAGTCGTCCTCTGCTCGATGGTCGTCCTCCATCGCCCGCATTTTAATAATCATACTATACAACCTTTTACAATTTATATCCATTTTCTTCTTCTCCCCAGTGAGTGCAAATTCTGGACTGTCTTTGGTATTCAACCACAAGTTATCTTGTTTGTCTGTTAAGCCAGACGCTTACATCCTGCACAGCTAACTCATGCTTGAATAGGGGCAGCTGTAAACACCCCAAATTTTCCCTCACTAATTTCACACCATTGTCTTGTGATCTTTCATGTTTGCATTTGTATAAGCATACCATCTCATATTGCATTTTTGTTTCATCTGCATAGTTCAAGATCATCTGCATCTAGGGTTTGTGATCTGAGCAATCCAAGGATCCATATGAGCCACTCCAAAGATCTCCAATTGTTCCAAGAGGGTCCATGTGTGTTCAATCATCATATTATGTCTCTCAAAGTTCAAAGAAGTCAAGAAATCACAAGAATTGGCAAAGCATGGAAGCAGAGCTAGGGTTTTCACTACACAGATGACCAAAATTAGGGTTTTGATTTCAGAGGCCTTAACTCCAAATTTTTTGGTCATTCTTGTTTCTAATGTTCTTAAGATGTTATAAGGATCATATGTACCAAGTTTGATGAATAAATTCATTGTGGAAGTCATCTGTTCACTGGGTAACTTCTTGAGCAAGTTAGAGCAAAATCAGGGCATCTGAGGCCCCCAACAATGGAACCAAAATGATATTTTCATCAAATTGAAGTTATATGATCTTTATTTTATCATTGAAGTGCTTGGAAGTTCACAAAATTGAAGAAATTTGAGCTAAACCAAAAGTTGCCAAAAATGGAAATGACTTGTAATGGAAACTTTCCATTTTGGGAAAGTTCTTCAACCTCCTCTTTATCAACCAAAAATGCTTCAAATGAAAAATTGTTGGTCATGAAAGTTGTATATTAGGTCTTTCCCTTTTCAAAAAGTACAAGAACATGTTCTAATTCATTATAAAACTCAAGTTATGATCTTTCAAAGTTGGCAAAAATCACATAATTTTCACATTCATGCCAAAGAGGGATTTTTGCAAAACCACTTGCCAAGCTTCTAAGTGACCTCTAATTGACTTCTAAACATCATAAAAACATCACATGACTCATTTTTCTTAGAATTTCCCAAGGTATCATACACTTTCAAGCCTTGAACTTCAAGAAATTCCAAAAGGGCCAAAGTTCCTCAAATTTGCAAAATGGTTTAAATCTTTCCATACACTTGTTACAGCTCCTCAAATCTAATCCATAAGCATTCCTTGATCTCTGCTGAACCAAGCCATGCCCAAATCCAAGCCTGCCATGTGCCTATACCCAAGGACACCAACTATTGACTTTTTGGCCAATTGCTCCATACCATTCCCACAGTGCATATCAAATCTGCTGACTCATTCCAATAGTTTAGGGATTGCATAAGGATCATAAAACAAGCATCACACAAGCTCAGAACACACACAACATCAGATTACACAAAACTTGCAAAATCCTTCCTTTTTTCGATTCTCCCAAACCAACCATCAAAACTTCAAACAAACTTCACCATTCAACTCAACATCACTCATAGAACATTTCCCACCCTCCATTATAGCCTGAAACATCACAAAACCAAAACACGATATCTCACATATCAAAACTGAAACTTCAAAACATCCCAAATAAATTCATTCCAAGCATCAAAGCTTACTCAGGAGGTCCATTGTAGTTGATTGACACCAAGGGAAGGCCCAGATAGCTCAAACTGAGAAAGCTCAAGCTCAGGTATCATCAAGAACTTTTTTTCCAGAAATGTATTTTTATGTTCCTAAATGCTCCCTCATGCTTCACTGATCATGCTGATGCTTTTATTTTTGAAAATGGCTGAGTTTTAAGCATTTCATGATGTTCTGAAATTTTTGTCGTTTGAATGTTTTGATTCGAATCTTGATGATGATGAATGATAAATGATTTTGAGGCTGGATTATTGTTTAGGGTAGTTAGTTGATCATTTCTGGAGATTTTGGGGGCCTGGGGTGGTGATTTGGGCAAAGTCAGGTGGAGAGCTGGCCGGAGAAGATGACTAGAGGTCTTCTCCGGCCACCTGAAAGTCATTAGGGTTAATTTTAGGGTTAATTAGGTTAGTTTGAATTCTGACCTTTGGATCATGTTTACCGCGTGTTTGAATGGCCAGGATGCATTCACTTAAACCCTAATCAATTTAATTAAATTAATTAAGATTAATTAGCCAGATTCAATCTGGGCCTTAGGATAGCGCGCGCAGTCTTCCCCCTTTTGAATCCCAGCCATCAGATTGGACTACTTTCCTTTTATTTCATTTTTATTTTCATTTTATTGCATTTTCTTTTACATTTATTTTAAAATAGCAAAAATGATTAAAAAATTCTGAAATTTTTTATCATGACTTTTATTAATTTTCATAAACCAAAATTATTTTAATTTTAATTTTTCGCATAAAAATTGTATTTTTAAAATATTTTAATATTTATTTTAATTAATTAGTGGAAATCAATTAATTAAAATACCATTTAAGTTTCTAAAAATCACCAAAAAAATCATGAATCATCCCTTTGCATTTAGAAACATTTTCAAACTCTTCACACAAATTTCTTTTTAGGTTTGATCATAACTTGAGAATTTTCTTTGAATAAAGGGTCATTTAAATCATATTTTTGAACCCTAACTTAAAAAAATATTTTCTGCCTAACCAAGAAGAGTTTCAAGATGATTATTTTTGCATTGTTTTGTGCATAACATGTAGTTTATAGGTCATTTATCTCATGAATTTATCTTGCATTTTTTAATTTATTTGCATTTTCTTTTGAGAATCACCCAAAAAACCCTAGAAACTTAGAAAATTCATAACTCCCTCTAGGTTTAGCTTCTGACCTTCCCCTTTGGATGGTAACCTAGTATAGGTTTAGGGTTCCTTTGAGTGCATTTTCAATTTTTAATAATGTCATTTTCTTCTGTTTTGGTCATATGCATCTCATGTTGCCTTAAAACCCTAATTTTGCATCTTCACTTGCATTCATCTTGCATATGCATCCATACATGAACTTGCCATGACATTTCTTGCATTCATATGTCATATAAGACATCTTAGGACATGTTAGAATCATGCTTGATCATTTCTTCATTCATTTGCCATGATTTGTATTCATTTCCTTTCATTAACTTCCATGAACTTTCAAACTTCAAAGCATGCCTCATTTGCATTCATTCTCTTGTATGATCATTCATATACACTTTGTATGCCTATGCATCATGTCATAGAATCATTTGCCTCATGTGTTTGCTTCTGGTTTTGGTCTTTGGCTTTGCATATGCACCATTCCATTTCATTTCTTTCCTTATGCATCTTGTGCTAACATTTACAGGTGGTAAGTTAATTTGAGAAGTGGATTTGCCTTCACTTCTCATTTCCCTTCATCCTTTTCATTTGCATATTGATGGTTTCTTTAAAGTGAACTTGTTCACTTGTGTTCATCTCTTACTTTCTTTCCTTAAGTTACTTATCTTCTTTAATGAAGTAAGTAACTTATTTCTTCTGTTTCTTCCTCCTTTTATCTGCTTCTTCCATTGGTGGCTTCCTTGAAGATCTTTCTCAAGCCTTAAAAACCATAGGAATATCCAAGCATGATAATAATTAAGGTTGTGATTAGTCCCCCTTAGTTTTTACCTTTGAGTCTTCTTTGTGTCTCTCTTCTCAACTCATCATTAGAGACTAAACCTTTAAGGTTTTAGGACTTTGGAATTAGGGTTATACCTGCATCCTTCTCTTAGGATGGAGTGTATAACTTTAATCCTAAGTGTTAAACCCTTAATTTGTTTAAACCTCTTAATCAATCCATCTAATAATCACTAAGACATTAACTTGTAACTAGGGCCTTACATTAGGGTTCTAATTCTTCCTTTATGGTTAAGAAGGACTAACCCTAGTGTTTAATGGACAAGTCCCCCTCAAGTTGTCTTACAAACCATAAAACTCACTTCTTATTCTCACTCTTAATTAAAATCCACTTTAATAAAGGCTTGTCATCTAATGATTTTAATCCCTAATCATAGATTAAGTTATCTTCCTCAGCTTAAGTGTTCTCATCTATTATCCTTCTATTAGGATGGTGTAATGAGTTCACTAATCTTTGATTATGGCTTAAACTCATTACTTAACACTGAAATAAAAAAAACCAAAAAAACATCTAAATAATCACAAGTAGGTTAATGATCTTAATCCTACATCATCATGGCAATTAAGTTGATATGCTTATCTCATACTTAAAGTATTCTCATTATCCCTAATCAGGGAGGATATAATGAGTTTACAACCTTTGATTTAGGTTTAAGCTCATCAATTTATGACAAACACCAAAAACAATTAAAGATTGAAAACACAAAAACAAACAATAATCGTCTCCTTCGGGATTCTTTTCTCATCATCTTCACTCACAAGCGAGAACTTGCTTCTTCCGTCCAATGCAAGACAGTTAGCACTTGAGCCAGACAAGTCATGCACTTGAGCATAGACAAGCAAGCAGTTCACATTCAATTTATCTTTCAGTCTCTTTGAGTCGAACTACGGTGTTCTGACTTCCTCATTGCACGAGAGGATACGTAGGCATAACTTAATATTTATCGAACAAAAGTCTCTGTGTCTTCCCCCTCTTTCAGCATTCTTTTTCTAAGCCTCAGTTCCTGAGCACTCACCTTTTGCACTGACACTTGTATATTCTTTTCCAGCTTTTGCACACAGACAGCACATACACTTACCCCTTTAAACACAATCTTTTAAGCGTGGATCCCGTCGAGTACGACAGACAATCTGGGTGCTAATACCTTCCCAGGTTGTAACCAACCCCCTTTCTCAGTTTCTCTAGTTTGCAACCGTCTTATCCAGCTATTTCTAGGTTTATGCAGCATTACCTTTCCTTCGGGATAAAAATGCCTAGCTGGCGACTCTATTCACTTCACCTTCATATCCTCATTTTGCTGACCGTTCGCGCTTGTACCGGGATGCAAATCTTCGTGATCAACAAATCTAAATGAAGATTTAATTATGATGCTTGATTTAAGAAATTGTCCTTGAGACAATTCAGAGACGATCTATACGAAGATCTAGTGCTGATACTTAGTACATGATACTTTCCAAGAGCAATTCTTAGATAATCTAAATGAAGATTTAATTTTGATTCTTGATTTAAGAAATTATCCTTGAGATAGTTCAGAGACGATCTATACGAAGATCTAGTGCTGATACTTAGTACAAGATACTTTCCGGGAGCAATTCAGAGATAATCTAAATGAATATTTAATTATGATGCTTGATTTAAGCAATTGTCCTTGATACAGTTCAGAGACGATCTATACAAAGATCCAATGCTGATACTTAGTACATGATACTTTCCAAGAGCAATTCAGAGATAATCTAAATGAAGATTTAATTATGATGCTTGATTTAAGAAATTGTCCTTGAGACAGTTCAGAGACGATCTATACGAAGATCTAGTGCTGATACTTAGTACAAGATACTTTCCAGGAGCAATTCAGATATTATCTAAATGAAGATTTAATTCTGATGCTTTTTTTAAGAAATTGTCCTTAAGACAGTTCAGAGACGATCTATACGAAGATCTAGTGCTGATACTTAGTACAAGATACTTTCCAAGAGCAATTCAGAGATAATCTAAATGAAGATTTAATTCTGATGCTTAATTCAAGAAATTGTCCTTGAGACTGTTTATAGATGATCTACACGAAGATCTAGTACTGATACTTAGTGTAGTGACAACATTCAGATAAGGTCAAATGTGGACACTTTTTAATACTTCTACCAACAAATACTTTGGATGGCATCTATAATCCCATCTCCAGTTACTCCGAATGGCATCTTTAATCCCATTCAAGCAATACAACCAACCAATGGTATTACTTTGCGCAATGGCAAGTGCAAATTTATGGGCTCTAGTGTTCAATCCCTTTCAACCTTCAAGTCACGAATGACGTACATGTCAATCTAACTCCTCAGGTTTCAGAAAATTGAACAGGGGCAGCTGTTGTACCCCAAAATTTTCCCTTTCATATTCAAGCTAATGTGTCTCAATAGGTCTATTAATAGTCACAAGATTCTCAATTGGTCAAAGGAATTGAAGGTTTCACCAGACAAAGCCTCCTCATGAACAATGGATCTTAGAACTAGGGTTTTGAGTTTGCCCAAGAAAATTGGACTTTAAAAGCTTCAAGTGGACTTTATAGCATCCCACATACCTTAAAGAATCCCCATGACAAGTTTCAAACCTTTCCCAACAAGTTTGGCCAGTCAGATGCTCAGATACCCAAAAACCAGTTAACTTGGTCAACAAGTCAATTGTGGTCAACATAAAGTCAAACTTCAAGATTTTTGGTCAACATTATATTATGAGGTGAAATTCATTATTTTATCAAGGGTTGATCATAATTCATTAAGGAAACCTCAGAATCATCAAAAACCAGGAGTTACTAAATTAGGGTTTTGTGTAGGAAAAGTCAATTGAACTTTGACCAGGCATAACTTTCACATGCTTCATCAAAAATTTCCCATACAAAGCTCATTTTAAAGTAAATCTAATTCTCTACAACTTTGTGTCTCACAATCCAAGTCCAAAAATGCTTCATTTGAAAGATATGAGCTAAAACATTATAGGTCTTTTTGAAAGTCAACAAAGAGTCAACTTTTCCAAAGCTTATAATTTAAAAATGGTAAATGATATGGAAATGGGACCCAAAGGGTTAATTAGAGGACACTCTAAGATTTCTAAAAAGTCCTAGAACACATTCATGGGATCAAAATTGAGGAAGTTATGTATTGTGGAAGTTGGACAATTTTGAGGAGGTTTATGGAGCAAAAAGGATCTAAACTCAAGATTTTGTCAAATGGGCCCATAATATTCCAATCCAAACTTAAAAATGAGGTCATGCACGACCCAATGATCAATTGTTATGATTTTTATTATTTATTTTATATTATTTTGGATTTTAATCATTAAAATTCATTTTTAATTGAAATAAATTATGAAAATCAAATATTTGATCTAATACCTATTTTTGGATAAAATATTTTGTGATTAAGATGATTGAAATCATTCAAAATTTGTGCAAGACCATTATAGCATGGATATATTTGATTTTTTGACAAATTTGGCAAGGTGGTTTATTTACAATCAAGCAACTCCAATCCATTGTCAAAAAGCCCAAAATTCAAACCTAATACATTCTACTATATATTCATAACAAAAGCATAAGGGTAGAACACGAATTCAGAGGCAAGAGGGACACTTTCACATTCAAAAAAATTCAAGAAATTCATTTTTCGGTTTCACAATTCCAGACCTGTTCTAGACATTCTAAAGGTTGCAAATGATCTATTGGAACATCCTAGACATATTTCCATCCTCATACTCATCAAAATTGTAGCCATATGCATAAACCAAATCAGATTTTAAGCACTTTTTGAATTTTCCGATTATATTAATTTATGCATTGTAAATTGTTTTTGATGCTTGAATATTGTTTATCACATGTCATAGAACGTTTATGGATAATTTGTTTGAAGCTTTAATGCAGGTATCGTGTTTCACCATGGCTAGGGTTTCTTGTTTGAATTTGGGGCTTTGTAATTTAAGCCATTTAAAGACCTTTCAAGAACATGGTTGAGTCGTATAGATCATGGGTGTTTGATTAGTATGATTTTAGTGGACTAATTTGGCCTGTTTAGGGATGTCTAAGAACACAGGTTTTGATACGGAAAATATCGCAACAAAAGTCGCAGGAAACCTCACAACAAATTTCGTATGGATGGAGGAAGAAGATGAAGTTGGCACCCTTCTGAGTTTTTGAATTTAAGTTTAATATTTATTTTTTCTTTTCTGTTTGATATCACAAGCGCGCGCTTGGCTCAATGGTGAAGGGATTCTTATGCAAGTCATGGGGCGTGGGTTCGAACAAAGCCTGTGGCGTTTTTTTTAACTTACGATTTTCTTGAATTTTAACATATTATTATTTGTTTTTAGTTTCATTATGCAGTGTTGTCGTACCTCGAAAAATACGATACTCGCGATTGGAAGCGGAAAGAAAACAACAGAGTCGCCACCTAATTCTATTTATTCTACGAGAGAAAAGGGAGATATAGATACAACCTAAATAAAGGATAAGAAATGGTCAATGAAACCAAATTCTAAGTTCAGGAGTCGGTTACGCAAGGGGAAAGTATTAGCATCTCTCACGTCCGTTGTACTCAATAGGAACCTCTTAGTTAACTATGCGATTAAATGTTGATTAATGTCTTTGTCTTCTGAACGGTTTGCTAAAATGTTTGTTTTAAGGGAAAAAGAAATAATTTAATTATTATTATTAAGATGACGGAGAAAAGATTAAATTGTTTATTATTGTGCTCGCGAAGGATTAAAATCCATGTGCCTACGTATTCCCTAGTGCAATGGGAAAGTCAGAGCTTCGTACTTCGTGTAACTACGATTTATGGTTTTTAATGAACAATTGTTTAAAATGCTTCCTAACTGCTAAGCGTTGGATTTTACTCGCGGTGGAGGCTGAAGCGCTAGCTTGTCTGCAAGATAGAGAGCTTAAACAATGTTCGTTTTGAAAAATATGTTTGATCTTCATTAAAGTGTTTTAAAAGAAAGGGCAAATGAACCACAACGCGTGGGGCTAGCCCAGGTGTGATTTCATTCAAGAACTACGTGGAGTGCTAGACTCCATTATTCAGTTCCTTCACTGACTAATTAAGAAAAATATTTGTATTTGTTGGGTAGATTTTAAGTTGTATTTGAAAGGAAAGAGATAAGTCGTCATCTCTAAGGGAGATATCTCGCCTATTTCACCACAAAAAGTTAAGGAAGAATATTGAAAGGGAAGAAGCTTCGAACTTGGATATATGATCAATAAGTGATTGTCACATTCTTCCTTGAGAGAAATTGTTTGAGAAAATTGATTTGTTTGTGTTTGTGGGAATAAGAGAAATATCTTTCCTATGGAGATGAATCATGTCTCATCTATTCGAAGATTACTGAATTGGTTTAAGTGTTTTAAATACGGAAGAGTGAATGGACCACAACGCGTGGGGCTAGCCCATGAGTGATTTCACTCAAGAACCCAAGGAATGCTAGATTCCTGAGTTCAGTTCTTTCGTATAATTAATTTGTAAATTAATCAGTATTTTAGGAACGAGAGGGAGAATAAACCACAACTCGAAGGCTAGCCTCAAGAATGATTTATTCAAGAACTATGTGGAGTGTTAGACTCCAGAATTCAGTTCCTCCGTTATTTGATATCTGGATTAAGTATTTTGATTGTTTTGATGATTTAGGGTTTATAATTTTAGAAATGAAGGAGTAAATGAAACACAACTCGAAGGCTATCCTCAATAGTGGTTCATTAAAGAACCCGAGGAATGCTACATTCTTGAGTTCAGTTCCTCGTTAATTATTAAGTTAAAAGAGTTAGATGGTGAGGTGCGAAGCACTCGACTTACGGGTAAAATGCAAAGTAAATACTTATATGAATAAAAATGACATAATGTCAACAAACATTCTCTTTCCCTTGGATCATGTCAAAAGCGTTCGAAAGAAGTCAACATACAAATGACAAAAGTATCGTGGTATCAAAGAATGATCGAGGAAAATGCCACTAAAAATCAAACATGAGTCAAAAACATCTGTGAAGGAAACTAAAGGAAGATACTAAATTCTAACTAGTATTTTTTGGGATTTTTAATATCTAAAAATAAAATATATAAAAAAAGTCTAATAAGCTAAAAGAAGATAAATAAATAAATAAAAATGTTATAACTATATTATACTATATTATAACTATATTATACTATATATTATATTAAAAATTCAAAAAATGAAATAATTAAATAATTAACCAAATATAACTAAATTATACTAAATCAAATCCTAAAAACAAACTAAAGTTAAAACTAAACCTAATTAAGTCATATCCATTGAGATCCCTAATTTAAATTAAAAAACTAATTAACTAACATATAGAAACTAGAAAACTAAATTAATCTAATTGAAATCCTAATTAACAAACTAACTAAAACTTAATACATATTTTTGATTTTTTTAACCAATATAATGATTTTTATATATTAATAAAGATTAAAAAAATATAAATTAAAATGAGAAAGAAAAATAAAATAAAAGATGTGCCTAAATATATGTAACAAGAATCTCTTATTTTATCTAAATTCATTTTATGATACTAAAATATAATTATAATACTAATAATAATTAATTATACTAATAATAATAATAAAAAAAATATATAAAAAAAAGCAATGAAAAAAAAAAGGTGACATAAAGGGGGGGGGGGGGGGGGGGGGGAGATACTACCCCATTACTTCAATTTTATTTAGAAATTTCAACAATAAAACACAATTAATGTAAAATAAAACAAATCCTAGTCTAATCTAAATACTAAGTGATTTTAATAATGAAAAATTAAATAAGAAATAATTAAATTAAAAGGGAAAGAAAACAAATCAGATTTTTAATAACCCTAAAATAAAATTAAACAAATAATAAATACACATAAAAGAGGAATACCAATGTCAAGAGAAACTCCTCAAACACAATTCCAAGGCTTACTCCTTCTTCCCAATACGATCCTCTTTTCCTTCTTTTTCAATAGTGTTTTCTATTCTCTGTCCAACCGTTCACTCAATCGCAGATCGCAACATCTTTTCTCCACTATTCGCATTCGTCTTCACAACACATATGTTTCTCCTCTATTTTTCGCGGCTGACGGCGGTTCTTCTGGTTCCCTTGCGGCGACGGCGGGTCACGTGAGTTGTGAGGTAAGATTGTCTGGTTGTGGTGGGGTTTTATTTGTTCAGGTTTTGCGTTTCTGGTGGTACGGTGACAGTTCAGTTTGTCTGTTATGGTTTGTTTCAAGTTTAACTCAGATTTTTTTCTCGGTTTCGCTCTGTCTCACGATTTTCGATTTGGTTTTGCGGTGTTTGGAGGATGGGTTTGTAGTTTGGTCGGCGGTAAGTGGTGATGAGAGGATGAAGAAGGTTCACACCCAGGTTGAAGGTGTTAGGTCCCTTTTTTTTGTGTATGTGTTTCTGCTACGAAGAAAAGGAACCATTTTTTCTTTTAAAAAATTTCTTCATCCTCTTCTTCCTGTGTTTTTGATCCCCTTTTATGTTGTTCTTCCCCTTTAAAAAAAAACAGACTTGTTTATTAAGTTTCAATTTGGCCTATGCTGATATATCATTATCAAAATTACAGGTTATTGTTTTTTATGGCTTTTTTATTTGCAGGTCCTGCATTTCCCATTTTAGTATAAGTGTTTTGAAAGGTTATTATCATCATGTTACATGGACTGGTTTGGAGTGTTGGAGTAGTATTTGACTGAATAAAATAAACCTCTATCTTTGTACTATTTTGGATTAAATAAATGAATACATTAAACATAATTATCTAAATCAAAATAAACTAATTAAAAATAACTAAATAGACTAAACAATAACTAATTAATCTAAAAAGTTAAAATAATGTATACTATAAACTTTAATTAAAACTTCAAATTAAATTACATTAAATTATATTATATTAAAATAGAAGACCAATTAAAACTAACTATAAGAACATATGAATACAAATTTCACTAATAAAATGAAACTCAATTAAAACTATATTAAATTTAAATTAGACTAAACTAAATTCTAAGAAACCTAATATAATTATATAACTAGAAATTAAAATAAAAGATAAAATGAGACAATATTCTAACAAAAATTCTAAAATTAAATTCTCAAAATTAAGAATAAAAATGACATGAATTGGTAAAACGGAATATACAGTGCATGATTAATAATTAATGAATTAAAATTCAAAAAATGACTGACTATCAAATAATTCGATAAAAACGCATCAGATGAATGAAAAATTACTGAAAAAGTCAAGTCAAAATTTAGGGTGTGACAGTTGCCCCTATTTAATCATCTTGAACCTTAATGTATAAATAACAAAGTTTTTTTTGGACATTCGAGGTAGAATATGATTAAATATTAAAAAACCTAGAATTTTGACCGAATGCAGATGAAATGCAATGTGAATGGATGTATGAAAGATTGAATCATGCAGGGAATAATGTTACATGAGACAGACTATGAGAAAAGATTACATTGGGGAAAGGGTCCAAGAACAATAGGATGAAGAAACAGAGACGTGAAGTATTCAAAGTGATAAATCAACAGGTTCATGTGTAACTGCTGACACTAAGAATAACAAAAGACGGAAACAAAAGGAAATCCAAAGCGTTGGTTCAACTAACACAGGTAAATTCAAGTTAACACTTAAGATGACAAGAAAATATTCAAAGTGAATACGCAGTGGCACGATACAACCAACTGACACTAAGAATAGTAACAAAGAAGAAATAACGTCCATGAATTGGATTGGACGAAGTGGAATATAAAAATGGCATAAATGGATTGTAATGGATGACAAAGAGGAACAGCGTCCATGGATTGTATAGGAAAAATGTAAAGTAAGATATTTTCAATCATGACTTTGAACAAAAGGCAAGACATCCAATCATAACTTTAGACAAGGGAAAAATATCCAAGAATGGCAATGAATAAGGTGAGCATAGATTTTCAGGAATGGCACTGAAGGTAAAGGAAAAATCAACTATATTCAGGAATGGCACTGAATATACAGATAAAACTTTCAGGAATGGCACTGAAGGTAAAGGCAAATCACTATATCCAGGAATGGTACTGGATATATAGATAAAACTTTCAGGAATGACACTGAAGGTAAAGGCATATCATTATATCCAGGAATGGTACTGGATATACAGATAAAAATTTCATGAATGGCACTGAAGGAACAAAAATATCCAGGAATGGCATTGGAGTGGAAGAAAATATCCAGGAATAACACTGGAGGAACAAGATATAGACCCAGGAATAGCACTGGAAGAAGAATGCAAAGATCTAGGAATAACACTGGAGGAATAATGCAAAGACTCGTGAATATCACTGGAGGAATAATACAAAGACCCAGGAATAACACTGGAGGAATAGTAGAAAGACCCAAGAATAGCACTGGAGGAATAAGAAATACCCAGGAATAACACTGGAGGAATAAGAAAGGTAAGTTTTTGGTAGGCGCCAAGAAGTTGGACTTTCAAAGTGAGGTAAATGTTGGCCACAACATGACCTATGTAAATGAAAATGAGGATAAAACACATAATATATGAACTTTTTATGATGTATGATCAAATGCATGTAGTGCACATGCTGACAATATGGCTTGACTCTTTTGTGGAGTGGACAAGACCGGAAAACTAACTCTTCAACACTGTGAGATCACTGTTATTCTTCTCGGGGACTAAGGATGCTGATGTTGAACAGACCTCTGCCACATTAATAAATTAAATCATGTTGCTGATCCTTGGAGAAAGGATGGAGAGCTCCTTAGGGATTCTTCCTATGAATTGCCCCAGATAAGATGATTGTTGTAGATTGACTGATCATTGCTTCAGCTTGACTGATTCTGAACGACTAGTTTATGGTGTACGTGGAAGCTTGCCTCAGTATGAGCCTTGTAAATTCTCCTGAATAAACCAACTATTAGATGGACTTACACTAAACAACAACCTTGAACTGATTCTCAACATGTGATGGAAAGAAATTACCCCTTATGGGATCACCAACCAAGTTTCTTAACTGTTTGAAAATTCCTTGCTAGAAAAGATAGTTTGCAAACAAAAACATTTATACAATCATGGTAATTAAAATAAAATGCAACTTTTGAAATCAAAATCATTGTTGGAAGAAAAGCAAATGAATCAACTAGTCAAAACTCGGTGGTTCATGACATTCAAAGTGAAAGGTAAAGCAAAGATATGTATAAAACAAAATGACTTGCAAAGATCTTTTTGGAGTCAGTTTAACACAACCTTGTTGTAGCATGCTTTTCAGAATAACCTTGCCTCAATTAGGTCTTTTGAGGGTTGTAACGTGGCCTGGTTCACGGTTTATGAAGAAAAGGATAAAGGTTCAAGATTGTGTTTGTACCCACCCTTCTTTATGATGAATCTCCAGTCCTACATTCAGTTGAATCTACACACATTTATCTTGACAATGTAAGGGTAAAGATGATAGTTCAAGATTCATTGGTAATGACAATCATTTTATTTGGCTTTGATGGATGTTTGTAGTGACCCATTGGTTTTGGGCATGGTGGTCACTAAATCTTGTTTGTTTGATGTTGAGGGTTTGAGGGCCTCTTTTGCTTTATTCTCTTTTTGAACTGATCCCTAACTTTTGCCTAAGTCCCTTTTTTGGTGTTTGACTTATTAGGATTGTTTTTTGTATTTTTGGAAATATTGAAAGTTATGACTGCCAAACCATCGGTTGTAATGGATCATCTTGTAATTTGAATGTGTAATCAAAATAATTGAACTACTACCCTGCCCCAGGTTAAACATAAGGGTTTAGATCCAAAAGAAATTCCTAATTCTAGGCTCGAAGTGGTGAACTAGGGATTAACTCCTTATCTCTCCAGTTTTTGGGAATTGAAACAATTCTTGTACATCATCGACAGAATTTTATCCGAAAGCAAACCACAAAAGCTATGGGTATTTGTTTTTATCATCCTCCCTCAAACATTTGCATAATCAAAAGTTTTGAACAAAAGGTATATATGTATTTTTTTTTAAATAGGAAGTGTAAAGACATAAATAAACAGATGAGCTGAATTCAAAAGATTGCAAATGCTAATTTAATTAATCAAAGAAGTATAAACATAATTGAAAGGCAAACAACTATTACGAATACAAGGAAAATACAAACGTAAAGGAAATAAAGGCCTAGTGACTAATCAGTAAACAAGGATGAGCTGTACTGTCTTGAAACACTGGCTTTAGGGAGAACTGGTTAAAGTTGATTGAAGCTTCAAGTTGCATGCCTTGGCATAGGATTATCCTTGAAATTTGGATTGGGATCACGGAAGGAGAGGATCTTGTCTCTGATCAATTCTTTCACTCTTGCCTTCAAAGCAAAACAATGTTCCAAATCATGGCCTGCCCCACCCTGATGAAATTCACAATGAAGATTTGCCCTGTAGCCAGGTGGGAGAGGATCTGAAGGAGGAGGCAAAGGTGTAGTGGTTATCAAACCTCTCTGAACCAAACCAGGATATAACTCAATGTAAGTCATGGGAATAGGGTCAAAGTGAACCATATCACGATTCTGAGTTTGTCCAACAGTCGGACGTTGAGGAGCTCTAGCTGGTTGAGCAGCAATCACAGGAGCAACAACATCAACATAAGCTTGATTATCATGTTGAGCCTTGAATTGAGGTCTTCTACCCACAACAAAAATAACATTGGTTTGATCTTCCCTCTTCCTTTGGAAATTCCCAAAAGGATATTTTGCATTGTTGGAAGACTCAGCAACGGCTTTGGACACTTTACCATTCTTGATTCCTTCTTCAAGTCTTTATCTAATGGTAACCAGATCAGTGAAACTGGAAGAGACACTTCCGATCATATTTTCCCAAAAGAAGGGAGCCAAAGTATCCATGAACATACCAGTCATTTCTTTCTCAGCTAGAGGAGGTTCAACCTGAGATGCCAACTCTCTCCAACGTTGAGCATATTCCTTGAAGGATTCCCTCTCCTTCTGAGACATATTCTGCAATTGACGGTGATCAGGTGCCATGTCCAAGTCGTACTTGTATTGTTTCACGAAAGCATCACCCAAATCCACCCAACTATGGATACGATCTTTCTCCAGTCCCATGTACCACTTCATAGAGGCACCGCTCAAACTGTCTTGAAAGCAATGAATAAGTATTTTTCCATTCCTGGCGTAAGCAACTATCTTTCGACAGTACATCATTAAATGGAGTTTTGGACAAGTGTGCCCCTTGTACTTCTCAAATTCTGGAATTTTGAACTTGGCAGGCACAATGAGATCGGATACCAAACACATATCACTTGCATCAACATTGAAGAAGTCATTACCCTCTACAGCCCTTAATTGCTTGTCAATAGCTCGATACTGCTCACAACCAACTTCAGGTTCAACATAATCCTCAAGATCATCACCCTGAGCACTAGCAACATTGTATTCATAGGGAATTTGGCCAGTATGAATCACCGGTCTAGATTCAGTGAAAATAGGAACTTGAAAAGCGGGTCTAAACGCCTGACCGACCACAGAAGTAGTAACGTGAGGTGGAAAGTAGTTGTGTGGCAAACCAAACTCTGTCCAGGTTGAAGGTGGCAACTGGGTAGGATGAGGTTCGACAACAACATTTTCAACCTCTTGTATCACTGTCCTATGAGGTGGCTCTCCTCTAGAAATCAAAACTTGAAGCATCTAAGTCAGCTTCATCACACTCGTCTTCAACTCATCAATTTCTATTCGGACCTCAGCATTGTGAACCTCTTGTTCTGACATCCTGCGTCTGCGATAAGCTCGGGTTCTGTATCGGCCATGAAGCTTCATTTTGACGGTTAACAGATAACTGGAAGACAGAGACAACTTGAATGAATTGACAAACAAACCCGGGTGTATGAAATAATGTAAATGATGAAGATGGTATGCAATGTCATGCAATGCAGATATGCTTAAGGTCACAAGCACAAACAGTCTCGGAAGCTGGAAATAAATCGAAACTTCCTATTTGGTAGGTTGCAAGAGATTGGTTCTACATTTTGTACCCATAAAACCCACTCACTGGATAGTTTCTACAGTGAAGGTATTAAGAAAATCAAGGTCACAGTCGTTTATCATACTAACGCCTCGCCGCAGGCTAGCTGCATTTTGATGATAATAATGATAAGGTCTACCTTGAGTGGAGTTCTCATGCTAGGCTGACAAAGGGGCTAGCCATAGGAGACTAACATTACACAAGTGCCAATATTGAAACTGGTTCTAGGAGGTCCTAGAGTCACAACCTTTTCATGAATCAGGTCACGCAACAGGCTAGCTGCATTGCGACAAGATCTACGAAAAGTCTAACTATCTGGGGGAGCTTTCATGCTAGACCCTCAAGAAGCGAGTTCTTGGAGGCTAACACTAATAACTACCAATTCTAACTTAGGTGTTCCCTCTTCTTTTTCCACAACTCATCTTTTACTTGCGATATAAACCCAAGATCCCACAAATAAATAACAAGCATATAAGGGAAAGTAATAAAGAAAGAAACAAACAAAGATAACAAACATAGAGGAGACAAAAAGACAAGATCAAACAAATAAACGCACAAAGCTAAGTTAGGCTCGACTGTCCCCAGCAGAGTCTCCAAGCTATCGTACCTCGAAAAATATGTTACTCGCGATTGGACGCGGAAAGAAAACAACAGAGTTGCCACCTAATTATATTTATTCTACGAGAGAAAAGGGAGATAAAGATACAACCTAAATAAAGTATAAGAAATGGTCAATGAAACCAAATTCAAAATTCGAGAGTCGGTTACGCGAGGGGAAAGTATTAGCACCCCTCACGTCTGTTGTACTCAACGGGAACCTCTTAGTTAATATGCGATTAAATGTTGATTAATGTCTTTGTCTTCTGAACGGTTTGCTAAAATGTTTGTTTTAAGGGAAAAAGAAATAATTTAATTATTATTATTAAGATGACGGAGAAAAGATTAATTTTTTTATTATTGTGCTCGCAAAGGATTAAAGTCCATGTGCCTACATATTCCCTTGTGTAATGGGAAAGTCAGAGCTTCGCAGTTCATGCAACTACAGTTTGTGGTTTGTAATGAACAATTGTTTAAAATGCTTCCTAACTGCTAAGCATTGGCTTTTACTTGCGGTGGAGGTTGAAGCGCTAGCTTGTCTATAAGATAGAGAGCTTAAATAATGTTCGTTTTGAAAAAGATGTTTGATCTTCATTAAAGTGTTTTAAACGAAAGGGCGAATGGACCACTACGCGTGGGGCTAGCCCAGGAGTGATTTCATTCAAGAACTATGTGGAGTGCTAGACTCTAGATTTAGTTCCTTCGCTGACTAATTAAGAAAAAAAATTATTTGTTGGGTAGATTTTAAGTTGTATTTGAAAGGAAAGAGATAAGTCGTCATCTCTAAGGGAGATATCTCGCCTATTTCACCACAAATAGTTAAGGAAGAAAATTGAAAGGGAAGAAGCTTCGAACTTGGATATATGATCAACAAGTGATTGCCACATTCTTCCTTGAGAGAAATTGTTTGAGAAAATTGATTTGTTTGTGTTTGTGGGAATAAGAGAAATATCTTTCCTATGAAGATGAATCATGTATCATCTATTCGAAGATTACTGAATTGGTTTAAGTGTTTTGAATACATAAGAGTGAATGGACCACAGCGCGTGGGGCTAGCCCAGGAGTGATTTCATTCAAGAACCCGAGGAATGCTAGATTCCTGAGTTCAGTTCTTTCGTGTAATTAATTTGTAAATTAATCGGTATTTTAGGAACGAGAGGGAGAATAAACCACGACTCGAATGCTAGCCTCAAGAATGATTTATTCAAGAACTATGTGGAGTGCTAGACTCCATAATTTAGTTCCTCCGTTATTTGATATGTGGATTAAGTGTTTTGATTATTTTGATAATTTAGGGTTTATAATTTTAGATACGAAGGAGTAAATGAAACACAACTCAAAGGCTAGCCTCAAGAGTGGTTCATTAAAGAACCCGAGGAATGCTAGATTCCTGAGTTCAGTTCCTCGTTAATTATTAACTCAAAAGAGTTAGATGGCGAGGCGCGAAGCACTCGAAATACGGGTAAAATGCAAAGTAAATACTTATATGAATACAAATGACATAATGTCAACAAACATTCTCTTTCCCTTGGATCAGGTCAAAAGCGTTCGGAAGAAGTCAACAGACAAATGACAAAAGTATCGTGGTATCAAAGAATGATCGAGGAAAATGCCACTAAAAGTCAAACATGAATCAAAAACATTTGCGAAGGAAACTATATGAAGATACTAAAATCTAACTAGTATTTTTGGGATTTTTAATATCTAAAAATAAAATATATAAAAAAAGTCTAATAAACTAAAAGAAGATAAATAAATAAATAAATAAGTTATAACTATATTATAACTATATTATACTATATATTATATTAAAAAATCTAAAAATGAAATAATTAAATAATTAACCAAATATAACTAAATTATACTAAATCAAATCCTAAAAACAAACTAAAATTAAAACTAAACCTAATTAAGTCATATCCATTGATATCCCTAATCTAAATTAAAAAACTAATTAACTAACCTATAAAAACTAGACAACTAAATTAATCTAATCGA
Organism: Lathyrus aphaca; assembly: GCA_963966055.1. Classification (NCBI taxonomy): domain Eukaryota; kingdom Viridiplantae; phylum Streptophyta; class Magnoliopsida; order Fabales; family Fabaceae; genus Lathyrus; species Lathyrus aphaca. The sequence continues at coordinate 274,314,695 of OZ014520.1, read as the reverse complement.
AATCCTAATTAACAAACTAACTAAAACTTAATACATATTTTTTATTTTTTTAACCAATATAATGATTTTTATATATTAATAATGATTAAAAAAATATAAATTAAAACATGGGCCTAAATATATGTAACAAGAATCTCTTATTTTATCTAAATTCATTTTATGATACTAAAATATAATTATAATATTAATAATAATTAATTATACTAATAATAATAATAAATAATTAAAAAAAGGCAATGAAAAAAAAAGGTGACGTAAAAAAAGAAAAGGGGGGAAGATACTACCCCATTAGTTCTATTTTATTTAGAAATTTCAACAATAAAACACAATTAATGTAAAATAAAACAAATCCTTCTAATCTAAATACTAAGTGATTTTAATAATGAAAAATTAAATAAGAAAAAATTAAATTAAAAGGGAAAGAAAACAAATCAGATTTTTAATAACCCTAAAATAAAATTAAACAAATAATAAATACACATAAAAGAGGAATACCATTGTCAAGAGAAACTCCTCAAACACAATTCCAAGGCTCACTCCCTCTTCCCAATACGATCCTCTTTTCCTTCTTTTTCAATCGTGTTTTCTATTCTCTGTCCAACCGCTCACTCAATCGCAAATCGCAGCGTCTTTTCTCCCTCTACCCGCATTCGTCTTCACAACACATATGTTTCTTCTCTCTTTTCCGCGGCTGACGATGGTTCTTCGGGTTCCTTTGCAGCGACGGCGGGTCACGTGAGTTGTGAGGTAAGATTGTCTGGTTATGGTGGGGTTTTTTTGTTCAGGTTTTGCGTTTCTGGTGGTACGGTGACGATTCATTTTGTCTGCTATGGGTTTTTCGAGTTCAACTCAGATCTTTTTCTCGGTTTCACTTTGTCTCATGATTTTCGGTTTGGTTTTTGCGGTGTTTGGAGGATGGGTTTGTAGTTTGGTCGGCGGTAAGTGGTGATGAGAGGATGAAGAAGGTTCACACCCAGGTTGAAGGTGTTGGGTCCCTTTTTTTTGTCTATGTGTTTCTGCTACGAAGAAAAGGAACCGTTTTTTTCTTTTAAAAATTTTCTTCATTCTCTTCTTTCTGTCTTTTTGATCCCCTTTTATGTTGTTCTTCCCCTTTTAAAAAAACAGACTTGTTTATTAAGTTTCAATTTGGCCTTTGCTGATATATCATTATCAAAATTACAGGTTATTGTTTTTTTTATGGCTTTTTGATTTGCAGGTCCTGCATTTCCCATTTTAGTGTAAGTGTTTTGAAAGGTTATTATCATCCTGCTGCAGGGACTGGTTTGGAGTGTTGGAGTAGTATTTGACTGAATAAAAGAAACCTCTATCTTTGTACTATTTTGGATTAAATAAATGAATACATTAAACATAATTATCTAAATCAAAATAAACTAATTAAAAATAACTAAATAGACTAAACAATAACTAATTAATCTAAAAAATTAAACTAATGTATAATATAAACTTTAATTAAAACTTCAAATTAAATTACATTAAATTATATTAAAATAGAAGATCAATTAAAACTAACTATAAAAACATATGAATACAAATTTCACTAATAAAATGAAACTAAATTAAAACTATATTAAATTTAAATTAGACTAAACTAAATTCTAAGAAACCTAATATAATTATCTAACTAGAAATTAAAATAAAAGATAAAATGAGACAATATTCTAATAAAAAATTTAAAATTAAATTCTCAAAATTAAGAATAAAAATGACATGAATTGATAAAATTGAATATAAAGTGCATGATTAATAATTAATGAATTAAAATGCAAAAAATTATTGACTATCAAATAATTCGATAAAAACGCATCAGATGAATGAAAAATTACTGAAAAAGTCCGGTCAAAATTTAGGGTGTGACAAGCGCACATGTGGCTTGGTGGTTAAGGCTCTGAGGTGGGAAAAGAATGGGCCTGAGTTCAACTCCCACTCCAGGTATTTTTGGCAAAAATCTTCATTTTTCTTTAATTTCTTTAGCTTATTTAGTTAGTTAATTATTCTTTTAAACATGGTTAATCTAATTGGCTTTTAACTAATTTTTAATTAACTTTTTAATAACATTTCATTATTTTCTTAAAAAAAATTATTAGGTTTAGGTTAACATTTTTATAAATAAAAATTATTATTATTTTGTTATATTTAGGTTTATAATTAAACCCTAAAATTTTCATTTTAAACCTAAAACCTAATTATTTTAATAAATCCTAAAATTTTCATTTTTAAACCTAAACCTTAAGTTTTATAAACCATAAAAAATTTCTAAATCTAAAATTTTTATAAACCTTAACCCTAATTTGCAAACATTTCTTTTATTTCCTATTTTCACTCATGTTTATGTTATTCATACACTGTTTGCCTGATTATGTAACTGCTTCACCTTTGTAATAATTAGGTTTTATTTTTTGCCATTTTTATTATGTAACTGTCCTGAAGCCATGTAATAGCGTAGGAATTTTATTTTCCGCCATTTATTTTTTATATTAACTGTGTGGTTAGTAACATAGGGCGTGCCAAAATTAAATGAACCATGGACTTAAAAAATTAATTATCAAAATAGATATCTGAAAACATGATTCACACATGTAAGTCGATCGTTCTACGATCGCCATCTGCACTTCCTAGGGTTCTCCTCTTGGTTGCCTTTAATATGGTCAAGTCTCTCGAAAATGGGGGTGTCTTAAGTAATGTCCCTTCAAACAGATAAATCATTAAGTACCTTTAAAGTTAAAAATATCATAGTCCCTTTGAAGTTGCCTACGGAATAAATGATCTCGTCCCTCGATGACCCTACAGAATAAATGATGATGGCCCCTATAAATTGCTAAAGACACCCCTACCAATTGCTTTCATTGATCAAACGTCTGTCCCTTAATAAATCCAAGGTAAATGACTACTTACCCCTTAATAATAAGGATAGTATTACCCTTGAAAGGAAATAGAAAAACATGAAAAACCAACTTAGGGTAGGTAGCACTTAATTACTTGCTCATTCTTTCAAAATTCTTTTCACGCCTCACTTTTAAAAACATTTTCAAACTCAATGCTTTGTATACATCCATATGAGGATCATTACAAAGACTTATGAAAATTTCTAAGCACACGCTTCATATTTCTTTTCAAACAAATAAGTGAGCTAAGTAACTAAGAGCCCATGGATAACCATGGATATAAAGGGTGCTAACACCTTCCCTTTATATAACCTACCCCCCGAACTCAAAAAATTTAAAAGGTCTTTCATGTTCTTTTATACCCTTTCCTATTGGATAAAATAAAAGTCGGTGGCGACTCTTGCTATCCGCACATGTTTTTGTCAAACAAAAATACCAAGTCAGTTCTCCCACCATGTTACAACATACTTGACGCATAATTAATTGATTTTTGTTGCATAATATTGTTTGTTTGATTGTGTAGATGGTTTACGGATAGATCAATTGAAGTTTTAATGCAGGTTCAAAGATTCACCATTGTTAGGGTTCTTGAGCTTGAAATTGGGAACTCTATAAATAAGTCATTTAAGGACCAATTAACGATTCAATGAGACTCACAATACATCTTTTGATTGATTTACATTATTAGAATTGATTTATATTGTGTGTATAACATTTGGCAAAACACAGGTCTTCTAGTGACGGACAAAAACCGTCACTAAAACCTTTAGTGACGGAAAACTGTAACTAAAGGCTAAGTGGACGGACCATTGAAGAAGACGATGGCGCGCAGTTTATGAAAATTTGAATTTCGTTTTAAATTATATATTATTATTTGCATTATGTTAACGCAGGTGGACTGGTGGCCCAGTGGTCATGACATGCGTGTGTGAAGCTTGGGGACCTGGGTTCGATTCCCAGGCGCCCCCTATCTTTTTAAGACTTGGTTTTCTTTTTCTATTTTCTTTTATTGTTTTTTATTTAATTATAATTAATTAACTTATAAACCTAATTAACTTAAACCAAAAATTAATCTAATTACCTTCACTAACCTTTTTTTTTTCTTTAAATAAATTTCATAATTTTTTATTTTTTTATTTTTTTTCTTAAAAAAAATTTAATTAGGTTTTCTTTTAATATAGTTAATGTTAACTAACTTCCCTTATTTTTTTTCCTAAACCCCGAATTTGCCTCTAACCCCAAATTTGCCTCTAACCCCGATTTCGCCACAAACCCTAAAAAAAATTTACCAAACCTTAAACCCTATTTTTTTTTAAACCCTAAATCTTAATTTTCAAACCTGATTTTCTAAACCCTAAGTTTCTAAAACCTTAATTTTTCACAATTTCTTTTCTTAATATAATTAATTCACTTTATTTATTTTATTGAGAAAATTGTACAAGTTGCAATATTTTTGTAATTTATTTATTTCTCGCCTTATTATGTAATTGTTTCTTTTATGTAATAGTTTAGATTTTCTTTTCCGTTTTTATTTTCAGCATCGATTATTATGTAACTGTCCCAAAGCCATGTAATAACTTAGATTTTCTTTTTTTAAAATATTTAAATTGCGTAGTTAGTAACTTAGGGAGTGCAAATACTGTATGGTTAATTAACTGAACCTAGCCCACTAAAATTAAGATAAATAATTAAAAATAATATTCACACACGTAAGTCGATCGTTCTACGATAGCCATCTGCACCTTCTAAGATTTCCCCTCTTAGTTACCTTAATAAATGGCCAAGTCCCTCGAAAATGGCGGTGTCTTAAGCAAATGTCCCTACAGATAAATCATCAAGTCCCTTCAAAGTTAAAAAGATCATAGTCCCCTCGGAGTTACCTACGAACAAATGATCTAGTCCCCCGATGATCCTATGGAAAAAATGATGATAGTCCTTACGAATTGCTAAAGACACCCCTACAAGTTGCTTTCTCTGACCACACGATGATCCTACGCCCGTCCCTTAACAAAATCAAGGTAATGACTACTCACTCCTTAATAGTAAGGACAGTCTTACTCTTGAAAGGAAATAAAGAAACATGAAAGACCAACTTAGGTTAGGTAGCGCTTAATTACTTGCTCACTCTTTCAAAACTCTTTTCAAACCCCACTTTTAAAATATTTTTAAACTCAAGACTTTGTATACATCCGTACAAGGATCATTACAAAAACTTCTGAAAATTTTCTAAACACACACTACACATTTTTCAAACAAGTTAAAGTGAGCTAAGTAATTAAGAGCTCATGGATAACCATGGATATAAAGGGTACTAACGCCTTCCCTTTATATAACCTACCCCCCGAACTCAAATATTTTTAAGGTCTTTCTTGTTCTTTTATACCCTTTCCTATTGGATAAAATAAAAGTCGGTGGCAACTCTTGCTATCCGCATATGTTTTTGTCAAACAAAAACACCCAAGTAAGTTCTCTCACCGTGTTACAGAACTGGCGACTCTGCTGGGGAGTACTAAGTAAAAAAGGGGTTACCTTAGGATTTGATCACTTGTTTGATTTGCTTGCTTTATCTTTAAGGGATTATTATGGAGTTACTGTGAGAAAGATCTTAACCCGGATCTAGTGTACCTTAGGTAAGTGGCAATAGACCAAGGAAATTGTACGGCTGTAACACGGTGGGAGAACTAACTTTTTATTTATGTTGCAGATAGCAAGAGTTGCCACCGACTTTTATTTTATCCATATGGAAAGGGTATAAAAGAACTGGAAAAACCTTTTAAAAATTCTAAGTTCGGGGGGTAGGTTATATAAAGGGAAAGTGTAATCACCCTTTTATATCCATGGTTATCCATGGGCTCTTAGTTACTTAGCTCACTTATTTGTTTGAAAAATATGTAGTGTGTGTTTAGAAATAATTCTTTGTAATGATCCTCGTATAGATGTATACAAAGCTTTTAAGTTTGAAAATTTGTTTGAAAAGTGGGGTGTGAATAAGGATTTTGAAATTTGAGCAAGTATCTGAGAGCTACCTACATTAGACTAGTCTTTCATATTCTTTTATTTTCTTTCAAGGGTAAGATTATCCATACTATTAAGGAGTAGGTAGTCATTACCTTGGATTTTGTTAAGGGACGGGCGTAGGGTCATCGTATGGTCAATGAAGGCAACTTATAGGGGTGTCTTTAGCAATTCATAGGGACTATCATCATTTTTACCAAAGGGACAAAATCATTATATCATAGGCAACCTCGTAGGGACTTGATCTTTTAATCTGGAAGGGACTGTGATGATTTACTTTTAGGGACTTTTCTTTTAAAGACACCCCCACTTTCGAGGGACCTGACCATTTGTTTTAAGGCAACTGAGAGAGGAAACCCTAGGAAGTGCTGATGACGATCGTAGAATGATTGACTTACGTGTGAATGTGTTATTTTTAGATATTTATCTTAGTACTTTTATTATCTAAACCTCTTTATTTCATTAAATCTTGCCACACCCTAAATTTACTAACCACGCAATCAGAATAGGATCAATGGCAGGAATTTAAATGGCAGGAATAAAATGGCAGAAAATAAAAACCTAACTATTACAACGCCTTGGGGCAATTACATAATTATAATGGCGGAAAAGAGATAAATAATGATAAACAAACTCAGAGTAATAATAATAAGGCAGACAATGAATATAACAAGAATGAATGAAAATAAGAAGGTTAGAGCAAAAGACTTAGGAAAAATGTTTAGGATTTGAAAAAAGTTTAGGGTTAGTAAGAAAATATAATTTTTAGGTTTATGAAATTAAGGTTTAATAAAAAAAGTTAGAAAAGTTTTTTAGGGTTATATATAACAAAAAATAAGTTTTATAAGTGAATAAAAATAACTCTAACATACCTAAATTATAAAATGGTTTAAGAAAATATAAAAAAGGGTTTTGTTGTTAAAAAAAACTAGATTTAATTATTAATTTACAACAAAAGAAATAATTAGCTAATATTATGAATGGATTATGAAAATAAGTAATTATAAAAAAAAGTTAAGAGTTTTTTTAGAAAATAAACAAATAATATTAATCTAAAAGTTTAAGGTTAGTTAATTTAAGAAATTAGAGAATTAAAAAAAATAGTGGAAATTAGGAGAAATTAGGAAAAAGAAGAAAAACCCATATTTCTTTGTCAAAATGCCAAAATCAAGGTTTGAACCCTTGACCTGCCTTCACTAGCCAAGCCCTTAGCCACTACACCACCTGTGCACAGGTGATAATATAATAAGATAAATAATATATAAAATAAAAAGAAATGAAAATAGATCACAAAAATAAAAAACGCTTGAGGCTGGGTTTGAACCCATGCCCTCAAGATTACGAGCATTGCCTTTTTGCCACTAAGACACCTATGATATATAAGGTAAACAAATAAAATAAAAGAGAAGATAAAATTTGAAATTTTCATAATGGCGCCAGATCATCATCTTCTACCTTTTACCTGCGAAATTTCCTGCAATGTTAGTTACGAAATTTCCTGCGAATTTATTTTCGCAGGCGAACCTATATTTTTCACATTCATCATCAAACACAAAATTTCTTCTCAATAATGAGACCATTCAATTTCCCAGGGTTCAAGGAATACAAATATGTCCTCAAAAGGTATTTATATAACTTGTATTAGAAAACCCTATTTTGGGATGAAGAACCCTAGCCATGGCATTTCTCATAACATGCAATCAAACTTCAATTAAACGATCCAGATAGCACCTAAACATCATCACAAGCAATAATATACAATCAAATCCAATTCATAATGCATGAAACATGTAAATCGAAAAGAAAAAAAAACATAAAAACGAATTCGGTTTGTGATGAATGATGATGTTTTGATGATGACGATGATTGAAGTATGTTTGGGAAGCCTCCAGGAATGATTTTACATGTTTAAACCTTTTGTAAACAACTTGAATGAAGAAATCTAAATCTAACTTTTTCTTGATTTTTTTGATTTTGAAATGTGCCTTTAATGTCTGAATTTTCGTCCCCACTTGTTTGTGTTAGGTTTATGTATATACCATGAAGAGAATTAGGTCAAAATTATGGGCATTTCACAATGGATTTTCATTACTTGATGATGGAGAAATCTTCTTACTATTTTTGTCCTAAAATCAAATATTCTTATCCCAAAATGACTTTGCACGAATTTGAATGCTCTTAATCAACTTTTAACATCATATATTTGGTCCCAAAATAAATCATGAGATCAAATATTTGATTTTCATTAAAATTGAGTTTTAACAATAAAAATCCAAAATAATATAAAATAAATTATAAAAATCAGAATGAATGGTCATTGGGTCGTGCATGACATCATCTTCAAGTTTGGGTTGCAACTTTAGGGGCCCATTTGGAAAAAAAAATGAAGTTATGGTTTTTTTTCTTCATACACCCCTTAAAAATCAACCAACTTTGACAAAGCATAACTTCCTCAATTTTAATGCTATGAAAGTGTTCTAGGACTTTTTAGAAAGCTTCGAGTGTCCTATAACCAACACTTTTGGTTCCAAGTCCATATCATTTACCATTTCCAAATTATGAGCTTGGAAAGAAGTTGACTTTTTGTTGTCTTTCAAAAGGACCTATAATGTTTTAGCTCATACCTTCCAAATGAAGCATTTTTAGGCTTGGCTTGTGAGACACAAAGTTGTAGAGAATTAAATTTACTTCAAAATTAGCTTTGGATGGGAAATTTCTGATGAAGTATGTGAAAGCTATGGTTGGTCAAAGTTTAGTTGACTTTTCCTATGAAAACCCTAATTTAGAAACTTCTTGATTCTTGATGATCTGAGGTTTCCTTTATGAATCATGATCAAACCTTGATAAAATGATGAATTTAACCTCATAATCTTGATGTTTACCAAAAATCTTGAAGTTTGACTTTGAGTTGACCACAGTTGACTTTCTGACCAAGTTAACTGATTTTGAGGTATCTGAGCATCTGACTGACCAAGCTTGTTGGGAAAGCTTTAAAACTTGACATGAGGATTATTTAAGGTATATAGGATATCATGAAGTCCATTTGAGGCCTTGGAAGTTCAATTCTCTTGAGGAAACTCAAAACCCTAGTTCTAAGATTCATTGTTCAGAATGAGGCTTTGTCTGGTGAAACCTTCAATCCTTTTGACCAATTGAGAATCTTGTGACTATTAAGAGACCTATTGAAGTATATGATCTTGAATGTTGGAGCACAAATTTTGGGGTACAACAACTGCCACTATTCAATTTTCTGAAACCTGCGGAGTTAGATTGGCATGTACGCCATTCGTGACTTGAAGGTTGAAGGGGATTGAGCATTAAAGCCCAAAAATTTGCACTCACCGGTGCGTAGAATAATGTTGTTGGTTGGTTGTATTGATTTAATGGGCTTAAAGATGCCATTCGTAAAAAATGTTCTTCAGATATACCTCTTGGAGGATAAAGCAGTCCAAAACATAGATTGAGGTAATATTTGGGGATGTAGCAACCCAAGAGGCTGTTTGGTGTGGTTCTGGAGGATGGAGCAGTTCAAGATGTTGTTATGTGTAATCATGGAGGATAGTGCAGTCCAAGATGTTATCATGGGGGTTTATAGCAACCCGAGATATTGTTTGAGATAGCCCTTGGGGGATATAGCAGCCCAAGATGGATATAGATGTAATCTCAGGAGATGTAGCAGCCTAAGATATTGGTTTTCGTGTCCCTGGGGGGATATAGCAGCCCAAGACATTGATGGATGTAATCTTGAGGGATGTAGAAGCCCAAGATGTTGGTACATGTATTCCTGGAGGATAGAGCAGTCAAAGATATTGTGATATGTATTCCTGAAGGATAGAGCAGTCCAAGATATTGTTGTATGCATTCATGGAGGATAGAGAAATCCAAGATATTGTTTGAAGTAAACCTTGGGGGATATAGTAGCCCAAGAATAAGTTGTTGATGACGTTTGTCTGCTGGGGAATTAACTTGAAAAACAAGGTTAGTTTTATGCAAATATCATGATGTATATAACACTTTGCAAGATGATACTCTTATGAGAATGTTGTATGCGTATGATATGATGTAAATGATGTATGAATAAATTATGTAGTTGAAGCGCGTGAGTAGCTTCGTATAACAACTGCTGGCTGGGGAAAATAAATCCCGACTTGTTACTGAGGAATAAGAAAGCTTCATTCCCGTCTTGTTTTGGAATATCGTACTTAGAACCTCCCGTTTTTGTTCGTCGTACTTCTTATTAAAGGCTTAAGTTCCTGAATATCCCGACTGAGGATAAAAGAGATGGGCATTCCTCCGGGAGACTTATTCGGTCAAGTATCAATTCTTCGGAGGATACATTATATTTGAAAGGAAACTACTTGAAGACTTCGTAGAGTTGGAAGTACACAATACTACTTGAAGTATTCCGTAAGAATATCCGTAAAGATTACTTTGTGGGGATTAACTGGCGAAGATTCATTGGATTCCTACCTCGGATCGTCCTTAGTAAATACTATTATTGTATTTTATGCATTTATGGTAAACATCAATCATATTCAAAAGCATATATACATTCATACATAATCAACGGACGTCTTCGCTTAAGTAAAAGGGAAAAGTAAACCTGAATTCAGAGATATAGTTGTATCAATTTTGAAAGTGTATACTCCTTCAAAGTAACTAATGAATTTAGAAATTCTGATATTCTCAACTTCCCAGAGTAATTATCTAGGAATTATCAAGACTGAATCTGAAGACATGATACTGACACCATCTGATATTATTGGCACAAATAGTAAATTTTCATAAAGGCTTATGTTGAAAATCCAATATCAAGGAAATATAATGAGAGGGATGTGTTTTCAGACTACGGTGGATCGTGTACGTCCCTGTCAATGGATAAGGAGCTTGCAACTGAATTTGATCTAATTAAGTTTGAAAAGAGAGCGTTGCCCCTAGCTGAGGATGACTTGTCCTAAAATGGCAGTATTTGAAAAGCTACCTCAAGAGAAATAAACAAAATGCCCCACAATAATATGCCCCTGGCATCGTGAACTTGGTAATGTTACCCTTGGTAATTCAGATAGATGAGGAGACTTGCCCCTAACTACTTAAGCATAGTTGAATCTTGACTTGATTGCCCCAAATGAATTGGACAGTAACATGGCATGCCCACTTGAGTGGAAGATAGTGACCATGCCCCCTTGTATACATTGGCTTTGATCCAGGTAGCAACTTTGTCTGTTGGGAGGACTTTGGTTTATTGAATATTCATCATGTAAGCTTCTATGCTATCAAACACTTAGTTATATGCAAACAATGATATTCAAAATGCAATGCTTATGTCTGTATTGAAATTTTGAAAAAGATTTATTTTTAGCAAAACAATGTTTGTAAAAACTGTGATATTAACTCAAGATTTATAATAAGCCCTAAAGGAGCCAGGATACCTTTTTGTAGCAGTACACTTTCAAACTAACCATGCTTCAGTTAGGAATTTTAAAGGGTTGTAACGTGGCCTGGTTCACGGTTTAAGAAACAAAGGATAAATGCTCAAACTTTATTTGTACCCAACTTATCCTTTGTGGTGTTCTTCAGTCCTATGTTCGGTTAACTTATGCATTGAGGCTCCAAAGTAGTTAGGAATTGTAACACTGACAATAGTTTATTTGAAAAGCCAATCAGCTCTTCTTCTTTTTTTGTTGAGGATTTGTAGTGGCCTCTTTTTCTTTTGTCTTTGTTATCCTTTCATTTTGCCTTAACTATTTGTTTCAAGATTACAGTCAGCGGGATTTCTCAATTTTTACTAAGTCTCCTTCATAGGTTTTGACTTAGTTAGCTTTTCTTTTGCTAGATATTGACTGTCAGACTTAATAATTGCAGGGAACCATCATTAGTTGTGTAAAAAAGGACAACTGGCATAATTGAGTTAACCGAGGAATTACCCTGCCCCAGGTTATAATTAAGGGTTTTAATTTGAGTGAGAATGAAGACTCCTACTTCATAGGCTCAAAAGGGTTGACTAGGGATTAACTTCCTTATATCTCCAGTGTTTAGGAATTGAAACAATGCTTGTACATCGTCAGCATAGTCTGTTCAAAATCATACTGCATGAGATTATGGTATTGTTTTCGTCATCCTCCCTCTAAAGGCTTACAACTTTAGCAAGAGTTAAGTATCACAAAAGAGAAGTAAGAAGCATATTTTAAATTTAGTGAAAAGAATGGATTAATTCAAGACAAACATACACAGTGCATTAGTGTGAAAACAAAGTTTAACATAATAGTAAATGCTTGGACAAACAAAAGAAATTACAACTGAATAAATCAAATGATGTCCCATCCAGTTGGCTGAATGTCTTCGAGTGCAATCTGTGAACTTTCAGGAGCAGTATATTTTACCATAAAATTAAATATGCCACTTGGCTGTCCCAAGGTGTCCCAAATTTCAACTGGGATAGGTGGGCTTTCTTTCTTGCTACCTTGAGCGATTTGTATGGCAACTTAGATGTTTGATGGACGATAGGAGAATTCAATCTGATCTTCTGGCGTAACCTCAAGGATTCCTTCGTCAATCAGGTCTCGAATCTTATTCCTTAATACCCAACAATTATCAGTGTCATGTCCAGGACAGTTGGAGTGATACACACACCTTACATTGGTATTATAGCGAGGGGAGGAAGTATTGGGCTTTTGAGGAGAATTTTTCAAGGAAATTAGCTTCATCTCCAACAAGCATTGCATAGTTTGCGACATTGGTGTGTCAAATTTGATGAACTGCCTTCTACATTCCTTGTGTTGAAGTTGATTAACCTTACAAGATCTTATTTCTTCAATTTAAGAACTATCAATAGTAGACTGTCTCTTTCCTTCTCTTATCCTTATCTTCCTTTCAACCAAGTCAGCTTGTTTCATCAGAGGTTGACTGATGATTAGATTCCTGACTCCATTAACTTGAAATTTATTGACAAAGATTCTCAGCTCTTCTTCCCCTGGGCTAAGCTCTGGATAAGAGCCACCTGGCCATTCATCTGGATCCTCATCTCTACCATCTCAGCTTGCAGTTGTTCCAACTGATCATCCTCGTTGTCTTCAGGATTCTTCTTTTTCATGTCCTTAGAGAGGAGTGCTTTCAACTCTTCTTTCCCCTTGGACAAATTCAGGATCACTTCTTGAAACTGAGCACTATGAGCTTGGAGATCTTTGACAAATTTTTCGAGAGCCATTTCTGCTGAAATAAATAGCGAGAAGATGAGAAGCCTGCTGTGAAAATCTGTCGTGCAATGATATGGTATGTATATGCATATGCAATGTTTTTAAGGAGCACAGGATTTAAATTTGTTAAAACAAACAAAACAAAACTCTTATTAGTAGGTTTGAAAAATATTGCCCCTTGGGATTACAAATTAAAACAAACAAAATTTATAAAGAAAATAAAACATCTGAGAATTAAGTCTCCCATGGACGCTTCCTCTTGGTGTTGAGATACTGTAACACCCCCAATTTGCCCTCTTCATTTTAAGCATCATATCACACCATATTCATCATGAACATATCATATTCTTAGCATCCTAGCATGGAAAGATGAGGCATAACATTTCTCATGACCTAGCATTAGGCATATGATCATCTGTGGAGGTTCTTGAAGCATTTCTGGCCATGGCAAGGGGCCCAATGGTTTTGTACAAGTCCTATGAGGGGTCTACATTTCATTTACAAGTTCAATCTCATTTACAAAAGCTCATAAGGTTGGATGATCATCAGGGATTCCAGGTTAAGGCAAAGCTCCTACACAATGGTCCTAAACTATGGTTTGAGATTCAAGCAGGAAAACCTCAAAAATTTGGCCATTTCATTTTGGAAAAGTCTTTTATATGTTAAGAGGACCCTAGGTACCAATTTTGGTGAGAAAATTCCTTGTGGAAGTCAAGTATTTCTTCAGTTGCTTGCAGATGAAGTAATTGGTCAACTTTGCCTTAAAAAAGTCAACTGTGTGATTTCAAGGGGTCCAATCCATTTTTTCTAGCCAAGGGATGTTCTTATAATGTTAGAAGAGGTTTGTCAAGTTCAAAGATCAAGAATCATGAAGTTTTGAGGGGTTTTGCAAAATTGGTACAAAGTTGGTTTTGAGAAAATGCCATTTTTAGCAACTTTTGCCCTAAAATTCAAATGATCATAACTTGGTGAAAAATTCTTCAAATGGACCAAATTCAAACATGAAAGTTGGAGATTAAGGCCTCCCATTTTCAAAAAGTACAATTACTTTTTCATAGCTTTCATGGTTAGGAAGTTATGCCCCTCGAAAATTCCTTCAAAATTAGGGCAAATGTTGATTTTCATTTATGCACCAAGAGCCAAAAGTCACAAAACTTCATTTTAAGTGTTGGTATGGATCAAATAAGTTTACAACATTAAAATGCAATACAATTGGATCACTTTGCTCAAATAAATGCACCAAATTCGTGCACAACAAGAATGTCATTCCAAAAGTGTATTTTGTGCATGAACATGAAAAGAGTGTGACACTCTAATCTAAGGGCCAGGATTTTGTTTGTTTGAGATTAAGGGTTGGATTTAGAGTGCACATGGGCTGAAGGCAAGGGAATGAATGAGGATTACATGCTCTCATCACAAAATTTCAAAATTTTCAAAATCACAATTACTTTTCATTCTCACGTGCAAATCACCCAATTCCTTCAGCATTGAGTCATGAGATGATATAAAACAAATTAGGGTTTTACAAGGGGTGAGTTCTCTCTCATTGCTGAGTTTCCACCTTATTTCACAACTTGCATTTTCTCTTGAATCTCCTCACACACTAGCTCTCTCCAAAAACAAATCATAGATCCTTCATCCTTGAGAGCTCAGGATCATTAATCTCACCATTGTGCAAGCAATCTCTCAAGAATCACAACCTTGCCATTTTAGGGCAGTTGCTTGCAAATCCTCAAATCCAGCAAGATTCAAGGCTCTAGTTGCATTTATTTTGCAACTAGAGTTCATTTGGAGTGCTTTGGCTTCATCATCTGGACTTCTAACAAGCTTACTCAAGATCTGCAAGCTCAGGTATGCCTCTGAATCTTCAGATCAAGAAATGATTTTTGAGGTGTGCTTTTGGATCTTTGATGTATGCTGATCATTCTGCTATGATTAGTTTTGAAATTGGTGCATTATTGAGTGTGTATTATGAATTTGAATTTTCTTGGTCACAACTGTTTGTGCTCGATCCAGAAGATTCATTGATCCAATGAGATTTTCAATGTCATTTTTGAACTCAGGGAAGTGTGTTTACCTAATCTGGAGGTCCTTGTGCATTTTTGTTGATTTTTGTTCATGCTGTGTGTCTTCCGGTTCCGGAGCCCTAGCTCCGGTCACCGGAATCTGGAAAATTGAAACTAGGGTTTTCAGAGGTTGTAGGAGACTCTCTCACCATTGGATCTCTCCTCTCATTGCACAGGATTACGCCACGTCAATTAATGACACGGGCTCCCTCTCACGTGCTTTTCAATTTATGTTTTCATTCTGAATGTGCTTTATGTTGTGCGTCTCATGTTAGTTATTGTGTTCCTCAGCCTCTGGACCAATGCATATGCCGCGTCAATTAATGAACAACTCACAAGATGTATCCATTTAATCCTCTGGCCATTTATTTTTTCCATTTTTATTTCCTGAATATACAAGTGAACCAGCTCAATTTGGGTGGGCCTCTCACTGATATTCGCACCCCCCTTGCATCTAAGCCCAATCATTTGAACTGCATTTCTTTACTTTTCTCACCCCCAGCCTCATTTCTCATTTTATTTCTTTCTTTTCTTTTATTTCTTTATATCATTTTGGTTTCCATTTTTCTAAAATACTTCCAATCATCAAAAAATTCCAAATTAATTCATGGATGATCAATTGAGTTTTCTCTAATTTTCTATATTTTTCTTTTCCATTTATTTTCAATATCCACGTGTCATTTAATTGTTCCTCTTCATTAATTCTTTTTTAAGTCCTTTTTGTGTATGCTGCCTTGTCCAATTTCCATAGTGATCATTATTTTGAGTTTTGTGTTGGTTCTTTTTGATCTGGATTCATAAGAGGATGTAGTTCATGTGTGATTTTTGTCCTGATTTTTAGAAATTTGTTCATTGGGTTTTGGTCCTTGCCTTGTAAGTGAAGTTTCTTAACCCTAATTCATGTTCTTGTCCTCATTTGACCTATCTAGCTTCTGAATTTCTCCCAACCCTTTTGGCTCATTGTTATATCATGTTTGAGGATCATTTGTCCTAAGTTGTGGAATTTTTAGGTGCATTGTTGATTTGATTTGAATATTTGTTCTTACTGTAGATGTTAGAAATTGGCAGAATTTTTGAAAAACAAAGTAAAAGTTATGAACTTAGTTCAGGACATCAGGATGTCACACCAGATGTTGTGACATCGCGAACCTGCTATCTGCCTTAAATGATACGCAACAGAAGTGCTTAAAATCAGGAGTAAATATCTGGAAGTAATCGTAAAGGGTGATCACTCCAAGGCGCCTCTTTAGGAAGTTAAGTTATCTGGTTCCAGTGTATAGGAAACAGAAAACTAACTCACCTTGATTCAAGGAGATAACAAGCTAACTCACCTTGATTCAAGGAGATAACTGTGGGATTTATCAAAGTCTGGATAATTTGCAAAAAGCCCACAAACTCAGCATCTATTTAAGAAACTGATACACTCAAGTAAACCTAATGATTTTAAGCAGAGTGTCAAGGGTGTTAGTGAAGCTAGTTACTTAAGCAGTTTTTATTTGTTTGTTATTCACTCTATAAGCTTTTAAGCAAAAAGTGAATTGTGTCTTGATTGAAACTGATAAGTAAGATCAAGCTGGTGTATCTGAAGTGTGACTTCAAACTTATTAATCATTCTAAGTTAGAGATCACTGTGTGATTGAGGGGGAGTGAGTAGGTACTCATATCTAAGTAGAGTCTTAGATAGAAATTGCCTTGGGTAGATATTAAGTGAAGGATTAAACAGATTGGTTTAACTCCCTAATTAATATTACTTATATTGAATTTCCTTCCTGGCTTGGTAGCCCCCAGATGTAAGTGTGGAGATACACTGAACTGGGTTAACAATTTCCTGTGTAAATTAATTTACTAGCTCATTAATTTATTGCTTAGGATATCAGTGTCTAAACATCTGTTTCGACATCACATATCTGATCCCAGAATTTCAATTGACATCAGAGCAGGCACCCTGCCTGTATAACTAGGTGAGATCTAGGGACTGCAAATTTTGGGAACATGGACAGAGATGTGATTCTGTGAATCGACCACCTATTTTGGATGGATCCAACTATGATTACTGGAAGCCAAGAATGGTAGCATTCTTGAAATCTCTTGATAGCAGGGCTTGGAAAGCAGCTAACAAAGGATGGGAGAACCCTGTCAAAGACAATAAGGATGGGGCAAAAGTGGTGAAGCCTGAAGAAGAGTGGAGCAAGGAGGAAGAGGAGTCAGCACTTGGAAATTCCAAAGCCTTAGATGCCTTGTTCAATGGCATTGACAGGAACATATTTAGGCTTGTGCAACAGTGTGAGCTAGCCAAGGATATTTGGGACACCCTCAAAACTACTCATGAAGGAACATCAAAAGTGAAGATGTCAAGACTTCAACTTCTCACCACCAAGTTTGAGAACTTGAGGATGAAGGAAGATGAGACCATTCATGAGTTCTACATGAACATCCTGGAGATTGCTAATACTTCTGGTGCCTTGGGAGAGAAGATGAGTGATGAAAAGTTGGTAAGGAAGATTCTCAGATCACTGCCCAAGAGGTTTGACATGAAGGTCACTGCCATAGAAGAAGCTCAGGACATCTGCACAATGAAAGTTGAGGAGCTCATTGGTTCCCTTCAAACCTTTGAGATGGGAATGAGTGATACTATTGTGAAGAAAAACAAGAGCATAGCCCTGGTCTCAAACACTGATAAGGAAGAAGAAAGTCATGAAGCAGGCTCTGAGGACAACTTATCAGATGCAATTGCTATGCTTGGGAGGCAACTTAACAAAATTATCAAAAGACTGGACAACAAGCCCAGATCAAGTGGAAGAAACTCAACCTCTGAGAATAAAAGAGCTTATGACTCTAACAGAAGGTCAAACTATGATGAGAAGACTAACCAAGGAAAAGGGATCCAATGTCATGGATGTGAAGGTTATGGACACATTAGAAGTGAATGCCCAACCTATCTAAAGAAGCAAAAGAAAGGTCTTTCTGTGTCCTAGTCAGATGAAGACTCAAGCAGTGAGTCAGAAGAAGAGTCTGCAAAGCACATCACTGCTCTAGCTGGAATATGTGAAACTGAAGGGGAATCCAGTGATGAGGATCTGACATTTGAAGAGCTTGAAACATCTTACAGGATGCTCTGTGAAAGGAGCACTGAGGTATGCAAGGAAAGTGAACAACAGAAGAAGAAGATTGAGGAATTAAAAGCTGAAAAGGCAAGTCATCTGGAGATCATTGCCACTTTGAAAAATGAAGTCAGCCTACTCAACTCCAAAATGGAGCATATGTCCAAATCTGTCAGAATGCTGAACAGTGGCTCAAAAACACTGGATGCCATTCTCAACAACAACAAGCACTCAGGGGATAGGACTGGGCTGGGATTTAATAAAGCTCAAAACTCTGAGGCTAGCACCAGCCAAACAACTCCAGATCCGATGAAGTCAAACAAGATGTTCAAGCAGATGTCTCAACATCATGAGAAAAACATGATGAAAAAGAAATATCAAAGGTGGAGATGCCATCACTGTGGAAGGTTTGGTCACATCAAATCTTTTTGCTACAAACTGCATGGATACCTCAATCAGATTTCCCAACACCTTCCTAAGCAGAAGACAGAGGTCACCAGGAAAACTTGGATACCTAAAGCTAGACATTATACTGATCAAAGCTACCAGTACATGCCTAAGCAGAAGAACAATTTCACCAGGCAACCTTGGAACTCTAGAGATGGACACTACCCAGGGCAGATGCATCAGAGGAGACACACATATATCCAGCAGTGGGAGCCTAAGAGAGGAAGACAACCTGATCTGAACTCACATTCTAGGCAAAGGAAACCTCACAACAGGCACAAGTGGTACAAGCAGGTTCATCAGAAGGGATCAACCATGAGTACTCTTCTCCCATCACCCCTCAACAGAATGGGGTTGTAGAAAGGAAAAACATAACTATTCAGGAGTCAGCTAGAGCCATGATCCATGCCAAGAAGTTACCCCTGTACTTTTGGGCTGAAGCCATGAACACAGCATGCTACATGCACAATAGAGTCACACTAAGAAAGGGAACTCTATCCACCATCTATGAAGTCTGGAAGGGTAGAAAACCTACAGTCAAGTACTTTCATGTATTTGGAAGTAAGTGCTACATCCTGGCTGATAAGGATCAAAGAAGGAAGATGGACCCTAAGAGTGATGAAGGGATATTTCTTGGATACTCTATAAATAGCAGAGCTTACAGAGTATTTAACTCCAGAACCAAGGTTATGATTGCTCAGATATATGTGGATGACATAGTGTTTGGTGGGATGTCAGACAGGATGGTTAAACATTTTGTGACTCAAATAGAGTCTGAGTTTGAAATGAGCCTAGTGGGAGAATTAACTTACTTCCTTGGACTGCAAATCAAACAGATGGAGGACTCCATGTTCATATCCCAAAGCAAGTATGCAAAGAACACTGTCAAGAAGTTTGGGATGGACAATGCAAGTCACAAGCGAACACCTGCCCCCACTCATCTAAAACTGACAAAGGATGACAAAGGTGAGAGTGTGGACCAAAGCATGTACAGGAGCATGATTGGAAGTCTACTATATCTTACAGCTAGTAGACCAGATATAGCTTTTGCAGTAGGTGTGTGTGAAAGGTAATAAGCTGAACCAAAGGTGAGCCATCTCAACCAGGTTAAGAGGATCTTGAAATATGTTAATGGCACTTATGACTATGGCATAATGTACTCTCATGGTTGTGAACCCATCCTCACTGGGTTTTGTGATGCTGACTGGGCTAGAAGTGTTAATGATAGAAAGAGTACATCAGGAGGATGCTTCTTTCTAGGGAACAATTTAATTTCTTGGTTCAGTAAGAAACATAATTGTGTGTCCTTATCCACTGCTGAAGCTGAATACATTGCAACTGGTAGCAGTTGTTCACAGCTGGTATGGATGAAACAAATGCTCACAGAATACAATGTCACACAAGATGTCATGACATTGTACCGTGACAATTTAAGTACTATTAATATCTCCAAAAATCCTATCCAACACAGCAGGACTAAGAACATAGATATCAGACATCACTTCATCATAGACCTTGTGGAGGAGAAGGTGATCACATTGGAGCATGTAGCCACAGAGCTGCAATTAGCTGACATATTCACCAAGGCTTTGGATGCTACTCAATTTGAAAACCTAAGGGGTAAATTGGGGATCTATATGTGTGATATATAGCAATTATGGAGAAGTGCCAACATGTCTTATGACATCGTGGGACATGACCACCAGGTGGCAGCACTAGTCTGGCCAATAACCGTTTGTATTCCAGTTTTAAAAATTCCAATAGAAACGTGCTCTATTTATGTACAAACGTGCCTTCAGCTTCTCACATTCTCATTAGCACCACTGAACCCTTTGCATGCTACAGCTGAGATTCTGAACTCATCTAAGTCTATCATCAAACCTCTTTGCATCCCCACTATAATCGCAAACATGTCACAACATCAGAACCCTAACTCCATTGATGAGGGTCTCCTTCGGGAAGACGTAGTGGACGTCACTCCATTATCTGTAGTACCCATGGATGCGACACCCATAAACGTTGTCAGAGGAAGCATTCCCATTGCTCAAAAGCCCAGGACTCCCCATGCAAGAAGACCCAAGGAGCCAGTCTTCAGCAAAAGTAAGGGAGCCTCTTCAACTTCCAGTGCTCCCAAAGCTTCTACTTACGTGGACTCCACAATCAGAAATCTTGTAACCAGGATCCTGACAGAAGAAAGGGTTTTGCTTGGGGTGTCAGTTCCCCTGAACAGTATGCCTGCCTCAACTCCCAACAACAAAGCTAAAGAAGACATACCTACTCCACAAGATGTCCCAAGCAATGTTGAGACAACTGAGGGCCAAGACAAAGCCCCAAATGATGATGAAGGAGTAAAAGGTTCTACTGATGATCAAGCTGCTGAGAATGAGGCTTCCCAACCTCCACCAGCTGGGAACCTGGACGATGATTCTGATACAGAGATCATAGCAGCTGTTGATCCTAGCATAGCCAAGAGGCTTATGGCTAGGAAGGATAAGAGGCCAGCTGCTCAAGCAACCCCTGAGAAAAGACAGCCAACCCCCAAGAAGGACAAGGTCAAAACTGCTTTTGGACCTACAAAGCCATGGAGTAAGGTCAACACACAGAATAGGAAGGCCACAGCTCCATCTGATTCTGATGTTGAGGAGGATGTCCCAACATCTCAACCCAGAAAAAGGCCATCACCTTCTAGGACTGCCACTGCTGTCCCTGAAGCACCCCTGGATAATGTGTCCTTCCACCATGTCTCTAGCGTAAGCATGTGGAAATATGTCTATCAGAGAAGGGTGGCTCTGGAACGAGAGTTGGGTAGTAATGCCTTGGATTGTACTGAGGTAATTGATTTAATTTCCAATGCTGGACTATTCAAGACTGTCTCTAAATTCTCTCCATGTTATGAGTTGTTGGTAAAAGAATTTATAGTGAACTTACAAGAAGGATGTGCTGATGGGAAATCTGAGGATTTCAGAAAAGTGTATGTCAGGGGAAGGTGTGTAGACTTTTCTCCTAGGGTGATCAATCAGTACCTGGGGAGAGAAGCAGATAGGCCAACTAAGCTTGGCAAGACTGACAATCAAGTTTGCAAAATAATTACATCTAACCAGGTCAAGACATGGCCAGTAAAAGGCAAACTCTCAGTCAGCTTGTTAACCAGGAAATATGCCATGCTATAAAGAATTGGGGCAGCCAACTGGGTCCTAACCAACCACACTTCAACCATAGCTACTGGGCTTGAGAGGTTTATATGTGCTGTAGGCACCCAAACCAAGATGGATTATGGAGCATACATCTTTGACCAGACTCTCAAGCATGCAGGAACCTCAGCCATCAAGCTTCCAATAGCCTTCCCATCACTACTTTGTGGGGTGATTCTCAACCAGTATCCAGGAATTCTTACTGACAAGGACTCTGTCTGTAAAAGGGAAAGTCCATTGTCTTTCCATTACAAGCTGTTTCTAGGTCATCATGCTGCAGATGTTGAAGCACCAGGTGGGACATCTGCTGGGACATCTGCTGTCAAGACACCTATATCAAAGGCAGCCCTAATTGCAGAGCTCAGGACAACTTGCGAGGAGCTGGAAGAAAGGAAGAAGAAGCTTGAGGACCTGATTCAAAGACTGGAGCTAGAAGAGGCTGCTGGGAATGATGATGAAGCCGGTGATGAGTCTGAAGATACAGAGGATGAGGAGTGAAGTTGTTTGTTAGTGGAAAATGTATTGTTTGTCTAATCTGAATTGTATGTCTGTTTCTTTAATGTTTTGTTTGGCCCCAAAATTTATGTCTAACAAGGGGGAGAAATCTGTGTGTGTTGAACAATGATGTTAATGAGCTCTGATACCAAAATTTGTGTGTGTTGAACAATGATGTTAATGTTTGTCTGCTGAACTAAGTTGAATTTTCAATGGTATATTTTGGACCTATCAAAGTGTCACTGGGTGTAATGGATAATTATCAAAGTCTGTTGGGCCAAGTCATGGCAGTATACATCTCAGGTAACTACATGTTTGAGGGGGAGCAAATTCTTAGCTCTCACATGATCCAACAGAAAGGAACTTCGCTGCTCTCTGACAAAACCAGAAGAATATGTTAGCCAAAAATTAGCCAAAGGGGAGTTTGCAGATGTTATAAATTGGCAGAATTTTTGAAAAACAAAGTAAAAGTTATGAACTTAGTTCAGGATATCAGGATGTCACACCAGATGTTGTGACATCGCGAACCTGCTATCTGCCTTAAATGATACGCAACAGAAGTGCTTAAAATCAGGAGTAAATATCTGGAAGTAATCGTAAAGGGTGAGCACTCCAAGGCGCCTCTTTAGGAAGTTAAGTTATTTGGTTCCAGTGTAAAGGAAACAGAAAACTAACTCACCTTGATTCAAGGAGATAACAAACTAACTCACCTTGATTCAAGGAGATAACTGTGGGATTAATCAAAGTCTGGATAATTTGCAAAAAGCCCACAAACTCAGCATCTATTTAAGAAACTAATACACTCAAGTAAACCTAACGATTTTAAGCAGAGTGTCAAGGGTGTTAGTGAAGCTAGTTACTTAAGCAGGTTTTATTTGTTTGTTATTCACCCTATAAGCTTTTAAGCAAAAAGTGAATTGTGTCTTGATTGAAACTGATAAGTAAGATCAAGCTGGTGTATCTGAAGTGTGACTTCAAACTTATTAATCATTCTAAGTTAGAGATCACTGTGTGATTGAGGGGGAGTGAGTAGGTACTCATATCTAAGTAGAGTCTTAGATAGAAATTGCCTTGGGTAGATATTAAGTGAAGGATTAAACTGATTGGTTTAACTCCCTAATTAATATTACTTATATTGAATTTCCTTCCTGGCTTGGTAGCCCCCAGATGTAAGTGTGGAGATACACTGAACTGGGTTAACAATTTCCTGTGTAAATTAATTTACTAGCTCATTAATTTATTGCTTAGGATATCAGTGTCTAAACATCTGTTTCGACATCACATATCTGATCCCAGAATTTCACTTACCTTGTCCCATTTTGCTTCTTTGTGATCATAAGCTCTCTCATTATCTTAGAAGGGCACTTGTGCCAACTTCTTCTTCTCATTTGGGGTCTCTTTGGGGTGTGGGTACCTTTTTTATCTTAGCTTAGGGTTTGTGTCTTAGAAATGTTGTGTTTGGCTTGCCTTTTAAGTTCTTCCATTTCTTATGTGCTTTCACCTCATCTTCTTTGCTCCTTTCCATCTCATAATGTGATTGTTTGGTCTTGTGCCTATCTTCTCTTCATCTTTCTTGCTTCTTAAGCATTTCTTTGAATTGATTTGGTTCTGGTCTTGGGCTTTGAGTTCATGTTTGTGCATTTTTGCTTTGTATCTCATTAAGTTTGCATTTATTTGCCATGTGATTCATTTTGTCTCTTAATTGACTTGAATGCTTCTTTCTCATTCTTGTAACTTGCATATCCATTGAGCATTTGTATATATGACTTCATTTCTGTTTGTATGATGTTGGCATGTCATATTGTTCATCTTGTTTTGCTTGTATGCTTGTGCTAACCTTTTCAGGGGCTATGGTAAGTGAGAGGTGTGGAAGTGATTCCCACATCTCCAAATCTCATCTCTTCTCTTCTTATTCTTATTTGTACTAACCCTTTGCTTGTTGGGATTATGCCTTACTCATCTCTTCTTCTTTCTTCTTCTTCTCCTCTTCTTTCCTTCTTCCTTAGGATAGAAAACCACACTAACCTTAGGATATCCATGCATGACAATACTTAGGATTCTTTAGTCCCCCATTAGACTTTTACCTTTGTGATCCTTTTGGTTTCTCTTCTCTCCTCATCTCATAACCTTAAAGAAAGCACTTAATAAAGTTTGAAGTGATACCATGAGCAATGGCCTTATCCCATGAGATACTTGTAGTCTTCCCATCTTGGGATAGTACAAGTTTATCTTGTGATGCACAAGTCTGATCAAGGTATCTTCTTCACCAAGAAAAGCATAGAAAAACACTTCTTCATTGTAAATACCAAAAACACTTAATAAGTTAATGAGTTAGTGAGCTTAGGCCCTAATATCTGGGTTCAAGTTTTCGGGATCTTCTCCTTACTTGAGTGTGCTTGTTCTATTATTCCATCTTGGAATGTAGTGACAAGTGCACATTCCATGGAAAAGAGCTTGAATTCACTTCCTTGTGACACACTCCTAAAAGCTTCATAAAAAAACACAAACAAACAATAAGCGTCTTTCCTTCGGGATATTCTTTTCTCATCTCAGTCGCTCCGTACGCGAACTTGCTCCTACTTGTCATTTTGCAAGACGGTTACGCACCCGTCGTCCGAGCCTGCAACACCTGAGCATTGGCATAGGCAGTTCAAGCCTTAATTCACAAGCAATTTCTTTTCTACCCCTAGTTAGGGGAACTACGGCGTCTCTGATCCTCATTATCCTGATGAGGTACGTAGGCAGCGGGGTAGGGCCCGTTCGAGCATAATCTTTATTTTCCCTACATTTTTCCTTTTCATTTCTCATTTAGTTCCTTTCTCAGTTTCGTTTTCCAGTTCATTTATTTTTCTTTGCAGCAGCTTTCATACCCTCACCCTTTGAAACAGTTTTCTTTTGCAAGCGTGGATTCCGTCGGGTACGGCGGATGATCTGGGTGCTAATACCTTCCCAAGTCATAACCGGCTCCCAAACTCAGTCTCTTTGGTTCGCAGGACCCGTGTCCTTCCTTTTCTTTTCTTCTGGTTTGTGCAACATTACCATTCCCGTTCCTTCGGGATAAAAATGCCTGGCTGGCGACTCTATTCTTTTTCCGCGCCACTTTCGCGTTTGTACCAGGATGGAAATCCGGGGAGCGACAGATACATGTTGAGATTCCGCTCCTCGTGAAGTTGCCTTGTCAGCTCCATCAAACTTTCTTGGCTAATCCTGAATTGAGCTTCAAAGGTATATCTTTGCTCCTTCAGTTGGATCCAGAACTTTTGCAGCTCTTCCAAATTAGTGGGCATATCTGGATGAAGGATGGTAACCGATAGAACAGCAGGATATGGCATCATAAGATCCTGAGCACGAGACCACACCCATCTGAGGTAAGGTTCCATAAGAATGGAGTACTTTGGTTCCAGAGTATTACTATCAACCTTGTTCACTTTACTCCAAGCTCGTATAAACCTTTGGCGGTAACCTTGAAGATCATTGTCATAATCAAACACAATACCTTGAATAATCATGTCATGAGGACCATTACTCCGAGCATAACAAAACTGATATAGAGCTAAAGAAGGGTTGTAAGTAATTCCCCTTCTTATGCCAAGGGGTGGAACATTAGGGAACTCTCTACAATGGTCAATGATAGTGACATTTTCCATAGATCGGGAACACCAGTGAATATCTGAATGAGATAGTGACATCATCCTTTTAGACCATCTCAAACCCTGTTCATTCTTCATCACAGATCGGGGAAGGTGAGAAATAAACCACCCAGGTAGTAGAGGTATGAAACACATCAAAGTTCCTCGCGCATTCGTAGTACGAGTGTGAAGAGAGTGTAAGATATCTCCAAGTAATGTAGTCACTGGATTGTGAGTCAGAAATATGTTGATGGCATGTACATCTATGAACTAGTCTAGATTATGGAATAGTACCAAACCATAAATCAACAAGGCTAAGATCTCATCAAAAGCATAGTAACTCATAGCATCCAGGAACACCTGAGTTTTCTCTATCAATACTCTGGCAAGAATACCCTTAACTCCACTTCTTGTTTCTAGGACAATGTCTGATTTCTTCAAATGTAGGGCTGCTACAATAACCTCAGGTTTAGGATCCTTCTCTAAGCATGTGAAAGGTTTCTGATCAAGGATAGGTACCCCAAGTAGCTTGGATAATTCTTCCATTGTGGGCACCAGCTGATAATCGGGGAACGTGAAACAATGATGTTTAGGATCAAAGAACTGGAATAGGTCACTCATCATATCTTCATCAAACCCTAAGGTAACCAAATAAAGTAGATAGCCATGCTTCTTGATGAACTAGGAGCTTTCAGGAAGTTTTGAGACCAAATCCTTAAGCTTGGAAGGTATCCTTACAAAATTGATTTGAATAGTGTTCTTTCGAATAGAAGCCATAACCTGCAACAGAGAACAAAGATAAATCTGTTGGTCCTTGAAATGGTTAGTGAGAATTCTATGCTTATGATGTCATGATGTTATGATGTTATTTTCAATCACAAACCTGTGGCACACACAAGCAAGTCACACGATAGCCCTAGGTTTAGAGGCTCGCATGAGGTTTAAAGGAAAATACCTTCCCCCTGAGGTTTAGTTGGTTCATTCATGTCCTACAAAAGTAACCAGGTTCTAAGGGATCTCAATATCACTGATCTTTCTCAAGGGTTTTTGTTCAGTAGGCAATTTACTTGCCAACCAAAACCTCCCAAGATTAGGATCTCAATGAGCGTAACATCGAGTATCAACTAACTTTAGACTTCTTCAAAGCCGGCTATCTCACTACTTTCTAAAGGCCAAGATGGTTCAATTAAGGTTCTAAAGGGTAGTTAGTGTTAATGACAACGTACGGCAGCCCCATATTATCCTTAACTTACTTAAGGAACATAAGCACCAACCAAGAAGTCACATTAACTATGGCCACCAGATCAACCATATCGGTATACGCCGTATAGTTTCCTTGGTCTATTACCATTTACCTATGGTACACTAGATTCGGGTTATGATCTTTCACACATAAGCCCAACAAATAAATATAAAGCAAGCAAGTCAAACAGTAAGTGATCTTAATTCCTAAGGTAACCCCTCTTTTACTAAGTACTCCCCAACAGAGTCGCCAGTTCTGTAACACTGTGGGAGAATTGACTTTTTATTTATGTTGCGGATAGCTAGAGTCGCCACCGACTTTTATTTTATCCATATGGAAAGGGTATAAAAGAACAGGAAAGACCTTTTAAAAATTCTAAGTTCGGAGGGTAGGTTATATAAAGGGAAGGTGTAAGCACCCTTTATATCCATGGTTATCCATGAGCTCTTAGTTACTTAGCTCACTTATTTGTTTGAAACATGTGTAGTGTGTGTTTAGAAATTATTCTTTGTAATGATCCTCGTATAGATGTATTCAAAGCTTTTAAGTTTGAAAATTTGTTTGAAAAGTAGGGTGTGAATAAAGATTTTGAAATTTGAGCAAGTATCTGAGAGCTACCTACCCTAGACTAGTCTTTCATATTCTTATATTTCCTTTTAAGGGTAAGATTGTCCCTACTATTAAGTAGTAGGTAGTCACTACCTTGGATTTTGTTAAGAGACGGGCGTAGGGTCATCGTATGGTAAATGAAGGCAACTTATAAGGGTGTCTTTAGCAATTCATAGGGACTATCATCATTTTTACCGAAGGGACAAAATCATTATATCATAGGCAACCTCATAAGAACTTGATCTTTTAATCTGGAAAGGACTATGATATACTTTTCGG
Organism: Lathyrus aphaca; assembly: GCA_963966055.1. Taxonomy (NCBI): domain Eukaryota; kingdom Viridiplantae; phylum Streptophyta; class Magnoliopsida; order Fabales; family Fabaceae; genus Lathyrus; species Lathyrus aphaca. Next base: position 274,286,524 of record OZ014520.1, on the reverse strand, counting down.
GACTTTGCTTTTAAAGACACCCCCACTTTCGAGGGACCTGACCATTTGTTTTAAGGCAACTGAGAGGGGAAACCCTAGGAAGTGCTGATGGCGATCGTAGAATGATCGACTTACGTGTGAGTGTGTTATTTTTAGATATTTATCTTATTATTTTTATTATCTAAACCCCTTTATTTCATTAAATCTTGCCACGCCCTAAATTTACTAACCACGCAATCAAAATAGGATCAATGGCAGGAATTTAAATGGCAGGAATAAAATGGCAGGAATAAAATGACAGAAAATAAAATGACAGAAAATAAAAACCTAACTATTACAACGTCTTGGGGCAATTACATAATTATAATGGCGGAAAAGAGATACATAATGATAAACAAACACGGAGTAATAATAATAAGACAGACAGTGAATATAACAAGAATGAATGAAAATAAGAAGGTTTAGAGCAAAAGACTCCGGAAAAAGGTTTAGGATTTGAAAAAAGTTTATGGTTACTAAGAAAATATAATTTTTAGGTTTATGAAATTAAGGTTTAATAAAAAAAAGTTAGAAAAGTTTTTTAGGGTTATATATAACAAAAAATAAGTTTTATAAGTGAATAAAAATAACTCTAACATAACTAAATTATAAAATGGTTTAAGAAAATATAAAAAAGGGTTTTGTTGTTAAAAAAACTAGATTTAATTATTAATTTACAACAAAAGAAATAATTAGCTGATATTATGAATGGATTATGAAAATAAGTAATTATAAAAGAAAATTAAGAGTTTTTTTAGAAAATAAACAAATAAAATTAATCTAAAAGTTTAAGGTTAGTTAATTTAAGAAATTAGAGAATTAAAAAAAGAAGAGGAAATTAGGAGAAATTATGAAAAAGAAGAAAAACTCATATTTCTTTGTCAAAATGACAAAACCATGGTTTGAACCCTTGACATGCCTTCACCAGCCAAGCCCTTAGCCACTACACCACCTGTGCGCAGGTGATAATATAATAAGATAAATAATATATAAAATAAAATGAAATGAAAATAGATCACAAAAATAAAATAAAATTGTAGATGTTTAGAATTGGCAGAATTTTTGACAAACAAGAAGTGTTGAACTTAGTTCAGGATGTCACACCAGATGTTGTGACATTATCAAACAGAGTATAAGTTAATGAACTTAGTTCAGGATGTCACACCAGATGTTGTGACATTGTATAAGTTAATGAATTAAGTTCAGACATCAGGATGTCACACCGGATGTTGTGACATCTCAAACCTGCTACGAGACTTAAATGATGCATAACAGAACTGAGTAAATTCAGGGAATTTATCTGGAATTAATTGGGAGTAGATAAACAATACAAGGCGCATCTGTAGGGAGCTTAGTTATCTGAATTCAGTATAACAGAATAACTATCTCACCTAGAATCAAGGAAGTAACAAACCCTAATTCAAGGTGATGACAACATGACTTATCAGGACTGGATAATCTACAGAAAGCCCAAAAACCAAGCATCTATTTAAGGAACAAAAACTCTCAGAATAGAGTACGAAATTAAGAAGACTAAATAGGGTGTTTGTGTTTAATAGCAGGTTTTAGTTGTGTATCACTTTATGAGCTTTTAAGCAAAAAGTGTATTATGTCTTGATTGAAACTGTTAAGTAAAATCAAGCTGTTGTGTTTGAAGTGTGTCTTCAATTTTATTAAACATTGTAACAAATCACTGTGTGATTGAGGGGGAGTGAGTTGGTACTCATATCTAAGTTGTGTCTTAGGTAGAAATTGCCTTGGGTAGATATTAAGTGAAGGATTAAACTGAGTGGTTTAAGTCCAGAATTAATATTACTTATATTGGATTTCCTTCCTGGCTTGGTATCCCCCAAATGTAAGTGTGGAGATACACTAAACTGGGTTAACAATTTCCTGTGTTATTTATTTTACCTGCAATTTAAGTTTTGTTTAAGTCTTCAAGTGTTTAAACATCTCATTCGACATCACGTACCTGATCCCAGAATTTCAATTGGCATCAGAGCAGGCACCCTTCCTGTTTAACTGGGTGAGATCTAGGGACTGCAAATTTTGGGAACATGGACAGAGATGTAGGATCTGTGAATAGACCACCTATATTGGATGGATCCAACTATGACTACTGGAAGCCAAGAATGGTAGCATTCTTAAAATCACTTGATAGTAGGGCTTGGAAAGCAGTCAACAAAGGATGGGAGCACCCTGTCCAAGACAATAAGGATGGGGCAAAAGTGTTGAAGCCTGAAGAAGAGTGGAGCAATGAGGAAGAAGATTCAGCACTTGGAAATTCCAAAGCCTTAAATGCCTTATTCAATGGCATTGATAGGAACATATTAAGACTTGTGCATCACTGTGAGCTGGCCAAAGATGTTTGGGACACTCTCAAAACCACTCATGAAGGAACATCAAAGGTGAAGATGTCAAGACTTCAACTTCTCACCACCAATTTTGAAAACTTGAGAATGAAGGAAGATGAGACAATTCATGAGTTTTACATGAACATCTTGGAAATAGCTAATACTTCTGGTGCTTTGGGAGAGAAGATGAGTGATGAAAAGTTGGTAAGAAAGATTCTCAGATCTTTACCAAAAAGATTTGACATGAAGGTTACTGCAATAGAAGAAGCTCATGACATATGCACAATGAAGGTTGAATAGCTCATTGGTTCCCTTCAAACATTTGAGATGGGAATGAATGATACAATTGTGAAGAAAAACAAAAGCATAGCCTTGGTCTCAAATACTGATAAAGAAGAAGAAAATCATGAAGCAGATCCTGAATAAAATTTATCAGAAACAATTGCTATGCTTGGAAGATAATTCAACAAAATTCACAAAAGAATGGATAGCAGGACCAGACCAAGTGGAAGAAACTCAAACTCTTCTGAGAATAAAATACCTTATGATAGAAGGTCAAATTATGATGAGAATACCAACCAAGGAAAAGGGATTCATTGTCATGGATGTGAAGGATATGGACACATCAGAAGTGAATGCCCTACCTATCTAAAGAAGCAGAAGAAAGGTCTCTCTGTGACCTAGTCTGATGAAGACTCAGGATGTGATTCAGAAGAAGAATCAGCAAAGCACATCACTGCTCTAGCTGGAGTATGTGAATCTGAAGGTGGATCCAGTGATGAGGAGCTGACATTTGAAGAGCTTGAAGAATCATACAAGTTGCTGTGTAAAAGGAGCACTGAAGTATGCATGGAGAATATAAAGCAGAAGAAGCAGATTGTGGAATTAAAGGCTGAAAAGACAAGTAATCTAGAGATCATTGACACTTTGAAAAGTGAAGTAAGCCTACTCAACTCCAAATTGGAGCATATGTCCAAATCTGTCAGAATGCTGAATAGTAGCTCAAACACACTGGATGTCATTCTCAACAACAACAAGCACTCAGGGGATAGGACTGAGCTAGGATTTAATAAAGCTCAAAAGTTTGAGGCTAGCACCAGCAAAACATCTTCAAATCCCATAAAGTCAAACAAGATGTCCCAACAGATGTCCCAACATCATGAAAAGAACATGATGAAAAAGAAGTATCAAAGATGGAGATGCCATCATTGTGGAAGGTTTGGTCACATCAAACCTTTTTGCTACAAGCTGCATGGACATCCAAATCAGAGGTATCAGCAACCCCTTAAGCAGAAGACAGAGGTCACCAAGAAAGTGCTGCATGGACATCAAAATCAAAGATATCAGCAACCCCCTAAGCAGAAGACAGAGGTCATAAAAAAGGTATGGGTTCCTAAAGCTAGTCTTCATGCTGATCAAAGCTACAAATATATGCCCAAGAACAAGTTCAACAAACAACCTTGGAGCTCTAAAGATGGACACTACACAGGGCAGAGGCATCAAAGGAAACCTCACAATAGGCAAAAATGGTCAAAGAAGGTTGTTTCCTATATAGCTCATACATCTCTCAAAGTATCAGCTAAGGAAGACTGGTACTTTGACAGTGGATGCTCAAGGCACATGACTAGATTGAAGAATCTGCTGGTAGACTTAAAGTCACACTCATCCAGATATGTAACCTTTGGAGATGGAGCAAAAGGAGAAATCAAGGGAGTTGGGACTTTGAACTGTCCAGATGTACCAAGACTAGATGATGTGCTGCTGGTAAAAGGATTGACTGCTAACTTGATCAGCATAAGTCAATTATGTGATCAAGGTTACAGTGTAAACTTTACCAAAACTGAATGCATAGTGTCTGATAAAGAACAGAAGGTTGTCATGAGAGGAGCCAGATCAAAAGACAACTGCTATATGTGGGAACCTCAAGATTTCAGTCTCACTTCAACTTGCTCCTTAGCCAAAGAAGAAGAAGTGAAGCTGTGGCACCAAAGACTGGGTCATCTTCATCTAAGAGGAATAAAGAAGCTCATATCTATGAAGGCTGTAAGAGGTATTCCAAGACTGAAGATTGATGAAGGTAAAGCGTGTGGTGAATGTCAAATAGGCAAGCAAACCAAGATGTCACATCCAAAGCTCCAACATCTGACAACTTCCAAAGTTTTGGAATTATTGCATATGGATCTTATGGGACCAATGCAGGTTGAAAGTCTTGGTGGAAAAAGGTATGCCTATGTGGTTGTTGATGACTTTTCAAGATATACATGGATAAATTTCATCAAAGAAAAGTCTGATGTGTTTGAGGTATTCAAAGATCTATGTCAAAGAATACAAAGAGAAAAAGCAAGTTGTGTGGTCAGAATAAGAAGTGACCATGGAAAGGAGTTTGAGAATCAAAAATTCTCAGATTTTTGTTCTTCAAAAGGAATCAATCATGAGTATTCTTCTCCTATCACCCCTCAACAGAATGGGATTGTTGAGAGGAAGAACAGAACTATCCAAGAGTCAGCAAGAGCTATGATTCATGCTAAAAAGTTACCACTGTACTTCTGGGCTGAAGCTATGAACACAGCTTGTTACATTCACAATAGAGTCATTCTAAGAAAGGGAACCTTGTCCACCATCTATGAAGTCTGGAAGGGCAGAAAACCTACAGTTAAGTACTTTCATGTGTTTGGAAGTAATTGTTACATTCTGGCTGATAGGGATCAAAGAAGGAAGATGGATCCTAAAAGTGATGAAGGGATTTTCCTTGGATACTCCATAAATAGCAGAGCCTATAGAGTATTTAACTCCAGAACCAAAGTTATAATGGATTCAATAAATGTGATTATTGATGATGTCCCTGCAGATGTTGCAGATGATGTTGGAACATCTGCTGACAGTCAGACTGAAGATGAAATAAAGAGTGATAATCCTGACTTCACTCTAACTGAGGCAAGGACAGAACAATCCAGCAAACCTCCCTCCATCAGAATCCAGAAAGATCATCCTAAAGATCTGATAATTGGTGATCCCAATAGTGGTGTAATCACTAGATCAAGAGAGATGATTCCAGGCTCCTGCTTTGTTTCAAAGATAGAACCTAAAAACATCAAGGAAGCTCTGAATGATGAGTACTGGATCTCTGATATGCAAGAAGAATTAGGCCAGTTTACAAGGAATGAAGTGTGGGATCTTGTTCCTAGGCCTGATGACATAAATGTGATTGGCACTAAGTGGGTGTACAAGAACAAGTCAAATGAGCAGGGAGTTGTTACAAAGAACAAGGCTAGACTTGTAGCTCAAGGATACACACAAATTGAGGGAGTAGACTTTGATGAAACCTTTGCACCAGTAGCAAGGCTTGAATCAATCAGACTACTTTTAGGAATTGCTTGTATCTTGAAGTTCAAGCTATTTCAAATGGATGTTAAAAGTGCCTTTCTAAATGGGTATCTTAATGAGGAGGTATATGTGGAGCAGCCTAAGGGATTTGTTGATCCAAGCTGTCCAGATCATGTATACAAACTAAGGAAGGCTCTTTATGGTCTGAAGCAAGCCCCAAGAGCATGGTATGAAAGGCTGACCACTTTTCTCACAAAACAAGGTTACAGGAAAGGTGGAATAGACAAAACCTTGTTTGTGAAGGATGAAGAAGGAAATGTCATGATTGCTCAAATATATGTAGATGACATAGTCTTTGATGGGATGTCAGACAGGATGGTTAAACATTTTGTTACTCAAATGGAATCTGAGTTTGAGATGAGCCTAGTAGGAGAACTAACCTACTTTCTTGGACTGCAAATCAAGCAGATGGAGGACTCCATGTTTATATCCCAAAGCAAGTATGCAAAGAACATTGTCAAGAAGTTTGGGATGGACAATGCAAGTCACAAAAGAACACCTGCCCCCACTCATTTAAAGCTGACAAAGGATGACAAGGGTGAGAATGTGGACCAAAGATTATACAGAAGCATGATTGGAAGCCTATTATATCTGACTGCTAGCAGACCAGATATAGCTTTTGCAGTAGGTGTATGTGCAAGATATCAAGCTGAGCCAAAAGTAAGTCATCTAAACCAGGTTAAGAGGATTTTGAAATATGTCAATGGTACTTGTGACTATGGCATAATGTACTCTCATGGATGTGAACCAATTCTCACTGGCTTTTGTGATGCTGACTGGGCTGGAAGTGTTGATGATAGAAAGAGCAAATCAGGAGGATGCTTCTTTCTAGGAAACAATTTGATTTCTTGGTTCAGTAAGAAACAAAATTATGTATCCTTATCCACTGCTGAAGCTGAATATATTGCAGCTGGTAGCAGTTGCTTACAGTTGGTATGGATGAAGCAAATGCTCACAGAATACAATGTCCCACAAGATGTCATGACATTGTACTGTGACAATTTAAGTGCTATTAACATATCAAAGAATCCTATACAACACAGCAGGACCAAGCACATTGATATCAGGCATCATTTCATCAGATATCTTGTGGAAGAGAAGGTGATCTCATTAGAACATGTAGCCACAGATCTGCAATTTGCTGATATATTTACTAAAGCCTTGGATGCTACCCAATTTAAAAACCTAAGGGGTAAATTGGGAATCTGCTTATGTGAAATATAGCAGTTATGGAGAAGTGCCAACATGTCCTATGACATCGTGTGGCATGATCACCAGATGGCAGCACCAGTCTGGTCAGTAACTCTGTGTATTCCACTCTTAAGAATTCCACTAGTAACGGTTTTTATAAAAGCTCAAACGTGCTCTCAGCTCTTCATCTCCTCACTATCTCCTCCAAATCATTTGCATGCTAAAGCTGATTTTCTAAGCTCCTCAAAATCAATCAAACCTAACTCATCTTCCACCACATTCGAAAAATGTCTCAACATCAAAACCCTAACATCATGGATGAGATTCTCAACCAAGAAGATGTGGTTCATGCAACCCCAATCTCTATGGTACCAATGGATACCACTCCCATAGACGAAATCAGAGGAAGTGTCCCTCTTGCTCAAAACACTCAAATATGCAAACGTAAACAAAACTAGGGAATAACACACCCAAGGGAACGCATAATGAGGACTAAAACACTCAAATATGCAAAGGTAAACAATAATGGGGAATAACACACCCAAAGAGATAATATGAGAGAAGATGCTGACAACCAGTTTAGACTCTTAGAGGAGTGAAAAAGAAATGGAAGACTGATTCCTCAACACGGAGATCACTACCATTCTGCTCGAATATTAGAGATACTATTGCTGAACAAATCTCTGTCACACTAGTAAACTGTACCACGTTGAAAATCTTTTGAGAGAAGTCATGCAAAGCTGCTTGGGGATTCTTGAAGAAAGTTACCCCAAGTTCAATGACTGATGAAGGTAAACTGATAATGGATTCAGTTCTTGACTACTGCCGGAGAAAATACTCAGATCTTTGAAATAACTGTGGAGAAGAATAAACTGATCATGGCTTCAGTTCTTGAGATGAATGTTGAGAAGATGAACCAAGTATGAATCTTGCAGAAAATCTTCTGACCAACCAAATCTGAGAATAACTTGCACTGAACAACAACTCTTGAACCATAGGAACTGAGAAAAACTTTTCCCCTGATAAGATCACTGACCAAGTTTCTCAACTGTTTGAAAATTCCTTGATGAGGAAAGTTTATTTGCAAATAAAAAATGTTTGTACAAACCTGGTAATTTTAATGCAAAGTTCAATGCAAAGTTTGAAATCAAGAATCATTTTTGGAATGAAATTTATTGATGTAAAGTAAATGAAAACATTGTCAAAACACGGCGGTTGAGACAAAATCAAAGACAAAGCAAAAGTAATAAACAAATGATTGGTAAAAAACTTGGGAGTCAGTTTACGCAACCTCGTTGTAGTATGCTTTTCAAAAAGAAACCTGGATTCAATTAGGACTTTTGAAGGTTGTAACGTGGTCTGGTTCACGGTTTATGAAACAAAGGATATATGCTCAAAGTTTATTTGTACCCAACCCTACTTCGTGATGAACTCCAGTCCTACATTCAGTTAATTCAACCTATTCATTCAAGTTCCAAGAAATTTGGGATTGCACAGATGAAGATGGTTCATAAGCCAAAGGATTTTGAGATAGCAGTCACATCTTTCCTTTTGATTATTCTTGGTGAGGACTTTGGTCAACTCAACTTATTTTTGCTGAGGATTTTGATGTCCTCTTGACAAATCTTTCTTTTATTATCCCTAACTTTTGCCTGAACTGTGTCACTTCAACTTACAGCCAGCGGGATGCCCCAGTTTTTGCCTAAGTCTCCTTCATAGGTTTTGACTTAGCGGGCTTTAATTTTTTTCAATAAAATTTTTTTTTTGAAAGATAATGACTGTATGGCTTAAAGGTTACGACGAACCATCATTGACTTTTGAATTGAGAAACATCTTCAACACTTCTTTGATGTGTATGAAGGAAAGCTTGAAATTGCAACCTTTATTGAAAGGTGTCTTGAATGATTCTCTTGTACTTGAATGCACATTTGAATTAATTGAGAACTACCCATCCCCGGGTTAAAATTGAGGGTTTTTTCAAATAGAAAGAAACTCCAACTTCAAGGCTCAAAGGGGTTAACAAAGAATTAACTTCCTTATTTCTCCGGTGTTTGGGATTTGAAACAATGCCTGTATATCATCAACCAAGTCTCAATTGAAAGCATACCAACAACATTTATGGGTATCTCGTTTTCATCATCCTCCCTCCAATCATTGTAAAAGCTTTGAGACAAGATAAATGAAATTGAAATACAAAGCATAAAGATGCAAATAGTAAATGAAATTGAATCAAAACAAAGCAATGCTCATTTCATTAAAATCGACATGAAAGTACAAATAAGCTTAAAAGCAAACAACTTAATATGATTGAAGAAAAATTGCAAACATAAAGAAACAATGGCCTAGTGATCCATCAGCAACAAGGATGAGCTATCCCGTCTGATATTCTGGCCTTGAAGAAAAAATTGACTGTTGAAGTCTTCTAGAAGATTCACTTCCCAAGCTTCGGCAAAGGATTGTTGATAACATTGGGATTAGTGTCATTAAAGTAAAGGATATTATTCATGATAAGTTCTTGCACTTTAGCCTTCAGTGCAAAGCAATGTTCCAAGTCATGACCAGTTCCACCTTGATGAAACTCACAGCGAAGATCTGATCTATAACCAACCGGAAGAGGATTTAGAATAGGAGGCGGAGACCTAGTAGTAATTAAACCACTCTTAATCAAAGAAGGAAACAACTCAGTGTAAGGCATCGGGATCGGATCAAAGTTTAGCCTATTGCGATACTGATTTTGTCCAGCAGCAGGATGAGGAGCCTGAGCTTGAGCTCGAATTTGAACTTGAGCTTGGGCTGGTTGAACTTGACCTTGAACTTGAGTTTGAGCAGGTTGAGCTTTAACAATAGGAGAAATTGCAGCTACATATGGTTGAACATATCGTTGTTGCGGGCGATAAGTCCTCCTCTCAGTTGAAACAACATAAGCATCACCATCTTTTCTCTTGTGAAAGTTCCCAAAATACTTTCTTGCAGCATTAGGAGCTTCAGAATTGGTAATCTTACCCTTCTTGATACCTTCCTCTAGTATTTCTCCAATAGTGACTAGATCAGAAAAACCAGATGAAACACTTCCTACCATTTTCTCCCAAAAGAACGGTTGAAGAGTGTCTATAAACAAACTAGTTAATTCCTTCTCGGGCAAAGGTGGTTCCACTTGAGCAGCTAGCTCTCTCCACCGCTGAGCATACTCTTTGAATGATTCTTTCTCTTTCTGTGACATGTTTTGAAGTTGACGACGATCAGGCGCCATGTCCAGATTATACTTATAATGTCTTACAAAAGCATCAGATAAATCTTTCCAGCTTCGAATGTGACTCTTCTCAAGTCCAACATACCACTTCATAGAAGCACCACTTAGACTATCTTGAAAACAGTGAATAAGCAGCTTGTCATCCTTGGCATGTGCAGCCATTTTGCGACAATACATCAGCAGATGAATCTTTGGACAAGTATGACCATTGTATTTCTCGAATACAGGAACCTTGAACTTATCAGGCAACACTAAGTCAGAAACCAAACACATGTCTATTGCAGCAGAACCAAAGACATCTTTTCCTTCTAGACCTTTTACCCTCTTCTCAAGAGTCAAACATTACTCTCTAACTTCGTCCATATATCCCGGTTCACCCTGACTTTCAGCTTGTTGACCAGTAGCTTGGTACAAAAAAGGAGAATTTTGATACGTAGTCTGAGCAGTAGTGTGCACAACAGGTTGAGGTTCGACAAAAGTCGGAGCTGAAAAGACTGGCACAACGGATGGACCACCCACTTGAGCAGTTGCAGAAACTGGTACATAATCTGGAGGTAACCCAAATTCTGGCCAAGTAGAAACCGGTTGCTGAATAATAGGAGGATCAACAACAGCAGTAAAAACTTCAGAGATAACAGTCCTTTGAGGTGGTTCACCTCGAGCAATCATAACTTGCATCATTTTAGTGAGCCTGGTCATACCGGCCTTCAACTCATCAATCTCCATCCGGACTTCCATGTTATGCTATTCTTGGTGTTCCATTCTCAATCTGATAGCTCTCAATCTGTTAGCAGCTCTAGTACCGTATCTGTGGTGAGGAGTCAGCTTGACGTATCAACAGACAACTGAGGAAAGAAACAACCGGGATGAGTTCCCACACAACTCGGATGAATGCAAGAATATGCGAGGATGCAATGATATGAAATGTTCACTTCCAGTTTCAGAAAAACAACTCGATTATTGCAAGCATGGTCAACATCGAGAATACAGTCATGAAAAATCTTTGACAAAAAAGAATATTTACTTTTTCCTAACATTTGCAATAATCGGAATTGTCTTCCTTGAAAAATGGTTATGGAGATGATCATGATGAATATGTAGATGCAACAAACACAAACAAGATCACTCCAAGCACACAGGCTCAAAGGTTCGGATCATGAGCATGGAGTCAAGGGATAAGAACCAACAACCCACAAAAGCATGTACTAAGGTTTGTCTTCATTGTACCTGCAAAAAACCAAAAGGGTGCTAACAGAGGTTCCCGGAGTTAACACCCATCTTTAGAATATCATCGGTACGTTGGATTACTCCCCAACCGATAACATTCTTAAAATAGACCTCATCCGAGTGTAGTATCGCGTGACAACCACCTTAAGTTTACACTCAGATAATTTCCGCACTACATTCCTAAATTGGCTTGGATTGGTTAAGGGTTCTACGGTCCTCAGTATGATCAGCTCAAGGTTGGAAAATAATGCCACGTACGATTACTCGTCATGACATTGATAATCCAAGAGAGCCTAACCGAGTGGAGATTATCAAATTGATATCGCTTTGGACTACTCCATCGCGTATCGCTTCGAATATCGCCGTCCTATCATAAGTTCCACTCAGATCCGGGTTAGAATCTATCTCACAGAGGATCACCAAAACCGAAACAGAACAACCAAGTAACAAGCAAATCAAACTAAAGCAGTAAACAAATCAAAGTAGGCCGAATCCACTTAGAGATTGACTCCCCCAGCAGAGTCGCCACTTTTCTATAGCGGTAAAATCATGAGTGTAAGCTATTGATTAACTTAACTCAATATACACAGAGTCACCACCGCGCTTTTATTTATTTCCAAAAGGAAAAAGGTAAAAGAACGAACAAAACCTAATGAATCTAAAAGCAAAAGCTAAAAGAAACAAACAGAGAACGGGTAAGGGGATAGGTTACAAACCGAGAAGGTTTTACGCACCCGACTTGTCCGTGGTACTCCACGGGAACCCTTTGAAATATTTATTGCTTTTTTTAGTTTGAAATTGGTTTGCTTAAAAAAAGTATTGGAGGGATGAGAAGAAGAATGTTTTTTTTTTAGATTTTTGTGTTTGAAGAGACGAATGTCTCATGCCTATGTACCCACAAAGTGCAATGCGAGATCAAAACCTCGTAGTTCGTGGTACAAAATTTGAAAAGAAACAAATGAGTTGCATTAATTTTAAAATGTAAAGATAAGTCGTCATTCTTTAGCGAATAATTCCGCTAGAAAGAATGAATCATATCTAAACATATGAAAAGAAAAGTGCACAAAGGCACAAAAGCAATTGAGTGAGTTTTTGGATTTTTTAAAGTATGTAAGAAAAGAATTTCGATATATTTACATGGATTAACATTTATTAAGAAAATAAAGTGAAAAGATAAAATCGCTTGACCTAAGTCAAGGTTTGATTGTGAAAGCGTTTGAAGTTTGAAAACCAAGAAGATTTTTGAATAGGGAGAAGATTTGAAAATTTAAGAATGGGGAGGAGATGAAGGGACTATCCTAAGACTTGAATTAAAAGTTAAGAGAAGAGCGACCAAACCATATTATGAACATATCTTCATGGTAACCGGAATTCCATCTTCAAAGACCAATGAAATGACTTGAGGCCGAAGTTTCCAATCCATCACAACTTGAGCAAAGGGAGAGATCCTAAAATCTAAGTCCAAAACTCCAAGGCACCAGAAGTATTAGCAATTTCCAGGATGTTCATGTCAAACTCATGAATGGTCTCATCTTCCTTCATCCTCAAGTTTTCAAACTTGGTGGTGAGTGTTGCACCCCAAAATTTGCCCTCACAATACAAGACTTTGTGTGCTAAGAGGTTCACAAGGTTCACAAGACCTTTCATGTGGTTCATGAAGTTTACAAGACACTTTATGAGGTTCACAAGGTTCACAAGACCTTTCATGAAGTTCACAAGGTTCACAAGACCTTTCATGAGGTTCATGAAGTTTACAAGACACTTTATGAGGTTCACAAGGTTCACAAGACCTTTCATGAAGTTCACAAGGTTCACAAGACCTTTCATGAAGTTCACAAGGTTCACAAGACATCTTATGAGGTTCACTAGGTTCACAAAGTTCATCATGGGTCAGAAGATTTGACAAATCCCTTAGACAAGACATTCTCCTAAGCAGTGCATCCAAAACTAGGGTTTTGACTTTAATCAGGCTAAATGGATTTCCAAGAATTCAAGTGAGCTTCATAACATCTTATATGTGTCTAAGAATCCCCATGACAAATTTCAGAACTTTTCTCAAAGGTTTCCTCAGTCAAATGATCAGATAAGTCAAAGTCAGTCAAAGCAGTTCAAAAGTCAAACTGAGGTCAACTGTGGTCAAACTTCATGATTTTTTTGCCAATATCAAGTATATGAAGTAAAATTCATCATTTGATCAAGGGTTGATCATGATTCATCAAGGATATTTCAGATCATCAAGAATTAGAGGTTTCTAAATTAGGGTTTCCTCAGGAAAAGTCAACTGAACTTTGACCAGCCATAACTTTCACATGCTTCATCAAATTTTTCCCATCGAAAGCTCATTTTGAATGAAATTGAATCCTCTACAACTTTGTGTCTCACAAGCCAAGCCCAAAAATGCTTCATTTGGAAGGTATGAGCTAAGACATTATAGGTCCTTTTGAAAGTCAACAAAAAGTCAACAAATTCAAAAGGGCATAACTTGATAATGGTAAATGATATGGACATGAGACCAATGGGGTTGGTTAGAGGACTCTTCAAGATTTCCAAAATGTCCAAAATCACCCTCATAGCATTAAAATTGAAGGATATGTGCCCTTGCAAAGTTGGGAAATTTTTGGGTGGTTTATGAAGGAAATAGGGTCTTAGAACCAAATTTTTCTAAATGGGCTGAACTTTTGGTGACCCAAAGTGATCCATGACATCATGCACGAAAATTATTTGATATTTTCATTATTTTATTTTATTTTATTTATTTATTATGATTTTTTATATTAAAAATCATTTTAAATTTAAATAAAATATCAAGCATGAAAATTTAAAATATATTTTTGTTCTAGAAGGTCATAAATATAATTTGGATTGAATTGATACAACATTGATGAAGATTGGCTTGAAATAGAAAGGTATTATTCAAGAATATATGAAATTTAAGGTCTAATCTTTTTCAATCTCCAAAATCAAAAAAGTCCATGCAATGATCCAATATTTCTGACCTAATTCATTCTACTATAAGTATACAAGATAACCCAATGCATAGGGCACGGATTCCCTGCCTCAAGAGTAAGTTGCCACTTTCAAAAGTTCATAACAAAATCTCAAATTCGGATTCTTCCATAGAGGCCATTCCAAGGAGTTTTGAAGGTGTAAATATGTTTATTGGACATCCTTGAATCGTTCTTGATCCTCATTTGCATCCAAAACATGACCTAATGCATAAACCGAAGCATACATGTTCTTAATATATTTTTCTTCGATTCACTGCATTTACCTGTTTATAATGAATTTTAGAGATGTATTGATGTTTGTTGTTGTCTATAGATGGTTTCTGGACTGTTTGGTGAAGAATTATGGCCGAATCATGAAAACACCATAGTTAGGGTTTTGAGCTCTAAATTGGGGTTCTGTGATTCACTTAATTTAAATTGATTCTAAGACCATAATTGAATTGTATGAAGGTTGGGGATCACAACCATGTAACTAATTTAATGAATCGTTGCATATTGATGAGTGTATGAGATTGACAGGTTTTGAACGCATGAAAACTCGCAGGAAATCTCCCAACAATTTTCGCAGGAAAACCTGCGAAAATCCAAGGAAGAAGATGAAGTCTGCGCGCCAAATTTCAAATTCAAATTTTATTATAATATTTTATGTTATATTATTGGAATTATATCACAGCTGCAGCGCTAGCCCAGTGGTGAGAGACGCACACGTATGACCTTGAAGGCTTGTGTTCGAATCCTGGCTGTAGCAATTTTTATTGTTTTTTCTATTTTAATTGTTAGACTTAATATATAATAAATTGTTGTGGATTAACTACCAGTTGCGCCCTCTCGGCTGGATGGTAAGTACGCCTGCGTGTTATGAGAAGGTCCTGGGTTCGAATCCCCCCAGGCCTTTTTGTGTTATTTGCTTTGTTTTTCCATGGTCTTTCAGGTCAAACAACAAAACCTAATAGAGTTCTTTCCTTAACACCTACGCGCGCATGGCCCAGTGGTTAGCTTGGTTGGCTTGAGGTTGTGAAAGCTTAGGGGCTGGGTTCGAATCCCAGCCCAGGTAAGTTCCCTTTTTCTCTTTTTTCTTGTTTTTTATTCAATTAGTTTATATTATAATTAAACAAATTTAAATAATAAAATAAATAGAATGTTTATATTATTTTAGAATTCATCCTTTTTTAATTTAAATCTTATTGGAAAAATTATTTATTTTTGTAAATTATTAATATTGTAAAATTTCATATAGTTATTAATTAATCCTAATTTGTTATATATAAACCCTAATTTTCTAAAACCATAAAATATTTTGTAAAAACCTAATCAATTTTTTATAAACCCTAATTATTTCATATGTCCATATTTTTATTATTTGATATAATTCTTGTATATAGATAATTTTAGATAATTAATTAAAACTTGATAATTTAATTTTGTAAATATAATAATATGATTATTTAATTATAATTAACCTTATTTTCATAATATGTATATATCTTACAATTTGTTTATAATTTAATTCTTGTATGTAAATAATTTTTAGTATATGCTTAAAAATAATTAAAATTTGCTAATTTAATTTTGTAAATATAATTTATTTTCATAATATGTTTATAATTAACCTAATTTTTATAATTTGTACATAATTTAAAACTTTATGATAATTAGTATATAATTGTTTATATTTTCTTCTTAATCTTAAAAAATAATTGTTTATTAAAATTGAATTTTTTTTAATTATTATGCTAATATTCTTGTTTATTATTATTATTAATTATATTTATTTTCATATGATATTTATTATTACTAACCCCATTTATATATTGTGATTTATTATTATTATTTTTACTAACCCAATTATATTATTTATTTTTGCTTATTTATTTAATTTGCTTTAATTATTATTATTATGTAATTGTTTCCTTGATGTAATATTTTAATAGTAATATTTAATATTTATTTTTAAATGCTATGGTTAGTAAAATAGGGAGTGAAACATGTTTGTATTTTAAAATTAATTTAGATCTTTAATTTAAAAGATAAATATTTAAAATTGTACACTCACACACATAAGTCGATCTTTGATCGCCATCTCACTTTCTAGGGTTATCTCTCATGTTGCCTAAACAAAAAAGGTCAAGTAGGGTGTATAAAGCAAAGTCCCTCACCTCACATCATCTAGTCCCTAAACAGATAAAAAGATCAAGTCCCTTTGAATGTTGCCTTCGTAATGATCTTGTGCCTTCCGAATAAAGATGATAAGTCCCTTCGAATTGCTTATACACCCCACAGTTGCCTAAATAACAGATGTCCATTCACTTGTCCCTCACATCCAAGGTAATGACTACATATTCCTTAATAATAGGGATAGTCTTACCACTTAAAGGATTTAAGAACAGAAAAGACTTAACTTAGGGTAGGTTCCTCTTATGTACTTGCTCACTCTTCAAAATATTTCAAATACTTCACACATTTCAAACAATTTTCATAACAAAGGTTTTATACGCATCCGTACATGGATCATTATAAAACACTTAAGAAAATTTCTATTCACACACTTCATATTTCAAAAAAAAAACATTTTAAAGTGAGCTAAGTAACTAAGAGCCATGGACAACCATGGATGTAAAGGGTGTTAACACCTTCCCTTTACATAACCTACCCCCCGGACCCAAAAATCTTTTAAAAGGTCTTTCCTGTTCTTTTATGCCTTTCCTTTGGATAAAATAAAAGTCGGTGGCGACTCTTGCTATCCGCAACATTTAACTAAAGTCAGTTCTCCCACCGTGTTACAGTGAGAAGTTGAAGTCTTGACATCTTCACCTTTGATGTTCCTTCATGAGTAGTTTTGAGAGTGTCACAAACATCCTTGGCCAGCTCACAATGATGCACAAGCCTAAATATGTTCCTGTCAATGCCATTGAATAAGGCATTTAAGGCTTTGGAATTTCCAAGTGCTGAATCTTCTTCCTTCTTGCTCCAGTCTTCTTCAGGCTTCAACACTTTTGCCCCATCCTTATTGTCTTGGACAGGGTGCTCCAATCCTTTGTTAATTGCTTTCCAAGCCCTGCTATCAAGAGATTTCAAGAATGCTACCATTCTTGGCTTCCAGTAATCATAGTTGGATCCAACCAAGATAGGTGGTCGATTCACAGATCCTACATCTCTGTCCATGTTCCCAAAATTTGCAGTCCCTAGATCTCACCCAGTTATACAGGCAGGGTGCCTGCTCTGATGCCAATTGAAATTCTGGGATCAGATACGTGATGTCGAATCAGATGTTTAAACACTTGAAATCTTAAACAACAATTAAAGAGAAGGTAAATTAAATGACACAGGAAATTGTTAACCCAGTTCAGTGTATCTTCCAAGAGAGCTTATCTAGAGCTCAATTGGAATGGTACTATCAGTTGGAGAGTGTCAACATCCATGATTGGAATGATCTTGCTGAAGCCTTCTATAAGCAATATCAATACAATGCTGATCTAGCCCCCACTCGCATGCAGCTGCAAAGCATGTCCATGGGTGCTAAAGAAAGTTTCAAGGAGTATGCCCAGAAGTGGAGAGATTTGGCTGGAAGAGTACAACCCCCTTTAACTGACAGGGAGTTGGTTGATATGTTCATGTGTACGTTGAATGGTCCCTTTTACAGTCATCTCATTGGAAGCTCATCATCTGGCTTCACTGAGTTGATAATGACAGGAGAGCGCGTAGAAAGCGGTATAAGGAGTGGCAAGATCCAAGTGGGTGCTTCTTCATCAGGTGCTGCAAAGAAGCCTCCCAGTGGGAAGAAAGAGTCAAATGTTGTTTATGGTCAACCTGATCGTAATAGAAGGCATCAATCTGTGAGTGCAGTTCATATCTCCAATCCTACTACTGCAACAACAGAGCCACCACAGGGAAATCAATAGAGGGCTAGAAGGCAGTTCACTAAGATCAACATGTCAATGGCCCAAGCCTTGCAACACTTGTTGAAGGCTGAACTTATCACTCTGAAAGATCCTCCTCAGAATCCTAAGGTTACCTCTCCCAGGTACAATCCTAATGCACGATGTGCGTATCATTCGAATTGTCAGGGACATGATACTAATAGTTGCTGGGTATTGAAGAACAAAATTAAAGATATGATTGAGGCTGGAGAGATTGAGTTTGACCCTCCGGGTACTCCAAATGTGATTACTGCTCCCATGCCAAATCATGAGAAGACTGTCAATGCCATTAAAGAAGATTCACATATTTCCTCAGTTGCAGATTTGACTACACCATTGTCTGTTATCAAGAAGAAGTTAGTACAAGCTGGGTTCTTTCCAGGTTGTCGTGAAGATTGTGTCTATTGTGCTTATAAGCCGGATAGTTGCTGGAGGTTGAAGGACGGAATTCAACGTCTCATGAATAATTACACCATAGTATTTGAGAGGACACCACCTTCTGTGGAGAGTATGGTGGATCATATAACTAAAAGTGCGAAAGTTGAAGAGGTGGATATGGTTGATAAAATGTCGGTAAGGATTACTTCCAAGGGACCTGTTAAAATCACTCATAAGGGTCCCATTAAGATTACTGCTGAAGGCCCTGTGAAGATTGTTGCTGAAGCTAGAGTGGCTCCTATGATCATTACCACTCCTGGTCCTATTCCGTATACTTCTGATAAAGCTGTGCCTTGGCATTATGGGTCTGATGTTTATATCCATGGTGTTAAGCAGGAACCCTTAGCTGATATGCCTGCTGATGTTGATAATATTGCTGGATCTAGTAAGATCACACGAAGCGGAAGAGTTTTCTCTCCTCCAATTACTTCCAAGAATGCAGTTACTCCAGCTGCTACCTCCACCACTGATGCTCGGGGAAAAGGTCCTGTTATTGAACCTATACCTACTGATGTGCCAGCTGCTGATGATCTCTCTAAGCAGATGGAAGAAGTATTGAAGATCATTCGCAAGAGTGATTATGACATTGTTGATCAATTGGGGCATACTCCCTCCAAGATTTCTATGTTGTCCTTATTATTGTGTTCAGAGGCTCATGCCAAAGCCTTGATTAAATTTTTAAAGACTGCTCACGTACCAAATGAGATATCTGTAGACCAGTTTGAAAATTGTGTTGCACACTTGACCTATGATAATGGGTTAGGTTTCTCCGATGCTGATTTGACTCCGTCCAAAAGGGATCATAACAGGGCTCTACATATCTCCATTGAATGCAGGTGCACTACCCTGTCACATGTATTAATAGACAATGGTTCCTCTCTGAATGTGTTGCCCAAAGAAGTTCTGAATAAGCTGAGTCCTGAAGATGCTGTGCTGAAGCCCAGTAACATAGTGGTGAAGGCTTTTGATGGCTCAAGAAGAGTGGTGCATGGAGAAATTGATCTCCCAATCAAAGTTGGTTCTCAGGTTTTCAATACTACCTTTTATGTAATGGATATCCGTCCGTCGTATTCTTGTTTGCTTGGGCGTCCCTGGATCCATGGAGCAGGTGCTGTAACCTCAACTTTACATCAGAAGCTGAGATATCCAGTAGAAGGGAAGGTTGTTACTGTCTACGGAGAGGAAGGGTATATGATTAGCCATGTGAACACCTTTAAGTATCTTGAAGTGGAAGGTGAATATGTTGAAACTCCGTGTTAGACATTTGAAGTGGTTCCTTGGATTGTTAATGATTATGAAGCTCCTCCTGTTGTCAAGAAAGTTCCTGTGGTCACCAGAGTACCTCCTACAATGGCCTCCCTTAAAGATGCTAGAGTTGTGGTGGATGAAGGTGGTTGTACTATTTGGGGTCAGCTTCCTGATATTCCGTACAAGTCTGACAAATTTGGTTTGGGTTTCACTGCAGAGTCCCAGAAGGCTGTTCGTCGTGCTCGTGCTGTTCGTATCACCAATCAGGGGATTATGAAAGATCAGATTAATGTTGTGGGTGACTATGATGAAGACTACAACTTGGATGCTTGGATTTTTCCTACTGTGGGTGTTGGGCTCAATAATTGGAAAGCTGAAGATGTTATTCCTATCTCCTTTAGTCAGGAGTAAATACTATTACTGTGTTGTTGCTTTTTAAGTTTGTAATTTCTTGAACAATTGAACTCTTAAGCCTTGTGCCTTACCCGGGGCACAATGTTGTGCTTGTTACGGGATGTCATTTCATTTGCATACTTCATTCAATAAAAATCAGTGGACGTTTCGTTTTCGTAAATATTGTGTTCCTTGTCTTTCTTTTCTTTTATTTTTGTTTTATCAGCTATGTGTTCTTATACACACCCACATCACTAAAATGCAGATCATCATCCACTCTAGTTCCTGTTGATAACAGTTCTACTATTGCCAATTATAATTTCGAGAATCCGATCTATCAAGCTGAAGACGTAAATGAGGACGATTGTGAAGTACCTGTAGAGCTTGCTAGGTTGTTACAACAAGAAGAGAAAGCTATACAACCACATGAAGAGCCAGTCGAAGTTGTGAATTTGGGAACTGAAGAAAACAGGAAAGAAGTCAAGATAGGGGCTGAATTAGAGGATAGTGTTAAGAGCAGATTGATTCAGATGCTACGTGACTATGTGGAGATCTTTGCTTGGTCCTACAAAGATATGCCAGGGTTGGATACAGACATTGTAGTTCACCGTTTACCAGTAAAAGAAGATTGTCGTCCAAAGAAGCAGAAGGTTCGTCGCATGCGTCCTGAAATGTTAGAGAAGATCAAAGTAGAGGTAATGAAACAGTTTGATGCAGGGTTCTTAGCTGTGACTTCTTATCCTCAATGGGTTGCAAATGTGGTGCCGGTACCCAAGAAAGATGGTAAGGTACGTATATGTGTAGACTACAAGGATTTGAACAAGGCCAGCCCCAAAGATGACTTTCCACTTCCTCATATTGATGTTCTGGTAGACAACACTGCTCAGCATAAAGTATTCTCTTTTATGGATGGGTTCTCTGGTTACAATCAAATCAAGATGGCACCTGAAGATATGGAGAAGACCACATTTGTTACACAGTGGGGCACTTTTTGTTATAAGGTGATGCCATTTGGTTTGAAGAATGCAGGGGCAACATATCAGCGTGCTATGGTGGCTTTGTTTCATGATATGATACATCATGAGATAGAGGTATATGTGGATGATATGATAGCCAGGTCCCAGAATGAAGAACAACATCTTGATCATTTGCATAAATTGTTTGAGAGGTTGAAGAAATACAAGTTGAGACTGAACCCAAAAAAGTGTACTTTTGGAGTTAGATCTGGTAAACTTCTGGGTTTCATAGTCAGTGGAAAAGGTATTGAAGTGGATCCTGCAAAAGTGAAAGCGATACAAGAGATGCCATCTCCCAGTACTGAGAAGGAAGTTAGAGGTTTCTTGGGACGATTGAATTACATTGCAAGATTTATTTCCTAATTAACTGCCACCTGTGAGCCAATCTTCAAGTTGTTGAAGAAAGATCAGGTGATGGAATGGAATGATGAGTGCCAGACTGCCTTTGATGAAATCAAGAAATATCTGCTAGAACCTCCAATTTTGATGCCACCAGTTGATGTAAGACCCTTGATTATGTACTTAACAGTGTTAGACAACTCAATGGGGTGTGTGTTGGGGCAACATGACGAGTCTGGTCGAAAAGAGCAGGCAATATACTACCTTAGCAAAAAGTTTACCGACTGTGAAACAAGATACTCACTGCTCAAGAAAACTTGCTGCGCTTTGGCATGGGCTGCTCGCCGACTAAGACAGTATATGTTGACTCATACTACCTTATTGATTTCGAAGATGGATCCAATCAAGTACATATTCGAGAAACCTGCTCTCTCCGGAAGAATTGCAAGATGGAAAATGATCTTGACAGAATATGACATACAGTACACTACTCAGAAGGCCATTAAAGGAAGTGTTGTGGCTGATCATTTGGCTCATCAAGTAGTGGATGATTACCAATCAATGATTTTTGAGTTCCCTGATGAAGACATTATGATTATTACTAGAGAACCTGGACAATATGACGGACCTGAACAAGGATCCCGATGGACTATGGTTTTCGATGGAGTTTCTAATGCCCTTGATAATGGTGTTGGTGTTGTGATCAGTTCCCCTGAAGGTTGTCATACCCCGATTACTGCCAGACTTTGTTTCTATTGTACCAATAACATGGATGAGTATGAGGCATGTATCCTGGGTATTAAAGCTGCTATTGATATGAAGATTCAGTTCCTTGATGTGTATGGAGATTCAGCCCTGGTAGTAAGTCAGATCAAAGGAGACTGGGATACCAAACATGATAATCTCATTCCTTACAGAGAGCATGTGTTGTCTTTAATCCCACATTTCAAAGAGATTACCTTTGGACATATTCCACGAAGAGAAAATCAGTTGGCAGATGCATTAGCCACCATGGCATCTATGTTTGAGATTAGCTGGGATGATGAAGCTCCCAAGATTACTATTGATAGATTTGAGAAGCCTGCATACTGCAATGAGATTGGCACTGAAGAAGCAGAAGATAAACCTTGGTTTTATGAAGTGAAAAGATATCTTGAAGCTCAGGAGTTCCCTGAGGGGACATCTATCAAAGATAGGAAGTTTCTGAGAAGGTTTTCTGCAAAGTTCTTTCTGAGTAATGGGATTTTGTACAAGCGCAATCATGATTCAACTTTGCTTCGTTGCGTGGATAAGAAGGAAGCAACAAAGATTATGGAAGATATGCATGATGGGATCTTTAGCACTCATTCTAGTGGTCATACCATGGCAAAGAAGATATTGAGAGCAGGTTACTATTGGTCTACCATGGAAGCTGATTGCTATCAACACTCCAGAACATGTCACAATGTTGCACCCCAAAATTTGCCCTCACAATACAAGACTTTGTGTGCTAAGAAAGTTCACAAGGTTCACAAGTTCCACAATGCTTTCAAAACCTTTCATGAGGTTCATGAAGTCTACAAGTCACTTTATGAAGGTTCACAAGGTTCACAAGCTTCCCAATGTCTACAAGACCTTTCATGAGGTTCATGAAGTCTACAAGCTACTTTATGAAATTCACAAGGTTCACAATACAAGACTTTGTGTGCTAAGAAAGTTCACAAGGTTCACAAGTTCCACAATGCTTTCAAAACCTTTCATGAGGTTCATGAAGTCTACAAGTCACTTTATGAAGGTTCACAAGCTTCTCAAACATTTACAAGGCCTTTCATGAGGTTCATGAAGTCTACAAGTTACTTCTTGAAGGTTCATAAGGTTCACAAGATTCACAATGTTTACATAACCTTTCATGAGGTTCATGAAGTCTACAAGTTACTTCTTGAAGGTTCACAAGGTTCACAAGATTCACAATGTTTACATAACCTTTCATGAGGTTCATGAAGTCTACAAGTCACTTCATGAAGGTTCACAAGGTTCACAAGGTTCACAATACCTCCCATAAGGTTCACAAGACATTTTATGATGGTTCACAAGGTTCACAAAGTTCATAATTGGCCATAAGAGTTGACAATTTCCTCAGACAATGCACCTCCTAAGCAGTGCATCCAAAACTAGGGTTTTGACTTTAATCAGGCTAAATTAACTTCCAAGACTTCAAGTGAGCTTCATAACATCTTATATGTGTTTAAGAACCCCCCATGACAAGTTTCAAGACTTTTCTCAGAAGTTTGCTCAGTCAGATGATCAGATAAGTCAAAATCAGTCAATGCAGTTAAAAAGTCAAACTGAGGTCAACTGTGGTCAAACCAAAGTCAAACTTCATGATTTTTTTCCAACATCAAGTATATGAAGTAAAATTCATCATTTTATCAAGGGTTGATCATGATTCATCAAGGAGATTTCAGATCATCAAGAATCAGGAGTTTCTAAATTAGGGTTTCCTCAGTAAAAGTCAACTGAACTTTGACCAGCCATAACTTTCACATACTTCATCACCAAGTCTCCATCAAAAGCTCATTTTGAAGGAAATTGCATTCTCTACAACTTTGTGTATCACAAGCCAAGCCCAAAAATGCTTCATTTGGAAGGTATGAGCTAAGACATTATAGGTCCTTTTGAAAGTCAACAAAAAGTCAACAACTTCAAAAGGGCATAACTTGAGATTGGTAAATGATATGGACATGAAACCAGTGGGGTTGTTTAGAGGACTCTTCAAGATTTCCAAAATGTCCAAGAACACCCTCATACCATTAAAATTGAAGGATATGTGCCCTTGCAAAGTTGGGAAATTTTGGGTTGGTTTATGATGAAAATGGAGGTCTAAAACCAATTTCTTCCAAATGGGCTTGCCAAATGATGACCCAATCCATACAACAACTTCATGCACGATCCAAACCATTGAAAATCAGATTTTTATTATTTTTATTTTTATTTATTTTGATTTAATTCCTTAAAAATCATTTTAAATAAAAATAAAATATGAAAATAAAAGATTTGATTTGGATCAAGCTTCTAGAAAGTCTTAAATATTGATTTGAATTGAAGAGGAAAGAAATCATGAGGTTTGGCCAAAAATAGCAAGCATTCACACATGAATATTTGATTTTTAAGGCATGATCATTGTGGATCTTTTCATATCAAATTCTTCACACAACCATTCAATTTTATTGACCTAATTCAATCTCCTATAAGTACTAAACACAACCCTAACATGAATTCACGGATTCCACAGCCTAAGAGTAAGTTCATAAAATCAAAAATCTCTTCCAAAACTCATATTCGGATTCATTCATACAAGGTGTTTTAAGGTAAAATAAGAACATAGCAATGTTCCTTGGACCTCCTTGAAGCAAAACCATCACTCATACGCATCAAAATCACTCCATAATGCATAATCCGAATTCTATTTGTTCTTGAATATATTTTTTTCGGTTTCACTAATTTAATGTATTTCAATGAATTTTGTTTGGTTTATGATGTTTGTATTGAGCTTGTGAAGGTTTCTGGACAAAGAGATTGGAGTTTCGTGACCTAAATAGCAATCGGCCATTATTAGGGTTAAAGCTTCAAAATTAGGGATTCATAGAATACCTAATATAAATTGATAATGGACTCATATTTGGACTGTAATTGTTATGTAGATCATGTTTGCAGGTTCAATTTGAAGAAATTTCACTCGTATGACAATGTATGTGATTCGCAGGTTTGAATGGCATGAAAATTCGTAGGAGTTTTCCCAGAAAAATTCGCAGGAAACCCTACGAATTTGAGGTTGAAGATGAAGGCGTTCTGGCGCGAATTTCATATTTGAAATTTTGATTTAAAATATTATGTATTCATCTTGGTTATTTGTCACATAGAAGCATGTGTCCCAGTGGAAAGAGGCGTTTGTGTTTGGTTACGAAACCTGTGTTCGAATCCTGCCTTGTACCATTATTTTTTCTATTTTTTCAGGTTAACTATGAAGCATAATATATTATGTTCAATTATCATTCAAATATCAGATGGGCTCTCCCAGCCGGATGGTCATGCGTGCGTTTGTTAGCTTCAAAGGTCCTGGGTTCAATCCTCCCCCAGGCCTTTTGCTTCTTATTTTTTCTGATTTTAGAGATTCAAAGCACAAAATCAATTCTTCTCCCTATATTGTCACGCGCGTGCTGATGGCCCAGTGGTAGATGCTGTTGTTGGCAAGCATAGGGGACTGGGTTCAAACCCCAGCCCCATCAGGTTTTGATTTTCTTTTTCTTTTGCTTTATTTTTTTCAATTTAATTAATATTCCATATAAAATAAATTCAAATAATAAATTATATTTTTATATTATTATAATATATATATATATTATGTTTTCTTGTTTCTGAAAAATTATTTTCTAAATAAAAAAAAAATAGTTTTTATTATTGTATATTTATTTAAATTATAAAAATATATATATATGTACTATTTAATTAAAGGAATTGTCATTATATTATAAACCCTAAAAAAATATTTTCTAAGTAAACCCTAATCTATTTTTCCCTAAATAATTATTAAAAATCTAATTTTTATTTTTTTTAATTTTGTAAATATAATTATTATACATATTCATATAATTAATTTTTTGTAAATATAATACTTAATATAAAATTTTGTAAATATGATTAATTTTTGTAAATATAATCTTTAAATATAATTATAACTTGTTTTCTCCATATAATATGTAAATATTTTTTTATATAAATAATTGTTAATATGTGTTTAGAAATAATTAAATCTATAATAATTAAATTTTATAATTATATTATGTTTAAAAATAATTTAAAAATTTGTACCTAAATTAAAATGTTATAATAATTATTTAATTGTTCATATTTTTAAATAAATATCTATATTAAAAATTTAATTTTGTGTTTATTATTTTCATCATGTTATTATAATATTTTTGCTAATTCTATTTATTTTAATTATTGTTATTATTACTAACCATATTATTATTAATATATTTATTTTTGCTTATTATTATTTCACTAACCTTATTTAAATTTTTTATTATTATTATTACTAACCCCTATTATATTTATTATTGCCTATTTATTTATTTTTGCTTATTATTTATATTTATTTATTTGCTATTTATTTTTAATTGCTTATTATAATTATGTAATTTATTTAATTTTTAATAATAGGGATAGTCTTACCATTTAAAGGATAAAGAACAGAAAGACTTAAAACTTTAGGGTAGGTTCCTCATAGTTGCTTGCTCACTTCATTCAAAACTTTTCAAACACTTCACCAATTTCAAACAATTTTCAAAAACAAGTTTTTACGCATCCGTACATGGATCATTATTAACTCTTATGAAAATTTTCTATTCACACACTTCACATTTTCAAAAACATTTTAAAGTGAGCTAAGTAACTAAGAGCCCATGGATAACCATGGATGTAAAGGGTGCTAATACCTTCCCTTTACATAACCTACCCCCCGGACCCAAAATTTTTTAAAAAGGTCTTTCCTGTTCTTTTATGCCTTTCCTTTGGATAAAATAAAAGTCGGTGGCGACTCTTGCTATCCGCAACATAACTAAAGTCAGTTCTCCCACCGTGTTACAGAACTGGCGACTCTGCTGGGGATTTAAATTAAAGAGGGGTACCCTTAGGAATTAGATCACTTTAAATTGTTTGCCTTGTTTGCTTTATATTATCTTGTTGGGGTGCTCTTATGTGTGAAAGGTCCTAACCCGGATCTAGTGTACCTTAGGTAAATGGCAATAGACCAAGGAAACTGTACGACGTATATCGATACGGTTGATCTGGTGGCCATAGTTAGTGCGACTTCTTGGTTGGTGCTTATGTTCCTTAAGTCAAGTTGAGGATAATATGAGGCTGCCATATGTTGTCAATGCACTAACTAACTTTTAGAACCCTAGTTAACTCATCTTGGCCTTTAGAAAGTAGTGAGGTAACCGGCTTTGGTGCAGACTGAAGTTGGTTGACACTCGATACTACGCTCATTGAGATTCTAAACTTGGAGGGTTTTGGTTGGCAAGTAAGTTGCCTACTGAACAACCACCCTTGTGAAGGATCAATGATATTGAGATCCCTTAGAACCTGGTTACTTTGTAGGACAGGATGAACCAACTAACTTCAGGGGGGGGTACTTACCATTGAACCTCATGCAAGCCTTTAAACCTAGGGCTATTGTGTGACTTGTTTGTGTGTGCCACATGTTTGTGATTGAACATAACATCATGACATCATCATGCATCATAAGCATAGCATTTTCTCTAACCATTTCAAGGACCAAAGGATTTATCTTTGTTCTTTGTTGCAGGTCATGGCTTCTGCTCGTAGAAACACCATCAGGATCAACTTTGTGGGGATACCCCCCAAGCTTAAAGAGTTGGTTTCTCAAGTGTCTGATCATTCCCAGTTCATCAAGAGACATGGTCACCTATTGGATCTAGTCACTTCAGGGTTCAATGAAGACATGATGAGTGTGCTGTTTCAGTTCTTTGACCCTAAGCACCACTGCTTTACATTCCCTGACTATCAGCTGGTTCCTACAATGGAGGAGTTCTCTAAACTTCTAGGTATACCTGTTCTTGATCAAAGACCCTTCACAGGCTTGGAGAAGGAACTTAAACCAGAGGTTATTGCTGCAGCTCTACATCTGAAAAAGTCTGACATTGTTCTAGAAACGAGAAGTGGAGTCAAGGGTATTCTTGCCAAGGTGTTGATAGAGAAAGCTCAGGTGTTCTTGAAGGCCATGAGCTATGATGCTTTTGAGGAGATCTTAGCCTTGCTGATATATGGCTTAGTATTGTTCCCCAATCCAGATCAGTTCATAGATGTTCATGCCATCAACATTTTCCTGAGTCACAATCCAGTGCCTACATTACTTGGAGACATCCTGCATTCTCTTCATACCTGTACTACAAGGGCAAGAGGAACTTTGATGTGCTGCATACCTTTGCTTTCTAGGTGGTTTATTTCTCACCTTCCTCGCTCAGTAATGAAGAATGAGCAAGGGTTCAGATGGTCCAAGAGGATCATGTCACTTTCTCACTCAGATATCCATTGGTGCTCCAGATCTATGGAGAATGTCACCATCATTGACCGTTGTGGGGAGTTTCCTAACGTGCCACTACTAGGCATAAGAGGAGGCATCACCTACAACCCCTCTCTAGCTTTACGACAGTTTGGTTACGCTCGGAGTGATGGACCACATGACATGTTAATTCAGGGCATTGTGTTTGACTACGACAACGATCTTCAGGGTTACCGTCAGAGATTCATACGAGCTTGGGGAAAAGTAAATAGGGTTGACAGCAAGACACTGGAGCCTAAGTACACTATTCCTATGGAAGCTTATCTCAGATGGGTACGGTCTCGTGCTCAGACTCTCATGATGCCATATCCTGCCGTCCTACCAGTTACCATGGAACCTGTTGCTGAAGGAGACACTGCTTATACCATCCTTCACCCAGACATGCCTACTGATATGGAAGACTTGCAGAGATCATGGATCCAACTGAAGGAGCAAAGGGATACTTTCGAAGCTCATTACAAAGCAAGCCAAGAAAGGATCCTGGAACTAACAAAGCAACTTCACGAAGAGCGGAACCTCAACTCATACCTCAACACAAAGAGGAAACGTCCATGGGAGACTTAAAACCCCATCTTTTGTACTTATTTCATTTTCATTTTTGTAAGCCCAAGAGGCAAAACAAATTTATTACTAATAAAAATTTACCTTCATGTTTGTTTAAGTAAATTTAAATCCTACGGTCCTTGAAAACATTGCATATGCATTCCCATACCATTTCATTGCATCACAGGTTTATAATTGTGCACAGGTTTCTCATCTTCTCGCTGTTTATTTCAGCAATGGCTCTTGAACAATCAGTTAAGGATCTCCAGGCACAAAATGCACAGTTCCAAGAGCTGATCTTGAACCTATCCAAGGGACATGATGAATTGAAGACGCTGCTGGCCAAGAAGACTAAGAAGACTAGAAGGTCAGGTGGCCTGATCAACATGGGAAGAAGGTTCAAAGGTCTTGCCAAGACCAAAGAACCAGCTGAAGACTATGAATCTGAGGAATCTGAAAAAGAGGGAGGCAGTCTCCACAACACTATGGGGGACTCTGACTCTGAGGCTAATTACTACCATGAGCCTAATGAAGACAAATTCAAGATGCTGGTGGATAGGATGGATGCCATAGAGTTGCAAAAATCATCTGGGATGGATTTTGAAGATTTGAGTCTGATATCTGGGGTTGTTATACCCATTGGTTTCAAGGTTCCTACCTTTGTTATTTATGATGGGGTCTCTTGTCCCAAGCTGCATTTGAGGTCTTATGTCAGAAGGATCCAACCTCACACTGTTGACAAGAAGTTGTGGATCCACTTTTTTCAAGAGAGCTTATCTGGAGCTCAGTTGGAGTGGTATTATCAGTTGGAGAGTGTCAACATCAGAGACTGGAATGATCTTGCTGAAGCTTTCTATAAGCAGTATCAATACAATGCTGACTTAGCCCCCACTCGCATGCAGCTTCAGAGCATGTCTATGGGTGCCAAAGAGAGTTTTAAAGAGTATGCCCAGAAGTGGAGAGATTTAGCTGGAAGAGTTCAACCCCCTTTGACTGACAGGGAATTGGTTGATATGTTCATGTGTACGCTGAATGGTCCGTTCTACAGTCATCTCATTGGAAGCTCATCATCTGGCTTCACTGAGTTGATCATGACAGGAGAGCGAGTAGAGAATGGTATAAAGAATGGTAAGATCCAAGTGGGTACTTCCTCATCAGGTGCTGCAAAGAAGCCTCCCACTGGGAAGAAAGAATCCAATGCTGTTTATGGTCAGCCTGATCGTAACAGAAGGCATCAGTCTGTTAGTGCAGTTCATATTTCAAATCCAACTCCTGCAACAACAGAGCAGCCACAGGGCAACCAACAGAGGGCTAGAAGACAGTTCACGAAGATCAACATGTCAATGGCTCAGGCATTGCAACATTTGTTGAAGGCTGAACTTATTACTTTGAAATAGGCTCCTCAGAATCCTAATGTTACCTCTCCCAGGTACAATCCCAATGCACGATGTGCATATCATTCAAACTGTCAGGGACATGATACTAATAACTGCTGGATCTTGAAGAATAAAATTCAAGATATGATTGATGCTGGAGAAATTGAGTTTGATCCTCCAGGTACTCCAAATGTGATTACTTCTCCAATGCCAAATCACGAGAAGACTGTCAATGCCATTGATGAAGATTTACATATCCATTCAGTTGCAGAGTTGACCACACCATTGGCCATCATCAGAAAGAAGTTAGTGCAAGCTGGGTTCTTTTCGGGTTGTCGTGAAGATTGTGTTTATTGTGAGTATAATCCAGAGAAGTGCTTCAGATTGAAAGACGGAATTCAGCATCTCATGGATAAGTATACTATAGTGTTTGAAAGAAGACCGTCTTCTGTGGAGAGTATGGTGGAGCATATTACCAGAGGTAAGAAGATTGAAGAGGTTGATATGGTTGACAAAGTACCGGTAAGAATCACTCCAAAAAGACCTATTAAAATCACCCATCAGGGTCCAATCAAGATTACTGCTGAAGGTCCTGTGAAAGTTGTTGCTGAAGCCAGAGTGGCTCCTATGGTCATCACTACTCCTGGTCCTATTCCTTATACATCTGATAAAGCTGTGCCTTGGCACTATGGGTCTGATGTTTACATCCGTGGTATTAAGCAGGAGCCTTTAGCTGATGTGCCTGTTGACATTGATAATATTGCTGGATCTAGCAAGATCACTCGTAGTGGAAGAGTCTTCTCTCCTCCAGTTGCTTCTAAAAATGCAGTTACTCCTGCTGCTACTTCCACCACTGATGCTCGGGGCAAAGGTCCTGTTATTGAGCCTGTATCTACTGATGTGCCAGCTGCTGATGACCTCTCTAAGCAGATGGAAGAAGAATTGAAAATCATTTGCAAGAGTGATTATGACATTGTTGATCAGTTGGGGCATACTCCTTCAAAGATTTCTATGCTATCCTTGTTGTTATGTTCTGAGGCTCATGCCAAGTCCTTGATCAAGTTTCTGAAGACTGCTCATGTACCCAATGCAATTTCTGTTGACCAGTTTGAGAATTGTGTTGCCCACCTGACCTATGATAATGGGTTAGGGTTTTCTGATGCTGATTTGACCCCTGCCAAGAGGGATCATAACAGGGCCCTGCATATTTCAATTGAATGCAGGGGCACTACCCTGTCACATGTGCTGATAGACAATGGTTCCTCTTTGAATGTGTTGCCTAAGGAAGTTCTGAACAAGCTGAGTCCTGAAGATGCTGTGCTGAAGCCCAGTAATATTGTGGTAAAGGCTTTTGATGGTTCTAGAAGAGTAGTGCATGGGGAAATTGATCTTCCAATCAAAGTTGGATCCCAGGTGTTTACTGCTACATTTTTTGTGATGGATATTCGTCCTTCGTACTCTTGTCTGCTTGGTCGTCCCTGGATCCATGGGGCAGGTGCTGTAACCTCTACATTGCACCAAAAGTTGAGATATCCGGTGGATGGAAAGGTTGTTACTGTCTATGGAGAAGAAGAATACTTTGTCAGCCATGTGAATACTTTCAAGTATTTGGAAATGGAAGGTGAATACATTGAAACTCCGTGTCAGACATTCGAAGTGGTTCCTTGGGTTGTTAATGATTATGTAGCTCCTCCTGTTGTGAAGAAAGTTCCCGTGGTCACCAGAAAACCTCCAACAATGGCAATGGCCTCCCTCAATGATGCTAGAGCTGTGGTGGATGAAGGTGGTTGTACTATTTGGGGTCAACTTCCTGATATTCCATACAAGTCTGACAAGTTCGGTTTGGGTTTCACTGCAGAGTCCCAGAAGGCTGTTCGTCGTGCTCGTGATGTTCGTATCACCAATCAAGGGGTTATGAAGAACCAGATCAATGCTGTGGGAGATCATGATGAAGACTACAACTTGGATGCTAAGATTTTTCCTACTGTGGGTGCTGGGCTCAATAATTGGAAAGCTGAAGATGTTATCCCTATCTCCTTTAGTCAGGAGTAAATACTATTACTGTGTTGTTGTTTTTTTTAAGTTTGTAATTTCTGAACAATTAAAACTCTCAAGCCTTGTGCCTTACCCGGGGCACGATGGTGTGCTTGTTACAGGCTGTCATTTCATTTGCATACTTCATTCAATAAAATCAGTGGACATTTCGTTTTCGTAAATATTGTGTTCCCTGTCTTTCTTTTATTTTATTTTTGCTTTATCAGCTATGTGTTCTTACACACACCCACATCACTAAAATGCAGATCCTCATCCACTCTGGATCCTGTTGATAACAGTTCTACTATTGCCAATTATAATTTCGAGAATCTGATCTATCAAACTGAAGACGGAAATGAGGACGATTGTGAAATACCTGTAGAGCTTGCTAGGTTGTTACAACAAGAAGAGAAAGCTATACAGCCACATGAAGAGCCAGTCGAAGTTGTGAATCTGGGAACTGAAGAAAACAGAAAAGAGGTCAAGATAGGGGCTGATTTAGAGGACAGTGTCAAGAGCAGATTGATTCAGATGTTACGTGACTATATGGAGATCTTTGCTTGGTCTTATGAAGATATGCCAGGGTTAGATACAAACATTGTGGTTCATCGTTTACCAGTAAAAGAAGATTGTCGTCCAAAGAAGCAGAAGGTTCGTCGTATGCGTCCTGAAATGTCAGAAAAGATCAAGGCAGAGGTAATGAAATAGTTCAATGCAGGGTTCTTAGCAGTGACTTCTTATCCTCAGTGGGTTGCAAATGTGGTACCAGTTCCTAAGAAAGATGGTAAGGTACGTATGTGTGTGGACTACAGAGATTTGAACAAGGCTAGCCCTAAAGATGACTTTCCACTTCCTCATATTGATATTCTGGTAGACAACACTGCTCAGCATAAGGTATTCTCTTTTATGGATGGTTTCTCTGGTTACAATCAAATCAAGATGGCACCTGAAGATATGGAGAAGACAACATTTGTGACACAGTGGGGCACCTTTTGCTATAAGGTAATGCCATTTGGTTTGAAGAATGCAGGGGCAACATATCAGCGTGCTATGGTGGCTTTGTTTCATGATATGATTCATCATGAGATAGAGGTATATGTAGATGATATGATAGCCAGGTCTCAGAATGAAGAGCAACATCTTGATCATCTGCACAAGTTGTTTGAGAGGTTGAAGAAATACAAGTTGAGATTGAATCCAAACAAGTGTACTTTTGGGGTTAGATCTGGAAAGCTCCTGGGTTTTATTGTCAGTGGAAAAGGTATTGAAGTGGATCCTGCAAAAGTGAAAGCTATACGAGAGATGCCAGCTCCCCGTACTGAGAAGGAGGTTAGAGGTTTCTTGGGACGATTGAACTACATTGCAAGATTTATTTCCCAGTTAACTACCATCTGTGAGCCAATCTTCAAGTTGTTGAAGAAAGATCAGGTGATGGAATGGAATAATGAGTGCCAGACTGCCTTTGATGAAATCAAGAGATATTTGCTAGAACCACCAATTTTGATGCCACCAGTTGATGGAAGACCCTTGATTATGTACTTAACAGTGTTAGACAACTCAATGGGGTGTGTGTTGGGGCAACATGACGAGTCTGGTCGAAAAGAGCAGGCAATATACTACCTTAGCAAAAAGTTTACCGACTGTGAAACAAGATACTCACTGCTCGAGAAAACTTGCTGCGCTTTGGCATGGGTTGCTCGCCGACTAAGACAGTATATGTTGACCCATACTACCTTGTTGATTTCAAAGATGGATCCAATCAAGTATATATTTGAGAAACCTGCTCTCTCCGGAAGAATTGCAAGATGGCAAATGATCTTGACAGAATATGACATACAGTACACTACTCAGAAGGCCATCAAAGGAAGTGTTGTTGCTGATCATTTGGCTCATCAAGCAGTGGATGATTATCAGTCAATGAGTTTTGAGTTTCCTGATGAAGACATTATGATTATTACCAAAGAACCTGGACAATATGACGGACCTGAACAAGGATCCCGATGGACTATGGTTTTTGATGGTGCCTCTAATGCACTTGGTAATGGTGTTTGTGTTGTGATTAGTTCCCCTGAAGGTTGTCATACCCCGATTACTGCCAGACTTTGTTTCTATTGTACCAATAACATGGCTGAGTATGAGGCATGCATCCTGGGCATTAAAGCTACTATTGATATGAAGATTCAGTTCCTTGACGTGTATGGAGATTCAGCCCTGGTAGTAAGTCAGATTAAAGGAGATTGGGATACCAAGCATGATAACCTCATTCCTTACAGAGAGCATGTGTTGTCTTTGATCCCACATTTCAAAGAGATTACCTTTGGACATATTCCACGAAGAGAGAATCAGTTGGCAGATGCATTAGCCACCATGGCATCTATGTTTGAGATCAGTTGGGATGATGAAGCTCCCAAGATTATTATTGATAGATTTGAAAAGCCTGCATACTGCAATGAGATTGACACTGAAGGGGCAGAGGAGAAGCCTTGGTTCTATAAAGTGAAAAGATATCTTGAAGCTCAGGAATTCCCTGAAGGGGCATCTGTCAAAGATAGGAAGTTTCTGAGAAGGTTTTCTGCTAAGTTCTTCTTGAGTAATGGGATTCTGTACAAGCGCAATCATGATTCAACTATGCTTCGTTGTGTGGATAAAAAGGAAGCAACTGAGATTATGGAAGACATGCATGATGGGATCTTTGGCACTCATTCTAATGGTCATACCATGGCAAAAAAGATATTGAGAGCAGGTTACTATTGGTCTACCATGGAAGCTGACTGCTATCAACACTCCAGAACATGTCACAAGTGTCAAATCTATGCTGATAAAGTCCATGTACCTCCATCACCTTTGAATGTGTTGACTGCTCCTTGGCCCTTTGCCATGTGGGGCATTGATATGATTGGTGAGATCAAGCCTACTGCTTCTAATGGGCATCGTTTCATACTGGTTGCTATTGATTACTTCACGAAGTGGGTAGAGGCAGCTTCATTTGCATCTGTTACCAAGAATGTTGTGGCCCGATTCATTAAGAATAATCTCATATGTAGGTATGGCATCCCTGAAAGGATTATCACTGACAATGGCTCTAATCTGAACAACACTATGATTACTGATCTTTGCACGCAGTTCAAGATTAAGCATCACAACTCTTCTCCGTATCGTCCAAAGATGAATGGGGCAGTTGAAGCTGCTAATAAGAACATTAAAAAGATTGTACAGAAGATGACTGTTACTTACAAGGATTGGCATGAGATGTTACCATTTGCTCTTCATGGTTATCGTACCACAATACGTACTTCAACAGGGGCAACCCCATTCTCCTTAGTCTATGGTATGGAAGCAGTTCTGCCCATTGAAGTTCAGATTCCCTCCTTAAGAATTATGAAGGATGCAGGCTTGGATGAAGATGAGTGGATTCAGACTCGACTGGACCAGTTAAATTTGATTGATGAGAAGAGGCTAGCAGCAGTTTGTCATGGCCAGATGTACCAGAAACGAATGATCAAAGCTTTTAACAAGAAGGTTAAGCCAAAGGTATATCAGGCTGGTGACTTGGTAATCAAGCGTACCATATTACCACAGGGTGATCCTAGGGGCAAGTGGACTCCAACATATGAAGGACCATTTGTAGTCAAGACAGTGTTCTCAGGAGGTGCCATGATACTCACTACAATGGATGGTAAAGACTTTCCACAGCCTGTAAACGCAGACATAGTTAAAAAATACTACGCATAAAAAGAGACCCGCTAGGTTGACAGGCCTAGGCAAAAATAAGGGCATCCCGGCAAACCAAAAGGGTTTGGGCAAAAATTAGGGATATATATATAAAGATATACACCCGGCAAGTCGAAAACCTGAAAAGGCGGCTTGGGCAAAAAAGGGTATCCCGGTGGATTGAAAACCTGAAAGGGCAATCCAGGCAAAAGTTAGGGATTGAAGCGTATGACTATGTCTCGTTTGGATCACCCATGAAACTGCAACCAGTTGTACTACTTACTCAAGCTCGAACAGATAAAGCTCAATCCAATCGTTTCCGTCTCAACAGCAGAAGATGAGATACTTGAAGATAATGGCAATAGTAGAATTGAAACTCAATAGGATTGTTTCCCACATAGCTGGTTTTCTCTGTTTTGTAAAAACTTTATGACAAAATCCTCTTACTAGGTTTTATGTCTCCTTGTACAAACTTACCCGTGTATGGGTCACTTTTTGATATAAATAAATTCCATCTTTTGAATCCAGATTTACTTTTACCCTATTTACATAAGCGAAACGTCCATTGGTTGTGTTTGAATGTATGTATGCTTTTGAATATGATTGATGTTTACAAGAAATGTGTGTATGCTTTTAATATGATTGATGTTTACCAGAAATGCATAAAAATGTAGTAATAGTATTTACTAAGGACGAACGAGGGAAGGATTTCAACGAAGCTTCGCCGGTTCATCTTTACAAGAAAACTACAAAACCCTCAGTATGACGAATCCATCTTCATAAAGTCTTATCTCCCCTGGAATTTATATCCATCTCTTTTATCCTCATATGGATATTCGGGAATTTACTTTCCAATAAGGGTACGACGAACGAAGACGGGAGGTTATATCTGCCCTACCATCAAATGAAGACGAAGGTTATGTATACCTTACTATCCCCAGCATACGGGAGGTTATCTATACCTTACTATCCCCAGCATACGGGAGGTTATCTATACCTTGTTATTCCCAGCATACGGAAGGTTATGTATAATATATTATCAAGCAAGACGGGAACGAGTTCCTCATATTCTTCAACAACGAATCGGGATTTATTTTCCCTGGCCAGCAGTTGTTATACGAAGATATCCAGACGTTTCCGGCAGCATCATATCACACATACATCATTTACATCATACCATAATACATTACTTACGTGCATCATATCATACATGCATACATAATGCATAAACTAATATTATTATACAAATGCTACCTTGTTTCAGGTCAATTATCCTACAAACAAACTTATGATTATCAGGATTGCTTTATCCTCCTGAAAGCATATCATCCATCAGGACTGCTTTATCCTCCTGAAAATTCCTATTACATCAGGAATGCTTTATCTTCCTGAAGACTTATCATCTCTCAAGACTGCTTCATCCTCTTGGGAACATATTACTACACCAGGACTGCTTCATCCTCCTGATAGTTATCATCATTACTTCAGGATTGCTCTATCCTCCTGAAAATTCCTATTACATCAGGATTGCTTTATCCTCCTGAAATCACATCACTACCTCAGGATTGCTTTATCCTCTTGACAG
This sequence comes from Lathyrus aphaca, assembly GCA_963966055.1. Classification (NCBI taxonomy): domain Eukaryota; kingdom Viridiplantae; phylum Streptophyta; class Magnoliopsida; order Fabales; family Fabaceae; genus Lathyrus; species Lathyrus aphaca. Next base: position 274,248,366 of record OZ014520.1, on the reverse strand, counting down.
TTTATTACTACCTCAGGATTGCTTCATCCTCCTGACAACTTTTTATTACATCAGGACTGCTTCATCCTCCTGAAAACATATTATCCATACCTCAGGATTGCTTTATCCTCCTGACAACTTTTTATTACATCAGGATTGCTTCATCCTCCTGAAATCATATCATTACCTCAGGATTGCTCCATCCTCCTGACAGCTATCATTGTACCTCCATATTTTGGATTGCTTCATCCTCCAAGACATGTATCTGAAGAATTTTCCTCCAAGTGGCATCTTTAAGCCCACTCAAACATATTCAACTAACCATCTGTACCACTTTATGCACTGGTGAGTGCAAATTTTTGGGCTTTTGTGTTCAATCCCCTTCAACCTTCCAGGTCACGACTGGCAAACATACCAATCTAACCCCACAGGTTTCAGAAAATTGAACAGGGGCAGCTGTTGCACCCCAAAATTTGCCCTCACAATACAAGACTTTGTGTGCTAAGAAAGTTCACAAGGTTCACAAGTTCCACAATGCTTTCAAAACCTTTCATGAAGTCTACAAGTCACTTTATGAAGGTTCACAAGGTTCACAAGCTTCCCAATGTCTACAAGACCTTTCATGAGGTTCATGAAGTCTACAAGCTACTTTATGAAATTCACAAGGTTCACAATACAAGACTTTGTGTGCTAAGAAAGTTCACAAGGTTCACAAGTTCCACAATGCTTTCAAAACCTTTCATGAGGTTCATGAAGTCTACAAGTCACTTTATGAAGGTTCACAAGGTTCACAAGCTTCTCAAACATTTACAAGGCCTTTCATGAGGTTCATGAAGTCTACAAGTTACTTCTTGAAGGTTCACAAGGTTCACAAGATTCACAATGTTTACATAACCTTTCATGAGGTTCATGAAGTCTACAAGTTACTTCTTGAAGGTTCACAAGGTTCACAAGATTCACAATGTTTACATAACCTTTCATGAGGTTCATGAAGTCTACAAGTCACTTCATGAAGGTTCACAAGGTTCACAAGGTTCACAATACCTCCCATAAGGTTCACAAGACATTTTATGATGGTTCACAAGGTTCACAAAGTTCATAATTGGCCATAAGAGTTGACAATTTCCTCAGACAATGCACCTCCTAAGCAGTGCATCCAAAACTAGGGTTTTGACTTTAATCAGGCTAAATGAACTTCCAAGACTTCAAGTGAGCTTCATAACATCTTATATGTGTTTAAGAACCCCCCATGACAAGTTTCAAGACTTTTCTCAGAAGTTTGCTCAGTCAGATGATCAGATAAGTCAAAATCAGTCAATGCAGTTAAAAAGTCAAACTGAGGTCAACTGTGGTCAAACCAAAGTCAAACTTCATGATTTTTTGCCAACATCAAGTATATGAAGTAAAATTCATCATTTGATCAAGGGTTGATCATGATTCATCAAGGAGATTTCAGATCATCAAGAATCAGGAGTTTCTAAATTACGGTTTCCTCAGTAAAAGTCAACTGAACTTTGACCAGCCATAACTTTCACATACTTCATCACCAAGTCTCCATAAAAAGATCATTTTGAAGGAAATTGAATTCTCTACAACTTTGTATCTCACAAGCCAAGCCCAAAAATGCTTCATTTGGAAGGTATGAGCTAAGACATTATAGGTCCTTTTGAAAGTCAACAAAAAGTCAACAACTTCAAAAGGGCATAACTTGAGATTGGTAAATGATATGGACATGAAACCAGTGGGGTTGTTTAGAGGACTCTTCAAGATTTCCAAAATGTCCAAGAACACCCTCATACCATTAAAATTGAAGGATATGTGCCCTTGCAAAGTTGGGAAATTTTGGGTTGGTTTATGATGAAAATGGAGGTCTAAAACCAATTTCTTCCAAATGGGCTTGCCAAATGATGACCCAATCCATACAACAACTTCATGCACGATCCAAACCATTGAAAATCAGATTTTTATTATTTTTATTTTTATTTATTTTGATTTAATTCATTAAAAATCATTTTAAATAAAAATAAAATATGAAAATAAAAGATTTGATTTGGATCAAGCTTCTAGAAAGTCTTAAATATTGATTTGAATTGAAGAGGAAAGAAATCATGAGGTTTGGCCAAAAATAGCAAGCATTCACACATGAATATTTGATTTTTAAGGCATGATCATTGTGGATCTTTTCATATCAAATTCTTCACACAACCATTCAATTTTATTGACCTAATTCAATCTCCTATAAGTACTAAACACAACCCTAACATGAATTCACGGATTCCACAGCCTAAGAGTAAGTTCATAAAATCAAAAATCTCTTCCAAAACTCATATTCGGATTCATTCATACAAGGTGTTTTAAGGTAAAATAAGAACATAGCAATGTTCCTTGGACCTCCTTGAAGCAAAACCATCACTCATACGCATCAAAATCACTCCATAATGCATAATCCGAATTCTATTTGTTCTTGAATATATTTTTTTCGGTTTCACTAATTTAATGTATTTCAATGAATTTTGTTTGGTTTATGATGTTTGTATTGAGCTTGTGAAGGTTTCTGGACAAAGAGATTGGAGTTTCGTGACCTAAATAGCAATCGGCCATTATTAGGGTTAAAGCTTCAAAATTAGGGATTCATAGAATACCTAATATAAATTGATAATGGACTCATATTTGGACTGTAATTGTTGTGTAGATCATGTTTGCAGGTTCAATTTGAAGAAATTTCACTCGTATGACAATGTATGTGATTCGCAGGTTTGAATGGCATGAAAATTCGTAGGAGTTTTCCCAGAAAAATTCGCAGGAAACCCTACGAATTTGAGGTTGAAGATGAAGGCGTTCTGGCGCGAATATTATGTATTCATCTTGGTTATTTGTCACACAGAAGCATGTGTCCCAGTGGAAAGAGGCGTTTGTGTTTGGTTACGAAACCTGTGTTTGAATCCTGCCTTGTACCATTATTTTTTCTATTTTTTCAGGTTAACTATGAAGCATAATATATTATGTTCAATTATCATTCAAATATCAGATGGGCTCTCCCAGCCGGATGGTCATGCGTGCGTTTGTTAGCTTCAAAGGTCCTGGGTTCAATCCTCCCCCAGGCCTTTTGCTTCTTATTTTTTCTGATTTTAGAGATTCAAAGCACAAAACCAATTCTTCTCCCTATATTGTCACGCGCGTGCTGATGGCCCAGTGGTAGATGCTGTTGTTGGCAAGCATAGGGGACTGGGTTCAAACCCCAGCCCCATCAGGTTTTGATTTTCTTTTTCTTTTGCTTTATTTTTTTCAATTTAATTAATATTCCATATAAAATAAATTCAAATAATAAATTATATTTTTATATTATTATAATATATATATATATATATATTATGTTTTCTAGTTTCTGAAAAATTATTTTCTAAATAAAAAAAATTAGTTTTTATTATTGTATATTTATTTAAATTATAAAAATATATATATGTACTATTTAATTAAAGGAATTGTCATTATATTATAAACCCTAAAAAAATATTTTCTAAGTAAACCCTAATCTATTTTTCCCTAAATAATTATTAAAAATCTAATTTTTATTTTTTTTAATTTTGTAAATATAATTATTATACATATTCATATAATTAATTTTTTGTAAATATAATACTTAATATAAAATTTTGTAAATATGATTAATTTTTGTAAATATAATCTTTAAATATAATTATAACTTGTTTTCTCCATATAATATGTAAATATTTTTTTATATAAATAATTGTTAATATGTGTTTAGAAATAATTAAATCTATAATAATTAAATTTTATAATTATATTATGTTTAAAAATAATTTAAAAATTTGTACCTAAATTAAAATGTTATAATAATTATTTAATTGTTCATATTTTTAAATAAATATCTATATTAAAAATTTAATTTTGTGTTTATTATTTTCATCATGTTATTATAATATTTTTGCTAATTCTATTTATTTTAATTATTGTTATTATTACTAACCATATTATTATTAATATATTTATTTTTGCTTATTATTATTTCACTAACCTTATTTAAATTTTTTATTATTATTATTACTAACCCCTATTATATTTATTATTGCCTATTTATTTATTTTTGCTTATTATTTATATTTATTTATTTGCTATTTATTTTTAATTGCTTATTATAATTATGTAATTGCTCCTTGGTGTAAATTTTGTAAATATGTAATTTATTTAATTTTTATGCTATGGTTAGTAATTTAGGGAGTGTAAACATGTATTTATATTTAAAATCAAATTTAGATCATTTTAATTAAAGATAAATTAAATTAAACACTCACCCACGTAAGTCGATTTTTAATCGCCATCTCACTTTCTAAGGCTATCCCTCAATGTTGCCTAATCATAAGGTCAAGTGGGGTGTATAAAGCAAGTCCCTTGAAAGAAAAATCATCAAGTCCCTAATGGTTGCCTTTAAAGACCAAGTCCCTTTTCGAATAATGATGACAGTCCCTCCTAAATGCTTAATACACCTCACAGTTGCCTTCATAAAATAGATGTCCCTCATATGTCCCACACATCCAAGGTAATGACTACCTATTCCTTAATAATAGGGATAGTCTTACCATTTAAAGGATAAAGAACAGAAAGACTTAAAACTTTAGGGTAGGTTCCTCATAGTTGCTTGCTCACTTCATTCAAAACTTTTCAAACACTTCACCAATTTCAAACAATTTTCAAAAATAAGTTTTTACGCATCCGTACATGGATCATTATTAACTCTTATGAAAATTTTCTATTCACACACTTCACATTTTCAAAAACATTTTAAAGTGAGCTAAGTAACTAAGAGCCCATGGATAACCATGGATGTAAAGGGTGCTAATACCTTCCCTTTACATAACCTACCCCCCGGACCCAAAAATTTTTAAAAAGGTCTTTCCTGTTCTTTTATGCCTTTCCTTTGGATAAAATAAAAGTCGGTGGCGACTCTTGCTATCCGCAACATAACTAAAGTCAGTTCTCCCACCGTGTTACACACAAGTGTCAAATTTATGCTGATAAAGTACATATACCTCCATCACCATTGAATGTGTTGACTGCTCCTTGGCCCTTTGCCATGTGGGGCATTGATATGATTGGTGAGATCAAACCTACTGCTTCTAATGGGCATCGTTTCATCCTGGTTGCTATTGATTACTTTACTAAGTGGGTAGAGGCAGCTTCATTTGCATCTGTTACCAAGAATGTTGTGGCTCGATTCATTAAGAATAATCTCATATGTAGGTACGACATCCCTGAAAGGATTATTACTGACAATGGCTCTAATCTGAACAATACTATGATTACTGATCTCTGCACGCAGTTCAAGATTAAGCATCATAACTCTTCTCCGTATCGTCCAAAGATGAATGGGGCAGTTGAAGCTGCTAATAAGAACATTAAGAAGATTATACAGAAGATGACTGTGACTTATAAGGATTGGCATGAGATGTTACCATTTGCTCTTCATGGTTATCGTACTATAATACGTACTTCAACAGGGGCAACTCCATTCTCCTTAGTCTATGGTATGGAAGCAGTTCTGCCCATTGAAGTTCAGATTCCCTCCTTAAGAATTATGAAGGATGCAGGCTTGGATGAAGATGAGTGGATTCAGACTCGACTTGACCAGATAAATTTGATTGATGAGAAGAGGCTAGCAGCAGTTTGTCATGGCCAGATGTATCAGAAACGGATGATCAAAGCTTTTAACAAGAAGGTTAAACCAAAGGTATATCAGGCTGGTGACTTGGTAATCAAGCGTATCATATTACCACAGGGTGATCCTAGGGGCAAGTGGACTCCAACATATGAAGGACCATTTGTAGTCAAGACAGTATTCTCAGGAGGTGCCATGATACTTACTACTATGGATGGTGAAGACTTCCCACAGCCTGTAAACGCAGACATAGTTAAAAAATACTACGCATAAAAAGAGACCCGCTAGGTTGACTGGCCTAGGCAAAAATAAGGGCATCCCGGCGAACCAAAAGGGTTCGGGCAAAAATTAGGGATATATATATATATATATATATATATATATATATATATATATATATATATAAAATGTACACCCGGCAAGTCGAAAACCTGAAAAGGCGGCTTGGGCAAAAAAGGGTATCCCGGTGGATTGAAAACCTGAAAAGGCAATCCAGGAAAAAGTTAGGGATTAAAGCGTATGACTATGTCTCGTTTGGATCACCCATGAAACTACAACCAGTTGTACTACTTACTCAAGTTCGAACAGATAAAGCTCAATTCAATCGTTTCCGTCTCGACAGTAGAATAGGAGATACTTGAAGATAATGGCAATAGTAGAATTGAAACTCAGTAGGATTATTTCCCACATAGCTGATTTTCTTTGTTTTGTAAAAATTTTATGACAAATTCCTCTTACTAGGATTTCTGTCTCCTTGTACAAACTTGCCTATGTATAGGTCGCTTTGTGATATAAATGAAATTCCATCTTTGAATCCAGATTTACTTTTACCCTATTTACATAAGCGAAACGTCCATTGGTTGTGTTTGAATGTATGTATGCTTTTGAATATGATTGATGTTTACCAGAAATGCATAAATGCTTAATATGATTTATGTTTACCAGAAATGCATAAATGCTTAATATGATTTATGTTTACCAGAAATGCATAAAATGCAGTAATAGTATTTACTAAGGATGAACGAGGGAAGGATTTCAACGAAGCTTCGCCGGTTCATTCCTACAAGACAGCTACAAATCCCCCAGTAGGGCAAATCCATCTTCATAAATACTTCGAGTCACATCTCCCCTGGAATTTATATCCATCTCTTTTATCCTCATACGGATAGTCGGGAATTTACTCTTCCAATAGGAGTACGACGAACAAAGACGAGAGGTTATGTATACCTTACTATCAAACGAAGACGGGAGGTTATGTATACCTTACTATCGAACGAAGACGGGAGGTTATGGATATCTATATTATCAAACGAGACGGGAACGAGTTCCTCATATCCTCCAAGCAACGAATCGGGATTTATTTTCCCTGGCCAGCAGTTATTATACGAAGATATCCAAGACGCTTCAGGATGCATGATGCATACATACATCATTTACATCATATCATACATATACATATATACATAATACATTACTTAAGTGCATCATATTATACATGCATAAGCTAATATTATCATACAGAATGTTATAATCTTGTTTTTTCAGATTAATTCTCCAGCAGACAAACTTCATTAACAACTTGTGACCTTGGGCCGTTGTTTATCTTCCCAAAGGTTACTTCATACCTCAGGACGTTGTTTATCCTCCTGAAAGCTACCATTTCCTCAGGACGTTGTTTATCCTCCTGAAAGCATATCATGACTTTGGGCCGTTGTTTATCTTCCCAAAAGTTATACTTATACCTCAGGACGTCGTTTATCTTCCTGAAAGCAATCATTACCTCAGAACGTTGTTTATCCATCTGAAAGCATACCATTTCTTTTGGGCCGTTGTTTATCCTCCCAAAAGTTATGTTTATACCTTAGGACGTTGTTTATCCTCCTGAAAGCTATCATAACCTTGGGTCGTTGTTTATCTTCCCAAAGGTTACCTCATTATCATGGGCCGTTGTTTATCTTCCCAAAAGTTATACTTATACCTCAGGACATCGTTTATCTTCCTGAAAGCAATCATTACCTCAGGACGTTGTTTATCCTCCTGAAAGCATACCATTTCTTTTGGGCCGTTGTTTATCCTCCCAAAAGTTATGTTTATACCTCAGGACGTTGTTTATCCTCCTGAAAGCTATCATAACCTTGGGCCGTTGTTTATCTTCCCAAAGGTTACCTCATTATCATGGGCCGTTGTTTACCTTCCCAAAAGTTATACTTATACCTCAGGACGTTGTTTATCCTCCTGAAAGCAATCATTACCTCAGGACGTTGTTTATCCTCCTGAAAGCTATCATTATATCTTCATATTTTGGACTGTTTTATCCTCCAAGAGATGTATTTGAAGAACGTTTCTCCAAGTGGCATCTTTAAGCCCACTCAAGCATATTCAACTAGTCATCAGTATCACCCTACGCACCGGTGAGTGCAAATTTTTGGGCTTTTGTGTTCAATCCCCTTCAACCTTCCAGGTCACGACTGGCAAATATACCAATCTAACCCCTCAGGTTTCAGAAAATTGAACAGGGGCAGCTGTTGCACCCCAAAATTTGCCCTCACAATACAAGACTTTGTGTGCTAAGAGGTTCACAAGGTTCACAAGACCTTTCATGAGGTTCATGAAGTTTACAAGACACTTTATGAGGTTCACAAGGTTCACAAGACCTTTCATGAAGTTCACAAGGTTCACAAGACCTTTCATGAGGTTCATGAAGTTTACAAGACACTTTATGAGGTTTAATGGGTTCACAAGACCTTTCATGAAGTTCACAAGGTTCACAAGACCTTTCATGAAGTTCACAAGGTTCACAAGACATCTTATGAGGATCACTAGGTTCACAAAGTTCATCATGGGTCAGAAGATTTGACAAATCCCTCAGACAAGACATTCTCCTAAGCAGTGCATCCAAAACTAGGGTTTTGACTTTAATCAGGCTAAATGGATTTCCAAGACTTCAAGTGAGCTTCATAACATCTTATATGTGTCTAAGAATCCCCATGACAAATTTCAGAACTTTTCTCAAAGGTTTGCTCAGTCAAATGATCAGATAAGTCAAAGTTAGTCAAAGCAGTTCAAAAGTCAAACTGAGGTCAACTGTGATCAAACCAAAGTCAAACTTCATGATTTTTTTGCCAACATCAAGTATATGAAGTAAAATTCATCATTTTATCAAGGGTTGATCATGATTCATCAAGGATATTTCAGATCATCAAGAATCAGAGGTTTCTAAATTAGGGTTTCCTCAGTAAAAGTCAACTGAACTTTGACCAGCCATAACTTTCACATGCTTCATCAAAATTTTCCCATCGAAAGCTCATTTTGAAGGAAATTGATTCCTCTACAACTTTGTGTCTCACAAGCCAAGCCCAAAAATGCTTCATTTGGAAGGTATGAGCTAAGACATTATAGGTCCTTTTGAAAGTCAACAAAAAGTCAACAAATTCAAAAGGGCATAACTTGAGAATGGTAAATGATATGGACATGATACCAATGGGGTTGGTTAGAGGACTCTTCAAGCTTTCCAAAATGTCCAAAATCACCCTCATAGCATTAAAATTGAAGGATATGTGCCCTTGCAAAGTTGGGAAATTTTTGGGTGGTTTATGAAGGAAATAGGGTCTTAGAACCAAATTTTTCTAAATGGGCTGAACTTTTGGTGACCCAAAGTGATCCATGACATCATGCACGAAAATTATTTGATATTTTCATTATTTTATTTTATTTTATTTATTTATTATGATTTTTTATATTAAAAATCATTTTAAATTTAAATAAAATATCAAGCATGAAAATTTAAAATATATTTTTGTTCTAGAAGGTCATAAATATAATTTGGATTGAATTGATACAACATTGATGAAGATTGGCTTGAAATAGAAAGGTCTTATTCAAGAATATATGAAATTTAAGGTCTAATCTTTTTCAATCTCCAAAATCAAAAAAGTCCATGCAATGATCCAATATTTCTGACCTAATTCATTCTACTATAAGTATACAAGATAACCCAATACATAGGGCATGGATTCCTGCCTCAAGAGTAAGTTGCCACTTTCAAAAGTTCATCAAAAAATCTCAAATTCGGATTCTTCCATAGAGGCCATTCCAAGGAGTTTTGAAGGTGTAGATATGTTTATTGGACATCCTTGAATCGTTCTTGATCCTCATTTGCATCCAAAACATGACCTAATGCATAAACCGAAGCATACATGTTCTTAATATATTTTTCTTCGATTCACTGCATTTACCTATTTATAATGAATTTTAGAGATGTATTGATGTTTGTTGTTGTCTATAGATGGTTTCTGGACTGTTTGGTGAAGAATTATGGCCGAATCATGAAAACACCATAGTTAGGGTATTGAGCTCTAAATTGGGGTTCTGTGATTCACTTAATTTAAATTGATTCTAAGACCATAATTGAATTGTATGAAGGTTGGGGATCACAACCATGTAACTAATTTAATGAATCGTTACATATTGATGAATGTATGAGATTGGCAGGTTTTGAACGCATGAAAACTCGCAAGAAATCTCCCAACAATTTTCGCAGGAAAACCTGCGAAAATCCAAGGAAGAAGATGAAGTCTGCGCGCCAGATTTCAAATTCAAATTTTATTATAATATTTTATGTTATATTATTGGAATTATATCACAGCTGCAGCGCTAGCCCAGTGGTGAGAGACGCACGCATATGACCTTGAAGGCTTGTGTTCGAATCCTGATTGTAGCAATTTTTCTTGTTTTTTCTATTTTAATTGTTAGACTTAATATATAATAAATTGTTGTGGATTAACTACCAGTTGCACCCTCTCGGCTGGATGGTAAGTACGCCTGCGTGTTATGAGAAGGTCCTGGGTTCGAATCCCCCCAGACCTTTTTGTGTTATTTGCTTTGTTTTTCCATGGTCTTTCAGGTCAAACAACAAAACCTAATGGAGTTCTTTCCTTAACACCTACGCGCGCATGGCCCAGTGGTTAGCTTGGTTGGCTTGAGGTTGTGAAAGCTTAGGGGCTGGGTTCGAATCCCAGCCCAGGTAAGTTCCCTTTTTCTCTTTTTTCTTGTTTTTTATTCAATTAGTTTATATTATAATTAAACAAATTTAAATAATAAAATAAATAGAATGTTTATATTATTTTAGAATTCATCCTTTTTTTAATTTAAATCTTATTGGAAAAATTATTTATTTTTGTAAATTATTAATATTGTAAAATTTCATATAGTTATTAATTAATCCTAATTTGTTATATATAAACCCTAATTTTCTAAAACCATAAAATATTTTGTAAAAACCTAATCAATTTTTTATAAACCCTAATTATTTCATATGTCCATATTTTTATTATTTGATATAATTCTTGTATATAGATAATTTTAGATAATTAATTAAAACTTGATAATTTAATTTTGTAAATATAATAATATGATTATTTAATTATAATTAACCTTATTTTCATAATATGTATATATCTTACAATTTGTTTATAATTTAATTCTTGTATGTAAATAATTTTTAGTATATGCTTAAAAATAATTAAAATTTGCTAATTTAATTTTGTAAATATAATTTATTTTCATAATATGTTTATAATTAACCTAATTTTTATAATTTGTACATAATTTAAAACTTTATGATAATTAGTATATAATTGTTTATATTTTCTTCTTAATCTTAAAAAATAATTGTATATTAAAATTGAATTTTTTTTAATTATTATGCTAATATTCTTGTTTATTATTATTATTAATTATATTTATTTTCATATGATATTTATTATTACTAACCCCATTTATATATTGTGATTTATTATTATTATTTTTGCTAACCCAATTATATTATTTATTTTTGCTTATTTATTTAATTTGCTTTAATTATTATTATTATGTAATTGTTTCCTTGATGTAATATTTTAATAGTAATATTTAATATTTATTTTTAAATGCTATGGTTAGTAAAATAGGGAGTGAAACATGTTTGTATTTTAAAATTAATTTAGATCATTAATTTAAAAGATAAATATTTAAAATTGTACACTCACACACGTAAGTCGATCTTTGATCGCCATCTCACTTTCTCGGGTTATCTCTCATGTTGCATAAACAAAAAAGGTCAAGTAGGGTGTATAAAGCAAAGTCCCTCACCTCACATCATCTAGTCCCTAAACAGATAAAAAGATCAAGTCCCTTCGAATGTTGCCTTCGTAATGATCTTGTCCCTTCCGAATAAAGATGATAAGTCCCTTAGAATTGCTTATACACCCCACAGTTGCCTAAATAACAGATGTCCATTCACTTGTCCCTCACATTAAAGGTAATGACTACCTATTCCTTAATAATAGGGATAGTCTTACCACTTAAAGGATTTAAGAACAGAAAAGACTTAACTTAGGGTAGGTTCCTCTTATGTACTTGCTCACTCTTCAAAATATTTCAAATACTTCACACATTTCAAACAATTTTCAAAACAAAGGTTTTATACGCATCCGTACATGGATCATTATAAAACACTTAAGAAAATTTCTATTCACACACTTCATATTTCAAAAAAAAAACATTTTAAAGTGAGCTAAGTAACTAAGAGCCATGGATAACCATGGATGTAAAGGGTGTTAACACCTTCCCTTTACATAACCTACCCCCCGGACCCAAAAATCTTTTAAAAGGTCTTTCCTGTTCTTTTATGCCTTTCCTTTGGATAAAATAAAAGTCGGTGGCGACTCTTGCTATCCGCAACATTTAACTAAAGTCAGTTCTCCCACCGTGTTACAGTGAGAAGTTGAAGTCTTGACATCTTCACCTTTGATGTTCCTTCATGAGTAGTTTTGAGAGTGTCCCAAACATCCTTGGCCAGCTCACAATGATGCACAAGCCTAAATATGTTCCTGTCAATGCCATTGAATAAGGCATTTAAGGCTTTGGAATTTCCAAGTGCTGAATCTTCTTCCTTCTTGCTCCAGTCTTCTTCAGGCTTCAACACTTTTGCCCCATCCTTATTGTCTTGGACAGGGTGCTCCAATCCTTTGTTAACTGCTTTCCAAGCCCTACTATCAAGAGATTTCAAGAATGCTACCATTCTTGGCTTCCAGTAATCATAGTTGGATCCAACCAAGATAGGTGGTCGATTCACAAATCCTACATCTCTGTCCATGTTCCCAAAATTTGCAGTCCCTAGATCTCACCCAGTTATACAGGCAGGGTGCCTGCTCTGATGCCAATTGAAATTCTGGGATCAGATACGTGATGTCGAATCAGATGTTTAAACACTTGAAATCTTAAACAACAATTAAAGAGCAGGTAAATTAAATGACACAGGAAATTGTTAACCCAGTTCAGTGTATCTCCACACTTACATCTGGGGGCTACCAAGCCAAGAAGGAAATCCAATATAAGTAATATTAATTATGGAGTTAAACCAACCAGTTTAATCCTTCACTTAATATCTACCTAAGGCAATTTCTACCTAAGACACAACTTAGATATGAGTACCTACTCACTCCCCCTCAATCACTCAGTGATCTTTTACAATGATTAATAAAATTGAAGTCACACTTCAAACACAACAGATTGATCTTACTTAAAAGTTTCAATCAAGACACAATTCACTTTTTTCTTAAAAGCTCATAAAGTGACAAACAATTAAAACCTGCTATAAAACACAAACACCCTTTACAGTCTTCTAAAATTCATACTCTTTTCTGAGAGTTTCAGTTCCTTAAATAGATGCTTGGTTTTTGGGCTTTTTTCAAATTATCCAGACCTGATAAATCCCACAGTCATCACCTTGAATTAGGGTTAGTTAGTTTGTTATCTCCTTGAATCAAGGTGAGTTAGTTATTCTGTTATACTGAAACCAGATAACTATGCTCCCTAAAGATGCGCCTTGGAGTGCTTATCTCTTTTCAATTAATTCCAGATAAACTCCCCTGAACTTACTCAGTTCTGTTATGCATAATTTAAGTCAGATAACAGGTTTGCGATGTCATAACATCTAGTGTGACATCCTGATGTCTTGAACTAAATTCATTAACAGTTACTTTATTTGTCAATGTCACAACATCTGGTGTGACATCCTGAACTAAGTTAACTTATTCTTGTTTGTCAAAAATTCTGCCAATTCTTAACATCTACAAACTCCCCCTTTGGCTAATTTTTGGCTAACACAATCTTCTGGTTTTATCAGAGAGCAGCAAAGTTCTTTTATCAGAGTGCAGCAGAGTTCTTTTCTGTTGAATCATGTGAGAGCTAATAATTTGCTCCCCCTCAAACCTGTATGTATACTGCTATGACTTGTTCAACATACTTTGATATACCAATGAGCATTAAAAAAAACAACTTAGTTCAGAAGACAGAAAAATAACATCAGCATTGTTCAGGCATTAACAGCAGCAGGCATTGTTCAATACACTTCTCCCCCTTGTTAGACAGAAATTTGGGGCCAAATTATTACATAAGCAGAGAGAAAAACAAAACATTCAAAATTACAAAGCAAAATTACAATGTAGAACAGGCAGTACACTTTCTACCACACACATCTTCATTCAGACTTAGTATATTCAGTATCTTCTTCATCCTCAGACTCAGCATCAGATCCATCAACATCTCCAGCAACTTCCTCCATCTCTAGTCTTTGAATTATGTTCTCCAGCTTTTTCTTCCTTTCATCCATCTCTTTGCAAGTAGTCTTGAGCTCTACAATCAGGGCTACCTTTGATATGGGAGTCTTAACAGCAGATGGCCCAGCAGATGGCCCACTTGGAGCTTCAACATCTGCAGCATGATGGCTCAGAAACAGTTTGTAGTGAAAGGACAGTGGACTCTCTCTTTTGCAGACAGAATCCTTATCAGTAAGGATGCCTGGATATTGGTTGAGAATAATTCCACAAAGCAGTGAGGGAAAAGCTATTGGAAGCTTGGTTGATGAGGTTCCTGCATGCTTTAGAGTTTGATCAAAGATATAAGCCCCATAGTCCAACTTTGTTTGGGTGCCTACAGCATAGATAAATCTTCCCAACCCAGTAGCTATAGAAGAAGTGTGGTTTGTGGGGACCCAGTTGACTGTTCCAATCCTGTGCAGCATAGCATACTTCCTTGTTAGCAAGCTAACAGATAGTTTGCCTTTGACTGGCCATGACTTAACCTGGTTGGCAATGATGATTTTGCAGACTTGGTTGTCAGTTTTGCCCAGCTCATTTGGCCCATCTGATTCTCTCCCTAGGTACTGATTTATCACCCTGGGAGAAAAATCAACACATTTCCCCCTGACATATACCTTCCTGAAATCCTCAGATTTCCCATCAGCACACCCCTCTTGCATATTGACTATGAATTCTTTGACCAGTAGTTCATAGCAAGGGGAAAAGTTGGAAACAGTTTTGAATAAACCAGTATTGGAGATTAAGTCTATTACCTCAGTGCACTCCAAAGCATTGCTACCCAGCTCTCTTTCCAAAGCCACCCTTCTTTGATAAACATACTTCCACTTGCCTACACTGGAGACATGATGGAAGGACACATTGTCCAGAGGTGCTTCAGGAACACCAGTGGCAGTCCTGGGAGGTGTTGGCTTCTTCCTTGGTTGGGATGTTGGGACATCCTCTTCAACATCTGAGTCAGGTGGAGTTGTAGCTTTCCTCTTCTGGGTGCTTACCTTGCTCCATTGCTTAGTAGTTCCAAAGGCAACTTTGACCTTGTCCTTCTTGGGAGTAGACTATTTCTTTTCAGGAGTTGCATGTGCAGCTGGCTTCTTCTCCTTCCTAGCCCTAAGCCTCTTGGCTATGCTAGGATTGACATATGTTATGATCTCAGTGTCAGAGTCATCATCTAGGTTTTCAACAGGTGGAGGTTGGGAAGCCTCTTTTTCAGCATCTTGATCAACATGAGCTTGATCATCAGTGGCTTGATCATTATCAGTTGAGGCTTTGTTCTGGCCCTCAGATGCTTCAACATTTCTTGGAACATCCTGTTGAGCAGGTATGTCCTCTTCAGCCTGGTTGCTTGGTTCTTCTTGTGGAGCAGGCATACTGTTCAGGGGAACAGACACCCCAGGCACAACTCTTTGTTCATAAAGGATTCGTTTTACAAGCTGTTTGATGGATGCGTCCACGTAAGCAGAAGCTTTGGGGGTGCTGGAAGATGAAGGAGTTCCCTTGCTTTTGCTGAAAACAGGCTCCTTAGCTCTTCTTGCATGTGGAGTCCTGGGTTTTTGAGCAATAGGAATGCTTCCTCTGATCTCATCTATAGGAGTAGCATCCATTGGTACTACAGAGATTGGAGTTGCGTGCACTACATCTTCTTGATTGAGACCCTCATCAATGGAGTTAGGTTTTGATATTGAGACATTTTTTCGATTGTAGTGGAAAAGGATTTAGGTTTGATAGATTATGATGAGCTTAGATATTCAGCTGTAGCATGAAAAATGTTTTGTGGAGCTAGTGGGAATGTGAGAAGCTGAGAGCACGTTTTCACATTTATAGAATCCGTTACTAATGGAGTTTTTAGGATTGGAATACTAACAATTATTGGCCAGACTGGTGCTGCCATCTGGTGATTATGCCACATGATGTCATAGGACATGCTGGCACTTCTCCATAACTGCTATAATTCACATATGCAGATTCCCAATTTACCCCTTAGGTTTTCAAATTGGGTAGCATCCAAAGCCTTAGTAAATATACAGCTAATTGCAGCTCTGTGGCTACATGCTCTAGTGTGATCACCTTCTTTTCCACAAGGTCTCTGATGAAGTGATGTCTGATATCTATGTGCTTAGTTCTGCTGTGTTGGATAGGATTTTTGGAGATGTTAATAGCACTTAAATTTTCACAGTACAATGTCATGACATCTTGTGGGACATTGTATTCTGTGAGCATTTGTTTCATCCATACCAACTGTGAACAACTGCTACCAGCTGCAATATATTCAGCTTCAGCAGTGGACAAGGACACACAATTTTGTTTCTTACTGAACCAAGAAATTAAATTGTTTCCTAGAAAGAAGCATCCTCCTGATGTACTCTTTCTATCATCAGCACTTCCAGCCCAGTCAGCATCACAAAATCTAGTGAGAATTGGTTCACAACCATGAGAGTACATTATGCCATAGTCACATGTACCATTAACATATTTCAAGATCCTCTTCACCTGGTTTAGATGGCTCACTTTTGGTTCAGCTTGATACCTTGCACACACACCTACTGCAAAAGCTATATCTGGTCTGCTAGTTGTCAGATATAGTAGGCTTCCAATCATGCTTCTGTATAAGCTTTGGTCCACATTCTCACCTTTGTCATCCTTTGTCAGTTTTAAATGAGTGGGGGCAGGTGTTCTCTTGTGACTTGCATTGTCCATTCCAAGCTTATTGACAGTGTTCTTTGCATACTTGCTTTGGGATATGAACATGGAGTCCTCCATTTGTTTGATTTGCAGTCCAAGGAAGTAGGTTAGTTCTCCCACTAGACTCATTTCAAACTCAGACTCCATTTGAGTAACAAAATGTTTAACCATCCTATCTGACATCCCACCAAACACTATGTAGTCCACATATATTTGAGCAATCATAACCTTTCCCTCTTCATCCTTTACAAACAAGGTTTTGTCTATTCCTCCTTTTCTGTATCCATGTTTAATGAGAAAGGTGGTCAGTCTTTCATACCATGCTCTGGGAGCTTGCTTTAGACCATACAAAGCCTTCCTCAGCTTATATACATGATCTGGACAGCTTGGATCAACAAATCCCTTAGGTTGCTCCACATATACTTCCTCATTAAGGTACCCATTTAGAAAGGCACTTTTAACATCCATCCGAAATAGCTTGAACTTTAGGATGCAAGCAATTCCTAGGAGTAGTCTGATTGATTCAAGCCTTGCTACTGGTGCAAAGGTTTCATCAAAATCTACTCCCTCAATTTGTGTATATCCTTGAGCTACAAGTCTAGCCTTGTTTTTTGTAACTACTCCCTGCTCATTAGATTTGTTTTTGTACACCCACTTAGTGCCAATCACATTAATATCATCAGGCCTAGGAACAAGATCCCATACTTCATTCCTTGTAAACTGGCCTAATTCTTCCTGCATAGCAGAGATCCAGTACTCATCATTCAGAGCTTCCTTGATGTTCTTAGGTTCTATCTTTGAAACAAAGCAGGAGCCTGAGATCACCTCTCTTGATCTAGTGATGACACCTTTGTTGGGATCCCCAATTATCAGTTCTTTAGGATGATCTTTCTGGATTTTGATGGAGGGAGGTTTGTTGGATTGTTCTGACCTTGCCTCAGTTAGAGTGAAGTCAAGATTATCACTTTTTATTTCAACTTCAGTTTGATTGTCAGCAGATGTTCCAACATCATCAGCAACATCTGCATAGGCATCATCAATAATCACATTTATTGACTCCATTATAACCTTGGTTCTGGAGTTAAATACTCTGTAAGCTCTGCTATTTATGGAGTATCCAAGAAATATCCCTTCATCACTCTTAGGGTCCATCTTCCTTCTTTGAACCCTATTAGCCAGAATGTAACACTTACTTTTAAACACATGAAAGTACTTGACTGTAGGTTTTCTGCCCTTCCAGACTTCATAGATGGTGGATAAAGTTCCCTTTCTTAGTGTGACTCTATTGTGGATGTAGCATGCTGTGTTCATAGCTTCAACCCAAAAGTACAGGGGTAACTTCTTGGCATGAATCATGGCTCTTGCTGACTCCTGAATAGTTCTGTTTTTCCTCTCAACAATCCCATTCTGTTGAGGGTGATAGGAGAAGAATACTCATGATTGATCCCTTCTGAAGAGCAGAAGTCTGAGAATTTTTTATTCTCAAACTCCTTACCATGATCACTTCTTATTCTGACCACACAACTTGCTTTTTCTCTTTGGATTCTATAGCACAGATCTTTAAATACATCAAACACATCAGACTTTTCTTTGATGAAGCTTATCCAGGTATATCTTGAGAAGTCATCAACAACCACATAGGCATATCTTTTTCCACCAAGACTCTCTACCTGCATTGGTCCCATAAGGTCCATATGCAATAATTCCAAAACTTTGGAAGTTGTCAGATGTTGGAGCTTTGGGTGTGACATCTTGGTTTGCTTGCCTATTTGACATTCACCACACACTTTACTTTCATCAATCTTAAGTCTTGGGATCCCTCTTACAGCCTCCATAGATATGATCTTCTTTATTCCTCTGAGATGGAGATGACCCAGTCTTTGATGCCACAACTTCACTTCTTCTTCTTTGGCTAAGGAACAAGTAGATGTGAGGCTGGAATCTTGGGGTTCCCACATATAGCAGTTGTCTTTTGATCTGGCTCCTCTCATGACAACTTTTTGTTCTTTATCATAAACTATGCACTCAGTTTTGGTGAAGTTGACACTGTAACCTTGGTCACATAACTGACTTATACTGATCAAGTTAGCAGTTAATCCTTTTACCAACAGCACATCATCTAGACTTGGTACACCTGAGCAGTCCAGGGTCCCAACTCCCTTGATTTCCCCCTTTGCTCCATCTCCAAAGGTTACATATCTGGATGAGTGTGACTTTAAGTCTACCAGCAGATTCTTCAGTCCAGTCATGTGCCTTGAGCAGCCACTGTCAAAATACCAGTCTTCCTTAGCAGATACTCTGAGAGATGTATGAGCTATAGAGGCAACAACCTTCTTGGACCATTTGTGCCTGTTGTGAGGTTTCCTTTGATGCATCTGCTCTGGGTAGAGTCCATCTCTAGATTTCCAAGGCTGCCTGTTGACCTTGTTCTTAGGCATGTACTGGTGGCTTTGATCAGCATAAAGACTAGCTTTAGGTATCCAAATTTTCTTGGTGACCTCTGTCTCCTGCTTAAGAGGGTGCTGAGAACTCTGATTGGGGTATCCATGCAGCTTGTAGCAAAAAGGTTTGATGTGACCAAACCTTCCACAGTGATGACATCTCCATCTTTGATATTTCTTTTTCATCATGTGTTTGTCATGATGTTGAGACATCTGCTTGAACATCTTGTTTGACTTCATGGGATTTGGAGTTGTTTGGCTGGTGCTAGCCTCAAAGTTTTGAGCTTTATTAAATCCCAGCCCAGTCCTATCCCCTGAGTGCTTGTTGTTGTTGAGAATGACATCCAGTGTGTTTGAGCTACTGTT
Organism: Lathyrus aphaca; assembly: GCA_963966055.1. Classification (NCBI taxonomy): domain Eukaryota; kingdom Viridiplantae; phylum Streptophyta; class Magnoliopsida; order Fabales; family Fabaceae; genus Lathyrus; species Lathyrus aphaca. The sequence goes on along the minus strand of OZ014520.1, from coordinate 274,228,588 downwards.
CAGCATTCTGACAGATTTGGACATATGCTCCATTTTGGAGTTGAGTAGGCTGACTTCACTTTTCAAGGTGTCAATGATCTCTAGATGACTTGCCTTTTCAGCCTTTAATTCCTCAATCTGCTTCTTCTGCTGTATATTTTCCATGCATACTTCAGTGCTCCTTTTACACAGCATCCTGTAAGATGCTTCAAGCTCTTCAAATGTCAGATCCTCATCACTGGATCCCCCTTCAGTTTCACATACTCCAGCTAGAGCAGTGATGTGCTTTGCAGATTCTTCTTCTGACTCACAACCTGAGTCTTCATCTGACCAGGACACAGAGAGACCTTTCTTCTGCTTCTTTAGGTATGTTGGGCACTCACTTCTGATGTGTCCATACCCTTCACATCCATGACATTGGACCCCTTTTCCTTGGTTAGTCTTCTCATCATAGTTTGACCTTCTATTAGAGTCATAAGGTCTTTTATTCTCAGAGGTTGAGTTTCTTCCACTTGGTTTGGGCCTGTTTTCCATTTTTTTGAGAATTTTGTTGAATTGTCTTCCAAGCATAGCAATTGATTCTGATAAGTTGTCTTCAGAGTCTTCATGACTTTCTTCTTCTTTATCAGTGTTTGAGACCAGGGCTATGCTTTTGTTTTTCTTCACAATTGTATCATTCATTCCCATCTCAAAGGTTTGAAGGGAACCAATGAGCTCCTCAACCTTCATTGTGCAGATGTCCTGAGCTTCTTATATGGCAGTAACCTTCATGTCAAATCTTTTTGGCAGTGATCTGAGAATCTTCCTTACCAACTTTTCATCACTCATCTTCTCTCCCAAGGCACCAGAAGTATTAGCAATTTCCAGGATGTTCATGTAAAACTCATGAATGGTCTCATCTTCCTTCATCCTCAAGTTTTCAAACTTGGTGGTGAGAAGTTAAAGTCTTGACATCTTCACCTTTGATGTTCCTTCATGAGTAGTTTTGAGAGTGTCCCAAACATCCTTGTCCAGCTCACAGTGATGCACAAGCCTAAATATGTTCCTATCAATGCCATTGAATAAGGCATTTAAGGCTTTGGAATTTCCAAGTGTTGAATCTTCTTCCTCCTTGCTCCAGTCTTCTTCAGGCTTCAACACTTTTTCCCCATCCTTATTGTCTTGGACAGGGTGCTCCAATCCTTTGTTAACTGCTTTCCAAGCCCTGCTATCAAGAGATTTCAAGAATGCTACCATTCTTGGCTTCCAGTAATCATAGTTGGATCCATCCAAGATAGGTGGTCGATTCACAGATCCTACATCTCTGTCCATGTTCCCAAAATTTGCAGTCCCTAGATCTCACCCATTTATACAGGCAGGGTGCCTGCTCTGATGCCAATTGAAATTCTGGGATCAGATACGTGACGTCGAATCAGATGTTTAAACACTTGAAATCTTAAACAACAATTAAAGAGCAGGTAAATTAAATGACACAGGAAATTGTTAACCCAGTTCAGTGTATCTCCACACTTACATCTGGGGGCTACCAAGCCAGGAAGGAAATCCAATATAAGTAATATTAATTATGGAGTTAAACCAGCCAGTTTAATCCTTCACTTAATATCTACCCAAGGCAATTTCTACCTAAGACAACTTAGATATGAGTACCTACTCACTCCCCCTCAATCACTCAGTGATCTTTTACAATGATTAATAAAATTGAAGTCACACTTCAAACACAACAGCTTGATCTTACTTAAAAGTTTCAATCAAGACACAATTCACTTTTTGCTTAAAAGCTCATAAAGTGACAAACAATTAAAACCTGCTATAAAACACAAACACCCTTTACAGTCTTCTAAAATTCGTACTCTTTTCTGAGAGTTTCAGTTCCTTAAATAGATGCTTGGTTTTTGGGCTTTTTGCAAATTATCCAGACCTGATAAATCCCACAGTCATCACCTTGAATTAGGGTTAGTTAGTTTGTTATCTCCTTGAATCAAGGTGAGTTAGTTATTCTGTTATACTGAAACCAGATAACTAAGCTCCCTAAAGATGCGCCTTGGAGTGCTTATCTCTTTTCAATTAATTCCAGATAAACTCCCCTGAACTTACTCAGTTCTGTTATGCATCATTTAAGTCAGATAGCAGGTTTGCGATGTCACAACATCTGGTGTGACATCCTGATGTCTTGAACTAAATTCATTAACAGTTACTTTATTTGTCAATGTCACAACATCTGGTGTGACATCCTGAACTAAGTTCACTTATTCTTGTTTGTCAAAAATTCTGCCAATTCTTAACATCTACAAATGTTACCATCAAAGGCTTATACGAGCTCGGAGTAAGGTGAACAAGGTTGATAGCAAGACTCTAGAACCAAAATATTCCATTCCTATGGAACCTTACCTCAGATGGGTGTGATCTCGTGCTCAGACTCTTATGATGCCATATCCTGTTGTTCTACCTTTTATGCCATATCCTGCTGTTATACCATTCTTCATCCTGATATCCCTACTGATTTAGAAGAGCTGCAAAAGTCCTGGATCCAAATGAAGGAGCAAAGAGATACTTTTGAAGCTTAATTCAGGGTTAGCTAAGAAAGCGTGTTGGAGCTAACAAAGCAACTTCACAAGGAGCGGAATCTAAACACCAAGAGGAAGCGTCCATGGGAGACTTAAATTTCAGATGTTTTATTTTCTTTATAAGTTTTGTTTTCTATTATTTGTAAGCCCTAGTGGCAATATTATTTCAAGCCTACTGATAAGAGTTTTTATTTTTGTTTGTTTTAATAAATTTAAATCCTGTGGTCCTTGAAAACATTGCATATGGATCTACATACCATATCATTGCATGACAGATTTTCACAGCAGGTTTCTCATCTTCTCACTGTTTATTTTAACTGAAATGGATCTCGAACAATCTGTCAAGGATCTTCAAGCTCATAATGCCTAATTCAAAGAGATGATCCTGAACTTGTCCAAGGGACAAGAAGAACTGAAGGCACTCCTAGACAAGAAAAAGAAGAAGACCGGAAAACCAGCTGGCTTCATCAATCTGGGTAGAAGGTTCAGAGCTCCGATCAAGACAGATGATGAGGTTGAAAACCCTGGAGATGAAGATTCTGTGAAAGAAGAAGAAAGACTATGTGGTACTACTGTGAATTATGATTATGAGGAGAATTATTATCATGATTCAATTGGTGATGAGAAATATAAGCTATTGGAAGACCGTGTGAATGCCATTGTAAACACCCCAAATTGGCCCTCACCCATTTCACCATGGCTTGTGATCATTCTCATATGCATAAACACAATCATATCATCTCACATTTCATTTTTTGAGTCACTGCATTGGTTCTAAGTCATCTGCACCTAGGGTTTGTGATCTGAGCAATCCCAAAGCCTCTTGAGCCACTCCAAGGGTCATCAATCACTTCAAAGGGGTCCATATGTGTTCAAGTATCACATTATATCTCCTCAAAGTCAAAAATTCCAAAGAATCACAAGAACTAGGGTTTGGATGGATGCAGAGCCAAGTTTGACTGCACAGTTGACCTAAAATTAGGGTTTTGGTTTCAGAGGCCATAACACCAAATTTTTTGGTCATTCTTGTTTCCATTGGTCTCTATATGGTATAGGGAGTATGCATATCAATTTTCATGAAGAAATTCCATGGGGAAGTCATCTGATCAAGGGTTGACTTTCTGGACAAGTCAGTGCAAAATCAGGGCATCTGAGGCCCCCAATGACCCAACCAATGGGTGATCTTCATCATTTTAAGTGTATATGATCTTTATTTGATCATGGAAGAAGGTTGAAGTTCATAGAAATCAAGAATTTGGAAGCTTTGCAAATGTTGACTTTTTGGGCATAGTTGACTTTTCAAGAATGCTTCATTTTAGGTCATTTTTCAAGCATTGATTCTTGATCCAAAAAAGCTTCAAATGGAAAAAATTTGGTCATGAAAGTTGTAGGCCACATTTTTCCCTTTTCAAAAAGTACAAGAACATGATCAAACTCTTCTTGGATCAAAAGTTATGGTGTGGCAAAGTTGGCTAAAATCATTGATTTTCAAGGCATGCTTCAAATGAGAATTTTGCAAAATCATGATCCAAAGCCAATTGTAACCTCTAATTCACTTCAAACCAGTATGAAAACATCACATAGACACTAAAGATCAGATTTGGACCAAGAATCCCTCATGTTTATGGTTTGTGTAGCAAAAATAGTCACATGTGAACCAAAAGCCACAACTTGCAAAAACTCATGATCATTCTTCCTACAACTTGCTGCATTGGTTACTGCACTTTGCTAGCCTCTCACCTCATCTTGCTGCACCAGAGCCATGCTTTGTACTAGCTATAGATCAAGCCATACTTTCTCTTACAAAGAAGTTGACATTTTGGCAAAAGGTGACCTACCTATCACAGCAGGCCATGTCACATCCCCTGACCTATGGGATTAAAATATACTTTCCATATGCTGGCCATAACACTCAAGAAGCAAGGCTGAAACCATTCACAAGATCACATTCACAAAACACCCCCCAGCTGCATTTTGTTTCGAATCTCTCTGCCCAGCCCTCAAACACTCAAACCATTTCCACACTTCAACTCACCATACTTCATAGACCTCAAACCACCAAGAGCCAGGCCTGAAATAAGCAAGAACACCCCATTGCCATTTCTCACCTCAACTTGCAGTTTCATTCGAAACTCTTTCCACAGCACACAAACATCCAAACAAACACCACAAAGCTTCTCCACTCACCATCTGGATCACAAAGAACCACTCACAATGGCCTGAAACTGCCTGAATCATCCCTACCATTTCTGACTGAGCTTGAGCAGAAGCTTGTCAAACTCCTCATCCAGCCAACATAAATTCCTCTTGAGCATTCAAACATCATCTGGGGATCAAGTGGAGTGGATTGCACTAAAGGAAGTGGCCAGAAAGTCATCAGAGTGAAAGCTTCGAATCTCAGGTAGCTTGAAAATTATTTTTTCCAGAAATCGTTTTTCATGTTATAAACTTGTTCTCTATGCTTCACTGAGTATCCTGGTGCTCTTGGTTTTTGAAATGGCTTTGAAATGAGCATTTAATTGATCTCTGAAACTTGCGTGCCCTAGTTCTTATTGGCTTCGATTCAGCTTTGTTGGGGAATATAAATTTGTTTTGAGTGAGGGTTTTGGTTCGTGAGTGTGTAAGGATCATTTCCCAGTTCTTGGATTTCATTTTAGTTAGGTTTTTGGAGTTTTGGGGATTTTCAGGGGAGATGCTGGCCGGAGAAGACGACCGGAAGTCTTCTCCGGCAGCCTGAAAGTGTTTAAGCCCTAATTGCGTAATTAATTGCCATTTGAATATTGAGCGTTGGATGGTCTGACTTGTTTGACTTGCCGCGCGAACGGATGGCCCAGATCCAATCATTATGCCCTAATCTTTTTCATTAGTTTTAATTAATTTTAATTAGGATAATTAACTCAGAGGCAATCCTGGCCCTCCACTAGCGCGCGTGGTCAACGCGTTTGAACCCAGAGCCCATCCTGGCCCTCCTTTCTGATTACCTTTCATTTTATTTATTTTTATTTCATTTTCTTTTCAATTAATTTGCATAATTATTTAAAAATAGTAAAAAATTCCTAAAAATTATGAAACTTTTTCCTAAGAGTTTTAATAATTTTTATGACCCAAAAATATTTTCATTTTATTTTTTTATCATTTAAAAAGTATTTTTAAATATTTAAAAGATTATTTTTAATTGATTAATGGAAATTAATTAATCAAAAATACTTTTAGGTATTTAAAAATCACCAAAAAATTCATGAAATGTTCTAAGACATTTAGAAACATTGTCCAACCTTCAAACCAAATTTCTTTTTTGATCTTGATGCATTTTGAGAATTTTCCATTGAATTAAATCATTTTTGGTGCATTATTTTGATCATAAGTTCAAAAATTCATTTCTGCCTATCTAAGAAGAGTTGGACATTGGTTCTTTTTGCTTTGTTTTGTGTTTAGCATGTAGTTTCTAGGATTAAATGGCCATGATTTGATTCCTCATTTTCAATTTGTTTGGCAATTCTTTTGTTTAGGAACCCTAAAAACCCTAATAACTTGTAAAAATCATAACTTGAGTTTGGTTAAGAGTTGAGACCTCCCCTTTGGACTTTGGTTTAGTATAGGTTTAGGGTTTCTTAGGATGGCATTTTCCATTTTTTATCTTAGGGTTTGCTTCTGTTTTTGAGTTTTGTTTGGTGTTTGTTTCATAAACCCTAATTTGGGCTTTCTCTTGCATCCTTCTTGCATTCTCTTGCTTAACATGACTTGCCATGACATTTCAAGCATTCATGTGATTCATTTGGCATCATGAGACATGTAGAAAGTATGTTTGATCATTGCATCTTGCATTTACCATGTTGTATGCTTTGTATGTTCCCCAACTTTTCATGTGTATCCATGGTTCTAAACTTGCTCCATTTGCATCCATTTGTTCATGTGATCATCCCCATGCCTTGTTTCATGTTTGCATCATTTCATAGCATCATTATCATCTCATATATGCTTCTGGTTTTGGTTTGCATCATACCATTTCATCCCATTTAGCATTGCATTGCATTTCTTTCTAACATTTCAGGTGGTAAGTGAACTTGAGAAGTGAATTTGCCTTCACTTCTCATAACCTTTCTTTTCATCTCTCTTGCATCCATTGCTGCATTTTCTATATGTGTTTGAGTTTGAGCTTGCTCATTTTTCTCCTCCCCACTTTCTTTCTTCAAGTGACTTGACTTCTTGAATGAAGCAAGTTGCTTTGCTTCTCTTGATCCTTTCATCTGCTTCCTGGTGGTTCCATTGAAGATTGTTCTTGCAAACCTCACAAACCTTAGGGACAACCAAGCATGACAATGATTAGGGTTTTGATTAGTCTCCCCTCTTAGTTTTGCCTTTGTGTCTCTTTTGAGTCTTCTCTTCTCATCTCATAATCAGGGACTAAACCCTAAAGGCTTTAAGGCTTTGTGATTAAGTTTATGCCTGCATCCTTCTCTTAGGATGGAGTGTATAACTTTAATCCTAAGTGTTAAACCCTTAATGTGTTTAACTCCTTTAATCAATCCATTTAATAATCATCAAGACATCACACTTGTAACTTGGGCCTTGCATTAGGGTTCTAATTCTTCCTTAATTGGTTAAGAAGGACTAACCCTAGTGTTAATGGACAAGTCCCCCTCAAGTTGTCTTACAAATCATAAAATTCACTTCTTCATCTCACCATTAAATAAAATCCACTTAATCAAAGGCTTGTTTTGTCATGATTTTAATCCCTAATCATGGATTAAGTTGAGGAGCATTCCTCAGCTTAAACATTCTCATCTATTATCCTTCTATTAGGATGGTGTAATGAGTCTGTTTAATCCCTGATTATGGCTTAACCTCATTACTTAACACTAAACAAAAACAACAAAAACATCTAAATAATCACAAGTAGGTTAATGATCTTAATCCTACACCAAGGGTGGTTAAGTGTGAGAATCTGACTTCACACTTAAGGTAATTCTCATTACCCCTAAACAGAGGGAAGATGTGATGAGTTTACTAAATCCATTGGTTTAGGCTTAAGCTCATTTTCTTATGACAAACTTTCAAAAGCAATAAAAGACTGAAAACTCAAAAACAAACAATAATCGTCTCCTTCGGGATTCTTTTCTCATCACCCTCACTCACAACCGAGAATTTGCTTCTTCCGTCTAATGCAAGAAAGTTTGCATCTGTGCCAGACAGATCATACACTTGAGCATAGGCAAGCAAGCAGTTCACCAGTCAATTCATCTTTCAGTCTCTTTGGGTCGAACTACGGTGTTCTGACTTCCTCATTGCACGAGAGGATACGTAGGCATAACTTAACAGTTATCGAACAAAAGTCTCTGTATATTCCCCCTCTTTCCAGCATCTTTCTCTTAGCCTCATTATCATGGGCATTTCACTCCTGTTCTTACACTGACACTTCACTTATATACTTCACTTTTCTTTTACACTGACACCTGTACATCCTTTTCCAGCTCTTTTGCACACAAATTGCACTGACACTACCCCTCTAAAACACAAATCTTTTAAGCGTGGATCCCGTCGAGTACGGCGGACAATCTGGGTGCTAATACCTTCCCAGGTTGTAACCAACCCCCTTTCTCAGTCTCTCTGGTTCGCAACCGTCTTATCCATGTCTTTCTAGGTCTATGCAGCATTGCCTTTCCTCCGGGATAAAAATGCCTAGCTGGCGACTCTTTTCATCTCCAGTGAGTTCACGGCTGTGTGTTCTCATTGTCCCTCTCGCCGACCGTTCGCGTCTGTACCTTCATCTGATCCATTTTCATTTGTCGGGCTTGATCTTGTCAAAAGCCTTTTGGCAGTCTTCGTTCCACCTGACCGTCTGTTCCTTTCTTAACAGCTTGAACAAGGGTTCATAGTGAAGGAAAATTGCGCTCAAAACGCAGCGGAAAACAAAATTTTCCTTTAGTGATCCTTACGAATGAGCATGGTCAGTGATAGAATCGTTACCTCTTTGTGGCGATTCAGATCTTTGATGCAGCGATCACAAGCGTTGATGAAGTGCAACGCCTCTACTCAGTCCACACGAACAGCTTCCGGTCACAGTGCTAGCTGCTTACGAACGGAATTATTTGAGTGAGAAAAGAGAATCAAAAACGAAATTGCATCAAGTGAAAGCTTCATCACAAGGGTTCCTTTTATAGACTCTCTTGTGGGCTGCGGGCTAAAAGCCCAATTCACATGATCCATAATAATATTATATATATTATTATAATAACTATTATTATAATAAATATATTTCTTTTATTATTATTTTATAACCATTATAAAATAACAATAATTATTATTATATTATCCGAATTTCTATTTTCACTTAAGTGCACCGTACCTTACGGTGTTCCTTTGATTTCTCTATCTCTCATCAAACTGTCCTTATGTGTGTGACCCTGTAGGATTTCGTAACGTTGGTAATTATATTAAATTATATATATTTAACATAATAAACAGTGAGCGGTATCTAGCAACACATCACTGCTACCCAAGTCACGAAAATGTCATGTGATCTGACAAAACCTTTTTCGTGATAATATATGTTTGTACAATTACCCTTTTGCCCCTATGTCTATATTGAACACAAGGCATACACTGTGTCATCCTTGTCCAGTTCAATATTGGGCCCTTAGACATTTCTCCTGTTATGCAGGATTGGCAAATTCCATCTAGGACACTCATGTCCCTCAGCATGCTTCGTGGAGTGCCCATCAACTGTCTTTATGATCATCCAGTTACGGATAATGTTTGATCAGCAATAAAGCACCCGACTCTACATCTAGGGTCCATAGTGGTTTCAGGTCGAAGGGTGGTAATACACCATTATCACCATGAGAATAACTTATGACACTTTGCATAACATACTATGTAGTATTCTCATAGCGGGTCAATCCGGTATAAATATTACTCCTAATATTTATACCTATGTCAAGACTTGATAACTCTTTACCCATGATCCATGAGATGTGATCATCAGTCTATCTTCATAATAGTCTCAATGCTTTAATGTTATCCCACTTTGCAATAAAGCTTGACTACGGATATTTTAAGAATAATGTCTTTATGTTTAATGGGATCTCATGATTAAGTCACACTTAACATTTCATTAAACAGACTAACTATTCTAGGGACTTTATTATTCTGAAGACAAACATAATAAAGAAATGCCTTTTATTATTAAACGAATAATCCGATACAAGTACCAAAAAGTATTGGCCTCTAGGGCTTACACCAACACATAGGTTGCTGTAAGGTGAGATATGAACCTTGAAATGTAGTTCAATCGACCTAAGTAACCTCGAACTTCTTTCTCTGTTTTTGGTGCCGGCATCTCTTGGATGGCTTTGACTTTATCAGGGTCAACTTCAATGCCTTTCTCGCTCACAATAAAGCCCAGCAGCTTACCGGATCGCACTCCGAATGTGCATTTGTTGGGGTTCAACTTCAGTTGGTACTTCCTCAGACGCTTGAATAACTTCAGTAGATTCACCAGGTGATCTTCCTCTGTAAGGGACTTGGCAATCATGTCATCCACATAACATTCTATCTCTTTATGAATCATGTCGTGGAATAATGTCACCATAGCCCGTTGATACGTCGCACCAGCATTCTTGAGCCCAAATGGCATTACTTTGTAGCAGAACGTGCCCCAGGGTGTGATGAAGGTTGTCTTCTCCATGTCTTCAGGGGACATCTTAATCTGATTGTATCCTGAAAATCCGTCCATGAAGGAGAATACCGAGAACTGAGCCGTGTTATCCACCAATACATCAATGTGAGGTAATGGGAAGTCATCTTTCGGGCTGGCTCTGTTCAGATCTCGGTAGTCAACACACATTCTTACTTTTCCGTCTTTCTTAGGCACAGGTACTATGTTAGCAACCCACGGCGGATAGCTAGTCACAGCAAGGAACCCGGCGTCCCATTGCTTTTGTACCTCTTCTTTGATTTTCATTGCCATGTCCGGACGAGTACGGCGCAGTTTCTGTTTGACCGGCGGGCATTCTTCTCTCAAAGGCAGCTTGTGCACGACAATATCGGTATCCAACCCTGGCATATCTTGGTAAGACCAAGCAAACACGTCCACATACTCTTGAAGCAGGTTAATCAGTTGTCTCTTTACTGAGTCTTGCAGGCAGGCCCCGATTCTAACTTCTTTCACGTCTTCATCTGTACCAAGATTGATCACTTCAACCTCCTCCTGGTGAGGAGTAATAACCTTTTCCTCTTGTCTTAACAACCTGGCTAGCTCTTCAGGAAGCTCATATTCTTCTTCAACCCCTTCATCAGCTTGATTGATTGGATTGTCAAAGTCATACGAAGTCATAGTCGTGCTGTTGTCGGTGCTGTCTGGAAGGCACTCTCTGCAAGGGTTAAGTTTGTTCATTTTAGTGATCTGATTTTAGTTTTGTTTAGAAAAGTGAAATAAAGTTGTCATTTTGAAAACACTGCCATTTATTTTTTGTACAAAAAGAAAAATAGAAAAACAGTGAACGGAAAAGAAAAAGACTCGTTTGCAAAAAGATGTATGATATTTCATTAATTGATCTTGTTTGCACAAAAAGTACAGATGTTTTTCTCTCAAAAAGTAATAATAAAACACATGCTTACAGGGAATATATTTACTCTCGAGAGTACTTAACTCCTATGACGGAATCCAGTAAAGGATACCTCGGGACCTTTTGTGCGTTTCCTCATCTTTGCATGATTGCGGGTATCCAGAACGCAACTCGGGGCATGCGAGCTACATCTCAGCAAGCTGGCAAATCAACAAAAGATCTCAGCATCCGAAATGCTCTATCCCCAGCTGAGTTGCCTCTTTTTGCTCTCCCCAGCTGAGTTGCCTCTTTTTTCTCTCCCCAGCTGAGTTGCCTCTCATAATTCCCCAGCCGAGTTGCCATCTAGTCCTCAGCCGGAGTACAGGAGTCAGGGAATCATCTCCCCACAGAGTTCCAGCCTCTATCCAGAAGAGCGATGCATGAAGATCACAACAGAGTGAAGAAAGCTTCTGCAAACCCCAGCTGGGCCTCTCATTTATTAGGATATGTCAATCAGTGACTTGTATTCCCCAAGAAGATACATCTCACCGGATCTACCAATGATCTCACCCCCAGCTGGGAGATCCATTTCAAACAGATCAGCCAGAGATCTTCGCAGCAACGGGATCCGAATCCCGGTTTGATATCTTTGCATAATCATGGCATTTGCATCATATTATCCCCTCAGAGCGTAGCATTCCGTTTAATACGGAGCATTACGGCAAAAGTCAAACGCATAGCATAATCATAAGCCATGTTCTGAATTAACACTTGTGAATAATAACCGTTCATCATCGTCGTACAGAAATTCCCACCAGAGTTACCAGCAAGAGCAGTTGCCTCACAACTCCCAAACACCAGTATATACACCTTTTGGCACCCGTCCGTGCCATCTTTCCCCAGTAAAGTCGCCAGAACACTTTTTACAAGCAAGATTACCCGTATTACAGATACTTCATGACACCCGTCTGTGTCATATCACCAGCAGAAAGCCGAAGACACCTTCTTTGCACTCACACATACTTATATATACACTTTCTTGACACCCGTCCGTGTCATATCCCCAGCGCAGTCGCTTACACTTTACAACTCATATACTTGTTGATATCATACTTTTCTCCTTTTGACACTCGTCCGTGTCACCCTCCCCAGCAGTTAAACACCATCTTTACACCATTCGCTCTTACGCAGATACTCGTCCGTATCTTGTATATACCAGTTATATACCCACAGATCCAACAGTAGTCTTTGTTCTTTGTTAACCAGTTGGTACTCGTCCGTACCATCATCTCAGAACATTGCGTCTAATGTTTGTTTCTACATGATACTCGTCCGTATCATAGTCTTAAGGATGCTCGTCCGCATCTTTAATCCATACACTGTGTCAAACACTTTTGTCTTCTTGAATATAGACACTCGTCTGTGTCTATTATTCCCCAGAAGAGTCCCTTCAGATTCAACACTCGTCCGTGTTCCTTGTTAACCAGTTGATACTCGTCTGTATCATCATCTCTGAACACGTGTCAGTTTGTTTCTACCTGATACTCGTCCGTATCATAGCCTTAAGGATGCTCGTCCGCATCTTTAATCTATACACAACATCTAAATACTTACACTTTCCTTTCTTGGTTGTGAACGCTCGTCCGTGTTCACTATATCCCCAGTAGATCACCAACAAAGCATTTTCTTTTATCTGACACTCGTCCTGTGTCATGATAACCCTGAGAGCAGCCGTACCCTGCTAGGTGGTCGTCCTCCACTTCTTGATGGTCGTCCTCCATCATGCTCATCCGATGGCCGTCCCCATCGTTGATTTTAGCAGCCGTCCCCTGCTAGGTGGTCGTCCTCCACCTTTTGATGATCGACCTTCATCATTTTATCCAATGGCCGTCCCCATTGTTGATTTCGGTTATCTGGCATTCGTCCTATGTCATGATAAACCTCGAGAGCAGCCGTACCCTGCTGAGTGGTCGTCCTCCACTTCCTGATGGTCGTCCTCCATCATGCTCGTCCGATGGCCGTCCCCATCGTTGACCTTTTCTATCCGATGGCCGTCCCCATCGTTGATATTTTCGGCAGCCGTACCCTGCCAGGTGGTCGTCCTCCACCTTTGATGGCCGTCCCTATCATATTTCTTTTATCCCCAACAGAGCAGCCGTCCCCTGCTAGGTGATCGTCCTTCACCTTTGATGGTCGTACCCCATCATCTGTTTATTTCATTTATTCTTTAACCCGATGGCCGTCCCCGTCGTGGTCCCTTTTCTTTTTAGCCCGATGGCCGTCCCCATCAGTGGTTACTTTGCCTTATGAACTTGATGGCCGTCCCCGTCATGTTTCATTAACTCCCAGAGAATTTTACAGCTTTATCTTGATGGCCGTCCCCATCATGATTTTATCTCCCCAGCTAGTCGGCCATCCCCGTCTTGGCTTTACATTTTATCCCCAGCATGTCGGCCGTCCCCGTCATTGCTATTTACCCAGCAGTCGTCCTCTGCTCGACGGTCGTCCTCCGTCGCCCACACCTTACAGTATACTTTATTTTTCTTTACAATCTATATCCCTTTTCTTCTTCATTCTGTGAGTGCAAATTTTGGACTATCTTTGGTATTCAACCACAAGTTATCTTGTTTGCTTGTTAAGCCGTTGCTTACAACCTGCACAGCTAACTCATGTTTGAATAGGGGCAGCTGTAAACACCCCAAATTTGCCCTCACCCATTTCACCATGGCTTGTGATCATTCTCATATGCATAAACACAATCATATCATCTCACATTTCATTTTTTGAGTCACTGCATTGGTTCTAAGTCATCTGCACCTAGGGTTTGTGATCTGAGCAATCCCAAAGCCTCTTGAGCCACTCCAAGGGTCATCAATCACTTCAAAGGGGTCCATATGTGTTCAAGTATCACATTATATCTCCTCAAAGTCAAAAATTCCAAAGAATCACAAGAACTAGGGTTTGGATGGATGCAGAGCCAAGTTTGACTGCACAGTTGACCTAAAATTAGGGTTTTGGTTTCAGAGGCCATAACACCAAATTTTTTGGTCATTCTTGTTTCCATTGGTCTCTATATGGTATAGGGAGTATGCATATCAATTTTCATGAAGAAATTCCATGGGGAAGTCATCTGATCAAGGGTTGACTTTCTGGACAAGTCAGTGCAAAATCAGGGCATCTGAGGCCCCCAATGACCCAACCAATGGGTGATCTTCATCATTTTAAGTGTATATGATCTTTATTTGATCATGGAAAAAGGTTGAAGTTCATAGAAATCAAGAATTTGGAAGCTTTGCAAATGTTGACTTTTTGGGCATAGTTGACTTTTCAAGAATGCTTCATTTTAGGTCATTTTTCAAGCCTTGATTCTTGATCCAAAAAAGCTTCAAATGGAAAAACTTTGGTCATGAAAGTTGTAGGCCACATTTTTACCTTTTCAAAAAGTACAAGAACATGATCAAACTCTTCTTGGATCAAAAGTTATGGTGTGGCAAAGTTGGCTAAAATCATTGATTTTCAAGGCATGCTTCAAATGAGAATTTTGCAAAATCATGATCCAAAGCCAATTGTAACCTCTAATTCACTTCAAACCAGTATGCAAACATCACATAGACACTAAAGATCAGATTTGGACCAAGAATCCCTCATGTTTATGGTTTGTGTAGCAAAAATAGTCACATGTGAACCAAAAGCCACAACTTGCAAAAACTCATGATCATTCTTCCTACAACTTGCTGCATTGGTTACTGCACTTTGCTAGCCTCTCACCTCATCTTGCTGCACCAGAGCCATGCTTTGTACTAGCTATAGATCAAGCCATACTTTCTCTTACAAAGAAGTTGACATTTTGGCAAAAGGTGACCTACCTATCACAGCAGGCCATGTCACATCCCCTGACCTATGGGATTAAAATATACTTTCCATATGCTGGCCATAACACTCAAGAAGCAAGGCTGAAACCATTCACAAGATCACATTCACAAAACACCCCCCAGCTGCATTTTGTTTCGAATCTCTCTGCCCAGCCCTCAAACACTCAAACCATTTCCACACTTCAACTCACCATACTTCATAGACCTCAAACCACCAAGAGCCAGGCCTGAAATAAGCAAGAACACCCCATTGCCATTTCTCACCTCAACTTGCAGTTTCATTCGAAACTCTTTCCACAGCACACAAACATCCAAACAAACACCACAAAGCTTCTCCACTCACCATCTGGATCACAAAGAACCACTCACAATGGCCTGAAACTGCCTGAATCATCCCTACCATTTCTGACTGAGCTTGAGCAGAAGCTTGTCAAACTCCTCATCCAGCCAACATAAATTCCTCTTGAGCATTCAAACATCATCTGGGGATCAAGTGGAGTGGATTGCACTAAAGGAAGTGGCCAGAAAGTCATCAGAGTGAAAGCTTCGAATCTCAGGTAGCTTGAAAATTATTTTTTCCAGAAATCGTTTTTCATGTTATAAACTTGTTCTCTATGCTTCACTGAGTATCCTGGTGCTCTTGGTTTTTGAAATGGCTTTGAAATGAGCATTTAATTGATCTCTGAAACTTGCGTGCCCTAGTTCTTATTGGCTTCGATTCAGCTTTGTTGGGGAATATAAATTTGTTTTGAGTGAGGGTTTTGGTTCGTGAGTGTGTAAGGATCATTTCCCAGTTCTTGGATTTCATTTTAGTTAGGTTTTTGGAGTTTTGGGGATTTTCAGGGGAGATGCTGGCCGGAGAAGACGACCGGAAGTCTTCTCCGGCAGCCTGAAAGTGTTTAAGCCCTAATTGCGTAATTAATTGCCATTTGAATATTGAGCGTTGGATGGTCTGACTTGTTTGACTTGCCGCGCGAACGGATGGCCCAGATCCAATCATTATGCCCTAATCTTTTTCATTAGTTTTAATTAATTTTAATTAGGATAATTAACTCAGAGGCAATCCTGGCCCTCCACTAGCGCGCGTGGTCAACGCGTTTGAACCCAGAGCCCATCCTGGCCCTCCTTTCTGATTACCTTTCATTTTATTTATTTTTATTTCATTTTCTTTTCAATTAATTTGCATAATTATTTAAAAATAGTAAAAAATTCCTAAAAATTATGAAACTTTTTCCTAAGAGTTTTAATAATTTTTATGACCCAAAAATATTTTCATTTTATTTTTTTATCATTTAAAAAGTATTTTTAAATATTTAAAAGATTATTTTTAATTGATTAATGGAAATTAATTAATCAAAAATACTTTTAGGTATTTAAAAATCACCAAAAAATTCATGAAATGTTCTAAGACATTTAGAAACATTGTCCAACCTTCAAACCAAATTTCTTTTTTGATCTTGATGCATTTTGAGAATTTTCCATTGAATTAAATCATTTTTGGTGCATTATTTTGATCATAAGTTCAAAAATTCATTTCTGCCTATCTAAGAAGAGTTGGACATTGGTTCTTTTTGCTTTGTTTTGTGTTTAGCATGTAGTTTCTAGGATTAAATGGCCATGATTTGATTCCTCATTTTCAATTTGTTTGGCAATTCTTTTGTTTAGGAACCCTAAAAACCCTAATAACTTGTAAAAATCATAACTTGAGTTTGGTTAAGAGTTGAGACCTCCCCTTTGGACTTTGGTTTAGTATAGGTTTAGGGTTTCTTAGGATGGCATTTTCCATTTTTTATCTTAGGGTTTGCTTCTGTTTTTGAGTTTTGTTTGGTGTTTGTTTCATAAACCCTAATTTGGGCTTTCTCTTGCATCCTTCTTGCATTCTCTTGCTTAACATGACTTGCCATGACATTTCAAGCATTCATGTGATTCATTTGGCATCATGAGACATGTAGAAAGTATGTTTGATCATTGCATCTTGCATTTACCATGTTGTATGCTTTGTATGTTCCCCAACTTTTCATGTGTATCCATGGTTCTAAACTTGCTCCATTTGCATCCATTTGTTCATGTGATCATCCCCATGCCTTGTTTCATGTTTGCATCATTTCATAGCATCATTATCATCTCATATATGCTTCTGGTTTTGGTTTGCATCATACCATTTCATCCCATTTAGCATTGCATTGCATTTCTTTCTAACATTTCAGGTGGTAAGTGAACTTGAGAAGTGAATTTGCCTTCACTTCTCATAACCTTTCTTTTCATCTCTCTTGCATCCATTGCTGCATTTTCTATATGTGTTTGAGTTTGAGCTTGCTCATTTTTCTCCTCCCCACTTTCTTTCTTCAAGTGACTTGACTTCTTGAATGAAGCAAGTTGCTTTGCTTCTCTTGATCCTTTCATCTGCTTCCTGGTGGTTCCATTGAAGATTGTTCTTGCAAACCTCACAAACCTTAGGGACAACCAAGCATGACAATGATTAGGGTTTTGATTAGTCTCCCCTCTTAGTTTTGCCTTTGTGTCTCTTTTGAGTCTTCTCTTCTCATCTCATAATCAGGGACTAAACCCTAAAGGCTTTAAGGCTTTGTGATTAAGTTTATGCCTGCATCCTTCTCTTAGGATGGAGTGTATAACTTTAATCCTAAGTGTTAAACCCTTAATGTGTTTAACTCCTTTAATCAATCCATTTAATAATCATCAAGACATCACACTTGTAACTTGGGCCTTGCATTAGGGTTCTAATTCTTCCTTAATTGGTTAAGAAGGACTAACCCTAGTGTTAATGGACAAGTCCCCCTCAAGTTGTCTTACAAATCATAAAATTCACTTCTTCATCTCACCATTAAATAAAATCCACTTAATCAAAGGCTTGTTTTGTCATGATTTTAATCCCTAATCATGGATTAAGTTGAGGAGCATTCCTCAGCTTAAACATTCTCATCTATTATCCTTCTATTAGGATGGTGTAATGAGTCTGTTTAATCCCTGATTATGGCTTAACCTCATTACTTAACACTAAACAAAAACAACAAAAACATCTAAATAATCACAAGTAGGTTAATGATCTTAATCCTACACCAAGGGTGGTTAAGTGTGAGAATCTGACTTCACACTTAAGGTAATTCTCATTACCCCTAAACAGAGGGAAGATGTGATGAGTTTACTAAATCCATTGGTTTAGGCTTAAGCTCATTTTCTTATGACAAACTTTCAAAAGCAATAAAAGACTGAAAACTCAAAAACAAACAATAATCGTCTCCTTCGGGATTCTTTTCTCATCACCCTCACTCACAACCGAGAATTTGCTTCTTCCGTCTAATGCAAGAAAGTTTGCATCTGTGCCAGACAGATCATACACTTGAGCATAGGCAAGCAAGCAGTTCACCAGTCAATTCATCTTTCAGTCTCTTTGGGTCGAACTACGGTGTTCTGACTTCCTCATTGCACGAGAGGATACGTAGGCATAACTTAACAGTTATCGAACAAAAGTCTCTGTATATTCCCCCTCTTTCCAGCATCTTTCTCTTAGCCTCATTATCATGGGCATTTCACTCCTGTTCTTACACTGACACTTCACTTATATACTTCACTTTTCTTTTACACTGACACCTGTACATCCTTTTCCAGCTCTTTTGCACACAAATTGCACTGACACTACCCCTCTAAAACACAAATCTTTTAAGTGTGGATCCCGTCGAGTACGGCGGACAATCTGGGTGCTAATACCTTCCCAGGTTGTAACCAACCCCCTTTCTCAGTCTCTCTGGTTCGCAACCGTCTTATCCATGTCTTTCTAGGTCTATGCAGCATTGCCTTTCCTCCGGGATAAAAATGCCTAGTTGGCGACTCTTTTCATCTCCAGTGAGTTCACGGCTGTGTGTTCTCATTGTCCCTCTCGCCGACCGTTCGCGTCTGTACCTTCATCTGATCCATTTTCATTTGTCGGGAGCGACAGCCATGGAATTGCAGAAAACTTATGGATTAGATTTTGAATATCTAAGTTTGATTTCTGGAGTTGTCATCCCTATTGGTTTCAAGGTTCCTACTTTTGTGGTATATGATGGTGTATCATGTCCAAAGCTACATCTGAGATCTTATATCCGAAGGATCCAGCCACATACTGCTGTCAGGAAGTTTTGGATTCATTTCTTTCAAAAGAGTTTATCTGGAGTTCAATTGGAATGGTACTATCAACTTGAGAGTACCAATATTCGTACTTGGAATGATCTTGCTGGGGCCTTTTATAGGCAATACCAATATAAATCTGATTTAGCGCCGACTCGCATGCAACTCCAAAACATGTCTATGGGTTCCAAGGAAAGTTTCAAGGAGTATGCCCAGGAGTGGAGAGGTCTTACAAGCAGAGTTCAACCTCCTTTAACTGTCAGGGAATTGGTTGACATGTTTATGAATACACTAACTGGTCCTTTCTACATTCATCTCATTGGAAGTTCATCATTTGGTTTCACTAAGCTGATAATGACTGGAGAACGTATGGATAGTGGAATATGATGTGGTAAAATACAAATGGCTACCTCTTCAAGTACCACAAAGAAGCCCTCTAATGGAAAGAAAGAATCTAATGTTGTGTATGGCCAACAGGGTCGTATAAGGAATAACCAATCTGTGGGAGCAGTCCTAATCTCTAATCTTGCATATGCATAACAAGATAAGCAACAAAATAGTCAGCCTAAGCAAAGTACGCCTAGGAGACAATTTACAAAGATCAATATGTCGTTGGCTCAGGCTCTGCAACACATGTTGAAAAGAGAGTTGATTACTTTGAGGGACCCTCCTCAGAATCCCAATACTACCCCTCCTTGTTATAATCCCAATCCAAGGTGTGCATATCACTCCAACTGCCCAGACCATGATACTAATAATTGTTGGGCGTTGAAGAATAAGATTCAGGATATGATCGATGCTGGAGAAATTGAGTTTGATCCTCATGAGACTCCTAATGTGATTACTGCTCCCATGCCCAAACATGAGAAGACTGTTAATGTTGTTGATGATGGTTCTTATGTTTCTAATGTGACTGATTTGACCACTCCTCTATCCATTATTAAGAAGAAGCTGCTACAAGCCGGTTTATTTTCGGGTTGTAATGAAGACTGTTTTTATTGTGCCTCTCAACCCAATTACTGTTGGAAGCTGAAAGAAGGCATTAAACATTTAATGAACAACCGTTCTATATTATCTGAGAAGGTCCCTTCTATGAAGAGTTTATGTGAAGGTTTGTCTCAAGGTCTGAAGATTGAAGATGTGTATGTGGTTACTAATACTCCTGTGAAGATCACTTCTAAGGATCCTGTGAGGATTACATCTAAAGGTCCTGTGAAGATTACTGTTGAGCCAAAGGTGGCTCCCCTGACTATTACTACTCCTGATCCAATTCCATATTCTTTTGACAAGGCTATCCCTTGGAATTATGGTTCTGATGTTTATATCCATGGTGTCAAGAAAGAACCTCTAACTGATATACATGTTGCAGATACTAATCCTAATATCGACAATATTATTGGGACTAGTAAGGTTACTAGGAGTGGAAGAATTTTCTCTCTAGAAGACACTTCAAAGATTGTTGCTACTCCAGTTCATATCTCCAACCCTGGGACAAGTACTGAATCTCGGGGCAAAGGACCATTGATTGAGCCTGTTCAGGTTGAAACACCAGCTACTTAAGACCTCTCTAAGCAGATGGAAGAAGTATTGAAGATCATCTGCAAGAGTGATTATAATATTGTTGAATAATTGGGGCATACTCCCACCAAGATCTCTATGTTGTCTCTGTTGTTGTGCTCTGAAGCACATGCTAAGGCTTTGGTGGAATTCCTAAAGTCTGCCCATGTACCACATGAAATCTCTATGGACCAGTTCGAAAATTGTGTTGCTAAATTGACAACTGATAATGGCTTAGGCTTTTATGATGCTGATTTAACTCCTGCTAAAAGGAACCACAACAGAGCTCTACACATCTCCATTGAGTGTAGGGGCATTACTCTGTCTCATGTTTTGGTGGATAATGGTTCCTCATTAAATGTGTTACCGAAGGAGGTTCTGGACAAACTTAACTTTGAAGATGTTGTGCTAAGGCCCAGTAATGTGGTGGTGAGAGCCTTTGATGGTTCAAGAAGAATGATTCATAGAGAGGTTGATCTTCCAATCAAAGTAGGTTTCCAAGTCTTTGATTCTACCTTATATGTGATGGATATTCGTCCTTCCTATTCCTTCTTACTTGGGTGCCCTTGGATACATGGGGCAGGTGCTGTGACTTCCACTTTACACCAGAAGCTTAAATATCCAGTGAAAAACAAGATTGTCACTGTCTACGGTGAAGAAGAGTATATGGCCAGTCATGTAAACACTTTCAAGTATGTTGAAATGGAGGGTGAATTTGTTGAGACTCCTTGCCAAACATTTGAAGTGGTTCCTCAGATTGTTCCTACTCCCGAGTCTATCCCTGCTATTAAACTAGTTCTTGTTGCTACTAGAGTACCTTCTACAATAGCCTCTTTGAAGGATGCTAGAGCTATAGTTGAAGAATGTAGTTGTACTATTTGGGGTCAGCCTCCTGACATTCCTTACAAGTCTGACAAGTTTGGTTTGGGTTTTACTGCAAAATCTCAGAAGGTTGTTTGTCACGCTTGTGTTATTCGTATCACCAACAAGGGAGTTCAGAAGGATCAAGTCAATGTTGTGGAAGATTATGATGAAGACTACAACCTAGACAGTTGGATTTTTCCTACCATTGGCAATGGGCTCAACAATTGGAAGGCTGAAGATGTTATTCCTACCTCCTTTAGTCAGGAGTAAATGCTATTTTTGTTTTTTCTAATTTTGATTTTGTAATTTTGAACAATTAAAAACTTTTGAGCCTTGTGCCTTGCCCGGGGCACAATGGTGTGCTTGTTAAGGGATGTAATTTAATTTGCATATTTTCATTCAATAAAATCAATGGACGTTCTTGCTTTCGTAAATGTTGCGCTCTTTATCTTTCTTTTATTTTTCCTTTATCAAAAGTTATGTGTTCTTACACACACCCACGTCACTAAAATGAAAATCCTCATCCACTCTGGATCCTATTGATAACAATTTTGTTATTTCCATTTATGACTTTGAGAATCCGATCTATAAAGTCGAGGATGGAAATGAGGAAGATTGTGAAGTTCTTGTAGAGATTGCTAGGTTTCTACAACAAGAAGAGAAAGTTATACAGCCGCATGAGGAACCAATTTAAGTTGTGAATCTGGGAACTAAGAAAGACAGGAAAGAGGTCAAGATAGGAGTTGAATTAGAAGATAGTGTTAAGAACAAGTTGATTCAGATGCTACATGATTATGTGGAAATCTTTTCTTAGTCTTATGAAGATATGCCAGGGCTTGATACTGATATTGTGGTTCACTGTCTACCAATGAAGGAAGGTTGTCGTCCAATAAAGCAAAAAGTTCGTCATATGCGTCCTGAAATGTCAGAAAAGATTAAAGCAGAAGTGATGAAACAAGTTGATGCAGGATTCCTAGTCGTCACTTCATATCCTCAATGAGTTGCAAATGTGGTATCAGTGCCTAAGAAAGATGGTAAAGTACGCATGTGCGTGGATTACATGGATTTGAACAAAGCCAACCCCAAAGATGATTTTCCGCTTCCACATATCGATGTTCTGGTAGACAACACTACTCAGCATAAGGTATTCTCTTTTATTGATGGTTTCTCTGGTTATAATCAGATCAAGATGGAACCTGAAGATATGGAGAAGACTACGTTTGTCACACAGTGGGGCACCTTCTGTTATAAGGTAATGCCATTTGGTTTGAAGAACGCTGGGGCAACATATCAGCGTGCTATGGTAGCTTTGTTCCATGATATGATTCACCATGAGATAGAAGTATATGTTGATGATATGATAGCCAGATCCCAGACTGAAGAAGAACATCTTGATTATCTGCACAAGTTGTTTGAGAGGTTGAAGAAATACAAGCTGAGATTAAATCCAAACAAGTGTACCTTTGGAGTTAGATCTAGTAAACTTTTGGGTTTCGTCGTCAGTGGTAAAGGTATTGAAGTTGACCGTGCAAAAGTAAAAGTTATACAAGATATGCCCGCTCCCCGTACTAAGAAGGAAGTCGGAGGTTTCTTGGGATGCCTGAACTATATTGCAAGATTTATTTTCCAGTTAACCACTACTTGTGAACCAATCTTCAAATTGCTGAAGAAAGATCAAGTAATGGAATGGAACGACGAATGCCAGAAAGCTTTTGATGAGATCAAGAAATACCTCCAAGAACCTCCAACATTGATGCCACCAGTTGATGGAAGACCCTTGATTATGTACTTAACAGTGTTGGATAATTCAATGGGGTGTGTGTTGGGGAAACATGATGAGTATGGTCGAAAAGAGCAAGCAATATACTACCTTAGAAAAAAGTTTACCGACTGTGAAACAAGATACTCATTGTTCGAGAAAACTTGATGCGGTTTGGCTTGGGCTGCTCGCCGACTAAGACAATATATGTTGACTCATACCACTTTATTGATTTCAAAAATGGATCCTATCAAGTACATATTTGAGAAACCTGTTCTCTCTGGAAGAATAGAAAGATGGCAAATGATTATGACAGAATACGACATCCAGCAGTGGATGAATATCAGTCTATGAACTTTGAGTTTCCAGATGAAGATATTATGCTTGTTATTAGAGAGCCTAGACCGTATGAAGGACATGAACAGGGATCCTGATGGACTATGGTTTTTGATGGAACTTCTAATGCGCTTGGTAATGGTGTTGGTGTTGTGATTATCTCTCCCGAAGGTTGTTATACACTGTTTACTGCTAGACTTTGTTTTGATTGCACCAACAATATGGCTGAATATGAAGTGTGTATCATGGGTATTAAGGTTGCCATTGAGATAAAAATCCAATTCTTGAATGTGTACGGAGATTCAGTCCTGGTAGTTAGTCAGGTTAAAGGTGAATTGGACATAAAACATCCAAATCTCATTCCTTACAGAGAGCGTGTGTTGTATTTAATTCCATACTTTTAAGAGATTACTTTTGAACATATTCTGCGAGAAAAGAAACAATTGGCAGATGCATTAGCCACCAAGTCATCTATGTTTGAAATCAGTTGGGATGATGAAGCTCCCAGAATTACAATTGATCGATTAGATGAGCCAGCATACTGTTATGAGGTTGATACTGATGGAGTAGAAGAAAAGCCTTGGTTCTACGAAGTAAAAAGATATCTTGAAGCTCAGGAGTATCCTGAAGGGGCGATTATCAATGACAAGAAGTTTCTGAGGAGATTTTTTGCCAAGTTTTTCCTGAGTAATGGAATTTTGTACAAGCGCAATCACGATTCGACTTTGCTTCGTTGTGTGGATAAGAAGGAAGCAAGAGAAAATATGGAAGACATGCATGATGGGATCTTTGGTACTCATTCTAGTGGACATACAATGACTAAGAAAATTTTGAGAGAAGGTTATTATTGGTCTACCATGGAAGCTAATTGTTGTTAGCACTCTAAAACTTGTCATAAGTGTCAGATCTATGCTGATAAAAAACATGTACCCCCCAGTTCATTTGAATGTTCTGACTGCTCCTTGGCCTTTTGCCATGTGGGGCATTGATATGATTGGTGATATCAAACCTACCGCTTCCAATGTACATCGTTTCATTCTTGTTGCTATTGATTACTTTACAAAGTGGGTAGAAGCAGCCTCGTTTGCTTCTGTTACTAAGAATGTTGTGGCCCGGTTCATCAAACATAATCTTATATGTAGGTATGACATCCCCGAAAGGATTATCACAGACAATGGTACTAATCTAAATAACACTATGATTACTGAACTTTGCACACAGTTCAAGATTAAACATCATAATTCTCCTCCATATCGACCGAAGATGAATGGCGCGGTGGAAGCCTCCAACAAGAATATTAAGAAGATCTTGCAGAAGATGACAATGACATACAAAGATTGACATGATATGTTACCATTTACTCTTCATGGTTATCCTACCACAATACGTACTTCAACCGGGGCAACCTCATTCTCTCTTGTCTATGGTATGGAAGCAGTTTTACCCATTGAAGTTCAAATCCCATCCTTGAGAATTATGAAGGATGCAGGCTTAGATGAAGATGAATGGATTCAGACTCGACTCGACCAGATAAACTTGATTGATGAAAAGAGTCTTGCGGCTGTTTGTCAAGGTCAGATGTATCAAAAGCTTATGATTAAAGCCTTTAATAAGAAGGTCAAGCAACAAGTATATCAGGCTGGAGACTTGGAAATCAAGCGTATCATATTACCATAGGGTGATCCTAGGGGCAAATGGACTCCCACATATGAAGGGCCATTTGTAGTCAAAAGGGTATTTTCTGGAGGCGCTATGATGCTTACTACTATGGATGGTGAAGATTTCCCGCTAGGTTGACTGGCCTAGGAAAAAATAAGGGAATCCTAGTGAACCAAAAGGGTTCGGGCAAAAATTAGGGATATATATAAAAAAAAATGTACACCCGGCAAGTCGAAAACCTGAAAAGGTGGCTTGGGCAAAAAAAGGGTATCCCGGTGGACTGTGTAAACACCCCAAATTTGCCCTCACTCATATCACACCATGGCTTGTGATCTTTCATTTTTGCATAAGTTACCACATATTGCATATTTGTTTCATCTGTATAGTTCAAATTCATCTGCATCTAGGGTTTGTGATGTGAGCAATCCAAGATTCCATCTGAGCCACTCCAAAGGCCACAAAGCATTCCAAGAGGGTCCATGTGTGTTCTATCATCATATTATATCCCTTAAAGTTCATGGAAGTCAAGAAATCACAAGAACTGGCAAGGCAGGGAAGCAGAGCTAGGGTTTTCACTGCATAGATGACCCAAATTAGGGTTTTGGTTTCAGAGGCCTCAACTCCAATTTTTGGGCCATTCTTGTTTCTAATGTTCTTAAGGTGTTATAAGGATCATGTGTACCAAGTTTGAATTCTGGCTGTTAGATGGTGATTAGCGCGTAAACGAGTGGCTAGGATCATTTCACTTAGGGTTAATTCTGATTAATTAATTTAAAAACATAATTAAGGCCAGTTTGAATCTCCACCCTTGGATCTGGCGCGCAGTCAATTCCCTCCCTTTTTCTTTTGAACCTGGACCACTGGATCAACATACTTCCTCTTTTATTCATTTTTATTTCATTTTTATTCATTTTTCTTGCATATTTATTTTAAAATACTTAGAAAAATCCCAAAAATATTTCCTTTTGCATTTTTGTTTCAAATATTTTTCTTAATCAGAAAATGATTTTTATTTTATTTTTTGCATATAAAAAGTATTTTTAAAATATTTAAATGTTTGTTTTAATTAATTAATTGAATTTAATTAATTAAAATAGCATTTAGGTTTCTAAAAATCACCAAAAAATTCATGTTGCATCTTAACACATTTAAAAACATTTTCAAACCCCTCATACAATTATATTTTTGGTTTTGATCATCATTTGACAATTTTCTTTGAATTTAGGGTTCATAAAATCACATTTTAAACCCTAACCTTTGAAAAATCTTTTCTGCCTAACCATGAAGGGTTTGAAGATGGTTCTTTTTTCATTGTTTTGAACATATCATGTAGTATCTAGGATATTTTTAGCATGAATTCATCTTGCATTTTCAATTTGTTTGGTATTTTACATTGAAGATCACCCAAAAAACCCTAGAAACTTAAGAAATTCATAACTCCTTATAGGTTTAGCTTCTGACCTCCCCCTTTGGATGGTAACCTAGTATAGGTTTAGGGTTCCTTTGAGTGCATTTTCAATTTTTTATCATATCATTTGCTTCTATCTTTTCCATTTGCATCTCTTCCTTCCATGTAACCCTAATTTTGCATCTTCACTTGCATCTTACATTACATTGCATGAACATATGAACTTGCCATGCCATTCTAAGCATTTGTATGCCATCTTAGACATCTTAAGACATTGCTTGAATTTTGCTTGATCATTTCTTCATACATTTACTTTGCTTTGCATCCATTTCATTCCATAAACATCCATGTGTTTACATGCTTCCTACATGCTTCCTACATGCTTCATTTGCATTCATTCTCTTGTATGATCACACATATGCATCTTGCATGTCTTTGCATCATATCATAGCATCATTTACACCACGTGTATGCTTCTGGTCTTGGTCTTTACCCTTGTATATGCATTGTTTCTTTTCATTTCTTTCCTTATAAATTTTGTGCTAACTTTTCAGGTTAATGGTAAGTTGTTTGGGAGGTGGATTTGCCTTCACCTCCTACCTTTTCCCATCTCTTCATATTGCATTCTTACTGCATTTTTGTTTGTCTTTGAGTGGGCTTGCCTCACTTGTGCTTCTCTTCCTTTCTTCCTTTAAGTTATTTATCTTCTTAGGAAGTAAGTAATTTATTCTTCTGCTTCCTCCTTCTTTCATCTGCTTCTTCCATTGGTGGCTTCCTTGAAGATCTTTCTCAAGCCTTATAAACCATAGGGTATCCAAGCATGATAATAATTAGGGTTGTGATTAGTCCCCCTTTGCTTTTTACCTTTGAGTCTCCTTGAGTCTCTCTTTTCATCTCAATAATCAGAGACTAAACTCTTAAAGTTTTAGGACTTTGGAATTAGGGTTATGCATGCATCCTTCTCTTAGGATGGAGTGTATAACTTTAATCCTAAGTGTTAAACCCTTAATCTGTTTAAACCTCTTAATCAATCCATCTAATAATCACTAAGACATTAACTTGTAACTTGGGCCTTACATTAGGGTTCTAATTCTTCTTTTATTGTTAAGAAGGACTAACCCTAGTGTTTAATGGACAAGTCCTCCTCAAGTTTTCTTACAAATCATAAAACTCACTTCTTAATCTTACCACCTTTAATTAAAATCCATTTAATAAAGGCTTGTTTTGTCATGAATTTAATCCCTAACCATGGATTAAGTTGAGGTATCTTCCTCAGCTTAAGTGTTCTCATCTATTATCCTTCTAATAGGATGGTGTAATGAGCCCAGTAATCTGTGATTAGAGATTAAACTCATTCCTTAACACTAAACAAAAACCCAAAAAACATCTAATTAATCACAAGTAGGTTAATGATCTTAATCCTACATCATTATGGTAATTAAGTTGAGATGCTTATCTCATACTTAAGTATTCTCATTATCCCTAATCAGGGAGGATATAATGAGTTCACAAACCTTTGATTTAGGCTTAAGCTCATTAACTTATGCAAAACACCAAAAGCAATAACAAAACAAAAAACACAAAAACAAACAATAATCGTCTCCTTCGGGATTCTTTTCTCATCATACTCATTCAAAAACGAGAACTTGCTTCTCCCGTCTAATGCAAGACAGTTAGCACTCGAGCCAGACGAGTCATACACTTGAGCATAGACAAGTAAGAAATTCACAATCAATTTATCTTTCAGTCTCTTTGAGTCGAACTACGGTGTTCTGACTTCCTCAGTTCACAGTCAATTTATCTTTCACATATTTCTTGCACTGACACTTGTATATTCTTTTCCAGCTTTTGCATACAGATAACACATACACCTACCCCTTTAAACACAAACTTTCAAGCGTTGATCCCGTCGAGTACGACGGACAATCTGGGTGCTAATACCTTTCCAGTTTGTAACCAACCTCCTTTCTCAATTTCTCTGGTTCGCGACCGTCTTATCCATATCTTTTTCTAGGTTTATGCAGCATTACCTTTCCTTCGGGATAAAAATGCCTAGCTGGCGACTCTATTCAGTTCACTTTCATCTTCTCCTTTCGTCGACCGTTCGCGTCTGCACCCTATCTGACCCTGGTGTCTTTTCGGGGGAGTGACAGTTTGGCGACTCTGTTGGGGACCCTTATATTGCAACCAGGGCTTCTGGTTCTTTTTGTGGGTTCCTCCTAGCGCTTGTTTGATTTGTGTTTACGGGGGTGTTATGTGCTACTTGTGCCTTTTATTTATTGCTTTATTTATTGCTTTTTGTACAGCTTTATTTATTGCTTTCATTTACAGTTTTATGCATTTTCATACTGTTATCATCATCATCTGTGTTGGATTTGTGTTTACCTTGGTGGGTGGGATTGTTGAGTGATTGAGGTTCCATACCGGGGACCTGAGTGACACATAGGATAGAGTGACTTCATATTCTTTCCCATTCCATTTCGGTCTGGTGCGGGAATATGAAACACGGTTCAGACATGGGTTTCTTCTTGAGAACTCTGTGCTACAAATTTCCTGTAGTACTAGGGCTATCTGGGAAGCCTGCTAAGTCTGGATGACCTTTTATGACCTTCAGCATCTGAGGTGAATTAGAGGAGGATCTTTATGGTTATTGTAAACATTGTACCTCTGGGTTAGAAGTGTTTAAACTTCTCATAACTGATCCAAGTCTGAGGATCCTTGTTCTAGAACAATACATGTGAGGGGGTTGGGATATTTACAGGTTACCAGGAACCCTTGGCCTCATCATACCCTGTAACCAGTTTTGTTTTAAGAATGCATCACTTTGGACAGTTCTTGTGAAACCCTGGATTTGTGACTCTTTATTTGAGTCCCCCACCTGGTTACTGGTTTTCTGAGCCTCCATCCGGACTTATGAACACACATGGACCCTATCAAGGCAGATAACAGATCCAGCACTTGATCACAAACCCTTTGCATATCATTCTGCATACATCATTTTGCATCATTTAACATTTGCCTATTTGTTTTACAGGGTATCCATTTTCTTATCTTTGGTTTGATTTTGACTTGTTCTGCTTCAGTTATCTTCACCAGCATTTTCATCAGAGATTCTTCTCCAGCATCTTCATCAGTTTGTCTTCATCAGAGACTCTTCTCCAGTTGTCTTCATCAGAGTTCCTTCTCCAGCAGCTTCTCCAGTTATCTCCATCAGTTTTCAGCAGTTACCTTCATCAGGGTTTCTCCCCAGTTTCTTCACCAACATCCAGTATCAGCATGGACACTTCCAGAAAGACCAACATCACATACCACTTCTTTGAGCCCACTCTGACAGGCATCAGACAGATCCAGTCTCTCATTACTCCTGATCATGTCCCTTTATTCAGGGAACATTATGGAGGCATATTGGACATGATCATGGACCTGGATGCATCCCAGAGGAGCATGATCCATACCTGCTTACAGTTTTATGATCCTCTTCTCAGATGCTTCACATTCCCTGATTTTTTAGTTGGGACCTTTGCTAGAAGAGTTATCCATGTTGTTAGGTGTCCCTATCAGGAGAGGGATTCCTTTCAACCCTGAGATAGTTGCTCCCAGAAATGAAGATATAGCTAAGGCATTGCATTTGGAGCCTGCCCTCATTGATCAGAGCATGACCACCAAGGTTGGGATCCCAGGCCTTCACTTAGACTTCTTGATCTCTCAGGCCACCCTGCATGCTACAACAGAGAAGTGGGATGTTGTTTGTGCACTTCTAGCCCTCAGCATATATGGAGTTATCTTATTTGCAGACGAGCCAAAGTTTGTAAGCAAGAATGCCATTCACCTATTCTTACTGAGGAACCCAGTTCCTACCCTGCTTGGAGACTTTTACTACTCAGTGCACCAAAGGAATGAGAAGCAAAGAGGAAGATTGGTCAGATGCTGTGCACCCCTCTATTACTGTTGGCTGTTAAGACGCCTGCCAAAATCAGACACTTTCCTGAACCCTCATCAGCCAAGGAATTGGGCTAAGAGATTGATTGCCCTTACATCAGAAGACATCAGATGGTGCACTCAGAGCACCAAGGGCAAGGACATCATTACTAGCTGTGGGCAATATCCTAATGTGCCTTTGATTGGAGTAAAAGGTTGCATCAATTACAACCCGTTGCTTTTTAAGAGACAATTAGGGTATGCTTTGGTTCATCCCCCTAGAGGGCAAGACTTGACAGAGACCCTCTATTGTGACATCCAGCACAACTCTGCTATTGTCAGACAGGCTTCCTGGGCTTGGGACAATATTCAGACTAAGGGGAAAGCTATCCTTGGCAAGTGCAACAATATAGCTTCAGCACAGTATCTTGATTGGTCTCGTACCAGGGCACAAATCACCCAGATGCCATTCACCTTAGAAGATGTACTTGGACCTTCAACAGTGCAACCTGCAGCCACTGTCAGCTTAGAGGAGTTTGAGAAACTGAAAGAAAGGAATAATCAACTCTCTGAAGCTTTGAAGAAGACCCTCTAGGAGAGGAATGACAGTCGTCTGGATAATGAGAGGTTAGAGAAGCTCCGGGTTGAGTACTTGACCAAGATTGAGAAGGCGGACGATTACATCAGAAAGGCTAGAGCATAGGAGTTAGTGTTGAAGAATGCTTGCAAGGAAGCAAAGACTCATAAGGCTAGGGCAGAGCATTATTTGGAGGAGAGCTAGGATAGATGGATCAGGATCACTGAGGCCCATGCACAGGAAGATCAAAGGACTCAAGCTAAGATAGAGCAACTGGAGGCCAGTGAGAAGAAGAATCAGGTAGCTCTGTTAGCAGCACAGAAGGAGATCTCTGAGTTGAAACTCCGGGCGGGGTTGAAGAGATCAAAGGACCAGGATAAGCATAAGAGGTTGACCAGTGCCATTGCCACCAGAAACCTCCTTATCAGGACTATCACAGAGCACCCAGTTGGTCCAATGACTGAGGCCCTCCTAAAGGAAGTCAGAGAGGATTACTTTGGATTGGATGTTTGACTTTTTTTGTTTGTACCTCATTTTGATTGTATTTTCTTTTTGTTGATGTATTTTGACCCGCCATGGGAATGTTATTGTACTCAAACTATGTATCTTCACTCTTTGTAATATATATGGTTTGTATTATTTTTGTGGGCTTTATCTCTCTCTTCAACATTAGCATTTCCTCGAGGTCTGGAAAGGTCAAAACCAAAGAACCAAACCGGATACCCTTGGAAGACAAATAGGCATCCTGCATTGCATACTAACATTTTCTTTGTTTTGTAGGTTTTTGTTTTGTCGTTGTTTCTCACTTTGTTGTGGTTTCAGGAAATATTGCTCGCAGAAGAGTGTTCCCTGTCAACAGAATACACCGGTACCCGACAAGAAACAACCTTCCGGGACTACAGATGGATCAGGTTCAACAAGACTTAACTGAAGTGAGGGCCCAGATGGCCAATGAAAGGATAGAGATGAGGGCCCAAATGAACCAATTTATGACAGTGATGACTGGTTTAGCTCAGAGCCAGGAGAGACTGAGGGAGTTGGTTGAGCGACAAACTCCTGAGGAACACCATCCAGGTACAGGGGGTACCAGTAACAACGATCACATGCAGCCTCGCACTGATCCTCCAGAGTTTGGACCTCATCTAAACCCAGACATCAATGCCATAAGAAACACCCAAGGTAACACTACTAGAGGAAGGGTTTTGCAGGAAGACCCTCAAGAAGAATAGTTTACAGTGGTTGGGGTTGGAGACGAAGTTTACGATCGACGGTTGGATGAAATTGCAGAGAAGCTGAGGTCTCTTGAATCCCAAAACTCTCTAGGTTTTGATGTCATGGACATGGGATTGGTGGAAGGGGTGAGAATTCCTCACAAGTTCAAACCCCCGTGTTTTGAAAGATATAATGGCACATCCTGCCCACATACCCATCTTCAGTCTTTCCTGGGGAGATTGAAAGCCTACACCATAGATGAGAAGCTGTGGATGTTTTACTTCGAGGATAGCTTGACCGGGGCATCCCGGGAATGATATTCTCACTTGACCAGAGCCATCATAAGGAATTGGAGAGACTTGGCTGAAGCTTTCGTCCGTCAGTATCAGTATAATCTTGACATGGCTCCAAACAGGACCCTTCTGATGGGAATGTCACAATCTTCCCGTGAAGGCTTTAGAGAGTATGCCCAAAGGTGGAGGCAACTAGCTACTGCTATTCAACCCCCGGTGTCAAAAAGGGAAATGGCAGACATGTTCATGAATACTCTCCAGGGTACCTATATTGACAGATTGGCTGCATTTTCTTCCACCAGCTTTGTAGACATGGTGATAGCTGGGGAGAGAATTGAGAGCTTGCTGAAGATGGGAAAGATCTCCGACAATGGTGCCAGTTCAAGCAGTGCAAGGAAGCCATTTGCTGGGCCCCGTAGATCTGGTGAAACAAATTTTGTACACATAGGAAGAGGGAGATCCCAATATCTGCCAAGATCAGTTGCTGCCGTTATTATTCCTGCTCCACCTCCTTAGTATACTCAACAACCATAGCACTTCCCTCAACAACCACAGTTTCCGCAACATAGATCTTACAACAACAATAACAACAATCAACAACAACGCCCTTTTCAACAGCGACCATCTCAGATCAACAGGGTGATTGACCATATTCCAATGCCATATGCCACATTGCTGCCACAACTCCTAAAGCTCAACCTTGTTGAGTTGAGGACATTGGCTCCACTGGATCCTCAGAACCTTCCGAGAAATTATGATATCAACGCTAGGTGTGATTTTCATTCTAATGCACCTGGTCACTCCACGAAAAAATGCAGAGCTCTGCATATGAAGGTCCAGGAACTGGTAGATTCAAAGGCCCTGAACTTTGCACCACCTCCCAATGTTATGAAAAATCCTATCCCAAGCCACAGTGGGCCAAGGATTAATGCTATAGAGGAAGGCTCACCCATGAGTTTAATATAAGATATTGCAAGTATTCAGACACCTCTGGCAGAGGTTAAAGCTCAGCTTTTGAAAAGCTAAGTGTTTCCAGGTTGTGAGACCTGTTGTGAATCTTGCAAGATTTCTGAGAACAGGTGTGCAAGCTTGAGGAATGGCATCAATGGCTTGATCAAAGAAGGCATTCTGCAAATAACCACAACAGCTTCTACAACACCAGCAACTCCTTGTACAAATGACTCTTCTACAACTGCAACAACAATTGTTCCTACCGATTCATCTAAAACTTCAGCAACCATTTCTTCTATTGCTTCAACAAACAACAATTCCATTTCATCTCCTTCTACAACTCCAGAAACCACCAACAATGATGTATCCACAATTACTATCTATTATGACCCTACAACGGTCCCGAATTCCAGCAACTTTCAACAACAATCTCAACAACAGTTTTAACAACAACAAAGCTTCAATTCATCACCACCAACATCCACCAGAAGTCCTGTCACTATCTTCTATGATCCACAGACAATAACGGTTCCAACATCTGCTGCAGTGAGCCCAGTCACCATCACGGTGCCAAGGCCAATTCCATATGATAAAGACAATGTTGTACCATGGCATTATGGTGCTGACCTTTACTGCAACGGAGAAAAATTCCTTCTTGATTCTTCAGTTCCCACTCCCCAAGTGGATAATGTCGGGGGAGGCAGAGGCTTCACCCGAAGTGGACGCCTCTTTGCGTCACAAGCTCCAAGAACCAACACTGAGGCAGAGGCTGCTGCCAAAGCCAAAGGGAAAAGTGTGATACCTGAAGAATCTGCATCAAAAGAGACTCATAAATCATCCTTCGATCAGGATGTGGATGAATTTATGAGGATAATTAAAAGAAGTGACTATAAAGTTATGGATCAGGTCCACCAGACTCCTTCTAAGATCTCTATATTATCCCTGTTGTTGTGTTCCGAAGCCCATCGGGATGCATTACTCAAAGTTCTGCACGCTGCCTACGTTCCAGAAGAGATCACAGTGAATCAGCTTGAAACAATGGTGTCTAATGTCAATACTAGCCATGGGCTAGGTTTCACTGATGCTGATTTGACAACAGAAGGACGTCACCACAACAAAGCTTTGCACATAACCCTAGAGTGCAAAGGACCTGTACTATCTCATGTTCTTGTAGACAATGGGTCCTTACTCAATGTCTTGCCGAAGAAAGCTCTTGTCAAGCTTGAATATGATGGAATAGCTCTCCGACCAAGCAATCTTGTGGTCAGGGATTTTGATGGCTCCAAGAGGTCTGTTCTTGGAGAGGTGGAGCTGCCTGTGATAATCGGTCCGCAGGTCTTTAAGACTACTTTCTATGTGATGGACATTTAGTTGGCCTACGGCTGTTTGTTGGGTCGACCATGGATTTACGCCGCTGGCGCAGTAACGTTGACCCTTCACCAGAAATTGAAATATGAATGGGAAGGACAAATTATCACCATCTGTGGTGAAGAGGACATATTTGTTAGCCATCTGGCTACATATAAATACATTGAGATGGATGGTGAAATCCATGAAACTATGAGCCAAGGGTTCGAGGCCCTGAATGTCAATGAGGTGACGACTGAAGTATTTGCTGCATCCCAGGAGGATAGGATGGGTACTTCAATTGTCTCCTATTAGCAAGCCCGGAAGGTTGTTGAAGATGG
The DNA here is from genome assembly GCA_963966055.1 of Lathyrus aphaca. Lineage (NCBI taxonomy): Eukaryota > Viridiplantae > Streptophyta > Magnoliopsida > Fabales > Fabaceae > Lathyrus > Lathyrus aphaca. The sequence goes on along the minus strand of OZ014520.1, from coordinate 274,193,280 downwards.
TAATGCCCAAGGCTGGGGCAAGCTGCTGCCAGTGGAGAAGAAGGAGGACAGATTCGGTTTGGGTTACAGACCATTCCAACAAGATCAATCACAGGCTGCAAAAGAGCCCAAGTTCATCAGTGGGGGATGCTCACCCCAGATGTTGTTAACAACCTAGAAGACGAGGCGGAAAGCGACCTCAACCTGGAGAACTGGATTCGTCCAAGGATCCCGGGTCACCAAGTCCTTAACTAGTCTTCCCAGGAAATTATAAGGGTTACTCTTGTAGAGTAATTATTATTTCCTGCCTTTTTTAGCATGCATCAAGTCCTGCATCTTGCCCAAGGTGTCAGGACTCATTTTGTAATAGGGCCATATTGTAATTTTGTGCAAATGAATTATCAATGAATATCAGACATCTTTTGAAAACCAATCTCTTTTTCGCTCACTGTCTTTTCATTTTTTACTTTTGTACAAAACAATAAAATGGATATGTTTTCAAAATAAATAACTTCATTTTCACCTTTCTAAAACAAGATTAAAATTGATCACTAAAATGAACAAATCTCAACCCTTGCAGAGATCATCCTCCAGATTGCACCGACAACAACACTGCTATGACCTTGTATGACTTCGACAATCCAATTAATCAAGCAGATGAAGGGGTTGAAGAAGACTATGAGTTACTCTAAGAGTTAGCCATGTTGTTGAGGCAAGAAGAGAAAGTGATCACTCCTCATCAGGAGGAAGTTGAGACAGTTAATCTTGGTACCGAAGAGGATTTGAAAGAAGTAAAGATTGGGCCCAGTCTGCAGGCCTCAGTAAAAGAGCAGCTCATTGATATGCTTCGAGAATACGTCGACGTTTTTGCTTGGTCCTATCAAGACATGTCAGGTCTGGATACGGATATTGTTGTGCACAAGCTACCATTGAAAGAAGATTGCCCTCCGGTAAAACAGAAGCTACGCTGTACTCGTCCAGATATGGCCATGAAGATTAAGGAAGAAGTACAAAAACAGTGGGATGTCGGTTTCCTTGCTGTGACTAGTTACCCGCTGTGGGTCGCTAACATTGTACCAATGCCTAAGAAGGATGGCAAAGTACGAATGTGTGTGGATTACCGGGATATGAATAGAGCTAGCCCGAAGGATGATTTCCCTCTACCTCACATTGATGTATTGGTCGACAACACAGCTCAGTTCTCAATGTTTTCCTTCATGGATGGTTTTTTTGGTTATAATCAGATCAGAATGTCACCCGAAGACATGGAGAAAACAACCTTCATCACACCTTGGGGCACATTTTGTTACAAGGTAATGCCATTTGGGTTGAAAAATGTCGGTGCAACTTATCAACGGGCTATGGTAACATTATTCCACGATATGATCCACAAAGAAATTGAATGCTACGTGGATGACATGATTGACAAGTCCCTCACTGAAGAAGATCATCTGGTAAATCTGTTGAAGTTGTTCAAGCATCTGAGAAAGTATCAGCTGAAGCTTAACCCCAACAAATGCACATTCGGGGTACGTTCTGGTAAGATGCTGGGATTTATCGTAAGTGAGAAAGGAATTGAAGTTGATCCTGACAAAGTCAGAGCCATTCAGGAGATGCCTGCACCTAGGAATGAAAAGGAAGTTCGGGGGTTCCTAGGTAGATTGAACTACATATCAAGGTTCATATCTCACCTCACTGCAACCTGTGAGCCCTTGTTCAAACTGTTAAGAAAGGAACAAACGGTCAGGTGGAACGAAGATTGTCAAAAGGCTTTTGACAAGATCAAGGGGTACCTGCAAGAACCTCCAATTCTTATGCCTCCAGTTGAAGGAAGACCTCTAATAATGTACCTGACAGTATTAGAAGGATCAATGAGATGTGTGTTGGGCCAGTATGACGAGTCTGGTCGAAAAGAGTATGCAATATACTACTTAAGAAAAACGTTTACCGACTGTGAACAACGTTATTCACTGCTCGAGAAAACTTGTTGTGCTTTAGCGTGAGCTGCTCGCCGACTAAGGCAGTATATGTTGACTCACACTACCTTATTGATCTCAAAAATGGACCCCGTCAAGTAGATATTTGAGAAGCCAGCACTTACCGGAAGGGTTGCAAGATGGAAAATGATTCTGACAGAGTATGACATTCAGTACACATCTCAAAAGGCCATCAAGGGCAGTGTACTGTCTGACTATCTAGCTAAGCAACCCATTGATGATTATCAGCCCATGAGATTTGATTTCCCTAATGAAGACATCATGTACTTAAAAGCAAAAGATCATGAAGAGCTTGTTCTCACTGAAGGGCCTGACCCGGAAGAAGAGTGGACTATGATGTTTGATGGGGCTGTCAATATGAATGGACGTGGAGTTGGTGCAGTGCTCATCACACCTAAGGGAGTTCATATGTCTTTCTCGGCAAAACTCACCTTTGCCTGCACTAACAATGAAGCTGAATACGAAGCATGTATCATGGGTCTTGAGGAGGCCATTGACCTCAGTATCAAGACATTAACTGTATTCGGAGATTCAGCTCTGGTAATCAATCAGACCAACGGCAAATGGTACACTCACCAAGAGCATCTGATTCCATATCGTGACTATACGAGGAGATTATTGACTTTCTTCACAACAGTCAAACTTGAGTATATCCCTCGAGACGAAAATCAGTTCGCAGATGCTTTAGCTACCATTTCCTCCATGATCAAGGTTCAGACTGCCAATTATGTGCCTCGTATTTTGGTATCCAGGCGACCAGCATACGTATTCTCCGTGGACATTGCTAAAGATGACAAGCCTTAGTTCCATGACATCAAAAGCTTCTTAGAGGATCAAACATACCCACACGGGGCATCATCCAATGATAAGAAGACATTAAGAAGGCTGGCCGATAGTTTCTTCCTTAATGTTGATGGTTCATTATACAAGTGAAACTTTGACATGGTTCTACTCAGATGTGTTGATAGGAAAGAAGCAAACTTGTTAATGCACGAGGTGCATGAAGGATCTTTCGGTACCCATGCTGGAGGACATGCAATGGCTAAGAAATTGTTAAGATCGGGTTACTACTGGATCACAATGGATGCAGACTGTTGTGCCTATGCCAGAAAATATCATAAATGCCATATTTATGCAGACAAAGTGCATGTGTCTCCAAATCCTTTGAACGTGATGTCTTCACCTTGGCCCTTAGCCATGTGGGGCATTGACATGATTGGAAATATTGAACCGACTGCTTCAAATGGCCACAGATTCATCCTGGTAGCCATTGATTACTTCACCAAATGGGTTGAAGCAGCTTCGTATGCAAACGTCACCAGACAAGTGGTAGCCAAATTTCTGAAAAGAGACATCATCTGTCGATATGGAGTACCCGAGCGAATCATTATTGATAATGGTTCCAATTTGAACAACAAAATGATGGCAGAACTGTGCCGGGACTTCAAAATCCAACATCACAACTCTTCTCCTTACAGGCCAAAGATGAATGGCGTTGTTGAGGCAGCTAACAAGAACATCAAGATTGTGCAGAAGATGGTGGTCACTTACAAAGACTGGCACGAGATGCTACCATTTGCTTTGCGTGGGTACCGAACCTCAATTAGAACGTCTACTGGGGCAACATCTTATCAGCTTGTGTATGGTATGGAAGCACTCCTACCTGTTGAAGTTGAGCTACCCTCCTTACGGGTACTAATGGATGTTAAGCTGGACGAAGAAGAATGGGTCCGGTCTCGGTATAATCAGCTGAATCTGATCGAAGAAAAGAGATTAGCTGCTATCTGTCATGGGCAGTTATATCAGAAAAGGATTAAGAAATCCTTCGATCAGAAAGTCAGGCTTCGGGAAAACCAAGTGGGAGATCTTGTGCTGAAAAGACTTCTTCCTCCTCATACATACCACAGGGGAAAGTGGACTCCTAATTACGATGGTCCATTCATAGTAAAGAAAGTTTTCTCTGGTGGAGCACTGATGCTCACTACTATGGATGGTGAAGATTTCTTATCCCTTGTGAATTCAGATGCAGTTAAAAAAATACTTCGCATAAATGACCCGCTGGACATAAAAACAGAATGTAAGTCCAGGCAAAATAGGGTATCCCGACAAGTCAAAAACAGAATAAAAGACTTGGGCAAAATAAGGGAAAATTAAAAAAAATGTACACCCGCTGAGTTGAAAAGCCGCGTTGGACAGCTCAGGCAAAAACGGGTATCCCGGTGGATTGAAAACCCGAAAGGGCGATCCACGCAAAATCAGGGAATAAGCGAACAACTGCATTCTGAATTCGTCTGTATCGCTCATAACACGGCAAGCTTCGGAAGGATAAAGCATCAGTCAGAATCAACCTTCTTCAGAAAGCAAGATGAGAAAAACGTCAAGGTCATACAGGTCATAGCAAAGGAAGCTCACTTAAGCATCGTCAACATTGCCAACACTTTTACTTTTCTCAATTTATAGCAATCTCCTCATTCCAGGGGATTTGTTTCTTTGACTGTATTTTCCAATTCAGGGCACCCGGATTAATAAAATTAGATTTTCAGTCACATCTCGTTTTGTATATTTTTGCTTCGTTTGCAAAATGTCCAAATGTTCATAATAAATACTTGCATAAAAAACAAACGAGCCATTCTTAATAAATGCTTGCAGGAAATATATTTACTTTCAGGAATATCTAACTCCTATGACGGAATCCGGTAAGGGATACCTCGGGATGCTTGTGCATTTCTTTGTCTTAACAGGTTGCAGGTAATTCAATACGCAGCATAGGGCATGCCAAACACACTCCCCCAGCATACCTCCTCCCCAAGCAATATCTGGAATGCTTTTCCCCAACGGAGTTGTCAAAGCCTTCTTATCCCTAGCACAGGTCTATTCAACAGGAGCATCCCCAGCCAAGTTCCCTACAGAATTTCCAGCCTCTCCCCAGAAGAGCAATGTCTGAAACTCTTATACAACAAAGTGATGAAAGTTTCCATTTCCCCAGCTGAGTTCTCCTTACGGATAGATCTACCAACGATCTATTTCCCTAAGCAGAGTTGTGTCTCCTAACAGATCTACCAATGATCTCTTCCCCAGCTGGGATGTCCCTCTAAGCAGATCAGTCAGAGATCTTTTTCCTTCAGCGGGATCCGAATCCCGGATCGGTTTCTCTTTTGCACAATCATAGCATTTGCATCATATTCACCAAATAAGCGTAGCATTCCGTTTAATACGGAGCATTACGGCAAAAATCAAATGTTTGCATGATCACAAGCCAGGTTTTGAGCCAGTCACCTGCATTTACCCTCAATACTTCATCAACAATGTATATATATATAACCCACATCCCTTGCAAACAAAAGCCAAAGCGTCCCATTTGCACTCTCCAACACAAATGCCTGTTCATATATACCCTTTTTGACACTCGTCTGTGTCGTATTATGCCCCGCAAATATAAGCCAAAACATCTCCTTTTGCACTCTCAAATACAGATACCTATACATACTCTTTTGACATTCGTCCATGTCACCTTTCCCCAGCATGGTTTCCAAATCGCTTGTTACAAGTCGAACACTTGTTTATAACACACTCTTTTCGGCACTCGCCTGTGTCATCCTATCCCCATAGGTCTCCAGAACACTTTTTACACTCTCGCATACAAATGTTTGTTCATAACTTATATATAGTCTCTTTTGACACTCGTCTGTGTCATACTTTCCCCAGCAAGTTGAACATTGGTTCGTATCTTGCTCATACTTCATCAACAGACCAATACTTATACAGGAGTCTTTGATACTCGTCTGTATCTTGTTTATATATCACTCCTCAACAGATTCAACACTCGTCCGTGTTCTTTGTTAACCAGTTGGTACTCGTCCATATCATTATCTCTGAATACACGTCAGCGTTTGTTTCTACCGATACTCGTCCGTATCATAGTCTTAAGGACGCTCGTCCGCATCTTTAAACTATACACAGCGTCAAAACACTTATACCTTTTTATTCTTGAGCCTAAACACTCGTCCGTGTTTACCATTCCCCAGTAAGTCACCAACAGAACAACCTTTCTTATATCCGACATTCGTCCTATGTCGTGATACTTGCGGCAGCCGTACCCTGCCAGGTAATCGTCCTTCACCTTTGGATGACCGTCCCTCATCCTTTCCTCCAGCAGAGTCTCCATTATTGGAACCCTTTTCTATCCAGCATTCGTCCTATGTCGTGATATTTTAGCAGTCGTCCCCTGCTAGGTGATCGTCCTTCACCTCTTGATGATCGTCCTTCATCATTTTATCCGATGACCGTCCCCATCGTTGATCTTGTTATCCGACATTCGTCATATGTCGTGATAAACCCCGAGAGCAGTCGTACCCTGCTAGGTGATCGTCCTTCACCTCTTGATGATCGTCCTTCATCATGTTTGTCCGATGGCCGTCCCCATCGTCGACCTTTTCTATCTGACATTCGTCCTATGTCGTGATAAAGAGCAGTCGTCCCTTGCTAGGTGATCGTCCTTCACCTTTGATGACCGTCTCTCATCATTATTTCATTTATTCTTTAAACCGATGGCCGTCCCCATCATTGTTTACTTTACTTTGCAAACCTGATGGTCGTCCCCATCATTGCCTTTACCTTAATCACCAGAGAATCTTGTTTCTTTACCCGATGGCCGTCCCCGTCGTGGTCTCTTTATTTCCCCAGCATGTCGGTCGTCCCCGTCATTGTTTTACTTACCGCTTTATCCCCAGCAGTCGTCCTATACTCGATGGTTGTCCTCCATCGCCTTCATTGGATAACCATGCCATACTGTCTTTTATAATTTATATCCCTTTTCCTCTTCTATCCAGTGAGTGCAAATTTTGGACTGTCTTTGGTATTCAACCACAAGTTATCTTGTTTGTCTGTTAAGCCAGAAGCTTACATCCTACACAGCTAACTTATGCTTGAATAGGGGCAGCTATAAACACCCCAAAATTTCCCTCACTCATATCACACCATGGCTTGTGATCTTTCATTTTTTCATAAGTTACCACATATTGCATATTTGTTTCATCTGCATAGTTCAAATTCATCTGCATCTAGGGTTTGTGATCTGAGCAATCCAAGATTCCATTTGAGCCACTCCAAAGGCCATAAAGCATTCCAAGAGGGTCCATATGTGTTCTAACATCATATTATATCCCTTAAAGTTCATGGAAGTCAAGAAATCACAAGAACTGGCAAGGCATGGAAGCAGAGCTAGGGTTTTCACTACATAGATGACCCAAATTAGGGTTTTGGTTTCAGAGGCCTCAACTCCAAATTTTTGGGCCATTCTTGTTTCTAATGTTCTTAAGGTGTTATAAGGATCATGTGTACCAAGTTTGATGAAGAAATTCATTATGGAAGTCATCTGTTCACTGGGTAACTTCTTGAGCAAGTCAGAGCAGAACCAGGGCATCTGAGGCCCCCAACAATGGAACCAAAGGGGTATTTTCATCAAATTGAAGTTCTATGATCTTTATTTGATCATTGAAGTGCTTGGAAGTTCACAAAATTGAAGAAATTTTAGCTAAACCAAAAGTTGCCAAAAATGGAAATGACTTGTAATGGTAACTTTCCATTTTGGGAAAGTTTTTCAACCTCCTCTTTCTCATCCAAAAATGCTTCAAATGAAAAATTCTTGGTCATTAAAGTTGTAGATTAGGTCTTTCCCTTTTCAAAAAGTACAAGAACATGTTTTGATTCATTATGGAACTCAAGTTATGATCCTTCAAAGTTGGCAAAAATCCTATAATTTTCAAGAATACACCAAAGAGGATTTTTTGCAAAACCACATGCCAAGGCTTCTAATAACTTTTAATGTGCCCAAATGTGACATAACATGATCAAGCAACTTCAAAATATCATAATTGACCCAAAAATTATGCATTTCCATGGCTTGAACTTTAAGAAATTTCAAAGGGGCCAAAACTTCCCAAAATTACAAAATGGTATAGATCTTTCCATACACGTGTGCCAGCATGCCAAATCTGATCCACAAGCTTTCCTTGATCTCTGCTGAGCCCAGCCATGCCCAAATCCAGACCTGTCATGTGCCCATACCTCAAGTACAACCAATCTTGACTTTTTGCAAATGAAGCCATACCAATCAGCATAGCCCACAACAACTCTTCTGACCTATCACAGCTTCACATACATGCCCTAAGGATCACATTTCATAACATCTTGGAGCCTGAATCATCCAACACATTCAGATTCACAAAATCCTCAAGAAACTTCAATTTTTTTCGAAACTCAAAAACCAACCATCAAAACTTCAAACAAACTTCATTAATCATCTCCATACATCCTCCAGATCATTTCCCAACCATAGAACAAGCCAAAAACCTCAAGAATCAAAAACACGATTTCACCCCCCTCTGAACTGAAACTTCAAAAACAGCCCAAATAAATTCATTCCAAGCATCAAAGTATCCTCAGGAGGTCCATTGGAGTTGATTGGCACCAAGAAGAGGCCCAGATAGCTCAGATTGAGAAAGCTCAAGCTCAGGTATCATCAAGAACAAATTTTCCAGAACTTGTATTTTTTGTTATAGAAATGTTCTTCATGCTTCACTGATCACACTGCACCTTTTACTTTTGAAAATGGTTGAATATTGAGCTTGTATCGTGCTTCTGAAACTTTTGCAGTTTTTATGTTTAGATTCGAATCTTGTGTTTGATGCAATATAAATGTGGTTTGAGGGTTGATTATTGTTTAGAATGATTAGGAGAGTGGATCTGGAAAGTTAAAGCTCCTAATTTGGCCTAGGGAAGAAGATGGGATTTTGGTCTTGCCGGAGAAGATGACCGGAGCTTGCTCCGTTCACCTGAAAGTCATTAGGGTTTGTAATTGGGGTTTAGTTGCCCAGTTTGAATTATGGCCGTTATATGGTGATTAGCGCGTAAACGAGTGGCTAGGATCATTTCACTTAGGGTTAATTCTGATTAATTAATTTAAAAACATAATTAAGGCCAGTTTGAATCTCCACCCTTGGATCTGGCGCGCAGTCAATTCCCTCCCTTTTTCTTTTGAACCTGGACCACTGGATCAACATACTTCCTCTTTTATTCATTTTTATTTCATTTTTATTCATTTTTATTCATTTTTCTTACATATTTATTTTAAAATACTTAGAAAAATCCCAAAAATATTTCCTTTTGCATTTTTGTTTCAAATATTTTTCTTAACCAGAAAATGATTTTTATTTTATTTTTTGCATATAAAAAGTATTTTTAAAATATTTAAATGTTTCTTTTAATTAATTAATTGAATTTAATTAATTAAAAAAGCATTTAGATTTCTAAAAATCACCAAAAATATTCATGTTGCATCTTAACACATTTAGAAACATTTTCAAACCCCTCATACAAATTTCTTTTTGGTTTTGAACATCATTTGACAAATTTCTTTGAATTTAGGGTTCATAAAATCACATTTTAAACCCTAACCTTTGAAAAATATTTTCGGCCTAACCATTAAGGGTTTGAAGATGGTTCTTTTTGCATTGTTTTGCACATATCATGTAGTATCTAGGATATTTTTGGCATGAATTCATCTTGCATTTTCAATTTGTTTGGTATTTTACATTGAAGATCACCCAAAAAACCCTAGAAACTTAGGAAATTCATAACTCCTTATAGGTTTAGCTTCTGACCTCCCCCTTTGGATGGTAACCTAGTATAGGTTTAGGGTTCCTTTGAGTGCATTTTCAATTTTTTATCATATGATTTGCTTCTGTCTTTTCCATTTGCATCTCTTCCTTCCATGTAACCCTAATTTTGCATCTTCACTTGCATCTTACATTGCATTGCATGAATATATGAACTTGCCATGCTATTCTAAGCATTTGTATGCCATATTAGACATCTTGAGACATTTCTTGAACTTTGCTTGATCATTTCTTCATACATTTGCTTTACTTTGCATCCATTTCATTCCATAAACATCCATGTGTTTACATGCTTCCTACATGCTTCATTTGCATTCATTCTCTTGTATGATCACACATATGCATCTTGCATGTCTTTGCATCATATCATAGCATCATTTACACCATGTGTATGCTTCTGGTCTTGGTATTTACCCTTGTATATGCATTGTTTCATTTCATTTCTTTCCTCATGCATTTTGTGCTAACTTTTCAGGTTAATGGTAAGTTGTTTGGGAGGTGGATTTGCCTTCACCTCCTACCTCTTCTCATCTCTTCATATTGCATTCTTACTGCATTTTTGTTTGTCTTTGAGTGGTCTTGCCTCACTTGTGCTTCTCTTCTTTCTTCCTTTAAGTTACTTATCTTCTTAGGAAGTAAGTAACTTATTCTTCTGCTTCCTCCTTCTTTCATCTGCTTCTTCCATTGGTGGCTTCCTTGAAGATCTTTCTCAAGCCTAACAAACCATAGGGTATCCAAGCATGATAATAATTAGGGTTGTGATTAGTCCCCCTTAGCTTTTTACCTTTGGGTTTCCTTGTGTCTCTCTTCTCATCTCAATAATCAGAGACTAAACTCTTAAAGTTTTAGGACTTTTGAATTAGGGTTATGCCTGCATCCTTCTCTTAGGATGGAGTGTATAACTTTAATCCTAAGTGTTAAACCCTTAATCTGTTTAAACCTCTTAATCAATCCATCTAATAATCACTAAGACATTAACTTGTAACTTGGGCCTTACATTAGGGTTCTAATTATTCCTTTATGGTTAAGAAGGACTAACCCTAGTGTTTAATGGACAATTCCTCCTCAAGTTGTCTTACAAATCATAAAACTCACTTCTTAATCTTACCACCTTTAATTAAAATCGATTTAATAAAGGCTTGTTTTGTCATGAATTTAATCCCTAACCATGGATTAAGTTGAGGTATCTTCCTCCGCTTAAGTATTCTCATCTATTATCCTTCTATTAGGATGGTGTAATGAGCCCACTAATCCGTGGTTAGAGATTAAACTCATTACTTAACACTAAACAAAAACCCAAAAAATATCTAATTAATCACAAGTAGGTTAATGATCTTAATCCTACATCATTATGGTAATTAAGTTGAGATGCTTATCTCATACTTAAGTATTCTCATTATCCCTAATCAGGGAGGATATAATGAGTTCACAAACCTTTAATTTAGGCTTAAGCTCATTAACTTATGAAAAACACCAAAAACAATAACAAAACTAAAAACACAAAAACAAACAATAATCGTCTCCTTCGGGATTCTTTTCTCATCATACTTATTCACAAACGAGAACTTGCTTCTCCCGTCTAATGCAAGACAGTTAGCACTCGAGTCAGACGAGTCATACATTTGAGCATAGACAAGTAAGCAGTTCACAGTCAATTTATCTTTCAGTCTTTTTGAGTCGAACTACGGTGTTCTGACTTCCTCATTGCACGTTAGGATACGTAGGCATAACTTAACTGTTATCGAACAAAAGTCACTGTGTCTCCCCCCCCTTTTCAGCATTCTCTTTTAAGCCTCAGTTCATGAGCAATTCACATCTTTCTTGCACAGACACTTGTATATTCTTTTCCAGCTTTTGCATACAAATAGCACATACACCTACCCCTTTAAACACAAACTTTCAAGCGTGGATCCCGTCGAGTACGACGGACAATCTGGGTGCTAATACCTTCCCAGGTTGTAACCAACCCCCTTTCTCAGTTTCCCTGGTTCGCGACCGTCTTATCCATATCTTTTTCTAGGTTTATGCAGCATTACCTTTCCTTCAGGATAAAAATGCCTAACTGACGACTCTATTCAGTTCACTTTCATCTTCTCCTTTCGCCGACTGTTCGCGTCTACACCCTATCTGACCCTGGTGTCTTTTCGGGGGAGCGACAGACTGAAAACCTGAAAGGGCAGTCTAGGCAAAAGTTAGGGATTAAAGCGTATGATTATGTCTCATTGGATCACCCATGTAACCTCAACTGGTTGTACTACCTATATCAAGTTCAAACAGGTACAGATCAGTCCACTCGTTTCTATTCCGACAGCAAGAGATGAGATACTTGAAGATAATGCCAATAGTAGAGTTGAAACTTGATGGGATCACTTACACATAGCTATTTTTCCTTGTTTTTTGTACTCTTTTTAAATTTTCTACGACGAATTCCTCTTATTAGGATTTCCATCTCTTTGTTAAAACTTGCATGTTTATAGGCCACTTTCTAAATTAATACAATTCTATTTTCGAATTCAGGTTTACTTTTCCCTGTTTACTTAAGTGAAAACATTTGTTGATTATGTTTGAATGTATATATGCTTTTGAATATGATTGATGTTTACCAGAAATGCATAAAATAAAATAATAGCATTTACTAAGGATGATCGGAGGTAGGAATCCAACGAATCTTTGCCAGTTCATCCCCACGGAGTAATCTTTACGAATATATTCTAACGAAATACTCCAAGTTTCCTCTTGTACTTCCAACTCTACGAGATCCTCAAGCAGATTTCTCTCAAGCATGATATCCTCCAAAGAATTGATACTTGGTCGGATAAGTCTCTCAGGGGAATGTTCGTCTCTTTTATCCCCAATCAGGGTATTCAGGAATTTAAAGATGGGAACTACATAATTCTGAAACAAGATAGGAACGAAGTCTTCATATTCCTCAGCAACGAATCGGGATTTATTTTCCCCAGCTAGCAGTTGTTATACAAATCTACTCATGCGCTTTAACTACATAATTCATACACACATCATTTACATTATATCATGGCATACGCATCCATAATGCATACGACATCCTCACTCATATTAAGAACATCGTGTCATATAATCCTGCATAAACTAATCTTTCCTTTTCATGATAGTTTACAGACAGATAAACATTACCAAGTCCTTGAGAAAGTCCAGAGACGATCTATACGAAGATCTAGTGTTGATGCTTAGTGCAAGATATTTTCAGAGATAATCGAAACAAAGATTTATTTCTAATACTTCAATCAAGATATTTTCCTGAGACAGGTTAGAGACGATCTATACGAAGATCTAGTACGGATACTTAGTTCAGGATATCTTTTCCCCCCCGAGATAATTCAGAGACGATCTACATGAAGATCTAGTACTGATATTTAGCTCGGATATGTTACAAAGACAGATACTTTGGATGACATCTATAAACTCATCTCCATTTACTACGAATGGCATCTTTAAGCCCATTCAAGCAATAAAATCAACCAACAGTGTTACTTTGCGCACCAGCGAGTGCAAATTTTTGGGCTTTGGGGTTCAATCCTCTTCAACCTTCAAGTCACGAATGACGTACATGCCAATATAACTCCTCAGGTATCAGAAAATTGAACAGGGGAAGTTGTTGTACCCCAAAATTCCCCCTCCCATATTCAAGATAGTGTGTCTCAAATAGTCACAAGATTCACAATTGCTCACAAGGATTTCAGGTTTCATCAGACAAAGCCTCATCCTAAGCAATGGATCTAAAACTAGCGTTTTACGTTTCTCAAGGAAAAGTGGATTTCCAAAGCCTCAAGTGGATTTCATTACATCCTATATACCCCAAAGAATCCTCATGTCAAGTTTCAAGGCCTTCCACACCAGTTTGGTCAGTCAGATGCTCAGATACTTAAAAATCAGTTAACTTGGTCAACAAGTCAACTGTGGTCAACATAAAGTCAAACTTCAAGATTTATGGTCAACATCAATATTATGAGGTGAAATTCATCATTTGATCAAGGGTTGATCATGATTCATCAAGGAAACCTCAGAATCATCAAGAATCAAGAGTTACTAAATTAGGGTTTTGTGTAGGAAAAGTCAACTAAACTTTGACCAGTCATAACTTTCACACACTTCATCAAAAATTTCCCATCCAAAGCTCATTTTAAAGGAAATTCAATTATCTACAACTTTGAGTCTCACAAGCCAAGTCCAAAAATGCTTCATTTGAGAGGTATGAGCCAAAACATTACAGGTCCTTTTGAAAGTCAACAAAAAGTCAACTTTTTCAAAAGCTCATAATTTAAAAATGAAAAATGATATGGACATGGGACCAAAAGGAGAAGTTATAGGACACTCTAAGATTTATAAAAAGTCCCATAACACCTTCATGGTATAAAAATTGAGTGTGTTATGCATTGTGGAAGTTAGACAATTTTGAGGAGGTATATGAAGCAAAAAGGGTCTAAAATCAAGATTTCTCCAAATGGGCCTATAACATTACAAACCAAACTTGAAGATGAGGTCATGCATGATCCAATGATCAATTGTTTTGATTTTTATTATTTATTTTATATTATATTGGATTTTTATCATTAAAATTCAATTTTAATTGAAATAAATTATGAAAAATCAATTATTTGATCTAAGACTTATTTTTGGATCAAACATTTTCTGATTAAGATGATTGAACTCTTCCAAATTCGTGCAAGACCAATATAGCATGTTTACATTTTATTTTTGGACAAACTGGCAAGGTGATTTCTTCATTCACAAGTAACACAAATCCATCATAACAAAGCCCAAAATCTGGCCTAATTCACTCTATTATAAGTACATGACAATATTACAATGAGAGGGGACGAAAATTCATAGAACAAAACCACATTCAAACTTCAATTTTTTTCAAAAAAAGTGCAATTTTTTTTTCATAATTCCAGTTGGTTTCAAAGGTTTTTGACGATTGCAATAGTTTCCTTGAAGTATTTAGAGCATGATTCGATCATCACCATCATTCAAAACATCACATAATGCATAAACCGAATTTATTTTCATGTTATTCTTTATTTTTTCGATTCACATACTTGACACATAATTAATTGATTTTGGTTGCATAATATTGTTTGTTTGATTGTGTATATGGTTTCTGGATAGATCAATTAAAGTTTTAATGCAGGTTCAAAGATTCACCATTGTTAGGGTTTTTGAGCTTGAAATTGGGAACTCTATAAAGAAGCCATTTAAGGACCAATTAATGATTCAATGAGACTCATAAGACATCTTTTTATTGATTTACATTATTAGAATTGATTTATATTGTGTGTATAACATTTTGCAAAACGCAGGTCTTCTAGTGACGGACGAAAACCGTCACTAAAACCTTTAGTGACGGAAAACTGTAACTAAAGGTTTTGTGGACGGACCATTGAAGAAGACGATGGCGCGCGGTTTATGAAAATTTGAATTTCGTTTTAAATTATATATTATTATTTGCATTATGTTAACGTAGGTGGATTGGTGGCCCAGTGGTCATGGCATGCGTTTCTGAAGCTTGGGGACCTGGGTTCGATTCCCAGGCGCCCCCTTTCTTTTTAAAACCTGGTTTTCTTTTTCTATTTTCTTTTATTGTTTTTTATTTTATTATAATTAAATATAATTAATTAACTTATAAACCTAATTAACTTAAACCAAAAAATAATCTAATTACCTTCACTAACCCTTTTTTTCTTTAAATAAATTTCATAATATTTTGTTTATTTATTTATTTTCTTTAAAATTTAATTTAATTAGGTTTTCTTTTAATATTGTTAATGTTAACTAACTCCCCTGATTTTTTTCCTAAACCCCGAATTTGCCTATAACCCTAAATTTGCCTCTAACCCCGATTTCGCCACAAACCCTAAATTTTTTTACCAAACCTTAAACCTATTTTTTTTCTCATTAAAACCTTAAACCCAAATTTTTTAAACCCTAAATCTTAATTTTGAAACCTGATTTTTTAAACCCTAAGTTTCTAAAACCTTAAATTTTCATAATTTATTTAATTCACTTTATTTATTTTATTGAGAAAATTGTACAGGTTGCAATATTTTTGTAATTTATTTATTTCTCGCCTTATTATGTAACTATTTCCTTTATGCAATAGTTTAGGTTTTCTTTTTCGTTTTTTATTTTCTGCATCGATTATTATGTAACTGTCCTGAAGCCATGTAATAGCTTAGGTTTTCTTTTTTCTGTTTTCTTTTTTATTTTTCTATAAATATTTAAAGTTGCGTGGTTAGTAACTTAGGGATTAAAAATACATTATGGTTAATTAACTGAACCTAGCCCACTAAAATTAAGATAAATAATTAAAAATAATATTCACACACGTAAGTCGATCGTTCTACGATCGCCATCTGCACCTCCTAAGATTTCCCCTCTTAGTTGCCTTAATAAATGGCCAAGTCCCTCGAAAAAGAGGGTGTCTTAAGCAAATGTCCCTACAGATAAATCATCAAGTCCCTTCAAAGTTAAAAAGATCATAGTCCCATCGGAGTTGCCTACGAACAAATGATCTAGTCCCTCGATGACCCTACAGAAAAAATGATGATAGTCCCTACGAATTGCTAAAGACACCCCTACAAGTTGCTTTCTCTGACCATATGATGACCATATGTCCGTCCCTCAACAAATCCAAGGTAATGACTACTTACTCCTTAATAGTAAGGACAGTCTTACCCTTGAAAGGAAATAAAGAAACATGAAAGACAAACTTAGGGTAGGTAGCGCTTAATTACTTGCTCACTCTTTCAAAAATCTTTTCACACCCCACTTTTAAAATATTTTTAAACTCAAGACTTTGTATACATCAGTACGAGGATCATTACCAAAACTTCTTAAAATTTTCTAAACACACACTACACATTTGTCAAACAAGTTAAACTGAGCTAAATAATTAATAGCCCATGGATAACCATGGATATAAAGGGTGCCAAGACCTTCCCTTTATATAACCTACCCCCCGAACTCGAATCTTTTTAAGGTCTTTCCTGTTATTTTATACCCTTTCCTATTGGATAAATTAAAATTCAGTGGCGACTCTTGCTATCCGCACATGTTTTTGTCAAACAAAAACACCCAAGTCAGTTCTCCCACCGTGTTACACCACCTCAAGACTTACTCAATGTTTCCCGTGGGACTCAGTGTAATACCCACCTCAAGCCTTTATCTGATTCATCCCGTGGGACTTAGTGTAATACCCACCTAAAGACTTACTCAATGCTTCTCGTGGGACTCAATGTAATACACACCTCAAGCCTTTATCTGATGCTTCCCGTGAGACTCAATGTAATACCCACCTCAAGACTTACTCAATGCTTCATGCGGGACTCAGTGTAATACCCACCTCAAGCCTTTATCTGATGCTTCCCGTGGGACTCAGTGTAATACCCACCTCAAAAGTTACTCAATGCTTCCCGTGGGACTCAGTGTAATACCCACCTCAAGCCTTTATCTTATGCTTCCCGTGGGACTCGGTGTAATACCCACCTCAAGACTTACTCAATATTTCCCGTGGGACTCAGTGTAATACCTACCTCAAGCCTTTATCCGATGCATCCCGTGGGACTCAGTGTAATACCCACCTCAAGACTTACTCAATGCTTCCCGTGGGACTCTGTGTAATACCTACCTCAAGCCTTTATATGATGCTTCCCGTGGGACTCAGTGTAATACCCACCTCAAGACTTACTCAATGCTTCCCGTGGGACTCAGTGTAATACCCACCTCAAGCCTTTATCTGATGCTTCTCGTGGGACTCGGTGTAATACCCACCTTAAGACTTACTCAATACTTCCCGTAGGACTCAATGTAATACCCACCTCAAGCCTTTATCTGATGCTTCCCGTGGGACTTAGTGTAATATCCACCTCAAGACTTAATCAATGCTTCCCGTGGGACTCAGTGTAATACCCACCTCAAGCCTTTATCCGGGCAAGGCTTCCCATGGGACTCAGTGTAATAACCATCTCAAGCCACTACCATCATAGTAAAATAAATTACATGCAAAGAAAACATACTGAGACATAAATTGAACAAACAATACCATCTAACAATTTCTAGTTACATTACTAGGCCATACTATTGGTTTATGGTAAGGTTTCCTCACTCTCTCTCCATTCTTGATGCCTTTAATTATATAATTCTCAATCATATAATCTAACATTTTAATTTAATTATCACAATTAAACTAATCCCACAATAATCTCATTTTCTCTACTTTCATTTAATCCCCATGATTAAATATATATTCCACAAACCCATTAATACTATAATTAATCAATTTTCACACATTTAACCCATACCGGAAATAATTAAATCTCACAAATTAATTAATTTCACTTCTAAATCAATATTTTATCTCACCATTGGATAGTATGTTGTCGTAGCTTTCCAACAATATAAAGTTTGCCCCAATCGGACACCCGAGTAAAAAGTTATGAATTTTATAAGAAATGATATTTTCCAAAACTTGCAGCATTAACAGGTTAATCCATATGGTTAATCGGTTAACCAGTCTAAAATTCCACTTCCAGTGGCGTATCAGGTCCCGTTAACCGGTTAACCGGCAGTCAGTAGCAGAAAACTTGCATTTTAAGGTACATAACTTCTCCAAACGATATCCAATTGACACCAAACATTAAGACAATTATCAACAAAGGTTTCTACACCTATAGTCAGCATACACATGCAATTAATTGATATTTTAACCGTTCAAACTCTTGTCTAAGACTGTCAATACACCATAAACAAATAGCTCCTACCTAGGATTGTCAATACACCAGAAAAAAAAACTAATACACAAGCGCCCTATCCCTCTAACAGCCCCTTCACTACCCTTAACGACAAAAAACTGGAACAAAAATCCGATTAGGAGAACATCCGCCCAAAATCCACTCGAACACCAAAAGAACCTGACCCCAAACATAGAGGTTGTTCCGAAAACACCGAAACAAAACTTCTGTCTAGAATAAGATCTTGTTCCGCACCATCTTCATGGCCACACCACCACCAAACCATATAGAATAGAACTATAAATAATACCGACAATATACCATTTTAAGGTTGCAGAAAATGACAAACGACTTCCTAGCTCTTTAACTATGATGAATGACCAAACAAGGTTGAACATGTGAACACCAGGAGGCCAAGTCGTTCGAAATCAGGCTTGCTTTCGATCTGAGCCATTTCCATTCTGAGATTTTAAATTCTTCTACCATTTTCTATATATGCTTGTCCGTGTTTCGAAATATAATCGTGTTCCTGTGTCTCCAAATAACCTAAATTGCAGCATACCATATTTTTATCATCTTCAGATTTCCCGAGTTCCCGCTGCCCAATAGGTTCTCAAATTGGTCCAGGTGCTGCCAACCTTCCTTATGCAAAACTGTCTTTACTCCAAGCCAATTACATATATCGCTCAAACACCTGCAAACTACGGACACTCGAAAAATACATGTGAAACCGACTCGTAGCTCCTACACCCACCCACACATCTGTTACTATCCTGAGCCAACACCCCCTACTAACTAGATTCTCCTTAGTTGGTATTTTATTTTGGAGCATCCTCTAGATTAAACATGACACTTTTAACAGGATTGCCTCATTCCACACCTTCCTCCAGGGCATACTTGACGAGACTTGATCAGAAGCTACAAGAAACTTGTACGCCTTCTTCACATAGTAACCTCCAGAATGACCACAACTCCCTATATCTACTTTTCTTACCTCCTGCCACCAATCTGAAGCGGCCATATTATTCTCAGCTATGTACACTACTCTCTCTCTCCATATCTATTTTCTAAAACTCTATATCATAACCCCGTTCTTTCATATTTTTAACTCCCAACCCTCCCTCATCATTATATCGGTACACCAATTCCCATTTGACCTAATTCATTTTTCTCGCATCCTCTCCCCCACCCCAAAAAAAAATTTAAAACATCGATTCAAGTTTAAAAATTATACCTTTCGACACCTTGAATAAAGAGAGAAAATAAATCGGTAGAGCTAACAAAACTGCCTTTAAGATGATCAATCGGCCACCAATTGACAATTGTTTGTTTTTCACCTCGATAACCTGGATCTCGCTGTTTCTAGGACCGGTTGCCACATTTCTAATCTCCTAGGGTTATCTCTGATTGGGATCCTTAAGTATGAGACAGGTAAGGCTCCAATCTTGCAGTTCAGAATCTTTGTGGCTTCAATTAACCACTGATGTGAGATTTTTACTCCAATTAGAAGGCTTTTGTGGAAATTAACTTTGAGACCCGACATGACTTCGAACAACATGAGGTTTGACTTAATATATATTGTTTTACCCCAAAATTTTCCATCCCATATTCAAGACATTGTCTCTAAAGAGGTCTCCTAATAGTCACAAGATTCACAATTGCTCAAAAGGATTCAAGGTTTCATCAGATAAAGCCTCCTCTAAAGCAATGGATCTAAAACTAGGGTTTTGAATTTCTCAAGGAAAAGTGGACTTTTAAAGCATCAAGTGGAATTCATGACATCCCACATACTTCAAAGAATCCTCATGTCAAGTTTCAAGGCTTTCCCTACAAGTTTGGTCAATCAAATACCCGGATACTTAAAAAATCAATTAACTTAGTCAACAAGTCAATTGTGGTCAACACAAAGTCAAACTTCAATATTTTTGGTCAACATCAAGATTATTAGGTGAAATTCATCATTTGATCAAGGATTGATCATGATTCATCAAGGAAACCTCAAAATCATCAAGAATAAAGAGTTACTAAATTAGGGTTTTGTGCAGGAAAAGTCAACTGTACTTTGACCAGCCATAAATTTCACATGCTTCTTCAGAAATTTCCCATTCAAAGCTCATTTTGAAGGAAATTAAATTCTCTACAACTTTGTGTCTCACAAGCTAAGTCAAAAAATTCTTTATTTGAGAGTTATGAGCCAAGACATTACAGGTCCTTTTAAAAGTCAATAAAAAGTCAACTTTTTCAAAAGCTCATAACTTGAAAATGGAAGATAAAATGGACATGGGACAAAAAGGAGAAGTTAGAGGACACTCTAAGATTTATAAAAAGTTCTATAACACTTACATGGTATAAAAATTGAGGGAGTTATGCATTGTTGAATTGGGCAACTTTGAGAAGGTGTATGAAGCAAAAAAGGCCAAAACTCAAGTTTCTTTCAAATGGGTCCATTTTCTTTCAACCCAAACTCCATTATAAGATCATTCACGACCCATTTATCATATTATCTAGTTTTTTTATACTTATTTTATATTATATTGGATTTAAATCATTTAAATTCAATTTTAATTAAGATAAATAATAAAAAAATCAAATATTTGATCTTAGATCTATTTTGGGATCAAATATTTGATGATTATGATGATTGGAAAATATCAAATCCATGCAAAACCAAATAGGCATGATTTTATCAAATTTTTGGACAAATTTAGATATCACATTCTTTCACACTCAAGCAATCTAAAATCCATCCACAAGGCCAAAAATTCTAACATAATTCTATTCCTTTATAAGTATATAACACATCCAAAGAACAAGGGACAAATTTTTTGAGCTAGATAACCTCTTCCAAACTTCAAATTTTTCAAGAAAGGTGCAAAATTAGTTTCATCATTCTAGTCACTTTCAAAGGTTTCTAAAGGTGGCAATAGGTTCCTTGAAGTATTCTGGACATGTTTCAATCATCACCATAATCCAAAACATCATAAATCATCTAAACCGAATCACTTTTCATGCTTTTCTTGATTTGTTTCGATTTCTATAATTTACTCATTATAATTTTTTTTTGATGATTCAATGTTGTTTGTAATGAAGCATAAAACGTTTCTGGGTTGTTTGATTGTATTTTTAGTGCAGGTTCAAGTATCCACCATGGCTAGGGTTTGAAGGTCGAATTTGGGAACTAGAGCTAGAGGAGATTTCAAGACGAGTTAATGGGATATTTAGACTCCTGAATTCATTTGCAATCGATTAGCATACTTGAAACTGATTGATTTTGTGTGTATGTGATTTTCCATAATATTAAGGTCTTTTAGCTACGAAAAATTTGTAGCAAAAACACAGGCGATTCGTAGCAAATATAAGGTGGCTGGAAGTTGAAGACGAGCGCGTGTTTTTCAGAATTCAAATATTCGTCATATTTTATAATTTATCTGTTTCGTATTCATATCACATGCGCGTAGGTGGCCTATTGTATGGAAGTGTGTTTGTTGAAGCAAAGGGCGTGGGTTCAAGTCTTGCCTCCACCATTATTTTTACAACCAGGTTTTCTTTGTTTTTTTTTCTTTTATTATTTTCCTAATTAGTTTTTTAATTACCATTAACCAATTACTTAATTTAACTTAATCACCTTAAATTTTTTTAATAAGCTTTTAATCACTTTCTTTTCGAATAATATTTTTTTCATGTAAATAAAAATTAGTTTTTTTAGGTTTTTTTATTAATTTTGTAAATTAATTTAGTAATTAGGTTTAGATTAATTTTAATAAAACCCTAATTTTAATCAACCCTAATTTTTTCTAAACCCTGATTTTTCCTAAACCCTAATCCTTTTTTTCATAACCCTAATTTCTTTTTCATAAAACAATTAATTAATTTTCTTAATCGAATTTATTTTAATTTCTTTAATAATCGTCTTATTTATTATTTCTTAGAGAATTTGTATAGGACGTAGGATCATGTAATTTATTTTCTCTCATTCTTTTTTCTGATTATGTAATTGCTCCTAATCTGTAATAGATAATTAGGTTTAATTTCCGTACTTTAATTTCTGCAATCCCCCTAAAAGACAAATGTACCCCCTCTCATGATGTAATAGCCTAGGACATTTATTTTTCTGCTTTTATTTTCTGCAAAATATAACTGCGTGGTTAGTAAATTAGGGTGTGCAAAGACTTGTATGCTTAATTAATTAGACCTAGCCCACTAAATCCATAAGATAAAATATCTTAAATTAATAATAACTCATGTAGGTAGATCGTTATACGATTGTCATCTGCACCTCCTAGTGTTTCTCCTTTTGGTTGCCTTACAAAAATATGGTCAAGTCCATCGAACGTGGGGATATCTTAGTAAAGTTGCCCACGACTGAAAAATCATCATAGTCCTTTCAGATAAAAGATCATAGTTCCTTCGAGTTGCCAACGAACAAATGATCTCGTCCCTCGATGACCATACGGAAAAATGATGATAGTCCCTTCAAATTGCTAAGATACCCTAACAAGGTTGCCTTCTATGACCATACGATGACCCTACGCCTGTCCCTTTAAACATCCTAGGTAAAGACTACTTACTCACAAGTAGTAAGGACAATCCTACCCTTAAAGGAAAGAAATAACAAGAAAGACCTTACAAACTTATGGTAAGTAGTTCTTAAGTGCTTGCTCACTCCTTTTTCAAAATGCTTTCCACACCTGGCACTTTCAAATATTTTTAAACTAAACACTTTGTATATATCCATACGAGGATCATTACAAATTTAAAGACTTCTGAAATATTTTTCTAAATACACCACCATTATTTTTCAAATAAAAGTAATGTGAGCTAAGCAGTTAAGAGCCTATGGATAACCATGGATAAAAAGGGTGCTAACACCTTCCCTTTGTATAACTTACCCCCCGAACTCAAATCTTTTTAAAGGTTTTTCCTGTTATTTTATTCTTTTTCCTTATTGGATAAAATAAAAGTTGGTGGCGACTCTTGTTATCCGCAACATAGTTTTGGAAACAAAAACACCCAAGTCAGTTCTCCCACCGTGTTACAGAACTGGCAACTCTGCTGGGGAGTTCTATTTAAAGAGGGGTTACCTTAGAGTTAGGACACTTTAATTGTTTGAATTGATTGCTTTATTGTGGGGCTATTGTGAGAAAGATCATAACCCGGATCAAATGTACCTTAGGTAAGTAGCAATAGACCAAGGAAATTGTACAACGTATACCGATATGGTTGATCTGGTGCCTACAGTTAGTGTGACATCTTGGTGGGTTATAATGTTCCTTAAGTAAGTTCAGGATAACATGAGGCTGCCATTTGTTGTCATTAACACTAACTACCCCTTAGAATGCTAATTTACCCATCTTGGCCATTAGAAAGTAGTGAGATAACTGATTTTGGTGAAGTCTAAAGTTGGTTGATTCTCGATGCTACACTCATTGAGATTCTAATCTTGGGGAGTTTTGGTTGGCAAGTCAGTTGCCATACTGAACAACAACCTTTGAGAAGAATCAATGATATTGAGATCCCTTAGAACCCGATTACTATTGCTAGGACATGTTAAACCAACTAAAATTTAGTGGGGAAAGTACTTACCTATGGAATTCATGCAAGCCTTCAAACCTATGGCTATTGTGTGATTTGTTTGTGTGTGCCACTTGTTTGTGTATGAACATAACATCATAACATCATGACATCATAACATAGAATTTTCACTAACCATTTCAAGGACCAAGGGATTTATCTTTGTTCTTTGTTGCAGGTTATGGCTTCCACTCGTAGGAACACTATCCGAGTCAACTTTGTAAGGATACCTTCTCAGTTCATCAAAAAGCATGGTCATCTACTTGATTTGGTTACTTTAGGGTGTGATGAAGATATGATGAGTGTTCTGTTCCAGTTCTTTGATCCTAAACATCACTGTTTCACATTTCCTGATTATCAGCTGGTGCCCACAATGGAAGAATTCTCCAAATTACTTGGTATGCATATCCTTGATTAGAAATCTTTCACGGGCTTAAAGAAAGAGCCTAAACCTGAAGTTATTACAGCAGCCCTGCATTTGAAGAAATCAGACATTGTACTAGAAACCAAAAATGGAACTAAGGGTATTCTTGCTAAAGTATTTATAGAGAGAGCTCATGTGTTCTTTGATGATATGAGTTACGATGGTTTTGAGGAGATATTGGCCTTGTTTATTTATGGTTTGGTGTTGTTCCCTAATCCAGACTAATTCATAGATGTACACGCCATCAACATATTTCTGACTCACAATCCAGTCCCTACCTTGCTTGGAGATATCTTGCACTCTCTTCACACTCTTACTACAAAGGCGCGAGGAACTCTGATGTGTTGCATACTTCTACTATCAAGGTGGTTTATTTCACACCTTCCTCAATCTGTGATGAAGAATGAACAAGGTTTAAGGTGGTCTAGAAGGATAATGTCACTCTCTCACTCAGATATTCATTAGTGTTCCCGGTCTATGGAGAATATTACTATCATTAACCGTTGTGGAGAATTCCCTAATGTACCACTACTTGGCATAAGAGGAGGCATTACCTACAATCCTTCTTTAGCACTATGTCAGTTTGGTTATGCTCGGAGTAATGGTCCTCATGATATGATTGTTCAAGGCATTGTGTTTGATTATGACAACGATCTTCATGGTTACCGTTAAAGGTTTATACGAGCTTGGAGCATGGTAAACAAGATCAACAACAATACTTTGGAACACAAACATTCCATCCATATGGAACCTTACCTTAGATGGGTGTGATCTCGTGCTCTAACTATTATGATGCCATATCCTGCTATTCTACCAGTAACTGTTGAGCCAATTATTGAAGGAGATGTTCCTTATACCATTCTTCATCCGAACATACCCACAGATCTGGAAGAGCTGCAGAAATCTTGGATTTAAATGAAGGGGGAAATGGATACTTTTGAAGCTCAGTTCCATGCTCACAAAGAGAAAGTGTTGGAACTAACAAGGCAACTTCACGAAGAGCGGAACCTTAATACATATCTCAACACAAAGAGAAAGCATCCATGGGAGACTTGAGTCTCATATGTTTTTATTTTCTTTGCAACTTTTTGTTCTCTTTCATTGTAAGCCCAATGGGCAATTATATTTTAAGCTTACTAATAAAAGTTTTATTTTTGTTTTCCTTTAACAAATTTAAATCCTGCGTGGTCCTTGAAAACATTGCATATGCATCTACATACCATACCATTGCATAACAGGTTTCCGCGACAGGTTTTTTATCTTCTCGCTGTTTATTTCAGTGGAAATGACTCTCGAACAGACTGTCAAAGATCTCCAAACCCATAATGCTTAATTTCAAGAGGTGATCATGAATTTGTCCAAGGGGAAATAAGAGTTGAAAGCCCTCATCACTAAGGACATGAAAAAGAAGAATCCTGAAGATAGCAAGGATGATCAGTTGGAACAACTGCAAGCTGAGATGGCAGAGATGAGAATCCAGATGAATGGTCAGGTGACTCTTATCCAAAACTTAGCCCAGGGGAAAGAAGAGCTGAGAGTCTTCATCAATAAACTTCAAGACAACGCGTCGGGATTCTAATCATCAGTTAACCTCTAACGAAACAAACTGACTTGGTTGAAAGGAATATGAGGATAAGAGAAGGAAAGAGACAGGCCACTACTGATAGTTCTTCAATTAAAAGAGGAAGGTCTTTTAGGGTTAATTCGCCTCAACATAAGGAATATAAAAGACTATTTATCAAAATCAAAATGCCAATGTCGTAAACTTTACAATTATTGTTGGAGATGAAGCTAATCACCTTGAAAAACACTCCTCTGAATCCCAATACTTCCTCTCCCGACTATAATCCCAATGCAAGGTGTGCATATCACTCCAACTATCCTAGACATGACACTGATAACTATTGGGCATTTAGGAATAAGATTCAAGACCTGATTGACAAAGGAATCCTCGAGGTTACTCTAGAAGACCAGATTGAATTCTCCTATCCTCCATCAAACATCGAAGCTGCAAGACAAATTTCCCGAGGTAGCAAGAAAGAAATCCCACATATCCCCGTTGAATTTTGGGATACCTTAGGACAGCCAAGTGGCATATTTGATTTCATGGTAAAATATACCGCTCCTGAAAGTTCACAGATTGCAATCGAAGACATTCAGTCAACTGGATGGGACATCATTTGATTTCATCAATTGTAATTTCTTTTGTTTACTCAAACACTTACTATTATGTCAAACTTTGTTTTCACATTAATGCATTGCGTATGTTTGTCTTGAATTAATCCATTCGTTTCACTATTTTGTGATATTTAACTCTTGTTAAAGCTGTAAGCCTTTAGAGGGAGGATGACGAAAACAATAACATAATCTTATGCAATATGCTTTTGAACAGACTATGCTAACGATGTACATGCATTGTTTAAATTCCTAAACAGTGGAGATATAAGGAAGTTAATCCTTAGTCAGCCCTTTTGAGCCTATGAAGTAGGAGTTTTCATTCTCACGTAAATTAAAACCCTTAATCATAACCTGGGGCGGGGTAGTTCCTCGGTTAACTCAATTATGACAGTTTTCCTTCTTGTACACAACTAATTATGGTTCCCTGTAATCACTAAGTTCGACAGTAAATATCTAGCAAAAGAAAAGCTCACTAAGTCAAAACCTATGAAGGATACTTAGTAAAAATTGAGACATCCCACTGACTGTAATCTTGAAATAAATAGTTCAGGAAAAAGGAAGGGATAACAAAGACAAAAGAAAAGAGGTCACTACAAATCCTCAATAAAAAAAAAGATGATTGGCTTTTCAAATAAACTTTTGGTTTCTGAACCATCACAAATGTCAATGTTATAATTTCAAACTCCTTTAGAGCCTCAATGCATAAGTTAATCGAACATATGACTGAAGAACTTCACGAAGAATGGGTTGGGTACGGATAAATTTGAGTCTTTACCCTTTGTTTCTTAAACCATGAACCAGGCCAGGTTACAATCCTTAAAAGTCCTAACTGAAGCATGGTTAGTTCGAAAGCGTACTGCTACAAGAAGGTATCCTGACTCCTTTAAGGCTTATTATAAATCTTGAGTTAATATCACAGTTTTTACAAACATTGTTTTGCTAAAATAATTCTTTTTCAAAACTTCAAGACAGACATAAGAGTTGCATTTTGGATATCATTGTTTGCATATAACTAAATGTTTGATAGCAGAGAAGCTTACATGATGAACATTCAATAAACCAAAGTGCTCCGACAGACAAAGTTGCTTCCTGGGCCTGACTCAGTTGGATCAAAGCCAATACAAGGGGCACGATCACTATCTTCCAATCAAGGGGGCATGCCATGTTATTGTCCAATTCATCTGGGGTAGTCAGGTCAAGATTTAACAATGCTTAAATAGCCAGGGCAGGTCTCCTCGTCTAAATTACCAGAGGTAACATTATCGAGTTCACGATGCCAGGGGCACATTATTGTAGGGCATTTTGTTTATTTCTCTTGAGGTAGCCTTTTTCAAATACTTCCATTATGGGACAAATCATCCTCATCTAGGAGCAACGCTCCCTTTTCAAATCTAATCAGATCAAATTCAGTTGCAAGCTCCTTAACCATTACCCAGGGCGTACACGATCCACCATAATCTGAAAGCACATTCCTCTCATTACATTGCATTGATATCAGATTTCAACAAAAGCCATTATGTAAATTAATTGTCTGTGCCAATAGTATCAGATGGTGTCAGTATCATGTCTTCAGATTCAATCATGATAATTCTTAGAAAATTACTCGGGGAAGTCGAGAATATCAGAAGTTTTGAATCCATTGGCTACTTTGAATGAATATATGCTTTTGAATATGATTAATGTTTACCAAAAATGCATATAAAATAATATAAAATTACAATAATAGCATTTACTAAGGACTCTCGGAGGTAGGAATCCCCAACAAAGTTCATATCCAACGAATCTTCGCAGGTTCATCCCCACAGAGTAATCTTTACGGATTTATTTCAGCGAAGTATCCCAAGTAACCTCTTGTACTTCCAACTTTACGAGATCCCCAAGAAGATTTCTCCCAAGCCTGATATCCTCCAAAGAATTGACACTTGGTCAGATAAGTCTCTCAAGGGAATGTCCGTCTCTTTTATCATTAGTCAGGGTATTTAGGAATCTAATCTTTCAATAAAAAGTACGACAAACGGAAATCAAAAGGTTATAAGTACAATATTCTGAAACAATACGGGAACGATGTCTTCATATCCCTCAGTAATGAATCAGGATTTATCTTCCCCAGCCAGTAGTTGATATACGAAGCTACTCATGCGCTTCAACTACATAATTCATACATACATCATTTACATCATATCATGGCATACACATCCATAATGCATATGACATTCTTACTTACATTAAGAACATCATGTCATACATGCATACATCAAATAATCTTGCATAAACTAACCTTTCCTTTTCAGGATAGTTGCAATCAGATAAACACTATCAACTCCTAGAAACAGTTCAGAGACGATCTAAACGAAGATCTAGTGTTGATACTTAGTGCAGGATACTTTCCAGAAGAAATTCATAGATAATCGAAACGAAGATTTAATTTTGATGCTTAATTCAAGAAATTGTCCTTGAGACAGTTCAGAGATAATCTACACGAAGATCTAGTGCTGATACTTAGTGCATGATACTTTCTAGAAGCAATTCAGAGATAATCGAAACGAAGATTTAATTCTGATGCTTAATTCAAGAAATTGTCCTTGAAACAGTTCAGAGACGATATACACGAAGATCTAGTGTTGATACTTAGTGCATGATACTTTCTAGAAGCAATTCAGAGATAATCGAAACAGATTTAGTTCTGATGCTTAATTCAAGATATTTTCATAGAAACAGTTCAGAGACGATCAAGACGAAGATCTAGTGCTGATACTTATTTCTTAGTATCTTTTCCCCCCAAAGACAGTTCAGAGAAGATCTAAACGAAGATCTAGTGCCGATACTTAGTGCAAGGTATTTTCCAGAGACAGTTCAGAGATGGTCGAGACGAAGATCTAATTCTAATACTTAGTGCAATAACAACATTTAGATAAAGTCGAACGTAGACATATTCTGATACTCCTACCCATAGATACCTTGGATGGCATCTATAAGCCCATCTCTAGTTACTCCGAATGGCATCTTTAAACTCATTTAAGCAATACAATCAATCATCAATATTACTTTGCGCACCGGCGAGGGCAAATTTTTGGGTTTTAGGGTTCAATCCTCTTTCACCCTCAGATCACGAATGCGTACATGCCAATCTAACTCCTCAGGTTTTAGAAAATTAAACAGGGGCAGCTGTTGTACCCCAAAATTTTCCCTCACATGTTCAAGACAATGAGTCTAAAGAGGTCTCCTAATAGTCACAAGATTCACAATTGCTCAAAAGGATTCAAGGTTTCATCAGACAAAGCCTCCACCTAAGCAATGGATCTAAAACTAGGGTTTTGAATTTATCAAGGAAAAGTGGACTCTTAAAGCCTCAAAAGGACTTCATGACATCCAACATACTTCAAAGAATCCTCATGTCAAGTTTCAAGGCTTTCCCTACAAGTTTGGTCAATCAGATACCCAAGTACTTAAAAAAATCAGTTAACTTAGTCAACAAGTCAACTGTAGTCAACAAGTCAACTTTGGTCAACACAGAGTCAAACTTCAAGATTTTTGGTCAACATCAAGATTATGAGGTTAAATTAATAATTTGATCAAGGGTTGATCATGATTCATCAAGGAAACCTCATAATCATCAAGAATCAAGAGTTACTAAACTAGGGTTTTGGCAGGAAAAGTCAATTGTACTTTGACCAGCCATAACTTTCACATGCTTCATCATAAATTTCCCATCCAAGTCTCATTTTGAAGTAAATTCAATTCTCTACAACTTTGTATCTCACGAGCCAAGTCCAAAAATGCTTCATTTGAGAGTTATGAGCCAAAATATTACCGGTCCTTTTAAAAGTCAACAAAAAGTCAACTTGTTCAAAAGCTCATAACTTGAAAATGGAAGATCAAATGGACATGGGACCAAAAGGATAAGTTATAGGAAATTCTAAGATTTATAAAAAGTCCTAGAACACTTACATGGGATAAAAATTGAGGGAGTTATGCATTGTTGAAGTTGAGCAATTTTGAGGAGGTGTATGAAGCAAAAAAGGCTAAAACTCAAGTTTCTTCCAAATGGGCCCATTTTCTTTCAACCCAAACTTCATTATAAGATCATTCACGACCCATTGATTATATTATATGATTTTTTATATTTATTTTATATTATATTGGATTTAAATCATTTAAATTCAATTTTAATTAAGATAAATAATAAAAAAAATCAAATATTTGGTCTTAGATCTATTTTAGGATCAAATATTTGATGATTATGATGATTGGAAAAGATCAAGTTCGTGAAAAACCAAATAGGCATGATTTTATCAAATTTTTGGACAAATTTATAAATCACATTCCTTCACACTCAGACAATCTAAAATCCATCCATAAAGCCCAAAATTCTAACCTAATTATATTCCTCTATAAGTATACATCACATCCAAAGAACAAGGGACAGTTTTTTTGAGCTAGAGAACCTCTTCCAAACTTCAAATTTTTCAAGAAAGGTGCAAAATCGGTTTCATCATTCCAGTCACTTTCAAAGGTTTCTAAAGGTGGCAATAGGTTCCTTAAAGTATTCTGGACATGTTTCAATCATCACCATCATCCAAAACATCATAAATCATCTAAACTGAATCACTTTTCATGTTTTTCTTGATTTTTTTATTTCTATAATTTACTCATTATAAATTGTTTTTGATGATTCAATGTTGTTTGTGATGAAGCATAGAGCGTTACTGGGTTGTTTGATTGTATTTTTAGTGCAGGTTCAAGAATCTACCATGGCTAGGGTTTGAAGGTCAATTTGGGAACTAGAGCTAGAGGCGATTTCAAGACGAGTTAATGGGATATTTAGACTCCTGAACTCATTTGCAATCGATTGGCATACTTGGAACTGATTGATTTTGTGTGTATGTAATTTTCCATAATATTCAGGTCTTTTAGCTACGAAAAATTCGTAGCAAAAATGCAGGCGATTCGTAACAAGTATAAGGTGGCAGGAGGTTGAAGACGAGTGTGCGTTTTTCAGAATATAAATATTCTTCATATTTTATAATTTATCTGTTTCGTATTCATATCACACGCGCGCAGGTGGCCCAGTGTCGCTCCCGGGATTTTCATCCTAGTACAAACGCGAAAGTGGCGCGGAAAAGGTAGAGTCGCCAGCCAGACATTTTTATCCCGAAAGAATGGGAAAGGTAATGTTGCACAAACCTGAGGAAGAAGGAAAGGACAAGGCCTTGCGAACCAAAGATCTGAATTCGGGAGTCGGTTACGACCTGGGAAGGTATTAGCACCCCAGATCGTCCGCCGTACCCGACGGGATCCACGCTTGCTTGCTTGTTTCAAAGGGTGAGAAATAAAACTGCTGCTGAATAAAACCGCTAACTGGAATGGAAATGAGAAATGAGAAAGGGAACTGAAAATGAAAACTAAACTAAAGAATGGGGAAAATGTAGGGAAAATAAAGAATGTGCTCGAACGGGCCCTACCCCGCTGCCTACGTACCTCATCGGGATAATGAGGATCAGAGTCGACGTAGTTCGCCTAACCTAGGCGGGAACTATTTGTTTGTGTTTGTTACAGCTGAAACTGCGTATGTCTATGCTCAGGTGTTGCAGGCTCGTCTGGTACTAGTGCGTTTACCGTCTTGCATGTGTGACAAGTCGTCGCGAGTTCGCGTTGTGAGTGAATGAGATGAGAAAGAGAAGTTCCCGCAGGATAGTCGCTTGTTATTTGTTTTTGGATTTTAAAAGAAATGTTTTGAATTTGTTTGTGAACGGTCTTGTACTAAGACCTATCCATCGCGGTGAGTATTTACACCTCGCCCCGAAACAGGACGCGTATAAACACTCCGCAACAAAGTCTCGTGTCGTACAAGATTGTTCGGTTTTTACTAAGTGTTTTATTGCTTTTCTTTTTGAGATGAGAAAGAAAGACTCAAGTTGGAAAAGGAAAAATCTAATGGGAACTAAGACACACCCTAATTTTTATTATTTATTTACCAAAGTGGTCCTATGGTTAATGAGGTTTTCTATTCCTAATGAGAAACTAGAAACTACTAGAATTCAACTTACTTCTTAATGAAGTTAAGTTGATTCTAAGAACAATGGGGAAGCCTATACAAGTTATAAAACCAAATGATAAGGCAAAATAATAAAATTGAATTAATAAATAAACTTCTAAAAATGTCATTAAAGGCATGAACTAAAAAATAGTCTATTTTATTTATTCTAGTTCTAATGAAAAGGGAACTTCAACCTACATTCTAAATCAAAGTCAAGCCTAATGTTCATTCTAAAACTCAATTTAAACTAACCTAAGCCTATATTAAATTCTAGGATTAAATCTAGTCTAAACTATATTTTTGTACTTTATTTTTTAATGGCCTAAACCAATGTGAATTATGCATAACTAGGCCTAAGAACTAATATTCTAAAAAATATTAAAACTTCTAGAAAAAATTATAAAAATTAAACTATAGGGTCCTAACACTATCTATAAAATTGTACTAAGAGGGATCCTAAAAAATCATATTTTTTCTATGCCTAAAAAATTATTTAATTTCAGCTAAGAATTAACCACTAATTCCTAAGGATTACTCCACTAAAACCTAAGATAAAAGGCCCTAAAAAATCCCCTAAAAATATCCTAAGAACTATTATGAATCCTCTAATTACAGAAAAAAGAATGGGTCAAAAAAGTTGCTGGAAGTCACCAAAATAAAATGAACAAAATTCAGCACAATTAAATGGAATCCAATAAAAGCTAATTGAAAGAAAATTCAGAATTAAATTGAAAATAATGCCAAATTCAGAAAATAAAAATGTCACAAATTTCTAAATTGACTTATTTAACTACTGAAATTTTTGGGGAATTTTATAATGCTTTTTATTATTTTTTCATGAATTATTCCTAAACTAATACTAAAATAAAATAAAATTCTAAAAAAGGAATATACCAGGGGGTGAATTAGTGATTTTTCTAGTTATCTTTGTTAACAGGGCCTAAAAGGGGGTAAAAATAGCAAAATAATCAGGCCCAAATGGGCAGGCCCTGGGGAGGTGTGGAAAGCTTCTTTTTTTTAGTTCATTTTTCCTGTGGGCTCAGAAAAGGGGGTGAAATTAGCAAAAGGGCTAGGCCCATTTTTTGTTGGAAACTAGGGGGGTGTATTCAGCATGGTTTTTAGTTGTTTTCTTAACGGGCCATTAATGGGGGGTGTAGGTAGCGAAAATATCAAGAGCCTACCGGACGGTGACAAGTGTCACCGCCGGTATGGCTGGGGAATCCAACAGCTCTAATCTTATCCACATCTCTTTGTAATTTTTGACATATAATGTGAATTAAATGGGGTTAATTTTCCTTTATTGCAGGTTAATGGGGAATTAACACTAATAATGTCTCTTAATTTTCTCATTAAACCCATAATGTTATGATTAAACTCTTGATATTAAATTAAATCAACATAATACTCTTATAATTATAACCCAAATAACGTGAAACATGAGGGTTGGAGCAAGAACACAAAAAACCCTAATCCCCCCATTTCCTTTCCTCTCCGCCGCTCACGGCCACCCCTCTTTCTTCCTCTTCTTGCAACTCGTACCTTCTTCGGACACAACGCCCTCCCCTTCTTCCTCTCAACTTCAACCCTTAACCTCTTTCACCCTTATCCGAAGACAAAAACCCTAGACTCAAAAATCCGTCTGCCGAAAATCCATAAATTCGCAATCAACAAACCTCATATGGGAGCAACGAGCATCACCACACCATAAACAAGTAAAGGAGCTTCGTACCTTAAGATTTCGCCACCGACGAAGATACGAACGGAAAATCTTGAACCGTTGACGAGGGAACTTCGAAGATGAAGAGAGATGCGTTGAAGACGGTTTCAAATGATGCGTGATTGTGTTAAGGTATGACTCGGTTACACTTCTTCACTTGATCCTGTTCGGGATTTTCAATCGTCTTCGACCCTGAAATCACGAAATGCCTTGTGTTCCTTGCAGGTCATTGTTACACGCATTGGTATTGAGTTGATGCTGGTGTGCGTCTAGATTCTTGCAGCGGTGCGAAAACGACGTGGTTACGAGGTTGTGCTCTAGTTGCTGATCAAAGAGTGATTGAAAATGGTTGGAGGTTTGTTGCAGAAGGTTGGTGAAAGTTATGACAAATCCGCAGGGCTTGATGAAGGTGCACTGAAAATGCTTTCAATCTTTTCCTTTCATTTTTTGCGGATTTCTTCTGTTACCTCCTTTCTATGATTATTTGTTTGTTGTTTATGCAGGAAATTGAAGATGGTGGTGGAGGATGATGAAACTTGAAGATAGAGGAATGAGAGTGCTATGGTTTGATGATGTTGCAGAGTGCAGAGAGGTTGAAGTCGTTGTTGAAGAGGATTGAAGAAATGAATGAGGGCTTTTAAGAAAGATGGAGGAAAGAGATGAGTGAAGGAGAATGAAGAAGAAGAATGAGGAATCGAAAAAAATGGAGAGAGTGTATGATTCAGAAACAACAGTTTAAGAGAGATTGAAGAAAAGGATTGGGGAGAGATTTATGAGATTGGAGAAATTGTCAAGAGAGCATGAAGCAGTTATGTGGTTCAGATTTATAGCAATAGCTTAAGGATGGTTCTGGAAACTTCCAGGTAAAATTCGGTTACTTTTTCTGTTACACATTCTGTTAAGAACTCTGTTATTATTTTTTTTTCAGTTATCGGTTTCTCATCTTAACTTCCAATTCTGTTATTTTTCTCTGGCTGGAATTCTGTTCTTTTCTTTCTCAATTCTGCTACTTTGTACGAAATATGATGTGTGGAGCTTTGCAGGGGTTGATGAATCTCATTGACACTCATTAAAGGTGCCCTTGAGATTTTAATGAGAATGCGAGGAGTTCGCGAAGGGTGAAGATTGGAGGTGATGGTTCTGAATTATGAAACCTTAAGAGCTCTGGATTTGGACTACACCTTCTATGACTGAAGAACTTGATGGAGATTCACTGAGTTTCTGATGAAGGTTGCAGAAACAATTTGAAGGTATTTGAGGTTGGAGATCAAAGATGAAGATGAGGTTCTGGATGCTGTTAAAGGTGAAGATTGATGAAATTCTGTATTTTGTAACCATTTTTTATTTCCTGGATTTCTGTTGTATCACTGATTTCTCCCTTTTCATAACTGCCTTTTTTGTTGTAATTGAATGATTCTGCTGTAAGTTAATTTTGTTATTGATGGGAATGATGGAGATGCAGTCCTCAATTTTCTTTGTGAGGATTTTCTTTAGATTGGTATTGATTTTTTTACTGATATATCATATCAGTTGTTGTTTTCCTAGTGGACCTCTTGTGACCAAAAGAAAATTTGCAATACTTTTGTTGGAAAAACTGTGAGTTAACTAGAATAAAAGCTTATGAACTTTGAAGGAAATTCATGGTGGACCAAGATTATAACCATAGTTTAACTTGAATAAAAAGTGGTTGTGATAGTATGAAAAATAAACCTTGCAAGAATGTCATAAAATTATCTCCATGCGACATAGCCAATGATGATAACTCGGCTTAATAAATGTAATTTAGAACTCTGACAAACGAAAAAAACTTGTGAACATTAATACAAGAAAACTTGGTTAAAAACTAATATTTAGAGATGGACTTTATTGAATGAATTTGGATAGATACTTATGACGGATTAAGAAGAAAAACCACAAATGGCTTAGCATAATTTTATTCAAGATGGGCTTTGGTGATTAGCTTTGGACAAAAATGAGACCAATGAAATGATTTAAATGGGCTTGAAAATATGTATGGATTTGAAATGGGCCTGAAAATAGAACTCAAAAAGGATATTGATTGGAAATAAAAGATATTAGAAATGGATTTTATTGGCCATGGACTTGCACTTAAGATGACTAATTGGAAATTGGTTTAGTGATTTGGATACTAAGATGAAGACAAAAGAAATTGACCTCCTATTATTTTTGTAGAGATTTGTGATGATTCTAAAACGAAATTGCCATTGAGTTTAAATGGTGTAAAAATGAACAAGGGGAAACTATGAGTTTGAAAGACGGTTCAAAACGGATTACAGACAAAAGATAAATGGAAAAGTGAATAAAAGAAACGGAAGATGAATTGATGGAAACTTAAAGGATAATGGAAATTGAAGAAATGAAAGTAGAATAGAATAGTCGGGAACGACTTATAACAATGAGAATGAATGGATATGAAGTCTCGATTTTAGCCCAAATCCTATTTTGCATTCTTTCCACAAGTCTATAAACACAACCACTTCTGAGCCACTGAATATTTTTTTGATTAGTCACAACTCTTTGAATCGTCTGAAATGTGCCGTGACCATTCAAATCCAGATGAATCATTGATAAACTGCAGATTCGAACCAAACTTCACACAAAACACTGCTCAATAAACTGGTGAATTTCAACATACGGCAGCCTGAACATTGTCTAAGAAACAGACCAATGGCCCAACTAATCTTACAGTTGCAATAATCTTCTAGCAGTTTGACCAAAATTAGGTCAAACTCCTATCTGGATTGAAACAAAACTGGACAACTGCATTTGAAGTGGAATCATCGTCCAGTGAATATTCTCCATCATTTCACTCCCTGACAGGTAAGGATAAGGTACGAAACCCTAATTTCCCAGGGCCTTGATCACATGCCCTATAAACCCATGAAATGCACTATTATGATGTTAATGAACTGGTGAGAAATGCAGATGAATGCGAAACGATGAGCCAATAGAGGGAATAAATAGGAGGGCAAATTTTGAGGTATTACAGCTGCCCCTATTCAATCAACTACAGACTTGAATGGATAATTGCAACAACTTTTAGACATTCAAGGTATGAGGTGATTGAATACTCGAATAAAACCCTGAAAATTTGCACATTGAGGGTAATGGAAATGCCATCTGCCCATTTATTTATTTATGTATTTTTGATTTTGACCTCTGAATAGGTAACGGGGATAGAACCAGGTGGA
This sequence comes from Lathyrus aphaca, assembly GCA_963966055.1. Taxonomy (NCBI): domain Eukaryota; kingdom Viridiplantae; phylum Streptophyta; class Magnoliopsida; order Fabales; family Fabaceae; genus Lathyrus; species Lathyrus aphaca. The sequence continues at coordinate 274,155,721 of OZ014520.1, read as the reverse complement.
GATATGCTGGGAAGAATGCCATTCTCGAATGACAACTCACAAGATCCTCGGATCTAATACGAAGCCGTCCTCGAATGGAGACGCAAAGGTATATCAGCCAAACACAAAAAGAAAATAGGACAAGATAGAACGGGATCGTTGTACATAAACGAGGGCCCAAGCAAACAGGATCATTGTACTTAAATGATAACCTGAGACGCGACCGTTGTACTGAAACGGAGACGCGAAAGAATGAGACTGTTGTACTGAAACAAGACTCAAATACGAGACCATTGTACTTAAATGGAGACTCGAATGAAATGGGATCGTTGTACTTAAACGAGGGCCCAAGCAAACAGGATCATTGTACTTAAATGATAACCTGAGACGCGACCGTTGTACTGAAACGGAGACGCGAAAGGATGAGACTGTTGTACTAAAACAATACTCAAAGGCGAGACCATTGTACTTAAATGGAAGCTCGAAAAGAATGGGATCGTTGTACTTAAACGAGAGCCCAAGATGCGACCGTTGTACTGAAACGGAGACGCAAGGAAATGAGATTGTTGTACTGAAACAATACTCAAAGACGAGACCATTGTACTCAAATGGATACTCGAAAAGAATGGGATCGTTGTACTTAAACGAGAGCCCAAGACGCGACCGTTGTACTGAAACGGAGACGCGAAAAAAAAATGAGTGAGACTGTTGTACTAAAACAAGACTCAACTGGGGATAACAACAAGACTTGGTAGAAGCATGCACCCTGGGAGATGAAGTCGCATTCTGTGGGTAACACTTCAATCTGATTGGAGATGTAACGGGTCTTATACCTCAAAGCTGGCCCATGCTGGCATGCATATGTTTGAATTTATGGCGTAATGCTCCATGACGATGGAAATGCTACACTTTGGAGGATGCAGACGCGATGATGATTATGCGAATGACAATGCAAGGAGATCTCCTGATAAGGAGATTGCAGGTATCCCAGATAACTTGGCTGGGAAGAAACGATGATCACTGCATTGATCTGGTTCATCCTGATGAGGAGGAAACAAACTCTGCGGGGAAAGTTGTTAATAATTCACTGGCTCTGAATAGCCGCCACTGCCAAAAATAAATCGGACTCTGAGATTGGAGCGCCAAGACCCTGCTGGAAGTGGACCCTTCTTGAACTCTGATGGGGAAGTGAGGACCTCCTGGCTTGGCTGGGGACCAGAGGCTTGACACTGCTGAGGAAGCAATTGCTGGGAAGGAATGACACTCCTTATACTGCCAAGAATTGCCCCTGTATTGAAGGGAAGTCTCTGCTTGAGGAGGACATCAACTTTCTGTTGCCTTATTGAGAGAGATTTCAACTTCCACCTCTACCGGGGATGATGGAGGATGTCAATGATAAAGCTTCCCGCTGAAGATAAGAACTCAAGTTGCCACTTGTTGGGGATAAGAGATAAACCCTCTCATGTTGTGAATGAGAGATGGAAGGCGTCTCATGCTGGGGATGAGAGACAATGATATCCTTCTGCTCAAGAAGTAACCTTCCATTTGCCGCACTACTGGAGAGGGGATTGTCTAATGAGACCTGCTAAGGAATTTTGATCAATGAAGCTTGCTGATGAAATAACTCTTGAAGTACTATGCTGACAATGGCTTTGCCCCTAGCCCCGGGTTGATAGGTTGTCAACTAATAATGAGTGAACAATGGTTCCTTGCAATTTTCAACTCGCCTCAGATTAAGGTCTGTCAGAAGTAAATGTCTCAAGAGGATTTTACAGAAAACATGGCGTACGAAATGCCTCAGTGTCTTCAAACTCTTGGAGAGATTCGTTGGATCTCGAAATAACTGCCCCAGACTGCATGGTCTGTGCAAGAATTTGCCTCACAAGAACTTCACATCACTGTGTGATGTTCTGCCCCCGTATATTGAACTCTGGATAGGTGCCTCTGATTAACCGTCTTCAGGAGAAAGTACTTCCCATGCTCTTGGGATGGCCTGCCCCAGTACGAGCCTCGAAGTGATCACCTCTGACGGACTGTGCTTTGAAGAAAACACCCATACCAATTGTTCTCTGAGAGATTGGATCTCGAAGTGATTGCCCCAGTTTGGCTGAATTTTGAAGAGATTGCTCGACATGATTGCCCCAGATTAATTGGCTCTTTGCTACGACTGTTGGGAAAGTCCCTACTCAATGGAGTTTCTTAGAAAGGTTTATCTCGACAGATTGTCCTTTGGAAGTTTCAGACTTCTCAACTTGGTAAGATTAAGCTTCTGGACTGAGATTCCATATGTGGACTTTTTATGATGCCAAACAGATGTATGCAAGCAGAAAATGTTTATCCTAAGAATGAAAATTCTAATGCAACACACATGTTAATCTTGAAGTTTTACTGTAAAAAGATGTCGCCAACCTTTGTGAGTGAATCACTGGTTAAGATACGACATTGATTTTTGATGAATGAAAGCATGCACATGCAACACCAACAAATATATTTCAACACCACTCATAGGAGTCAGGAACGCGATCTCGTGGTAGTATGCTCTCAAAAATAACCCTGTTTCAGTTAGGACTTTTGAGGGTTGTATCGTGGCCTGGTTCACGGTTATAGAAACAAAGGATATAGGCTCGAAATTTATTTGTGCCCACCCATCTTCGTGATGTTCTCCATTCCTATGTTCAGCTAGCTTGGCACAAGCGCTCACCTTTCGAAAAGGGGTTTTGTGATGATTGAGGAACCAATTACACTAACGGTTTAAGCACCACTCAGGTTGTTGTTTGGAGTCAGTCATCCCTTCGTCTTTCGTGTCTGTATCACACGACTTTGTTCTTGTTCAAGGATCTTTCTTGTAATCCTTTTCGCCTTTCGCTTTTGCATTATTTTTCTTATCCCTAACTTTTGCCTGGACTGATTCTTGTGAATCTTGGATTGTGAAGTCCAGCGGGATGCCCTAATTTTTGCCTAAGTCGCTTGTTTTCAAGTTTCGACTTAGCGGGCTTTCTCATCATTCTTTTATATTATTTTTTGAACAAATCGTGTGACACTGGTTGTCTTGATTTCTTTGCGAGGGTCGTGACTGTCTCACTTCTTGGTTGTTGAGGGATAACCAATGTGGTTTCCCGTCTTTGGACTCTTGATTGGGATAACCATTGTAGTTTCTGGTCTTTGGACCTCTTGATTTGGTACAACGAAAGGTAATGGATCCTCAGATGTACACTCCTTTTTAAAATTTGAACGCTCAGTCAAACTAACTGATGCCTATCCTGCCCCTAGGTTAAGTGCAAAGGTTTTTTCATGCAAAAATAAACTTCTACTTCAAGGCTCAAATGGGTTGGCGAGGGTCTATCTCCCTTATATCTCCGGTGTTTAGGATTTGAAACAATGCCTGTACATCGTCAACAGGGTCTTTCTCAAAAGCGAACAATTAGAGATTCATGCATTTTCATTTCGTCATCCTCCCTGATAGAGTTTAAGCACAACAGTTGGTATTGCAATGCACATACACAAAATCATGAGTGAATACGAATGGATTACTTCAAGAAAAACATGTGCATTTTATTATGGCTATCATTCAAAAACAAATAAGTTTCATGCATGCATACAAATGTTTAAACAAACAATATAAACTACAAATGAAAATGCAGTAAAGAAACTGAACATTGCCGTCATTGAGGAGACTTGACTCCCTCTGGACTTATTGCTTCTGAAGATGCCCTTGCAAACTGGGATGCCAATTTGATAAGGAGATTTCAATATGTGAGCAGACCTTCTGGCATGATGACCTTTGAGTCGGCCAAATTTTGCATCTTGTACTTGAACACATCACAGTTGTCAATTGTATGCCTAAATGCCCCTGGGTGGTACTTGCATCTAGCCTTCACATCATGGTGGTCATTGTTGAGGAGGTCTGACTCCGTCTGGATTTATTGCTCTCGAAGACTTTTCAGCAGTCAGCAGTCTGGATATTCATATCATTACTGTTTTGGTGACACATCCTCACTTTTACCTGGTGCGAACACAATAGTCTTGAAGTCAATCACATTCGCGACCTTGTTTTTACCCTTGTCTCTGAAAGATTTGCAATCTTCAATTAAAAGGCCAGGTGCCCCAGAACAGTAGTCATACTTGGCATTGAAACCTCAAAGGAAGCTTTGTCGGAGATGATCTTGATGTGATTAGCCCAACTGGTTTGAACTTGAGTAAATGAGGAAACTCGTTGCACGTACGACATCAGAATATGATAAAACTTCTTCTCGAGTTGTTTTGGCCTTTACCCGTATTCTCTGGCCCTAGGACTCTCTTGGGAAGCTGAGGTTGGATGCTGACAACGACATCTGGAGGGAAGAGGTTGATAAAGTTAATATATAAGGTTGCTCGGAAAGATCTGATGTGATCTCCTGCCTACGTATCTCCATTGACCAATGGAGAATCAGAGCAGCGTAGTTCCCCTCAATAGGGATGAAAATAGCTTCGTTCAGAACTTCCATAACCAATCTCATCTGAGTCTTCATCTGGTTGACTTCCCCTTTCAGCAGTTTTTGGTTCTGAAATAAAGCTTATACCTCTGCCCTGAATGGCCTCAGTTGGGTCTTCCTTCAATTACCTCCGCCCGGAGTTGCTTCAAATATATACCTTGATGAATGTGATTCAAGTTGTCCATTCTGATGAGAAATCAAGTCAGGAAAATAATTTGTCTCTGAACACCTGTCAAGAAAGCAAGGATGTATGCAAACGCCATGTTCAATTATTTCTGAGGAATCTATCTGCTTTAATTCAAGTTTTGTCACAGAAAAATCCAACAACATGATTCAGATATGTGATCCTCGGAAATAACTGAACATTTGTGAAGAAATGCTATGATGTCATGTATGCAACAGGCATGTGATCAATGGTCTGATGTTGGTGCCGGTGTTGAGCAATGAGTCAAGTGTCTGAATACAACCACAATAGAAGCACCATCTTTGTATAGAACCCCATAACTGAGAACCCAATAACTGTAGAACTGGATCACATAATTGAATAGTCACTGATGGTGTTGAAGCTGAACAACGAGCCCAGTGTCTGTGGAGAGTCATAATAACAGTCACAATATCAGGGTCACCATGGTAATCACAGTAACAATCCCTCTGAATAGAAATCCCGGATCTCAGAATCAAAGAACCATATAGCACCAGATATTATCATAAAACAACACTGGCAAAGCGGGTATGTTGAAGTTTAGGGTTCCTGCAAACCTGTAAACCCCTCCCAATCTCACGGGTGTGCTACTCGGGTCAACATCACGGACTCTCAAAGCCGAATAGCAATAATGCGTTCACCATTTCCGAGAAATGGCTCATGACCAAATCAGGGAATCAGTTTGGCATTATGTACTACTCAGGGAGGCCTCAGCTGAGTCCAAGGAAACAAGCATCCCTCATCGGTCCCCAGCTTTAAGCACTGAATCGAGAAACAATAGTACATTCATCCCGAAGGGTACAATACTACCGTCATACGAACAATTTGCCTTGACTGGATTCCTATGAGAGAACCAGGTCATCCTATGCGAGTTCCTAGTGGGCCCTCGGATGCGAGTGGGTTTGCCAACAAATGTGGTTTGCCACTGTCATCACTGGAGAGGGTTGTTTCCACTAAGGTTCTCAATGATCGGTCCCTTGACTGCACATAACTATCAAGGTAGCGTATTGCCCCAGAAAGATTCCGGAACCAATACATTCCCGAGAAGGTCGCAAGTCAAGGTGTGGAACTCACTACTACCAACATAGCAAGATGCCATGAAGCCAAAGTGGAACCACTCTAAGTCCTAGGGTGCACTCGAGCCTCGGTTACGAGCTCATCTCACAGTAACTCCCATCCCACAGAAAAAATGAAAACCAACACAGCCAGACAGTCCAGTATAATATGATGCATGGAAAATAAAATACTGAAAGCGGTAAATAAATGCAATAAAGTAAAGATGTAAATAAAACAGTAAAGCTAAATTAAAGCACACAACAACAAACAGATAAACACCCAAAGAAACAAAACCAAACAGGCGCTAGGATTGACTCTACAAAGGAAACCGGAAGAATTAGGTTCATCCCCAGCAGAGTCGCCAGCTGTCGCTCCCGGGATTTTCATCCTAGTACAAACGCGAAAGTGGCGCGGAAAAGGTAGAGTCGCCAGCCAGACATTTTTATCCCGAAAGAATGGGAAAGGTAATGTTGCACAAACCTGAGGAAGAAGGAAAGGACAAGGCCTTGCAAACCAAAGATCTGAATTCGGGAGTCGGTTACGACCTGGGAAGGTATTAGCACCCCAGATCGTCCGCCGTACCCGACGGGATCCACGCTTGCTTGCTTGTTTCAAAGGGTGAGAAATAAAACTGCTGTTGAATAAAACCGCTAACTGGAACGGAAATGAGAAATGAGAAAGGGAACTGAAAATGAAAACTAAACTAAAGAATGGGGAAAATGTAGGGAAAATAAAGAATGTGCTCGAACGAGCCCTACCCCGCTGCCTACGTACCTCATCGGGATAATGAGGATCAGAGTCGACGTAGTTCGCCTAACCTAGGCGGGAACTATTTGTTTGTGTTTGTTACAGCTGAAACTGTGTATGTCTATGCTCAGGTGTTGCAGGCTCGTCTGGTACGAGTGCGTTTACCGTCTTGCATGTGTGACAAGTCGTCGCGAGTTCGCGTTGTGAGTGAATGAGATGAGAAAGAGAAGTTCCCGCAGGATAGTCGCTTGTTATTTGTTTTTGGATTTTAAAAGAAATGTTTTGAATTTGTTTGTGAACGGTCTTGTACTAAGACCTGTCCATCGCGGTGAGTATTTACACCTCGCCCCGAAACAGGACGCGTATAAACACTCCGCAACAAAGTCTCGTGTCGTACAAGATTGTTCGGTTTTTATTAAGTGTTTTATTGCTTTTCTTTTTGAGATGAGAAAGAAAGACTCAAGTTGGAAAAGGAAAAATCTAATGGGAACTAAGACACACCCTAATTTTTATTATTTATTTACCAAAGTGGTCCTATGGTTAATGAGGTTTTCTATTCCTAATGAGAAACTAGAAACTACTAGAATTCAACTTACTTCTTAATGAAGTTAAGTTGATTCTAAGAACAATGGGGAAGCCTATACAAGTTATAAAACCAAATGATAAGGCAAAACAATAAAATTGAATTAATAAATAAACTTCTAAAAATGCCATTAAAGGCATGAACTAAAAAATAGTCTATTTTATTTATTCTAGTTCTAATGAAAAGGGAACTTCAACCTACATTCTAAATCAAAGTCAAGCCTAATGTTAATTCTAAAACTCAATTTAAACTAACCTAAGCCTATATTAAATTCTAGGATTAAATCTAGTCTAAACTATATTTTTGTACTTTATTTTTTAATGGCCTAAACCAATGTGAATTATGCATAACTAGGCCTAAGAACTAATATTCTAAAAAATATTAAAACTTCTAGAAAAAATTATAAAAATTAAACTATAGGGTCCTAACACTATCTATAAAATTGTACTAAGAGGGATCCTAAAAAATCATATTTTTTCTATGCCTAAAAAATTATTTAATTTCAGCTAAGAATTAACCACTAATTCCTAAGGATTACTCCACTAAAACCTAAGATAAAAGGCCCTAAAAAATCCCCTAAAAATATCCTAAGAACTATTATGAGTCCTCTAATTACAGAAAAAAGAATGGGTCAAAAAAGTTGCTGGAAGTCACCAAAATAAAATGAACAAAATTCAGCACAATTAAATGGAATCCAATAAAAGCTAATTGAAAGAAAATTCAGAATTAAATTGAAAATAATGCCAAATTCAGAAAATAAAAATGTCACAAATTTCTAAATTGACTTATTTAACTACTAAAATTTTTGGGGAATTTTATAATGCTTTTTATTATTTTTTCATGAATTATTCCTAAACTAATACTAAAATAAAATAAAATTCTAAAAAAGGAATATACCAGGGGGTGAATTAGTGATTTTTCTAGTTATCTTTGTTAACAGGGCCTAAAAGGGGGTAAAAATAGCAAAATAATCAGGCCCAAATGCGCAGGCCCTGGGGAGGTGTGGAAAGCTTTTTTTTTTTTATTTCATTTTTCCTGTGGGCTCAGGAAAGGGGGTGAAATTAGCAAAAGGGCTAGGCCCATTTTTTGTTGGAAACCAGGGGGTGTATTCAACATGGTTTTTAGTTGTTTTCTTAACGGGCCATTAATGGGGGGTGTAGGTAGCGAAAATATCAAGAGCCTACCGGACGGTGACAAGTGTCACCGCCGGTATGGCTGGGGAATCCAACAGCTCTAATCTTATCCACATCTCTTTGTAATTTTTGACATATAATGTGAATTAAATGGGGTTAATTTTCCTTTATTGCAGGTTAATGGGGAATTAACACTAATAATGTCTCTTAATTTTCTCATTAAACCCATAATGTTATGATTAAACTCTTGATATTAAATTAAATCAACATAATACTCTTATAATTATAACCCAAATAACGTGAAACATGAGGGTTGGAGCAAGAACACAAAAAACCCTAATCCCCCCATTTCCTTTCCTCTCCGCCGCTCACGGCCACCCCTCTTTCTTCCTCTTCTTGCAACTCGTACCTTCTTCGGACACAACGCCCTCCCCTTCTTCCTCTCAACTTCAACCCTTAACCTCTTTCACCCTTATCCGAAGACAAAAACCCTAGACTCAAAAATCCGTCTGCCGAAAATCCATAAATTCGCAATCAACAAACCTCATATGGGAGCAACGAGCATCACCACACCATAAACAAGTAAAGGAGCTTCGTACCTTAAGATTTCGCCACCGACGAAGATACGAACGGAAAATCTTGAACCGTTGACGAGGGAACTTCGAAGATGAAGAGAGATGCGTTGAAGACGGTTTCAAATGATGCGTGATTGTGTTAAGGTATGACTCGGTTACACTTCTTCACTTGATCCTGTTCGGGATTTTCAATCGTCTTCGACCCTGAAATCACGAAATGCCTTGTGTTCCTTGCAGGTCATTGTTACACGCATTGGTATTGAGTTGATGCTGGTGTGCGTCTAGATTCTTGCAGCGGTGCGAAAACGACGTGGTTACGAGGTTGTGCTCTAGTTGCTGATCAAAGAGTGATTGAAAATGGTTGGAGGTTTGTTGCAGAAGGTTGGTGAAAGTTATGACAAATCCGCAGGGCTTGATGAAGGTGCACTGAAAATGCTTTCAATCTTTTCCTTTCATTTTTTGCGGATTTCTTCTGTTACCTCCTTTCTATGATTATTTGTTTGTTGTTTATGCAGGAAATTGAAGATGGTGGTGGAGGATGATGAAACTTGAAGATAGAGGAATGAGAGTGCTATGGTTTGATGATGTTGCAGAGTGCAGAGAGGTTGAAGTCGTTGTTGAAGAGGATTGAAGAAATGAATGAGGGCTTTTAAGAAAGATGGAGGAAAGAGATGAGTGAAGGAGAATGAAGAAGAAGAATGAGGAATCGAAAAAAATGGAGAGAGTGTATGATTCAGAAACAACAGTTTAAGAGAGATTGAAGAAAAGGATTGGGGAGAGATTTATGAGATTGGAGAAATTGTCAAGAGAGCATGAAGCAGTTATGTGGTTCAGATTTATAGCAATAGCTTAAGGATGGTTCTGGAAACTTCCAGGTAAAATTCGGTTACTTTTTCTGTTACACATTCTGTTAAGAACTCTGTTATTATTTTTTTTTCAGTTATCGGTTTCTCATCTTAACTTCCAATTCTGTTATTTTTCTCTGGCTGGAATTCTGTTCTTTTCTTTCTCAATTCTGCTACTTTGTACGAAATATGATGTGTGGAGCTTTGCAGGGGTTGATGAATCTCATTGACACTCATTAAAGGTGCCCTTGAGATTTTAATGAGAATGCGAGGAGTTCGCGAAGGGTGAAGATTGGAGGTGATGGTTCTGAATTATGAAACCTTAAGAGCTCTGGATTTGGACTACACCTTCTATGACTGAAGAACTTGATGGAGATTCACTGAGTTTCTGATGAAGGTTGCAGAAACAATTTGAAGGTATTTGAGGTTGGAGATCAAAGATGAAGATGAGGTTCTGGATGCTGTTAAAGGTGAAGATTGATGAAATTCTGTATTTTGTAACCATTTTTTATTTCCTGGATTTCTGTTGTATCACTGATTTCTCCCTTTTCATAACTGCCTTTTTTGTTGTAATTGAATGATTCTGCTGTAAGTTAATTTTGTTATTGATGGGAATGATGGAGATGCAGTCCTCAATTTTCTTTGTGAGGATTTTCTTTAGATTGGTATTGATTTTTTTACTGATATATCATATCAGTTGTTGTTTTCCTAGTGGACCTCTTGTGACCAAAAGAAAATTTGCAATACTTTTGTTGGAAAAACTGTGAGTTAACTAGAATAAAAGCTTATGAACTTTGAAGGAAATTCATGGTGGACCAAGATTATAACCATAGTTTAACTTGAATAAAAAGTGGTTGTGATAGTATGAAAAATAAACCTTGCAAGAATGTCATAAAATTATCTCCATGCGACATAGCCAATGATGATAACTCGGCTTAATAAATGTAATTTAGAACTCTGACAAACGAAAAAAACTTGTGAACATTAATACAAGAAAACTTGGTTAAAAACTAATATTTAGAGATGGACTTTATTGAATGAATTTGGATAGATACTTATGACGGATTAAGAAGAAAAACCACAAATGGCCTAGCATAATTTTATTCAAGATGGGCTTTGGTGATTAGCTTTGGACAAAAATGAGACCAATGAAATGATTTAAATGGGCTTGAAAATATGTATGGATTTGAAATGGGCCTGAAAATAGAACTCAAAAAGGATATTGATTGGAAATAAAAGATATTAGAAATGGATTTTATTGGCCATGGACTTGCACTTAAGATGACTAATTGGAAATTGGTTTAGTGATTTGGATACTAAGATGAAGACAAAAGAAATTGACCTCCTATTATTTTTGTAGAGATTTGTGATGATTCTAAAACGAAATTGCCATTGAGTTTAAATGGTGTAAAAATGAACAAGGGGAAACTATGAGTTTGAAAGACGGTTCAAAACGGATTACGGACAAAAGATAAATGGAAAAGTGAATAAAAGAAACGGAAGATGAATTGATGGAAACTTAAAGGATAATGGAAATTGAAGAAATGAAAGTAGAATAGAATAGTCGGGAACGACTTATAACAATGAGAATGAATGGATATGAAGTCTCGATTTTAGCCCAAATCCTATTTTGCATTCTTTCCACAAGTCTATAAACACAACCACTTCTGAGCCACTGAATATTTTTTTGATTAGTCACAACTCTTTGAATCGTCTGAAATGTGTCGTGACCATTCAAATCCAGATGAATCATTGATAAACTGCAGATTCGAACCAAACTTCACACAAAACACTGCTCAATAAACTGGTGAATTTCAACATACGGCAACCTGAACATTGTCTAAGAAACAGACCAATGGCCCAACTAATCTTGCAGTTGCAATAATCTTCTAGCAGTTTGACCAAAATTAGGTCAAACTCCTATCTGGATTGAAACAAAACTGGACAACTGCATTTGAAGTGGAATCATCGTCCAGTGAATATTCTCCATCATTTCACTCCCTGACAGGTAAGGATAAGGTACGAAACCCTAATTTCCCAGGGCCTTGATCACATGCCCTATAAACCCATGAAATGCACTATTATGATGTTAATGAACTGATGAGAAATGCAGATGAATGCGAAACGATGAGCCAATAGAGGGAATAAATAGGAGGGCAAATTTTGAGGTATTACACCCAGTGGATGGAAATGTGTTTGTTGAAGCAAGGGGCGTGGGTTCAAGTCTTGCCTCCACCATTATTTTTACAACCTGGTTTTCTTTGTTTTTTTCTTCTTTTATTATTTTCTTAATTAGTTTTTTAATTACCATTAACCAATTAATTAATTTAACGTAATCACCTTAAATTTTTTTAATAAGCTTTTAATCACTTTCTTTTCAAATAATATTTTTTTTCATGTAAATAAAAATTAGTTTTCTTAGGTTTTTTTATTAATTTTGTTAATTAATTTAGTAATTATGTTTAGATTAATTTTAATAAAACCCTAATTTTAATCAACCCTAATTTAATCAACCCTAATTTTTTCTAAACCATGATCCTTTTTTTTTCATAACCCTAATTTCATTTTCATAAAACAATTAATTATTTTTCTTAATCTAATTTATTTTAATTTCTTTAATAATCATCTTATTTATTATTTCTTAGAATATTTGTATAGGACGTACGATCATGTAATTTATTTTCTCGCATTCTTTTTTCTGATTATGTAATTGCTCCTAATCTGTAATAACTAATTATGTTTAATTTCCGTACTTTAATTTTTGCAATCCCAAGATGTAATAGCCTAGGATATTTATTTTTCTGCTTTTATTTTCTGCAAAATATAATTTCATGGTTAGTAAACTAGGGTGTGCAAATACTTGTATGCTTAATTAATTGGACCTAGCCCACTAAATCCACAAGATAAAATATCTAAAATTAATATTCAAACACGTAAGTCGATCGCTATACGATTGCCATCTGCACCTCCTAGGGTTTCCTCTTGGTTGCCTTTCAAAAATATGGTCAAGTCCCTCGAACGTGGGGGTATCTTAGTAAAGTTTCCCACGACTGAAAAATCATCATAGTCCCTTCGAGTTGCCTACGAACAAATGATCTCGTCTCTCGATGACCCTACAGAAAAATGATGATAGTCCCTTCAAATTGCTAAGATAACCTTACAAGGGTGTCTTCTATGACCATACGATGACCCTACACCGGTCCCTTTAAACATCCAAGGTAAAGACTACTTACTCACTAATAGTAAGGACAATCCTACCCTTAAAGGAAAGAAATAACAAGAAAGACCTTACAAACTTAGGGTAGGTAGTTCTTAAGTGCTTGCTCACTCCTTTTTCAAAATACTTTCCACACCTCACACATTCAAGTAATTTTAAACTAAACACTTTGTATATATCCATACGAGGATCATTACAAAGTTAAAGACTTCTGAAATAATTTTCTAAATACACCACCACTATTTTTCAAATAAAAGTAAAGTGAGCTAAGCAGTTAAGAGCCCACGGATAACCATGGATACAAAGGGTGATAACACCTTCCCTCTGTATAACTTACCCCCCGAACTCAAATATTTTTAAAGGTCTTTCCTGTTCTTTTATTCTTTTTCCTTATTGAATAAAATAAAAGTCGGTGGCGACTCTTGCTATCCGCAACATAGTTTTTGGAAACAAAAACGCCCAAGTCAGTTCTCCCACCGTGTTACAACTCTGATATTCTTCCAACTTTTATTTCCAATAATTAAGGTGTCGTCGACATACTGTAGATGTGTATATGATTCCTCCCATCCTTCAAATTTAAAACTAGAAAAATTCCCTAACTCTGCAACTTTACTCATCAATTGATTGAATCCCTCTGCAACTATAAGGGATAAGAACGACGAGATTAGGTCACCTTGTCTTAACCCTCTCTACATCTTGACCATATTTATAGGACTCCCGTTCACCAACATCGAAATTGTTGTTGTTCTTGAACACTCTGATATCCAATGTCTCCATCTCCCATGGAACCCCATTTTTGTCATTACGAAATCTAGGAATTTCCAATCCACAAAGTCATATGCTTTCTCGAAATCCACCTTGAACATCACCAGTTCCTTTCCTTTTTTCCTCGCTTCATCGACGATCTCGTTTGCAATAAGGATCCCATATGTAATTTGTCATCTAGAAATAAATGCAGATTATGTTTCCGATATCACTTTGCATATCACTTGATTCTATTCGCCAAAAACTTCGATAACACCTTGTATATGCAACCGATTAAAGATATGGGCCTGTAGTCTGATATCCTAATTAGATTATTCCGTTTTGCAATCAACACTACAAAAGAAATGTTGGATCCTTTCACAATTTTCCCATTTTGATGGAATTCTGCCATTACTCTCAGGAAATCAACTTTTAATTCCTCCCAAAATTCCTTCACGAAACCAAAATTTACCCCGTCTGGCCCGAGTTTTTATCACCGTCACATTCCCATATCGCTGCTCTGACTTCCTCTTTCGAAAACTCCTCGATTAACATCTCATTGTCCTCCTTTTCGATTCTTTTGAAATTTAAAATAGTCGGAACTGTTCTGCCACCCACAACAGAGAACTGACGGCGGAAATGGTTTTCGATTACTGATTTTATCTCTGAAACCCCTGTCTTTTGACTACCGTCGACCTCAATACTTAAGATCTCATTTCCTCTTCTTCTTTTATTCAAACAACAATGAAAATATTTAGAGTTAGCATCGCCTTCTTTCAACCATTTAACTTTAGACTTTTGCCATTGAATACTATAGTGTGGACTTGACAATTTGTGAATATGCGCCATTGTCTCTATCTTTAAACTAATCTCTTCATCCGACAATTGAGAAATCTCTCCTTTTGTTTCTAATCTGTTGAGCTCCTCTTTAGCTTCCTTGGTTTTTTGCTTCCAGATTCTGAGTGTTCTCCTTAGTCCATTCTTTGAGTCTCTCTTTGATCAATTTAAACTTTTCTTTTAGTGCAAACATCCCCTAACCTTCCACATTTATTTCCTTCCAATGATCTGAAACAAACTTGTGATATCCCTTAATTTCTTTCTAGTATTTCAACATCCAAAAAGGCTTCGGGCCCCAATTTACATTCTTTACAATCAGAAAAACTGGACAATGATCTAATAGTCTTTTTTCCATACCCCATTGACTACTTTCCAGCCACGTCCTAAACCAATCTTCAGAAATGAGAAATATGTCCAGTTGACTCATAGCTGAACTGTAACGCCCCGAATTTTATTTAATTATATTATTCAAAATATTGTGTGTTGGTGTGTATAGAGTAATGGATTATCGAATATAATTTTAGATTGAGAATTATATTGTGGTGGATAATTGTATTATTAAGTAATAAAATAAATGGAATAAAATATGAGGTAGAGGACAAGGTGGTCATTTGATGGGTTTAGTGAGGGTAAGAATGGAAGTCCCTAAATTGGTCTAAGGGATTAACTGGTAAAAAGAGAAAAGGATCGTATTTTGGGAAAAAGGAGAAGAACGATCGTAAAAGTTACGAAGAGGAGAAGAAGAGGAAATGGCTTAATCATGAAGAAGAATCCACGAGGAAAAGAAATTCTCGACAAAACCAAAGGTAAGGGTGGGTTTCTTCCATCTCTAAAAGGTTTTATGATGGGAATTAAGTAGGTTGAGGATTAAGGATTGATGTTGTGGTGGATTGAGAAAGAATTGTGTTGAGTAATGAGTAGTTTGTTGTTGTTAGTTGATAATTGTGTGAATTAGATAGTGAAATTGGTAATTACTGTGAATTCTGGTTGTTAATGGTGTTTTGGTATGATGTTTTCCTAGCAGAATGAGTGCCGAATGCAGAAGATGGGTTTGCAAAATTGCAGAGCTCACTTAGCAAGTTGGAGGTAGTGAAAGAGGAGTTATACACATAATTGTAGGGACAATTAGTGTAACTTGACTATAAACATAATTGATATGTTTGTTGGCGTTGATGTTGTTGTTGTTATGAGTAGTTGTTGTGATGATGTGTTTCATATGTTTGTTGATGATATATGAGTATGTGATATGTTGCAGTATGTGTTGTGTTGCATTGTCGTGGTCTAAGTTGAATTATGTGATTATATGTTAAGAATGTATGATATTCGTGATGGTAATGAATCTTTGTATATTGATCGATGTTGTGATATATCATTGATGTTGTATGATGTAATCATTACGAGTATGCATGTATGTCATTGGTGTTGCATGACATGTTGCATAGTTGGATGACATACCAAGGTGGCATATGTTAGTTGTTGTGATGTTGGTACGATCATGAAATAGGGATCGTGCGCGGGTGTGATCATGAAATATGGATCATACTGGACCATGAAATAAGGGTCGATGGGGTGTGATCATGAAATAGAGATCATATTGGACCATGAAAGAGGGGTTGAGAGTTCCGACGGGAACTGGATATTGAAATAGAGATCGGATATGGTACCACATGCATAGAGTTAAGTAGGGTCTCATTGCATGATTGTTATTGTTGTTGTTGTATATGATGTTGTTGTGGCATATTTTGTTGTTGATGTATATGATGTTGTTGTATGTGATGTTGTTGCTGACATGTATGTTGTGTAAGAATATGATGTTGTTGTGAATGTGATGTGGTTGTGTAGTGTGAGTGGAGAAGCGATGTTTTATTTCTGATACTTGCTAATTCTTATTATATTACTCTTTTGTGATGTAAGTATCTCACCCCTTCTATTTGAATGTTGCCCCTATGTTGGTAACGTGCAGCTGAACAAGATAAGTCGAGTGGTGGTCAGTGAAGTCAGTGTATTTCACGTCATTAGGGTGTCAGCTCTGATACGTCACTTTGGGTGTTGGGAAGACGTTGTTTTTATTTGTTTAATTCTTTTAGAAAACATTTTCTTGTAATCGAAGTTGATGGATGTTGATTTAAAAATATTTCCGCAGCATGTTGAATACTTATTTGGAAACGTATTATTGAGCCGAGTTGTTTTATGTTGAATAATAGCACTCAAATAGTTTTGAATGAAAATTTTACTCTGATAATTACAAATAATTCCATGGGGTAATTTGGGTGTTACAAAGTGGTATCAGAGCAGGTCGGTTAGTCTGACCAAATAGTTGAGTCATAAAGTCGTTGAGTTATTGTGTCGTTGTGTTGTTGTTGAGTGTTGAGCGTTGTTGTTGCACTATATTGTGTTGTTGTTGATTCTCAATCATTGTTGGATTGTTGTTGTGTGATAGGTTTAGAATGGCTGAAAGAATTGATGTTGCATTTACCGCTGCTATGCAAGCGATGGTACATGCCGTGCAAAATCCGATGAATGTTAGGGATCGCCAGAGCGATGAATTCAGGAAGAATGATCCGCCTACATTCAAGGGGAAGTATGAACCTGATGAAGCATGGGATTGGCTCAAGGAGATCGAGAGGATCTTCAGAGTAATGGAGGGCTCAGAAGGAAGCAATGTGCAGTTGGGTGTGCACAGACTGGTAGCTGAAGCTGATGATTGGTGGGTTGGTACTCGCCAACGGTTGGATGCATCTGGTGAAGCAGTCACCTGGGTTGTATTCAAGAGAGAATTCTTGAGGAAATATTTTCCTGAAGATGTTTGGGGAAAGAAGGAAATCGAGTTTCTGGAGTTGAAACAAGGCAGCATGTCTGTGACTAAGTACGCTGCGAAGTTCACTGATTTGGCGAAGTTCTATCCTCATTATAGCGAAGCAACTGCTGAGTTCTCGAAGTGTGTTAAATTAGAGAATGGTTTGAGGCCTGATATTAAACAGGTGATTGACTATCAGAGAATCCGTAGGTTTCTGGATTTGGTGGATTGTTGCAAGATCTTTGAAGAGGACGGTAAGGCTCGATCTGAGCACTTCAAAGATTTAGCCGAGAAAAGAGGTAAACAACAAGTGAACTGTGGAAAACCTTATGCAACTCCTATTGATAAGGGTAAGAAGAAACAAAATGAAGTAAAAAGACCAAGTGGGGGAGGTGATCTTACTTCGCTGAAATGTTATAGATGTGGTGAGATGGGTCATCGTGTTAGTGAGTGCACAGTGACGTGAAGAAATGTTTCAAGTGTGGTCAGCCTGAACACTTGATTGTTGAGGGCAAAGCTAATATAGTTACTTGCTAAAATTTTCGGGAGCAAGGTCATATAAGTATGCGTTGTATGAAGCTTAAGAAAGCTGTAA
Organism: Lathyrus aphaca; assembly: GCA_963966055.1. Taxonomy (NCBI): domain Eukaryota; kingdom Viridiplantae; phylum Streptophyta; class Magnoliopsida; order Fabales; family Fabaceae; genus Lathyrus; species Lathyrus aphaca. The sequence goes on along the minus strand of OZ014520.1, from coordinate 274,137,939 downwards.
CAGGAGAAAAGATGTTCGCTTTGATAGGGACAAAGACTTCCAGCGGAGATCATTTGATCAAAGGTATTTGTCATATTAATAGTATTCCGTTGATTGCTATGATTGACGTTGGTGCGACACACTGTTTTATTTCTCTTAATTGTGTGAGGAAATTATGACTTGTTGTGTCTCCGATGCAAGGAGAGATGGTTATCGAGACTCCGACTGCTGGGTCGTTAACTACTTCTCTCGTATGTCTGAATTGTCCATTATCGATCTATGATAAGGACTTTGGTGTATATTTGGTTTGTCTGCTGTTGAAAGGTATATATGTGATTTTAGGTATGAATTGGTTGGAGTATGTTGTACCCCCAAATTTTCCCTCACATCTTCAAGACAGTATACCTTAAGAGGATTCATAATAGTCAAAAGATTCTCAACTGCTCAAAGGGATTCAAGGTTTCATCAAACAAAGTCTCCTCCTAAGCAATGGATGTTAAATTAAGGTTTTTAGTTTCCCAAGGAAAATTGGAATTATAAAGCCTCAATTGGACTTCATGGTGTCTCATCTACTTCAAAGAATCCTCATGTCAAGTTTCAAGGCTTTCCCTACAAGTTTGGTCATACAGATGCTCAGATAATAAAAAATCAATTAACTTGGTCAACATACAGTCAAACTTCAAGATTTTTGGTCAACATCAAGATTATGAAGTAATATTCATAATTTGATCAAGGGATGATCATTATTCATCAAGGAAACCTCAGAATCATCAAGAACCAGAAGTTACTAAATTAGGGTTTTTGTAGGAAAAGTCAATTGTACTTTGACCAGCCATAACTTTCACATGCTTCATAAAAAATTTCCCATCCAAAGCTTATTTTTAAGGATATTCAATTCCCTACAACTATGTGTCTCACAAGCCAAGGCCAAAAATGCTTTATATGAGAGATATGAGCCAATATATTACATGTCCTTTAAAAGTCAACAAAAAGTCAACTTTTTCAAAAGCTCATAACTTGAAAATTGAAGATCAAATGGACATGGGACCAAAATGAATAGTTATAGGACACTCTGGTATTTCTAAAAAGTCCAAGAACACATACATGGAATAAAAATTGAGAGAGTTATGCATTGTTGAAGTTGAATGAATTTAAGGAGGTGTATAAAGCAGGTAATGACCAAAACTCAAGTTTTTTTTCTTTCAAATGGGCCCATATTTTTCTAACCCAAACTTAATCATAAGATAATTCACGACCCATAAGTCATAATATCTGATTTTTTATATTTATTTTATATTATATTGGATTTAATTTATTTAAAATCAATTTTAATTAAAATAAATATTGAAAAATCAAATATTTGATCTTAGGATTATTTTGGGATTAGATTTTGATGTTTATGATCATAATTTGGATCCCAATTTCGTTCAAACCAAAAGAGAAGGTCATAATATCAAATATTTTACCAAAATATAAAGGTGAAAACTTCATTCCAAAGCAATCTAATTCTCTTTACCCAAGCCCAAAATTCTTGACCTAATTTGTTTCTCTATAAATACTCATCATCCATACAAGTCAAGAGGACGAAATTTTTGATCAAAAAGACCCCAGGAAGCCAACCATATCACTTTGAAGGGTTGTAACCTCGTGAACCTCTACTTCCATCACTTGCCGTTTGTGCAAAATCTTCTTTAATTCAAAGCATGCATTGCACGAGGTTTTAATATGTTTTATGATTGTGTTTATGTTAATCATGTTTAGAAGTTTATTGATCATTCTTCTTTGAGTTTCAGTGCATAAACGGTGACTTGCCATTACTAGGGCTCGAAATCTTACAAATTTCGAAACTCAAAGTATAAGCATTTTCAAGACGAAATAACCCCATAATCATGATCATGAGGATCAATTTAGGGAGACTAGGCTTATTGTTTTGTGATTCACTGCGTTCTTTTTAAGTTTTTTGATTTGCAGGTTTTTTTTATACAAAATAAATCGTAGCTAAACCCAAGCAAAATGGTAGCTATTTCGTAGCTAATTTTCTGGGTAGAAACGATGAAAAGAGGGAGACAATAATGCGTGACATGAATCTATTGGGTTATTTTAAATTTCGCACGTTATTTCATATTCATTTTGTTTTAATATTTTTTTTGTCTTTTCGTTTCAGACTAATTTACAGTAAAGGCTGATGGTCAGTGGAAAGGTGGAAAGCGTTTCACCAGGGCGTCCTTTTTCTTTTTTTGGTTTTTCTTCCTTTTTTTTATCAACTTTAATTAAATATTAAAACCCCTTTAAAAAACCAACTAAATAAAATTCAGTTTCTATTTTTTTTACCTATTAATTATTTTCATAAAAAGTATAATATGTAATATATGTTTTTTTATATAATAAAATAAAGTTATTTTGTAAGTAAATTTTAATTTAGTTCCCTTTTTATTTTAATCAAATTAACTTTTTTTTTGTATGAATAAAAAAAATATCAAAATAAATTAATCAAGTCTCTTTTTATTTTGTAAATAAAATACACATAAAAAATATTTTCTTCATAATTAAATTAATTAATGATTTAAACTTCAAAAAATCATTAAAAAAAAAAATTTTAATAAAAAAATTCAATCGATTTTAATCAAGTTCTTAGTATTTCTTCTTTTCTTCGTCATGATTCGTCCCCGATTTTATTTTTCGTCATTTATTAGAACAAGTGTATAGGTTTATTATTTATATTGTAATATTTAATTTTCCGCACTTTTATTTTCCACACCCACTGATTTAAATTATGTATCCCCTTCCCCATAATGTAATAATTTAGGGTTTTCTATTCCGCATTTAAATTCCGCGAAAAATATTAAACTTCGTGGTTAGTAATAATAGGGTGTGAAAAGACTTGTATGCGAATAAAAACGGACTTAGTCCATTTAATCTAAAAGATAAAATACTTGAATACAACACACTTTTCACACATGCACCTCTAGGGTGTCCCTTCTTGCTGCCTTACAAAAAAATGGTCAAGTCCCTCGAACGTAGGGGTGTCTTAGAAAAGTTACCTAAATAAAAATCATCAAGTCCCTACGAAAAAGATCATAGTCCCTCGATGACCCTTCGAGTTGCCTACAAATAAATGATCTCGTCCCTCGATGACCCTACGGAAAAATGATGATAGTCCATTCGAATTGCTAAGATACCCTTACATGTTGCCTTCTATGACCATACGATGACTCTACGCCTGTCCCTTACATCCAAGGATAAGACTACTTACTAACTAATAGTAAGGACATTTTTATCCCTAAGGAAAGAAAAATAACATGAACGACCTTTAGTAGGTAGGAAGCCCTTAACTGCTTGCTCACCATTTCAAAAGCAAAAAATACTCTTTACATCTCACATTTTCAAAATTTTCCAAGAAAACCCCTTTGTATACATTCATACGAGAATCATTACAAAGGTGAACTTTTTTCTAAATACACCACCACTATTTTCAAACAAAGTAAAGTGAGCTAAGTAGTTAACAGCCCATGGATAACCATGGATACAAAGGGTGATAACACCTTCCCTTTGTATAACTTACCCCCCGAACTCAAAATCTAAACCAATGTCTTTCCTGTTCTTTTCACCTTTCCTACTTGGATAAAAGAAAAGTCGGTGGCAACTCTTGCTATCTGCAACATAGTTTTTGTAAAAACAAAAATGACAAAGTCAGTTCTCCCACCATGTTACAAAGTACAACCATGTTCATATTAATTGCTTCAGTAAGTCAGTTCGGTTTCTTACTCTTGGTGAAGAGGAAAAAGAAGCTGGGTATTTGTCTGCTCGAGAGTTGAATGAACTTATGAATGAAGAAGAGCAAGTTTTAGCGCTGTTTGCATCATTGTCGGTGGAGAATGATATGGAAATTAGTGAGTTGCAAGTGGCGAGGGATTTCCCAGAAGTGTTTCCAGATGATGTTGTGGATGTGTCGCCAGAGAAAGGTGAAGTTTAGTATTGATCTTGTGCCAGGAACGAGACCCATTTCGATGGCATCGTATTGTATGTCAGCTTCTGAGTTATCTGAGTTGAAGAAACAATTAGAGGAACTATTAGAAAAGAAATTTGTGAGACCGAGTGTGTCGCCATGGGGAACACCGATATTGTTAGTGAAGAAGAAAAATGGTAGTATGATGTTGTGTATTGATTACAGACAACTGAATAAGGTGACAATCAAGAATAAGTATCTGCTTCCAAGGATAGATGATCTGATGGATCAGTTGGTTGGTGCTCGGGTGTTTAGTAAGATCAATTTGCTATCGGGTTATCATCAGATAAGAGTGAAGGATGAAGATATTCAGAAGACTGCTTTTAGGACTCGGTATGGACACTATGAATATGTAGTGATGCCATTTGGAGTTACCAATGCACCTGATGTATTCATGGAATACATGAATCATATTTTCCATGAGTATTTGGACCAGTTTGTTGTTATGTTTATAGATGACATTCTGATATACTCTAAGTCAGAAGAAGAGCATGTTGAACATTTGCGAATCGTGTTGCAAGTGTTTATAAATGACATTCTTGTTTAATTCAGTTAGATTTTTTTTTTCTTGTAATCGAAGTTAATTGATGTTGATTTAAAAATATTTATGCTGCATGTTGAATACTTATTTGGAAACATATTATTGAGCCGAGTTGTTTTATGTTGAATTGTGGCACTCAAATAGTTTTAAATGAAAATTTTACTCTGATAATTACAAATAATTTCGTGGGGTAATTTGGGTGTTACATGAACCATTCACTCTAGACCATGTAAATCTTCTGCCGAGGAGAGAGAGATCAATTAGATCCGCTTCCACAATAAAATCATCAAAGGCTTCTATTTCTTCCTTTTTGCTATAGTTGTCTGACCATTTCCTTTATAATTCACATCAGATTGCGTTGAAGTCGCCGACCACACACCATTTATCCCCCTGGTTTCGACGCAATCACTGCTCGAATATCCTCCCATAGCTTTTTCTTTTTTCTGGCATCACATGGAGCGTACATGTCACACCCCAAATTTTACCCCTAACTGTTTGCATCATACATTCATCGCATTTAGCAGGGAAATTCCAGATTTAATTTTCTGTTTGCCTTCGACTCATTTTCAAGTTATTCTTTAGTTTAATTTTAATTTCTATTTCTCATTCCTAACCTTTTAATCCATTTTCGTGTTTTTGATTTTAACTTCAATTTTAATTTCTATCTCTATTTTATTCTCAAAGTTTTGTTAAAAAAAAAAAGATGTAATTTTATTTCCAATTTTAAAGTTCTAAATGTAATTTTATTTATATTTTCAATTTTCAAAGTTCTTATTTCTTAATGTGATTTTATTTTTAACTTTTATTTTTTTTAATTCACCCCTTTTTTTTTAGTTTAGCCTCCATTTCTAATTTAATTGTAATCTCTAATTGTTTATTTCTTTTAATCCATCTTTTTAAGTTTCTATTTCTAACTTCAATTTCTAATTTTATTTTTAGTTTAAGATTTCATTTCTAATTTAATTCCAATTTCCATATTTTTTATTTATTTTAATTTATTTTAAATTTTAAACTCAAGTTTTTTTTATTTTTCATTTTTTCCAATTTCCATTCCAATTCATCCCAAGTTCAAATTTCATTCCAAATTTAATTCATCACATTGTTACAAGTTGCATTTATACAATAGAATTTCTTAAAAAAATAATAGTTTTATATACATAGCCATATTCTATATCCATGTTACAATTACAAAGAAAAATGGTACAAAAACTCAGCACAAAAATACAAAAATTCAGCAGCACAAATTCAGCCCCCCACAGCAGCATGCAGCCACCAACAACCCTGCTACAGCCTCCCACTACTGCTGCAAAATCAGATTTGTTCCCTCTCTCAAAACACCCTTCACCTACAAGCAACAAGGACACAAAAATTCAGCAATAAGACAACACTGTTACAGCCACAAATCTGCCATATAAACTACACAAATCTGCCATAAAACAACACACACAAATTCAGCTACAAAAACCACACTGTTACATCCAAGACATCAAGAAAACTCAGCACCAAAACAACACAAGACAGCTCCCAAATACACTACAAATCCGCCCCACAAAACCCCACCACTGAACTACAAAACAGCCACCAAAAGCCACTGTTACATATATACAAAACACAAAAAAAATTCCAGCCAAAGAACAACAAAAAATCAGCCCTTACAACACAACACAAACAGCTCACAAATCCACAAAACAACTACAAAATCACACATAAACACACAGAACAGTCACAAAATTCAGCATCAAAAACATACTGTTACATAAAAAAAAAAAACAGCCACTTCAAACCCAGAACAGCCCTCAGAAACAGCATTCCAAAACAGTTCAAAAATCACACAAAAACACCCCAAAATCAGCCACCAAATCAGTCACAGAACAGCTCAAAACACAACACAGACAGCCATAAATCAGCCCCAACTTTCAAACAGAAACAGAACAAAAAAAAGAAGAGGAGGAGAAAAGAGAGAGCACAAATAATTTCAGCAATAACAACACCAGCAGCAGCAAGGAGTAGAGGCTTACCACTTGTGGATTCTTCACCCCGATAACGTTCGGGTCGGTAATATCTTTCTCTTTTCCTCTCCTTCACCTCTTTTTAGCATTTGTCCATAATTAGTTTTCTTCTCAGCTTTATTTCCAATCTGCATACAAAGCGAAACTAATATTAAAAACTTCAAAAAAAAAAAAAGGGAAACTTAAAACAAATCCAACTTCATAAAACTCGCAACCACCATACAACAACACTCACCTTATGCTCATTGACTTCTGACCTCAGCTCAACAACCGTCCTTCCTTCAAAACAACTTCACACCTTCACCATCTCTAATCCTTCACCACCACTCACTGCACAAAACTTTTCTTCCACCTTCATCAAATCACCTGCAAAAAGAAACAGATCCAGAATGAAACCACTGTGAACCACCGTCACGAAAAACCCTTCCCAACTTTCGAACCCCATCTTCAATCTCCTCCCGTATCACCACATAACCAAATCAAACCTTTCGTACACGACTTCAAAACTCCTTCAAGCATCGACCCTTCAAAACCTTCAAACCACCCACTACCCGTTTTCACGCATCAGCCCACCGCAAACCACCCAAACATAACTCAGACCACTAAAACCAGTGCTGTGAACCCTTTCCAACATCCTTACAGCAACCGAAACCTTTCTGTAATCCCAAACAGCCACGACTCAATAGCAACACCAGAAACAAACCCTCATTTTCACCACCGTCCCATTTCCGGCCTCCATCTCACACCATCACTGAATCACCATAGAATACTTCCACCACCTTCAATCAAACCAGAACACAATACAAAAGCGATGAACAGCACAAAAACTGAAAGAAAAGAAAACAAAAGACAGTTAAAAGAAACTTCAGGCCAACACTCAAACTCACCCAACCATTAATCCGAAATCACCTCTTTCCCCTTCGAATCGCAACACAGCATAAACTCAGAAACCCCAAACGCATGACCCTTTGCAAATCCTTCATAACCAAACAAATCAGACCTTACGCCACCACCAAACCCGATCAACTGAACCCCCTTTACAAACCGCGCCGACCTTATCCCTGTCAACAAACTGTCGAAACCGTCCACAAAACAGAACCGAGCATAGAGAAAAGTGATCAAAATACAAATGAGTTGAGACAGAGAGATTCACTGGAACGGTAGACAAACACAAACCTTGAACACGAAACAAACTTTAATTCGTAACCTCCACAAACCAAAAATCCCAAACCGAATCCGAATCCGCATTTCACCTTCACAGCCACACAACCTCCTTCACGAAACACCCCTACCTCACTCATCCGTCACCACCGCGAGTCAACTTGATCTGAACACAAAACGGCCATCTGTAAGCAAGTCTAAATCTCGTTGAACCAAAACCGACGGAACCGAAAACCCCTTTCAAACCCATACAAAACTATCGCCACCAACCTCCTTCAATCCCACTCGCCGGAAATCCGCCGTTAGCCCCTTTCAAACACTGAACCAACCTTCAAACTCCGAATCCGGGCCAAATCCACCGCGCCGTTCACCATCCAAACCGTCGGCAAAAATCATCTTCACCATCCATCCACCGCCGTTCAAAATCCAAAACCAGACACACACAGAGGAAGCCGCCGCGAGCTGAATGTGAGGGAGGAGATTCTTCTGGTGACTTCATGACTGTCGTCGCGATTGGAGAGAACGGCCCAAGCGAGGGAGATCACGATGCTCTTTTTTGTGGCGCTGTTTTTGTTTTTGTTTTGAGAAAGAGGGTTTTGAAACAGGGCATGAGAGAAGTTGTTTGCTGATGTGAATCATGTTTTTCTTCTTTTCCTTATATTTATCTGTCCACTTTTATCTTTTATTTTTATTAAAAAAAACTTTTATAACATTTTCTGATTATTTTATTCATGCTCACTTTTATTTCTTTCTTCTTTTTCTAAGAGATTTACTTTGATGTTTGTTTTTGTTGAGCTCAAGCAAGAGGTGTTGATCTAGCCCACCGAATATTTTACTTTTCTCAACATTAAATCAGCGGACAGCCCCCCTCATTGCTGTTGTTGTTATTGGGCTTTTAAGCCCATCCGAATTTCTCTCCACCACCCCATTTCCAGCACTCTCTTTTTCTTATTAGGTTTTTTAAGACATTTAGTTAAATTATTGCATATAAAATAAATAAATAAAAACATTTTAATTTTGAAATTGTCTTTTCTATAATTATTATTATATTTAATTAAGAAATCTATATGTATATACAAATCAATAAAAAATATTTTATTTTTAAAATTTTCTTTTCTATTTTATTTTTATTATATTTAGCTAGATATTTATATATGTATATAAAATAAATAAAAACTTTTAATTTTAAAATTTTCTTTTCTATTTTATTATCACATTTAGTTAGATATTTATATAACATATAAGAAAATAATACAAAAAATATTCAAATTCAATTCCTTCTTTTCTATTTTGCTTTAGTACATATTTAATTAATCACTTATTTTTATAAAAAATCCAAAAACATTTGTATAGTTCATTTTCGTTTTAAGATAGAGATTGTTTAGCTTAGTTTTAGTGGGAGAGGTTTAAATTTAGATTTGTCTCTTAGTGTGGGGTTTGTCTCCTATGTTTATATTATTATGCATCATGACCATATACCTGTTAAAATAAAATTGAAAGCGCACAATATTTTTTCAAGATAATAATCCTTGGTCCAACGCCAAGTGAACTTTACACTTCACTCACACACGTAAGTCGGTCGTTTTACGATCGCCATCTGCACAGTCTTTACACTTCACAGCTTTCTAACTTAAACAAATTGTCGCACCACGCTTGTTTTCCACCCCCGCATTCTCGATCCATATATCGAGCCATAGCCTGGTTACTAAGCCTTGTGCCTCGCATTTCCATTTACTTTATTTGCTGTCATTTATTTTTTGCAAGTAGCAACCTATGCTTTAGACTTAGGAGCTTGCACCCTCATTTATTTATTTTTGTTTATGCTTTTCAATCCAAAAGGGAAAGACTCCTGCAGTTGACTCAATGTCATAGGAAGTTTAGCCATCCCTAGTTACCATTTTGACCTTAGCAATTAGGTCCTTCTCTTTTTCTTTGACCTTAGCAATTAGGTCCCTCATCCTTAGTTCCTTAGCCATTAGGACTTTTTATTTTACAACTTTTTGTGACTTTGTTAAGTCACGTGAGTGTTTGCCATAACACTTACCTTCCCCCGCGAACCTTGAGCGTAACCAAGTGTTCGTTAATCCTTAGGAGAACTACGAGTGCTCTGATTCTATACCCGATACGTAGGCATCGATGCGATGTTGTGCGAGCACCATTAGAAATAAAAGCCTTAGGTTCCCTTAGTTTTAGCAAGCAATAAATAACAAAAACACAAATATCAACAAGAGGTTCCCGTAGGATACTACGGATGCTTAGGATGCTAACACCTTCCCTAGGTATAACCAACCCCCGAACCTAGTTTCTCCTCATTTAGGGTTTTTACGATCTTTTTCCCTTTTCCCTTTGGATTAAATTAAAGTCGGTGGTGAACATAAAAGTTTTGCGATTCAAGCTTAATCAATAGCTTGGTATCCGATTCTCACCGCAACAGTACACATTCATTAGATTGGCCGAATATCCTTCTTCCCCCATTCACCCTCCAGGATTAGCATAAACTCCCTCTATTGATTATTCTTTTTATCGATAACACTTTGTTGTCCCAAATAGACAACAACCCCCTGATCTACCTTCTGAAGCTCTGAAGGCGAAATCGAAATCTGGTGACCCCCATAATGAACTACAAAGGTTCTTATCCACCACTTCCATCTTAGTTTCCTAAATACAAACTAGATCTATTTTTTTTCCAGAGTTAACTTATTGACTTCTTTTTTCTTAGCCAATCCTCCCAATCCCCTAACGTTGTAACTTAATATCTTTAACATGATTAAAATGGATATAATCGCCTTCTCCAACCCTTTAGGTTTCTATCTTTATCCATCTCCCCCCCTCCAATCAACTTTTCCTTGTTACCTTCTTTGTTAACTAGTTCTTGTACTATCTCTCATTCCTTTCCCTTATGAATGATCCAATACTCTTTCCCCAAATCCCAAACTCCTTTTACAATTTCTCTAGCATAACTATGTAAGAAAATCCAACTTTTCTTCTCTATTTCATTGCCAGGTAAAATTAACCCATTGCAAAAACTTACCTGGTTAGAGTTTTGTTTGCGTTGTCTGCACTTACAGATCTCATTTCTACTCTTTGTCTTCTTCCAAATCTTTCTTTTTCCTTCATTATTTCACATATGCACTTTCTTTTCTCTTTGAATGTTTGATGCAAGTTGATCTTTTATTCTTTAGCATTTTGGGACATTGTTTGCATCTTACTCTCTGAGTATTCTGAGGTAACATTTTCTGCTTGTAATTTTATTCTTTCCTGCTCACCAAGTTCTTTCATAATTTCCTTCCCATTACTGTTGCGCCTTATCTCTATATCTATCCTATCCTCCACGTATACCTTCTCTTGACTAACTATCCCATTAAGTTCCATTTCTTGGTTACTTGTCTCTGATGATTGACATGTAAACTCCTTATATTGCACTTGTCCCACTACTAAATCTCTTTGGGCTTCCTTATTCTTACTTTCCTCTTTTCTTGATATTCCATTCAATATGCTAATATTATTGGTCAAAGTGTTTTTATTTTCTCCATCCAATGTTGTTTGGGACCCATCTGTCTCCTTCTCACTTCTATTTTCTGTTACTTTTTCACTCAATTATGGCCCACCTTTAATTATCTCCTATGCCTTTTGTCCTTTGCCCTCCATCATAATATTTTCCCGAGCCACGTAAAGCTCTCCTTCATTATATTCTAGATTCTCGATATCCTCCATTTCCTTGTTTTCCTTCAACTTTTGCGCTTCCTCCGTAAGAGTTTTTTCTCCTCCCAATGCTGCAATTAATTTGCCATAATTCTCTTCTATCTCTCTCAAATTCTCTTTGTCTTTCGACGTCGCCATGAATGGCGGAATGAAGGTATCATCAGAATCACTAGAGCCAACGTCTTCAACGCTTTTGACCCCCTCTTCATGACTTAAGAAACTACACATTTCCTCTATGACTCTGATAACATAATATTCTTCATTTATTTTAACTCTACATGTTCTGTTAATGAACTCCACCTTCGTTGTTCTTACTAGAACCCGAGCCATGTCTAAATGCTACATACTTTCTGTGCTTGAATCCACTTCTATGATTGTTCCAAATTTCAATACTATAGATGGAAATACTTTCCTTCTCTATGCATGCACCAATATCCCATACAATCAGACCCACGTGAATCTTGGTCCCATTGAATCTCTAGGTTCCCATTCCCTTATGACTCTGAACCACTGCCTGAATGTCCCTTCATATTCCTCCAATAACACCTTCATGTCTTCTTCTTCGTAAATTTTTGAAAACACTTTGTCCCCTCCTAGCGGGATCACATTGATAGAAGTAATTCCTTCCTCAACCATAAGGATTTGCAGTGATTCTATTTGGTTTACGTTATGCATGAACCCCGTGTACCCTTCTTTTGCCCACTTCATCTCTTTCTCGTCAACCGATATGATCGCCCCTACTTCGTGGTTCTCTTATGTTTTATCATCATCCTTTTGTTTCATTCTCCACCTCCTCATATCCTTCATGCATTGGTATTCTCTTTTGTTCAATGTGACTTCCGCGTAAGACCTTCATTTTTCTCTTCGGTTTTGCCATATTTCTTCCTTCTTTCTTCTCTGTAAACTTTCCTCTGATATTCTTTTTCCAATAATGGTCCTTTCTACATTCTCCTTATTGCTTGTATACACATACTTCTCCTTTCCAGATCTTGAATATTTGGAAATGTTAACCCATGCTTTATAAGATCCAAACCATATATCTCTCATTTGATTCTCTAACCATTCTGCATCTTTTACCCCATCAAATATGATAAAGCCGAATCTACGTCCCATCCTGTTTCGTTTCCTTGTGATGTATACGTTAACCACCTTTCCCCATTTCTTGAAAGTTTTTTCCATTTCCTTTTCGCTGATATCTTCTGGTAAATTGTTAACGTAACATGTTAAACGTCCTTCCTTGAACTTTGCAGTCTTGCCATTGTCTCTTTCCGGTCTAAGCTCTCTCATTTTCCTTGGTTGCACTAAGGTCCACTCTCCATTTTCTCTCATTCTTAGTTAATTAAGAGCAACAAGACTCGTACAAATAAGGGTGGCAAAACGGGCCCGGCCCGTTGGGCATGCCCGTTTTGCCCGCACTTTAGTGCGGGATGACCCAAGGATTTAGGCCCTCACCCTCTAAAGTGTCTGTCCCGTCCCGTTTTTGTCACGAGCTTTTGCCGGCATGCACATTTACTTAGAATTTTGTATTTTTAGGCTTAAAAAGTGCAATGTCCGCGAACTTTCCCTGCTCCACCCTCACTTTTTTGTGGGAATGACTTAGGTTTTAGGCTTGCATCCTCAATTTTGACCGTCTCGCTCCGCCCCATTTTTTAGGGATTTTTGCGGGACGGACTTAAACGGGACGGGCATGCCAGTTTGCCACCCCTACGTACAAATTAACTTGTTTGTGATAGCGACTGAATGACATGATGCATCAGATTGTGCTCTAATTCATCACAAAAGAAGTATGAATTTCCTTATGATGCTTCCAAAAATGCTGCATAACTGCCATTTGTTAAAGGAAGCAAAGGCAGATTGTAAGCCTCTTTACAAACATCATCATCAACCAGGTCCTCGAAGAAATATTCCAATAATAGCAGCTTGTATGACAGGATGCAGCAGCTTGTGCTCTCTTATTTGGTTTACGTTATGCTTCCAATAAGCATTTATACTAGTCATTAATATAATCAAACATATTTTTTTGAGTATTTGATAAATCACAAAAATAGCCCAATGAAAAAAATAAACTACTAATCTAAAAATAAATATGTCATTTATTGATATGAAAAACATATTTATTTATACTATAATATATATTACTATTTAGAAGTCACAAGGTGATGAAAAACATATTTATTTATACTATAATATATATTATACGAGAAATATAAAAAAATTATGCATTCTGTTTTTAATAATATAACATTACGATTTATTTGAATAAGTAAGAAAATTGTTTCACAAATATTTTATTCTATAAATATATTTTAATTTTTTAATAGATATTATATAATTAATACCATTATTTCAAATGACAACCAAATTTTCAAATTCAAATTTATATATTTATATATTTACTTTAAATTTACTTATATTTTAATTTATATATTTTGATTAATCCAAAAACGAGTAAAATATATTTATATATCTATTTATATTTTTTAAATAAAAATTATAATTTTTTTATATATTTATTGATTTCATATATATATATATATTTTTTTTTTTTTTAAATTTTAAATATAAACAAATACACATCACCGACGGATACCCGTGTGAAAAAACAGGTATCCTACTGGTTTACGGAGAAAAAGAAAAGCATGAAAAACAATTTCCTCAAAATAGGTACAAGGTTAGTTAAAAAACAAAAAAGAAACCAAAAGCTTCCCTTCCATTCCAAAACCGTGTGCTCATCTCTTCCTTTCCACGCTCATCCTCCCTCGCTCAGCACACCATCCCACCCCCATGCGCCACATGCTTTCCTCGCCTCATTTTTTTAACCCACCTAACCCACCCTAATCACGTGCCTTTCCAATTCTTCCTAACTAAACCACGTGCGCCACCATTCTCTTCACGCTACAACATAGCGCGTGCACAACACCTTTCCCGTTCTCCACGAAACAAAACAATCACACCCAATTTTTCCCCAAAATGAAAAAAAAAACAAAATCAACCTAAACGACCATAGTCACCGTAGTACTAATACTACTTTTCTGTCACAAGCATCCATCACAAACAAACACACAAACCTCAAAACGTGGTCGTTCTTATCCAACGGCCATTATCTCGCCACGTAATCACCTTCTACACAAAAACAACCAAACCAGAAGAAAATTCAATCATACCTCAGACAGTATCATTCTGAAACCGCTCTCGAAAGTTGTAAACAAAAGAAACTATATATAAAGAAACATCGGAAAAAAAGCATATATTGTTGTTCCATTCAAAGCCTTTTTTTTCCAGCTTTTGCGAGTTGCACGCTACTACTGTTAAATCATCGATCTCTTGTTAATCGATTCTGTAGAAACCATTTTCGTCGATTAACAAACCAAACATGCCTTCCAGTCACTTGCTTCTCGAGGAACCAATTAGGATGGCTTCCATCCTAGAGCCATCAAAAGCCGTTAGTTTCTCTTACTCTTGTTCTTATTGTTTTCATTTCCAATCTATAGATCTTGTTTTTCTGTTCTTAATTTTGTAATTATTTATGATTATTGCAGAGCTTTTTTTCTGCCATGACAAAGATTGTTGGTACATTGGGTCCTAAATCTCGATCTGTTGAGACTATTTCTGGCTGTCTTAAAGCTGGGATGTCTGGTGTGTTTTTTGTTTTACCCTTTCTTAAATTGTGCAATGGATTTTTAACTGAAGATTTGTTGATGAAAGGTTATAGATTTTCATGTTTTTTTTTTTATTGTTCTTGTTGTATACAGTGGCTCGTTTTGATTTTTCATGGTGTGATCCTGAGTATCACCAGGAAACTTTGGAGAATCTGAAGACTGCTATTAAGAGTACTAAGAAGCTCTGTGCTGTGAGTTTGCTTCTTGTTTCTGTATTTTTACTTATTTTTGATTCAGTAGGTTTTTAAGGGTAAATGATGGTAAAGGTGCTGAAAGTTTGTGACTTGAATTGGGTTGGACAGGTTATGCTGGACACAGTGGGTGCAGAGATGCAGGTTGTTAACAAAAGTGAGACAACTATCACACTTGAGATAGATGGTCAGGTTGTTCTAACTCCAAACCAGGGACAAGAAGCTTCTTCAGAGATTTTGCCCATCAACTTTGATGGACTGGCTCAGGTTCGATGATAGTTTCCACCTTGTTGTTGTATGATGTGACTTTCTTTTGTTTACATTGCTTCCACTGAACGTTACTGTGGTTGATTTTGTTTGATTAGTATACTATTTTACACTGTTTGCATATATGGAGTGTATGTTTTGTTCACGTCACTGCTCTTTCCTCTCAGGGTTGCATGGCTCAACGTAGCA
This sequence comes from Lathyrus aphaca, assembly GCA_963966055.1. Lineage (NCBI taxonomy): Eukaryota > Viridiplantae > Streptophyta > Magnoliopsida > Fabales > Fabaceae > Lathyrus > Lathyrus aphaca. Next base: position 274,122,235 of record OZ014520.1, on the reverse strand, counting down.
TAAATTTAATCTATTTGTGCAATTTAATTCTTGCTTACAATGCTAGAAGCAGTTAATGTGAATGTTGGTTAAATCTTGAATCCCATGTGAAATTTGTTTTTCATGACTATGAGATATATGTTTGGATTCCTTCTGCTTTGCTTTGTAATTTGTTGCTTGCATGGTTTTCAAATTCTTAATTGTTTACAGGCAGTGAAGACTGGAGACACTATTTTTATCGGTCAATACTTGTTCACAGGAAGTGAAACTACTTCTGTATGGCTAGAGGTAAAATAAGTTGAACCTAGAATGCAAAATTTAGTCCAATCTGAATTGCAGTTTTTGTGTGCATGATGACTGATGAGTTCTACCTGATGTTGTGCTTGTGCAGGTATCTGAAGTCAAAGGCAATGATGTTGTATGTATTATAAAGAACTCAGCTACATTGACAGGGTCATTGTTCACTTTGCACGCCTCTCAAATTCATATTGATTTACCTACTCTCACAGAGAAAGACAAGGAGGTAAGTTGTGTTTTTCACTCAGATGTATGAATTATCAACATTTCACGACACGTGTTCACCGTGCCTAGAAAAGATGGTCATCTTAAAGATGTGGGATTATTATATCTATTTAATTATTTAACTTTTTTGTTTCAGGTTATAAGCACCTGGGGAGCTAAAAACAAAATCGATTTTCTGTCTTTGTCATATACTCGACATGCTCAAGATGTTCGCGAGGTAATTTGATCTCGAGATTGTTTACTTGACTTAGTCATCTTATTACTCAATATCTATTAATAGGCCTTCTTCATATGTTGTTTTAATGCAGGCTCGTGATTTCCTTTCCAAGTTAGGCGATCTTAGCCAGACTCAAATCTTTGCCAAAATTGAAAATGTTGAGGTGAATTACATCTACATATCTTCATTTTGGTTTAATTTATTTTCTTATTGGCTAGGCTCAGTCAATTGTATGTTGATACATTTTAAATCTGTGTTGTTTCTTAGGGATTGACCCATTTTGATGAGATTTTGCAAGAAGCTGATGGTATTATCCTTTCCCGTGGGAATTTGGGTATTGATCTTCCACCAGAGAAGGTCAGTGTTGTTGATGAAACTCATTTTGTAGTTTGATTTACTTTTTCGCTTGCATTCTCATACTATAAATAAGTTTATTTTGGTTTAACAAGTAAATGTTTATCAACTTCAATTTGCTTTTTTAGGTGTTTCTATTTCAAAAATCTGCTCTACAAAAGTGTAATATGGCCGGGAAGCCTGCTGTGCTTACACGTGTTGTGGACAGCATGACCGACAACTTACGACCAACTCGTGCTGAAGCCACAGATGTTGCCAATGCTGTTTTAGATGGTAAGTTGCCGGTTATATGATTCAGCATTTATGCATACTTTGCTTTATATGTAAGCGATTGTCTACTGCGTTTTAGTTGGAAGCACTTGATTGATATGTTTGTTTTACTGTTAAAAAATAAACAGGAAGTGATGCAATTCTTCTCGGGGCTGAGACTTTACGTGGATTGTACCCCGTGGAGACTATTTCTACCGTTGGCAGAATTTGTTCAGAGGTATGTTCATTAGATGGCCCATTAATTTTTGTTTAACATGTTTGGATTGTAATAATCTCTTGAATAAGTTTTTTTGGTTTCTGATCGTGTACTTTATTTTTATGCCTGACTATGGGCTCTGTTGCATAAATCTTGTTGACTAATATCTCTGCCTTACATTTCATCTTCTTGTAGGCCGAGAAAGTTTTCAATCAAGATGTTTATTTTAAAAGGACGGTCAAACATGTTGGAGAGCCCATGACCCACTTGGAATCGATTGCATCCTCTGCGGTAGTTTCATCTGAACATTTCTTTATTTCTAAATTATAAATTGTTTTTGTAAGTTTTCCTGGAGGGCATATGTAAATAAGCTAGAAACAACTGATGAACATGTGTTTTCACAAGCTCTCCCAAACAGTCTTACAAGTGCTTTTGCCAGTTAATAAACTCAAATAAGTTAATTTAAATAGACTCTATATAACTTTGAAATCAGACTTCTTATTTTTAAATCTTTACTTGTTAGGTTCGTGCTGCTATTAAGGTGAAGGCTTCTATTATAATTTGCTTCACTTCATCTGGAAGGGCTGCAAGGTACTATCTTTACGTAATAAGATATGAATATGTTTTTTTTTGACGGAACATATGAATATGTTTGTATTTTCGTTTATTGTGAAAAGTCACTCTCACCTTGAGCTTAACTGTAGCAAACAAACACTTCATTTAATATCAGTACTATTCTTGTTCGACATTGTGACTTATATCCTTGAGACTTTCGATCTAAACATGTTATGTGCTCCTATTATCAGGTTGATTGCAAAATATAGGCCGACAATGCCAGTTCTCTCTGTGGTGATCCCTCGACTTAAGACAAATCAGCTTAAGTGGAGCTTTAGTGGAGCTTTTGAGGTTAGATCTTAGCTTTGAATCTGACGATTAGAAAAAATACCAGGGTGTATTTTGTGGATTACATTGTACCGTCTTTTTTTTAATATCAAACTAATGAAAATATTCAATTTGTGACACAGGCAAGGCAATCACTTATTGTAAGAGGTCTCTTTCCTATGCTTGCTGATCCTCGACATCCTGTAAGTTTCTTTTTCGGTAACTCAGTTTTATTTCTTTCTTCAGTTAATACACATTATCGCTCTCTCGTGGCTCTCTCTTATAATAAGCGCACAATCTTTATTCTGCATGACCATACAAATGAACGCTCCTTTTTTACAGTTTACACGCAACGCATAACACAATGATTGTAGAATTAGCAGATGTTGATGTCATACACTTTGTCTTTGCAGGCTGAGTCAACAAGTGCATCAAATGAATCTATTCTTAAGGTTGCCCTTGATCATGGAAAAGCATTGGGAGTTATAAAGTCACATGACCGAGTTGTTGTTTGTCAGAAACTTGGTGATGCATCCGTGGTTAAGATTATCGAGCTCGAAGATTAAACCACATTAATCAAACAGCTTAGTTCTAGTATTTTTTTGGGAGGCTAAATTATTTCCCAAGTTTTTGAAAGTTGCAGGATCATTCTGCCATACGAGTCAAGGTTATCTTGATTTTGATCACTAAATTATGTTCCATGATTGGAAATGAATTATTATCGGCTGTCTCATAAAATCAAGGGAATGCGGCCTTGATGCTAAACCTTTCGAATATTTTCGGTTTAATATTTGTATAAGAACACAGCTTGAAAATGTGTTTGTTGGATACAATTGCCAATGATGCAAATAGTTTGTTTTTTCGGTTATCAATTGTGCATGTGTTCTATTTTATTCTTTATTCTCTTTGGTCATGAACAATGTATTTGATTATGGAAAACGTGTTGGGATAAAGATGATGGTTTAGTGCTAATACTATCATGATTAATTATTGTTTGGTAAAAGTATAGTTTAATTTTGTTTAGGGGTAAATTTTAGTAAAGTAGAAGAGGACAATAATAAGAAAGGATCATCACATGAAAAGGGTGTAAAGCTTAGCATAAATCTACCTCTAAGCAAACAAGATTCACAGGTTGAGGAAAACTTGGCTTAAATTAGACTCTAAGCACAAAAGATTGACAGGTTGAGATTCTCTTACATTGCATCTCTTTCCCTAGTAAGGCCAATCTTTCCATAGTAATTAAGGCCAATCAAACATAATGTTAGAGTGTTAAGTAATACTCCCTCGTCATAGTCCTATTCTACTATCATAAAAAGAAAGAAAATATCTATCAAATTTACATCTAATGACTTTTTCTTATGCCCTTCTAAGTCATTTCACACTTACAATTATGATAATGACTCAATTAAAAAAAGTTTGAAATTTATTTAAATGGAATTCTAATCACCCATGACTTTGTAACATCATCTATAATATATTGAAAAACTCAACTTTGTCCCTTTTTTTTTTTGCCACTTGTCCAATTTAAGGGTAATTTTGGTTCAAAATTTACTTTATGCAACTAATGAAATGGTTTGGGGGGGGGTTGGGGAGGTTTTCGGGG